>JARFIW010001101.1:132500-2717500 GCA_036346225.1 Platerodrilus igneus | reverse complement strand
TTCTTTTAATCAAACGCATGAGAGCAAAAAGGGAGCTTGCGTGCATAAGAAAATCAATAATTTCTAACGCAAATGTATTCGTTTTAAAAGCCAACGTTCATTTACACTGATACTACAAAGCAGAAAATCTAGGAATTGTTATTTTCAAACGGTCGATAATTTCAAGAAACACTTGTTGAATAAATGTTTCGTTCAGAGAATTTGAAACGAACGCTAATATAGAATTCCATAGAAATTGTTTTCAACGGTCGATGTGTATAAGCTGGTAAATAACCCGTACCTTAAGGAGTGAGCGGAATCAACAATCGATAATGCAAGACTGATAGAGAAGCAGATAAAGCAAGCGTTGGATAGAAGTCACGTAAGGTATACACATGGACTTGGTGAAGGACGTCTACAATATCGATTTTCTGTAACTCAAGTGAGGTTTGAAAAAAGACAACAAACATGCTTAGAACAGAGATGTATAGCGGATAGGTGGAGCATTGGAACGACAGGAAATTATATCATTGGTTGATAGCCAACAGTTTTTGAAAAGAGCACATACGGCAAGGTAGGAAAGGATTTCTATGCAAACAGCACGATGGACGGGAGAAATTTTTCGGAATTTAAAATCGGATACGTTCAAAATTTTAAGAAACAGCTTTGAAAACAAGCTTTTTCTCTTAAAACGGGTTCCACTGGGGGTGGAATAATATAAATACACGAGAGAAGATATTAAAGTTCTCTTTCCTTTCATCGAGTTCTGAATACGGGTTCAGACTTACATAATTGGTAAAGCTTTCGGTTGGAATTTGTGAGTGTTCGGTAATGTTACATTAAACATCTTATTTGAAAGTATAAAAGTTGTAGTAGCGGACCGGAAGTTAGTAAAGTGATTGCACAAGTTAGTGCTTATTTAAATAAAAGGTACCGTTACTACGACTAAGTTATTATATGGATGAATGATTTTGGGGTAAGCAGAACTGAGAAAAATTTGTATGCGTAATATCTGGAATGGAATGTTACTGTTGAGACGAAGTTAGTATCTTGGGAAAAGTACAGTTATTGTATGTTGGGGATCAATGAATCCTGGAATCAGCGTAGTAGATGGACAGAGCGACGGGGGTTTCTGGTAGCCATCTCCAGCGGTGTCGAAGAGTGAAGGTGTCCCCAGATAATAAATTTGAAATTTGTGTTTTTATATAAACATTTGTGGATATTTTGTGTTGTGTGGTTGACTTATTGGTGGCGTATTTATTGTATTTAAAAACTTGTTAAAAAAGATACATGTGCAGGACAATTTAATAATTTTGAGTATCGAAAAAGGGTTTATTGAAGATATATAAAAAAATTTATTCATGCTATAAATTATGGTTGTAAGGACTAAATGTGTATATAAGTTTGTTTTCAAAAATGCAAGGTTTAAAAAGCATTTATAAACAAAACTGGGTTATAATGAGCTCACAATACACCAGTCTGAAGTCAAATTAGGGTTACATGTGGGACCCATCTACTCATATCTACTCGAATATGTTTAAAATCATTTGAAAATCAAGGACTTGAAAACATTCAATAAATTGAGCTGGTAATAATTGTACCAAAACGTTTGTACTCATGTGTAAATATTTTGTCTGTTAATATGTGTAAATAAAAGGTTGTATGGTTGTTGTATTATTTTGGTAATTTAATTTGATGGTGTGTGAATGTGAGAGAGGTATGTACGTAAAAATAGGTATTCAAGAAGAGGCCGTTTACTGAGCTAGCCAGGGCGAGCACAGAAATTCGAAGGAGTATAATAAAAGGGTAAGAAATTTTTTTTTAATTTTTTTTTTGGAAAATTTTATGTTGGCCCAGGTGGGGCACGGATTTTACTGAGGCTCCACGGCAATTTTATGACGGCCCAACACTGAGGCTCAAGTGATTTAGGTGAAGGCTCAATGCTAAATGCTTAGTTCCCGAATTTTGGTGACTGCCACGGCAATATATATACAAATAAATAAAAATTATTAGAAAATCACTAAGAAACTTAAGTTTGACGCAACATTGTAAATTCAAGGATAAATCAGAAAGGTTATTAAAAGTTCACAAGCAAGTTGTGAGAACGGATGTAATACATTAGATTCCAGACGTAAGTGATACTGCAGGTGCAGGTCACAGACGGTTAAGAAACCGCAATTACTTAGAAATTAAGATTGTTACATTGTATAATGAATAGAATTAAGAAATAAGCAGACAGGAGCTCTGCAAGTTCTCACAGACATGTGAGAGGCAGGGACAACATAAATACCCCGGGAGCCTCAGATCAGTCAGTCAGTCTTAAGTATTTCAGGTTTAACATTGCCGTTTACTTAGGCTACTTGCCCTAATATTAATTCAATTATTATTTTATTTCGACTTAGAATAGTTATATCAGTTTGTCAAAATTACATATTTAATATCTGTTTAAATAATAAAATTTGTTACAAGAAGTTTTAAAATAAGTGTTTAAAAGACCGCTCCCAAGGCCCGAAATGTAACTCGCGTACCTCCTTGCGCCAAAAAAATTTATTGTGTGCTTGGTGGACAGCAGTCGGAATTGTCCATTATGATTTCTTGACGACGTGCCAAACCATCACTGCTGCGGTCTATTGTAATCAGTTTCAGCAAGTAGAAGTAGCAGTAATTCAGAAACAACCTTTTTTGATTAATCGAATGGAAGTGCGTTTCTTACGGGAAAATGCTAACCTTTATACCGCAATAGTGACTCGGGAAAAATTTCTGAGCTTGACTGGCACACGTTACCATACCTACCATATTTTTCTGACAGTCTACCAGGTGAATACCAACTCTTCCTATCTCTTAACTATAGTAAGAGGCACATGCACTTCAGAACTTGAGTTAATGTTATAGATGCAATTCGTCAAGTGGTCGTTATTGCAGACATACAAAAATTGGTGTCACGTTGATAGAAGGTCATTGAGACCGATGGTGATTATTTTGCTGAAATAGTGTATTACTAGTTTGTAATAAATTTGTATATTTTTTTATCGAAAACCGCACGAACCTTTTTGGTTACCAGAGAAAACTGATATTTTGTAATGTACTATGACTTTGAACATTTTTTTGTATATCAGCTGTAACCCGATGCCTTACACAAGATGAATTAGAAATTAAACATATTAAACAGTGTTTAGAAATCAAGTTTTGTAATTAAATCAAGATTTTTTCCAAATTACTCCAAAACCACAAAAATGTAAATAAACCAATTTTATTTTAATTCCTAAAATTTTATAGTAGAAGCATTGTACACTCTTTTTAAAAAGTTTTCAGAGTTGCTAAAAAATTCATTAAAATGCACCTTAAATTTTAGCTTTAAAAATTGCTAAATAACTTCCACGCAATACAAAATAGTTTTAATGAAGTGTTGCAGCTATCATAAATTAAATTACAATTAAGCTTTATTACAATGTAATCTGTAGATAAGTCAGGAAACTACACACTTGCGTGCTATTTGACATAAAAGTGATAGCAATATTGTGTAATTTAAACAAAAACTCTGGGACATTTGAAGAAATAGTATGGGAATTGAAAATAATCAAAACGGATTGATCTTGAGTTAGCAACAGTCTTATAGTAACCGGTCATCTCAAAGCGTCAAGATGTAGCAATTAATAAAATCAGGAGAGGGATTTTAATGCTAGATCCCCCTGCGAGGTTAATTTAAGGGGTATGGAGTACAATAGTGAGCTTTGATAGGGAAGAAACAAATGTAGGCTAATTCCCACAGTGAATGTGCGACGATTGACATGTAAAATTAAATATCTTTGGAAGAAACAGGGTATTTGCAATCGCGTAAGGGCGGATTTAATGTCGTAATACCGTTTTAAAAAAGGGTTAGTAGAAATTCCTTCATCAAATTCGAACTGTGAGGAATCAGAGATCTGCTGTGTTTGGACCTTTAATTAAACTATGTGGAACAATCCTGATGGTGATTGGAAATTCTGGAATTGAACTGTGAGTACTTAACGTTTGAAAAAAACTATTATGAACTTTTAACTTGTAATTGTATGTTTTGGAAATAAGATAGTAATTACGTGGCAGTAATTAATTCATCAGACTAATTAGTAATTTGAGATTAGAGTCATTAGTGAAGTTTAGATAAAAGTATTAAACGTAAAATATTTCGGAATGGACAATGATTGGTGCAACGTTGGAATTGGACTCCTTTCTGGTTTAAGGGACGACATTACTATTAATTTGTGATTTATAAATGTAACAATTATATAGAAAAGCATTGACGAAAACGATTCCTTTCTAGGGTAGGACCAAATTTTAGTTGAGAACCTAGTTATTTATTAGTTTTATAGTTTTTTATCGTTTCTTCATTTTCTTTTCACATTTATCTATAGGAACTCACTCGCGACCACTGAAATTAGCCGATACACCACTTTTATTGTTACGGGATCCCCGTTCCTTCAAGGCAAGTCAAAATTTAAAATGTTTCACACGTAATAGTAGAAAAATTACAAGCTGTAACACATCGTTTTCTATTTATGTTATGGATATTCGATTGCATATGTCTAACTATAATTACGATGCGAATGAACTAATGTATGCTTAGCACTTTGTTTTTTATGGTTTTTTATTGTAAATTTTTAGCTGCCAAACACGAACGCTCATAATAATGTTGCGATCCACTATTAGGCAACCCGTCAAACATACAAACGCCCGGGGCACAGCGTATTCTTCAGCATTCGAGAATCCTTCTACAAAGTTCTAGATAATGAGTCATATCTTAATGCAGGGTATATATAAGGCCGCTTATGAATGTAAGAGTTAGTCTATTCTTGAATGTCTAATATAAATTATATCGTTGTAAAGTAAACGTAGTTGAGTTTTTAGAATATATACATAAATGATATGCTGTGTCTAATGTGCATGCAGCTTGCAGTATACATAAATAAATAGAAGTGTATAAACAAATAGTTGTGTTAGTGTTGTTAATGAACCTATGGTAAAGAAGATAGTTTAAGAAGATATTAGTGCATGTAAATTCATTAGTGTAATAGTGCTTCATTGTTAAGTGTCCTGAAAACATCTATAAATAAGGCATATACTGTTAATTAGACTTGTGAACAGTAAGTAATAAAGACGTTTGTTATTACTTGTTTTAAATTAAAGAAACGCGGTAGTAGTAGCGCGTTACACTGGTGTCAGGCATTTGTGGGGTATATAGTGATTAATTTAAAAGGAAAGCACACCAGTCTAAAGACATTTAAGTAGTTTATATATATGCCAGTTACAAGGAGTCAAAATAAGATGGAGGCAGAAAATTTAATGAATTTCCTTAAGGATTTTAAATCGGGTATAGAAGAAAAGTTAAACGAAAATGCTGAGAAAATGGAGGAGAGGTCGGCTAAACTGGAAGTGACACTCGGTGAAAATTTAGTGAGGTCAGTTGAACTGGAATCAAATCTTACCGAAAGGTTAACTGAAAATGCTAAGAAAATAGAAGAACGGTTTAGTGAAAACGCGATGAAAATGGAAGAGTTGAATGAAAAGACGGCCACGTTAGAACAAAGATTAATAGCAAGCTCCATTGCATTGAAAGAAAATGTCACTGTACAGGTAAAAACAGTTGAGCAAAAGTTGGACAGTAAATTGGTAAAAATGGAAGAAGATATGATGAGGCTGCAAGAACAGGTGATTTCACTAACAACGCGGCCACTTGAATTAACAAACCAAGTTTTCATCAGAACATTCCAGAAATAAGAACCCTGGAAAGAAGCGAGTCAATTCCGTCTAAATTTAAAGTGAAACCACCCACATTTGATGGCAAAACACCTTGGCCCACATATTTGAAACAATTTGAAGCTGCGGCAATAGCCAACGGTTGGTGCAACAAAGAGAAAGCTATCTCCTTAATAGTGGCCCTACGGGGGGAAGCTCTTAACATCTTACAAACGATTCCCGATCACCAGCAGAATGATTACGGTCTCTTAATATCGAAGCTTGAGATGAGATATGGAGACGCTCACCTTCAACAGGTTTACCACGCACAAGTTAAGAACCGCTCGCAAAAGACAAGTGAAAGCCTGCAAGAATTCGAAGCTGACATTGCCAGGTTAGTTAGATTGGCATATCCGACGGCACCAGATAGCTTCCTCGAACAACTTGCTGTCCAAACATTTGTGGATGGCGTTAAGGATGGCGAAATACAGCAAGCGCTAAGACTAGCACGTCCAAAAATGTTGGATGACGCACTGGCCCATGCGCTTGAATTTGAAGCAGCTAAGCAGACATCACACAGGATGGGTCACAAAGTTCGGTCTGCCTTAGAGGAACCTGGTCAAGCTCAGAACAGCATAGATGAAATAGTCAATCGTGTGTTTGAAAAGCGAAAGGCGGAAAGGCTGAAAAGACAACGACCGCGGAGATGGCGTCTACGATGCTGGAGCTGCGGTGAAGTTGGCCATATGCAGAGACGCTGTACTCAACCAAAGAAACAACCGGTTGTGCCAAAGCTGGTCCATGTAAGGGGCGAACTTCGACAGCACAGCGTAGTGCCCCGGAGATTATCATCCGTGCTGCATCGTCGGTGGAAAGTCTGGACAGCATTTATATCGATGGTAGAATTAATGGTAGGGTTGTCCGATTACTTGTGGATACAGGAGCGACAAGAACTATTGTGAGACCAGATTTGGTTGGTCGTGGAAAAGTGCTACCTGTATCGGTGTGTCTCCGAACGGCAAGTGGTGAGAAATTCCAGGTAACGCTTTAGAATTTGTTGTCTGTATAAACTATGAAAATTATTGTGATGGGTGAGAGTGAACTGTGAAGGTATTTTGCATTATTTTGCGTATTGAAAATAATACGTATAACTAACTTTTATTATGGTATTTAAATATAAATCTAAAGGTGTAGATAAAGCTAATTAACGTTCCATCAGGAATTTAAATTTTTACTCTTAAGAGTACATGGGTTTTTGTTTGCAATAAGCGTATGCTAAGTAAAAAAAGCATATATTATTCATAATTAACTGGGTTATCATGAGCTCACCATACTCCAGAGTGTCCTAATTAAAATTAATTATAAATAAAGAAAAATAAGGTATTAGTCAAAGCCTATTTGCTCCGGTTACATTCAATGTGTTTGATATTCCTAGTTAAAATTCTGGACTTTACAAAAATTGAATTTATTGAGGTGTAACTTGACCACCGAAATGTAAATAATCTTTAAGTTTTATTTGTAAATAGTGGTAAATAAACATTGTATGATTGTTGGATTATTTTGTGGTTTTATTGAGAGTGTGCGTGAACGATAAAGAGTATGATAGTGAATATAGGTATCCAAGAGGAGGCCCAACTGAGCTAGCCAGGGAAGCTGTTGAAGAAAGCAATTTAAGTGAAAAAGCAGGAATCGAGGTAAGAAATTATTTTTTTTTTGAAAAAAATTTTTATTGTGTGAAATATATGACGATTTTTGGGTAAATTAATAAAATCTTCGAATGTGTTTTGAGAAACTACTGGGCTATAAAAAGAACACGGCAATTTTATGATGCCCAATTCGTGAGGCTCGATTATTTATAAGGTTACACGGCAATATATATATATATATATATATATATATAGCTATGATATCGCAGTACTTCAATGTATTTAACGCACAGTTACCTGCTGTCCGCCACCGTTCTGTGTTCCTAAATAATCTAGAATAAGTTTTAAATTTCACACAGTTAGGTTTATGCCTCGACTAGCTCAGTGTAACGCCACACAGAGTGCACGACGATACGGTAACAGAGAAGTTTGTACCCCTCGTTTTTCTTTAACACTTCATACCAAAATAAGATAAGCTGAATACCCAAAAAATTGTATAATAAATTAAGAAATATGTTCAATTTGCAACTTCTACAACCATCGTGATATTATTTGCTATATAACCTTTAAATCAAAGTAAAAATAAAAATCTGTTTACCACCAAATTATAACCCTATTCAAAATATATAAAGCCAGTAAAAATTACTCTGTATTATATTGTAAGCCTGGTTGAACGTTCAATGACCCTTCGTAATTTCTACGCATCAATCAAAATTTTTGATGACCTTTCATATAAATATCTAAGTACATGCAAGTTTTAAATGGTTAAAAAAAATAAGTCTTATGCTATTAATTAATTATCGCTAAACTGGTATTTTTCTAGGTTGATTCCCTGGTTCGAATGTGTAGCTCTGCGTACACCCCAATCCTTTGACCTGCCCCTTGGGTTGCTTTCAGCTTGACGTGCCGATTCAAAGTTTTTCCTTTTATTATATCTGTTACTTGTAGTTTTGGATTTTTACGTTAGATCTTTTATTGAATTTGTTTTGTGAATTGTTTATTGAATCGCTTCGTAAATCTCTCAGTATATTTTTAGTAGATTTTCTCAGTAGATCTCTTTAGAAAATTTCAGTGCCCTAAGTTAATAAATGTTAAAGATCATGTTTACCTAAATTAAAATTTGGACTTACGTCTTATGTCGATGGCGAATTTGAATATTTGAACGTGCACTTGTACCTGAATTTTTAATTATTAACTTTTTACTTATAAACCGTGGTTTTAATTTCACACTTGAACTTTATGTAGTGTTTTTGTTCAAACTAGTACAGTTTGTGCTTCAGTTATGTAAAGACTAACCATTACCCGCTTGGTGTAATATATAAAGGCAAGTCCTTCCACGTGCTGTCATTGGCTGACCGCACTATCTTTGTTGTTTGAGCATTTTGGAGACGTTGCGCTTGACTTATCATGAAAACTTTCGGATTTTACATAAAGTTACCTGCCCTAAATTTTGTTGCAATGTTCCCAAATCACGTAGACAGCAAAGCTTTATATTGTGGGGTTCGTTGGCTATGGTACTTTGTACCGTTCAATATCATGTTTTCGTATTTTGTATAGGAAATTATTAGCTATTATTCTAAAAATGTCATGTATGCCGAAACGTATGGTTACATATTGTTTTCTTCATATGCTGGATTTTATTCAAATTTGTCAAGTTTAATTTTAAAAAAATCACGTAGGCAAATTTTATAATGGGATTCTTTAACAGATGACGCAAATTAGATGCGTTTTTACTTCTTACTTTCTGAAATATGCTTATTTTGTAAAACCTGTTTCATGTTTGTTTGACTTTAGATACTTCTAGTTTGTATTTATTTAAAGTTTCTAAATGTATTCTTGTTTATAAAATGAATCGGATTGCGTTTAGATTTATTTATTCTACTAAATGTGGTTAAATTATTAAAGAGTGAGCTTCCTTTCATTGACTATAGTTAGTTGTAGATTTTATACAGTGTGTTTGATATCTGTTTTTTGCATAATTTGTAACGGGCATTTTTGTAGTTTAACATTTTTCGCTTCCTTTCTGTTAACGTACTTAAAAATACATCGTTTCTTTGAGATCGCTGTTTGTATAAAGGTAAATACTTCAGAATAATGCAGAATTGTATGCAATTTAACTCGTGTGTATTACTTTAAAAGTGTATTAATTTGAAGATTGATTTTCATTAATAAACTTATCGAGAATGATAAACAGCTCGTAAGTAATTGGTAGATATACATTTTTGTTCCTTATGTGGATATACGAGTCGAGTTGATAGGCGATAAGCGGTTGGAATAACAACGATTTTATATCTACAGACTAGGAATGTTATTTTGTTCTTCGTTCCTATATATTAATTGTGTTTTGAGTTGAGTTTCTTTTGAAATAAGAGCAGTTGTCGTTTGTTCTTCGTTCCAATATATTGTTTACGTTGATAATACTGTGTCCTGTTTGCTCTGAAAGTTGTCGTTTGGTTCTTTGTTCCTATACATTAAGTACTTTAAAAATACGTTTTCCTTGTTGCTTTGAAAATAGTAAGAATGCGGTATAAATTTTTCGAATTGTTCATGAACAAACACGACACGATTTTTAGTTGTTTTTCCTGTGAAATAAAGTTGTATATTAACTGTAGCAGTGTAGTTCTGATTACATTGAAGGAAAGATGCTTTATAGGCAAACGTTTTTTTACTCGACCGCACGTGCTTGTTTACGGAACATTGACTTAGTGATGCGCGTTGCTTCACTAATTGGTTTTTGTTGCTTTTCTGTTGGAAATAAAAGTAATAGAACTTGTCGTGCGTTCTACGGAAGATTGACTTAGTGATACGCGTTGCTTTACTCATTGTGTTTTTTTGTTGGTGCTTTGTCTTTTGCTATTTAAACTGTGTGTGCGATCTAGTCTTCGTGGTCCTTTTTTTTTAAAGCCTTAGATTTTTCTTTGTTACCATAGGTGGCAAATAAAACACCTCACGTTACTGTTAGTTTTAATGCATTACATCGTGCCTTGAAAGCCCGTGATTCTAAATTTTTATTACCTTTTTTTTCGATTTGTGTTACCAAATATTTCGACATTATTGTCTCAGGAAATAAAATTAACAATAAATTTATCAATGCTACATAGTTCCATCAACCTGATAATGTCTGCTGCTAACACCAGTGAAATACGTAGGTGTGATTAGTGTAAAGTGTAAGAAATTCCATCAACACCCTCACAGTCAAGGGTGAAGTGCTTCGTTAGTGCAGGACATCGTGAATCCCACACTTCAATTGCAAGGAAGCGTGACTGAAGGACTTTTTGTAAGTTGAACTATTTCCTACTTGTTATGACTTTAAATATCTATCCGTTGTTTTGCAATATCTTTGTCGTTCTGATACCTTTTACAATAGACTTGCCTGCGATTAAGAAGAAAAAAAAGAAAAAAAAACAATCAATACTACTGAATTACTCATATCAATTGTGACTTACCTATTTATCTTTTGTTAACTTTTTGTCTGCTTTATGTTTAATTGGTGTGTGAGGAAACGTTTCTGCTACTCCCCAATATTACCTCACTTTGTACTAAACATTTGCCTGTATTGCTTTTACCGTTGTTATATTATATAGATTATCCAAACAGTTTCTTTTTTTTACATTCTACAAAGTACTGAATAATTTAGACTTTTCATTACTGCTATACTTATTCTTTTTTTTTCAGGTTTGCTATTCTAATTTTTTTTATTGCAGGTACTGTTACTAATTCCTTACCGCCGCATACATTATATGTCAGTCTGCTTTCTACAACCCTCCCTACTCTCCGATTGAGCCCGGTCTTTCTTTGACTTTCTTTGTGTTACGTACCATAAATTTGGCGCCCAACGTGGGTGCCGCCACGAAAAAACGTAACAGAAATTTTGGCGCCCAACGTGGCGCCCCGATAATAACGTCACAAATTAACGAATTGTGTATTTTTTATGATTGAAATGTTTAGTTTCCTTGACTTTGGTGTTGTTTACATGAAGTATACTACCCTTGTGATCCACCATACCACTAAATTATCCCATTATCATAGCAATACATATACAACTGCAGATGTTGGTTTTGAAGTACTTTCTAATAATGTTGATTGTGCGAAAGGATATATTTGAAAACTGTTAATTTGGCAAATGTTCCAGTGTTTCGAGATCTTGGTAGCCGCAGGCTGCTTAACCAGCTTCATACACACACACACACACACACACACACACACACACACACACACACATATATATATATATATATATATATATATATATTGCTGTGATTCTTACAAAAAAACCTCACCAGAGTAAAAAAAAATTTTCGAACCTCTCGAATTTGGGCACCTAGATTTGCTGTGATTCTCGCCTTGTTGAATCGCCTCTTTACTCTTTCCGCCTAGGCTGCTCACCTAGATAAAACTTTCATCCTCATTCATAAAAAACAAACACATTCCTACCACAAACATCAACGTTAACTCTATTTACATCAATATTCATAATACATTAAAATTTCAAAATTAAATTGTAGCATAAATTTCAGTATCATAAATTTTCAAGATTAAATTTGTCATCATTTTAATTTGCATCCAGAATTAAAGTCCTTGTAGGATGCCTACTAATTAATTTAACAATATTTGCAGACCTGAGTCTGAGTACAAAGGAGCATCTCCCACCCTTTACGTTAATCAAACAGGTTAGTCTAATTGAGCTCAAAGACAGACCCAAATTTTCATCATAATCAAGAACATAAACTGCTAAATACTCCTTTCTACTTAAACAAGAAAATTTCACCTTAAAATTAAAATTTGTTGTTTGTACAAATTCACTACTGTCCATTTTGTAGCAAACAAATTATAAAGTTATTCAACACACACCAAAACATCAAAAATCGAACAACAAAGCATAAGTTACCTGAAGGTTAATGCACTCGTGGCTCCAATGTACATCGTCCTTTGTTAATCACACCATTCCAACTGGGTTATGTTTACGGCTCTGATTCTGAACGCTTTTAAAATTTTCTACACCACCATTCATCTAAAATTGTTTCAGGGCTTCTCAGGACTCATCTAAGTATATCAAAATCTTGTTTTGTGGATCTAATCACGATTACGAATAACATTTAATTATTAACACCCCCGAAAATAGCAAAGAAATTCATACTTCTTTCACGCTATACCCCAAAACTGCCTACTTTTGTTTATTCATTTATCGTTACTAATTTCGATAATTGGTACAGTAATACTCGCAAATATAACTAGACTTTATTACCTTGTATCTTCTTTTCTAAGTACACTAATGCATAATAACTTATATCGTAGCACGTAGAGAGCAAACTGTTTTAAAGTATTCAATAATCACAAAATATAAGAGCAAACTGTTTCAAGTATTGGATCAAAATCGAAAATCTAAGAGAGCCAAACTGTTTAAAGTCCGGGTTTATATAATAGCTCGCCTGTATGTCGGTTTTGTCCCGCGACGGCCAGTTTTCAGAATTTCGCATACTATGTTCTCTTTTCAACAGTCCTGCAAGCGGTTCTACAAAATTTGCACACGCGCCAGTTGAAAATCTAAGAATTTTCACACGGCTCGCAAACACGTCCGAGAACACTAATTAATTTTGTATAGAAATCGTTACGTTTACACCTCTCATATCTGCATCTTATTACAACCAATCATTTCCTGGGGACGTTGCTCAAATCACGCCTTTCATTATCTGTGTCTCTGCCTTGCGCGTTTCATCCATCTCTTTCTACCCTTATCTGAGTGGTACAAATCGATAGTCCTTATTATCGGTTATTTCAATCCACGTGGATTTGTAAGTAAAATAACCCCGTATCTAGCCTTCCCGTTAAAACATCCGACCGTTTCCAATATACCTAGAAGCTGCATGTTTATCCAAACAAATTAATTAGAACTTTGATATTTAAAAATACGCAGGTGTTCAATCGTAATACTTTAAATAACACTTCTACGATTTGAATATTATTGGGTTTTTAAAAGCTTTTGTGCATATTATACCTTAATAATCGTTCAATGAACTCCAATTAAAATAATAATGAATGGCATTGGCTTCTACCCTTTAATTTTTAGTGAATACAAATTAAATATTAATTATTATTTGTACACTTTGTTTAATACCCGTTACTTGGAACTTGAATTAATTAATATAAATTTTGCACGTAATTTCTATTTGTTTTAATACTCAGAACAATTAAATTACATACAATTAATTTGAGCATTTTAATTCTGCTTCTTTTTATAGAAAACGTCTAGTGAATAATTTAAGTCCCTTATTTTTAATGAAACGAATAAATTTTTAAGCTCCACGATTTTAAAAACGCGTATTATCTAATAAAATTCTATACAAGGTGATTAAAATTCTTTGACGTCGTTAATTAATTTTCTACTCTGGTCTCAAATTTGAGTAATATATATATATATATATATATATATATATATATATATTGCCGCGTAGTTTCTGATTCTAATGCTAATTGAGCCCACCTTTGGGCGTCAAAAAATGCCGCGTAGTTCCGGAGCTGATGAACTGTTGATATGCTATGCCGGAAACGGTTAAGAAAAAAATACATGCCACGATTGCTCGGCTGCTTTCTGCAATTCAACTAACACACAAACAAAAAAATATCTACTACGGTAAATCACATACATTTATTGCATACTCATAAAAAAAATTATACACGCCAAATCATAAGTACACTCCCCCTTCACACGGTATTTATACATTATATACATTCTCTGATAAAATAATACATTTCGCAATTAATAATTCCCCAGATTAATTATTTCCCATAAATTATCCAAGAAAGCAACAGGGCTTTACCACATGTTTTACTCTAGCCTATGTTTAATAAGAGCTTCTAGTAATCATAACCTCTCGTGCTACTTTTTGCACTTCAAACAGCAAAAAGTTCCTTTTATTTTGTACAAACAAATATTATCAATATCTTAAACCCTTTTTTCTTAATATAAATTCCCACATAACAATACAGTAAAATAATACAGTATAAACAAATTCGATCAGTAACTCTTTCCAATTTTGTCCTTTAGTTCGTAAATTATACCCACAATGCACAACAGTCATTGAACACCAGTTTATACGCATAGGTAATAAAAGCTACAGTTACTTGGATACTATTTCTGCATATGGCCTGCAACCATTCCCTCTGAGACTGCGGCATACAGCAACACCATTTTGACTTGCAATACCCATAACTGCCAGCAGCAACCATTTAACCATGACATTAACTCATCTACCACATTGAAGATGCATCCAAATTCTCCAAGCTCCGCTACTAATAGCATTGGATGTTGATATACAACCAAATTGATTATCCACTGACATCTACTCCATCTCCACTTGTATGCTTTTGCACACTTAGTGCAAATTAAAATTAAAACAATTTTTACTTACGTAAAGTTGCAACGTGCATTTTTATTAAGTTTAACATTTTACGCTTTTCTCAATTAGTAAATACCTTTCTGCAATTACTATTTCTATATTTTATTTATAATGAGTGGATCGCTGTTTGTATAAAGTAAATACTTCCGCATAGGTTTCAGAATTGTATACAATTTAACTCGTGTGTATTAAATTAATAAATAAATTGCTTTCCAACTTGTCGGAAATGATAAACCGCTGTAATTAATTATGTAGATATGAGTGCTGCATTCATTTATTGGATGTTCTTTACGTGGATATACGAGTCGAGTTGATAGGCGATAAGCGGTTGGAATAACAACGAGTTTATATCTACAGACGGGCAGTTGTCGTTTGGTTCTTTGTTCCTATACATAAATGACTTTAAAAATACGTTTTCCTGTTTGCTTTAAAAGTTTGAGTTTGCTCTTCGATCCTACAGATTAATTACGTTAAAAATAGTGTGTGCGGTTTGCTTTGAAAAGAGTCGGATTGTTTTAGTGATACGCGTAGCTTTACTAATTGTTCTTTTTGTTGCTTTTCTGTTGAAAAAAGTGATAGAACTTGTTGACTCGACCGCACGTGCTTGTTTTACGGAACATTATTTAAGTGATACGCGTTGCTTTACTAATTGTGTTTTTGTGGCGTCGTCCTTTTCTTATTTGAGTAGTTCATACTTTGGATTATCCCAAATACTGTGGATACGGTAGTTTCTGAATTTTCTAACAACAAAGATTCTACAACAGATCTTTGCTTGTGCAAGTTTCGTGTTTGCGAAATATAACAGATTACCGGTTTACTAAGGTATGGTTTGAAGTTGCTCACTGCTTATTGGGATGTTTATGAAAATAATATACCTTTGGTCGCAGTCGACATCAAACTAGTGCTACAGAATATTTTGAAATTATTGTCTTAGGAAATAGAATTACCAAGAAATTTATCAAGGCTACATAGTTCCGACGCGTGATATTGTCTGCTGCTAACACCAGTGAAATACGTAGGTGTGATTAGCGTAACGTGTGATAAGTTTCATCAACACCCTCACAGTCAAGGGTGAAGTGCTTCGTTAGTGCAGGACATCGTTGAATCCCACATTACAGTTGCAAGGAGGCGTTGCTGAAAGACTTTTGTAAGTTGAACTATTTCCTACTGGTTATTACTTTAAATATCTATCCGTTGCTTTACCATATCTTTGTGGTTCTGATACCTTTTGCAATAGACTTGCATGCTATTTTAAAACAGAAAAAAGAAAGAAAGAAAAATCAATACTACTAACAAGCATTAGTGCCTTTTAAACATATTTTTAGACACTGTCCAGCATTATCTTCCTAAGACCTACATTGGCCTTTTTAAATGATAAAAATGATTTAAATTAAAGATCAACTATCTTGACACTGTATTTACAACTCTAAATTTTTGAAGTGCACTTTGATCGATTTGTAATATAGTAATACCAACTTCAACAAATAATTATAATTTGTTTGTTTAAATTCTTCCCCTTATTATCAGGGTATTTAAATTTCATAAAGTAAAAAAATTCAACCCAAATGCTATTTACAAACAAATTTAAACAAATTTATACTACACAAGTTTATGCTTAGGTAGGCATTTGAAATATACAATAATAAATTTTCTGCACTCTGTTTTTTTTTTCTGATCTTACAAATAAACGCTTTCCTAAGAACCAATTTCTAACCCTTCAGTTCTCAGTCCCTCACGAATTTCTTTAATTCTGTCAGTCATACTGGAAACCAATCAGATATTCCCAGAGAAGATTTCTACAAAATTCTAAGGGACAAAACTCTAATTTTCAAACAGTTTATTCAAGCCTCTACTTTGTGATGCCAATAGAGAACGCTGTGGATACATGCTTACAGCTACCCAAACGTTGGGAGTCAATAAATGTGCTATGAATTGTGAGTAGCTATAGAAAAGATGCCCCTTTTATGCTGGACTTTGCTAAAATAAAACAAAATTGATCTACTTTAAGATACTCATACTAGCTAGTTCAGATAGAACAAATTTCAACATCACAATTAAATATTTAATCGCTACATTCACTAACATCTTTCTTCAACATACATTACTTATGCACAAGAATTAAACCTATGATGCAATTTACAGTTTAAGTCCAAACACAACATTTTATACCTAATAAACATTAATATGAAAAGCTTAGAGTGTTTCTCAGATCTTTCTTATGTAAGCGACAATGTGTAGTAATTATAAAATAAATAGGATGGATGATTACAACAATCTCTCTTACTTCGAAAATGAAGGGCATACCGGATCAGATACCTTCTTATAATCTTTGATAATGGTCAAACTTACCGAATTCAAGTCAAAACCTGTTGTGATATCCATCATCATTAGGTCTTCAGTCCTGGAACTGGTTAAACACGTACCCTTATTGTTTCCTATTCGTAGCTAACCTACACATTTCCCTGAAATTTCCACAGTTTGCATCTTTCACTATCTGCGGGCAATAGTCTGATCTAGGTCTACCTCTACCTCTTTTTTCTCTATCTCTGCTTATACTATTCCCCAAAAATGCCTTAAAACGTGCCCTGTCCTTCTATTTCTCCTATTTTTGTTTGTTTTCCACGGATATTTTTCTTTCCCTACTATTTCTAAAACCTATTTTTATTAACTTTGTCTGTCCATGCTATCATTATCATACATCTAAAGCACAACATTCCCTAGTTCATAGACGTACTATGCTGTGCTCCACACATATGCTTTCAACAATTTTCTCCTCGTTTCTGTTTGTTGTTTTCCAACATAGCCGCTGCTCGTTCCCGTTAGACAATTGCCGAATTAATAGTTCACCAGTAAATTCTTTTGCACAATTAATATTAGAAAGTTACAAAACCAATAAGTGTAGTTGTTTATAATGTTCATCAGGTTTAAGTACAGTTATTTTTTTCGTCATTAGGTTTTCCATCTTGAAACTGATTGGACGCGTACCTCCATTGATTTCTATTCTGATCTAACTTATACATTTCCCTAAAATTCCCACAGCCTGCATATTTCATTATCTGTGTGCAATATTCTAACCTAGATACTTCTCTCTTTTCCTATATCTGCTTCTAATATATACCGCACTATTTCCTCATGCTTTAGTATCCTATCATCTTGTCTATTCTATTTTTTCCACGCATTTCTTTCTTCCTCTACCATTTCTAGTACCTCTTTGTTCTTAATTTTGTCTGTTCATGATATCTTCATCATATCTCTGTAGCACCACATTTCAAAAGCTTCTATCCTTTTCCTGTCTGCTTCTGCTACTATCCAACTTTCACTGGCGTACTGTGCTGTGCTCCACACATAAGTTTTGCGCAATCTATTCTTTGTTTCTGTTTTTTGTCTTTGAACAAAGTAGTTTTTTTTGTTGTACCCTATTTACGATAAATATGGGATGTCGTCGTAAACAGTAATAAAGTGTTAGTAATTGTATAATATGGACGTAACTATGAACGCAGTTTTAATGATATTACGATTTGGTACGTCACAGTTGGCAGTTTTGTGCGGTGTTGTAACATTTTCTGCTTCTGTATCCTTAGACGCAAAATTCCTTTACAGTGAAACACTGTTTTTATTACTTAAAAAATCTTACTTCTGCATCTTGAATTGCATTGCTACCACAATTCACTACCATATACAAAGAAGGTATTTTAAAAAGAACCTTACAATTTACAATATGCCAACTTTTAGTAATTATTTAATAATAAACAAAAACTATACAAGTCTAACCATTAAATAGGCATACAATAAGTCAACCATGATAACACAGCATTTATTTGTGTTGTGACGTCGTCCCATATTTATTGTGAAAAAGGTATAGATAGCATAAATCCTTAACTTCTTGTTAGTTCTCGCTACTTATTTGTATTCTTGTTCTTGATCTAATTTCCCTTCCTTTGCATTAGTAACTTCAATTCTATTTTGTTAATTTTCATACCGTGTCTCTCTGTCCCATTCCGAATGGACCTGCTCCTTGAAGAAGTTCTAGATTTCAAAAACGGGTGGAATTGCTTCCGCGTTCCAGTGATATAAAAAGCTCAACTACAGGTCTAACCAAAGTAGTAGGGTCTTTAGTGAGAGAGCAGTCTAAGACAGGTCCCTAAACGAGGGCTGCAATTACTTAGAGTGGTACAAACCATAGAGGTCGGTATGGAATTCTAAGACACACTGCTGCAATGTGGAAGGCAACGGGAAACTACCACATTATCTCCCAAGTACACAGCGTACACTAACGTTTTGCCTTACTAAGGGGTTATTTATTTTACTCCTATATGGCCAGCTGAAAGGCACTAGGATAGATAACGGGATTTCCGGAAGATGTAAAGAGCCCACGGTTAGTTTCGGTGGAAAATGGCTCGTAGGTGAGGAAACCTACAAAGGCTAAGCGGCTAGTCGAGCGATTTGCTCTGGGTAGAACATGAGCTTTGGGTCGGGGTTGGTCTGCGACCAAAATATAGTGAATATGGCGCTATTGAATTTTTGTATACTGAGAAGACCCAACTTGAATCTTTTGTATAAGGCGAATGCGGAAACCTATACTCAAATACCGCTATACAAAAAATATTACGAGAACCCAATACCTAAAGTTTTCTTACCTTATGGCTCGATATTGACCTTTAAAGATGCACTGCTACACCTGTAAACAGATTAAAACATTGCTAGCACAGTTTGTGCATTCATTTCAAAAAATTCATAATTAATAAGAATCAAACCTTATTCATTCCAACTAATAATCATAGTCTTGACCAAAAAGGAAAATCTATTCCTTTAAGTTGCAGTTTAGAATTATATACAAAACATCATCTTTAAAAATTTGACTAAATTATGATAATGAAAAATATGTACTTGGTAATAATCAGCATCTCTAAAAATAGAATAATGTAGTTTTTACATTAGCAAAGTCTAGCAAGAATTTATTCTTGAAAATATTTAAGTTTGAATTTTTTGGGTTAATTAAATTTATATTACAACTTTATTTGGTCTTGGTACTACTACGTAGACTTCACATTAAATGGTAAAATATTCTATTTATTATTTAAAGCGAAATGAAACAATTTAGTTCTCTAAAATAGCTATAATTGTTGTTAATTCTGAAAGTTACCCTTTTCTATCTTTATATCGCCATCTACCATTTTTGTTAGTACTAATACAAAGATTAAAAGTGAAGCTTTATAGATTCCTTTTATCAAAGTTTAATAATAACTTGTTTGTCATTTACATAATGAACTAGGAAATTTTCACGTGAACAAACAAAACTTATTTGTCTGTTATGCCAAAAGTTACAGCTGACGTATTAAAAAAACTAATTACATACCATATGTTAATCCATCAGAAAAATACTTGTAATGTATTACGACCATACCCGGAATAATAATTAATAAATTGAAATCTTCTTATTTCAGCATTTACAGGTTAGAAATCCTCAACACCATACAATCCAATCAACTGGATACTGACTATCTAATAACATTACGGACGTTTGCATCGAACAAATGAAACACGCCAGACTGATTTCCACATAAAGTTAAATTTCAAATAGTTGCCAATAAATTTTCCATTGATTACTAAATAAATTTTATATATTTCTTAAATTAAAGTAAGCTTGCAAAAGTTGCATAAGTTGCACTGCAAATATCAAATTACTAAGGGCTTTAAACTCGGTAATACTTACTGTTATCCTAAAGCTATTCAGAACAATTTAACGTCCCGTCTTATACGAACTAATAACTGCTAAGCGTGGACATATAATGAGTTTCGCCGAGACGATTTCAAAATGAAATCGACTTTAATCTTTCGGTACTTCCAACACGTGGTCTGTAACGCCATGTTCTTTTATTTAAAGAACAATTGACTTTCTCTAACAACAGCTCAGGTGGAAGTGTTCTATTGACGTATGCTGCCGTCTGACAACAGTTATGACTTTACAATCATCAAAAGGAGGGAGCCCTTATAGTGACGCTAACAAATGGAATTTTCTGTCACCGTTTAATTTAAAATTATGCTCTCAATTCGAAAGCTTATATTGTATTCAACAATATGTAATATTTATCACGTAGATTGTGTAAAGATATTATACATAAATGGACTTTTTATGAATAAATTAAATTAGGTATTTGTGAAAATATTGCCAGAAAATAAACTTGCTACAGTACTCAAATTGTTATTTAAGATTATGGCATCCACGAAAGATTTGAAAAAAGGTCCAAATGAATTGCTGATATATATCGGGAAAATTTCTTATACTAAGGAATTAGAACAGAATAATACTGAATCCAGCTTAAACATGTCGGCCAGAGATTTTCTGGAATATATACAAAAAAGAGAATAAGAAACCATGGACAACAAAAGATATCGTGAATCTAATAGAAGAAAGACTTTATACAAAAATAGATCGCATGAAACAGGAAAACGGAAATACAAAGCCAAAATGAGAAATTATTGGTAGATGCAAGAAAGCTAAAGAACAATGGATTGATGAAAAGTGCAAAGAGATACAGACTAAGGTGAAACTGGGAAAGACAGACAAAACATGCAAACTAATTAGAATGAATTTTAGGGATATAAAACCCTATAGTAAAAATATAAGGGATGCGGGAGGAAAAGTCATTATAGAAAATGTAGAGAAAGTGGACAGACGGTAAGAATATATAGGGAATTTATATGTCGAAGAGGAACTAACAGCATTAGAACAAGAATCAGACATTGAAAAGGATGGCTTGGGATATCCTATACTTAGACATGAGTTTGTATTAGTATTAAAAGGTCTGAAAAAATTGTAAGGCACCGGGTACAGATAAGGTGCTAGCAGAAACTTTAAAGGCCGCTGTACAAGCAGTAACCGAACGTGTCTTCCAACTTGTGAGGTATATGTATGAAACTATATATTTTAAACGTAACTTCATAGTCACTACACCAAAAAAGAGAGGCTCGGATAGATGTGAAAATCTTCGAACAATAAGTCTGACAACACACGTATCATAAATATTAACTAGAATTATACAAAGACGAATGGCAAAACGAGCTGAGGAAGTACTAGGAAAAGATCAATTTGGGTTCAGACGAAATAGGGGAACGAAAGCGGATATTTTAGTTCTGAGGGTGATAATGGAGAAAACAATAGAAATAGGGGAAAGAGTGTAAATAGGGTTTCTAGATCTGGAAAAAGCATTTGACGGTTTAAAATGGAAAAAAATATTCGAAATACTCAAAAACATTGGAATGGTTTTAGGGATAGACGGATAGTACATATCTTATACAAAGAGCAAACAGTGGTAATAGAATTAGAGTAGGAACGTAGAGAAATAGATATCAAGAAAGGAGTGAAACAGGGATGCGCCCTATCTCCATTAATTTTTAACTTGTACATCAAAGAGGCAATGAATACTGTCAAATGCAAGAAGAAATTAGGAATTATTATGCAAGGACAAGAGACTGGTATGCTTAGATTTGCAGATAATATAGCGGTATTAGCACATCTAGCAAGGAAGAGTTAGAAGCTGCTCTTAATGAAATAGAAACAGATCTAATAGAGAATTCGATATGAAAATTAACCAAAATTAGACTAAAGTACTTGTATGCATGGGGGCATAAATTAAGAACGAGAATACATATAGGCAACGAATACTTGCAAAAAGTTAAGGATTACTGTTAGCTATGAAGCCAAATAACGCAAGATGGGAAGGGCACAAAAAAAATAAAACAAAGATTAGCATAAGGTCAAGCTACAATTAGCAAGAAAAAGCAACTATTGTGCTCAAAGACCACAAACATAGAAACAAGGAAAAGATTTTTAAGACCATATGTGTGGAGCACGGCACTGTACGACTGTGAAACCTGGACAGTAGGAGAAGCGGCCAGGAAGAAGATAAAAGCCTTTGAAATGTGGTGCTACAGGCGGATGATGAAGATATTATGGACAAAGTTTAAAAAAAGAGGTACTAAAAATAGTAGAGGAATAAAAAACTATGTGAAAAAAGTAAAAAATTGAAAAGACAGGATGATAGGCCATATACTAATGCATGAGAGAATAGTGCGAAATATATTAGATAGATTGGAAAAAAGAGAGGTAGACCTAGGTTACACTATTGCACACAGATAGTGAAAGATGTAGGCTGTAGGAATTTCAGGGAAATGTGCAGGCTGGCTCATTCTAAGATGGAAAACCTAATGACGAAAATGGTAACTGTACTTAAACCTGATGATTATTATAAGCAACTACAGGTATACGGTTTTGCAATACTCGCAACTAATGTTAATTGTGCCAAAGGATTTTCTGGAAAACTATTAATTCGGCAAATGTCTAAGTGTTGGTGGATCTTTGGCAGCCATAGGCTGCTTAACCCAATTCACATACCACTGAATCTTGGCGAAATATGGCATATGATTAGGAAACAACAGAAAGAGAACGGAGCTGTATCTAGGCTGTGAAAATTTCAGTGAACGGTGTAGGTTAGCTCAAAATATAAATCAGTGAAGGTACGCGTATTGCTACGATATCGAAGTTTTTCAATGTATTTAACGCACAGTTTCCTGCTGTGCGCGACCGTTCTGTGTTCCTAAATAATCTAGAATAAATTTTAAATTTCACACAGTTAGGTTTATGCCTCGACTAGCTCAGTGTAACGCCACACAGAGTGCACGACGATACGGTAACAGAGAAGTTTGTACCCCCCGTTTTTCTTTAACACTTCATACCAAAACAAGATAAGCTGAATACCCAAAAAATTGTATAATAAATTAAGAAATATGTTCAATTTGCAACTTCTACAACCATCGTGATATTATTTGCTATATAACTTTTGAATCAAAGTAAAAATATAAATCTGTTTACCGCCAAATTATAACCCTATTCAAAATATATAAAGCCAGTAAAAATTACTCTGTATTATATTGTAAGCTTGGTTGAACGTTCAATGACCCTTCGTAATTTCTACGCATCAATCAAAATTTTTGATGACCTTTCACATAAATTTCTAAGTACATGCAAGTTTTAAATGGTTAAAAAAAATAAGTCTTATGCTATTAATTAATTATCGCTAAACTGGTATTTTTCTAGGTTGATTCCCTGGTTTGAATGTGTAGCTCTACGTACACCCCAATCCTTTGACCTGCCCCTTGGGTTGCTTTCAGCTTGACGTGTCGATTCAGAGTTTTTCCTTTTATTATATCTGTTACTTGTAGTTTTGGATTTTTACGTTAGATCTTTTATTGAATTTGTTTCGTGAATTGTTTATTGAATCGCTTTGTAAATCTCTCAATATATTTTTAGTAGATTTTCTCAGTAGATCTCTTTAGAAAAATTTTAAGTGCCTTAAGTTAATAAATGTTAAACATCATGTTTACCTAAATTAAAATTTGGACTTACGTCTTATGTCGATGGCGAACTTGAATATTTGAACGTGCACTTGTACCTGAAATTTTTAATTACTAACTTTTTACTTATAAACCGTGGTTTTAATTTCACACTTGAACTTTATGTAGTGTTTTTGTTCAAACTAGTACAGTTTGTGCTTCAGTTATGTTGAGACTAACCATTACCCGCTTGGTGTAATATATAAAGGCAAGTCCTTCTGCGTGCTGTCATTGGCTGACCGCACTATCTTTGTTGTTTGAGCATTTTGGAGGCGTTGCGCTTGAGTTATCATGAAAACCTTCGGATGTTACATAAAGTTACCTGTCCGAAATTTTGTTGCAATGTTCCCAAATCACGTAGACAGCAAAGCTTTAGATTGTGGAGTTTGTTGGCTATGGTACTTTGTACCGTTCAATATCATGTTTTCGTATTTTGTAGAGGAAATTATTAGCTATTATTCTAAAAATGTCATGTATGCCAAAACGTATGGTTACATATTGTTTTCTTCATATGCTTGATTTTATTCGAATTTGTCAAGTTTCCTTTTAAAAAGATCACGTAGGCAAATTTTATAATGGGATTCTTTAACAGATGACGTAAATTAGATGCGTTTTTACTTCTTACTTTCCGAAATATGCTTATTTTGTAAGACTTGTTTCATGTTTGTTTGACTTTAGATACTTCTAATTTGTATTTATTTAAAGTTGCAGAATGTATTCTTGTTTATAAAATGAATCGGATTGCGTCTAGATTTATTTATTCTACTAAATGTGGTTAAATTATTAAAGAGTGAGCTTCCTTTCATTGATTATAGTTAGTTGTAGATTTTATACAGTGTGTTTGATATTTGATTTTTGTATAATTAACGAATTGTGTACTTTTTATGATTGAAATGTTTAGTTTCCTTGACTTTGGTGTTGTTTACATTAAGTATACTTCCCTTGTGACCCACCATACTACTAAATTATCCCATTATCATAGCAATACATATACAACTACAGATGTTGGTTTTGAAGTATTTTCTAATAATGTTAATTGTGCGAAAGGATATATTTGAAAACTGTTAATTTGGTAAATGTTCCAGTGTTTCGAGATCTTGGTAGCCGCAGGTTGCTTAACCAGCTTCATACACACACACACACACACACACACACACACACACAATATATATATATATATATATATATATTGCCGCGTAGTTTCTGATTCTAATGCTAATTCGAGCCCTACCTTTGGGCGTCAAAAAATGCCGCGTAGTTCCGAAGCTGACGATCTGTTGATATGCTATGCCGGAAACGCTTAAGAAAAAAATACATGCCACGATTGCTCAGCTGCTTTCTGTAATTCAACTAACACACAAACAAAAAAATACCTAAAACAGTAAATCACATACATTTATTACATACTCATAAAAAATTATACACGCCAAATCATAAGTACACTCCCTCTTCACACAGTATTTATACATTATATTCATTCTCTGATAAAATAATACATTTCACAATTAATAATTCCCCAGGTTAATTATTTCCCATAATTTATCTAAGAAAGCAACAGGGCTTTACCACAAGTTTTACTCTTAATACTCTTAATATAAATTCCCACATAACAATACAGTAAAATAATACAATATAAAAAAGTTCGATCAGTAACTCTTTGTCCTTAAGTTCGTAAATTATACCTACAATGCACAACAGTCATTGAACACCAGTTTATACACATAGGCAACAAAAACTATAGTTACCTGGATACTATTTCTGCATATGGCCTGCAACCGTTCCTCAGAGGCTGCAGCATACAGGAAACAATGAGGGTACGCGTCTAACCAGTTCCAGGACCTAAGACTTAATGATGACTCCGTATAAAAAAACACAGCCTTTTTTGAATACTTGATATTATACCACGTACTGCATTAAAATTTTATGAACCCAAAGGAAGTTTTTACAAATATAGTTCAATCTCTTTTGACATATACACGCAGGCGTATGTGCACGCGCGCTTGTTCATACACACTGTAACGTGCATTTTTAATAGTTTAACATTTTACGCTATACTCAATTAACAAATACATTTCTGTAACTACTATTTTTATATTTTATATTTATTAACTCCTTAGTAAATACATCGTTTCTTTGGGATCGCTGTTTGTATAAAGGAAATACTTCAGAATAATTGAGATATGATTGCGGCAATCACGTTTTGGATGTTCCTTATGTTATTAGCGAAGGAGAGAGTAGTCGACAAGAGTTCATGGTAACAACTAGTTTAAATAAACAGATTAGAGTGCAGAGTTGTAGTTTTGTTCTTGGTTGGTATATATTAATTACGTTGGAAATACTGTTTCTTTTCTGCTTTTGAGAATAGTGAGAATTAATGCGGGATCAATTTCGAATTGTTCAGGAACAAGCGCGGCACGATTTTAGTGTGTTCTTGTGAAATAAAAGTTGTATATTAATTGTAGGCCGTGTAGTTCTGATGACATTTGCAGGAAGTATGATTTATACGTAACGTGTTGGATTGTTTTAGTGATACGCGTTGCTCTACAAATTGTTTTTGTTGCTTTTCGGTTTGAACTAAAAGTAGTAGAGCTTGTTAAACTCGAGGCACGTGTGCTTTACGGAACATTTGACGGACGGTTTTATTTGCTTACGCGTACTTTACTAATTTGTGGTTTTTAGTTGTTTGTCTTGTGAAATAATAGTCGTAGAACTTGCTAAACTGACAGATTCTTTCTTTAGGATTAATGTGTGTGCGATCTAGTTTCGCGGGCCTTTTCTTCTCAGAGTAGCGCATACTTTGGATTATTTAAATACAGTGATACTGTAGTTTCTGAATTTTTCTAACCCCAACGAATCTAAAATAGATCGTTGTTTGCGCAAATTTTCGTTATTTAAAAGCATTAGATTATTCTTTGTTACCATAGGTAGCAAATAAAACACCTCGCGTTACTGTTAGTTTAATGCATTACATCGTGTCTTGAAAACCCGTGATTCTAAATTTTTATTACCATTTTTTTTTCCGATTTGTGTTCCAAAAGATTTCGAAATTATTGTCTCAGGAAATAGAGTTAACAAGAATTTATCAATGCTACATAGTTCCATCAGCATGATAATGTCTGCTGCTAACGCCAGTGAAATACATAGGTGTGATTAGTGTAAAGTGTAAGAAATTCCATCAACACCCTCACAGTCAAGGGTGAAGTGCTTCGTTAGTGCAGGACATCGTGAATCTCACACTTCCGTTGCAAGAGCGTTGCTGAAGGACTTGTAAGTTGAACTATTTCATACTTGTTATTACTTTAAATATCTATCCGTTGCTTTACCATATCTTTGTCGTTCTGATACCTTTTACAATAGACTTGCCTGCTATTAAGAAAAAAAAAAGAGAAAGAGAAAAAAAAAAGAAATCAATCCTCTTGAATTACTCATATCTATTGTGTCTTACCTATTTATCTTTTGTTAACATTTTGTCTGATTTATGTTTAATTGGTGTGTGAGGAAACGTTTCTGCTACTCCCCAATATTACCTCACTTTGTAATAAAAATTTTTATAATGCTGTTACCGTTGTTATATTAATAAGATTATCCAAACAGTTTTTTTTCTTACATTCTACAAAGTACTGAATAATTTAGACTTATCATTGCTGCTATGCTTATTCTTTTTTTTATTTCAGGTTTGCTTAACTATTTTTTTTTCTTGCAGGTATTATCACTACAGCTGCGTACATTGTATGTTGGTCTGCTTTCTACAACCCCCCCTAATCTCCGATTGAGCCCGGTCATTTCTTGATATCTTTGTGTTACGCACGGCTACGAGCCAACGTAGCATAACTTTGGCGCTCGAACAGGAACTGCCACGAATTACGTAATGTAACATTTTTGGCGCCCAACGTGGCTGCCACGAAAAAAAGACGTAACAACACGCATATGCATACGTTAAAACGACGACGTTTGGGGGCGTGTAAATACACAAACACGCAAGCAATCACGATAGGGTGCAGGCACATGCGCATGAAAATACTCAAACGCACACACGACAATACGCAGTACTTAACATACCCATCGACGCAGGTATGCAAACGTACTTACTGTACTCCTGCGCCTACACAACACGCACGCAGTAAATTTGGAATTTTGCCAAAACCTTGCTGTTGCCATTAAGGTAGGGATCTTTAACATGCGTGACAACACTCACACACGGGACCTTCATTTTACCTCTCATCCGAACGAGGGTGTATTTTTGTGAAAAGTGTTCGCCTAACATTTTTCAAACGGACCGTGTCGCAATTCAAACCCGGGACCTTGGGCGTACTAGTCATACTCATACAACTACGCCACGGAGCCACCAACCATTACATTCCGGGTTCGAGTGACCGCAATCGACGGCAGTCGTACAAATAAATATTTTATATATGCGCAAGCATGCGCATATGATATATTGTAGCAGGGGTCGTCTAGATATTTAATTCAATACAATACAAGTATATCCAGAGCAGAAAACGTATTTTTTAAATACAGTCAAACTGAAATATAGCGGATGTTCAAGGGAACCCAAAAGGGTTCGTTATCACCAAGCGGTTACCGTAAGCCTTGGCATTACCACTTTGTTTTAAATAATTAATACATATGTATATGCAAATACTGAAAGCATTTATTTAAAATATTGCTGAGGAAAGAACGCTATCCTGGTCTATAAGGGGTAGATGCCAACCCACAATAGTCTATTAAAAGCGTTTTGTGTTGAAAATGCGCTTTATATAAGTGAAACTGAAGAGCATTTATGCACACCCTTCCATTCATTTAGGATTGAAAAGTATTAAAAAGTATGAAGAAGCAAAACTTCTATTAAATGCGCGTTTAATTTTGAAAAGCTAAGTAACATTTTATGAATATTTTTTATTCATTTAGCATCCAAAGTTATTAATGGATAAACACATTTATCTAAGATACAAATTGCGGTAATGTTGAAAAAGTCACGCATATGTTCAATTGGGAATCTCAAATCCTTATTATAAACGTACCATTTTTAATTGGCCACGTAGGCTAGCAAATCTTCGACATATAAACCAACACTTGCAAATGATAAAGGCATTTACAAAACAAATTTGTTTTTACACCGAGTGATCACGATTTAATAGAAAATAAATACTGGAATTTACATATGATAAAGACGACGAACTAACGAAAATTAAAACATTCAAAGACTAGAACTCTATGTTTTTAAATTGCAGTCCAGTCGTACACGGTGTTTGTGCTGTTTACCAAGTTTAGCACGTGGCGTGGATTGAAATCCTGAAACAAATGCTTCATAATATGAATTGAGTAGATTCATTTAGAAAGGATGATTGTTGATTTTCCAGTGAACCAATAAATATAATAGTTTCGTTTTAATGTATATAATAATCGCTTGCATTATTTTCGGCATTTAGGATTTGTCAATTATTTACCTCCGCCCGGTATACAAGGTCATTGCATTACCGTCTCATTACTTCAAACACCGCGCCTGTGTAAGTGCTACAATATCGATAAACTATGTTGTTTTTGCATTTGCAAGGACTATCTTTATCACCTGCCATGGTGAAGAAAATAAGTCTACTTTCGAATCTCGTACTAGACGGACGCAATAAAGAAGGGTTATATTCGCTTTCCGTTCTGCACGGCCGCAAGAAAATAAATGTGTTTTGCTTCGCTATTTACGAAGATAAGTGTTTGAAGTAATTGCTTTGTTTTACTATTATCATTTATATTTCGTATACATGTTCCACTTTTCTCTACCATCAGTTAGTTAACGAAATACTGCCGCATAAATAATAATGGTGCTATGATTAAATAAGAATTAAAAATATTTTATCTTGAAAACTGAAATTAAAGTGTAGTTGACTTAGCATGATTGAATTGTTTTAATTATGAAGTTGCCCTGGAACTTTCGAGCATCATCCTAAGTAGCTTTTGAGCACCATCTTATGTGGCTTTTGAACACTGTCCTGGATGGCATTCTGGGAATGATTTAAGTACCACTCTTAGATTTCAAAATCGTTTCAATAGACAATATTAAATAGTTCTGCAAACAATTTTTCGAAGATTAATGCTTTCACTGAAAATATTTGTTCTAATCTAATTGGTTTGATGCTACTGAAATAAAATTTGTTGCGAATTGGGTTGTGAATCTAAACTGGTTTTCAATTCTGAGGTAGGATGGACGTCCGTGAGCTGTTTAACTGGACCTAATTCCAGACTACTGCAATAAATATCAGAATAGTTTTAAATTTTGTTTTCCATAAAGGACAGTTGGAAATACGCATTGTATCATTGATAATTTTAGTGTAAAATTTTGTAGTGGTAGGATTTTATTAATTCAATATTTATTAGAGAAATAATTTTAACGTACACCAATCTACACAAAATTTTGGTTCAAAGTTACATCATTAAAGTTTGAGCTAGGAGTATTCTAACGCTGAAAGGTTATTATCAGCATATGCCGAGTGTAAACTAATACCTTGGTGAACTTTGTGAAAATTTTATGTAACTCACTCGCTCTGCTTCTTAATTTAACCACATCGATAGGCAAAGCCCACCATTATAATTAAATTACCGATTTTAGAACTCTAGCCATCATGGTGTATGTAATTAGTACTGTTACATTTATTTAATCGAATCAGCGATGTATTATGAGCAAGCTCATATTTTACTGTCAGTTATCATACGGAACGTAGAGAAACATGAAAAAGCAACAAACCGCTTTTATACGCCATAAATTACAAAGTTCGAAACACGTGTATTACGCGCACAATCGAGTATGGTTTGAAATTTATCCTGATATGGACAGACAATATATCAGGTTTTATTCCTGATCCGAAGGACAATCCTTTACTACCTTTTAGAGGTAGATCCCTACACTGAGTTCTGGATTATCAGTCCTTCTGCTTTTATTTCGCCGCCGTTACATTACACATAAAAATATTACACATAATTTCATTTTCCATAACTCATCTTGCATTACGCATAATAAAAACTATACATAATATAATTGTTCATAAAATAATTACGCATAATAAAAACTTCCCTAATAGCAATTGGACGAAGCTTGCATTGTTCATAATTAGAAGTGTCCCTAGTTTCAATGTACATAAATTTCACCATGCATATACGAAACCTGTACTATCGGCTTTTTGGTAACAGGTAATGCTTAATAAAGGGTACGGCAGATGCTGTTCAGAAAATTTTGTATACATTTAATTGTTGATATATGTAGATATTGTTAATGCAACCCCGTTACCAGACGTAAATGGAATGTAATATAAATTGTAATATTTGACTTTGCTACGTACCTAGACGCAAACGGAAGTGGAGTTAAGGTTAAGGCAAACCGAAACAAACATAAAAGAAAATAGTAAGACCAGACTAACTACAACGCCGAGAATGGAAGGATTCACATACTGTTAAGTACACTTTTAGTAATTGTTAATGATACTTTGGCGTGATGGCGTAGCTAGGTGATGCGATGATAGAGTCTTTAGTAGCGAGAGGTGGTACTTAACTTAGGTCCTAGGGACCTTGGGATCTAGTAACGAGTGAAGTAACAAAATGAGGAACTCAACAACAGTATTTAATAAATAATAAATAAACTTAAAGCTAGATGACATGTTAACAAAATATGAAGCGGTATAAGAGTTAAACAATTATAATTAGAACGAATTACTTACGTGACTATCTTGGTTAAAATGTCTCACAACCATAAGAGATTAAGTCACCATTTTTATTATTGACTCTGAGCCGACTTTCTTCAGAGCAGTGGATAAACTCGGGCTACATGCGAACTAACTAACTTAACACTCTTAATCATACTCTTACTCTTATTCTTACACTTACTCTTACTCATACTCAGACTCTTGACTCTCTCAAATATTCTGGTGCTTCGTCTTTTATAACTGCTGATAACAAGAAATAGGTTTTCTGCCGAAGGTTGTGGCAAGCGATAGGAATGTATGTTTAATAATGGTAAACCAAAACTTCCCTGAGTTCTAGGACATGTGCAGAAAACCTAATTGTGATTGTAACAAGGTAAAGTCATGACTAAAAGATTAATTATACAGAAAGATAAGTGTGGTGAGGCAATTTCAACAATGTAACATTTGATAAGCATGTTGCACGTTTTCCTAGAGCAAAGGATGTGCGGCTTCCTAATTGTGTTACAATGTAATGTTATAAAAGTAATCTAAAATAGTGGTTTCGCTATATACAACAATATACAAGTAAAATACATCGCCTTTGATTTTTCTATTACAGAAGCAATAAAAATTTCTATCTAAAACAAGCAGAAGAAAAAGTAAATATATTATTTTTAAAAAAAAAATTTCTCTATGGACAATTTAAATAATGGTTTGACAAAGTGCGCATTTCGTCGCTAACAAATACATCTAGTAAAAAAAAATAATACTGAAACTATCATATAAGCAAGTGCGTAACAAAAAAAAACTATTAAATTTAGTAAAAATATCGTTAGTAAAAAGAAAGTTTTAGCATAGCAAGGAACACTAGCACCGCTAATTCCAAAGTGGGTCTTTATTAAACAAAAAAAAAATGCGCTTCGTTCGTACGTCAATGCAAGTTGAGTTTATTACTTGGTATGTACAGAAAAAAGAAACAACTCACATATCTTTATGGGTGTGGATATATATCTTGTAAGCCATTGGAGGTGGATCGTTACAGCAACGTCATGGCGATCGGTAACATCCACGCTGCTATAGTAATTGTAACGGCAGTTTACATTCTAGAGCACTAGTCTACGTCAAAGATTAGTCGGGCCATTCATAAAAAGCGATCTGGCCTAACGTAGGAAAATCAATAGGCCTCCGTCAGAAAGCTAAAAAAGGAATCTTATTAGTGTTGATAAGCGCGAAAAACTTACCGATGCACCCCAGATATCCACTTCTTGTCAACAACAAATGCGCATCGCTCTTGTAGTAATAAAACGAGCAACCCAGAACATATATCAAAAGCATGAGCTGCAAAATCAAATTGAAATTGTTTTTCGCAAGAATTAAAGCCAATCCCAGCGTTATCCAACACATAGGTGTGAATAGAAACTCGAAACAAGCTGTATCAAATAAGTGCGATCCATTATTTCAACGAATCTTTAAGATTGGGTATTATAAGAAGTGATTATACGCTATGGTGATATGTATCAAGCCAACGGATACCAAAAACATGGTACCCACTATTTAGATTATAGAAGAACTTTTCATTTTGCAGCAAATAGTTTTAAATGACATTGTAGTAATGCGTACTTGTTGTATGAATGGTTAATATACAGGATGGTATTTGACTATTGGAAGCAGAATCTATGCGAATGAATAATTAACCAAAATGGCGTAAGATTTAGTACACCATCGGGAGGTGGACGTAACAACTCTCCTTCAAATAACTCTGAAACAGTAGGACTATCGATAACGGAGCATGATTAACAGTAAGTTGAAACGAAAAAGAAAAATTAAACTCACTTATCCAGCTGGTAAATTGCAGGTTCCGCTATCAGTATGTTTGTACTTATTTTTTGCAATGAAAAGGATGGAAAGGATCGGAAATTTACACTAATACACATTAACTAAAACTAAACCGAATTTTAAATACGAAATAATACGTCTATAATAAAACGTAGCTACACACACAAGGACACGACGTTATCATAAGAAGAACGAAAGGCGACTCTTCATTACGAATGCCCACGAACAATTAAAATGTTTATCATAACAGCTGTGGGCATAACTGGAAATACAATTACAGCTGTTTTAATGTTTCTTGCATCGATATACTTGTAACGTGCATTTTTAATCGTTTAACATTTTACGCTTTTTCTCAATTAGTAAATACCTTTCTGCAATTACTATTTCTATATTTTATATTTATTAACCCGTTGGAGAATGCGTCGTATTATATTGAGTGGATTGCATCGTTCTTGTCTGGCCGTTCGTATAAATTTTGTTCCTTATGTGGATATACAAGTTTAGATAAGAGTCGACCAGAGTTTATGGTAACAACTAGTTTATATAAAGAGTTGGTAGTTTGCTCTTCGTTCCTAGATATTAATTACGTTAAAAATACTGTGTGCTGTTTGCTTTGAAAATAGTGAGAATTAATGCGATATAAATGTTTGAATTGTTCGTGAACAATTACGACACGATTTTTAGTTGTTTTTCTTGTGAAACAAAAGTTGTATATTAACTGTAGAGCAGATAGTTGGAATTGCTTTTGAAGGGAGTATGCTTTTATAGGCGAACGTGTTTGACGTGCTTGTTTTAAGGTCATTGACTGACGGTTTTAGTGATACGCGTTGCTTTACTAATTGTTTTTGTTGATTTTCTGTTGGAAGAAAAAAGTGATAGAACTTGTTGACTCGACCGCACGTGCTTGTTTTACGGAACATTATCTTAGTGATACGCGATGCTTTACTAATTGTGTTTTTTGTGGAGTTGTCTTTTTTATTTGAACTGGGTGTGCGATCCAGTTTCGCGGTCCTTTCCTTCTCAGAATAGCGCATACTTTGGATTATTTAAATACAGTGATACTGTAGTTTCTGAATTTTCTAACAACAAAGAATCTAAAATAGATCATTACTTGCGCAAATTTCGTTATTTGCGAAATATAACAGATTACCGGTTTACAAAGGTATTGGTTGACGTTTCTCACTGCTTTTTGGGATGTCTATGAAAATAATATACATTTGGTCCCAGTTGAAATTACACTAGTGCTACAGAATATCTCGAAATTATTGTATTAGGAAATAGAATTACCAAGAAATTTATCAAGGCTACATAGTTCCGACGCGTGATATTGTCTGCTGCTAACCCCAGTGAAATACGGAGGTGTGATTAGTGTAACGTGTGATAAGTTCCTTCAACACCCTCACAGTCAAGGGTGAAGTGCTTCGTTAGTGCAGGACATCGTTGATTCCCACACTTCAGTTGCAAGGAAGCGTTGCTGAAGGACTTTTGTAAGTTGAACTATTTCCCACTGGTTATTACTTTAAATGTCTATCCGTTGCTTTACCATATCTTTGTCGTTCTGATACCTTTTACAATAGACTTGCATGCTATTTTAAAACATAGAGGAAAAAAAAGAAAGAAAGAAATCAATACTACTGAATTACTCATACCAATTATGTCTTATCTATTTATCTTTTGTCAACATTTTGTCTGATTTATGTTTAATTGGTGTGTGAGGAAACGTTTCTGCTACTCCCCAATATTACCTCACTTTGTACTAAACATTTTTCTGTATTGCTTTTACCGTTGTTATATTATATAGATTATCCAAACAGCTTCTTTTTTTTATATTCTACAAAGTACTGAATAATTTAGACTTTTCATTGCTGCTATACTTATTCTTTTTTTCAGGTTTGCTTAACTATTTTTCTTGCAGGTATTGTCACTAACTCCTTACCGCCGCATACATTATCTGTCAGTCTGCTTTCTACAACCCCCCCTACTCTCCGGTTAAGCCCGGGCATTTCCGTGATATCTTTGTGTTACGCACGGCTACGAGCCAACGTAACATAAATTTGGCGCCCAACGTGGCTGCCACGATTAACGTAACATACTGGCCGCCGAAAACACACTACTCTCCCTAACTCTAAAAGCAAGGTACATTAAAAACGACACGAGAAAAGCAAAAGAAATTTGAATGAGAAAATAAAGGTAAAATAAAACGAACTAAGAATTGGGTAAGGTGCGCAGTTCAACGACTTGCCGTCGAAAGGTACGTGTAGCGATTTTTATGATAGTATCTCGAATATGTTCATTGTCGCCGGAATGTACTTTCTGTTACACGTTCAAGCGGTCAACGAAAGGAGGAAGTGATATCGTTTTTTAGTAGCACTAACGACCCCAACTCTATTGCGGAAGCAGACTTACCCCATTTTTGCCGTTGCTGCAGAGAATCTAATTATTCTAAACAATATCTTTTCCAGAAAGAATGTCGAAGTCGTTAGATAAGTTGCCATCTAATAAGGCGATTGATAGGAACCTCAGATCCATTAGGCTCCGGAATTGGCGAATCTTGACTCTACGTTCAAAAAATGTCCCGGAGTAAGCGAAACGAGATCCTTGGGATCTGTACTTAAAGCACACAAGGCTCTAGAGTTGCGAATAGTCTCAATCTGACAAAGTAACGTATTTATTTCTTCTAATTCTAGGGTAAAGCGGTGCTCTCTAACAATGCGAAAAAATGCGGTTTGAAGGATTTGCCCCGCTAGAGAATTAAAGTGAGATGCAAGGAGGGGACTCAAATGCCAACGTATGGAAAGTTTCTCGGACGCTACTTTAGCAATATTTATAGATTGATTATTAGCACCAACAAAATTTGACCCATTGTTAGAGTAATAATCTAAAACCAAACCACGTCAGGAGTCTATCCTGCAGAATACAGCAATAAAGCTGTCTGTTGAAAGAGGCGGCTCCGTGGCGTAGTGGTATGTGTTTGACAACTACGCCCAAGGTCCCGGGTTCGAATCCCGATACGGTCCGCTTGAAAAATGTTAGGCGAGCATTTTTCACAAAAATACACCCTCGTTTGGATGAGAGGTAAAATGGAGGTCCCGTGTGTGAGTGTTGTCACGCACGTTAAAAATCCCTACCTTGCTTAGAACAGCAAGGGTTCTGAAAAAAATTCCAAATTTTCCAGGTAAAAAAAACTCGTTTCCTGGCCAGTGTAGTACCTTCGGGTGGAGCATTGGAAAATCAAATGTAATGTCTGTTGAAAGATCCATTATGAGCTCAAGATGTATTGCACTAATGCAAGTACATACGAAAGCTCACACGTATGCCCTGGTGAGCGAATTGGAGTTATAAAAAATGGGCAACAAAATCAATGGCGATATGAGAAAACAGTTTGAATACACTGACGCGAAAATACGGTAAATTGCTCATTAGGGGCGGTAAATACGTTTTCGGAAACATTCGAAATCATTTGAAACAATTAGAAAATGTCTTTTTTATAACCTTTCTAGCTGATAATATTCAAAACTGTTGTCTTAGTAAATAATGTAAAGTTTTAAATTCTGGATGTAAATATTTGAAATGCTAGGCAATGGATGTTTTGTTTTATAAGGCAAGTTTGAATTTCGCAGTCGACCTCTTATTCTTAAAAACCGTTGGAATCAAGCAATAAGCAAAAGAGATCTGAACCGTTTAGGCAACTATTGGTTTTCTTTAATCTTTGTAATCATTTCTGAAAAACAAATGATTGTACATGCTTAATCAGACACATTAAAGCACGCTGTAATTCGGTGGCAGTAATAGTTCCTTGTATCTTTTGAGCACTTTTGCTGAAATTGGTAGTGGCACAGACAAGCTAAAATTCTAAGGATTTTTGATAAAGAAGAAAACGCTTCAATTAATGTAATTAAAAATGTAGCACTCAATTTTTACTGTAAAGATGCTAGATGAGTAGGGAATGGGGCCGGTTCTGGGACAGATCCACCGATCCTCTCGATCCACCAATCCTCCTCCTCCCGATCTACCGATCCTACTCCGCCCGATCCACCGATTCTCCTCCACCCGATCCAACGATCTTCCCGATCCACCGATCCTCCTCCTCCCGACCCACCGATCCCCCTCCGCCCGATCCACCGATCATCCACCTCCACCCGATTCATATCTAGCCTAGGTTAGAATTTTCTTCGACTAGCCATATTTAGATCTACCTTCACCCGATTCATATCTAACCTAGGTTAGAGTTTTCTTCAACTAACCACTTTAGCCCGATCTAGAATTTTCTGGATAATTTAACCATGTTTGTTTTAAAATCGGACTATTCCTTAAAAGTTGCACCCTGTTAAAGCTTCATACCTTTAAATTTTTTATTTATCTAATTTTAACTCGATCTTTAAATCCTTTTTGGTCACTCGAGATATACGTCTTAGCCCTGAATTTTCTGACTACCCCCTATCTTGACACAAACCCTTCATCCAAATTTTTAGCTAATGTATTTATAGAAATGTTATAACGTGGTCTAAAATTTACTGCAATATACAAACCATTCAATTATTTTAAGAATAACACTAAAACTTTGAAAGCCACTTAAAACATATTTTAATTGTTTTCTGCGGTATAATTTTAAGAAACCTAATGAATTTTCAAAATAGAATCAACTCTAAGAAGCTCTATAGACAACCAATTATACATAGATTTTTCTCATACATTAAAAATCAATTTAGGTTTTTTGTAAAGCAATTTAAACCTTTTGAAAAAAAACTTAATAAAGCACTTTAAACGCTTACTAAGGGTATATCATGCTATTGTCTACAAGATAGTTATGAATAGAATAATTAAATAAATTCTACGTAATATATATTTTTGAAATTTATAATTTGCTTAGTTTTTAAATGAATCCCCCACTGAAAGTACATGCAGTGTTATTAAATTTAACCATTAGGTTTTTATTTTACGAGCGCGGTGAATTAGTGTTTAATGTATGGAAGAGGTGACTATAATTATTGTTTAAATATCGACAAGCTCGAAATTTAAATCAAATTATAGAATGCGTATTCACATATATTAACTAGAATTGTAGGAAAGTACCTTTCACAATTAATAGTCAAACCTCATTGGCAAAACAATGCAAGGCTGAGGGTAATATATTTCACTGTTATTAAATTGACGATTTATTAATGAAAACCACTTATTTTAACGTTGTCTAATGACCTAGCTATAATTACTAATACGAGGTTAGTTTTGTAAATACTTTGGAAGTGAATCTTTATTTTCTCTAATAGTAGTAATGTTTAATTGTATTTACCGTAATTAAAAATTGCCGCCGACCTTACTACTCATTTGAAAAATTCCCATACAACATTACGTAGATACTATTAACCGTGTAATCGCTCCAGGCAGCAATTATCGGCTACAGTTTCAGTATATATTCAAAAGGAACGCGAGTTATGTATTTCCCAATTTATAAATCAGTTTGTCAAAATTCAATAATTAATGTCTATTTAAACAAATAAATTGTTACGAATAATTGAAAGTAGTTTTTAAAAACACCGTTCACAAGGCCCGAAACGTAGCTCACGTTGTATGCCTATAGTGTTTTTCGTAGTTTGTGCGGTAAGTGATTGCGATTGTGAATTGTAATTTTTAGCCGTTTTTTATTCTAATAAGAGTAACTTTTTCAATTACTTCTACATTCTTAACTGCATTTTCTACCTGCTTGTTTATTACCGATATTTATGTTTTTGTTGAATTTTATATAATAAAACCAAGTAGCCAAAAAAAAATTATTAAACTTAAATATTACAATGCATTTTGAATAAGTAAATCATATTGTTTGGCGCATGCTAAATGGTTATTCATATGCATAAGACAATGACCAAATCCTCCATGATCCATCCTTAACCTATTCAAATTCGGAACGTTAAATTCTTCAATATTTTTAATATGATTGTGCTGTATATATCTTGATACGATATTTCGTTTTTGTAAGCCCTATACGTACACTGTGGTACTTCGCAGAATTATCTCTTCTAAATACGAAGCTAAGTGCAATGACGAAAGCCCAGATTTTTCAGGAGCCATGCGTTATGTTTCTTAAAATTTTTGTTCAAGTGGGTTGACTCCAAAGGCAGAGCCAATATTTCATGCCACAATTTATTATTTTTCACATCCAAAATAGCTATTTCCTTTATAAAGAACTGGCTGCTATTGAATTGGAAATCTTGAATATCCAGGATGTAAGACATAAATCTGCGTTCTCGTCGATGGTTGATTCTCAAATAACCAAACTTGCGGCAGCTCCATCAATATATACTAAAGCAAGTCTGTTTTCTTAACCCAACTTTTACTATCCCCCAACCACGACACTAATAGTTCACGTCCATGCTTCTGTTTACGCAAAACTTTTTCCACTAGATACATGTCGGGTGCCTCTGTGAGCTGAATTTCATCACCGTAAAAAGCTCCTAGGAAGGGTTTACCTTCCAAATCTTGTAGCAGATAGGTTATCGATCTCGTTTGTTGTACTTTAACAATTATGAACAGTTTTCTACTCCAGTTTAGATGAAATCCTCGGTCAAATACTGCTTTATATTTTGATATACGTACAATCTGACCAACCATGTACAACTTGTTATGACTTTTAGCAGCACTGTCAGCGGTGTAAAGTTTTATTCTTTCCGGGTGTTCTTCCGCCTCCATAGGCGTAATGTTAATAGCTCGATGTGGTGTATTATTGTATTCTTCCATAACCTTAGGCAAAATATCCAACTATCTATAACTGCCTTTTAAGTAAAATCTTCTGTACAACTTGTTTTTGATTGTTCTGATCAACCGTTCAGCCATTCTAGCTTTGATTGCGGTATACGTAGAATAATGGTTTACCATATATTTTTGCATAAGATTTTTAAACCATCGGTTGTAATACTCTTTTCCAAAATCTGGTTGTAGATTGATTTTTGCGTTAATTTCTCCATGCAACATTTTTTCTAGTATTTTTTCATTGCTTTTGGAACTTCCGAACCAGTCTTGGTCTTTAAAGGCTCAGTTAAAGCATATTTTGTATAGCAATCCACCGCTATTAGAATATATATGTACCCATTATTCGCACGAGAGTAAGGTTGCATTTCGCACAAGTCCGACTGGATAAGATCACATTTTACATGTTTCTAATTTGTGTGACGACGCAGAAAATTTTTCTTGTAGGTTTAAATAATTCCTTAACGATGACTTCTTTACTCATTTTTGCGTAACACCGATGCTAAACTAATAGAGCTATCATTATCTAGTTGTACCTTCGGTATAAAGTGAAGCTTTGGTTTGTAGTATTTGTTTTTTATAGCTTTCGGTGCCGCCTCGTAAATCGATGATAATGCGAGACCGAGCTCCTTTTCGTTTATGTCAGATGCCGTAGTCAAATTCATAAAAAAACGAACAAATGCTGTTACATCAGATACAATTTTATCACATTTTTCGTCTATATATTGTCTGGCTGCTGCATCTGATTTTTCAATCGGAGGACTAAGCTGTATGATACGGTGGTTTTTTGCATTCTATACTACAGACTTGCGCTGAACATCTTTCATACTTTTTAGACAGTATGAAAAGGTTTGATTTTTGAGATTGACAGCAAACTTTTTAGAAACACAATCACTAATGTCTTTGGGCTTCATTACATCAACTAGCCTTCTTTTACGAAAACTAATTGTTTCTTCTCCAGACTTAAATACTATAGTGCTTCCTTGAGTAACTAGATCATAATCTTCTTTCGGGTCTGATGAATTCACCAGCCTTCTTTGCTGCATATCGTATCCATCAGCATCCGACGTTAGCAGAAATCCTCGACCTGGAGGCCCAAGTCGAATATCAGCATCTTTACGCTCTGAACGTCCAAATCGGTCGATAGGCATTTTAAACTGATCAACTTTTTATCCTGCTTAGTTTATTATACCTTCTTCTCGCAACTCTTTTATTATAGATACCATTTTGTCTATGTTTTCCTTGCTTGGTTTTCCAGCTCGGATGGATGCGTTCAGCAATCTCAACCGACCCACAAGTTTATGTACATTGTTCCACTAGACATATTGCACAGGCTTCGAGTTGATTTTTTTTGTAAAACCGATTAGGAAAGCCTAAACCTGCCCTTCTCAAAATCGATGCTGATTTGATCATTTTCAAGTAATTTGGTAAATTTTCATGCAAATTGAAATCGCTATCTTCAGGGCTGATGTCTTTAAAGGTTAGCAGATTGTATATATCTCTCGTATCCGGGTATATCACATTATTTAATGTCATTTCATTGTTTTCCGGATTAATTTCTAATACACTTTTCCCCAAACTCCATGTATCGGTTTCCGCATTATCCTTTACCCCATAAATCGACTTGTCAATATTATCGTCTTCGTCTCTAGCTAACACGTCCGTATAGTAAATATAGAACGGTTCTTGTGGAACGAATTGCTTAATTATATTTATAGGTGCTTCCGTTTCTTCGACTTTAACCTTTGTTGTAGGTATGGGAATTTTTTCTGTGATTGTTCGTAAATGGGAAGCGGTTTCTTGCAAGGGATGGATCAATTGTTTGTGCACCTCTTTGAATTTTTGCTGAGATGTAGTGTCTCCCTTTTTGTATGCCAAAAACTTCTTTCATGCGACATCTCGAATTAACTGAAGCAATATTTATTTGCGATAAAATTGTTAGCGTCCGTCATTATCAAAGTCTCGTTGGTAACCAACTATTTTTGAATAATGTCATGTATTTATATACTTGTCGAAATTCGATTCCCGAAACGAACTGCTTGAAAAGTGTTAAGCGAACATTTTTCACAAAAATGAGCCCTCGTTCGGATGCGAGATAGAAGTAGGTCCCGTGTGTGAGTGTTGTCACGTACGCTAAAGATCCCTACCTTGAGTAAAACAGCAAAATTTAAAATTTCCAGATAAAAATCTGACGTCCTGGCTAATGTAGTACCTTCAGGCGAAGCATTGGAAAATCAGATGTAGAAGCTGGAACATAGGCGAGATTTTTTACAAAATACGTTCTTGTTTAGATGAGAAAAATATACGACCTGTATGTGAGTGTTGTCGCGTTTGCTTGCAACAGCAAGGATTCGGCAAAATAAAAAAATTCCAAGTAAAAACAAACTCAATTCTTAGTTAATGTAGTACGTTCGTGTGGAGCACTGGAAAAATCCAATGTAGGGGTCATATTTGGTAGCTCGTTGGTGCTACCCCACTATGCCCTGTTGTCTTACAATGCCCCAGTCTCCTCTATCTTAAAAGTTGTCAATTGAAATTTATGCGTGTTTAAATAATTTCGATTATTATAGTTTTGATTTGTAGAACATTAAGATATTCAAAATGCTATTTTGTTACGCTTTTTAAAGCTTTATCCTTTACTGTATTAGTTAGGTTCTGGGGGTTTTTAAACCCCGCACGAAGAAATTCCTAGTATGGTAAAGTTTTAGTGCAAGCATCATGTGAAATGCACACAAAGATTTGGTTCTCACGAAAGTCCAGTTATTGACTTATCATTTTGTGACCTGAGAAAATGCGATGCACTTCTCACGCCTAACACGCAATTGTACCAGAACTTTAACCCGGGGGAGGAGGGAGCAAATGTGTCAAGACAAAAACTTCACTGTTGACCTCCCTCGAGCGTGCTACGTACAAGGACGTAGTCGCAAGAAAACGTAAATATACCAGGCTAACTACCAATGCGGAGAGGGGAGGGGTTCCTAGCAACACAAAAATAATACATCGCCAACGATTTTCTATTTACAATAAAAAAACACAAATATACAAATTTCTATCGAAACAGCAAAACAAAATTAACTAGGGTTACTATTTAATAAAACAATTTTTCTCTATGAACAAATTTACTAATTGTTCCACGAAGTGCGCAATTCGTAGCTAACATGCAATAAATCTAATCAGTACCAAAAAAAAACGCTGATATTTTTGTCTAAGCGGATGGATTAATTAAAAAAACATTAAATTTAGAAACTTTTCTAGTAAGGATTTTACCATACAAAGCATTTGTTATAACTCTAATCAGTAAAAAAAAGAATACTGCTGATACTTTCATATAAGCAGATAGGTTAAGTACAAAAAGCAAAAGCATTAACGTTCGAAACTTTTCTAGTAAGGATTTTACCAGAACAAACATTAGCGTATCTAATTTAAAATTGGGTTTATCTCTGAGTATGTTAGCAAAGGAAAACAAATCACATACATACATGTGTCGGGATACTTATCTCGTCAGCCCTCGGAAGCGAATTGACCAGCATCGCCGCGGCAGTCAGCAACAACCATGCTACTACCGTAATTGCAACGGCGCTCTACATGCAAGAGCAGTTGATCTACATCAAGGAATAATCGGACTACGTAACAAGCAATTTAGCCTCCAGCTAAGAGGTAAAAAAACAGAAAAATATTAACAACTCAGGAGCGCTTACCGATACGCACCAAATCTACACATTTGATAGAGGAGAAAGGTGCATCGCTTTTGAAGTAACAGAACGAGTAGTTTTTTACAACTGCATCAACGCACAAGCTGCAGAATCAAAGTTTAAAAGGAGTTCAAAATAACACGAACTCGAAAAGCAAACATCCGCGTTATCGAAACGCGATTGAAACTAGAAAACACGGTTTTAGCGGAGAATAATAGGATATATTATTTCGACAAATCTTTAGATGGGAAACCCGCTAGAACGCAATTATGCGTTATCAGAAGTTATAACGCGTTCACGGATACCTAAACAGGATCTTGACTAATTAATTGTAGCATAAACTTGTCGTTTTAAAGCAAAAGAAATTTGAGTTGAAAAGCATTAGACAGCGTATTTATTATTAATTAAGGTGACGGATGTGAGAATAGCAACGTGGTTAATTTAACAAAATTATCGTAAAACGGACTTATGAATTAACAAGGAAAATTTGTAGCAAAATTGGAATGTAACAAGTGCAGATATGTTGTAGTGCTCTGACATATTGACGAAGTGATTTCTACCTTTCCTTTCCTATTCCATATCGTTACACCACATATCGGCGAAGGGGCTTCAGCCACGCAAACACCCGGACATCAGGACTACTCACGACATGCTTGAGAATTTGAAAATGCCGCATCGGGTGCAAGATATCACGGGTAAGTGCTAAATTATGATTTAAAAAGCATTTGTCGTCCCAGGAAATTTAACCCGGTGTAAATTTGTGGTAGAAATTAACGTTACCGAGCTCTAAATATGGTTCTTTTTAATTATTTCAATTTATAATGCACCAAACAGTTCAACTATGAATATATTTGTGATGATTTTACATTAAAGTGTGCGATATCACTATGTTCTGCGTTAAATTCGATGGCGAACTACATTCGAGAAAGTTTTTAAGTAAATACAAATTTTCTAGTATGTGATTTAAAGCTTTAGTTTCTTGACAATTGTAATAAATTTATTAGTTTTAGAAGTCTAGAAAACATTGAGTATGTAATAAAAGCTGATATATTTAGCTGTACGTTATAAAGCAAGCTCACATTCTGCAGTCAAGTCTAATACGAACGCAGAAAAACGTCAAAAAGAACAAGAAGCTCATAGACGTCACAAACCAAGACAATTTTTTGATTGGTTCTTACAAAATAAGTTTTAAAGACTTTTGAAGGGCTTTTATAATATTATAATATTTTAATCGTGAGTTTGAGGTCAGTTGGTGAAAAATTAAAGTGAACTCTTCCTTAATGCCTGTATTTTTGTATTTGTAGGTATCGTTGATTGGAAGCTTCTAAAACTCTATAAATAACTGGGCTAACGTATTGTATCGTGGCGTCAAATAGTATACACTTGATCAGAAACGCAGTATCTGCACACAAGAAGTGAGTGGCAACTACATTCGAACAGAACAATGGGACGCCGCATCTCCAGAGAGAAATGATTGACAAATTACAAGGGGTACACTTACAACTTTATCGAGCTTACAAAAGAAACTTTTAGAAGTTAATTTAAACAATTCTGGTAGTTCTCTTTTGCATAAGGTACATGGATACGTTTTAAGATTATGTAACTATGTATAAATCGAACTTACACCACTGATATTAGTCTTTGTACAAAAATGCGGCACATTTCCAGTAATATCTTTTTATACTTTTTAATTTCAAATTTTTTATTATTTAAAATTATTTTATGATCCAAATTGAAATACTTGCTAAAGCACAAACAAGAACTTGGTGTAACTTTTATTTTTAGTCAGAAGTTAGAATTAGAAAAAGTCACCGATCCTTCATCAATTAAAAAGACTAAGTATGGTAACTATTCTTAAATGGAGTAAGGGTTTAGGTGGTCTAATTTGGCGTTGTTTTATTTTTGGAACGTCGATCATTACTTTTGTTGATTACAAGTAAGAAAACAGAGATACAAAGCCATAAAATGAAAAATAATCCACAAATGCTGAAATGCTAAAGTACAGTGGATTGATGAAAAACGCACAGAGGTACAAACTAAGATGAAAATAGGAAAGACGTACGAAGCATACAAACTAATTAGAATGAATTTTAGGGATATAAAACCGTATAGCAAAAATATAAAGGACGCGGAAGGAGACATCATTATAGAAAATGCAGAGAAATCGGTTAGATGGTAAGAATATATAAGGAATATATATATATATTACTCATATTTAGACCAGGGTAGAAAATTAAATAATCACATTAAATAATTTTAATCACCGTGTAGAAGCTTTGGGAAAAGGTACGCGTTATTAAAAAACCGTGAAGCATAAAAATTCATTCGTTTCATTAAACATAAGAGATTTAAATCATCTACAAGACGATTGCTATAAAAAAAGGAAGCAGTATTAGAAAACTTTACGTGTAATTTAATTATTCCTAGTAAAGAAACAAAGAGAAATTACGTGCAAAATTTATATTAATTAACCCTATTTTAAGTAACCGGTATTAAACAAAATGTACTGATAATAATTGAATATTTAATTAGGATTCACTAAAAATTAAAGGGTATTATTTTAATTGGAGTTAATTGAACCGTTAGTAACAGATAATATCTATAAAAACTTGTAAAAACCCAATAAAATACCATGAAATAAAGCTCTGAGAATTAATAGTATGTTTGAACACCTGCGTATTTTTAAAAAGCTCATTCTGCATAAATTTTGCAGATAATTAATGGTTACAAAGAATCTTGGAGAAACCGTGGCTTAATATTCACGGGAAGGCGCGATACGGGGTTATTTAACCCAGATAGTCCACATGGACTGAAATAATCGATAATAAGGAATATCAATTTGCACTAATAAGAACAGGGTAGATAGAAACAGATAATATGCGCAAGACCGAGGCACATATAGTAAAAGGCGTGAGTAGAGCAACGTCATAGGGTTGCGATTGGTTGAAAGTAAAAGGCAAAATTTGGGAGGTAAAAATAACATTTCTGTATAAAATTCAATTAGTTATTTCCAGACGTTGCGTGCCGTGTTGAAATTTCTGAGATTTAACTGGGGCGAGTGCAAAATTCGTAAAAATCGCATGCCGGGCTGCGGAATGGGAACATAGCAGGCGAAATTCTTTAGAATTGTCCGTTTTGGAGACTCGACCGACAGACAGGCTAACCTCTATATATACCCAGGTGAATATGAACAAGCTCTCTTAGATCTTCGACTTGATTCAACGCGTTAAACAGTGCTTTTTAGTTTTCCGGTTTTGATTAAATAATTTAAACAGTTGCTCGAATATTTTTGTGATAAAAAACAGTTTGTTCTTTACGTGCTACAATGAATGTACGTTAGTGCACTTAGAAAAGAAGATACAAGGTAAAGAAAGTTTAGTATCACTGTACCAATTGGTAAAATTTACAACGACAAATGAATACACAAAAGCAGGCAGTTTTGGCGTATATTGGTGAAAGAAGTATGAATTTCTTTGCTATTTTTCGGGGGTATTAATAATTAAATGGTGCATAAACGTATCTGGATCTACAAAACAAGGTTCAGATATACACAGATGAGTTCTGGAAAAGCCCAGAAACAACTTTAAATAAATGGTGATGGAGAAAATTTTCAAAGCGTTGAGAATCAGAAGCCGTAAATATAACCCAGTTGGAATGGTGTAATTAACAAAGGGACGATGTACATTGAAGCTACGAGTGCAGTAACCTTCAGGTAAATTATACTATTTTGTTCGAACTTTGATATTTTGGTGTGTGTTGAATAACTTTATAATTGATTTACTTAAAATGGATAGTAGTAAAATTGTACTAACAATAATATTTTAATTTTAAGGTGAAATTTGCTTGTTTAAGTAGAAAGGGGTATTTAGTATTGATGTTCTGGATTATGATGAAAATTTGGGTATGTCTTTGAGCTCAATTAGACGAACCTGGTTAATTAACGTAAAGGGGTGGTAGATGCTCCCTTTGTACTCAGACTCCGGTCTGCATATATTGTTATAGTAATTAGTAGGCATCCTACAAGGACTTTAATTCTGGATGCACATTAAAATGATAATGAATATTAATTTTGAAATTTTCTGATATTAAAATTTATGCTGAATTTTAATTTTGAAATTTTAATGTATTGTGAATATTGATGTAAATAGAGTTGACGTTGATGTTTGTGGTAGGAAAGTGTTTGTGTTTTTTTATGAATGAGGATGAAAGTTATCTAGAGGAGCAGCCGAGGCGATTAACATAAGAAAGTCAATGGACCAACACAGTTAAGGTAATGAATAGCTTTTTGTAGGATTCACAGCATTCTTGACGCCCAATTCGTGAGGCTCGATTCGAAAAGCGGAGTACCCGGATTTTGTAGGTTTCACAGCAATATATATATATATAATATATATATATATATATATTGCTGTAATCAAAGGGTTAATTTAGATGTAGGTTAAGTGATTGAGGTCGTAGAATAAACAAGGGAAACTCCCAAGTAACAGAAACATATAATTATAGATATTAGAAGAGTAAATAGGTCATTATAAATATTATTAGTTGAGAGCACACTGTATATAGCAGTACAAACGATTAAAACACATATCCCAGAGTAGCTACTAGCAAAGATTAGAATTTAAAAATGTAACGAAACGCATTAAAATTCAATCAGTAAAAAACCTGCATGAATTGGCTAGATAAACATTCAAAAAGTGTGTTAAGATATTATCGTAAACGCACGCAGAAATTATGCATTATTTAAAAGCGTACGTGATCTAAAAGAATCACAGTTGTTCGAAAATCCAATTTATTAAAAAATAAAAAACACATTTATTCGATTTAGATTAGAATAAGGCCAACAAACAATACTACGTGATCGATATGAACAAAAATTTCTGGGATTTCTGAAGTAGATGTAAGGTATAACATTTAAATTACGTGACTTAGAGCACTGCGTCATGCAATTAAAATACATACAATTGGTAAACTTTCCAAAATAACAAGTGATAATACGCTTGGCCTCGCCTAGCACGTGATGCCAATGAATCACAAATAAAAGGGGGCCGATCCTATAAATATCTTAAAAATTGAATATCGAGTTAGTATACTTTGAAACTGGGCAGTAACTATACTTGAAAGTGCTAAATATTTACGTGAATAATAAATTAAATTAATAGTGAAATTCTATAGTATGTAATTGTGCAAAAAGTGCCGTACTTCTGAGACGTAAGTAGATAAGATTTAGGAAATTATACCATCTTTAATAATAAATAAAACAGGCTCTCAATTACCATCTGAATTACAATCTCAATTACCATTTAATTATCATCGTGATTAACATCCGAAAACTACCATTACAATCAAAATAATGTTACGATTCCTGTTAGAACCTTAAATTACGAGCCATTACGATCAGAAATACAATTTTGGAAAATGCTGCCTGTACAAGCAAATTGATGGTAAATATTCTATTGCGGAAATGAAAAACCTTTCATTGGAATAAACGCACCAATAACGATTTGGATATCGACTTCAATTCTTAGGAACACCTACAAAACCACTTCAGGTTAGAGATTTTGATATGAGTTATTTTTAAAACTGTTTTATCTCAAATATTTTGGATATGATTTATTTTGAACTGTTTTATCTCAATAATAATTTAAAGTGTAAGAGTCGACAAATTGGGGTTTCTAGTGTAAATTTATGAAAAGCATAGACATCTTGACACGTTTCAATAGGTCTTTAAAGGTAATGAAAAAGCTTGTTTTGCTGGCTTGATTTTCTAAAAATTTGACAGATGTATATGATTTAAAAAGGGAGAAGATATTTAAAAGGGTTGTAAATATTCAATCATTATACTGTGTATTGTAGAAGTGCTTTATTTAATTGAATCAGCTAGTCGAGGCAAAGAAAATTATAAATTAACATTTTCACAAGTGCTTAAGTGGTATAAGGGCAATATCACAGCACTTTATGATCTGCCCAAGTCGTGGGGCTCGTATATCACAGTATTTTATTACACCCAATCGTAGGGGCTGAGAGTAACACAGCATAAATATGGCGACCCAAAGTTAGGGACGAGAACACCACTAAAACTAAATTAAAAATTGAAAAGGAAAATTAATAATTTAAAAATTTGTATAAAACGAGAAATTAAAAAATTTAATTTTGTAAAAATACGAGTAAAAATTGAATTTAAAAGGGTTAGGAATTTAAAAATCGGAAGGAATTTGAAATATTAATAATAATTTAAAAATTTTAAAAATGAATAAACGAATTAAGGAGACCAGAAAGGCATTGAGGAACCAAGGTGTTGAAATAGGGTCACAAGAAAGTGTAATTCTACAAGATACATCAATAGAAATGCAAATACCACAGTTAACGAGGAATCAAAGCGAGGAACAACAGACGTCGCAACAATTGGAATTCATGTCTATTCTTTTAGCCTTAAACAAGAAGATGGATAAAAGCAAAGAGACCATGAAAAATATCAAAGAAAATGGGGAAAAGCTCGGGATCAAAATAAAAATTATAAGTGACGGATTAAAGAAAAGTAACCGAACGATCGCGGAAATGCAGGTACACTTTAAAAATAAATTCGCTAGAATGATGGATGATGTAGATAAAGTTAGAGACGAGGTCTGGAAAGTAAAATTAGATCAAGAAACATCTGAAAAATAGACAAATGACCGTACTACAGATTTAGGTAAAAAGATGCGGGAAATTCAGGGAAACTGTGAATAAGGACTTAATGATGTAAATACAGAGTTAGGTAGTTTAAAATCAGAATTTGAAAATGTGGGTAGAAATCAAGGATTACAACACACTAGGATAAATAGACCGGAAATTTCAGTAAAACGATATTCCAAATTTTATGGAGACAACAAAATGAATCCAAAAGTATTTTTAAATAATATCAGAAAATTAATACAGGGATCAAAGGATGACAGGTATAATTTAAACTTCGTCAGATCAATGTTGAAAGGATGTGCGGAGATATGGTTTGATTTAATAGAAAATGAAATCGGGACATTTCAAGAGTTTGAAAGTAGGTTTTTGAGAAAATTTTGGGGGGATAATCAACAATACAAGGCGCGAGATAATTTAATTACAGGGAAATACAATCAAAATTTAGGAATGACCAGAGAAATATACGCTATACAAAAATTCAGTTTAGCGAAGCAATTAGATCTGCCGATGGAAGAAACACAAATCATAAAATACTTAGAGGAACATTTTGGCGAAGAAATCAGACATTATGTAATGATTCAAAATATAGTAAATAGGGAGATTTTCTTGGAATATTTACAACGTTGTGATGAGTTAGGACAAAGTCGTGTATTGGAAGGTAGGATGGCACCAAGACAGCGAGAGAGTTTAGGCAGATTGCAAAGAAATACAAAAAACAATAGATCAGACAATAGGGGAAATTATGGGGGACAATTTTATAGAAACAACCACAATAACTACTATAATAATAATTTTAGAAGGAACTGGAACACGAGAGATACTCCAAGAAGAAAAGCAGAGCGGACGAATCACGACAGAAATATAAATCAGTGTACGCTAAAACACAACATCGGGAACAATCAGCATAACCTATAAGAATGAACCGTACCTATGCAGAAGTTACGAGTCAGGCAAGACCATCTACGTCGAATCAGTATTTTTAAAACAGGACAAACCAAGTAAGCCCTTAAGAATAAATGGATACGAACACCAGGGTGAATACATAAAATGTGAAATGGAAAAGGAAATGAATAAAAGCTTATTATCAATAATTAAATTGAGAATTGGAAATAGTCGAGGTGGAACACTCATTGATATGAGAGCTGAAGCGTCTTTAGTGTCTGAGGACTTTGTTAAGCGGGAAAAATTAACAAGAAGCATGTTGCCCATGAGGAAATTTAATTTAATAGCACCAAACGGCAAAAGATTTGCAAGTGTGAGCAAAATAATAGTTCTGGAATGCGAAATGGGTAAGATAAAGTTTGAGAATGAATTTATAATAATGCCGGGGTTAAGAGTAGATGCAATATTTGGTATGGACATAATAGATAAGTTGGGTTTAAAAATAAATGCCGAAGGTAAGGCAATAGATATAAAGGGGGAATATATAAAATGGGATGATGAGGAGAGCATTGAAGTCGAAGGAGACTGTATAAATATTAATAAATTTGAGGTTGAAGTTGATATAAAGGAAGATATTGATGATAATATAAAATGTTCAGAGGAATTAAAAGAAAGGGTCGAGGCACTGTTAATAAAGAATTCAGAACTAATAGGATCAGAATCCAGAATAGCAACGGGTTATGTGCATAAATTAGAAGTCGTTAATATGGAGCCGTTTAACACGAAGCTATACCCTATTCCAGCAGCGTATAGGGATAGAGTGAAGGTAGAGATAGATCAGATGATAAGTGAGGGTATCATTGAGAAGGCGAACACGCATTTTGTCAATCCTTTGGTTGTGGTTAAAAAGAATGATGACAGCATCAGATTATGTTTAGATGCTAGGAAAATAAATAAAAGGACCAAACCTCAATATAGCAGTCCACCAACTATGGATACAATTTTAGCAACAATAGGTAATAGGAAAATATTTTCAAAAATAGACTTAAAAAATTCATTTTCGCTTATTCCACTGGAACGTGAATCCAAAAAATATATCGGTTTTTATATGAAAGGGCAAAATTATAAGTGTGAAGTGGTTCCTTTTGGTTTGTTAGGAAATAAGGATGTGATATGGGAACCGTATGAAGAATTTAGGACTGATGTGTTAAATTTTAGAAAGGACTTGGAAAGAAGTTGGTTGAAATTAAAATTTGTAGGGAGAAATGTAAACAAGAGGAAATGTAAGTGCTTTCAGGGGGAAACAAAATTTTTGGGAGATGAAATAGGATACATTAGGGGCAAAAATAATACAGCTAATAAATTAACTTTAGAAAACAATTTCGAAAAGATAGTGAATATGGGAAATAAGAAAGATAGGATTATTGCCGAGAGAAAATTTTTGATAATGGAGAAAAGTGTACATACTGTAAGATAAACTAGTGAATATAGGGATATAATTATAAAATAGGATAGTTTGACAATAAATTAGAATAGGAAAAACATAGGATAGGAGAATTAAAATAGAATAGGAAAGACATAGGAATATAATTATAAATTAAGATAGTTTAACAATAAAAACATAGGATAGGACAATCATAAATTAGGATAGATTAGGGAATAGGTATTGTACATATTGTAATATTTGAAGAAAACAATAATATGCATAGGTTGATGTAAATAAGAAAAGGCATAGATAAGTGGGGATAGATAATCAGGAGAAATATGAAGAGATGATACGTTGTATGAATTAATGAAAAATGGGAAAAGTATAGATGGATAGGAATTAGGGAGATGAAATGCTTTGTATAGGTTTATAAAGATAGAAAGAGGCGTGTGTAAATAATAATCATTTAGAAAATAGGATAAAATATTCGGAATGAATACATGTGTAGTTATAGAATAGGTTATATTAAAATAGGAATAGGGATGTAAAAATAATGCAAGAGTTGTGTACATAGTGAAACAAAATAAAAATAAAATATTTTTGACCAATGTAAATTTTGCGCACGATGAGCGCCAAAAACCAACATTTTCCAAAAATTTTTATTTTAATTTGGGGGATTAATGCTGTAATTATAGGGTTAATTTAGGGGTAGGTCAAGTCATTGGGGTCGTAAAATAAACCAGGGAAACTCCCAAGTAACAGAAACATATAATTATAGATATTAAAAGAGTAAGTAGATATTATAAAAATTATTAGTTGAGAGCACACTGTATATAGCAGAACAAACGATTAAAACACATATCCAAGAGTAGCTACTAGCAAAGATTAGAATTTAAAATTGTAACAAAACGTATTAAAATTGAATCAGTAAAAAACCTGCATGAATTGGCTAGATAAACATTCAAAAAGTGTGTTAAGATATTATCGTAAACGCACGCAGAAATTATGCATTATTAAAAAGCGTACGTGATCTAAAAGAATTACAGTTGTTCGAAAATCCAATTTATTAAAAAATAAAAAACACCAAATTTATTTGATTTAGATTAGAATAAGGCCAACAAACAATACTACGTGATCGATATGAACGAAAATTTCTGGGATTTCTGAAGTAGATGTAAGGTATAACATTTAAATTACGTGACTTACAGCACTGCGTCATGCAATTAAAATACATACAATTGGTAAACTTTCCAAAATAACAAGTGATAATACGCTTGGCCTCGCCTAGCACGTGATGCCAACAAATCACAAATAAAAGGGGGCCGATCCTATAAATATCTTGAAAATTGAATATCGAGTTAGTATACTTTGAAACTGGGCAGTTACTATACTTGAAAGTGCTAAATATTTACGTGAATAATAAATTAAATTAACAGTGAAATTCTATAGTGTATAATTGTGCAAAAAGTGCCGTACTTCTGAGACGTAAGTAGATAAGATTTAGGAAATTATACCATCTTTAATAATAAATAAAACAGGGCTCTCAATTACCATCTTAATTATCATCGTGATTAACATCCGAAAACTACCATTACAATCTTAAATTACAATCAAAATAATGTTACGATTCCTGTTGGAACTTTAAATTACGTGCCATTACGATCAGAAATACAATTTTGGAGAATGCTGCCTGTACAAGCAAATTGATGGTAAATATTCTGTTGCGGAAATGAAAAACCTTTCATTGGAATAAACGCACCAATAACGATTTGGATATTGACTTCAATTCTTAGGAGCACCCACAAAACCACTTCAGGTTAGAGATTTTGATATGAGTTATTTTTAAAACTGTTTTTTCTCAAATATTTTGGATATGATTTATTTTAAACTGTTTTATCTCAATAATAATTTAAAGTGTAAGAGCCGACAAATTGGGGTTTTTTGTGTAAATTTATGAAAAGCATAGACATCTTGAAACGTTTCAATAGGTCTTTAAAGGTAATAAAAAAGCTCGTTTTGCTGGCTTTATTTTTTAGAAATTTGAAAAATGTATATGATTTAAAAAGGGAGAAGATATTTAAAAGGGTTGTAAATATTCAATCATTATACTGTGTATTGTAGAAGTGCTTTATTTAATTGAATCAGCTAGTCGAGGCAAAAGAAAATTATAAATTAACATTTTCACAAGTGTTTGAGTGGTATAGAGGCAATATCACAACACTTTATGTTCTGCCCAAGTCGTGGGGCTCGTATATCACAGCATTTTATTGCACCCAATCGTAGGGGCTGCGAGCAACACAGCAATATATATATATATATATATATATATATATATATATACACAAGACAGGAACCAACAGCATTAGAACAGGAATCAGACATAGAAAATGATGACTCGGGATATCTTATACTTCGAGATGAGTTTGAATTAGTATTAAAGGCGCCAGGTACAGATAAGGTGCAAGCAGAAACTCTAAAAGCCGTTGAATAAGCAGTAACAGAACGTCTGTTCCAACTTGTGAGCTATATGTATGAGACAGGCAAGATACCCAAAGATATCAAACGTAACATAGTAACTATACCAAATAAGAAAGACGCGGATACATGCGAAAATTTTCGACTGAAATCGGACACGTGACTAGGGCTTAGTAGTCACACGCTAAGCAACTAAGTCAAGACGCCTCCAGAAGCTATGTTCGCCCGAAGAAGACCTTTTAATAACAAATTTTCATTGTATCACCGTGGAATTCGTTAACAAAATATCAATTTTACGCATTTATAATGCAAAACATATTTTCCCTGTATAGATATTCTTTAAAAAACAATTAAAACAAGTTTTTATTGTAAAACGAGTCTCGTACACTTCTGAAATACGTAATAAATTTCAATTAGTGGAAACAAGAGCATTTATTAATTGTGTAATTAAAATTAGTACTTTTCTGAAAGATGAAAGGCATAAAGTATTTACTCTCGTTCAAAATACCGTTTTTGTAAGTTTGTAATAAAGAATAACTTTCGTTCAAAGAAGAAATTTAAATTAGTTCTAGAATAAATGATACTTACGTTATTTTATAAAAGAATACGGCATGTCTTTGGAGAGAATTCGAAAGTCAGGAATGATGTACGTCTTCTGACTAGTTATTTTCTTGTATGAATAAACGTCGATTCGCGGAATATAATATTACCGGGAAGGCCACAAAATAAAATGATAACGAGCTTTAAGAGAAAGAGAGAGAAGGAGAGAGAGAGAGAGAGGAAAGAAGGGTAGGAGAGAGAGAGAGAGAGATAGAGATAGATAGGGTAACGACTACGCTTTAATGCATTAACAAAGAATGGAAAACGCCTTACGATAGCCATAAATTATACCGACTGCACTTAATTAGTTATTAACCGCGAAATTAAAATGGAATATTGCATCACCTAAGTGTATCACGCTTTTAAAATATAATAGAATATGACGTATTCAGTTAACGGAAGTAGTTAGGAAGAAGGTCATTCACTTTACGACATCGAACGTGTAAGTTTCGAGTAATGATTAATGTTTTAATGCATTCTATGACATGCAGTATGCAACATAGAACTCTGAATAATTATGAAGTTAAATTATTTTGAAGAGTACTACCAAAAATTTATCGATCTTTAGTATAAATAAACTTGATACAAGAGCAATTGCTGATTTTTAATCTATTAAAATGTATGCACTCTGCAAACTGATATTTCTACGTCAAGATTGATTAGAAATGAAAATCTGAAATGGAACCAGGAATATTTCAATGCCGTTAATTACAATGGAAATTATATTATTTTTATAAGCGCTATAAAGAAGTATTTGACAATATCAAGTGCAAGTATAATTTTATTTCTTTTTTCTAGCCTAAAACCATATTAAGTATCTTTCAGCAAATTAAACTAGAATTGGTTCTTATTTTTATAAAAATTATTTGTAAGGGGATAATTTATTCCAGTAGTTTTAAGGTCAGAGTTCGAAGCATTTTGACCTTTATAAAACTGTCTGCCGGCGTCGTTGGCCTACTGCACTTGTAGCAATTTTATTTCCTACCTAAATATTTTCATATAATTAATCCCTTAATTTAATAATAAATAATATAATGCATAATAATGCTATTCAGTCCATTAATTAAACATTACCTATTGCCCAATGAAGTATTAGCATTCAATTAAAATTTATTTTCACGGTGACAAAATAAAAGTTTCCATTTAGTATTCTTCCTATAGCTCCATCTACTTAAGAAATTGAGAAGTGATTGTGTTACCGGGCAGCAACTCGCTTGACCCGACACTTCTAACACAGCTGTGGTGAAAGCAGGTCGATTTGTTCTTAGAAACAATGGTTTTTTGCTGTTCTTTGTGTTGGAAGCACATTCGTTTCAAGTTGTCCTGAGAGGAAAATGTCATCTACGAAGGGCATTTTAGATTTGTCCACTTGTTAAAACAACTCGTAGATGACGTGAAATTTTTTTGGTCAAAAGGCCGTTTGGAACAGTAAGTAAATTTGTTTTTGTAACAATATTAATTAAAAATTTTCAGTGCAACTTAAATTATAATGCAATTTTGATATATGGTATTCAGTTTAAAATACATGCAACTTAAATTATAATGCAATTTTTATATATGGTATTCAGTTTAAAATACAAGCAACTTTAGTTATATATATAATATGAAATTTTATAAATGGTATTCAATTTAAATTACATAAAGCAACTTTACTTATAAATTAACATGGAAATTTATATATAAAGTATTCAGTTTAAATACAAGCATCTTTAAATTAACATGCAGATTGGTTTTTACGCTTTGTTCATGGTGTGGAAAATAGGACGCAGTACTATTATTCGTTCTAAATTGGAGGATTCCGTATTTCAATGCTGACGTAAGCTCCCAAGCAGGTATTTTGAGACTAATCGGAGTTCTGGTATGTACAAAAAATTGTTTTCGTATGTTATTTGAACTATGGACGTAGTAACGAGATAAATTTTGGTTTAATCAAGTTGTGTAAACTTCTAAATAGGTCAAGGACAGACCACAATTATATTTTCAATATCAAGCAATAAGAATCTGTAACTTTTACTTACCTCATTCTTTTATTAATTCAATGAAACATCAGAAGATGTCATTACGTGTTAGAGAAAGTGAATTTTTATAATTATGAGCACTTAAAGATTAAATTTCTATATTTGATATTTCATGAATACTTATTTGAAATTATCCATTGTAAAATTAAGGTAGATCTACCCTAATTAACTTTTTGTTATAAATAAGCAACAATTTAGAAAGCAACTTTATGCTTTGTCAATTTGTTAAATGAAACCACATTTAATGGTATTGGTACTGATTTTATCCAGTGCCTTTGTAATTAATTTTTCACAATTTAAATTAATCAAGATATAAAGAAAGAAAGATATTTTGTATAAAAGCACATTATTGAATACTAGAGGAATAGATTTTTATTTTCAAACAAAAGACTATTCTTTTTATTTAGGATGAATGAAAGATGATTCCAATTGAATCGAAATATTTTTGAGTATGAAGGCACAAACAGTGCTATTCTTTGTTTAATCTGTTCACAGGTGCTGCGGAGGATTACTAAGGTCAAGATCGAGCCATAAGGTAAGAAACTTCAGAGATTATGTGGTCTTTAAAAAATTGTATAGCGGCTATAGGATAAAGGTTTCCGCATTAGCCTTGTACAAGGGACTTGAGTCAGGTCTTCTCTGTATAGAAAAATACGGTGGCGCCTTATTCTTTATATTAGTGGTAGCAATTCCACCCCGACCCACAGCTCATGTTCCACCCAGAGCATATAGTTCGACTAGCCGCTTTGCATTTGAGATTTCCTCAACTTTGAGCCATCTTCCATCAGAACTTGCCGTGGGCTCTTTTCAATTATTGGAAATTCTCGTTAAACAAAATCAAAAAATAACGAAAGGCTATACACTGCCAAACGGGATAATACAAGACTAGGTAAATTATCTATAGAATTCTAAAGAGAATTTTTGTGACACACATATAAAATGTTTTGGGGTTTTGTAATCGTTAACAAGGATGAGGTAGGGATTAATTTAATACATCAGTGTTCATTAGGTAAATTTTATGTTTAAACATAAACTGTAAATTGTATTTATAGGAGTTATTTATATTTGTGTATGTAATAAATTATGTACAAAATGTGTGTAAAAGAAAGATGTTTATGAATGTATAGAAGATTGTTTATATATGTTTCTTAAGATTTCTGCATTTGCTTTCATTTTCGTAAATTCCACAGCATAATTTCTATGGAGCTAGCTAAGCAAAGAAAGCACACGGTAAGATAGAAATTTCATATTTTTATTGAATCCTCATTAATACAATTTAACTGCACTCAAATGACAGCAATAATTTGTGGCTTCCAAGTTTACGCGGTGGTCACATCAATATTTGTGATTTTCAACGCTAAAGCGCCGTGTTGGAGCGTCGTTGAAAAAGTGCTGTGACACATACAGCAAATTGTAAAATTTGAAATTAATGCACTCACTTTTCCTTATAACTTTGCCTAGCTAGCTCAACGGAATTGACGGAGTTTTCAAATGAAATCAAACAGCAATATTAAAGCATATATACAAAAGCAGATAGAACATTTTCAATATCGTTTCCTTCAAACATAAAATAATTTCTAAGAAGTACCGATTATTTAAAAAAAAAGTTCCTTACCTTATTTTAAATTTACAGATCTAAATTTCTTTTATGGATATTTTACCTGACTTTGTGTATTCCTACGCTTGTAAGGCTTGTTTGGCCAAAAAATCTGTGACGGATAATCTATTAAAAGGTCAGAAGGTTTTGAGCTCTAAACACAAACTTTCTGATAAAGACCTTTATACAAAAAAAATTATTGGGACTATCTTAAACTAAATGACAAAATTCAAATATCAGTTACCAAAAAATTATACTTGCAAAAATCCACAAACGTTTTTTTATCCAACTCGTAATTAAATATCTTCCTATTTTAAATTGACGTCCAAATCCGCGTACAAGATGAAGCGTGAAATCTCCATTTAGAAACAGCAGTTACAAATTTTTATGTTTGCTTACATCTTCCTTTAAATTATTTAATAAAAATTTTGAAGTAGCGTTATATTGAAGAATTTTTCTCTTCACTGTATTTAATAAAATGTTCCAATATTTTTATTGAATTTGCGTTTAAAACGTCACTTCTATATTCATTGTAACATTGTAATTATTAAATTACAGAATGATTACTGCATACTTCAAATATCATCTTCCAAAGCAACAGCTCGTGACTTTAATCAAAATAACACTCGCAAATGCACTTAAGAATTGAATTTATGAATGACGGTTTTTAATAAATGTAGTAAAATAGTATGGAACATTATGATGCAAGCGATTCTCAGAAAAACTCATTAGCGTCTAAAATCGTGGCGTTTATTAAATGTTCGTAATCTTTTCTACTTATTAGTGACGTGCACGGTTCGTCCTACTCTAATACATATACGATTATAGTGGCGTCGCCGACTAATGCGAAATATAATCATTTTTTATCGGTTATTTTATGAATTCTTTATCAACAAAATTTCTTTTCAATGCAAAAGGGGTTGCATATTATAGAAAATATTTGCTTTCGTGTTCCAGTACCCAAAATTAATATTAAAACTGGGGTTTTAAATACAGTTGATTGTAGTTTTTATGCTAAATGCGTAAAGTTAGCACTCTCCTATGTTATTTACAATAAATCAAAAGCATTATTATCAATAATGTATTGATAATTAATAAGTGAAAATAATGGCTTTGTATTTATCTTAAGATGATTGATTTGTGTTCGCATTGAATGTGTTATTAATGTATCTTAAAATTAATTACTTTTACTATGCTGCTTACATTATTTATTTATATCATTTACTTACATTATTTACAATACACTTATATCATACAGAGTGATTATTTATACACGCAAATTGCATTTTTCGCTTGTACATCAATGGATAAAAGTACGTTTTTTCAGAATTCTTTTATATTTTGCTGAATTTATTTGCAGAATTTGTGTGTCAATGGCCTCTCGTGACCCCTTATACGTATATATATATATATATATATATATATATATATATATATATATATATTGCCGTGGTACTCGGGTAAAAGCCTCACCAACAAAAATATATTCGAAATTTTTTTTTAAATTTTCAAAACTCGAAAATTGCAATTAATAGAAAAATTTTCCAAAATTAAATAATTCAAAAAAATATATTTCGTACCGGTTTTCCTCTCTTCCTCGGTTGAATTGTCAATTTTCTGCAACTGCTTCCGGCTAGCTCAGTTGGACCTCCTCTTGGATATCTATATTCACTCTCATATTCTCTATCGTTCACGCACACTCTCAATAAAATCACAGAATACAACAATCATACAATCTTTTATTTTTCACTATTTTCAAATAATATAAAATATTATCCACATTTCAGTGATCAAGTTACACCTCAATAAATCCTATTTTGTAATGTCCTGTATTTTTATTTACATTATCAAACACATAGAATGTACCCGGAGTAAATGGGCCCTGAATAATACCTTCTTTCTCATTCTTTCTTTATAATTTATTTTAAATTAGTATACTCTGGAGTATGGTGAGCTCATGATAACCCCGTTAATTATGAATAATGTATGCCCTTATACTTTGCATACTCTTACAACATACAAAAAGAAACAACCCATGTACTCTTCACAAAATTTTACGTCCTGATGGAACGTTAATAAGCTTTATATACACCTTCAGATTTCTATTTAAATACCATAATAAAGTTAGTTATACGTATTATGTTCAATACGCAAAATAATGCACAATACCTTCAAAATCACTCTCATATGTCACCCAATATTCATAGTTTATAACAACACAATTTCAAAGTGTTGCCTGGAATTTCTAAAACATCTCTGCTCCGTGGACGATGCCATGTATTTGCTTCTTTCTGCGCTGCAGGCCGCTTCTAGCTATTAGTAGAAGAACCCCGTGTAAGTTGAGCTGCTAGCGCTGCCTTCACGGTGTATCCAATTTGCAAATCCAAATTAATTATACGTCTTTCATAATTATTTAATTTAATCCATGTTGCTTAACGTCACGACACGAGCTTGTTAAAAAAATATAGGTGATACCTCAATTAAAAAATGTAAACTCGGCACCCAAACCGCGTACAAATTATGAGGCTAACACCGTGCAATATAATTTAAAATAATTTTATTCTACTTACAAACTCGTGGTAGCTTTCATACGTAGTCTGAAGCGATCGAAATATTAAGGGCTTTTATTATATTTTCGAAAAGTATTTATACAATTTAGGCTGCCACCTCCTGGCCGCATTCAGCCGAAGTCCTTCATTTACAACACGTTCTTAAGATTTTGCTTTCAACCGATTTCTAAGTCCGCAAATTTCAGCGCACCGTTACAATCTTTTCTGAAAATTAATATACACTATTCTAGTATTTGTCTCATGTCCAACTAACAATATCGACCAATCGTCTATCTACTGACGTTCTACAAATCCCGCCTATCTAACGCTGCCCCTTGCTAATGCATTTTCTACCTCTCTTTCTCACCTTGCTTGAGTGGTAGAAAATTGATATTCCTGTTCGCGTTCTACAACTCCATGTGGACCCCAAAATACGTTTTAAATAACCCTTCATTAGTGTTTACTGCAAACACATTCAACCGTTCTTTGAACTTGTTTGCTATCTATAAAAATAAATGGAACTTGACATTTAGAAACTACGCAGGTGCTTAGTTAACCGACGTTTTAACACAACATTTCTAGGAGCTTCTTTTCATGGTATTTCAACCCAACCGATATATTTATTTGTTATAACGAACGCTATTCGCCTTGGATTTATTGATTTTTCATGCCTTTATACACATTATTCGTAAATAACCGTTTAATTAAACTCAATAAAATTAATAAATTAATGGCATTGGCTTCTACCATTTATTTTCTTTGCAAACCTACTAAATTTTAATCTATATTTGTAAAATTTTGTTAATACCTGTTACTTAAAAATGAGCTAACTGGAATAAATTTCGCACGTAATTTCTGGTTGTTTCCTTTATACAGGGTGTTTTGAAATTGCTTTTTTACATTTACTTTTAACCCTTTAAAACCACTATAATATATGTATATATATATATATATATATATATATATATATATATATATTACTCTAATTTAGAACAGGGTAGAAAATTAATTAACGACATCAAATAATTTTAATCATCGTGTATAAGGACGCTTTGGGTAATAATACGCTTCATTTAAAGGTATATTGGATAAATTCGTCATTTACTTCTAAACATAGGGTTTATATTGTTTAGATAATGTTAAACACCGTGTATATCAGAGCAGTGGAAAATATAACGCTTAATTAAAGGCCTAGTGTGTAGATTTAAATCATTCAATTAGAATGTAGGGTTTGTATATAATCATAATCAACGTGTAAAAGGAAGTAATGTAGAATTTCATTAGATAATACGCATTATTAAAACCATGGAGCATACAAATTTATTTGTTTCGTTAGAAATAAGGGGTTTAGATTATTCATTGGACGCTTTCTGTAAAAAGAAGCCGAGTTAAAAATGTTCAACTTGTATTTAATTTAATCTTTCCAAGTACTAAAACTATCGAGAAATTATAAAAGACGTGGAGAAGTCACGTAGAAACCTTCAGCGTACTAGAACCAAGAAAACCTGCAAAGATAACGATGTATATGATAGTCGATAAGCTTCAAGCTATATGAGTGCAAGTAAGAAAGCGAGTTTGTGGTATAAAGACAAGCGAGATGGAATGCATTGGTAGTTAAATGAGGGGAAATATGTAAAACAAGAGCACAGGTTTTAGATAGAGCGAACAGACTAGATTGGCGATTAAGGTTGAAATAAGATGCAAACATGAGAGGTGGAAGCATATGAGTTTCTGTGTAAAATTAATTAGTTGTTCTCGGACGTGTTGCGAGGCGTGTGGAAAATTCTTAGATTTCAACTCGGACGAGTGCAAATTTCAGAAGAATCATTGTGCCGAGCCATCGGAAGGGAAAATAGAATGCGAATTTCTGAAAATTGTCCGTCGCGTGACAAATTCGACTTGCAAGCGAGCCATTATATAAACCCGTGCTGATAGGAGTTAGCTCTCTTTTATTTTTGATTTTATTCGATAGTTCAAGCAGTTTTGTTCGTTATTTTTTGATTTTATTCGATACTTCAAGTAGACTACGTGGTGATTACGAGCTACGATAAAAGTTATTATGCATTAGTGCACTTAGAGAAGATAAATAAAGGTAATAAAGTCTAGTTATATTTGCGGGTATTACTGTACCAATTATCCAAATTAGTAACGATAAATAAATAAATAGAAGTATGCAGTTTTGGTATAGCGTGAAAGAATTATGAATTTCATTGCTATTTTTCGGGAGTGTTAGTAATCAAATGTTATTCGTAAATGCGATTGGATCCACAAAACAAGATTTTGATATACCTAGATAAGTTCCTGAGAAACCCTGAAACCTTTTAGACGAATGGTTGTGTAGAAAAATTTTAAAGGCGGCCAGAAATCCGAAGACGTAAACATAAACCAGCTGGAATTGTGGGAGTAGCAAGGACGATGTACATTGGAGCCACGAGTGCAGTAACCTTCAGGTAACTTATGCATTGTTGTTTGATCTTAGATGTTTTGGTGTGTGTTGAATATCTTTATAATTTGTTTGATAAACATGGACGGTAGTAAATTTGTATAAACTACAAATTTTAAAATTTTAAGGTAAAATTTTCTTGTATAAGTAGAAAGGAGTATTTATCAGGTTTATGTTTTGATTATGATGAAAATTTGGGTCTGTCTTTGAGCTCAATTAGACTAACCTGTTAAATTAACGTAAAGGGGTGGGAGATGCTCCCTTTTATTCAGACTCAGGTCTGCAAATATGGTTTACTTAATTAGTATGCATCCTACAAGGACTCTAATTATGGATGCAAACTAAAAATGATGATAAAATTTGAACTTGAAATTTTATGATGCTGAAATTTATGCTAAAATTTAATTTTGAAATTTTAATGTATTGTGAATATTGGTGTAAATAGAGTTAACGTTGATGTTTGTGGTAGGAATGTGTTTTTTTTTATGAATGAGGATGAAAGTTTTATCTAGGTGACCAGCCGAGGCAGAAAGAGTCAAGAAATCGATTATTAGAAGAAAGTCAACGGACAAGAGAATCACAGCAATTCTTGGCACCAGAACGAGGGGTCATTTTTCGAACGGACGTAGGTAATGAAATAAAGTTGTATAGAATCTTGGGATACACTCGTTCGTATAAATAAAAACTACAGCGTCAATTTTTAACTATATTCAACGTTTCGGCATCAACAATTATGCCTTCTTCAAAAACTGAAATTTAACAAATGTTAGCATACAAACTTGAAACAGTGTAGCTATTCGACTTACATACTTACTATGAAGATTCACATAAACTAATCTAAAAGTAAGTGATTCCATAACAAGCAGTGAAATTAATAAAAAAAAATTGAATTACATTATCACAATTAAAAGATTGCAATGTCAAATAAATAAAATAACTACAGTAAAATTTAAAAAACAGATAAAATTAAACCTAATACAAAGAGCACTAACACAATATCTAAAATAATACGAGTTTACGAAGCGAAAGTCATATGGTGACCACGACAAAACAAAATTGAGAAAAGTGTATCTTTATATAACTAGATCGAACGTTAACTCAAGGACAAAGTACATTGACGTCCGCACAACATATCCACATCTTAAAAGTTTTACCTATCTGCGACAGTGATAGTTATTTAACCTATAAAGACCCGCAAACACAACGTTTAAGTTATTTATGTCCAACTTGCTGTTAATAGGATCAAGTTGTTGATGTATAAAGAACGATTCCAAGAAAAATCTCTTGTAGTAGTTCTTTTCTATATGCAAGATCTTAGTACTATCGAAATTCACTACGTTTTTAGTGTTGTACAAGTGTGATGACAAAGCACAACACGATTTTCCAATCTTGGCATCACTTTTATACTGTACTATGCGGTTATATATATATATATATATATATATATATATATTACTATGTAGCGTATGCTGTAACTACACGAACCCCTCCGTTGCGAAACCATACTACTGTGAAGTTAAGAGCAGATCAAAATCGTGCCCCACAATTTAGGTGCCATAATACTGTAAAGTTAACCTCTGTTCAAGCCCCAACGTTGGCTGTTATAAATTAATGAGAAATTTCTTCTGGAACGGATCACTACTTGGATGTCCTACTATTGGGTCAGCATAAATACTGCTGTTCTTCGGCTGCTCAATCTAACACCCCTAAAATGAAATAAAACGCAGCAATATCACAAAGCGTTTATTCAATATGAATTATTTTCTTTCATACAAAAGTATTTACAACATAGTTTCTTTCAAACACAAAATAATTTCCAAGTAGTACTTGATATAAAAAATATTTTTTCGTATCTTATTTTAAATTTACAGAATTAAACTTATTCGTATGAGGATAGTTTAGCTGGTTATAAATTATTTCCAAGCTGGTAAGATGTGTTTTGGCCAGAAAAATCTTTGACATATAATCTATTAAGAGGTCGTATTTCAAACTCTGAACCCAAAATCCTGGTAAAAAAACCTTGCACAAAGAAATTATTAGGACTATCTTAAACTAGATCCAAATACTTTAATATCTGTTAAAAATAAATCTAGAGGTGATACTTGCAGAATCCACAAAAACGCTTTTCTTAATTAAAAATTTTCTTATTTTAAATTGATCTCCAAATCAGCTTGCAAGATTCACCATAAAAATATCTCATTTCAAACAGCAATTACTAAAGTACATTTTTGGTTAACCCTTTCTTTCGATTATTTTATTAAAATAGCTTTATATTGAGGAATGTTGCCTTTTCATCGTAATTAATAAATTCTATTTTTCTTTATGTCTTGAATGAAATCTACCAATGAATTACCTCAATGAACAAACGCCTCTTTTATATACAAATTTATCTGTTTCCAGAAGCATACTAAAAAAATGTTAAACTTTATGATGTAAGGTTCTTTAAAAACCCAATTAACATCTAAATTCGTCGAGTGTTATTACTTAATTATCATTCCAATTATCCGTGACGCGTTCTATCCGTATTTGTCCCACATATACTATTATTATAGCGTCGCTTACTAAGGCAAAAAACAATCGAGTATTTATCGATTATTCCAGGAATTTTACGGTTTATTTTCAATGTTCAAGCTGCTTCTAGGAATATAATGTTTACTTATTAATGAGTTATACGAATTTGGCGTATTTTTAAATAGCGATGACTCATCTTTTTATATTCTAGAAAAATATTTATTTAGAATAAATTGCAATATCCATGGGGTAATTAATTCAAACTTTATTTGCTTTTTAATGCAAAAGGGGTTTTAAATACACTTTAATTGTAGTTTCTCAAACTATATGCGTAAAGCTGTATTCTTTTATGCTATTTACAGCAAATCAAATGTATTTTATTCAAAAATGTATTGATAATTAAAAAATTAATGGTTTTGTATGCATCTTAAAGCAATCGATTTTTACGTTCGTATTTAAATGCGCTTTACGGTATCTTACAATTTACATATACGACTTACGTTACTTCCTATTTATTTACAAAATGCTTATTCCATAAAGGGTGATTATATATACACGCGCAATCTGCGTTTTTGCATTGTACATCAATGAATAAAGGTTTGCTTGTATTATACAGGGCGTGACCATGAATTTGTGGAAAAATTAAATTTTTTCGGATTCTATTATATTTTAGTAGGATTGATTTTTAGAATTAGGAGTTCAATGACTTTTCGTGATTCCTTATCACGTCAATATATATTAAAAGCGAAAGTGGGTAATTGATTAGTCTTCATGGTATCACGTGATCCTTGAATACATAATTATGGATTGTACAAAAATTTTAGAAACGAACTTTAGTTTCTCGTATTGAAAACTATATGTTAAGTCGGGGTTGTTTCTGAGAACGTAGTTGCGCCACCAGTTATACTGGTCTTCACTAAAAATTTATATTTTACTTGATAAGATTACTTTCTCAGCTGCAACCTAAGATAATAATTTAGTTGTCATTTAGGTTGTTAAATTTTAATTACTTGTGTTAAAAATTTATTAAACTACTGCTAGTCTAAAACTTACTCCCTACGCCACCTAGTCGAAAATGTAACCAATTGTCTGTTTTTCAGTGGCTATATTTCCTGTATGATACTCGCAAAAGCGTGTTACAATAAAGACTTCTTAAAATCGGGTAAATCGTTAAGGCACGACGTTTCTAAAGTTGTCAATTTGTAATAAAGTACACTCAAAAGTATGAAAAACGATTACTCCTAGAAACGCTATAAACTACAAGATCTCGCGGTGAAATCCTCTGCAATATTGCGATTCTAAAACTCTCGTGATAAATGTCAAATGGTTGATACGTTGCTGCAGAGTGTAGACATAAAGGCTGAGAGATTGATAAATGAGAATCAGAGAGTGCGTGAGCGAGAGAGATAGATATCCACTTGGAAAGGTTGAAATATATTAAGGTAATAAAGTATCAGTATCGTTTATGAAACTTCTTATAGATTCTGATAAATTGGTTATCGATATCAAGGTAAATTTCAAATCATTTTTAAATGTGAGTATTCATATTGACAGCTGACAGTAAAATATGCTCCTACTCATTATAAACGACTGAACTTCTTAAAAATAGTTACTTATTAATTAGACAGGTAGTATAATGCATCGCGTGCCGTACAGAGGGTGTAATTAGTTTCACAAGAATTTACAGGCAAATATTATTTTGCTAATCATGCAAAATTACTAAACTGGGCGTAAGCTTACCTTGAGTCCTAAATAATTAAATTACGGTAGTCAATTAGTAGATCTTTGAATACGGCGTTAGCAATGCTAATTGCTACGTATTGTTCTTGCAAAATACGTACGCTTGCGCTTGAGTCACATGGGCAACAACGCCCCCTGTTCATCGGAACGCAGTGAAGCTTATTGATAATCTACAACATATTGAAATAAAACAATATTAAGAAATAAGGAAGAGCGAGGGATGCCGCAGGTAGCTTCACTGCATTATAACGCACCGACTAGTAACTTCGTCTTTTAGGTCCGGTAGCCTAGTATAGTCTGATCACCATGGCGCTCGTTTCCCCAACTTGTTTTCATTGGTCGAAGAAAGGACGCACATCACTTTTAAGCGTGAAAAAACGTCAATGCCTCAAAATGCATAATAATTTTTCCCGTGCAGTTTTGAAACTCAAAACTGCATTATAATCCGTTATAGCCTATTTTATTCTATATTAAAATTAATTAGTTCTGAAGCCAAATAAGGCGTAGCAATATATAGTAAATCAGTTCCTACTACAAAATAATTATTCCAGAATTGGATACAGAGGCGGATCGATGTGGTGTAATGTTTTATTATACACTTCTGCACACTTTTTTTATCATTTATCTATATGAACATAAATGCAACAGGTAACACGCATGTACATTGTAGGTATCTCGATAGGGAGTGGTTTTCAATTCTCCTGAACTTTGCCCAATTCTAGAATAAAGCTTTCAAGGATGTGATATACGAAGGCGGACCGATAAGTACTTAACCTCACCGTCCGATGGCGCCACTATCGCAAGAGAAATTTACTATCGTTTAGTATGTTTTCATAGACGACTCTTGTTGAAATTTCAGCCGAATAGGACTCGTAGTTTTGTTTTGGAAAAAAAGCAATATCGATCGGTTCAATTCTTGCTTTTGGAAAGGAAGTCGCGCAGCGAAATCAAAAACCGCTTGAATGCTGTACGGTGACCCTTCTCCTTCGATGACGACCGTCAAAATTTGTTTAACGAGTATCAACGTGGTCGCACGCCGGTTTTTGATGAGCCACGCTCAGGTGACCCAAAAACGGCTACCACGGAGGAATCTCAACACGGTTTTAGACCCAACCACAGTGCTGAGAACACCATCAGCCTCCTAGTTTCCTCCGTCAAAAATTCCACATCCGAGTACGCCATAGCTCTTTTCCTTGACTTCAAATCCGCTTTCGACCTCCTCTAGTGGCCTAACCTGTTAAACCAACTAAGACTATCCTACTTTCCTTCGAACTTGTACAAAATAATTAACTCATTCCTAACCTCAAAAACAGCATCCCTAACCTCAAATTACTACCGCATATCTAATTCCCTTTCCCAAGCAAGCCCTCAAGGCTCCTGTTTATCCGCCACCCTCTGGAACATAGCCATTAATCCCTTACTCCTACACAACATACCCAAACGCAGATGATATCACATTCCTTATCCACGGTAACTCTAAATCCTCCATTGACAAACAGCCCTAATATTAACGTCCCACATAGAATCCTGGTCCGTCTTAAATAAGCAACCACTATCCCCATCCAAATCAACACTCCTCCTGCTGAAAGGCTTCCTAAACCCACAACGTCCTCCCAAGATCAAGATCCTAAACACCCCGCTTAGATTCTCCCCTTACGTCTGATACATAGGACTGTATTTAGACACCCGACTACACACACGCGCACTTAACCAAACTAAGAACAAAAACACAGATCATATTGAAGAACCTTCGCCAATCACTCCCAACTTCAATACATTTATCCACACACACTCGACGCCTGATTCACTCCCAAATTATAATCCCTATCATACAGTACGCATCCGACACCTGGTTGACATTAACCCCACCTTCTTCTAGAATGAAACTAAATACAATAAACCGCTCCTTCCTGCTATATACATCCCGCGCATACAGAACCACAACCACACTAGTCCTATATACCATTCTTTAAATCCCTCGCATAGAATTACAACTCAACGCAGCTCTACAAGTCCGAAACCTGTCAACTACAGAACACTACCTAAATCTAACATTAAAACCCGCATTCGTTCTTCGTTAAACCATTCCTGGCAACAACTTTGGTCCACATCTCCATCCGGCAGATACACATACGACCAGTTCCCTGAACTACTAGAAATCCCACAACACGTATCCCACTCCAGCCCTCAAACGATACAATTCCTAACCTCTCACGGCAAATTTCGACCCGAACTTCACTCCTTACCTGAGACTCCTAACCACCTCATCTATACATGTTCACTTCTATCCACCTCCCGCTCAAACTTCCAATTCGCACTAAATCTAGATCCCTTCACTCCAATACCTAGCATATTGCACCTCATCACGCACAATCCTGAGCTACTCACCGACATCCTAAACACAAAACCCCAAATAAACAATTAAACACTCTAATACATAAGCTAGCCCACATCCCGCATTCTACGCATTGCACAACACCATTGCTTACTCTCCTACATCAAGCATCCAGGCACTGCGACGAAAGGGGAACTTGCCTCGCCGAAAACCAAAAAATAGCAGACCACACACCATGATCAACCATCATCTTTAAAGAAAAACTCTCATTTTGAAGTTATCACCGTTTATTTGCATACATGTATTTCATTTAAACTGTATACATTTTTCTAACTAGTATGGATTTCTATCCAGGAATGGTTGTTAATTTGCGTAATTTTGATAGCTACTGACGGTAGAGAAAAGTGGACATGTATACGAAATAAACAAACAACAAATTACTTCTACCACTTACCTTTGCGGTTATAACGAAACGAAGCACATTTATATTCATGCGGTCGTTCTGAACAAAAATGCGGTAGTAAACAACACTGTTGGAGGCGTCCGTCTACTACGAAATACAAAAGTCAACTCTTCTAATGTGGTTCTACGTAGCACATGTAGAGATGCGGCCTTCTACAACGAAAAATCGATACTGCTATGCTTCGTGTGTTTTCCAAGGCGATAAAGTATGTTCTTGCACAGGTGAAGAGCAGAGTTTATCAATCACGACACTTTGTAAAGGCACGTGCTTGAAGTAATACATGGTATTTTTCAATAACAATTAATGTACCGGGCGGTCGCAAATAATCAACAAATTTCAAGGGAAAACAAATGTAGCGGTAAATTATGTACAGTATAAAACGGAATATACACTAAGCGTTAAATTATATACACTATAAACGGAACAATAGTTATAAATAGATGTTTACTAGTTGAAAAAAGATTACCACGTAGCATAACATGACGAAAATTTGCGATGTCGTATTGGCAGACCTTACATTTGGTATTCCAATGCTCCACCCGAAGATATTACATTGGCCAGAAAGGGAGTTTTTTTATCTGGAAAATTTGTAATTTTGCCGAACCCTTGCTGTTCCAAGCACGGTAGAGATCTTTAACGCACGTGACAACACTCACACACGCGACCTCCATTTTACCTCTCTTCCGAGCAAGGGTGCATTATTGTGAAAAATGCTCGCCTAACATTTTTCAAGCGGATCGTGTCGAATTCCAACCCGGGACCTTAGGCGTAGTAGTCACACACATACCAACTACGCCACGGAGTCGCCCGAAAGCACCTACCACAGGAAATGGATCGAAAAAAATATCAAGTCGGCACGAAACCGACAGAAAGTAACACCAGCCACAGGAAAAAGGAGAGGAATGTGGAATGAAAGAAACGATGAAAAAAATAAAAACCCAAAACGAATAACACAAAAGAAAATAAAACCGAATCCCAGTGTAGTTATGTATGAGTGTGTATGTGCGTGTGCATGCGGGTGTGTGTGTGTGCGTGAGTGCGTATGAACTGTGTGTGTATGTAGTGTGCGTGTATAAGGTGTGCATGTCTGTATGTCTTGGACCGCTGTAGTCGTCTCTTACGACAGGCAGGTCGTACCATGGGGTTATTCTATTCCCTGACCCACACGAACGGCCACAATTTATATGTAACGGTAGACTAGAGTCACATATAACACGGATACCGGGCTAGCAATAGTCGTAGATTTGGGTCGGGGAGAAATAGCAAACACAAAGAAACGATCAGAACTGCAATCCACTCCAAGAAAAATGATGTAGTAAACACAGATAAAGTAACTTCGATAGGATAGTAATCTGTCAGATAAACGCATGAAGGTAATTTAGGAAACTATCATTAAGCAAGGTAATAGCTCTGCTTACAATGGTTGGGTCTAACAGATCATTTTCAAAAGTCTATTAGTAATACAAAAAAAAAACGTGAACACAAATAGTTAATTCTATTGTTATTTTTAAACAAATGGTTCATGGTATATTTCTGTATGACAAGTAATCAGAAGTTATAAATATCATCAAGGCAAGTTCATAAGAAAGACGCCAGTGTGGCGTACAACTTACATAACTTTAGCATTGCTAACTAAAGATTAACGAGCTCGTGAATCTGCTGTACAATTATTTTATGCTCAACTTGTGGTATATATATACAATATGGGTTGAATAGGAAAAACAATTATTGGTAAATCGTGATATTTCTCTGTATCATATGCTACGGTATGAGAGGACATGAAAACAATTAAAGTAAGCGTTTGGTATCATAAAAGTATCTATTACAACGGCCGTGACGTCGCTAGGAGCACCCAGTTACCTAGAAACTAGCTATTCCATTTAAGAACTCTATATTTCTTAAATTTATTCGTATAATATGTGTAGATACCCATGGTCACGAGATTGGTATGTTAGACAAACACGGATTTTTTTACACGAGGCTCGTATAATCTTTATCGACTGATTACTTGTTAGATAATTATCCAAAATAAACAGAAAATAAGCAAAACTTATCTGGGTAATAGGTTAATCTTCTAGTACGGGTACAGGAATAGAACGATCAGCATAGCGTAGATCAGGAACTAACGACAAAATTTGTAACGGGCATTTTTAATAGTTAAATATTTTTCGCTTCCTTTCTGTTAGAGTACTTAAAACTACATCGTTTCTTTGGGATCGCTATTTGTATAAAGTAAATACTTCAGAATAGTTCAGATTTGTATGCAATTTAACTTGTGTGTATTAATTTAAAAGTAGATAATTTGAAGATTGATTTTCATTAATAAATAATGGATTATTCGTAAATTGCTGTCCAACTTGTTGAAAGCGATAAACAGCCTGTAATTAATTATTAGATACGATTGTTACATTCACGTTTTCGATGTTCCTTATGTGATTAGCGGTCTAGATAAGAGTCGATAGGCGGGTATAATAGCGACGAGTTGTGGAGTTGTAGTTTGTCCTTTGTTACTATAAGTTAATTACGTTACGTTGTTAGTTTTCGTGCTTGGTTCTTATATATATTACTTCCGTAAAAGTTACTGTTTGCTGTTTTGCTTTGATAATAGTGAAAAATTAATGCGGTATTAATTTTTCGAATTGTACATGAAAATCACGGCACGATTTTAGTTGTACTTTAATTGTAGAATGTGTTTACTCGACCGCACGGGTTTTAAGGTCATTGACTGACGGTTTTACTTAGTGATACGCGTGGCTTTTACTAATTGTTTTGTTGCTGTGATACTATAGTTTCTGAATTTTCTAACCCCAAAGAATCTGAAATGGATCATGGCTTGCGTGAGTTTCGTTATTCAAAAGCATTAGATTCTTCTTTGTTACCAGATGTAGCAAATAAAACACCTCACATTACTGTTAGTATAATGCAAGAACTTATCAGATGACATGCATTACATCGTGCCTTGAAAGCACGTGGTTCTAAATTCTTATTACTATTTTTCTTTACAATTTGTGTTACAAAATATTTCGGAATTATTGTCTCAGGAAATAGAATTAACAAGAAATTTATCAATGCTACCTGGTTCCATCAGCGTGATAATGTCTGCTGCTAACCCCAGTGATTAGTGATTAGTGTAACGTGTGCCAAGTTTCATCAACATTATAATTTGAATTAGGGCCGCTATACTTGCGGCCACGTCCCCAATGCTCCACCCGGAGGTACTACATTGGGTTTAAACGCGAAAAATAGTCGTGCTCCTAATTTATTCTTACTTCATAGTTGATTCGCCCTAAATAAAAACTAAATAAAAATCTAACAAACCTAAAAATCTAACAAACCTAACAAACTCTAACAATCTAACAAACCTAAAAATCTGACAAAAACTGGAACAAAAACAAAACAAAAACTAAAAACAGGGTTGTAAATAATGGTATCCCTAGCGCTGACTTTCGAGTGTACCCGATCAACAAGCAAAAATGAGAGGGGGAGGAATCCGTAATACCGGATAGCAGACGCCGGTTCTGCTTACCAGTGCGACCTGAAGGGTCGTCTTAAAACTATCCAAATCTAGCTAACTAATTTAAATCCATCCCTAGCTTTCCTATCGTTCCCTAACTGATTTACATTATGATTACTATCTTCGCAATTCTGCTCGTCCTTCCCAAATATATACTGCAACCAAAATGGCGACAGAACGTCAAACAAAACAAATAAGCCACATAATACATGCTATATATAAATAAATATAAAGTGTAAATATAAAATATAAATAAATATAATTATATAAATATATAAATAAATGTCTAATAAGCGTTAAGCATATAGCAGTGCACAAAAAAGCAAAAGGATCGCCCCATTTATCAGGTGCACTCGCACAAGCATCATGTCGGCTAGCGCCTTTACACACCAAACGTGCTTCTTAAATTATTTCAAAAACTACTAATTAATGTAAATCAATGCTTGTGCGAGTACAGCCGCCACAATTTAAGTCTTACCTCGATAATAAAATTCTCCAGCATCCGAAGATCTGGTCGTCTGTAACTTACTTCTAAAGGTGGGACGGGTGCACTGCTAAAGTCCTGGTGGGTATGCACTAAATGTTTTTGGGGATCACAATCACTATCACTATCACTTCACTTTCAAGTCCTGGGGGATGCGCGGTTGCACTCTGTTTTATTATCCTTGTTTACTTTATTGATTTAATTTAATGAGGGTTTATGATTTATTTGTTATTGTTTATTTGGTATTATTTATTCTCGATTTTCCGCACATAATTATGAAGATAGGCAGTGATTGTATTAATGCAGTGGGGTTTCTCGTGCATATTGGACATTTTGGTATAATTATCTTTTTTTTTTTTTTTTTTTTTAATATCAGGTTTTGGTTATGCTCGTATCCTTACTCACGCCAAGTCAATCTAAAATTTTCAATCCTCCCACCAACCCCACCGAATTTTTACACGCGGTCGTCATTGATTGTCTAATCTCGCGACCCTTCCGCGAATTCTTTTAAGGCTGTCCAGAACGCCTTCTGGTTAACCACTTCCCCGACTTCCTCCAGGCTTCTTGGCCATGCCAGACCTAAGATAGCTAGTTTGCTATCAGCCAACCCTCGATTTCCCGCCTCAAGCGGGCAGTCGAAGAGCACGTGCTCTGCACTTTCCGCGCCCTCACCGCATTCGCAGCGGTCGCTATTGGTGAGACCGAACCTTTGTAAATACGCCTTCAGGGCGCCGTGCCCTGTTATCAACTGCACCATTTTGTGATCGAGCTTAACCTCGATCTTACCTCTGGCTTCTATGCTCGGTATGAATTTGTGGGTCAACCTGCCCGTGGCAGCGTTGTTCCACCTCTCTTCCCATTGTCGAATTGATTTTTCGCGCAGCTTTCTTTTGATTAAAGACCTCGGTATCGACGAATGTGATATTCGAAAGTCGCCCGTCGCGGCCTCTTTAGCTAATTCGTCAGCCCTATCGTTTCCTACGTTACCATTGTGCGACCTGACCCAACAGAACTTTAAACGTCGAAACTCTAGCGCCGTACGCGCTATCCTCCAGACGTCCGCCTGGAGATCTGTCGAGGTGTTCATGTTTGTTAAAGCCGTTAGCGCCGATCTACTATCACTGATTATATAATACTCGTCTCTGCCCGTATGGTTTATTACGTAATCGATAGCCTCTCGTATGGCTACCAATTCGCACTGGAAGATAGTGCACCAGTTCGCGAGTTTGGTTTGAAACCGAAACACCTCCCTTTCCTGCTTATACACGACAAACGCCGCGCCTGCTTGCCCATCGTCCATACGTGAACCGTCCGTATAAATTCTGATACCCATCGCGTCCTCATCACCTTCGACAAACTCGATCCTCTAATATCAGCCGGGTGCCCTAACTCAGATACAACAATCTTTCTTGCAATTTCCTATTACCAAGATTAAGATCTTCGATAATTTCGCGCCCTTTTCCTATATTTATTAATCGTCTATCTCTAATCTCCTAACGACATATTCGATAGGAGAGACCTACTGATCACCAGGACAGCCTCCGTGGAGGTGGTCCTGTACGCCCTCGCCGCTTTTACCGCGGTTATGCGTTGTACGCTCGTCAATTGACGCATCTCCCGGACTTTACAACCTTCTGCCCATACAGAAGCTGCGTACAGTATTGCCGGCTCAATTGCTCCGGCATAAACCGTCCTCAGCGATTCGCCCCTGAAACCCCACTTTATTTTAGCCGCCGCCATCATTTTATTTGATATTTCGCCGCCCTTACTTTTTACGTATTGTACGTGCGCTTTCCAATTTAATTTATTGTCGATCTTGACGCCGAGGTAGGTAATACAATCTTTAAACGGATTTTCTCCTCCTAGCTCTAACCTAGGAGGTCTCTGTCCTGGTTTCGTGCCGAAATAAAGCGCCTCTGACTTCGCCGTGTTAAATTTTAATTTTACCGCCTGCGACCATTCGTGTAATTTATTAAGCGCTTCGTTCGGTTCGCATATCCATTAACAATCTCGATCTTACAATTAAAAGTGTGTCATCTGCAAACCCAACGATTGAGCATCCTGCGGGCAACTTGACCCTAAAGATGCTCTCATACAACAACTTCCAAAATGTGGGACCAGAACATGACCCTTGCGGGCATCCCCTTTCCACCTCACGCGACAGAACTTCACCCGGAATTTCAACCTGTGCTAATCGCCCCGAGAAATAGCTCTTGACCAAAGACATCAAGTTTCGCGGACAACGCCTACGATCTAACTCGCAAACGATTAATGGCCACCAGGCAGCATCAAATGCTCCTGAAATGTCCAAAGCAACAACGACACAGTACTCTTTGGCATCTCTTGCCTGCTTAATTTCCCCGACAACGAACTCTAACGCGTCGATAGTCGACTTGCCCTCCACGAAACCAAACTGTCGGTTATTAAAACCGCCGCTGTCTCGCACTAGGTGCTCAAAACGCGTAGTCATAACGCGATCTAAAACTTTCCCCAGCACCGGTAGCAAGCTAATTGGACGATAGCTGCCCGGATCTGACGCATCCGCCTTTTTAGGTTTGGGTATAAATTTCACATTCTGGATTTTCCAGCAACGCGGAAAACGCCCTTTCTAAACAAAGATTAAACAACCCAACAAAGACACACGGGGCTAACAGGCACGCCTGCAGAGCTGCGTCTGAAGTGATTCCATCATGCCCCGGTGCCTTCTTAGGGTTCATCCTCCTAAGAGCCCTGACGACCTCGTGAACTAGGATTGCCTTATCGGCACCTGTTCCTTGCGCATTTGCAGCTTCCCGACGTATTAAATCGTGCGACCCTTCATCCCCCTCGGGATTATCCGATGGGAAAAATTTCTCTAGTAAATATTCCGCTGTGGTTTTAAAACCTTCCGTGTATTCGCCATTTGTTTTCTTTATATTACTGAGCGCGATTTTTGTTGTTTTCCTCTAATTACGCGGTATGCGGTTCCCCAGGTTCTTTCTCTGAGTTTTGCGTGCAGAATTCTTTAAATTTATTCGTTCGCGTTTCTTCTATTAATATTTTATATTCGCGGTAACTTTGATTATATTCTATTCTCCGTTGTTCTCTTATATCTCCCGAGGCGCGTTGATAGCGGCGCCTTAGGTTACGCGTTTCTGCCCGCTTGGTGGTTAGTTCCCGGGTCCACCAGGGTACGCTGTCTTTAAATGTTTTCTTTTCGGCATGGAATACGACGACGCGTCTACGACCGCGTCGTTTAATTTTTCGCGAGTGTTTCTACTTCGTCTGCCTCTCGGCAGTTAAATAGCTCATTTTCGAGCACAGGGATACTTTCGCCAAATTTTTGTTTAAATCGCTCCCAATTTGCTTTTTATTACAGAACCGCGGAAATACAGTTAGCTGCTCGTTTGCACTTGTTTTGGTTTCAACGTCCCATGTTATTAATTTATGATCAGAGAGCGTTTCCTCGTCCGACCTTAATTTCCAATTACAAATCGTTTCTAACATTTCGTGCGAGACTGCAGTAATATCTATAAAACTGCTGCCTCTATGCGTCTCAAACGTAGGTAAATCATTAGTGTTTATCACACTAAGATCCCATTCCGTAAAAGATCAGCAACCTGCGAGCCTCTATCGTCTTCGATAGGGCTGCCCCATAGTGGCGACTTGGCATTAAAATCTCCCCAATGACTAGATTTTTATTTCTGCCGATTTTACGAATAATATTATCTACTTCATTTATCAAGTCTTCGGTTTGAGATTTTCCCGCCGGGAATCGACCGGCGGGAGGTACACGCTTATTACATAGAACGCATTTTCCCTGATTTGATTTCGGCCGTCGTTACAAACTCGTTCGATAAATTATTTAATATAATTCCGGCGCACGTTCCATTATTTATTATTATCCGCTACGCGGTCGTTCACTATTCGCGTTTAAGACGGTAACCCCTCCCAAAACCTGTTATTTTGTGGCCATACAGGTGCGGTTCCTGTATAAACCCGATGTCGATATTATTTTCGATAAATAACTTTACGAAGTTATTTGTTGCCCTCTACCTTTCCCGAGATTTAGTTGCGCGAATTTAATCTTCTTGCTTCTTATGGACTTTGTTTTATCTTCACAGTCCATAATCGATGTTTCGTGTGATTGCGTGCTTCAGACGTTGCATCGTGGGCATCTACTCGACTTGGCGTCGTGGCGCGTATCGACCTTCGCGCCACCGCCAGTTCTGTCGTTTGCCCTAGCGCAAACCACACAGCAGGGGACTGCCTTCCGGCAATTCTTGAATTCATGCCCGACCTCGGCACAGTTACCGCACCACTGTACCTTCTCCTGCACTCCATCGATCGATGGCCGTACTCGTAGCACCGGTAACACTGGGTCATCGAGAAGTGGTCCCGGCCCATACTCTTCGCCACCTGAGGTTAATAGCATCAGCTAATATACGTCTTCGAAGTGTGGGGTCACTTCGAAGACTACGTTGGCGAAGGGATCTCTAGGGCCCTTTCCTCCAAACCTGAACTTCTCTCAGGTGGTCTTCTAGCTTCAAATCGCCGAAACGGGGATTCTGGCTCGCAATCAACCGCACGAGCTCTTCAGCCTTCATCCCCGCTTCGACCCCGGAAGAACGACCCGTGGACGTTTCTTCTCGATGGTCTTCGCCACGAGTTCCTTGCAGTTCCCGCCGACCTTCAACTGCAGTTTCTTGGCGTCGTCGCGACCTGCGCACTCCACAACGACACCGCCCCGGCGCGTCCTACGAGCTCCGACAACAACAAACCCATCTCGAGCGGGATCGACCTTCTGCTTCAGGGTCGTCATCACGTCGTCCTTCTGGCCTGGCCTGGCGTCGACCCTTACAGCAAACGTAGGGGCAGATCCTGAAGCTGCAGCGGCGTAGGAGACCTTGCGCTGCACCGACGCACCCTGACTCTGGCCTCCTGAAACGACAGAATTCACCGCCGGACTTCCCCAACAACACTTGCTCTCCTGAACCATCTAAACAAAGACGCAGCGCCCTAACCATACCTATCAGTTGGTTCGTCACGTCACGGATATCATCCACGGCGTGCCGAACCATCTTCCTATCCTCCACGACGATAGTGGCGGAGGTCGTCGGCACCTTCCATAGACGGCAGCGTGCGCCTTCCGCACCCTAAACTTTAAGAGTTCCAGCTCATCGAGGTCGCTAGCATTAACGCTACCGTTGCTGCTAGTCGACATCGTGCGCTGGGCTCTCGAAGTAGAGGGCAATTCTGGCGCCGCAACCACCACGGGAGGCCCCGACTTCCCAGACACGACCGCCGCAGACGCAGGCTCCTTCCCTACCTCCTGTACCTCCTCCTGAGTTTCTAACAAGAAGTCCTTTAGCACTACCTTAAGCTGTTTCCCCCCAACAGCGCCCTCCGCCGCCAACCTAGCAGACTCCGACCGATCGCCCCTCTTCTTCCTGGGCAGCGGCTCCTCATCGCGGTGGACCACCATGCTGACAAAACTAGCAATAAAATGACACCTAAAACGCAGCTCAAAAACGTCCTAACCGTTACGACGCTAAAAGAACGACGCTAGAGGAACGCAAAACGTTGGTCCAATAAAATGTTTTGTTTAAAGGTGAACCGTAAACAACCTTGTATTTATTAAAACTTCAACCGCCCAATTAAATATCAAATTTTAACAAAAATACAACAAGCACTAAGCGTCAAAATAACAACTAGAATCAAATAAACTTCCTAACGCAATAAAAATATCTCGATTTAAAATGTACCGTAAAGAATGCTATTTATTTAATTTAAATTTTTAAACCGCCAAATCAAATTTAAATAAACTAATTACTTCAAAATATCAAAATATCTAATTTATAAATAACAACACTTTATTTTTAAATGTGTAATTAACAAAATAAGGTCGAGCGCAATCGGAATGTGGTAACCGGAAATGACCTTTCACTTAATCGCTTGGTAACTAGCACAACCCGTAACTGTTACACCGCTTAATTACACCAAAATCGATTTTAAAGGAACTTTTAAATACGCGTGAACTTAAATTATGGAAAATTTATATTAAAATTGTTTTAAAATTTACAGTTTTGAGTTATTTATTTGATTTAAAAGGGCTTAGATTTTTGTTTTTGGTTATTATTTTATTATACGCGCACTATAAAAATTCACACACTTTTGGTTGTTTTACCCGGTTTTTACTTGATTTAGGCGGATTTTATTTTAAATTTATTATTAAAAATGCCTTTTAAGTTATTTCGAAATTGTTTTTGAGTATTAGTTGAGTATACCTTTGTTTTATTAACCCGAAATTTATTTAGTTTATTTTAAAACGCGGATTTGGTTTAAATTACAAAGAAGACGCGATTTATTTAGTTTTTATTTAGTTTAAATTCTGTTTTAAAATTTTTATTTTACTGCCCTGTATTTAAAATTTGATGGCACACAATTATAAAAATAAAACACAATAAAAAGCAAAGCTTCAAATAAAATAATACAACAATAAACTATTTATCTTTTGTCAACATTTTATCTGATTTATGTTGAATTGGTGTGTGAGGAAACGTTTCTGCTACTCCCCAATATTACCTCACTTTGTACTAAAGATTTTTTGTATTGCTTTTACCGTTGTTATATTATATAGATTATCTAAACAGTTTCTTTTTTTTTCATTCTACATAGTACTGAATAACTTAGACTTTTCATTACTGCTATGCTTTTTCTTTATTTCAGGTTTGCAGGACTAATTTTTTTATTGCAGGTTTACTATTCTAATTTTTTTATTGCAGGTACCGTTACTAACTCCTTACCGCCGCATACATCATAGACCAGTCTGCTTTCTACAACCCCCCCTACTCTCCGATTGAGCCGGGTCATTGCTTTGTTTTTCTTTGTGTTACGCACGGCTACGAGCCAACGTAACATAAATTTGGCGCCCAACGTGGCTGCCACAAAAAAAACGTAACAGGGATTTTTGGCGAACCAACGTGGGGCTCGATTTTTTTTGAGGGGCTTTCTTTACTTTAAAGGGGGCTCGATTTTTTTGTTGAGGGGCTCGATTTTTTTTGATTGGCCCGATATTATTTTTTCTTCCTTCTCGTTTGCGGCTCGATTTTTTTTGATTTGGCTCGATTTTTTTTGATTTGTTCGTGATTTTCTAAAATTTTTTATGACCTTGATTTTTTTTGGCCTTGATTTTTTTTTTTGGTGTATCGGTTCGATTTTCTTTTCTGCCTATATTGGCTGGCTTTAATTTTTTTGTGGTGTAGTCTTGAATCTTTTTCCTTCGCTATATAGAAATTCCTTGATTGTAATTTTTTTTTGTGTAAATTATCAGAGTTGTGTTTTCGCTGGTAATTTGGTTCGGGAAAACACTGGCGCCCAAGTTTTTTGTACACCACCTTTTTTTTTCTTTTCTTCACGTCACTTTCGCTACCTCACTTAAATATAATTCTAATGTCCCCGATCTAGATCTGGTTGTACTATACGACTTTTTTTTTTCTTCCTTCTTGATACCACAGTTGAAGCCTTTCGTTACTTTTTTTAGTTTTCCGTTTGTTTTTCCCTAGCTTACTTGAGGCTGGACACTTGTGTCTTATGTTGGCTATTGCTGTTCGTTTCCTTCCTCGCTACTTTTCTTTTCTTTTGGTTACTGCGCGCGCGAAACCAATTTCTTGAGGTTGGAAACTGTGCTGTTTCTTATCTAAAGAGACATCCGTCCTTTGACGAATAAATGGCATCGTTTATGCCTCTACACCTTGGTCCTCTTCGATTGCTACTGCTTACCTATCTTTCCCAGTGGATTTCTTTACTCTTAGCTTTGTCCAACATTTTGGTCCTTTGAGCCGGAAAAATTTTTTTTGTGTGTTGGTTCTGATTGCATTGGTATAGTTTTTCGTTTTCCTTGTCGAGTCCGTTTGTTGTTTCGTATTCTTATTCATATTTTTGTAGCTAGTCCCTGCCGTGACTCTTTCTTCTGGCTAGTTCTACCATTTGTTCACTATTTGACTATTATAATCGCTTTCTACATCCATTCCCTGAGGTAGGCGTCAGATCTATTTTCTTTCCCTTTAGGGATTTCGACTTGGTCGCTTCTGTAGGTCTGTTAGCCATACTCTGCTTGAGTAATCGTTTCATACGAATCTGTGTTACCTCAGTTGGAAGTATTCTAGATTGTGTACTAGCTTGCCTTTGCTCTTTACTTTGTCTTGGTTCTTTTTTGCTGCACACTTGAGGTTGACAGTTTTGTCGTCTAGTTGGTTTGCTACGAGTTTTCTCCCTCGCTTTTTTTTCTTTCCTCTTGGTTCTCCGCGGGAAGCGAAAACTTTTCTTTGAGGGGGAGAACAGAAATGTCCCTTTTGGGGACATCCGTCTTTTGACGATTTTGAAAGTAGCTAAAACCTTTAATCCTCATTGGGTGTTTACTTGATGCTTTCTTTACCTATTCTGTCGTTGTTGGTTGCGATAGATGACTTTGTCTTCTTTTAAAATATGTTCCTTTTTTTATACTGATATTGGTCCTTCGAACCGGATAAAAATTTTTTTTTTGTTTGGTTCCTTGTCTGTCGGTTTTCTTTTTTCTTTTACCCGACGTCTTTATTTTGCTAGGCTGGGAATTTGTAACGGGCATTTTTAATAGTTAAACATTTTTTGCTTCTTTTCTGTTAGAGTACTTAAAAATACATCGTTTCTTTGAGATCGCTATTTGTATAAAGTAAATACTTCAGAATAGTTCAGATTAAGCAATAGTAAGATTAGACAATACAGTGCAGTTTCTTTACTTGTAAATACGTTCCAATTCATTTATCAATAAATGTTTGGTTTTAACTCCGTTTAAGGCTTCTCAAGGAACACCGAGTCCATTTGTCCATTTTTAAGCTGGTCGGACGAGTTTCCTCGAAATATACAGCGCCTTTCTATAACAAACAACAACTTCTTTAAAGTAACAATATTGTCAAACAAGTGTCTGAGTTAACACGAGCTACGTATCCCTCAATCCATATATGTAAAATTAAATAGAAATTATTAGGAAATTACAAAGAAATTTAAGTTAAATGCAACTTTGTATTTCAAGGATAAATAAGAATACATTATTGAAAGTTTACAAACAAGTTGTGAGAACGGATGTAAATACATTGTATTCCAGACGTAACTGATACTGCAGGTGCAGGTCACAGACGGTTAAGAAACTGCAATTATTAGAAATTAAGATTGTTACATTGTATATTGAATAGATTAAGGAAATAAGCAGACATGAGCTCTGCAAGTTTCCACACACATTTGAGGGGCAGGGACAACATCAATACCCCGGGAGCTCCAGATCAGTTAGTCAGTCTTGACTATTTCAGCTTTTACGTTGCTGTTTGCTTAGGCTACTCGCCCTAAATTAAACTCCAATTATTATTAATTTCGACTTAGTATAAAGTTATATAGTTTGTCAAAATTCTACATGCAATTACTGTTTAATAAATAAATTGTTACAAGAAATTTTGGAAGGCTTTTTAAAAAGGCAGCTCCCAATGCCCGAAACGTAACTCACGTTGACTTCCGTAAAGTTCAAAATAATGTTCTTTTGGCCGAACCAATTTTCTTTGAAAAATCATGCTATTTTAATTTCCTGTAAATTTTCGTTGTTTTTAAGACAAAAAATACACGTTCTTTCTAAATATTAATGAGAAGCAGCATCGGCTTCTCATGGCTGTAAGATACAACGTGCACCCTTAAAGCCATGTGACGCATGAGTGGTTACTCAGTAAGATTATTGAACAAATCACGTTATTTCTTGACGTGACCTTCAGGAAAGCGCATGCCAGAAATATCACGTAGTAGGGATTTTAGAAGTAAACGTGTTATAATGTTCTACCATAAATTTATACAATTTAAGTTGAGAATGCGTTTAGATTATATGGCTGTGCTCATGCAGCCAGATGAGTTATAAGAAAGGTCAGACACATTTACAAGCTTTACAGGAATGGCAGGTAATAATTGGAGTATTATAGAAAATGAAAGGTGTGTACTACAGCAAGTTTATTATAGGAATTGTTTTCCGATGAAGACGACTAACTAATCGAAGATACAGGTTCGTCAGCCGATTTTGTCCAGTAAGTAGTGATGAATCATCGGATGATGAACTACTTATTAAACGTTTGAAAGTCAAAAATAGCATAAAAGCTATTTCAATTGCAAAAGGCACTGCAAATGCCAGTAATTTTAATATTATGGACATGCAAGCAACATCAAATATCCTACGAATCTAAAATAATAAACGAGATTTCTGATAATTTAGGCACCAACGGTATGATAAGATGAAATTTATCTGAAGAGGCTATTCTCAGAACATCGGGTAGTACTAATACTAAGGAGAGCACACATTGCGTCTGCGATAGAATCTGTAATACTAAGATCTGTAGAAAAGAGCACTATACGAATATTCAAAACCTCAACCCTCAAAATCTTTCCTGGGACGTTGTTACAGGTTCAAATTTGAAACGGTTTCCATTTTCGGATTCGAACTGCGGAATCGACGTTGATCTTTATGGGAATTACTATAACAAAGCTCCAGTCGATTTTTATAAACTATTTTTGGATGAAGATATTCTTAATTTTATGGTTACTGAACCCAGCCATTATACAGCCCAGTGTAAAGCAAAGGAAACCGCTCCAAAGGCCAGAATTCACAACTGGTACAGTACAAATATATCTGAAATGAAAACATTTGTTGGTTTGCTTTGTTGGATGGGTTTATGTCAGTATCCCACTTTAGAATCATATTGGTCCCAAAGTGTACTGTATGAGAACAAAATGCGTACATATATGTCAAGCGACAGTTTTCAGATATTATTGAAAATGTGGCACTTCCACTATAGTGAAGAAATTACTGGCAAAAGATTGCAAAAAATTATACCACTGGTGATTAAACTCCTAGAGAATTTTCAAAAATCACTCCACACCAACGAGGCTGTTTGTATTGATGAAACTCTGGTTCCATTTAGGAAAAGTTTGTGTTTCAAGCAGTTTATCAAGGACAAGAGACATAAGTTTGAAATAAAACTTTATAAACTACGTGTCAAAAAAAGTTGTATCTACAATTTGACAGTTTATTGTGGAAAAGACAAAGTTGACGGACAGTTATCCTCTGAAAATATAGTCCTTTCTCTTGCAAAATCGTTTTTGAATAAAGGATGGACAATCTACGCGAGTTATAGGAACCCCCATCTATTATATATATAAAACTAATATCTGTATTAGGAAATATTAGGAAACATTAAGAAATGTTAGGACAGTGCAACAATGTCGTTGCAACATTTTATTACATTATATTATGATGATTTCAGTTCCCACGAGTGGAAACGCTACAAAGTAGCACAAGGATAAGTGATACTGCAAATGTCAGGTCACAGACGGTCGTCGGATGTCACGTACCGTGATTACGCAGAATAAGCCTGCAACATTGTATTTATGAATAGCTTTTAAGATAGCAACTAAGTATTGTAAAGTGTAAGCGGACATTACGTCCGCAGGTTCCCACAGTATTGTGAGGGGGAGAAAGTTATATAAGGACTGGGAGTTCCATTCCTAGTCAGTTCATCAGACGTTCAGCTTTAACCTTGCAGTTCACTGGTAACTCACTGTACAATTAATTAATGTATTTCGACTTAGACTTATTATTCAAGTTTGTTAAAATTCAATAATTAAATTCTGTATAAAACCAAATAAATGTGTTAAGGACCAAAGAAGTCTTTTTCAAAAGGACCGCTCGAAGCCACGAACCTTAACTGGCGCAGTCGTAACGGATGTCAAAAGGGCACTAGCGAATCCAACTTCGAGGAACTGGTGGTCCGGGAATTTCAATTCCGATTTTGGCAGAACAAAAACTGGAGAAGAAACACGCATCGTTCAAGTCCAGCCCTTGAAGGAGAAACAAGCATAGTTCAAATTCAACAAAAGAAAAATTGGAGGCGATACAAGCATAGATCAAATCCAAGAAGCCAAAAGAAAAACAGAAACAAAGAAAACAAATCAATGAAAGCAACCAAGCAACTAATGTAAGTTCATTTTCCTAAACCAATTGAAATTTATTTTATTATTAACAAAGACATTTGATATATGCTAGTTTTATGATTTATGAATTTATTTATGTATATATTGACTATTGTTACAAATATTTTATGCAATTTTTTTGAAAATAATCGACTTAGCAATTGCTAGAGATTATCTTCAAGCCTTTATTGAAATTTTATTATTATTTTACTTGTATATATGAAAAATTTACAAAAACTTGAGACAACAAAAAATTCTGAGACTAAGAACTGAGAAAAATTATTCTGAAACAAAAACTAGAGACAATTATTAAAAAAGTCGCAAAGCGCAAGAGACTAGATCACGTTTTAACTAACGTAAGAAAAATTCTTAAAAACAAAATCAAACCTCTTAAGATTGCGGAATTAAATCTTAACTGGCGCGAAAAATTTTTTTTTAAAACCTCTAACTCGACAACCTTAACTGACACAAAAATTTTTAGAATTTTTGAATCAAAACTTAACTAACGCAAGAAATTTTTTGAATTTCTAATTCAATCTTAACTGGCGCAACAAATTTTAGAATTTCTAATTCTACAATCCCAACTAACACAAGAAATAAAAAACTTCCAATCCCACAATAAAAGAATTAACTGACTCACAAAATTAAATTAAAATACACCAAGAACAAAAACGCGAAAGCAACACCACGATTCAAATTCAAATACCATCCATAAATAGACAAATCGCATTCTATTATTAAAAAACCACATCTTAATACGAGAACTAACTAAGCGCGAATTCAAATTGAACGTAATATCTCATCATAATTCATCAAAGTGAATAGAAACTAACCTTGAATAAATACGCATAAAAATCTAATAGTAAATCACATCAAAAGCTATTTAAATACATCGCGAAACCTTTCATCATTGTTAAATTAAAAGTAACATAAAATTACGATCAGAAACTTGATTTAAGTATCAATCTAAAACTACTCAGAAAGAATAAATAATTACGGTACTAAAACTTAAATTACAACCGAATTCAAACGTGAAAATTTTACTGCAATAAATTAAAGACGCACAAATTCATCATATAAAAACACTGCGAGTAATAATTTACACCCACGGTAAAATTAAAAATAACTCATAATAGAGACGCAAATGCAACTAAGTGACTAACAACATCCTGTAACAGATGATAACATTGTAAGCATTACAGACACCTTACAATCGCATAAACCAACGAGAGAATTATTACGCACCTAAATAAAATCGACATAATTAAAAATTAGAGAAGTAATAACTGACGCAAATAACGCAAAACATTCACACCCGATAAATTACCACAAAAAATAACCCAGCCTATTGAAACTTCGGAAATTAAAATTAAAAATCGGCAAATCAAAAGTAAACTCAACCAAACTAATACCAAGCGTAAAACTCATTAAATAACACCCAAAAACTACAAAATAAAACCAAATTTTTTCAAAAAAAAAAAAAAATTTCTTAATTTTTAAAATTACCCAAATATTACCCCAGCCAAGATGACTAATGAAATGAAGCTGTACCTCGAAATGATACCGCCATTCAATGGAAATGATACCTGCTTACTCAGTAATTACATTTCGGCTTCCGAAATATTTTTAAAGACCTTTACAAGCCGGGAGATAACGACAGAAACACTCTGCTTATCCGCCTTATAACCAGTAAACTAACCGGAAGGGCACTAACGCTAATAGCCAGTCGCGAAGACGTGGACGAATGGGAAAGTTTTAAACGAATATTAATTGCATATTTCGGCGATCAACGTAACTTAAAATGTTTAGTAAGGGTCTTAACCGGTCTACGAATGGAACACAACCAGTCACCCTATCAATTTGGAATGAGATGCCAAGATGTAAGAAGTTTAATCTTGACAAAACTCAAAATCGAAGAAACCGACCCTAACGTGAGATTAATAAAAACTAAAATGTACGACGAGATGGCATTAGATACCTATCTAAATGCACTACCCAAGAGACTTTCAGATAAAATTAGATTTCAACATCCCCAAAACTTAGAACAAGCAATGAATATGATAATCGAAAAAGAAAACGTAATGTACTACAGAAACCGACTATATAACCCCAACGCGAATAAAAGCTATACGCCAATGAAAACTATACAACCCGCAAGACAAATAAATCCACAACAAAAATTTAACTCATTCAATGCACAAACAAATCAAACGCGAACAAATAATCCACATTTTAATAACTGAAACTTTAACAACCAATACAAACAATTCTCAAAACCAACGTTTTACCCGAACTATTCGAAACCCACATTTCAACCAACATTTAACTCGAACTTTTCAAAACCCGCATTTCAACCGAGATTTAACCAAAATATAAATCAACAAAGACCAGCATTTAACGCGAATCCTAACAGAAACTCACCGATGATAAACAATAATAATCCCAATAATTATTACAAACCTACACCAATGGATACCTCATCTGGTAACACCAGACCTAACACAAAAATAACGCACATAAGACCAAACCCTAATCAAAAACGCACTTTCACTTCAGAAGAGCTATTTCACCAAGAAGTAGAAGAGTATGAAGATGACCAGAATAATAACAATCAACCGTGTACGAATAACGAACAAAATCAATCAAACCAGTATGAACGCGAAGAACCACACGAAAATTACGAGGAAGACGACGAAGAGAACACATGTTCAAATTTTCAAATGGACCATTTTATAAACGACCTAACGTAATAAATCTAAATAATATGAATCACCTTGTATTACCTTATATCGAAATACCCCACGCTGAATTTAAATTACTAATCGATACCGGATCTTCTAAAACATTAATAAGCCCGCGAACAGTAAAAAAACATTATCTAGACTATGTAGAAAGAGAACCCTTTAAAATTAAAACCGCCCATCAAACAACCATACACCAATTCGTAGCAAACATACCTTTACCAAAAACCTTTAACGTAAAGATGAAACACAAATTCTGCATATTTGAATTTAATGACAAATATGACGGACTATTAGGAATGGACCTTCTAAGAAAATTAGGAGCCAACATAGATATCAAAAACCGATTATTAAGAACCAAGTATGGACGAGTCCCCATTAAATTTCAAAATACCCAAATCGACGAAAAATATACATTAGAACCCCGAACAGAAAAAAAAATAAGAGTCCCCGTAAATTCAAATAAAAACTTAGGAATAATAAACCATATAACTTTTCAACAAGGAGTAGAAACCCCAACCGCATTAGTAAAAATCAAAAATAATTACGCCACAACAACAATATTAAACTCAAATGATTACCCCGTAGAACTATCTTTAACAAACCCGATTAACGTAGAAGAATTAAACTTTAACGAAATGGAAATAGATGAAACCCCAAACGAAAATTGTAACCCCGCAGAAAATGACGAAATGTTAAAACAAAATTTAAATAATATCCGATTTAACCGCGACATAAATCACGAAGAACAAAACGCAATACAAAAATTATGTTATGAATACCGCGATATATTCCATTGCGAAGGAATACCCCTAACGTTTACAAACACAGTTAAACACAACATTGAGCTAACGGATAACAAACCCCTATTCACCAAAGCATACAGATTACCCCAGGCAAGTCAGGAAGAAGCTGACAGACAAGTAACCGATCTATTAGATCAAGATATAATACAACACTCCAATTCACCATGGAGCAGCCCCGTACTTATAGTACCAAAGAAACTAGACGCATCAGGAAAACGGAAATACCGAATGGTAATAGATTACCGCAAACTAAATGAAAAAACGGTAGACGATAAATACCCGTTACCGAACATAACATAAATATTAGACAAGTTAGGCAAATGCCAATATTTTTCGACGCTAGATTTAGCATCAGGATACCATCAAGTAGAAATGGAAGAAGGAGATACACAGAAAACAGCCTTTAGCACACCTAGAGGACACTACGAATACAAACGGATGCCATTTGGACTGAAGAACGCACCCGCAACTTTTCAACGAGTAATGGATAACATACTACGAGGGATACACAACGAAAAATGCCTTGCGTACCTAGACGATATAATAGTGTATTCAACATCATTAGTGGAGCACATAGAAAGATTAAGAGAAGTGTTCGAAAGATTAAAAACCGCAAAATTTAAAGTACAACAAGACAAAAGTGAATTTCTACAGAAAGAAGTAACTCTTTTAGAACACGTAATAACACCCCAAGGAGTAATGCCAAACCCCGACAAAACAAACGCTGTATTAAATTACCCCATACCTAAAACGAATAAAGAGATTAAAGGATTTTTAGGCCTTAGCGGATATTACCGAAAATTTATAAAAGGTTATGCTCAAATAACTAAGCCCCTAACCAATTGTTTAAAGAAGGGAAACAAAATTGTACATACCCCAGAATTCATAAAAGCAGTAGATAAAATTAAAAGCATTTTAACAAATCACCCCGTATTAGAATACCCAGATTTTTCAAAACCATTCATTTTAACAACGGACGCATCAAATGTAGACTTAGGCGCAGTATTAAGTCGAGGAACAGTAGGTAACGATAAGCCTATCAGTTACGCATCAAGAACCCTCAACGAAACAGAGCAATGGTACAGTACGATAGAGAAAGAATTGTTAGCCATAATTTGGGCAACAAAGTATTTCAGACCGTACCTATACGGACGGAAATTCTATATATATATACCGATCATAGACCATTAGTTTGGCTATGCAAACTCAAAGAACCTAACTCGAAATTACAAAGATGGAGAATTAGACTAGAAGAATATGACTATGAGATCATATACAAAAAAGGAATTTACAACAATAATGCAGACGCTTTAAGTAGAATCCAACTTAACGCACTTGAGACAGAATCGTTAGTAGGAAACGTAAACGAAACCGAAGTCAGAGAAGACCCAGAAGAAATGGAAACTATACATTCAACACAAAATGACGAACCGGAAACCGCAATAAAAATTTTAAACGAAGCTATAGACATGAAACCCAATCAATTTATAATCACAGAAGTTTTAAACAACCCCAACCTTGTAAAATACACGAAAGTGGACAATAAGAAAATTTACAAAATTCAAATAACCAAAGACGACAACGCGTCACAAATTATTAAAATATTAAAGGAATACACCCCCGAGAAAAAACGATTTTACTTTTAACACGGAAAACTTATATAAACGATTTTCAGAAATATATGTAAAACTATTTAACAATACTGGCCCCGAACTTATAAGATGCACAAGAAAATTAATAACCTTAGACGACCCTGACGAAATAAATGACGTAATAAGAAACCAACACGAAGGAAAGACCAACCATCGAGGAATAAACGAGACCCTAAAACAAATTATGAGACGCTACTATTTCAAGGACATGAAAGAATTAACTACAGACTTTATCAATCAATGCGAATTATGTGATAAAGCCAAATATGACAGAAAACCCCCAAAGATACCCTTAATGCTAACTAAAACACCAGACAAACCTTTCCAGAAACTACATGCAGATACTCTAGTAGTAGAAGCACAAAGTTACCTAACAATCGTGGACGCATTTACGAAAATAGGACAAGCAATACCAATCACTTCTAAAAATAGTATAGACGTAACCCAAGGATTTCTACACTATTTTACATTTTTCGGAACACCCGAAACAATAACATTAGATAACGGAAGCGAATTCAAAAAACGAAACAATTCAAAACACTTTAGAATTACACAAAATAAAAATTCACTTTATAACGGAAAACCACCCTGAATCAAACGGACTAATTGAAAGACTACATTCAACTCTATTAGAACAGATCAGACTATTAAGATTAAACTACAAGAAAGAACACATAACTAACTTAATGTCATACGCATTAATCGCGTATAATAACACGATTCATTCAACTACAAGTTTTACACCCTTAGAACTAACCTTAGGACATTCAGATTCACGCAACCCCTACGATATACATTATAACAAAGAAATCTACCAGCAATACGCTTAAAGACCTCAAGGAGAAACTAAGAATAACCTATGACAAAGTAAAGGACAAATTAGATAACGATAAAGAGCGAATTACCGCAACCCGTAATAAAAACTCAGACATAAACAAATTTTCCATAGGATAAGCCGTGTTCGAGAAAAATTACCAAAGCAAAAGACACAAAACGGCACCGAGAAATTTAGGACCCTTTAAAATCAAACGAATATCCGACAAAAACGTAGCCGCGATAGACGACGGCAAGATTACAAAATATGTTCACCTCAAAAATTTAAGACACCCTGTACTTTCAGATGGACAATCGTCACCCTTACCGTCAACCTCCACCCAGGTAGAACGGACACAGAAATTATAATTGAAGACATAAAGAACAACCCCGGTATACTACCAATAAAATTAAGCAGTATGCAGAACACTATAGATTATTGGACCTTTGCACAAAAATTCGATTTAACCGAGCTAAAACAAGAATATCAAATAATCAAAAATAATTATTTTCGACTAAAACAATCAATGGACACAACAAAATTCGGAAAAGAATACGCAATAGAAATGATGAACTACGACAGTGTAACAGAAAGTATTTTGAAAAATATAGAAGACAAATTTAATCGACTAATACCTACAGAACAAATGACGAGAAGAAAGAGACGACTAATCAACGGATTAGGAAACGTAATTAAAGCAATTACCGGAAATTTAGATAACCAAGATGCAGAACGCTATGACAACGCGATACAACAATTGATAGAAAATCAAAACGACATTAAAACCATAATTAGTAATCAAATATCGTTAACACAATCAACGATCATCAAATTTAATGAAACCCTTAGAAAATTAGTTAGAAATCAAGATAGTATAGCCAATCGAATAGAAACCTTAGAAAATAACATGCGAACTACCTATGTTAGGCATGCGAGATTTAATCAGATTCAATACGATATATAACCAATTAATATCAACCCTAACTTTAATACAACAAATCCTAGCAACATTAGAAAACGCAGTAACCTTTGCAAAATTAAATACCCTACATTCAAGTATAATAGAACCAATAGATTTATTAAAAGAATTATTGAGAATAAAATCTTTTATAACTAACAGTAAATTACCTTTCGATGTATTAGAATCAAACATTTTAATATTTGAAAAAATAGCCACAGTTAAAGGCTATGTAAAAAATAACGATATAACATTTTTAACAGAAATACCAATAGTAGAGACTAACAGTTACAATTATTATCACTTATTTGCTTTTCCAATGAAAATGACTAGCACATACCAAGTTATTATTCCAAAAACCAAATTCCTATCCTTAAATGAACAAAGATATGGTTATACGAACGACAAATGTAATGAAGTCACACCCAATCAATACTTATGCCAATCATTAACAACCACAACAATTCAAGAAGACAGCCCTTGCGAAGTACAACTACTAAAATTTACCAATCACTATGAAAATTGTGAAGTCAAACCTGTATTAATCAACAACATGAAAATTCAGAAAGTAACGGAAAATAAATGGATAGCCATTTTCCCACCGAAGTAATCGCAACAATGTATTGCAATCAAGACGAAAGTAATTTAGCATTAACCGGAAGTAAATTAATCACCCTTAAGGAAAATTGTTATTTAAAATTAAAAAATGAAATAATTAGAGTTTACCAAGATCCAGTACAAAGCAAGAAATTAGCAAATCTACCCGATCTGCAAATCAAGATTACCCAAGAAGAAGATGAAGAAACCCTTCAAAAACCAATGCAATTGGAACACCTGGAATTAGACAACTTAAACCACGCCATGAAACTCATGGAAGAATACAAAGAAAAACTGAACGAGATCAAGACGCCCAAAGTGCACTATGATAATATTAGTGTATGGACAATTATATTGATTTTATTGACTATTTTATTGACCATTTATGTAACGTACAAATTATGTATTAGATTTAAGAATAATAAAGAAAACAGTTTTAAATTTAAGAAACCCAAACAAACAAATGTACTCCTAGAAAATATGAATTTTAAATGAGATTAAACGAAAATGAATTTAATTAAAAATCAAGATAAGGAAAAAAAACCTTAATTTTTAATGTACGTTGGGAGGAGTTATAGGAACCCCCATCTATTATATATATAAAACTAATATCTGTATTAGGAAATATTAGGAAACATTAAGAAATGTTAGGACAGTGCAACAATGTCGTTGCAACATTTTATTACATTATATTATGATGATTTCAGTTCCCACGAGTGGAAACGCTACAAAGTAGCACAAGGATAAGTGATACTGCAAATGTCAGGTCACAGACGGTCGTCGGATGTCACGTACCGTGATTACGCAGAATAAGCCTGCAACATTGTATTTATGAATAGCTTTTAAGATAGCAACTAAGTATTGTAAAGTGTAAGCGGACATTACGTCCGCAGGTTCCCACAGTATTGTGAGGGGAAGAAAGTTATATAAGGACTGGGAGTTCCATTCCTAGTCAGTTCATCAGACGTTCAGCTTTAACCTTGCAGTTCACTGGTAACTCACTGTACAATTAATTAATGTATTTCGACTTAGATGTATAATTCAAGTTTGTTAAAATTCAATAATTAAATTCTGTATAAAACCAAATAAATGTGTTAAGGACCAAAGAAGTCTTTTTCAAAAGGACCGCTCGAAGCCACGAACCTTAACTCGCGGATAATTATTACAAAAGTATTTCATTGGCGCATTCATTGTTAGACAAACATACTAACGTGGTAGGTACGTTGAAAGCTAATCGTAAGTTGAATCCGAAAGACATCGTTCAAAAACAACTTTCAAACGGTGAAACAGTAGCTAATGAAAACAATACAGTTTTGAGTATATCACTACACGCAGAGCACTGAACAGACTGAGATTTGTAGTTGACTATATCAGAGTACACGAGCTGGAAATAGAGCAAACCAAAGAATCTCGAGAAATTCCAACTAAGTTTTTGTGCTACCCAAAAATCTGTACTTTCATTGGTTAAACTAAATTTGGAGACTCTTTTACAATCAAAAACTCGAAAACGCATTTCATTGGTTAAAGACATCATTAACGTTTTTCAACACAGGAAGAATAGGAAATGGAAGTGTATAAATATAATTTCAAATTCTGCAGAAGACATTCGTAGTGCTCACCATAGCCTAGGAATCCTATCCTTGCATTGCTCCGCATAACCTGCAAAACTTTCACAAGCAGCGCTCTCCAAAGCCTGCCATATTTCGAAACGCAGCGTTCACCATAGCCTGTGTACTCTCCGAACACTGTCCGCCGCCAGACCTGGGGCACGTCGTTATAATTCTAATGTGAATAACTACATAAACTACGTATGGGTGGTAAGATTCGTTCCATACACCAGGCGAGTCGAAAACAAGCAAAGAATGCTCTTCGACGTGCGATCCGCTCCATCCAATCGCACCCAAGGCTTCTGTCGCCTCTGCCACGATCGCCGGAGATACACATTCAAACCACCTTTACTGCCAGTACGTCCCGAGAAGTGGATTATTGTAATGCCGTCGACTGTATCTGCCAAGTTTACCTCCGGGACAACACCCCCGTAGAGTTTAACGGAGACGTACTCTACGAGGCCTAGGGCACCACGTCCACGACGTCTGCCGAAGGGTACCAAAGATCTTCGAAGACGTCTGGGCTTCCCAAACCTGTCGATATTGTCTCATCACCACCGTTTAAGTTATTATTGGACTTCACAAATCAAAGTCCGAAGCCTTCCGAAGTGTTCCAAAGGCAACCGAAGATTTCTGAACCCTTTATACTTGTAAATATTGTAAATTAGTAATTTTTAATTTCAAATCATAACTTTTTGTGACAACACGAAACCTTTCGAAGAATTCCGAAGACCACCGAAGCCGTTTTTACCGCTTTCAAGTTATATAGACATTCCTTTAATAAGTGTTTGAGTTTATTTTGGTTTCACAAGCAAGCATCAGGCCTTCCGAAGAGTTTCGAAGAAACCCGAAGACTTCCGAACTACGATTTCACTTTTATTTTATGTAGTTTTTGGAACCTATAATTATTTTTGCTTATGTTATTAAACAATTAATCAAGCCAAGCCTACTTGCTTTCAGACGCTTCCCACTCGAACGATAACAACAGAAGTAGTGGTCCAAAAATGGACGGATAAACACGAAGTGCTAACCCTAAACACTAAACATACTTCTGAATTGGTAAAGGTTTTCTATAGGAGCAGGGAAATAAAAAAACCTGCAGGTGTCTTGGAATATAATAATCACAAATCTTTTATTGATTTATCAGATCAAATGAAAGCATATGCCACCGTCCTAAGGAGGGGGTTAAATGGTATAGAAAGTTAGCCATAGAACTTTTTGTTGGGACTTCCTTAATAAATGCTTTTAAAATCCACCAGGAAGTAACTAATCGTACCATGAAAATAACTAAATTCGAAGCGCTGCTTCAAGTAGAAGATTCCAAAGAAACCACAGTCCTCAACAAAAACTCATTTCTTCAACATTCTTTAGAGGACAATGGACATGCTGGGAAACGTAGATGGTGGTGTATTACAAGAACTTGAGTAACGAACATGGCCGTAGCCATGCCCAAAAATATATGCCATTTTCTAAATACAAATGCATAATATGTAAAAAAAGTTATTGTTTGAAATGTTTTTCTTGTAGTTTACAGCTCCACATTGTAGCTGTATCTTCAATCTAGTGTATTTCATAGTTCTTTGTTTATGTGTTTACTCCGATGTGGTTAACTTCTTCAACTAATAGTCTGACTAAAGTTAAATTTATGTGATGTGCTACGTACCTTTACGTAGCCTAAGAGCCAAAGAAGAAAAAAAGAAATTTACTTAGCTCAGTCGGTGAGTGGGCGGGGTATTATACATATCAAAAGTAAATAGGAAGGCCTGAAAAAAAATACACGCACTCATTCACATTCATACTAAAACATACAAAAAAAGAAATCTATAATTAAACAAAATATATACAAAATATAGTATTCTGAAACCCAAAAAAAATTCAATAACCCTAATATACATATATCAAGAGAAACCCACAAAAAAATTACCCCTTAAATTGGCGAGCTGTAGTTTTTACATCCCTTCCCATCTGACTTACCCAGAGAAAAATTATTAAAGTACAACGCCAAAAACCACAGTTCTAAATCATCAATGTAACTACCTAATTCATTACATAAACGTGCAACAATAAATGCAATATTATTAACAAAAAAACATCATCTCGCGTAAAAGTAAGCATTTTAACCCAGTTACACAGTAATAAGTAGTGTATCCTTTTGTTTTAGTTAGTTAAAACAGATAGTACTACATTTAAAACATGACAAAGCTTCAAAATAATTTCAAAATTTTCGTATAGACGTAAGTAGGGACGAAACACCCACCAGCGTGTTCCAGGTTTTGGATCTCTCGTTCGCTCCTACGACCGGAGCGGGCCAGATGGACCTGAGACCACGCCACTGGTGCAGCCTTCTATACCCCCAAAAGCGACAATTTAAGAACTATCGTATCCCCCGCAGGAAGCTAGATTGATTACCAAAAATATTTATTTATTTACGCCTACAGGTACAGGTTTATAAAACCGTCGATACCAACGACGCTGTAAAGCGTGCGCGAAATTTTCATAAAGAAAACGGAACAAAAATCTAGCAATTCCGACGAGTACTTTTTAACATTTTTGAAAAGAAAGTGAACATAAATCCGTTTAATGAAACAACCAGAGCTCCAAATCATATTGTTATCAAGACGCGATTAAGAAACTGGAAAACACGGTTTTATCGGATAGTGCGCGATCTTAGTTCGGCGAGTCTGTAAACTGGAATAATAGAGAAAATAATCATACATTATCGGAACGTTTAACAAATTAAAGGATACCTAAAACAAGGTATTGACTTATTTAAATTTTATCATAAACTTGTCATTTCCAAGCAAATAGATTTGCTTTAAAAATTATTGTAAAGCGGGCTTACTCTGAACAGGTAAAATATATAGAATCTTGTTGAAGAATTTAAAAATAGAAACGGAATTTATTCGAACGGGCAATGAATTAACAAGTGAAAAAGGGGTATTTAATATATCCCAAAAATATACGTAACAGATGGCACAGGTTGATCTCATTTTAACAGGTCATGCACTGCTTATTGTTTGTACAGCCATACAAGAATAGTTCCATATCAAATACACGTTTCTGAGTAGTAGGTGTGGCAGCTCTAGGCTTCTACAATTCACCTTTCATGAGATGCCGGGGTAGTACCACATGGTCACAAGGTAAACACAAGTGAATAGCCACATGTGCATCTCAGGGCAGTCAACGTGTTAGTTAGATTTAGAACAAAAGCGACAGTTTAAAAAGACAAGACCACAGAAAATAATCAGCATTAAATAAATTAGTTTTTTCTTCTGGCAAAAGTATATTGTAATGAAAACATCAAGAGTACCTTTTAAAACGAAACTTATTTGAAGTTTTCATTAAAGTATGTTCGGAATTATGAAAAACGATACGCACGAAATGCTGTACACTCACGGTAAAAGTCTTGTGGTATTGTGAATTTCAATTCCAAAACTGATGATTAATGTCAAATGTTTGATACGTTGTTGCAGAGTGTAGACATAAAAGCTGAGAGATTGATAAACGAGAATCAGACAGAGAAATCTGCATGAGAAGGTTGAAATTTATTAAGGTAATAAAGCATCGTCTATGGAACTCAGAGTAAGCTTTGATAAATTGACTGTCCACATCAAGATAAATTTCGAATCGCTCATGATTATGTATGTAATATAAATGTTTCGAACTTTTCGATTTATAGATTGTATGGACTTTTTATTACTTTTTCACGTTCGTCCATTTCTCGTATAACAGCTGACGTAAACTAATGGCATGCCTATAATATACGAGTGAACGTATTAAAGTAACAATATATCAGTACCGTTACAGTAACGCTTTTGCAAAGCCTTTGGAACTAATAAATTAGTTGTGACTGTCAAGAACAACGTAGTGCGTTGATACTCCTTAATACTCTAGATCAGATTTTCAGAAATTACTAAGAAGCCTAGACATTTATGTATACAACCAATCATACACCTGAAAAACTAAAACAACACATGCAGTTTGCAATAGAATTGCAGCTTGTTTCACCTATAGATTTCCACGAGCCAATCACGTCTCACACTCAACATGATTGATCCTGGATATCTCAGGTTTAACTTTCTAATACAAAATTTACCTGGACGATTCTGGCTGCCTTGTCGCTATTTGATATTGCTGCGAGTTACATATCACCAAAATCAATGTATATGTATGATTAAATAGAATCATTAAAACTTAAGTTAGATGCAACAATGTATAATTGAAGGACATATTACAAAAGGTTAATGGAAGTTCATAAACCAGACAAGAAAACGGATATGAATACATTGTATTCCAGACGTAACTTGACACTGCAGGTGCAGGTCACAATAGACTGTAAGAAACTTATTGTTAGAATTAAGATTGTTACTTTGTATTGTATAAATGAAAAAAGAAAATAGCAGACATGAGCTCTGCGGTTCTCACAAGCAATGTGAGGGGCAGGGACAATAGTCAGTCTAGAACTTCACAACTTTAACATTGTTGGTCGTTCAAGCTACTCAAATTTAGTTTAATTAATTTAATTAGTAAAAGTAATTGAAAAGTAATTTTAATTGTTAAAAGTGTTAATGAATATAACGCAGCTATTTGTTAATCTCCATTGTAATTTCTGTTTTAAATAAATTTGTAAGAAGAGTTTTTGGAAGAAGCCTTTTTAAAACGTCGCTCCAAGAGCCTCAAAATCTAACTTGCATTACAATTCTTGGCTTCTCTGCTCGCATAGGGTGTCTATGTATTTCGCCGCTTCAGTTCTGCTGGCGGGTAAAATTTTAATATGGTGGTTGATATTCACGGCTTAACCGTCTAATATATCTCTGGGGGATTTCTTTCTTTTATAAGGGTTTCTGTTCAGCGGAGGTGTAATGCTTTAAAGGATTTGGATATCTGTGTTGTCCACCTTGTTGTATATATTTGCAGCCAGCGCTTTCAAGTGTTCTTTCAATGTCGGTAGTTGTAAGTTCTGCGTTAGCATCTCATTTCTGACAAATCAAGGAGCTCCGGTGTTACTCCTGATGATATTGTTCTGGAAGGCTTCTATTTTGGTTTTGTTGCTGTTTGAAATATAGGTATACCATGCCGCTGCTACAGAGCTTAGAATTGGTCGTATGTAGGTTTTTCACGTATTGAGTTTGATGTCCGTGGGTAGTTTATTTTTGTGGTTGAACATTCCCTGGAGGTAGCCTTCTCTTTTCGAGTCCTGTTCGTTATCACGGTGGCGTGCTTTCCGAAGGATAGCCGTTTGTTTATGTGAATTCCAAGATATTTGATGGATGAATTCTATGGCAGTGCGGGTCTTTCATTTCGATGGGTTTTCTCATTTGGTCATTCGTCTCAAGAAAACTATGGTTTCCATCTTTTGTACTTTGTGTTTGATTTTTCATTGTTGGAATCATTCCGGCACGATGTAGAGTTGTCGTTGCATCTTGGCTAAGTTTCTTTGGGGTTTCGTCCTGTTAAAAGCATGTCGTCGGCATATAATGCGCTCGTGGCTTCAGATAGTCATAGTATATCTTGAATGTAGTCATTGAATACTGTGGGAAAGGAACACTCTCTTATGGAACTCTGGCAGAAATAGGTGTTTTTGTGGTCAATCTGTTTCTGCCTTTTTGTACTTGTTTGTGATGTCCATTAGTGCCCTGATTGCTTGTAGTGTTATCAAATACTGTTCTTTGAAACCGTATCATTCTGTTCTGTAACAGTGATTTCAGTCTTATTAATAGTAGTCGTTTATAAATCTTGAAAATTATGCTTAGTAGTGAAACGGACCTGTAGTATTTGGCGTCCATCCTATTCTTCCCCGGTTTTGGTGGTAAGACGATTACGGCTGTCTTTCATGCATCTGGAAAATATTTTAAATTGATTGTGCTGTTGAAAATCTTGCTAATGAACGCCAGAGCCTTTTTGTAACGCATTTTAAAGCTTTCTGAGTGATATTGTCCTTTCCTAGTGCTTTTCTGTTAGTTTGCGTATCGATGGCTATTTTGACTTCATCTGATGATATGTGTTCTATGTCGTTTTCTGTCGGAGTTTGAAGTATCTGGTTAATAGATGTGTCTACGAAGTTTGAGAAATTGTTGACTGTTGTCGTGTTTCTTGTAAATGTTCTGTGCATAACATCGGCAAATTCGGCTCTTCGATCTTTTGAGCCGCATGTCATTTTGACCTTGCAAACGGGAAGTTCAAGGTTTTCGTGTCATTAGTCCTCGGTTTAGTCTGTATAAGTTACCTTCTGTGTAAAATATATCGTTTACGTGGTTGGTCCAAGATTCAATGTTAAATTCGTCGATCATTAGTTTTAGGGCTTCTTTGTTTTCGGTTGCGTTGTCTTGGCCTGCTGGATCGTATGTATTTTGTCATCTATTAGCGAGAGTTGCCTTGTTTTTGATTGCCTTGGATTTGATTGGCTCCATGATGTATGTGGAAAGGCTGTATCGTTTATCCCGCGCAAGAATTGCCTCGGAGCTTTACTGTGTGTGTCCATAAGAATGTTGGTCAGATATTGTTAGGATATCGATGTCTTGTGTGCTGTTTATATTCGGGTTTCCGTCGTTACTCTTCTTCTACAGTTTATTGTTAAAGTTATGCCAGTTGTATCTCAGACTTGTGTAGGTATGAATTGTTTGAGGTTGTATTTTGATTTTGGTGATCACCGCTAAATGGTCTGAGATAAGGTCTTGGGTAATTTCTGTTTCCGTTATGTGGATGTTGTTAACTATGGAAATATCAGAATGTCTGCCTTTGATGTCTTTCCGAAAGAATTCTTGTCGGTGTGTTGGGTGCAACTATGCCGACGTCCATGCCAACCAAGTACGTAAGGAGGTTGCGTCTATTTCTGTTGGTTGTTTTTGCTTTCCAGGCGCGTTTGGTGGTTAAATTTCAGAAATTATTATTGGCATGTCGGCTGGTAGTAAGTTGTCTATTTCCTCTAGGCGTATGCTTATGCTGTTGTGGCTTCGGTAAACAGTTATTGTATGGATGAAATGGCTATTTGCTTTGACTCGAACTCCAACAGCCTCTATGGTAGTCGGTGGTAGTGTGAACCCTTGTGTAGTATTCAATTTCGTATCAGCACGGCAACCCCTCTGTAGGTTGTTTGCCCTAGATTTGAGATCATGATTATGTATATATGTATGTATATATGTATGTATATATGTATGTATATATGTATATATGTTATGTATATATCATGTTGTGCCAGACTAAGTGGGTTCTAGTTGCAGGTATTCTAGTTTCCCCAATCATGGCAACAAGGTTGTGCTCTTGTAGGAACCATCTTACCTAGTGCTGCTATTTTGTTTTGTACCCTGTTGATGGTTCGAGAGAGGATTGATTTCCCGTTGGTGGTGCATTATCCATAGAAAATTTGCAAAATCTCGCACAGAGTCGTTCGAAGTGATGGGGATTCGAAATTTCCAACCATATATGAGCTAATTCTGGTTCTATTGCAATATTTTGTTGATTATCTAATGCTCTTTGGTATCGATTCCGTGGGACTGTAGTTGATTCGGTTGCTGTTGTGACTGGTTTGATTATGGATGATGCTGATGATTAATTTGCGTTATTTTTTCTTCTTTTTTTCGTTTTCTTGGTTTTGTTGAGATTATTGTGCGCATTACCGTCGGAGTTGGATTGTTGTTTGTCGTCGGAAGTAGTAGTATCAATGTCTGACAGTGGTATGTTATTGGTGGTGTTCGGAAGCGCTCCGTGTCGCCTAATTTTGGTCGCATGAAGTCATTTTCGTCGCTTTCTGGAGCGGCTGGAGTTGCACGTTGTCATTACGTCACCGTCGTGGTTTTTCTCAGTACTTCTTGAAATGCAGACCACTTACGACAATGTACAGGATGCGGGTCGCCGCAGTAGGCACATACGACTACTGGTTCTCTAGTCTTCCGGCAGGCAGCAGAAAAGTGTTCTATACTGCACTTGACGCAAAGTAGTTTGATTCCACAGTTTAAGCAGGAGAGTCGAAACCGTTGGTAGAAAAAACTCAAGTGGAACTCCATCTTTAATTTGAATGCGACGGTCTTGATCCAATTGCAGAAGAGGAGGTTCATCAGCTGATAAATTGTACTCGATTTTTGATTGTTTGCCAGTACCACGACTAAAGTGTTCCTGAATTGTCTGTCTGTATTTTGTAATTTGGTTGCGTAGATGATTTTGTATCCCATGTCTGTGAGTTTGATACTGACCTCTTCATCCATGATGTTAGCCTAGGCCTTTGACGACGACTTTGAGTTTGCTTTCGACCTGTATCGTAAAGGTGTGGAACTCGGTGTTGTCTTTTAAGGTTACTCCTGTAGGAATCTGAACTCACTGCGGTCCGTTGCTAATATGCGTGCTTCTGATCCAGAAGCTCTGATATCCACGATTGTCTGTAGTTTGTCCTTTGGTACCAGGGTGCGCTGCAGAAAGTTGATAAATTTTTCTAAAAACATTGGTGGTATATGATTGCTCATATTTATTCCGGGTCGCTGTGTTTGTTATTCGTTGTTTAATGCAATAAAGATGGTGGTAGCGACGTTTACGTATTTTCTGGTAATGGTGTCATTATATTTGTCAGGGAGAGTGGTGGTGGAGTTGTCCTCGTGCTGTTACTAAGTTGGGGTTGCTGAATTTCTTCCTACTCTTGTTTTCTGTCTTGAACGTTGATCTGTCGTCTCGATGTCTGCGGTTTGAATCAAACTTGTAGTCCATGTCATCCGCGATGATGACTCATTCTCGTTTCATCACGAAGTCCTTGACTGCTGTTTCCGGAATTGTCGTGCTGGATTGATTCCTCGTTACCCTAAAAGATGCAGTTGTCGATTCTCTTAGCATTCACTCTCATGAGAGCGGTTAATACGTCGGTGTGCACCAAATATCGGACAGCCCGATGTAGACCACTGCATTGAAGTTCAGCTCACACGGTGCCTTAATAGAAACGCGCAGGTTTGGTGTAAAGTTTATCGCTGATTGTAGTCTTTAGTCGTGATACTTGCGATGTTTATTCTCTCGAGGTCTGACACTCATGTTACGCAGTAAAACAGTAGCTATTTAATTGGTCAGCTTGCCCTGCTCACCAATTTCGCATAGTAAAACATCTTAGCGTTTGTCATAACATAAAACTCAATTAGCAACGCGCGGGAGTGGGTTTTTATGGAAAAATATTAAAAATAAACATTTTAAAGGGTCGAAATACAAATAAGCACTTATCCTAAAATGCTTTTTTGGTTGTTATAATTAAAGGGACGCCCAACCGTTTTGTCTCAGAAATCCCTTTTAACATTTTTCCTATACGGAAAACAGTTATTCCAAATAGGTCTTCTTTGCGTTTAGTATTTTAAATCTCGTTATATCATACTTTACCTTACACTACCACATTAAAGCAGTTTGTAATATTAAAAAAATTTTAAAATAGAGGTGCATCTGCTCTAAATACGATTTTATTACTGAGGTGGCTGAATATCCTTTTACTATGCTTACTTAGTTAATAAATAGGTTAAAGCAGAATTCACTTAACTTCTATTACCATTGTTACAGTTTTACAATAGGTACACAGTTTCACATTTTAAAGTTATAAAGTTTTATATTAAAAAGATGGAGAGGCTAAAACTGTATGCCACCGGCTAACTTGACTATTACTCCAAGGTCGAGTCAGAGAAGGGGCGGAACTGAATTTACTTAGTCGAATCAAAGAAAACCTAATCGTAAACTGGACGCCATTGTATCTAACAAGTATTAATTAATTCTAAAGGGCAGATTAAGGAAACCCTTTCGTGTTTATTAATCTTAAATTTGTTTACCTAAATTCTTGGATAAATATATTTCAATCAAATGTAGGATAGATCATGCCTCAATCAATTAGATGTCTTTTTCGACAAAAAAAATGTTTTAACATATGCGATTTTTAAATTATGTCACCAGAAAATTGCCACCGTAAGAACATTCAGAGTAAATATTTTTATCATCACAACCCTATAAAATTCATGTTCCATAACATTATCAATATTATCACAAGTTTATAGCGTTAAGTGCTCAAACAGGATCTGTAAATAGTTTATACATTCACATATTTAGTATTTTGATCATGGTATGTCAGATCTGGCTCCACTTACATATTCAAATTAGCTAAATTTTCATTTATAACAGATGAATGAAATGTGTTCTTTTTACTTTTATACGTGTCTAATTTTTAAAAATCATTACCTAATTTCTTTATACTGGCTTCTTGCAAATGAGAGAGCTTTAATTGTTACAAAGTTTTAAAGACGAATTTACTTAAGTTATTTACATTCAACAAAATATTTGAAGCCAAGAAAAATCGAAAATTTTAAATATATTTACTGTTTTACTAAACGAATGCCAAGGACTGAAAGTTGGCAATTCAGGTTTTTAAGGGAGTTGTTTAATACAACAGTCTGTCTTTTATAAATTTGTTGTAAAATTCGGCAAATAAATCACTCACTCTTAATAGCAAGTTGCAGACTACTGTTTGCGAAGTACTCAAATATGGTACAGAATTTAACCAGGCTACAGACCATATACTTTATCGATTTCAGCGGCCTATGTTCTTGTAATAGAACAAACTACTTCAGATTGATATTTCATAAAGGATACGCTGGATTAACGTCCTTAGATATTTTGCACTAAAAAAACACAGATTAAAGCACTGTTTTATTTTCCAAACGAATTTTTAGCATCAATGGCTCAGGTGACTGAGTGGAAGTAATCAAATTATTAAGACAGTTTTACGAACTACCTCACTTGGAAAACCAAACCCTATACCCACGAATTTTATGCCAATGAGGACAGATGCTTAACAACTAGGACGAGTCACGAGCCGTGTTTATGAAACAACTTGGACAACCTTGACATATTTGTAAACAATAATTTAATTATTTAAATCCCTAATGATAAAATGCCATTTTAAACAATTACCCTGATGTTCACATCATGATTTCAAATATCTGAACTATTTAATTTGGTTATTACAAATTATGGAATTTAACCCTGCGATAGAATTAACAGGAAATAACGGATCGTTGTTTTCCATATGGGACCAAAAATTTATTATGAAGATGAGAACTTGTTTGGAAATGCAAAGTTTTTATCGAATTTTCTTTTTTTGTTTCTTGCTTTACAAAATTGTTACTCTCTAAAAAATTGTTACAATATTAGGCAATTACGATAAGAATACAGATATTTTCCTAACAAAAAATTTAATTTCGTACAATTAAAAAAAGAAAATTTTAAAAAATTAAATTCTTCACTAATACTAACACAAAAATTGTTCTAGTTTCCAATATCGATGCATTCTGAATCCCATTTTTAGGAATGTCATAATTAACCATACACAGAAAACAGTTAAATACCAACTTTTCTCTATATTTTAAAATTTTCAAACTTTCCTTCTTAATAATATCATTCTTAAATTTAACCAAAACTAGTTTTATCGTTTATTCATGATAGCCCACCAATTTAATTACTTTCACATTCTGTTAATTTTCTACATAATTATAAATTATAAACAAACAAGAAGTTTATATTTTAGCAAAGGTTTATTTCAGGTTTATCTATAAAATGTAAAGGGTATCCCGGAACACCAGTTTTCAATTTTTTTTTCAGCAAGCACAGCTCACTCAACACAGCCAAAACCCACTTATTTGGGTTATACCCACAGAGGAATTTCAATGTCTCGCACACGTCTAACATCCTCTGCAAAACTTGCAAGCGCAGTTCTATAACACCTCGCCCACCGTTTAATTTTCTCCCTTCGTTTTGTTACTAAACAATGTTTTCTCGCTTTCAAGTCACGGTCGGTCACTTTTTGTATGAAAACCTCTAAAGACATTTTTTCTTAAAAAATCCTTTAAAAAATACTCCGTTCTGAATGGACCTGCACCTTGACGAAGTTCTAGATCACTAGAGAGGGTGGAATGCCTCGCGGGTTTCAATGAACTAAAAAGCCGAACTAAAGGTCTACGCAAATTAGTGAAGTTTTTAGTGAGGAACCAGACTAAGCCAAGTCACCAAAAGAGGGCAGTAACTCTTTCGGTACTTAGAGTGGTATAGACCATAGAGTGACTACTACGCCCAAGGTCCTAGGTTCAAATCCCGACACGGTCCGTTGAAAAATATTAGGCGAGCATTTTTCACAAAAATCACCCTCGTTCGGATGAGAGATAAAATGGAGATTCCGTGTGTGAGTACTGTCGGGCACGTTAAAGATCCCTACCTTGCCTGGAACAGCAAGGGTTCGACAAAATTCTAAATTTCCAGGTAAAAAAACTCGCTTCTTGGCTAATGTAGTACCTTCGGGTGGCGCATTGGAAAATCAAATGTATGGTATAGACCACAGAAATCGGTATGGCATTCTTAGACACATTACAGCGATGTGGAAGCCAACAGGAAACCACCACATTTCCTCCCAAGTATACAGTGTACTTAAATTGTTATTGAAGATGATGGCATCTTTTGGAGTAAAAAATTCTGGAGCTAAAATAATCCTCCATTCGGATCTCCAAAAGAGGATTACTTTGGGGGATGTAATCGGAAAGTTGAAAAGAAGAGCCAGGATCATTTTGCGAGCGGAGAGTGGAACGTCGGAAGTATAAAGCAAGTGCGATAGTTAGAGGACTAGAAAATTAAAATGGATAGGTTTGCATTAGACCTAATAGGGATTAGAGAAGTTCAGTTGGCCCCAAGCGAAGGATTTTTGGAGTGGACATTTTAGGATAATTCATACATGATCAGATGGGGATAGTTATACGGAAAAGTATAGGACATTGTGTAGAAAACTAGTTACATGCCCACATCTAGCTACAGTGACGAGGAGATAGAAGCGCCTACAAAAACATCGAAAACATACTAAGATTCGTGAAAGGACATGCAAATTTAATAATTATAAGGGATTTTAATGTAGGTGGTAAGCGAGAGAAGGAAAGGAGCAGTAGTAGGTTTATTTGACTTAGGCACGAGAGACGATAGGCAAAATAAGCTGGTAGAATTTTGCGACAAAAACAATTTAACCATGACAAACACATTATTTCAATGGCATGCTAGAAGACGTTACATGAAGACGCCAGGAAACATAAGCATATATCAAATAGATTACATTCTTGTTCGATAGCGGTTTAAAAATCAAGCTAAAGACTGTAGAAGCTACCCAGAAGCAGATATAGCCGTTGATTCGCCCTTAAATTTAAAAATTTGAAAAAAGGAACCCAAAAAAGCACATTGAATTTGAGAAACTAAAAGATAAAGATATCCACAAAGGACTGAGAAAAAGTCATATGAATTTCTGAAAGATATCGGGAAAATTTCTGATACTAAGGAAGTAGAAACAGAATGGAATAACATTAAATCCGGTTTAGACATGGCGGCCAGAGATGTTACAAGTCTTTTGTGAAGTCCTCGAAAAATTGTCTATCACTAAGCACCACAAGAGAGAAAACAAACTAACTGCCTGTTTCATCAATCGATATCTAGTATAACCATAAAAATAAATGTAATAATTTTCGAAAAGCAAACAAACGATCTATAATTACAGAAACAAATATAGGCGTGTAAAACGTGAAGTTTAGTACTAGGAGTTCAGACCTGTAAGTATAATTTAAGATGATTTGAAGATTACATTTAACAGCTGAATAAGTAATGCTAGAGACTTTGTAGTTCTACAGAAACTTTTAGCAGACAGAATTATTTACAAGAATTTAAATCGTTCTACATAAAGATTCTAAAATTTATTACAGGGAAAATCTTGAGAATATTCTGAGGAATAACTAAAATACTGTTCGAAATATAAGTTAAAATCCTATGATTAATTAAATGAAATCCTTTTCGCTTAGTTTAAAAAGTTCTTCCTGCCCGAAATTTTAGAAGCGAAAATATCTTTTTAATATTAGGACATATACAATAACTTTCTTAATTTTCTAAATAAATAAATTCAGTGTAAACATAATTTTAATTGATGAATACAATTAAAATATAAAGTAGACTAGGTTAGGCAAGCAAATCGTCTCACCTATTCGATACATGAATTTTATACGAGATGAATGAATCGTTAGACTCTTAAAGTCTATGCGTGAGTGGGTATCTATAGAAAGAAATATAAAAAAACCCTAAATGTAAAGTTGAACGCTTTTAATTATAAGCTACGTTACAAATAACACTTTCCTGAAAAGGCCTTTTTTTTACTAAGTTAATGGGCGCTAACTCGTCTTGTCTAAGGATAATCTTCCGGAAAACGAGTTTTTCAAAGAGGTGTTACGGTATTCCGTGCAGACAAGTAAGAAAGCAGCAAAGTAAGGAAAGAAAATTGCCTACACTGAATACCGCAACAAAACATGGACAGAATGGCAGAATCGATATATAATAAATTTTATATATATATATATATATATATATATATATATATATATTGCTGTGATATTTCAGCCGCTGCGATTTGGGTGTACATAAAATGCTGTGATACTCCAGCCCCTACGATGGTTTATTAATTTTTAGCCCCACGTTTGAGCATGTCATAAAATGCTATGATATTTCTATTTATATTTAGCTCTTACGATGGGCGTCATAAAATGCTGTAATACTCCAGCCCCACGATTGGGTCTATCATAAAATGCTGTGTTATGTCAGCCCCTTTGATCTATCATGCACCTATGATGTGAAATGTTAAGTTATGGATTTTCTTTGCCTCAACTAGCTGATTCAATTAAATAAAGCAATTCTACAATACACAATATTATGATTAAATATTTACAACTTTTAAAATCTTCCCCTTTTCAGAATATTTTCATATACCAGATTTAAGAAATTGAAGCCAGCAGAACTAGTCTTTTTGTTTATATTTAGAGACCTTTTGAAACGTTTCAACATGCCTATTACCTTTCATAAATTGATCAATGAAACTACTGTTTTGTTGACTCCTACAAATACGAAAAATATTGAATTAAAACAGTTTTCAGTAATAAATTATATCAAAATCGCTAACCTGGAATGGTTCTGTAGTTCCTTTGCATCCCCCAAGAGTTTTTGTGCCAAGTCTGAATATTTAGAGTCGAATTTGGAAGTCGACATCAAAACCAAAATACTATCCAAATCGTTGTTAGAATCCAATTCAATAAATTAAAATCCCATTTAAATTTCAGTGTTAGAGCCAGTATTAAGATGCCAGTAATAAGTTAATCCAATTTAAGATTCAATTTGAATATCAGTATAAAAAGATTTTCCATGTCCGTAATTAACAAGATGTAATAGAACATTTTCCATGTCAGTATTTAACAAGAAGTAATTAACAGGAGCCCTGTTTTATTTATGTTAGAAATGTATTTTTATTAAGTCGTTATTTACTTACGTCTATGATAGATCGGCTCACACTGCACAATTCGTACACTTTTCAAAATGATTTTAATTTACTTTCGTCTCGCTGGTTACGTACGATTTTCAAATAATGCATAATTTACACTGCGTATACGATGATATACTTAACGCACTTGTTAAATATTTATCAAGCCAATTCATATAGGTTTCCCGTTGATTTAATTTTGATACATTTTGTTACGTTTTCAAATCTTATCTTAACTTGTAACTACTCTTTGATATTTCTATTTCTTATGCGTTTAATCTCATGTACTTTTATATACAGTGTGCTCTCAACTAACAATATGTATAGTGACCTATTTACTCTTATAATATCTGTAATTATGTGCTTTTGTTAACTGGAAGTTGCTTTTATTTAGTCTACGACCCCTGTGACTTAACCTACCCCTAAACTACCCTATAATTATAGCAATATATATTATAGTGGTTTTAAAAGATCAAAAATAAATATAAACGAAGCAATTTCTAAACACCCTGTATAAAGAAACAACCAGAAATTACGTGCGTAAATTATATTAGTTAATTCATTTTTAAGTATCTGGTATTAACGAAATTTTATAAATAATTAATGAAATTTAAGTAGGTTTGCAAAGAAATTAAATGTTACAAGCCAATGCCATTAATTTATTAATTAATTTGAATTTAATCGAACGATTATAAGTTAAAAACCCGGTAATACCAAAGATGAGACGCGTTGCTAACGAACAAACATATCAAGAGGGTTAAAATACGTGGAAAATCCAAATCGTAGAAGTGTTATTTAAAATATTACGATTGAACACTTGCGTATTTTTATAAAGGTCAAGTTCTGCTTAAATTGTGTAGATAACAAATGGTTACAGAAAATGTCGGATAAAACGTCGCTTATATTCACGGGAAATGCTAATGAGGGGGTTATTTAACGCACGAAGACAGTCCACGTGTGTACACAGTGAACAAACAAGGATATCGATTTTTCAACCACTCAAGCAAGGTTAGACTGAGACGTAGAAAACGTATAAGCATGCGACCACAATAGTAGAGGAGGGATTTGAGAAACGTCATTAAGTCTACGATTGGTCGATATGTTAGTTCAACTTGATGTAGACACGAGGATAGTGTAGCGTGAGTTTCTTAAAATTTTATAACGAGGTATTGAAATTCGCAGATTTAAATTTGCGGTCGAGTGCAAAATTGTGAAAATGTGTTGTTGTGAGCGGGATTTCGGATAACTGGGGGCAAGGAGAGGTTACAGACATAATTACTCTAGAGAACTAGGACTCGCTCTCTTGTCTTTTAACTTCGTGCATTATTATTTTGATCGTCCCGAAAGCACGTATGAAAGTTAACGAGTTGTAAGTATTAACAAATAATTTAAAGTGTATTGCTTAGTGATAGCCTCTAAATTAATTAAAACGCGGTTAGTGTGCCGATATTACTTATTTTAATAGAGGTATCACCTATAATTTTTATCAACTCGTGTCGGGACATTAAATAACGTAGATTACTGTGAAATAAAGTTTGGAATTTGGTTACACCGAGAAGGAGGCGTTGGCGGATCAACTGAAATGAAAATCGTCTAGTAATTGAGAGAATCGACCTGCAGACCAGATAGAAATTTACATGGCATCATCTACAGAGCGAAGATCTTCTAGAAATTCCAGGTAAAGATTTAAATTTGTGATTCCTATAAACTGTAAATATTGAGGTGGCGTATGAGAGTGTTTTTCAAGGTAGTGTGAATTATTTACGTATTGAACAGAATATATGTAAATAACTTTATTACGGTATTCAACTAGAAATTGAAGGTGTCTAGAAAGCTTTTAAACGTTCCATCAGAACGTGAAATTTTGTGAAGAGTACATGGCTTTGTTTTTTGTTTTGTTTTAGAGTATGCAAAGTAGAAGGGCATACATTAATTGGGTTATTATGAGCTCACCATACCCCACAGTTTACTTAAATTATTAAACTAAATAAATAAATTACACAGAAGGAATTTTAGAGAAGGTATTATTCAAGGTCCATTTACTCCGAGTACATTTTATGTGTTTGATGATTTTAAAATTAAATACAGGACAATATAATAGAGTAAAATTTATTGAAGTGTAACGGGAACAATAAAATAATAATGAATTGTATTTGTAAATAGGAATAAATAAAAGATTGTATGTTTGTTGTATGTTGTGGTTTTATTGGGAGTGTGCGTGAATGATAGAATTTATGAATGAATATAGCTATCCAAAAGGAGGTCCTAGTGAGCTAGCCGGAAGCAGTTGAAGAAGGCCATTCAACCGAGGAAGTGAGGAAAACGGGTAAGAGATATTTTTTGACTTATTTAATTTGTGAAAATTTTTCTATTTTCGAATTTGAAAATTTAATAATATTTTCGAAATATTTTTGTTGGCGAGGATTTTACCCGAGTTCCACGGCAATATATATTGCTATGAATACTCTCTCTAAATTATCGTGCCCCTACTTTGGGCGACCATTATTTATTTGCTATGATATTAGCGGATTATCGAGCCTCTACGTTGAGCTGCATTATTTATTTTGCTATGAATTCTAAATTATTGGACCACCATTTTACTATTCACGATTAAGTGTAATTATCTCCTCCTCCAGCTGTTTCTTAATGTTGCTATCAACTGGACTTTATCTTTAAACAACTCTATCTATCAATGGCAAAATTCGATACGTTACCGCCTTGCGGATTATCACTTTCCTATTCAACTTGTGGTTCCGCCTTTGTACTATTTAAATCTTATGACCTCGGCTAGCATTTATTTGCAATTATAAAATTTAGTAAATTTAGATTTTGTATAATGAAACCAATATGTTATGTACAGATTTTGAAATTATTTGTAATACATTTCTTATAAATTTCATTTATTAACAACCATTTAGTATGTACTCAAAAACCCAAAGTCACCAAAGAAAATTTATTATCTTTACCAACAAAGTGTAGAATATTCTAAACCTGTTTTCTTATTACTCATTCAATGCGTATGCAACCTCATTTGTTGACTTCTTCACAAGCATATCATATTTAGCAAATTCAATATTAAAAATAAAATAAAAATTCATATAGAAAAACAAATGTCTTATAACTAAAAATCTGACCTGGTTTTATCTTTTTCACATCGACGCTTCCAATAAAAATGATCTTCCCCAATTCTGGATTCCATTCAAATTATTACACTATGGACCATCACCATTAAATTATATAACTCAATTTATTTCAATTCCTCAAACTTAGACTCTTATCATTCTTGCCCCAAATAAAATTAAATAAAACCCTTAACGCAAAAATATTTAAATTACTAGATACGTATTTCGACCACTATGTGGTCATCATCATGGGGAAAATATTAGCTGTATAATTTACTATATTGTTGCTTTAAACACTATCGAGGATATTCTCCTCACCCGCAGGCTGGTGTTCTCAACAACAAACAAGTGAATTGTACATTATAACTTAAATCTACCTAATTTATACTAATTCTAAATCTACTAAAGCGGAACCAGTTTAATCTTAATCTCCTTAAATGCAAATGAATCAATTAAAATTGTTAAACATAAAGGACCCTCTTAAACACCGATAAAGGGCCAATAGAGTCATCTGCTTTGCTTTCCTATTGGTCAACAACCAATGAGAAAGCAAGATTAAACTGCTTCCGCTTCAGTAGATTTAGAATTAGTATAAATTAGGTAGATTTGTTATAATGTCAATCACTCGTTTGTTGTTGAGAACACCAGCCTGCGGGTGAGGAGAATATCCTCGATAGTGTTTAAAGCAACAATATAGTAAATTATACAGCTATTTTTCCTGATGATGACCACTAGTGGTCGAATACGTATCTAGTAATTTAAATATTTTGTGGTTAAGTTTTATTTAATTTTATTTAAATCGTGCCACAGTGTTCCTATAGATTATTCTTGCCCCAGACTTAAAATTGTAGTTTGTTTCACCCCTGTGCTTCAAGATTGTATTATTCTTCTTTCCCCTTTGCATTTAAATTGCATTACTGTATTTCTTAACATCAGAATCCTAGTCTATTTCCCTCAGACCTCGAAACCCTATTATTTTTATGTCTTAGTTTACAATAAATTCATTAAAAACGTACTTACGTTTAAACGGTAATTGTAATCTTCATATTTACACTCATTTTATTTTTCACTTCTATACTTATTACGTAATACTTTGATTTAATGGCAATGCACTTCGGCCTTCATTGAGTTCAAAACTGACTTTCTTATCAAGGTGCTTGCTAATATAATCTCGAATCCCCGCTCCATCCGTGGGTATGGTCTAGAACACGTCGCTTGTTTCTGACCAATCAAATAATTTCATTTAGAGCAGTTTCTGATGTAATGCTCTACAAATTCCCATAATCACAACCTGCCCGCAGCTGTCTTTCATTATCAACATGCTGTATTTTGATAGATTACTTGCTTTTCTATAAACAACTGATGCAACCCGACTTTAAATTTCCATGTTTACATGCGATACACGCAATTTTTAATCATTTCTCTTATCAAATTGGTTAGATCTTTGTACGCATTTATATTAACTGCCTGAAACTCTATTTCTATATCCGTATTAATTTAATCGTCTGGAACTCTTTTTCTTAATGCGTGTCTAATTACACTTTATCATTTATTTCTCAATCTACGCGTGCTTCCACTGAAAAATATCCTTATTTGTTTCACCTAAATTAACTAAACTTTATCTACAGGGTATTTTATATTTACTATCTACTTAATACATGTATTTCTCATTCCTACGCCAACCATGCGTCTTCCTATGTTTACCTGCGTCGCCCAAAAACTATTTCTACTCTATATACAGGGTGTTGACTACTTACTATCTACAAACTATGTCTATTTCTTAATTATTTCCTTAAATAAGTGTGGTTTTCTGCTGCCTATTCTAATTACTCCTTCCCGAACTATCTTTACTATAACGTGCACCCTTAAGCAACCCCTTATCACAGCAATATATATATATATATATATATATATATATATTGCTATGCATTAACTGGAACTCTCGAGGCCCGACGTTGTTCCGTCCAATAAAAACTTGATATGATAACGCCGTACTCGGTGTCAATAGTGTTTTCTACTTATAACTTCACCTCTCTGTTTAAATTATCAAATTTCACTCCCACTAATTGTATTATTCTGCCACGGCTAGCTTTTATTTGAATTATAAAATGAAGTTAATTAATTCCATATAATGAGAAGAAATATTATGTACGGGTTTTGAAAATTATTAAAATACACTTTTCAATCAATCAATATTGTAAGTCTTATTCATCTCAAAAATCATATGCTTTGCAATCAATCTAAAGTCACCAAAAACTATTCTTTTTATCAAAGAAGCTTGGAACGTTCAAAACCCCTTTATTATATTACGTACTTTTAACGTATGCAAAGTTCGTTGCTGACTCTGTTACACAAGTTTATCTTAATTAGGCAAATTCAACATTCAAATTCAAATAGAAAAAAATGTCTTAAAACTAAAAAGATCTAACCTGGTCTGTTTACTTCGTGCTTCTTTATTTCTTTCTCGCAATTCAAAATTGTACCAAGATTATCGACGCATCCATTATCAACCAACATCAATTAGAATTTTCCATGCATTATTATACCATCCATTTGGATCATTAACATCGTATTCGAAATTATTCTCCACCAATTCGGAATTATTATATACCCATTTGAAATATTATCTACTGAATTATGCACCCCTTTGTAATTTTAAAATTATCATCAGCCTCGAATGTTGATTGTTTGTACGCATTTACACAAGGCTTTGTTAAGTTTTATCTCTTTTCTCCGTATTATATCATAACTAATTAGAATCCTTTTTGAATGCGTGTTTAATTACATGAACTATGCTTACTTCTAAATACGCGTACTTCTACTGAAAAATACCATTGTTTGCATTACTTAAAATTACTAAAGCTCTATAAACCGGGTGTTAAATATTTGTTATTTACCTAATACATAAAATACCTATTTCTATGCTAACTATGCGTTCTATTGTTATAAGATGTGTCTATTTGCGTCGCTTAAAACTACTTATACTCTATATACAAGGTGTTATATGCTTACTATTTACAAACTATCCCAATTACTTAATTTTCTACTAAATAAATGCAGTTTTCTGCTTCCTATTATAATTTATGATTCCTGCACGACCTTTGCTATATAATACACCGTTAAACAACCCCTTATCACAGCAATATATATATATTGCTATGATATTAGCAGAATTATCATGCCCCCTACGTTGGGCTGTTATATTTGTTGCTATGCTCTCTCTAAATTATTGGACCACCATTTTAATATTCACTACAAATAAACAAGATTGTAATTATCTCCTCCTCCGGCTGTCTTATTAGTATTGCTATCAACTTAACTGGACTTTATCTTGAAATAACCTTGTCTACCAATCACAAAATTCGATACGTTACCGCCTTGCGTGTTATCAATTTCCTATTCAACTTGTGACTCCGCCTTTGTACTATTTAAATCTTATGACCTCGGCTAGCATTTATTTGGAATTATAAAATTCAGTAAATTTCGATTTTATATAATGAAACCAATATGTTATGTACAGCTTTTGAAATTATTTGAAATACACCTTTCAATTAGTTAATTTTTTTTACAATCATCTACTATTTACTCAAAACCCAAAGTCACCAAAAAAAACCTATTATCTTTATCTACAAAGTGTAGAATATTCTAAACCTGTTATCATATTACTCATTCTATACGTATGCAACTTCTTTTGTTGACTTTTCACAAGCATATCATGTTCAGCAAATTCAATATTAAAAATAATAATTTATATAGAAAAACAAAATGTCTTATAACTAAAAATCTGACCTGGTTTATCTTTTTTCACATCGACGCTTCCAATAAAAATGATCTTCACCAATTCTGGATTCCAGTTAAATTATTGCCATTACACTATGGACCACCATTATTAAATTATACCCCAATTTATTGTCGTTCCATTTCAAATTTCTTCAAACTTAGACTTTTATCATCCTTGCCCCAGACTTAAAATTGTAGTTTGTTTCACCCGTTTAAACGACAATTATAATCTTCATATTCGCACTCATTTTATTTCACTTTTATAATTATTACGTATTACTTTGTTTAATGGCAACGCACTTCGGCTTTTGTTGAGTTCAAAACTGTCTTTCTTATCAAGGTGCTTGCTAATATATTCTCGAATTCCCACTCCATCCGTGGGTATGGTCTAGAACTCGTCGCTTATTTCTGACCAATCAAATAATTACCTTTAGAGCAGTTTCTGATGCAATGCTCCACGATTCCCCATAATCACAACCTGCCCGCAGCTGTCTTTCGTTATCAACATGCTGTATTTTGATAGATTACTTGCCTTTCCATAAACAACTGATGCAACTCGACTTTAAATTTTCATATTTACATGTTGTTCACGCAATTTTTAATCATTTCTCTTATCAAAAAATGGTTAGATATTTGTACGCATTTATATTAGCTATCTGAAGCTCTATTTCTATGTCCGTATTAATCTAATCGTCTGGAACTCCTTTTAAATGCGTGTCTAATTACACTTTATCATTTATTTATGAATATACGCGTGCTTCCACTGAAAATATCATTACTTACTTTTACCTAAATTAACTAAACTTTATCTACAGGGTATTTAATATTTACTATCTACTCGATGCATGTATTTCTCATTCCTACGCCAACTATGCGTCTTCCTATGTGTATCTGCGTCGCTTAAAACTATTTCTACTTTATATACAGGGTGTTGATTGCTTACTATCTACAAACTATGTCTATTTCTTAATTTTTCACTAGATAAATGACGTTTTCTGTTGCCTATGCTGATTTCTCTTTTCCAAATGAACTTTACTATAAAGTGCACCCTTAAACAACCCCTTATCACAGCAATATATATATATATATATATATATATATATATATTATTGTGTAAGGGAGGGGGTTAGAAGGTTTCTAAAGGTATATTTGTATTAATAGGGGTGTATGCCAAGCGATAGGGTCAATATTTCAGATTTAATAATTTAAAAACTATAAATTTTGCTATACTTTACATACGTTAAAGTATGTACCATTTCAGAATGAAACTTATATGCCAAAAGGTAGTAACATGACTTTATGACGTTGATATAATGCACGGTACTTGAGGTTTTATACTGAGTTGATATTTCATGAGCCAGTTGAGAGTACATTTGCCGTCGGAAAGCCGGACGCATTTAAGGATATCTGCAATATAACAAAGCGTCCAGGTCGTGTATGAATTATTTGGCTTTTCCTTTTTTATAGAATCAAACTTTTAGACGAATTGTAAATCAAAATTTAAAGTGAATCAAAATGTAAAAGGTTATTGGAGTTTAGTGAAGTGTTTTGGACCAATGGTAGAAATTTTAAAATTATTATAAAGACTATAGCGAAGGTATGTTGGACACTGAAAGATAGGTGATTTGTTATTGGATGTTATATATGTAAAAAATGTTATTGTAGTAAGCTAAGTTTGTTTAGTTAATAACTAAGCGATATAAATAAAAGGACTTCTTTTTTAAATTTTGTTCAGATACAGACCTATTTATGAAACCTGCGTTAAAATTGTAAAATAGTTTTGAAATAAAAGTTTATTTGTGTATTCATCGAGTATTATTTAATTCAAGTATAAAAGGAGTTGTAAAAGTGTTTAAAAGTGAAAAGGGAAAGTCAGCGTGTATTTAAAGAAGATTTTGGAAGTGGTTATTGGTGTAAAGGAGAAAGCGACGGGATATTATTTGAGAAGATTAGTGTTGGTTTTGGGATAGATTTGGGTATTACGGCAGCAGGATATTGGAGTGGATAAAGAAGGCATCGACGACGTAAAGAATTTGGATTGATTTGAGAAGATATAACGGCAGAAGGACATCGTATGGATAATTGGTATAGCAGGATTAGGAGTGATTTGTATTAAGACAGCGGGATTGATTTGGTTGTGCGAAGAGAGAATTAAGCGGGATACGGAGCAGAGGAACAAGAGATAGGAATACGGCGAGGAAGAATTGACGCAGGGAAAGTAGATAAAGGTTTTTACTAAATTCTAAATTGGGGTAACATTATTTCAGGTTTGGGGCATCAAAATTGTTTTATAAAACACCTGGAGGCAGTGCGCAAGAGGACAATTTTGGAGAATCTTGTGTAAAAGTGCGTACGGCAATTTCGAACTTGAGCCAGCAGTCAAAGGAAGGCCTTCAGCGCAGTATATTTCTGGTAAGTACCGTGAATATATTAGAACGTCAGAAATTAAAGTCATAAAAGTTACATAAATTAATTTGACATCAGGCATCGTTGATCTATTAAGATTTGGCATATTAAAATAAATTTAGTACATTTTAAAAGTGGTAAAACAAACGAGGGTGCAGTTTGGTTGGGTAGTGTACATCTACTCACGATTGAACCCACGGTGAGTAGGTGAGAAAACCCTGAGATTAAAGTTTCAAATAGTCGAGGCATATAAAATATAATAATTAGTAAAAGAAAAACCAACCAAACGTTTGCTAAAGCACCTCGATTTGAAATCATTGTGACGACAAAAGTCGTGTAATAAAATCTTGTTTAAAGGAGGAGTAATTATATTATATAAAATAGTAAATTCAAGAATATATATATATATATACAGGGTGAGTTTTTAGTGTGGCAACGGTCGATAACTCCGTTATTATAAAAGCTACGTAAACCAAATTTGGAGGCATATTAGGCATGCCTAAAGTGCACATTTTAAAAATATTTGGAAGCATACAGGGTGTTTAATAATTCCAGGGCATATTAAACTTATATTTTTTTAAATGGAACACCCTACGTATTATTACATTTTTGGAAAGCTCATAAAAAGAGCTTTAATTGTATCTATCTATTCCTTTTAGTTTTTGAGATATTCAACTGTTTTTAAAAAAAATGACCCTGATTCGATACATTGCCACTGCGCTAATACAAAACTTATGTTAATTTTCAAGATGCAGAAAATTTTACTATATACCATAGTATATTTGTAATTATCACTCTTTTGTAATTTCTTCACGGTATACAGGGCGTGTCAGGTTTCGCAAAATGTTATTTTTAAAACTTTTTTTAAATTGTACCCTACCAATTTTATTACTACAATGGATAGTTCATTAAGTGTCCTTTCATTTTTGTTAAGCATTCCCTATACCTAAATTTATTACTTTGGGAGATATTTTTGATTTTCTTCAAATTTTAAGATGTTTTAAATATACATAACTAAAAATAGCTTGCTATTGAAGAATATTGTAAAACAATTAATACATATTGATTAACAATCAACTACACTTATCCAATAACAATTTTCACTAAAGATATAACAACCTACAATAATACGCTATCAACAGAATTCTGCCAGATCAACAATATGCATTTTATAGAAAACGTTCAAGCAGGAAATCAGGCAGGCTTTGAAAAAAATAACAATTACAATTAAAATATCATTTAGGTTTATTAATTGTATGGCGCAGATTCGTGGAGTATGTTTATCGCCTGGAATGCGAAGGGACATTTCTTTCTATTCCTGTCGAACCCGATTTCGCTGCCGATCAAGCAGCAGTCACAACTTCTATACAAGAGTTTCAACAATCCCTTGCTGAATTGGTGACAAGTCTTCACTTGCGTTCGAACGCATTAGTTCCCTGTGGCTCCACACGGGACGTCGTTGTAGGGAGATGCTTCCAATAGAAGCAGAGCACCAAATCCGTTGGCAATTACTCGATACATTGCACGATATTTGCACTTCTTTCGAGACTAAAATAAAAATATTCCACCCTGGTACTACTCCGGCAACTATTTCTAGTCCTACTCACACGTTTTTACTGCTGAACCGAATTTTGCTTATAAGTCCGTTGCGATTGAGAAAAACGCCATTATTTCACATGATCGAACTGTTAAGAATTTCTCTACGCCTACTACTAGGTCAAGTATTTTTTCTGTCGCTTTTTCTGTAGCTATTCCTACGTCTACTTGTACTTGTCAGGTCACATGCTTCAACTGCGACCAACCTGGTCATGTGTTCACAAGTTGTAATCGTCTTCAAGTATTCCAATGCTATGGTTCGGGTATAAGGGAGTTACTCGACGCAACTGTCCAAACTGTTATCCTACTAATGATAGGAGCAAAATTCCTTCTGTTTCTAGTTCTACGTTCTCTTCTGTACCTAATCCCGATCATCCTACCACTACCAAAACATACCCTTCTTTGACAAATATGGCATCGAACAAAATTTTTTTTCTCTAGTTCTACGTCCTCTTTTGTATCTCCTCCTATTACCACCACAGCATATACTTTTTAGCAATATGAGCCTTCGAACTATAATATTGATTTCTATAGTTATCACGCCCCAATTCACCGAACACCAATAAGAACAAAATTTCTTCTGTCTTTAGCTGTTCGAATGATGATCAAACAGATCCTACGTATTCACTTCAACCTCAGACTGTGCCTTCGCCACGATTGGAACCCGTACTTCAAACTAGTGACACAGGTAGCAACACAAGAGTTAGTTCTGGCTGCCTTAAATGATTCTACCAAAGAAGTTCATGTAATGTCTGCAATAACAGATGTAACTGAAGTGAGAATAACTTATAATACTACCAGAGAAGGTCCTGTTGAAGTTAGTGAACCCGTATCTATAATGCTTATTGCTGTTGTTGTCAAAATTTTACCTGATCATGTTCCTGTATTTGCTATTGTCGAGAAAGTGATTTCTATTGTGGCTGAAGTTCCACCTGATTCTGTTCCTTTATCTAATGTTGACGAGATTTTATCTCATTCTGTTCCTCTATCTAAAGTTGATGAAATTCTACATGATTCTGTCCCTTTATCTATCGTAGCTGAAGTGTTGTATGATTCTTTTCCTTGTCCTGAAGTTAATATTTTTACAGTCAATGCTGATCGTTTTTCTAACGTTGATACTCTTACGACCAATACCAAAAACAAACGGGTTTCTTCCATAATATGTAATGAGTTTCCTAAACCACCCAACCACTAAAACTGCTATTGCCATTACATCCTTAACCGCGTGTTACAACTACCACACCTCCTGTTAATCCTGTTTTGCGAAAAACTGGCCAACCAAATACTATCTCCTGATTCAGTCGCTCAACCAACGAAACCGGTTTACCAATGAAATAAGAGACAGAAAATATTCTATGTTGATTCAGAGCCAGAAGGTGTAGTTCGACGAAACCCTAATGTTCTTAATCCCGCTTTTTTTATCTTCTGGTCCTTCTGGCGATGCAAACGTTTAAAGCCCCATTACTAGTCTTCTGCGTTCCCGCATTTCTATTCTGACTCCGCATTTCTTTAGGATTTGATTTTTGGACTTTTACATTTTTTGTTTTCTAAATAATTTTCTTGTTATTGATTTTCCTTCTTTTCTTTTGTTTCTCTTGTTGTAGTTACTCCACCACGAGTGGGTCCGTATTAGAATAGTCCTACGGTACGACCTGCTTGTCGCAAGAGGCGACTAAAGCGGTCCAGCACACACAAATTTTTGGTTGTTCTTTTTTTTAGTTTTTTCTTTTTTTTTCAGTTTTGGTGCTGCTTTCTTAGGGGTTTTATTTCTAGTTTTACTTCTCCGTTCCTTCTTATCCACTTTTCTTTTACTTTCCTTAGCTGACGTTCTAACTGCCAGTTCTCTTACCGACTTAATTAAATTTTTCGATCCATTTCCTGCTGTAGGCGCTTTTCAGACTTTCTTCCTTTTCTTCAGAAACTACGACTTCGTCGACTTTCGGCCTAGTTGGCTATTCTTTTCCTCAGTTGTTCTTTTAATACGATTTTTTGTTACCACAGCGTAAAGTACCTCAATTTTCTATCCAGCATTTTCGTTGTTCCCCTACTTACTTTGAGACTTGACAGTTATTGTCTCGGTTTGGCTTGTACTTTTAAATTTCCTTTTCGTTCCTTTTTTTACCTTACGATTTTTGCGAGAAACCAATTTTTTTTCTTGAAATTGAAGACTGCTATTTCTTGAATAGAAATATCCGTGCTCCGAGACATTTGCAGTGTTAGGCCATGCCATTTTTGTCTTTGGCGATAGCTACCCTACACCTTTTCTTCTTCTATACCTCTCTTTACTTCTTGACTTGGTTTGGTATACTCGACCTTCAAAACCGGATACAAATTCTTTTCTTGGTTTTTGGTTTTTATTGTAGACTTCTACACCAAATTTTTTCTTGGATCATCTATTAGTGTATATTGGTGCTCGAGTTGGATATAAATTATTTTTTTTTGTGTTTTTGTTTGTGTTTTCTGAAACGAATTTTCTTTTGCTTTGTGTAATGAGTGTACTGCCTGCTCCGTTGCTTCTGCTTCCTACCCCGGCCGTTTAATTTTGGTAGGGAGGTATTTGTTACGTTAAATTTCCGAAATCAATTGATTTCTACATACTGCAAATAAATTGTAATTTCCTAACTACTTTGATTCACTTCTTATTAAAGAAGTGTCCTAAAAGTTTTAAACTAAACGACTGCAGTTTTTATGCTACTTCGAATCATACGAACTGTCATTTAACAAGTTGAATTGAAATGAATGCTTATTTAAAACGTTTTGTAAAATTTCTTTAAATATTTATTCTATAATTTTTTTTTCGTTAGTCGCATTATACATTCGTTGAAGTAAGCAAACATCTGCTATCGTTCACCTGCTTTTAATAGGTTTGTTAGATGGCCACAAACTTTGCTTTATAAATTCGTTGAAATACGTTCTAAGCCAGCTACGTTGTAAAAACATAAAAGTTTCTAATAGTACTGAGAAATCCTATTTCGTTATCATGCGTGTTGAGCTCGCTCAAGTTTCGAGCAAATAAACCGTCCATATTGTAATTCGATATAATACATTGTTGTTGTTTCTATAACAAATAGGCAGCTTGTTATACATTTCACTTCTTATTGCTGTAAGGAGGATTGCAGACTTGCCTCACCATTTAAACTTGGTAGTTTTCTCATGCGCACAAAAATTCAGTGGAAATGATTATGGTATATTGAGGTCTGCTTGCGTTATGTGGCTATTATTGTTTTAAAAATATTTTGCAGCTGCTGGTTGGAAAATATCTAAAGGTGGTGTTTGCAGAATATTTAACATTTTATCGCTGGGCTTTGTTTTTAAAAATGCAAACACGTTGTCGTTCCTTATAAATACATCTTGAGCTGTGAAAAGGATCATTCTATACGTCTTTCTACCTAACGGAAACGCTGTAAGTCGCGGTGCTAAGATGCTTTGTTTTACTTAGTGTTACAGTTAAATTGTTTTATCCAGTATCCAATCTGACAAGTGCGGCTTGCACTTTCAAGTCTTTTACGATGGTACCATAGGCAGAGAGCTTGTTTTAAGGTTCATTTATTTTGTTTTCTGTTCATTTTGCTGCCGGAGAAGATGCTTTTTTGACTGGTTGTTATTCACGAAAGGCCGTTGTTTTTCCTACTCGTGATGGCATAATAAATTTCAGACTATGCGTTACAGATTCACTTTCACAGTACACAAGTGATTATGTAATTATTCTTCAAGTCACAAGTATAAATCGAAGCTTGCGTTGGAGCACTTTTTACTGTTTCCTTTTTTAAGAAATTAATACTAACGTCAACAGCTTGTTTACCAAATTATAAGCTAGAGTAAGTTAATACTTGGCTTATTTCAGTTAGGGTTACGCTATTTTTTTTATGAAGTGCACTTCACAGAGCAGGTAAAATTTCTGTATATTTATGTATACTTTTCTTCTTATATATATTTAAGGTTGGAAATGTTATGTAGGTATGTATGTTATTTAGATTTTTAGATTTTACATCTATATTGGCTTGAATGTATATTGCCATATGGTGTTGTATGCAAATTGACGCGTTTGTTTTCATTATGTTATAACAGGACGATTTACGTAAATGTTCGATTTGGTTTAAGTAGATATTCCTTTTTTTATATACTATGTTAACTAACGGTATATGAATAAATCTACTTGTTGAGGTTTCCAATTTTTGTTTCTGTGTGACCCACCCCACTTCACGACATTTCGAGGTAACTCAAAATCCAATTCCTTTGGATTTCTATTCTACCTTTCTTTTTTATTGCGGTATTCGGTGTAGGCGATTTTCTTACTTACTTGACTATCTTTCTTGTCCGCGCGGAATACTGTAACAACCTGTTTTTTTTAAGGTTTTGAATTGAGTTATTGATCTGATTTACGTTTAACTATGTATTGTAAAAATAAAATATCTATGGTTCTCCGGTTTAAGTCATTGCCTGAATTGCCTTCATAGAACTAAGAATATTGAAATGTCATGCTTATGACCGCTACTATACGTAAAATCATAACATGCAGGGCATCCGTATTTATTTTGCCCGCTTAAAATTTAGTTTTTACTTTTGTATTGGGTTTCTATTCAAAGTAATGCGAACGCGTTACAAATTCCTAAAATTAGTGACAAGTTTTCATATAAATTGTTAAGAAGCAACCCCGCATTTAGTTGTTCTGACAGTTACAATTAATTTATTAGTTTGAGAAGGATGACGAAGGATTTTATATAATGGGTACTGATATACGTTAGTTTAATACGTTCGCTCGTATATTACGAGCACGATCATATTTTACTGTCAGTTGTTATACGTAGCACAAGCGAACATGGAGGAGATATAAAAAGTCTTTATAATACGTGAATCGGAAAGTATGAAACACTTTTTAATACACACTCACAAACCCACAATCAACAACGATTTACAGCTTATCGTTATATGAGCAATCAATTTACCAAATCTAGTGCGGGTTCTAGTGACGATTCTTTATTACCTTAATATATTTCAACCTTTTCAAGTAGATCCTCCTCTCTGATTCTCCATTTATCAAATCTTCCAGCTTTTATGTCTACACTTCGCAACAACGTATCAACCATTTGATATGTATCAGGAGTGTCAGATTTGCAATATTGCAAAGGATCTCACCCCGACATTTTATAGTATATAGTATTTCTCAGCGTAATCGTTTTTCATACTTGTAAGCGTGTCTCATTACGAGTTGACAGCTTCAGATACCTGCGTTTTAGACGATCGATTTTATGAAGTTCTTATTGAAATAAATTTTTGCGACGAAGACGTAATTTGTGCTTGCTTATTAGTACCTTGTGCCCTTCCCTTCTGTTTTAAATACAAATATTTGATAACACCGAAAGAGTGATTTAGTATTTTGAATAACTGGAAAGGTAAAATCCAACATTTGTGACAAGAAATGTGAAAGATACGAATATCTATGTAAATGTTTCAACGGATGTAGTGTGCGTAAGGGAGACAGGGCTATCCTTTGAAAGAACATGTTTATGTAACACCACGATATTGATACAACTTGTGCTTGTAACAAAATATTTTTATAACACCGTGAGCTAGAATGTTTTACTCTTTTAACAGAGCTGTTGTCAAAGCACGCTTTTTAACATGATGATTTTGGTAGAGCGTGAGTGAGTTTCGCCCTTGTGGCACCGCTTGGTGTACCTGTGATTACATTAAAACGTAACGAATCGTTTGAATACAAAAGATGATTGACGGCCACCGGCAACGTTACACCTTTTGGATAAACTTTGATTTACAGACACAAAACTTTGCATTTAGAGACACTATGCACATTTAAGGGTTATTAGTTTACAGTAGCAAATCTGGAGAAATTGATTTGCATAATTCTTGTAAGTAGCAAAGTTTTCGAGAATTATTAAAATTTATATAAATTTGCGGCTATAGATATTGCAAGTCAGTAGGTAAGCTATGGGAGTTCTAGCGCAAAACCACCCATTTTTACATATAAATCTCCATAAGAAAATCCAAGGTCCATTCTGGTAATTTTGTACCCACTATGGAAATCTTCATAAGGAGGAAAATCGATGGCAAATCCCCATAGAGCCATGCCTGATTTTTAATATCCATAACAAAATATATGCGTGTTTCCCAACACCACTGGATAGTGATCGCAATAAACTTAAATAAAAATAATAAATAATTTTAAAAATTTATTAAATAATGTTAACAAAATAGTAATATGTTTTTCTATTTATACATTTACAATAATAGTACTATCATATAATTTTACAGCTATACCTATATATTAATTACATAACTAATTATAATGACAAATATTATTTTATATACAACTATATTTAAAGTACCTTTTAACGGAATCTTATGATGAATGTACTATTTACACAACTTATATCCATTCAGTATATAGAGTTAAACCACAACACCTATATGTGCAACTGATCCACCAATATATATCACAATGCATAACTGATGTATTATTAGTAAGGACATTATAATTTGAATTAGGGCTGCTATACTTGCGGCCACGTCCCCAATGCTCCACCCGGAGGTACTACATTGGGTTTAAACGCGAAAAATAGTCGTGCTCCTAATTTATTCTTACTTCATAGTTGATTCACCCTAAATAAAAACTAAACAAAAATCTAACAAACCTAAAAATCTAACAAACTCTAACAATCTAACAAACCTAAAATCTGACAAAAACTGGAACAAAAACAAAACAAAAACTAAAAACAGGGTTGTAAATAATGGTATCCCTAGCGCTGACTTTCGAGTGTACCCGATCAACAAGCAAAATGAGAGGGAGGATCCGTAATACCGGATAGCAGACGCCGGTTCTGCTTACCAGTGCGACCTGAAGGGTCGTCTTAAAACTATCCAAATCTAGCTAACTAATTTAAATCCATCCCTAGCTTTCCCTATCGTTCCCTAACTGATTTACATTATGATTACAATCTTCGCAATTCTGCTCGTCCTTCCCAAATATATACTGCAACCAAAATGGCGACAGAACGTCAAACAAAACAAATAAGCCACATAATACATGCTATATATAAATAAATATAAAGTGTAAATATAAAATATAAATAAATATAATTATGTAAATATATAAATAAATGTTTAATAAGCGTTAAGCATATAGCAGTGCACAAAAAGCGAAAGCATCACCCTATTTATCAGGTGCACTCCACAAGCATTATGTCGGCTAGCGCCTTTACACACCAAACGTGCTTCTTAAATTATTTCAAAACTACTAATTAATGTAAATCAATGCTTGTGCAGTACAGCCGCCACAATTTAAGTCTTACCTCGATAATAAAATTCTCCAGCATCCGAAGATCTGGTCGTCTGTAACTTACTTCTAAAGGTGGGACGGGGTGCACTGCTAAAGTCCTGGTGTGTATGCACTAAATGTTCTTGGGGGGATCACAATCACTATCACTATCACTTCACTTTCAAGTCCTGGGGGAATGCGCGGTTGCGCTCTGTTTTATTATCCTTGTTTACTTTATTGATTTAATTTAATGAGGGTTTATGATTTATTTGTTATTGTTTATTTGGTATTATTTATTCCCAATTTTCCGCACATAATTATGAAGATAGGCAGTGATTGTACTAATGTAGTGGGGGTTTCTCGTGCATATTGGACATTTTGGTATAATTTTTTTTTTTTTTTTTTAATTTAATATCAGGTTTTGGTTATGCTCGTATCCTTACTCACGCCAAGTCAATCTAAAATTTTTCAATCCTCCCACCAACCCCACCGAATTTTTACACGCGGTCGTCATTGATTGTCTAATCTCGCGACCCTTCCCGCGAATTCTTTTAAGGCTGTCCAGAACGCCTTCTGGTTAACCACTTCCCCGACTTCCTCTAGGCTCTTTGGCCATGCCAGACCTAGGATAGCTAGTTTGCTATCAGCCAACCCTCGATTTCCCGCCTCAAGCGGGCAGTCGAAGAGCACGTGCTCTGCGCTTTCCGCGCCCTCGCCGCATTCGCAGCGGTCGCTGTTGGTTAGACCAAACCTTTGTAAATACGCCTTCAGGGCGCCGTGCCCTGTTATCAACTGCACCATTTTGTGATCGAGCTTAACCTCGATCTTACCTCTGGCTTCTATGCTCGGTATGAATTTGTGGGTCAACCTGCCCGTGGCAGCGTTGTTCCACCTCTCTTCCCATTGTCGAATTGATTTTTCGCGCAGCTTTCTTTTGATTAAAGACCTCGGTATCGACGAATGTGATATTCGAAAGTCTCCCGTCGCGGCCTCTTTAGCTAATTCGTCAGCCCTATCGTTTCCTACGTTGCCATTGTGCGACCTGACCCAACAGAACTTTAAACGTCGAAACTCTAGCGCCGTACGCGCTATCCTCCAGACGTCCGCTTGGAGATCAGTCGAGGTGTTCATGTTTGTTAAAGCCGTTAGCGCCGATTTACTATCACTGATTATATAATACTCGTCTCTGCCCGTAGAGTTTATTACGTAATCGATTGTCTCTCGTATGGCTACCAATTCGCACTGGAAGATAGTGCACCAGTTCGCGAGTTTGGTTTGAAACCGAAACACCTCCCTTTCCTGCTTATATACGACAAACGCCGCGCCTGCTTGCCCATCGTCCATACGTGAACCGTCCGTATAAATTCTGATACCCATCGCGTCCTCATCACCTTCGACAAACTCGATCCCTCTAATATCAGCCGGGTGCCCTAACTCAGATACAACAATCTTTCTTGCAATTTCCTTATTACCAAGATTAAGATCTTCGATAATTTCGCGCCCTTTTCCTATATTTATTAATCGTCTATCTCTAATCTCCCTAACGATATATTCGATAGGAGAGTCCTACTGATCACCAGGACAGCCTCCGTGGAGGTGGTCCTGTACGCCCTCGCCGCTTTTACCGCGGTTATGCGTTGTACGCTCGTCAATTGACGCATCTCCCGGACTTTACAACCTTCTGCCCATACAGAAGCTGCGTACAGTATTGCCGGCTCAATTGCTCCGGCATAAACCGTCCTCAGCGATTCGCCCCTGAAACCCCACTTTATTTTAGCCGCCGCCATCATTTTGTTTGATATTTCGCCGCCCTTACTTTTTACGTATTGTACGTGCGCTTTCCAATTTAATTTATTGTCGATCTTGACGCCGAGGTAGGTAATACAATCTTTAAACGGATTTTCTCCTCCTAGCTCTAACCTAGGAGGTCTCTGTCCTGGTTTCGTGCCGAAATAAAGCGCCTCTGACTTCGCCGTGTTAAATTTTAATTTTACCGCCTGCGACCATTCGTGTAATTTATTAAGCGCCTCGTTCGGTTTTGTGCGCATATCCATTAACAATTTCGATCTTATAATTAAAAGTGTGTCATCTGCAAACCCAACGATTGAGCATCCTGCGGGCAACTTGACCCTAAAGATGCTCTCATACAACAACTTCCAAAATGTGGGACCAGAACATGACCCCTGCGGGCATCCCCTTTCCACCTCGCGCGACAGAACTTCACCCGGAATTTCAACCTGTGCTAATCGCCCCGAGAAATAGCTCTTGACCAAAGACATCAAGTTTCGCGGACAACCCCTACGATCTAACTCGCAAACGATTAATGGCCACCAGGCAGCATCAAATGCTCCTGAAATGTCCAAAGCAACAACGACACAGTACTCTTTGGCATCTCTTGCCTGCTTAATTTCCCCGACAACGAACTCTAACGCGTCGATAGTCGACTTGCACTCCACGAAACCAAACTGTCGGTTATTAAAACCGCCGCTGTCTCGCACTAGGTGTTCAACACGCGTAGTCATAACGCGATCTAAAACTTTCCCCAGCACCGGTAGCAAGCTAATTGGACGATAGCTGCCCGGATCTGACGCATCCGCCTTTTTAGGTTTGGGTATAAATTTCACATTCTGGATTTTCCAGCAACGCGGAAAAACGCCCCTTTCTAAACAAAGATTAAACAATGCAACAAAGACACACGGGGCTAACAGGCACGCCTGCAGAGCTGCGTCTGAAGTGATTCCATCAAGCCCCGGTGCCTTCTTAGGGTTCATCCTCCTAAGAGCCCTGACGACCTCGTGAACTAGGATTGCCTTATCGGCACCTGTTCCTTGCGTCTTTGCAGCTTCCCGACGTATTAAATCGTGCGACTCTTCATCCCCCTCGGGATTATCCGATGGGAAAAATTGCTCTAGTAAATATTCCGCTGTGGTTTTAAAACCTTACGTGTATTCGCCATTTGTTTTCTTTATATTACTGAGCGCGATTTTTTGTTGTTTTCCTCTAATTACGCGGTATGCGGTTCCCCAGGGTTCTTTCTCTGAGTTTTGCGTGCAGAATTCTTTAAATTTATTCGTTCGCGTTTCTTCTATTAATATTTTATATTCGCGGTAACTTTGATTATATTCTATTCTCCGTTGTTCTCTTATATCTCCCGAGGCGCGTTGATAGCGGCGCCTTAGGTTACGCGTTTCTGCCCGTTTGGTGGTTAGTTCCCGGGTCCACCAGAGTACGCTGTCTTTAAATGTTTTCTTTCGCGGCATGGAATACGACGACGCGTCTACCACCGCGTCGTTCAATTTTTTCGCCAGTGCTTCTACTTCGTCTGCCTCTCGGCAGTTAAATAGCTCATTTTCGAGCGCAGGGATACTTTCGCCAAATTTTTCTTTAAACCGTTCCCAATTTGCTTTTTTATTACAGAACCGCGGAAATATAGTTAGCTGCTCGTTTGCGCTTGTTTTGGTTACAACGTCCCATGTTATTAATTTATGGTCAGAGAGCGTTTCCTCGTCCGACCTTAGTTTCCAATTACAAATCGTTTCTAACATTTCGTGCGAGACTGCAGTAATATCTATAAAACTGCTGCCTCTATGCGTCTCAAACGTAGGCGAATCATTAGTGTTTATCACACTAAGGTCCCATCCCGTAAAAAGATCAGCAACCTGCGAGCCTCTATCGTCTTCGATAGGGCTGCCCCATAATGGCGACTTAGCATTAAAATCTCCCCGATGATTAAATTTTTATTCCTACCGATTTTGCGCAAAATGTTTTCAACTTGGTTTACTAAGTCCTCGGTTTGAGGATTTTCCGCCGGGAATCAACCGGCGGAAGATACGCGCTGATCACGTAAAATGTATTTAGCCCTGATTTAATTTCGACCGTTGTTAAAAATTCGTTGGATAAATTATTTAGTATTATTCCGGCGCACGTCCCATTATTTATTATTATACCGCTACGCTGTCGTTCGCTGTTTGCGTTTAAAACGGTAACCCCCTTCCCAAAACCTGTTATTTTATGGCTGTACAGGTGCGGTTCCTGTACAAGCCCGATGTCGATATTATTTTCGTTAAATAACTTTACGAAGTTATTTGTAGCCCCTTTTCCTTTCCCGAGATTTAATTGCGCGAATTTAATCTTCTTGCTTCTTTTAAATCGTTCTTTTTCTTCACGGTCCATAATCGATGTTGCGTGTGATTGCGTTCTTCAATCTCAGCATCGTGGGGCATCTACTCGACTTGGCGTCGTGGCGCGTATCCACCTTCGCGCCACCGCCAGTTCTGTCGTTTGCCCTAGCGCAAACCACACAGCAGGGGACTGCCCTCCGGCAATTCTTAAACTCGTGACCGACTTCGGCACAGTTACCGCACCACTGTACCTTCTCCCTGCACTCCATCGATCTATGGCCGTACTCGTAGCACCTGTAGCACTGGGTCATCGAGAAGTGGTTCCGGGCCCAGACTCTTCGCCACCTGAGGTTTATAGCGTCAGCTAATATACGTCTCCGAAGTGTGGGGGTCACTTCGAAGACTACGTTGACGAAGGGATCCCTAGGGCCCTTTCCGCCAAACCTAAATTTCTCCCTCAGGTGGTCTGCAATCTTCAAATCGCCGTAGCGGGGATTCTGGCACGCGATCAACCGCACCAGCTCTTCCGCCTTCATCCCCGCTTCGACCTCCGGAAGAACGACCCGTGGGCGCTTCTTCTCGATAGTCTTCGCCACGAGCTCTTTGCAGTCACCGACAACCTTCGACTGCAGTTTCTTCGCATCTTCTCGGTTTGCACACTCGACAACTACACCGCCCTTGCGAGTTCTACGAGCTCCGACCACAACAAAACCATCACGAGCGGGATCGACCTTCTTCTTTAGGGTCGACATGACGTCATCCTTCTCCCCTGGCCTGGCGTCGACCCTAACTGCAAAGGTGGGCGTCGCACCTGCAGCAGCTGCAGCATACGACGCCTTCCGCGGCATCGGCACCTCCTGGCTCCTGGAACACTGCTGCCCTGAAACGCAAGCAACCACCGCTGGACTTCCCCCGACAACATTAGCTCTCCCAGAATCACTAGCCACAAGCCGCAGCGCCCTAACCATACCTATAAGTTGATTCGCCGCGTCGAGGAAATCATCCAGGGCGTAGCGAATCCTCTTTCTGTCCTCCACGACGATAGTGGCGGAGGTCGTCGGCACCCTCCCGGAAATGACCCAGTGCGCCTTCCTCAACCTCAATCTCAGGAGGTCCAACTCATCGAGGTCGCTAGCTGCAACGCTAACGTCGCTGCTAGTCGACATCTTTCGCTGGGCTCCCGAAGTTGAGGGCGATTCAGGCGCCGCAGCCACCCCAGGGGGCCCCGACTCCCCCGACACGACCGTCGCAGACACAGGCTCCTCTACCTCCTGTACCTCCTCTTGAATCCCTAACCTAACGTCTTTTAAAATTACCTTTAGCTGTTTCCCCCCAACAGCGCCCTCAGCCTCCGACCTATTAGACTCCGACCTATCTCCCCTCTTCTTCCTGGGCAATGGTTCCTCGTCGCGGTGGACCACCATGCTGACAAAACAAACGACAAAAAATGACACCTAAAACTCAGCTCAAAAACCACTTAACCGTTACGACGCTAAAAGAACGACGCTAGAAGAACGCAAAACGTTGGTCCAATAAAAATGTTTTGTTTAATGGTGAACCGTAAGCAACCTTGTATTTATTTAAACTTCGAACCGCCCAATTAAATATTAAATTTTTAACAAAAATACAGCAAGCACCAAGCGTCAAAATAACAACTAGAATCAAATAAATTCCCTAACGCAATTCGTTTCAAAATGTACCGCAAAGAACACTATTTATTTATTTTAAATTTTTTAAACCGCCAAATCAAATTTAAATAAACTAATTACTTCAAAATATTAAAATATATAATTTATAAATATCAACACTTTATTTTTAAATGTGTAATTAACAAAATAAAGTCGAGCGCAATCGGAATGTGGTAACCGGAAATGACCTTTCACTTTATCGCTTGGTAACTAGCACAACCCGTAACTGTTACACCGCTTAATTACACCAAAATCGATTTTAAAAGAACTTATAAGTACGCGTGTACTTAAATTACGGAAAATTTATATTAAAATTGTTTTAAAATGTACAGTTTTTGAGATATTTATTTGATTTAAAAAGGCTTAGATTTTTGTTTTTTGGTTATTATTTTATTATACGCGCACTATAAAAATTCCACACACTTTTTGGTTGTTTTACCCCGTTTTTTACTCGATTTACGCGGTTTTTATTTTAAATTTATTATTAAAAATGCCTTTTTAAGTTATTCCGAAATTATTTTGAGTATTAGTTTAGTAGATTTTGTTTTATTGGCCCGTAATTTATTTATTTTATTTTAAAACGCGGATTTAGTTTAAATTACAAAGAAAACGCGATTTATTTAGTTTTTATTTAGTTTAAATTCTGTTTTAAAATTTTTTATTTTACTGCCCTGTATTTAAATTTTGATGGCACACAATTATAAAAATAAAAACACAATAAAAAGCAAAGCTTCAAATAAAATAATTCAACAATAAATAAAAAAAACCCTAGATAAACACTTACTGTTATTGCTGAAGCGGGAGCTCGGCAGAAACACGTCCGCTCGCTTCAAGCGGCAACTAGAAAGTTATTAGTAAGGACAGCTTAATCAATGTTCATGATAGAATAGGGTCCAATGGGTAATGTAGTGTATTTACCAGGAATCAAGTAACGTTTGTTATCGTGTGGACTTAAGGCAATCTTCTCTTGAACAAAAGTATGAACGCGATGCTTAGTCGACTGAATTAAGTTCTGCTGCGTTACAGATACATCTTTAAGCTCTTCCAGGCATCTAACATAATCCTCAAACGTGATTCTGCTTTTTACTACAGATTTTTTAACACCCTTGATCTTCTTCGTAACACTAAAATTTTGAATAGCGAGTGATCGTGGTGATTCATCTTCTTCCATCAATTCTAAGAATTCGGCCCCCTCTGCCGTATTATAAATCTTTGTCACATACATCTTATATCGTAATACAATAAAGTCGGTCATAATGCGCCCTCATCTTTCATCATCGCCAATACCTTCTTGTTAACCAAGGGAATTTCATAAATGTTGTTTGGATTTCGCTTTATATCTTGAAAACGGTTAGAGATATTTAAATTTAGCAAAGACAATTTTCTTATTATTTCGCCTGGCGCATCAAGTAGTGAAATCTTCATTTTGATATCTAGTGCCCTTTTGGAATTCATCCTATATCTTGAAAACGGGTGTAAATATTTAAATTTAGCAAAGACAATTTTCTTGTTATTTTCACATAGTAATCCATTAGTAAAATCTTCATTTTGATATCTAGTGTTCCTTTAGACTTCATCCCGTATTTTGAAAACAGGTGGAAATATTTAAATTTGGTAAAGATAATTATATTCATGTTAAGTATGACGCATTGATTATAGCAATTGAGACATGTATAATGAATGAGCTTTGGCTTATAGACTACCATAATTTTTAAATTTATACTAATACTTTGTCAAGTAGAGAACTAGCTATATGATTATCTATATTTGTATAATCCTAAACTTTTTGAGGGTCTTAGGAAATTTTTGGGGACCGCACCGTTTTCCCACTTCCGAGGTGGAGGTGGACCACCCCCAAAATTTTTTGTGAATTTGAAATGTTGTTGACCCTATAAATTGGAGGACGCTTTATTCAACGCAACACCGCTCTGGACCGCTGACGTGACAGCAATATGATCTTTGGAAAAAGTTAGTGCCTCTAGCAAGAGTCGAATTACAAGGCCGGTGCTCTAACCATTCAACCACAAATACATAACGCTTTTAAATACTATTCGAGGATTTATATGTTGCAGTCGGTGACGCGCTCTTGCGTATGTTTTAACTGTAGTCAATTAAGATCAATATATAATTTGTAATTCTTATTAAATAGGACCGGTAGTGAGCTTAAACACTTTTCGGCCTGTTTAAATTGCTGCGAACACCTTCCTTTTGGAAGGCCAAATGTAAATTACTGAATCCCACCGCTTTGAGAGCATCGAAATTTAAGTCCTATTCCAGTGATCTTGAGTATAAAATAATATTTCTCCAATAGTTGATAAAATGATGGCATTAAATTAATCTAAAACACGCTTGTTATATTCTCCTATACGAAGTAATTGTAAATCAATAATTTTGTTAATATCTGATAAAGATACATGAATGAATGAATATAACACCACCACAGATACTTTAGTTATCACATTACTATTAAATATGGCATTGTCTCGAACTGAGTAATACACAATTCTTGGAAAACGTATTCAGTTTACATTCATATATAGAAATAACTATTTACCCAATAACAATAACAGTTGATTTTTTTTTATGATTACAAATGAATCGGTATATTTATTTATATGAAGTATATTGTAAAATATGCGGTATTCACGTTTCTCGATGTCATATCTGTTACATGCAACCCGATACTGGAAAGTCAAAAACAACGAATGTCAACCTTATTTTCTATGACTTGGAAAGGATGTAAGAAAAGATTCTACATAACGGTGAATACCTACATGAACCCAACTTATGTGTATTAGCAAGAAGGTGTTACGTATGTGTAGATGAAAACATTTTATTCTTTTGCCAGAATTGTGAATACAGACAAGTGATTTACAAGGAAAATGTTATAATTAACTTTATGAAGTACATTTTAGCAGCAAAACAAAAATTCAAACGAGTTGTGGTAATAGCTCATAATGGACAGGCAGGCATTTGATCGTCAGTTTTGTCTAAATTACATAACAACCGAATCACAGCGATCAGGTAGATCAATTTGATAGAGCTAAAAAAGTTGGCGGTCTTTTTCGAGATGGACAAATTTCTAAAATAAAGCAGCAGGCTTCGGGTTGGCCAGCAAGTTGTTCTTCACAGCCAGAGAGGAATAAATATATTAGCGAAGGTATTCGGATAGAGTATGCTGAAATTCTAAACAACCCTGGTTTGCGATCACTAACTAAACTTATACTGAATTCGTTTTGGGGAAAACTAGGCCAAAGAGAAAATCAACCTAAAACAAATATTGTCAGCAATCCAAACGGGTTTTTTGGAATGCTATCAAATCTAAGCATTACTATAAATCACCTATTGCCGATTGACAAAAATTCTGGTATTTTAATTGGCACTATAGAGAAGAAGCCTGTGATGTACAGGCTACCGTAAATGTTGTAATAGCAACTTTTGTAACCGCTCAAGTTACTTAAACTGTACAGCTATCTTGATTAACTTGCCGACAGGGTTCTTTACTACGACACAGACTCTATAATTCACGTTTCTAGACCAGGAGAATATGATGTGTCTGGTGGAAAATTAATAGGCGATATGATAGATGAATTGGAGACGTACGGGCCTAGTAGTTACATCGACGAATTAGTGACTGGAGGTCAAAAAAAAATTACGCTTATAAAGTTTACTCTACAGACACACAAAAAGAAGTCATTGTTTGCAAAGTAAAAGATATATGGCTTACCTACGCAACCGCACAACTTGTAAACTTTGAGAGCATCAAGAAGATGGTTTTAATCCCACCGCGGCCTTTATTTATAGTTTTAAAAAGTATCAGAAGAACAGAGGAGTACGAAGTAGTGACAAGAACTGAGAGCAAAATGTACAAACCAAATTATACAAAAGTTTTTTTTTTTGATAACCACACTTCACTGCCATTTAGATATAAAAAACTTAAAAACTCTTCATAATTTGTGAATATTTGTGGAAATTTGCATTTTTATAAACATTTTATGCAATTATGTATAACTGTAATTAGAAATTAATATTAATAGGTGCAATCGTATACAAGTATTATTTTTGGTTCGAATGTATTTAAATCTTCCAGTTTAATAATTTCCAATTATAGAAAATGCGTTCACATGTAGTTACTTTATGCCCCACGTTCTCCACATGATAGTTTACTGACTGTATATTCCCTAAAGATTGTATTAATAAATGTACGTACAGTTATCTGTATCGTATAACTACTGGAACAACATTATTTTCTGCAAAGTGTACTTTTATTTTTAAAATGTTGTACAATAATGACTATACATATGTAATTTCTGTTAGATTAAATAATAAAATATACGAGTACCGATCTGCAAGTGTATGTGTTTGAAACAGGTTTACTGCTCAGTTATCATCGAAACTGCAAGCCGGTGTTGGAAAACCGGTATCGATAGAACCGCTTTTGGTAACACCGGATTTTGGTAAAATCGGTTTTCACTCAAACCTGTTTTGGTAAAATCGGCATTGGTAAATCGATTCTGACAAAGCGGTTTTATTAACCGAAAGCCGGTTCTGGTAAAACCCGCTTTGGTAAAAACCGGTTAAAATCGTTTTTAGTGAAATCGGTTTTATAAAATCGGTTTTTAATCAGTCCTGATAAACCGATTTTGGTAGGTATACAAACCACTTTTTGGTAAAATTGGTTATGTTGTAATCGATTTTAAAACAAAATTTTATTTTGACAGATACGGTTTTGTTGTCTCAGATTTCCATAAATTGGATTTTTAAAAATTTTGTTGGTTCATCATTTACGTTTGGAACATCTTTACCCAACTCGAAACATAATGAAAAAAAAACAGTTTTTCTATTGCAAGTATGTGCAAAATTAGGTCAACAAAGCGGTAACTTGCTGAACGATGCGTTTCCAGATAGACGAGTTTTGGCGAAACCGTGGAATACCGTCGGTTTGGCAAAAAAAAATTGCTTTTGATGGGCCGGTTTTAGGTAAAACCGGCTTTAGTAGAACCGGCTTCGCTAAAAACCGGTTTTGTCTTGCCAACAAGCAGCACATATTTCACGGAATTTATCGTACTTCATGTCAGTATTGACGTGATCGTCATATATGTGTTTTAAGTTTAAATAGAATAGAAAACTATGATATCGTTACAATAACCCGGTGCCTTCTTTTTATCTCAAAAAAGATTAAAATTTTTTTTTAATTTTAATTGTATTGCCTCAGCTAGCTCAGTTTTAACCACGCACGGAGCTTGCGACGATACGACAACAAAGAACTCTTAATCTCCCATTTTATCTCTACTTCCTCTGTATTTGAGCTAAACACAAATAACCACAATTTATATAATGCTCTCAATAAATACAATGTTCAAAGCGTTTATAATGTAGTTGAATAGAACCCCCTTTGAATTATTTTCTCCCAAATTAATTATAACTCCCTTTAACTGATCAAAAATCCAGCAAAAATCACTCTTTTTATTATTTCTTGAAGCCCTATGAACGTTCATCAGTCATCCTTAAATTTTTACGTAAATTATAGCGCATGCCAAAACGATTTTTGTTGATCCTCACATAAATTTTCGTGAATGCAATATTTTTAAATATTCAGAAATAAAATTAACAAAGCAACAAAAAATTTATAATGGCTAACCTGTTGTCCCTTTTTGGCGTGTCTTGTTCCCCCAATTCAAACCAGTTTCTGCTCCAGTTATTTCCAGGTATATCTTCTCTTGCTTCAGGTATATTCCTTATTCGGTAGTTCAGCTTCGGTTTATAGTTATTCCTTGAGTTACCCAAATAGGATTTAGAAATTCTGCGTCAGGTGGATTCTTCAGGTATTTATTGAAGTACTCCAGGTCGGATCGAGAAATTGTTTGGACATGCTTGTTCAACTTCTCCAAGTCGGATGCAGAAATTGTTTGGACATGCTTGGAGTCGTTTTTGAGGATTAAACGACGAACTTGTTTAATTATTCACTTATTTAACTATCACCACATTTATATGATTAATTATTAAATCACTTGCAATTATATCAGGTAAATATTTTATATCAGGTGATGTCCGTGCCCTAATTAAAGTCAAACTGATTTGTTTATCAAATCCTGTGGTATTTAAAGAAAACACCTATCTGTTTGTAATTGGTGAGTCAAGCGCATCATTCATTGATTACCGCTTTGTACCTTGCCTTTCACAAACAGGTTTGGGTATTTGTATGAAATTTTCATGTATAACGAAGTCGAGACGCTCTCCATTACACGTGGATTTCTGGTTATTTTATAAATTAGTTGGAATTCGACATCTTTTATGGTCTTTTAAATCACGTACCCTTTGTTTGTACAGCAAATTTGTTAAACTTTGCTTTATCCTCTTGCTGTTATTATATCCAAATTATCAAAGTGTTGGATTTTCATACTTTTGGTCACGTTGTTTTGTATTTATTGATGTGCGAAATTATATGCGTCTATCCGTTTTACGCATTGACAAACCTGCTCGTTTAAATGGGATTTCTTGTATAATAATGATGCACTACTCACGCGTATTGTTTTATTGTCCATGTGGTTTTATGACTTGCAAGGTTGTTTATTTAGTTGAATCTTTACGGATACTCTTCCGTTCTTTAAATATAATTATAATCATAGTTTATATACAGGGCGTTGGTATTTGCCTTTTTGCCTAATCGTCGAATTTCGAATTTTTCTTTGATAAAATGTCTAGCTTTCTGGAATCTCATGATGTTTATATAAAGTGTACTATCCTAGTGATTCTATATACCCCTAAATGTTCATATTATCATACCAATATATACACATGTATATACATATATCCCTATTGTACTCTTCCGAGTGGAAGGTCTGTTACAATGATCACCCAAGTGCGTTGAGCTGTCTTTATGGCTATGGCACTAGATGTATAGCGACATGTCTAAATGTTTTCTTGGAAACCTATGAATACTGGGGAGCTTAGCTTTAATACCGATCGCCGTAAAATCTGCCTGCCATATTAATTATGCCTATAACTTCCAAGGAGCTGTAATGGTTATAAATTATTTAACTGTTGATTTTCATCTTTTGCTTTTATTAATATAGCGGTAAGAGTCTAAACTTTGTAGAGTTGGAATCTATTTACGCATATAAAGAAAACAGAATATATTTGTCGATAGGTGTAAACATGGTGATTAGTTAATCCACAACGCTATCTTGTACCCAAATAACATAATAATAATATGTGAACAGAACATGACCTTTAAAACTTCCTTTTGCGAATATTTTCAGTCTAAACCGATTATTCTTTTTTGATTGCTAATTGTCGAAAATAGCTACTATTGCTTGTTGAGCCTCAAATTACCACGCCACCCGTTGTTTGGTCGCGCACCGGATCAAGCCATGGGGCGCGGCAGGGCACGCCATGGAGCGCGCCGGGTTGCGTCTGTTACATGTAAGGCGCGTCAGGGTACGAGCAGAGCTTCTCACATACATCACTACATACCACATTTTCTCCACCTTCACTTCCATAAACACAATCTGCCTCTCCACACACCATCTTCGCCTCCACATATAGCATCCAACATCTTACACCTCCACACACTACTTCCACCTCAACACACCACCACTAAATACTGTCTACGACTCCACATACAACTCTCATTTACAAACCTCCACCTACACACACACCAACTCCGCATATCACCTCCACGTACCACCTCTACACACATACCACCTCCGCATTCACATCCACTTCCACACACAACCTCTACCTCCACACACAACTTTCACCACCCTACATTTATGCACCAAATTACCACTTTCACATACGCCACACACACCATCTTCATATATCACATCCACGTTCACATACAATCTTCACTTACACACGCCATCTTTATCATTTGCTCCTTCTCCACTACCACCTGTTGTAACTTTCTCTACATCCTGCTTCCCACCTCTGTAGATTTGAACTTGAAAAGTAAAAGTGAGAGGCTGTCCATGTTTACGTCACATGATTCTCTAATAAAAAGGTTGCGTTGGGTTATGCCCTCTATATCTGACGAAAATGGTGTTTTTGCACATTAGAAATTTTCAAGTTAAATCTCATAAGAAAAGCGGTTTATTGCGCTCGTATTTTAAGGTAGCATATCTACTTTTAAATACTACTTTTACATAAAAATGTTATTTCCAAAAAACAATAGCAAGTGAGGAATCGTTTACGTTATATATATATATATATATATATATATATATATATATATATATATATATATATTACTCATATTTAGACCAGGGTAGAAAATTAAATAATCATATCAAATAATTTTAATCACCGTGTAGAAGCTTTGGGAAAAGGTACGCGTTATTAAAAAACCGCGGAGAATAAAAATTCATTCGTTTCATTAAAAATAAGAGATTTAAATCATTTACAAGACGCTTGCTATAAAAAAAGGAAGCAGTATTAAAATGCTCTACGTGTAATTTAATTATTCCGAGGAAAGAAACAAATGGAAATTACGTGCAAAATTTATATTAATTAACGCAATTTTAAGTAACCGGTATTAAACAAAATGTACAGAAAATAATTAATATTTGATTAGGAGTCACTAAAAATTAAAGGGTATTATTTTAATTGGAGTTAATTGAACCATTAGTAACATATAATATTTATAAAAGCTTGTAAAAACCCAATAATATTCAGATCGTAGAAGTATTATGTTTGAACACCTGCGTATTTTTAAATGTTTTATGTTCCGCGTAAAATTTGCAGATAACAAATGGTTACATAGAATGCTGGAGAAACCGTAGCTTAATAGTTACGGGAAATGCTAATAAGGTTGGTTATTTCACAGTCCACATGGACTAAAATAATCGATAATAAAGAATATCAATTTGTACCACTCGGAACAGGGTAGATAGAGACAGATAATATGCGCAAGACAGAGACATATATAGTAAAAGGCGTGAGTGGAGCAACGTCACTGGGTTGCGATTGGTTGAAAATAAAAGGCAAACTTGAGAAGGAAAAATAACATTTCTGTATAAAAATTAATTAGTTATTTCCAGACGTTGCGAGCCGTGTCGAAATTTCTGAGATTTAACTGGTGCGAGTGCAAAATTTAATAAGAACCGACGCACAGGCGGGCGAGATGGGAACATAGTACACGAAATTCTAGAAACTGGCCGTTTTGGGGACAAGACCGACAGACGGGCTAACCTCTATATATACCCGGGTTAATATGAGTTTCGCTCTCTTAGATTTTCGAATTGATTCAATGCGTTAAACAGTGCTTTTTAGTTTCCGATTTTGATAGAATAATTTAAACAGTTTGCTCGTATATTTTGGTGATTTAAAACAGTTTGTTCTTTACGTGCTACAATGTATGTAATTTAGTGCACTTAGAAAAAAAGATACAAGGTAATAAAGTTTAGTATTACTGTACCAATTAGTCAAATCTGCAACGACAAATGAATACACAAAAGTAGGCAGTTTTGGCGTATATTTCTGAAAGAAGTATGAATTTCTTTGCTAATTTTCGGGGGTGTTAATAATTAAATGATTCGTAAACGTGACTAGATCCACAAAACAAGATACAGAAGATATACACAAATGAGTTCCGGAAAAGCCCTGAAACAACTTTAGATGAATGGTGGTGGAGAAAATTTTAAAAGCGTTGAGAATCAGAAGCCGTAAATATAACCCAGTTGGAATGGTGTGATTAACAAAGGGACGATGTACATTGAAGCTACGAGTGCAGTAACCTTCAGGTAAATTATACTATTTTGTTCGAACTTTGATGTTTTGGTGTGTGTTGAATAACTTTATAATTTGTTTATTTAAAATGGACAGTAGTGAACTTGTACAAACCACAAAATTTTAATTGTAAGGTGAAATTTTCTTGTTTAAGTAGAAAGGGGTATTTAGTATTTATGTTCTGGATTATGATGAAAATTTGGGTATGTCTTTGAGCTCAATTAGACGAACCTGGTTAATTAACGTAAAGGGGTGGTAGATGCTCCCTTTGTACTCAGACTCAGGTCTGTATATATTGTTATATTAATTAGTAGGCATCCTACAAGGATTTTAATTCTGGATGCACATTAAAATGTTAACAGATTTAATCTTGAAATTTTCTGATACTGAAATTTATGCTGAATTTTAATTTTGAAATTTTAATGTATTGTGAATATTGATGTAAATAGAGTTAACGTTGATGTTTGTGGTAGGAATGTGTTTGTTTTTTTTTTATGAATGAGGATGAAAGTTTTAACTAGGCGAGCAGCCGAGGCGGAAAAGAGTAAAGAGGCAATTAACAGAAGAAAGTCAACGGACCAGGTAATTTAATAGCTTTTTGTACATTTCACAAGCAATATATATATATATATATATATATATATATATATATATATGTATATAGTGCTCTGACTTTCCGGATTTGGGTGTCATAAATGCTCTGTACCTACTCTGGAAAGGAATTTTTACCACCTAGACTTGCATTTCGTATCACTTATTGTACTACCATCTAAAGACGCCAAATCTCCGGTTTTCTCAGGGATATTCGCCACGGCTGCTCACTTGCTCTATGAAAATACTACTCTACTATTCAGAAAAAAGAGAATTTGACTGTCAAAATTACATCATATTTTATCGCAACATCTAATCGCTGTTCAAAATCTCTATCTTAACACTCTTAGTTCACACCTCGGATATTTAACAACCCTTATCAATTTTAAATAAAGTCATTTTAAAATAAAATAATTTCAAAAGTAACTGGGCTTATCCCTAAACGTTGTTTTAAAATCTCAAGTCTAATACGAGCTCATTGTAATAACCTTTCTGTACCTAAGTGCTAACTATTGCACTGAAAAATTACCAAAATCCCATTTACTTTGTACAAAAGTCAATATTACACACTCATTTTATAATACATAATTGTACATGAATATACTTTCATATAATTTCTTCTCAAAAGTAAAAGTCAATTAGAATGTCCATAAAATTCAACAAAATTCTACCAAAAAAGCACAACAGTCAAATAAGTTTCATAAAGTTTATTTACCTGGACTGCAGCATAACCAGGTCTCTGCTTTGAAATCATCTCTGATGTAGTCCTCCTTTATGACTGCACATGCATGCATCAGTCCATATTGACTCCAACCATCAGGAACAGCATTCCTCTACCCAGACCTCAGTATCCAATGTACGGTACTTCCACACTCTCATACATCCGCTACTGGTCCATCAACATCCACTATTTCAACCCAGTGCACACCAAGCGCCTCCAACCATAAATAGCAAGAAGTCTACTTACTACGTTCAGCAAGCTTCGTTTTTCAAAATGTACTTTATATAACTCATAATTGCTACATTAAACTTACACCAACTTGTGCATTAATTAATTGTAATTAAAATCTCAACTTGTTGCGTTTTTTTCGTGGCAGCCACGTTGGGCGCTAAATTTATGCTACGTAACGCAAAGAAAGCCAAAGCAATGACCCGGCTCAATCGGAGAGTAGAGGGGGTTGCAGAAAGCAGACTGACATATGATGTATGCGGCGGTAAGGAGTTAGTAACAGTACCTGCAAAAAAATCAGTTAAGAAAGCCTGAAAAAAAACATTAGTCCTGCAAACCTGAAATAAAGAAAAAGCATAGCATGTTTATCAAGCATAAATTGTTCAGTACTTGGTAGAATGTAAAGAAAAACTGTTTGGATAAACTATATAATATAACAACGGTAAAAGCAATACAAAAATTTTTAGTACAAAGTGAGGTAATATTGGGGAGTAGCGGAAACGTTTCCTCACACACCAATTAGACATAAATCAGATAAAATGTTAACAAAAGATAAATAGATAAAACACAATTGGTATGAGTAATTCAGTAGTATTGATTGTTTTTTTTTCTTTCTTTTTTTTCTTAATAGCAGGCAAGTCTATTGTAAAAGGTATCAGAACGACGAAGATTATTGCAAAACAAACGGATAGATATTTACAGTAATAACAAGTAAGAAATAGTTCAACTTACAAAAGTCCTTCAACAACGCCTCCTTGCAACTGAAGTGTGGGATTCAACGATGTCCTGCACTAACAAAGCACTTCACCCTTGACTGTGAGGGTGTTGATGGAACTTATCACACGTTACACTAATCACACCTACGTATTTCACTGGGGTTAGCAGCAGACAATATCACGCGTCGGAACTATGTAGCCTTGATAAATTTTATTTCCTAAGACAATAATTTCGAAATATTCTGTAGCACTAGTTTAATTTCAACTGGGACCAGATGTATATTATTTTCATAAACATCCCAATAAGCAGTGAGAAACTTCAAACAATACCTTTGTAAGCCGGTAATCTGTTATATTTCGCAAACACGAAACTTGCACAAGCAAAGATCTATTGTAGATTCTTTGTTGTTAGAAAAATGCAGAAACTACAGTATCCACTGTATTTAAATAAGCCAAAGAATATACTAATCTGATAAAAAAGAAACAAATCGTGAAACTAGATCGCACATCCAGTTCAAATAAAAAAAAGGACAACGCCAAAAAAAAACACACTTAGTAAAGCAACGCGTATCACTAAAGTAAAACCGTAAAAATGTTCCGTAGAACACGTGCGGTCGAGTAAACACATTCAACCACTTTTTGTCCAACAGAAAATCAACAATAAAACCGTGTCGTGCTTGTTAATGAACAACTTTAAAATTTTATCGCATTAATTCTCACTAGCTTCAGAGCAAAACGGAGAGCAAACAGTATATTTTTAACGTAATTAATATATAGAAACCAAACACGAAACTAACAACCGCTCATCTGTAGATATAAAAATCGTTGTTACTTCAAAACCGCGTGTCGACTATCTATCTAGACTCGTATAACCACATAAGGAACAGAATTTTTATCAGCGGTTAGACAAGAACGATCCAATTTATAATTATAATACGACGCATTCACCTAAGGATGTCTTCCAAACTCGATCACCTAACCACACTATCGAATTGTAGAGAGTGAACGTCGATAATCGCGTAATATAATATAAAGGGATTATTTGCAAACGAGTTAATAATTATAAAACATAGAGATAGTAGTTGTAGAAAGGTTAATCCATTAAAAATGCCCGTTACAAACTCACTTAGTTACATTTACTATCGTAGTTCGAAGCTTGGCTGTGATCGAAAAAAAAGAGAGCCTCTATCTCCTCGTTTTCACACCATACCACTAACACGCTTTCTCGGTAAGGTTTCTCAAACCGTCCACCGATTCTTCAAACTCATTCACACCACAACACTTAACCGTTTTCCAATTCTCTAAAACCAGCCATTATTCTTCAGTTATTCCCGGTAAGCTTAGCAACCATCTTTCAACCGTCTCAGAAATTTTGGAATTTCACTTGCAAACAAGCATTTCACTTCAAAACCCTCATTAAAATCTCCAACGGCTGTCGACTTTGTCGAAATCCCCGGCAACTAACTCCAATCCAAGCATCCAAAACTCGCCTTTCTCACACGCGCACATCCTATCACCTCACTCTAACTTGCATTTAAAATATTATGTTCTTTGTTTTCTACCCTTTGTCAATTTTCTACGTCTGTTACTCATTTCTTGTATTTTTGTCTAACCCGTACATTATATCTCTTTACCCTTATCCTCGGTGTTAACAAGTTCCATTCCACCCTACCAATCTACACTATCGTGTTTCTCGTTCTTATACATACAATCTAGCAGTCCTACTATATCTGTAGCCTTCTACCGTATTTTTGATTTCTCCTTTTAACCACTGTTTTATGCAAATACGCCGTATCTCCGTCTAACTTATTTACCTTTACTAATTTCTTTGTCTTACAGACGTTTTAAAGTGAATGACAACTAACCATATAATATCTTCCATTCCTTGTGATCTTATATAAAACACAGTCTTTTTTTTTATATTATCGATCCATTTTTGTATGTAACGTTCAACACCTTATCTAACATAGACCTGCTGTTCGTTTTTAACGATCTTTTTCTAGGAAACTTTGATACTTGTTAACAGGCTTTTAAATCAATACAAAGAACGTATTTACAATGTTAAACCTTATTGGAAATATTTCTTTCTTAGAAGCTCCTAATAATTAACTTGTTTCTTGACTACACTTTTCTATTTTATGCTAAACCTTTGAAAAATTATAAATGTTCCAGCTTCATATTATCTAACACTCAGTTATGTACACAAATATAATAATTATGCTTCGAATATCAATTACTTGAATTCACCCTCTTCAATTATCGATTTTTATGCTACAAAATAAAAAAGCTTGCCTTCTATAACTAACTTTACATGATAATTATACATTTAAATTTACGGACTTACGCTTCTTATATCTAAAATTGTACCTAATGTTTACCCTAATTCTAAAATCTTAAGTAACAAATTCCTACGTTCTAGCTTTGAAATTTGTTAAAAATTAATACTGGCACTTTATATACATGGTGTACCCTGCTAAAAATATTTCACTGACCTATCTATCACCAGTCACACCTAAAAATCCATAGAAATATATATACCTTATAACGTTTTGCTTTACTAATGGGGTATTTTTCTGTACTCTTATACTGCCAACTGAAAAGCACATGGATAGATAACGAGGATTTCCTGATGATGTAAAGAGCCCAAGGTTAGTTTAGATGGAAAATGGCTCGTAGATGAGGAAACCTCCAAAGGCTAGGCGGCTAGTCGAGCGATTTGCTCTGGGTAGAACATGAGCTTTGGGTCGGGGTTGGTTTGCGACCAAAAATATAGTGAATATGGCGCCACCAAATTTTTGTATACTAAGGAGACCCTACTTGAGTCTTTGTATAAGGGGAATGCGAAAACCTATACTTAAATACCGCTATACAAAAAATATTACGAGAACATAATCCTTATAGATGCTTCACTTTTGGCTCGATATTGATCGTTAAAGATGCACTGCTGCACCTGTAAACAGATTAAACCAAGGCTAGCACAGTTTGTGCGTTCATTTCAAAAAATTCATAATTAATAAGAATCAAACCTCATTCATTCCAACTAATAATTATAGTCTTAACCAAAATGAATTTCTATTCCTTTAAGTTGCAGTTTAAAATTAATTACAAAACATTATCTTAGCAAATTAACTTTAAAAATTGACTAAATTATGATTAGGAAAAATATGTACTTATATACTCGGTAATAATCTCAACATCTGTATCTCACAAAAATAGAGCAATGTAATTTTTACATTATAAAAATTTAGCAAGATTGTATTCTTGTAAATGTTTAAACTTGAGCTTTATGATTGATTAAATTTATACTACAAACTTTATTTGACCTTGGTAGCACTACTTAGACTTCACATTAAATAGTAAAATATTCCAATTAATCATTAATGAAAAGCAAAATGAAACAATTTAGTTATCTAACTTAAATAGTTTGGTATTCAAATAATAGCTTTAATTTTTGTTAATCTTGAAAGTTAACTTTTATTCTACTTATATACCGCCATCTACCATTTTTTGTTTGTACTAAAAAGATAAAAGTGAAGTTATATAGATTCCTTTCACCAATGTTAAAAATAACTGAGGTCAATCACATAATGAACTAGAAAATTTCCACGTGAACAAACAACAACTTACTTGTTTGTTATTCCAAAAGTTACAGCTGACGTATTTAAAAACTCTAATTACATACCAGATGTTTATCCATCAGAAGAATACTTGCAGTGTATTTGGACCATCTCCGGAATATTAAAATAATTTGAAATCTTCTTATTTCAACAATAAACAGGTTAGAGTTCTCTAAAACCACATAATCTAATTAACTCTGATACAGAATATCAAACGAACATCACGTGCATCCACATCGAATAAATGAACCACGTTGGATTAATTAACATATCAAATAAAATTTTATATAAGTTTTACAAATCCTACAAGTTTTACATATCCTACAAGTTGCCTTTCCTATAAGTTGCACTGAAAATTTTTAAATTAACAAAGGCCCTAAAGCTCGGTAATACTTACTGCTACTCTAAAGCCAACCACTTTAATTTACGCCCCGTTTTGTGCAAACTATATTCTGCCAAGCGTCGACATATAGTGCTTTTAACGAAGACGATATCATCTTGAAATCAACTTTTATCTTCCTGTGTTTCCAACACCAGGTGTGCAACGCCATGTTCTTCTATACAAAGAACGAATAACCTTCTCTAGCAACAGCTCAGGTGAAAGTGTCCTAATACGACGTATACTACCGCCTGACAACAGTTCAACGATTTGTATAATTATCAAAGGAGGGAGCCCTTATAGTGACGCTCGCAAATGGCATTTTCCGTCACCGCTTAACTTATAATTTATGCTCGCAGTTCGAAAGCTTATATTGGATTCAACAATATGTAATATTTTCACGTAGATTGTGTAGAGATAATATATTTGAATTGACTTTTATAAAATTATTAACTTAAATATTTGTCAAGATATTGCTGGAAAATAAATTTGTTACAACCTTTATTCGTTAAATTGGATTATTTACACAGATTACTAGTAATTTCGATACACTACAGGTGTGATTCGACATGTTGTTGAATTTTCCACTGATAACATGTCTTTCTAAGTACGAGAGCGAGGAATTATGAAAGATGGCGAAAGCCATCGAGTGAAATCAATAAAATATCATTGTTTCATTTAATATCTATTTGTAAATAAATACACTTTGAAAATATTAAGAAATGCGTAACTTTCCCAACAATCTGATACATCGATAGTCATCAGAGGCGACAACTTAAAAATTCACTCTTCCGGATTTCTTCATTTTCAATTAAAAGAAAAACCCATATTTTTTTTTAATTTTATAGTACATATTCGTACAAATATTTCCAATTTCCCCGTTAGGTATCATTTTCTTACACTAGATGTTTATGGGAGTTAAACGTAATTTTGTCCACGTGCATAATTTGCCTGTCTGTGCAAGATTTGTGTTACGTTTAGTAAATAAATTTCTTATAAAATCATGAGCATACTGTTAAATGTGTCACTCGTTTCAATTTTAAGCCGGGAATTATTGATACAATATACTCATAGCATTTTCAAACTAAACCGGTTCATTAATCTTTACGCACTCACCATAAAACTAAAAGGATAAAAAGAAGAGAACTAGAAATGCTTTCTCACCACGAAACAGGAAATGTCTTTCGCTTGTATTGTAACGGAAATACGGCTTCGTGATTGCTTTCAAATGGAGTTTGTAATTTCATTAGAAAGCGTACAGTGATAATTTGTAGAAAAAAGAAACGTCTCTGGCGACGCAAAAGTGTAAGAAAATGCTACCGCAGATGGTATCGAATTAGTATTTATGAATTCTGTACGCTTCCCTGATAGCGTATTGGAAACTTTTAAGACACCCTTTACCTTTGGGAATATAAAAATGTAGAAAGTAAAGAAAGCTACAATGGAACAATAGAAACTTATTAACGTATAAAATTCGCTTCGTTGAGTTTCTTTTTGATGCGAAAGTAACGCGCATTTTGGTAAGTAAATTTTGTATTTTTTTTAGAATAAAACAAAGTGATCGGCATCAGCTAATAACAGCTTTAAAATATTCCTCAAATTAGTAATACAGTGTTTATTACAAAAGCTAAGTAGCAGAAGTCACGAATAGTGGATAGGATAGGAGAAACCGAGAACCTAAAAGTTTAAATTTATAAATTACATTTGAAAAAAGAAGACACAATTTACAAAAATTATAATAAGTTATTTCAAAGTTGTAGTGCGATAAATATTATGTACGAATTTGAATCACGCGCCGCTAAAGAAGGGAGAAGTGAAGGAAGGGAACGCGCGGTAATGGGACTAGTAAGATTTTACTGGAGCATAGATATTCGTTTGTTATTATTTGTAGGCAGATTATTGGTATAAAATCCGTTTTAGCCGTAATGCTACTGTTCCGTTTATATTGTATATAATTTACCGCTTAAGGTTATGTTCCGTTTATATTGTACATAATTTACAGCTAAATTTATTTTCCATTGAAACTTGTTGATTATTTGAGTCCGCCCGGTATATTAATTGTTATTGAAAAATATCGTGTATTACTTCAAGCACCCTGCCTGTACAGTGCCGTGATATCGGTTAAACTATGCTTTTCGCATGTGCAAGAACATTCTTATCACCTTGGAGAACACACGAAGCTTGGCAGTATCGATTTTTTGTAGAAGGCCGCTAACCTACATGTTCTATGCTTCATCATCAGAAAAGTCGACTTTTGTTTCCCGTAAAGACGGACGCATTCTACAGTTTGTTTTTATCGTTATCTCTTTGTACGGCCGCATGAACATAAATGTTCTTCGCTTTGTTATAACCACAAAGGTAAGTGTTTGAAGTAATTCATTGTTTGTTTATTACCATTTATGTTAATTCGTATACATGTCTACTTTTCTCTACCATCAGTAGCTATCGAAATTACCGCAAAAGTTTACAACTGCAAACTCAATACATCCACGAATTTTAACTTATGATTTGATATACATAAAACTCAATTCATAGTTTATAAGGTACAATTATTAGTTTAGAATATTTGACAAGAGGGTAACAATGCATTTATGCGCCTAATGTGGTGCTAATACGAAGGCTAATTCGTAGAACGCAACAGAAGGTTTAACCAAATTAGTGAGGTCTTTAATGACCAACCAAGCTGGCATTTCCCCGAAAGAGGACAGCAACTCTTTTGTTAGAGTGGCAAAGCCCATAGGGGTTGGTATGGCATTCTAAGACACACTACTGCGATGTGGAAGACGGGCAACCACTACATTACCTTCTAAGTATACAGCGTACTTAAATTGTAAGTAACATGTTGGCATCCTCTGGAGCAAAATATTCCGAATTTAAAATAGCCCCATCATTCGGATCTCCGGAAGGGGACTTGTTACGTCCACCTTTCAACAATGTACTAAACCTGTTACGTCGTCATTGAACAATTTGGTAGTGGTTGACAATAAACACCAGTAGTGCGGGTATCCTACAGTTTTTAGTGAAACATTTATACCGACAGTGAAAGTGCGTGAACACAGTTGCATTCGAACCCTTGCAGAAGACGGTTGTATGAGAGCTTTTGAAAGCGACACCGACACCCAAACGTGCGTGTTATTGGTTGTCCGCGAAGCTTTTGTGTGTGAACCTTTATTGCCCACAGCGGCACACGCTTTAAGGTATTTATACCCTTAATTACGTAGTTTGTTGTAGTTGTTTTTAGTTATTACATAACCGCCCCACTGCCATCGGTTTTGCTACAAAAAGCAATTGGTCCTTCCCTATAATTAGCATATCTATATCACCTCATCCACCAACAAGCCATTGGTCCTTTGAGCCGGATTCACTAGTTCTATTGTATACGCATGTCCTAAATTAAATACACTTTTGCATTTCAGCGAGCGTTTTTTAATTAATTAATGATTTAGCTTTAAATTTGTATTCAAACCCCACATGTAGCGGTTAAAATGTGTAAATATTATTTATACTGTCTTTAAAATTAAATAAGCGATTTTGCCGTAATGTGTTAGTTTTCAGTCTTAAATTCATTTTAGCGGCATAAAACACAAAGCAACCTGAAAATTATAATTCGCTTTATACTTCTCAAATAAGAAAGGTAAAGGAATTTTCTTTGCATTAAAAGCCATTGCGCGTTTTTAGTTTCACATACAACTTTCAGTCGGTTTACAACGTAAAATATTTAACACATTTGCAGGGTAATAAATATGTTAAGCCACATGTTTAAACTTTCCTGTGATATTTGATGGTAAAAGCCGCCCGGGTTTTAAGCTGTAAATCTTACCTTTACGCTTTGTTTGACGAACCGTTAGGTTTTCTACGTGTGCTTAAGACCCCATTGCAGGCCAATAGTCATAAAACGTGATTTATTGGTTTATACGCTATTTTACTTTTTTGGTGCCTTGAACAACTCATAATATTTTAATATTTCTCAGCGCATATCTGACCGGTTACCGTTTTACAGCATTTATTGTAGGCCTTTCAGAATAACTGTCACTATGGCTCCGAAGAAATCACATGTAGCCGAGCTCGGATTGCTTAAAATACGCATTATGAAAATGTGGGAACTGGGTAACGCTATACAAAGTGACCCAACTTTAAAAACGTTGTTCTTATTCAAACAAGGGGAGTAAATGACCTTTACCAAAATTTCAATAAAATTTTAGTTGTTGTATTAGCGTCCTGTGACGAGGTAGAATTATTGAATTACAACGCTTTACGGAAGGAAGTAGATTCCGCTTATTATTGCATACTGCTGCATCTTGAAACGATGCCAGAAACGCGGGCACAAATTACGGAAAATGCTCCAAGCAGCACGGGATCAAAATTGTTACCGTTAAAGCTCCCACATTTTAATAATGAGGTAACTTTTCATCTTTCATCGATTTATTTGACAGTCTGGTCTATAATAACGCGTCGCTGTCCAATATCGAAAAATTAAATTACCTTATCAATTCCTGTAGCGGGGAGTCTTTGAAAATCATTAAATCGGTACCCATTTCGGGAGATAATTTTATCATTTCATATAACGCCTTGCGTGAGCGATTTAGCAACCCGCGTTTATTGGCAACTTTGCATTGGAAAGCTATGAAAGACTTTCCACCTTTAAAATCAGAAGACCCTAAGAAACTTAGGGCACTTATTGATTGTTTTTCAGAGAACCTTGCTGTTCTAACTAACTTAAAGTTTCCCACTGAACATTGGAACTTTATTCTGGTCGATTGTCTTTTAGAAAAACTCGATCCGTTCACTAGAAAACGCTTCGAACTCCAATCGGATCCGAAGCAAATACCCAATTTCGATGATTTGAGATATTCTTTAACTCAACAATGTGCAACGTTGGAAACCTTTTCTTCAACCGCACCTGTTTCTAATTCGACGACTGTCCATACATCTCACACATCAGTGCCTAAGAAATCATCAGCGTTTCAATTTAAACCAAAGGTTTCTTCTAACGTAGTTTCACTGGCTACACCAAGTAGCTCCAGTGACTCAAAAAATTCATTTTCGCACCATTGTCCTTCTTGCAAGGGCAATCACTTAATTTATAGATGTCAATCGTTTCTAAAGAAAACTCCGACGGAACGTTTCGATATTGTCAAACTCTTACGCCTTTGTTTAAATTGCTTACGAACAGACCATGCGTCCATGCAATGCAAATCCTATAACTCTTGTCGAACTTGCGCCAAGCCGCATCATACCTTGCTACATTTTGAACCGCAATCTGCTTCTAGCCGTTCAGCTGAACCGACCGCTACACATATGCATAAAAATGCCAATAGGACGCAGTCAGCCTCTCCTATTCCGGCAAATGTTTTGTCTTCACAGACGAATTTAAATCCTGGGGTTACTGTCTTACTCTCCACTGCTGTTGTGGAAGTTCAAGACCGGTCTGGTAGATACAAACCGATCAGGGTACTCTTAGACCCTGGCTCCCAAGCTAGCTTTATTCGAGACGATTGCGTGAGCAAACTTTGGCTTCCACGCATACGTTCTCAAGTTCCGATTTATGGACTTGGACAGACAACTTCAGCAGTCAATAGGGGTGCCGTCAGCTGCACCATTCGCTCTATGTTAGACTCTGAAAAATCTCTAGAAGCCACAACTTTTGTGCTTTCGTCAATATCTGGCAAATTACCTAGCGTTGAAGTTCCTAATAATTGGGAACACTTATGCGGCCTGCACTTTGCAGACCCGACCTGGAACTCTCCAGGAACCATTGACATGCTCCTCGGAGCAGATGTTTATCCGTTCATCATCAATGGCGGTGTTATACATGGCAAATTTCTTCAGCCTGCCGCCATAAATACAATTTTTGGTTGGACTATTATTGGTTCCACAAAAAGCTTGCAGTCTGATACTGTCCAAGCATTTTTTACTTCTGTAGAAGATCCTATCGACCAGACCCTAAGGCGGTTTTGGGAGATAGAAGAACTGCCATCCAAGCCTTATACTTCTCCAGAAGAAGAAAAGGCAGATTTGATTTTTGAAAACACGTTTTCTCGTGACCCTAGCGGTCGTTTTATTGTTGCGTTACCGTTCAACGATACTTTGCCCGTTTTGATAATTACTTTGAGATGGCTAAAAAACTATTTTCGTTGGAGCGCAAATTGCATGCTCAACCGGAGCTACGCGCCCAATACAACAATTTCATGCAGGACTATCTTGATGCGGGTCATATGGCATTACTCGATTCTCCGCCCGTTGGGAACGATAATTATTTTTACCCCATCACCCTGTGTTTAAAGAGGAAGGTCATACTTCTAAAATTCGTGTAGTTTTTGACGCCTCTGCAAAGGCTAAAAACAACGTGTCACTTAATGACACTCAATTGGCTGGACCTAGTCTCCAAAATGACATTTCGTCAACCTTACTTAAATTTCGCTCTCATCGTTTCGTTTTTACTTGTGATGTTCGCCAAATGTATCGACAAATTTTGGTTACCGAAAAACATCGAAAGTTTCAATTAATTGTGTGGCGGTTCTCCGCAGAAGAACCCATTCAGACTTATCAGCTTAATACAGTGACCTATGGTATTAAGTCATCGCCTTATCTAGCATTAAAAACTCTTCAGCAATTAGCCATTGACGAAGGCAAAAGGTTTCCGTTAGCCGCTGAGGCTATACGGTCAAATCTATATATTGACGATTTCGTCGCCGGTGGAGATTCTATACAATCGGCCCGAGAAATCAAACATCAACTTATCCGACTTTTACATTCGGCTGGTTTTGAGCTTCGAAAATGGAGTTCTAATTCAGTTTCTATTTTGGAAGGCATTCCGTCAGATTTTTGCCAATATACTTCTCTCGATTTCGATTCTGACGAATCAATAAAAATATTAGGTCTTCAATGGTCACCTACAGAAGATATTTTCTCATTTCGGGTTAAACCATTAAACCCAATATGTACAAAGCGCAACATACTTTCGCAAGTTGCCAGAATATACGATCCATTAGGGTTTTTAGCCCCACTAACACTTTTTGCAAAACGCCTAATCCAGCATCTGTGGATGTTAGGTTTAAATTGGGATGACATCCCACCAGCAGACATTTCGTCTCAATGGCAGCAGTATCAAGAAGAGTTGCCGTTATTATCGTCATTAAAGTTACCACGTTGTTTACCCCTTCGGATCCTTTTACTTGTCATTTGCATGGGTTTTGCGATGCTAGCGAGGTAGGGTATGCAGCGGTAGTGTATTTCCAGTTCATAAATCAAACTACTGGAGAAATAACTGTACAACTTGTAACCGCTAAAACAAAAGTAGCTCCAATTAAGCGCATTTCAATTCCACGTTTGGAATTATGTGCCGCCGTTTTGTTAACCGATTTACTTTCTTTTACCATTCGGTCTTATCAAGGCTTGATTGAAATCTCCGATGTTTCAGCGTGGAGTGATTCTACGGTCGCTCTCACTTGGATACGTTCTCCACCTTTTCGTTGGAAAACTTTTGTGGCAAACCGTGTTAGCCACATTCAAGAAATCATTGCACCTAGTCGATGGTTTTATATTAAATCTTCGCATAATCCGGCTGATCCTGCATCTCGGGGATTAATGCCAAGCGCGGTTATTTCATGTTCGTTATGGTGGGCGGGGCCTGAATGGCTTCACTACCCTAGTGACTCGTGGCCGCCTCAACCCACATTGTCAACCTCAATTGCTGAGGTAACTACGGAAAAGAAGATCCTAACATTTGTCGCTCAAACAGATCCAAACGTCACTGACATTTTACTAAGTCGCTTTTCATCGTTATATAAAATCCAAGGCATCGTGGCTTACATTTATAGATTTTCTAAACCCATGGCTCAACGTCATACGGGTCCTTTAACAGACATTGAATTACACAATGCTCTCATGATTATCGTTCGGCATGTACAAAATGTTACATTTTCAAAGGAAATAGCTTCGATCAAGGCAAACCGTAAATTACCTAAAAGCTTGCGAAAACTCTCTCCATTTGTTGATCCACAAAATATCTTAAGAGTAGGTGGGCGCTTGACACATTCTTCGCTTTCCTATTTCGAAAAGTTTCCTGCGTTATTGCCTCAGCGGCACCGATTAACCGAACTTATCATTCAGTCAACTCATGAAAGGTATTGCCATCCCGGTGTTAATACCACAGCGTATCTTATCCAACAGAATTTCTGGATCCTTTCTATTAAAAATTCAATCAGAAATTATTTATCATCCTGTCATAGATGTTTTCGTACCAAACCGGTCCTGGTAACTCCTCCTATGGGAGACCTGCCGGCAGCACGTATTACCCAAATCAAACCGTTCAGTATTGTTGGTGTTGATTTTGCTGGCCCTCTTTTAATAAAGGCTAACCGCCTACGAGGCTCTAAAACTCTTAAGGCCAGTATTTGTATTTTTGTTTGTTTTGCCACTAAGGCAGCACATATTGAACTTGTTTCGGATTTGTCGGCAGACGCGTTTCTTGCCGCTTTGCGACGATTTATAGCACGGCGAGGTCGCTGTTCTCAAATATTTAGTGATTGCGGTACTAATTTTGTATGTGCCTATCGTCAGCTTATGAGTTATCTGCATAGTGCAGTAACCTCAGAAAAGATAAAGTGGTCGTTTAATCCACCTAGCGCCCCTCACTTCGGTGGCTTGTGGGAAAGCGGTGTTAAGTCGGTAAAGACACACCTAGCTTGCGTAATCGGCGAACAAAAACTTACCTTTGAGGAACTGTACACAGTTCTTACACAAATTGAATCTGTTCTAAATTCAAGGCCACTCTGCGCTTTGAGTTCGGATCCAAATGACTGGCGTTGCCTAACACCAGGTCATTTCCTAACTATGGAGCCTCTTTCTGCACCACCAGATGAGGACCATTCAACCAACGTTTTACCATTAAAGAGCAGATGGAAACTCTTGCAAAAACTCCACCATGATTTTTGGGCTCGCTGGAGCCATGAGTACTTACATACTCTGAATCAAAAGGTTAAATGGCACTCTAAGGTAGGTGTCCGACAAGTTGAAAAGGACACTATTGTCCTCGTCAAAAACGACCAGCTTTCTCCACTTCAATGGAAGTTTGGTCGTATTATTAATACTTTTCCCGGTGCGGACGGTATTATACGTGTCGCGGAGATCAAAACTGCACATGGCACATTAAAACGACCTTTGGTCAAACTAGCGCCGCAACCGGTATTTTAATTTTATTTTATGTTTAGATGTATATACACATTTCTTACATGTATAGTAGTATATTATTTTTACATATTTGATTATTTTCATATATATATATATATATTTTTTTATATTTTGCATAGTTGGGAATATCGCTCGCTGTAGTGTACTACCCTATCTTTCGTTACCTGTTTTCCTAGCAAGGTCAAATCCCATGTGATTTCCTCCACCCAACCTACTTCCCTCCTTTTCAAAATTCTATGAATTTGGTGGGCGGTATGTTACGTCGTCATTGAACAATTTGGTAGTGGTTGACAATAAACACCAGTTGTGCGGGTATCCTACAGTTTTCAGTAAAATATTTATACCGACAGTGAAAGTGCGTGAACACAGTCGCATTCGAACCCTTGCAGAAGACGGTTGTATGAGAGCTTTTGAAAGCGACACCGACACCCAAACGTGCGTGTTTTTGGTTGTCCGCGAAGCTTTTGTGTGTGAAGCTTTATTGCCCACAGCGGCACAGGCTTTAAGGTATTTATACCCTTTATTACGTAGTTTGTTGTAGTTGTTTTTATTTATTACATAACCGCCCCACTGCCATCGGTATTGCTACAAAAAGCAATTGGTCCTTCCCTATAATTAGCATATCTATATCACCTCATCCCCCAACAAGCCAAAACCTTTCGCCATTTTATTTAATTATTCATTCGCATAGATTCTGTTTTTGATACTCATACACCACTCTTTATATTGGACATTACGACAATAAGTACGCTTTACTACAATTCCATTTATTTGCTGCGAAATGAAAAGTTCTCTACAATTTAAATAATCGGTACCTTGTTTTAATTATCCGTCGTCTTGGTGTATATTACTATAGAATATGTTTAATTCTTATAAAACCCAATCCTAAAGACTTTTTGAAATAATAGATCACACTTATCCGATAAAGTCTGTTTTGTGTTTCTATCAACACCTGAGTGTTTGATAACGCTGGGATTGAATTTAATTCTTGCTATAAAACAAGTTCCCATTTTTATTCTTTCTGCACATATATAACAACAGAAATTTCGTGCACACCGTTCGAGTGGTAAGTGCTTTCAGCTTTAAAAATGTACCTTTCTACGTAAATGATCTAATCCTTATCGTACCTGTTACAGTTTTCTCTGGTGAACATGACCTGTTTACCATGTTGACTTATGACTAATTGAGTAGTTACCGCTTCTATTAGCAGGCCTAATATACTACTGTACGTGAACTACAGCTGTCCCAACGTTTTCGATTATCCAAGGTTGCAGGACATTGTAATAAGATTTAATTGTAAATATTTTCTCGGTTGTTATGTTATAAAGTTTAACCAAATCATGAAGTTACATGCAATTCAATACAATAAGCAATTTATTGAACCGAACTTTAAATTTTTTATTTCAGGCAATATAATTACTTTTGGTCTTGTAAAACCTCGCCTACTCGCCGATTAAGCCCGGTCATTCTTTTCTTTCAGTCTACTTTGATATCGTAGCCAAATTTCTGGCGTACTCCACGTGTGGCTACGAATTTCGTAACATACTATTTCAGAGGATGTAATCGGAAAATATAAAGGAAGAGCCAGGAACATTCTGCGAGTCTGAGCGTAGAATGTAAGAAGTATGAAACAAGTAAGTAAACTAGATGACTTGAAAATTAAAATGGAAAATTAGCATCAGACATAGTAGAAGTTAGCGAAGTTAGGTGGTCAGAAGCGGGAGATTTTTGGAGCGAAGACTAGGGTAATTCATAAAGGATCAGAGGAAAGAAATTCGGGGGTGGGGATATTTATGCGAAGAAAGGTAGGACAAATGTAGAAAACTACTTACAAAAGGTAGAGTACTCATGGTTAGATTAGAATCTGAACCGGCAAATGTCGCAATAATGCAAATATACATGCATACCTCTAGTTACAGTGAGGAAGAGAGATATCAAAGACATACTAAGATACGTAAAAGGACAGTGAATAAAATTATGCGAAAAACGATACTACATTTTATGTTAATATACCGCATCACAACAACTACATTATTTTTTACAGCAGTCATCTTGTTCCGTTCCGAATGGACCTGCACCTTGAAGAAGTTCTAGATTACTAGAACGAGTGAAACGGCTTGAGTGTTTCAATCAGCTAAGGACTTACCTAATTGGTGGGGTTTTCCAGTGAGGAACCAGACTAAGACAGGTTTCCGAAAAGTGCAGCAGCTCGCTCGGTACTTAGATTGGCAGAGACCACAGGGATCAATATGGCATTCTAAGACACACTACTGCGATGTGAAAGGCAACAGATAACCACCACATTATCTCCCAAGTATACAGCGTACTTACATTGTTTTAAGATGATTCCATCCTCTGAGATAAAAGATTCTGGAGTTAAAATAGTTCCTCATTTGGATCTCCGGGAGGGAACTACTTCGGAAAATGTAATCGGAAAGTTTAAAGGAACAGCAGGGAACATTTTGCGAGTCGGAGCGTGGAATGTCAAAAGTATGAAGCAAGTAGGTAAGCTAGAGGCTTGAAAATTGAAATGGATAGGTAGAACTAGACTTAGTAAGGGATCAGCAAAGTTCGGTGGCCAAAGACTGGGAACTTTTGGAGTAGAGACTTTACGGTAATTCATACAGGATCAGAGAAAGAAACTTTGGCTGTGTGAACAATTATGCGAAAAAGATAGGACACTGTGAAGAAAATTACTTATAAGAGAACGGAGGAGTACTCATGGTTAGATTAGAATCTAAACCGGTAAATACAGTAATAATACACGTATACACGCCCACCTCTAGCTACAGTGACGAAGACGTAAATGCGATCTACAAAGATATCGAAGATACGTAAAAGGATATGAAAATTTAATAATTACGGAAGGATTTTAGTGCAGTGGTAGGTGACGATAGGGAAGGAGGGTAGTAGGTTTATTTGGTTGAGGCACGAGAAACGACAGGGGTAAATGGGCTGGTAGAACTTTGCGATAAGAACAATAAAATCATCACAAACACATTATTTCAACATCGTAGAAGTCGATACACATGGAAGATGACATGAGACATGGGAAGATATCAAATAGATTACATTCTTGTTAGACAACGGTTTAGGAATCAAGTAACAGACTGCATAAGCTATCCAGAAGCAGCTCTTAAATTTAAAAATCTAAAAATAAAAGGAACGGAAAAAGACATCTGACTATGAGAAACTACAAGATAAAGGTATTAACGAAAGATTTAAAAAAGCCAAATGAATTGTTGAAAAACATCGAGAAAATTTCTTATACAAAGGAAGTAGAAACAGAATGGAATAACATTAAATTCAGCTTAGACATGGCGACCAGAGATATTTCGGGGTATACACAAAAATAAAATAAGAAACCATGGATAACAAAGGATATCCTGAATTTAATAGAAGAAAGACGAAAATAGAAGTATAGATCAAACGAAACAGGAAAACAGTGATACCAAGCCATAAAATGGGAAATTATTCGAAGAAACACAATAAGAAGATCAATTTGGGTTTAGGCGAAGCTGGGGAACACGGGATACTGTTATAGCTTGAGGATGATAATGAAGAAAACAACAAAAAGAGGAAGAAAGCGTGTATATAGGGTTTGATGATCTGGAAAAAGCTTTCGACAATGTAAAATGGAAAAAAGTGTTCGAAATACTCAAACAGATTGGAATGAGTTTTAGGGATGGACGGATTGTACATAGCTTATACAAACAGTAAACTGCGCTAATAAAATTAGAGCAGGAACGTAGAGAAGTAAATATTAGGAAAGGGATGAGACAGCGATGTGTCCTGTACCCATGCATTTTTAACTTGTACATCGAAAGGCAATGAATACTGTCAAATGCAGGAAAACATTTGGAATGCTTATACAGGAAGAAAAGATTGATATGCTTAGATTTGCAGATGATATAGCGGTATTAAATGCACCTAGCAGGGAAGAGTTAGAAATTTCTTTTAATAAAATGGAAACAGTTCTAACAAAGAGATACGGTATGAAAATTAACAAAAATAAAACTAAAGTAATAGATCCACAAAAGAGGAGAAAATAAATCAAAAACAAGAATACAAATAGTTAACGAAAACTTACAAAAAGTTAAGGATTGTTGCTACCTAGAAAGGCAAATAACGCAAGATGACAAGAGAGCAAAAGATATAAGATAAAGAATACCACAAGGTCGAGCTACATTTAAACAAAAAAGCACCTGCTGTTTTCAAATACAACAAACATATAAACCAGAAAAATATAGCTTGAAACATATGTGTGAAGCGCATAACTGTACGGTTGTAAAACCTGGAGAGTAGGAAAAGCAGACAGGAAAAAGATAGAAAGCTTTTGAAATGTGGTGCTACAGACGTATGATGGAGATATCATGGACACACATAGTTAAGAACAAAGAGGTACTAGCTATAGAGAAAAACAGAAATATGTGGAAAACAGTAAAAACTAGAAGAAATAGGATGATAGGCCACACATTAAGGCATGAAAGAATAGTGCGGAACCTATCAGAAACAGAGAAAACAAAAAAGAGAGGTGGGCCTAGGTTAGACTATTGCACACAGATAGTGAAAGATGTAGTCTGTGGGAATATCAGAAAATGTGCAGGTTAGTTCAGAATATAAATTAATGGGGTACGCATCCAACCAGTTTCAAGATGGAAAACCTAATGACGAAACAAATAACTGCCCTTAAGCATGATGATTATTATAAGAAAGTATAGGTGTTGGTATTGCAATACTCTCAACTAATGTTAATTGTGCGAAAGGATTTACTGGCGAACTATTAATTCGGCAATATCCGAGTGTTGGGATCTTTGGTAGCCACAGGCTGTTTAACACCTTTTACAAACCACTGAATCTCCTTGAAATAGAGCATATAATTAGAAAACAACAGAAGGGGAACCGAACTGTATCGAGGCTCGAGAATTTCAAGAAACAGTATAGGCTAGCGTAGAATAGAAATGCGTGAAGATACGCATCCAACCAGTTTCAAAACGAAAAATTAATTTCACTTAAATATGATGATTTTTATTAACAGTTACTGGTGTTGGTATTGGAATATTTTCAACTAATGTTGATTGTGCAAAAGGATATATTGAAAAACTATTAATTGGCAAATGTTTAAGTCTTGGAGGATCTTGGTAGTTTCAGGCTGCTAAACCCTCTTCACATACCTCTACTTTTGTTTTCCCCATGCTCCACCCGATGGTGCTACAATGACAGGAAGCAAGTTTTTTTTATTTGGAAATTTTGAGTTTGGCCGAAACCGTGATGTTGTAATCAAGGTAGGGATCTTAAACGTACGTGACAACACTCACACATGGGATCTCCATTTTACTTCTCATCTGAACGAGGGCGTATTTTTGTGAAACATGCTCGCTTAACATTTTTTAAGCGGACCGTGTCGGGATTTGCACCCGGAACCTTAGGCACTCCTTCAAATACCTCTGAATATCGGGGAAATAAGGTATACATTTGTAAACAATAAAAGTGGAACCGAACTACACCTGACAAGTAAGAGCAATGTTTGAAGACAACAATAATAGAAACAAGGACATAATTGTTGAAAGCAAATGTATGGAGCACAGCACAATACGTCTATGAAATAGGGACTGAAGGAGAAGTAGACAGAAAAATGGTAGAAGCCTTTTGGAATGTTGTACTTTAGATGTTTGAGGATGATAGCATGGACAGACAAAGTTAATAACAAAGAGGTTATGGAAATAGTAGGGGATTAAAGGTATCTGTGGAAAATAACAAAAAATAGGAGAGATAGAATGATGATGAGCCATCTTGTTATTCCCGCACCACATATGACGTTTCTTGCAACTAATTAAATGTGAAGCAAGTTGCATATCCCCAAAAATGATATATATGTATATTTAAACGAAACTATTAAGTCTTGAGGATAGATTTTTACAATGTATAATTGAAAGGCATATTATAAAAGGTTAATAAAAGTTCATAAACCAGACATGAGAACGGAAACAGTACTTTATATTCAAGACGTAATATGATACTGCAGGTGCAGGTCACAGTAGGTTATAAGACAGCAATTATTAAAATTAATATTATTAAAATGTAATACTATGTATTGTATCAAGAAATAGCAGACATGAGATCTGCATTTCCCACAAGTAATGTAAGAGCAGGAATAGCATAAATACCCTCAAGAACCCAAGATGGCCAGTCATTTTCGAGCTATTACAACTTTAATATTGTTGGTTGTTCAAGCTACTCATCTTAGTTTTAATTAAATTAATTAGTGATTAATAGCTTTGAATAATTTAGATTTAATACGTTAATGAACATAGCGTAACAATTCTTTGAAACTATTTGTAGTTTTTGTATAAATAAATTTGATAGAAGAGTTTTTGGAAGAAACTTCTTTTTAAAAAGAAGCTCCCAAAGGCCAAAAACCTATCTCGCGAATTATTTAAATTCAAAACCGTGAAAGTAGATAATAAAAGTTTTAACAGTAAATTATCATTTAAAACAGCTCTGAATTAAGTAACACAGTAATCACCAACTCTTTTACAGTAAAGTAAAAATTTAATTAAAGTAGAGATGTATTGTTAAATTTTTAATAATTTTTTTTGGTGTCTCTTTTTATGAAAGATATGTTATAAACACGAATTTTGCTATTTAGTAAAGAAAAGATTTAAGCTTAAATTAAATTACTATTTACAGTTATTGTACTGTTTTATTTTAAACATGTATGTACAGTGTGTCCCAAATTGGATGTATTAAATGGGTAACTTAGTTGTTATTAAAGATACAATAAAACTGTGTGCACAGTCATGTGCCAACTTTTTGAGATCAATTCAATGGTGAAATCACAAATGAGCGATCTTCTTTTGTTTTCGAGTTATGGCCAAAAATTGATATTTTTAACAATTCTATTAATTCGTATAACTCGTTTGGTTGCAAAAATATCCAAAAATACTGTAATAGTTTTTATACGGTTTTTTACGTAGAATACAGTGGCGTACGCAAATATTTAATATTTATAATACTTTTGAAGTTATAATATAAACTTGCATTTTTTTAAATGGAAACCACAATTGGTTGTCACTTTATTTAAAAGCTCTTTTTGACAGCTTTTCAAAAATATATAGTTTAATATAATTATTTTTCAAATGGCCGAATTATTCCATGTTTTGGTATAATAAAATAATTTATTATATTGGTAATAAATAGTTGGCCGCGAAACAAAAGGTAAACAAAAACGACAATTGTTTGTATAACAAACGTAAACGAGCTTCAATCATATCTATTGCACATGCAATAAATTGTATTGTTAGTTTGTAAGTGAAGCCATTCAGTCTGTTACTAAATGGCAAAATTTGAAAATTACAAAAATACGATATGCTAGTTGCATTTATTGAGTCTGCGAGAATTCCTCTATCAGTAAAAACTTTATATTTTAACAGGTAATTGTGTAACTAATAGCAAATAATATTACTATGTCATTTGTAAATAATACAGATACCCTGAAAGACAGCAACCTAATATTAACATGTTTAAAAGGATAGATAGTAATTTACAACAGTTTGGCTGCTTTGAAAAACCAGAACGAAACAGTATGCAGTTTTTAATTAAGAGCAAACTACTGTTTCAACCATAGCATGTGGAAACAAACCCAAGAACATCATGTAGGAAAATTGAAAGGGAAATGGGTGTTTCTAAATCAGCAGCTTCTAGAATATTGAAGCGTAATAAATATCGACCCTATAAAAATAAAATTATACATAGTTTGTTTCCCGACGATTTACAAAAAAAGAAGGCGATTTTGTCAATGGTATCCCCGTAAATGTTCTGCTACTAACAATTTTGGAAATAACATTATATGGTCTGATGAAGCACTTGCTGGTCGAATGAAAATACCTATTAAACATACGAGGTGTCAGCAAGGTCGTTATGGTATGAATATTTGTTGCTACATTGTTGGTGGCAAATTTCAATACCATATTTTTGAAAACAATCATTCAGCTTGTCGCTATATTGAAATTTTGTATACCAACTTGCACGAATTACTGGAGGACATGCCTCTCGAAAAAGACAAAAAATGTGGTTCCAACAAGATGGTGCACCCTCGCACAACGCTATAATTACTCGTGATTATTTAAATAGAGAATATCTCAATAAATGGATGGGTACGTTTGGACCTGTTCAGTGGCCGCCTAGATCTCCTGACTTGTCGATATTGGACTATTTCTTGTGGAATTTTTTGAAAAAGGAAATCTATAAAACCCAGAACCATAGTATTAAAGAGTTGCGGAATTCAATTGAAGCAGCATTTCGTAAAGTTAAGGCAGTTTATTTATTAAATTTATTAAAGTTTTTAATAAAACGATGCGAACTTTGTTTAAGAGAGAATGGAGGCCTGTTTGAACAATATCTCTGAATTATCAGTAAATAAAACTATTGTAGTATTCTCATCTGTGTTCTAGTGTTTTATATATATTATGTGTGAGAGTGTTTTTGTGTGAGGGTGTGTGTGGTTGTGTGCGCATGCGTGCGTGCATGCGTGGGCGCGTGCTTGTGTGTGTGTGTGTGTGTGTTTGTGAGGGTATGAGGTGTGTGAGTATGTGTGTATTTGTGTATCCATATATGGATTATAGACTGTTTAAATGTGGATAGGTAAATATAATTTTCAATTTAAGATGTAGTTGTATTAATTTTTGTAATATATGTAGTTATGATATTGTATTCTTCTAGCTTTCAAACTTTGTTGTTTAGAGTGGTGTGGTACAATAATAAACTATTGTTTTGTGTTTACCTTTTGTTTCACGGCCAACTATAAATTACCAATACAATAAATTATTTTATTATACCAAAAACATGGAATAAATCGGCCATTTGAAAAAATAATTATACTAAACTATATATTTTTGAAAAGCTGTCAAAAAGAGCTTTTAAATAAAGTGACAACCGATTGTGGTTTCCATTTAAAAAAATGCAAGTTTATATTATAACCTCAAAAGTATTATAAATATTAAATATTTGCGTACGCCACTGTATTCTACGTAAAAAACCGTATAAAAGACTTCTACAGTATTTTTGGATATTTTTGCAAACAAACGAGTTATGAGAATTAATAGAATTGTAAAAAATATCAATTTTTGGCCATAACTCGAAAACAAAAGAAGATCGCTCATTTGTGATTTCACCATTGAATTGATCTCAAAAAGTTGGCACATGACTGTGCACACAGTTTTATTGTATCTTTAATAACAACTAAGTTACCCATTTAATACATCCAATTTGGGACACACTGTACAAAAGGGAATAATTCAAATTATATACTTATACCCCTTTCATTTAATAAAGGTAAGAAAGATAATTCTCATTCGCAAAAATTTTTAGGGTGTAAGGTAAGTGCATTATCAGATTCCGTTTATGATTTGGCAGATTGCATCGTTATCCAGTATGGATTAAATAATTGTTTATTTATTATTTTTTATTTTTTATTTTTTCCAATCTAAACGCATTTAGGAACGCTTAGTGTTTTTCTCTTCATTAATAATAATAACTTTATCTCTTAAGCTACGTCCTTTTTTATAAGAGATAGGTTTTCATATAGCAAAAGCTAATTATTCAGACTCAAGAATTGTTTTTATTTTTAATACTAGGACTGGTGATAATAATTTTTATTTATTTATGAATTCCGTTGGTACAATAAAGTTATAAGAATCCATGACCACGTCTCACAAGCCTCCATGAAGTTAGAGTTTTAGCTATTAAAAAGATATTCTTTTTCCTAGACTATCAGTTGAAGAATAAGGGCAATTCATTTCCTTTTCTGTAGGGATAATAATTTAAAAAAGGCAACAATGTTATATTGTGGTTCAGTGAATCAAACTACCACTATGGCTTTATTTTTAAATATTGTGTTTTATTGCTTAACGAAATATTCCTAGAAGCATTGAAACATTACCTCAATTTATTCATTTTCACTGTATTTTTCGAACTCTCAGTCCAAAATATAAAGGAATAAATAACAAGTTATATTTTTTCTATGAAGGAACGGTCATGCAAGTGTTGTGAAAATTATATTTCTAATGCCCTTCTTACACAAATGTGAAACTGAACTATTAAGCGTTGACCCATATACTTAATCAAGGTTAATCCTAAATTCAACGAAACTGTTATCTAAAACACCACCAAGGGTATAATGTGTATCGACCAATGTGTTTCACGAACAACGGCCAGTAAATTCCATTAGCGAAATGGACTTTTAAAACGTTGGAATAGACTATAGCAGTTTACACCACTTTACTCAATATGGATGCATTTTCATCTGCATGAAAAATCGTTTTATTGCGCTACGCCGGAGGGATAATGCTGCATTTGCATTGTCATTTTATATTAATGTTAAAGACTAAAGAGGATTGGTTTAATTCAACGTTGCAAAGAAAAAAAAGGACGAGATAATTATCAGCGTTGTGTAGTAGAGCGAAGAACGGTTTTTTAATTTGTTTGAATTTCGCGATGGTGTTTAACGCATTGCTTAATGTAGAAGCAAATTTTAGCTCTACTAACTGAATTTTATTTTACAGACGAATAAATTATTAATGAAGTCTGGCTTGGTAAAAATGATTCTTTGTTCAGTGCTTTTAGTCCGAACCTGATTAAAACCTCTCCCTAAATGATAAAGTAGATTACACAATCCCAGCTTATAAAAATACTAATATTTAGCTGTTCTCTATTCACTTATATCACTATCACTACAACGTAAACCGCCATCGGAACTTTTTTTGAGGCAACTTGAAAGACGTTTTTTAGTCAAGCAGGGATGATGTTTAATAAAGAAATTGTAACGGTATTTTGAATTAATAACCCATACTTAGACGGCTCATATAAAAATTTATAGAAATTCTCCTAAAAAATTACACTGGACACAATTTATATTAATTTTCTATAATTAATAAATAAGATCTTAGCAAAATACAGCGATACTTTGTAACGCTAGTGCATTATTTCAAGAAACATTAGGTAGCAAAAAAGAATTTATTAAATTCAGTCGGTTAAAAGAGCTTTTATCATGAAAGCACCCCCTTTGAAAAATTCATAGAAGCACAATGATAGTTACATTTATTAAAGTGACTATTTCAATGTAATATTAAATTAGTATACAAAATTAAAATAATACAGCATGTAATTTATTAAATACAGACGTAAATCCTTTTAGTATTGAATTTAGAAGAATTACAAAATGGACATTCAAGATATAACCGGTTATTTGTACAAATTCACACGGGTTCAGATGGCGAAATACACCCCTAATAACTATAAAACAGCCCTAACAAATGTGTTAGGAACATATGGTACAGGCAAAATACCCAAAGATTTCAAACGTAACATCATAGTCTATATATCAAGAAAGAGGGCTGCGGATAGATATTAAAATTTTCGAACAATAAGTGTGACGTTACACGTGTCAAAAATATTAACTAGAATTGTACAAAGACGAATGGCAAAACGAGCTGAAAAAATACTAGGAGAAAATCAATTTGGCTTTAGGCGAAACAGGGGAACACGATAAGCTATTTTAGCTCTGAGGATGCTAATGGAGAAAACAATACGCAAGGGGGAAAGCATGTATATAGATAGTTTGTAGGTCTAGAAAAATCATTCAACAGTGTAAAATGGAAAAAATGTTCTAAATACTCACAAAGTTTGGAATGAGGAATATTTGAGCGAATACGTGGTTCAATGCGCCGACATCTAGACGCACGTGTAATGACTGAAGGTGGACACATTGAACATTTACTATGATTTCTACATGTTGTATGTTTTGTTATTAATAAATTAGTTTTGTTTATTCATCTTTAATCATACTTTGATGCAGGTAATAACTACAAAATCACAATAATAATTCAGTTCGCATTTATGACGATGTATCTCTGAAGATTTTGTAAAATAATTTTTTTCTGCGGACTGGTTAATTTAGGGCAAAAAATTCAAGAGACATTTTTTGTTTAGAATGAAATAAGTTATTTAAAATAAATTTTTAAATGACAAACAAATAATAAGACAAAAAGTTAAATTGGAAATAAATTTAGGGGTTGCGTTTTTACCCCTTACAACCATGGGGTAAACCAAATAAATTATTGAGTAAGTGTATTTTTGGTAGTAAAAAATGTCACCTTAATTTTAATTTTGTAACTTTTTAATGTTTGTAAAAAAAATTAGAAACAAATTTTATGTGCCCCCTTTAAGGGGCTGTATCTTAACAAGGGATGCTTTAATGAAGTTTCTTTATATGAAAGACCCACTTCTCTTTTACGATGAGGAATCACCCCCTGAAATGTTTTACACTTATTTTGTTACACATAGGTCATTCCGAATATCGAAAACCCATACACCCACAGACAGATACCTACATGCGTCGTCACACTATCATCCGTCACAAAAATCATCGGTAGTTAACTCTCTAGTCCACCGTGCAAGTAAGATATCACAACCGGAACACTAATCTAAGGAACTAACCCATCTAAAAACTGGTTTTCTAGAAAACGCCTATCGCAACTCAAAGATCGGCAGAGTAATAAGCCGGCATCTGCATCCAACACGAACCCCCAAACCACGCTGTAATCCCGACACACAATTTTTAGCAATCCTTCCATATATACACAGAGTAGCAGACCGGAGTGGCAAAATTCTACGTAAACACAATATCAAAACAATCTATAAACCCTCTAATAAAATTTCACAAAAGCAAAACCGTAACTTTCAGTGATCCGTTGCACACTCTTCTTCATTCATCATCACTCATGCATCAAGTTCTCCCTCTATATAAACTACCACTAACGTTACTTTCGCCAGTTACTTTGCCACAACACACCTTTTGGCTTAATTGAGCTGGTAAGTCTGCTAGTTCAGAAGCAACTTTTTCATACTTATTACACTTTAACGTCTATTTAATATTTTATCATTCTTATCTTTTTTATTATTATTTTTTGTATTTATATTTCATTTTTTTATATTTTATTTTCTTTCCTTATCCTGATGGAGCCCCTTAAAAAGTAGGCGAAACGTCACCTTAGTTTATAAATGACACGGTCTCAACCGGTAACAATAATTATTTATAATGATACGATATTTTTTATAAGATATGAAGTTGATCAGTAAGGGTGCTCCGATTTAAAAAATTCTGAGAGATTTGAGTAGCTGAGATAAAACTATGTTAATTGGCCCCTTACACGACGGATTTATATTAAAAATACCGCTATCAATTGGTATTGGTAGAAATCTAAAAGTAGCTAAGCTACTAGGAGTATAGTCCTATTTGAAAAATTAGAAGAGATTCTGGTAGTTGAAAATATTCTAGACTAGTTTAATAGGTCACACAGTGAATTTATCTCAAAAAACATAGCAATGCTGTTTAACAATAGATTATATTTTTCGACACCAAACATGGTATGGGTTAGTCCCTTAATCAGTAGGAGAAGGCCCGACTTAAGAATCCCAAGAGATATGGATTCGGGGTAAAATTCTAATATTGTTAAATAGGTCGAACAAAAATGTGGTTACAAATGACTGGCGACAAAAAATTAAAAAACAGGTGTAAGTCCTTGGGGGATGGTCCAAATTTTAAGAGATTTTAATAGCTTCAAAAATTCTTGACTAATTTGACACGATATTCTACTGGAAAATGTATATAAAGTGGGTAAAAAATGCAAATATAGAAAATACATGGAAAACGTAACAGGTGTTTGGAAATTCATAAATAAGAATGCTATAAAATTCGGTGTTTCTCAAGTTCAAACTCCTAACTAATTTAAAATGTATTCTGTAAGATGTTTCTAAATCATCCGACCTAAATGTTTTTTATATTTAAAAGTAAAACGAAGTTTTAAATTAATCTATAAGATAAATTAAAAAGGGGTTTGTTACATTCCTCTTCTCAGCGTAAATTAATTCTAATAATTTTCAACTAAAATCTACTTTACTTCTAAAACGAAACTTTATTTGATAAGTTAAATATCCTGTATATTTTACTTTATAAATCTTTCTGCTGATTAATAATCAATATCCTTTCTAAGAATTCCTTAACGAAAAGTTTACGCTATATTCAGATAGTCGATGACGTGTTCCAAGTATCAGATAATTGCTTCTTATGTGTTTTTCATGGAAGGAATTCGTTGAATTAAAGCCGCGTGCTATTCGATATAAACTAGAGTTTTCCAGGTTAGTTCTGAATAAAAATACTACGTTAAGCTCTGGTCGTTAGTTGAACAAAATTAATATTCACTCTCTTTTCGAACAGCAACATGAAAGCATTTAATATATTTTTGGTTGTTTCCGTTCCGTTTTGCTTGATGAAGATTTCGGTTACGCAATGGGTCGTGCTTCTTCCGGCGGCCGCAAAGTTCCGATGAATGGTCGTCCCTTGTTATGATGGGAAAACCACCCCAAGTCGGGATCACGCACACCTCTCCTCGTTATTGAAGACGGCAACAATTACGAGGGTGAATGGTTGTTCCATATTTTATTTCTATGGGCTCACGAAACTGGTCGAAACAGTACCTTTCTGTTTTATTTGTAGACTAAATTTAATGATGGTAGAAAGATGATCGTTATGCATGTGATGGGGTGATTCTTAGTTAGATAGTAGTTATTAATGTCATTTTTGAGGAATTTGTATGTAATCGTAGTTTATAACTGTTAGTTTACCGTGAGTTTTTTTGTGTTCTAAATTTTTATTAGATTAAGACATTGTACTGCCAATGTGGCATAACTGATTTTATAGTTATAACCATTTAGAGCTGTGGTTTTTAGAATTGCGTTGGGTTTCGTTTTTGTTGCTGAAAAATTTAGTGGGAGATACCTAAAAACGACAGCTCGCTATTTCAAAACTGTTTTCTGTTTATTGTGTATATATAGGTAACTTTTACGTATGGATTGCTAATTTTTTTGTTTGGGTACTCATGTGCTATTTTACATATTTTTTTAAATTATAGATTTTTTCGTTGTGGTATATTTTGTGTTGAGTACGAATGGGTAGGTGTGTAATTTTTCTTTGTCTATTTTATTTCAGGCTCTCCTTTACGCAATTGAGGAGCAAGGATTGCTGCCACTTGTCCACCGTTGCAAAACGTCTACCACCGGTTATTCTTAATTGATGTTGAACTTAGTAAAAAAGTTCAACTTCAGACATATATGTTAATTATATTAGTCGTTAGCGCCATCCATATGTGAAAACCGGAAACTTAGCACCTGTAAATCTTAATAATTACTCATAAAAGTGTCAATCATTTGCAATGCTTACGTGCGTTTTATGGATTGATCTCGTTTAGTTTGAATTCCACTAGGTTAAACTTTATCTTGAGACGTAATATAAAATTCCGCGAATTCCACATATTTCTGTACAATTTTACTGCTTCAAGCTCAATTCTAAACCGATTTCCGGAAGGTGTAGGTTTCCTTATGATGCAGTACTACTGGGTAGGATATAGTGTTTTTAACGTGATCATGATTTTTCTTTCTTTCGGTAAGTACAACTCTTTTATCTTTTTTTAGTTTGTGCATTTTTGTGTTCAAACCTTTCTAAGCTCTAGTAAAACGTTAAAACGTTCGCATTCTACCACCAAGGTGTTATTTAGGTGTTCTGTTCAAAAACCGAATTTATCAATTTTAGATTATTATTGGGTGAAATTTCTATAAGGGAGTGAACATGGTGTATAAAGCGTTTGTAACCTAGTATTTTACAGACGGCACTGTACCAATACTTACAGTTACTTAAAACCTGGAAAGAAACAATGTTTGTTCAACAAAAATCGGCCGTGTTTCTGCATCTCATTTTAAAATTATCGTTTTCTAATATTGGTTTCCTGCTTGTCTTATCCAGCTTGCGCCATCTGGTGACGCAACATTTTCGTGGCAGGATGCGGAGCCTCCTTATGGTAAACCCAACAACCTATAAATATGTAAATCTGAAGTAGCGATCGAAATTCATTTTACATTCTGTAATACTGTTACCGAGAAGAGATTATTTTATTCCGTTTCTACATCACATCTATTCGAGCTTACGTCTCCTCAAGCTTCAATTTCCGTTTCAATATAACAGTAATATGAAATGTTACAAAATGTGGAACATGCTACAATTTTATTAAGAACTCCTACATGATTGATGGATTATCTGTCTGTCAAGTTGACTACAAAATTAATTCATCCAATGTCGAGCAATTTATTGGCCATCCAAAGTGAGATTGGGTGTATGATTTATCGGTTACTAAATTATTTTGTGTGTTGTTGGCGCTTTATCTAGATCAGCTTGAAAAGTCAATTTTAGTTTTAAATGACCTAAATTATTTTGCATTGTAAGTGTATTGGAAATATGGGGATGTGGCTGAGAGAGGCTTAAACAAAGTAACGGTTTAAATTCATGGGTTAACTAGCGAAGAAAGTAAATTCTGTGCTTAACAGATGTTGATACTTGCCTACTTTCAAAGTCAAGAAAATTGAGGAACATAAGTAAGTTGGTAAATTAAAAACATTTGTTACAAGTAGAACGGCTATTCTATACGAATTTAAAATCAAAGGCACAAAGATACGTTAATAAAAATTAAGGGTTTGGTTTCGGAAATAGCTGGTGTAGGATGTAGTGGACAAGGAACTAGATAGAAGCGAATGCGGAAAATGTGACAATCGCATTTTCTCAATTGATACAGGCTCAGAAGAGCCTAATTTTTATTTATTTTTATTTATTTGGTCTTCCCATTAGGTAGTGCAACGGAAACTCTATTTGCACAAACAACAGTTCTTTATATCAAACAGATTATACTAGCCCTTTCAACAACTCGTAGCTACAATGAAATACATAACTTTCACGACTTTTTTACCGCTAATTGCTAACAATACAAATAGTAACTTTTAAAACTACGATGCTATTTTCCTAATTACTTATATCAATGCGCTATGATTAATTTATATTATCACTACAGTAATTTATATCAATCACTTCACGAATTTATATTGCACCGTTATAAAGGCTAGGTGGTAGGTGTACTACAGAGTACTACAGCGTATAAATTTTGTCTTTAGTGGCTGCCGTGTTTGCAAAAGACTAATCTCCAGGGTATTTACAGATAAAACTCTTAATCCATTAATGTAAGCTGTATTTTATATCATACGCAGTGTCATCTACTACTGAGTAGGCAATTTATCTCCCATTAAATTCTTTTGTAATTTATTCAGTAGATGTCTAACACTCCAGAACATATTGTTATTACAATTTCTGAATTACCAACCCAAATTTAACTTACCCTTTGAGAATCGCATGTGTTTCAGATCACATGCTCTGTGTTAGTATTGCAAATAATTTTTTCCCTACCTTAGCCGTAAGTGACACTTACGTCACTGAGACGACTGTAAGTTGCATTTACTAGGATGGCTTTAAAGCGGACGTAAATTTTTACTTACTGCCCTTGGGACGTAAGAGATTGTCATCCAAATGAAAGAAGCCATGGTTGCAAATCCATTGCTAGAGGTGTAAGCTTAGATTAAATAATTCTCTATTCTTATTTTAGTCCAGTACATGGGCGTTTTTTGAATGCAAAGGGTGGGGGTAGTAACGATTTTTTAGTATGTTGTTAGGCTTGGGGCCCTAATGAAAAATCCAAATTTTCGACCTCGAGGCGCATGCGCTTGGATTTTAGGTACAAAAATTTGGTTTTTTGATAATAACTCAAAAACGGTGGCTTTCACTACAAAAAATTTTCTATACAAAGTTAAAGAAGCCAAAATTGCCTAAGTTATTTGTAGAAATTTTTTTTTGTAACATACATATATTAGGAGTTACAGCTCCGTAAAGTTGCACTATTTAAAAAAAAATTCGGAAACTTCATTTTGGTTAAGTTTTATTTTATTATTCTTACTATATATCATTATATTTTTACATAATTATAAAATAAAACTAAATAGCGCTTGAATATTATCATTTAACAGTATTATACTTTTCGTAAACAAAGTTAAAGGCAAAAAGTATATCGTATTTTTTTTCAAATTTAAGAATAGTAAATTATGATTTTAAAGCGTTACAAAAATTAATTTCTACTACATTTTAGTACGTTTCGATGATTCGGGTAGATTATTGTCGATGTCCTGGTCGTAATTTTGGTCCGTAGCTTGAAAAATGTCGTCATCCTTGTCCTCGCTTGCAATGCGGATTTCCGGCATATTTCTGCAAGATTCTTCGTTGCAAAAGCCCCGTACATTTGCTGGACGCGACGCTCTCAGCGTCGCTATAGTGCCATGTAACTCCACGAGTTTTTCGGCATGTTGAAATTTCTTCTTCTGGTAAGTTGTGGTTTGTAGTTGATGTTGATGTTCTTGATATATATATTTATATATGGAGGTCTGGATTCCAGAAGACCTGCTCCAGGAATCCTCTTGGTTTGGTGCAGTGAGCAGTTTCCCGGATCTTCCCCTCAGTTGTCCTCCTACTACACAATATTCCGGATCCTGGGTCCACTGGCCTGTGGTTTTCGCTTAACAGGACTGGCTACTCGCCACAGGCCGCTCCATCGTCAGGTAGCTCGTCTAAACAGGACTGACGGATGTGCATCCCCGACGACTTCACTTGTGTACCCATTCCTCGGCACCCCGCATAGCTGGAGAACTCCCTCAGGACGTCACCGTTCCACTGCCCACCTTTGAACGCCCGAAGGCGGTGGTCGGAATACGTGAGCTGTTACCCCATCGGAGTCTGGGCAACAACTTGCACATACAACTGAACATTTAAGTCCAGTCTTTCGGCAGCTGCATGCCCCACCACAACCCTTTTTGCAGTTACAAAATACCGATTTTAATAATAAATCGGAAGCTGGGTTTTCCGCCATTGTTATGGGAGTGAGCCCGTGTGCGTCATGCCTCCAACCCCAGTCTTCGGGATTTTTCTCTAGGCCTCTCCATTTTTTTACTTGATAGTATGTCCTAAAGGCGTGGAATTGCGCCGCGTCTTTTGTAGGTGGTAAAGAAGCAAGATTAAATTTGCTTTTCAGCGTATATTTGGCGAAGCGTTGGAAACGAATCTCTTCCAAACTCTCTTTATCCATGTAGCCACCATATAAAGCTACAAGAAAGCGTACTCCGGCTTCGGCAATCCCCTCGGACGTGGTATCTTGTCGGTTGAAAATTTCAATTATTTCACGAACCGCTCTGTTCTTTTCTATCAGCGTACAAAATTTAGTTTTTCCCTGATTGAATAGGGATGACGTAGTGTCACAACCGCATGAAGGCATGCAAGAACAGAATGTGCTTGGTTGCTTCTTTGTGTTTTAGGCAACTTGCTGAATATATGCTCTCAGCAGTTTTTCCTCTTCCAGGTTTACGGAAGTAAATACAACTTTCGGATGGTGCTAAGGTGGTCAGAAGTAGTAAAAGTTCAACGTCTTCCCCGACCACAAAACAGCATCAAATATTGATTCACTGCATAATGAAATGCAGTGTTGACAATTAGCACACCGGCATCATCTTCAGCTTGTTTAACTGTAAATGCAGCCAGCGCAAATTTGCTTTTCAGAATCGGTTCGTCAACATTAGTTGCAGGTCGATATCCTGTTTGTTCCCGATGGCACTCAATTATATAGACGCTTTTAACATGACGCATGATATTTTGCCTCTACTGCAACCAAGTCTGCCACATGCTGAATTCTTTTTATTATTTCCCGTCCCCAGTCATCATCCTGTTCTTCAGCTGCTTTTAAAATTGTAGTTTTCACTCGCAATTGTTGCATCATACAAACGAAATTTCGATAAGAAAAGTGATGTCCTCCTTTTTTTGTTTATTTAAAAAGTCCGGTGTAATTTCTTCAGAACAGAGAAAACAGTGCTTTAAAATTAAAAGTCGGCATACTAGATCTGCGGGATGTCCACCCTACTTAAGGTTCGTTATCTTTTTTACGAAAATACGTAGCGATCAGTTTGTCATTAATATAATTTTTTTGACAAGCACAATGCACAGTTACGGAGTTCTCAAAATGCGCGTATGTGCGCGATTATCTCGTAACTCACTCGATTTTAAAAGTGTCTTTACACCTCTTTCCTTTACAACGACAATGTCACTTTTATAAAGTTTTTTCACAAATAAAGCACAATTCAACTACGGGATTTTCCATTATAACAGCGTAACCTTCTGCAAGCTAGACAATAAGCACACTGACGCATACAGACTCAATGCACTGAAGGTCATTTATGACCCTCTCTCAATACCTACTAGACAGGCAGTTGTGCTCTCGTTACCTGCCTATCCGTTAAGATTTAGGGCAACCTATTAATTTAAAATTAAAGTAGTCTCCTTAAAAATTATTTCAATATGATTCGCATTTGTTTAAATTATTTAGTTTAGTTATTATCAGCCAAATAACAAAATAAAATACTTTTTTTTTAAATAGTGCAAATTCACGAAGCTGTAGTTCCTAACATATGTGTGCTACAAAAAAATTTCTGTACAAAAAATGTAGGAAATTTTGTCTTCTTTAACTTTGTATAAAACACCTTTTGTCGTGAAAGCCACCGTTTTTGAGTTTGTAATAAATATTATAATTTGTGATTCTATCTTTATTATTTATTATTAACTTTATACTCGTGACTATCAGCAAAAAAAATTACTACCCCAAATTTCCTAAACCCTAACCTGATATCACAAGGTCGAGAATTTCTTCTTATTAATGTAAGCCCAAGGTAATGTTGGATGGAGAATGGCTTGAGATAAAGAAAAACTCTTAAGACATAAACGGCTAGTCGAGTGTTAGCTCTGGGTAGATCATGAGCTTGGGTCATGGGTTGATAAAAGACCAAAAATATATTTAATGAGCGCCACCGTATTTTTCAATACGATAACCAACAAAATTTAACTGTGCTTGTATAAGGGGAATGCGGAAACCTTAACTTAACACCACTAACATAGCCATAAAACCTGAATTTCACTCTTTAGGACACACTTACCAAGATCTCAAACACCAGATGTCATACAGATGTCTCGGCTTTACCTGTGAACAAAAAAGAGTACAACATGGACACCATTTGTGTCCTCAAAAATATTTGCCAAAAAATAAAATAATAAAATTTAGGCTTCTAAAATATATACTGAGGGAATTTGTTTTTATTACACACAATTTCTAATCCGGGATGACTTGCAATTTTTTGAATGTTAAATAATAAAACATCTTTCAAAAACAAAATAGATTCTATTCTATTCTGAATCTATGTTTTTTATATATCTGACATAAGATGTCATTCACAACTTTATTAAATATACTATTTGCGTACATGTGCAAACATTCTGACAAGCAATTGACATATTATTCAATTCGCTGATTCCTCAAAACTATTTTCTTTTTACGTTACTCAAATATTTAATGTTAGATAATTTATAGTAATTTACTGTATTTTTAAAGTTATTAAATCCTAAAGAACACTCACGTGCTACGAAACTGCTCTGAACTAAAAATACTGGACCTTGACCTCAGCTGTCGGAAATTTCCATAAGCATCAAAGTTGTTTGGAATACAACGACTATATTACAAAACCAACCATAATATCCTTGTTTGATGCTATTCATCGGTAAGGTTGAAATATACGGAACACGCGTGAAATCACCTTCTACGTTACTGCATGTTATATTAACTAGGACGAAGCCATATATTCTTGCTTTGAAATATTGCCTTAAGAAATTGTTTTAAGCCACTATCGGAGATATTATACAAGATATGTCCTTAAGATATTGCACTAAGATGAAAAATATTAGTATAATCTATTTAATTAATATATACCAACTGTCTAAATGATGTTCAAAGGGGCTTCCATCTTCTTAGGCCTGTAGGGATCAACTGAACTGCTCGGAGCGAAGCTTATCGAAAATCATGCTCACGCAACCACTGTTAGGCTCGACCTCCAGACACCAAGAATTTATCAATTCTTTACTTTTTTCTAACTTTGTTAGAAGCCACGTGTTTACACACGACCATCTCGACTTCACTTGTCCTGCAAAGCAGCCTGCCCTTTCGAACGCTGATAATGAAGTGCCAATTGACAACTTGACAGAGCTTAGTAACGAACTTTAGAGCATAAACGTAAAAGAATCTATGTGTTATTATGAATTTTATAAATTAATTTCTATTGGACGGTAATTCACAAAATAAATATTTTAAATTATAGCTGTTTTATTTTTATTTTATTGAACGAAATGTAACTAGAAAAAAAATACGTTACAAGTTATTATCAAAAAACCAAATTTTTGTACCTAAAATCCAAGATTGGGGCTCGAGCGCATGTGCCTCGAGGTCGAAAACTTAGATTTTTCATTAGGGCCCCAAGCTTAACAACATACTAAAAAATCTCTACTACCCCACCTTGTGCATTCGAACACCCCTTTTTGATACCCACGTACTGGACTATTTAAATTTTAAACTTAATTGAAGGGCATTTTTAATGATTTTGAGTTTAGAGGTAGGAAAAAAAATAATATAATTACCGTGGGACGTAAGGGATTTACGGTGCCTAGACATTTTGCAGCCCGAGCGAAGAGAGGGCTGCAAACCGTCTCCTCACCGTAAATCCTACTTACGCCCCTTCGTATGTAATATATTATTGATTTTATTGGGGCCGATCGACTTTTAGTAAAAGGAGTAATTTAGCAGGTAAGCAGATTAGTTGATCTAACTTGTGTTATGTAATAGCACTATAAGAGTTTAAACAGGCCGCATGTTTTAAAATGCGTTAGGCAGTGGTGATTTCAAACAGGATTACAATAATAAACAAGAGATGTGTTTAGTGTTCTAAGAGTAAAACATTCGATTTTAGAACACTATTGCTTGAGTTTTTGCTAGTTATTTTAGTTTGGGCACTTTTTAAGTGGCTGCAAAGAAAAGATATAACCCTAATAACATGAATGATAGATACTTTGTTTCTGTAATAAAAATGCACTACGCTTAAGCAATACTGCGGTTAATTTGGCTTAAATGACGTTTTGTTCGGTAAAATACTGAATTATATGCGACTCGTCTTCTATTTACTCTACGAATTTCAAGATGTAAGTAATTTCTTCAATAAAATAACGTACGTTTCTATATCACTACTTAATACAAAAATTCGCTGCTTAAAGTTTAATTATGTCAAAGAAACAAAATTAATTTGTTACGGATAAAAATGAAGTGACGTTACGGCTTAATTTGACTCAACACGGAAAACCTCACCAGGCCCGGACACCGGAAGGATTGACAGATTGAGAGCTTTTTCTTGATTCGGTGGGTGGTGGTGCATGGCCGTTCTTAGTTGGTGGAGCTATTTGTCTGGTTAATTCCGATAACGAACGAGACTCTGGCCTGCTAACTAGGCGTATTTCCGACATCCCGAAGACCTCGCCGGTTTGGTGCGTTAACTCGTAACAAGTCGTGCGTAGTTTTTACTGTCGGCGTACAAGCAAATCTTCTTAGAGGGACAGGCGCACGAGGTAGAGCAATAACAGGTCTGAGCGGTATGCCGGTGCATAAAAGCATAACCATCACAGTAATACACAAACATACAAGCACTCATTGTGCTTGTATACAGGTGGGGTCCGGAAGTGTTGGCACCTGGATTATGGCTAGTCTATATTTCCAGTACGCCGACGCTATCAACCCCTACCTGAGTATCATACAAAACATTAAACTCGAATATGACAACATGCCTACACTACTCCTAATGCAAAATCCTTACTATGGCATAGCAATCAAACTGATAGAAAAGGAGAAATACTCGAAGAGCTAATTAACGAACTACAATTACAAGTGCTCAATGAGCCCAATAACCCTGCAACTTATAGTCATGCGGGAGCAGAAATCAATATAGATATTACACTAGTAAACGTAAAAGCTTGGGGACGAGTGACTGAATGGAAAGTACACGAACATTTAACCTTAAGTGATCACAACATAATAACATGTAACATAATAAATTCCATTGAAAAGCAACAAACATCCAACATGGAGATGCAAACCAAATATAACTTGAGGAAAGCCATCTGGGCAAAGCTAATACAAAATTTCCAACCAAATAATAACATACAACCAGAGGACACAGTACACACACGAGCTGCCAAACTAACCAAAAACATACAGCAAGCTATGAAAGAAGCAATACCACAAATTAAAAAACCAGACAAACTCAAACCACTAAACTGGTCAAACGAACTCCAACAACTTAAAAGTACTACCCGCAGGCTTAGGAAATATTATCAAAGATCAATTGATGGGAACGAAAGAGAATTTAATCTTAACAGATATAGAGAAGCCAAAGCAACATATAAAATCAAGTTAAAAGATGAAAAACAGCGAACTTTGAAACAGTTTGTTGAAAAACATCTACAACTTGATATATGGGGATTACCATATAAAATAGCCACGAAAAGAATAAGACCTCCACCCACTTATTCAACGTTAGTTAAAAACCAAAACGTTATTACTAATAATTGGAGAGACACCATCGAAACTATGCTTGAGGAGCTTCTACCAGACGACAATCTGGAAGAAGATACCCCATATCAAGCACAAATAAGATCTACAATAGGCACAGATTACGCAACCCCCTATATAACAAAAGACTTCACAGAAGAGGAAGTGAAAATCACAATTCTGCAAGGGAAAAAGAAACGAGCACCAGGTCCAGATGGAATTCAAGCGGAAATCTTACAGGCCCTAATAGAACCTCTAACAAAACCGTTTACGACATTATACAACGAATGCTTACGACAGGGCAAATTTCCAAATCCTTGGAAAGAGGGCAACCTTGCCATCTTGCAAAAAGCGAAAAAAGACGCAACGAAGGCGGACTCTTATAGACCTATATGCCTCTTAAATACCATAGGCAAAGCCTATGAAAGGCTTATAGTAAAAAAATTGAAAGCACATAGGGAAGAAACCGGAGAAAATCCAAATCAATTTGGGTTCAGAAAAGGCAAATCAACTGAAGACGCAATCAACAACATTACAAACGCGATAAAAGCAGCTACGGGTAAATACGTAATAGTAATATTCATAGACATTAAAGGGGCATTCAACAACCTATGGTGGCCCGCATTATATAAACGCCTACAAAATATTCAATGCCCAAAAACGCTGTACCAAACAATCAGGAACTACTGTCAAGACAGATATATTAAAGTACAGAGCGAAAATGAGACTATCTCTAAAAGAATTACCAAGGGATGTCCACAGGGCTCGGTCTGCGGCCCAATCCTTTGGGACATAGTGGTGGATGAGGTACTGGACTCCCTCTGCGGGGCACCGGAGATATTGTCCGTAGCTGCATACGCGGATGATATCGCCGTTGTCGTGCAGGGAGAGACATTTATTCAATTACAAACAAAATCCAATAAAGCACTAGAAATACTAAATAACTGGAGCAATAACAACAAGTTAACAATTTCTACAACCAAACCCACGTATACCATTTTCAAAGGACAATTAAAAACCGGACCAAGAATACACATACAAGATACGTTAATTAAAAGAACATCTGAAAACAAATATTTAGGAATACTCTTAGATGAGAAATTAAGCATATGGGTTCACAGAGTAAAATTAATACGACCAAAAACAAAATTAAATCAAACTCAAAGGAAGATCCTAATCAGATTAACAGGAGCATACAGAACTACGCCATAGGACGCCTTACTGGTAATCCTAAGCATAGTTCCACTAGACCTCCAAGTAATGTACAGGGCAGCCAGTTACTGGCTACGTACTAACAACCTAACCGAAATACACAATCTATTCGGACAAATCTACAGAAACAAAAAGGAAATACGAACAAGAATCGTTGATCTATGGCAAGAACGCTGGAGCATCTCAGAGACGGGAAGAAGAACATTCCAATTTCTACCAAATATAACGGAGAGAATAGAACTAAACCACATCCAACCAACCAGCGGACTAATACACTTCCTAACAGGGCATGGCCCATACGATACGTATAGGGCCAAATTTAAAATCAAGGATACAAGCGCATGTGAATGTGGACTTACAGGGGATCCAGAGCACATACTACTAGAATGCCGCCTGTACGTCGAAGACGCAGGGAAATTTAGGCAAAAATTGGAAGGTAAAAATATATACAATATACTACGAAATAGAGAAGACTGCACAGCTTTGAATCTCCTTGCACAAAATATCTCTATAGCCGAAAAAAATAGATTCATTGCCTCTTTGAGGAACAATTAACCGTAACTATCGACAAACAACGCTATTTAGCACAAAGGTATTAAACATACTCTTGGAATACCAGGGATATTCCCTGACGCCAGAAGTAACTAAACAAGAAAACAACTTTAAAAAAGGTAGAAGATAGATTACTAAGTAACTAGGTAGCGGGTAAAAATAGTTTAAGGAAATAGTTTAAGTTAGAAAGTAAGTTAGAAGATTAAGAAATTAGATTTAAGAGAGAAAAGTAAATAAATAAATATTAAGATGTCACATGAAAGGAAGAGGCGCATACAACAAACCAAAGCGGAAGAAGGAGCGGCGTTCGACGACCGCAAGGGGAAAGGGTTAAGTTAAGCTAGGGTCAAAGGGTAAGCATAAGTTAGGGTAGTGTAGTAACTTAGGTTAAGACCTGTGTCATGTATCCTGGTTTCCGGCTGCCGACGGCCGGGGACATGTCTACAGCTAGTTTTAGGTTTCAACCAGGGAAACCAATTTCCGGCTGCCGATGGTCGGGGACTCTGGAAGAAACACCTAGGTTAGTCGACGTAATCTTAGTTAGACGTAAGTTAGGTTAGGAATGTACGGCACCAAATGCCAACATCTTTCATGTTAGTTTTTAGTTAGATCGCGCACACAACGACCTGTAGTATAATTGTATAGGTTACAGGTTGACAGATAGGGCAAAGAAATAAAGTGTTTTTTTTTTAAATAACAGGTCTGTGATGCCCTTAGATGTTCTGGGTCGCATGCGCGCTACACTGAAGGAATCAGCGTGTCTTCCCTGTCCGAGTGGACCGGGTAACCCGCTGAACCTCCTTCGTGCTAGGGATTGGGGCTTGCAATTGTTCCCCATGAACGAGGAATTCCCAGTAAGCGCAAGTCATAAGCTCGCGTTGATTACGTCCCTGCCCTTTGTACACACCGCCCGTCGCTACTACCGATTGAATGATTTAGTGAGGTCTTCGGACCGGCACGCGGAGAAGTTTCGACGTCGTTGATGATGCTGGAAAGATGACCAAACTTGATTATTTAGAGGAAGTAAAAGTCGTAACAAGGTTTCCGTAGGTGAACCTGCGGAAGGATCATTAACAGATAATATACATATCCAAACCACTAGTCGGACGGGTCGGGGCGCGTTAACTTCGCCGAGGTCGATAAGAGCATGCAACACCACGATCGTTCTTACGCATCTACGATGCGAGGAAACGTATATGGGGTGTGCGCTTCGCTCGGATCTCGAGCAAGGAGTTACGACGCGCGCTGTTGCTCGAGACAAATGGTAGAACTACGGATCGCGCCAACGGTCGTCATCCCGTGGGGATGCTGGAAAACGACGACCGGGGACGCGATTCCGATATCGAACTGTGCAGCGCCGAGACGTAAACGAGAAGGGTCAAAAGGAACGACCCGATTTGGGCGTACCATCAGGTCCGGAGTGTTTACGATCCGGCCATCTCGTAACTAGCATCCCAGGTTCGAAGCGTTACTGCTCGAAGGCGAACAATCGGCCCCCGTATCCGAATAAATCGGCGACGGTGGTGCGCGGTCGGTGCACGTCCGATGGCATTTGCCTCGATCGTAGAACTATCGAAACCCAGTGTCGAGGGATCCTTGTACGCTCTGGTTGCCGTTCTGGCGACTAATAAAGGGCTCGATCAGGATTCCCACTTACCCGGTTGGTGAATCAGAGGACTCGTCGTCAAGTTAACGACGCAAATATTTAATTAGATATAAACCCTTCTAATAATAAGAGGGATCGTCGTCTTGGTTGCGACGCAAAGATTTATTGAAAAGCCCCCGTAGTATTCAGAGGGATCCGTCGTCTTATTAGCGACGCAAAGAAATATTACTTGGCAGAGGTATCGTCGTCTTGTTAGCGACGTAAAAGTTTTATTAAGAGAACTCGTCGTCCTTGTTGCGACGCAGTTATTTATATACGGGAGGACAAAGATCACCTGAGGTGACTCATATAAAGAGGCTAAACAAACAAAATCGTTGGACGACCATGAATGTCGCCACGATACAAAACACCAAGGGTAATTCAGAGAGGACTCGTCGTCTAGATAACAACGTTAAACAGAGGACCCGTCGTCTAGATAACGACGTTAAGGTTAATCAGCGGACTCGTCGTCCTCTTAGCGACGAAATATAATCTTTCGGACGAGCGTCACGATCCGAGAGGGTCGACCCTTCCGGACGATTTAACACTGAAGGCTTCTCGAGTCTCGATCGGATAAAAAGGCAACCTCCCTAAATGAGTGGGCTTGGCCGCCTCCGAGATCGTCACATTTCGAACGGTTCACGTGTGGAACTGTCAAGAAGGCAATAGGACACGGCGAGAAAAAGTCTAGCCGGTCTTCGCCTACTTGGCATCTCCTTGCGGTCGGATAGCGTTCGAGTGGCAACCGATTGGAGTGCCCGATAACGACGTTACACAAAAACCACCACGACTTAGAGGACAACAACTGACTTGGAATTCCACTATACAGTACTTAGGCATACACATTGACAGAGAACTCACTTTCAACAAACACGTAACAGAAACGCTGAATAAAACGAGACGCGCAAAAGGTTACCTTCACGGCATGCTGAGCCACAAAAACGGACTACCACTAGACATAAGATTAAAGACATACAAAACATATCCAAGACCAATTCTTAGCTACGCGACTGAGGCCTGGTACATTTACACCAACCAAAGGAACAAACGCAAACTGGAAACACTACAAAACGTAACCATGAGAACTATTACAGGCGCACCTTGGTACGTACGCAACGAGACACTAAGACACGACCTGCAACTACCAACACTAGAAACCTACTTTACACAACTAGCAACCAACATTTACAACACAATAGACACCATAGACCAAACACACCTACGCGACATTGCAACCCCACATCCACATAACTTTAACAAACCAAAAAGAAAGCCACACCCACGACACATACTAGACGTCGGTTAGCAAGTCAAAAAAAAAATAAATAAAAAAAATTAAAAAAAAAATCAATCAATCAATCAATCAAACAACAATCATCTCTCATAATCATTTTATAACTTATTCCTCATAGCTTGTGCCATTCTCACATTCACATTCTCATTTTCACAGACAAAACACAATCACATGCAAAAAACACCACCAAATTAATTATTAAGTCAGCAATCATCATCCACTCACCTAGCATCAGTAGCCAAACCATTACATGACCGGCCACAATTCCACCAACCACCTTTACCGACCAGCAACAAACAAAAAGTAACCACCAAACGGGCAAATAACGCCCAAACAAAAAGAAAACGAAGATGGCTACAAGGCAGCCATAATTTATAAAATTAATGCTGTAATAGGATGATGGGCAAAGAAGCCCAGGATCGACAAGCTGGAATGTCGATTTGCCCCGGAACGCGAATCCCGTAACAATTTTAAGGGTGAACTTGTTAGCTTTAGTGGTGAGAGGGAGTTTGAATAGAAAAAGTAATAAATATAATAAAAATATAAACATATAGAAGACGATACACGTGGAAGATGCCAGGAGATAGAGGAAGATATCATATAGATTACATTCTTGTTAGACAACGGTTTAGGAATCAAGTAAAAGACCCGGAATCAGATATAGACACTGACCACAACATCGTAATTATGAAGGCCGCACTTAAATTTAAAAATTTGAAAAAAATTAATGGAAAAGACACTTTGACTTTGAGAAGCTAAAAGATGAAGATATTAACAAAAGGTTTGAAAGGAAGTTAAATTAATTGCTTTAAGATATCGCGAAAATTTCTGATACTAAATAGAAACAGAATGGAATGACATAAATCCAGCTTTGACATGGCGACCAAAGATATTTTAGGTTATACACAAAAAGAAAATAAGAAACCATGGAAAACAGAGGATATCCTGAATTTAATATAAGAAAGAGGAAAATACAAAAATAGATCAGACGAAACAGAAAAACAGAGATATGCAGCCATAAAATGGGAAATGATTCGCAAATGCAGGAAAGCCAAAGAACAATAGATTGATGAAAATTACAAAGAGGTACAAACTAAAATGAAAATAGGAAAGACAGACAAAGCATACAAATCAATTAGAATGAATTTTAGGGATATAAAACCATATAGCAAAAATATCAGGGACGCGGGAGGAAACGTCATTATAAAAAATGCAGAGAAAGTGATTAGATGGCAAGAATATAAGTAATTTATATGCAGGAGAGGAACTTGTGGAAACCTTTTAAACCTGTTCGACTATCTATAAAGCAATCGGAAACGAACAAAAAAAGCAAGTCTGAATACTCGGTTCTGGTGGGCGATACCTTGCCCTCAGCTCCTGATGCTTTCACAAAGATCTTGATTAAGTTGTAGGTTTATCCGTAGTTGATGTAGCCTTTGGAATCTTCCGGACCAATTTGGGACTCTAACTGCCGCGGTTACTTGTAGAAACTTTCAAGGGGGGTTTCTTATTCTACGGACATAGTATGACGTCACTACTTTGTTAAATTTCACTTTACTAGACAACACTACAGGGTAAAAGCAGAAACCTTCTAGTGTATAAACGTGTCTTAAGGAAGCGATTTTAATTTTATACGCTTAACCTCACACTTGCAAGAGAATACAATCACACATAATAAATAGAGTTACTGTTAGCAATTTAAACCTCATCACCTTAAATGTATAACTCTATTTGTGATTTCGTTTAATTTAATTTCAACAAAATGTTGTTTCTTTTAACAACACTTGTGATAGCAAGATGAATGGTTCTTATAATAATTGAGTTGGTATCTCCAACCAGTTTTCTAATTCAACTAATTCAATTTTTATAACCAGAACTGCATGATCTAAACTCCTCTTTTTCTTTTATAAATATATCAGCATTAATAAAATTAAATCAACTCAATGTATCTATTTCTAATGAAAATTTTACTATTACAAAATCAATTGAAAATTAGTTTTTAAATCAGTCAATATTAATTTAAAAATTGAATTTGCATTTCATAAAAAAACATAATTAATTATCGGAAGGGACAGATCTATTTCCTACGATTCACACTTAAAATCATAAAATTATTCAATATTATAATTATTTAAATTCAGTGCCAAACACTAAATTGTATTTTAGGTTTCAAGATTGTAATAAATAATTGTTTCTAACTTTTTTTTTATTATATCCTCGTGACTATCAGCTAAAAAATTATACCTTTACATTTCCTAAACCCTAACCTGATATCACAAGGTCGAGAATTTCTTCTTATTAATGTAATCCCAAGGTAAAGTTGGATGGAGAATGGCTTGAGATAAAGAAAAACTCTTAAGACATAAACGGCTAGTCGAGTGTTAGCTCTGGGTAGATCATGAGCTTGGGTCATGGGTTGTCAAAAGACCAAAAATATATTTAATGAACGCCACTGTATTTTTCAATACTATAACCAACAAAATTTAACTGTGCTTGTATTAGGGGAATGCCGGAACCTTATGTCAACACCACTAACATAGCCATAAAACCTGAATTTCACTCTTTTAAACACACTTACCAAGACCTCAAACACCAGATGTCATACAGATGTCTCGGCTTGACCTGTGAACAAACAAAGGTACAACCTGGACACCATTTGTGTCCTCAAAATTATTTGCCAAAAATAAAATAATAGAATTTAGGTTTCTAAAATATACGCCCAGGGAATTTGTTTTCATTACACACAATTTCTAATCAGGGATGACTTGTAATTTTTTTTTACTTGAATTTTAAATAATAAAAAGTCATTCAAAAACAAAATAGATTCTATTTGAATAAATTTCTGGATTCATGTAACTATAATATTTAAATTCGTATCTTTATAAAATTTTCTCTTAATAATTTTTATGAAACAGAAATATACTAGTAAAGAATTGCATTTAATAATCTAAAGATCTCTGAATGGATCTTTCTACAAAATTTAAATATGCTAACTTGAAATTTTCTAAGTTATTCATAACACATAATTTTCTTTAAGCAATTAAGTACTTCCTCGACCTTCACAGTAAAATTTAATTATCAAAGCGTTGTTGAAATATTATATAGTTATTCTAAGTTACATTTCTTTAACAGTTAATACTCGAATTCCACATGTCGATGAAAAATGAAAGTTCATGACCTCAAAATATTCAAGCATACTTTAAATTAACGTAAGACGACATGTGAGGTCTAAATAGGACAACTGAATCTATGTTTCTTTTTATATCTTACATAAAATGTCATTCACAACTTTTTAAATGTACACTTTGTGTGCATGTGCAAACATTGTGACAAACAATAGATTTGTTATTTAATTCGTTTCCTTAAAAGCTTTTTACGTTACGAAATTTTTGATGTTCTACTTTCTTATTGCAACTTAATTAATATTCAGATTGATTAAATTCTAAAATACACTCACGTGTTATGATATTGCTCTGAATGAAAGAATTAGGACATTGACCTCAGCTGTATGGAAATTTCCTTAACCATCGATTATCAAAGTTCTTCTGAATACAACTATTATTTGATGAAACTAACTTCTGCTTGATTGAATTTAATTACTCCAACAAAAAATAGAACCTATATGAAATTGCCTTCCATGATACTGCATGAAGATATTATATAAGATGTAGCTATTTATGATATTGCTTCAAGATGTTATATAAGATATTGGATTAGGATATGATATAAGATATTGCACTATGAGAAAAATATTAGTATAATCTATTTAATTAATTTATACCAACTGTTTAATGATTTAAAGGGGCTTCCATCTCCTTAGGCCTGCAGGGATCAACTGAACCGCTCTAGGTGGGACTTATAGAAAGACATGCTCACGCTATAGCTGTTAGGTTCGACCTCCAGACACCAAAAATCAATCAATTATAAGTTCTTTTTCTTACTCTGTTAGAGGCCACTTGCCTACACACGACCATTTTGACTCCACTATCTTGTAGAGCAGCTTGCCCGTTCGAACGCTGATAATAAAGTGAACAAATTGACAACTCGACAGAGCTTAGTAACGAACCGAGGTAAAGGAATTTATGTGTTATTATCAATACTATGCATTAATTTCTATTGGACGGAAATTCACAAATTAAATATTTTAAATTATAGCTGTTTTATTTTTTATGTTAAAGAACGAAGTGTAACTAGAAAAAAAATACGTTACAAGATTTCTGAAATTAATTTCAACTTATACGAAATAATTTATCTTGTAACTGACTTTTTAGATCATAGCAATATTAAATAAAAATTTCACGCGGTAATCCATCAGTTCGATGTTCAAAAGAAATGTTTTGGAACGACTCGCACTTTATTATTTCTAGCAACGCATCATGACTTTTCCATGACATAGAAAGGCTACCATCAGGTCGTAACCTAAACGGTGCCTCTAACTTGCATGGTGGATTCCAACGACACCGAAAACGTGTCCTTACGTGGGTTATACAGGGTCAACATTCTGCATTGGTAGATAGTAACATCATGAATAAAGCGTGCTGCTGGATCTATTATTTAACATATAATTCTATCAGTTCAGGATTCTTTTATTGAACTTAAAGGTAACATCATATATTGTAATTAACAAATACTTCTAATTATTGAATTAAATTTTGTTGATCAATATCTAAAGTTGCGCTACAAGATAATAAAATTTAATTAAAGTTTGTGGATAGGAATTATACGAAACATAGATTAAGATTGGTTTGGTTAATTATTCAGGTGTGCCATGAATACTGCTATTCGAAGACTTGACGCCAAAGCACTAAGGAACAACATTTTAGCGTCTTGGTGATTGAATTACAAGTGATGGGATTTCCTTTGCAGCTGGCGGTGTCTAACGGAACAAACAACCCGAGGCGTGTTTTAGAACGGGTGGATACACAGCTATCCCGTGACTTAATTTGACTTGTCGTATCAAATTTAGATTTTTAGTTTTTAGAAATTATTAAAATTTTATTTGTGAAAATCATAAGATTTTTGTGTTGGACAAATTTGTAATACGAAATATTTTGTCGAGAAGAAGGAAACTAATAATCACTTATACGTTGTAATATTGATTCGTAGAGAATTAAAAAAATTAAACTGCTTCAAACTAACAGCATTAGAACAAAAATCAGACATTGAAAATGATGACTTTGGATATCCTATACTTAGAAATGAGTTTGAATTAGCATTAAAGGGGCTGAAAAATGGTAAGGCGCCAGGTACAGAAAAAGTGCAAACAGAAACTCTAAAAGCCGCTCGACAAGCAGTAACAGAAGGTCCCTTCCAATTTGTAAGCTATATGCATGAGACAGGCTAGATACCCAAAAATTTAAAACGTAACATCATAGTAACTATGTTACGTTTTTTTCGTAGCCGCCACGTTGGACGCCAAATTTATGCTACGTTGGCTCGTAGCCGTGCGTAACCCAAAGAAAATCAAAGAAATGACCGGGCTCAAACGGAGAGTAGGAGGGGTTGTAGAAAGCAGACCAACATATAATGTACGCGGCTGTAAGGAGTTAGTAACAATACCTGCAATAAAAAAATTAGGATAGTAAACCTGCAATAAATAAAAATTAGTTCTGCAAACCTGAAATAAAGAAAAAGAATAGCAGCAATGCAAAGTCTAAGTTATTCAGTACTTTGTAGAATGTAAATAAAAACTGTTTAGATACACTATATAATATAACAACGGTAAAAGCAATACAAAAATATTTAGTACAAAGTGAGGTAATATTGGGGAGTAGCAGAATCGTTTCCTCACACACCAATTAAACATAAATCAGACAAAATGTTTACAAAAGATAAATAGGTAAGACACAATTGATATGAGTAATTCAGCAGTATTAATTTTTCTTTCTTTCTTTTTTTTTCTATGTTTTAAAATAGCATGCAAGTCTATTGTAAAAGGTATCAGAACGACAAAGATATGGTAAAGCAACGAATAGATATTTAAAATAAATAACCAGTAGGAAATAGTTCAACTTACAAAAAGTCCTTCAGGAAACGCTTCCTCGTATTTGAAGTGTGGGATTCACGAGGTCCTGCACTAGCGAAGCACTTCACCCTTTACTGGGAGGGTGTTGATGGAACTTATCACACGTTACCCTAATCACACCTACCTATTTCACTGGTGTTAGCAACAGACATTATCACGCGACGGAACTATGTAGCACTGATAAATTTCTTGTTACTTCTATTTCCTGAGGCAATAATTTCGAAATATGTTGTAACACTAGTTTAATTTCAACTGGGACCAAATGTTTATTATCTTCATAAACATCTCAAAAAGCAGTGAGAAACTTCAACCGATACCTTTGTAAGTCGGTAATCTGTTGTATTTCGCAAACACGAAACTTGCACAAGCAAAGATCTGTTGTAGATTCTTTGGGGTTAGAAAATTCAGAAACTACCGTATCCACAGTATTTGGATAATCCAAAGTATGAACTACTCACATAAGAAAAGGACAACGCCACAAAAACACAATTAGTAAAAGCCACAAGGAAACAGTATTTCTCACGTAATTAATAGGAACGAAGAACAAAACACAAACTACAACTCTTCATCTGTTTATCTAAACTCGTTGTTATTACAACCTCTTATCGATAACTAGAAAATCAATAATATCCACTCATTATAATACGACGCATTCACCTAAGGATGTGTTTCAATCTCGATCACCTAACCACACTATCGACTTGTAGAGAGTGAAAGTCTATAATCGCGTAATATAATATAAAGGGATTATTTGCAAACGAGTTAATAAATATAAAACATAGAGATAGTAGTTGCAGAAATGCATTTACGAATTGAGTATAGAGTAAAATGTTAAACTATTAAAAATGCACGTTACAACTATACCAAACAAGAGAGGTGCGGATAGATGTAAAAATTTTCGAACAAAAAGTTTAACAGCACACGCTTCAAAAATATTAACTAGATTTGTACAAAGACAAATAGAAAAACAAGCTAAAAAATACTAGGAGAAGATCAAATTTGATTTCGACGAAACAAGGAAGCACGGGATACTATTTTAGCTCTGAGGGTGATAATGAAGAAAACAATAGAAAAGAGAAAAAGCGTGTATATAGGGTTTGTAGATATGGAAAAAGCATTCGACAATGTAAAATGGAAAAAAATGTTCGAAATACTCAAAAAGATTGGAATTAGTTATAGGGATAGATGGATAGTACAAAGCTTATACAAAGAGCAAGCAGCAGTAATAGAATTAGAGCAGGAATGTAGAGAAGTAAATATTGGGAAACTAATTTTTAACTTGTACGTCGAAGAGGTACTGAATACTGTCAAATACACAAAGACATTTGGAATTACTATGCAGGCACAATAGATTGATATGCTTTGATTTGCAGATGATATAACGGTATTAGCATCTACCAAAGAAGAGTTAGAAACTGCTCTTAATGAAATGGAAACACTTCTAACTAAGGGATACGGTATGAAAATTAACAAAAATAAAACTATAGTTTTAGTATGCAAAAGAAGGAAAAATAAATCAAAAACAAGAATATAAATAGGTAACAAGAACTTAGAGGATAAAGATTTCGGCTACCTAGGAAGCCAAATAACGCAAGATGGGAAAAGCACCAAAAATATAAAACAAAGATTAGCGCAAGGTCGTGCTACATTTAACAAGAAAAAGCGGCTACTATGTTCAAAGACAACAAACATAGAAACAAGAAAAAGATTGCTTCAGACATATGTCTGGAAAACAGCACTTTATGGCTGAGAAGCCTGAACAGTAGGAGAAACGAACAAAAAAAAAGGTAGAAGACTTTGAAGTGTCGTAAAATGAAAATATTATAGACAGACAAAGTTAAGAACAAAGATGTACTAAAAATGGTAGGGGAAGAAAGTGATATGTGGTAAACAGTACAAAATAGAAAAGATAGGATAATAGTCCACATACTGCGGCACGAAGAAATAGTGCGGAATATACTAGAAGCAGAAATAGGAAAAAAGAGAAGTAGAGGTAGACCTAGGTTAGACTATTGCACACAGATACCGAAAGATGTATGATGTAGGAATTTCAGGGAAATGTGTAGGCTAGCTCAGAATAGAAATCAATGGAGGTACGTACCCAACAAGTCCCACAATGGAGAAACAAATGATGAAAAAGAACTGTACAAACAACTACTGGTATTGGTCTTGCATCCCGACACGGCCGACTGCTTGAAAAATGGCAGGTGAGCATTTTTCACAAATATTACGCCCTCGTTTGGATGAGAGGTTAAATGGAGGTCCCGTGTGTGAGTGTAGTCACGCACGTTAAAGATCCCTACCTTGCCTGGAACGGCAAGGGTTCGGCAAAATTCTAAATTTCCAGGCAACAAAAAACTCGCCTCCTGGCCAATGTAGTACCTTCGGGTGGAGCATTGGAAATGTAAATGAACGGTATTGGTCTTGCTATATTCCCACCAAACATTAATTGTGCAAAAGGATTTACTGGAAAACTATTAATACAGCAAATGTCTAAATGCTAAGTGCTGGGGAATACTTGGTAGCTACAGGCTGCTTAATTTTGCCGAACCTTTGCTGTTTGTAAGCAATGCAGGGATCTTTTATATGCGTGACAATCTTCAAACACGGGACCTTCATTCTACCTCTCAACCGAACGAGAGCGTATTTTTGTGAAACATGCTCGCTTAACATTTTTCATGCGAACCGTGTCGGGAGAATCTCTCCTCCTCCCCTTTACATACCACGTCATACCACTGCATCTCAGTGAAATAGGACATATAATTTAAAAACAATAGAAGGGGAATCGAGCTGTATATAGGCTGTGAGAATTGCAGGGTACTGTGTAGGCTAGCTTAGAACATAAATAAGTTGAGGTACACGTTCAACCAGTTTCAAGACTTAAATCTGATGATTATTATAAACAACTACAGGTGTTGGTTGTGAAATATTTTAAACTAATGTTGATCGTGTGAATGGATATATTGCAAAAGCTATTAATTCGACAAAGATTTAAGTGCTGGGGGGACTTGGCACCCAAAGGCTGCTTACCCCCCCTTCACATACCACTGAATATCGGGGAAATAGAGTATATAATTGTAAAACAATAGAAGGTGATCGAACTGCATTAAACAAAAAAGAACAGCGGCTATGTTCAAAGACAACGAACATAGAAAAAATAAGGAAATTACTCAAAGCATATGTGTGGAGCACAACACAGTACGTCTATGAAATTGGGGTAGTAGAAAAAGCAGACATAAAGAGATAGAAACCTTCTGGAATATTGTGCTTCAGATGTATGAGGATGGTAGAATGGACAAAGTTAATAAATAGGTTATAGAAATAGTAGATGAATAAAGATACCTGTAGAAAACCAAAAAATATAGGAGGAATAGAAGAACAGAATACGTTCTAAAGCATTTTTGTGGAATAAATTTATAGAATTTCAATTACTTTAGTGAACTTTTAGCAACAAAAACACCTTGAAGATTTTATAAAAGTTTGGATGGTTTACGTGTAGTAACGCAACTGTTTCAAGATGATACTAAATTAAGACAAATCAATAACAAAAACACCTAATACGTTTTTATACCACCAGTAATAAAACCCAAGAACATCACCGTTCAAAAGAATATTTATGTAAATCTAAGTTGGATTGAGATACCTTACATCTGGTTTTCCAGTGCTCCATCCGAAAATACTACATTGGCCAAGAAGCGAGTTTTTTTTACCTGGAAAATTTTGAATTTTGCCGAACCCTTGCTGTTCCAAGCAAAGTAGGGATCTTTAACGTGCGTGACAACACTCACACACGGGACCTCCATTTTACCTCTCATCCAAACGAGGGTGTATATTTGTGAAAAATGCTCGCCTAACATTTTTCAAGCGGACCGTGTCGGGATTCGAACCTATGACCTTGGTCGTAGTAGTCACACACATACCAACTACGCCACGGAGCCATCGAATTTGACATACCACAGAACCATAAAACGTCACAAAATCAATGCGATCACTCGGACTGATGACACTAAATGACCATACAAAAGCTTTTAGTCGCACAAAGTGTGAGAACAGAATTTTTAAAACAAAAGGAAAAGTGGGATATTGCAATTAAGTTCGAAATTAGAAAGTAAAGAAAGGAATGATATTTGAGTAACTAAGGACGTGTGTAGGCCGTGGCTTCTCAGGGCTCTATGTTGAATTGTTTTGAGCTTTGCTGGATACAGAAACCAGAAAAATCAAAAGCGCGAATCGCGGAATTATATAAGTTTATATTTTTATTATATTTATTACTTTTTTCCATTCAAACTCTCTCCCACCGCTGAAGCTAACGGGTTTGCCCTTAAAATTGTTACGAAATTCGCGCTCCGGAGCAAATCAACATTCGTAACGTCACTTCATTTTTACCCGTATTTTCTTTTTTCGACATAGTTGAACTTTAAGCAGGGAATTTATTTATTAAGTAGTGACATAGAAACGTTACATCATTACGTTATTTTATTGAAGAAATTCATAACTAGTTACATTTTGAAATGTACAGATTAAATAGAACGCGAGTCGCATACAGTTCATTATTGTACCGAATAAAACGCCCTTTAAGCCAAATTAACCGCAGTATTGCTTAAGCGCAGAAAATTTTTATTACAGAAACAGAGCTAAAATTGGAACATTACGAATTAAACTTTATTAGAAAGTTCGTTACTTCAGGATTTTTCTATGACCTTTGATTGTAGCAATGCGTGGTAGACTTGTGCCACTAATTGAAATTGCTTCTGTATGCCAAGCTTTAATCTTTAGCTTTCCTATTAATATAGACGTCTCGGACCAGTCAATCGACATAATCGCATTTGAACAAGAACTTCAAACTGAAACTCAAATGGGAAAACTAATTAAAATCCCGGGAACTTAATTTCTATACATTTTGCAATTAAACCGTATTTCAAATCGTGCGACACTGAAATCTGCAAATACTAATTTTCTTTTGTTTCATACCAAGCTGAGATTATTAGCTGTTTGGCGAAGTTACAGATTTTATTTAAAGGTTTGATTTACTACATTTACTCCCTGATAGACAAATGACTTTGCTGAATAATCATTTTCTACCCAACTTCCAATTCCTTTCAGATCATCATCATTAGATTTTCAGTTCTGAACTGGTTGGACGTGTCGTTGTTTCCTATTCTGAGCTACCCTTCACATTGCCCTGAAATTCTTACAGCCTATACACCTTCACTCTCTATATGCTGTAAAGAATTAATAATTTCTTGCTTGATTTTTTTATTATTAACTTTATCCTTGTGACTATCGGCTAAAAAAATTACACCCTTAAATTTCCTAAACCCTAACCTGATATCACAAGGTCGAGAATTTCTTTTTATTAATGTAAGCCCAAGGTAAAATTGGATGGAAAATGGCTTGAGATAAAGAAAAACTCTTAAGACATAAACGGCTAGTCGAGTGTTAGCTCTGGGTAGATCATGAGCTTGGGTCATGGGTTGTTAAAAGACCAAAAATATATTTAATGAGCGCTACCGTATTTTTCAATACAATAACCAACAAAATTTAACTGTGCTTGTATAAGGGGAATGCGGAAACCTTATCTTAACACCACTAACATAGCCATAAAACCTGAATTTCACTCTTTAAAACACACTTACCAAGACCTCAAACACCAGATGTCATACAGATGTCTCGGCTTGACCTGTGGACCAACAAAGGTACAACATGGACACCATTGTGTCCTCAAAAATATTTGCCAAAAATAAAATAATAGAATTTAGGCTACTAAAATATATACCGAGGGAATTTGTTTTCATCACACTCTATTTCTAATCAGGGATGACTTGTAAAACTTTTTTTTTTGAATTCTAAATAATAAGAAGTCATTCAAAACAAAATAGATTCTATTTGGATAAATTTTCTGAATATATGTAACTACAATATTTAAGTTTGTATCTTTATAAAATTTTCTTTTAATAATTTTTCTAGAACAGAAATAGACTAGGGAAGTTTTGCATTCAAAATTAGGGAGATCTCTGAATGGATCTTTTCTATAAAATTTAAGTATATTGACTTGGAATTTCTAAGTTACTCATTGTTACTGAAACTGTTCAGCTCCCACAGTAGCTTGCTTGTTAAGTGATTATTTTATAATTTATACGCTTGGCCCTGAAAAGAAATTGAGAGTGACGAGTTTTAATTACAGCTGTCAAAGAACTTGTTGTATATAAATTTCATAAAATAGGTATAAAGGGCACAAGTGTAAGTTAATGTTGTTGTTTAATGCAAAAGGTTTATATTGTTAATTTTAGGAAAATTTTGAACACCACCATCTCTTTTATTCAACGTACCCTTATAATTCTGCTTTGTAATATAAATAAACAGAACAATGAGCCAGTACAACGTCATTTAAGAGAAGTTTTTGGTGTACGCTGCGCAACTTCTTCTTTGTTCAGCTTGCGTGCATATCCTTTGTCGACATATTCTAATAATCGTAGTTGAAGATTAGCATAAAGCGCTGGATCTTTATTCATTTTTTGCTCAAGGCACAGCAGGCGTTTATATGCCATTTCATAACTATCCGGAAGCTGAATTTTGTCGTATCGCCATAATAAACTCGAAACGTAGCGTTGCCCAACCTGTTTTGTTTCACTCTTAAGGATGGCGATGGCGCGTTTATCTTCCGATGTTATTAGAGGAACGTCCGGTCTTTTAACACCGAAATTGTCGATAGAAAAGTATTCTTGGATTTTCATATGTATGTCGTCGTTCGATGAGCAACTGCAGGAATAAAAATAAGGCTGTGCATTTGCAGCATTCAGTTTGACGTCACCGATTGAACCACAGATAATCCACCCCAACTTCGTTTTAGTCGCAATTGGCTCACCAGGTCTACCTTCCTTGATCTTTCTTGGAGGCTCAGCTCTAAATGTTTAATTCCAATGAGCAGGCGTGGTTTAGCATTCTTGTATTCAGCGATAGGAATGTTTCGTAAGTGTGCCAACGTTCCAGGAAATGATTCATAATTAAGTGTTTGTGTTGGAAAATCTAACGATTTAACGGTTCAAACGTCTGACAGTTCATATCTTTTGCTTTTAGGCATATCTCCAGAAATATCGAAGGATACTCGTCTACTATACTCCTCTAAGCGCGTCGTATCACCGGTCCACTTTAGATGAAGTGGCTCGAGTGGTCCGGTGACATCTAAAATTTGAATAATTTCGTCGTCAACTAGAGTTAAGGTCGAACCTTCGTCAAGGAACGCATAGGTTCTGAGGTATGCTTTCGGCCCGTATAGTATTACTGGAACGATTCGCATCAGTACCTTAGCCGTCGTCGTTTGATGGAGATTGATAACTTCTTGTTTTGGTGTTCCATTAACGGTTGAATTTTTGATCGCATGCAGCTTTGTATCATGCAACAGTGGATTATGTTTAAGATACATCCATCGACACCACATTCTTTATGCACTTTACATCTACCCGCATAGTGAGACCCTAAACATTTCCGGCACAGTTTATGTTGTCTCACTATGCGGGTAGATGAAAGTGCATAAAGAATGTGGTGTCGATGGATGTATCTTTAAACATAATCCACTGTTGCATGATACAAAGCTGCATGCGATCAAAAATTCAACCGTTAATGGAACACCAAAACAAGAAGTTATCAATCTCCATCAAACGACGACGGCTCAGGTACTGATGCGAATCGTTCCAGTAATACTATACGGGCCAAAGCACTCAGAACCTATGCGTTCTGACGAAGGTTCGACCTAACTCTAGTTGACGACGAGATTATTCAAATTTTAGATGTCACCGGACCACTCGAGCCACTTCATCTAAAGTGGACCGGTGATACGACGCGCTTAGAGGAGTATAGTAGACGAGTATCCTTCGATATTTCTGGAGATATGCCTAAAAGCAAAAGATATGAACTGTCGACGTTAGAACCGTTAAATCGTTAGATCTTCCAACACAAACACTTAATTATGAATCATTTCCTGGATCGTCGGCACACTTACGAAACATTCCTATCGCTGAATACAAGAATGCTAAACCACGCCTGCTCATTGAATTAAACATTTAGAGCTGAGCCTCCAAGAAAGATCAAGGAAGGTAGACCTGGTGAGCCAATTGCGACTAAAACGAAGTTGGGGTGGATTATCTGTGGTTCAATCGGTGACGTCAAACTGAATGCTGCAAATGCACAGCCTTATTTTTATGCCTGCAGTTGCTCATCGAACGACGACATACATATGAAAATCCAAGAATACTTTTCATCGACAATTTCGGTGTTAAAGACCGGACGTTCCTCTAATAACATCGGAAGATAAACGCGCCATCGCCATCCTTAAGAGTGAAACAAAACAGGTTGGGCAACGCTACGTTTCGAGTTTATTATGGCGATACGACAAAATTCAGCTTCCGGATAGTTATGAAATGGCATATAAACGCCTGCTGTGCCTTGAGCAAAAAATGAATAAAGATCCAGCGCTTTATGCTAATCTTCAACTACGATTATTAGAATATGTCGACAAAGGATATGCACGCAAGCTGAACAAAGAAGAAGTTGCGGCGTACACCAAAACTTCTCTTAAATGACGTTGTACTGGCTCATTGTTCTGTTTATTTATATTACAAAGCAGAATTATAGGACGTTGAATAAAAGAGATGGTGGTGTTCAAAATTTTCCTAAAATTAACAATATAAACCTTTGCATTAAACACATTAACTTCCTTGTGCCCTTTATACCTATTTTATGGAATTTATATACAACAAGTTCTTTGACAGCTGTAATTAAACTCGTCACTCTAATTTTTTTCAGGGCCAAGCGTATAAATTATAAAATAATCACTTAACAAGCAAGCTACTGTGGAGCTGAAATTTCATAACACTCATAATACATAAATTTCTTTAAATCAATGAAGTACTTCGTTGACCTTTACAATAAAATTGAATTATCAAAGTGCTAATATTGTAGAATGTAATTATTCTAATTTATTTTTATTTAACAGTAAATACGCGAATTTCACATGGCGATGAAAAATGCAAGTTCATGACCTCAAAATATTTAAACATATTTTAAATTAAATTAAGACGGCATATGACGTCTAGATAGGACAACTGAATCTATGTGTTTTATATATCTGACATAAGATGTCATTTACAGCTTTACCAAATGTACACTTTGTGTACGTGTAAACATTCTGACACACAATAGATTTGTTATTTAATTTGCTGTTTCATTAAAAGCTTTTTACGTTGCTCAAATTTTTAATGTTATATTCTTTATAGCAATTTAATTAATGTTCAAAGTGACTAAATCCTAAGGTACACTCACGTGCTACAAAACTGCTTTGAACGAAAGATATAGGACCTTGACCTCATCTGTCAGAAATTTCCATAACCATCAAAGTTCTTCGGAATACAACGAATATATTACAAAACCAACGTCAGCTCGAATGAATTTTTTTTAACAAAACTTAAGCTCCAAAATTTCCTCATTTGATGTTATTTATTGGTGAAGTTGAAATATACGGAACACATGTGAAATTGCCTTTTACGTTACTGCATTTTATATTAAATAAGACGTAACCATATATGTTCTTGCTTTAAAATATTGTCATGAATACAATAATTTGCATTTTCACATTTGTATACTTTAATTCCAAGAACAGTTTATTTTAGTTAATCTTCTTTGTTCATTACTTTGTAATAAAATACTTTATTAACGCGGAAACCTCAGCATCCTATTCGGTTCATTTTTAGTGACTCTTTTTCATTGTTACTTTGTAACTACCACATTCATGAGGAAACCTCAATCTCCTGTTTTGTACAAATTTACTTTATCAAGTATCCGTTGATCCAAGAAAACCTTGGATAACGTTACGGCTTGGCGTTTCACGCGCTCCACCACATCACAAGGACTTCCTGAGTTACAGTTCTGGGATTCCATCTTTACCCTCGAATGTCCGCCCAGACGACTATATATTCGAGAGCCAACCTTCAGGCCAAAGTAGTAGTCCGAAGTGCCTAGTAGTGGAAATCAGTCAGAAGAGACCACTCCGGTTCAAGCTCGAATTCATCAAACTCAATCAGTACGCCCCATCTTATCATTACGCAGCTTTAAGAGATCATGTAAGTCCAACTTTAGAGTTTACTAACTTAATGATATGCCTTTAATGTAATTCTGCTTCTAACTTTAATGTATTAGAATAAAGTGACTATGTACCGAACATCTTATAATTAACGCCGATTCAGTAGTGTGTCTAGAACTCGTATGGTTAGCATTATTGCTCGATCCCCAGGTTCTAAGGAACCTGAGTTAAATACCACCTAACGCTCTACCTCAACTACGCCCCAACATTCATGGGCAACGGTATTAAAGTGTATTTACCTTAAGAAATTGTCTTAAGTTATTATCGGAGATATTGCATGTATTAATGATGTCAAAAGGGGCTTCCATTTTCTTAGGCCTGCAGGGATCAACTGAACTGCTCTGAGCGAAGCTTATAGAAAATCATGCTCACGCCACCGCTGTTAGGCTCGACCTCCAGACACCAAGAATTTATCAATTATTTTCTTTTCCTTACTCTGTTAGAGGCCACGTGTTTAAACACGGACATTTTGACTCCACTGACTTGTAGAACAGCTTGCCCGTTCGAACGCTGATAATGAAGTGAACAAATTGACAACTCGAAAGAGCTTGGTAACTAACTTTAGAGCATAAACGTAAAAGAATCTATGTGTTATTATCAATTTTATGTATTAATTTCTATTGGACGGTAGTTCACAAATTAAATATTTTAAATTATAGTTGTTTTATTTTTATTTTAAAGACCGAAGTGTAACTAGAAAAAAAATACGTTACAATGCGATACTCTAGTCCAGGCGTATCTCTACATCTCATTTTTCCTTTTTTTGTTTCTCACACAAATGCTTTTAGCAGGCTTTTCCTTGTTCCATGTTTGTTTTCTATGCACACAGTAGTTGCTTTTTTTTTGTAGCGCGGCCTTGCGCTATTCTTTATTTTATATTTTTAGCATTTTTCCATTTTGGCTTCCTAAGTAGAAAAAATCCTTAACCTCTTGGAAGTTATCATTACCTATTTGTATTCTGGTTTTTGACTTATTTCCCCTTCTTTACATACTAGTACTTTAGTTTTATTTTTGTTACAGCATTGTTCTGCACATATAGGTGGATTTTCATTCAGCACATGCAGCGCATAAGTATCTACTTTCTCGTCAAATTTTGTTTGTAGTGCACACGCGACATGCTCTTACTGGTCTTTGCTTTTTCTCTGATGCTGGTATGCTTACTAAATGATAGAAATTTTCTGGTGGGGGGTTTATCAATTTTTTCATTTTGTTATCAATATGTACGCATACAAAATGCTCTCGAAATTTCAAAGATTTCACTATGTAACCTATAATTTAGCGGCAAAGCAGGTATGCATTATGGATGTATATTTCAAATATGTGCAATGCAATTTTTTGATCAGTTAATTGTTTTCTTTACAACGCTATAGTAGCTGAGCATTTGGTCGGATTGGTCTATACCACATTCCAGTGTTATGATCATTAATTATATTTGGTTTTTGGGACTCTTTTCCATTTCTATTACGAACTTCCAACATTTCTAATTTAAACATGTTTGTCTTTCTATTTACTGACGACAACCAAATTTCTTTTGCGCCACACACACTTGCCTTCTTTTTAGTTTGTCTGAAACAACAAATTTTGTATTTTTTTCTGAATATTGCGTAAGGTGCCGTTTTTCGGGATGTTGTTTCATTGGTAAGGGACACTCAAGGTGATGCTGAAGGACGTAATATTGAAGATTCGGAGAAACCTGCGCCTACGGCGGTTTTGTCAAGGGAGTCGGAGCACCTTGTAGAAGTTACAATGCCAGAATTGCCTTCAACATCGAGAGGACAGCGCAATTCGTCAACCACCAGCAACGGAAGCGTTGTTGACGGCTTTTACGATCTGAAAATTTTAAAGTTTAGGGCGAGAAAAGCGCATACCGTCATTCACAAGAGGGTGACGAAAACCTTCAAAACGATTGTCGTCGACGACATGAAGTTGATTCGAAACGCTGCGGACGAGTTCCGAAACGTTGAAAATCAACTAATTGATATAGGGTGATGTGGCTTTGCGTAGGGAATGCTAGAAGGGCAAGGGTTGTAGCAGGGGGTTCAGCGGAGAACATGACCGTTTCAGATCAACAGGATGGCATGAGCTAAAAAGCGTTTGTACTGGGCAAGGCATCGTAAACTACAGTAACCGCCATGGCTACGTCGAGGTTTGCCGTTCGGGTCGATGCCAAGCCTGGAAAGGAGGACGTCATGTCGACTGTGAAGAAGGTCGTTTCGGATCGTAGTGGGTTTGTGGTGGTCGGAACTCGCAGGACTCGCAGAGGGGGTTTCGTCGTCGAGTGTGCTGGCTGAAAGAGTGCGAGAAAGCTACATATAGTTCAAGGTCGGAGGAAACTGCCAGGATCTCGTAGCGAAGACTATCGAGAAGAGGCTTCCACGGATCGTTCTCCCGTGGGATGAAGGCAAAAGTCTTGTCCGGCAGACCGCAAACCAGAATTTGCGGTTAGACAATTTGAAGCTATCAAATCACCTGAGAGAGAAGTTTAAGTGTGGCAAAAAAGGTCTTCGGGATCCCTTCCCCAACGTCGTTTTGAAATGATCCCCACACTTCGAAGGCGTATATTAGCTGATGGTAATAACCTCAATTGGCAAAGAGTTTAGTACGGGCCCGGGACCACTTCCCGATGACGCAGTGCTATCGGTGCTACGAGTACAGCCATCGATCGCTGGAGTTCAGGGAAAAGGTACAGTGGTGCGATAACTTTGCCGAAGTCGGACATGAATTCAAACATTATCGGAATGCAGTTCCCTGCTGTGGGGTTCGCGTCAGAGCTAACGACAGAACAATTGGTGGCGCAAAAGTCGATACGACCCACGACGCTAATTCGAGCAGATGCTACGTCTGAAGAACGCAATCACACGCAATATTGGCAATATTGAATATGGACTGTGAAGACCAAATAAAATTTGAAAGAAGTAAGATTAAATTTGTGCAATTAAATCTCGGTAAAGACAAAAGGACCACAAATAACTTCCTAAAGTTATTCAACGGGAACAAGATCGATATCGGGCTTATACAGGAACCGCACCTATATAGCCATAAAATAACGGGTTTGGGGGGTCATCGTATACACAGATAGCGAACAACCACGCAGCTGAATTATAAATAATGGGACGTGCGTAGGAATAACCCTAAATAATTTGACGAACAAGTTTTTAACGACGATCATAATGAAAACAGTTAAATACTCCCGGCGGGAAAATTCCTAAATCGAGGATTTAATAAAAAGCAAATCAAGAACATTATTCATAAAATTGGCCGAAATAAAAAACTAATATCGGGAGAGACTTGAATGCCAAATTGCCATTATGAGATGAACTAATGAGCTGTCAGGTCGCTGATCTTTTAACGGAATAAGATTTTAGCGTGATCAATAACAACGATTCACCTACGTTTGGGGGGCATAGGGGCAGCAGTTATTTATATATTACTCAAATTTAGACCAGGGTAGAAAATGAATTAACGACATCAAATAATTTTAATCACCCTGTATAAAGAAACAAATAGAAATTACGTGCGAAATTTATATTAATTAATTAAATTTTTAAGTAACGGGTATTAAACAAAGTGTACAGATAATAATTAATATTTAATTGGTATTCGCTAAAAATTAAAGGGTAGAAGTCAATGCCATTCATTATTATTTTAATTGGAGTTAATTGAACCATTAGTAATATATAATAAGCATAGAAGCCTGTGAAAATCCAAGGTTGGTAACAAACAGCTAAAAGGAAGGTTAAAATACCATGAAACAAAGCTCGGAGAATTATATTAAAACGTTCATTAGGAGCACATACCTGCAAACTTTTAAATGTCAAAGTTCTAATAAATTTGAATAGATAAACATGCAGCTTCTACGTATATTGGAAACGGTCGGATTTTTTAGCAGGAAATGCTAGATGAGGGGTTATTTTACTCACGTAGGAATCCACGTGGATTTAAATAGCATATAGACTGGAATATTGATTTGTACTATTCAGACCAGGGTAGAAAGGGATGGATAAAACGCGTAAAGCAGAGACACTGGTAATAAAAGGCGTAATTTGTGAAGCTTCACTAGGTCTACGATTGGTTGAAATAAGATGCAAACATGAGAGAGGAAAGCACATCAGTTGGTGTGTAAAATTAATTAGATGTTCTCGGACGTGTTGCGAGCCGTGTGGAAATTTCTTAGATTTTCAACTTTGACGTGTGCAAATTTTTAGTAGAATCGCTGTGCTGAGCCGTCGGAAGGGAAAATAGAATGCGAAATTCTAAAAATTGTCCGTTGCGGGACAAATTCGACTTGCAAGCGGACCATTATATAAACCCGGGCTAATAGGAGTTTCGCTCTCTTAGATTTTTGATTTTTCAATACTTTAAACAGTTTTGCTCTTTATTTTTTTGATTATTCGATACTTTAAGTAGAATACGTGGTGATTACGTGCTACAATAAAAGTTATTAAGTGCACTTAGAGAAGATACAAGGTAATAAAGTCTAGTTATATTTGCGAGTATTACTGTACCACTTACCCAAATTAGTAACGATAAATAAATAAATAAAAGTAGGCAGTTTTGGGTATAACGTGAAAGAATTATAAATTTCAGCGCTATTTTTCGGGGGTGTTCATAATCAAATGTTATTCGTAAACGTTATTGGATCCACAAAACAAGATTTAGATATACGTAGATGAATTCCTGAGAAGCCCTGAAACCTTTTTAGACGAATGGTGGTGTACAAAAATTTCAAAAGCGGTCAGAATCTGAAGCCGTAAACATAAACCAGCTGGAATGGTGGAGTTAGCAAGGACGATGTACATTGGAGCCCCGAGTGCATTAACCTTCAGGTAACTTATGCTTTGTTGTTCGATCTTTGATGTTTTGGTGTGTGTTGAATATCTTTATAATTTGTTTGATAAAAATGGAGAGTAGTAAATTTGTATATACAACAAATTTTTTATTTTAAGGTAAAATTTTCTTGTATAAGTAGAAAGGAGTATTTATCAGGTTTATGTTTTTGATTATGATGAAAATTTGGGTCTGTCTTTGAGCTCAATTAGACTAACCTGTTAAATTAACGTAAAGGGGTGGGAGATACTCCCTTTTATTCAGACTCAGGTCTGCAAATATTGTTTATTTAATTCGCATGCATCCTACAAGGACTCTAATTCTGGATGCAAATTAAAATGATGACAAATTTTAACTTGAAATTTTATTATGTTGAAAATTATGCTGAAATTTAATTTTGAAATTTTAATGTATTATGAATATTGATGTAAATAGAGTTAACGTTGATGTTTGTGGTAGGAATGTGTTTGTTTTTTTTATGAATGAGGATGAAAGTTTTAACTAGGTGAGCAGTCGAGGCGGAGAGGTAAAGAGGCGATTATCAGAAGAGAATCACAGCAATCTATATATATATATATATATATATATATATATATATAGATTGCTGTGATTCTCTTCTGATAATCGCCTATATATATATATATATATATATATATATATATATATTAATAGAGAGAAATAATCCACATTTGGAATGCAAATGAATGCTTAATATATATTAATAGTTATTAAGATGAAATGAAAACCCAACTTTTGTATTTAAAGTTGAATTACCATTTCAAATCGAACTAGTAATTGAAAACCACTAAAAGAACGGCTACAGCAGGATTTGAATTTCTCTCTATTAATAATAATATAATTACATGTTTGTATTATTCCGAACGTTGCAAAAATGGGATGATCAAGTTATTAGTACATGAATTATGTATATAACTAGATTCAATTTCCTTAAATGCAAGACGTAATTGAAAATCATTAACAAGGGCCAAGCTTCAGTAGTATTAAGTATAACATCTTCTAAACAATTAGGCTAGATAGCTCAATTGGTTAGAGCACTGATCCGGAGAATCAGAGGTTGCAAGTTCAAATCCTGCTGTAGCCGTTCTTTTAGTGGTTTTGAATTACTAGTTCGATTTGAAATGGTAATTCAACTTTAAAATACAAAAGTTGGGTTTTCATTTCATCTTAATAACTATATATATATATATATATATATATATATATATATATATATATATATATATATATATGTTACTGCAGCCTCGCACGAGATGTTGGAGATCATTTATAATTGGGAACTGTGTAATATTTACATAATCAACCGTCCGTCGAGGGCCTGTAAAGACCAGTCAAGACGGTTAATTAAGGCCAGGCAGACTAAACTCAGCGGCGTAGGTCGTGGTTCAAACTCTTAACTAAACCCTTACTTGTACTTACCAAATATGCGATATGGATAAAAATCATCAATACATATATTAACAATTTATGATAAACATGGGCGCCAATCAGCGGAAAGGCACTGATACCTAATAAAAGTAATCATGAAATAAACTCGTAGTTTAGAAAAAGCAATAACATTTTATTATACCATCGACTGTCAGGAATAGCATGTATAAACAAATAAATAACAGTCTGGAACTCGAAATGCAATAAGGCCTACAGGGCCCACTATTACGACATAAAATAACGTAACTCTATCTAACCTAATTGTTATCTTGGGACGTGCACGTCATCACATATACCTAACCTTAGCCTAACTATGATTAACTTAATACCTTTAATTAATTTAACAAAAGCACTAATAAGATTGCATATCCTATTTTTAATTGTTTACAGATTACTTGTTTTACAAGCAACTATGCTAATTGATAAAACAGAACTAAAATTCCAAATAGACGCAATACCACACCTTATCAAATGTCTGCATCAGCGTTTAATACAAAAAAGTACAAGAATCTATTTTAAAAATTATACTAATAAAATTAATATTGTGCACAGATGCAATATATTACAAAAAAGTATTTGTAAGTATAGTATAAAAGCGAAACGTTATTTATAAAAATATATTAATGCTGTACATCTTGTGTTAAACCATTTCTTACTTTACAAAGAAAAACAACAATGAAAAGTCTTTGTAACCAACCATTTGTAAATATTCATAACACAAAACAACAAAATAACTTCGCGGGCAACGTTGTTCAAAAAGAAGTAACAATTATTTGACAGGCCCGATAATGTATGTACACCGGTACCCAGAATTAATACTCAGGTTAACTCGTTACAATTCAATAATGGTCTACATAAATCGATGTAGTATCAGAAGGAAATTTATATCAAAGTGTTACTTGCATTATTAAAAATAAATGTCCTTTCAAACAAAATAAGTACTTACGTGTTCTAAGCAACACTCAAACACGTCTTCACCCAAAGACACACATAAAAAAAAGCCTGGAATCATGGCCGTTTCTTTACATCTGACCACATTCCTGCAAACCCCCAATCAATTCGTCCGGCCCTGCGGCCGCATCATATGTTTTAAATACCAGAAACTAAACCCTCTCAATACATTGTATTGTAAATATTATGCGATCCCAGGTACCGTAGATGTAAAACGAAAGCTTTTTAAAATATAGAAGAATTCGCTTGTATGAGGTTATTCCACCACGGTCTATGCAGGCTTTGTAAAACGTACATATAATTCAACCACGATTCGTGAAATATACAAGTGATAATTAAATTGTGTCAACTATTAATACTATAAGAATTGGTACGCAGTAGCGTAACATTATATAAAAAATAATTATAAAATTTATGCTCAACAAAGCGATTGAAAATCGGGTTGTTACAACTGATATCAGACGAGGTAACGCTCTCTGATCATAAATTAATAACGTAGGATGTTGATGCTAAATGCTGCAAGAAAAGTCAATGCAACAGTAGAAAGAGAGGTGGAACAACGCTGCCACGGGTAGGTTGACGCACAAATTTATACCGAGCATAGAAGCTAAAGATAAGGTGGGGTTTAAGTTCGATTATAACATGGTGCAGCTAGTAACAGGGCACGCGGCACTGAAAGTACCTGTGAAGATTCGCATTGAGCGAGAACCACCACTGCGAATGCGGTGAGGACGTTGAAAACACCGAGCCCGTCCTATTTGACTGCCCACTCGAGATGACAAACAGAAGGTTAGCAGATTAGAAACGAGCCGAACAGCCTAGAAGAAGTCCAGGAAGTAGTTAACCCGAATGCATTCTGGGTGATTTTTAAGGAATTTACAGGATGGGTTTAGAGATTGTACGACGACAACCGCGTGTAAATTGGGGCTAGAGGATGGAGAGATTACAAAAATAGAGTATTGGACTTGGCGTGATATTTGAGCTTAGGAAAGGAAAAAAGAGAAAAAATACACAAGCAGAAACCAAAACAAAACACCCATAGATAATTATGCAAGACGAACTCCACATACAATCAATATCTTGCCTAAAACGTGCGGAATCCCGTATTAAATCAAAACTATAATCATCGGGCAAATAAATAACAAACTAAAATCAGAAACCCTAATACACTTAAACCAACCAAATAAACCAACTAAACTAGAGGGACACCACGCATCTCTTCGGACTTAAAAGTGCTACTTGACTACCCATTTAAAATGGTTAACAGAGGGTTAGGGGACAAGACATTAGCTGTCATGGGGCTGGAATGACCCTACATTTGATTTTCTAATGCTCCACTCAAAAGGTACTACATTGGCCAGGAAGCGAGTCTTTGTTTTACCTGGAAATTTTCAGTTTTTCCGAACTCTTGCTGTTGCAAGCAAAGTGGGGATCTTTAACGTGCGTGACAATACTCACACACGGGACCTCCATTTTACCTCTCATCTGAACGAGGGCGTCTTTTTGTGAAAAATGCTCGCCTAACATTTTTCAAGCGGACCGTGTCGAGATTTGAACCCGGGACCTTGGACATAGTAGTCCCACGCATAGCAACTACACAATGAAACCCCCTAGGGGGCTGAAAGGACTTTACATGCGATTTTCCAATGCTTCACCTGAAGGTACTATAATGGCCAGAAGCGATTTTTTTTACCTGTAAAAATTTTGAATTTTACCAAACTCTTGCTGTTCCAAGCAAGGTAGGGATCCTTAACGGCATGACAACACTCACACACGCCACTTTTATTTTACCTCTCATCCGAACGAGGGCGTATTTTTGTGAAAAATGCTCGCCTAACATTTTTCAAGTGGACCGTGTCGGGATTCAAATCTGGGACCTTGGGCGTATTAGTCACACGCATAGCAACTACACCACGGAGCCGCCGGCTGGAACGACCTTACATTTGATTTTCCAATGCTCCGCCCGAAGGTACTACATTGTCCAGGAAACGAGTTTTTTTTACCGGGAAATTTTGAATTTTGCTGAACCCTTGCTATTGCAAGCAAGGTAGGGATCTTTAGCTTGCGTAACAAGACTCACACACGTGACCTCCATTTTACCTCTCATCCGAACGAGGGCGTATTTCTTATGAAAGATGCTCGCTTAACATTTTTCAAGCGTACCGTGTCGGTATTTGAACCTGCGACCTTGTGAATAGTAATCACACTACACCACGGAGCCGCTTTATCTGGAATGACCTTACATGTGGTTTTCCAATACTCCACCCGAAGGTACTACATAGGCCAACTACACCACGAAGCCGCTTCAGCTGGAATGAACAGTGGAAATCCAAGGAGTGGCTAACTAGAAGGCGTCTGGGTAGTCTTGAAGGAGTTTGCAGGAAGGGTCACGAGACTATATATTGAGAACTGGGTGTAAACCGGGGGGGATTGAAATTTTCAGTTGGAGGTAGCTTCGACTTGACATAAAATTTACTCTGTGGCACTGTATAACTTAATTTACAAAAATATTTTATAAAAAACCTAAAACTAAACCCCCATATATCTAAATATGCACGATGGAATTTCATACTATATCACTGTCTTTTTAAAACACGGGAAAACCATGGGTTATTAATACAAAATTTTAAACCGGACTAATAAATAACAATACTAAATCAGAGTTTTTGACTAACATAAACTAACTAAATAAATCAATTAAACGAAACTAGAAAATAAATTAGAGTGGGACCCACCTCGATTTAAAAGTGATAGTAACTGATTTCCCAGGACATTAGTACATACCCATCTCCCTTAGCAGTATGAGATAATTAGGTGTATGAAGACGTCCAGATCTTCGGAACCTGGAAAAATTTATATTCGAGGTATTTGTAAATATTATGGCGGCTGTACTCGCATAAGCATTGATTTGTAATTATTCGCAAACGAATACATCTGAAATGACGTTTGCGCTAGCAATTAGCATGTATTTAGCATAAAGACACGGAACGCCAACTGCTTCACTATTTTTTAAAACGATGTTTATTTTGAAAACGCGACTCGTACATAGCTCTTCAACCGGTTCGCCGCAAGTTAGCGGAGAGTGTTTTACTTCTACGGCTACGAGACGAAGTAGAATAGCAAGAGGGTCTCGTCAACGACCAATTCGCCTTCACATCAGACCATTCCAGCGTCTATCAGATCCTGCGCCTGGCGGAGTTCGTCACCGATGGATTCAACAGGAAGTAGTCGTCCGGTGTCGTTCTCCTTAACGTTTTCAAGGTTTTCGATCGAGTGCGGTATCATGTACTCCTCTACCAGCTGCTAGTGTTAAACATCTACCAAGGACTGACAAAACTTTCTGAACCAAAGAAGATTCCAAGTAAAGATATACATCTTCCTTTTCTTATCTTTACAGATGGAAGCCGACGTGCTGCAAGCTTCTCTTCTCTTACCGCTGTTCATTCGCGACGTACTAAAACTAGCGACACGCACATGTTTCTGTACTCTGACAACACGACAGTAGCCACCAAGTTAGTTAGTGACAAGAAAACTTCAGGAACCCGCTACCGCCTTGGAGAAATTGTTCCGAACATGACTTGTCAGCGTCAACTAGGACAAAAGCATCGCTATATTCTTAAAGTAAAAGAAGGTCCTTCAACCAAAAAAGATCTTCATAATCTACAACGAAGTCATCCCATGGAAGGTCCACACCGAGTACCTGAAAGTAACCGTCGGCTTGAAGACTCACCTGGGGAGTCTACATCGCCGGCAACACTTCAAGAGCCAATGCATCAACGACCAGCCTGTACCCGCTACTCAACAGAAGAAGCCAGCGCGACATCGCGAACAAGATCAGACACACAAGATAGTAATGATCTACAACGAGGCCATTCCAATAAAAGCTCATTCAAGGTTGCTGCAAAATCTTTAACGTTTTTTCATGCGTTTGAAATGCTATAAATCGCTCCGATTATAAAATATCCGCTGCCATAGCTTCTTAAATAAAGAGAGGTGAAAGCATCGAAACTTATCATCATGATCTATTTGGAGAAAACGCTGCTACCGTAGGAACGGTAAGAAAATGGGCCGCAGTGTTTTTTAAAAGTAACTGTACAAATACACCATGCAAGTAAAGTGAACAGTTCGTTATTAATAATGAGCTGTTATGGAAAATTGTGGAAAGGTTAGACAGTATAAATGTTTAAATATATAGTGTTTATGATATGTTACGTTTCTCGTGGCAGCCACGTTGGGCGCCAAATCTATGCTACGTTGGCTCGTAGCCGTGCGTAACACGAAAAAATCAAAGAAATGACCGGGCTCAATCGGAGATTAGGGGGGGTTGTAGAAAGCAGACCAACATATAATGTACGCGGCTGTAAGGAGTTATTAACAATACGTGCAATAAAAAAATTAGAATAGCAAACCTGCAATAAAAAAAAATTAGTCCTGCAAACCTGAAATAAAGAAAAAGCATAGCATGCTGATCGAGCATAGATTGTTCAGTACTTTGTAGAATGTAAAAAAAAACTGTTTGGATAATCTATATTATATAACAACGGTAAAAGCAATACAAAATTTTTTAGTACAAAGTGAGGTAATATTGGGGAGTAGCAGAAACGTTTCCTCACACACCAATTAAACATAAATCAGACAAAATTTTAACAAAAAAATAAATAGGTAAGCACAATTGATATGAGTCATCCAGTATTGTTGATTCTTCTTTTTTTTTTAAATAGCATGCAAGTCTATGGTAAAAGGTATCAGACCGACAAAGATATGGCAAAACAACGGATAGATATTTAAAGTAAGAATAAGTAGGAAATAGTTCAACTTACAAAAAGTCCTTCAGTAACGCTTCCTTGCAATTGAAGTGTGGGATTCACGATGTCCGGCACTAACGCAGCACTTCACCCTTGACTGGGAGGGTGTTGATGTAATTTATCACACGTTACCCTAATCACACCTACGTATTTCATTGATGTTAGCAGCAGACATTATCACGCGACGGAACTATGTAGCATTGATAAATTTCTTGTTAATTCTATTTCCTGAGACAATAATTTCGAAATATTTTGTAGCACTAGTTTAATTTCAACTGGGACCAAATGTATATTATTTTCATAAACATCTAAAAAGCAGTGAGAAACTTCAACCAATACCTTTGTAAACCGGTAATCTGTTATATTTCGCAAATAACGAAATTTGCGCAAACAATGATCTGTTTTAGATTCTTTGGGGTTAGAAAATTCAGAAACTACAGTATCAACTGTATTTGGATAATCCAAAGTATGCACTACTCTGATAAAAAAAGGACCGCGAAACTAGATCGCACACACAGTTTAAATATCAAAAAGACAAAGCACCAAAAAAAACCACAATGAGTAAAGCACGTGTATCACTAAAGTATGTCCGTTAAATGTTCCGTAAAACACGTGCGTCGACCAAACACGTTCGCCTATCAACCATACTACTTCAATCGGAATTAGCACAACACTTTCTACAGTTAATATACAACTTTTATTTCACAAGAAAAACAACTAAAATCGTGCCGTGCTTGTTCATGACCAATTCGAAAATTGATACCGCATTAATTCTCACTATTGTCAAAGCAAAGAAGAAGCAGTATTTTTAACGTAATTAATATATAGGAACCAAGAACAAACTACAACTACTCATCTGTTTATTCAACTCGTTCTATTACAACCTCTTATCGTCTATTATCTAGACTTGTATATCCACATAAGGAACAAAATCTATACGAACGGCAAGACAAGAACGATGCAATCCACTCATTATAATACGATGCATTCGCCTAAGGAGTTAATAAATATAAAATATAGAAATAGTAGTTACAGAAATGTATTTACTAATTGGGAAAAAGCGTAAAATATTAAGCTATAAAAATGCACGTTGTAACGATTTTATTTCCTATCATTGTGTGTACATATAATTAATCTATTTATTTAATAAAAACCAATCTAATGCATAATAACGCTCACAATCCACTAAATAAAAATTACATATTGTCCAATAAAATATTAGCTTTCAATTCAAATTGTAATTTATGCGGTGACAAAAGATACTTTTCATTTAGTGTCATTCCTAGAGCTCTCTCTGTTAGACAATTGTAAGGTTAATCTTGTTGCCAGGCGGTAACCCGCGTGATATGATCACTTCCAATACAGCTGTCGTCAGAAGAAGTCGATTTGTTCCTTTATCACAAGGACGATGACGTTTAAGGTATGTACATGTTGGAAGCATGTACGATTTAAAGTTGTTTTCGTGAGATAACGTCGTCTTCGAAGCTCACTTTTGTTGACCACTTGCTGGAAAATAGCTCGCAGATGACGAGGAATTAATTTTGTTGAAGGGCCGGTGGTTAACAGTAAGTAGTATTGATTCTGTAACCATATTAAATAAAGATTTTTCAGTGCAATTTAATATATACGTAAATTTAATAAATACGTAAATTTAATTTATACAGAACATTAACTAATATGCAACTTGTAATTAATATGAAAATTGGAAATAATGTTTAGCTTTGAAAAAACATGCAACCTTCAGTTAACAGAATTTTGTTTAACGTAAATTTAATCAACACACAAGAAGAAAACTTAAGAAAATTTGAGAATTTACCCTTTGTTCGAGTGTGGATTTGACGAGCATCAATTACTTAAGAATGGACGCCGTGATGTAGTTTGGAGCTTCAATGAGCAGCAAATTTACTTGTACTGAATTGGAGATTCCTTTATTTAAATGCTGAAGCAAGACGCCTCGCAGGTATTTTTCCGTCAGATGAACATCTGGTATGTAAATTTGTTTTCGTATGTCCGCTGAATTATGGATATAGTAGATCGATAATTTTTTGTTTAATCAAGTTATTTGTACTTCAAAATAGGTCAAGGACAGACTATATATATTTTTCATATTAAGCAACAGGAACCTGTAAATTTTTCATTTCTAAATCTTTTATTAATATATTGAAATTACGGAAGATGTCATTATGAGATAGGGAAAGTTAAAATTCTCCCATTTATGAAAGTAGATATTATTATTTGAAACATGGTTTGCCCGAATCTTTAGAAATTAAACTTTTACGTTTACTATTTCAGTAATAGCTGAGTGAAATAATTTATTGTGAGATTATAGTAGATCTACTCAAACCAACCGAAATTGTTATTTTTAAGTAATTGTTCAGAAAGCAACTTCAGGCTTAATCATTTTTAAATAAAATTTGGCTAGATATTTCTTATAGAAATGATCATATTTTAAACTGGAAGGTACTTACTATACCCAGTACCTTTGTAAATAATTTTCATGAATTAAATTAAACAAAATTATATTAAAATTATATTAAAACTAAAAAGATGTTTTGTAAATAGCACGTTAACTGAATACAAAAGGAATAGATTTTTATTTTGATCAAGACTATTCTTTTTAATTGGAACGAATGAAAGTTGATTCGAATTAAGTTTTAAAAACTTTAGGTATAAAGGCACAAACAGTGCTATTCTTTGTTTAATCTGTTCACAGGTGTAGCAGTGATGTATAAAGGTCAAAGTCGAGCCATAATGTAAGAAACTTTAGGGAATATGTTGTCTTTAATAAATTGTATAGCGGTAATTGAATAAAGGTTTCCGCATTCGCCTTGTACAAGGGACTTAAGTAATGTCTTCTTTGTGTAGAAAAATACGGTGGTGCCTTATTCTTTATATTTTTGGTCGCAGTCCAACCCCGACCCATAGCTCATGTTCCACCCAGAGCAAATAGTTCGACTAGCCGCTTAGCCTTTGAGATTTCCTCAACTACGAGCCTTTTTCCATCAGAACTTGCCGTGGACTCTATCCGCTTACTGGAAATTCTCGTAAAATTTTCTGGTGCCTTTTCAGCTGGTCACACAGAATAAAAACCAATAGGAAAAATCCCTTAATAATTATAATGGATATAACGTTACAGATTAGACTGCTAGTTAACTGAAGAACACAGAGGTTAGCAGCAGCACTGCAAGTACTACTACTTATGTAAAGCTTTCTGCTTAATTAAGAACAGTCCTATTTAATTAAGAATCAACCTATTTCTTTCAATCATTTAGGAGTTGTTTGTTATAGATTATATGAAACTTATGTAACCACCTCCAGCATAACCACTTACAGACTTTATGAACGAACAAAGAAATATCAGTGCAAATTCATTATCGGACATACTAATTTTTTTTTTGATAGACGGGCTAAATGTAACAAATCAATCTTTTACATTATAGTCGTTCATTTTTGATGAATATTGTCGTATCTATACTTCCCATTAAAAGAACTGACAAAAACGGAATATTATTATTTGCTACATTTGATGCCCGCAGTCTGAAATACGATTTATTTCCCAAGTTCTGCTTATTTTAAACTTCTTGAATTATGATTAGAATTCAAATTTGTTTTTGAAACCATCGTTTGAATTTTCATAACTTAAATAATTGATTCCAACGTCTACATTAATGGAAAAGTTTCAGACAATTTGGGATTCAAATGGCCTTAGCTTTAAATGCTTATGTCTTGTACTTATTAAATCCAGATTACCCCATTTTACTAAAGAATACCTAATGCTGTGTACGAGCTCAATTTGTAATTTTCCCACTTTGCTTTTATTGCTTTCAAGATATTGAGATTCCATCGGTAGAAAAGAATTAATCGAGTTTTATTCGATTTATTTTGCAAGTTACTTTCCTGTAAGTAATATTTTAAACTAGTGAATAATGTTGTTGATTTTAAAAGTAAAAATATCTTAACTTTAACTAAATACACGGGGTGTCACTTAGCCAAATAAAATACTTGATTAAAATTGTCATTAACAATCACAGCTGTTTTCAGTATTTCTAAATTTCGAAATTGTACAAGTGAGCACAATACAAACGAATAATCGAAAAATAATAATATGGTTTCAACACTACGAATGGAACTATCCATGTAATATTAACAAAATCTATAGCAGTGGAATTTTTTTTAAATTCCAAAAATTAAAATTAACTTTTCCTCAGATACAACTGACCCGGCTCCATATTAGAAATATGTAAATTTGTTTCAAACAGTTCTAATAATAAGTTGTTGTTCGTAACCAGGAAACATAAAACCGGTGAAATGGTTGGTTTTGTAAATTTCTACATTTGTCATTATTTATGTAATTTAATATTATTTCTGTGCTCAGATCTTCATGGTCTGTAATACCTTTTATGTTGGCTAAATTGATAACTTCAATTTGGAGGTGGTTGATAAGAACCTGTCGACGAAGCCATTGTTCTTCTTTCAACGAACGCCGCTATTGACAAGCAGTCTTTTTATGCATCCATCTTCATCTCGCCTTATAGCGGTTTTGGATGTATTAAATAATATATTTGTGGAGTAGATTTTGGTATTACATTGGTATATACCTTTATTTTTCTACTCACAATACCGCCTTGCGGATATTTCCTGCTTTTACTGATATTAGGTGAGCCACGTTTTTTCTGTTTTGTGTTTTCTGATATTAATTATTTATCTTTCAGAATCTTGTATTGTACGAATATCAAAGGTGCTTTTTGTTAGCTATTAATACATCGAAATTCACTTCTGTGGTAAAGTATATCCTCCTGAAATTTCAGCACTAACATTATTTATTTCAGGGTCCTTAACTTTGGTATTAAGCCTGGTCCTGAATCTTGGTTATAATTTTGGTATTAATACTGTTTCATGTAAACAGATCATTATGTCAGCCCGTGGATGCTCCTTGTGAGCTCACTTCAATTCTGTACTAATCATCCGTTTGGATTTCCGTTCAAATTCAATATTAAATATTACTTCATTCTGTGGCTTATGTACTGAGACTCGTTGGAAGCGGAAAGCATTGATTTATGATCCAGACTCCAGGTTGTATACTTAGAAGTTAGTGATACCTATTGCTGTATTTATTGTGTGTTGCGTTACGCAAGTATTGGCGTAATTATTGTTTATTGTTAATTGAATCCGTGTAATTAGTCGTGTGCGGGTTATATTTTTGCATTGTTATTGGTAAACTATATCAATTTCTTGGTATCCTACCACCAGCTGTTTGTGTGTCTACTCATGTTACAGGTCAGCACTGGCGCAGCGATTCACTAGCTAGTGATTGCATCGTCCAGGTATGCTCAATTTATGCCGCTTTCTGGTGAGTAATCATTTACATTAATTAATATTTATTGCTAACCTGTAGGTGAAAAGCCATTTGTGTATATTTTTGTAAGGCCTTTCTCCTCTGTGTTTTTGAAGTTTACTTACTAGCAAGAAACATTTTGCGGCTAGTTTAATGTCAATTTGTACTCGCCAACAGGCGAAAGATACCGTAAATTCATTGCTTTTAGTGGGATGCCGGTTTATATATTACCCTTTATGTGTGTTATTAAAATACGTTTATATTTGCATTGCCACTGTGGTGTATTTAATTCCAGATAAATTGCTTGTGCTTCTAATTCAGTTATTTTGAAATATAGTTATATGATTGTAATGGCTACCGTTGTTATACTTATTTTGCTCTTAGGGTGTGATATTATCCGAAACCATTGAGACTTGGGGTTTCGTAGTTCTTTCGGCATTTTAATCAAGTCTCTGGCGCCTTTTATACTATATTTACTTGTAGGTCTGTTCGGGTTCTTAACAACCTACTTGCAATAATCAAGATCCACCCCTGCAGAAGAGTCTTTATTAGCCGAGGTGCAAAAAGTCACCGTATCTACCCTAAGGAACCCACCTTTGTAGCTTTCATCAAATTACCGTGACACCGGTTTACTACGATCTTTTGCATTATAAAACTTGATCTTCAAATTAAGTGCATTACGAAGCCTGGAATCAGAAGAAGAAATACTTCTCTCTGCGTTCTTTAGGGTTTCTAGGAAATCGGCGAGTCCCAAATTTTAAAAATTTATGCCTTTTTGAGGGGACATTCATTACTTCAATAATTAGGTATAAGGGACTTCCAGTCGTAATAAAATGTTATTTCATTATCATTTTTGTAACAAAGGTTGGGTATGGCGTAGAAGAGTGCAGTTGTATTACCATGCATTGATAGACTAACTTATAGTTTACTGTATATAATCTGTCGGATAAACATTTCCACATGTATTGAAAAATGTGCGATCATTGCCTCAACCAATGAGAACGTTTGGCGATTGGAAGGATTTTGACGAGTTATAGCACCATGCATCGATGCGGAGCACATGAAACCTAAACTTATAAACCGAGAATGCGGAGTAACGCGGAAACCCAAACGTTTCACACTATTTTGCCAGATAAAGGAAGTTGTTACGACACGAGTAGGAATATGTATATCTACAAACATTTGAACAAGACGGCCTGCGTGCCACAACGAGTCTCGCCCCACCTCTGGGCAGTGTTAAAGCCAGGAGAAGTTGTTAGACCGCGAAAGAGTGAGCATTTTAAAAGACGCGCTCCCGCAATTGTATTGTAACATTGGTGTTCAGTTATTAATAAATTCGTTATTATTTTTGTATGTCAGTGTTATCAATTACAGCAAGCTTCGTAAGCTCCTCGATATACAGTCCATTGCTCGTAGTGTGAAGGCAACTCGTTTAAATTAGGTCTACCGTGACCTCCTCGTTCAACAAACATTGCTTTCACGTACACGCGGTTGTGAATGTGATCATACCGTTGATTACTTCCAACCACTCAATCTTGAACCACTGAGCTAAATTCTCGAAACACCACATTATACAGAAGTCATGCTAACCAAGCAACGTAAACATCTTGCTACGTACATTGACGTAACATAAAAAAAAAACAAGAGAAAGAAAGAAAGGAAGTAAGTATGACCGGGCTTAATCGGTGAGTGGGCGGGGTTTTATACCTATAGCTAAGTTACAGAGAAACCTGAAATGAATAGAGAAAAAAAATAGATACACTCACTTATTCACACTCAGAACAAAACATACAAAGGAAAAAAAAAAACTTATAATTAACCAAAATATTTACAGCACATAGTAAAACAAAAATTCATGAAAATGGCGAGCTGTAGTTTTTAGGTAATTACCCCCTGACAGTAATTAGTAAAAAAAAAGAAAGAACCAAGCGCATCCCTAAAAACCACAGCACTAGATCATGGTAAATATAAACTTAAACTATATGTACATACATAATGGCAACATTTTCAAATGTGCCCGCAAGTCTTTAACCAATTTTTACAGTAATAATTAGTATAGTTTTAGTAATTCATAACCAAATAGTAAATCAGTACGAAAAGAGCAGGAAATACCCAAAATAGTTCAATAATTTTCGTATGTAAGAGTTAAATTTAGCAAAGCCACGGTTGAACGGTAAAATCCCAGGCGTTCTGGTTCCGAAGCAAGAAGCGCATACAAAGAAAAAAAGAACTCACCCTCGAGTCACTGGCATCGGGGTGGAGTCAGTCGCTGGTCTACGTCAGCGAGTAGGTAGGCTTACGCCCAGGCAGAACGCATTTGACCTCCCATTACCAGATGAAACGACAGCTCAAGGGATTAAGGTGTCCCCCGCAGGAAGCACGCTATAATGCGTGCCAGTAATTCGCATAAAGAAAACGAAACGAAGCAAAACAGGACGGATGTTTTCTGGTTGCTAGTCGAATAGAAAGTTCATATTAAATTTGTTTAGTTAAAGCACCAAAGCTCAAGGAAATAAAACAGGAAAACCCTAATTTATTAAAACAATTTCGCCGAATTCTTTAAAAAGGGAAAACACTCCAGCATTAATTATTGAAATACTTGGAAAGTCGCGTATCTAATTATCGCGTAAATTCCACGGTACGAAATTCTTAGAAAGGATATTTATTTTTCTATGGGGCAAAAAGATTTATCAAGTGACATATATAGGATATTTATTATTAATTACAATACAATTTTTAATAGACGAAACGGTTATTTTAATTTACGGAATAAATTTTCGTGTTTAACGTCAAGGAATTTAAGGTGAAAATTATTGCATATAAACTAATCAATTTGTTACGAAAATGAACGTGACAATCTGATATCCCTTCACTACGATCCTCCTTCTTCCAGTTACTATGGTGTGACCAAAACTTCTGCTCGTTTCCTCCAAACCTATTACTGGCCTTGTCTCAGAGCTAACATCGCTCGCTACATCCAGCGTTGTCCTGTACTGGTTACAAAATTGAACAATTACTTCCTCCTGGTCTATTTGCTCTTAGGGCCAAACCATTCTATCTTTGGCAAGTCATTTCCCGTAATATAGTAAGTCCTCCTCCTCTTTCCACCCGAGATCATTTCCGTGTCATTGTAGTGGCTAAATACTTCATTGAGTTTCCGCTTTTCTTTCCCTTGCGCGCAGCGTCACTACAATTTCTGCTTCAAAAGCCTTGAAGAACAACTCTTCTTAGGTGCCTTGCAATACAACGGTATAACGTCCGGTTGTCCTCCTTGTGTACCCGTTACCATACCCAAGCCAATCTTGACGAACGTGTTAACCGCTCTCTCACGACTATGCTTGCTTCCTAAACCCGTGGTAATCAGTGTCACTGGGATGTCAACGTTCTTAAAATTTCCTGCGCCATGCGAATGTTCAAACACGAAATATGCGACTGTACTTTTTTCTTTGTCTTGCTTGGTCGAGAACATAACCCTTCGGGCGATTATTTCAAACAACCGTCCGAAATAAACAACGTGCATATTCCTAATCTTGAACATCTTTTATCTGATCCCAAACATTTAAAAAATATGCGCTCCCATGTAAGAAACTTTCCGTTGCCTACCGTAACATCCACAAACGTTATAACTTCCTTCGTCCTTCTCCTTCCTTTCAATTAGACGATTTTGTTTGGCGCCTTAATTTCGCTCTGTTCGACGCTGCACGTCATTTTAATACTAACTCGCTCTTCAATTCCTCGGTCTCTTCTCCGTAGTAAAGTTGTTTTTGCTTGAACCTATGAACATGCTGATCTTTCCGGTGCCAAAAGCAACTGGCACGTCAAAGACCTTAAACATTCCAATCCCAATAACCCTGATATCTCCTGGTGTTCCCTCTGATGACACAAACGTCGTAAACCCCGTCCTTAGTTCTCGCATTCCAAATTTATATGTTGACTCGGCCTTACTTTATTATTTGATTCTCGTACTTTGTACTCGCTTCTAAATAATTTTCTTGTTTTGTCTGTTTCTTCTTTTCGTTTCACTCGCATTCCCGAGTGGGTCTTAATTAGAATAGTTCCACAGTATGGCCTGCCTGTCATAAGAGACGAATAAGGCCGTCCAACACATTCTTTCAACACACATTTCGTACACTCGCGTATACACACACCACACACACACGCGCATGCACAAGCACACGCACACTCCCATGCACACGTACACGCACACACACAAACATACACGCGCGCATACACACACATACACGCACCATTCTTGTTTATTTTTTCTTTTCTTTGGTTTCGCTCCTCGTCTTCATCACCAAGTGGATCCAAACAGCTCCACGGTGCGGCTTACCTGTCGTAAGAGGTGATTAAAGCGGTTCAACATTTGCTACACACTTCGTACACACACACACACACACACATCGGCAAACACACACGCGCATAGACCCAAACACGCACATATGCATGCTGAACCACCACACTCGTTTTCGTTTTGTATTTTCTTCCTTCGAATCTTGTGCAGTTTCTTTAGGATTTTTTGAATGTTAGTTTTGCTACTTGTTCCTGTCATTCCGCATTCTTCTCTCTTTTCTTTGGCTGGTTTTTTCTGCTGTCAGTCCTCACATAGGCTTTGTTTAATTTTCAATCCTCTTTCTGTGGTATATGCTTTTTAGGCCTTTCTTTTTTTGCGGAATACAACTTAGTCAACTTTTTGGTCAATTTAGCTATTCTTTTCTTCGATTGTTCGTTTGAAACAGTTCTTTGTTACCACAGCTTAAGGTACATCAATTTTGTACCCAGCATTATTGAGGTACCCAACATACCTCGAGGATAGACAACTTGTCGTCGTGTTTTGGATTTTGCTGTTGGTTTTATTCCTCATTTCTTTTTTGCTTTTTGGTTTATTCGCGAGTAACCAATTTTTTTCCTGAGGTTTGAAAACTTTAAGTTACTTTATTAAATATATCCGTCTTTATGGCTTTTGCAGTGTTAGGCTATTCCATCATTGTTCTTGTTGATTGCTATCCTATACCTTTCCTTTTCCTATAGTCCTCTAATCTTTGGCTTTGTCCAATATATTCAGCTTGCGAGCCGGATGAAAATTCTTTCTTTTTTTGGTTTTCCTTCTATCTGAAACTTACTTTCTTGTGGTTTGTCCTGTTAGTGAATTGCTTGGTCCGGTGCTTTTTCTTCCTGCTGCGACCTTTTAATTTTGCTTGAGAAAGAATTAGTTACGTTCTATTTCATATTACAAAAAATACAATTTAATGTCTCATTACTGTAAAAAACATTTCAATTTTTACTTATTTAAATTTTTGCGTTTACTAAATTTCTCTAAATTTAAACCGCATAGATATACAATCAACTTTACTCGTCCTTTATTTAGTTCAAGGTCTACATGTTTATGAGTATACAGGGATGGATCCATTTTTAGAAATTCGTATTTATTAAAGTACAAATCCGAAATGATCAATCGTTATACCAATGAAAAGAGGGAGTTTTAAATTTTTTTTAAAACATTATAAATGTTCAATGTATCCACCGTTTGCTGCACGACAAACATCTACACGGTAGGTAAACTCATCCCACACACGAGAAAGCGTATCTGCTGTTACTGAGTGCATGGCAGCAGTGATACGGTTCCACACACTAATAAAAAGTGGAAAGCGGGCGGTTATGGTTCCAGAAGCGGCCGGTAAAATTCGCGCAACAATAGGCCATCATTTTGTTTCACTATCAGTTATGAGTGAGGTGGCTACTATGAAGCACAAGTTTTCTGCGTTCTTGAGTTCGCAAAAAGTGAGTCGCAAATTGTAGTGCAGCGGGCATTAGCCGATGGTTTAAACAATTTAGACAGACTGGAAATCTGTGTAAAGGAAAAAGCACAGGCCGACTGCGTGTATCAGAGAATGATGTAAGACGGATTGAAGAAAGTTTTGTTTGCAGTCCACGTAAGTCTACAAATGCAGCTAGTATGAACTTGGAATACCCAACCAACTGTATGGAAAGTTCTGAGACGGCGTTTGCTTTACAACACCAACCGATTATAACTTCTGCGGGCTCTCAAGCCTAATGCAAAGAGAAGCGTGTCGATTTTTGTGGTTAAGCTCTACAAATATTGGAGGATGCCGCGTTTCTACGATGTATAATTTTTAGCAATTAAGCGACTTTCCACCTTAGTGGAAAAGTCAACAGACACAATGATTGTGGTAAACAACAGGATTTTTGTAAAAGCCAGTTTACGTTAAGAATAATTCGTGGTAGTTTGTTAACGGAAAATTGCAAGACTAACAGCAACGGTCTATTAGTGCAAAACTGATCGATACAATCATGAGACAGACAACATTTAATACGTAACAGAGGCAGATGAAAGATATCAGGTGTTTAAGTGACAAACATTTTCAAGCGCATGTTAGACAAGTATACTTTAAAAGGCTATAAGAGGAACGAAGATGCATCATATTTGTGGACGGTATCGATTTTTCAAGGCACACCTAAAGGAAAGGAGAAATAACCGTGAACAATATTGTGATAGAGGGGCTACAAGCAAGACAGAAAACACAGGACAGAAAGAGATACCATAAAGGCAGAAATAACGTAGACACTTTAAGTAGGAAATGTAGACAAAGCTGTGAGGTTATTATCAGAGTGCAAGGGAGATAATTGGACGAACGCGCACACAATAAGGCTGATTATATTTGTGTGAACTTGACAGAAAGGGAGAATTTCAAAGAATATATTTGAACAGTTGGTTTTGGCTAGATAGTTTTTCGCGGTAATGAAGTGTTATGTTGATAATTTTTGAGCTTTGAAAGACTGTTGTATTTACGTGCAAAGGGATTTTGTAGAATTGAGTGACCGTTTGCAAATTTATGAAGAATGGATAACAAAAATACAGACAACTGAAGTGGGGTAATGATTATATAAGCGTTGCTGGAGGTGGCATTAGCTCTCTGATTTTTTCAAGTCTACAAGAATATCATCTTAGCTTTAAACCACGCGACAAGTGCAGTTTGACCTAAGATTTATAAGTGTTTTTATGCACAAGTAGATGCAAGGCAATTTAAAACGGAGTGAGCCGTAGTAAATCGTTATAATTGAGGCAGGATGGCGCGTAAGTAAAAATTTATTTACAAGTTGAACGAAGGTGCTTGATGCACATTGCGTGGAAAAAGAGGTAATGTGTGGATCTGGAGCGGCAGGAATTATTGATGATTTGAATGAACAACGAGTTTGCGATGGAATTGCTGTTCCAAATGGAGACCAGCAACATGGTATGTGAGGTGGTAATCTGGAAGCAGAATTATCTTCAGGTAACGATTTTTGAGCTGTTGAAACTGTTGTGATGGTGTGGATTTATTTCACTATTAGTGAGTAGAGCTTATTTGGTGAAAATATTTATTATAAATCTGAGGATGAAAATGCTTGTATAATATTTTACTGATGTAAGAGGTAAACGGGTCTTTTGTTTAATTTTGCAATGCTAAAATTTGAGCACACAAATATAGAAAAGTTTATACTGGCTCACCACAGACCAGGGGAAAGTAAATTAAGGTTACAGGATAGGCCAATCTACTTTAAATTAACATAATGAAATGTAGAGGAGCATAATATCGGAGGGGGATATTAAGTTGGTTTCTTTTGATACCGAGTAGGGTTATAAAAATGTTTAACGTAAATCCATATTATAAGTATTGGGATAGTGTGAATTAATTTTTTTATCTTGTCTGAAAAAAAGGCTTGTATGTTTTATCGAATAATTTTTATTTTTTATTAATTATAAAGGTTGTTGAGAAAATGAGTAGCCGTGGTGAGTATCCCTGAAGAAGCAGTGAGCAGTGCTAGTCGTGGAATGTCAGTTTGGAGAGCATCTTCAGAAGGTAATAAACCAGAACATCTAGTAATCAAAGCTTGGATTCAAAATTTTATTTAGGTGTAAAATTGGTGGACTAATTTTTAATTTCAGCAAGTATTTTATGACGGTCAATTCGTGGGGCCCGTTTTGAAAAGGAATTCACTGCATATTTATGATAGCCCAACGGTGGGGCTTGAAATAAGCGTACGTCTGAGGCAAACTCAGAGCATTTTTATGTCGACCCAACAGTGGAGCTTCTTCTTTTCGAGAATACAGGGCATATTTATATGACTTTTATTTTATAACAACGAATGAGGGTGTTGTATCATCCTTTTTATAACCTTTATAACCCTAAAGTACTATAATAAAAAGGTTGAGTAACTGTACGATGAATATTCGGAAATGAAAAGTATGACAAACTTTAACTCAAACTACTGTGTAAAATCCTCCACCTCCGCTCTTCGCCTGTTAGTTACCGCGGCATTTTCCGGTCCTTTTTAGGGTTCCGTATCTTATAAGGTATACTGGAACTTTTATAAGATCACTCTCGTGTCCGTCTGTCCGTCTGTCACAGAGGTTTTTCTCGAAAACTATGTAACGTAGGAATTTGAAATTGGGCAAAATACTAGGTCTTTATGGCGCGCACTTATATCGACAGTCAGAAAATAGAAAAAAAATTTTAGATTAAAATGGCGAGGGTTAATTCGGTCAAAAGAAAAAGTTTTAATAAATATATCATGTGAGGTATCATTTGAAAGAGGATTCTAAAAAGCTTCTAAAAATATTTTTTTTCTAATTTTCGGTCAGTAGTCTTCATGATATAGCTCAAAATATGTCAAAAATGACCGCCCCCTCTGTTCTCCTACGTTTCCAAAGCTAAAATTTCGATTTTAATAAGGATAGTAGCTATTGAGTCATAGATTATCGGAAAACTGCAGGTTTTTTTGACAGTGTAATAGTTGCTAGGAAAAAAGTTTTTAAAGACAGTAATAGACAACGTATTTACTAATAATGTACCAGTACAATGTGGGACAATATATTCATTTTTCAGTTAATCAAAGTTGGATAAGATTTAAATATACATAAAAAAATAAAAGCAGCTTCATTTGGTTTATTGATTGCTCACTGTAGTATCGGTACCGAACCTTAAAAATGCGAGCTCGACTTGCTCTTGGCTAACTTTTTATTTCTTGTGTTATCGGTGCGAACTAATTACGTTGCTTTCGTTACTCTCTTCCTTGGCTGCGCGGTATACCGTAACAGAGAATTAACAAAAAACACTGACCAAAAATACAAAAATTCGAAGCGTACAGCAGGGAACCATCATAAAACTATTCAAAGGCTAACAAAATTTTGAACAAATACCTGATATTAAATACTTTACGCAACTAAATAAGTTTTCTTAATTTTGTAAAAACCTTCATTACTTAATGGTTCTTAATAAGATTTCTTAAAACTATATACAGACACCGAGATGCAACAATTATGCCTTTAATAACATTAACACTTTGAAATAATCAGCTTATGCAAGGACAAAAAAGCTGTATACATGCAAAAGTTAGAGCTACATCCAACGAGCAAGTTCTCTTGGCATTAATTTATGAAGTTTTAATTAAGTTTCATCTTCGTATTCAACAGCTTTATGCAAATTCAATTAAGTTAAATGATTGATTTAAGAACTTTGTATTGGCGGAAAATCTAAAGTTCGAAACTTAAAAGTTGCTGATGTACCTCATGCCGAATAAACAGAATTCTGTACTCTTGCAAATTGAAGTTTATAAATAAAAAAAATAAAAATGAATTTCACGTATCAGTTCACAATTTTCCAGTTGAAGATTCTCCGATGGAAAACTTTTTAAATAAGAATTTTTAAAACGAATTTTTTCACAGAGAAATGAGCGCTTCTATTAAAATTCTTTGTCTTGGTAACACAGTTATGGTTTATACAGCTCCAGCACGGCCAAGAAAAGAATTTTATTAATTTGAAACAAACCTAAGCACAAAGTATTCGAACATTCCCGGTTTTAAGTATTGGATTCACCTTTAGATTTTGTGCAGATAACTAGTTTCTGAAACAGACACTTGCAATATACACATTGGTGCGATGCTGCTAGAATATTTGATGCAGCAGCACTTTAAGCGCCACAGTCTAAAAAATATAATGTGGACCTACTGCGCGATTGTGGCTTAACATGGGTAGTGGAATGCAAATAAGATTTTTAGGAAGATTAAGCGTGAACGTTTGTAAGGATAATTCACTTTCGCAAACAATCTCCAAATGTAAGATCATTATCAGGGATAGAGCAGTGTATCGATATTGTCATACGATCTTTCTAGTGGCTTCTTGGATATAGTAAAAAATATACATCCTTACGTATTAATACACTACATTTCATTTTCTAATGCTCCACCCGAAGGTACTATATTGATCGGGAAGCAAGTATCTGTACATGGAAAATTTTGAATTTTGCCGTACCCTTGCTGTTCCAAGCAAGGTAGGGATCTTTAACGTGCGTGACAACACTCATACGCGGGACCTCCATTTTATCTCTCATTCGAACGAGCACTTATTTTTGTGAAAAATACTAGTCTAACATTTTTCAAGCGGATTGTGTTGTAACCTTCCAGTAGACACTTTTGTGTCGACATTCTATTTATATACTAAGTTTCTAAATTCAATTGTCAGTGGATAGCGTTGTTTTACCATCTACATCGTGGTTCCCATTGCGCTTCGTTTGTGTTAATCTTCATAATTACCGTGTACTCAAATTCACATTATTGTAAACAACCTTATGCACGGCCGTGACTTTTCTCACAAGAAGGGTGGCAACCGAGGTAGGTAGCAGTCGGACTACCCTTTTGGGATGATAGGTTAAATTAAGAGTACAGTTAGTTGAAATTATACCTTCTTTGAGAGTGCTCGTTTTATTTCTTACAACCGTTTTATTTAAGACTAAGTTCGCAGTGCAGCGGCGGATAGACCCGTGAAGTTTATGTGCCAGGCAGTCTGAGAACAGATCCAGGAAAACAGCACTACGTTGGAGAACGCATCACTCAAAGAGATGACGGCTACGTCGTCGTTACAAACGTGTCGCAGGAGGCAGTTGAGGTGAGTACTAAGCCAATATTAGTAAGATATGTTCAGTATTTTGAGCATAAAACGCCTTGTCCTCGGTTTTTAACTGATCTTTCAGTTAAACTAATTGAATACGAGTATTTTAATGAAGACGACCTGCAGTATAACAAAAATCTTACAAGCGAACGGGCAAATCGTTTGCCTGATTTAGTCAACTCTTTTAGACACTGTTTTGCGCGAAATGCAAATGAGCTAGGAAAAACCGATCTTCTTAAAATGCCAATTCACCTTTCCGACGACAAACCAGTGATCTATCGCCCATATCGTTTATCGCATTCCAAACGTCGAAAACTGAAAACAATAATTGACTAGCTTCTGTAGGGTGGAATAGTTAGAGACTCAGAATCGCCCTACGCGAGCCCCATGCTTTTGGTAAAGAAAAAGAACGGAGAAAATCGAATGTGTATAGACTACACGGCGCTGAACTCAAAGACTGTGAAGGGCAGATTTCCCTCGCTGCATGCCGACGATTTTCTTCAAAAGTTAAAAAATTGTTGTTATTTCACGAGGCTCGATTTAGCGAGCGACTATCATCAAATTGTCGTCGATGACTCAGCAGTACCAAAAACAGCATTTATCACACCTGATGGCCATTACAAGTACCTCCGCGTCCTGTTTGGGTCTTCCAACGAATTATAAACAAACTTTTAGGTAACTTACGTTACGGTAATGTTCTTACCTACATGGACGATTTATTACTCCCTTCCATGGATTTCGAATCAGGGCCTAAAATTCTAAAGGATGTGGTTGTGCTTAGGGCAACCAGACGTCAAGTCTTACTTCACTTCCACGATGATATTGGGCACTTATCTATCGACAAAACAATTTCGGCTATAAGTAAATTGTATTGGTTTCCAGGCATGAGACGGTATGTAAAAAAGTTTTTAGGTTCCTGCCTACCTTGTATTTATAATAAGGAGCCAGGAGGGAAGCAATCTGGTTATTTGCATCCGAACGAAAACTTCACCATTCCTTTCGATACTATACATATAGACCACCTAGGTCCGTTTGTTAAATCCAAAAGAAAAAATAATCAGTATTTGATAGTTATTGTCGACTCTTTCACGAAGTTTGTGTTTTTGAGAGCAGTCGTGTCAACGAAGACCGGACCGCTGATTAAATTCCTAGACGACATAATAGATAATTTTGGAGTTTCAAAAAGAATTGCTAGTGATGGAGGAAGCTGTCTTACGGGCAAAAAGTTTACAAAATACTGCAAGAAACTAAATATAAAATGCGTTTTAAATGCTACTGCAACACCTAAAACAAATGGACAGGTGAAAAGGTATAATAGAACAATTCTGTCCTCACTTTCCACATCTACGGACGATGAGGAAAAGTGGGACACGCATGTTTCTAAAATTCTATGGGGGGACTAAATTCCTTAACGAATTCAGCAACGGATAGACTCCCATACGAGACGCTTTTTGGATACTCACAAAGGTGTATCTGCAACGCAATACTGGAAAACAACGTAACGTTGGAACCACAAGTTAGCTGTCTAAAGGACATTCGGGCTAATGTAAAGGCTCGAATCAGTAAAATACAAGCCAGATAAAAGGCGCGCTGCGACGTACGCCGCACCCTCGGAAAATCGTTTGGTCTTAGTGATCAAGTTTTGGTGCGTACGATCCCAACAAGTAACGATGGGAGAAGCAAAAAGTTGCTTCCAAGATATAGTGGTCCATACGTCATTATTTAAAAATTGGGCTACAATTGTTTTATTGTCGAGGAGCCATAAGCGCTTCTTGCTCGCAGAGAAAGTACCGTGGGGTAGTTTTCCTCGACAAGCTTAAGGCTTATAACGTCGAAATCAGTTCGGAGTCTAACGAAAGATCCGTCTGTGGAACACCGGAGTACTCAAAAGGAATGACAGAGCGTGATTAACAAAAATTGTTAGACGGAAGCTCGTATTAAACTTTTTGTAACGTTTTTTTAACAGGTTGAACGATTTTGGTGTAGGTAATACTATGTACATACTTATAAGGTATCGATACACTAATTGGACAATTTGTTTTCTTTAATGAAATTAAGGAAATTCCTCGAACGAGTTGGACGTTGATCGTTGACATGGATTATGTATTGTGTAGTAACATTGTTTTGTGTGTAGTATTATTTGATTTATAAAGACGTTTTTTTTTCAAAGGAATGATGAGAGGTCGGATGCTTGGAAGGTGTTTATTCCGCATTCGTTCGTTGATGAGTTGATAGATGATTTCATGATAGGTACAGAAATTTTGGAGCAAAGAAATGTTATAGGGCCTTGGCGGAGACTTGTAAGTTTAATAATATGGAACGTAGAGTGAGAAGACGATTGATGACTTGCGATTGTGTCAAAAATCCAAGTGCTATAATAAAAGTACGGAAGGGGAGATGAAGAATAATTTAGTAGATAACCCGGGAGATTTAGTTAGCGTAGACTTGATGGGACCTATGCCAGTAGGTAGGTGAGGCGTACTATGTTGTTTATTGTCGTCGATGTGTTTAGCAAATATGTAAAGCTATATGCCGTTAAAAGAGCTACAGCAAAGATATTAACAAAAAGATTTTGTTCGTGTACATTCCTCAAGTAAATTTAAAACCAGAAACTATTCTGTGAGATCATGGTTCGCAATTTATAAGTGATAAGTGGGCTAACCCGTTGGTAGAAAGGGGAATTAGGGTTAAATACTGTGCAGTTGTTCTCCCACAATCTAATGTTGTGGAAAGGATGAATCAGGAAATTGGACGAATTTTGAGCACTTACTGTCATAACAAACATAGCATATGGGCTAACTATTTACATAAAATAGAGGGATGGTTCAACTGCACAGTGAGCGATTCGACGAGTTTCACGCCATATGAGATCGTGTTTGGGAAACCACTTTACAATATAATAAGTAGTGTGTTGAATTTTCTGTCTAGGGCTGAGGTACCGTACGAAGTAGTAATTAAATTAGCCAATGAAAGGTTGAGAAGCAGGAATGAAAAGCGCAAACGGAGGCATGATGAACCAAACCCAGTAAAATATACGCGCGAGTCAGTTTTGCTTAAGACACATTTTTAATCATCCTCTATGCAAAAGCGAAATTCGTAAATTTTTCTTGTTGTGTGAAGGTCCTTATAGGATCGATAACACAGTGGGCTCCAATGCATATCTCTTGGTTTATCCAAATTCTATTAAACTAAGGGGAACGTTCAATGTGGTGGAGTTAAAACCTCACCATACGGTGGAGGAATTTTTGAGCAATGCCAATGGAGGAGTGACTGATAAAAGGGTCAGGTTGCACGAAACTGTCTGAACATTTAAATGACCCTATATGAAAATTCAAGTTAAGCTGAAATATAGGTTTAGTTTAGTAATGAGTGTCAGTAATTAGGGATAATTTTTACGTAAGGGATTATTGTTTTCCGTTAAATGTTCATGGGAACACGAAATTAATCTTTAAGTTTAGGTTTAATGCATATTATTAGGGAGGTTGTTGCGACTTACCTCTAGCTGTAGCGTTTAGACATGGGGACGGTTGTGTTTAGGTTGATGGTGTGCGTCGATTAATGGGACTGCGTTTTCTTCTGGATATGTAAAGTGTGAACTTGGGATTGGTTAAGGGTGTACGGAAAATAGTTGGAGTATATGCGAGAAGGTGTGTCGTTAGTTGTTTAGAGTTGTAAGAAAGCGAAGAAAAATTTGTTTTGCGCCTGCAGTTAAAATTTTTCCTCTTTGACGGGGGGCTGCTGTAACGGTACAATACTCATTGATGAGAAGTGCAGTCTGTTGGTAATTTCTGTTTTGTATTACATAAATCTGAGTAGATGTAAGTATAAAATATTTTGTTTCTTAAGATGATGTACTCTGATTAATTGTAATTTAGGCAGCTGCGTAGGTAAATTAATAAGGATAATTTATTGGGTTAATTCTGTAGACGTTAAGTTGGTTTTGACGATAAAAGTTACTGTTTATGTACTTAGTTTTGATATAAACATAGTAATTGTTTTTCTGCTCAACGATAACTTTCTTGTAGTTCCAGTAATTTCGTGTATGATGTATGAGAAAGCAGCGAATATTGTCAGTCACATTTCCTAGAAAGGGTAAGTGATTTTATTGTATTTGTTGATGTTATAAAGTGATGTCAGATTGCATTACATGATCCACTTGCGTTACGTTGAGAACTCATTAAATTCTAAAACAAGTCAATTCATAATTTGTTACCCGGGTTTTTTGTTGCTTAGGCAATACACAGGTAACTGGCGATCTTACCAAAAATTATAAAATCTATTAATATTATTAGCTTTTGTTTGTGGTGTACGTGAAATAATACACGTGCAAGTAACTGTAAGGTTAAAGTACCATTACAACGCCCACTATGCGCACTGAGTTGCGAACCGCATGATTTTTCGTATTTGACCCAGGGGCATTTTCTTAATGTTGAACTAGTCTCGGTGTTACAAAATCAGAATTTGTTGTCCATAAACCCCTCTCGTTTGAATCGCTGGCAACTGTTGCAGCAAATGCAACAACGGTTTTGAAAAAAATGGAGTGCCGAATACCTGCAAACGCTGCAACAGAAAGGTAAGTGGTTGAGGAATTCCGGTACCCTGCCTATTGATTTGTTTATTCTCTTAAAGGAAGAAAACAATCCTCCTCTGCAGTGGCTTTTAGGAAGAGTAGTGAATGTTCATCCTGGTAGGGATGGTATCGTACAATCAAGACAGCCCAAGGGTTAGTTAAACGTCTTCTAATGAAACTATGTTTACTGCTAGTTATTTAATATTTAAGAATAATAATAATAATAATAATAATAATATATATTCTTGTACTGCTATTACTCCCCTTCTTGTACTGCTATTACTCCACCCCTCCACCCTTATTTTTATTTTATATAATGATTTAATTTAATTTTTATTTATTTATAAATTCTGATACACGACTTTTGTCGTCGCCCCTATTTTTAGTATTCAATGATTTATTTCTATATGATGTGCTTTAGCAAAGTTTGGTTGGTTATCTATTTAACTGTTTACTATTTTTATGCCTCGACTATATGAAACCTTTATCTCAGGGTGTTCACCTACTCACCGTGGGTTCAATCGTGAGTAGATGTGCACTGCCCAACCAAACTGCACACTCGTTTGTTTTACTACTTTTTAATATGGAATTATTTACTGTATATGCCAAATTTTACTGATCAATGTTGCTTGGTGCCAAATTAATTTATGTATACAATTTCTAACTTTTGTTTGACGTTTTAAGATATTACACGATACTCACCTGAATTATACTGCACTGATGCCTTCTTTAAATGTTGCTGGCTCAAGTTCTTATTCGCCGTACGCGCCTTTACAAGGATTCACAATCACTGATGCACTTGCGTATCGCCTCCAAGTGTCTTGATATAATTTTGCTGACCCCAAATCTGAAATAATTTACCCTGATTTTAGAATTTTGAATAAACCGTAGTGATTGATTGGGGTTAAGGAGGTTGATATAAATGTGTGTATAAATATAAATATGCAAATTACAATGAAGGACCAATTGCTTTTATAGCAATAACGATAATGGTGGAGCGGTTATGTAATAACAAAAAAAGACAACTACCAACTAATTAAGGAAGGGTATAAATACCTTAAGTCTTGCGCCGCTGGGGGCAATAGACACTTTCACGCACAAAGCTTTGTCCTGCGCCGCTGGGGGCAATAGACACTTTCACGCACAAAAGCTTTTACGGAGAACCAGTAACACGCTCGACCGGGTGTCGGTATCGCTTTTAAAGCTCTAACACAACCGTCCTTTTCAAGGGTTCGAAGGCGACTTGCTTCGTTAAAGGCTCGAGTACGACTGTCACTTTATGCACTGTTATTGCCGGTATATAAAATGTTTCACTCAAACTGTAGGATGCACGCACAAAGTATTTATTGTCACAAAATACCGAATTGTTCGATGACGACATAACATACCGCCTACCAAATTCATAGAATTTTGAAAAGGAGGGAAGTAGGTTGGGTGAAGGAAATCACATGGGATTTGACCTTGCTAGGAAAGGAGGTAACGAAAGATAGGGTGGTGCACTACAGCGAGCGATATTACCAACTATGCAAAGAATAAAATATATATGTAAATAAGCAAATATGTAAAATAATATACTACTATACATGTAAAAATGTGTATATACATCTAAACATAAAATAAAGTTAAAATACCGGTAGCGGCGCTAGTTTGACCAAAGGTCGTTTTAATGTGCCATGTGCAGTTTTGATCTGGGTAATACGTGCTGCCGGTAGGTCTCCATAGGAGGAGTTACCAGGACCGGTTTGGTACGAAAACATCTATGACAGGATGATAAATAATTTCTGATTGAATGTTTAATAGAAAGGATCCAGAAATTCTGTTGGATAAGATACGCTGTGGTATTAACACCGGGATGGCAATACCTTTCATGAGTTGACAGAATGATAAGTTCGGTTAATCGGTGCCGCTGAGGCAATAACGCAGGAAACTTTTCGGAATAGGAAAGCGAAGAATGTGTCAAGCGCCCACCTACTCTTAAGATGTTTTGTGGATCAACAAATGGAGAAAGTTTTCGCAAGCTTTTAGGTAATTTACGGTTTGCCTTGATCGAAGCTATTTCCTTTGAAAATGTAACATTTTGTACATGCCGAACGATAATCATGAGAGCATTGTGTAATTCAATGTCTGTTAAGGGACCCGTATGACGTTGAGCCATGGGTTTAGAAAATCTATAAATGTAAGCCACGATGCCTTGGATTTTATATAACGATGAAAAGCGGCTTAGTAAAATGTCAATGACGTTTGGATCTGTTTGAGCGACAAATGTTAGGATCTTCTTTTCCATAGTTACCTCAGCAATTGAGGTTGACAATGTTGGTTGAGGCGGCCACGAGTCACTAGGGTAGTGAAGCCATTCAGGCCCCGCCCACCATAGCGAACATGAAATAACCGCGCTTGGCATTAATCCCCGAGATGCAGGATCAGCCGGATTATGCGAAGATTTAATATAAAACCATCGGCTAGGTGCAATGATTTCTTGAATGTGGCTAACACGGTTTGCCACAAAAGTTTTCCAACGAAAAGGTGGAGAACGTATCCAAGTGAGAGCGACCGTAGAATCACTCCACGCTGAAACATCGGAAATGTCAATCAAGCCTTGATAAGAACGAATGGTAAAAGAAAGTAAATCGGTTAATAAAACGGCGGCACATAATTCCAAACGTGGAATTGAAATGCGCTTAATTGGAGCTACTTTTGTTTTAGCGGTTACAAATTGTACAGTTATTTCTCCGGTAGTTTGATTTATGAACTGAAAATACACTACCGCTGCATACCCTACCTCGCTAGCATCGCAAAACCCATGCAAATGACAAGTAAAAGGATCCGAAGGGGTAAACAACGTGGTAACTTTAATGACGATAATAACGGCAACTCTTCTTGATACTGCTGCCATTGAGACGAAATGTCTGCTGGTGGGATGTCATCCCAATTTAAAACTAACATCCACAGATGCTGGATTAGGCGTTTTGCAAAAAGTGTTAGTGGGGCTAAAATCCTAATGGATCATATATTCTGGCAACTTGTGAAAGTATGTTGCGCTTTGTACATATTTGGTTTAATGGTTTAACCCGAAACGAGAAAATATCTTCTGTAGGTGACCATTGAAGACCTAATATTTTATTGATTCGTCAGAATCGAAATCGAGAGAAGTATATTGGCAAAAATCTGACGGAATGCCCTCCAAAATAGAAACTGAATTAGAACTCCATTTTCGAAGTTCAAAACCAGCCAAATGTAAAAGTCGAATAAGTTGATCTTTAATTTCGCGGGCCGATTGTATAGAATCTCCACCGGCGACGAAATCATCAATATATAGATTTGACCGTATAGCGTCAGCGGCTAACGGAAACCTTTGCCTTCGTCAATGGCTAATTGCTGAAGAGTTTTAATGCTAGATAAGGCGATGACTTAATACCGTAGGTCACTGTATTAAGCTGATATGTCTGGATGGGTTCTTCTGCGGAGAACCGCCAAACAATTAATTGAAACTTTCGATGTTCTTCGGTAACCAAAATTTGTCGATACATTTGGCGAACATCACAAGTAAAAACGAAACGATGAGTACGAAATTTCAGTAAGATTGACGAAATGTCGTTTTGGAGACTAGGTCCAGCCAGTTGAGTGTCATTAAGTGACACGTTGTTTTTAGCCTTTGCAGAGGCGTCAAAAACCACACGAATTTTAGAAGTATGACCTTCTTCTTTAAACACAGGGTGATGGGGTAAAAGTAATTATCGTTCCCAACGGGCGGAGAATCGAGTAATGCCATATGACCCGCATCAAGATAGTCCTGCATGAAATTGTTGTATTGGGCGCGTAGCTCCGGTTGAGCATGTAATTTGCGCTCCAACGAAAATAGTCTTTTTTTAGCCATCTCAAAGCAATTATCAAAAACGGGCAAAGTATCGTTGAACGGTAACGCAACAATAAAACGACCGCTAGGGTCACGAGAAAACGTGTTTTCAAAATCAAATCTGCCTTTTCTTCTTCTGGAGAAGTATAAGGCGTGGATGGCAACTCTTCTATCTCCCAAAACCGCCTTAGGGTCTGGTCGATAGGATCTTCTACAGACGTAAAAATGCTTGGACAGTATCAGACTGCAAGCTTTTGTGGGACCAATAATAGTCCAACCAAAAATTGTATTTATGGCGGCAGGCTGAAGAAACTTGCCATGTATAACACCGCCATTGATGATGAACGGATAAACATCTGCTCCTAGGAGCATGTCAATGATTCCTGGAGAGTTCCAGGTCGGGTCTGCAAAGTGCAGGCCGCATAAGTGTTCCCAATTATTAGGAACTTCAACGCTAGGTAATTTGCCAGATATTGACGAAAGCACAAAAGTTGTGACTTCTAGAGATTTTTCAGAGTCTAACATAGAGCGAATAGTGCAGCTGACGGCACCTCTATTGACTGCTGAAGTTGTCTGCCCAAGTCCATAAATCGGAACTTGAGAACGTATGCGTGGAAGCCAAAGTTTGCTCACGCAATCGTCTCGAATAAAGCTAGCTTGGGAACCAGGATCTAAGAGTACCCTGATCGGTTTGTATCTACCAGAACGATCTTGAACTTCCACAACAGCAGTGGAGAGTAAGACAGTAACCCCAAGATTTGAATTCGTCTGTGAAGACAAAACATTTGCCGGAATAGGAGAGCTGACTGCGTCCTATTGGCATTTTTATGCATGTGTGTAGCGGTCGGTTCAGCTGAACGGCTAGAAGCAGGTTGCGATTCAAAATGTAGCAAGGTATGATGCGGCTTGGCGCAAGTTCGACAGGAATTATAAGATTTGCATTGCATGGACGCATGGTCTGTTCGTAAGCAATTTAAACAAAGGCGTAAGCGTTTGACAATGTCGAAACGTTCTGTCGGAGTTTTCTTTAGAAACGATTGACATCTGTAAATTAAGTGATTGCCTTTGCAGGAAGGACAATGGTGCGAAAATGAATTATTTGAGTCACTGGAGCTACTTGGTGTGTCCAGTGAAACTACGTTAGAAGAAACTCTTGGTTTAAATTGAAACGCTGAGGATTTCTTAGGCACTGATGTGTGAGATGTATGGACAGTCGTCGAATAAGAAACAGGTGCGGTTGAAGAAAAGGTTTCCAACGCTGCACATTGTTGGGTTAAAAAATATCTCAAATCCTCGAAATTAGGTATTTGCTTCGGATCCGATTGGAGTTCGAAGCGTTTTCTAGTGAACGGATCAAGTTTTCTAAAAGCAAATCGACCAGAATAAAGTTCCAATGTTCAGTGGGAAACTTTAAGTTAGTTAGAACAGCAAGGTTCTCCGAAAACAATCAATAAGTGCCCTAAGTTTCTTAGGGTCTTCTGATTTTAAAGGTAGAAAGTCTTTCATTGCTTTCCAATGCAAAGTTGCCAATAAACGCGGATTGCTAAATCTCTCACGCAAGGCGTTATAGGAAATAATAAAATTATCCCCGAAATGGGTACAGATTTAACGATTCTTAAAGACTCCCCGGTACAACAACTGATAAGATAATTTAATTTTTCGATATTGGACAGCGACGCGTTATTATAGACCAGGCTGTCAAATAAATCGATGAAAGATGAAAATTCAGTTACCTCATTATTAAAAATTTGGAGCTTTAACGGTAACAATTTTGATACCGTGCTGCTTGGAGCATTTTCGATGATTTGTGGTGCTTTCATTTCTTGCATCGTATCGAGATGCAGCAGTATGAAAAATAAGCGGAATCTACTTCCTTCCGTACAGCGTTGTAAGTTAATGAGTCTACCTCGTCACATGAGGCCAAGACAGCGACTAAAATTGTATTGAAATTTGCATAAAGGTCATGTATTCCCCTTGTTTGAATAAGGAACAATGCCTTTAAACTTGGGTCACTTTGTATAGAATTACAAAGCTCAAATATTTCTAAAATCCGTGTTTTCAGTAATTGGAGTTCTACCACATGTGCTTTCTTTGGAGCCATTCTCAAAGATTCTGAAAGGACTACAATAAACTGTTGTAAAACGGTAAAGCTAAATGTGCACTGAGAAATATTAAAATATTATGAGTTGTTCAAAGCACGAAAATGTAAAATAGGGTATAACCAATAAATCACGTTTTATGACTAACGGTTCGTCAAACAAAAGCGTGAATATAAGATGTACCGCTTAACAACCCGAGCGGCTTACCATCAAAAGCTCACAGAAACGTTTAAAACATGTGGCTTAACATATTTGCCGAAAGATGCAACTTTACAACCTTATTCCTCTGCAGATATTTTCAATATTGTAATACAAAACGTGCAATAGCTTTTAAATACAAAGCAAATCCCTTTACCTTTCTTGTTTAAGAAGTATAAAGCGATTTATAGTTTTCAGGTTGCTTTCTGTTTTATGCCGCTAAAATGAATTTAAAACTGAAAACTGACAAATTTTATATTATGAATTTCTTTGTAATTAAAACGCTTGCTGGTTTCAATTACGGCGAAATCGCTTAATTTAATCTAAAGACAGTATAAATAATGTTTACACATTTTAACCCGCTAAATATGGGCTTTAAGCACAAATTTAAAACTGAAATATTAATTAATTAAAAACTCGCTGAAATGCACAATAATATTTAATTTAGGACATGTGTAACCACAGGACTAATGAATCCGGATCGACTTATAGGGCCAATGATTGATTGGGGTTAAGGAGGTTGATATAAATGTGTGTATAAATATAAATATGCAAATTACAATGAAGGACCAATTGCTTTTATAGCAATAACGATAATGGTGGAGCGGTTATGTAATAACAAAAAAAGACAACTACCAACTAATTAAGGAAGGGTATAAATACCTTAAGTCTTGCGCCGCTGGGGCAATAGACACTTTCACGCACAAAGCTTTGTCCTGCGCCGCTGGGGCAATAGACACTTTCACGCACAAAAGCTTTTACGGAGAACCAGTAACACGCTCGACCGGGTGTCGGTCTCGCTTTTAAAGCTCTAACACAACCGTCCTTTTCAAGGGTTCGAAGGCGACTTGCTTCTCTAAAGGCTCGAGTACGACTGTCCCTTTATGCACTGTTATTGCCGGTATATAAAATGTTTCACTCAAACTGTAGGATGCACGCACAAAGTATTTATTGTCACAAAATACCGAATTGTTCGATGACGACATAACACGTAGTATTTACTTCCCCTGCGTTAATCCTTCCGTGTTCCCTTTGTTTCTGCGTCGAATCTTCCCCTGTACTTTGCTGCTCTCCTATTTTCTCTCTGCGTGCCCCAATTAATCCTTTCGCCTTTCCGTAATCAAATCCCAAATCTATCCTGCCGTCCTGTTCCAAATCAATCTATGCCCTGCTTTAACTTCAATGTCCACTCTATATCCTACTGCCTTTAATCTTTATCCAAATCACTCCAAATTATTATTATCGTCGTTGCTTCGCCGTCGCTTTGTATTACCACTCGAATCTCCTACTGCCTTTAAACCAAAATCGTTCCAATTCCAATACCAATCTCGTTCAAATCTAACTAAATATCCGTTGCTTTCCCGTCGCACTATAAACCCTCTAAATATTCTTCAATTATCGTCGCTTTTATACCTTCACTTTAAAAATCATACTATTTAAACTCAAAATCATTAATTTTATCCAAATATCATACAACTTTAACGCAGGTTTGCAAAACACGTCTTTTTACTAAAAGAAATCGAAATAGAATCCCCTTATTTACTTCGCTAGGCAATAAGCATAACAAAACTAGCTTACTTAATCACATTTTAAAATCATAAAACTATCCAATAACAACTTTTCTTTTCTCTAGTGTCACAAATACCTTAACTATAGTCTTTACATACAATCCTAATTTCTACCATTGGTCCTAAACACTTCACAATTCTCCAATTATATTTTATATTTCTATTCACTTATAATTTTGTATTTACAATTCGTCCAAAAGTTGATTCTACTTAAATGAAAAGCCAAAATAATTCACACAAGACCTGGACGCTTGGTTGATTGTAGATATCCGTAGACGCGTCCGGTTTTCCGACGGCAAATGTACTTTCAATGGCTTATAAAATTTCAACTTAGTATAAAACCTTGAGTACCGTGCATTGTATCAACGTCATTAAGTCATTTTGTTTACCTTTTGGCACATACGTTTCAAACTAAAATGGTAAATACTTTAGCATATGTAAGGTACGGCAAAATATAGTCTTTGAATTACTGGATCTGATATATGAATTATGTCGTTTGGCATACACCCTTTTTAACACAAATCTACCCTTAGAAGCCTTGTACCCCCCCTTACATTACAATATATATATATATATATATATATATATATATATAAGTTTCTCGGTTTAGGTTTCTTAGTTAATAGCTGTAATTAATTTTAAATATAAAATAAGTTAGTTCATACTTATTTTGGTGGGCGGGATGTTTGATCTCTTTGTTGCTCGTTTTCGTGTTTAATTTAAGTCATCGTATATTCGTAGTTCTAAATAAAATAGCAAAGCTGTCCTCCCTTGTCCCGTTATATTCTGCCATAAAACCTCCTTTGTGCCTGTGGAAATTAAGTTGGACCAAATGAGTAGTGATCGACACTTGCTTATAGACATCGAAGAGAAACGTTTGCAGGTCTAGTAACGTGAGTTAAGTCAATAGTGTCTTCAAATGTGATTTTATGGATAAACCCTAAAATCACAGTGATAATGCGTACGCAACACGTCCAATAAATAGCCATACAGTCCACTTCGTGGAAGAGTAGAAACGACACTTATAGAACATAGAACGGCTGAGGTACGTCTATATATAAAATTATAAGACCCCTCGCGCGTTAACAATATTAATTAATAAACAATGCAAATTATTCATCATTATTTATTTTTAATGATTTATAAACTAGTAGGGGATAAAGAATACTACCATAGTAAGCCTGCTTTTCGTAAAAGGCGATTAAAAGGCGCAGCTAGGGACAGCAGCCTTGCTGGCTAAAAGATATTGGAGGAGGGTCGGTTGGTCTCGGGCGATCTTCAACAATTTACAAGCTTGTTGGGAGTTGGCCGTGACGGATACGGCTTTTTTCTAAAATCTTTAAAAACTGCGTTGTGGAAAGATATGGGAGCCTACCACAATATTTCCCAGGTGTGCGTGGCCTAAAACACGAAATATATATGATGGAGAGCTCACAAGTAAAATTCTTGTCCGGAGGTAAAATACTCCCTCAGTTGGATCTCCGGGAGGGGGTACTTGGGGCTCGTCATTGTAAGAATATAAAACAACAGTTCGATTTAGTGATAGGGACGGAATGTAAGGTCATTACTTAAAGTAGATAAGTTAACGAATTTATTAGTCGAAATGAGAAAGGAAAAGCTGGACATTTTAGGTATTAGTGAGGTGAGATGGCCAGATAGTAATGACTTTTGGAAAGATAATTATAGAATAATTACAACTTCTTCAACTAATGGACAGGCAGGGGTAGGAATAGTGTTAGGTAAAAGATTAGGGCATAAAGTTAAAGAGTACTTACAATTTAGTGATAGAATAATTATGGTTAGATTGAGTACGAAAACCACAGAGACTGTTTTAGTTTACATGCCAACAACTTAGTACGAGGATGAGGAAGTAGACAAGGTATACGAGGATATAAATAGTATAGTAAGAAAAATAAAAGCAGATGAGAATTTAATAGTTATGGGCGATTTTAATGCGTCATTGGGAGAAGGTAGTGAGGGAAAAATGGTAGGAAAATTTGGGTATGGCAGACGAAATGATAGAGGAGAAAGATTAGTTGAGTTTTGCCAGGAACATAGATTCGTAACTGTAAACACCCTATTCGAACAACATGTTAGGAGAAGATATACCTGGAAAGCGCCAGGTGATAGGGCTAGATGCTGAATAGATTATATTTTAGTTAAACAAAGATTTAGAAACCAAGTTAAAAAGTGTCGTAGTTATCCAGGGGCTGACATAGATAGCGATCATAACTTAGTTAAAATGAAGTGTAAACTAAAATTCAAAAAATTGAGAAAGGTTAAAAGAGAGGGATGGGATCTAGGTAAGCTTAATGATAGTAGGGTAAAAGAGGAATATAAACGAGTATTAGATAATAAGAGCAAAGAGATAGCTGTAGGAGGGAATGTAGAAAATAAATGGAAAGAAATAAAATTGACTGTACATGATACAGCAACACAGACTATACGTAAGAAAAAAATAGAAGCGAGAAAACCCTCAGTAACAAAGGAGATATTAGATTTAATAGAGAATAGTAGAAAGCTTAAACCTTTCAGAGAAGTGGATAGTGAAAGTAAGCAAACATATAATACAGTTAGAAATAAGATAGTACATGAGTGTAGAAAAGCTAGAAATAAATGGATGGAGGAGAATTGTAAGGGAATACAAGATGATTTGAGACTAAGTAAGACAGACAGGGCTTACAGGGCCGTTAAAAAGCTTTTTGGGAAAGATAGGAAAAAATATAATGGTATTAGAGACGAGAATAATGAGCTTCTAATAAATAAAGTTGAGGTAGCAGACAGATGGAAAAGATATTTAGAAAATTTATATAAGGGAGACGATATGGATGAGTTAGAGAACGACCAAGAAGAGGATGTAGAAATAGGGTTCTCAATATTAAGAGAGGAATTTGATAGAGCTGTTCGGAATCTTAAACTAAATAAAGCGCCAGGGATAGAGGATATTCCCGCAGAACTAATAAAATATGCAAGTCAGAAAACTTTAGACAGATTATATGAACTAGTAAAAGTAATATATGACACAGGTGAGGTTCCAATAGATTTCGAAAAAAATATTATTATCCCAATCCTAAAAAAGTCAGGAGCTGATAGGTGTGAGAATTTTAGAACGGTTAGTTTAACTTCTCATGCTTCCAAAACACTAACAATAATAATTAAAAATAGAGTAGAAGCTTTGACTGAGAATTATTTAGGCAAAGACCAATATGGTTTTGGTAAAGACAGAGGGACTAGAGAACCGATACTAATGATTAGGGTAATTATCGAAAAAACGTTACAAAAAAATAAAAAGACTCATTTCGCGTTTGTAGATTTAGAAAAAGCGTTTGATAAGGTTAATTGGATTGTTATGTTCAGAGTTTTGCGAAAAATAGGAATCTCTCATAGGGATAGAAAAATTATTTACAGTCTATATAAAAACCAAAGCGTAGTAATTAGATTTGATGAAATAGAAAAGGAAGCTAAGATTAGAAATGGTGTTGGACAGGGTTGTATACTGGCCCCCTTGATTTTTAATGTTTATATTGAGGAAGTTTTAAACTTAGCTAGAGAGAAAAAAGAGATAGGTGTTAGTGTACAGGGACAGAAAATAGATATGGTACGTTTTGCAGATGATATAGTCATTATAGCCGAGTCTAGAAAAGAGTTAGGAGAGTTTTTAAATATTTTAGATGACATACTACGGAGTAACTATAGTATGAGAATTAATTCGGTAAAGATAAAGATAATGACAAGTGAGTTACAGCCAAGTTCTAAACCAAAATTAAAAATAGGTAATACCGAGTTAGAGAAGGTAGATGAATTTTGCTATTTAGGTAGTATAATTACAAAGGATGGACGTAGCAGAAGGGATATAGTAGCTAGAATAGCTCAAGCTAGAAAAATGTTTTTAAAAAAGAAGAACTTACTAATAGCTAATAGTATTAGTTTAGATAATAGAAAAAGTTGCTTAAAGTCGTACGTATGGAGCGTTCTACTATACGTTAGTAAGACTTCGACAATTAAAGAAGTAGATAAGAAAAAGATAGAAGCTTTTGAAACTTGATGTTATAGGAGAATGTTAAAGATTAGTTGGACAGATAGAGTAACAAACGAGGAAGTTTATAGAAGGATAGGTGAGGAACCCTGTATGTGGAAACAATTAAAGGTCAGGAGAGATAGAATGATATGGCACCAGTTAAGACATGAGGGACTATTTAGTAAAGTCTTAGATTATAGACTACCAAATAAAAATAGAGTAGGGAGGCCTACACAAAGCTATATTAGTCAAATTATTAAAGATTTAGGTTGTGAAGGGTATGTAGACCTTTTTAGACTAGCTCAGAATAGAAAAGAATATAGAGCTGCGTCAAACCGACTTTAAGTAAGTTCGAAAACAAAACAAAAAGAATAAGTAAATAAAAATCAGTTAACTAAATGTCACCATGATATAACTAACAATTAGTTAGCGGTCTGGCATGTTGGCAGCAATTCGTTGCTTAAGCCTTACCATAACATATAATTTAACACTTTTTCTTTTTTGAAGCGGATAACCAGGTTATAGTTTATTTTCTTATAAATGATAATCATGTAAACATGTTAGAGTTCTTTAACAACCATCAGGTTGCTAATATCTATGTAGAGGCAGGTGGATAGGAAAAAGATAGAAGGATAGAGGAAGATCTAGAGCAAGCTATATTAGTCAAATTATTAGAAATTTAGGTTGTGAAGAGTATGTAGAACTTTTTAGATTAGCACAGAATAGAAAAGAAGTTAGAGCTACGTCAAACCGACCTTAAGTAAGGTCGAAAACAAAACTTTATACGGCATACTATTTACCGGGATTTACGGTTAACTTTGTACATGATGTGAATGGGTAATCGCAGCGCGCTTTCCGTCCTCTATCACAAAAACGGTCGAGTATATAAGAAAATGTTTAGAACAAAAGTTGTAGAGAATTTTATTCTCTACAATTTTTATAATAAATGCAAATGGCATTAAAACCATAATAATCGAGATATTTGCACACAATCGATTTTTGTGATCTTTTATCTGGAATATCTTAAGACGCGGACACGCGATTTTATGAGACTTTTGAGACAACTCTTTCAATCAGTAGGTGCCCCTTTTTTTTGGCTTAAATAATCGGGCTAATTTAATACCCAAAGATTTTAGTATCACTGTTTCATAGCTCGGTCGTCTAAACTACAACTATTTCATTATAGTACGTACATTTCAAAGTCAATCTGTCATACTCGTTTTAAAGATAAGAAATGAAGTTACCTTTACTGTTATACGATTTACAAAAGTTCTGGCATTACGGTATTCCACCGTAAAGAAAAATTAGATAAATGGAAAACTAAATGCTTAATTCCAGTACAAATTAAATGGAACGCGAGCTGCATACATTTCATTGTAATAAAAGGTTCTTTTAGGAAGTCGACCGCAATTATCCTTAAGCGCAATAAATTTTTATTACTGAGGTAAAGCTTGAATTGGAAACTTACGAGTTCAACTTTATTTGAACGTTACTTTAGTTATTTTGTAATACGTTAACGTTTACCTCTGATTGCACCAGTACTTGGTAGATTTATAGCATTAAATAAAAGAACTGCTGAATGAAATGCTTTAAACCTGAGATTTTCCATCAATATAAATTTGTCGGCGCGCTCGTTCTGCTTAATCAAATTTGAGCAAGAGCTTTAAATTGAAATACAAAATAAAAACTGATTAAAAGCCCGTGAACTCAATTCTGCAATTTAATTATATCTTAAAACGTGTTACATTCAAATTTCTGAGTAATAATTTTCGTTTGTTTTAGAAGTTGATATAATTAGCTGCAGCGCAAAAAATACAAATTCATTTTTAAATACGTTAAAACCTGTTCACACGAATGCTGACGGCTGTCTAACAGTAAGTTGTATAGGATAAAAAACAAATAAATTATTTAAACAGGCCGAGCCACACCTGTGGCAAGTGTGTTCACTGAACACGGGCAGCACATCAGAAAGGCGGCAATATTTGGTAAATGGAGTGGCGAAGAGCATGGTTTTTAATAAAAAAATGTCTCCTACTAGTGGAACTCTTTCCACTGTTGCAAATACGAGCGCGCGAAAAACAGGTACTTGCATGTACACCTAGTTATCGGATGCGATGGCTAGGAACATACAAGAAAAGGGTAGTATAAGAAATAGCTATGTAAAATAAAAGGGAATTATAAACAGAAAGCATAAACTGAATTAGAATAATAAAAACAAAAAGCAAACAAGTAAAATAGGAAGTATCACTGGTCATTTTCGGATAGACAGAATAAAAGAAAGTAACAGAAACAGGAATAAATTTAAAAGAAATTTGAAGATTTAGTTAGATAAAAATAAAAATAAAAGAAAGGATTCAATAGATTATGGAGAACACGAAGGAGCAAATTTTGAGTGGAATTAAGAATAATAGACTTAATTTGAATAAAGTAATACTCACTAATAATTTGCGTGGAGGAAGTATGAATGTTTGTTGGAAGAATAAATGGATGAAGGGAGATTGAATGCAAATTAAATATGTGAGGATACAAAGAAATACTGGATTTCAAAAAAGAATTAGTATAGGAAGTAGAAGTAGTTAGATTAGGTTGTAGGATTGTAGCTAACACATAGATGTAGAAAATTTAATTAAATAAAAATAGAATTGAACAAAATAGAAGAAAGTTTAAATACGGTCTGCTATAGATTGCTAGTGAGTAAATCAAAGATATGTTAGAGAAAAGTGAAAAAAATGTTGCAAATAAGTAGATGCTTTTGAGCGTATTTGGGACTTCCTCCTCCCTCCTCCTCACTCCTCCTCACCCCTCCTCACTCCTCACTCCTCCTCACTCCTCCTCCTCACTCCTCCCTCGTGGACCAAATAGTTTTCTTCGACTAACCATTTTTTCATCTTTCGAGATAAACCTATCTTGTTTGGTATCAATTAATATTAGAATTTTCTCAGCTACCCGAATCTTTAGGAATTTTTCAGAGAGCATCCCCTCCATGGGAGCTACCCTCATTTTAAGATTTCTTACCTGTTGCAATTTTTGACCGTCCTTAAACATTTTTTTAGTCATGCGATACATTAAATTAGTCTAGAATTATACGCACAATTCGAATCTGCAAACAGATTTAAAATCGGACTACTCCTTACAAAGTTACACACATACATTCTAGCGAGCATACCGCGACCGTACCACTACTCGTTTTTAACGTTACACCATACTTTCTATCTTGTTTAGCTCATCTTTCGAGATAAATGTACTTTGTTTGGTATCAATTAATATTAGAATTTTCTCAGCTACCCGAATTTCTAGGAACCACCCCTTACCATTTTACACACACCCTCTAAATTATAACTTTCCTGCAGCTCATACCTAAAAGAAAATCTAAAAACAATTCTTAAAACTTTTTATTACAAATAATTTTTACTAATACAGTTTAAATTTGTAAACCACATTTCTAAATACATATTCACAATTTTTTATTCTTAACCTAGAACTCATATCGGCTTATACTTATTAATATTTATTTCTAAATAGAGCACCTTTTCCAAAGACCAACCGGACCCGCATGTTTCAAATTCCTCTGATTTTGTTCTTATGGTTTCGCTTAAGACCTCGTACATATTTTCCAGATTACTAGAAGACGTTATAACCATACTTTTTGTGTTAAAGGATTTCACATCGGTAGTCTCTTCCCCCATTTTGGCGTAAACGCCGTAGAGTTCGCAATAGACTTTTATTGCTGTATGTTGTATTCTTTTCAACGAACTTCGTTCGTTTATTAATTCGATTTGTCGTCCGTCTGTCTGTCCGTCCGAGGCCTTTCTAATGGTCGGACATCAATGTGTGATACATCAATCGATTCAGCTCGGTGTCCTGAGCTTAAGTTTTGATGTCAGTTGAAATCGGGCCACGGGGACGCCGTGCCCCCGCGATATTCCGTCGGGAAAATTAAAATTTCAAATAGGTCCAAAATTAATGTGCGATACATATTTGGACTCCCCTAACATAGCTGAGTCGAAATATGGTACCCCCCACAAAATCTGACCACGGATACCCGACCCCCCGGGGAATTAATTTTTATTTTATCTGAATACTTATAATTATTACAACATAATAATTTTAATTTCTTTAAATTGTTTTAAAGTAAGTCTACATTTGGAAGTTCGTTGCGACAATGCCTTGCATTTTCAACTTGTTTCATTTATTAATCGAATAAATCGTTCCTTCTGCTTCCAAAGAATCTCGGACACTCCATCGTCGACACTAGCGTTCTTTATGCGATAGCTAGCCATACGGTTGTTAAACGCTGTGCTAACCATTTCTACACCATCGTCGTTAGTAGCGGTAACTGATGCATTTTTATGTCTGTTGTTTCTCAAGTGGGCGGCATAGGTAGTCTTTTCCATTTCGAAATCGCATACTTTACACATAATTTGTGGTTGTTTCGTGCAAGGCCCTATTTGCCTAGTAAAGAACCTTTCGGATCATTTAAAACTAAGGGTCTTACAACCTATAACAACCATATATATCCAAAAGTGGTGAACATGCAACTACGCAACAGTGTGTGGGAGAATAAGGATTGCCTCCAATACCAACAAGACGAAGTCGATCAAGCTAACAAGATACGTGTGCAGGATATAGTGGGAAAGCTGCGATTAAAAGATTGTCACAAGCTGCAAGAATTACACGAAGGAATGGATCTGATTGTCGGTGGAATCAAAGACTTTAAATATAGAGGCAAACTTCCGTAAATTTTACAATTTGAAAACCTAGATGGTCTTTATGTATCAAACTATTGGCTAGAAAAGGAGATAGAAGACTTGGGTGTCGATTTAAATTTTAAGCTGCGAATAAAAATAGATAAAATTAAAACCTCTCCAAACAAACATAAAGAAAGGACTGTTTTCTGTGTATAACTTTGTATTAAAATTAAGTTTAAATGACTCCATGCTTGGTATTAAATATTTTTAAATTTGTTATGTATAATGCAGAATAAACATTATATAATAGTATATAACATTGTTCTTTATTTATAGGGGGGGGGGGTGCGCATGGACAGGGGTGCGCATGGACAAGGGGTGCGCATGGGCTGGCATGTGTCTAAGCGTACACGAGGGAAGCGGATGTTAACAGTTGCCAAGCATCCAATTCTTTATTTGGATGGTATCGAGTACTTGTCTGCGTATGTATCCGGAGTAAAAACCTGATTTGTACACGTAGCGTATTAATAAAATTAGTTTATCGAGCGAAGATGACAAAAGGTACATCATCCTGGGAGCACATCAACATACACATGGTGGGCATAAAGATATAAATCTAAGATAGTTGTATAGATTTTGTAAATCTATTGTATATATTAGTTTTCAAATTCAATAATTTTTATGTTCTTCGTCCACCTTCCAAATCCTTTCTGTTTCTATCTCGGTTGACAGAATATACGTGTTACCTCCACGTTGTGTTCGAGGGCACAGCGTTTTTAGATTTCTAGGGAAATGGATGGTTAAAGCATATGTCTTGGGTAGCGAAAAAGGGTTTTAAGATGGAGTTAAATAAAGATGGGTAAAAATTAGTCTTTAAAAGGCATAACTTTGTATGGGGTGGTCCTATTTAAAATCTATTTACAGATTTGGGGTCCCTAGAAAAATTTAATGTTAGTTGATACCTAGCAAAATATAATTATCTTAAAAGAGTGACTACCCCGCAAGTAATAAACACAATATACCGCATGTTAACAAAAATATGTAGAGAAATTCAAAGACAGCCTTAATGTGGGTTCAGTATTAGAATTTGTTGGTAGTAGGGCTAAGTCCTACTGTACTGCAGGCGAGAAAGACGCGATTAAAAAGATTAAAGGGGTCTCACAAAGTGTAGTTAAGTAAAACCGCGGGTGTTACAACTTATAACGAGCATATATTCCCAAAAGGGGTGGGCATGCAGCTACGCAACAGTGCGTGGGAGAATAAGGATTCTCTCCAATAAGAAATTAAAGTTTCCATGTACGTAGCACCAGTCATTGGGTAATGGTAGAAATGTTAAACCTATAAAGGCGATTATTAATTGGGGTTTAGAAGAATAGCAGTTTTCGCGGACTAAATAAAATAGCTTAGACTGATTAATGTATATGACATATTCTCGTACACATCTACAAACATCTGCGTACATCCACATACGAACATGGCAATGCCTGTAGTTTTTGTTTAACAACTAGTAGGAAAGATACGTTAGGTGTTAATGTGTGGAAGCCCTTAGGATCGTTGGATTCAAAAGAAACGGTGCGGCGAAATGTATGGCGGGTCCAGTTAGAATAATCGAAAGTGGTTAATCGATCGTATTATATGTTTAAATATGCAAAAGTGTAAAAGCCTACATAAGCAAAATTTAATTATCAGACAAAAAAGTGCGCGATGTGTCATACCTTTAAAGAATGTATAGAATGGTGCTTTGCAGCGATCCTAACAGTAAAAAAGACAACTGACTTTTTCAAGCAACTACAAGAATAGCAGTAGCGCGGCGAAGGGGTATGCATGTATTATACAGCGCATTGTTAGTTTACCGGTAGCTCGAACGTGTAATTGATCACGACTTATATATCTCTCGGAGGTTTAAAAATTCTGAGACCATTGTCGTTTGAAAAAAAATGTTTGGAAATTATCAAAACGGTAGCGGGCCGAAGTATAAGTTAGATGGATGATTGACCGAGTTTTTCTATCTTTTACGAGGGAATCGGAAGTTGACAGACATCGAGCATCTAATTCTCTATTTGGGCGATATCGAGTACTTGCCGGTTCTAGAAATCATTACGTGCTACCGACCGCTATGTGGAAGATTTGTTTCTAGGAAATGAGCAACCTACAAAAGTACGGAATACTTGACATTAATGCTAATTGGTTTAGTGACCGCGCTCGTGCACTCTTCGAGTGTCTTCGGCAATCTTCGATTGTTTCCAAAGAAAATACTCAACCTGCCATTTCCGAAAATATGACGTAGAAGTGATTTAAAATTAAATTGCTTTATTAGTAAGTATTCTGTAGACAACAAGTTTGGTATTCCCTTAGTAAAGGTTTAAAGTGTTTTTATTGAGTTTTTGTTTATAGTAGCACTGCATCTTCTACAGCACGACTTGCACACAATTTGTGTGCGTATGCTATCACCCTTTTGGATTTTTAATATGCACGCGATTCGTATAACATGGAAGACGTTTCCGATGTTTCTACTAACGGCATTCGCACCATCGACGATGCGAACCAGGTGCATGCATTGGCGCTAAACGTACTGGACGAGCAGCAAGGATTGTCAAAAAATGACGTCATTTAGTTCCCCGCTGAATCCTCAACTTCGTTCGGGTGTCTTCGGAAACCTTCGGTTTGCATTCTATAGAGTACATAAAGCAGGTGCGCGAGAGTAAACTCTTTAGTTATAAGTTAGTTCGCTTACAAGTTTAACCAAAGTGCTATAGTGCGGATTTTGTTTTGTACTAAAATGGTATCTGCAAACGTTTTTAAGTGCAACACTTGCGGTGATTCCTATACCTTAAAAAATGCTCTCAAACGGCACCTGAACAAATGTCGTGGTGTAACATCGTCTACGGTTAAGCTTATACATCCGCCCGCAGCAAAGTACTTAAACTGTGGGTCTTGCGGTATCGCTTTTACGAGAATGGGCAACTTACAGCGACACGAGGAAAAACAGCACGGTATGTCATTAAGCCGTAAACGTTCAACTCCGCCAGCTGTTAGAGGGCCTTGCACGAAACAACCACGAATTATGTGTAAAGTATGCGATTTCGAAATGGAAAAGACTACCTATGCCGCACACTTGAGAAGCAATAGACATAAAAATGCATCAGTTACCGCTACTAACGACGATGGTGTAGAAATGGTTAGCACAGCGTTTAACAACCGTATGGCTAGCTATCGCATAAAGAACGCCAGTGTCGACGATGGAGTGTCCAAGTTTCTTTGGAAGCAGAAGGAACGATTTATTCGATTAATAAATGAAAAAAGAATACAACATACAGCAGTAAAAGTCTATTGCGAACTCTACGGCGTTTACACCAAAATGGGGGAAGAGACTACCGATGTGAAATCCTTTAACACAAAAAATGTTGTTATAACGTCTTCTAGTAATCTGGAAAATATGTACGAGGTCTTAAGCGAAACCATAAGAACAAAATCAGAGGAATTTGAAACATGCGGGTCCGGTTGGTCTCTGGAAAAGGTGCTTTATTTAGAAATAAATATTAATAAGTATAAGCCGATATGAGTTCTAGGTTAAGAATGAAAAATTGTGAATATGTATTTAGAAATGTGGTTTACAAATTTAAACTGTATTAGTAAAAATTGTTTGTAATAAAAAGTTTTAAGAATTGTTGTTAGATTTTCTTTTAGGTATGAGCTGCAGGAAAGTTATAATTTAGGGGGTGTGTGTAAAATGGTAAGGGGTGGTTCGATTTTAAATCAATTTAGAGATTCGGATTGTGCATAAAATTCTAGACTAATTTGATGTATCGGATGTTTAATAATTTTATAAGGACAGTCAGAAATCGCTACCAGCAAAAAATCTTAAAATTGGGGTAGCTCTCTGGGGGATGGTGCTATCTAAAAAATTCCTAGAAATTAGGGTAGCTGAGAAAATTCTAATATTAATTGATACCAAACAAAGTACATTTATCTCGAAAGATGAGCTAAACAAGATAGAAAGTATGGTGTAACGTTAAAAACGAGTAGTGTGGTAGGGTCGCGGTATGCTCGCTAGAAGGTATGTGTGTAACTTTGTAAGGAGTAGTTCGATTTTAAATCTGTTTGCAGATTCGAATTGTGCGTAAAATTCTAGACTAATTTAATGTATCGCATGACTAAAAAAATTTTTAAGGACGGTCAAAAATCGCAACAGGTAAGAAATCTTAAAATGAGGGTAGCTCCTTTGGGGGTGATGCTATCTGAAAAATTCCTAAAGATTAGGGTAGCTGAGAAAATTCTAATATTAATTGATACCAAACAAGGTAGGTTTATCTCGTGAGTGGAAATGTGGAGAAAGATTTATCTTGCAGAGGGTATGTGTGTAACTTTGCAGGGTGTGGCGTGGCGTGGCAGGTTTATCTCGAAAGATGAAAAAAATGGTTAGTCGAAGAAAACTATTTGGTTCAGATGTGGGAGCAAATGAGGATGCTAAGATGAAAATGCACGATATTTATCTCGAAAGATGAAAATGGCTAGTCGAAGAAAACTATTTGGTCCACGAGGGAGGAGGAGTGAGGAGTGAGGTGGAGTGAGGAGGAATGAGGAGTGAGGAGGAGTGAGGAGGAATGAGGAGGAGGTCCCAAATACGCTTAAAACCACCTACTCAAATACAACAAACGTAAACGAAAAATAATTAATTAATACTTGTGGGTTGTACAAAGTATGATTATAACTTCCTTATTTAAACGGCATAAAGTACTGTAACGAAGTTGTCCGATCGTACCTTAGTTATATTTAGCACATTACATCAACTCTCATTGGCTGCATGTCTAGGAATCCTATCCGCTACCAACCGATGTATGCGCAGCTATCAGATATAATCGTCAAAAAAATCCACCTGTATCTTATTAATTGTCGGTCGAATTTGTCTTCAGATCTTTCTAGAAGCTACTGTAAGTTGTATTAAGACCCAGGTTAGTGCTGTAAAGGGAAGTCTTAGAGAATGGGAATCTGTTCGAAAATCCTTACCTCAAGATCCACCAACTCTTGTGAAATGTCAAAACTTCCTGAAATCTCAGGGAGATTTGCTAAAGAAATTTTAGGAAAATATCAATTTAGGTTTAGGCAAAATAAGGAAACCTGAGAGGCTATTTTATCTTTAAGGGTGATAATGGATAAAACATTAAGAAAAGGGGAAAGCGTGTATATGGGATTTATATATCTGGAAAAAGCATTCAACAATGTAAAAATGTGAAAAAAAATTTTTAAATACTAAAAAAGTTGGGTATGAGCTATAGGAATAGACGGAGAGCTTACACACAAAATAAACATCAACATTAGAGCAGGAACATAGAGAAGTAAATATTAGGAAAAGAGTGAAGCAGAGACATGCGCTGCTTCCATCAATTTTAATTTGTAAATAGAAGAGACCAAGGTTCTGTTCAATGCAGAAAGACATTTAGAACTATGATGGAGAGACAAACTATTGATATGCTCAGTTTTGCAGGGTTAAGTGGGGTAGTAACAAACGATTTTTCACTTCCATGCTGAACTTCCCGTTCTAAATGCATCTGCATCTTGAAGAAATTGTAGTTTACTAGAACAGGTGGAATGGCTTCCGCGTTCCAGTAATCTAAAGAACCAAACTACAGGTCCAACCAAAGTAGTAGGATCTTTCGTGAGGAACCAGACTAAGACAGGTCCCCGAAAGAGGACAGCAGCTTTTTCGGTACTTACAGTGGCAGAGACTATAGGAGTCCGTATGACATTCTAAGACACAGTACTGCGATATAGAAAGCAACCGAAAACCACCACATTACCTCCCAAGTATACAGCGTACTTAAATTGTAAGTAACATGATGGCATCCTCTGGGGTAAAATATTTCGGAGTTACAATATCCCCCCCCCCATTCGGATCTCTGGGAGGGGACTACTTCGGAGGATACGATCGAAAAGTGAGTCGGAACGTGAGGGATTTTGGGAGTGGAGACTTTATGGTAATTTATACAGGATCAGACGAAGGAATTTCGGGTGTGGGAATAGTTATGCGAAAAAAGATAAGACAACGTGTAGAAAACTATCTACAAAAGAACGAAAGAGTACCCATGGATAGATAAGAATCTAAACCGATAAATACAGTAATAATACAGGTATACCTGCCACCTCTAGCTACAGTGAGGAAGAGGTAGAAACGATCTACAAAGATATCGAAAACATACTAAGATATGTAAAAGGACATGAAAATTGTTAATTACGGGAATATTAATGCAGTGGCAAGTGAGGGTAGGGAAGGAGCGGTAGTAGGTTTATTTGGTTTATATATAATTTACACATAATTTCAACAACATGCTAGAAGATGATACACGTGGAAGATGCCAGAAAATATAGGAAGGTATCAAATAGAGTACATCCTTGTTAGACAACAAGTAAAAAACTGTAGAAGCTACCCAGAAGCAGACATAGATACTGACCACAACATCGTAATGTAAATGCCACTCTTAATTTTAAAAATTTGAAAAGAAGAAACAGAAAAAGGCACTTTGACTTTAAAAAACTAAAAGATGAAGAAATCTACGAAAGATTTGAAAAGAAGTCAAATGAATTGCTGAAAGATATCTGAAAAATTTTTTATATTAGGAAGTAGAAACAGAATGGAATAAGCTTAAATCCAGCGTAGGCATGTCGTTCAAAGATATTCTGCGGTATACACAAAAAGAAAATAAGAGACCATGCATAACAAAAGATATTCTGAATTTAATAGAAGAAAGGCGAAAATACAAAAATAGATCAGATGAACGGGAAAACAGCGATACAAAACAATAAAATGGGAAATTATTTGCAAATGCAGGAAAGTACAGAGTTGCAAACTAAGATGAAAATAGGAAAAGACTGACGAAGCATACAAACTAATTAGAATCAATTTTAGAGATATAAAACCGTATAGCAAAAATATAAGAGACGCGGAAGGAAACCTCATTACAGATGGCAATAATATATAAAGAATTTATATGCAGGAGAAGAACTAACTCTTAATGAAATGGAAACAGTTCTAGCAGAGAGGCACAGTAAAAGAGTGGAAAAGAAATTAAAAACTAAAGTACAAATTGGTAACGAGAACTTAAAAGAGATTAAGGATTTCTGCTACCTAGGAAGCCAAATAACACAAGATGGGAAGAGCACAAAAGATACTAAACAAAGATTAGCACAAGATTGTGCTACATTTAACAAGAAAAAGCTACTACTGTGTTCAAAGACAACAAACATAGAAATAACGAAAAGATTGCATAGAACTAAGTGTGAAACACAGCAGTGTACGACGGTGAAACCTGGACAGTAGGAGAAGCGGACAGAAAAAAGATAGCCTTTCAAATGTGGTGCTACAGACGTATGATTAAGATAAGAACAAAGAGGTACTACAAAAGGTAGGAGACGAAATAAGTATGTGGAAAACAGTAACAAATAGGAGAGATAGGATGAAAGGCCACATACTAAGGCATGAGGAAATAGTGCGGAATATATTAGAAGCAGAGATAGAGAAAAAAAAGGTGGAGGTAGGCCTAGGTTAGACTATTGCACACAGATAGTGAAAGATGTAGACTGTGGAAATTTCAGGGAAATGTGCAAGCTAGCTCATAGTAGAAATCAATGGAGGTACGCGTTCAACCAATTTCAAGATGGAAAACCTAATGATTAAAAAAAATAACTGTACTTAAACCTGATGATTATTATAAGCAACTACAAGGTATCGGTTTTGCAATACTCTCAACTAAGAGACTAAGAGACTGGATAACTATTAATTCGACAATGTCCAAGTGTTAGGGAGTTCTTGGTAGCCACAGACTGTTTAACCCCCTTCACATACCACTGAATCTTGGTGAAATAAGGCATTTAATTAGGAAACAGATTCGGATTTTGCGTAGAATTCTAGACTAATTTGATGCATGGCTAAAAAATTTATAAGGACGGTCAGAAATCACTACCGGTAAAAAATCTTGAAATGAGGGTAGCTCTCTGGGGGATGATGCTATCTAAAAAATCCTAGAAATTCGGGTAGCTAAGAAAAATCTAATATTAGTTGATATGAAACAAGATAGGTTTATCTTGAAAGATGAAATGGTTAACCGAAAAAAACCATTTGGTCCAGAATGTTACCGGTAAAAATTCTTAAAATGAGGTTAGCTCCCTGGGGGATGATGCAATTTGAAAAATTCCAAAAATTTAGGTAGCTGAGAAAAATCTAATATTAATTGATGCCAAACAAGATAGAATTATCTCGTGGGTGAAAATGTGGAGAAAGATTTATCTCGCGGGTGGAAAGAAGGCGGGTGTGACGTAATCAAAATGGTTGATGTAGTGGTGTCCGAGCAAGGAGGGGAGTAAGGAGGAAGCAAGGGGGAAAGTCCTCTCTTCAAATCCTCCTCATGGGAATTTACGTGTAAATTTGGTCCAGATGTGTGTGTAAATGTGGATGCTGTAGCAAATGTGGTTACAGGATCCTCAAAAACCCTCTACTTATTGGGGTCTTTGATGATGTGTGTACTATAATAGTGTTAATTGTCTAGTCTTGTATCGCTATCATGAATCCCTATGTTTCATATGTTGCCTTTCTTAGGCCATGTGTTTGATGCTAGTTGGTCGATGTATGGTTGTGTAAGGTATTATTGATGTTTCCCGTGTAATGTTTTTTTCTTCCAGTTTTCTTACTTGGTGTGTGTTGTTGTGATTTTTCTATGGGGTCGAAACTGTTGTTAAGTTGTAGTGGTGCGGCTGATGTGTTTACGTGTATGATCGCATTGTGTATCTTAACTCGTTTCTGATCTTTTTATAAAGTAGTTTTTATGTATTTCATGCACATGTTTCTTATATTGATGAATCCTCTTCCTCCATCTTTTCTATTAAGCGTGAATCTTTCTACAGCTGAGTAGGTGTGGTGTATTTTGTATTTGCGATATTGTAAGCGTGTTGAGTGTGTCTAGGGCAATTTTGCTCAATCTTATTATGCCGAAGAGTAGATTAGTATGGATACTGCATATGTGTTTATTAGTGTTTGTTTTGTTTCTTGCTGTAAGCTCTGTTTTGAGTATTTTAGTGAGTCTTTATTTATATTTTTGTTTCAGTTTTTCTTTCGTTTGTGAGTGTTCTGTTTCTAGTTTTTGTTTTTATCTTAGGTATGTCTGTGTGTCTTTGGTATCCATTGCTTGTATATGTGCGTAGTTGTTGTTTAACGTATAGTTTTCTTATTTTTTTAGTTTGCTTTTTATTATACTATTTTTCTTCTCTGTTTCGAAGGTTATGTTTATGTCGTTGCTGTACGTTTCTGTTATTTTACGTAGATGATTGCGTTGTGAGTTTGTTGATGCTGTTAGATTGAGGTCGTCCATAAATAAAAGATTAGTTATTTTATCTGGGCGTGTAGCTGTGATGTTGTATCCGTGTTATGTGTTATTTAGTGTGCTCGATAGTGGGTTTAGTGCTAATCAGAACCAGAAAATACTTAGGGAGCCCCATGGTATATGCATCTTCAGATCTCTATTGATTTTTTTTTACGTTATCTGTGTTTGTTTTTATGATCAGTGTTGTGTTCAAGTTTTTCATTATTGTATCTAGGAATTTGATTAGTATTAGTGTGTGTTTGCTTTGTATATTTGTAGTATGTGTATTAGTTATGAGTGTGATACGCTGTCGTATGCCTTCTGGTAGTCTATGTATACGTAGTATAATGCTCTTTCTTTAATTTTAGCTTGGTGTGTCCATTATCAGTTGCTCTTTACATTTTCGATGTTTCCTTCATGCATTTTTTTGTTCTTTGTGTATTGTTATTTTGTATTGCATATGTAACTAGACTTTTTGTTATTATGAATGTTAGTATTTTGTATATTGTTGGCAGACATGTTATTGGGCGATATTTTGATGGGTTTTCTGTCTTTTACATTCTTGGTTTGAGATGCGTTAATACTTCTGTTAATGTGTGTGGTGTTATATGTAGTTGTGTGATATATTTGTTAATTAATTTTGCTAGGTGTGCGTGTGTCTTTGTTAATTTTTTTATTTAGAAGTTTGTTTTTGCTATTGACAGGCGTTTTCAAATTGTGTGATTTGTTAATTGTTGGGCTAATTTCTTCGTATGCGATGGTTATTTCTTGCATTTCTCTGCTTGTGTTGTATTTGTTTGTTTCTGTTTGGATCTATTGCGCGTGCTGGTTGAATTGGGTCAGGTAGGAGCACAGATTAGTCTAAAAGTGTTCAGTGTCTGTTATGTTTGGTGGGTTGCTTATTGTGATTTCGTTTTTGTCTATAGTTTGGTAAAAGTTCCTTTGGTTTTAGATGAATATTTTGTTTTGTTCTTTTCTGTTATTACTTTTTTGGTATTTTCTAATTCTTTTGGCTATCGCTTGTACTTTTTGCTTTTTTTCGTCTAGTTGTTCTATTGCTTGTTCTTTCAGCATTTCTCCTATTGCTTTTCGTTTTCTTTTTGATATTTTTTCTCTTATGTATGTGTTACTACATTTGATTATTACTTTGGCCAGGAAGCGAATTTTTTACCCCGAAAATTTTGTTGTTCCAAGTAAAGCAGGGTTCTTTATCGTGCATGATAACACATATTACCTCTCATCCGAACAAAGGCGCAATTTTGTAAAAAATGTTCGCCTATCATTTTTCAAGCGGACCGTGTTGAAATTCGAACCCGGGACCTTGGGCATAGTAACCACACACATACCAGCTATACCACATAATCGCCATTTATGCATAGTGTTAGCTGTCCTATGTCTTTTCTAAGTTTTAGTATTTTTGTTTGTAATATGCCATGGTGGTACTGTTTGTGTCTGTTGTTTGTTGTCTGTTGATTGTTTTTGTTTTGTGTGGATTCTTGTTGTGGTGAATGTTCTCATGTAGATTAGCTATTATAGTTCTTTTATAGTTGTGTCGTTTTGTATTTGGTTTTCTATGATTGTGTTAATGTATGAAATTGTTGTATATTTGGGTTATTTAGTATTTTGTATATGAACTGTTTGTTGTTATTGCTTGTGTCTTTGAATTTTGTGTATGTTATTTCAAATTTTTCTTCTATTTTAATAATTTCTTTGTTTGTAGTTTGTGTTATTTCGTATTGCTGTTGTGTATTTCTTTGTTTTCTTTCTGGTTATTTTGTGTTTCTGTGTGTTCCTGTGTTTTGTTTTTGGTGTATGTTTCTGTTTGGTTTTATAGTTTTGGTTGAACTTGTACCTCTTATTTTATGTGATCTAGTTCTGATTGTAGTATTCTATCGTTTCTTTTTATTGCTCGTACTTGGGCTGAGAGTTTTTGATAAATTATAGTTCATGTTATCTGTTTGTGAATGCTCTGTGTAGTAGGAATCTGTAATTTGTAAGGTTGGTTTCGCAATGGGTTGTTTGGTAGTAACATTAAATGAGGTGTCGCTTGACTTCGCCTGATCATCTCATTCGCTCCCTTTGTGATCCTTTTAGTTTGGTTGCGGGCAACATGTACCACAAACCACCTCTATTCGAGCTTCTAACTGTTTCTGTAGCTGGTGTTATTTTTGTTTCCCATACAAGATCCCTGACCTTGGTGTCGTTTGGTTTTTGTTTCCTTTTTCTTATTGAACTTCATCGCATTCCCACGAGTACCGCGATAGTGACTGTTCGCTTGAGCAGAGCCGCATTGTCCAGGTAAGGTTAATTTTTGTAGGGTTTCGTCTTGTACCCTACAGACATCCGCTTATGAAACCGCTTTGATCTCTCGCCACGGATTATTTTACAGCTTGGCTTGGGTTTTTCTTGTTTTTTGTTTTCTTAGAGAGGGAGAGCGAAGAGGGGGAAAGGAAAATGCTGGTTCAATAGGCTATGTGTTGATGGATTGATGGATATAATGGTAGGGCAGCGAACAGCTGAGCTAGGGTACCTAGGGTTTGCAATACCCGTGTCTGTTTAAAAATTAACAGGCGGTAAGCATCTATCAAAGGAAAGTTAGAAGCAGATCTTAATGATATGGAAACAATTCTAACGGTGAGATACAGTGTAAATATTAACAAAAATAAAACTATAGTACTAGTGTATGTAAAAAGGGAGAAAAAAAGTCAAAAACCAGAATACAATTAAGAAATCAGAATTTACAAGAGGTTAAGAATTTGTGCCACCGGCGAGGCCAAATGATGCAAAATAAGAAAACTGCAAAAATATAAAACACGAATTAGTACAAGACTGTGCTGCATTTAAGAAGATAGAAGATAAAGCAACTACTATGTTCGAAGATAACAAACATGAAGATAACAAACATCAAACAAGAAATAGATTGCTGAATGCATATTGGTAGAGCACATCACTCCACGATTGTGAAATGTAAACAGTAGGAGAAGCCGAGAGGAATAAAATAGAAAACTTTGAAATGTGGTGCTACAGACGTATTTTGAAAATATGGACAAACAAAATTAAGAACAAAGAGGTACTAGAAATGGTAGGAGAAAATAGAAATGTGGAAAATAGTAAGAAATAGGAGATAGTATAATAAGACACATTCTCTGGCATTCCGGGAATAGTTCTGGATATAATAAAAGCAGCGAAAGGAAAAAGAGAGGTAGATATAGAACTAGATAGACCATTGCACACAGATAGTGAAAGGTGTAGCCTGTGGGAATTTTATAGGAATGTGTAGAATAGTTCAGAATAGGAAACAGTTGAAGTACTTGTCCAATCTACTCCAGGACTGAAGACTTAATGAGAATGATGAGCAGTTTAGTGTAGTCTATAGAAATCACCACATTTGCCACTTCATTCTTAGTGTTTAGTTGCCTCATTTCTTAGTTAATTATTACTGAGCATGATTTAACTTTAAATGAGTTTGGCAGAATTATGTCACATTTTTCCCTGGCACGGCTTCTTTTCTCCATAGGCAAGAAGAAGATAGTTCTTTGTAGCGATTGATGTGCTTACTAGAACAGAAATTGCATCGTTTTAAATAATCTGTTACACATCTCCACCACTAAGAAAATAATAATTGAACAAAAATACCTCGAGGTTCTGCAAACCCAAACGCATGCTGATACCGTACATTCTACATTTGCAGTTTAAAATAAGTCGTTCTGAATTATTATGTTCACAGTGCATTTAAGTTTGAAAATAAAATTAGTTAGCTAACTGAGCTTTATAAAAACAAAATTTGAAATATCATGCTTAATTAAGAATGGTTATTCGTGAGCTCTAGCATACAAAGTGTGTGTATTTAGTTTGTCCATTTAAATTTATTAAATTTTTTTCTTATCTAATTTATAGCTAGCATAACGCAACGCGTTATAAGTTTGATGACAGGGACGAGCACATCTGAGTAGGTAATTATTCTTTATAATTACAACAGTCCGGAATATCCTTTCCTTGAGTTTCTACATCCTCTCTCAGAAACTTTCTCTTGAGTTATCGTTCATCTGGATGTAGTGGCCCTCCATAGTTATCGTGTTGTTTGATTGTTTTTACCTACGGCCCAACTTAGCTTTCCATTGGGGTAAATTCAGCTTAGTCCAATATCTATATCTAAGGGAATTTCTTTCATCATTTAGCCATTATATATTTAATTTTACCGTGTGCTATTATTTATTTTCCACACGATGTTACCCCATACATTCCTAAGGGTCCACTTAAGGTGTATGGTACGTGGTTTCGTTTGCTCAATTAATTCCGAATAAGTTGACGTTGCGAATCGAATTGTAAGGCTAAGTGATCTCGTTGTGCAGTCCCGGTGCATTGGAAAATGATGTGCATTAATCATTTAACAATTACATCAATTCTTTACCACCACCAAATTAAGTTTCCGTCAAACTTTCTATATTTAATGCGAAGAATTACATAGCGCTAAAACAAGGACGGCTTGAATAAGGTGAACAGAAAGTATTGCCAAACAAAGCTCGTACATTTTTCATTATATATTCTACAGGTGTAAAAGTTTAAATTGATAAAAGGAATTTTTATTCCAGTGAAGTAAACCCTTTATTTAAGAAATCTTTACCTTACTAACATAATTATAATTTATACATCTCCCAAGATACTTGTTTTAGAATTATATTAATTTGGAACGAACTGAAATGGAGTTGTCTCGTTTTCAACCCTATTTTGCATATTAAATTAAAGTCAATATCGAAAATACAATTTACAATATTTGAAAAGCCAAATTGCATTAAAAATTTCCTTACAAAGGATCCTAATAATTTAGCCATTTCTTTAAACTTCTAAGATTTAAATAAGGTCAGAATTAATTCCATTGTTAATTTTGTACTTGTACAGCAAAGACAAACTTATCTATCAAATCAACGAAATTCTACAATACGCTGCAGTGGAAGTGGAAATAAAAGTATTTTGGTCGTTAGGAAAAACAAACTTAATTCAACACTTCAATTGAGATATATCGAATGCCGATCGTAGCAGATATCTTAAACTAGAAACAACGTCGAGTTTTTTAAAATTACTTAGATCTCTCTGCAAACAAGAACACAACCCTTCTTGTAGAAATAGGTTACTTAATTTTATTATATAGACATCTATCATTTGTCATTAAAATCTGTTATTTTTAATATCTTTACGTTATGTCGTCATGGCTTTTGTATAAGAGGACGGGGCGGAACACAAAATTAGTTCTTGACGAGCTATTGTGGTTAAAAAGCAGACTGTATTGTGTCATGAACAGCATTGACCTTTAATAAACACGTTTTGACAATTTATTAAAACTTACAAAATTGCATTTAGATATTTTTAAATTCTTTTAATTACCCTACCAAATTACTCCGTTTTGCTTCACCGATTGAGCATGTTTATTATAAATCATTTTAAAATCACTAATAAGTGTGATTTAAGAACTGAATTTAAAAATAAGGATTCTGGCGTTTGAATTGTACGCCCACTTGACACATTGTTGACATGAAGATCTGAAGATAAGTAAAATTTGCTTCAATAAAAACATTAGCTTCGTCCTCGTTGTCTTCACTTGAAACACATGCCAATACATCATTCTTTTCTGTTTCTTCTATTGTAACCGTAGGCGTCTTAGAGATTTTTTTTTAAATTATTGTTTACGCCTTCTAGCGTTTTCTTCCTTAGGCTTTTCTTTCTTTTGTTTCTTTTTTAAGTTTTATCCAATTGTTTTTTATATGTTGAATTGTTTTTTGGTGGGTTGTCCTTTTATTCCTTCCTCTACTTTCGGTACAGGCATGACCATTTCAGACAATGTTGTATGAAAAACTGATAAATTATCAACACATTGTTATCATGCATTGTAGAACATCTACGACAAACTCAATTATCACTGGCCAAAAACCAAACCTTCTTTGCGGGAAAGTTTGGTCCGCGTATACTTTCGTTTTGTTAAATTTTGTGAGCTCTTTCCATCAAAGAGTGATTCTGTGGACTGGTCAGCAGGTAGAAGCACCTCTTTTTTATTAAGTTTTGTGTCTGTCCTCTCTACTGAAAAAAATACTGCTTCTAAAAAATACTTCGTTATTTAAACACCGTACTCCAGTGGTTATTGTTTGCGATTGAAGATAAGCGCAAGATAGGTTTTGGGTCTTTGGGAACTTCTTTTTAAAAACATTTATTTCCCATAAACACTTTTATCAAATTTATTTTAAAATAGTAATCACAAAATGGTTGTGTTCATTAACGTGACTTTTAATTTAACAAATTAATCAAAGTTAATATTTTAAAAATTACCAATGAATTGCTTGAACTACCAACAGTGCTAAAGTTATAAAGTTCGAGACTGACTGGCCATCAGGGGCTTCTCAGGATATTTATGTAATCCCTGCTCTCACATCATCTTGTGTGAAAGTGCAGATCTCACCATCTGCTATTTGTTGATAACATACAACGTCATGTTCTAAGTAATGTTTTAATTGAGACTGCATTATTGCAGTTTCTTGTATCTGCACCTGAAGTATCAGGTTGCGTCTGGAATACAAAATAGTTGCTTCCGTTCTCATGTCTGATATAAACTGTAATTAACCATTAATATTATAACCTTCATTTAATACAATTGTAAAATGCGGTAGCAAAACTACAATAGCTAACTAGGAGAGAGAAGTGGACTGAATATAAAATTAAGTGAGAAGTTAACAAACAACATATAATTAATGTTTTTAATCAGTTCAAGCGTTTACTAAAAGCACTCACCTGGTATTCACGAAGCCGTGACAACGATAAAAACGATGCAAACAAATGCTACTCTTCTCTTTGGCGGGTGTAGCGAAGCACATTTATAACGACAGCGGTGTTGTAAAGAAAAGCGGTTCATGTAATTAATTTGTTCTACGTAGAACGTGTAAAACAGCGATGTGGTCTGTTCGAACGACAAATCGATTCTCTAGCTTAGTGGATTTTCCAGTTACTACACTGTTTGTACATGTGAAATAACAACGTTTATCACTCGCGACACTTGTTGGCGCGTGCTTCAAGTAAAAATCATGGAAATTTTACACTAACAAATTTAAATATACCGAGGCGAACGTAAATAATCAACAAACTCGGCGTAAAATAAAATTTAGCTTTAAATTTTTACAATATAAACGGAACATACCGCCCACCAAAATGCAAGGCATTTTAAAGAAATAATTAAAAGGCGGAGGGGCGGAATAAAAAAACGAAAAAGCAAAAAAAAGAAAAAAGGATTTACAAGACCAAAACAAAAAAAGAAGAATTCCCTTTTCTACATTAAGAGCAAAGGGCAGAGATTTGACACAGTAATAGGAAAGGGACCAACGAAGTTGACGCCCGAACACAAAAAAGATTTGACTTGAGTAACTCGACATGAAGGCAGGTTGCCCATGGGAGGTTGCAATGCGACCGAATTGGTCTTCCAGCACGTTAGATGGTGACTCAAAATACAACGGATAGATTGCCTTCCAGAAATAATTCAGAAATGCTGACTGACGAGAGAATGGACCATTTGAGCACCGGCGTGGAAGTATTTTAAATGAACGTAAGTAACACACAGATCAGTGAATTAACTTTTGCTAGGTAACAACAGGAAATTTACGGTCAGAGGACAAGGGCGCGTGAGCCAGGCGACCTCCGACGCGAAGATTCCATCACGAATAAAACGGGACAATTTGCGAAAACTCTTTTTTAAAGGAGATCCAGAATGAATGGCTTCAAGCTCGATAACAAAATAAGATTGTTAAGTATACACGAGCAAGGGGATCAAAGCATTGTGCAGCTCAGAAGATGACAAAGGGCCGAGGTACCTTTCGAGTGGGTGACGTAAATTATGACGAAAACGGAGAATCCAAGCAACAATGCGAGTAATAAATGGAAAAGAAGAGTGATTTTCTAGAATTGATTAAATCCAAGAGGATATTACGACAGCGGATAAAACAATAGAACGTTGTTCAGTGAGAACTTCAGGAATATCTGAAGGCGGAATATATGGACTGTAGTTTTCGAAAAACCCATACAAAGTTGGTGAAGCCGCCCACCATAGAGAACATTGGCATTTGTCGGTTGGGAGTAAACCACACGATCCGACATCGGCAGGATTCTTGGTAGAGGGGATGTGATGCCAAGAGGCGCGAGACCTGTTTTCCTAAATGTAAGCAACACGGTTGCCGACGAAAGTCTTCCAACGCTGCGGTGGGAAACGAATCCACGAAAGTACTACCATGGAGTCAGACCAACAGTAAATTTTATGAAAAGCAAGGTTCGAATTTTGATGCCGGTGTGGCGGCCAACAATTCGAGACGGGTAAAGAGATTGTACGAAGGGGTGCGACCTTAGACTTAGCGCACACTAAGCGAATCTCAACGGCGGAAGGAGTAACAAAGCGAAAATAAACAACAGCACAGTAGCCACGTTTGGAAGTGTCAGCAAAGCAATGAAATTCGCACGTAGTAAACTGTGGCGGGATAAACAAGCGAAGTAAAGCGAAATCCGAGAGAAACGGTAACTCATGCAAGTATCTCTCCCACAAACGGAGGAGGTCGAGGGGAGGGAGACCATCCCAGTCTAATTTTAACGACCATAAACGTTGAATTAAGTGTTTTACCAGAAAAGTAAGGGGGGATAAAAGTCCCGTAAAGTCGAAAATACGGGCTAAGTTAGAAAGTAGGTTGCGCTGGGTACAGCAAGTACTTAGTGGCTGAACTAGAAAATAAAAATTATCTAAAGTGGGTTTTCATTAAAGACCTAAAACTTTTAGGGGTTGAGTATCAGGATCCTCAAAGGAGCGGAGTTGTGCGAATTGTTGCGTAGCGGAAAGATCTTTTAACAATTCGGTATGGTTACTTGACCATTTATGAAGTTCGAAACCACCAAGTTTTAAAAGAGCAATTAGTTGATTACGTAGGACGAGGGTTGATTCAATAGAATCTCCACCAGTAGCGATGTCATCAATATAAGTATGATGGCGAAGTGCGAAAACGGCTAACGGATAAGAATTCCCTGCGTCCACGGCCAACTGCTTAAGTGTGCGTATGGCACAATTGATTCCATACGTAACGGTATTTAATTTAAAATCCTGAATGGGCTCTTCAGGGGAGAAGCGCCAAACAATTCGTTGATAGTCACACTGAACTGGATTTACAAAATTTGTCTGTGCATCTGACGAATATTGGCAGTGACAACATAAGGATGTAAACGAAATTGTAACAAAATTGTGGTAATATCGGATTGCAACTTCGACCCAACAAACAAGTGATCGTCTAAGGACGATTGAGACAGAGTTTTAGCGGAAGCGTTGAAAACAACTCGTAATTTCGTACTTACGCTTGCGGGTTTCACAACGAAATGATGCGGGATGTAATAAGAAAAGTCCGAATGAAACCCAATAACAACAGATTGCATATGTTGAGAATCCAGATATTCACGCATGAACGAAACATATTGTTCATAAACACGAGGTTGCTTAAGTAGACGATTTTCTAAAGAAACAAATCGTTGTGAGGCAAGATCACGACTACCTGGAAAAAATGGTTTTTAATCGGAATAACAACGTTTATCACTCGCGGCACTTGTTGGCGCGTACTTCAAGTAAAAATCATGGAAATTATTTAACTAACAAATTTAAATATACCGAGGCGAACGTAAATAAACAACAAACTCGACGTAAAATAAAATGTATTTAATTATTTACAATATAAACGGAAAAACAATGTAACATGCTATTACTAAGACATAATAAATGCATTTAAATTTATATACATATTGATATGGGGGATATGTAACTCGCGCCAAAAAAGGAAGGGATTTGTTGCAATGTTACAACCTTTCCTGTACTATATCCAAACCATCTTTTGATCTTATCAGTATAATGTAAATTCCGAGGTTTCATAAAGAAAACAGCGAGTGACTGTAATTTATGTGAGCAATGTGGCATCATTTAAACCAACTTTCTCTTGCTGCGTTGTAAATAGGCAACGGAGATGTTTTCCGATGTAATAGGTAATTATTTGATGTATATTAATTTAAAATGTGTCAAGTTCTTTTGAGTGCGTGGTGTGAGAAATGGATTAGTGTCGACAGGTACTGACAGAGAGATGGTTTCCGGGAATAGTGTAGACAATAAATTGTCCGACGAATCCGGCTGGCGGAATTGTGTTGTTTCAATACTGTACGTTCCCATAAAGGGGTGAGTGACTTTTGTTTTTTTATAATAGGTACTAATAGCACATTGTGCTTAAATTTGCGTATGTATTGGTTATTGTATATGAAATCGGGTTTAGAGTTATAAAGTGATGTTGTTTCTGCCTATATTAATACACGTCGTAGTTACAGCGAATCGACGGATTTTACTAATTAATAAATACATAAGTTAAGTGTTTGAATTTTATTTATATGTGACTCCGAGGAATTGGAATAAAAAGAGTAATTACATCAGCAGTATCATCATAGTGTCTTATCATTAGGTCATCGGTCCTGGAATTGGTTAGACGCGTACTCTCATTGTTTCACATTCCAAACTAACCTATACATTTCCCTGAAATTTGCACAATCTGCATCTATTACAATCATCGTGCAAAAGTCTGATCTCGGTCTTCCTCTACTTCTTTTTTCATATCTCTGCTTGTAATATATCCTGCACTAGTTCCCCAAAAATGCCTTAGAACGTATCTTACCCTTCTATTTCTCCAATTGTTACGTGCCAAAGTGGCCTTGAGCTGAGATCTCCTATCGTTTTGATTATGCGCGGCAGTAATATTCCTACATTCAATCTCGTAAATTAACTCAAGCGATTTTAAATGTGAAATATTCATTTTGGATTTATGTTTGAGACACGATATATATGACATATGCAATACTGACGCAAATCAGCAGGTAAGAACGGTATAACTACTTCGGGTCGGTACGATAAAGGTATTTAACGGTGGAAACTTGCTATGAACGCCACTCGCAAAGAATAACATTCAAATTTTATCTCGTTAAGTAACCAAAAACTAAAAAAACACATTTAGGCTGTATGGGAGCAAAATTAATGTTTAATAAAGGGATATATCATTGATAAAGTACAAAAAGGCCCTTCAAAATAGAAAATACACGCAGGTAATTTATTATTTAACCAAAGCAACAGAAACCCATAGTTTGACATTACATACAATGATATTAAAAAGGCCAATTTATTTCAATAACGTTTGTAACATAAGGTTTCTTTAAAATACGCTCGAATATCAAAATCAACCAGGGAAATGCCTATTTATTTTATATACTTACTTGCATAGAAGTAGGGTTAAATAGTTGAAGTTTGCTTTTTGCCTTTGATCTTCGAGTGAAGTGGTCGTTTTTTGGTAACGTATCGTTAGCTTTACCTATGTAGATTCCCTTGCTTGATTATCTTTTGTTTGTCTACCTTTACCTAGTATTCCTGCCCGATCCCTGCATAGGTAATAAATCTGAAGCCAACGAGGCGTATCGGACTCCACGACCCGAGATGACGAGTCACCATCTTTAACCCCTCCGGGAGGGAGGCCCTGATGGACTTGGAATAGAAGCCAACTTCAACGCAGGGACATATCCATGTGAGTAATTTATGCATTACCTGTTTATTTAACTTTTTATAAATTTTCCGATTATTATGCAATTTATGCATTGGTAACGTCATGGTAGATAGCAACGCGGAATCTGTAATAAGGTTCGCGCTTCCGGCCTCCAGGGCGTTGCATTGCTTTCGTATTCATTGCGCTTGCGTGATGTATTTATGAACTCTTAAACTGTATTACCGACTTCGTAAACTGTTTTATCGACCTTTAAATGGTAATAACTTTTACCAATTGAATTGTAATACGTAATACTATTACGTAATACGTAATACGTACAATAAATTGTAATACAATTTTTTTTTGTTTTCCTTGCTTTCTCTACTATTTCTATAACCTATTTGTTATTAACCTTGTTCGTTCATGCTATCATCCTTATACATCTGTAGCACAACATTCCATCTCTTTCTATCTGCTTTTTCCTACTTCCCCTATTTCATAGGTATACTGTGCTGTGCTCCACACATATGCTTTGAACAATTTTCTTCTTGTCTCTATGTTTGTTGCCTTTGAACATATCCGCTATTCTTTCTTGTTAGATGTAGTTCGGTCACCCCTTCTATTGTTTTGCAGTTAGATACCATATTTCCCCAATATTCAGTGGTATGTGAAGAGGGATAAGCAGCCTGTGGCAGCCAAGTTTCCCCAGTACTTGAACACTTGTTGAATTAATAGTTTTTCCAATATATCATTTTGCACAATCAACATTAGTTGAAAATATTTCACAAACCACACCTGTAGATGTTTATAATAATCATCAGATTTAAGTGCAATTATTTTTTTTATCATTAGATGTTTCATTTTAAAACTAGGACGCGTACCTCCACTTATATATGTTCTGAACTCACATACACAGTTCCCTGAAATTCCACAACAGTCTACATACAGCTCGGTTCCCCTTCTATTGTTTTCTAATCATCTGTCTTATTTCGCCGAGATTAAGGTCGCTGGTTCTAATCCCGACACGGTCCGCTCGAGAAATGTTAGATGAGCATTCTTCGCAAAAAAACGCACCGCTAATAATATGGAAAATAATTTAGGTGTTTTGAGAGATTGCTTAGAAAGTTTTAAATAGCATTCTAATCATTAAAGGTACATGTGAATGATTGTTGTTTACAATATATCTCAAGATATTTAATTTGCTTTGTAAATACGGCGCGTGGTCATCAAGCATTTGTTTTGATAAGTATTCTCCAAATTGAATTGTCTTTATAAGTTGTTTTCTTAGACCGTTCACTTCTACGTAATCTTCGAGCCAAGCAAGATAGGAGCCGTTGATGGTAAAAATTAATGGTGTATAATTAAGTGCTTGACTTTATATTCGATTCAGCGGAAACACCCACAGATTAACAGAAACATGCACAGCTCATGAAACCCCATAGACAAGAAGGCACCTTTGACTCTACAAATACCCACAGATTAATGAAAACACCCTCAGTCATCAATAAGTTCCAAGAATCAGTCTGAGGTCCTTTAAAATTTATTTCTGCACGCGAACGGTTGGAGATGAGCTGAAACCGGATCATAACTAACTCAAGAGTCGCAGTCGGCGACCCTTGGTTAAGGGTAAGTCTTTTACTTTTGCCGAATTCTTACCGATATTTAATTAACAACCCTTTGCCCCACTTATGGTCAAATTACCAGCCTTGAAAATCTTCTCCGTTTCAGTTCATAAGATCTGTTAAATATTTACACTCCATTAGTTTTATTAACTTTGCGTGATTATATTTTTTTTAGAAGAATATTTTGTTAAATTTTGTTGTATTTGAAACTCTCGGTTACGAAAAGCTTAAAAGGATTTATGGTTTACAAATAACGAAAAAGATTTATATTAAAATTGTTTAAAATTCCATTTTTGTTATTAAGTTTGGATATGACTGCCAAATCGGACATTAACAAACATGACCATTATGTAAAGAGATTTTATTCAAGTTTTTTACACTAAAAAATGTATGATATAATTTATTTATTAACAATCGCTGTTATGTAATTACAATTATTTGTGATGGAATAGAAGTATTATCACTCTGTTGGTTTTTTTATGTTAAAAAGGTCTGACCAATTATCCACGAATTTAAATTAAAAAATTGAGAATTATCAACTACGAAAGGGTTTTTACATCTACCCTAATATTACAATTTTTTGATTAAAATATTTGCTAGATACATTAATTTAAATTGTTTTCAGTTTAACTAAGATAATTTCAGCCCACACCCATCTCTAACTCTCTCTTGGGGTGATAGCTTAGATAGCCGTCGGCACAAGAGTTTTTGGTCCTTGCATCTGGTACGCATAAAAACTTTAATTTTCTTTAAAGTACATTACTACCGCGTCTCACGTGCAATAATGACAGGGTACTCGTGTAATTACCACGCATCGTATTTTTAAAATTGTTATACTATCCACTATAATAAAAATATATTAGTCTTTAAGGTGGGTCAAAGAACATTCAAGGGATGGAGCAGAACGGAGCAGAACCTATCCCGTTCTTCTCAAAAAATACCTTTTAGATTTGACACACAACTAGCAATAACACGGAAAAAATATATTTTACAAATAAAAATTAATTATTTAGAAATGTAAGAAATTAACAATAATTGGTTAGGAATATAGTAGATTTCGGGGGATGAGGAAAAGTACCCACGAATGGAATGGTTTTCCCTCTCTGAACTTCGCTACAAATTCTTTGAATTAAAAATAAACGTATCCTGGACTCTCTACTGTGTAATGCTAAAAGAGCACCGAGTTTAGACACGAAATCCAATACTTCGTTGCATCAAGGTCTTATCGTTTCCACTATAAAAGGAAGAAGGCTGACATTCTGTTACATTACTGAATGGCACTATTTCATTTTTGTTCCTGCTGCTTTTTTAACAACTGCAACTACTTCCTTCAATGCTAGATGAATATTAAAGGCGCTAGCATGTCTGAGATCATTGTGTCCCACACTAAACACTCGCCCTTTTTCCAAGGAATTAGGGTCATTCCATCAGTTCGCTTTCCATGATCCCAATATAGGCTGGTTGATTCCAAACCGCATGGAAGTTTTGCTGAGGTTAAGGAGCGCATAATTATTGAGTTAATTTCTTGATGTTGTTACACTTTTTTTGTATATTAATGTAACTACTCTACCTTATAGGCGGCAGAGCCTCTATAAATTAAGAGGGGTTCCTGTCTAGAATTCAAGCCCAGGGTAAAATGTATGGAAAACGGTTTTAAGTGCAATAAGATCCTCTAAAGAGATCTTCCAACTAGCTAAGTTTCTCCAACTTAGGGCTGAGGTATGAGCCAGAGTCGTAGAGTGGTATACAAAAAAGAGAATTTTTAATGGACGCCACCATATCTTAATAATAACTGTAATGTCTCACAATCCGAAGATAAAATACGGAAATCTTCGAAAAAAAATTTTTGAACAACCAAAACGAATAACAATATTACTTACTTGCCGCTAACACAGCGAGTTCGGCTTGGAACGATGACCTGGTACAATCTGATGATTTAATCACCTCAAAAAGATTTGTAGAACTAGGGCTACATTAAAGCCCAGTCACTTTATAAAAAAAAATTAATTCAAAAAGGATTAGCAAGGTAAAATTATCCCTCAAAAAATATCTTACCAATACAATATCAGTGGTCTTTCTCTCTACACTCAAAAGTTTTATGAATTTGGTTGCTTGCTTTATAAAAAAATTATTGTTAACTTCAATGAAAGGAAGCTTTGAAATAACTTAGTCAACCTTCTATTGGTTTAAAGAAATATATATGTATATATATATATATATATATATATATATATATATATCGTTTATACAAATTTAAAGGTATCCATGTTTTGTATCCATCAAAATATAGTAATAGTCAAGTGTTGTTTCTTATTAATTTTAGGTATTTATTTATTAAACTTTTTTAAGAAGGATATTGAGTTTGTTTTAATATGATACAACCTTTACTACTTACCGAAATAGGATCTTGTTTTGGCTTACAAAATTTAATAAATGAAATGACTTATTTTATATACAATTGGGCTTGAATTTTTATAAAAATTTATTTCCTGAATAAATTAGCAAATTTTCTTATGGTATAACATAATCTGGATAATAATTATACTTCAAAAAAACTAGTTCGCGGAATGTGACAAACAAAAATAGGATGTCACCTGCTTAGTTGCAACATATTCAAATTTAACCTTTTAAAATTTTTAGGAAGTTATCTTTAAAGTTTGCGTTCTTAAGAACAATTATATTACATCTAACTATAAATTCTGGAACAAATATGTGTAAGCTAATGTAAACCACTATATAAAATTAGCAAAAAATCACTACATCTCCTGTAATGGTTTGATGAAACGAGAATTGAATCAGAAAACACTCACCAAAAAAAATGTTTGCTAGATATATGAAATTTCAGTAGCAATTAGCATTTACCAATTCAAGAAGGAACGTTGTACCATTCCAACTATTTTTGTGTTCCACTCTAACAACAGCTGTGCGACCTTCGCCTGCGCTTAGGAATATAAACTTGTTTTCCATTTGAAAAGAACGTTCAGATGTGGTTTACGATAGGATGCTTTCAAAACATTTCAACGGGATCTGTATAATAACTAAAACTATGCAATACTCATAACTATACTGAACTTGCAATACTCTCGCCAAATAAACGTTGCAAAGTTCCATAACAAAAAAAATTTTGGTACTACTTTACTAATAATTAAAGTGTTGCCATACGACGTAATAAAAAAAAAGCTTGCACTACAAAAATCAAGGAATTAATTTAAATACTAAATAAAATAATTACATACCGTGATGATGTACTTCATAACTATACGTTGATCATTTTAAAGGTTGCTTCTTAGTGATTGTTTATACCAAAAAAGACCAAGCAATTCTCCGGGACCAGGCTATATGCCTGTCGGATAACATGATTGTGAACAACCTTTCGACCACGCGTCAAAAAGTTGTCTTCTTTTTTACATCCTTAAAAATGTATTCGAGCACTACAACGCCTTACTCCGCGAGCAAGCGCAAAGAAACGAATTCTCGCATCAACACGGATATCAAGGTAACTGGAAGGTTATTTTAAACCCATGAGCACAGATGGAGTTGTATGTAACGAATAAGCATTATTTTTATGAAATAGAAGTTTTACGCTTTTAATACCATAAAGGATCTTTATAAATAAATAATTATTAATGAAGGACGAATTTGTAGTCGTTACAATGTTGAGAAAAACTGCCAATACTCTTTGAACAGCTCTAACTATGTGATTCATGTGCATCAACTTCTTCATCACAAATGCCCGTGGAGGTAGACAAGTCTTACATCTTTGTGGCAGTCCAATTGCGATCCTAAAAGAGTTGTCGTGAATTCCCGCGGAACTGTTGGGGAGGGTTTGAAGCTATGCATTGGATACGTGTTTTTCTAATGCTATAGATATCGCCATCATTTGGTAGTGGATGACGTTGTCGATATGTTTTATTAAACGGAATAGGTTGATGTTGTCTTAAAAGTAGAGATGGACTCGGGCCGGGCCGGGCCGGGGTTTTAATAAGCTCGGCCCGGCATGATGCATAAAAGTGACCGGCCCGACCCGAGGCCCGACCCGAAATGAAAATTGATGACCCGGCCCGCCGGGCCGGGTCTAGTCCTATTTAATTTTCCTCATGTTGTACTTTAGGCAAGTTAAAGTTGCCCAGGAACATCAAACTAGGCGATTTATTCATAATTCAAAAGTTTGCACGATTTATATTATGTATATGTATATACTTCAAATCTCAATCATGCGGCGAACGACGATATTATCAATCGCGTGTATAATTTATGTCTACCGCCTAAAACACTAGAGAGTTATTGCAAAGTTCATTTTACCAATTTTTTAATAAAGTTTTCCCTTATTTGACATTTACACATGCGCAATTACACCTTTAATGTTTGTACTTTATTAAAATACAGGACACCTTTATTTAATTTAAATACAGGCAAGGAATGCTTTTATTTAAGGCGCCTTAATTTTGACATATGCCAAATGCTTAACGTACAAACTTACATTTAATTGTCTGCCTTGTGTATAAATATAGCGAAATAAATGGTTTTTTGTAGTGTTGTTTCCGTAATTAAATTTAGAAATATATGTCCAAGTTTATAACACGAAAAAGATATAAAACGTCAACGCTCTAAATACGAGGATGCTGTTTTTTAATGCTTTTCCTAGAAATAAACTTTTGAAAACAAATATGCTATATGCTTGGAAAGGAGTAAAAACAGTGTCTTGAAGTAAACTCAAAAGTATTCCGTGAAAACACTTTGACAACACATACAAATGTTATCGAATCAGTGGGAAATAAAAGACTCAAATAATAAAAAAAGGTTCATCTTTGTGTGAATACAATTTCTTTGATTTTTTCCAATATAGTTAAACATGTATTATAGGTCACCTTATCACAAAAGAGATTAATTCTTTATTCATTTCTAAAACATAACCTATAGATATAGAATACTAAACATATATGTCAGAATAAAGAGTAAGGGAAAAAAACACTTGCACTAACACTCCTTTAGATTGGATGCAAACTTTTAAAAAAGGATACTTTATTTGAAGATTCTTTTAATAAAGTCTGCTTGAAATGAGTTTGCAACAACTCTCTAATTTCAAGTAGGTAATTTTAGTAAAATTCTTTGAAGTAGGAACGACAAAATAAAGCGGACGCAAAATTTATTATAAAGGTTATAAGGTGCGTTAAGCGTACAATTTCATAAACATTGAAAATTGCTAAACATTTTGTACCTTTGTTACCTATTTCTAGGATTTTTTAAAGAATTGATACGTTTATTTTTAGCATAAATTAATTACCCTATTTTTCTCCCTTATTAATTCAATACCCGCTCGAATAAATTCTGTTTCTACTGTTAAATCCTTCAACATAATAATAAACACGCTCTCGAATAAATTTTTTAACTTAAATCTAGTTGCTTTGAAACGACAAGTTTATGCAACAACTAAATAGTTAAATCCTGTTTCAGGTACCCGTTAACTTGGTATACATTACGACCGCCTATAATGATTTTCTCTTTTGTTTCAATGTAAAAACTTCTTGAAATAAGGTCGCACATTATCTGATAAAACCCGGGTTTACCAGTTTTAATCGCGCTTCGACAAGCGAGGATTTGCCGTTGAAATTCGTGTTGTTTGAACCATTGCTAAATATGCTTCTACAGGTTGTGCGTCGACATATTTTCTACATTATTCGTCACCGCATTTCAAAAGCAATGCACATCTATTTATTTTCTGTTCGACAACTAGGAGGTGTCTTGCGTGGATTGCTTTTTTAACTGGAGGCCAAATGGGTCTTCTTTTCTGTAAACCAACTGCTTTTGTGCGTAGGTCGTTGCTGTAGTTGCGGTGCCAGGGTGAAGGGATCCTGAATACCGCGGCTTTTCTGTGTTGACTCACCCCCGACGGTTTTCAAGCTAAGTATTCGAACACCTACAGGTATGCAACTCGTTTTTTTTGTGTGTGTCAATGGGATATTTCGTATCAACATTTGGTGTAGTTATGTGACAATAAACGTCACATTGTAGAACTATTGTTCGTTGCTGCTAATCGATATTATCGCTCTACAAAAGTATTGGACAGACACACGCTTATTCCTTGGTACTGATTAGTTTATTTTACAAACGGTACTATGTACGATTTAAAAGATATCCGACAAAAGCTCCCACATGTTAATTCTTTCCTACTAATTAGTTATTTTACAAAGAGTATTAGGTGAATCTTTAAAGATGCTTGACAAAAGCTCTCACAGGTTTATTTACTACTGATTAATTTTATTTTGTGTAAATACGAGATGCGCACTTCGTATCTAATGTACTAAATTATTCATATCACCTAACTGTTTGCTTTCAAATAGTAACACTTAATTTATTGCTCTTGCGTGTTTGTACAGAATCCGTTATTTATTTTTATTTGTTAATAGATCATCGTGGGCAATGTGTTTTTTGTTTCTTTTTGGTATGTAGGCAATCCCTCCACTCTCCGCGTTTAATAGTTAGCTTGGTACTTACTTTTCTTCCGGCTACATCTAGGTACGTAACAGAATCAAAAATCAAATGATATACTACGATATGTTCCACAACTATCTTGATTGTAATTCAAAATAATTATACTCTTAGATTAAACAAAAGAGTGATAGTTACTTGTTGAACACAACAGAAAAAAATATCTTCTCATTCGCCGAATAAAAGGCGGGCCGGGTCGTTAATTTTCATTTCGAGCCGGGCCGGTTACCTTTCTGCGTCGGGCCGGGCCGGGCTTATTAAAAGCCAGGCCCGGCCCAGCCCGAGTCCGTCCCTAGTTTTGCTTAAAAAAAGTTGGATTCTCAAATTTTGGTATGCAGAGGATTATTCTTTAGAAATACATATTATCTGATGGAGTAGAAGTAAAATGAAGTAATTGTTTAAGGTTGAAAAGTTTTTTAAAAAATGATTACCAAAAGGTATAAATCAGTATACATAGATCCTTTTATATACCAATAAAATTTTATTTACTTAATGCTTTTTTATGGCATGAGTTCAATATTGGCATTATTATACATTTTCCCGCAAACGTAACATGAGCACTAATTATACTTGTTTAATAATAATAAGTTGATTTTTTTTTCAATATGTATCTTGCTATTCAAATTAAACATTTAATTTTTGTTCTTAATGTCCAGGATAAATAATAATATAATTTTATTATTGGAACACATTAATGAAATCATTTACAAATGACACACTACTATGATTCATCCAAATTACATAACTAGCAATTATGTCCTGCGTGATTAGTCACACTGAAGTGCGCGTACTTTATGCGTGTTTAGTTTTGTCCAGTTTTTACGACTTAGATGACTCGGTCTATATTGAAATAAATCATACAAACGCAACTAACAAATATCTCCAGTTAGTCTAATGTGAGCTCTCGGGTATTGCAGCTCATTCGTCGGGTACCGATTCTTTTCCTATCAGTTTGTGATTTAATTTTCCGTATTGAACTGTTTAAATGATATGTGTTAAGTGTTTGTGGGTGTATTACAGTGAAATTTTCAATAAAAATGCCACGTAGTTGCATTAACCACCAAGACTGTTTCTGCTATATTTGTGGTGAGGTAACACTAAGGTTTCAGAGGAGAAATATAACTCCATTGATAAAAAAAAATGTATGGATTATATTTTGGATGTAAATTGGGGGATCAGGATAAGTCTTGACCCCCTCATAGTGGTTGTAATTTGTGTGTAGCGTTGTTAACTAGGTGCTTGAATGAATCCCGTCACATGACATTTGCAGTTCCGATGGTTTGGAGAGAACCTATGGATCACTCCACAGACTGTTATTTTTGTTTAACAAAAATATCAGGGATAACAGTTAAGACTAGACACACTGTTAAATATCCTCATATTCCCTCTGCTTTAAGATCAATGCTTCACAGTCCACAACTTCCAATTCCGATAGCACCAAAAATGAAGAAAGGAGGGGACCCAGACTTTTTAGAAAATACAAATACTGAACCGCACTTAATAAATCAGTCTGAACTAAATGATCTCGTTCGTGATCTACATTTATTCAAGAATCGAGCTGAAATACTAGCATCACGACTGGAAAGATGGAATCTTTTACAACGTAACACAAAAATAAGTGATTCCGTGGCAGGCAGTGTGACCTCGAATGTTTTTTATCACAGTGTGCGGACTTAATTTACTGCAATGATGTGGAATCTTTACATACCCACAATCCTGATGAATGGCGTTTTTTTATAGACTCTTTAAAACGTAGTTTGAAAGCGGTTCTTCTTCATGTTGGGAATAAATACCCGTCGATCCCTTTGGTTCATGCAGCTAACATGAAGGAGACATGAAAGTATAAAACTTGTGTTGGATATGATTCAGTACAAGAAACATTCATGGCATGTTTGTAGAGATCTTAAAGTTATAGCACTGTTACTTGGTTTACAACTTGGTTATACAAAATGTTGTTGCTTTTTGTGCGAGTGGAACAGTAGAGATAAAAAGAATCATTATCTTAAGAAACAGTGGCCAAAAAGAGAAACATTGACTGTTGGAGAGAGAAAAATGTTGTGAGTCCAGCACTAGTAAAACATGAAAAAGTTTACTTTCCCCCTACACATTAAGCAAGGTCTTTTGAAAATTTTTGTTAAAGCAATGGATCGGGAGGGAAGTGGATTGTAGTTTCTAAAAAGGAAGTTCCACAATTTAAGTGATGCGAAAATAAAAGAAGGTATATTTGTTGGTCCGGATATAAGAAAACTAATGAATGATATTGGATTCGAAGGCAGTTTGAATGACTGTGAACTTGCTGCTTGGAAATCTTTTAAAAATGTTGTTTATAACTTTTTTGGAAATTACAAGGCAGATAACTACAAAGAACTGATAACCGAGCTTCTAGAAAACTATAAAACACTTGGCTGTAACATGTCACTAAAGATCCATTTCTTAGATTCACATCTGAACTTTTTTCCAAACAATCTTGGAGCTATGAGTGACGAACATGGTGAACGCTTCCGTCAGGAAATATTCACCATGGAAACACGTTACCAAGGAAAGTGAAGTCCCAGAATGCTAGCTGACTTTTGCTGGAATCTTAAAACCGATTTACCTGCAGCAGAGTACGCCAGAAAATCCAAACGAAGCAGATTTTAGGAATGTACCAATATTACATGTGTGTATAACAAAGGTTTTCTTTAAATTGAAATTACAAAAAACCATGCCCGATAGTAAACCCCCACTAACATATTTGAAATTAGCGCCAAAAATACTGTAAGCTTCAAGTGTTACAGTTCTTGTAACAAACAAAAACTAAAATTTTGTTGTTCAGTGTTATTAATGGGTTCATGAAGACACTACGTGAAAATATAATTAAGAACGTTTACTTACTCAATGTGAGATAGAAGTGAAAGGACAGTGGAGTATCTACTTATGCGTTTATCGGCCCGAATAATTCGGGCCGGCCCGAATCGTTTGGCCCGGCCCGGCCCGAAAAAAGATAGACCCGGCCCGGGCGCGGACCGAATAAAGTAGTCAGCGGCCCGGCCCAAATTCGAGCCCGAAATCGGGCCGGGCCGGCCCGAAAGTCCGAGCCCGAGACCATCCCTACCCAAAAGCGTTGAACTGATGGAACAAGAGAAGGAATTTATTCGGAGTTTAACCGATTCCAAACTGGCATTGCTTCATCAAAGTACGAAATCGTTGGCTTATCTCTATGCGATATACTTAACATCATCCCGGCACGCTCCATAAACTGAAGAACTGAAGACCGCAGAATCTGGTTGCAGGGTTAGCTTTGGTGTATTGAACTAGATATAACCGACAATTGAGCGGTTATTTCATAGTTGGCGTCGCCGTGGATCAATGTAGTAAGCGTAAGACTACGGATCCCAAGGTCCCGGGCTCAAATCCCGACACGGCCGACTGCTTGAAAAATGGCAGGTGAGCATTTTTCACAAAAATTACGCCCTCGTTCGGATGAGAGGTTAAATGGAGGTCCCGTGTGTGAGTGTTGTCACGCACGTTAAAGATCCCTATCTTGTCTGGAACGGCAAGGGTTCGGCAAAATTCTAAATTTCGAGGCAACAAAAAACTCGCCTCCTGGCCAATGTAGTACCTTCGAGTGGAGCATTGGAAATATAAATGAAGGTTATTCCATAGTTGATTTTATTTTGGAATTTACTGAAGGAAAGAAGTTCTTATGTTACCACATGGGAAGGTACTCAATCGGTAAATCAGTTTTGCAACTCTAAAATAATGACAAGAAAAAGTAAAAAATAGACGGTAAAAAAAATTATAATTCTTCCTCTTGTCCGCCTAATACTTCTTTAGAAATCGAATTAAAGGGCGTTTTCAAAAAATTTGCTTATTTATTTTGAATTATCTTATAATTATAATTTTTTAAGGATTTGACCTACCCTATACTAAGGGGTATTTATACAGGGTTGGGATAAAGTATGGAACCAAGTGAATATCTTTAAAACAAAAAGGACGATATTTATGAAACCTTGTTAATAAATGCAATAAGGCAAAATGCATCTGATGTGATTTTTTTTGTTAATAATGTACTTCCGGTTTAGCCGGAAATGCCCTCAATTTTTTTTAATTAAATGGGACACCCTGTATATTTTTGCAGATCTTGATAGATCTTGTTATTTCGAATTTATATAATACCGGGGTTAATGGAAATAATCTGTAAAAACGATACATTAAAGTACTTTAGTACAATCACTTTTAAGTTTTTACGCATTAGAATAAAAACCATTTAGATTAGCAAATTGATGTTTACTTTCTATTAAACGTGTACTATTTAGTAAAGTAGCTGTTGGAAAAATGTCAAAACAAACTGTCAAGTTAATTGTAATTTACGGTAATAAATTGTACGGTTAAAAATGGTACATTTGATTGGTTTTGGCGATCGTGTTAGAACTAGAGAAGAAGTTTGTCGTATTTTTAATGCTTTGCATTCTGAAAGAAATCCTATATCACGTTCAACATTTACTAAAACATTACATCGTTTTAATGCAACAGGGATGGTCAAAAATTTGCCAAAAACTGAAAGACCCCAGACCGCAACAAACGAAGCTATTAGACAAAACATTGCTATTGAATTAAAAGAATCGCTTCAAACTTCTACCACAGATTTGGCACTAAACCACGGTATAAGTCGACGTTCTGTAGGGAAGATATTAAAAAATGAAAAATATCATCCGTATAAAATACAATTAGTTCAAGAATTGTCTGATGATGATTTTGACCGACGGCTGGAGTTTTGCGAACGAATGATGGATATCTGTAATGTCGACGAGCATTTTGCAAATAATGTAATGTTTTCGGATGACGCATATTTTTGTTTAAATGGAACAGTTAATCGAAACAACTCAAGGTATTGGTCAAATGAGAATCCTCATTGGATTTATGAAGCCCATACCCAACATCCACAAAAGTTGATGTTTGGATGGGAATTGTGAAAAATAGGCTTATAGACCCATTTTTTATAGACGGAAACTTGAATGGTGACAAGTATTTAGATTTACTAAATAACCAAATTATTCCTGCACTCCATCAAAATGGGCAGTTACCACAAAATGTTTGGTTTCAACAAGATGGAGCGCCTTCTTACTATGATAGACGGGTTTTGAATTTTTTTAGATGCAAATTTTCCAAATCGATGGATTGGACGTAAAGGATTTGTAGAGTGGCCTGCTCGTTCTCCAGACCTCAGTCCGTTAGATTTCTTTCTTTGGGGTTACCTGAAATCATATGTTTACGTTAGACGACCAACATCCCTGCAGGAATTGAAACAAAGAATCATCGATGAATGTGAACTCATCCATGGAGAAGTCTTGGAAAGAGTAGTTCAGGAATTTATTAATAGACTTGCATATTGTCAGGAAGTAAACGGCGAGCATTTTGAACAGTTAAAATGATTTTGTTTAAATTAAATTCAATATTATTCTCATTCTCGTTAATCTTATAAATAAAATTTATTATTGAGTAAATTTAAAGTGCTTTAGTATCTTGTTTTTCCAGATTATTTCCATTAACCCTGGTATGTATGAATTCGAAATAACAAGATCTATCAAGATCTGCAAAAATATACAGGGTGTCCTATTTAAATAAAAAAAATTGAGGGCATTTCCGGCTAAACCGGAAGTACATTATTAACAAGAAAAAATCATATCAGATGCATTTTGCCTCATTGCATTTATCTACAAAGTTTCATAAATATCGTCCTTTTCGTTTTAAAGATATTCACTTGGTTCCATACTTTATCCCAACCCTGTATAGTGTTATCAGTTAATAATTCCATACCTCTATGCAGCGCCAAGTGGGATAGTTTCTGCAAACTAATATTTTATGATTGAATTTCGTCAATATTGCGAGTTATGATTTACCGGAACTGCGATGGATGCACTTGCTCTTCCTTAGCATAAATCCATGTCAGCATCAGTTCAAGTTTTTGTTGCAAAACTCTCCAATTCCTTAGACTTCCAGATCGATCATTTGTCTTAATGAAACTTTAATAAAGTTTTACGATACAAAAAGGAAAACTAATTAAAACTTCATAAATTAACGCGGAGAATTCGGCTATTGAATCGCGTTCCAAACGGCGATACAAACTTTAGCAAGTGAATAATTTTCTTTTGTCCTGTAATTCGTTAAGTTTAGATAATCGTTTGTTCTGAAGAATGAAACAAATTTCATTTAAAGTTGGAAAGGTTTTATTGTCTAGAGCGATACTTCACTTAACAACTTTCTTTTAACAGCTAATACAAACAGAAGCTTATGTATTTAAATATTGAATATTTTAAACTAACTTACCTTCACATTATTGATGGTGGGAAACTGTATCAGAAGGTCCTAAAATATTCTGTACCGTAATGTGATGAATAAGTATGATTCAGTTTTGTTATAATAGGGGTTGACTAGTTCTCTCTCACACTAACGAAATCACGATCATTATTAGAATTAAAATGTCTGTGTATATAGATTATCTATACTTGATGGGTTCAACTGAAAGTCATCTCTATGCTGAAATTTACAACACGAGAAATGACTTTGATTTAGGTAAATCTGTTATTAAAAAGAAAAACTTATTTCCTAAATCAAAGCTTTATCTTAAAATTGATCAGTGGCAAACATACTTTATTTTAATTGGGTTTGTTATATACTGGCGTTTTGATTTAAAATTATTTAACATTACAATTAAAAAATTCCTACTTAAACTCTTTCTTTGAAACTAACAAGTTTTCTCACGAACTTTGTTATGTACGTGTTCACGATTCTCTTACCATTTTCTACCAACTAGTCATTTCACAGGTAGTTCGTCGATTCGAGTTATACAATGTATGAAGGTATCAAACAGCAAAACGGTATTACAATATAAAAATGGTTTCTTCCTAAAATTTATAATTCAAGTTATATTTAAATTATTTGATCGTTTACAAAAGGCATAAATAATATAAAATAACGAGTTTTTTTACTTATAATTTTGTTAACTATTATATTTTCTAGAGTATTTTATTAGTACCCTTCGTAATATATATATATATATATATATATATATATATATATATATATATATCATTAACAAGGGCCAAGCTTCAGTAGTATTAAGTATAACATCATCTAAACAATTGGGCTAGATAGCTCAATTGGTTAGAGCACTGATCCGGAGAATCAGAGGTTGCAGGTTCAAATCCTGCTGTAGCCGTTCTTTTAGTGGTTTTCAATTACTAGTTCGATTTGAAATGGTAATTCAACTTTACATATAAAGTTGGGTTTTCATTTCATCTTAATAACTATTAATATATAAGGTTATCATAAAGTAAGGGATATATTTTAAATTATGATAACTTTTTAACAAATTAAGTTAATAACATGAAATAAATGAAATCTAATTGCTTATGAAATGGGATTTAGTATGCCCAAAACAGGTTACGGCAATTGCTCAATATGACCTCCATTTTGTTTTTGTAAGATCACCATCCTTACCTCCAAATTGTACACAGCATTTCGTAACATTTCTGGTTGAATTGTACGAATTTGCTCCGTAATACTGTCTTTTAATTCTTGTAGCGTAGTTGGTCGTCTTCTAAACACTAAACTTTTTAAATAACCCCCACAGCCAGTAATCCGCTGGGTTTAGATCAGGTGATCTTGGTGGCCATGAATTTACGAAATGTCTGCTTAACACGCGATCTTGAAAAACGTTGGTTAACAATTCTTTGACTGGTCGAAAAATGTGCGGGGTGCTCCATCCTGCATAAAAATGATGTTTTCAATTCCGTAGTGCTCGTTTTGCAGCTGTGGAATAACATAATTTTGTAACATTTGCAAGTATCGTTCACCATTTACAGTTACAGATACGGCTTGTCCATTCTGCATTTCCTCGTAGAAATACGGACCAATAATAAAATCAGCTGTAAAACCGCACCAAACGGTGACTTTCTTGTCATGAAGACCTTTTTGAACGATTTGTTGCGGATTTTCTGCAGACCAGATTCTACAGTTTTGAGTATTGACTCCACCATTCAGAGTAACATGTGCCTCATCTGTCCATAAAATACGGGATAACTATTCGGGTTCAATTTCCATCTGAGCCATTACTCGCAAAGAAAAATCGTACCTAGTAGCCAAATCTGCGTCCTTTAATTCAAACAGCATTTTCAGTTTATATGGATACATGTTTAGAATTTTGCGTAAAATTTTCCAAACCGTGGTATACGGCATTTGCAATCGCTTGGATATCGCATTTGCACTGCTGATTGCGAGTGAATTGCTTCTGGCTATGTCTTGATTTTCATGAAGAACCTCTGCAACTTGGACATCACTAATTATTGGTCTTCCTGATCTTGGTAAGTCAGTTACAGATCCTGTTCTTTCAAATTTTGTATCAAATTGCGGTACGCTTTCATTTGACAGGGTCCCGCTCTCAAACCCATTCTCGTGCGAAATCTTCGTAATCCAGCGGTGTAATTTCTGCCGGATTCATAATAGCACTGAACTAAACCAATTCTTGTTTGTAAATCCATGTTATTACAGTTGAGTCGTTTGAACTCAACGTTTACTTGAGTTTTAATTTCAAAATAAAACTTCAAATTGAATAATTTCGTTTTGACACTAGTGTCAACAATTGTTATGACAACGCTTTTGTTTCTCATAGATACGGTAAAATCCCATTCATTAAGCAACTAGATTTCGTTTATTTTATGTTACTAACTTAATTTATTAAAAAGTTGTAATGATTTAAAATATATCCCTTACTTTATGATAACCTAGTATATTAAGCATTCATTTGCATTCCAAATGTGGATTATTCTTCTCTATTAATAATAATATAATTACATGTTTGTATTATTCCGAACGTTGCAAAAATGGGATGATCAAGTTATTAGTACATGAATTATGTATATAACTAGATTCAATTTCCTTAAATGCAAGACGTAATTGAAAATCATTAACAAGGGTCAAGCATCAGTAGTATTAAGTATAACATCATCTAAACAATTGGGCTAGATAGCTCAATTGGTTAGAGCACTGATCCGGAGAATCAGAGGTTGCAGGTTCAAATCCTGCTGTAGCCCTTCTTTTAGTGATTTTCAATTACTAGTTCGATTTGAAATGGTAATTCAACTTTAAATACAAAGTTGGGTTTTCATTTCATCTTAATAACTATTAATATATATATATATATATATATATATATATATATATATATATATATATGCCGTGGAACTCGGGTAAATCCTTATCAACCATAAATTTTATTTTCGAAATTTTTATATATTTTTCAAAACTCGAAAATTCAAAAATTAAATAATGCAAAAAAATATCCTTACCCGTTTTCCTCTCTTCCTCGGTTGGACGGCCTTCTTCAACTGCTTCCGGCTAGCTCGTTTGGATCTCCTTTTGGATATCTATATTCACTCATATTCTATCATTCACGCACTCCCAATAAAACCTCAAAATACAATCAACATACAATTTTTTATTTATTCCTAATTACAATTGCAACTCAACACTGTCCATATTTTATTGTACACGTTACACTTTAGTAACTCTTATTTTGTAATGTCCTGTATTTACCTTTTTAATCATTAAACACTTAAAATGTACTCGGAGTAAATAGACCTTGAACAATACTTTCTCTAAAGTTCCTTCTTTATAATTTGTTTATTTATCTTAATAATCTAATTAAACTGTGGGGTAAGGTGAGCTCATAATACCCAATTAATTCTGCATAATGTATGCCATTCTACTGTGCATACTCTTAAAATACAACAAAAACAAAGCCATGTACTCTTCACTGATATTTTCACGTTCTGATGGAACGTTTAAAAGCTTTATAAACACCTTCGAATTTCTAGTTGAATACCGTAATAAAGTTATTTACACATATTCAGTTCAATATGTAAATAATTCACACTACCTTGAATAACACTCTCATACGCCACCCCCAATATTTACAATTTATAGAAATCACAAATTTAAATCGTTACCTGGAACTTGTGGAAGATCTCCGCTCTAGTAGATGATGCCATGTATTTTCTATCTGGACTGCAGGTCGTTTCCCTCTATTTCTAGACTAACCCCATCCAAATTGAACTGCAAACGCTTTTTCGGTATAACCAAATTCCAAATTTCATTTCAATTATACATCTTTCACAGTAATCTACGTTACTTAATATCCCAACACGAGTTGATTAAAAAATTATAGGTGATACCTCCATAAAAAAATTTATACTCTCGGCACACTATCCGCGTTTTTAATTTTAAGAGGCTATCACTAAGCAAAACAATTTTAAATGGTTTTGTAATACTTACAACTTGTGTTGACTTTGGGACGATCGAAATAATAAGGGCTTTAATCGTATGTTTCAAAACTATTTATATTTTTCAAATGTAACCTCTCCATACCTGCCTAGCGCGAAATCTTCTGCTCACAACACACATTCTCAAAATTTTGCACTCAACCCCATTTTCAAATCCGCGAAATTCCGTACCTCGTTATCATATTTTTAGAAAATTATGCTACACCATCCTCGCGTTCATATCAAGTCAAACTAAACATATCAACCAATCGTAGCTCTAATGACGTTTCACAAATCCCTCCTATACTATTGTGGTGTTGTGCTTATACGTTTTCTCTGCCCCTTTCTAACCTAGTCTTAGTGGTAGAAAATCAATATTCCAGTCTATATGCTATTTAAATCCACGTGGACTGTCTACGTGAGTAAAATAACCCCTCATCTAGCATTTCCCGTGAATATAAGCGACGGTTTATGCAATCCTTAGAATAAGTTGTTCGTTATCTACAAATTAACAGAACTTGACATTTAAAAATACGCAGGTGTTCAACTTCTAACACGAACGTTTTAAATACATTTCCACGATTCAGAATTCAACGTATTTTCTACCCTCCTGATATTTTTGCTTGTTAGCCACGCATTTCACCTTGGTAACATTGACCTTTGCACGCTTTTATGCATATTATACACCATAATCGTTCAATTAAATAAAAATTAATTAATTAATTAATGGCATTGACTTCTATCATTTAATTTATTTGCAAACCTATTTAAATTTCATTAATTATTTATAAAATTTCGTTAATACTTGATACTTAAAATGAATTAACTAATACAAATTTCGCACGTAATTACTGGTTGTTCCGTTATACAGGGTGTTTTGAAATTGTTTATTTTATATTTATTTTTGACTTTTTAAAACCACTATATATATATATATATTGCTATAATAATAGGGTAGTTTAGGGGTAGGTTAAGTCATGGGGGTCATAGAATAAATGTAAACAATTTCCACTTTAAGAAAAGCACATAATTCCAGAAATCATAAGAGTAAAACGGTCACTCTACATACTGTTAATTGAGAGGACACTGTATATAAAAAATATTTGATTAAATGCGTGGGAACATAAAGATGTTTAAGTGCAGTTTACAAGGAAAGATAAGATTTTAAAACGCAACAAATTGCATAAAAATTAAATTACCAGGAAGCATAGATAAATTGGCATTGCAAATATTTAACAAATGCGTCGAAAATATCATAGTACACGCATTCTAAATAATTCATTATTAGCAAATCGTTACGGGACTGGAAGAAATCACATTTGTTCGAAAATCCAATATTCTGTAGAAATAAACAAGCACCAGGCGATTCAATTTAGACGATAAAATTTAACAAACATCCGAATACGTGAGTTAATAAATGTCAAAAGTTGGAAATTCTCAAATAATACTACGATATGCGGGATGCATACGTGACCGGCCAATCATACATTGAAAGATTTAAACTAAATAATTAGTGAAAATTCCAAGGTATGTGAGATAAGGTAAAAGTGTCGCCCTAGAACGTCAACGAGCCAATGAAATCAATTGGAGGTAGGGCTTATATATACAATGGTGACGAAGCTACAGGTTAGTCTATATTCAAACTGAGCAAGAATTATGTTCAAAAGTGTTAAAAGCTTACGTAACTAGTGAAGAATAAACCAAACTAAATCAAAATTAAAAGTTGCGAGAATTTGTGCAACGAAAATAAGCCGATCTATAAATAGACGTAAGTAAAACGACTTAATTAAATTCATTTCTAATATGAATAAAACAGGGCTTTTAATTCCGACATGTAATTTGGATTTTAATTCCAACATGTAATTTGGATTTTAATTTCGACTCTTAATCTTGGATTTTAACTTTGACTTTAATTTGGGCTGTAGTTTGAACATACTCTAATTTTGAAGGTAATTTTAAAAATGAAAGTATTCTAATTTGGACATATTCCGACTTGGTACGATTTTAACTGGAAGGCATGTTTTGGAAAGGTCATGTTCCCTTTATTTGTGTAGATAAAAGACAAGTTTCGAGGTATATTGTGCAAACGATCGGATGTTTCGCATAAATGCTAACCAAAAGTTTCCTTAAAGCGCAGAAGGGATGGACAATCAATGATATGCTTCGGAATGAGAAAGGCATAATAGCATTTCACTTCGAAACGCACGTATTCAGTACACGTGGGTTAGATAGCATGCAGACAGTAATATCGATTTTCTACCACTCAAACGGAGGTAGAAAGAAACATCTAATATGCATAAGAGAAGAATAGAGTTAATACAGGCGGGGTTTTTAAGACGTCACTGAATATATCATTGGTCTAAATAGTTATCCGTACAACAGACGAACACGGGAAAAATTAAATGCGGGTTTTTCAGAAAATATCGTATCAACGAGCTAATTTTCGAAGATTTTGAAAACGGTTATACCAAAATTTGAAGAAGAATTATTTTAAATTAAGCATTTCGCATAAAGAGTGGTCTAAAGGTGGCATTTTGAATTGTATAAATACTCTAAGAGAATTAGCATCGCTCTCTTTGGTATTTTGATCTCTTTTACTTCGCTCTTTGACTTTGTTAATTTGCTTACTACGTACAGAAATCTACTAACGAGCTTGTAAGTATTAAATTAAATAGTACAGTGTTAAATTGTTGGCCTCATAGTTTGAAACGCGGAAAGTGTCGAATTTAATTTTAACTGGAGGTGCAACAGATAGTATAACAAGCTCGTAAAGTAAAGTAAAGTAACGTAAATTAAATTATGCAATTATAAAAAAAAGTGTAATATACTTGGATTTGGATTTGGATGGATCTTGAATGAATAGCATGCAGCACAACTTAGATGGTGTTTATCTATAAACAGCTAGAGGCGGCAAGCAGAGCAGAACCACGAGACCGATGGTGCAGGAACTTGACTTCATCGTCAACGGAGTAGGGATCTTCAAGAAATTCCAGGTAACGCATTAGAATTTGCTGTTTTTTATAAATTAGGAAAATGATTGTGATGTGTGAAAGTGAACTGTGATGGTATTTTGCATTATTTTACGTATTGAAAATAATACGTATAACTAACTTTGACTATGGTATTTGAATATAAATCTAAAGGTGTATATACAGCTTGTTAACCTTCCTCATGAATTAAAAATTTTATTGTTAATAGTACATAGGTTTTTTTGTGTTTGTAGTAAGAGATGCAAAGTAAAAAGCATACATTATTAAATAAACAGGGTTATCATAAGCTCACCATACTCCAGAGTGTAATAGTTAGAAAAAAATATAAATGAGGTATTATACAGGGCCCATTTACTCCGGTTACATTAAATGTGTTTGGTATTTCAATTTAAAATTCAGGACTTTACAAAGGTAGAATTTATTGAGGTGTAACTTGAGCACCGAAATGTGAATAATCTTGAATTATTATTTGTAAATAGTGGTAAATAAATATTGTATGATTGTTGTACTATTTTGTGGTTTTATTAAGAGTGTGCGTGAATGGTAAAGAGTATGATAGTAAATCTAGGTTTCCAAAAGGAGGCCCAACTGAGCTAGCCAGGGAGCTGTTGAAGTAATTAAGTTGATGGAGCAGGAATCTGGGTAAGAATTTTTTTTTTGAAAATTTTCTATTATGTGAAAATTCTTCTTTTTGTGAAATTTATGACGGCTCAATTCGTGGGGGTCGATTCATACAGGCATTACACGGCAATATATATATATATATATATATATATATATATATATACATCATTTGTACAATTCTACATGTATTAATACTTTTTACCTATCTATATTTAAAAAATATCTAGGAGTTGCCTCATATTACTTTTATAAATTTTGCAAGTGCTAATTTATAAGAGTTCTTTAAGAAAATTATTGTGTTTTTAATAATTTTCTACAACTTGTACTTGATACCGAAAAAGAATCCCGTTTTGGTTTACATATTATTAATTAATTTTATCGACTTTTCATAAAATGCAGAACTTACATTTTTAATTAGTTAATTTCTTGAACCAAAAGTCAAATATCTTTATGGTCTGAACTAATCTGTATTTTAATTGTGCTGTCAAAAAACTAGATTTTATAATGTGACAAACAAACACGAATGTCTCATCTGCTTAGTTACAAGCACATTTTAGTATAACCTTTTAAATTCAAATAAAGTTATCTTATAGAAACTTCTTTGCGTTTTTACGAACATTTATACGATATCTAACTATTAAATTCTGAACATAAAATTACGTATGTCCATTTAAATCGTTATATAAAATTTACAAAAAATTATTACATCTCTAGTAATGGTTGGGTGAAATAAAAATTGAATTAGAATTAGAAAGCACTCACGCCAAATAGTCCTCTAGACATCATCGTTCGTTAATTTTCGTGTGCAGTTACAACAGGTGCGCGAGGTTTGCTCGTGTTTGGCATTACAGCTTGACTTCCATTCAAGACAAAATTAACTGAAAATTCCACAATACTTCATAAGATTGCAATGCTCGACAATTTGAACTTTCAATACTGCATAACAAAAAAGACTTGTGTTTCAGTGTTCCATAACAATTAGACTGTGCTATATTCCATAATTAAAAATACTTTATCTACTACGTAACTACATAAAACTTGCGCTGAAAAAAAATTGAGAAAATGATTTAAATGCAAAATTGAAAACTATTTACCTACCGTGATGATGTTTACTCTATAGCCACAATAGGTCGATTAAACTATGGATCGGTACTAACGGTATTCTTTGGGACCATGCCACCTGCCTTTGGGACTGCATGTTTTCAAAGAAACCTGCTGGGACACCTCGCCACAAACTTGTTTATGCGATCACACCCGTACGTTTTGTGGCGAACTTTAGCATCAAAGCAATTTATTACTCGAGCACGCGAGTTATGTAGTCCCCCAATTGATATATATGTAAAGAAATAGGAAATTATTAGAAATATTAGAAATGCGCTAAGTGATGTGCAACATTGTAAATGAAGGACAATTCATACAGTTTATTAACGTTCATGGGAACGGAAACGCTACTTTGTAACACAAACGATAAGTAACACTGCAGATGTCAGGTCACAGGCGGTCGCAGACGGTCACGTACCAAGATTACTTAGAATTAAGATCGCAACAATGTATTAATGAATAGAGTTAAGTGTAAGCAGACATGAAATCTGCAAGTTCCCACAGCCATGTGAGGGGGTAAGGATATTATAAAAGGCCCGGGAGCCCCAGCCGACGACAGTTAATCCATCGTTCAGCTTTGGCCTTGCAGTTCGTTAGATTACTCATTTTTACAATTAATTAATGTATTTCTACTTAGAGTAAAATTTAAACTAATTGGTCAAACTTCCAAGTTAACTCTGTATAAATATAAATAAATTTGTTAAGAAGTTGGAAATTATTTTTTAAAAAGGACCGCTCCCAGCCACGAACCTAAACTCGCGCAGGGCTGAATTATTGCATCAACACATACACAGATAAAAAGGAAACCTAGATTCTACTTCAAGTCCATAAACATAGATGGAGCTTTAAGTAACAAATAGATATTGTATTATTAAAATAGGAATTTGGTGTTTTCTATACAGTAAAGGATCTTTGTTAAATAAATAATTATAACAAAAGCGTATATTGATGAAGGATGTAATCGTATTCGTTGCAATATAACTATATTTTCTTTTGTTGATGAAACCTCTATAAAGAATAATTATATAAATTATACGCTTGCGAATGTTCTTTAGTATGTGACCGTGCTATATATTAGTAAATCACTTTTTTGCTGTGAAGAAAGCAAGTTAACGGACGGTGTTTGGTTATGTGCTCTCACACGTCGTAAATAGTGTAACAAACTAATTTTCGACAGGTGGTTACATGTATCTCTGGATTATATTGCGTTTGTAATAAAACATACAAAGCGACAACAGCGATCAGCACGCCATCTTGATACAGTAAATGCGTTAAGCTGAATTTTTACCGTTCTCAAACCAGGTCAGGGATAGTGCTTGGGGATTAACTTCAGCTACAACCCACTAATGTATATCTAAATCAATTTTGTGTAAATTTCTGTAAATGCTAAGTTTTAGTTCCGTTCTGAACACAGATTTGCATAAACGTAAACCGCAACTAATGGAACGAAAATGCTGCAACCTCTCTGAATACAGCCATTACATTCACAATACATTCAATTGAAACTTTGGAACATTTTAGAGTGAAGGCTAGCAATTCTATTACATGCAATTACAAAACTTCGATTTAAATGCAAATAACAGCAAATGACGGTGCAGCTTTACTGCACCAGTTAAAGCTTTGGAGCTTAATTACAAATCTCATGTCAAATAAATTAACTTGTATCTTTTTTCAAGAGTGGAAGGTTTTATTGGTAGACCGTGTAACTACTAACCAAAAGTTTGCTGTTTAAAAATCTAGTTTTGAGTACAAGTTTTTTTATGAGTAATATATACATACTAAAAATTTTTCAACGAATTTTGTTATCAGCTAAATTTCTATTTTAAGCTCCAGAATTTTTTAAAAACAGGTCAAAGGGAAAACTGTCTCGCTGCAACAAAAAGAGTTTCAACCCGAATTAATTGTTAAGACAGATGGGTCTCCCACAAAGAAAATTAACAAACAGACTAATACAAAAATACGTATTGTTTTTAGCAACATACATTTGTAATGTATATAATAATATTCCAAGTCCCTATCACTAAATTAAACCGTTGTTTTAAATTCTTACGATAACGAGCCCTAAATACCCCCTCTGGAGATCTGGATGAGGGGGTATTTTACCTCCGTACAAGAACTTTACTTGTGAGCTCTCCATCATACATAGTTCGTGTTTTAGGCCAAGCACACCTGTGAAATATTGTGGTAGGTTCCCATATCTTTCCACAACGCCGCGGCGCTGGCCTAACCTATCAATTTTTCCTTATGTCTAACCTAAGTCCACACAAGTCCAACTAACCTAACTCCAAACAACCCCAGCTAACCTAACTCCTGACAAGTCCAACTAACCTAACCTAACTTCAGACAACACCGACTAATCTAACTCCAAACAACGTAAACTAGCCTAAACCCTACACCCTACTTTGTCCTTCTCCCTTCTTTCGCATCCGTACGTCAAACATCCAAACTATATCTAACATACGCCCGAGATATGTCCATTTTGAATATTTTGGGACTTGATAAAATTTTTATTAGTTCGAACTTAGAAAAATTTTAACATAAAATTGTAAATTCTATACCAAGGCCTCTAACTCGAAAACTGATATAGATACCAAAATTTACAATAACAGTTACTACGACTACTCTGCGGTCAGACAGGCCCAACCCCACCTGCTGGGAGTCGGAGCTACACCAATTCACATCGATTTATCAACTTAATTGCACTGTTTCTCGGTTCAACCAGATTTAGTACCACTGTAATGATAAAACTTAGTCATAACATCCATTTTAAGTTTCAAAAACAATTTATTTAAAATTGGTTGTTGCGTGTAACTTTTGTGATATTGCAATAATATTAAACTATTTCTTTATTTACATAATCGGATTTAGGTCTGATTGTGGGGTGCATTAATAGCAAAGTTCCTTGAATTTATCTCCATCAGAATAGGGTGAAATTGTCTTGTAGGGTGAAATTGCCTCATAGGGTGAAAATGCCTCATAGGGTGAAATTGTCTAATAAGGTGAAAGTGTCTCCGACATATGATCATTGATTCCTTTTACTTATGTCAAGCTTACGCTAGTACCTTAAAACAGACTCAGAGATAACGCCAATGTAATCGCATTATGGAAACAGGATTATACAAACCTTCGCCATATCTTTCTTGATCATATAAGTGGTGACATGTAATATCCAAAATTTAGAGAAATGTGCTTGCAGTGTTGGGGTGAGGTGACTCGAAACATAGTTTTATTACTATTGTAAAAGATTTTGATTTGGATAAGGGGCGATATAGTAAAAATTTCAAAGAGTATATAAATATAGAAAAAGACGTTCAATGGTTAGCCCCAATCCGAAGTTTCATAATGACGAACGTTAAAGATTTTATTGTAAATAAACGTAAGCTTTATTTTATGCAGGATTCCGTACGAAAGAAGTTTGTGGCATACAAAATGGGAGACACTACATCTCTGCAAAAATTCAAAGAGGTGCACAAACAATTGATATATCCCTTACAAATCACCGCTTCCCAGTCACAAGAAATAGCGGAAAGAATGTCAAAACCTATAAAGGAGATTATAGTTGAAAACAAAGGCGAGCTTTTAAAAAAGATTAAGTTACCAGTTGACGACGAGCCTGTACATCTTTATTATACGGACGTGTTAACTAGAGACGAATACGAAATTCTATACAAGTCGGTTGAGGGAGTAAAGTATAACCCCCAATCTGATACGCATTGTTTGGGAAAAGTGTGTAGGAAATTGATTCAGAAAACAGTGACACAACCTAAAATAATAACGTCTATCCGGACGCTAGAGGTCTAACAAGAGTTATAATTATTTTTAAAGTCCTTAGCATTTTCTTAAGGAATGTAGTGAATTAGTTCATAGAATACACTCCCTACCGGTTGTTTCGTGCGTGCACACAAATCGGGTACAATCGGCACATATCCGAATATGAGTAGATCATATAAAAGAACTGTTCGCGTAGAAGTTATTATTTGTTGATTGTACAGTTTAAAAAGACGATATAACAAATATGTATAAAGACTTTTGGGAGATTATTCGAAGATTTCGCAATGCTCTACGAGTAATAGAAGCAGGATGTGGGCAACGCTTTTCGATGGAAAGAGAAAAATGTCTCATGTGTCAGTTATACGAGGAAGCAATACATCACTGTACTGCGATGTCAGTAATGCCCAAGGATCTGGATGATTTTATGGAAATAATCGAAGAGATAGGGTTTATAAAACTGTTGGCAGATATTCAAATGGAATATATACTAAATTGTAAGTTTTAAGTAAAAATTTAACCACCTAAACTATTATCATAAGAAATGAATGATGTGAATTTAGAAATTATTTTTGTATATATTAGCTTGCTTATGTTATAAAATATAAAGTATGCATTGTCATTGTTTAATTTTTCAAATGTCCACATAACTGAAATGGGTATCTAAGTTCTTATGAAAAGAATTATAACAAAGATGTGTATTTTTTAAAAGGGTGTTATAAACGTTTTACAAAATTATTAATCAGAATCGTTTTATTTAAAACTATAACATAATTTTATTTACAGCTATTAATATCTGTAGTTGAAATACAACAATTTAGAAACGTATTAGAAAACAAAGTGTAATTAATAGTGTTTGCAACGTTCCTCTATTGTCTCGTTGAAGGTAGTGAGTAGAGAGTAAATTTAAATAACGGTTACACATACAACAATTACTGTAATCATAAAATGGATAAATTAAATGTTCACATAGCGGTTTGCATAACGTGCTATTAATTAACTAATTGCAGGGCATCGATTAAACAGCAAGGCGCAACATAAACGGGATTAAACAATGTAAATAAAGTACTTACAGTCTCTTCAAAGCGCAAGAATCCGCGCTGGGCAGATTACAACTCAAGTTACAACAAGGACATTCCTCGAACCCCAATCTTAAAACATGACAATGCGCATAGGTACTACGCCCAGCAGGCGCAATTACTACACGGTTAGAATTATGGCGTAACTAAAAATTAGTATAATCTCGCCCGCACATTTACATTACTTTACTAATTTAATCGTATTACAAATCAACAATCGGTACATAAATCACTATCTAACTATACACGTAGAATGCTCGTACTAAGGGCCGATATACTAACGGCTGCATAGCCAGCACTCGACTGCTTCCCTTGCTATTCGTTAACCTTGGTGAAAACATACCCTTGCTATTTGCTAACCTTGGTGAAAATATACCCTTTTCTAAGGAAGGCAGCAAACAATATAATTTACGTGCAAATAACTACTAACGAACGTTCTACTTAACCTAACGAAAATACAATCTTCTTACAGCTAGAAATTTCAAATTAATAATACATGTAAACAACAGAATAGGCGCGTTACATTACCCCCCTTTAAAAAATTAGAAAAACTTGAGTAATATAAATTAATAACTAGAAATAATAATGTTTTGAGAAATTTTTTAAACTAAAAGTAGGTAGAAAAGACATGGCCTTGTTAGATTTTACGACAAGGGTGAATATACTTTTTTAAATTGATGACGTTATGTCTCCCTATAATATCGCCGTTCTCGGGGTTCTTGAGTTCATAGGCATTTGAACCTACGCTCCGAACAACCGAATATGGACCAGCATATAATAAAAATAGTTTCTTTATTTTGGCATCTTCATAAGAAGATTGTGGATGGGTTTTCACCCAGACTAAATCATCCGGCCGAAAAACGGTAGACTCGTGCTTAATATCGTGCTTAAATTTGCGCAACTCTGCCTTGGAAACCAACCGCTTATATGCTAATTTAATGATTACTTCTTTTTCCAAAGTTGGGGTTTTAGCCAGTCCTAACAACTCCACAATTGGCTCTTTACGTGATATCCAGAATTGAATTTGGTTAAGACTAAATCCTGTTGAATCGTGTACCACTTCATTCAAAAACATTTATCATTTAGAGGCTTCATGAGCCCACTTTGAGTGTTTATGAAAACACAACATTCTTAAAAGGCGGCCTATCTTGCGATTAACTCGTTCGGTTTGGTTAGACTGAGGGTAATAGTACGTAGTATGAACTACCTTTACACCCTTACCACTCAATAATTCTTTCCAATTTTTCAAAAACTGTGTATCGTTGTCGGTCAGGATAGCGCCCGGTTTACCAACCTTCGTAAAATAGTCATTCTTTAACTTGTTGAAAATGGCTCTAGTCGTCGCCCGCTTTAAAGGGTATAGCCTAACATACTTTGAGAAAGCATCAATTATTACCAACAGATTAGTGGCCCCTCCCCTACCTCGTGGAAGAGGACCAATTAAGTCTAAACACGCCAGCTTACTTGGAGCGTTTACCAAAACACTATGCATCTCACCATGACTTCTGGGAGAGATCTTACTTTTCTGACACAATTCACACGCCGCGACTACCTGTCGAACACGTTTCCGCATTTTGGGCCAATAGAAAAACTTATACAAACTTAAAAACACTTTATCTGGGCCAAAATTCCCATGCTGTTCATGCTCCTGCAATACCAATTGAATAATAAAATTATATGGCACACATACACGCATGCTCGCTTCACCAACCCTTGTACGCCTAAACAGAATGCCGTCGTGAAAGACATACCAATCAGACACTCGTCGAGAAGTATTATCACTTTTCAATGCCTGCTTTATTTCAGAACAGAATTTATCCTGCTCTTGCGCTTCGCAAATATTTCTCAAATTTGACATTGTTCCTGGAAGGCTTTATTTTTCACTATAATACTAACAGCTATCTCCTCGGGTTGTTCTTTCCTTTCATCAACTTTAACCGGATATCTAGATAAACAAGCACTGAGACAAATACGTTGCTCACGAATCATTTTTAAAAAATAGTCGGCTCTACTGCCCCGCTCGTAAGTCCCGTATAAAATTTTATTAAAAACATTTCTTTCATGTTTACTATTCCAGTACCTGTTCATAAAAGATTCTCGAAAACGTTCAAATGATACTCAATCATTTTCTATCAACAAAGCCCAATCTAAAGCTGATCCGCGTAATGAATCTATAGCAATTCGCACCCTTTTTCCTTTTGGAACTCCTGCATCCTCTAACAATCGATTTAACTTTCTTATAAATTCAACGGGATGAGTTACACCCGGAGTAAAATTTACACTCCCCCCTTCCCAAATCCTTCCATAGAGAGACATAACCTTTTAAATGTTTACCACTAATAACGCAGAAGCTCTACCTGTAACCGAGTAACCGTTAGCTCACTCGAGGTTCACGTTGGGCGCCAATAATGCAACGTTCTTCTATTGTTTCGTTAAAGGTACTGAGTAGAGAGTAAATTTGAAATAACGGTCACACATACAAAAATTACTGTATTCATAAAATGGATAAATTAAATGTTCACATAACGGTTTACATAACGTGCCATTAATTAACTAATTGCAGGGCGTCGATTAAACAGCAAGGCGCAACATAAGCGGGATTAAACAATGTTAATAAAGTACTTACAGTCTCTTCAAAGCGCAAGAATCCGCGCGCTGGACAGATTACAACTCAAGTTACAGCAAGGACATTCCTCGAACCCCAATCTTAAAACATGACAATGCGCATAGGTACTACGCCCAGCAGACACAATTACTACACGGTTAGAATTATGGCGTAACTAAAAATTAGTATAATCTCGCCCGCACATTTACATTACTAATTTAATCGTATTACAAATAAACAATCGGTACATAAATCACTTTCTAACTATACACGTAGAATGGCCGTATTAAGGGCCGATATACTAACGGCTGCATAGCCAGCACTCGACTGCTCCCCTTGCTATTTGCTAACCTTGGTGAAAATATACCCTTTTCTAAGGAAGGCAGCAAACAATATAATTTACGTGCAAATAACTACTAACGAACGTTCTACTTAACCTAACGAAAATACAATATTTTTACAGCTAGACATTTCAAATTAATAATACATGTAAACAACAGAATGGGCGCGTTACATGTTACAGAATTTTCTCTAAAATCTATGGCTTAAAATTTAAACATCGCTCGTAAATGCGTGGAATGAAAACCTGCTGTACTCTTCCATGTACTCAACTTGTCTCAAATACTGTTTTCAAACAATCTTGGGTAGGTTCTTATAAATTCGTATAATATGACCCCAATATCACTATTACTGTATTTGCTTTTAATTACATCATGTGCAAGATTCTGTAAGACATCATTCCTATTATATCTTTCCATTGCGACATCTAACAGAAACAGATCTATATTAGGGGTACCGTTTTCCGTTAGTTCTTTTAAAGTATTAGCATGTTTGAGAACGATCTCAGATACTCCTAAAAGGTGCTCTAAAGTTCCTTTGGTAAATAACATATAATTCTCATCAAATGTCACCATCTTTACTAAACAATTCTTATTTAAATAAAAAAGCAAGTTGTCGAATTTGCATATCTGATTTCGCATGCCAACTTCCATAGTGCGTATAATGTGTGGAAGATTTGATATAAACTTCCTAAATACGTTGAGGGATACATCAAGTACGCTCTGCGAAATGGTGTCAACAAATCTAAAAATTATTTTATAATCGTCGAACGGGTTCAGGTCTACAATTATGATTTTGGAAGAAGATTTTGTTATGGCGTATGGTTTTTCAAATAGCAACTTGGCTCGCTCTAACTGAATTGCGGCGTTTATACATTCTTTATGCGCTGCGGTCGACTGGTTTTCCAAATCCTTAATTTGTTCCCACTCATTGTCTGTAATTTTTAGTTCCTCCTGGAAATAAACTATCTCGATGTGCCTCTCGTTGTGTTTTTTTATGGTGTCACATCCAGTGAAAACGCATTCACACACACTGGATGCGATACTTAAGATGTTCATTCTAGAAAAAATTAATGATTAACAGTTTTTGAATTATTCATGTAAATATTAATTTCTTTTACGTTTGCAAAATTCAAACGAATACTTACTCTTTTTGTCGATAGTCCTCACATGAAATTTTCAAAGACGAAAAATTCTCTAACACTATTAATTACACTTTGACCGACTTTACGTTTTACAAAAATAAAAACTTAAAATGAACTTTTGGTATCATTTCTCTTCGTATTTATGTACGAAGAGAAAGCATAAGTATAATTTGTCTTTACATAAACCCAATTTAAATCAAATTATAGAATGCGTATTCCCGTATATTAACTAGAATTATGAAAGATACTTTTATTAAATTAATAGTCAGACGTCATCGACAAAACAATGCAAGGCTGATGATCACACATTTCACTAAATTTATTTAGAAAATACGTCTCATTTTGAACTACATTTAAAATAGATTATCGAACCATTTTCTAGCCCACCGTGCAGAATTAATATATATATATATATATATATATATATATATATATATATATATATATGCTCTGTATTTTCAGGAACAATCGAGCTCCAACGTTGGGCCGTCCAATATACATTGATATGATAACGCCGTACTCGGTGTCAATAGACGTTTTCTTATATAACTCCACCTCTCTGTGTTTTCCAATCAAATTTTAAATCTCACTAATATTATTATTATGCCACGGCTAGCTTTTATTAATCTACACAGAGTGCACAACGTTACGATGATCAATTTTTTTCTTTTCCACTCCTTTATTATTACCTCTTAGTTTGAATTATACAATGAAGTCAATTAATTCCATATAATGAAAAGAAATATTATGTACACGTTTTGAAAATTATTAAAATACACTCTCCAATCAATCAATATCATTAGTCTTATTTATCTCAAAAACAAAATATGCTTTGCAATCAATCTAAAGTCACCAAAAACTACCCTCCTTACCAAAGAAACCTCGAACGTTCCAGATATCTTTCTAATATATTACGTAGTTTCAACGTATGCAATGCTTGTTGCTGACTTTGTCACACTTTTATAAATTAAGTAAATTTAGTATTCAAATTTAAATAGAAAAAATATCTTAAAACTAATAAGATCTGACCTGCTCTGCTTAGTTGAACCCCATAAATTACTTCGTGCTTCTTTATTGATTTTCGCAACTCATAATTGTACCAAAATCGTCGACGCTCATTTGAAATATTACATTAATCCATTTAAAACATCCCCATATTCGAATTATCATCAACTATAATATCTATCCACTCATTTGAAATGTTATCCTTTCAATTAAAATTATTTTTACCAAGATTCGAAGTATTCATGCATTTAAATTATTATACCATATTCGGAATTAGGATTGGGATTATTATCATCAACACATTTGAATTATTAGCATCACATTCGAAATTATTATCAACTCATTTGAATTATTAACATTACATTCGAAATTATTATCAACTCATTTGAAACCCTGTTATTATTATATTATTAGTTTAAATAAATTATCTCAAATTCTACTCACGTTAATCGGCAAAAGAAATTTTCATATTTGTAGCACTTACTTGTCACTATCTATTTTTACTATTATATTATCAAATATTAAATTGCGCGTGATTTTTAGATTTAGAGTGTCGCAGCTTGGCCTTCTTGAGTTAAAACTGAACTCAGTTATTATTGCTTGCTATTAAATATAGGTTGATCCCACTTGGATGTGGGTTGGGTTTCCAACCAGTCCGTCGCTATCTTAACCAATAAGGTATTTGTATATCTTACACCTTGAAGTGGTTTTCTGATGTAATATACTTGGCTTTTCGGGTAATGGTTGTTTGCTACAGATGCCTCGTTATCTACCATACGTTGTTTTGTTTAGATATCGCGTTTTCCATGTTATACAAAAATACATGATGTAACTTCAATTTTGATTTTTGTGTATGTTTATTTTATGCGTTTTTGAACTGCATTTTCTTATCAAAAATGTTAATTGTTTCTACGCACTTACACGAAGCTTCGTTAAGTTTTATCTCTTATTTTCGTATTATATTATGACTAATTAGAACCCTTTTGAATGCGTGTTTAATTACATGTATTATCCTAACCTTTAAATACGCGTACTTCTACTGAAAGATATTGTTTCTTGCATTGCCTAAAATTCATTAAGCTCTATATAGCGAGTGTTGAATCCTTGTTAATTACCTAATGTATGAATTACCCATTTCTATGCTAAATATGCGTCCTATTGTTGTAAGATGGGTTTATTTGCGTCGCTTAAAACTAATTATGCTCTATATACAGGGTGTTAAATGCTTACTATTTACATAATATCCAAATTACTTAGTTTTCTGTTAAGTAAATGCAGTTTTCTGCTCCTATCGTAATTTATGGTTACTGCACGACCCTTGCTATACAATATACCCTTAAACAACCCCTTATCACAGCAATATATATATATATATATATATATTACTCATATTTAGACCAGGGTAGAAAATTAAATAATCACATCAAATAATTTTAATCACCGTGTAGAAGCTTTGGGAAGAGGTACGCTTTATTAAAACCGTGAAGCATAAAAGGTTATTAGTTTCATTAAACATAAGAGATTTAAATCATGTACAAGACGCTTTATATCAAAAGAAACAGTATTAACAAGCTCTACGGGTAATGTAATTATTCCTAAACAAAGAGAAATTACATGCAAAATTTATCTTAATTAACTCTATTTCAAGTAACCGGTAGTAAAACAAAGTGTACACATAATAATTAATATTTAACTTGTATTCGCTAAAAATGAAAGGATAGAAGTCAATTTTAATTGGAGTTAATTAAACCATTATTAATAATAAGCATAAAAGTCTGTGAAAACCCAAGATTATAATACCAGAAAATAAAGCTCTGAGAATTAATATTATTTAGAACACCTGCGTAGTTTAAATATCACGTACGGCGAAAATTGTGTAGATAACAAATGGTTTCAAAGAATCTTGAAGAAACTGTGGCTTAATAATCACGAGAAGGTGCGATACGGGGTTATTAAACCCAGATAGTCCACATGGACTAAAATATAATCGATAATAAAGAATATCAATTTGCACCAATACGAACAGGTTAGAAAAGGAAAGAGAAAATGCGTCAAGCAAAGACACATATAGTAAAAGGCGTGATTTAAGCAACGTCACGAGGGGCACAATTGGTTGAAAATAGGATGCAAATATCAGAGGTAGAAACAACGATTTCTGTACAAAATTAATTAGCTTTTCTCGGACATGTTTGCGTGCCGTGTGAGAATTTCTGAGTTTTGAATGGGGCGAGTGAAAATTCGTAAAACCGACGCGCGAGCGACGGACTGGGAACATGGCATGAGAAATTCTTTAGAATTACCCGTTTTGGGGAACAGACCGACAGACAGGCTTTTTGCTATATATACCGAGGTGAAGATAAACAAGGCCTCTTAGACTTTTGACTATGCGATGCGTTAAAAGCTCTTACATCCGCGACTTGATTGAAGATGTTAAACAGTGCATTTTAGTTTGATAAAATAATTTAAAGTTTGCTCGTATATTTTAGTGATTCAAAATAGTTTGTTATTTAAGTGCTAACATGAATGTACTTCAGTGCACTTAGATACAAGGTAATAAAATTTAGTATCACTGTACCAATTAGCAAAATTTACAACGACAAATGTATACACAAAAGTAGGCAGTTTTGGCGTATCTTGGTGAAAGAAGTATGAATTTCTTTGTTATTTTTCGGGGGTATTAATACTTAAATGGTTCAGATACGTGTCTGGATCCACGAAGCAAGGGTCAGATATACACAGATGAGTTCCGGAAAAGCCCAGAAACAACTTTAAATAAATGGTGATGGAGAAAATTTTAAAAGCGTTGAGAATTAGAAGCCGTAAATATAATCCTGTTGGAATGGTGTGATTAACTAAAGGGACGATGTACATTAAAGCTACGAGGACAGTAACCTTCAGGTAAATTATACTATTTTGTTTGACATTTTGGTGTGTGTTGAATAACTTTATTATACTATTTTGTTTGACATTTTTGTGTGTGTTGAATTACTTTAGAATTGATTTACTTTAAATGGACATTAGTGAAATTGTACTAACCATAAAATTTTAATGTTAAGATGAAATTTGCTTGTTTAAGTAGAAAGGGGTATTTAGTATTGATGTTCTGGATTATGATGAAATTTTAGGTATGTCTTTGAGCTCAATTAGACGAACCTGGTTAATTAACGTAAAGGGGTGGTAGATGCTCCCTTTTTACTCTGCTTATATTGTTATATTAATTAGTAGGCATCCAACAAGGACTTTAATTCTGGATGCACATTAAAATGATAAGAAAATTAATCTTGAAATTCTTTTTAAAACTGAGATTTATGCGGAGTTTTAATTTGGAAATTTTAATGTATTGTGAATATTGATGTAAATAGAGTTAACGTTGATGTTTGTGGTAGGAATGTGTTTGTTTTTTTTTAAGGAGTAAGGAGGTTTATAAAATTAGGTGAGCAGCTGAAGCGAAACCAGGATCACAGCAGTTTATGACGCCCAATCGGTGGGACTAGAATTTTTTTGTTGAAAGGACCCAGTTCCCGCATTCAAAGGAGAATATCACAGCAATATATATATATATATATATATATATTGTACCTTTTGGTTTAGTTATTTGAATGTGGATGCACTAATTGAAAATTTTAACAATTCTAAATACTAATAAATATTTTTGGGGTTTACTCTATTATCGAGTTAAGTCTAAATAAAAATGCAGAGGTGTTTTGCGGATAGGTTTTTGAATATTAAAAGACTATGCGGGTTTTTGTTGGAGCTAATTTTTAAAAACGTGATAATTAATTTCGATCCCCAAGAAGATTCTATGCTAATTTAATAGGTTACACGATAGGTTTATCTCAAAAGACAGTGCAGTACTGTTTAGAAATAGATTAAAGATGAATCCCATATGGTTTGCAAAAGGTTGAATTGTAAATAAGTAAATAAGTTCGATTTGAAAAAAATTCAGAAGGATTTGAGAACCTAAGCAAAAACACAAAAATAATTGATATCTTACACGACGGAGTTATATTAAAAACACTGCTAAGAGTAATTTTTTTAAAAAATTCCAAAAATGGCGTTGGTGGTTAAATACATACAGGTAAAACCCACTATAAAACAATTATAAGCGTCACTTTTCCAGTCAAGACTTGCATATAACGCCAATTAACATAATAAGGAGCTGCGTACACTCGACCATCGGCATAAAAGGCGAAGGAGCTATGTTCCAGTGCATTAGTCGTCAAAGTATCGTCGAGTTTAATCAAAATTACAAGTTAAAGATGGATTTTACTTGTCTTAACGTTAAAAGTGATGTGCGAGTACCACAATTAAATATAAACCAACTATTTGGTAAGACAACCTATAGGTTAGGCGAATTTCCACTAAATTCTCACCACCATATAATAGAAGTTGGTTTTGATTTATATGGTGGTCTTCAACCTGTCATTCAAGTTATTTGCTGTAGTAGTATGTGTGCAGATTCTACGATAACATTATCATACTTCGATTGGAAGAAAGTGTGTACTTTTCAAGTGGAATTTCAAATTCACCAATTTGCTCAAGACTCAAAATAAATCAGATTAAATGGTTTGACTACTGGAGACGACGTTGTTGACATACATTTGGATCAAGATTTCAAATTGCAGCTGAGCACATCCTTTAATAGAAGTATATGGCTGTTGAACAATTTTGAAAAAGAGAATTTATATAATATTGAGATTACGAAAGATTTGAATGTTATTGTGTTACCTGCGTACGAGTGCATCAAGCTATTAAATTTGCGAGAATTAATCTGTTATAAAATGGCTGAGTTGAGGTGTAGAAACTTTCCAGAATTTTACGAAAAATTTGTAGGTGATATAAAAAATGTATGTGGAAATACAACGGAGGAAGAAGGGGTTCAAACGTTATTAGAGGAAGAGAGCCGTGCCAGTATTTCTCTGTCTAATGATTGCAGCAATTTAAATTACTTGACAGTGTTGGAAATTATTAAATGTTACCCCATCCAATACTTAGAAGATGCGATTACGAGGCAATCGCTTTCGCAAATGTTTAGAGATTTGGCTATCCCAGATTCGCCAGACTCTGGTTACCACAGTGGTTTATAGATGTTAACAATACATGTATATATTTTATTAAAACATAATATTTCTTGATAAAGTTTGTTTTACTCATTTGTATCGCCAACATTAGCAAAAATTATTAATAGACGTATTAAACTATCTTGTTATTATTCTTAGGTTTAAAGTGGTTTACTCCGCAGATAATAAACACGATATACCGCTTGTCAACAAAAAAAAAGTTGCAGGGAAATTCAAAGAAAAATTTAATGTGGGTCTAGTATTAAAATTTGTTGGTAATAGGGCTAAGTCCTACTGCATCGTGAGCGAGAAAGACACGATTAAAAATATTAAAGGAGTCTCACGAAGTGTAGTTAAGGATATTAATGTAGATAGTTTTAAGGACATTGTATATAAGAATTCTGGTACCCTTATGCATAGCATGGTGACTATCCGTAGTCATAAACACAACCTGTATACTTAATTGATTAATAAAATTAGTTTATCGGGAGAAGATGATAAAAGGTACGTCATCCCTAATAGTACAGCAACCTACGCATGGGGCCATAAAGGTATAGGTTAAGTTTTTTTGTTTTTTGTTTATAGTAGCATGTAAGTTAGTTATAAGACATTCCCACCATCCCCATCCTTAATAATCGCTTTGCTCCTGCAACATGTGTTTACCTCCACGCGGTGTCGTTGGACGGTAAAACATATTGTTAGATTAACGACAATATGTCTTATCGACCGAAAACACGTTTCCTCTCTTTTTAAACAACACATTAATTTCTTTTTTGTTACAGATTACTTTCAACTGCTTGGATTCGGCTACACAAACAAAATGATGTTATACTTTGTAAAAAATTGGATTCTATTAGTTTATTAAACTGTAAATCGGATAAAATAAATTACTGTATGGCAATGAAACATATATCTTGTATACCTCAAAAGCACTCAGTCAATGATATAATTAATAGAAAGTTTATTGAAAAGAAACTATACACCTCTTTCACATGTAATTCGGGCGATGATGACGTTAAACTTAACCTTCCCATTTATATATTAAAAACACATTAGATCGGAATGTTTTACATTATTCTAAAAGCAGAACATTACTGTTTGTAAATATTTTTAAATATCAAACACTTATGGGTTATAAAGGGTTATACCGTTTTTTTGAAAATGGTTTTAAATATCAAACACTTATGGCTTATAAAGTGTTCATTTCTAAAATTCTCACGGTTTTAGATTTTCGGGAATGGTTGGTTAAAGCATATGTCATAGATGAGCAAAAATTTAGAGGTTTGGGAGCTTTAAAGTGTAACTTTGTAAGGAGCGATCATATTTAAAATCTGTTTGTATATTTGGATTTCGCGTAAAATTCTAGACTAATTTGATGTATTGCGTGATTAAAAAATTTATGCTGACGGCCAAAAAATCGCTACCAGTAAAAAATCCTAAAATGAGGGTAGCTCCCTGGGGGATAATGCAATCTGAAAAATTTAAAGAGATTTGGGTAGCTGAGAAAAATCTAATATTTATTGATACCAAACAAGGTACATTTATCTCGTGGGTGGGAATGTGGAGAAAGGTTTATCTCGCAGAGGGTATGTGTGTAAAACGCTAAGGGGTATTCCGAATTTAAATCTGTTTGCAGATTCAGATTCTACGTAAAATTGTAGACTAATTTGATGTATCGCATGGCTAAAAAATTTATAAGGACTGTTAGAAATCGCTAACTGCAAAAAATCTTAAAATTAGGGTAGTTCACTCGGGGATTGTGCTATCTGAAAAATTCCTAGAAGTTCAGGTAGCTGAGTAAAATCTAATATTAATTAATACCAAACAAGGTACATTTACCTTGAAAGATGAAATGGCTATTTGAAGAAAACTGTTTGGTCCAGAATGAGGGAGCAATTGAGGATGCTGGAGCCAAGGATGTCAGAGAAGCGTTGATTTTACACTACTCATAACATTTAACAAGAATGAAATTTCTAGATAAAAATAATGATACGGTGGTAGGAAGGATGGGATTGATCGCGAATTATTATTTTGTTTTTGTTCGTTAACAAAAAACTAAAAAATTGACGACGTAGTAACACAAAATAGATTAAGCAATTCATGTCATAAATTTAGGGCAAAATTTGTTCAAGCACAGAGCAATTATAAAATAACGACTAGCTACACACTCCCGCACTATTTAGCTTTCTCCAATTTTCTTAAAGAAATCTACAAGCTTTTATACATACCTAAAATTATTGTTAGAAATCATCAGACTCTTACTGTGCATAGATAGTTTCGATAAATTGATATCTTGTCCAATTTAATTTACCTCTAAAAAAAAGGGTTGAATATGAATTTCTACAAGCGAGTGCCCGTCAATACAATATTCATTTGGGATCCAAGTGATGACGTCATTTACCTTGCCTGCGCTTACTTGAAAGCTTTTTTTGTTATTCAGCTCACGCGAGATGTTCTTTAGAATTTCTAATTGACACATTTTACAGGTAAATGGCTTAATTTAAATAAAAAGGTTCTACTTTTGTCAAGTCATTTCAGCTAAAATGAGTTAAACAGATTTGCATTTTAATCTTACATCCATGTTTACGGCAACTGCTTATAGAATTGTTCCCAGCTGTTCTAGCTTCCCTATTAACTTATAAACTAATGCAGAAAACTATATTAAGGCAACGTTTGGCCATTTTATATATTAAATGCAACCACGTTTATGTAAATTGCCTTGGAAATCCAAGAAATAAGAGCTTCTCTTGGAAAACCGGCAGGCAAATAGGAAAATTTAGTGCTAGCCGCAAATATTCAGACTTTTAAAATTGCTGCTTGAAATATTAGGGAGATTAGATGCTAATTCAGTCTTAAATTGGTGAAAAATGCTCTAAATTATGTGGACTGCCACCAGAAGTGTACTAAAAATGCCAAACCTTTCAATTTCATAATATTTTTGGTAACTTAAGGCTTAAGATATATTACAGATAAATTTGCTAATAACAATCTTAGAAATTTAAAAGAGAAGGTTGACGTGAAAGAGTTTTCTGGCAATAAAAACATGGTTGAATCCAGCCAGCGGCGTGCGTGTATATAAACTCAATGACATGGAAATTGGAACACCAAGAAGGGTTGGGAATTTTTTGGTAAATATGTTTAACTTAGACGTTCGTCAGAGCAAGACGCGTTTATGAAGTCTTTGCGATTATATTTAATTTAAATTACATTAAATTAAATATCAGTTTGAATCTCTTTAAATTAAATTATTTGTTACATGCCGAAAATCGGCTATGTAAACATTTCTGTTTTTAGTTTAAATATGTGACTGAAATCGCGCCAATATTTTAAAAAATAGACTTGTGCGTGCATTTCCGTCACTTTAGACAGTTGCGTCGGCGCCAGAGAATGCGCAGACGTCGATTGCGGAAGGAAGTGCGCATTTTTCCGACACGACGGGACTAGTCAACGAAACATCGAACAGAGAGGTTGATCTGTGTCGTCTTTTTATCTTGTCTTCTCTTTTAGATAATGTAGGTTTCCTTTGTCGTACCTATTATCGTTCCTCTTTACCTGGTTGATCCTTTATCGTACCGTTACACAAAGAAGAGGGAAGACAGAAAGTTTGGTTTCAATGAGGGGCGAAGGCCGACCCACGCCCAACTAACGCCGAGATCCTGCCGCAAGAATAGCCGTAATGCCATGAAGAGCTCCACATTTTACGTGAGTACATTTCATTTTTTTCTTTTGTATGTGATACAAATTTGAGACGCATTAATGACGCAATATCTTGTTGTGCAATATTATGTACGTGTTTATTATGTTACCAACTGTCGTAGTGGCTCTTATCAATTACGCGCGGAACTTTAACATTATACCTTAGACTAGAACGGCACGAGTATAACATATTCAGTATTATTACCAACGCAATAAGAATTGTTCATAGTTACAGTGCAAATAATTGGTTAATCCCTTAAAATAAGGATAACAATCATTTAAAAATTATTAAAATTGAACTTTTGGAGTGCTTCCGGCGGTCAAGTGCCTAGATTGCAACAGTTCAAACCAGATTATCAAACCCTGAAGAAATTCACAAATGGGTAAAAGGGTTAGAACCCTAATAATATCAACAGGTGGCCAGGTCTTGGTCACATAATTATCTATTACAACAACTTTGGAAAATTATCAGACAGCTGCACATAAACTTTCTAACAAACAAGCACCATTATCAGAACGTGCTGATAAATTTGCAGAAAATCCATTTCAACAAGTACTATGGCTGATAAAAGCAAACTCGATATACCAATGACAACACCAACGACCAGCACCTCCACTACTACTTTCACATATCCATCGCCTCCAGCATCAGCAGATTCGCTTACGCCTTTTCAAAAGTCGACTAGGATGTCCCACTTACCACCGCCATCACGATCCAGGACCTCATCAGTAAGTTCTGTCCTTTGCTACACCCAAAAGTCAACAAACGAGCTAGAGATAGCATGTCACGGTTTCAACTATCAACTTTAGGAGAAATATAACAGCCGATTAAGAAAGATTTAACCAAATGATGTTTATCAGGGACGGCAGACAAAATCAAGCCGGAATCAGTGCTCAATATATCTTACATGAGAATGGAAGTACATCGCCTGAATAGCATCTGCCGCCATCTCAGGACTGCGTAAATACTACAAAGCCAGACTCCACAAGCTAGAAAACAACATCTAAAACAACCCATTCAGCACAACAGGTAACATGTACAACAACCACCCACACACATACTACCTACATACGCTCATCGCTTTCAGCTACTACTTCCCAACACGCACCACCTACTAAACCACCTCCCAAAGTCATTCACTCTAAAACCGACAATCCTCCGATACAACCCCAAATCCCAGCTTCATTAAATATTGTGAAACGAAACCTGCGACCATCCTTATCAGACCCTGTCAATCCGTACGTAAATCCGCACCTTCCAAAGAACCGTCCGTAATCATCCGCACTGATAAACCTGATGTCAATATAATTTCCAACCTAAACCAACATAATCTGTTCTGTCCACGTTCCAAAACCCACTCAAACCCCAACTGATAATATTTTGCAAAGACCGATGAAATTCCCATCCAATGACATCTGTAAAAGCAAACTCGCAAACCATGCAACACCAACACAGACCACTCTCTCCGAAAATCAAGTCTCATCTAACCAATTCCAGCCATTCAAAATGTCCAACTCCAACGCATAACCCCATACCCTGTATCACTGTTTCTGTTTCTCCGAACCAAAAATCCAAACTATCAAAGATGCAGTGTACTAGCTAATCCTCAAAACCCATGAAAGTTTACAAATTTTCAAGACGTACAAATCAACGGTATAGTCAAATCACTTCAGAGGTCGGCATCACTTTAAACTCCACGCCCTGGACGAAACAAACCTTAGACTCCCCGTAGAACCAACCCTAACAATCAACAACAACCTACCACCGTATACTAGATCCTTATCCACCCACATCCACTAGACCCTAACTAACAGCAGCCCTATCATCAACAACCCCAAAGTAGATGCATCCTTATCCTCTCCATCTACTCCACAAGTACTGACTGCTAGCTACACTAGAAACCTGGCTATCTAATTATCTCGCTTACTTTCAATCAACAAAATCCAGACATACTTACAACTGGACAACACCTTACAATCCCTTACACACAAACCAACTAACTATGTGCAGACGCTATCCACGTTCTACAATGTACAATGACACCATACGACAAAGGACCTCCTTGAAGATTTTACCCACAACACAACTTATCCATCATAAATCTCCATCAAACACTCAACCTGGGAATCCTAAACCAAGCTCCATACTGACGTACCCTCGCCACGCCATCACCCATAATTTAATTGACTCCTGGAATATATCCCACCTTATAACCTCCAGCGACCACAATCCAATAACATTCAACATTCTTCCCAACCTCCCACCACGCCAATTTCACAAACCGTCATCCTATAACACAAATAAAGCAGACTGGTCCCCCTTCCTGAAATCCCTATAAACCACATCTCTAACCTCCCAACCTGCCTTACCACAAAGTTCCCATCCAACCCTACTCGCAAACTCTATTGTCCAAAATATCTATCGTGCCGCATCTACTACCATTTCGACAAGACCACACTACTTGCACGACACCCTGGTAGAGTACTACATTACAAGCCACAAGACGACGCCTAAACTCTTTACGACACAAAATACAACGATTACGCAGACTCACAGTTCCAAATGACCGCACAGCACTATTGAGCACAAAATATCAACAACTACGATCAAGTTTCAAAAGTTCCATCTATGAGGCTAAGAAGAACTATCTATGAAATATTGTTGACCAGCCCAATGCCAATTCATGGAAAACATATTGCAGGTTAGTAAAATCCCTCCAAATCAAATCCTAACTAGCCCACATCACTCCTAAACCCCACCATCCAAAATACTTTATCCTCCTATTAAACACTGTAATCCCTCCTACTTCTATGGATATCTCTTCCTTCCAACAAGACCAAATCATCTCCAACTGCGAAACCCTCCTAACACACCTCCAGATGATATCCTTGACACCAACTTTCTCGACTCTTATTTTTCAAATTAAACCCACATAAATCTCCAGCTCCTGACAACATCACAAACACCATCATCTAAAAATCATGGCAAGTAATCTGTCAACTCCAACTTTTCTAAAAATGCCTTACCGCCGGTATCTTCCCTGACACCTTTAAACATGCTAACATCACCTTACTACTGAAACCTGCAAAACCTCCTGAAGATCCACGTTCCTACCTCCCAATACCCCTTCTTTCATCCATCGGTAAACTCATTGAATAACTGATCCTATAAGAACTCCAATCACATATTGAAAATTACTCCCTGATTTCCCACAACCAACACGGTTTCCGTCAAGGTTACAGTGCAGAACAAACAATTTTTTCCTTAATCTCCAAAGTTCGATCATAACAATCCAAATACGTCGTAGCAATTTTCTTTGGTTTCCACTTCGCCATTGATCTCCTCTGGTGGTCCAATATTCTAAACCAACTCAAAATACTGAATTTTTGTCCACCTATAATCCCCACCTAACACGCTCCTACATATCAGTTATTCAAGTCAACTTCGAACACTCCCGCTTTGCAACACTTGAACTTGCCCATCTCCCTGCCGAACGAAAAATATCTTTAGCTGTCCTCCAAGAACCTTACCTTATAAACAACAAAATTCCCAACTTACCACCGTATACTAGATCCCTTATCCACCCACATCTACTAGACCTTAACCTAATTGCAGCCATCATCATCAACAACCACCAATTAGATCATCTCCCTCTCCCTCTCAACTCCACAAGTACGGACTGCTGAACTTCACTGGAAGACTGACACTATCTACATTATTTTGGCTTACTTTCAATATAACAAAACATTCAGACATACTTACAACAACTGGACAACACTTTACAAACTCTTACACACAAAACGACACTTATATGTGCAGACGCTAACGCACGTTTTACGTTATGGTATAATGACACCACTAACGACAAAGGCACCCTCCTTGAAGATTTTATCCTACAACACAACTTATCCATCCTAAATACTCCATCAAACACTCCAACCTGGAAATCCTTAAACCATAGCTCCAATATTGACGTCACCCTTGCCACCCCATCAGTCCGTAATTTAATTGACTCATGGAATAAATCCCACCTTATAACCTCCAGCGACCACAATCCAATAACATCCAATAACCTCACCGTTGCCACCCCATCAGCTAGTAATTTAATTGACTTCTGGAATATATCCCACCTTATAACCTCCAGCGACTACAATCCAATAACATTCAACATTCTTCCCAACCCTCCCACCACGCCAATTTCACAAATCGTCATACTATACCACAAATAAAGCAGACTGGCCCCGCTTCCTGAAATCCCTAAAAACCACATCTCTAACCCCCTAAACCGCCTTACTACAAAGTTCCCATCCAACCCTACTCGCGAACTCCATTGTCCAAAATATCCATCGTACCGCATCCACTACCATCCCGACAAGATACCGCACTACTTGTATGACACCCTGGTGGAATCCTACATTACAAGTCACAAGATGACGCCTAAACCCCTTACGACACAAAATACAACGATTACGCAGACTCACAGTTCCAAATGACTACACAGCACTATTGAGCACAAAATATCGACAACTACGATCAAGTTTCAAAAGTTCCATCTATGAGGCTAAGAAGAACCAACTACGAAATATTGTTGACCACCCCAATGCCGATTCATGAAAAACATGTTGCAGGTTAGTAAAATCACCTCCAAATCAAATCCTAACTAGACCCACGTCACTCCTAAACCCCACCAACCAAAATACTTTATCCCTCCTATTAAACACTGTAATCTCTCCTACTTCTATGGATATCTTCTCCTTCCAACAAGACCAAATCATCTCCAACTGCGAAACCCCTCCTAACACACCTCCAGATGATATCCTTGACACTAACTTTCTCGACTCTATTGTTTGCAAATTAAACCCATATAAATCTCCAGGTCCTGACAACATCACAAACACCATCATCTAAAAATCATGGCGAGTCATCTGTCAACTCCAACTTTTCTAAAAATGCCTTACCGCCGGTATCTTCCCTGACACCTTTAAACATGCTAACATCACCTTACTACTGAAACCTGCAAAACCTCCTGAAGATCCACGTTCCTACCTCCCAATACCCCTTCTTTCATCCATTGGTAAACTCCTTGAATAACTGATCCTATAAGAACTCCAATCACATATTCAAAATTACTCCCTGATTTCCCACAACCAACACGGTTTTCGCCAAGGTTGCAGTGCACAACAAACAATTTTTTCCTTAATCTCCAAAGTTTGATCATAACAATCCAAATACGTCGTAGCAATTTTGTTTGGTTTCCACTTCGCCTTTGGACTCCGCTGGTGGCCCAATATTCTAAACCAACTCAAAATACTGAATTTTCCCTCTAATATATATAAAATCATCCAATCATACCTGTCCTCTCGAACAGCAACCCTCCATACAAACTACTTTTCCACTACCACGTCCCTAACACAAGGCTGTCCTCAAGGATCTATCCTTTCACCAACCCTTTGGAACCTATTCATTAACCCTTTCCTTGACCTTAATATTCCAAACACAGACACCTTCGCCTATGCAGACGACCTTACGTTCCTCATTCATGGAAACTCCCGCCTCCAATTACAATCCACTGCAAATATCCTAATCCAACATATCAAACAATGGTCAATCGTAAATAAGCAACCTATCCCCCCTACAAAATCCAGAATGTTATTTCTAAAAGGCTTCCTTGACCTTTGCTGCAATTCTACTATCCATATCCTAGGAACACCCTTTACCTTCTCTGAATCTGTCTCCTACCTCGGTATCTATTTAGAAACCCGCCTGAAGATGCACACTCACCTCCAAAAAATCCGCTCAAAAACAAAGTTCATCATCCACAACATTCAGCAATCCTTACCTAAATCAATCCAACTAGCCCCACCTACAAGAAGACTAATCCTGAACAATATAATCATTCCCATGGTCCGCTACGCTGTTGACTCTTGGTATCCCCTCACAACTTCACATTCCCGCAGAATCCTAAACCCAATTATACGTCCTTATCTGTTATACGTTTCTCGAGCTTTTCGAACCACCTCCACTACCACTCTATAAACAATATTAAAAATTCCCCCCTTAGAAATCCAACTACATCATTTCGTGCAAACCCGTAATCTAAAGTTCCTCCGTCCGATCCACCTCCATAATGAAACACTATCCCCAGATACGTACCGCACAATCCCTACTTCCGACCTTAAGACTCGTATCTACAACTCCCTCCTTCACTTCTGACAAAAATCATGGTCCTACTCTGATAGCGGCAGATACACCTACGAAATATTTCCTACCATTACCGACATCCCCACTCACATACAAAATTCCAGACGTACAACTATTCAATTTCTAACTGGTCATGGAAAATTCCGATCCAAACTACACTCCTTTCACCTAACACCATCTTCTCTATGTCCATGCAATCTTGATCCCCCGAAACCCCAGAACATCTACTATACCATTGCCCGGACCTTACTCCCATCCAAAATACCTTCAAACAAATCATTCAACTCGACCTATTCCCCCACTACTCGATTTTAAATTTCTAATCACCAACTTTCCCCTTCCTTTATACGCTTTTGGACACTAAACCTGCTATACCTCCACCCTAACTCGTCTAGCCTGCGATCAAGAACAAAAACAAGTTGATACTGCATCGGACGACAAGAAGCCTCACCCCCCCCCCCCTGCTCTGGATAAAGTTTTTGACGTCACCCGAAGGTAAAAGCGAGTCTGAGGGGAAGACCACCTAAAACCGAATATACTTTAATTTATTTTGTTTTTCTTATTTCCTTTTATTTAAACTTAGACTTTTCAAGTTAGAATGGGCCAATCGCCTAGGCATAGTTTAAAATAAAGAATATTCATACATACAACTACTCATATCTGACACTTCTGTCATTTGTTTTTAACATTATTTTCCGGTGTATTTCGTGCAGGTTTTAGTTGCATTTTGTGTTATGTCTGTTAAACTTTAGTTGATGTTCGTGTTTTGAGGGCGTGTTTATGTCAAGAGTGCAGCAACATGGGAATTGCCGCCAGTTGAGCGAATTGGACAGAGGTCGAATTGTTGGGTTTGGCGAACGTGGTTTTTCATTCAAGGAAATTGCAAATCTCCTTAACCGGAACCAAATCACAATATTGTCTTGTTCTCAATTATAGACTAGGGATGGCCAGGAATAGCGTAAAGGAAGAACGGTTGGTCGAAGACAAACTAATGAGTTGCAAGACCAACATCTTTGCCTAATGGTTCTAACAAACTGATTCTCCAGTATTAGGTCAATTGCTGATCACTAGTTAGACAATGAACCTCGTGCCGTAACCCTTCGAACGACTTATCGCCGAATTAGGCCTTTCGGTTTGCAATCTTATCCACCACATCTTGTGTTACTGCTTACGGCTCAACACTGACAGCAACGTTTCGGGTGATGCAGTTTGCGGTTACACTAGAAGCTGAAGTGGCATACGGTAATATTCGGTATGCCAATGAACTGCTAATGACAAACACACGAAGAAGGAAGGGTACCACAATGATATTAAAATATATTAACTGTTTAATATTTAAAACGAACTGAAAAATCAAATTAGTATAATTTTAATATAACGACAGCATAATTATATACTAAAGTTTGCCCCAAGATTTTAATATGTTACAATATGACGTGTTATCACATCAATGTGTTTATATATATATATATATATATATATATATATACAGGGTGAGTTTTTAGTGTGGCAACGGTCGATAACTCTGTTATTATAAAAGCTACGTAAACCAAATTTGGAGGCATGTTATGCATGCCTAAAGTGCACATTTTAAAAATATTTGGTAGCATACAGGGTGTTTTATAATTCCAGGGCATATTAAACTTATATTTTTTTAAATGGAACACCCTATATATTATTACATTTTTGAAAAGCCCATAAAAAGAGCTTTAATTTGATATCAAATTGTATCTGTCTATTCCTTTTAGTTTTTGAGATATTCAACTGTTTTTAGAAAAAATGACCCCGATTAGATACATTGCCACTGCACTAATACACAACTTATGTTAATTTTCAAGATGCAGAAAAGTTTACCATATACCATAGTATATTTGTAAATATCACTTTTTAGAAATTTCTTCCCAGTATACAGGGTGTGTCAGGTTTCGCAAAATAAAATTTTAAAATTTTTTTTTAAATGGCACCCTACCAATTTTATTGCTACAATGGATAGTTCATTAAGTGTCCTTTCATTTTTGTTAAGCATTCCCTATACCTAAATCCATTACTTTCTGTGATATTTTTGATTTTCTTCAAATTTTATGAATGTTTTTAATTTACATAACTAAAAATAACTTACTATTGGAGAATTTTATAAAACAATTGATACATATTGATTAACAATTAACTACACTTATCCAATAACAATTTTCACTAAAGATATAACTACCTACAATAATACGCTATCAACAGAATTCTGCCAGATCAACAATATGCATTTTATAGAAAATGTTCAAGCAGAAAATCAGGCAGGCTTTGAAAAAAATAACTATTACATGTAAAGTGTCATTTAGGTTTATTAATTGTAGAGTGTTATCATTTAACAGGATATCTCTCTTGGTATATTCTTGATGCAAGTAGGAAATTTTTTAAACTTGCTCCCAATATCCAAATCATATTTATTTGTTCTTCCACTCTAAAATTTATTTTGAAAACTCCTTCAAAGATTAGATTTAAAACAGAACTGATAATGTATTAAATGACAACACACTACAATTAATAAACCTAAATGACATTTTGATTGTAATTGTTATTTTTTTCAAAGCCTGCCTGATTTCCTGTTTGAACATTTTCTATAAAATGCATATTGTTGATCTGGCAGAATTCTGTTATTGTAGGTTGTTATATCTTTAGTGGAAATTGTTATTGGATAACTATAGTTGATTGTTAATCAAAATGTATTAATTGTTTTTATTTATTAGTTATGTAATTAACTCAAAAAAAACAAATATAAGTTAATTTAGGTATGAATGTAACAAAATGAAAGGACATAATGAGCTATCCATTCTAGCAATAAAATTGGTAGGTGCAATTAAAAATTTTAAATTGCATTTTGCGAAACCTGACCTGTACTGGGAAGAAATTTCAAAAGGTGAAAGTTACAAATATCTATGTATATCTGCATTTTGAAAATTAACATAGTGTGTGCAGATTTAATCAGGTCATTTTTCAAAAAGTTGAATATCTCAAAACTAAGGAATAACAGATACACTGATATCAAATTAAAGCTCTTTATGGGCTTTTCAAAATGTAATAATATGGTGTTCCATTTAAAAAATAGTTTAATATGCCCTGTAATTATGAAACACCTGTCATCCAAATATTTTAATATGCTGCAACTAAAGGCATAGCCTAATATGCCTTCAAATTTGGTTGTACTTTTAATCAACAAGTATATATGTTGATTCACATTTAAAAATATAATATTATATAATATATGAAACACTCTGTCCAATAAAAGAAGCATTCTGGCATCCCAATTTGCCTTCATAATTTGCGTTAACTTCCTTAAGCTCAGGTACCTCCACGTTACACTAAAACTACTATATATTATATTTACCAAAATCATAATATATCAAACGAAAATTCAAAAAAGCATTCTTATCCGATTTGCTTCCATAATATTGATTTCTGTACACTTCCTGGTAGCTCAGTGCACCTCCAACTAAATCAATAACTTTAACTGTTACCAAAATTCGAAAATATACAAAAACAACAACTTTCAAATTTATTACCATTGTCAAATAAATTTATTTTACAGTCCTGGCTAGCTCAGCTGTGCATCCTCTCGGATACCTAAATTTACTACCATACACTTTACTGTTCACACACAACATTCAATAAAACCACAAAATACAACAACAATCATGCAATATTTATTTACCATTAGTTACAAATAATAATTCAAGATTATGTACATTTCGGTGCTCAAGTTTCACCTCAATAAATGATATCTTTGTAAAGTCCTTGTTTTTAAATTGAAATATCAAACACATTTAATGTAACCAGGAGTAAATGGGTCCTAAATAATACCTTATTTATATTTTGTCTAATTATTACACTCTGGAGTATGGTGAGCTTATGATAACCCAGTTTTTTTTAAGTATGCTTTCTATTTTGCATATTCTTACAACAAACACAAAAAATCCATGTACTTTTAAAAATTAAAATAAAATTCATGAGGAACGTTAATAAGCTTTACGTACACCTTTAGATTTATATTCAAATATCATAATAAAAGTTATTAATGCGTATTCTTTTCAATACGCAAAATAACAAAGAAAAATACCATCAAAGATCACTCTCACACATCACAAATAATTTCCACAGTTTATAAAAAACGCGCAAATTCTAATGCGTTACCTGGAAAAACTTGAAGATTCCATCTCTGTTGACGATGTATTGTTCCTGAACCCTCGGCCTAGTGGTAATGCGCTGCTTGCCGCCCCCAGCTATTTATAAATGAACACCATCTAAGTTGTGTTGCATGCTACTCATTCAAGATCCATCTCATATTCAAATCCAAGTATATTACACTTTTTTGTTATTGCATAATTTAATTTACGTTACGAGCTTGTTACAGTATACGTTGTACCTTAGTTAAATATAAATAAACTCGACACTATTCGCGTTTCAAACTATAAGGCCACAACAATCTAACACTGTACTATTTAATTTATAAATTTTAATACTTACAAGCTCGTTAGTCGATTTTTTTGGTACGTCGTAAGCGATGCAAATTAAAGAAGTCAAAAAAAGCCTTAATAACTCCCCTTTGGTATTTATAGGTTTCAAAGTGTAACCTCTCCAACTCTCTTAACGCAATGTACTTAATTGAACTAACTCTTTCTTAAAAAATGGTATAACCGTTTTCAAACTCCCCGAAAATTAGCTCGTCGCATTCATCTGTCCCGTGCTCGTCTGTTGTAAAACTAACTATTTAGACCAATGATATATTTTAGTGACGTCTTAAAACCCCGCCTGTATTAGCTCTATTCCTCTCTTATGTATATTGGATGTTTCCTTCTAACATAGTTTGAGTGGTAGAAAATCGATATTACTATCCGCGTGCTATCTACTCCACGTGGAGTTGTTTACATGCTTTGCGACTGTCGGTTGTCCAATATTCTTTGAAACTAGCTTGTTATGCTCCAAAATACATAGAAGTTGACCTTTCAAAACATGCAGGTGTTCAATTAACGAACGTTTTAAAATAAAATTTCTAAGAGTTTGCGTTTCAAGTTATTTCCTATATTCGACATCTGTTTGTTTGTTAGTAACGCGTTTCGCCTTGGAATTATCGATTTTTCATGCTTTGAGGCGTTTTCTGACGTTAAAACCCTTTGAATTAAACTGAATTAAATTAATTAATAATTTCCATTGGCTTATACAATTTATTTTCCTTACGAACCTACAAATTTTTAATCCCTAATTATCAAATTATGGTAATACTTGTTACTTTAAATTAAATGAATGAAATAAATTACGCACGTAAATTATAGTTGTTTTCTCTATACAGCGTGCTTGAAATTGCATTGTTTATACCCAAATTTAACCATTTAAATTTACTACAATATATATATATATATATATATATATATATATATATGCTGTAATAAGGGGTTGTTTAAGGGTGTACTTTATAGGAAAGGTTATTTAGAAAAGAGAAATTACCATAGGCAGCAGAAAACGGCACTTATTTAGTGAAGAATTGAGAAATAGACATAGTTTGTATATAGTAAGCAGTCAACACCCTGTATATAAAGTATAAATAGTTTTAAGCGACGCAGATACACATAGGAAAACGCATAGTTGGCGTAGGAATGAGAAATACATGCATTAGGTAAATAGAAAATATTTCATACCCTGTAGATAAAGTTTAGTTAATTTAGGTATAGCAAGTAATAATATTTTTCAGTGGAAGCACGCGTATATTTATAAGTAAACGATAAAGTGTAATTAGACACGCATTCAGAAGAGTTCTAGACGATTAGATTAATACGGAGATAGAAATAGAGCTTCAGGTAGCTAATATAAATGCGTACAAATATCTAACCATTTTTGATAAGAAAGCAGATTAAAAATTGCGTGAATCGCATGTAAATATGAAAATTAATACTCGAATTGCATCAGTTGTTTATGGAAAGGCAATTAGATATATCAAAACACAGCATGTTGATAACGAAAGACAGCTGCATGCAGGTTATGATTATGGGGAATCGTGGAGCATTACATCAGAAACTGCTTTAAATGTAATTATTTGATTGGTCAGAAATAAGCGACGAGTTCTAGACCATACCCACGGATGGAGTCTGAAGTCTGAGAGAAATAGACTACGATTTCGAAGTCTGAGGGAAATAGACTACGATTTCAATGTCCAAGGGAAAATACAGTAATACAATTTTGATGTCTGGGGGAAGAATAATACAATTCGAAGTTTGAGAAAATTGAATGATAATAAGAAGAAGTTTGATATGAAACGACAATAAATTGGGGGTACATAAATTAATAATGTTAGTCCATAGTGTAATGGCAATAATTTAAATGTAATCCAGAATTGGAGAAGATAATTTTTATTTCAAATAGAAGCGTCGATGTGAAGAAATAAACCAGGTCAGATTTTTAGTTATAAGACATTTGTTTTTCTATATATTTTTTATTTTAAATATTGAATTTGCTTAACATAAAATGCTTGTGAAAAAGTCAACAAAAGGAGTTGCATACGTATAAAAAATGAGTAACATGATAACAGGTTTAGAATATTCTACACTTCGTTGATAAAGATAATAGGTTTTTTTTTGGTGACTTTGGGTTTTGAGTAAATAGTATATGATTGTTAATAAATGAGATTTATAATGTTAACTAATTGAAAAGTGTATTTCAAATAATTTACAAAAGCTGTATGTACATAATATATTGGTTTCATTATACATAAAATCGAAATTAACTGAATTTTATAATTTCAAATAAATGCTAGCCGAGGTCATATTTATATAGTTCAAGGAGGAGCTACAAGTTGAATGGGATATTGATAACAAGTAGGCGGTAACGTATCGAATTTTGCTATTGGCAGACAAGGTTGCTTCAAGATAAAATCCAGATAAGTTGATAGCAATATTAATAAGACAGCCGGAGGAGGAGATAATTACAATCTTGTTTATTCATAGTAAATATTAAAAATGGTCGTCCAAATGATGGAACGCGAATAATTTAGAGTTCATAGAAAAATTAATATAACAGCACAACGAAGGGGTTCGAGAATTCCAGTTCATAGCAATATATATATATTGAAACGAATTTTCCTTTTTTTTATTTTTACAAGGCTGGCCCTAGATGTTGGGCGTCAGTGTAACGAAATCTTCCGACATAACTAGGGGTCTATTCCTTGGGTAGAGCTATGAGAAATGGGGGGGTAAGTCGAAATCTGTTTGTAGGTCAAACTTAATCTCAGACAAATAGGCGCCACCAAGTCCGGACTTATTCACGATAATGGCATGGCATATTTCTAAGGGTGGACGTGGAGACCCAAAGAAAAAAGGTCGCCTTCGATGACAAAAACCTGTCTTAATAGAATAAGACGCTGTTCCTGTAAGAAATTATAATAGTTAGGTTAATAAAAAAGGTGGAACACTATTTGTGTCCCGCAAATATACATAAAGAAGTATTAAAAAAATATTTTCTATATAAAGTTGGCATCAAAATTCTACTCTTAAAGATGTTAGCTTTCTGTGGTTAGGTTTGATCATATTTAATCAAAATAAAAAACTTTAATCTTGAACCAATTGTTTACTAAAAAGAATCACTTTTAAAATAAAATGAATTGCAACAAAATTTAATTAATAACTGAATTACTTCATGAATTTTAATTTCAGGTTTATCTAAATTATTCATAATCAAACATTTTACAGTAAATTGTAAACTTGTTGCACAAAAAAAACTCCGACCCGTGCAGATCTGTTCAGGCAGGTTACATCTAAAAATGTTATTACTCAAGTTTTTCTTTTTTAAGTTACATGTACTAGTTTTAGTTTCTAAAAAAGCAGATCACAAAAATATTCTTGTTTACATAACTTGTGCTAAAGCTGTTCGAAGCATTTGCTTTCAAGAACACATCTGTCAGCAGTATACTACAGAAAAATATGTGACGTCAGTAACACCTGTTGTTGTTACTAACGATTCATACTGAACCACGCGTGTTGTTTCTTAAAACATCAAATTAGTGAATTTTAATTTCGACACTGGAAATCCAGCTCAGCAATAGTTGTAACTTTTATAATATTCGTGCTTTTACACATAAGAACAAATTAGCGTGTTTCTAATGTGAAACACCAAAAAAGTACTTAAAGCTAACTACGAACCAAAAGCTGCTTTTCTCGCCTTGATGAGGTACTTGTTATATCATGCGAAGTTTATTGCGTGTAGTGTGAACCAAGCTCATACCAAACAGCTTCTACCAAATGGAGTTGTTCCAGGTGTAGAATTAAATACGGTCACGATACATTTGGCATCTGCTGCAATCCGGATGTTGAATCACACCGCCTCACCAAAGTAGCATCTTTACGCTGTATAACAAAGTGGTCTTCTTAAAATTGGTTAAACTTTCTATTATCAAAGTTGCATTCTTCACGTCGTATAACAAAGTGGTCTTAATAAAATTGGTTAAATTTTCTATCTTCTAAGTTGCATTTTTAATAGTTGCTTTCATTACGTCGTACGCGCTAAATAAATTATCTCAAATTAAACAAGTTAATAACCTTCATACTATACCAACCGCTATTCAAAGATGTGTCCCGACTTCTCAAAGTGGATACGCAAATTGCCGGCCTGCAGTCTTTGGTACATCTTATCTCTTCTTCCACGTATGGCCGACTGATTACAAAACTAGCTCGGGCGACCGGAGCGTCCGAGGAGGGGGGCTGTCAAACCGAAACGCGCCTGCGAATAGCAGTAGAAAACACAGATATTCAACTACAAATAGAATACCAAAGTACGATGCTGCTTTAACGTATTACCTTAGTTGTTAAATGTATTTTACCATTATTTTAATAAAAGTGTTTTATTATTCTCGCACTTTGATGAAGGGATTTATTAATCAAAAATAAAATTGTTACAATATATATATATATATATATATATATATATATATTGTTGTGGATTTCAAGGGTAAATAGGTGTAGACAATAAAATTTTAGCAACCATGTATATAGAAACAGAAGCAAATTATTGACGCGCCGAATTAATTAATTTATATAATGAAAACGCACGGGTATTACGGTATTTTTATATTTAAATTGGAATATGAAAATTACATAAAGGAAGAAAAGCTTTAAAGTACAGTGTGTCCCAAATTGGATGTATTAAATGGGTAACTTAGTTGTTATTAAAGATACAATAAAACTGTGTGCGCAGTCATGTGCCAACTTTTTGAGATCAATTCAATGGTGAAATCACAAATGAGCGATCTTCTTTTGTTTTCGAGTTATAGCCAAAATTGATATTTTTAACAATTCTATTAATTCGTATAACTCGTTTGGTTGCAAAATATCCAAAAATACTGTAATAGTTTTTATACGGTTTTTACGTAGAATACAGTGGCGTACGCAAATATTTAATATTTATAATACTTTTGAGGTTATAATATAAACTTGCATTTTTAAATGGAAACCACTATTAGTTGTCACTTTATTTAAAAGGTCTTTTGACAGCTTTTCAAAAATATATAGTTTAGTATAATTATTTTTCAAATGGCCGATTTATTCCATATTTTGGTATAATAAAATAATTTATTATATTGCTAATAAATAGTTGGCCGCGAAACAAAAGGTAAACAAAAACGATAATTGTTTGTATAACAAACGTAAACGAGCTTCAATCATATCTATTGCACATGCAATAAATTGTATTGTTAGTTTGTAAGTGAACCTTCGGTCTGTTACTAAATGGCAAAATTTGAAAATTACGAAAAATACGATATGCTAGTTGCATTTATTGAGTCTGCGAGAATTCCTCTATCAGTAAAACTTTATATTTTAACAGGTAATTGTGTAACTAATAGCAAATAATATTACTATGTCATTTGTAAATAATACAGATACCCTGAAAGACAGCAACCTAATATTAACATGTTTAAAAGGATAGATAGTAATTTACAACAGTTTGGCTGCTTTGAAAACCTAGAACGAAACAGTATGCAGTTTTTAATTAAGAGCAAACTACTGTTTCAACCATAGCATGTGTGAAACAAACCCAAGAACATCATGTAGGAAAATTGAAAGGAAATGGGTGTTTCTAAATCAGCAGCTTCAAGAATATTGAAGCGTAATAAATATTGACCCTATAAAATAAAATTATACATAGTTTGTTTCCCGACGATTTTCAAAAGAAGGTATCCCCGTAAAAGTTCTGCTACTAACAATTTTGGAAATAACATTATATGGTCTGATGAAGCACTTACTGGTCGAATAAAATACCTATCAAACATACGAGGCGTCAACAAAGCCGTTATGGTTTGGATATTTGTTGCTACATTGTTGCTGGCAAATTTCAATACCATATTTTTGAAGACAATCATTCAGCTTGTCGCTATTGCACTGAGCTCCCTCAGAAAGATCAGACATTCCAGGAGGCGTGGAAACGAGTGGTTGCCCTTGTAGATGTCGGCCCAGACTAGCGGCAACCCCTCTCCTGCGGTATTTTCGTGATCCTTTTAGTTTTACCTGTTACAACCTGTGGATATTTAATAATAACTCGTAAATGGATTTATGTGGTTTAATGACTTGTAACCAATATCACTACATAGAAAACAAACACAGCTAAATAGAAATTCGCAGCATGCACCGTAACTACAATGCGGCCAGCGGCGTTGTCATTAAAAACAAACAAAGAAATAATACTACGCTATAACTTATCTGTAAAATACAATCCAACTGATCCACATTAGCATCCTATCATTGCCACACTCTTACGGATCACTTTATAATTTAATTTCAACGCAAAGTTCACCATTTAAACTAAGTTCTAAAACACCCGACACGCGCTAGGATAAACGTGCCGCACTCTCTCGCACGCTTAACCCCACTTACCGTTACCTATCGGACCACTTAAACATTACGGATACTTCTCCCTCTTATTATAGGGGCGGCCTAGTACACTATATTGAAATTTTGTATACCAACTTGCACGAATTACTGGAGGACATGCCTCTCGAAAAAGACAAAAGTGTGGTTCAAACAAGATGGTGCACCCCGCACAACGCTATAATTACTCGTGATTATTTAAATAGAGAATATCTCAATAAATGGATGGGTACGTTTGGACCTGTTCAGTGGCCGCCTAGATCTCCTGACTTGTCGATATTGGACTATTTTTGTGGAATTTTTGAAAGAAATCTATAAAACCCGGAACCATAGTATTGAAGAGTTCCGGAATTCAATTGAAGCAGCATTTCGTAAAGTTAAGGCGGTTTATTTATTAAATTCTATTAGGTCTTTAATAAAACGATGCGAATTTGTTTAAGAGAGAATGGAGGCCAGTTTAAACAATATCTCTGAATTATCAGTAAATAAAACTATTGTAGTATTCCCATCTGTGTTCTAGTGTTTTATATATATTATGTGTGTAGGAGAGGGTGTGTGTGGTTGTGTGCGCATGCGTGCGTGCATTGGGCGCGTGCTTGTGTGTGTGTGTTTGTGAGGGTATGAGGTGTGTAAGTATGTGTGTATTTGTGTATCCATATATGGATTATAGACTGTTTAAATGTGGATAGGAAAGTATAATTTTCAATTTAAGATGTAGTTATATTAATTTTTGTAATATATGTAGTTATGATATTGTATTCTTCTAGCTTTCAAACTTTGTTGTTTAGAGTGGTGTGGTACAATAATAAACTCTTGTATTGTGTTTATCTTTTGTTTCGCCAACTATAAATTACCAATACAATAAATTATTTTATTATACCAAAAACATGGAATAAATCGGCCATTTGAAAGAATAATTATACTAAACTATATATTTTGAAAAGCTGTCAAAAGAGCTTTTAAATAAAGTGACAACCGATTGTGGTTTCCATTTAAAAAAATGCAAGTTTATATTATAACCTCAAAAGTATTATAAATATTAAATATTTGCGTACGCCACTGTATTCTACGTAAAAAACCGTATAAAAAACTATTACAGTATTTTTGGATATTTTTGCAACCAAACGAGTTATAGGAATTAATAGAATTGTTAAAAATATCAATTTTTGGCTATAACTCGAAAACAAAAGAAGATCGCTCATTTGTGATTTCACCATTGAATTGATCTCAAAAAGTTGGCACATGACTGCGCACACAGTTTTATTGTATCTTTAATAACAACTAAGTTACCCATTTAATACATCCAATTTGGGACACACTGTACATAAAAACTCAAGGATACGCATATTTAATTATAATTTCTTTTAATCAAACGCATGAAAGCAAAAAGGGAGCTTGCATGCATAAGAAAATCAATAATTTTTAACGCTAATGTATTCGTTTTAAAAGCCAACGTTCAATTATACCGATATACAAAGGGGAAAATCTAGGAATTGTTATTTTCAAACAGTCAATAATTTCAAGAAACGCCTGCTTGTTAAATGTTACGTTCAGGGAATAGTAAACGAACGTTAATATAGAATTCCATAGAAATTATTTTCAACGGTCGATTTGGATGAGCTGCTACAATAACAAATGTGTTAAGGAGTGAGTGGGATAAACAATCGATAGAGAAGCAGATAAAGCAAGCGTTTGGTACATGGCACGTACGACATACACGTGGACTTGGTGAAGGACGTCTACAATATCGATTTTCTGTAACTCAAATAGGGTTTGAAAGGAGACAACAAACATGCATAGAACAGAGATGAATAGCGGATAGGTGGAGCATTGTGACCACAGGAAATTATAGCATTGATTAATAGCCAACAGTTTTCGAAAAGTCCGCGTACGTGTAGGTAGGGAATGAAATTCTATGTAAACAGCACGATAGACGGGAGAAATTTTTCCAAAATCATAGTGGGTCCCGTTTAAAATTTTAAGAAGCCGCTTTGAAAACAAGCTTTTCTCATGAAACGGGTTCCACTAAGGGGGTTGGAGAACAGTATACATACACGAGAGAAGATATTAAAGCTCTCTTTACTGTCAAAAAGTTCTGAATACGGGTTCAGACCTACATAATAGTCAAAGTTTTCGGTTAGAATTTGCGTGTGCAATACTGTTACATTAAACATATTTGAAATTATAAAAGTTGTAGTGGCGGACCGTAAGTTAGTAAAGTGATTGAACTAGTTTGTGCTTATTTAAATAAGAGGTACCGTTACTACGACTAAGTTATTATATGGATCGATGATCTGGTATGGAATGTTACTGTTGAAACAAAGCTAGTATCTTGGGAGAAGCAAAATAGTGGTAACGGAGATATTAGATGGTAGGGATCGGTGGATCCTGGAATAAGCGTAGTAGATAGACACAACGACGAGGTATTTCTGGTAGCCATCTCCTGCGGGGACGAAGAGTGAAGGTATCTCCAGGTAATAAATTTGAAATTTCTGTTTTATAGAAACATTTGTGAAAATTTTTGTGTTAGTGTGGTTGACCGATTGGTGTCGTATTTATTGTTTTAAAACTTGTTAAAAAAGTTACATGTGCAGGACAATTTAATAATTTTGAGTACTAAAAAAGGGTTTATTAAGGATATATAAAAATTTATTCAGGCTATAAATTGTGGTTGTATGGAGTAAACGTGTCTGTAAATTTTGTTTTCAAAAATGCAAGGTTTAAAAACCATTTATAAAGAAAACTGGGTTATAATGAGCTCACAATACACCAGTATCAACTCAAATTAGGGTTACATGTGGGCCCCATCTACTCATATCTACTCGAATTTGTTTAAAATCATTTTAAAATCAAGGACTTTAAAGCATTCTATAAATTGAGCTGGTAATAATTGTACCAAACTGTTTGTACTTATGTGTAAATATTTTATCTATTAATATGTGTAAATAAAAGGTTTTATGGGTGTTGTATTATTTTGGTAATTTCATTTGATTGTGTATGAGTTTGAGAGAGCTATGTACGTAAAAATAGGTATTCAAGAAGAGGCCGATTACTGAGCTAGCCAGGGTGAGCAGGGAAATTCGAAGGCGTCCTAATAAAAGGGTAAGACATTTTTTTAGATTTTTTTTTAATTGTTATGTTGGTCCAGGTGGGGCTTGTATACTGAGCTTTCACGGCAATTTTAAGATGCCCAATTCGTGGGGCTCGAATGAATGATTTAGGAGGAGGTTCCAGAGGTGTCCAGAGAACACAGCAATATATATATATATATATATATATATATATTGCTGTGATACCACCAAAATCCGGGTACTCCGCTTTTCGAATCGAGCCTCACGAATTGGGCGTCAAGAATGCTGTGACACCTCTTGAATTACCTGGTCTGTTGATTTTCTTCCGTTAATCGCCTCGGCTGCTCCTCTAGATAGCTTTCATCCTCATACATAAAAAAAACAAACACATTCCTACCACAAACATCAACGTCAACTCTATTTACATCAATATTCACAATACATTAAAATTTCAAAATTAATATTCAGCATAAATTTTAATATCGGAAAATTTCAAAATTAAATTTATTATCATTTTAATGTGCATCCAGAATTAAAGTCCTTGTAGGATGCCTACTAATTACTATAACAATATATGCAGACCTGAGTCTGAGTACAAAGGGAGCATCTATCACCCCTTTACGTTAATTAACCAGGTTCGTCTAATTGAGCTCAAAGACATACCCAAAGTTTCATCATAATCCAGAACATCAATACTAAATACCCCTTTCTACTTAAACAAGCAAATTTCACCTTAAAATTAAAATATTATTGTTAGTACCATTTCACTACTGTCCATTTTGAGTAAATCAATTATAAAGTTATTCAACACACACAAAAATCTCAAAGTTCAAACAAAATAGTATAATTTACCTGAAGGTTACTTGCACTCGTAGCTTCAATGTACATCGTCCCTTTTGTTAATCACACCATTCCAACTGGGTTATATTTACGGCTTCTGATTCTCAACGCTTTTAAAATCTTCTCCATCACCATTCATCTAAAGTTGTTTCAGGGCTTTTCCGGAACTCCTCTGTGTATATCTGACCCTTGTTTCGTGGATCCAGACACGTTTATGCACCATTTAAGTATTAATACCCCCGAAAAATAACAAAGAACTTCATACTTCTTTCACCAATATACGCCAAAACTGCCTACTTTTGTGTATATATTTGTCGTTGTAAATTTTACCAATTGGTACAGTGATACTAAACTTTATTACCTTGTATCTTCTTTTCTAAGTGCACTAACGTACATTCATTGTAGCACGTAAAGAACAAGCTGTTTTAAATCATATAATATTCGAGCAAACTGTTTAAATTATTTAATATTAAAACCGGAAAACTAAAAAGCACTGTTTAACGCGTTCAATCAAGTCGAAGATCTAAGAGAGCTTGTTCATATTCACCTCCGTATATATAGCGGTTAGCCTGTCTGTCGGTCTGTTCCCCAAAACGGCCAGTTTCTAGAATTTCATCATTCTATGTTCCCATTCCGTAGCTCGGCATGCGATTTTTACGAATTTTGTACTCGCCTCAGTTAAATCTCAGAAAATTTCCACACGGCACGCAACGTCTGAGAATACCTAATTAAATTTTATACAGAAATGTTATTTCTACCTCTCAATTTTGCCTTTTACTTTCAACCAATCGCAACCCCATGACGTTGCTCTACTCACGCCTTTTTACTATATGTGTCTCGGTCTTGCGCCTATTATCTGTCTCTATCTACCCTGTTCTTATTGGTGCAAATTGATATTCCTTATTATCGATTATTTCAGTCCATGTGGACTATCTGGGTTAAATAACCCCGTATCGCACCTTCTCGTGAATATTAAGCCCCGGTTTCTCCAAGATTCTTTGTAACCATTAATTATCTGCAACATTTACGCAGAATGAGCTTTTTAAAAATACGCAAGTGTTTAAACATACTATTAATTCTCAGAGCTTGATTTCATGGTATTTTATTGGGTTTTTCAAGTTTTTATAGATATTATATGTTACTAACGGTTCAATTAACTTCAATTACGATTATTATTAGTACATTTTTGTTTAATACCGGTTACTTAAAATAGAGTTAATTAATATAAATTTTGCACGTAATTTTTATTTGTTTCTTTACTAGGGATAATTAAATTACCCGTAAAGTTTTCTAGTACTGCTTCCTTTTATATAAAGCGTCTTATAAATAATTTAAATTTCTTAATTTTAATAAAACGAATGAATTTTTATGCTTCACGCTGTTATTTAATAACGCGTACCTTTTCCAAAAGCTTCTACACAGTGATTAAAATTATTTGATGTGATTATTTAATTTTCTACCCTGGTCTAAATATGAGTAATATATATATATATATATATATATATATATATATATATATATATATATATATGTGTGTGTACAGGGTGCCAGAAATTCATGAATAAAATTTCAGAGTGTGATGGGGGAATTAAATCCCTACCAAAGTAATTGTAAGTTTAACTAAGAAAATATTTCCATCGTTGAAGAACACAAAATCTAAAAGCCAATCCAACCTTGAATTCGTGAGCCATTTGGATTGTGACTTATTGACCATTATGGCGTCTTTTTCTCCGCAATATACGTCTCTATAAATTGCTATAATCTTATGACGATTTTAGTCAGTTAGGTGCAAAAATGTGTAATATCGAGTTTTTATTTTATTTTAATTTTTTTTTTTGTACATAAAGATACTACAGTAATTGTTCAAAATGTCGTTATTGAATTTGAATGATCCTGTTAAAGCGACTTACATGATTTCTGTGGTCTTGCCTAAAAATTTGATAATTGTTTTGAACGAGTTCAAATGCCACAGTAATTCGTACAATCAGATCTTGCTTAGTTTCCCGAGACTTTACATGTGCGCACAGAAAAAATCTGAATGTGTTAAATCGGGTGACCTCGGAGGCACGAAACTGGGCCACTTCTGTCAATCCAATATTACCCGAAATGATCTTCCAAAAACTCCGAACTTGTAGAGAAGTATGCAGGCGCACCATAATATTGCAGCTGTATTTCTGTCGAACGTGTAGTAAGACATTCTCAAGAAGTTCCAGCTGAAAGTCTTCCAAAAATACTTATAAATAGGTCCCGTTAAACGATTTGGCAGCATGTATATGGTCCAATCAAATTTTCATCAACAATATCGGACCATACGTTAATGGGCCAATGTTGCCGATGACTTCTAGGAAATATAGCGTATGAATTTTATTTTGCGCAACCGTGGCCATTTCTACTGTTGAATATACAAACTCGTGTAAAATTGGAGTCTTCAATCCATAAAACAAAACGTAAAAAAAGTTGTTTGCTCGACAACTGAGGTCCTGATACATTTTGGCAGGAAAAAAAATCTTTTTATGGTTTGGAAATCGATCAACGTTGGTGTACGAAAAAGTTGACTTTTGCAGTTTATAATCGCCTGATACCTTTCGACATTAACAATTTTTTAGATGATTTTGCAATCGACCTTCAAGGAGAAAAATCTCACATAGGCTCAGTGATTTTTTAATAATTTACCTTAAATAAGTATAAAGCACTAGAATAATTATTTGCTAAAAGTTCTCTATTGAAAGTGTGTACTCTTTGTATCTTATCTAGAATCTTTCAATGGCCTCTGGCAGCATATTGAGGAGGATTTGATTCCGTCGTGTCAAGAATGCGTTACGTGAGGGCTTGGAGAAATAGGGGTTGCTTTGATCCACACCCTTTTGTTTTTAGGCATTTCTGTAAGAAAAAGTCGTTTTTTGATTTAACAGTTTGTGACACTTTGTATGTGGAAACCTGAAAAAAATAAATGTGCTTTAAACCCATCCAAGCTCTCAAACAACGCATTCGGTAGTGAAAGTCTTCTACAATATCGCCAAATCTAATAATTTGTAAAACAAAGTTGTACGCCAGCCATCTTAATGTTCACATTGGAAAAGGATACTTTCTTATATATTTTAAACAAATCGAAGCAACTGCGCACAATTCTTTGATAAAAAGGTCGCACTCTTAAAATGCAAATTCTGTTTCACTCATTATTGCGCTACAAACTCAATTACACAAACTTTTTCGACAAAGGAAATACTTTTTTATTTAAACTAAGCCATTTAGTTACAAAACGTGTCAATTAAAAATTCGAAGAGCGAAAAGTTTGTTTGGCGGTGTATAACGAAGCGAGCTTAGCTTTATAGTACACGCAGGCAAGGTAGATGACGTCATCATTCAGATCCCAAATGAATATTACATTGACGAAGCACTCGCTCCCTCCAAATTCGTACTCTGGTGGTAGTAAATTAAATTCTTGGGGATATGAATTTACTAAAACTTATTTAAAGGTGAAAAGTTACAAGTTTCTAAAATGATCATTCGAAAATCTTTATTACAGAAATACGAAGTTGGAAATTGTTAGCGGTGTAAGTATATTTCGCTAGTCCAATAATTAAAGGCTCAAGTACTAAATCTGAAAAAATTTAATGAATAGGCTCAATATATAATAAAAACTGTTCGTGAGCGAATTAGATTGGGAACGCTATTACTAACAAAGGTATCTCTAAAGGATCAAACTGTCCTACAAGTCTAAGTAGGGATAATAAATTTACAATATTTGTTACATCTTGTAAGAAAAGTTTTTCAAAGTGGCCACAGAGAGGAAGATTTTGAACAACTAGGTACTTAATGCATGCTAATATTCGATGCAATATATTTCGCCATTTTTCCTTCTCAGACTGGATGTTTGCCTCCAGTGTAGCATCGATTCCTGTTTCATTTCTTAATATTCTTTCTATTTCTTTCCATGTTGTAAACGATGTTCTATGCTTTGGGTGTCTTTCATGGCTAATCAATTTGTCTTTTTTCCTCCATTTATTGAATCCAGATGTTGATACAAAAGACGATTTTATAGCGGAATTAGGTGAGACAAATAATAAATAACAGAAACAGTATGCTGCATTCTTTTTGGTAAATATAATAACCATGATCGAGTAATTTCTGAGCCTTCTTCTTCGTTGCCGACTCGCCGAGAGAACAAAGATTTGGGCATCCCACGTTTAATTGATGCTCCTGGTGCATTTAGTTTGGATTCATTTTGAAAAATGAGTGATCCGCGAATAATCATCTCTGTACGAAGTTTGTTGGATATAATTGTAACATTATTTTAAAATTTTAAATAGGCAACACCAAGAAACTGGAGAACTTTTGCAATTACCATTGCTATTTTGATTTTTGAGATACGCGCACGGCTTGAACCCGCATCTTCAGAGTGTTCCATTTCTTGTGATATCTGTGATTCTTGTGAAGTGCTATCATCAGCGTTATCACTCAAAAACCTGAGCAGCAGAGGATTTCGAAGCTGAATCCGTTTCTGGTATTACTTCCATAACATTCTCTTGCTAGTCATCAGCTGGTTTTATCATCTGCACTCTTTTTGCCATAAAGGATTTCATTAATAATCGCTATTTCTGTGTTTCCTTTTCTTGCTCTAATTTTCTTTTGCGATTCTGCGAACTACTAAGTTTTTTCCCCGATGCCCACATGATGATTTTATCCTGTAAAGAAAGGAATTTGTGCATATATTTTATTCTATCAACATGCAGCTGCAGTTTACAAAAAAATACTAAAAAATAAATTCTGAAACAGTAATTAAATTGATAATTAAAATCAAAATTTAATTAAAGGGTAATTTTCTTGCTGTCTTTTCTTTTGTTTTCACAAAATTGATAATTACATATTTATTTATTATGCTAGCAAGAATAAAGTTATTGATTATTTCATTGCTTTATTATTGTTATCGTTGCTGGACTTTTAGCTTATGTCTGTTGTTTTGTGTAGATAAAGCTTTTGGAAAATTGTACAAAAATAAATGATGTAACACGAGTGCTGTTTTCGTTTATGTATTTATTTAAACTCATCTTTGAAAGTGCGTTTTCCTATCAAAGCGCTTATTGTTCCTTCTTACTTACAAACGTAATTGCATGAAGATTTACTAGGTTTTATCTTATCTTCTGCGTATCTGTTTTATAAACTACTAGAACACTTCTCGACGTATCTTAATTACTTGTATGATTATTTCTCTGCTGAATACGCGTTCTATTATTGGAAGATATACTTACTGGCATTGATTAAAGTTAATTACGGTCCATACATAGAGTGTTAAATGCTTGCTATTTACATAATGTGCGAATTATTTATTTTCCTGCTAAGTAAATGCAGTTTTCTGATTCCCATTGCTATTTACAGTTACTACGCGAATCTTACTACTCAATACACCTTTAAACAACCCCTTGCCTTTCTAAAACGCGCCCCACAAACTGGGCTGACATAATTCCTGTATGGTTTTTGCTCGAATTTTGCCCTCGGCTATAATATTGTTGACACCTACCTGTTACATGCAAAAAATTTCTCTCAATATCCTCATACTGAAACCTAAATAGACATTCACACCAATCACACACTCAAAAATAACTCAATTGACCAAATATATCACACTCTATTTACATTAGATCTATAATACATTTTAAAACACCATTCCTTTAGGTACATCCATAAAGTTCAATAATTTTATAATAATAATCATGCAAATTGATAACCTTTTAAACACATATATTTTTATTTAAAGTAAGAGGGCGTTCCTCATACCTTACGTTACCCTTTTGGTCTTAGCATGAGCTCATAATAAAATTCCACAGCTGTGCATATAAATTTCCTGCACTATCAAATATCAATAAGACCTCTATTCCTTTTACAAGATTTGGTTATCTGTAAATTCATTAATTATTTTCAAAGATCAATTTTCTTTTAAAGTCCCATAAATGTCTGTTCATAAAATATCAAATAATGATAAACCATATCAAACACAAATCCAAATAATCACAACACCATAAAAATATTCACCACTCAATGTTCTATTCTATCGCCTACCTGGTTTTTAATCTTCTAAGTGTACTCCACCATCTAGCTCCTTGAAGATGCTGCCGTCTAGTAGATATCCAGTCTATCAGCTAACTCCCTGGTCCAATTACCATATCTGCCATGCATACCGCTGTTTCGAATTTCCACTCCAAAAATTTCAACCTCCAAACTTAATTTTTATTATTCAAACATAGCTTTTTTGTATCATCCAAACAGTTTGAAACTTTACAATTTTCGTGCATTCCAATACCAAATCTAACAAGCTTTGTACTTACCACTTTAACTTTACCACAAAAATGCTTTATTAGCTTCTACATAAAATTTTATTAACTTGAACTAGTTCACTAGAAAGTAACTATCATAACCAATGCTGTATGAAATCTGAACGAAAAAGAAAGAGAGCCTGGCACTTCTCTGTCAGTGATGATATAAGTAAAATTCGCCCCCCACCCTTGTTTTAAATTGGTACGTACACTTGTATACCCGTTCCTAAAATTCTGTAAAATCTTTTCTAACCGCTCGTTGTTTTAGCGAAATATCCATAATGAACCTCAGATTCTTGTAAATTTTCATAACGAACATAACAATCGCTTCAAACTGTCACTCCGTTGTTCGAATTTAGCCTCTTTATTTGTCAACGCCTACAACTTGAACAATCATCTCTTATCTCCCTTGTACCTATAGCTTTATCTCGCACATACGCTTCCACCAGCTGGATCTCTGCCCTTCTTGTACAATTGACACCAATCACCTTGCTTGGCTCCATTTTCCCACTTTTTAACAGACTTGTGTTTGCTTTTATATATCCTTGAAATTATCGATTTTATTTAGGTCTCCCAACTATACTGCCTCCTGAATTATGTATACGCATCCCTCTTGCACTCAATACACTTTTATTCTGCCTTGGTCTTTTGTTGGCTCTTTACTATACTACCTCCAAAATTGAAATCTATATTTTAATCACAAAACCGCCTCTACCTTAATCCCAACGGCTGTTCTTTTCTAATAACCCATTAAAGTTTGTTTGTTTCCAAGCTTACCGAAAAATAATCTCCCCTCGTTATTTTGTTTAAACGTGTCGGATTTTACGTTTGAGAACAGAAATGTTGTTTTAACACCTGTTCCACGCTTTTAGACTTTCATATAATCACTTTACTACAAATTTAAATATGTTAGAATGATTTTCCCCAATTATTATTTATTCTGCTCTATATTTATACACATATTATGTTGCATTATCCTTGGCTAAATTACATTGATTTTACATTATGATACACTTCTTAAGTAAAAAAAATAATTTGTTAAAAATATCCTAACTCCCTAATTAAATAAATTTGTTTTCCCTTATTCAAAAGCTCTCAACCCATGAGTTTACTTGCGCCCTTATATAACCCAATGACCCCTTAATTAATAAGCATAGCTGCAGTTTTTCAACTGAGTCATTCGTGCCTTTGAGTAAACAGTTCTTTTTATCTCAAAAGCTATAATTTAGTTGTACTAGACTAAACATCAAATCAAAACCTTCTCTCCGATATGATTCTGGCAGTACCTAGGTTATTGTTATTACATATATGAATGTAATGATGTTGAATTTACAAACATTGCGTTTAAAAATGTTTTTTAAGAAAAATTTTTTTTAGTAAAATATAACTGCGGAAATTCTTTTTTGGTTTTCTGATTTGGCGCTTTTTGGAGTTGATCCCGGGGCAAGATAGACCCCCTTTCCCCCACTCCCCCTTACGCCACTGCTTATACAAGATGCTCAAATTCAATGGTCACCATGGGGATCTCGTTTGGTATGAGCGATAGCGGGTACATTTAAATTTGGTACTTTTGCAAAATTAGAAGACTAACAATATGCCGTAAAGAAATTTCACCTACCTGCATTTGTTTCCGTGTTGTTGTAAAAAAACAAAAAAATATCGATTTTCGTTTGTTATTTGAAATCAAATTAAAAACTGTAACAAGATTATTAAGTTAACTTTTTATTCTCTAGAAGCCGGAGCAATTATTTTTTATAAGATTTTCGTATCTTTTAATCCAACATCAATATTTCTTATAAGTGCCGTATTAGACTTATATACCGTTGTGCAGAGAATTCTATTCTGATTTCAAAAATGTATAATATCCCTACATTAATTATTACCAAGAAATCCATTATTTTCACAAAAAACGTTTTTTGCACATTAAGATACCTACAGTCATAAAGAAAACAATGGTAAAACAATTGTCAGTAATTGTCATTTAACTTATAAATTGTGTTAGCTAACAGTTAAAATGCGCTTTTCTAATGGAGGTCAATTTGATATGCTACAAGTTTATTATGCGTGCAACAGAAATAGCAGAAATTTTTTCTATTCTATTTTTGGTATAGTTCGTTCTCCACTTTGTAAAATATTAAAATAAGTACATATTTACAGTCGATTTACAGTTTCTTTATAATAGATATCTTGATTGTCTACAAAACGTTTTATGGAGAATAAAAATTTCTTAGTAATAACAATGTAGTGATAGAATACTTTTTTGAAATCAGTAAAAAATCTAATACGACGCAAATAAGAAATAAGAAAAGTGATAATAGTTAGAAGTAAAATATTTTAAAAAAAGATAGTTCCGGCTGCCAAAGAATAAAAAGTTGCTTTAAGAATGTAGTTGTAGTTTTTTAATATGTTCTTAAGTAACAAAGTTATTTAAAAACCGATGCAACTAGAATATCTAGACCTCGACGATCTCAACCACGCAGTGAGATTATTGGACAATTATAAAGAACATTTAAACAAGTTAAAAGTGTCAAAGTTACATTATGACAATATTAGTGTTTGGACAATTTTATTCACCATTGTACTATTTTTATTAATTGTATGTATATTGTACAAAATGTATATTAGATATAAGAACAATGAAACTTTAGTCACAATTAGTTTTAAAAATTAGGTACAATCCTTAATTTTCATCTAAGTCGGGAGGAGTTACATATCCCAAATATCAATATGTATAAAAAATTTTATGCATTTAGTATGTCTTAGTAATGGCATGTTAATTGTATTAATTGAAGGTTATAATATTAAAGGTCAATCACAGTTCATATCAGACATGAGAACGGAAGTAACTACTTTGTATTCCAGATGCAATCTGATACTGCAGTTGCAGATACAAGAAACTGTACTAAAGTTGTCTTAATTAAAACATTACTTAGAACAAGACATTATATGTTATCAAGATCGTGAGATCTGCACTTTCCCGCAAGATGATGTGAGAGCAAGGATTACATAAATACCCTGAAGAGCCCTTAATGGCCAGTCAGTTTCAAACTTTATAACTTTAACATTGTTGGTAGTTCAAGCTACTCTTTGGTAATTATTAAAATATTAGCTTTGATTAATTTGTTAAATTAAAAGTCACGTTAGTGAATATAACATACAAGTTGTTAAACCATTTTGTAATTACTGTTTAAAAATGAATTTGCTGAAAGTGTTTTTGGAAAATAAATGTTTTTAAAGGAAGCTCCCAAATGCCCAAAACCTATTTCGCTATTTCAATAAACTAGTCTTCGTCGAATTACAAATAAATTTCAAACGCCGATTAAATTAAACTCAGTCAGACTATGCGCTATCTATCTTATTCCAGTATATCCCGATTCTATCCAAACTTATACACCGCAATTGCGTAAACTATCTAAAATGTTAATATCCATTGTGTTATCGACATGATACATAAACTGGCATGTTCTATCCGTTTAGGGAAAACGTTCTAATTGCCTTAATTAATGTATAGTGTTCTGTTACAGATTAGCAACAACTGGATTATGGGTCCAGAATTGTGTGATATGTGGACTTCCAGCGATGTACTATGCTGTACAGCTTCCATATTACATTTAGTAGCAATTGCAGTAGACAGGTTCGTATATATCTAACTCCCTATTTCCTGAAACCACAACGCAAACATTAATGTTACAGATATTGGGCCGTAACGAACGTAGATTACATCCACACGCGGAACAGTAATCGCATCGGAATCATGATAATAGTCGTATGGAGTGTTGCATTAGTCGTTTCACTCGCCCCACAAATCCCACAGTTTGGATGGAAAGATCCTGGCTACCTAGATCGCATTAACGTTAAAAAACAATGTTTAGTTAGTCAAGATGTAAGTTATCAAATATTCGCAACGTGCTCAACATTTTACGTTCCTTTACTTGTAATTCTCGTGTTGTATTGGCAAATTTTCCAAACGGCACGAAGTCGTATACGAAGACGCAGAGAACAACGAAGCCAAATTTTAGATAAGTCATCAAAATCTAGCAATACTAAAGTTTCTAGTAAGAGTTTCTTGAGTAAGCAGGCATTTTTAAAGATGAAACGGTGTTCCAGTAAAAAATCGTCGGCCACCGAAGCGCTAATGGCTTCCATCGTAATGGTGGAAGGTCAATCAACTACGACGATGGAGGTAATTGACGAACAAGACGAACAACTTAGCACAACGAGCAAAGATCGAGAAGAAACGACAGCTTTTACAATTACACAACCTAATAATTTACATAACAATATTCACATCGCGCATAATTTATCTAACGTTTCGCCTGAAAAGTCATCATCCCCAGGTACCACCACTAATAACGGTTCGACTGATCATCAAAGCCGGATTGAAATGACAACAAGGCAAGAAGTAAAGGAAATTCCATTATGTCCTGCTGTTGCATCGTCGTCCAGACGGGACAAAAAGGAGAGCTTAGAAAGCAAACGAGAACGTAAAGCCGCTAAAACGCTGGCTATTATTACAGGGGCTTTTGTAGTTTGTTGGCTTCCATTTTTCATTCTAGCTCTTTTGATGCCACTGTGTGATTCGTGCACGATCAGCGGTTACGTTATTAATTTCTTTCTTTGGTTGGGATATTTTAACTCAACTTTGAATCCCGTTATTTATACGATTTTTAGTCCAGAATTCAGACAAGCTTTCAAGCGTATCTTGTGCGGGGTCCATGCAGCCCGTGGTAGTAGGAATTTCCGTTCGGGAAAACTGAGGTAAAACATGCCCTATATATATGTAGATACTATTTAATTTTTTATATAATTGGGTTATTGTAATTATACAGTTATAAACATCGCTACCGTGTCTTTCCATATTTTAGGTATATCGTGCTAGAAGGGTGGTTGGCAGTTACACCTGAAACACTTTCACACGATTTTAGCATAAGGTTTACTTTAAGAAAAGAGTATTTATATTAGGTATCAGTATTAATATTGGTGTATAATATTATAATTACGAAAAATATGTACATACAGAATATAAGGTGTGTATAATTATTTTTAACGCATATTTGTGTTTACATTGTATAAGCGAAACAAACAAATATTCTTATCCTTCTACAAATAATAGCTGGTCTTGTATTTTCAAATGTAACATATATAGTACAGGGTAAATTAGCTTATTTGAACAAAAAACAAAATATAAAGCTAAAAATTTCTATAAAAATACTTTATATGTAAAGTGTACTAATGGTTATTGCTTACGTTATGAAAGAAACAATACTTAAATTTTAGTATATTAATTTTCACCACCTGACTGTACAAGTTTACAGAACGAGGCTCTACACAAGAATGGCGTTTTACCTTCTTTTTTTTATTATAGAGGGTTAGAAATCTTCTGTTACCCCCATGGTAATTTGCCCTTCACCTTACGGTATCCAGACTCCTTACCATGGGGAAGAGACCCGTCGCGAAGAAGGTGGTCCTGTACGATGGGTAGTGTTGGGTTTGGCTAGCTTCCCTCTAGGGGCGAGCCAGGGATCAGAACGTTGTCTGCTCCTGGGTCCCCTAGAAGGAAGCCATGCAATCCTCGAACATAGTTGTATGCACATTAAAAAATACTGGGGATAGAATGGTAATGAAAATGTCTAATAACTCCATACATTATTTATATTGGAACGTTTCTCATGCACTATCCGTACATTTGCTGGACGCGACGCTCTCAGCGTCGCTGCAGTGCCTTATAGCTCTATGAGTTTTTTTGCGTGTTGAAATTCACAATTCTGGTGAGTTGTGGTGTGGTTTATAGTTGGTCTTCTTAAATATAAATAAGTATGTAGGACTGGATTCCAGAAGACCTGCTTTTGGAATCCTCTTGTTTCGATGCGGTGAGCAGTTTCCCGGATCTTCCCTTTGGTTGTCCTCCAACTACACAGTATTCCGGATCCTGGGTCCACTGGTCTGTGGTTTTCGACCGACAGGATGGCTACTAGTCACAGGTCGCTCCATCGTCAGGTAGCTCGACTAAACAATATGTTAAACAGTATGTTAAAATGGCAATCGATGCTGTTTTAAAAAAAAATCATTTCCTGCCCTAATTATTTAATATTTATTTTACCATTAGATCTTCAGTCATGGAACTGGTTAGACGTGTACCTCCGTTGATTTCTATTCTGAACTAACTATACATTTTCCTATAATTCTCACAGCCTACATCTTTCATTATATATAGTTCATCTGTCGAATCAAAGCTATGACATCAAAAATAGTAATCCAGGCAGACAAATTCTAAATGCCAATTCGTATGAAAAGATATAGTACGTTGAAATTATATTTTAGAGCATTCTGGTTTTTACGATTGGTATTACAATGCACTGTTGCCAAGCATGGTCTGATCATCTCATATACTTTCATTAACTGCAATAATATTTTTATTTGACGAACTACTGTGAGGATATATTGGTATTGCGGTATTGCTAAAAACAGAATCAGTTTTTTAATAGCTTTAGCTAAATTCAGAACTGTTAACTTTGTAGATGCTTTCACGTCGTCCTAATATTGTACGAACTTTTTTTAATCTAACTATAATTGATTGCTCATTCTTATAATGTATTTCTTAACAAACTAATCGTTGTTGAACCGTTAAATGCATGTTTACTTGGTATGCTTTGCTACATAACAACTTAAGACATGTTAGGTACCTGATCGGAGTCCCTAAAACGTTTATATACACCGTAGCAATAATTAGTGGTGTATTTAAATGATAAACACATTTTCAACATTTGGTAACGTAATCGACAACTGACATATGCCGTCATAGCCTTGATTCGCCGGATCACGTATATCTGCAATAGTCTGATCTAGGTCCATCTTTAACTTTCCTTTTTCCTTCTCTGCTTCTAATATATCCCACACTATTCCCTAAATGCCTTAGAACGTGCCCTATCCTTCTATTTTTTCTATTTTTTTTGTTCTCCACAGATATATTTCCTCCACTAGCATTTCTAAAACCTCTTTGTTATTAACTTTGTCTGTTCACGCTATCATCATCATACATCTGAAGCACCACATCGTAAAAGGTTTCTACTTTTTCTTGTATGCTTCTCTTACTGTTCCTATTTCATTACTGTACAGTGCTGTGCTTCACACATATGCTTTCAACATTTTTTCCTTGCTTTATGTTTCTTGTTACCGAATATAGTCGCTACTCTTTCTAGTTAGATACAGCTCTACTCCCTCTTCTATAGTTTTTTAAATATATACCCTATTTCACCGATATTCAGTGGTATGTGAAGGGAGTTAAACAACCTGCGGCTACCAAGATCCCCCAACACTTAAACATTAATAACTTCGATAAATCCTTTCACACAATTAACATTAGTTGAAAATATTTCAAAACCAGCGCCTATAGTTGCTTATAATAATCAGCAGGTTGAAGTGCAATTATTTTTTTGTCATTAGGTTTTCCGAATTGGAACTGGTTGAACGTGTACCTACATTGATTTCTTTTCTGAACTAGCCTACATATTTCCCTTAAATTCTCGCAGCCTACATCTTTGACTATCTGTGAGCTAATCTAACCTAGGTACATGTAGCTCTCTATTTCTGTAACGTATACTTCAGGCACTCGCTAATAAGTATACAAAATAAAATTAAAGTTTAGTATATTCGTTAGTTCGCTCCGATCAATTTAGGAGTCCCAAAGGATATCATCCCTGAACGGTAATGTAGAATATGGTGCAATTTCCGAACTAGCAACAGTAGTGGGCCGTGGGTAGTTGATGGTTACCGCTGAAAATAAGAGGGGCGCCAATTGCAGTAAAAGGCCACTAAACACCATACCTTAAGAGAGAACAACTTAGTCTCTGCAATCAAACTTAATTGTCCCTGATACTATAAATGTTCAAGTAGATCCGACTCAATCAAAACACAATTATATACCCAATTATTATACCTATATTCATGAATCAATATATATGCTCACAAAAAAAAGTATTTACACTCCCAATCAACTTGGTTTGAGCCCAAAATCACATTTAATTAACACTAAAAATATATTTACTGAGAGCAGAGAAATTATTCAGGGAGTACTTGTACCACACTATGAATATATTAATCAAGATTAATGCAGATATTATTATTATTCAGGAGTAGTGCACTTTCACTTGTATGTTAGGCAGTCTGTCAATCCGGTTTGCAACCCCGGTATCAGGTTATAATATTGTTATACAAAAAAAAGAGAGTGGTCCAAGCATTTGCTGAAATCTAGACCTTACTGCATACAAGTAGATATGTAATTTAATATTGTAAGTGACTATCATATAAAATATAAATTCCCTAAACCCTGTTTTACTCAATTAATCATTAAAGTATATATAATTTGGTACTATAGTACATTCCCCCAAAACAAATTAATTAAATTTGCACCAAAACAAACATTAAATAGACAAACAACCATATGGGTCTTAATCAATAAAAACCTGTGATAAGAGTGCCAGATGTCCAAGTCTGCTGGATTGCGTCCTCAACAACCAAACCAGTTTGCTGCAAGATGAATCTGATCTTGTAACACCAAATACAATGTTGGACAGGAAGCTCCATATGATTCCCAACAAAAATAAAGAATCTCCCACGCATAAAGAATATTCCGTACCGAGAGAGTACTCCGTACCAAAGAATACTCCGTACCAAAGAACCCTGTACACACAAATTAAAATTTGAAGGTTATTGCTGCAATTACTTACACTTTCCTAAGTGGTTCCACTTTATAATATTCAACCCAATTATTTGTAACCCCGACAAGTCACACGACCAATAATCGATAATGCTAAAAAGTTTTATATTTTAGATTTCAATCCTTACTGGTAACTAAGTACTCACCAAGTGCTAAATGTCTTCCACAAAATAAATTTCTTAAGCCAGTAAATTTCTCTAATACTCTTTATAAAATTCTCCTGGATGAGAAAAGGGTGCCCCAAACTAATTTGTATAATTAACTTTATTTTCAGGACCACTCCATAAAAATTTCAATAGGGCGTGCCTCTTCTAAGACTTGCAGAAAGTATATGCTGCACCAAACAAGATCGATGTAATGTGTATAATACATTTTATATCTTGTTGTTAAGAACAACTGGTATCAGGTTATAATATATGGTTGAACCTAACAAATAAATTCCTCGTTGAAGGTCGGCATTAACAAAGTTTAATATTCAAATAATCAATACAGTCAAGGTGTATTTGATTATCGTTGTCTGAATCAATGTTATTTAATAACATTGTCTTAGTCCACTTGAATAAAATAAAGCAATAATTAATTTAAACCAAGCTTTGTAAGAACGATTTGACATTCGACAAAACAACTAAACTAAATAACGACATGGTAGTATCTTGCAACCCGTCGCCAAATTATAACATTTAACCTTACGCAACATGAACGAATTACGTTTCTGAAAGTAAATTGTAACGAGGCATAAATAACACGTTACATTTCCTATCTCTGCTTGTAATATATTCCGTACTATTCTCTCAGTATGTGACCTATCATCCTATCTCTTCTATTTCTTTACCTTTTCCTTATATTTCTTTCTTCTCCTACATTTTTAAAACTTCTTTGTCCTTAACTTTGTCTGTCCATGATGTCTTCATCAAACGTCTGTAGCGAGAACTTGTATCTACTTCTGTTGGCTTCTCATACTGTTAAAGTTTCACAGCTGTACAATGCTATGCTCCGCACATTTGCTTTCAGCAATATTTTCCTTGTTTTTATATCTTTGCAGTTTTTCTATCTTGGAATGTTTGGCTTCCTAGGTAGTGGAAATTATTAACCTATTGTATGTTCTCGTCTTCTATTTGAACTCTGGTTTTGATTTCTTTTTTCCACATTTACATTCTTGTACTTCAATTTTATTTTTGATAATTTTCACTGTTAAAAGCGTTTCTATTTCGTTAAGAGCCGCTTTTAACTTTTCCTTTCTAGATCCTAATATCGTTATACTACCTGCAAATCTAAGCATAACAATCTTTTGTCCCTAAAAAATAATTCCTGCATTTGACAGTATTCATTGACTCTTCAATGTACAAGTTAAAAATTAACAGAGAAAGGGCACATCCCGTCCTCGTTTTTTTCCTAATATCTACTTCTTTACGTTCCTGCCCTAATACTATTGCCGCTGTAAGTCCTTTGTTTAGGCTATGTATCCGTTTAATCCTAATACTCATTCTATCTATTTGAATATTTCGAACATTTTTTCCATTTTCCATTGTCGAATGATCTTTCAAGATCTACAAAACTTATATACACGCTCTCTTTTATTTCTATTTCTTTTACATTATCAACCTCAGAGCTAAAATAGCCACCCGTGTTACCCTGATTCGCCTAAGCTCAAATTGATCTTCTCCTAATATATCTTCAGCTCGTTTTTCATCAGTATTTGTACAATTCTTATTAATATTTTTGATACGTATGCTGTCAAACTTATTGTTCGAAAATTTTCACATCTATCCGCGCCTTTCTTTTTTGGTATAGTTACTATGATGCTACGTTTGAAATCTTTGGGTATCTCGCCTGCTCATACATATTGCTTACAATTTGGAATGCGTTCTGTTACCGCTTGTTCAGCGGCTTAAAGTTTTTGCTTGCATCTTATCTATACCGGGTGCCTTACTATTTTTCAGACTCTTTAATGCTAATTCAAATTCATTTCTAAGTATAGAATATTCCAAGTCATTCTTTTCAATGTCTAATTCTTGTACTAGTCTTGCTAGTTCTTGTCCTGTATATAAATTGCTACGTGCATTAACGTAACATAACAAAAAAAAAACCATCAAGAAAAAGAAAGAAAGAAGGAAGGAATGACCGGGCTCAGGCGGCGAGTGGGCGGGGTCTTATACCTATAGCTAGCAAAAAAAGAAACCTGAAATAAAGAAAAAATATGTATACACTCACTCATTCACACTCAGAACAAAACATACAACGGAAAAGAAAGAACTTATAATTAAAAACAAAATATATATACAAACAAACAGTACTCCCAAAACCCAACCCCAAAACAAGTCAATGCACCCAATTTACATATTACATTTAAAAAAATTACCCCAGAAAATGGCGAGCTGTAGTTTTTAGGCAACTCCCCCTGACGGTAACTAGAAGAAAAAAAGAAAGAACCAAACGCAACCCTAAAAACCACAGCTCTAGAATGTCGTAAATATACACTTAGCCTAACTTTACAAACATGTAATATATATTTTTAGAAATTTAGTAACAACAGATAGTAAGGTAGTAACCAAAGAACAGTAAATGCCAAAATAGTTTAATAATTTTTATAAGGAATTAAATTTAGAGAGGCCATATTTTAATAGCATACCAAGAAAACAACAAAAAAAGGACTCACCCTCGCGTCACTCGCTTCGGGGTGGAACCAGTCGCTGGTCTGCGTCATCGGACAGGAAAGCTTATGTCCAGGCAGAGCGTATTTGACTTCGTATTCCTGAAAGAAGCTCAAGGGATTAACGTGTCCCCCCGCAGGAAGCTAGAATAATTACAAACCATAAATTAATTTATTGCAGCCAAAAAAGTATTGTTTTATAAAATCCATATACTCACCACGCTAAATAATGCGTGCCGGAAATTCACATAAAAATAACGAACGAAGCCAAATAGAACGTGTTTTCTTGTGGCTCTTCAAACAGCAAATGAATTGTTACATTTGTTAAAGCACCAAAGTTAGGAAATAAACCAGGAAAACCCTAGTTTTATTAAAATAAATTCGCCGAATTTTTTGACAAGGGAAAACACGCTAGCATTTAACCATTAAAGTACTTGGAATATCGTCTATCTAATTAAGGCGTAAATTCCACGGGACGAAATTCTGAGAAAGTATATTTATTTTTCTAATGAAGCACAACGATTTATCAACTGACATAGATAGGATATTTATTATTAATTACCATACAAATTTTAATACACGAAAGGGTTATTTTTAATTAACGGAATTAATTTTTGGTGTTGAACGCCAAAGGAATTTAAGATAAAAATTATTGTATATACACTAATTAATTATTTACGAAAATGAACGTAACAAAATTTTCTGTATATTCTTGCCTTCTAACCACTTTTTCAATATTTTCTACGCTGATGTCTTTTTTTATATTTCCTATAGTTTTGCTGTACGGTTTTATATCCCCAAAAGTGTTTCTAATTAGTTTGTATGCTTTGTCTGTCTTTCTTATTTCCATATTAGTTTGTAACTCTTTGCGCTTTTCATCAATCCATTGTTTCTTAGCTTTCCTGCATTGGCGGATAATTTCCCATGGTATCTCGGTTTCCTGCTTCGTCTGGTGTGTTCTGTATTTTTCTCTTTCTATTAAATTCGACATATCCTTTGCTGTCCATGTTAATATTTTTCTATTCTATTTCTACTTCCTTAGAATCAGAAAGTTTCCTAATGGCTTTCAGCAATTCATTTGATTTTTTCTCAAATATTTTGTAGATATCTTTATCTGAGTTTTTCGAAGTTAAAGTGCCTTTTTCCATTCCTTTTTTTTTAAATTTTTATTTGAAGTGCGGTCTTTATAATTACAATGTTGTGGTCAGCTGTTATCTGCTTATGAGTAGTTTCTGTAGTTTTATTACTTGATTGCTAAGCCGTTGCCTACCAACATTGTAATGTATTTGATATTTTCCTAAAATATCCTGGCATCGTTCACGTGTATTGCCTTCTAGCATAATGTTGAAATAATGTGTGTGTGTGTGTGTGTGTGTGTGTGTGTGTGTGTGATGGTTAAATTGTTTTTATCGTAAAATTCTACCAGCCTATTTCCCCTGTTGTTCCGCGTGCCTAATTCAAATAAACTTACTTCCGCACCTTTCTACTCTCATCTACGACTACATTAAAATCCTCCATAATTATTAAATTTTCATGTCCTTTTGCGCATCTTAGTGTTTTTGATAGCTTTGTAGATCACTTCTCACTGTAACTAGAGGTGGATATAGATACTTTTATAAGTGCTGTATTTACCGGTTTAGATTCTAACCTAACTATGAGCACTCTTTCGTTTTTTTGTAAGTATTTTTCTACACAGTATCCTAGCTTTATTTGCATAACTAAATCCCACACCCGAATTTCCTTCCTCTAATCCTGTATGAATTACCCTAAAGTCTTTGTTCCAAAAATTTCTTGCCTCGTCATCGAACTTCGTTAAGCCCTACTATCTCTAATGCTAACCTTTCCATTTCAATTTTCAAGTTCCCTAGCTTACCTATTTGATTCATGTTTCTGACATTCCACACTCCGACTCGCAATATGTGCCGGGCTCTTCTTTTAGACCTTCCGATCACATCCTCCAGAGTAGTCTACTCCCGGAGATCCAAATGTGGGAATATTTTAACTGTGGAACCTTTTACCGCAGAAGATGCCATCATCATAAATACAATTTAAGTCCGCTATGTACTTGGGATGTAATGTGGTGGTTTCTAGTTGTCGTTGTCGTGAGTCTTAGAATGCAATACCGACTCACTTCTAAGCTCTCTGCCAATATAGGTACCGAAAAAGTCGCTGCTTTTTTTGAAGACCTTTCTTAGTCTGGTTTTTCATTAGAGATCCCACTCATTTGGGTAAACCAAATAGTTCAGCTCTTTAGCTCACCGAAACACGTAAGCCATTCTACCCGTTCTAGTGTTCTAGAACTTCTTCAAGGTGCAAGTTCATTCAGAACGAAGTATTTATTTCATCATCATTTTGTTTTCGACCTTACTTAAGAATGGTTTGACGCAGCTCTAAGTTCTTTTCTATTCTGTGCTACTAAAAAGTTCTACATACCATTCACAACCTTAATTTCTAATAATTTGACTAATATAGCTTTGTCTAGGTCTTCCTATACTCTTCTATTTTTTCCTATCTATCTGACTTTACATAGATATTAGCAACCTGACGGTTCTTAAAGAACTCCAACATGTTTACATGATTTCCATTTTTAAGTAAATGGTTATCCTCTCCAAAGAAGGAAAAGTGTTAAATTATATGTTATGGTAGGGCTTAAGCAACGAATCGCTGCCAACATGCCAGACCGCTAACTAATTGTGAGTTATCTCATGGTGACATCTAGTTAACTGATTTTTATTTATTTATGTCGGTTTGACGCAGCTCAAAAATCTTTAATCTTTGTTTACTACTTTATAATAGCAATAATCGTCAAAATCTATGAAATGAATACACATGTCAGTGCATGATGTGCGTGCACAAGCGTGTGCGTGTGTTTGAGCATTTGTGAATATGCATGTGCGTATAAGTTAATCTATTATTTTTTTAATCTATCGTCATTAATTCATCGAGTGTAAAATTGTATTTTAAGGAAATGGTGGTTTTCTTGTTATGCTTTTTTGGATACTTGTTCAAAATGGATATCAAATTAATGCGCGAAAAGCTTCTACATATTTTTAGAAAAATATATACTAGGAACTATCGAAAGTTTTTAATTATTTCAAAACTAACAATTCAATACAAATAAATGATAACTTTAGTAATAAACTAACAGAAGATTTAGGAAAGTGAAGAGTTATAAAATTTGCCAACAAAAAATTTAATATGCATTAGTTTTTAAACTCGATACAGAGCATCAGCACCTTTTGTTTATGGTACCTATGTTAAATTGAATATAGATTGAATATAGAGCTATGCAATCGTGTACGTAAGGAATGTTTGTTTGTTGCTTAAATTTACTTGCTTTTATATATACGCTATATAAATGAGCCTATATATACGTATATTTGAAAAGCAACATACTTTTGTTTTTGCTGAATCGCAAGGTGCGAATTTTTATACTATTAATGTACATTCGATGTGTGTATAGAATAAAATAATAATACTTATTGTTAAAAATGCTGTAAATATAATTACATATAAATAACAGTGATACACTTACTCATAGTAAATAAAAACAACTAATTATTGTTAAGAGAATTTGCTTAGCTTTAATGTGCTCTGAATATACATATATTGCTATGAACTCGTAATGTGATAATGTAACTAAAAGTATTTATTAATGTTAACACAATGTATATAGGTAACATTTATTAGTAGTTTTTAATCATTATTGGTTAAGAAATGTCATTGTTGCTAAATGTATGTATTTAATTTAGATCGACCACATGTTAACTAATAACTAATAGGTATTGTGCTATCCGCAAAAGCAAACAACAAAAAGATAATGTTTAATTGAGTAGACAATTGTGTTGAATATTAATAAATGTTAATACTTTACAAATGTATTTCGTTTTTGAAAGCTTTTAATAATTTCTATCATCATCATCATCATTAAGTCTTCAGTCCTGAAACTGGTTAGACGCGTACCCCCATTGTTTCCTATTCTGAACTAACCTACAGATTTCCCTGAAATTCCCATAGTCTACAACTTCCACTATCTACGTGCAATAGTTTGATTTAGGCCTACATCTGTCTCTCTTTTTTTCCTAATCTGCTTCTATATTGCCTGCACTACTCCCCAAAATTGCCTTAATATCCTGTCCTTCTCTTTTTTTTTTGTTTTTCAGAGATATTTTTATACCCCTACTTCTATAACCTCTTTGTTATTAACTTTATTTGTCCATGCTATCATCATTACACATCTGAAGCATAACATTCCCAAAGGCTTCTTCCTTTCCCTGTCTGCTTCCCCTACTGTCTCTATTTCATAAGCATACAGTGCTGTGCTCCACACATATGCTTCCAAAACTTTTGTCCTTGTTTCTATGTTGTCTTCGAACATAGCCGCTGCTCTCCTTGTTAGAGACAGTTTGGTTTCCCGTCTATTGTTTTGTAGATATACGAGTGAGGTTTGAAAAGTTCACGAAATGGAGCACAGATGGCAGCATCAGTTCAAATAAAATATATGCAATTTATGGATCCAACTAGTGCGCAGATGTTAAATTTGACATTATTCTGTCAAGGAGTATTAATTTGATGCTATATGAAGTAAAGTTAGTTTTGTGAGTTTTTCAAAATGGATAAAACTGAAACGCGCGCTGTTATCAAATATTTTGTTAAAATGGGTTGGAAAGCAACAGAAATACATAAAGATATGCAGGATACATTAGCGAGACTCCGCTCCATCATTTGCAACTGTGCACAAGTGGGTGACGGAATTTAAACGTAGTCGTGAGAGCCTAGAAGATGACCCGCGCAGCGGACAATCAAAAACTGCCACCATGCTTGAAATCGTCCAAACAGTTAATGATATATATGGTTACGCAGGCTCGTCGAATAAAGTTCTCCGAAATTGCTAAGGATGCAGGTATCGCAAATAAAAAAGCATTTCATTACTTAACTGCGGAATTAGGTATCAAAAAGCTTTCGGCAAGATGGGTGCTGCGCATATTGACAATTGATCAAAACCTTCGGAGGAAGAGAATTTGCCAACAGAGTTTAGACCGCCTTAACTCCATAAAACCGATTTCGTCCGACGATTTGTTACGGCAGATAAAACTTGGGTTCACTATTATACCCCTGAAACCAGCAACAATCTAAACATAGAAGACATAGGGGTTGTCCACCACCAAAGAAAGCAATGTACGTGAAGTCGGTTGGAAAAGTTATGGCATCAGTTTTTTGGAATGCTAAAGGTGTCCTACTAATTGACTATCTTCCCAAGGGCCAAACAATAAACGGTAAATATTACGCTAAACTTCTAGGCCAACTGGATAAAAATATTCGTGAAAAAAGACCTGCATTGTGTAAGAAGATCATTTTCCATCAAGATAATGCACGTCCACACACAAGTGCAATAGCATTACAAAATTGAATGGTCTCAAGTATGATCTGTTGTAATATCCGCCTTATTCGCTTGATTTGGCTCCTTCTGACTTTCACCTATTTCCAGGACTAAAAGTTTTCCTTGGTGGAAGACGATTTTCCTCGGACAAAGAAGTAAAAGCAGCTGTCGATGACTATTTTGGAGGCCCTGAAGAATCGTACTTTCGTGATGGCATAATGGGTTTGGAACATCGCCGGATGAAGTATATTCAACTTAACTGAGATTATGTTGAAAAATTAACTATATTTTAAAAACAAATTTTTTCATTTTCCCCTTCGTTTTGCGAACTTTTCAAACCACCCTCGTATAGCCTATTTCACCGATATTCAGTGGTATGTCAAGGGGTTAAGCAACCTATGGCTACCATACCCCAACACTTGAACATCTGCCAAATTAATAGTTTTCTAGTAAATCCTTTCCCCATATGCAAGATTAGTTGAAAATATTGCAAAACCAACACCTGCCTTTGTTTTTAGTACTAATTAGGGTTAAGTGCAATTCGTTTTCTGTCATTAAATTTTTTTGTCTTGGAAAAGGTTGGACGCCTATCACCACTAATTTTAACTCTGAGCTAGCCTACATAGTTGCCTGACATTCCTACAGCCTAGATAAAGCTCTGTTCTCTTTTTATTATTTTCTAAATATATGTCCTATATCATCGATATTCAGTGGTATGTGAAAGGGGTTAAGCAGCCTGCGGCTACTAAGATCGCCCTACATAGACTTTTACCGGATTAATAGTTATCAGGTAAATTCTTGCACACAATTAACATTGGTTGAGGATATTGTAAAACCAAAACCTGAAGTTGTTTATAATAGTCTTCACGTTTAACTACATTTATTTTGTTTTTCGTCGTAAGGTTTTCCGTCTTGTAACTGGTTGGACGCATACTTCCATTCTATCCTGAGTTAGCTTACAAATTTCCCTGAAACTCCTACCGTCTACATCTTTGACTATCTGTGTGCAATAATCTAATGTAGATCTATTCCTACCTCTCTTTTTTCCTATCCCTGCTTGTAATATATTTCGCACTATCATAATGTCTTAGTATGTGACCAATCATCCTATCTCTCGTATCATACGTCTGTGGCACCACATTTCAATTTCTATCCGCCTCTTCTACTATCTAAGTTTCACAGTCGTACAGTGCTGTACTCCACACATATGCTTTCAACAATCTTTTCCTTGTTTCTATGTTTGTTGTCTTTGAACACGGTGATTGCTTTTTCTTGTTAAATGTAGTATGGACTAATTTTTAATTTATATCTGTTGCGCTTTTCCCATCTTGCATAATTTAGCCTCCAATGTAGCAGAAATCAAATTTCTTGGAAGTTCTCGTTTTCTATTTGAATTTTAGTTTTTGATTTATTTTCCTTTCCTTTGCATACTTGCACTTTAGTTTTATATTTGTTACTTTCGATACCGTATCTCTTTGTTAGAACTGTTTCCATTTTATTAAGGGCTGCTTGTAACTCTTCTTTGTTAGATGCTGTTATTGCTATATCATCTGCAAATCTAAGCATATCAATTTTTTGTCCCTGCATAATAATTCCAAATGTATTCCTGCATTTGACAGTATTCATTGTCTCTTCAATGTCATCATCGTTAGGTCTTCAGTCCTGGAACTGGTTAGACGCGTACCCTCATTGTTTCCTATTTTGAACTAACCTACACATTTCTCTGAAATTTGCAGTCTGCCTCTATCACTATCTGATCTAGGTCTACATCTACCTCCTGTTTCCCGCCTCTGCTTGTAATATATTCCATACTACTCCCCAAAAATGTCTTAGAACGTATTCTATCCTTCTATTTCTCCTATTTTCTTTCCACAGATATTTTTATTCCCCTATTATTTCTATAACCTATTTGTCATTAACTTTGTCCGCGCAATCTTCTCATACATCTGAAACACAATATACTAAAAGGCTGCTACTGTTTTTCTGTCTGCTTTTCCTACTGCTTGTATTCCATAAGCATACTGTGATGTGCTCCATACATATGCTTTCAACAATTTTTTTTGTTTCTAAGTTTGTTGTCTCTGATCATAGGCACTGTTCTTTCTTGTTAAATGCAGTTCGATCATCTTCTATTGTTTCACAATTATATACCCTATTTTTCCGACATTCAGTGGTTGTAAATCGGGGTAAGCAACCTGTGGCTGCCAAGTTCCCCTAGCACTTGAACATTTGACGATTTAATATTTTTCTAATATATCTTTTTGCACAGTCAACATTAGTTGCAGGTATTTCACAACCAACACCTGTAGTTGTTTATAATAATCATCACGTTTAAGTACAGTTGTTTATTTCGTCATTAGCTTATCCATTTGGCACTGGTGAGATGTATACCTCCATTGATTTCTATTCTGAGCTAGCCTACACATTTCTCTGAAATTCCTACAGCCTACGTCTTTCACTATCTGTGTGCAGTAGTCTAACCTAGGTCTACCTCTACTTCCCTTCTTTCCTGTCTCTGCTTCTAATATATTCCGCACCGTTTTCTCATGCCGTAGTATGTGGACTATCATCCCATTTCTCCTATTTTTTACCGTTTTCCACATATTTTTTTTCCCTACTATTTTTAGTACATCTTGGTTCTTCACTTTATCTGTCCATGATGTCTTCATCATACGTCTGTAGCACCATATTTCAAAGGCTTCCACCTTTTTCTTGTCCGCTTCTCCTACTGTCCAGGCTTCACAGCCGTACACTGCTGTGCTTCACACATATCTTTTAAGCAATCATTTTCTTGTTTCTATATTTGTTGTCTTTGAACACAGTAGTTGCTTTTTCTTGTTAAATGTAGCACGGCCTTGTGTTAATCTTTGTTTTATATCTTTTGCGCTTTTCCCATCTTGCGTATTTGGTTTCCTAGGTAGCATAAAAACTTAATCTTTTGTAAAACCTTGTTACTTATTTGTATTCGTGTTTTTTATTATACCCCCTCCCCCTCGCCGCATACTAGTACTTTAGTTTTACTTTTGTTAATTTTCATACTGTATCTGTCTGTTAGAACCGTTTCCATTTTATTAAGAGCAGCTTCTAACTCTTCCTTGCTAGATGCTAATACCGCTACATCATCTGCAAATCTAAGCATATCAATTTTTTATTCCTGCATAGTAATTCCAAAGGTCTTCCTGCATTTGACAGTATTCATTGCCTCTTCAATGTACAAGTTTAAAATTAATAGGGATATGATACATCTCTGTCTCAAGGCTTTCCTAATATTTACTTGTCTACGTTCTTGCTGTAATTCTATTACTACTGTTTGCTCTTTGTATAAGCTATGTACTATTCGACTATCTCTATAATTCATTCCAATCTTTTTGAGTATTTGTTGAAATATTTTTTTCCATTTTACATTGTCGAATGCTTTTTCCAGATGTACAAATCCTATATACACACTTTCCTCTTTCTCTATTGTTTTCTCCATTATCACTGTCAGAGATAAAAGAGCCTTCCGCGTTCCCCTGTTTCGCCTAAACCCAAATTGACCTTCTCCTAGTATTTCTTCAGCTTGTTATTCCATTCGTTTTTATACAATTCTACTTAATATTTTTGACACGTGTGCTGTCAAACATATTGTTCGAAAAGTTTCATATCGATCTGCGCCTTTCTTTTTTGATATAGTTACTAAGAGTTACGTTTGAAATCTTTGGGTATCTCTCCTGTATCATACATATAGCTTACAAGTTGGAAGAGACGTTTTGTTACTGCTTGTCCAGCGGCTTCTAGAGTTTCTGCTTGTGCCTTATCTGCACCCGGCATCTTACTATTTTTCAGACTCTTTAATGCTAATTCAAATTCATCTCGAAGTATAGGATATCCCAAGTCATCATTTTCAATGTCTGATTCCTGTTCTAATGCTGTTAGTTCCTCTCATGCATATAAATTCCTATGTATTCTTGCCATCTACCTACTTTCTCTACATTTTCTATAATGACGTTTTCTCCCGCGTCCCTTATATTTTTGCTATACGGTTTTATATCCCTTAAATTCATTCTAATTAGTTTGTAGGCTTCGTCTGTCTTTCCTATTTCGATCTTAGTTTGTACCCCTTTGCACTTTTCATCAATCCATTGTTCTTTAGCTTTCCTGTATTTGCGAATAATTTCTCATTTTATGGTTTTGTATCTCTGTTTTCCTGTTTCGTCTGATTTATTTTTGTATTTTCGTGTTTCTTCTATTAAATTGAGAATATTCTTTGTTATCCAGGGTTTCTTATTTTCTTTTTGTGTATACCCCAGAAAATCTTTAGCCGCTATATCTAAGCTAGATTTAATATTATTCCATCCTGTTTCTACTTCCTTAGTATCAGATATTTTCCCGATATCTTTCAGCAATTCATTTGATTCTTTTTCGAATATTTCTTGAATATCCTTATCTTTTAGTTTCCCAAGGTCAAAGTGCCTTTGTCCATTTCTTTTTTCAAATTTTTAAATTTAAGTGTGGCCTTCATAATTAATATGTTGTGGTCAGTGTCTATATCTACTTCTGGGTAGCTTCTACAGTCTTTCACTTGATTTCTAAACCGTTGTCTAATAAGAATGTAATCTATTTGATATCTTCCTATATCCCCTGGCATCTTCCACGTATATCGTTTTCTAGCATGATGTTCTCGTGTTCTCGTGCTTAAACCAAATGAACCTACTACCGCTCCTTCCCTACCCTCACCTACCACTGTAATAAAATCCGCTGTAATTACTAAATTTTCACGTCTTCTAACGTATCTTAGTATGTTTTCGATATCTTTGTAGATGGCTTCTATCTCTTCGTCACTGTAGCTAGAGGTGGACATATATACTTGTATTATTACTGTGTTTACCGGTTTACATTCTAATCTAACCACGAGTACTTTTTCATTCTTTTGTAAGCAATTTTCTACACAGTGTCGTATCTTTTTTCGCATAACTATCTCCCCACCCGAATTTTCTTCCTCTACTACTGTATAAATTACCCTGAAGTCTTCACTCCAAAAATCCTACGCCTCTGTCCACCAAACTTCGCAGATCCCTACTATGTCTAGTGCTTACCAGTTCATTTCAATTTTCAGGTTCTCTAGTTTACCTACTTGCTACACACCTTACATGTGATTTTCTAATGCTCCTCCCGAAGATACTGCATTAACCAGGAAGCGAGTTTTTTTACCTAGAAAATTTAGAATTTCGCCAAACCCTTGCTGTTCCTAGCAAGGTAGGAATCTTTAACGTGTGTAACAACACTCACACACGGGACCTCCATTTTACCTCTCATCCGAACGAGGGTGTATTTTTGTGAAATATGCTCGTCTAACATTTTTCAAGAGGACCGTGTCTGGATTTGAACCCGGGAGCTTGGGCGTAGTAGTCACACATATACCACTACGCCACGAAGCCGCCCCTTTTCACATACCACTGAATATCGGTGAAATAAGGTATAAATAGTTAAAATCATGAAAGAAGTCGTCTGCGTCATCAGTTGTATTTGTACAAATTAAGTTGAAAATTTTAAGTCAATATAGCATCTAGTTCATAAATACCCAATAAATATTCCGATTCGGAAGTATGCGTCAAGGTTTGCGCATCTGCAAACCGTAACGAAGCATGGTTGCCAATAATATTTTATTTTCATAGAAGTAGTTACTTTAGCTATTTTTAAATTGGTGTCTTCTTGTTTTTCGAGTTTAATGAATTCAGTTAAAACGCATTTTCATAAATTGAGTTACATATATTGATCTGAATAGAAACGTACAATCACTACAATATAAACTATTTACGGCAGCTGCATTGAAATTTTTCTCGGTACAATAACTATGGCAACCGTGCTTTATGGAAAAAATCACATTTTGTCTTGTTGACATTCTAATAAAATGACTAATGACATCTTCACACTAAACACTTATTTTTCATTAATTCTTTTAAAACTTTAAAAAGTATATTTCATTTACAAAAAATAAAAAAGATCCTATTTTAAAGAAAAGGCATAATTTTACCAAAGGTTAGCCTGTTAAGTATAAAGTTCAAAACATATGGACACATACTCTTATCTATCGTTTTCCCTTTTTAAAACACGTACAAATAGAATGACTATTTTTATCATATATTTTTGTTAAGCTTTCAAATAATCTTCAACGTGTTTTGAATTGTGTTAGACACCTATGACGTAGAGGACTTCTTTCGTGGTTCCTACTATATCTACTATTAACGCTCGGTTAAGACACAGTGGACTGTAATTTTTAAACATGAACAAACAAAATAAAACAATGAACTTACCCAAGATCTGCAGCTCACTTTAAATAGGTGTTTAAAGGGTGAGATTTAGGATGGTCATTGAAGGAAGGCAAGGATCACCAATTTAGAAATTTCACAGTTTTCGAACCCACTCTCTAAGACGGATGCAAGGGGTTATTTAGACGTACACACCGTAATGCCACAATTTACTAGAGAACCGAATCACACCGATGTTTGTTACTATCTGTCTTAATTTTGTTATTGTCAGAATTGGCATATGTTTCAATTTATCTATAAATTAAAATAACCTGAATTAAATGCTATTTTGGCAATAATTTATTGGATTAATAAACTGTAATTTAAAAATAAAAGGAATTTGTTGCCGGCGTTAACATCTACAAACCAATACAAGGGGAACCGTACTTTGTCTAACAAGAAAGAGCAGCGGCTATGTTTGAAGACAACAAACACAGAAATACGGACAAAAGGGTTGGAAGCATATGTGTGGAGCATAGAAATTGTAACAGTTCAAATTTTTCTGTTACTAATACGGTTGGTTAGGCAATGTATTCTACTTATTCTGATAGATAAACAACCATACATACAAACCTCCTTATGAACGTGTTTGGTTGAAAACACCATTTTTGTTGGTTTAATTTTAGAAACCATCTGTGCTTAGAAGGGATATTATCTACTTGGTTAGATACGCGAATTTTGTCTTTCTTTTTTGATTTAAGCACTGCACGAAAATGGGTTTTTAGCTTGTGAAGTTGAGCTTGACCTGAAAAGCATCAAGTATTTAGGTGCTCTCAAGTTAGTTGGTTCACCTTGTAATAATGTGCAAAGCCGAAAGTGGGTAAGTTTACTTCGCTTTTATTAATTTCAAATTGTTAAATCTAACGAGGTTCACGTGACATTTAAATTATTGCGAGACCCACGCAATACTAATTTTTACTCGGAAGCACGTGGAAATAATTCTGATCCTGTCTTATTCATTCTGGAATCAGAAATACATATGTTTTTAGTAGAAATTGCACATGGTGAATTCTAACACCTGAGTTTGGAACAACCCAAGCATTATTCGTTGCCATTCTGAACGCACCCTGCAATACAGCCGTCATTTCTGAAGAGTATTGTTACCGGTTGTCAGTATAACAAATCTACAGTTTAATAAGTTACTTCGCATGGAATCCACAAAAATACGTTTTAGCGATGGAATCGTAAATTATGGAAAGCCATTAATCGAGTACGCTGTCCAATTGTGTTTTTGAAGCTGTTATCTTTACAGGTGTTGTTCTTGGTCGATCAATAATAGGAAGTTCTGGTTGAGGCCCGCTAGGTAACATCGATATTAACGTCTTAAATCAGGTGACAACTAATTATCTACATACTAAACACGCAAACAGGTATTTCCAATTTTATTCCTTTTGTGATAGTAAAATTTTAATTCGCTGAATAGTTAAAACTGTACTGTAACATTTTTTAAAGCAGCACATGGCATTTCATTATCCTAAATTTTTTTTGGCTGAGTCAGTTACTAAATAGGGACTTCAATTTTCTACAAGTCTGAAATAATTAAAACGAGCTCGATTTAAATACTAGACGACTTCATTCAATATTAAAATATTTAACAAACTGTTATATGCCGTTTGCATTGCAGCAATTTTTTATTTTATTTTATTTTTCAAGTGGCAACATATTAATTCGGTAAATATTGTAAAAACATTTAAAACAAAATTTTTAGTTTTACACGTCCTTGGTTTAAAGAATTATTTATAATATATTTTTTTACTTACTAAAATAGTGGCAATGTGTTACTGTTTATTGAACTTAGATTGGATCAAGTGTATGGTTTTACTAGTAAAAATAACAATTCAAAAAACCACTGCAGGTCTTGAGATAAGAGTGCAGTTCATGTCTATGTTAGCAAGAAAATTTTAACCTCATTAATTTTTTAGAAAGATAAATAATTAGAAAGGTTACAAACTGTACGCCTATGAAATAGGGACAGTAAGAAAAGCAGACAGAAAACGAAGAAGCTTTTTGGAATGTTATGTTGCAGATATATGATAGTGATAGCATGGACAAATAAAGTTAATAACAAAGAGGTTATAGAAATACTAAGCGAATAAAGATATCTGTGAAAAACAGGAAAAAATAGGAGAGAGAGGGATAGGATACGTTCTAAGGCATATTTTGGGAATAGTGCGGGCTACATTTGTAACATACTGTTTTAGTGCAGTCGGTTATGTAAAAATAACTCTCGATTATTTCTTAAATTGGTTTATTTTCTAGTTTAATTTTAGCGTCCCAATTATTAGGAAAACGGTTTTGTAGCATAAATATGTCTGCGATTTTAAACGGCTTCAAAAGCTCCGTTCTCAAGTAGCCAGAGCAGGGTTCTTGGAAAATATAATCCAAAAATTTAATTAACATTCACAAGGTACGAAGCTCTACTTGGAAGGCACTTAACGTGTCAGATCAGTAGTAACTACTAATAGATGTCAATCAAGTAGCTAAGACCCTAGTTATGTATAAAGCAGCCCGAGTTGTTTGAATAATTTTCAATTAGTTGGGTACTTAACTAAAATTATAGTTTCGGAGTTTTTTTGTGAGAGAGATTTTGGTTATCCTAAAGAAATTGTTAATTCTAAGTAACTTTTAAGATTTATGACAGGCTTAACCTTTTCGATTATGAGAGCTAAACTGGACTGGGTATTTTTCAATTAACTTAAAGGTATATCAGGAGTTCAGCGTGGGATGGAAAGAACTTTTTTATTTCAATACTTTCGACAGACAGGGTTTATTTCTGTACTTCTGAAAGTAAAGTGATGGGTGTTTTTTTTAATTTTATTCTGAGTAAGTACTTTCCCAGTTACTAAAACAGAGTGTATGGTATTTTTTTAAATAATGAACTCAAGGGTTGTGATATGAATTATGTATCCGTAATTGTTTAACTAAATTGTGCCGACGTTCTGTAAAAATACCGACGTTCAGATTAAAGCTCTGAGTTTGGGCTAAGTTGAACGCGAGTTAAGGTTCGTGGCTTCGAGCAATCCTTTTTAAAAAGACTTTTTTGAGCTTTAACAAATTTATTTCATTTAAACAGATTTGAACAATGGAATTTTACAATCTTAAATTAAATTGTTCTAAGTCGAAATACATTAATTAATTGTACAATGAGTTATTTACGAACTGCAATGTAAAAGCTGAACGTTTGATGAACTGACTGCGAGTGGAGCTCCCGGACCTTATATAATCTCCCTACCCCCTCACAGTTCTGTGGGAACTTGCAAACCTAATGTCTGCTTACACTTGACTCTATTCTTGATACATGGTTGCTATCTTAAAAGCTATTCATAATTACTTTGTTGCAGGCTTACTTCTGCGTAATCTCGGTACGTGACTTCCTACGACCGTCTGTGACATGACATCTGCAGTGTCACTTATTCTTGTGCTACTTTGTAGTGCTTCCGTTCCCATGAACGTTTATAAACTGAAATAAATTGTAACAAATTGTCTTTTATGACATTGTTGCGCATTTCCTAATATTTCCTAATAACTTCTTAAGTATTAGTTTTATATTGATATAATAGATGGGGGATTACATAACTCCTCCCGACGTACATTAAAAATTAAGGGTTTTTACCTTTTCTTGATTTTTAATTAAATTAAATTCGTTTAATCTCATTTAAAATTCATATTCTCTAGGGGTACATTTGTTTCTTTGGGTTTCTTAAATCTAAAACTGTTTCCTTTATTATTTTTATGTCTAATACATATTTTGTAAGTTACATAAATGATCAATAATATAGTCAATATAATCAATATAATTGTCCATACACTAATGTTATCGTAGTGCACTTTGGGCGTCTTGATCTCGTTCAGGTGTTCCTTGTAATCTTCCATGAGTTTCATGGTGTGGTTGAGGTTGTCTAATTCCAGGTGTTCCAATTGCATTGGTTTTTGAATTATTTCTTCGTCTTCGTCTTGGGTAATCTTGATTTGTAAATCGGGTAGTTTTGCTAATTTCTTGCTTTGTACGGGATCTTGGTAAACTCTAATTATTTTATTTTTTAATTTCAAATAACAATTTTCCTTAAGGGTGATTAATTTACTTCCGGTTAATGCTAAATTACTTTCATCTTGATTGCAATACATTGTTGCGATTACTTCGGTGGGAAAAATGGCTATCCATTTATTTTCCGTTACTTTCTGAATTTTCATGTTTGTGATTTGTACAGGTTTGGCTTCACAATTTTCATAGTGATTGGGAAATTTGAGTAGTTGTACTTCGCAAGGGCTGTCTTTTTGAATTGTTGTTGTTGTCAATGATTGGCATAAGTATTGATTGGGTGTGACTTCATTACATTTTTCGTTCGTATAACCATATCTTTGTTCATTTAAGGATAGGAATTTGGTTTTTGGAATAATAACTTGGTATGTGCTAGTCATTTTCATTGGAAAAGCAAATAAGTGATAATAATTGTAACTGTTAATCTCTACTATTGGTATTTCTATTAAAAATGTTATATCGTTATTTTTTACATAGCCTTTAACTATGGCTATTTTTTCAAATATTAAAATGTTTGATTCTATTACATCGAAAGGTAATTTACTATTAGTTATAAAAGATTTTATTCTCAATAATTCGTTTAATAGATCAATTGGTTCTATGATACTTGAATGTAGGGTATTTAATTTTGCAAAGGTTAATGCGTTTTCTAATGTTGCTAGGATTTGTTGAATTAAAGTTAGGGTTGATATTATTTGGTTGTATATCGTGTTGAATCTGATTAAATCTCGCATGCCTAACATGATAGTTTGCATGTTATTTTCTAAGGTTTCTATTCGATTGGCTATACTGTCTTGATTTCTAACTAATTTTCTTAAGGTCTCATTAAATTTGATGATCGTTGATTGAGTTAACGATATTTGGTTACTAATTATGGTTTTGATGTCGTTTTGGTTTTCTATCAATTGTTGAATCGCGTTGTCATAGCGTTCTGCGTCTTGATTATCTAAATTGCCGGTAATCAATTGCTTTGATTATGTTTCCTAATCCGTTGATTAGTCCTCTTTTTCTTCTCCTCATTTGTTCTGTAAGTATTAGTCGATTAAATTTGTCTTCTATATTTTTCAAAATACTTTCTGTTATACTGTCGTAGTTCATCATTTCTATTGCGTATTTTTTTCCGAATTTTGTTGTGTCCATTGACTGTTTTAGTCGAAAATAATTATTTTTTATTATTTGAAATTCTTGTTTCAGCTCGGTTAAATCGAATTTTTGTGCAATAATCTATAGTGTTTTGCATACTGCCTAATTTTATTGTTAGTATACCGGGGTTATTCTTTATGTCTTCAATTATGATTTCTGTGTCCGTTCTACCTGCGTGGAGGTTGACGGTAAGGGTAATAATTGTCCATCTGAAAGTAGAGGGTGTCTTAAATTTTTGAGGTGAACATATTTTGTTATCTTGTCGTCGTCTATTGCGGCTACGTTTTTGTCGGATATTCGTTTGATTTTAAAGGGCCCTAAATTTTTCGGTGCCGATTTGTGTCTTTTACTTTGGTAATTTTTCTCGAATACGGTTTGTCCTATGGAAAATTTATTTATATCTGTGTTTTTATTACGGGTCGCGGTAATGCATTCTTTGTCGTTATCTAACTTATCCTTTACTTTGTGATAAGTTATTTTTAGTTTCTCTTTGTGATCCTTGGCGTATTGCTGATAGATTTCCTTGTTATAATGTATATCATAGGGGTTGCGTGAATCTGTGTGTCCTAGGGTTAGTTCTAAAGGTGAAAAATTTGTCGATGAATGAATTGTGTTATTATACGCGATTAATGCGTATGACATTAAGTTACTTATGTGTTCTTTCTTGTAATTGATTCTTAATAATCTGATTTGTTCTAATAGGGGTGAATGTAGTCTTTCAATTAGTCCGTTGGATTCAGGGTGGTTTTCAGCTATAAAATGAATTTTTATTTTGTGTAATTCCAAAGTGTTTTGTATCCTTTCGTTTTTGAATTCTCTTCCGCCATTTAAGGTGATTGTTTCGGGTGTTCCATAAAATGTAAAATAGTGAAGAAATCCTTGAATTACGTCTATACTATTTTTAGAAGTGATTGGTATTGCTTGGCCTATTTTCGTAAATGCGTCCACGTTTGTTAAGTAACTTTGTGCTTCTACTACTAGAGTATCTGCATGTAATTTTTGAAAAGGTTTGTCTGGTGTTTTAGTCAACATTAAGGGTATCTTCGGCGGTTTTCTGTCATATTTGGCTTTATCACATAATTCACACTAATTGATAAAGTCTGTAGTTAATTGTTACATGTCTTTGAAATAGTAACGTCTCATGATTTGTTTTAGGGTCTCGTTTATTCCTCGATGGTTGGTCTTTCCTTCGTGTTGGTTTCTTGTTACGTCATTTATTTCGTCAGGATCGTCTAATGTTATTAATTTTCTTGTGCATCTTATAAGTTCGGAGCCAGAATTGTTGAAAAGTTCAACATATATTTCTGAAAATCGTTTGTACAAGTTTTCCGTGTTAAAGTAAAAGTAAAATCGTTTTTCTCGGGGGTGTATCCCTTTAGAATTTTAATTATTTGTGATTCATTGTCGTCTTTGGTTATTTGAATTTGATAAATCTTTTTATTATCTACTGTCGTGTATTTTACAGGGTTGGGGTTGTTTAAAACTTCTGTGATTATAAATTTATTGGGTTTCATGTCTATAGCTTCGTTTAAGATTTTAATTGCGGTTTCTGGTTCGTCATTTTGTGTCGAATGTATGGTTTCCATTTCTTCTGGTTCTTCTCTAATTTCGGTCTCGTCTACGTTTCCTATCACTGATTCTGTCTTTAGTGCGTTAAGTTGGATTCTACTTAAAGCGTCTGCGTTATTGTTGTAAATTCCCTTTTTGTATATGATCTCATAGTCATATTCTTCTAGTCTAATTCACCATCTTTGTAATTTCGAGTTAGGTTCTTTGAGTTTGCATAGCCATACTAATGGTCTATGATCGATGTATATGTAAAATTTCCGTCCGTATAGGTACGGTCTAAAATATTTTGTTGCCCAAATTATAGCTAACAATTTTTTCTCTATCGTACTGTATCGTTGCTCTGTTTCGATAAGGGTTCTTGATGCGTAACTAATGGGTTTATCGTTACCTACTGTTCCTTGGCTTAATACTGCGCCTAAGGCTACATTTGATGCGTCCGTTGTTAAAATGAATGGTTTCGAAAAGTCGGCCTATTCTAATACGGGGTGATTAGTTAATATGTTTTTGATTTTATCTACTGCTTTGATAAATTCTGGGGTATGTACAATTTTGTTTCCCTTTTTTAAACAATTGGTTAGAGGCTTTGTTATTTGAGCATAACCTTTAATGAATTTTCGGTAATAACCGCTAAGGCCTAAGAATCCTTTTATCTCTTTATTCGTTTTGGGTATGGGGTAATTCAATACAGCGTTTGTTTTGTCGGGGTTCGGCATCACTCCTTGGGGTGTTATTATGTGTCCTAAAAAGGCTACTTCTTTTTGTAGAAATTCGCTCTTATCTAGTTGTACTTTAAATTGTGCGGTTCTTAATCTTTCACACACTTCTCGTAATCTTTCAATGTGCTCCATTAATGATGTGGAATACACTATTATATCATCTAGGTACACAAGGCATTTTTCGTTGTGTATCCCTCGTAGTATGTTATCCATTACTCGTTGGAAAGTTGCAAGTGCGTTTTTTAGTCCAAATGGCATCCGTTTATATTCGTAATGTCCTCTAGGTGTTCTAAAGGCTGTTTTTTGTGTATCTCCTTCTTCCATTTCCACTTGATGGTATCCTGATGCTAAATCTAGCGTCGAAAAATATTGGCACTTGCCTAACTTATCTAAAATCTCTGTTATATTTGGTAACGGGTATTTATCGTCTACCGTTTTTTCGTTTAATTTGCGGTAATCTATTACCATTCTGTATTTCCGTTTTCCTGATGCGTCCAGTTTCTTTGGTACTATTAATACGGGGCTGCTCCATGGTGAATTGGAGTGTTGTATGATGTCCTGATCTAATAGATGGGCTACTTGTCTGTCAGCTTCTTCCTGACTTGCTTGGGGCAATTTGTATGCTTTGGTGAATACCGGTTTGTTGTCTGTTAGCTCAATATTGTGCTTAACTGTATTTGTAAAGGTTAGGGGTATTCCTTCGCAATGGAATATGTCGTGGTACTCGAAACATAATTTTTGTATTGCTCTTTGTTCCTCTGGATTTATGTCGCGGTTAAAGCGGATATTATTTAAATTTTGTCTTAACATTTTGTCGTTTTCTACGGGATTATAATTTTCGTTTGAGTTTTCGTCTATTTCCATCTCGTTAAAATTTAATTCTTCTACGTTAATCGGGTTTGTTAAAGATAGTTCTACGGGGTAGTCATTTGAATTTAATATTGTCGTTGTGGCATAATTATCTTTGATTTTTACTAATGCGGTTGGGGTTTCTACTCCTTGTTGAAAAGTTATGTGGTTTATTATTCCTAAGTTATTATTTGAATTTGAATACGGGGATTATAAATGTAGGTTTGATAAAGTGATCTAGATATGTTAATTATAGGGAAGGACCATTTGCTTTTTGTAGCAATACCGATGGCAGTGTAGCGGTTATGTAATAAATAAAGCAACTACGACAAACTACTTAATAAAGGGTATAAATACGTTAAAGCCTGTGCCGCTCGGGGCAATAAAAGTCACACACAAAAGGGTTAGCGGACAACCAAGAACACGCACGTTTGGTGAGGTGTCGCTTCCAAAAGCTCTCATACAACTGTTTTCTGTAACGGTTCGAGTACGACTGTCAGTTCGCGCACTCCCACTGCCGGCATAAATGTTTCACTAAACTGTAAGGTACCCGCACTAATGGTATTTATTGTCACCAATACCAAATTGTTCGATGATGACGTAACACTTATCTTTTTTTCTGTTCGGAGTTATAATGTATATTTTTTGTCAATTTGGGTGTTTTGAAATTTGATTGGGATTTGTCCATATTTGGTTCTTAATAATCGGTTTTTAATAGCTATGTTGGCTCCTAATTTTCTTAGAAGGTCCATTCCTAATAGTCCGTCATATTTGTCATTAAATTCAAATATGCAGAATTTGTGTTTCATCTTTACGTTAAATGTTTCTGCTAAAGGTATGTTTGCTACGAATTGGTGTAGGGTTGTTTGATGGGCGGTTTTAATTTTGATGGGTTCTCTCTCTACATAGTTTAGATGTTTCTTTACTGTTCGCGGGCTTATTAATGTTTTTGAAAATCCGGTATCGATTAGTAATTTAAATTCCGCGTGGGGTATTTCGATATAAGGTAATACAAGGTGATTCATATTGTTTAGATTTATTACTTTTGGTCGTTTATAAAGTGGTCCATTTGAAAATTTGAACACGCGTATTCTTCGTCGTCCTCCTCGTAAGTTTCGTATGGTTCTTCGCGTTCATAGTGGTTTGATTGATTGTGTTCATTATTCGTACACGGTCGATTGCTATTATTTTGGTCATCTTCATAATCTTCTACTTCTTGATGAAATAGCTCTTCTGAAGTGAAAGTGCGTTTTTGATTAGGGTTTGGTTTAATGTGTGTTATTTTGGTGTTGGGTCTGGAGTTACTAGATGAGGTATCCATTGGTGTGGGTTTATAATAGTTATTGGGATTATTATTGTTTATCATGGGTGAGTTTCAATTAGGGTTCGCGTTGAATGCTGGTCTTTGCTGATTTGCATTTTGATTGCATCTCGGTTGAAATGCGGGTTTTCAAAAGTTTGGGTAAAATGTTGGTTTTGAAAATTGTTTATATTGGTTGTTAAAGTTTGAGTTATTAAAATGTGGATTATTGGTTTGCATTTGGTTTGTTTGTGCATTGAATGGGTTAAATTTTTGTTGTGGATTTATTTGTCTTGCGGGTTGTATAGTTTTCATTGGCGTGTAGCTTTTATTCGCGTTGGGGTTATATAGTCGGTTTCTATAGTACATTACATTTTCTTCTCCAATTATTATGTTCATTGCTTTTTTTAAGTTTTGGGGATGTTAAAATCTAATTTTATCTGAAAATCGTTCGGGTAGTGCATTTAGATAGGTATCTAATGCCATCTCGTCGTACATTTTCGTTTTTAAAAGTCTTACATTTGGGTGGTTTTCTTTAATTTTGAGTTTTGTCAAGATTAAGCTTCTTACAACTTGGCATTTCATACCAAATTGATAAGGGGATTAGTTGTGTTCCATCCTAAGGTTTATCAAATCTCTTACTAAACATTTTAGGTTTCTTTGGTCGCCGAAATATGCTATCAATATGCGTTTGTATTCTTCCCATTGGTCTACGTTTTCGCGACTTGCAATTAATGTTAGTGTTCTTCCGGTCAGTTTACTGATAATAAGGCGGATAAGCAAAGTGTTGCTTTCGTTATCACCTGGCTTATAAAACGTTTTTAGGAATATTTCGCTGGCTGAAATATAGTTACTAAGTAAACATTGATTATTACCGTTAAAGCTGGTTTCATTAGTCATCTTGGCTGAGGTAATATTTGGGTAACTTGTAAAATAGTAAAAAAAAAATTATTTTTTTTTGAGGAAATTTGAATTTATTTCGTAGTTTTTTGTGTTATTTAATAGGTTTTACGCTTGGTATTGGTTCGGTTGAGTTTACTCTTGATTTGCCGATTTTAATTTTAATTTCTGAAGTTTCAATAGGCTGAGTAGTTTTTGTGGTAATTTATCGGACTCGAATGTTTTGCGTTAGTTGCGTCAGTTAAAACTTCTCTATTTTTAATTTATGTCGATTTTAGTTAGGTGCGTAATAATTATCTCTTTGGTTTATGCGATTGTAAGGTGTCTGCAATGCTTACAATGTTGTCAGTTATTAGTTGCGTTAGCGTCTCTATTACAGGTTATTTTTAATTATACTGTGGGTGTTATTCAGTAGTCGTTGCAATTTTATACAATGTCGTGTTTGAGAATAATACAATTTGTGCTTCTTTAGTTTAGTGAAGTATTTAATTAAATTTTTCACGTTTGAATAAGGTTGTAATATGCGTTCTCAGTACCGTAATTATTAATATCTTTCCTGAGTAATTTGAATTTATGTTGTAATAAAAAGTTTCTGGTCGAAATTTTATTTAATTTATAATGCTCGAATTCTGAAAGGTTTTCGGGATGTTTTTAAATAGCTTTTGTACAATGATTTATAATTAGATTTATGCGTATTTATCCAAGGTTAGATTTTATTCACTCTTAAAGATGATACAATGAATGTTGGTTTTGCGTTTGAAATCGCGCTTCGTTATTTCTTGTATTGAGGATGCGGTTTTTAATAATGGATTTGTACGTTGTCTATTTATGGATCGTATTCCGTTTCGCGTTTGAATAGTTGCGTTGTTACTAGATTTGAGTTTTAATTGTTCGTGATTTTAGCTTTCGCTTTTTATTCTCGGTGTATTTAAATTATTTTTATGCGCCAGTTAATTCTCTTATTGTTGAATTAGAAATTTGTTTCTTGCGTTAGTTAAAGTTGTTGAATTAGAAATTCTCAAAATTTCTTGCGCCAGTTAAGATTGCTGAATTAGAGGTTTGGCTTTGTTTGTAAAAATTTTCTTGCGTTAGTTAAAACATGATCTAGTCTCTTGTGCGCTGTGCGACTTTTTAATTGTTTCAAGTTTTTATGTCTCAAAATAGTTTCTATTTCTCAAGTTTCTTTGTCTCAGAAATAAGTTTTCTCAAGTTCTTATAAATTTTTCTCGTATACAATATAAAGTAATGATAAAATTTCAATAACAGCTTGAAGATAATCTCTAGCAATTGCTAAGTCGATTATTTTCAAAAAATTGCATAAAATAGTTGTAACAATAGTTAATATACATATATAAATCATAAACTAGCAAATATCAAATGTCTTTGTTAATAATAAAATAAATTTCAATTGGTTTAAAGGAAAATGAACTTACATTAGTTGCTTTGTTGATTTCATTGATTTCTTACTTTGTTTCGGTTTTCTTTTGGTTTCTTCGATTTTTCTTTTGTTGAATTCAAACTATTCTTGTTTCTCCTTCAACTGCTGGACTTGAACGATGCTTGTTTCGCCTTCAACTTTTGTTTTGTTCTGCCAAAATCGGAATTGAAATTTCCGGACCACCAGTTCCTCGATTTTGGATTCGCTAGTGCCCTTTTGACATCCGTTACGACTGCGCCAGTTAAGGTTCGTGGCGTCGAGCGGTCCTTTTTAAAAAGACTTCTTTGAACTTTAACAAATTTATTTGATTTAAACAGATTTGAACAATGGAATTTTACAATCTTGAATTAAATTATTCTAAGTCGAAATACATTACTTAATTGTACAATGAGTTATCTACGAACTGCAATGTAAAAGCTGAACGTTTGATGAACTGACTGCGAGTAGAGTTCCCGGGTCTTATATAATCTCCCTACCCCCTCACAGTTCTGTGGGAACTTGCAGACCTAATGTCTGCTTACACTTGACTCTATTCATGATACATAGTTGCTATCTTAAAAGCTAGTCATAATTACTTTGTTGCGAGCTTACTTCTGCGTAATCTCGGTACGTAACTTCCTACGACCGTCTGTGACCTGACATCTGCAGTGTCACTTATCCTTGTGCTACTTTGTAGCGCTTTCGTTCCCATGAGCGTTTATAAACTGAAATAAATTGTAGCAAATTGCTTTTTATACCATTGTTGCGCATTTCCTAATATTTCCTAATAACTTCTTAAGTATTAGTTTTATATAGATATAATAGATGGGGGATTACATAACTCGAGTTGAAATTTTATTCCCTGTGTACTTATTTAGGCAGACAGGGAGGCTTCCGCAGGATACACCGCTTAATTGTTATTTCGACGGTAGCCTGGGGGCTCACGCAATAGCTTAGCAACGAAACCTACCTGATTACGCAATTTTTAGGTCGGGTATAGTAGTAAAGGACCCCCCGTAGTGATAATCTTTGTTGTACTTGAACGAGTTCCGTTACAGTAATAGTTGACCGGTGAAAAAGTCGTTTCATGTTCCGTTAGTTGGAGACACTCTTGTGAACTGAGAGCGTGGGTCCCAGTAGGTAACTTTATTAGAATACTGTATATATAATTAATTATTGTATTTTTTCTTTATTATATTTTTTCTTATATCATTAAAAAGTAGACTAGTCCTAAGGAATTTAGACATTAATTTTGTTTAGTCATATAGTGTTTAGCTAGCCGGGGACTATAAAGCTCCACAGTAGTGCAGTGTTAAAATTTTCTGCGTGCGTATTTGTGACAATCTTTTCCCATTCTCAAGAACAAAGTGCAACGAGTGATAATCTCTTGATAAGGTCCGTAAGCCTTCCCCTTCCTTACGGTGGCGCCCTATTGTATATAACGGCAAATATTGTATATATTTTGTACTCATATGTCACTAGGTTAAGGTTTAATTAGTTGTACAGTTAATAAAACAATCTAAATTTACATCTTAGTGTGTTGTAGCTTAATGAACCTCACCCTCTCACCGACTGCAGCAAGCTTGCGAGGCAATGTTCCGAAACGTTTGGGTACTTTAGATTTATGGGTCCTTCCCTATTATTTTATTGTTAATTGGATACCCTCACGAGACAGGAATGTATACTTAGTTACACATTACAAACAAATATAGGAAAAAGGAGAGGTAGATGTAGACCTAAATTAGACTACTGCGCGGTTAGAGTTCGTGGCTTCGAGTGGTCCTTTTTAAAAAGACTTCTTTGGTCCTTAACAAATTTATTTGATTTTCGGATTTGAACAATAACAATTTAAACTAATTTATTCTAAGTCGAATTACATTAACTAATTTGTACAGTGAGTTATCAGTAAACTGCAAGGTTAAAGCTGAACGTCTGATGAACTGACTAAGAGTGGAGCTCCCAGTCCTTATATAACTTCCTCCCCCTCACATTTCTGTGGGAACCTGCGGACGTAATGTCCGCTTACTCTTTACAATACTTAGTTGCTATCTTAAGAGCTATTCATAAATACAATGTTGCAGGCTTATTCTGCGTAATCATGGTACGTGACATCCGTCGACCGTCTGTGACCTGACATTTGCAGTATCACTTATCCTTGTGCTACTTTGTAGCGTTTCCACTCGTGGGAACTGAAATCTTCATAATATAATGTAATAAAATGTTGCAACGACATTGTTGCACTGTCTTAACATTTCTTAATGTTTCCTAATATTTCCTAATACAGGTATTAGTTTTATATATATAATAGATGGGGGATCCTATAACTCCTCCCAACGTACATTAAAAATTAAGGGTTTTTACCTTTTCTTGATTTTTAATTAAATCGTTTTCGTTTAATCTCATTTAAAATTCATATTTTCTAGGGGTACATTTGTTTGTTTGGGTTTCTTAAATCTAAAACTGTTTTCTTTATTGTTCTTAATTCTAATACATATTTTGTAAGTTACATAAATGACCAATAAAATAGTCAATAAAATCAATATAATTGTCCATACACTAATGTTATCATAGTGCACCTTGGGCGTCTTGATCTCGTTCAGTTTTTCTTTATATTCTTCCATGAGTTTCATGGCGTGGTTTAAGTTGTCTAATTCCAGGTGTTCCAATTGCATTGGTTTTTGAAGGGTTGCTTCATCTTCTTCTTGGGTAATCTTGATTTGCAGATCGGGTAGATTTGCTAACTTCTTGCTTTGTACTGGATCTTGGTAAACTCTAATTATTTCGTTTTTTAATTTTAAATAACAATTTTCCTTAAGGGTGATTAATTTACTTCCGGTTAACGCTAAATTACTTTCGTCTTGATTGCAATACATTGTTGCGATTACTTCGGTGGGAAAAATGGCTATCCATTTATTTTCCGTTACTTTCTGAATTTTCATGTTGTTGATTAATACAGGTTTGGCTTCACAATTTTCATAATGGTTGGTAAATTTTAGTAGTTGTACTTCGCAAGGGCTGTCTTCTTGAATTGTTGTGGTTGTTAATGATTGGCATAAGTATTGATTGGGTGTGTCTTCATTACATTTGTCGTTGGTATAACCATATCTTTGTTCATTTAAGGATAGGAATTTGGTTTTTGGAATAATAACTTGGTATGTGCTAGTCATTTTCATTGGAAAAGCAAATAAGTGATAATAATTGTAACTGTTAGTCTCTACTATTGGTATTTCTATTAAAAATGTTATATCGTTATTCTTTACATAGCCTTTAACTATGGCTATTTTTCAAATATTAAAATGTTTGATTCTAATACTTCGAAAGGTAACTTACTGTTAGTTATAAAAGATTTTATTCTCAATAATTCTTTTAATAAATCTATTGGTTCTGTGATACTTGAATGTAGGGTATTTAATTTTGCAAAGGTTACTGCGTTTTCTAATGTTGCTAGGATTTGTTGAATTAAAGTTAAGGTTGATATTATCTGGTTATATATCGTATTGAATCTGATTAAATCTCGCATGCCTAACATAGTAGTTCGCATGTTATTTTCTAAGGTTTCTATTCGATTGGCTATACTATCTTGATTTCTAACTAATTTTCTAAGGGTTTCATTAAATTTGATGATCGTTGATTGTGTTAACGATATTTGATTACTAATTATGGTTTTAATGTCGTTTTGATTTTCTATCAATTGTTGTATCGCGTTATCATAGCGTTCTGCGTCTTGGTTATCTAAATTTCCGGTAATTGCTTTAATTACGTTTCCTTATCCGTTGATTAGTCCTCTTTTTCTTCTCGTCATTTGTTCTGTAGGTATTAGTCGATTAAATTTGTCTTCTATATTTTTCAAAATACTTTCTGTTATACTGTCGTAGTTCATCATTTCTATTGCGTATTCTTTTTCGAATTTTGTTGTGTCCATTGACTGTTTAGTCGAAAATAATTATTTTTTATTATTTGAAATTCTTGTTTCAGCTCGGTTAAATCGAATTTTTGTGCAAAGGTCCAATAATCTATAGTGTTTTGCATACTGCCTAATTTTATTGGTAGTATACCGGGGTTGTTCTTTATGTCTTCAATTATAATTTCTGTGTCCGTTCTACCTGGTTGGAGGTTGACCGTAAGGGTGACGATTGTCCATCTGAAAGTACAGTGTGTCTTAAATTTTTGAGGTGAACATATTTTGTTATCTTGCCGTCGTCTATCGCGGCTACGTTTTTGTCTGATATTCGTTTGATTTTAAAGGGTCCTAAGTTTCTCGGTGCCGTTTTATGTCTTTTGCTTTGGTAATTTTTCTCGAATACGGTTTGTCCTATGGAAAATTTGTTTATGTCTGAGTTTTTATTACGGGTCGCGGTAATTCGCTCTTTATCATTATCTAATTTGTCCTTTACTTTGTCATAGGTTATTTTTAGTTTCTCCTTGTGGTCTTTAGCGTATTGCTGATAGATTTCTTTGTTATAATGTATATCGTAGGGGTTGCGTGAATCTGAATGTCCTAAGGTTAGTTCTAAGGGTGTAAAATTTGTAGTTGAATGAATCGTATTATTATACGCGATTAATGCGTATGACATTAAATTGCTTATGTGTTCTTTCTTGTAATTTAATCTTAATAGTCTGATCTGTTCTAATAGGGTTGAATGTAGTCTCTCAATTAGTCCGTTTGATTCAGGGTGGTTTTCCGTTATAAAGTGTATTTTTATTTTGTGTAATTCTAAAGTGTTTTGAATCGTTTCGTTTTTAAATTCGCTTCCGTTATCTAATGTTATTGCCTCGGGTGTTCCGTAAAATGTAAAATAGTGTAGAAATCCTTGAGTTACGTCTATACTATTTTTAGAAGTGATTGGTATTGCTTGTCCTATTTTCGTAAATGCGTCCACGATTGTTAGGTAACTTTGTGCTTCTACTACTAGAGTATCTGCATGTAATTTCTGGAAAGGTTTGTCTGGTGTTTTAGTTAACATTAAGGGTATCTTTGGGAGTTTTCTGTCATATTTGGCTTTATCACATAATTCGCACTGGTTGATAAAGTCTGTAGTTAATTCTTTCATGTCCTCGAAATAGTAACGTCTCATAATTTGTTTTAGGGTCTCGTTTATTCCTCGATGGTTGGTCTTTCCTTCGTGTTGGTTTCTTATTACGTCATTTATATCATCTGGGTCGTCTAATGTTATTAATTTTCTCGTGCATCTTATAAGTTCGGGGCCAGAATTGTTAAATAGTTTTACATATATTTCTGAAAATCGTTTGTACAGGTTTTCTGTGTTAAAATAAAAGTAAAATCGTTTTTTCTCGGGGGTGTATTCCTTTAATATTTTAATTATCTGTGATTCATTGTCGTCTTTAGTTATTTGAATTTTGTAAATTTTCTTATTGTCCACTTTCGTGTATTTTACAGGGTTGGGGTTGTTTAAAACTTCTGTGATTATGAATTGATTGGGTTTCATGTCTATAGCTTCGTTTAAAATTTTTATTGCGGTTTCCGGTTCGTCATTTTGTGTTGAATGTATGGTTTGCATTTCTTCTGGGTCTTCTCTGACTTCGGTTTCGTCTACGTTTCCTGCTAATGATTCTGTCTCAAGTGCGTTAAGTTGGATTCTACTTAAGGCGTCTGCATTATTGTTGTAAATTCCCTTTTTGTATATGATCTCATAGTCATATTCTTCTAGTCTGATTCTCCATCTTTGTAATTTCGAGTTAGGTTCTTTAAGTTTGCATAGCCATACTAATGGTCTATGATTGGTATATATATATAGAATTTCCGTCCGTATAGGTACGGTCTGAAATATTTTGTTGCCCAAATTATGGCTAACAATTCTTTCTCTATCGTACTGTATCGTTGCTCTGTTTCGTTTGAGGGTTCTTGATGCGTAACTGATGGGTTTATCGTTACCTACTGTTCCTTGGCTTAATACTGCGCCTAAGGCTACATTTGATGCGTCTGTTGTTAAAATGAATGGTTTCGAAAAGTCTGGGTATTCTAATACGGGGTGATTTGTTAAAATGCTTTTAATTTTATCTGCTGCTTTTATAAATTCTGGGGTATGTACAATTTTGTTTCCTTTCTTTAAACAATTGGTTAGGGGTTTAGTTATTTGAGCATAACCTTTTATAAATTTTCGGTAATATCCGCTAAGGCCTAAAAATCCTTTAATTTCTTTATTCGTTTTGGGGATAGGGTAATTTAATACAGCGTTTGTTTTATCGGGGTTTGGCATCACTCCTTGGGGTGTTATTACGTGTCCTAAAAAGGTTACTTCTTTCTGTAGAAATTCGCTTTTGTCTAGTTGTACTTTAAATTTTGCGGTTCTTAATCTTTCGAATACTTCTCGTAATCTTTCTATGTGTTCCACTAATGATGTTGAATACACTATTATATCGTCTAGGTACACAAGGCATTTTTCGTTGTGTATCCCTCGTAGTATGTTATCCATTACTCGTTGAAAAGTTGCGGGTGCGTTCTTCAGTCCAAATGGCATCCGTTTATACTCGTAGTGTCCTTTAGGTGTGCTAAAGGCTGTTTTCTGTGTATCTCCTTCTTCCATTTCTACTTGATGGTATCCTGATGCTAAGTCTAGCGTCGAAAAATATTGGCACTTGCCTAACTTGTCTAATATTTCTGTGATATTCGGTAACGGGTATTTATCGTCTACCGTTTTTTCATTTAATTTGCGGTAATCTATTACTATTCGGTATTTCCGTTTTCCTGATGCGTCTAGTTTCTTTGGTACTATTAGTACGGGGCTGCTCCATGGTGAATTGGAGTGTTGTATGATGTCCTGATCTAATAGATGGGCTACTTGTCTGTATAATATCTTGATCTAATAGATCGGTTACTTGTCTGTCAGCTTCTTCCTGACTTGCCTGGGGTAATCTGTATGCTTTGGTGAATAGGGGTTTGTTATCCGTTAGCTCAATGTTGTGTTTAACTGTATTTGTAAACATTAGGGGTATTCCTTCGCAATGGAATATATCGCGGCATTCATAACATAATTTTTGTATTGCGTTTTGTTCTTCGTGGTTTATTTCGCGGTTAAATCGGATATTATTTAAATTTTGTTTTTACATTTCGTCTTTTTCTACGGGGTTATAATTTTCGTTTGGGGACTCATCTATTGCCATTTCGTCAAAGTTTAATTCTTCTACGTTTATCGGGTTTGTTAAAGATATTTCTACGGGGTAATCATTTGAGTTTAATATTGTTGTTGTGGCGTAATTATTTTTGATTTCCACTAATGCTGTTGGGGTTTCTACTCCTTGTTGAAAAGTTATGTGGTTTATTATTCCTAAGTTTTTATTTGAATCTACGGGGATTCTTATTTTTTTTTCTGTTCGGGGTTCTAATGTATATTTTTCGTCTATTTGGGTATTTTGAAATTTAATGGGGATTCGTCCATACTTGGTTCTTAATAATCGGTTTTTGATATCTATGTTGTCTCCTAGTTTTCTTAGAAGGTCCATTCCTAATAGTCCGTCATATTTGTCATTGAATTCAAATATGCAGAATTTATGTTTCATCTTTACGTTAAAGGTTTTTGGTAAAGGTATGTTTGCTACGAATTGGTGTATGGTTGTTTGATGGGCGGTTTTAATTTTAAAGGGTTCTCTTTCTACATAGTTTAAATAATGTTTTTTTACTGTTCGCGGGCTTATTAATGTTTTAGAAGATCCGGTATCGATTAGTAATTTAAATTCAGCGTGGGGTATTTCGATATAGATTGTTACAAGGTGATTCATATTATTTAGATTTATTACGTTAGGTGGTTTATAAAATGGTCCATGTGAAAATTTGAACATGTGTTCTCTTCGTCGTCTTCCTCGTAATTTTCGTGTGATTCTTCGCGTTCATAATGGTTTGATTGATTTTGTTCGTTATTCGTATACGGTTGATTATTATTCTGTTCGTCTTCATACTCTTCTACTTCCTGATGAAATAGCTCTTCTGAAGTGAAAGTGCGTTTTTGATTAGGGTTTGGTCTTATGTGCGTTATTTTTGTGTTAGGTCTGGTGTTACCAGATGAGGTATCCATTGGTGTAGGTTTGTAATAATTATTGGGATTATTATTGTTTATCATCGGTGAGTTTCTGTTAGGATTCGCGTTAAATGCTGGTCTTTGTTGATTTATATTTTGGTTAAATCTCGGTTGAAATGCGGTTCTTGAAAAGTTCGAGTTAAATGTTGGTTGATATGCGGGCTTTGTAAAGTTCGGGTAAAATGTTGGTTTTGGGAATTGTTTGTATTGGTTATTAAAGTTTGAATTATTAAATTGTGGATTGTTTGTTCGCGTTTGGTTTGTTTGTGCATTGAATGAGTTAAATTTTTGTTGTGGATTTATTTGTCTTGCGGGTTGTATAGTTTTCATTGGCGTATAGGTTTTATTCGCGTTAGGGTTATATAGTCGGTTTCTGTAGTACATTACGTTTTCTTCTTCAATTATTATATTCATTGCTTGTTCTAAGTTTTGGGGATGTTGAAATCTAATTTTATCTGAAAGTCTTTCGGGTAGTGCATTTAGATAGGTATCTAATGCCATCTCGTCGTACATTTTAGTTTTTATTAGTCTCACGTTTGGGTCGGTTTCTTCGATTTTGAGTTTTGTCAAGATTAAACTTCTTACATCTTGGCATCTCATTCCAAATTGATAGGGTGACTGGTTGTGTTCCATTCTCAGTCCGGTTAAGTTTCTTATTAAACATTTTAAGTTACGTTGATCGCCAAAATATGCGATTAATATCCGTTTAAACTGTTCCCATTCGTCTACGTCCTCTCGACTGGCTATTAGCGTTAGTGCCCTTCCGGGTAGTTTACTGCTTATAAGGCGGATAAGCAGAGTGTTTCTATCGTTATCTCCCGGCTTGTAAAAGATCTTTAAGAATATTTCGGAAGCCGAAATATAATTACTGAGTAAGCAGGTATCATTTCCATTAAATGGCGGTATCATTTCGAGATACAGCTTCATTTCATTAGTCATCTTGGCTGGGGTAATATTTGGGTAATTTTAAAAAGTAAAAAACAATTATTTTTTTTGAAAAATTTGGTTTTATTTTGTAGTTTTTGGGTGTTTTTGATGAGTTTTATGCTTGGTATTAGTTTGTTTGAGTTTACTTTTGATTTGCCGATTTTCAATTTTAATTTCTAAAGTTTCGGTGGGTTGGGTTATTTTTGTGGTAATTTATCGGGTGTGAATGTTTTGCGTTATTTGAATCAGTTATTACTTCTTTAATTTTTTTATTATGTCGATTTTATTTAGATGCGTATTAATTCTCTCGTTGGTTTATGCGATTGTAAGGTGTCTGTAATGCTTACAATGTTGTTATCTGCTGTTACAGGATGTTCTTAGTCACTTAGTTGCATTTGCGTCTTTATTATAAGTTATATTTAATTTTTGCGTGAGTGTAATTTATTACTCGCAGTGTTTTTATATGATACAATTTGTGAGATTTACTGAAATGTTTTCACGTTTGAATAAGGTTGTAATTTAGGTTTTAATACCGTACTTTATTTTATTCTTTTCCTGAGTTGGTTTTAGTTAATACTTTAATAAAGTTTCTGATCGTAATTTTATGCTGTTTTTAATTTCACAATGATGAAAGGTTTCGCGATGTATTTAAATATCTTTTGTACTGTGATTTATTATTAGATTCTTTATGCGTGTTTATTCAAGGTTAGTTTCTATTCACTTTGATGAAGTATGATGAGATATTCCGTTCAATTTGAATTCGCGCTTTGTTAATTCTCGTATTAAGATGTGGTTTTTAATTAATAGAATGCGATTTTTCTATTTATGGATGGTACTTGCGTTTGAATCGTGGTGTTATCAGGTTTTGATTTTTTTAATTGCCCGTTTTGCTTTCAATTTTTTCTTGGTGTATTTGAATTATTTCTGTGCGTCCAGTTAATTCTTTTGTTGAGGGATAAGAAGTTTCTTTATTTCTTGAGTTAGTTGAGATTAGAAATTCTAAAATTTGTTGCTCCAGTTAAGATTGAATTAGAAATTCTAAAAATTTCTTGCGTTAGTTAGGTTTTGATTTAATTCAAAAATTCTAAAAATTTGTTGCGCCAGTTAAGTTTTGATTCAAAAATTCTAAAAATTTTTGTGTCAACTAAGGTTGTCGAGTTAGAGGTTTTTTAAAAATTTTTTCGCGCCAGTTAAGATTTAATTCTGCAATCTTAAGGGGTTTGATTTTGTTTCTATAAAAATTTCTTACGTTAATTAAAACGTTTTCTAGTCTCTTGCGCTCTGCGACTTTTTTAATAATTGTCTCTAGTTTTTGTTTCAGAATAATTTTTCTCAGTTCTTAGTCTCAGAATTTTTTGTTGTCTCAGGTTTTCATAAGTTTTTCATATATACAAGTAAAATAATAATAAAATTTCAATAAAGGCTTGAAGATAATCTCTAGCAATTGCTAAGTCGATTATTTTCAAAAAAATTGCATAAATTTTTTGTAACAATAGCCAATATATACATAAATAAATTCATAAATCATAAAACTAGCAAATATCAAATGTCTTTGTTAATAATAAAATAAATTTCAATTGGTTTAGGAAAATGAACTTACACTAGTTGCTTGGTTGCTTTCATTGATTTGTTTTCTTTGTTTTTGTTTTTTCTTTTTGGCTTCTTGGATTTGATCTATTCTTGTATCGCCTCCAATTTTTCTTTTGTTGAATTTAAACTATGCTTGTTTCTCCTTCAACGGCTGGATTTGAACGATGCGTGTTTCTTCTCCAGTTTTTTGGTTTTGTTCTGCCAAAATCGGAATTGAAATTCCCGGACCACCAGTTCCTCAAAGTTGGATTCGCTAGTGCCCTTTTGACATTCGTTACGACTGCGCCATTTAAGGTTCGTGGCTTCGAGCGGTCCTTTTTAAAAAGACTTCTTTGGTCCTTAACAAATTTATTTGATTTTCGGATTTGAACAATAACAATTTAAACTAATTTATTCTAAGTCGAATTACATTAACTAATTTGTACAGTGAGTTATCAGTGAACTGCAAGGTTAAAGCTGAACGTCTGATGAACTGACTAGGAGTGGAGTTCCCAGTCCTTATATAACTTTCTCCCCCTCACATTTCTGTGGGAACCTGCGGACGTAATGTTCGCTTACTCTTTACAATACATAGTTGCTATCTTAAGAGCTATTCATAAATACAATGTTGCAGGCTTATTCTGCGTAATCACGGTACGTGACATCCGTCGACCGTCTGTGACCTGACTTTTGCAGTATCACTTTGTAGCGTTTTCACTCGTGGTAACTGAAATCATCATAATATAATGTAATAAAATGTTGAAACGACATTGTTGCACTGTCTTAACATTTCTTAATGTTTCCTAATATTTCCTAATACAGGTATTAGTTTTATATATATATAATAAATGGGGGATCCTATAACTCGCGCAGATAGTAAAAGATGCAGAGTCTGGGAATATCAGGGAAATGTGCAGGTTAGTACAGACTAGGAAACAATAAGGGTACCCGTCTAACCAATTCCAGGACTGAAGACTTAATGATGATGGTGTATAATTAAAAGTTTCAAAGTAGAAGTTGTATGTAACAACGTGATATAAAATTTTAATAAAGGAAAAATAGTCAGTTATATAACAATCATGAGATGATTAATTCGTTGTGTTAGTATTGACACGGCCTTGGATTTAAGCGAGTTTTAAAATTCGACGTAACATTATAAAGAACTTTCAATTAGAAATACATAAAACATGTTAGGAATGAATACATAACAGAATTAAAAAAGTCAAATTAAAACTACAAATCGTGTAGTTATATAAATATTAAATAAATCGACATTGTAGTCGTTGACGTTGACATTAAACCCAAAAAAACTAGAAGAATTCGTAAGAATGTCAAGAATAAATCGTGTTTGTTTGAGAAGTATATACATACTTACGTATAATTAGTATGTTCATTATTTCGTTTCCGTGGATGGATTATTTTCTTTTCAAATACATACATACCACACCTGCATTGTGACAAAAAGAACACCTGGTACTTAAACTTTAGGATGAAATTTATTTATATGGAATTTAGACATTGATAATATGGAATTACATAATGCACATGCTAATTTGATATAAAATATAGATAAGCGATAATAAAATACCATATAAGTTGTTTCTGCAACCTTTTAGATTTGTCTATCACAAGCATTGACAAGAACAATGTACGTTAAGTGTTACGTAGTGTTATGCATTTTGTTTTGCAGTTGCAATTGTGCTCGCATACTTGGGGTATTCCCTTGTCCTGGTTACAGCCAATACCAAATGGGAAGTGCACTAATGAAAGCACTTGCATCAAGAGGACATGAAGTTGTAGTTATAACAGCACATGAACAGACCACTAAAATTAAAAATTACAAAGAGATTGTACTTAGTAGTGTAGCAGGATTTTTTAAAGGTAAGCAAGGCATTTCATTCTTTATCAATTTTTTTACTTCTAAAGACGAATTTGTCTAAACAAACCAACAACTAATTTATTGGGTAATAGTTTGTTTTAGAAAGACACTTTCTTTTAGGGGTCGTATATATATTTCGATAGGGAATTTCCCTCTGAGCAAGAATACGTTATTCATTTTGTGCGGAAACAATCCCTTAAAAGTTATTAAAATACTCTCCCATTATAAGTCTATGGAATTTTGTTTTATTTTATTAATATTGATTATTGGTTAGAAAATAGAAGGTCTAACCTAATCTAACCTAACCTAATATTTGAAGAATTATTTTAAATGGCACCAATATTTATTCACAAGAAAGCAAAATACAAATAAGCAATGAAATTAATATGAAGTCGGATTATTTAACCTCTGAAATCAGTGTATTGAAAGCGAATTGCTTGGAGAAGAACTTCAAACGGATCGCGGTTCTGCCTATTGTTTCAGCGGCGCCATAAGTATTCGCAGAGATGGTCAGCAAATGCTTCTTCAGGAACCTTTTTGTCAGTAAAATAGTTTTTTGCGTGTGAACACCTGTATCAGGGTCTAAAATAACAATTGATTAAAATGTGCATAAGAAACAGAAGCTTTTTTGGTGACCGGAGCGAGAGACAATTTCAAAACGGGACTGGAGTAGCCATGATCTAAACAATTAAATTAATTAATTAAAAAATTAAACTGAATATAAAAGCAATTAACTAAATACTTACTCAATAGAATGCTAGTTGAGAAGAACGAAAAGTGTGACCTTTCCCTTCGAAAGCTGAGAACACACTGACTTTAAAAACCGACGCCACCGCTTATCTAGCTCTAAAGCAGCGCCATCTGTTGTTTAAAGTATTTTTGGCGGGGAAATTTTAATATTAAAAAAATTTAAATATTCTCATAGACTTATAATAAGACGATATTTTAAGCATAACTTTTTAAAGGGTCGTTTCCGCACAAAATGAATAACATATTCTTCCTCAGGAAAAAAATTCCTATCGAGATATATATATATATATATATATATATATATATATATATATCATAATATAATAAGTATGAATATATAACCTAGACTTTATAACGTAAAGCCCAAATGATCATTTCAAATCGAGCTAGTCAATTGAAGAAGAGAAAATATAAGGCCTTGGACAGGATTTGAACCGGCATCTAGTTTTCGCCTGGAACTGTGCGTTATCAATTACTGCTATACCGAAGGCCGCTGGCTATAATTGGAATAAGTTACAAATCTAAATTCGTGTACAATGTCTATATTAAACTTTATTACTATTAGCATTTTTGTCAATATAATCTGAAATTGTCAAGTTTTTGAACTTATGTCAGATAATGACAGGAATTGCATACTCGCTCAAAATCACGGCTATAAGCCAACTGTTATTATTTATAATATTAATATTAATATTTTCAAGTTACCTGTGTAAAAACTACTTATACAATATTATATTAATATATGTTATACTGATATGAGGTATATTATTTATATTGCTGTAGATACACTCCAAAACGGACTCGACATTTCAATGACTAGAATTGGGCAAAAATGCTTAAACGTAATTGAAAGTTAGGTTTATATATGGTACTGTACACGATTTAGATTTGTAAATTTTCCAATTATAGCCATGCGGCCTCGGTAGCTAATTGATAACCACGATTTCCGGCAAAACTGAGATGTCAGGTTCTAAATCCTGTCCAATGTGCCTTATATTTTTCATTCTTTCAATTACTAGCTCGATTTGAAATGATCATTTGGCTTTATTAAAAAGTCTAGGTTATTATTTCATCATTATTAATTGCAAAACTACTGTTAGATATTTATCAACTTACCTTGTAGTAAAAACTACTTATAATATATATATATATATATATATATATATATATATATATATATATATATATATTGCTGTGATACCTCCAAAATCCGGGTACTCCGCTTTTCGAATCGAGCCTCACGAATTGGGCGTCAAGAATGCTGTGAAACCTACAAAAAGCTATTAACTTAACTGGTCCGTTGACTTTCTTCTGTTCATCGCCTCGGCTGCTCCCCTAGATAAACCTTCATCCTCATTCATAAAAAAAAACAAACACATTCCTACCACAAACATTAACGTTAACTCTATTTACATCAATATTCACAATACATTAAAATTTCAAAATTAAAAATTCAGCATAAATTTCAGTATCAGAAAATTTCAAGATTTAAATTTGTTATCATTTTAATGTGCATTCAAAATTAAAGTCCTTGTAGGATGCCTACTAATTAATATAACAATATATGCAGACCTGAGTCTGAGTACAAAGGGAGCATCTACCACCCCTTTACGTTAATTAACCAGGTTCGTCTAATTGAGCTCAAAGACATACCCAAATTTTCATCAAGAACATAAATACTAAATACTCCTTTCGACTTAAACAAGAAAATTTCACCTTAAAATTAAAAATTTGTTGTTAGTACAACTTCATTACTGTCCATTTTAAGTAAATAAATTATAAGGTTATTCAACACACACGAAAACATCAAAGTTCAAACAAAATAGTATAATTTACCTGAAGGTTGCTGCACTCGTAGCTTCAATGTACCTCGTCCCTTTTGTTAATCACACCATTCCAACTGGGTTATATTTACGGCTTCTGATTCTCAACGCTTTTAAAATTTCTCCACCATCATTCATCTAAAGTTGTTTCAGGGCTTTTCCGGAACTCATCTGTGTATATCTGACCCTTGTTTTGTGGATCCAGACACGTTTATGAACCATTTAATTATTAACACCCCCGAAAAATAACAAAGAAATTCATACTTCTTTCACCAATATACGCCAAAACTGCCTACTTTTGTGTATTAATTTGTCGTTGCAAATTTGAATAATTGGTACAGCGATACTAGCCTTTATTACCTTGTATCTTCTTTTCTAAGTGCACTAACGTACATTCATTGTAGCACGTAAAGAACAAGCTGTTTTACATCACAAAATATTCGAGCAAACTGTTTAAATTATTTAATCAAAATCGGAAAACTAAAAAGCACTGTTTAACGCATTGAATCAAGTCGAAAATCTAAGAGAGCTTGTTCATATCAACCTTATATATAGCGGTTAGCCCCCGGTCTGTAATTTTTTTTTCCAAGTTGGTGTCGTAAGTGTTACGTATGATCATTTTGTTTTGCAGTTGCAATTGTGCTCGCATACTTGGGGTATTCCTTGTCCTGGTTACAGCCAATACCAAATGGGAAGTGCACTAATGAAAGCACTTGCATCAAGAGGACATGAAGTTGTAGTTATAACAGCACATGAACAGACCACTAAAATTAAAAATTACAAAGAGATTGTACTTAGTAGTGTAGCAGGATTTTTTAAAGGTAAGCAAGGCATTTCATTCTTTATCAATTTTTTTACTTCTAAAGACGAATTTGTCTAAACAAACCAACAACTAATTTATTGGGTAATAGTTTGTTTTAGAAAGACACTTTCTTTTAGGGGTCGTATATATATTTCGATAGGGAATTTCCCTCTGAGCAAGAATACGTTATTCATTTTGTGCGGAAACAATCCCTTAAAAGTTATTAAAATACTCTCCCATTATAAGTCTATGGGAATTTTGTTTTATTTTATTAATATTGATTATTGGTTAGAAAATAGAAGGTCTAACCTAATCTAACCTAACCTAATATTTGAAGAATTATTTTAAATGGCACCAATATTTATTCACAAGAAAGCAAAATACAAATAAGCAATGAAATTAATATGAAGTCGGATTATTTAACCTCTGAAATCAGTGTATTGAAAGCGAATTGCTTGGAGAAGAACTTCAAACGGATCGCGGTTCTGCCTATTGTTTCAGCGGCGCCATAAGTATTCGCAGAGATGGTCAGCAAATGCTTCTTCTGGAACCTTTTTGTCAGTAAAATAGTTTTTTGCGTGTGAACACCTGTATCAGGGTCTAAAATAACAATTGATTAAAATGTGCATAAGAAACAGAAGCTTTTTTGGTGACCGGAGCGAGAGACAATTTCAAAACGGGACTGGAGTAGCCATGATCTAAACAATTAAATTAATTAATTAAAAAATTAAACTGAATATAAAAGCAATTAACTAAATACTTACTCAATAGAATGCTAGTTGAGAAGAACGAAAAGTGTGACCTTTCCCTTCGAAAGCTGAGAACACACTGACTTTAAAAACCGACGCCACCGCTTATCTAGCTCTAAAGCAGCGCCATCTGTTGTTTAAAGTATTTTTGGCGGGGAAATTTTAATATTAAAAAAATTTAAATATTCTCATAGACTTATAATAAGACGATATTTTAAACATAACTTTTTAAGGGGTCGTTTCCGCACAAAATGAATAACATATTCTTCCTCAGGAAAAAAATTCCCTATCGAGATATATATATATATATATATATATATATATATATTGCTATGCTATTAGCGGAATTATCATGCCCCTACTTTGAGCTGTTATTGATTTATTGCTATGAACTGTAATTCTCAAACCCCTTCGTTGTGCGCATTATTAATTTTCTACGTACTCTAAATTATTGGACCACCATTTTAATATTCACTATAAATAAACAAATTTGTAATTATCTCCTCCTCCGGCTGTCTCCTTAATATTGCTATCAACTTAACTGGACTTTATCTTAAAACAACTTCGTCTACCAATCGCAAAATTCGGTACGTTACCGCCTTGCGTGTTATCAATTTCCTATTCAACTTGTGGCTCCGCCTTTGTACTATTTAAATCTTATGACCTCGGCTAGCATTTATGTGGAATTATAAAATTCAGTAAATTTCGATTTTATATAATGAAACCAATATGTTATGTACAGCTTTTGAAATTATTCGAAATACACTTTTCAATCAGTTATTTTTATAAATCTCATTTATTAACAATCATTTACTCAAAAACCCAAAGTCACCAAAAAACTTATTATCTTTACCAACAAAGTGTAGAATATTCTAAACCTGTTATCATATTACTCATTCTATACGTATGCAACCTCTTTTGTTGACTTTTTCACAAGCATATCATATTTAGCAAATTCAATATTAAAAATAAAAATTTATATAGAAAAACAAAATGTCTTATAACAAAGATCTGACCTGGTTTATTTTCACATCGACGCTTCCAATAAAATAGATCTTCTCCAATTCTGGATTCCATTTAAATTATTGCCATTACACTATGGACCATCATTATTAAATTATACACCCCAATTTATCTCAATTCTTCAAACTTAGACTTTTATCATTCTTGCCCCAGACTTAAAATTGTAATTTGTTTCACCCCTGTACTTCAAAATTGTATTATTCTTCTTTTCCCATGGACATCTAAATTGTATTACTGTATTTATCCCTGAACATCAGAATCATAGTCTATTTCCCTCAGACCTCGAAGCCCTATTATTTTTTTTTGTTTTAGTTTAAAATAAATTCATTAAAAGCGTACTTACGTTTAAACGGCAATTATAATCTTCATATCCGCACTCATTTTATTTCACTTTTATAATTATTACGTATTACTTTGTTTAATGGCAACGCACTTCGGCCTTTCTTGAGTTCAAAACTGTCTTTCTTATCAAGGTGCTCGCTAATATATTCTCGAATTACCACTCCATCCGTGGGTATGGTCTAGAACTCGTCGCTTGTTTCTGACCAATCAAATAATTTCATTTAGAGCAGTTTCTGATGCAATGCTCCACGATTCCCCATAATCACATCCTGCCCGCAGCTGTCTTTCGTTATCAACATGCTGTATTTTGATAGATTACTTGCTTTTCCATAAACAACTGATGCAACTCGACTTTAGATTTTCATGTTTACATGCGATTCACGCAATTTTTAATCATTTCTCTTATGAAAAATGGTTAAATATTTGTACGCATTTATATTAGCTACCTGAAGCTCTATTTCTATATCCGTATTAATTTAATCATCTGGAACTCTTTTTTTAATGCGTGTCTAATTACACTGTTACGTGTAGCTTTCTAGTTTTGAAGTTATTCTGTGTTTGCTGTAAAATCTTATCCGGTTCTCGAGGTTAATTTCCAACTCGCTTTAATTCTTTGTCTATTTTCTATTTTTGAATTGGTCGATTATCTTATCTAGCAGGTGTAGTGTGCATGCAGTCGATATTCATTGTTTGTTTGAAGCTTGTAAAAGAGTAAAGTGAACGCTCTTGTTGTATAATTGTATAAGTGCGTATTGAGCATTTGTTTTAGCATCTCCTTGGGGAGGATCTGTAATTATACGACAGAAGTTAGTGGCGTTTGTCCACTTCCGTTTGTGGAATTTATTTGCGTCTCCGACTCTTCGCTTTTGCGATAAGGCCGACCAACGTACGTAATTATTTAGGTACAGTATTGGTATTCTAATTATTTTTCTCTAATTTTAGTGGCCTTCTCCTTCGGTTTTATGTACCATCTTTTAGTACTACCTGCTTTAGACTGCCGTCGGTACTACTTTTAGTAGTATCTTTAGTTTTCGCCTTCGATCGCCGTTCCTGCTTGTTCCTTGCTTTTGTTTACAAATTTAAATTGAGTGTTCTGGAAGTAAGCAATAGTTGCCCCGCCGATTATCGAGCCCAGAGCTGTGTTGCTACTACTAAGAGTACTCAGGACACCTGGATCTCGAAGGTCGTATACCTATTTACTTTAATACCTGTTTTTTGTTGGTATCGCCTCAACAACCAATTTAAACTACGCTATCAGCTAAATTTATTTACGCCTAAATTATTACAAAATCCAGTTTTATCACAACGAAAGTTATATTTTTGCATTTTTGGAAATTAGAAGTAACGTTTGATAAATTCTTTTGCTTTCCCCTCGGTGTTTACATGTTTAATCACTATTCAGGCGAACTATTATGTGTACTTTTTCTTTAGATACCGAAGTTTTGTAGTAATAATTGTGACCTACAGTGTGTTTATATTTTTTTTGTGATCTGCTTTACTATTAATTTCACCAGATTTATATGCTATGTATTTTGTCTTATTTTTCAGGTTTATTTTTATGCTACGATATTTTGTTTTGTAAAAGATCCACCAACGAACGCGATATATTTATAAATTTTTGAGATTATTTATCTCCGCGTCTTTATATAACGGATGAGCGGCATGCCTTTCGTCGCGTTTTAACTTGCGTTAGTTACAACTTATTCATTCGCCTATTTTGCGGCACCCCGTGTATGTACCGAACCGTTCGTGGGTCTCCACGCACCACTTTATTTTCTCTTGTTTTTCTGTTAGTACTGCACCACCTTAAGTGCATTATTTACACAATATTCTTATTTTAAGATAAGCATCATTTTCACCAGTTTTGGTCAATATTCCCCTATATACCGTACTTTATATATATATTTTTTTTGTGCATTGTGTCACCTGTATTTGTGCCAAGTAAATATTATACGTGTTTCTTGATTATTTTTTTTATTATTGTTTTGAGTTAGCGCGTGACGATTGTGCCGCTTTGTGCTGCTTGGATATGGTATTTGGGAACTTGTGTATGAGTTGGAACCTTTGAGTCACGGTTCTATATTTTCTTTGTGGCAAGACTCTGGCGCCCTTACTCTTCGAGCTTCGCCATTCTGGTCCTTAGTCGAAGCCGTCAGCCCACGACCTCCTGGCTGAGCAAGCCACCCTTCCCTTCTGCCATCGTTACAACAGGAACCAATTACCTATCGTTCTATTTCTGGTTTACCATCAGCGGTGACAACACTTTATCATTTATTTATAAATATACGCGTGCTTCCACTGAAAATATCATTATTTGTTTTACCTAAATTAACTAAACTTTATCTACAGGATATTTAATATTTACTATCTACTTAATGAATGTATTTCTCATTCTTACGCCAACTATGCGTCTTCCTATGTGTATCTGCGTCGCTTAAAAACCATTTCTACTTTATATACAGGGTGCTGACTGCTTACTATCTACAAACTATGTCTATTTCTTAATTATTTCCTAAATAAGTGACGTTTTCTGCTGCCTATTCTAATTACTCATTGCTAAATGACCTTTACTATAAAGTGCACCCTTAAACAACCCCTTATCACAGCAATATATATATATATATATATATATATATATATATATATATATATATAGATACGATAACGCCGTACTCGGTGTAATGTTTTCTATAACTCCACCTCTCTGTGTTTTCTAATCAAATTTATATCTCACTAATTTTATTATTATGCCACGGCTATCCCTATTTAATCTACACAGAGTGCACAACGTTACCATGATCAATTTTTCTCTTCTCCACCGCTTTATGATTACCTATTTGTTTGAATTTATAAAACGAATTCAATTAATTTCATATAATGAAAAGAAATATTATTTACAATTTTTGAAAAATCTTAAAATACACCCTTCAATCAATCAATATCATATGTATCATTTACCCCAAAATTTATATGCTTTGAAATCAATCTAAAGTCACCAAAAACTACCTCTTTTTACCAAAGAAACCTGGAACGTTCTGGACCTCTTTATAATATATTACGTACTTTTAACGTATGCAATGTTTGTTGCTGACTTCGTTACACTTTTATTAAAATTAAGTAAATTCAGTATTGAAATTTAAATAGAAAAAATATCTTAAAACTAATTCGATCTGAGCTGCTACTGGTTGTTCAAGTTGTGGATCAACCGCCCTTTGTTGTCCTCATTCGTCTATCAATGCTCTGTTTAGTAGAACCCCTCGTTTTCCATAAATTACTTCGTGCTTCTTTATTTTATTTGCATTGAATCTCGCAACTCAAAATTGTACCAGAATTGTACCAAAATCGTCGACGCTGATTTGAAATATTATATTATTAACCCAGATTTGAATTATTCTCATTAACACATTTGAAATATTCTATCGCCCAATTCGAAATATTATATCAATCCATTTAAAATATCCCCACATTCAAATTATCATCAACACAATTGAATTATAATATCTATCAACTCGAATTTGAAGTGTTATATCATCAACTAGAACTCTTATCATCAACATTCAAAGCTCTATTATTATTAATATTTAGTTTAAATAAATCACCCCAAATTCTACTCACGTTAAACGGCAAAAGAAGTCTTCATAATTGTTGCACTTTAGTGTCACTACAACGTACTTGATATTTTATTATAATTACTCGTGACCTTCTGATTAGTAGTGACGCAGCTTTGCCCTGCCTGAGTTTAAACTGACCCGTTTTATCATTGCTCGGTGTTAAATATAGGCTGTGCCCACTTACATGTGGACTGGGTTTTCAACAAGTCTCGTAAATATCTTAACCAATAAGGTCTTTGTATTTCCTGCACCTTGAAGTGGTTTCTGTTGTAATATATTCGGTTTTCCGTGTAATACCTATTTGCCACAGATACCTCGTTATCTTGACCATACGTTGTTTTGTTTAGATATCGCCTATTGGATAATTGTACAAAATAAATAATGTAACCTCAATTCAATTTTCGTTTATTTTTATGCGTGTTTGAAACTGCGTTTTCTTATCAAAATGTTTATTGTATCCGTGTACTTACATAAAGCTTTCTTAGGTTTTATCTATTATCTTTGTATTTGTTTAATAACTAATTAGAACACTTCTCAACGCGTGTTTAACAACATGTACTATCCTTTTCTCTGAATACGCGTACTTTTGCTGAAAGATATTCTCACTTGTATTACTTAAAATTAATAAAGGTTTATATACCAAGTGTTGAATACCTGTTATTTACATAATGTATAAATTACCTATTTTCCTGCTAAATACGCGTTCTATTGTTGTAAGATATGCTTATTCGCATTGTTTAAAGCTAACTATGATCTATATACAGGGTGTTAAATGCTTACTATTTACATAATGTATGAATTATTTAATTTTCCGCTAAATAAATGCAGTTTTCTGTATCGTATTGCAATTTATGGTTACTATACAACCCTTGCTATTTAATACACCCCTAAACAACCCCTTATCACAGCAATATATATATATATATATATATATATATATTGCTGTGATATGCCCTTTTATGATTGGTGTTGCTATTTTTATTGGCGTGAATATCAACCCCTTTTAATATTCTATGATTTCTTGAATTTGTTTTTCCACGGCTAGCTTAAACTATCAATCACTGAGTGCCCTATTTCACAACAATAAAGATTGTTTAACCCCTTTTCTTTCTATTTGTTGAAATAATTTAAATGAAACAATACGAAAATTACACACTATTATGATCGATACTATGTACAGTTTTATATCAATGATTTGTTTAACATTCAAAAATTAGCCCTTGAATAAAATATTAACATTTATTTTTCCCACCAAATTTTTATTGCCTGAAAGTCAGCAAAAATATCTCTGTAATTACTCTCAAGTACCTTTGAACGTTCAAACAAATGACCTTTTTGTTGATCCTTACGGATATTTGATATATAGAAATTATTTAAAATTGAAAACAGTCCTTTACTAATAACAATAAATAAGCTCTGTAGCCTGTGTTTTCCTTGCTAGAAACTGCCTCTGAATATTGGTGGTCCGCACCCGTTAATTGTTACAGCTTGCATTGCTTCACTTGTTGGCCAGAATTTATATTACGACCCCTATAACTTAATCTACCCTTAAACTATACTCTTATCATAGCATTATATATATATATATATATATATATATATATATTGATGCGAAATGCCCCACGTTTGAGTATTCCATTTTCATTGCTGAATTTTAGTGAAAATTCCTATAAATGTTTTGTCCTTAATTTTGAAGTAAGCCCCTTTAAATTTTCTATAATTTGTTCTGCCTTGTCTAGCTCGAAAACACAACTTGCCCTACTTCACGACAATAAATATTGTTAACCCTTTTTCTTTCTACTACCTAACTGTTAAATTAATTTAAATGAAGCAATCCAAAGATTACACAATATAATGATCGTACAGGTTTATGTAAATTCAAAATTTAGCCCCTGAATAAATTATTCAAATTTACCAAATTTATAATTTTCTGAAAGCCAGCAAAAATATTTTTTTAATTACTCTTAAGTACCTTTCAAACGTTCAAAGATGCTTTCCCTATTTTTCAAATTTTCAAGTGACCTTTTTGTTGACTCTTACAGATATATAATATATAGCAAATATTAAAATTGAAACAGTCTTTAACTAATAAAAAATTTAAGATCTCTAACCTGCGTTTTCCTTGCTTGTTACTGGAATTGCCCCCTATTATCTGTGGACAGCACCTCTTGATGATTACAGTTCGACTTGCTTCACTTAATTGGCCAGAATGATGTATTAATGGTTGCTTGTATTTTTTCCCTTGTAATAATGTAATAATTTATTTAGACGTATTTTCAGACGTATTGTTTAAATATGCATTTAGAGTATTTATTCAGACGTACATTTAAATCTTTATTCGGACCTTTAATCGGAGCCTTATTCGGAGCCCTAAAATTTTAAAATATTAGTATAAAATTTAATTAATAGTTTACCTTACGCCTAAGCGTAGAACGGCTATTTTTCGTCGCACAAATTTTGCACTTTTAATCTTTCACTTTTACTAAATTATTGACTTTTCGCAAATTGTCACTGGTACGTAGATTTTACTTGATATCGACGTGATTCATGCTTTGTTGAGGATTGACTGCCCATTTTCGAGTTTTCTATCGTATTTATAAGCTCCACCTATGCATGTTTTAATTGGTACGCATCGCGTGTTTATTGATAAACGTTTGCAATTTTCGCCTTATCTCTGTAGAATCTTGGTATTTCTTAAATATCCTGGTTTCAATTGTTATACTTTCATTTAATCTCGCACGTAGACATTCAATATATCATAGTATCTTTTTAGAATTTCCAAATATTCCTTTCATTTTGTCACGTATTTTATAGTTGTGTCGCTTATAGTCCAAAACTTATCGTATAACAAACCGTTTGTTATTTATTTGTTATTAAAAATATGTTGGATTTCTAAACAAATGTAATATTCCTAGTCACGTATTCATTTTCTAATAATGACGTATTAGAATGCGTTTACTTATTTATGCGTTGACATTTTTGAGGATATTCTTAAATAGCTAGAATACCAAGTTGTTTATCTGTTAACTCTCAGTCACAATAAAACACAAGGAATACGCTTGACCGAAAAACTCTCATAATATATAAATCATCTGACAGCGCAAAACAAAAACGAACCTAATGTCTCCCTGACGTCTAACGCCGTTGGTCGACTCATGCAGGTCGGCCACGCGTACACCATATCTTACATATCTCTTTCGATAGTGTGTTTATATTGATGCAATTTGTTGCGTTTAAAACCTTATCTTTTACTCGTATCATAAAACGTACACATTGTTATTTTAGCTAAATAGTGTTTGATTATTGCAAAATGAGCTTCTTTCTTATACATTAAATTAACTATAATTTATATACAGTGTGCTCGCTATTGACCTTTTGTAAAATATTCGATTTACTCCTATAATTGGTGGAATTATTTGATTTTCTTAACGCTAAATTAACCTACCCTTAAAATATCTTCTTATCACATCATTATATATATATATATATATATTGCTATGTTTTAACTGGATTTATCGAGCCCCGACGTTGGGCCGTCATATAATATTGCTATGAACTCCCTCCAGAAACTTAACTGAATTTTATCTTGAACCGACCTTGTATCGACCAATAACAAAATTTGATGTGATACCGCCTTGCTCGTTATCAACGGCGTATGCAACTTATAGCTCCGCCTTTATTGTTTAAATTATCAAATCACACTCCCATTAACTTTATCTTTTTGACCTCGACTAGCGTTTGTTTTTGAATTATAAAATGAAGTTAATTCAATTCCATATAATGAAAACAAATATGCACAGGTTTTCGAAAATTATTAAAATACACTTTTCAATTAATTAATGTTGTAAATCTCATTTATCAAAAATCATATATGTACTATTCAATCTATCTAAAGTCACTAAAAAAATCTATCGTTTTCATAAAAAAAAGCTTGGAACGTTCAAAACCTTTTATCATATAACGCACTTTATATGTATGCAAGTCCTTTGTTTTGTTGACTTTGTCACATTAATTTATTTTAAGCAAATTCAATATTCAATATTTAAATTCAAATAGAAAAAGAATGTTTTATAACTAAAAATCTAACCTGGTCTATTTTTTTCGCTATTTCCTTCCTGTAATCGACGCATCCATTATCAGCTACTATTTTCCATGCATTATACCATCCACTAATTCAGAATTATTGTATAGCCATTCGAAATACGAACCATTGCATTTAAATTTTTGTCATCACCCTCTGGACTACCATTATTAAACTTATGCTTATGCCCCCAAATTATTGTCATGTTATTTAGACTTATTCTCACCAGACTTAGAATTTATTCTCATCAATTTCCCCAAACCTAGAATTGTATTATCATCCTCCCCAAGCTTAGACTTGGCTTTTATGCTTACCGGCCTCGAAGTTTATTTATTCTCCCCGGACTTAGACTTGTATTATTATTCATTCTCCACGGACTCGGAGCCCTATTATTATTATGTTTTAGTTTAAATAAATTCCCCAAAATCTACTTACGTTTAATCGGCAATCGTAATTTTCATCTTCGTCGCACTTATACAATTTTTCACTTTAAATTATTCTTACGTATTACACTAATGTTTCAAAGTGGCGCACCTCGGCCTTTGTTGAGTTGAAAACTGAATGCGTTATTGCTGTCCCTGTTAATATATGATTGATCTCCTACTCCGTCAGTGGGTATGGCCTACAAGCTCGTCGCTAATTTTAACCAATCAAGTCTTTGCACTTAAAGTAGTTTCTGATGTAACTTTATCTGCCTTCAAGTAATTGTGGCTTGCTCGCAGGTGCCTCGTTATCAGACATGCGGTATTTTGACGAATCTAATCGCTTTTCCATGTTGTGCACAAACAACTGACGCAATTCGACTTTTAATTTTCATATATGCTTGTTATTTACGCAATTTTTAATCACCTTTCTTTATCAAACTTGTTAACTACTTGTAAGCATTTACACTATGCTTCTCGAAGCTTTATTTCTTATCTGCTTATTATCCTAACTAACTGGAATTCTTTTGAATGCGTGTTTAATTACACTTTATTATGTTTACTTATAAATACGCGTGCTTCCACTGAAAAATATCATTATTTGCCTTACCTAACTTAACTAAAACTCTATCTACAGGGTGTTAAATATTTATTATTTACCTAATGCATGTATTCCTTATTTCTACGCAATACTATGCCTTAGATGTGTCTATTTGCGTCGCTTAAAACTACTTATACTTTATATGCAGAGTGTTGACTGCTTACTATTTACAAACTATCTCCATTTCTCAATTTTCTATTAAATAACTGCAGTTTTCTGCTTCCTATTATAATTTCTAATTCCTAAACGACCTTTACTATAAAGTACACCCTTAAACAACATCTTATCACAGCTATATATATATATGTATATATATATATATATATATATATATATATATTGCTATGAACTACTGGAATTATCGAGCCCTTACCTTGGGCTGTTATATTAATATTGCTATGAATAAACAAGAATTGTAATTATCTCCTCCGACGTTGGGCTGCCTTATTAATATTGCTATCAGTTTCCTCCAGAAACTTAACTGGATTTTATCTTGAACCAACCTTGTCTACCAATAACAAAATTTGATACGTTACCGCCTTCCTCGTTATCAATTTCCTATTCAACTTGTAGCTGCTCCTTGAACTGTTTAAATTAACAAACTTTATCTTATGACCTCAACTAGCATTTATTTGGAATTATAAAATTCAGTTAATTCGATTCTATATAATGAAACAAATATTATGTACAGTTTTTGTAAATTATTTGTAATACACTTTTCAATTAATTAATGTTATAAATCTCATTTATTAAAAATCATATACTTTTTACTCAAAACCCAAAGTCACCAAAAAACTTATTATCTTTATAAAAGAAGTGTAAAACGTTCGAAATCTCTTATCATATCACGCACTTTATACGATTCAAGTCCTTTGTTTTGGTGAACTTCGTCACATTAATTTATATTAAGCAAATTCAATATTCAAATAAAAATATAGAAAAATAATGTCTTACAACTAAAAATCTAACCTGGTCTATTTTCTTCTTGCAATTGACGCATCCACTAATATTTCCCATGCATTAAGCCATCCATTTGAATAAAAATTATCTTCCTCCAATTCAGGATTATTACATTCCCATTCGAAATATTGTTTATCTACACGCTTGAACCGTTGCATTTAAATTGTTGCTATCACCCTCTGGACTATCATTATTGAGTTATACTTATGCACCCCAATTTATTGTCATCTCATTCAGACTTATTACTTCTTATCAATTTTCCCGAATTTAGAATACCATCTATTCTTAGAATATCGCTTATTTTTCCCAAACTTGAAATCGTAGTATATCCTCCACGGACTCAGAAATTGTATTTTTCTCCCCTGCTTTAGAATAGAATTCTTATTATCATTGTCCCCTGACTCGAAATTACATTTATTCTCCACGGACTCGGAAGCCCTATTATTATTATGTTTTAGTTTAAAATAAAATTCCCCAAAATCTACTTACGTTTAATTGGCAATCGTAATTTTCATTTTAGCACTTATACAATTTTTCACTTTGAATTATTATTACGTATCACTTTATTTCATAGTGGCGCACTTCGGCCTTTGTTGAGTTCAAAACTGACTTCGTTATCACTGTACCTGTTAATATATTTTTCTCCCCTACTCCGTCAGTGGGTATGGTCTACAAACTCGTCGCTCATTTTAACCAATCAAATAATTACATTTAAATTAGTTTCTGATGTAATTTTCTATGCTTTCTAATAATTGTGGCCTGGTTGCAGCTGTCTTCGTTATCAAACATGCGGTGTTTTGATGAATCTAATTGCTTTTCCATAAACAACTGATGCAATTCGACTTTTAATTTTCATATTTACGCAATTTTTAATCACCTCTCTTTATCAAAGTTCTTAACTACTTGTACGCATTCACATAATGCATCTCGAAGCTCTATTTCTTATCTTCGTATTAACCTAATTGTTTGGAAGTCTTTTGAATGCGTGTTTAATTACACTTTATTATGTTTAGTTATAAATACGAGTGCTTCCACTGAAAAATATCATTATTTGCATTGCCTAAATTAACTAAAACTCTATCTACAGGGTATTAAATATTTACTATCTACTTAATGCATGTCTTCCTGGTTTCTACGCTAACTATGCGTCTTCCTGTGTTTATTTGCGTCGCTTAAAACTATTTATACTTTATATACAGGGTGTTGACTGCTTACTATTTACAAACTATCTCCATTTCTCAATTCTTTACTAGATGAATGCAGTTTTCTGCTGCCTATGGTAATTTCTCATTTCTAAACGACTTTTACTATAAAGTACACCCTTAAACAACCCCTTATCACAGCAATATATATATATATATATATATATATATATACGACCCTTAAAAAAAGTGTCCAACCATTTATTGGTATAAATCAATCGAACTATTTTAATTGAATGAGTACAAACATGAAATTTGGGGTGGTAAAAAGCGCCCTTTTTACTACATATCGTACATATCCTCCCCTATCCGGATCCATAACTAATGACATAAAAACTTAGGTTACTAAGGTAACATAAGCAACGAGACAACCAACCAGAGCAAAAAAAATTGCAAACAGCTAGGAATTGTCGTGTTTGTGTTCTACTGGAGCATGTGCTTCACCCTATTCACAGCATTCCAAGTTTTGCTAAGTCTTCCTTCGCAGGGTGTCTGTCTGGAATCGATTACAATGAAAATGTTTATGACGTTGAGAAATAGGGTTCGTTAGAGAAAAAAGTGTTGTAGAAAAACGACAATCGTATAACAGGCTGTCAACCAATTTATATTTTATATGCTGGTGCAGATTACATGGTGTTCAAAACATATTCTTAAAAGTAATTCGGAATTCTTACAAACTATGATGCAGCAACCAAAGCAGGTATTTCCATTTTAATAGAATCTAAAATAGAAGAAAAACTGCATAGGTTGCAAGTATCTTCTCACACTGCCTCAGAGTATTTGAAAGCTGTTTCCTTTGTCTTTCAAGCAGAGGTGTTTGTAATACTAATAGCCGTACAAAAATTTCCTTTACTTTCTGTTATACACGGAGATGAAATTTGTTTTGTCGCCAAGAAGTGGGTTAGTGGCTAAGTACAAAAATCCTGATCCTAAAACAAGTTATTAAAGGAACGGCAGTCTCCGACGTTGCTAAGGATCTATTTCTGAATAGGAGAATGGAGATAGTCAAGGGATTTCAAAAGCTATTATTCATACGAAACTCTCATCTTTATTAGCTCTTCAGTTCAGGAACTGGTTAGACGCGTACCCTCATTGTTTTCTATTCTGAGCCAACTTAAACATTTCCTTGAAATTTTCAGTCTGCATCTTTCACTATTTGCATGCAATAGTCTGATCTAGATCTACCTCAACCTTTTCTTTCCTATTTCTGCTTGTAATATATCCTGCACTATGCCCCAAAAATGTCTGCACTTCTATTTCTTCTATTTTTTTTTTGTTTTCCACAGATATTTTTATTTCCCTACTATTTCTATAACCTTTAGTTATTAACTTTTGTCTGTCCAAGCTCACATCATCATACATCTAAAGCACAACATTCCAAAAGCTTTCTACCGTTTTTCTGTCTTTCTTTTACAGTCCCTACTTCATAGACTTACTGTTTTGTGCTCCACGCATATGCTTTCAATAATTTTCTCCTTCTTTCCGTATTGGTTTTCTTCGAACATAGCTGCTGTTCTTTCTTGTTAGATACTGCTCGGTTCCCCTTTTATTGTTGTGTAAGTATTGTTACGTGCCAAGGGTCACTTAAACATTGTTTTAGTTTAGTTTTTAATGTACGGAAGTTTTCCCGCCATAATTTTCAAATACGCGAGACGCGGTAACTTTTTAAATAGACTGGGCGGTGCTTCCGGCACGTCACAATAGTGAGTTTGCGCAAGTGTGCTTATCCCCATAGGGGTAAGGCAATAGTAGACAAAGAGTGGGGAAAGAGTTTCGCGGTTCTCGCTCTGAATCGTGGCCATTTTGCCTTTGATCGAGAAGATATGTGCGCGTGATTGTCTGGAAACGTATCTATCTTAGGGTTTACCTATGTAGTTCCTTCTCTAATTATCTCTTTGTTTGTCTACCTTTACCTTCTTCCTGTCAAAACCCTACATAGGTATAAATCTACTGCCACCTAAGGACTTTCGAACTTCACGCCTGTGGATGTACTCCATGTCTACCGCAGCGAGCCGAGCCGAGCTGTAGCTGTTCCTTACGCATATGATGGCGTCGACGGATGATCTCTAATTCCGCCGGATACCGGATCCCTTATGTAAGTACTCCTTTGCTTATTGTTGATAAAACGGAATAATTTGTTGTTAAAATGACTCTCGTTTATCTTTAATTGTTTAATTTTTATATGCAAATTATTGTGCAATATCGATGACATCATCAGTATGACGCGCCGAAATCCGTATAAGAGTCGGCGCTGCAAACTGTGATAGTGTCTCTTATACCATGCTACCGGTGTAGTAAATATCGAACTTTTAAATTTTAACTACCGTTTTACGCGTAAGAGTATATAACCCTATTTCACCGATATTCAGTGGTATGTGACTCAGGTTAAGCAGTCTGTGGCTACCATGATCCTCAACACAAACATTTTCCTAACTAAAGTTTTCCAATAAATCCGTTTGCATAATCAAGATTATTTGAAAATATTGCAAAATCAACACCTATATTTGTTTCTAGCTCGTCAGGTTTAAGTGCAATTACTTTCTTGTCATTAAGTTTTCCTCTTGAAACAGGTTGGGCGTGTGCCTCGACTGATTTCTATTCTGAGCTAACCTAGACAGTTCCCTGAAATTTTCAAAGCTTAAATACAGTTAGGTTTCTCTTCTATTGTTTTCTAAATATATGCCCTATTTCATCGATATTCAGTGGTATGTGAAAGGGATTAAGCAGCTGTGGCTATCAAGATCCCCCAACGCTTGAACATTTGCCGAATTAACAGTTTTCTAATAAATGCTTTCACACAATTAACATTTGTAGAGAATATTGCAAAACCAATACCTGTGGTTGCTTATAATAATCACCAGGTTTCAGTACAACTATTTTTTTCGTTATAAGGTTTTTCGTCTTGAAACTGATTGGACGCGTACCTCCATTATTTCCTATTTTAGCTTATTAAAAAGCTTATTAAAACTTATTACAGTTTATTAAAAAAAAATCTTCTTACTACTTACGTATTAATACAATCTTCACTTAATCCTCGTTAATAATTAGAACACCATAAAGATTTTGTGTAAGTCACAAAAATTCTTTTTAAGATGTTCAGGATAATTTACATATCCTTGGGCTTCAAGCCCTTACCTCAAAATAGCTGGAATAAATTATCCATTGACAAACACGCAAAATAAAAACTTATAGCTAGTCTACCTAATTATATACCAATTGTGTTTCTAGTTTTGAAATAAATTTATACTTGCGGTTTGGATCGTTAAACCCCTCTTTACAACTACTTGTCTTTGCTGGTAAAACTATCGTTTCTATTGGAATTAACTGCATTTCACTTCAAATTTCCAATTTTAATCTACAGACGTAGAAGTATCAGTTTGCAAAGTGCATTTATTTTTAATTAGCGTGTGACTTTGCACAAATATCTTTTATTTCGAATATATGGTTGTGATGCTGTAGCAATACCCCTGTACTCCCTTTTTGAGTATTAAAAAGGTAAAAATTCTTAATCTGTCAGTTTTTGATTTTTAATGTATAATTTCGATTGCGTCGGCTAGCTCAGTTTTTAAATTACGCACGGAGCTTGCGACAATACAACAAACAAAGGATTTAAAATTACCTTTTACCTCTCTTTCCTGTTCTAATTTTTAAACCAAATCACCATTAAGCACAAATTATTATAATGTTCTCAAAAATATTAACAACGTATGAAGAGTTTAATAATTCTCTAAATAGAACTTTTATTGAAAAAAATTAATAATTATCATTCCCAACGATGATCAAAAAGCCAGCAAAATCAATATTATTATTATTATTAACTGAAGCTCCATGGACGTTTATTCAACTTTTTCAAATATTTACGTAATTTACAACGTGTACTCAAAAAAAAAACAATCCTTGCCGACCACTCACATAAATTATCATGAAAGCAATTTTTAAAGTATTTAAATTAGAAATATTCAAAGAACTGTTAATTTTTAAATCATTAAGTTTAGCAATGTACAACGCAATATTCACAAATAAAATAATAAAACATTCAGATTGGATAACTTGTTTTCAACTTGAATCAGTCCCTGGTCCAACTGCTTTAGATATTGTCTGCATCCCTCTTAGCATAGCCTCAAATTATTCTAGCGTCCTTTGTTAAACTCCTTGACAATTAATAGTTGAAGTAAATGCTTGTTGCATTTCCTCATTTGTTCCAGTAATTATTTATAATCGCTTATTCATTAATTATTTAGAATCGTCATCCAATAATTATTTAGAGTTCCTCTCCAGTAATTATTTGGAGTTGTCTTCCAATGATTATTTAGAGTCCTTTTTATTAAGGTTAATATTAGAATTTAAATTAAAACAACTTTAAGTTACTTACGCTTTTCAAGGGTACAACGACAAACCAATTAATTTTCCATAATTACAATGGCATTATTTCACACTTTACAATAAATCACTTTAAGTAAATATCTTTGTTTTAAGGGATGTGAACTAAGCCTTACTTCGTGTTGAAATGATTTATTTATAAATCGGGTCGTATTTAAATGCATCGTTTATCTATTGACAAGCTCAGAGTTTGTTGTTGTGCATAATATCTTCATACCAGGTTTTTGGATATTCCATCGTATTATATTGTATGTTAACATCAACTTGCTTTTGTCACGTACCGTTTCGAGTTAATAGCAATGATTCTCTTGGATTTTCATACTTCTAGATAAGTAAACCATTGTTTGTTCAAATAAATTTGGTAAACTTTGATTTTAATTACCATGCCTTGCTCGTTCCCAATAAATCAAGTTTCGATTTTAACTTTCTAGTCACGTAGACTTCATACAATTTATGCATTAAATTATATGCGTTTGCTATCTTACGCATTATTAAACCTGCTTGTTTTAATTGGGATCCTTGACGTAATGATGCGTAATCCATGCGTGTCGCGTTTCAGCTTGCGTTTATGTTGTTTAACGACTTGCAAATTTGTTTATTCAAATAAATCTTAAAAATATTTTTCATTAACTAAATTAATTATGATTATGGTTTATATACAGGGCGTTGTTATTTACTTTCTAGTCTAATAATCGTATTTCTTAATTTCTTCAGAAAACTGTCTCGTTTTCTAAACGGTCATGTATTGTATTTGAAGTGCGCTCTACTATTAGTCCTTACTACCCCTAAATGACCGTAATAACACAGCATTATATATATATATATATATACGAGATCCAATATGTACTTAACTTACAAAAAACGAAAATTTTGGAAAAGACGCATTTATTTCTCAACATAATCTCCTTATAGCTCGATACACTTGACCCAGCGACGCTCCAACTTCTTTAACCTGTCTAAAAATACGTTTTCTCGAGGGCTGTGAAGTAGGCCCCCGTGGCGGCAATGACCTCATCATTCGACTCAAATTTCTGCCGGCAAGTGACTTTTTCAAGTTTGAAAACAAAAAGAAGTCGCACGGGGCCAAATCTGGAGAATACGGTAGATGGGTCAGCAGTTCGTAGCCCAATTCGACCAATTTGGCCGTGGCAAGAGCGGTTGCGCTTGTTGCCCGGTGTGAGCAAACGCGGCACCCATCGCGCCGACAGCTTTCTCATGCCCAAAATTTCATGCAGGATATGACCCACGCGATCTTTTGAGATGCCCACTGTCTCAGCTATCTCGCGCAACTTCAATCGGCGGTTTTCCAATACCGGCGACTCCGTGGGGTAGTTGGTATGCGTGTGTATCCCGACACGGTCAGTTTGAAAAATGTTAGGCGAGCATTTTTCATAAAAATACACCATCGTTCGGATAAGAGGTAAACTGAAGGTCCCGTGTGTTGTTACGCACCTTGCTTGAAACATCAAGGGTTCCACAAAATTCCAAATTTCCAGCTAAAAATACTCGCTTCCTGGCCAATATAGTATCTTCAAGATCGTGGATTTTTGTCATGTTATCCTCCGTGGTGTGTGTGTGTGTGTGTAAATATTCTTTATTATAAGCCACAGGCCATTGGCCCATCCTAGCTTGAACAGTCTAAGATAATAAAGAAAATAAGGAAATAAAGAAGAACAAAGGCATGTGGTATTTTCTTCAGACCCGCTTATATCTCCGGGTGACGTCAAAAGCTTGATCCGGGGCAGGTGGGGTGAAACTTTTTGTGGTCTGATGCAGCTTTAGCTTGTTGTTTCGTATTGGATCGCAGGTTAGGAGGGTGAAAGAGTGGTGTCTAAAATTTCTTGTAGGAGGGTATGTAAAGGAAGGAGAAAGTAAGTGATTAGGAATTTTAAATCAAATAATAGGGAAAATAAGTCAAGTTGTATGATTTGTTTGAAGGTATTTCGGATGGGAGTATGGACGGGGTAATGATGTAGTCGATGTTCTGGAGTTTCGGTGGGTGTATCTGCTGATATAGGAGTAGGACCATGATTCTTGCCAGAAGTGAAGGAGACAGTTGTAGATGCGGGTCTTAAGGTCGGAAATAGGGATTGTGCGGTACGTGTTTGGGGATAATGTTTCATAATGGAGGTTGATCGGACGGAGGAATTTTAGGTTACGGGTTTGCGCGAAGTGATGCAGTTGGATTTCTAAAGGAGGGATCTTTAATATTGTGTGTAGAGGGGCGGTGGAAGTGGTTCGAAAGGCTGGAGAGACATAATAGGTAGGGCCGTATGATCGGATTTAGGAATTTGCGGGAATAGGACGTTATGAGGAGATATCAAAGTCGGCAGCATAACGGACGATGGGGATGATGTTATTGTTCAGGATTAATCTTCTTGTAGGTGGGGCTAATTGGATTGGTTTTGGTAAGGATTGCCGAATGTTGTGCAGGATTAATTGCGTTATAATATAATTTGCTATATTACATTTAATAATTGAAATTTAGGAAAACAATTACAATATACGTTCATAAAATAGTAGATATGCCTGTACCTCTAAGACCTTTTTTTCAGGCACTTCTAAAATATCAGAATCGCTGACGTAATACCACTTTTCTGGTGGGATTTCAACGTTAGTTTCATGGCTTTTACATTGCGTAGACGAGAAAGGTTTTTTATTTTTGGGTAATAAATCCCAACGGTAGTTATCGTTTTCTAATGGAGGTCTTATTTTTACATAAGAATCATAATGTCCGCCATTAATTTGGTTTTGAGTGGATTTTTTGGAGGTGAATGTGCATTTTCAGGCGGGTTTCTAAATGGATACCGAGGTAGGAAACAGATTCAGAAAAAGTTGTGGGTGTTTCTGGGATATGGACAGTAGGACTACGGTGGGGACAGAGGAAGCCTTTTAGAAGTAATGGATTTAGTAGGGGGATTCCAAAGGGTTCCAAAGGGTAGGTGAGAGAATAGATCCTTGAGGACAGACTTGTGTTAGAAACGTGGTAGTGGAAAAGTAGTTTGTACGGAGGGTAGCTGTTTGGGAAGACAGGTATGATTGGATGATTTTATATATATTGGAGGGGAAATTCTGGATCTTGAGTTTATTAAGAACATTGGAGGAGATCAAAGGCGGAGTGGTAGCCGTGGTAGCTGTTTTTGGGGCACCTGAGCGTGACTCATCAAAAATCGACGTGCAAGCACATTCAAACTCGTTAAATCGATTTTTGGCGATCGCCATCGAAGAAGACGAGTCACCGTACACAGCATCTAAGCGCTCTTTGTTTTCGCTGCGCAATTTCTCTTCCAAAAACAAGACTCGAACCACCGACCGATATTGCTCTTTTTCCTTTTTTCTAAAATTCGCAGACACGCCCGCTTCCACACACAATCAAAACAAAACTACGAGTCCCATTCGGCTGAAAATCCGACAGTAGCCGTCTACGAGAATGCACTATACGATGGTAAATTTTTCTTGCGATTGTGGCGCCATCGGGCGGTGAGGCTAAGTATTTATCAGACCGCCTTTGTATGTATACCTGTATTAGGTAGTTAATTACACAAGGAAGTTGATAAATACTAACGTAATACTTAGACTGTTATGCAAACCCCAAATGATCATTTCAAATCAAGGTAGTAATTGAGAGATGGAAAATATAAGTTCTCTGACAGGATTCGAACCTATATCTTAGTTCTTTGCAGACCATGCGTTTTTCAAGTGCGCCACCGAGACCGATGACGACAATTAGAAAATTTACTAATCTAAATCATGTACACAACCATACAGCAACCTAACTTTCAACTATGTTTGAATTTTGTCAATCATATCTAACAGTGTCAAGTTGGTTATAAATTATTAGTATTGTAAATATATATTTTTGTTTAATGTATATATTAATTTATGTGTTACAGTAGTGTATCGGCACTTATATTAATTGCAACCCTGTATCAACCTTATACTGCTGTTTCTGATTTTTTTAAGGTCTAAATCAATTTTTGTGATTTCAGAAAAAGAAAATGTACTAGTCCTAATGTCACCTTTTGCCAGCACCATACTTTATTATGGAAACGTAGGCATAGCACTTACAGAGAAAGTTCTTGAACATACACAAGTTCAGCAGTTGTTAAATTCTAATGATCACTTCGACCTCGTCATTTGCGAACACTTTTTTAACGAAGCTCACATGGGTTTTGCTCATCGCTTCAAAGCACCATTGATAATTGTAAGTGCAATGGGATCATTAGAATGGTCCGCTCATTTAGTAGGAAATCCATTTGCACTCTCAGTATATCCCAACACACTCTCTTGGTTTACGGATACAATGGGTTTCAAAGACAGGATTCTTAATACAGTATTTGGAATTTTTGAAAATGCATACAAGTATTTAGTGAGTCTTCCTGAGCAAAATAGGATACTGAAGAAATATTTCCCAACCGCACCCGAATTGAATGAAATCATGTACAATATTTCGTTGTTGTTAGTAAACACAAATTTTGCTGTTACTTCAGTATTTCCCGCACTTCCAAATGTGATCGAAGTTGGAGGAATGCATATTTCATCTAGCGAGAGCAAGGTGCCGAACGAATTAAAAACATACTTAGATGAAGCTACAGAAGGGGTCATATATTTTGGTATGGGTGGAAACGTAAATCCAGCAGTTATGGGTGAAGAGTTAAGTAATGACATTTTAAAATGCCTTTCTACACTAAATCAAAGAGTCTTGTGGAAATGGACAGAACTCCCAAACGTATCAAAAAATGTTAAAATTGGTAAATGGTTTCCTCAACAAGATGTACTTGGTAAGTTGGTATATAAAACGGTACAGTAAGAAATTATTCAACGTCAGAGGGTGCTATAATAGAGAACGCTATCAGTAATGGACTGTAACGAAAACTTTATTTGCAAAACAATAGTTCTTTATTTTCAACACTGATTACAAAAGCCTGTTCAACAGCTTGCAATTACAATACAATTTCAAAAAGCTCTCCTAACGCTTTATTCACTTTCTGAACCAATTTCTAACATTACAAGTATTATCTTCTTAAAACTACTATGTTGATCTTCATAATTATCTTATATCAATGCAATATGATTAATTTATGTTAGTTTATATCATCACCACGATAATTTATATCAAGACTAATTTATATCGACAGTACGCAGAAATTTATATCACATGTTTCAAAGTTTCAAACTAGACCATATCGTAATAAAAGCTCAAGCAGAACTAGTATTATAATCACCATTGCAATTAGATCTCAACTTCAGAACTGACTTACAACATTTGTGACCGCAAGCTTATACACATCTCAATTGTTCCAGACTAATCTAAAACATACCGGAATTTACAAATAACATCTCGAATGTACCTATTGTAATCTTTAAATGCAACATTGTACCTGTCAATCAAAATTCATCCAAAAGGTGTTGTTGTTGTTGTTGTTGTTGTTATAATTACATTTATTTCAGGCAATATCCAGGCCACTGGCCCATACTAGCCGTAGTAAAAATACAATATAAATAAATAAAATGATATTTTAATTAAAAAAAAGTAGAAACAAGTTGAAAATGCAAGGCATTGTCGCAACGAACTTCCAAATGTAGACTTACTTTAAAACAATTTAAAGAAATTAAAATTATTATGTTGTAATAATTATAAGTATTCAGATAAAATACAAAAATTTATAAACAACAAAAGAGACATTTTAATATATTTTATTTTATTGAATAAATATTTTAAAAGCTATATATTAGTTCTCATCAATAAGATAAGAATTATTTATTTTTTTTTTTATATGAATCTAATTATTTTGGGTAATCAAAATTTAAGTTTAAACAATGTCTATAATATTGGAATAATTGGCATGAAATGCCATAAATTGTTCAAATATGTGTCGCATATTGATTTTAAACTTATTTAAAATTTTAATTATCCCTGTGGATTTTCCAGGGGGCTCGGCGTCCCCGTGGCCCGATTTTAACTGATATCAAAACTTAAGCTCTGGACACCGAGCTGAATCGATTGATGTATCACACATTGATGTCCGACCATTAGAAAGGCCTCGGACACACAGACAGACAGACACACAGACAAATAGATTTCATAAACGAACGAAGTTCGTTGAAAATTCTAAACCTTGTTTGACTTTTCTGTTTGTTGAATTGAATGGCTCTAAAAAGGTGTAACTTCGTTAGCTCCGATACATTCGCTACTCGGATATTGATTTGGGCTTCATCAGTTTTCAGTCACGTTGGGTCCTTTGTTATCTTGATTGTTATATACCACAGGTTAGAGGTTAGGAAGGAGAAATATGCGGTTTGCTTTCTAGGATGTCTAGACAATTGATTCAGTAGAAGGGGATAATATGTGACTAAGTTTAGAAGAGGGAAAGCAAGGATCTAGGTCTATGCTTGTCTTAAAGTAGTTCCTTCGGTCAGGTGTTTCCGGGACGTTTTGGTTACAAAAACAGCGGTGAGGGGATCAAATGGAAGGAGTGTAGGTTGTGAAGGAATTTACCATGTCCTCTTAGGAATTGTATAGTTGTTCTGGCAGAATTGGGTATGTGAGTGGGGATTTCTGTGAGTATAAGAAAAATGTGGCGGGTGTGTCCGCTGGTATTTGATTGGGTCCAGGACGATTGCCAAGAATGAAGTAGGGAATTGTGAATACGGTATTTCGGTTCTTAGGCAGGGATATTCCGGTATGTACCAGTGAAGACTATTTTATCGTGAAGTTAGATTGGTCTTTGGAATTCGAATTGCGAATTTGTAAAGCAGTATGGTGTTGAATTTTGACGGGTGGGATGTTTAAGAGTGTGCACGGAGCGGCAGTGGAAAGCTTGGGAAACGTATAGTAGGTAAGGGCGCATTATAGGGTCAAGGATTTTTTGAGACTGGAGAGCGGTGAGTGGGAAGCATGAGCTTACGTCCTAACGGATGATAGGTATAATGATGTTATTCAGGATCAATTTTCTGGTGGGTTGAGTTTGTTGGATCGATTTAGGGAGGGAGTGCTGTATGTCATATAAAATTGTTTTAGTTTTGGAGCGGATTTTTTGCAGATGGATGGGCATCTTAAGTCGGGTTTCAAGAGTAATCTGCAATAAAGGAAACAGATTCTAAAAAAGTGATGGGTGTGTCAAGGACTACTAGAGGGGTGAATGAAGTCTTTTAGGAGTAATATTTTGGTTTTGGTAGAGGATATTGATTGTTTATTCAGAATGAATCAGGATTCAACATGTTTTATTAAGATATTGATTGTTATTTCTAATTCTGATCAAAACTTACCTTGGATGAGGCAGATAATTTTGTCAGCACAGACAAGGGTGTCAGTGTTAGGTATGTTTAAGTCAAGAAGAGAATCAATGAACAATTTGCATAGGGTTGGTAACTGAACGGATCCTTGGGGACGACCTTGAAGTATGGAGGTGGTATTAGAAAAACAATTGGCGTTAAATGTAGCAATGAGTGATGATAGGTAGGATTTAACGATTTTAAAGATATTGAAGAGAATTCTAAGGTTCTAAATTGGTTGAGAATATTAGGCCACCAAAGGTGATTGAAAGCGGAACGAAAATCAAAGAAAATGTCTAGGACGTATTTCTGATTAGAGAATGCAACTTTGGTGATGAGAGAATAAGCGGTTTACTTAGCGCTATGTTGTGGATAGAAGCCATATTGGTTGCTGGAGATGATCGAGTGGGAAGCCCTATGAAAAATGAATCTCTTTTTTCTAAATCATTCGAGACATCCTCGACAAACTTCGGACAGATGGATTAAGTGTGTATAATACACATACCTAGTGTTGATTTCTCCTATCAACGTATACATCTTCTGAAATTTACGTATGTGGGCGAGTTAGATTTTGAACCTCTTGGAGCGATTTTTTAAAAAGCTTTTCCAAAAAACTTCCTCTAACAAATTTATTTTATACTGAATTACAATGATTAAATTTACAAGTACGACGTTATGTTCATTAACGTTGGAGATCGAAATTATTCTAACTTGACTTTCACTAATTAAATAATATAAAATTATGGCGAGTAGCTGAACTGACAACAATGTTAAAGTTGAGAAGTTCTAGACTGACTGACCCTCTTGGGCTCTCGCGGGTATTTATGCTATCCCTGCCCCTCACATTGTTTGTGGGAACTGCAGAGCTAATATCTGCTTATTTCTGTATTTAATGCAATGTAACAATCTTAATTCTAATAATTGCCGTCTTATAACCAACTGTGACCTGCACCTGCTGTTTCACGTTACGTCTGGAATACAATGTCTGTTTCCGTTCTCACTGTCTGGCTTGTTGAACTTTTATTAACCTTTTTATTATGTCCTTTAATATTACATTGTTGCAACTAGCTTAAGTTTTAATAATTCTTAATGCTTAATGGTTCCATTAATTACATATATATTTTAGTTAGGGAGATATGTAACTGGCGTAGAACCAAAAACCGGGATTTTACATTTATCTGACTCAACACAAAACTGTATATAACTTTTGTTTGCGCTTAGACAATGAAATCATCCGCCGCCAACATTAGTCCTTCATAATCAAAACAACTGAATCACGGTTGTATTAATGGCAGTGATGACACCGCCTCTAACTTTTAAAAACTGAATATGGATTATATATAATACCAAATAATTTTACTTTAGATCAGAGTTTATAGTAAATTATTTTTCTTAAAGGGAATTATTCAATCTTATTGATGGAATTTACTAATAGAGAAACTATTAAAATAAAATGTAAATTTACGTATTTCTAAATGAACATCACAAAGGTTTTAACATTGACAAGAAAGTTCGAAAACCTTTAAAGTTAAGCGTACAGACATTTCTTAAAGCACGTGTATATCACATATTTATTACGTACAAATATTGTAGAATAAGAGACCTCATAGTAGTTATTCGCTGCTGCAACTACCAGAGGTTCGGTCACTCAGCAAAATCGCACTCAAACATACTGCGGTCGGTGTGTCGCGTCTCGCTGCACGCCCTCCCTAAAATCCGATGTATTCAGACAAACTTACCTTCCCGTGCCGCCTCATTGGAACTCATGCATATCCTACTAGAGTATCACATAGCAATTGTACTAGTCCAAGAACCATATCTCATCTGAAACAAAACCCCAAATCTACCTCCCAACGCGCGCATCTACTCACACCCCAACCCAATAGACCCGAAATTAACCACAGTCATCATCATTACAGACCCCCCCACATCGACGCGACCTACCTAGCCTCCCTTTCTTCTTTCCGGTTAATTGTAATCGAGATGCATTTGAAATCTGGCACTGCCTTCCTAATCTCGTCATACCTTCAGTTTCGAAAAAATATTAACATCTACATACACTAACTAGAGCGCATACTCAAAATAATAGGCGACAAACCAATTATTATTGCCGCCGACGTCAACGCCAAACCAATATTATGGTACAACAACCACACAGACCAAAGCGGTATCGCCCTTGAAGATTCATCCACCACCACCATCTCTGAATTTTAAATCCATTTTCCAATACACTCAATGAGAATCTAAAAAATTATAGCTCCAACATCGACCTTTCAGTAACTGCCCCATCAGTCTACAACCTCATCCACTTCTCGTTTGTTTTCCGAATTCTCCAATCAGCTTTGGTATCTTTCTCAATCTCCCGCAAAAGTCTCGTCATACAACGCAAGCCTTTGATACCGTCAAAGCTAACTGGGAATTTCTCCTTGTCACCTTGACCAAGTTCCCAACACTATAGCTAAAACTATAATCTAAATCACACTTACCACAATCAATAATACAATCACACACAAATACTACAACTCACGTCTTATAAACAACCTCTACGCACTTACATTAAAGAAGGAAGGCGAGAGAGACCATATTAACATCAAAAGGAAATAATACTACTATTCAACAATTGAAGAATATCACACTGATCAATGGACACCTACCGTAAACTTGCAAGACCCACTCAAACCCGCCTCCTAACTACTTCTACAGACTATCCACTAACCTTCTTTGAAAACACCATAGCTATTCCCTTTGATACAGAGATACCATAAATCTACCCAGATGTCCCTACCTAACAACTTATAGAAAATTCCCTTATGCCTTCCAACAATAATCCTGATTCCCTCAACATTGATTTCTTAGACTTACTAGTTTCCAAACTAAACCCCACAAAGCTCCATGACCCTATATTATAATTTGAATAAGGACCGCTATACTTGCGGCCACGTCTTCAATGCTGTATCCGAAGGTACTACATTGTCTATGACCCTACGACATAACCAATCTGATTCTCCAAAACAAAACCTAGACTTTCATTAGAGAACCCATCCACGTCCTTTTTCAGAAATGCCTGCTTTCGGGGACATTTTCCAACATGCTTAAATCTGCCTCCATAACACTACAAACCCGCAGACGATCCTCGCATCCGACTGGCCAATCGTTTTACTACCTATGCTCTGCAAACTCCTGGCACAAATCATCCTACTAAAGCTAAACTCCCATATTGAACAGCATTTCCTTTCGTCCCCAAATCAATACGGCTTGAGAAAGGGACACAGCACTGAACAAACCATACACTCCACAATCTCAGCAGTACAATCCTTTCCCTACAAATATGTAATCGCCTTGCTTATTGACTTCCGCTCCGTCCTGGACCTCCTCTGAAGGCCAAACCTTCCCAATCAACTGAAACAGGTCAACTTCCCGTCCAACCTTTTCCTAATTATAAAATTCTTCTTATCTGAACACTCTGATACTTCTGATACCATTTTGTCACACAACTCTTATTCTATGGATACCCACAGGGCTTTCGGCTCTCTCCTACTCTCTAGAATTGTGCCATTAATCTCGTACTTGACTTTGATATTCCCAAGGTTTCCACCTTTGCATATGCAGATGACCTTGCCTTCCTTATCCACGGTAACTCCCACACATCCCTAGAATACACAACTGCAGTCCATATAACGTCATAGATGCCTGGTACTCTTTCATCAAACAACTACAAAGGCTAAAATGATCCTGCTCAAAGGCTACCTTGACCAACGCCGATGCACAAAAACCTATATTCTTGGAACCCCTTTATCATTCTTCCTCAACTTTGTACTTAGTCCTAAACCTCAAAATAAAATTGAAAACACACACACATTGCAAAGTCCCGTACCAAAACAAACACAATCCTCAACAACTTACATCATGCCCTTACCAGGTCTGTACAACTCTCCAAACCTACTCGCAGAGTAATTATCGCTCAAATCATCATTCTTATCGTCTGACATGCCGTAGATTCCTCGTTCCCACTCGTTCCCTCTAGGTGTCTACTCAATCCCGTCATTCGGTCATACTTGCTTTACACCCCCAGAGCATACCAAACCACTTCAATCTCTTTACACACCCTGCTACAGATCACACTCATAGATATTCCCCTCTAATTTGCAGTCTACCGTCGTAATGTAACATTCAAACATCCTATAACTTTACACAACTCCCACACTATTGTACGAGAAGTATCACATGCTTCCCATCTCTGAAATCAAATTCCGTATCCTGAACCTTTGTCGCTTCTGGCAGCAACAATGGGTCCTCTCCTTAGCTGGCAGACTAACATCACTGACATCCCAGTTCACATCACCCTCTGCGGTAGAGCAACCATACAATTGCTGACCAGCCATGGTAGCTTTTGTGCCAAACTCCATTGTTTCAAGCACGCTCCTCCCCAATTCATTGATCGATCAATTTAACTTAGAAACTCTCATCTATCCCATTTACTACTGCTCGCTAACTACCCCACAACAAGCAATTAATCTAGGCCCCTACACCACGGTCCCAAACATCAATTTTCTAGTTACAGGCTTCCCTCAAGGATCATCTTATTCCTAAGAGCAATCTTCATCACTAAACCACCCATCACCACCAGTTTGTAACTTTGACACAGAAGCACACACGCACGTAGCATGCACGCACGCACACACGCACGCACACACATGCAAGTATGCATGTACACACGCACGCAGGCACTTACGCATGCATTCACGCACACACGCACGCACGCACGCACTCATGAACCCACTCATCCTCGCATGCATGTACGTACGCACGCACACACACACACACACACACATCACAAATTAACAGCTGTGGATGCCTCAAAAAGCACCACGCTAGCTCAACACCTTTCCCAAACATTACCTAAAAGAATACATTTACGACGGCAACCAAAGGGGAGACGTGCAGTCCACCAGCACTTCAATTACTTATTTATTTTTGTCAATCATTACCTAGATCGTACAAGGTGGGGCACGGGAACCTCCCACATTTCAACGATTGTCTGTGGTGGAATGGGCCATTCCACAGGGGTAGGGTTAGTATTGTTTGGAGGGGTGGATGATCTAGTTATCAGTAGTAACCATGCCGTGCACTGGAATGCAACGTGCGTTTGTTATAGTGAGTTTTATAAAAAATGGTGAATTTGTTATTGCGACACAAAGGATATTCCGTACGCGGTACAATTTGTTATCGTCTGCTAGTGTTCCCGACCGGAAAACAATTTTGTGTTGGGTGAAGAAATTTAGGGAAAGTGGATCTGCACTAAATGTGAAGAAGAAAGGCCATGTTGTGACCGTCAGAACCCCTGAAAACATCGGTAGAGTTGGGGCGTCGATTCAACAGTTTCCAACGCGTTCTGCGCGCAAACATGCTGCTGCTTTTCAGATTTTGACGAGAACAGTGAGGCGGATTTTGCATTGTAAACTCAAGATGCACCCCTACAAGATGATGATTGTGCAGGAACTGTCCCCAACGGACTGGGGGCGGCGTGTGAAATGTTGTCAAGCGATCCTTCGCAAAGTGCCTCCTACTGCAATTTTGTGGAGAAGCAACGAAGCTTATTTTCATTTTTCAGGGTGTGTTAATAAACAAAATTTTCGCTACTGGTCAAATAAAAAGCCTCGACAGCTTCACGGAACACCCCTGCACAGCCCAAAGGTAACAGTTTGGTGTACCGTATCGTCCGTAGGCATTATTGGGCCTTACATTTTGAGAGAATGGCGTCACCGCTACTGTTAACTCAAACCGGCACTGTGACATGCTTGAGAATTTTGTCAGGTCTAAAATCGAAGAATTTGGTCAAGAGCACGATCCACACAGCATCTGGTTCCAGCAGGATGGTGCTACAGCACACACTGTCCGTCGTTCACGCACTATTCTTCAGGAGATGTTCCCTGGAAAGGTGATCTCCTTGCGCGAGACGGTTGAGTGCCCCTTGCGCTCTTCAGATTTAAGCCCATGCGATTATTATCTGTGGGGTTATCTCAAGGCCGAGATTTTTAAAGTTCGTTCTAAAACCCTGGATGACCTGAAGACTGCAATTGAGGAAGAAATCGTGCAGATAACCCCCGCCACACTCGAGTAAGTCATGCGAAACTTTCAAGAAAGGCTCAATATGTGTGTCGCCCGCCAAGGCCATCATTTGAAGGCTATATTTTAAAAACATAGCTTACATTAAATATCCTTTCCAGAAAATAAAACTTTTTTGGAATATATCATTTAGTTTTGTTTTGCCAGCTTTTGAAATGTGGGAGGTTTCCGTCCCCCACCTTGTACAAACAGGATGGACCAATGGATTAGGTATAGTTAACAATAAATTGTATTGAATGAAAAAAATGAATAACCTTAGGAGTATATTGATTACTTTTCATGAAACCACTGTAAGCTAGCCGGTACACCATTTATTTGTTATGTCTCTCCGTCTCTTGTAAAGTAACAATTATTAGCTTACGTAATGTTATTTTAGCACGCAACAGAAGCACAAATAAAAAATTACTAGATAAAATGAGTAATTTCTTGTATTTAAAAATATGAAGACGCTGATAGATTAGCTAAGCAGGGGTCAGGAATTACATATTTAGGGCCTGAACCGTGTATAGGTTTAATGAGGTAATCGGTGGAGTCAGAATTAAAACTTTGGGTGTTGGAGGGGGGAAAACGAGTGGAGAAAAGGAGGGGATAATGACAACTGGGTCGGGCGAGTGAAAAATGGTATGGCTAATGAATAAAGATAGGAATACATTTAACGTGTTGGTGAAAATTCTCACTGGTCATTGGAAATTACAGAAACACCTGGTCCTGCTGGGTGTCGAAACTGAATCTACCCAACCTGTGAAAGGCAGGAGGAAACTTGTCTACCACATCGGGAAGTATGAGTGGTATATGAGGTTAATATATAGGATCCTGGGTTCATGCAGCTTGTCGCGGAAGGAGTTGATCTTCCTTCGCTGGTGAGACATGCAATCTTCTATTAGAGAAACTGGCAGGTTCGCTATGGGAGGACAATAGGGCTGAAATAGAGGAATCTGATAGTGAGGATTAGATGGGTGGTCATATGGGTTGGTAAAAAAGACCAAAAGGTTTATTTGTTGAACTACAATCGTTCCTCCTAATTTATTACTAATGATAATAATCTGAAAAGGTTTCTTTTTTATGTTAAACAAAGATAACGTATATGTTTATTCTCTTACAAATAATAATTTTTAAGGGGAAAAGTGTTTTTTGCTTGCTTTTGGTATTTCAATTAAGACTGAAATTAACATCGTATTATATATTTGTTTCAGCACACCCTAATATGCGCCTTATGATATCACATGGAGGATTTTTTGGTCTACAAGAAGCTATTTACAACGGTATTCCAATCATAGGTATTCCTATGTTTGGCGATCAAGAATCAAACATAGCCATGGCCGTATCGAAGGGATATGGTCTACAAATACCTCTAAACGAGCTGTCGGGCCATACATTGTGTAACGCCATTAATGAAATATTATCAAACTCAAGGTAATGTTTTAAGTTTTTTTTACATATACTGATGATTTAAAAAAGTTACAGTTTGGAAGCGCGTAGGAGATCTAAAGTTATGAAAGATCAACCCATGAAACCTCTTGAGAAAGCTACTTTTTGGATAGAATATGTGATAAATAACAAAGGTGCGCCATATTTGCGTTCATCTGCACTAAACCTAAATTGGTTTGAATATTATTTAATTGACGTAATCCTATGCATGATATCAGCAATTTGCGTTGGTATAATAATAATTATTGCTGTATTTAAACTCTTATTTAGAAAAGAAAAAGGAAAACGTATCAAAAAGGATTGAAAAATGTTCGAATTCGTATTGTATTATTATATTTATTTTTTTATTAAAGAAGTTTAAAACCAAGTCTACCTTGTTTATTTAAAATGTTCACGTTAACATATCGTACACATAAACTTAAAAGCTTAAATGCTGGTACAATGTTTGGTATGAAAATTACAAGATATTTGATTTGTTACTTTGGTTGGGATCTCATCATACAAATTTTTTGTTAAGTTGCTTGTTTCACGCAAAAGAGATAAGGGGTATTAGTACAAACATGGAATGCTGGCTCAGGAAAACAATCTCTGCCGTGGCTTGGTCAATTTCAGTCGTGAGTAAAAAGGTTGCATGGAGGTTGTGAAAATGGTGAAACACTTACCCTAGCTTTGCAATATTGTGTGAACCACTTGTATCTTATTCAGGTTTTGTACAATGGTATTGATTTCTTGTTCCTATACGAGACATAAATTGAGAGAACGTTATTTCTCCAGTGAAATATAAATTATGAATGAGTGAAAGTAGTCATTGGGACTCCCTGGCGCCAAATGGGAGGGGTGACTTTTATGACGTTTTTCTGTAGAATTTGAATATGTTAACATTTTTAAGGTAGGTTAAGCCGTTTTCAAAACATTTTTGAAAAATTTTTTGAAAAAAACAGGCAAACCCATTCTAGCTGCTGTAACGCGCCATATATGTAAGCATACATTAATCTTATGTTTTATAAGATTATTTAAAATATGGGCACTGCGCGGTAACTATATCAGCCTGGCATTTCCAGCCTGCTGATAAATATAGGGTGCTTAGCCAGGAAGTCATTTCGAATGAATCTGCACCTTGCCGAAGTTCTAAATTACTAGAACAGGTGAAATGGCTTGCGTGTTCTAATGAGCTAAAGAGCCAAACTACAGGTCCAACCAAAGTAGTAGGGTCATTAGTGAGGAAACAGACAGACAGATCCACCGAAAGAAAGCAGCGGCTCTTTCGGTACTTAGATTGGCAGAAACCATAAGGGTCGGTATGGCAATCTAAGACACACTACCGCTATGTGGAAGGCAACGGGAAACCACCACATTAACTCCCAAGTACACAGCGTACTTAAATTGTAACAAACATGATGGCATTCTCTGGGGTAAAAGATTCCGGAGTTAAAATAGTCCCCCATTCGGATCTCCGGGAAGGGACTACTTCGGAGGATGCGATCGGAAAGTTAAAAATAAGAGTCGGGAACATTCTGCGAGTCGGAGCGTGGAATGTTAGAAGTATGAAGCAAGTAGGTAAGCTAGAGAACCTAAAAATCGAAATGAATAGGTTATCACTAGACATAGTAGGGATCAGCGAAGTTCGGTGGCCAGAGGCGGGGGTTTTTGGAGTGAAGACTTCAGGGTAATTCATACAGGAGCAGAGGACGGAAATTTGGGTGTGGGGATAGTTATGCGGAAAAAGATAAGATACTGTGTAGAAAATTACTTACAAAAGAACTAAAGAGTACTCATGGTTAGATTAGAATCTAAACCGGTAAACACAGTAATAATACAAGTATACATGCCCACCTCTAGCTACAGTGACGAAGAGGTAGAAACCATCTACAAAGATATCGAAGACATTAAGATACGTCAAAGGACATGAAAATTTAATAATTACGGGGATTTTAATGCAGTGGTAGATGAGGGTAGGGAAGGAGCGGTAGTAGGTTTATTTGGTTTAGGAACGAGAAACGATAAAGGAAATAGACTGGTAGAATTTTGCGACAAGAACAATTTAATCATCACAAACACATTATTTCAACATCATGCTAGAAGACGATATACGTGGAAGATGCCAGGAGATATAGGAAGATATCAAATAGATTACATTCTTGTTAGAAACGGTTTAGGAATCAAGTAAAAGACTGTAAAAGCTACCCAGAAGCAGATATAGACACTGACCACAATATCGTAATTATTAACGCTGCACTTAAATTTAAGAATGTGAAAAAAAGAAACGGAAAAAGGCACTTGGACTTAGAGAAACTAAAAGACAAAGATATTCAAGAAATATTCGAAAAAAAGTCAAATGAATTGCTGAATGATATCGGGAAAATATCTGATACTAAGGAAGTAGAAACAGAATGCAATAACGTTAAATCCAGCCTAGACATAGCGGCCAGAGATATTCTGGTGTATACACAAAAAGAAAATAAGAAACCATGGATAACAAACGATATCCTGAATTTAATAGAAAAAAGACGAAAATACAAAAATAAACCAGACAAAACAGAAAAACAGAGATACAAAGCCATAAAATGGGAAATTATTCGAAAATGCAGGAAAGCTAAAAAACAATGGATTGATGAAAAGTGCAAAGAGGTACAAACGAAGAAGGAAATAGGAAAGACAGACGAAGCATACACTTTTTGTTAGAATGAATTTTAGGGATATAAAACCGTATAGCAAAAATATAAGGGACGCAAAAGAAAACGTAATTATAGAAAACGTAGCGAAAGTGGGTAGATGGCAAGAATATATAGGGAATTTATATGCAAGAGGGGAACTAACTGCATTAGAACAGGGATCAGACATTGAAAATGATTATTTGGGATATCCTATAATTTGAATTAGCATTAAAGGGTCTGAAAAATGGTAAGGCGGCGGGTACAATTAAGATGCAAGCAGAAACTCTAAAATCCGCTGGACAAGCAGTAACAGAACGTCTCTTCCAATTTGTAAGCTATATGTATGAGACAGGCGAGATATCCAAAGATTTCAAACGTAGCATCATAGTAATTATACCAAAAAAGAAAGGCACGGATAGATGTGAACATTTTCAAACAATAAGTTTGACAGCACACGTGTCAAAAATATTAACTAGAATTGTGCAAAGACGAATGGAAAAACGGACGGAAGAAATACTAGGAGGAGACCAATTTGGGTTTAAGCGAAACAGGGGAACACAGGAGGCTATTTTAGCTCTGAGAGTGATAATGGAGAAAACAATAGAAAAAGGGAAAAGCATGTATATAAGGTTTGTAAATCTGGAAAAAGCATTCGACAATGTAAAATGGAAAAAATGTTTGAAATACTCAAAAAGATTGGAATGAGTTATAGGGATAGACGAATAGTACATAGCTTATACAAAGAGCAAATAGCAGTAATAGAATTAGAGCAGGAACGTAGAGAAGTAAACATTAGGAAAGGGGTGAGACAGGGATGTGCCCTATCCCCATTGATTTTTAACTTGTACATAGAAGAGGCAATGAATACTGTCAAATGCAGGAAGACATTTGGAATTACTATGCAGGGACAAAAAATTAATATGCTTAGATTTACAGATGATGTAGCGGTATTAGCGTCTAGCAAGGAAGAGTTAGAAGCTGCTCTTAATGAAATGGAAACGGTTCTAACCGAGAGATACGGTATGAAAATTAACAAAACTAAAGCTAAAGTTCTACTATGCAAAGGTGGGAAAATAAATCAAAAACAAGAATACAAGTATGTAACACGAACTTACAAGAGGTTAAGGATTTCTGCTACCTAGGAAGCCAAATAACGCAAGATGGGAAAAGCACCAAAGATATAAAACAAAGATTGGCACAAGGTCGTGCTACATTTAACAAGAAAAAACAACTACTGTGCTCAAAGACCACAAACATAGAAATAAGGAAAAGATTGCTTAAAACATATGTGTGGAGCGCAGCACTGTACGGCTGTGAAGCCTGGACAGTAGGAGAAGCGGACAAGAAAAAGGTAGAAGCCTTTGAAATGTGGTGCTAGAGACGTGTGATGAAGATTTCATGGACAGACAAAGTTAAGAACGAAGAGGTACTAAAAATGGTAGGGAAAGAAAGAAATATGTGGAAAACGGTAAAAACTGGAAAGATATGATGATAGGCCACATACTACGGCATGAGGAAATAGTGCGGAATATAGAAGCAGAGATAGGAAAAAAGGGAAAAAGAGGCAGACCTAGGCTAGACTACTGCACACAGATAGTAAAAGATGTAGGCTGTAGGGGTTTCAGGGAGATGTGTAGGCTAGCCCAGAATAGAAATCAATGGAGGTACGCATCCAACCATCCAACCAATCCCAAGATGGATAAACTAATGACGAAAAAATAACTGTGCTTAAACATGATGAGTATTATAAGTAACTACAAGAATTGGTTGGGCAATGTTCTCGAATAATGTTAAGTGTGTTAAAGGATTTACTGAAAAACCATTACTTCGTCAAATGTCTAAGTGTTGGGGGATCTTGGTAGCCACAGGTTGCTTAACCCCCTTCACTGAATCTTGGTGAAATAGAGCATAAAATTAGAAAACAATAGAAAGGGAACGAGCTGTATACACATGCTGTGTGAGAAATTCAGAGAACTATGTAGGCTAGCTATGAATATAAATAAGTGCAGGTACGTGTTTAACAGTTTTGAGACCGAAAACTTAATGACGAAAAAATAAGCGCATATAAATCTGATGATTTGTATAAACAACTAGTTGTTGGTTGCGAAATATCTGCACCTAATGATAACTGTGCAAAAAGTATATTGGAAAATATATTAAATCGGTAAATGGTTACATGTTGGGGGAACTTGGCAGCCACAGGCTGCTTACCTCCCTTCACAACCGCTGAAGGTCTGAGAAATAGGATATATAACTGTAAAACAATAGAAGGTGGCCGAACTGCATCTAACAAAAAAGAATAGCGCATATGAGGAAAGACGACAAGCATAGAACAAGAAGAAAATTGTTGAAAGCATATGTGTGGAGCACAGCACAGTATGTCTATGAAATACGGGCAGTCTGAAACGCAGACAGACACACGGTAGCAGCCTTTTGAAATGCTGTACTTCAGATGTATGACGACGATAGTATGAACAGACAAAGATAATAACAGATGGGTTATAGAAATAGTAGGGGAACATGGATATCTGGGTAAACAGAGAATTAGAAGGACGGAATACGTCCTAAGGTATTTTTGGGGAATATATTACAATATATTACAATATATTACAAGCAGAGATATGAAAAAAGAGGTAGATGTAGACCTAGATCAGATAGTGATAGATGCAGACTGTGCAAATTTCAGGGAAATGTGTAGGTTAGTTCGGAATAGGAAACAAAGATGGTATGCGTCTAACCAGTTCCAGGACTGAAGACCTAATGATTACGAGCTAGGAAAGTCAGTCAAGGGGACGGGTAGTTAGTTGATGTTTAGATACGCGTGGATACAGGTGGCTATGCCAGCTGTCTATGCCGAGAGTGTATCAGATACCTCTGGGATAAAAGCTTTGATATTTACTCTGTAAATATCAATTGCAGATATTTGCTAGATGTGTTTTAGAGAGTTAGCGAAGTATTATGTAATTCGTTACGGGTAATGAAGATGCTTTTGTTACGTAATTTAATGTGTTGACGATTGTATCACTGTAAACTCCGTCCGAGGATAACGCGGTGAAGCCACCCGGCACACTGGTAGGTATTTATACGCTTGCACCTGCAAGGACTTCTAGAACGTAAGTGTTGCCCTTTATTTTAATCAGATAATTTGTATAAATCTATGCGCTAGCACGTGCTGTAATCGGTTCGCGTTAAGGGGTGTTTAATTGGGCGTATTATAAAACACTATAAACATTGTTAAGTTGACTTTTTATTACCAGCGGTACGTATCAAGTAATCTCTGTATGTATTTCAACGGTTAATAATAAATGTTATATTGCCCTCGGCCTCTTATTGTATATTTGCTAACCTGAACCCCTGAGAACTTTCTTTGTGCTCGACACGGATTGACGTCTACACTGCATTATCAGATTTTGTTGTTTTTACTAATAAAATTTTTAGTACTAAAAACCAACGCCAATATTATACTTTGTATTAAAAGATTTAAACAGAAACATTAAATTTACTAAAATTTAATTATTCTTTGGTTTATATGCAAATTAATTAGAATATCGCCTGATCGATGATTGCCTTTCTCTATTTACAAAATTCCCTTTGTAATAGATAGAGCATATTTAGAAATTTATAATTAGTTATCTTCATATTTACAGAACATTAATTAGTTAAAGCGTATGTAGGTACTACCAATTGATATAAATATAATAGGGTTTCGGAGAAAGCAGTATTATTAGAGAAACGCTATATTACACAAACTGACGATAAGTTGGAACATTATTTTGAAATGGTAACGTACTAACAGATTAATTAATTAATTTAATTTCATTAATTTGTATTACTTATAGGCTGAATTCCATGATACATTGCTGTTATATTTTAGTAAGGATCCCTTATAATAAAGACCTCAGGTTTAGAAATAGCTTTAGGCTTAAATATTATAAATTCCAGCGGCTGTTATAATAATTGAAAGGTCCTACCTTGCAAACCTAATACAATACCCTTTAAAAACTTATGTCGTTTATAGATTGACGAATCTGATAAATTCAAATAGAATATTATTCTTTAACTTAAACAAAGAAAAGCAATTTTCAGTTTGTAAAACTTAATATTTTTAATATTTCAGTGATTGACAAGGTTTATAGAAAACGAAACGTTACAAATAGCCAAATTATTTTCAAATGTGATTTTTTCAAAGATTGCAAGTAATTTTAAGTAGTCTGGAGACAACTATTGTATTGAAATCCATTTCGGCTCAATTTAGGTTACCCGGTCTTTTGTCAATGGCAGACAACTGTCGCCAATAGATATTGTCAACAATTTCAGTACTTAAAATTCCAAGAATGTACAACACATTTATACCGTTAAAAAATAATTGCTATCCTTGGCACTCATCTTAAAAGAGGCTGAATTTGGTTTCTGAAATCTTGTTTTGGGAGGTTCTGTTAATAGTTATTGGCTAACAGAAATATGACATAAATAATAATTAAGAGTAGGGTTGATATATAACTTAAGGCATTAGTCAAAAGACGGATATTCCAATGGGGTTTTCAGTTTTAAAAACGTAGAAAGAAAGGTAGCGTTCTTCGGCGTAGCAGATATGATATCAAACTTAGTATCACGTTAGTAAAAGTGGAAAGGAGTAATTAACTCATTCAGTTCGCGAGGGTTTATGTCCGTGTGTTCGCGGATTTATAAGTGATATTAAAGTATATAATAAAAAGCTTGTGTGCGTGTGGCGTACAAGTTAAGCTATCTATCCTGCTGGGTACGTGTGCCAATGAATTATTTGAGTAGTTGCAAAGAACAAGAGCAACAAACGAGATTCTCCACTCCAATTTAAGAGCTGTTCTGGATTGGAAGGCAAGCCATCTAACGATTGATGATTTTTAGTAAGTAAGTTTTTATATTTAAGCTAGCAAAACGAATTTTTAGTTAATATATTTTTAGGACGTTTTGGCCATTAACCGTAGGATTAATTTACTGTAATATTTATAGTATAAGTCTTTTTCCATATAAAGTGTTTGGGAATTGCTTTATGTACATAAAATTATCATAACGCCACATCAACCATTCAATCAAGTTTCTAAATTAAAATCAACGAATTTCCTAATGCAAGAGGTTCACGTTTATTGCTCTGTTGATTAAATAGTTTTTGTTTGTCGTTGATTAAGTCAATAGTTTTTTTTTTATCATGAAAGTTGCATACGTGGTCAAAAAGGTAAGAAATGATTAAAAGAAACAATTTTCCTCCTTCGGATGACAAGTCTCTGAAGGTTTTGCATGAACATTTGGACATTCTCGACTTGTATGGTACCCTTGATAATTGTTTTTAAGCCACAATATTTATGAAAGGTAAGTGCCAAATATTTTGTAGTATATTATATATTAATGTAGCCCCCTCTGCAAAATTTTAACCCTCTAAACGATCCACGACCTTCCGCTAGCTAGTGCCGGTGACCACCTTTAATTTTTGTTTTACAGGCCGCCCCCATTTTATAATTTTAATGAAAATAATATTCTTAGTAACTTTTCTGGCTGTAACAAAGTAAATTATAAACGATTATGAGAAATATAAAAGAAATGTTTGTAATTTGTGATTTTTATTGACGCGTATACTTGCAGTTAGAGTTTTTGGTGATTTATTTAAAGGTAGATGATTTGGAAGAAAGCGGGCAAACTCAAAATAGCTGCAACAAGGCTAGTTGAACTCGTTAGTATAATATTTTTAACTTTCCAATACTTCTGATAATTAATGTAATTCTAGAAAAATGATCTAGAACAAATACTTTAATGTCTCAAGGATGCTTTAGACTAGGTCGAAAATTAATTGTTTTCTTGTTGGCTTAAGATTTAAAAAATTTGCGCTGTATGTACGGCTCCCAATCAAACTTACGAATATTCTATTATTTTATATAGTTCACATTTACAATAAAATTGAACTTAAGTTGTAAGTATTTTTATTATCAAAAACTTTCGTTGGTGGTAAAATTTCGATTTTAAAGTCGAATAACTCGAAAAGTAAATGAGATATCGAATAGTGTATGGAGGAGGGGGTAGCAATACAAAGAAATTGAGTGGTTTGCAAATCATGTTGTCCGAAAAACCAGAGGAAAGAGAAAAATTGATAAAGTATGTGCTTTCGGCTTCTAGTTTTAACTATTTACCTGTAAATTATTTGGAGATTGTAGAGGAGGAAAACAACCAAGATACAATAAAAATCTTACACAAGTGCTACATTAAACCAGGTAGTACATATTTTACACAATCTGCAACAGCATATTCTACTATTCCAAAAAAAATAGTCATTTTGGAATAGGGGTTGATAGATACGCTTAACATTCGTCCAGAAGTTGTACGACAACGCGTAAATATTGGCTATAAACACTATCCGTTTACGCTAAAGGAAATTACCCCATTATGCACGCCATACGCTGTAAGTGGAAGTAGAAGAAATGGACGCAAAAAGGCGAAAGTTGGACTACATGGAAAACACTGCGACAATACACGAACAATACAAAGATGTGTTAGACAAAGAACATCTTATGAGAGAAAATGAGAAAGAATTAAAAGATTATTTTATGAGCCGATGGACTGACTTAAATACATCCTGCTTCTACAAGCTGTATGCATTTGTGGTTAGTAAGAAAGACTCTTTTAGTTATGTAGGCGTCCTTGCGAAAAGGATGGTACTAAATCTGTATACTTTTTAAAAGGTTATTTTAAAACGTATTTATCAAAATGGCAGATAACATAGACAAACTAGGAAATGCAGGTTTCGTAACCTTGGCGTACACCACTTGCAAGGTTTCCGCTAAACATTGTATATTTGTCTAGTAAAGAATCTTTTGGATCATTTAAAACCGAGGGTCTTACAACCTATAACGACCATATATGCCCAAAAGTGGTGGACATGCAACTGCGCAACAGTGAGTGGGAGAATAAGGATTCCCTCCAATACCGACAAAAAGAAGTCGATCAAGCTAACAAGATATGTATGCAGGATATAGTGGGAGAGCTGTGATTAAAAGATTGTCACAAGCAACAAGAATTACACGAATGAATTGATCTGGTTGTCGGTGGAATCGAAGATTTTATATATAGAGACAAACTTCGGTACATTTTGCAATTCGAAAACCTAGACGCTCTCCATGCATCAAACTATTGGTTAGAAAAGGAGATAGAGGACTTGGGTGTCGATTTAAATTTTAAGCTGCAAATAAAATTAGATAAATTTAAAACCACTCCAAACAAACATAAAGAAAGGAATGTCTTCTGTGTATAACTTTGTATTAAAATTGAGTTTAAATGGCTCCATGCTTGGCATTAAATATTTTTAAATTTTGTTATGTATGATGCCAGAATAAAAATTTTAGAATAGTATTACATTGCTCTTTATTTATAAAAGGCTATGACATCAACGCGAAATAGCAGTCGCACAGAGAGGGGTGCGCATGGACAGTGCGCATGGACAGGGATGTGTCTGAGCGTACACGGGAAAAACGGAAGTTAACAGTCACCAAGCATCTAATTCTTTATTTGGGTGATATGGAGTAGTTGTCGGTGTATGTATCCGGAGTAAAAAACACGATTTGTACACACAGCTTATTAATAAAATTAGTTTATCGAGCAAAGATGACGAGCGCAACGTCATCCCTGGAAGTATATCAACCTACGCATGGGGCATAAAGATATAGGTCTAAGATAGTTGTTTATATTTGTACACATTTTGTAAATCTATTGTATATATTAGTTTTAATATTCCATAATCTTAAGTTCCTCTCCTACCTTCCCTTCTTCCAAATCCTTCTTGCTTCTATCCTGGTGGACAGAGTATACGTGTTATCTCCACGTGGTGTTCGCGGGACACGGCGGTTTTAGATTTATCGGGAAATGGTTGGTTAAAGCATATGTCTTGGCATTATAATTTGAATTAGGGCCGCTATACTTGCGGCCACGTCCCCAATGCTCCACCCGGAGGTACTACATTGGGTTTAAACGCGAAAAATAGTCGTGCTCCTAATTTATTCTTACTTCTTAGTTGATTCACCCTAAATAAAAACTAAATAAAAATCTAACAAACCTAAAAATCTAACAAACCTAACAAACTCTAACAATCTAATAAACCTAAAAATCTGACAAAAACTGGAACAAAAACAAAACAAAAACTAAAAACAGGGTTGTAAATAATGGTATCCCTAGCGCTGACTTTCGAGTGTACCCGATCAACAAGCAAAAATGAGAGGGGGAGGGATCCGTAATACCGGATAGCAGACGCCGGTTCTGCTTACCAGTGCGACCTGAAGGGTCGTCTTAAAACTATCCAAATCTAGCTAACCAATTTAAATCCATCCCTAGCTTTCCTATCGTTCCCTAACTGATTTACATTATGATTACAATCTTCGCAATTCTGCTCGTCCTTCCCAAATATATACTGCAACCAAAATGGCGACAGAACGTCAAACAAAACAAATAAGCCACATAATACATGCTATATATAAATAAATATAAAGTGTAAATATAAAATATAAATAAATATAATTATGTAAATATATAAATAAATGTTTAATAAGCGTTAAGCATATAGCAGTGCACAAAATAGCGAAAGCATCACCCTATTTATCAGGTGCACTCGCACAAGCATTATGTCGGCTAGCGCCTTTACACACCAAACGTGCTTCTTAAATTATTTCAAAACTACTAATTAATGTAAATCAATGCTTGTGCGAGTACAGCCGCCACATTTTAAGTCTTACCTTGATAATAAAATTCTCCAGCATCCGAAGATCTGGTCGTCTGTAACTTACTTCTAAAGGTGGGACGGGTGCACTGCTAAAGTCCTGGTGGGTATGCACTAAATGTTTTGGGGATCACAATCACTATCACTATCACTTCACTTTCAAGTCCTGGGGATGCGCGGTTGCACTCTGTTTTATTATCCTTGTTTACTTTATTGATTTAATTTAATGAGGGTTTATGATTTATTTGTTATTGTTTATTTGGTATTATTTATTCCGATTTTCCGCACATAATTATGAAGATAGGCAGTGATTGTATTAATGGAGTGGGGTTTCTCGTGCATATTGGACATTTTGGTATAATTATCTTTTTTTTTTTTTTTTTTTTTTTTAATATCAGGTTTTGGTTATGCTCGTATCCTTACTCACGCCAAGTCAATCTAAAATTTTCAATCCTCCCACCAACCCCACCGAATTTTTACACGCGGTCGTCATTGATTGTCTAATCTCGCGACCCTTCCCGCGAATTCTTTTAAGGCTGTCCAGAACGCCTTCTGGTGAACCACTTCCCGACTTCCTCTAGGCTCTTTGGCCATGCCAGACCTAGGATAGCTAGTTTGCTATCAGCCAACCCTCGATTTCCCGCCTCAAGCGGGCAGTCGAAGAGCACGTGCTCTGCGCTTTCCGCGCCCTCACCGCATTCGCAGCGGTCGCTATTGGTTAGACCGAACCTTTGTAAATACGCCTTCAGGGCGCCGTGCCCTGTTATCAACTGCACCATTTTGTGATCGAGCTTAACCTCGATCTTACCTCTGGCTTCTATGCTCGGTATGAATTTGTGGGTCAACCTGCCCGTGGCAGCGTTGTTCCACCTCTTCCCATTGTCGAATTGATTTTTCGCGCAGCTTTCTTTTGATTAAAGACCTCGGTATCGACGAATGTGATATTCGAAAGTTGCCCGTCGCGGCCTCTTTAGCTAATTCGTCAGCCCTATCGTTTCCTACGTTACCATTGTGCGACCTGACCCAACAGAACTTTAAACGTCGAAACTCTAGCGCCGTACGCGCTATCCTCCAGACGTCCGCTTGGAGATCTGTCGAGGTGTTCATGTTTGTTAAAGCCGTTAGCGCCGATTTACTATCACTGATTATATAATACTCGTCTCTGCCCGTATGGTTTATTACGTAATCGATAGCCTCTCGTATGGCTACCAATTCGCACTGGAAGATAGTGCACCAGTTCGCGAGTTTGGTTTGAAACCGAAACACCTCCTTTCCTGCTTATACACGACAAACGCCGCGCCTGCTTGCCCATCGTCCATACGTGAACCGTCCGTATAAATTCTGATACCCATCGCGTCCTCATCACCTTCGACAAACTCGATCCTCTAATATCAGCCGGGTGCCCTAACTCAGATACAACAATCTTTCTTGCAATTTCCTATTACCAAGATTAAGATCTTCGATAATTTCGCGCCCTTTTCCTATATTTATTAATCGTCTATCTCTAATCTCCTAACGACATATTCGATAGGGAGAGACCTACTGATCACCAGGACAGCCTCCGTGGAGGTGGTCCTGTACGCCCTCGCCGCTTTTACCGCGGTTATGCGTTGTACGCTCGTCAATTGACGCATCTCCCGGACTTTACAACCTTCTGCCCATACAGAAGCTGCGTACAGTATTGCCGGCTCAATTGCTCCGGCATAAACCGTCCTCAGCGATTCGCCCCTGAAACCCCACTTTATTTTAGCCGCCGCCATCATTTTATTTGATATTTCGCCGCCCTTACTTTTTACGTATTGTACGTGCGCTTTCCAATTTAATTTATTGTCGATCTTGACGCCGAGGTAGGTAATACAATCTTTAAACGGATTTTCTCCTCCTAGCTCTAACCTAGGAGGTCTCTGTCCTGGTTTCGTGCCGAAATAAAGCGCCTCTGACTTCGCCGTGTTAAATTTTAATTTTACCGCCTGCGACCATTCGTGTAATTTATTAAGCGCCTCGTTCGGTTTTGTGCGCATATCCATTAACAATCTCGATCTTACAATTAAAAGTGTGTCATCTGCAAACCCGACGATTGAGCATCCTGCGGGCAACTTGACCCTAAAGATGCTCTCATACAACAACTTCCAAAATGTGGGACCAGAACATGACCCTTGCGGGCATCCCCTTTCCACCTCACGCGACCATATGTCTTGGCAGCGAAAAAAAGGTTTTAAAGATGGAGTTAAATAAGGATAAGCAAAAATTAGAGGTTTGGGTCTTTAAAAGGCGTAACTTTGTAAGGGGTGGTTCTATTTAAAATCTATTTGCAGATTTGAGCTCCCTAGAAAAATCTAATATTAGTTGATACCAAACAAGATATATTTATCTTAAAAGACGCGGATAATAAATACAATATATCGCTGGTCAATAAAAAGGTTGTATGGAAATTCAAAGACGAATTTGTTGGTAGTAGGGTTAATTCCTACTGTATTGTAAGTGAGAAAGACACGATTAAAAAGATTAAAGCGGTCTCAGTAAGTGTAGTTAAGAATATTAATGTAAATAGTATTAAGGACATTGTACATAATAATTCTGGTGCCCTTATGCATAGCATGGTGTGTATTCGAAGTCATAAACATTAACTTTATGCACAATTAATGAATAAAATTAGTTTGTCGGGCGAGGATAACAAAAAGTACGTCATCCCTAATAGTACAGCAACCTACGCATGGGGACATAAAGATATAGGATAGTTACTTATATATGTATATATTTTATTATGTATGTAGTAGCATGTAAGTTACTTATAAGACATACCCACCATCCCCATCCTTAATAATCCCTTCACTCCCGGCGAAATGTGTTTACCTTCACGTGGTGTCGCTGGATGGTAAAACATACTGTTAGATTAACGACAATATGTCTTATTGATCCTACAACCTATAACGAGCATATATTCCCAAAAGTGATGGGCATGCAACTACGCAATAGTGCGTGGGAAAATAAGAATTTTCTCCAATAGGAAATTAAAGTTTTCATGTGCGTTGCACCAGCCATTGGAAAATGGTAAAAATGTTACACCTATAAAGGTGATTATTAATTGTGGTTTAGAAAAATAGAAGTTTTCTTGGACTAAATAAAATAGCTGAGACTGATTAATGTATTAGGCTACATATTCTCGTACACATCCACAAACATCTGCTTACGTACACGTACGAACATGACGATGCCGGTAGTTTTTGTTTAACAAATAGTAGGAAAGATACGTTAGGTGTTAGTGTGTGGAAGCCTATCGGATCGTTGGATTCAAAAAGAACGGTGCGGCGGAATGTATGATGGTTTCCGTTAGAATAATCGAAAATGGTTAATCGATCGTATTAGATGTTTAAATATGCGAAGTGTAAAAGCCTACATGAGTAAAATTTAATTATCAGACACAAAAAAGTGCGCGATGTGCTATATTTATAAGAAAAGTATAGAATGATGCTTTGCAGCGGTTCTAGCAGTAAAAAAAGACGACTGACTTTTTTAACCAACTACAAGAATAGCAGTAGCGCAAAGAAGGGGTATGCATGTATTATACAGCGCGCTATTACTATAAAATATGTTAGTTTACGGGTAGATCGAACGTGTAATTGATCACGACTTATAGCTCCCTCGGAAGTTTAAAAATTCTGAGACCATTGTCATTTGAAAAATGTTTGGAAATTATCAGAATAGGAGCGGGTGGAAGTATAAGTTGGACGGATGATTAACCGAGTTTTTCTATCTTGTACGAGAAAATCGGAAGTCAACAGACATCGAGCATCTAATTCTCTATTTCGGTGGTATCGAGTACTTGGCGGTTTTAGAAATAATTACGTGCTACCGACCACAATGCGGATTTGGTTTTAGGAAATAAGCAATCTACAAAAGTACGGAATACTTGGTATTAATGCTAATTGGTGTAGTGACCTCGCGTGTGCACTCTTCGAGTGTCTTCGGCAATCTTCGATTGTTTCCAAAATATATATAAACCATGGCGCTATCCATGGAAGCTGGTCGAAAAAAAAATGTCATCCGAAAATATTTTTAATTGCAACTCTTGTGATGCTTCCTATACCTGGAAAGATGCTCTCAAACGGTACCAAAACAAATGTGGTGGTGTAACATCGTCCATGGTTAAGCATATACATCCGTCAACAGCAAAGTACTTAAATTGTGGGTCTTGCGGTAACGCTTTTACGAGAATGGACAACTTACTGCGGCACAAGGAAAAACAGCACGGTATGTCATTAAGCCGTAAACGTTCAACTCCACCAGCTGTGAAAGGGTCTTGTACAAAACAACCACAAATTCTGTGTAAAGTATGCGATTTCGAAATGGAAAAAACTTCCTATGCCGCACACTTGAGGAGCTACTGGCGAAGATGGTGTAGAAATGGTTAGCACAGCGTTTAATAACCGTATGGCTAGCTATCGCATAAAGAACACCATTGTCGACGATGGAGTGCCCAAGTGTCTTTGGAAGCAGAAAGAGCGATTTATTCGATTAATTAGTGAAAAAAGTTCACAACATACAGCAATAAAAGTTAATTGCGAACTGTACAGCGTCTACAGAAAAATAGGAGAAGAGACTACCAATGTGAAATCCTTTAATACAAAAAATATGGTTACAACATCTTTTAGTAATCTGGAAAATATGTACGAGATCTTAACCGAAACCATGAGAACAAAATCAGACGAATTTAAAACACGTGGGTCCGGTTGGTCTTTGGAAATAAATATTAATAAGTATAAGCCGATGTGAGGAGTTCTAGATTAAGAATAAAAATAGTGAATATGTATTTAGAAATGTGGTTTACAAAATTGAAACTGTATTAGTAAAAATTGTCTGTAATAAATAGTTTTAAGAATGGTTTTTAGATTTTGTTTTAGGTATGAGTTGCACGAAAGTTATAATGTAATGGGTATGTTGTAAAACGGAAAGGGATAGTCGGATTTTAAATCTATTTACAGATTCGGATTCTGCGTGAAATTTTAGATTAATTTAATGTGTCGCATGACTAAAAAATTTATAAGGACGGTCAGAAATCGCTGCTGATAAAAAAATTTAAAATGAGGGTAGCTCCCTGGGGAATGATGCTATCTGAAACATTTCTCAAACTTCAGATAACTGAGAAAAATCTAATATTAATTGATACCAAGCAAGATATATATTTATCTCGAAAGATGAGGTAAACAAGATAGAAAGTATAATATGACATTAAAAGCGATTAGTAGTGCGGTGGCGGTATGCTCGCTAGAGGGTATGTGTGTAAAACGGTAAGGGGTTGCCCTGATTTTAAACCTGTTTACAGATTCGGATTCTGCGTAAAATTCTAGACTAATTTGATGTATGGCATGGCTAAAAAAATTGATAAGAACGGTCAGAAATAGTTACCGGTAAAAATTCTTAAAATGAGGGTAGCTTCCTGGGGATGATTGTATCTGAAAAATTCCTAGAAATTCAGGTAGCTAAAAAAATCTAATATTAATTGATACCAAACAAGATAGATTTATCGCAAAAGATGAAACAGTTAGTCGAAGAAAACTATTTGGTTCAGAATGTTACCGAAAAAAAATCTTAAAATGAGGGTAGCTCCCTGGGGGATGATGATATCTAAAAAATTTCTAGAAATTCGGGTAGCTGAAAACAATCTAATATTAATTGATACCAAACATGATAGATTTATCTCGTAGGTGGAAATGTGGTGAAAGATTTATCACGCGGGTGGAAAGAAAGCGAGTGTGACCAAATCAAAATGGTTGATGTGGAGGTGTCCGAGCAAGGAGGGAGTCCCTCCTTGCTCCCCTCCTTGCTTCCTTCCTTATGGGAATTTACATGTAAATTTGGTCCAGATGTGCCTGGAAATGTGGATGCTGGTGGAAATCTGGTCCTGATTGACCTGTATTTGTACTACTCAGATTTTCTTTTTCTTTTTTTTGTGACGCATCCCACTCAACTTTCTAGGCATTCTTTGGAAGTCTTTTTTTGTTGCGGTACTCAATGCGGGATATTTTCGTTGCGTAGATTACTTTTCTTTTTTGTCCGCACGGAATACCATAATAGTGCAGCGGCAAACAAGACCGAATATTGGGTGGCTGCTTATTTCCATTTCTTGGTATCGCAAGTATTGCTACGATTCAAAACCAGGTAACACATACAAACATTATTTAATTTTCAATTTTGCTTGCATGTGAGCTCTCGTACAAAAAGTCTTTTTCTTTTTATTTTGTTGTTTTTAATGTTTTCAGGCGATTGCTACCCTTCTGGCTGCACCAACTTTTATTTTAAAATTAGGATAGATGATTTTGATTCCAGTACAGGAAACTTTTTTCTCATCCTAAATGTAATTAAGTTATTACGTTTGCAATTCATATGAATATAATTTCTCACAAACCAGAAGACAATAACCCCCTGTCTGCATGTATTCTTCACAAGCACGGATTCTCCAGGTAAAAGGAGTGCGATAAGGTTAATTAATTAGTCATGTGAACCGTTGTATAGAGGTGTTATCAAAAGGCTCGTATGAAGAAAACATTTTAATGCAAGAGACTTGATGTCACGCCATCTATTCAATAGCATCGAGTGCGGGTGCGTTAGTTCCGGCGAAGTAATCCCTTTTTATCATTGTACCTTTTGTTTAATTACTCAAGGAAACTTTACGTGTTCCACAAAAGTGTAGGTAGACTCATTTTGTCTTCACAATTTGATAAAACTACTTCCACGTGACCCAGACCTCTTAAAGAGAGGCGGAGGCTGTTGGTACAGCAAATAAGGTGTTAAGCCCCTGGCTTATTTTTACTTCGTCACCTTTACCCGTGACGGTAATAATTGCAATCAAATTTGAGGTTATGCAGTGGTTAACATCGCGGATAAAACGTAATATCCTTTTAGTTAGATTTAATATTTTTAACATTGTTGCCCATCAAATTAATTATTTAGTTTTAATTTTATGTTTGAACTTGTTTTTCGAAGGTTTTAACGTAAAGGGTGTTTCAAAAGAGCGCAAGATTTGAATTGCGCGCCACGTTTGACAGTCATAATGTCACATGATTATGGCGTGACAGATCGGTAGTTGACAGATGGGAGTTAGTAAACATGGAGCATTACACCGTAGAACAATGCGTCCTGATTGTCAAAAATTATTATCAAAATGGTGAAAGTTTAATTGCCACTATTCGTAAAGTGCGACCAATATTCTATCGAAATAATGTGGCTAATTCATCTACTGTGGAAAGAATAATCAAAAAATTCGAAAGTACTGGTTTGGTAAGTGATGTGAAACACACGATACAAGCTCGTAGAGGTCGTTTAAAACAAAACATTCCGGCAGTTCACGAGAGTGTAACAGAAAGGCCAGAGACGTCAATTCGTCATCCGGCCCAAGAATTGGACATATCTCAGCAGGCACTCTTCGGTGAATTCTGGCGAAAGATTTACAGCTGCATGTCTACAAAACCCAACTGACTCAACAACTTTGCCAAAGAAACTATGTCCAGCGAAGAGAATTCACCAGTTGGATCTTTGAGCAACCTGCTGATTTGGCAAACAAAATCATTTTCAGTGATGAGGGCCATTTTCACCTCGATGGCTTTGTTAATAAGCAAAACTATCGCATTTGGGGCTTAGAAAATCCACGAATGACTCATCAGAAAGCAATGCATCCACAACGGGTCACTGTATGGTGTGCATTATGGTCTGGAGGAATAATTGGACCGTTTTTTTTCGAAAACGAAGAAAGAAATGCAGTAACGGTGAATGGCGAACGTTATCGTGCTATGATAACACAGTTTCTTGTACCTCATTTGGAAGCTATTGATCTTGACAACATGTGGTTTCAGCAGGACGGTGCCACATGTCATACCGTCCGTGAAACATTGACGATCTTGCACAACTTTGCTCCTGGTTGTGTCATTTCCCGATTTGGTGACCAGAATTGGCCTCCGTGCTCTTGGGATTTAACACCTTTAGACTTCTGGCTGTGGGGTTATCTGAAGTCACAGGTTTATGCCAATAAGCTTGCAACCATCAAAGCATTGAAAGCCGACATTAGATGCTGTATCAATGAAATACCACCACATGTATTCAATAAAGTTATTGAAAATTTCGTCAAAAGAGTACACGTATGCCAGCAAAGCCGTGGCGGTCATTTACAAGATATTTTGTTTCACACATAATTCCCAAATGTATATTTTCTAAATCAATAAATATTTCAATACTTTGCTACAGAAAACCATGTTTTATTGAACACTGAAATCTTGCGCTCTTATTGAAACACCCTATAGTTAAGTAGAACTTAGAAAATTGCCGTTATTTTTTTCATATGCTAAGCTCTGCTTTCTTGGTAACAGTTTGCCAGTATTTGGTTTCTCTTTTTACTAGGGTTTGAGTTTAGCAATCAATTTTTTAGTTTGTGTTTAAATAATAGAGAAAAACTTTCACACGATTGCTATTCTTTCGTCAGCATTTATTATCATCCGGCGTCGTCGTGCACCTGAACGGTTTCGCAGGTATGTAAAATACGGGCTTATACGAACTTTCAGCTATCTAAAAGCGTTGCATCTCACACGCCTTGCATTTGACTCATCTCTATAGCCTTCACTAAATCGTTGAACTTTATGCTTAATCGTTTAACAATGTTGTTAATTTGAAGTGAATTTAGTATAAAATGTACTTTTTACGTGCCACTTGTATTTGAAATTCATGCAATTCAAACACCTGAAACTTAATTCAATAAGATAAAATTTAGTTATAAATAAGATAAATTTAATCCTTTCGTGTACGTTGATACTGTTAGATAATAAATCATATTGTAAGCAAGCTAATTTAGACGCAAGAGAATATAAATGATGACACAATTCGTATTCATTTACTTTTTAAAGGACCTTCCAACGTAGTAGCACCCGATAAAAAATGAATATTCGATATTGTATAGTTTGGTGTCTTTTATTTTGTGGTTGTAACTGTGCTCGTATTCTTGGAGTGTTTCCGTATCCTGGATATAGTCAGTACATGTTAGGAAGTGCTTTGATGAAATCGCTAGCGTCAAAAGGTCATGAAGTGATGGTGATAAGCCCGTTTCAACAAAGTTCCAAGATTGAAAATTACCGAGAAATTGTTATCAAGGACTCGGATAACCCTTTAGCAAGTGAGTATATTATAAATTTATTCAAACTTCTAGAGAATAAGGAATCATTTTATTAACTGCCAAAATGAAAAGCAGCAAATGAAAACTACAGTCTAAGTTGTACTATTCGATTTATATCAGTGCACGTGTACAATTTTGATCAAATCATTTAAAACAATTTTTTCCTGATTCACACGCACCTACACGAACACGTACATACACATACGCCACATTCCCACACACACGCACGACGTACACAAACCTTACACATATGCTAACATTCACATACACACTGACACACACGCACGCAACACACCAATGCACGCACTTACTTGCGCACGCATGTCCCACAAACGTACACGCATACACGCATACGTACACGCAATATATTTTACTACAATAAAAACTAACTAGTTGTCGTACATTCGCGAGTTTTAAAATGTCTAACGTTTTACATCATTCTTTACTTCATGAAGATCACGCACAGTAAATGAAAACAATAATTTGAATTGCAGTACTACTCTAATCCACACGTTAGCACTGATGGCTCCTTGTCAGAAATGTTATAAACTAACAGAGTACGTTATTTATGTCATATCGCATGTACTTGCACTGAATTTGATATTTTATATAGTATAGATGCTAACGACAAAAAATAAACCATTTCTAAATTAATTAAGCGTTCCGAATGGACCTGCACCTTAAAGAAGTTCTAGTTTAGTAGAACGGGTGGAACGGCTTGAGTCTTCCAATGAGAAAAAGAGCCGAACCAAAGGTTTTACCTAATTGGTGGAGTCTTTAGTGAGGAATCAGACTAAGACAGGTCTCCGAAAGAGGGCAGCAGTTCTTTCGGTACACAGACCATAGAAGTCAGTATGGCATTAGAAGATACGCTACTGTGATGTGGAAGGCAACGAGAAACCATCACATTACCTCCCAAGTACATAACGTACTTAAATTGTAATTAACATGATGGCATCGTCTGGAGTAAAGGATTCCGAAGTTAAAATAGTCCTTACATGTGATTTTCCAATGCTCTACCCGAAGGTACTACATTGACCAGAAACTAAGTTTTTTTACTTGGAAAATTTGGAATTTTGCCGAACCCTTGCTGTTCCAAGCAAGGTAGGGATCTTTAACGTGAGTGACAACACTCACACACGGAACCTCCATTTTACCTCTCATCCGAACGAGGGCGTATTTTTGTGAAAAATGCTCGCCTAACATTTTTCAAGCGGACCGTGTCGGGATTCGAACGCGGGATCTTGGGAGTAGTAGTCACACGCATACCAACTACGCCACGGAGCCGCCCGTTACAATAGTCCCCCATTCGAATCTATGGAAGAGGACAATTTCGGAAGATGTGATCGGAAAGTTCAGAAAAAAAGTCCGAAACATTTTGCGAGTCGGAGCGTAGAATGTCAGAAATAAGAAACAAGTAGGTAATCTAGACAACTTGAAAATTGAAATGGATAGGTTACCACTAGACATAGTAGAGATCAGTAAAGTTCGCTGGTCAGAGGAGGGGATTTTTGGGGTGGAGACTTTAGGGTAATTCATACAGCACCGAAGCAAGGAAATTCGTATGTGGGGATAGTTACGCAAAAAAAGATTAGAACACTTTGTAGAAAATTAAATTCCTATAGTAGGGGACAAAGAAATCTATTATAGTAAGCCTGCTTATCGTAAAAGGCGATTAAAAGGCGCAGCAAAGGGCAGCAGCCTTGCTGGCTAAAAGATATTGCAGGAGAGTCGATTGGTCTCGGGCGATCCTTGATAATTTACAAAGTTGTTGAGGGTTGGCCGTGACAGATAGGCTTTTTGCTCAAATCTTTAAAAACTGCGTTGTGGAAAGATATGAGAACCTACTACAATATTTCCCAGGTATGCGTGGCCTAAAACACGAACTATGTATGATGGAGAGCTCACACGTAAAATTCTTGTCCGGAGGTAAAATACCCCCTTATTCGGATATCCGGGAAGGGATAGTGGAGCTCGTCATTGTAAGAATTTAAAGCAACGGTTCAATTTAGTGGTAGGGACTTGGAATGTAAGGTCATTACTTAGAGAAGATAAGTTAACAAATTTATTAGTCGAAATGAGAAAAGGAAAGCTGGACATTTTAGGTATTAGTGAGGTGAGATGGCCAGATAGTAATGACTTTTGGAAAGATAATTATAGAATAATTACAACTTCTTCAACTAATGGACAGGCAGGCGTAGGAATAGTGTTAGGTAAAAGATTAGGGCATAAAGTTAAAGAGTACTTACAATTTAGTGATAGAATAATTATGGTTAGATTGAGTACAAAACCCACAGACACTATTTTAGTACAGGTTTACATGCCAACAACTCAGTACGAGGATGAGGAAGTAGAAAAGTGTAATGCAACTTAATTAACATTTTTTGTTAATTGTAATATTATACTTAATTTTGTAGATTTTCTCAGATTTTTGTAAGATGCGTATCGAAAACCGTTAGCAATAAGCACGTCTGAAAGTGTGGTGGAGGGGTGATTTGGTGTCTTTAACAAAGTAAAAGGTAGATAGCAGCGGCAGGCAGTCGGGTTCCAGAAGTGATGATGAGTGGGTAAAAACACTTTGAAAATCCTTTCAAAACAGGGTTAATTGAACGGAAACTTAATTGCGCTGTTCTTGGTTGTGGCCGTAGAAAAATTTGGGCATGGTAGACAAAATGATGAAGAAGAAAGATTAGTTGAGTTTTTCCAGGAACATAGATTAGTAACTGTAAACACCCTATTCGAACAACATGTTAGGAGAAGATATACCTGGAAAGCGCCAAGTGATAGGACTAGATACCAAATAGATTATATTTTAGTTAAACAAAGATTTAGAAACCAAGTTAAAGACTGTCGTAGTTATACAGGGGTTGACATAGATAGCGATTATAGCTTAATTAAAATGAAGTATAATCTAAAATTCAAAAAATTGAAAAAAACTAAAAGAGATGGATGGGATCTAGGTAAGCTTAATGATAGTGACGTAAGAGAGGAATATAAACAAGTATTTGATAATAAGATCAGAGATAGCTATAAGAGGGAACGTAAAAATAGATGGAAAGAAATAAAAAGAGATGCACATGATACATCAACACAGACTATACGTAAAAAAAAAGTAGAAGCGAGAAAACCTTGGGTAACAAAGGCGATATTAGATTTACTAGAGAATAGAAGAAAGCTTAAACCTTTCAGAGAATTGGATAGTGAAAGTAAGCAAAAATATAATAGAAAAATAAGCTAGCACATGAGTGTAAAAAAGCTAAAAATAAATGGATGGAGGAGAATTATAAGGGAATACAAGATGATTTGAGAGTAGGTAAGACAGACAGGGATTACAGGGTAGTTAAAAAGTTTTTCAGGAAGGATAGGAAAAAACATAAAGGTATTAAAGTTTAGAATAATGAGCTTCTAATAAACAAAAGATAGATGAAAAAGATATTTAGAAGATTTATATAAACGAGACGTTATGGATGAGCTAGAGAACGACCAAGAAGAGGATGTAGAAATAGGGTTGTCAATATTAAGAAAGGAATTTGATAAAGTTGTTAGGGATCTTAAACTAAATAAAGCGCCGGTGATAGACGATATACCCGCAGAATTAATAAAAAATGCAAGTCAGAAAACTTTAGACAGATTATACGAACTAGTAAAAGTAATATATGACACAGGTAAGGTCCCAATAGATTTCGAAAAAAATATTATTATCCCAATCCCAAAAAAGTCAAGAGCTGATGGGTTTGAGAATTTTACAACGGTTAGTTTAACTTCCCACGCTTCCAAAATACTAACAATAATAATTACAAATAGATTAGAAGTTTTGACTGAGAATTATTTAGTCGAAAACCAATATGGTTTTCGTAAAGCAGAGGGACTAGAGAACCGATACTAATGATTAGGGTAATTATCGAAAAAAGTTTACAAAAAAAATAAAAGACTCATTTTGCGTTTGTAGATTTAGAAAAAGCATTTGATAGGGTTAATTGGATTGTTTCGTTCAGGGTTTTGCGAAAAATAGGAATCTTTCATAGGTATAGAAAAATTATTTACAGTCTATATAAAAACTAAAGCGCAGTAATTAGATTTCATGAAATGGAAAAGGAAACTAAGATTTAAAGTGGTGTTAGACAAAGCTGTATACTACCTCTCTTGATTTTTAATGTTTATATTGAGAAAGCTTTAAACTTAGCTAGAGAGATAAAAGAGATAGGTATTAGTGTGCAGGGACAGAAAATAGATATGTTTTGTTTTGCAGATGATATAGCCATTATAGCAGAGTCTAGAAAAGAGTTACGAGAGTTTTTAAATATTTTAGTTGAAATACTACAGAGTAACTATAGAATGAGAATTAACTCAAGAAAGACAAAGATAATGGCAAGTGAGTTACAGCCTAGTTCCAAACCAAAATTAAAAATAGGTAATACCGAGTTAGAGTAGGTAGATGAATTTTGCTATTTAGGTAGTATAATTACAAAGGACAGACGTAGCAGAAGGGATATAGTAGCTAGAATAGCTCAAGCTAAAAAAATGTTTTTAAAAAGGAAAGACCTACTAATAGCTAATAGTAATAGTTTAGATAATAGAAAAGTTTCTTGAAGTCGTATGTATGGAGCGTTCTATTATCCGGAAGTGAGACTTGGACAATTAAACACGTAGATAAGAAAAAGGTAGAATCTTTTGAAACTTGGTGTTATAAGAGAATGTTAAAAATTAGTTGGACAGACAGAGTAAGAAATGAGGAAGTTTATAGAAGGATAGGTGAGGAACACTGTATGTGGAAACAATTAAAGGTCAGGAGAGATAGAAAGATAGGGTACCAGTTAAGACGTGAGGGACTATTTAGTAAGGTCTTAGATTATACACTACCGATTCAAAATAAAGTATAAAAACCGAGACAAAGCTATATTAGTCAAATTATTGGAAATTTAGGTTGTGAAGAGTATGTAGAACGTTTTAGATTAGCACAGAATAGAAAAGAAGTCAGAGCTGCGTCAAACCGATCTTAAGTAAGGTCGAAGACAAAATGATGATTATGTAGAAAATTACTTACAAAAGAACGAAAGAGTACTCATGGTTAGAATAGAATCTAAACCAGTACATGTACAGCTCTAGTTACAGTGACGAAGAAGTAGATGCGATTTACAAACATATCGAAGGCGTATTAAGATACTTGAAAGGACATGAAAATTTAATAATTACGCGGTATTTTAATGCAGTGATAGGTGAGGGTAGGGAAGAAGCGGTAGTAAGCTTATTTGGTTTAGGTACGAGAAATGACAGGGGAAGTAGGCTGGTAGAATTTTACGACAAGAACAACTTAACCATCACAAACACATTATTTCAACATTATGCTAGACGACGATATACGTGGAAGATGCCAGAAGATATAGGAAGATATCAAATAGATAACATTCTTGTTAGACAACGGTTTAGGAATCAAGTAAAAGACTGCAGTAGCTATCTTGAAGTAGATATAGACACTGACTACAACATCGCAATTATGAAGGCCGTTCTTAAATTTAAAATTTTGAAAAGGAAAAAGCCACTTTGACTTTAGGAAACAAAAAGATTTAGATTTGAAAAAAGTCAAATGAATTGCTGAAAGATATCGCGAAAATTTCTTAAATTAAGGAAGTAGAAACAGAATGGAATAACATTCGATCCAGCTTAGACATGGCGGCCAGAGATATTCCAGGCTATACATAAAAAGAAAATAAGAAACCATGGATAAAAAAGGATATCCTGAATTTAATAGAAAAAGGCGAAAATACAAAAATGGATCAGACAAAACAGGATAACAGAGATACAAAGCCATAAAATGGAAAATAATTCGCAAATGCAGGAAAGTTAAAGAACAATGGATTGATGAAAAGTGCAAAAAAGTACAAACTAAGATGGAAATAGGAAAAACAGACGAAGCATACAAACTAATTAGACTGAATTTTAGGAATATAAAATCATATAGCATAAATATAAGAGACTCGAGACGAAACATCATTATAGAAAATGTAGAGAAAATGGTTAGATGGCAAGTATATATACAGAATTTATATGCAAGTAAGGAACTAACAGCATTAGAACAAAAATCAGACATTGATAAGGGTGATTTGGGGATATCGTATACTTAGAGATGAGTTTGAATTATCATTAAAGGGTCTGAAACATGATAAAGTGCCGGGTGCAGATTGTGAGAAATTCAAATGGTCTATTTTTTAAAAACAATGTGAGTAGGTTTATCTCTCGTTAAAAAATTGTTCATTTTCCCATGGTGTAATTTTCAAAGTACATATGCATTGAAATGTCCTTATCATCGTTCCAGACGTCGTTTTTATTCTGATCAATCTAATCTCACCATCTTTTCCAGCTATTAACTCCTGTATAACCGAAAGTGGCGAATCAACCCGTTTTTTGTTATCACTCGCGAGCAGCACAAGATCATTAACTTTTATTTTGTTTGTTGTTTTATATCTTTTGTTATGTCCCTGCAACAGTCCTAGGTATTCGTTTCGAAATCGCTCCCTAAGCGCTTAACTAACATTTTATCGATTTCGAACCGCCCTTTGTAATGTTTGGGTATCTATAGCATCACAATCAGAAACACTGCTATTCCTGATGTTTTGTAAAAAACAAGCTGGTGTTATAGGTATCATGTCATCATTATCTAATAGGTAAGTAAGAGGTCTCAAATTTATTACTACCTCACAATCACAAAAAACCGTCTGAAGTTCTTCATACGTCAGCGACGCTTTTCTCGAGGTTTATCTTAGAAGTTGCTTTATTATTCCAATGAATCGTTCCCACCATCCTCCCCACCAGGAAGTAGATACTGGGTTGAACTTCCACTCTTTACGCCACGAAAAACATTCAGCCAAAGCTGTATTCCAATCCAATTTTTCAAAAGCGTTCTCGGTACCTGTATAATTACCTCCATTGTCACTCTAAACGACAGAAGGTCTACCTCTTTTAGAAATAAATCGTCTAACCGTTTGTATAAATTTGCAACTAGTTCTCCACGTTACCAACTCCAAATGTACGGCACGAAAATGGCACACGTGAAAAGACCTATCCACGTCTTACCCTCTTCATGAAGAACAACGGGACCTGCCATATCCAATCCGGTGAACTCGAAGACTGCAGCATCACGTTTTCTATTTTCAGGTAGCTAAATCGACATTGTTTTCAAGAGTTTTCACTGCTATGTTAAAACAATTTTTCTTTCTTTTTTTTTTATTTGGCCTCCACTCGCTGGATAAAGTGAAGCTTTAATTATTCGCGGCTAAGTCTGGGAATTACCCCAAGGGTGAGCAATGAGAAAGGGTGTGGGGATGGTCTAAACTCTGCAATAAATTAACAAAAAGAAAATGGGTTGAGCGCCACTGTATCTGTATGAACGATAACACTAAAGATTCATTACTCCTATGAGAAGATACAGAAACTCACGGGATGTAAACACAATAAAAAACTTACAACTTACTGAACTAATGTATCTGGAAACCTCTGGAACATACTTACAACCTCTCCGATCTCGATGATCCTGAAAGAAAAAATACACAACAAATTCTCTATTAGAAGGACACAGTTTGTGCTTTCCAATAAAAAACAGACTAATAATTACAGGTGGATAATATAAAGATTACCACACCAAAGATATTTAAATCAAAAATGAATGCCTAGAACGAATGAGTTGTAGCATACCTGTGCTTTTTAAATTATATCAGCATTCGTATACTTTCATTATTTAAAGATTTATTTTTTTTAAAAAAACTTTTAGTAAAAATTAATTATGCATGGAATAAAAAAACTTGAGTCCAAAAATGAAATTTAATATGGTTTCTCTTTCTTGATTTTTTTTTTAAATATGTTTACAAAAATGAACTAATAAAATTGGTTTCTCTATACATCTGCCTTGACATAACAAGACCTTAAGTTAATAATATTTTATAACAAGTTTTAACACCAAATACCCAGATCTGATTATTGGCTCACATATGTTTCTCATAAATTATTTCTTAAAAAAATTTGAATCACGTGCAGTTAACTTGGACAAACAACTTTTCAATTAATTTAGGTATTATGAGCTTATAAAAATAATTTTCTAGAAAACAGGAAATGGACTTTGAAGTCTCATCGTTTTAACAAGTGAATTTCTGCAAATCTTACAAAATTATTACAATAGCATTTCGTGACAATATTCTCCTACGCTGTTCTTTATGCACAAAATTTAATTTAACCAAGCAATTCCTGAATACAATTTATGTGAGCATACTCGAGGTCTCACAAACATAAAAAAAAGGTTTGATATCTGTATATGATGAGGTCGTCATCCCTAATTATCAAACTGCGACGCACGTCCTCTGAACTCTGCTTATCAAATAGTTGTAACAGAATATTAAACAACAGCTGTAGTTGCCCTGATAAACGAGTAGTTTTCCAATCTTTTTATTTAAATCTATCACCGCCCTACTATATCATTATGTTATTACATCACTTTAATCTATTGTTCCATCATGCGCTAAAGGAATAAAAATATTTTATAAATTATTTGGTTAATGCGATCTTACCGTTAACAAGTTCCGACACAAACCAATTCAAGACTACCATAGCACGCCTATCCGGAGGCCCCACTTATGCAAGGCCTGAAGATCCATGCTTTCAGTACAATCCAAACTCAACTACATTTACAAAAGCAATGGCCGACTTCGTTCCGTTCCAGTACGGGACCTTATCTGCGTGGCGCATCACCCCGTGACCTATACACGCACGCGCTATTCTAATTCTAACGAATGAAAGGGAATAATCCGCCTGCAAGTTAGACAACACAAACGACTAGACCCCATATAAATACGTTTCTTGAATGTATATTATTATTAAATATCTCTGTGCAAAGCATTTAAGTTATTTAAGCGAACATAATTTCCTGTTTAATTATAGAATTGTTTCTCTTAGATATAATAGTATCAAATACGAGAATTAAATACCACAGAATAAAATTATACTGATGCGATTCTTGCAAAAATGGTGCTATAGAATAAATATTCGTTACAATGTAAAACATACTACACAACCCTTTAAGACCTCTCTAACAGACTTTATTGTTTTGATTAACCAGTACTCTTGTCGCAAAATGAATTGAATCATTTACATTTCTGCATGACAAGATGTTCTGCGCTTTTTTACAATTATTCTTCTCACAACAGGATGGTTACCAGATAATAATATAGAACATTTAAATTTAGGGCAATCGTTTCTTTCAAAAAGTCTGGTCTTTACTCGCAAAATACCTACTTTGACAGCGAAAAGCCTTAAGGAGACTATTTCTCACACCTTTGTATAAATTTTGTTACACATTCAAAAGCCTCTTGCATTTCTTTGTATGTTAGTTCTTCTCGTTCCTTACTTTTATGTCGAGAATTATAAATAAATATTCGGCTATACCCTATCATTCGACACAGCTGGTTAAACTTCAATATGTATAATGCCAATCATCTACTTTTTCATATTACTAACAACGAACTAACAATTTTTATCTTTTCTTGGCTGATTTCCGTCTCATCACCAGAAAATGTTGCATTGAGCAATTTGGTTTCCGGTCTTCGAAGCCACCGTGGACCTTCCCAAAATCTGGACCTCAGTAGGTCGTTTGGTAAACACTCTCTACTAGGCAAATCAGCAGGGGTTCATAACCCCAGGAATATATTTCTAGCAATCAGGCGAACTCAACGTTCCTATTTCCTCTACCTTGTTTCTAACAAACACATTCCATTGTTCATTTCTTTGAATCCAAGAAATCACTGTTGATGAATCACTCCAATAGAACATCGCAATGTCTGAACCTAGACATTCAGTTACTGTTGTTGTTAATCTAGCACCGATCAGCGCTGCTATAAGCTCCAATCTGGGTTTCGCATTCTGTTTGTTAGGTGAGACTCTAGACTTTGCTTGTATCAATTGTACATTTACTTGACTTTCGTGTTCGACTCTCAGAAAAATTGCCGTTGCGTAAGCAGTTTTACTTGCATCGCAAAAGGTGTGTAAACTCCACCCTTCTCTATTTGTGGCACTTCCAGATACCCATTTTGGTATCCTTATTGCGGTTAGATATTCTAAATCCTCAAACCATTTTCAAAACTTGTTTTGATATTATCGTAGACTTCAACATCTCACCCGATTTTAGTTGACCATTTTTCTTAAAGCAAAATCTTAAGAAACAAAATAGTTGGAAACATAAAATCAATTGGATCGAACAATCGAGAGCAACAGTCAAAATCGTACGTTTTGAGTACTGGTTAATTAAAACAAGGAAGTTGGATAGAGAGGTCTTAAAATGCTGCGTAGTATGTTCCAGATAGCAGTCAAAATTCTTGAAAACAATGCCGGTGTGAGATGTTGTTCTATACAGCGGTAACAGTAAGATTGGGATCGGCAGGATTTCGCAGAATGACAGTATTTCTGGCAATTAAAGCATGTGAATACGGTCACAAGATATCTTACTCTGCAATATTTATAACCAATAAAAATATGTGAGTTGGTTGTGAGGATAAAATGAAGTTTTTGGTAAACGCTCAACGATAGTGGGCAGAAAAACAATCTTAACGCAACTTTACATATTGATATTATGCTTACCGTATGGATCAATTATTTTCATTGCCGTTGGATGAAGTCCAAGATAAGCCAGCTGACGCTCAGGAGGCTGTATCTTCGGTGTTGTGTTATGCAAGTTATGTATCCTCCAGTTTACTTATATATATATATATATATATATATATATATTGCTGTGATAAGGGGTTGTTTAAGGGTGTACCTTATAGGAAAGGTTATTTAGAAATGAGTAATTACCATAGGTAGCAGAAAAGGCATTTATTTAGTGAAGAATTGAGAAATAGACATAGTTTGTAGATAGTGAGCAGTCAGCACCCTGTATATAAAGTATAAATAGTTTTAAGCGACGCAGATAAACATAGGAAGACGCATAGTTAGCGTAGATACCAGGAAGACATTCATGAGGTAAATAGAAAATATTAAATACCCTGTAGATAAAGTTTAGTTAATTTAGGTAAAGCAAGTAACGATATTTTTCAGTGAAAGCACGCGTATATTTAGAAGTAAACGATAAAGTGTAAAGCAGACACGCATTCAAAAGGAGTTCCAAACAATTAGATTAATACGGAGATAGAAATAGAGCTTCAGGTAGCTAATATAAATGCGTACAAATATCTAACCATTTTGATAAGAAAAATGATTAAAAATTGCGTGACCAGCATGTAAATATGAAAATTCAAAGTCGAGTTGCATAAGTTGTTTATGAAAAAGCAATTAGATCTATCAAAACACAGCATGTTGAGAACGAAAGACAGCTGCATGCAGGTCACGATTATGGGGAATCGTGGAGCATTACATCAGAAACTGCTTTAAATGTAATTATTTGATTGGTCACAAATAAGCGACGAGTTCTAGACCATACCTACTGATGGAGTGGGAACGGGATAATGTATTAGCAAGCACCGTGATAACGAAGTTAGTTTTGAACTCAACAAAGGCTGAAGTGCATCGTTATGAAATAAAATAATACGTAAATTTTAAAAGTGAAAGATAAAACAAGTGCTAATATGAAGATTATAATTGCCGATTGAACGTAAGTACGATTTTAATGAATTTATTTTAAACTAAAACATAAAAATAATAGGGCTTCCAAGTCTGAGGGAAATAGACTACGATTTCAATGTCCAAGGGAAAATACAGTAATACAATTTTGATGTCTGGGGGAAGAATAATACAATTTTAAGTTTGAGGAAATTGATTGATAAGAAGTAATAAGTTTGTTATAAAACGACAATAAATTGGGGGTGCATAAATTAATAATGATAGTCCATAGGGTAATGGCAATAATTGAAATGTAATCCTGAATTGGGGAAGATAACTTTTATTTCAAATGGAAGCGTCGATGTGAAGAAATAGACCAGGTCAGATTTTTTTGTTATAAGACATTTTGTTTTCTATATATTTTATTTTGAATATTGAATTTGCTTAATATAATATGCTTGTGAAAAAGTCGACAAAAGAAGTTGCATACAATGAGTAATATGATAACAGGTTTAGAATATTCTACACTTTGTTGATAAGGATAAAAGGTTTTTTTTTGGTGACTTTGGGTTTTGGGTAAATAGGATGTGATGTTTAATAAATGAAATTTACAACATTAACTAATTGAAAAGTGTATTTTAAATAATTTCCAAAAGCTGTACATAATATATTGGTTTCATTATATAAAATCGAAATTAACTGAATTTTATAATTTCAAATATATGCTAGCCGAGGTCATAAGATTTAAATAGGAGGAGCTACAAGTTGAATAGGAAATTGATAACAAGTAAGGCGGTAACGTATCGAATTTTGCTATTGGCAGACAAGGTTGCTTCAAGATAAAATCCAGTTAAGTTGATAGCAAAATTAATAAGGCGCACAACATAGGAGTATGATAATTTAAAAAGAGCATAGCAAATTAATATAACACCCCAACAAAGGGGCTCGAGAATTACAGTTCATAGCAATATATATTGCTGTGCACTCTGTATTAGAATCGAGCCTCACGAATTGGGCGTCAAGAATGCTGTGAATCCTACAAAAAGCTATTCATTACCTTAACTGTGTTGGTCCATTGACTTTCTTCTGTTAATCGCCTCGGCTGCTCCTCTAGATAACTTTCATCCTCAATCATAAAAAAAACAAACACATTCCTACCACAAACATCAACGTTAACTCTATTTACATCAATATTCACAATACATTAAAATTTCAAAATTAAAATTCAGCATAAATTTCAGTATCAGAAAATTTCAAGATTAAATTTGTTATCATTTTAAAGTGCATCCAGAATTAAAGTCCTTGTAGGATGCCTACTAATTACTATAACAATATATGCAGACCTGAGTCTGAGTACAAAGGGAGCATCTACCACCCCTTTACGTTAATTAACCAGGTTCGTCTAATTGAGCTCAAAGACATACCCAAATTTTCATCATAATCCAGAACATAAATACTAAATACCCCTTTCTACTTAAACAAGAAAATGTCACCTTAAAATTAAAAATTTGCTGTTAGTACAATTTCACTACTGTCCATTTTAAATAAACAAATTATAAAGTTATTCAACACACACCAAAACATCAAAGTTCGAACAAAATAGTATAATTTACCTGAAGGTTACTGCACTCGTAGCTTCAATGTACATCGTCTCTTTGTTAATCACACCATTCCAACTGGGTTATATTTACGGCTTCTGATTCTCACCGCTTTTAAAATTTTCTCCATCACCATTCATCTAAAGTTGTTTCAGGGCTTTTCCGGAACTCATCTGTGTATATCTGCACCTTGTTTTGTGGATCCAGACACGTTTATGAACCATTTAATTATTAACACCCCCGAAAAATAACAAAGAAATTCATACTTCTTTCACCAATATACGACAAAACTGCCTACTTTTGTTTATTCATTTGTCGTTGTAAATTTTACTAATTGGTACAGTGATACTAAACGTTATTACCTTGTATCTTCTTTTCTAAGTGCACTAAAGTACATTCATTGTAGCACGTAAAGAACAAACTGTTTTAAATCACCAAAATATACGAGCAAACTTTAATTTATTCTATCAAACTCGGAAAACTAAAAAGCACTCTTTAACGCATTGAATCAAGTCGCAGATCTCAGAGAGCTTGTTCATATTAGCTTGGGTATATATAGAGGTTAGCCTGTCTGTCGGTCTTGTCCCCAAAACGGACAATTCTAAAGAATTTCGCATGCTAGGTTCCCATTCCGCAGCCCGGCATGCGATTTTTACGAAATTTGCACTCGTACCAGTTAAATCTCAGAAATTTCGACACGGCTCGCAACGTCTGGAAATAACTAATTGAATTTTATACAGAAATGTTATTTTTACCTCTCAATTTTGCCTTTTATTTTCAACCAATCGCAACCCAGTGACGTTGCTCCACTCACGCCTTTTACTATATGTGTCTCGGTCTTGCGCATATTATCTGTCTCTATCTAACCTGTTATTATTGGTGCAAATTGATATTCTTTATTATCGATTATTTCAGTCCATGTGGACTGTGAAATAACCCACCTTTAGCATTTCTCCAAGATTCTCTGTAACCATTTGTTATCTGCCAAATTTACGCAGAATGAGCCTTTTAAAAATACGCAGGTGTTCAAACATAATAACACTTCTACGATTTGCATTTTATTGGGTTTTTTTCAAGTTTTTATAGATATTATATGTTACTAATGGTTCAATTAACTTCAATTAAAATTAATACCCTTTAATTTTTAGTGACTCCTAATCAAATATTAATTATTATCTGTACATTTTGTTTAATACCGGTTACTTAAAATTGAGTTAATTAATATAAATTTTGCACGTAATTTCTCTTTGTTTCTTTACTAGGAATAATTAAATTACATGTAAAGCTTTTAATACTGCTTCCTTTTTATAGCAAGCGTCTTGTAGATGATTTAAATCTCTTATGTTTAATGAAACGAATGAATTTTTATGCTTTACGGTTTTTAATAACGCGTACCTTTTCCCAAAGCTTCTACACGGTGATTAAAATTATTTGATGTGATTATTTAATTTTCTACCCTGGTCTAAATATGAGTAATATATATATATCTCATATTTAGACCAGGGCAGAAAATTAAATAATCAAATCAAATAATTTTAATTACCGTGTATAAGAATTTCATTAAATAATACGCTTTATTAAAACCTTGAAGCATAAATAAACTCGGTCGTTTCAGTAAAATAAGAAATTTAAATTATCTATAAGACGCTTTACATCAAAAGAAGCAGTATTGAAAAGCGCAGTGGATAATTTAATTATTCCTAAACAAATGGAAATTACGTGCAAAGTTTATATTAATTAACCCTATTTTAAGTAACCGGTAGTAAAACAAAGTGTACATATAATTAATATTTAAGTTGTATTCGCTAAAAATGAAAGGATAGAAATCAATTTAATTGAGTTAATTAAACCGTTAATAACATAATACCTATAGAAGCTTGTGAAACCCAATAATAGTCAAATCGTAGGAAGGTTATTTAAAATGTTACGTTTGAACACCCTGCGTGTTTTAAAAGGCAATTTCAAGTTAATTTGTTTGGATAAACATGTTGATTCTAAGGATATTGGAAACGATCAGATGCTTTAGCAGGAAATACAGAACACCTGCGTATTTTTAAAAAGCTCATTCTGCGTAAATTTGGCAAATAATTAATGTTTCAAAGAATCTTGGAGAAACCGGGACTTAGTATTCACGAGAATGTGCGATACGGGTTTATTAAACCCAGATAACAGTCCGCGTGGACTAAAATATAATCGATAATAAAGAATATAAATTTGCACCAATACGAACAGGTTAGAAAAGGAAAGAGAAAATGCGTCAAGCAAAGACACATATTGTAAAGGGCGGGATTTAAGCAACGTCAAGGGGTTGCGATTGGTTAAAAATAGGATGCATATATCAGAGGTAGAACAACAATTTCTGTATAAAAGTAATTAGTTTTTCTCGGACAACTTTGCGGGCCGTGTTGAAATTTTCTGAGATTTCAATGGGTGAGTACTAAATTCATAAAAATCGACGTGCAGGCTACAGACTGGGAACGTAGAATGAGGAATTCGTTGGAATTACCCGTTTTAGGGAACAAAGCGACGTGTCGGCTATTCGCTATATATACAGGCGGGAATATGTGTTTCTCTCTTAGACTCTTAGACTTTCGACGATTCGATGCGTTAAAAGCTCGTGCATCCGCGACTTGATATTAAACAGTGCATTTTAGTTTGATTAAATAATTTAAAGTGTGCTAGTATATTTTAGTGACTCAAAATAGTTGGTTATTTTACGTGCTAACATGAATGTACTTCAGTGCACTTAGATACAAGGTAATAAAAGTTTATTATCACGGTACCAATTAGTAAAATTTACAACGACAAATGTATACCCAAAAGTAGGCAGTTTTGGCGTATATTGGTAATATTGGTAAAAGGAAGTATGAATTTCTTTGCTATTTTGCGGGGTGTTAATGACTAAATGGTTCGTAAATGTGTCTGCATCCACTGAACCAAAGGCAGATATACACAGATGAGTTCCGGAAAAGCCTAGAAACAACTTTAAATTAATGGTGATGGAGAACATTTTAAAGCGTTGACAACTTGAAGCCTGTAAATAGAATCCGGTTGAATGGTGTGATTTACAAAGGGACGATATAACACTGAAGCTACGAGGACAATAACCTTCAGGTAAATTCTACTATGGTTTGTTTGACATTTTTGTGTGTATTGGATGACTTTATAATTGATTTACTTTAAATGGACATTAGTGGAATTTTTCTAACCATAAAATTTAATCCTTTAAGTGAATTTGTGTCTAAGTAAAAGTATTTTGTTTTGATGTTCAATAGGATGAAACTTTGTGTTTGAGCTCAATTAGACAAACCTGGTTAAGAGAGCCCTTTAACAACCCGGTCTGCTTATATTGTTATATTAATTAGTAGGCATCCAACAAGGACTTTAATTTTGGATGCTTACAGTAAAATGATAATAAAATTAATCCGGAAATTCTTTTAAAACTGAATTCTTATGTTCAAATTTAATTTGAAAATTTAATGTATTCTGAATATTGATGTAAATAGAGTTAACGTTGATTTGTGGTAGGAATGTGTTGTTTAATTTTATGATTGAGAATGGAAGTTATCTAGAAGAGCAGCCGAGGCGATTAACAGATTAGGATATCAATTTCGGACCAGGTGATTTAAAAGGTTTCACAGCATATATATATATATATATATATATATATATATATATTGCTGTGATTCCTCACCATTATTCGGGAACTAAGGTTTTCGAATCGAGCCCCAGCGTTGGGCCGTCAAGATTATGCTGTGAAACCTTCAAAAAGCCTCACCAGAGTAAAAAAAAATATTCGAGCCTCTCGAATTGGGCACCAAGATTTGCTGTGATTCTTTACCCTTTTGAATCTCTTCTGATAATCGCCTCTTTACTCTTTCCGCCTCGGCTGCTTACCTAGTTAAACTTTCATCCTCATTCATAAAACAAAACAAACACATTCCTACCACAAACATCAACGTTAACTCTATTTACATCAATATTCATAATACATTAAAATTTCAAAATTTAATTTCAGCATAAATTTCAGTATCATAAAATTTCAAGTTTAAATTTGTCATCATTTTTAATACGCATCCAGAATTAAAGTCCTGGTAGGATGCATACTAATTAAGTTACAATATGTGCAGACCTAAGTCTGAATAAAAGGGAGCATCTCCCACCCCTTTACGTTAATTAAACAGGTTAGTCTAATTGAGCTCAAAGACAGACCCAAATTTTCATCATAATCAAAACATAAACCGCTAAATACTCCTTTCTACTTAAACAAGAAAATTTTACCTTAAAATTAAAAATTTGTTGTTTATACAAATTCACTACTGTTCATTTTTTATCAAACAAATTATAAAGATATTCAACACACACCAAAACATCTAAGATCGAACAAAATGCATAATTTACCTGAAGGTTAATGCACTCGGGACTCCATTGTACATCGTCATTGCTAACCCCACCATTCCAGCTGAGTTATGTTTACGTCCTAGGATTCCTGGTCGCCTTTTAAAATTCATGTACAACACCATTCGTTTAAAAAGTTTCAGGGCTTCTCAGGAACGCATTTATGTATATCTAAATCTTGTTTGTAGATCCAATGACGTTTACTAATAACATTTGATTACTCACTCCCGAACAAAATAGCAAAGAAATTCATAATTCGTTCACGCTATACAAAGCTGCATACTTAAATGTATTTATTTATCGCTACTTATCTATCTTTTCTAAGTGCACGAATGCATACTAACTTGTATCGTAGCACGTATTCTGCTAGAAGTATGGTATCACAGCAAAAAATAAAGAGCAAACTGTTTTAAATCAAAAATCTAAGAGCCAAACTGTTTAAAGTATTGAATAAATCGAAAATCTAACAGAGCGAAACTCCTATAAACACGGGTTTATATAATAGCGCGCTTGCACGTCTGTTTTGTCCCGCAACGGACACTTTTTAGAATTTCGCATTCTATGTTCCCTTTTCGACAGCTCGGCACGCGATTCTACAAAATTTGCACTAGCGCCAGTTGAAAATCTAGAAAATTTTCACACGTCGCGCAACGCGTCTGCAAACAATTAATTAATTTTGTATAGAAATTGTTGTTTCCACCTGTCATATCTGCCTCTTATTTCAACCAATCGCAAACCTAGTGACGTTGCTCAAATCACGCCTTTTATTATTCGTGTCTCGGCTTTACGCTTTTATCCGTCTTTTTCTACCTTGGTCTTAGTGGTACAAATCGATATACTTTATTATGGGCTATTTGAATCCACGTGGATTCGCGACGTGACTTACTTGAGTAAAATAACCAAACATCCGACCGTTTCCAATATACGTAGAATCTGCATGTTTATCAGCTCGAATTTATTAGAATTTGACATTTAAAAGTTTGCAGGTGTGCGCTTCTAATGAATGTTTTAAATATAATTCTCCGAGCTTTGTTTTCATGGTATTTTAACCTTGGATTTTCACAGGCTTTTATGCTTATTATATATTACTAATGGTTCAATTAACTCCAATTAAAATAATAATGAATGGCATTGACTTCTACCCTTAATTTTTAGCGAATACTAATTAAATATTAATTATTATCTGTACACTTTGTTTAATACTCGTTACTTAAAAATTGAATTAATTAATATAAATTTTGCACGTAATTTCTATTTGTTTTAGTACTTGGAACAATTAAATTACATACAAGTTGAGCATTTTAATTCTGCTTCTTTTTATATAAAGCGTCTAGTGAATAATTTAAATCCCTTATTTTTAATGAAATGAATAAATTTTTATGCTCCACGGTTTTAATAACGCGTATTATCTAATAAAATTCTATACAAACCCTACATTCTAATTGAATGATTTAAATCTTCACAGTAGGCCTTTAATTACGCGTACTTTTTCCCAAAGCATCCTTATACACGGTGATTAAAATTATTTGATGTCGTTAATTAATTTTCTACCCTGGTCTAAATTTGAGTAATATATATATATATATATATATATATATATATATATATATATATTAATAGTTATTATGATGAAATGAAAACCCAACTTTGTATTTAAAGTTGAATTACCATTTCAAATTGAACTAGTAATAGAAAACTACTAAAAGAACGGCTACAGCAGGACTTTACTAGTTCGATTTGAAATGGTAATTCAACTTTAAATACAAAGTTGGGTTTTCATTTCATCTAATAACTATTAATATATATTAAGCATTCATTTGCATTCCAAATGTGGATTATTCTTCTCTATTAATATATATATATATATATATATATATATATATATATATATATATATATATTGAATAATAAAACTGATAGAAATTATTAGAAATTGTTAAATAAATCATAAGTCAATTGCAACAATGTAATACAAGGATAAACCAGACAGGTTATTAACAGTTTATGAGAACGGATATGCAACTTTGTATCCGAGACGACAGTGCTACTGCAGGTGACAGGTCACATGCCGCAATTACCTAGAAATGATATCGTTACAATGTAATAAAGTGTATAATTAAGAGTAAAGCAGACATGAGATTTTCAAGTTTTCACAGCCATGTGAGGGGGCAGGATATTATAAAAAACCCGGAAGCTCAAGGCCCGGCAGTCAGTCTGAGTACTACAGCTTTTGCATTGTTGTTTACTTAGACTATTCGCCCTAGTTCAATTAATTAATTATTTTCGAGTTAAAGTTATTTTATACAATTATTCAAAATTCCATGATAATTTCTGTTTAAGATAAATAAATTGTTAAGAGTTTGGAAACGTTTTTTAAAAAACATCGATTGTGGTTGTAAGGTGTGTCAATACAATTCTATGATTCAATGATTTGTTTTTAAATTCATGTAAATGTGTATAAATAAACTTTCCTATGCCCGGTGATTTACCGAGATTTATCTGTATTTTTCTAAATTGAATACGAATGGTGTAATGTCCCAATTATTAATACCGATGGTATTTAATATAATAGGTGCTTTTTTGTTTACTTCTGTATCCTAACTTATTTAAATTACCCTACCAAAGCTTCTATATTTTACAGGTTGGTTTTGTGATACACGCTCATTTAACTAACTAAAATTAATAAACTTGTTTCTATTAACTAATTTATCTAATGTTTGCTTAAAGTAACGCATTCGCGTTAGTAGGGCAATTAGAGCGTAACAAAATTTGACAAACCAAACTAAATATGCTTGGCTTAGTTTAATTTGGACGCATTAGGATGCACTGTGGGCGCAACTCTTGAAAAAAAAACTTTATAGAAATAGCTTTGTGTTGAACGTATATGGCGCTGGACAACTTAGTTTATGACTTTTGTAAGAGTTGATAATGTAATATTATGCTGCAATGGGACGCCTTTTGCGTTCAATTAAAAGTAGCCGTTTTTATAATATATTTTGACTTACTTTTTTTATACTACTTCAAGTACAAGACTTATTTTTTCAGGATTCGATGTTTCTGATATTGAGTCAAAATCGTCATATTCTGGAATTTACTTTATGTACGCAATTTTTGGAGTAGGACATACAGAAGATCTTCTCAAAATATCTGAAGTTCAAGAACTATTAAAATCCAACACACGTTTTGATCTAGTTATTTGTGAACATTTCTTTAATGAAGCACATTTTGGATTTGCACACCATTTTAAGGCACCATTGATTATAATGAGCACGATGCCATCTACAGAATGGGCTGGCCACTTAGTAGGAAACCCATTTCAATTTTCAGTGAACCCAATAGGGTTTTCACCGCATTCTGATACAATGGATTTCAAACAGAGACTGCGTAATACAATGTATGGAATTTTTCAAGGTGTCGTAAGGGATTTTATAGGATTTCCAGCGCAAAATAGACTTTTGCAAAATTATTTTCCAAATCCCCCAAAATTAAGCGAATTACTGTTTAATGTTTCGTTGGTGCTGTTAAACTCGAATATTGGAATTAGTCCTGTAGTTCCTACTCTTCCAAATATGATTGAAATTGGAGGGTTCCACATTGCACTTAAAGAGTTGCCAAACGAATTAAAAACGTTCTTAGATGAAGCTACTGAAGGTGCAATATACTTCAGTATGGGAACAAATTTGAATGGCGATAATTTTAACGAAAAATTAAGCAAAAGCATTCTGGAGTGTTTCGCCACACTAAAACAGCGTGTGCTATGGAAATGGGAAGATATTCCAAACGTTCCCAAAAATGTCAAAAATAGTAAATGGTTTTCTCAACAAGACGTTTTAGGTAAGTTAGTTAGTAAGTTACCTATTCACATTACCACAACGTGGATCTAATGAGCGCATATTGACTACAGCATTTTTTGATAGGCGTCAAGTATTGCTAAGAGAAGATTGTTTGTAAAAAGGTAAAACGAGCTTTAAAGCAGACCGTTTATATACAGCATTAAATAGCTCAAAAAGTATTTGCGTTTTAGTTTACCGGACAAAACACTCACTAACTGAGCTAATGAGAACGCTTAGACAAATTTTATGAGTCTCTTTCAGTTGATTTTACTAACCTAGAAGACAAAAAATATTTACAAAGAAACGTTATGGTGTCATAGTGTTCCGTCCTCAACACGAATTTATTTAGTTTAAATTTAGATCAAAATATATTTCTTTAATATTAAAAACTCCGCCGTCCGGAAAGTAGTACCCGATTATGAATAAAGAATAAACTAGTACATCTTAACAAATTTTAATGTTTTATTTGAAAAGAACAAATCTTACACTACTTCTCCACATAGTCACCTCCCAAATTTAAGCATTTATCATAACGTGAGACGAGTTTTTGTATGCCAGCTTCCTACTCCTCTGCCGCCAACGTATAGAGATATGTAGTCACAGCTGCTTTCAATTTATCTTCACTTTCAAATTTCTTTCCTGCCAAAAAGTCCTTGAGTTTTGTAAACAGATGAAAATCTGAAGGTGCCAAGTCTGGGCTGTAGGATAGATGGTTAAAAGTTTCCCATTTGAATAGTTGAACAAGTTGTTCTGTTATTCGAGCAGTATCAGGCCTGGCATTGTCGTAGAAGAGAAGGATGCTGCTAGACAACAGACCTCGCCGTCGATTTTGAATTGTCGTCGTAATTTCTTTAATGTCACACAATATACAACGGCATTTATAGTGTCCCCACGTAGCATGAAATCAATGAGCAGTACACCTCGTTGATCCCAGAAAATGGTTGCCGTGAGTTTTTGAGTAGATATGACCGTTTTGAATTTTTTCGGCTTGATTGGCAAATGATTGATTGTCTTTTACTTGTAGGTGTTGCATAACAAACCCATGTCTCGTCACCAGTGACTATACGAATCAAGAAAGAGTCTCCTTCACGAGAATAACGGTCCAAAAACGTCAGTGCTGCAGCCAGACGGGTGGTTTTGTGTTCGTCAGTAAGCATGCGAGGAACCCACCTTGCACAAATCTTCGCATAACGAAGGCGTTCCTCGACAATTTCGTGAAACATTGCTGAAATTTTCACTGATCTCATCAATTGTTACGCGCCGATCGGCTTTCATGAATTCGTTAATTAAACTTAGCAGTTCCTCCGTAATTACTGATGGTCGTCCGAAACTCTCTTCATCATGAGTATTGTCCCTGTCCAAACTGAAATTACGACACCAACGCCGAACTGACGACTTATCCATAACATTGTCTCCTTACACTTTCTTTAGTTGACAATGAATATTGTAGGATTTCACATTTCTTGCGTTGTGAAATCTAATCACAGCCCTAATTTCACAACTGGCGGCGTTCTCTATTTTTTGGAACATTATAAACACTCACAGAAAGAACACAGTCAGTATCAGCGAGGCGTAACATTGCACATAGATAGCTGCAATATAACTAAACGTGTTATAACTAGTCCGGATGCTACTCTACTCACCAGCGTTCCACACGATACAAACGGGTACTACTTTCCGGACGGCCCTTGTATAATATAAAATAGTTTAAAGTCCACACTGCAATGTACTTACACATGTTCTGGTTATGGTAAATTTAAATTAAATAATGCTATATACACGCCACCCCTTTAAGACCTTAATGAACTATTCTACGATTGGTTACGATTATTGACATGACTGACGAAGAGTAATTCATAGCATTGATCCGCTATCTCTTGCAACAGGAACACGTTGTTTCCGTTTTCACTACAAATACCTGCAGTTGTGTTCTTTAATGTAATTCAACGTGGTGTCTACGTGCTAGAAAGTGTTTACCACAAGCAGTTGACCACAACAAAAATGACCTCAACACTGCAACCAGTTACAAGATAAGGTGTGAACGGGTGGTTTTTAATGTTTAAATGTAGCAGAACAACACACGATAAAATACAGTCTACTTTACTTCTCTTCAATAGAGCTATCATAATTGTTTTTTGTTATACTATTGGTTGTTAAGATTAATATCTCTTTGCCCAATCCACATACCATTTGCCTAAAATTCAATTTTTCGCCAACTTTTAGATTCTCCTTTTTCGAGAATGGTGTGACGACAAGAGTTATGATGTAAACAAAGGTATAGATACAGTAGTTAATCGCGTGCTTGCATAGAGGGCGTACTAGGTTTCCTAGAAATTGCAAACAAAATAAAATCGTTGACCATGCGACTGTACGTTATTTGCGGCAGCGGAGCTGCTTAAATCAGAAATACATTTTAATAATGTTGGCATGTACATTCTCGATATAGCCAGATTGACTATTTACTTTTTCCACTATGGATATATGAAGACTGTTTTTGGCAATGGGTGTTATATTCTCTATACCGACACTGATAGCTTAATCTACAAAATTACGAAACATAGATCCTTATGAAGCCATGTATTAAGATTGGCCACATCATTTTGATATATCGCACTATCCCTCCACCAATATTTATGGAATTCTTCTATTTAATATAAATATATTGGGCAAGATAAAGTACGAAAATAAATGGGTGTTTTACGACAGATTCTATTAGCTCTAAGACTTGTATGACGAAGATTTTAAGGCAATTGAAAAAGAACAAGCTGAATACTCGGCAAAGGACAATCATTTGTTATCGACGTTTTCGATGTTGCCAAGAAGATAAAAAAAGATTAAGAGAGGCATAGTAAGTGATAGAATTACCTTAGTGATTGTCGGCTGCGTAGATAACTTGAAGGATTTATTTGTAGGCCAGAATTTAAACAGCCGTTCAAACACTTTCTCTTAGAAGAAGCTTGCTCTAAGTCCGCACGATAACTAACGTCACTTTGAGTCATATTAAACATTGCCGATAGGACATTACCCCATTATAGAAGATGAAGATATATTACAATAATACTAGACTATAATCAAATAAATTACATTCTTGTTAGACAATGGTTTAGGAATCAAGTAAAAGACTGTAGAAGCTACCCAGACGCAGACATAGACACTGACAACATCATCGTAATTACGAAGGTCGTTCTTAAATTTAAAAATTTGAAAAAAACTGAAGAAAACACTTTGACTTTGAGAAATTAAAAGATAAAAATATCCACGAAAAATTTGAAAAAGGTCGAGTGAATTGCTGAAAGATATATTGGTAAAAATATTAAATCGCCAAATGTTCAGGTGCTGGGGGAACTTGGCAGCCACAGGCTGCTTAATCCTCTTCACAACCACTGAATATCGAAGAAATAGGGTATATAATTGTAAAACAATAAAAGGGGACCGAACTGCATCTAACAAGAAAGAACAGTGCCTATGATCAGAGACAACAAACATAGAAACAAGAAGAAAATTGTTGAAAGCATATGTGTGGAGCACAGCACAGTATACCTATGAAATACGGGCAATAGAAAAGCAGACAGAAAAACGGTACCGGCCTTTTGGAATGTTGTGCTTCAGATGTATGAGGATGATAGCATGGACAGACAGAGTTAATAATAAATAGGTTATAGAAATAGTAGGAGAATAAAGATATCTGTGGAAAAATAATAGAAGAAATAGAAGGGCATAATACGTTCTAAGGCATTTTTGGGAAATGGAATGGAATATATTACAAGCAGAGATAAGAAGATAGAGGTAGATGTAGACATAGATTAGATAGTGATAGATGCAGACTGTGCAAATTTCAGGGAAATGTCTGGGTTAGTTCAGAATAAGAACCAGTTCCAGGACTGAAGGCCTAATGATGGTGGAAATTCTCTTGACGTTAGCGATAAATTAGTGGTAATTACATTGTCACCATATATCAAAGTGCACGTGCTGGAAATAGAACAATCTCGAGGAAATACATCACATATTTATATGCGAGTTGTTTATCACTGAATATTATAACTTGTAATCGATAAATTACAAAATCGGATTTTGTCCACGTGTTTAAAATCCCGAATATACTTTAGTCTTAAGTTTAACGAACTGTAGAAAAATGTGTAATATTGATATTGTTTATGTAGTCCATTCGATTTAACTTTAGGATATCAAATGTAGTAATAAAGTGTATGTAACTGCATGCAAATGAATACGTAGAATTGCGCTTGAAGAATACTGTCATTTAGCACAGTAAAGGTTGGCGGTTCTGTACGATGTTGTCATCAATTCCTCTTGCCAATGGGAATATTTGTATATCTTTCATCAAATACAATAACATTTAAAGTAACATTAGCAATGTCGCATTTTATCCAGTTGTGGCTTCATCCTAAAGTTAAAGCGAATGAACTATAATAGATTTTTTTGTTCTTGTCTGATAGCGCTGGTATACAACCAAGATCGTGACTACAATTTATTTAAAATTTTTGGAGAGAGGAGAGGAATCAGTTTCTATTATATAAATACTATCGAGGAATTTCCAACGTTTAGCGGTGACAATCACAGGAAATATTTTTTCTTGGCATTTTTTACATCATTGGTTATGTTCTGAATGTAATCGTTCAGGCGAGTGGCGTGTGAAAGCATGTAGTCTTGGCTTGATTATTTGTTTAATAAGTATAAGCAAAGATAATTATAAGTTTCATAAATACATAAAAATAAAAATTAATTAGTTAAGATTAAATGATTTTAAAGATTTGAAGCAGTTCGGAAGTCTTTGATAATCTTTGGAACTTTTCGGAAGGCTTCATGGTTGTTTGTGAAACCAAAATAAACTTAAACACTTATTGAATGATAATGTATATACAGTTTAACGGGGTGTAAAAGTCTTCGCTAGTTTTCGAAACTCTTCGGAAGGTTTCGGAATTTGCTTGCGATGCCGAGTAGAAACTTGAATAACGATAGTTGGAAAATATTTACGGTTTGAAAAGGTCCAGACGTCTTCGGCGGTCTTCAAAACTCGTCGGAAGGCTTCGTGTGTTACTTGTGGGACAACGTTAAGTTACAACGAATTATGATATGAAATTAAAAATTACTAATTGACAATATATACAAGTATAGAGGGTTCAGAAAACTTCGGTTATCTTCGGAACACTTCGGAAAGCTTTGGAATTTATTTGTGAGGTCCAGTAAGAACTTGAACAGCGATAATTAAAAATTATTTACAGTTTCAAGAGGCCTAGACGTCTTTGGTAGTCTTCGGAACTCTTTGGAAGGTTTCGTGTTTTTCTTATGAGACAACGTGAGGGTATGAAGAATTATGGTGTGGACGTATGTACTACTTGGAGGAGTTGGGAGGTCTTCGATGATCTTTGGAACCCTTCGGAAGGCGTCGTGGTAATGGTGCCTTAGACCTCGTCAAGTGCGTCGCCGTTGAACTCTACGGGGTGTTGTTCCGGTGGTAGAGTTGACAGACCCAATCACAATAACGGCTTGTCGGCGAAGTATGGAACGGAGCTTAACGTCCATACGTGGTTAGTAACTATTGATTGATGAATTATACTGACGTGTCCTAGGTACGGCTGCGGACAGCGTCACCGTCGGAGAATATGCAGGCTATGGAGAGCACTGCTTGCTGGAGGTTTTGTAGGCTATGGGGAGCATTACAAGATGATTCCTTAGGCTATGGTGAGCACTAACAAATGTCTTTCGAAGAACTTGGAATTATATTTATACACTTACATTTCCAATACTTGCTGTGTTGAAAAACGTTAATAATGTCTTTAACCAATGAAATTGTGTGTTTTAATTTTCGAGTGTAAAAGAATCTTCAAATTTGCGTGCTGATTTTTGGGTACCACAAAAAATCAGTTGAAAATTCCTGCGATTCTTAGTTTGTTCTGTGTTCAGCTCGGGCATGGTGATATGGTCAACACGAAATGATCTAAACTTTTCCTAATTTGGGATTTTCTTTTGGCAGACATACCTGTATGTGATCTAATGCGAACAGCGATGATACTTTGAATTTATTTGATGCTCATGGAGATACTTTATTTTTTACCTCTAATCGACTTTAGAAAATTTTTAATCTAAACATTGTCAACCGGATGTATAATCAGCTAATTTACGTTCTCATCCACGGTATTAAGTTGATAAACATAATCACAATTAACGGGTGTTTATCCGGTGTTGATCAATGTTCGTTTGTTTGGCGTCACGATTTGGAATGTTTGGGCAAAGTCTGATCTTACTAGACAAGTAATGTAGATCATGTTTGGGAAAGGTAGGTAAGCTTAATAGTCTGTAGTAGATTAATGTTTTTCGGATTAGATTGCTGTTATCAAATCAAGTAAGATATTGATATCACTGCTGTGTTGTAGTAATGCATATGTTGTTAAGCTATAGAAAAATTAAACCAAACACCTGTTTTAAAACTCGACGTGTATGGTTTTACAAAATCAGGAAACCATATTGGAGCAGCATAATCTAACGGTCAAAAAGAGATGTAATAGCGGAAAATTAATTAACCGAGCGCACTAACTTCGAAGATGCTTATTTACAGTTATTGCTACAGCAGAGAGTCTTTTGAATCCTAAAAATACCTCGAGTTCAGCTCCTACCCTACCTTCGAGCAATGGTAATTCATATAATGTTAAGCTTTGTCGTATTGTCGAGTTGACAAAGAAGATAAAGTCAATCCATAAGAAAAGAATTTATTAACAATTATAGACAGAAATTTTTATAATGTTATAATTAATTAACTTAGAGTGGCAGAGACTTTGGGGTTGGTATGACACTCTAAGACACACTACTGCAATGTGAACGGCAACCAGGAACCACCACATTACCTCCCAAGTGTACAGCGTACTTAAATTGTTACTTAAGACGATAGAATCCTGCGGGGTAAAAGATTCCGGAGTTAAAATAGTTCCCCTTTCGGATCGACAAGTTTAAAGGAAGAACAGAGATTATTTTGCGAGTCGGAACGTAGAATGTCAGAAGCATGAAGCAAGTAGGTAAGCTAGAGAATCTGAGAATTGAAATGAATGGGTTAGCATTAGACATAGTAAGATTGGCGTAGTTCGGTAACCAGAGGCGGGGATTTTTGTAGCGGAAACTTTAGAGTAATTTATAGAGGATCAGAGGAAAGAAATTCAGGGTGTGGATAGCTATACAGAATAAGATAGGACACTGTGTAGAAAACTACTTACAAAAGAACGAAAGAGACTAGAATCTAAACCGGTAAACACAGTAATAATACAAATTTACATGTCCACCTCCAGCTACAGTGACGAATAGGTAGAGGCGATCTACAAAGATATCGAAGACATACTAAGATGCGTAAAGGGGCGTTACAATTTAATAACTACGAGAGATTTTAATGCAGTGGTAGGTGAGGGTACAGAAAAAGCAGTAGTAGGTTTATTTGGTTTAGACACTAGAAATGATAGGGGAAATAAGCTAGTAGAACTTTGCGACAAAAATAATTTAACCATGACAAACACAAAATTTCAACATCATGCTAGAAGACGATTCACGTGGAAGATTCCAGGAGACAGGGAGATATCAAATAGATTACATTCTGGTTCGACAACGGTTTAGAAATTAAGTAAAATACTGTAGAAGCTATTTTAAAGCAGATATAGACACTTGCCACAATATAGTAATTATGAAACCCATGCTTAAATTTAAAAATTTGAAAAAAGGAACGGAAAAGGAACTTTGAGTTTGAGAAGCTAAAAAATAAAGAAATCCACAAAATATTTGAGAGAAGTCAAAAGAATTATTGAAAGACATCGTTAAAATTTCTGATACTAAGGAAGTAGAAACAGAATGGAATGATAATAAATCCAGCTTGGATATGGCGGCCAGAGATATTCTGGTATATAAACAAAAAGAAATAAGTAGCCTTGGGGAAGATTATCATCATTAAGTCTACAGTCCTGGAACTGGTTAGATGCGTACCCTCATTGTTTCCTATTCTGAACTAACCTTCACATTTTGCTGAAAATTGCACAGTCTGCATCTATCACTTTCTGCATGCGAAAGTATGATCTCGGTCTACCTCTACCTCTATTTTCCTATCTCTGCTTGTAATATATCCCGTATTATTCCTCAGAAATGCCTCAGAACGTATTCTGTCCTTGTATTTCACTATTTTTTTTTGTTTTCCACGGATATCTTTATTCTTATACTATTTCTATAACCAATTTGTTATTAACTTTGTCTGTCCATGCTACCATCCTCATAAATCTGAAACACAATGTTCCTGAAAGCTTACATCTCTTTCTGTCTGCATTTTCTACTACCTCTATTTTATAGACGTACTGCGCTGTGCTCCACAGATATGCTTTGAACAATTTTCTTCTTGTCTCTGTTTGTTGTCTTTGAGCGTATCCTCTGTTCTTTTTTGTTTGATGCAGTTCGGTCACCTTTTTACAGTTATATACTCTATTTCCCTGATATTCAGTGGTATGTGAAAAGTACTCCCAAGTACAATTATTAGTTTTTCCAATATATCTTTTAGCACAATCAACATTAGTTGAAAATATTGCACAACCAACACCTGTAGTTGTTTATAATAATCATCATGTTTAAGTTCAGTTATTTTTTTCATCATTCGTTCTTCCATCTTGGGACTTGTTGGATGCGTATCTCCACTTCTCTTTTTTCCTATTTTCGCTCCTAATATATTTCGCACTATTCCTTCATGTCGTAGTATATGGCCTATTATTCTATCTATCCTATTTTTTACTGTTTTCCACATATTTTTTTCTTCCACTGCAATTTCTAGTACCTATTTGTTTTTAACTTCGTCTGTTCTTGATATCTTTATCATACGTCTGTAGCACCACATTTCAAAAGTTTCTACCTTTTTCTAGTCTGCTTCTACTACTGTCCAGGTTTCACAACCGTATAGTGCTGTGCTCCACACACATGTTTTAAGCAACCTTTTCCTTGTTTTTATGTTTGTGATCTCTGAACACCTTATTTGCTTTTGCTTGTTAAATGTAGCACCATCTTGTGCTAATCTTTGTTTTATATTTTTCCCATTTTGCGTTATTTGGCTTCCTAGGTAGCAGAAATCCTTAACCCCTTGTAAGTTTTCGTTACCTATTTATATTCTTGTTTTTGATTTATTTTTCCCTCTTTTGCATACTAGAACTTTAGTTTTATTTTTATTAATTTTCATACCGTATTTCTCTGATAGAACTGTTTCCATTTCATTAAGAGCAGCTTCTAACTCTTGTTTGCTAGATGCTAGTACCGCTATATCATCTGCAAATCTAAGCATATCAATCTTTTAACCCTTCATAGTAATTCCAAATGTCTTCCCGCATTTGATAGTATTCATTGCATCCTCAATGTTCAAGTTAAAATTAATGCGAATAAGGCACATTCCAGTTTCACCCCTTTCCTAATATTTACTTCTCTACTTTCCTGCTCTAATTTTATTACCGCTGTCTGCTTTTTATATAAGCTATGTACTATCCGTCTATTCCTAAAACTCAATCTAATCTTTTTGGGTATTTCGAACATTTTTTTCCATTTTACATTCTCGAATGCTTTTTTCAGATCTACAAACCATATATACACACCTTCCACCTTTTCTATTGTTTCCTGCATTATCATCCTCAGAGCCAAAATAGCCTCCAGAGTTCTTCTGCTTTGCCTAAACCTAAATTGGTCTTCTCCTAGTATTTGTTGAGCTCGTTTTTACATTCATTTTTGTAAAATTCTGGTTAATATTTTTGAAACGTGTGCTGTCAAACTTATTGTTCGAAAATTTTCACATCTACCCACGCCTCCTTTTTCTGTTATAGTTAGTATGATGCTACGTTTGAAATCTTTGAGTATTTCGCCTGTCTTATACATATAGGTTACAAGTTGGAAGCGACATTCTGTTACTGCTTGTCCAGCGGTTTTTAGATTTTCTGCTTGCACCTTATCTATACCCGGAGCCTTAATATTTTTCACACCTTTTAATGTTAATTCAATCTCTTTTCTAAGTATAGGATATCCCAAATCATTATTTTCAATGTCTGATTCCTGTTCTAATGCTGATAGTTTTTTTCCTGAATATAAATTACCTATATGTTCTTACTATCTAATCACTTTATCTACATTTTCTATAATGACGTTTCCTCCCGCGACCCTTATATTTTTGCTATATGGTTTTGTCCCTAAAATTCATTCTAATTTATGTGTATGTGTCTTTCCAATTTGCATCTTAGTTTGTACCTCTTTGCACTTTTCATCAATCCATTGTTTCTAGTTTTCCTGCATTTGCGAATAATTTCCCATTTTATGGCTTTGTATTTCTGTTTTTCTATTTCGTCTGATCTATTTTTATATTTTTGACTTTGTTTTATTAAATTAAAGACATCCTTTGTTATTCATGGTTTCTTATTTTCTTTTTGTGTATTATCCAGAATATCTCTGACTGCCATGTCTAAGCTGAATTTAATGTTATTCCATTCTCTTTCTACTTCTTTAGTATCAGAAATTTTGACGATATCTTTCAGAAATTCATTTGACTTTTTTAAATCTTTTGTTAATATCTTTATCTTTTAGCTTCTCAAAGTCCAAGTGCCTTTTTCCGTTTTCTTTTCAAATTTTTAAATTTAAAAACGGCCTTCATAATTACGATGTTGTGGTCAGTATCGATACCTCCTTCTGGGTAACTTAGTCTTTTACTTGATTCCTAAACCGTTGTCTAACAATAATGTAATCTATTTGATATCTTCCTATATCTCTTAGCATCTTCCACGTGTATCGTATTCTAGCATGATGTTGAAATAATGTATTTGTGATGGTTAAATTGTTCTTGACGCAAAATTCTACCAGCCTATTTCCCTTGTCATTTCTCGTGACTAAACCAAATAAACCTACTACCGCTCTTTCCCTACCTTCACCTACCACTGCATTAAAATCCCCCTGTAATTATTAAATTTGTGTCCTCTACGTATCTTAGTATGTCTTCGACATCTTTGTAGATCGTTTCTACCTCTTCCTCACTGTAGCTAGATGTGGGCATGCATACTTGTATTATTACTGTTTTTACCGGCTTAGAGTACTCTTTCGTCTTTTTGTAAGTAGTTGTCTACACGTCGTCCTATCTTTTTTCGCGTAACTATCCCTACACCCGAATTTCCTTCCTCTGATCCTGAAGTCTCCACTAGTGACAAATCTCCCGCCTCTGGCAAGCGGACTTTACTTATCCCCACTATGTCTAGTGCTACTTATCCATTTCGATTTTTAAATTGTCTAGCTTACCTACTTGTTTTACACTTTTGACATTTCATACTCCGACTCGCAGACTGTTCACAAATCTTTTTTCATACTTTCGGATCACATCGCCCGAAGTAGTCCCCTCCAGGAGATCCAAATGGTGGACTATTTTGTCTCCGAAATCTTTTACCACAGAGGATGCTATCATTTTTACTAACAATTCTATACGCAGTGTACTTGGGAGGTAATGTGGTGGATTCCCGTTGCCTTCCACATCGCAGTAGTATGTCTTAAAATGCCATACCGACCCTTATGTTCTCTGCAACTCTAAGTACCAAAAAAGCTGCTGCCCTCTTTCGGGGATCTGTCTTAGTCTGGTCCCTCACTAAAAACCCCACTAATTTGGTTAAAGCTATAGTTTAGCTCTTTAGCTAGTTGAAACACGCAAGCCATTCTACCCGTTGTAGTATTTTAGAACTTCGCCAAGGTGCAGGTCCGCTCAGAATGGTCATGGATAACAAAAAATATTTATTCTAAATTTAATAGAAGAAAGGCGAAAATACAAGAACAGATCAAACAAAGCAGGAAAACAGAAATACAAAGCCACAAAACGTAAAATTATTCGTAAATACAGAAAAGCTAAAGAACAATGAATTGATGAAAAATGCAGAGAGGTACAAACTAAGATGGAAATAGGAAATACCGACGAATACAAACTAATTTGAATGAATTTATGGATATAAAACCGTACAACAAAAATATAAGGGGCATTGGAGGAAACGGCAGTGCAAAAAATATAGAAAAAGTGATTATATGGCAAAAATATATAGGGAATTTATATGCAGGATGGGAACTAGAAGCACCAGAACAGGAATCAGACATTGAAAGGGATGACTTGGGATATCCTATCTTTAGATATGAGTTTGAATTAGTATTAAAAAGTCTGAAAAATAATTAGGCATCAGGTACAGATAAGGTGCAAGCAGAAACTCTAAAAGTCGCTGTACAAGCAGTAACAGAACGTCTCTTCCAACGTGCAAGATATGTATGAGACGGGTGATATACCCAAAGATTTCTAACGTAACACCATAGTCACTATACTCAAAAGGAAAATTAATCGGTGATCAGATATTGAAGAACGTCAAGAAACACAAAGACGCATTCTTCGAGAATTTTAGTAACGGACTGTTTAGTGACACTTTCCAAAGGAAATAGAGGAGGAAATTTAGTAACGTATTCAAACACTACAAAATTATAAGAATAACTTTTGGTAGAAGGGGGAAGAAGACCTTAAAGATTACAGAAAATGACATGCAAAGAATCGGAATGGTAAGCTCTAAGAGCAAACAAACCAGGAGGAAGTAACTGTTGAACCTTATAGGCAGTTCAGACAGGACAATGTCAGATGTAGCGAGCGATGTCAGCTCGGAGACACTAGCAATAGCAGGTGCATATAAGACTGGCGGAAGTGTTGGTCACGTCACCAGGACTGGAAGTAAGGGGATTGTGGTAAAGTGCAATCAGGTCTTTACACTTTAAAAGGCACGGCGATTTTCTAATCATTCTAAGAATCGGCAGCGATAATTGATTGGAAGATTGGGAAACAATTAGATTCATTTTAATGAACCGGAGATCAGATGTAGGAAGAATAATTTCAAGGAAGGTAATTGCCGAAACAAAAACAGGCCCGAGGGTACGATTTGAACAGGAGAGAGAATCAGCTACAACATAATCTTGCCTTTACGGTTAAGAATAGAGAAATTATATTGTTGGAGGAGAAAAAACCAGCAAGCTAAGCATCTAGACGGACTTTGAACTTTATTTAACCAGATGAAAAATGGTTATCAATAATAACAGTAAAATTACTGTCTTCAATATACGGTCGGAACTTGTCAATTACTCACAGTACTGCTAAACAATCCTTTTTAGTAACAGATTAATTGTACTCAGGTTTAGAAAGTGTGCGACTAATAAAACTGACAAAATTGTCATCATCGAAGGAGTTTTAGCTCAGACTAGCACCTAAAGCATCGGTTTGTATAGTAAAAGACAAAGTAAAATCAGGGCAGAAAAATATGGGAGCAGAAACTAAATGTTGTTTAAGAAAAGGAAACTGGACTACCAATTGAGAGTCTAGACAGACGAAACATTTTTTCAAGTAAGATTAGAAAACGGGGGAATAAGGGTGGCAAAATTCATAATTTTGCGCCGAAACTGGTCATGCCAGTAAGCCGATAGAGTTCTGAATTAGAGGAGGGAGGAAGGAGATTAAAAATAGCGAAAACTTTGTCAGAATCAACAGGTACATCATCCGGGTTAACAACGAATCCAAGATAGAGGAGTTTAGAGAATCAGAAATTGCGTCTTTTCTGACGAAGAGTAAGATCAAGAAATGACTTAGTCAAGGATGCCAAGATATTCGTCGGATGGGGGGGTATCATGATACGTCCCGATATGCAAAGTAGAAGGGTTCAAAGTTAAGACCGAAGGTTCGGTGAATAAGGCGTTGTAAGGTAACAGAAGAATTATGGCGTCCGTAGGGGAAACGGCAAAATTGATACAAATTTACGTTAGACGCGAGAAATTATGTTACAGTAAAACACGCAAAATAATAAAATGGATGAGTCAGCTAAGCACAGTTAGACTAGAGTATAGAGTGGTAGAAATGCGATACCACAACCTAACTAGCCGAAATAAAAAGAAAAAAAACTAAGATATCTCCAAAGTACGTTCGTCTGTCTAATAAATTTAACAGTTAAAAAACTATTTTTTTGTAACTAATGTTTATATTTGTTTTTAGCACATCCTAATATGAGGCTCTTTATAACCCACGGGGGATTCCTTAGTATAATGGAATCTATTTACAACGGCGTACCAATTATAGGAATTCCGATATTTGGCGACCAAAAAATGAATGTTGCTGTAGCTGTTTCTAAAGGATATGGTCTAAAAATACCCTTCAGAAACCTTTCGAAGCGAACACTCTGCGAAACCATCAACAAAATGATAGCAAACGATACGTAAGTGTTTTTAAAGTAATTAATAAATAATGACAATCTGAAGTAGTTACAGACATGAAGCTCGTCAAAGATCTGATGCCTTGAAGAACCAACCAATAAAACCTATTGACAAGGCCATTTTTTGGATAGAGTATGTTCTCAGAAATAAAGGTGCTCCTTATTTGCGCTCTACAGCTTTGAGACTCACTTGGTTTCAATATTATTTGATAGATGTTTTCCTTTGTATGGTGCTGATTTTTGTGTCACTATACTAATGATTGGCTTAGTACTTAAACTTTTGTTTGTTAAGAAAAAACCAAAAAGTATATTAAGAGGGACTGAAAACTATCTCTTGTTATTTAAGTTTTTTTACAATCAAATCGAATCTGTAGACTTGGTAGATATCATTGTCAATTTACATAATAAATTTGTTCAAAAAAATCGTATCATTGATCAAAATTAGGTACATAAAAATAAAAGAAGGAAAAATTGTAGAAAGTACTCATTCTGTCATAATTAAGGTTAACTTCGATGAATTATATAGAAACTCTACCGACGTTAGATGCATTTAGGACAAGGTATCCATATATAAGTATTTTCTTCGTAATGTAGGAAGAGGTCAATCAGCAGATTCTTACGTAAACTACTTTATTTATTTGGTTAATTAAATAATTAAAGTAGTTCCTGGTTTCTTTACTATAGTTTGATGAATCCAGTAAATTTTAAGGAAGGATTTCCTTAAAATGATGGAACGCAATTATCTTCCGGCTATGCTAGGGGTTTATTCCTCGGGTAGAGCTTATGAGGATTCGTCGTGGTTCTTTTTACAAAACATTATTTACTTAGTGACTCAAATTATACCAAAATAGGGGTATGTGGAGGGCGCAACCAAGTCATTAAGTTTTAAACACGGAGTTTCCTTCAGGGGGAATTGGGAGTCCTTAGAGAGGAATATTGTATTTAGTGCTTAAGCAGGAGTTGTAAAGAAAATTGAATTAAATTAACAAAGTGAGGACCCAAGAGGTGTACTCTGGCTACCTCATAAAAAGAAAAGCTATAAATATCAGCTATGCACACACTTTTATAGACATCACATTTTGAAAGTGCTATTAGTGCTCCTTCGTCATATGGAAGCTACAAATATCATTATATTGAAGGTATTTATGCCTTTTACTCCTTGATCCAATTACCCTATTTTTGAACTCACTTGTTCAAAATAAAATAATTAATTAAATGAATTAAATGATGATTCTTTAATCAAATGTTGCTTTATGATAAAAGGTTGTATGTACAAAATATATACATCAAGATTGTACTTCAATTTCTTCTACGCAGTTGTAGAATAATAAAATCAAATAAAATATCAAACATGTTAAGCATTTCTTTTTTGTTACAAAGCTATCTCAAATCAATGCCAAAAATATCAGATCTGTTATTAGGTTTACAGGTGTATATGGAAATTTCAAAAATGTAATAATTTAACTTTCATATTTGCTTTAAGTATAATTACACATAAATGAAAACTTTAATCAGAACTCAATTAAGGTGTTTAAGTTCGTTTGTAATAATAACAGGTACAACCTTGGATTTAAATGTTGATAAATACAAAACATCAAAGGTCTTTTATAGTTTGTTAAGTAGAATAAGAATCGCAGGTCATTACAATGTTATTTTTAATATGTTATCTTGTATCAATGTTGGCCAAATGCAGACGTCATATGAAAATAATAAAGAAGGCTTACCTTGTATAGCCAGGTTCTTGTTTATGTGACAGTGTTACATTGTATACACCAGATGTGCTTACATACTGTGCCTCGATAAACAAATGACGTCTCTGTCTACATGTTGTAACGCAGCCAACCAACTGTACGCCCCTTGAACCTAATTATACAAACTTGAAGTGTATTTCTTTCTTGCAAAAATGAAACAAACCAAAATCCAATCCAACAGCTATCAAAAAATGCTATGCTTCCTTCTTTTACAGCATTTCGTTCGTTACAAAACAATTATGTTGACCGTAATTATCCACATTATTACTTGTAAATACCGGACATTTGCCAAGCATTTTCTTTTGAATAAAACACCATCGCAATTAAAGGATTATCGTAAATGCTAATTGAAGGACGTTTAGATTAAAACAAAATAATTGCGATTAAATTGAAGAACATTCATATTAAATCAAAAGTATTACGATTAAATTGAAGGACGTTCATAATAAATTAAAAATATTACGGTTAAATTGAAGAGCGCTATAACAAATTTATTTAGTTTGTTTTAGAATTAGATTTATGTGCTTACCATTATTAAAAACACTTATTCAAGTGCATGTTGCACTTTAATTAAACATCTAGGCGTAAGGCCACACACCAAATTGCTGGCTAGAACACTAATCTTCTGCATGATGTGTTCTTATCAAGTGCTCAAGCCAAACTGATAGGTTGGCACGCTGCGCATAGTATTTCAAAGTCGCTTGACATTTAGGTATTTATTCAAACAGTCAACACCTGTTGTTAGAAACCAATCTAGCACTAGAGAATAATCTCTGCATTATGATTGGGCTACATGATACCAATACGAATATTTATTTGAATGCCGATATTTACTTGTTTAATCGAATAGACAAAATGACGTATTTAACAAATAACCTTAATTTGCAGTGGTCAAAAAAAATTATTACAAGATTCTACAAGAAAAATAATAAATTTAATTACCAATGGTATTCATTACGATACATTTGTATGGTAGCGCGTCCAATTATTTCTCCCCTGGCAATATATTTCATATTTAAACATAAAAATGTAGCCTCAGTAAGAAAATTATTGATATAAAGTGGTTATTTAAAAATATTTACCTCAAAAATGCATGTTTTTGTTTCGTATCATATTAATTTATTCTATCGTGGAAAAGTGATTTCGTTAATTTAAAGAACACGCATCGCGATTTGATGTTAGCTCTTACGTAAAAGATATAATGTTAGTAGATAAGATTGAAGGTTTTGGTGCACTTTCGCCCTCCTTCCACTGTTCCTCAGCGACTTTTCACATTTTTCCCACCACATTTCCTTTCACATTCTTCTTTCCACATTTTTCCTTGCACTTTTCTATTTATAAACATTTTCTTAGCGCAAAAGCATCGTATGAGTTAAAATTTTCATGGAAGTCCCAATCGGTTATTGCTTTTACTCTAAGGTCAATTTCTAACAGTTTTACAACTCCAAAACCCTTAACTTTAAAAAAATTTTGTTATAAACACTTTCTTAGCGTGTAAAGCATAGGATGAGTTCAAATTCTCTTGGATATCCAAATCTGACATATCTTTAATCAAGGACCAATTCCCAACAGCTTTATAACCCTAAACATCCCCTTTTTCATTTTTAAACATTTTCTTTACATGTAAAACATTTTATGGTCCCAAATTCCCTTACTAATTCGCAACTGCGATTAATTTAACATTGGACCAACCCATAGCCAAGTCCTGAAAACTTATTAAGAAGGCGCATCTCCATGTAACGTCACTTACTTGCAATTATTTGAATATGGGATAAATACATATTTTGTAATAGTCTTACGAAGGTAGTTACTCGTCAAAACTTAAAATGCAAAATCACATCGCAGAACATTAAACAATAAACGATTTCTAATTTAAATTACATAATAGATATAATTTCTGCCCACAAAATACAACCATTTCTTTATTTTTATTCAGAGTTGTTTTTAACTTATCTAATTTCTTTCTGATTTTATAATATAAGTCTATATTTCCTTCTTGTAGTTCCTTTTGTAACCAATAATTGAAGATGGATAGTGCGTCTTAATTTTCAAATTGGAGAATATAACAGATTTTGATTATGCGCCCTACCTTCTTAATTCTGGCAATAACAAATTTTATTCCTCCGCCCATTTGCTTCAGCCTTCGGCATTTCGTAATATGTACTCTTATGTCCTCTTACTTCTTTTATTAAAATTTCGTCCACTTATTCTGCTTCTTTCTGGGTAAAGGACGCATTTTCCATATTTCTCCAGACATCCAAAAAAACCTTGCTACGTACCGACGTAGCCGGAAGAAAGATAAATACCAGGCTAACTATTAAACGCGAAGAGTGAAGGGATTCACCTAAATACCAAAAAAAAACAAAAAAATAAAGCACGTCGCCCACGATTATCTATTAACAAATAAAAATAAATGAAGGATTCTGTACAAACAAGTAAAAGAAATAAATTCAGAGTTACTATTTTACAGCAAACAATTATATTATACGGAGAATTTAGGAATCTAGATACGAAGTACGCATCTAGTATTTCACACAAAGTAAAATTAATCAGTAGTAAATCAATATGTGAAAGCTTTTGTCAAGCGTTTTTAAAATTTCACCTAATAATTTTTGTAAAATAACTAATTAGTAGGAAAGAATTAACGAGTGAGAGCTCTTGTCAGACATCTTTTAAGTTATACATAGTACCGTTTTTAAAATAAACCTATCAGTATAAAAGAATAAGCGTGTGTCTGTCCAACATTTTTAACAGTGGTACATCACACCTGTAGAGCGATAATATCGACTAGCGGACACAAACAATAGTTCTACAATGTCACGTTTCTTATCACGTAACTACAGCAAACGCTGATACGGAATATGCCATTGACACACACAAAAGAAAACGAGTTGAATACCTGTAGGTGTCCGGATACTTAGCTTGCAAGTCGTCGGGGATAAGTCAACACAAAAACACCGCGGTATTCAGGATTCATTTACCCTGCCATCGTAGCTACAGCAGCGATCCACAGACAAAAGCAGCTGGCCCATGGCAACGAACAGGTGGGCCTACATAAAGAAAGAACCCATTTGGCCTCCACCTAAAAAAAGCTAAAAGAGAATCTGATTAGAATGGGTACGCGCGGGGAAACTCACCAATACACGCAGACACCTCCTAGTTGTCGAACAAAAAAAAAAAAAAACGTGCATTGCTTTTGCAATACAGTCACGAATAATGCAGAAAATATTTTGACACCCAAGCTGCAGAATCAAATTTAACATTGGTTCAAATTACACGAATTCGAACTGCAATTCCCCGCTTATCAAAGCGTAATTAAAACTGAAAAACACGCTATCATATAATAGTAGTATTTATCATATCGACAAGTCTTTAAAATTGGAAACACCAGCGAAGCAATTATACGGCGGTCGTAAGGTATACCAAGATAACGGGTACCTAAAACAGGATATAAACTATTTAATTGTAGCATAAACTTGTCGCTTCAAAGCAGCTACATTTAAATAAAGGATTTATTAGAAAGCGTATTTATGATTAATTATGTTAAAAGATTTAACAGTAGCAACGGAATTTATTCGAGCGGGTATTGAATCAACCAGGGAAATTTTAAAAGCAAAATTGGAACGTAACAACCTTAAGCCTTCTACTTTCGAAAATGAGTGATCATTATGTTATAATGCCATTCGTTCTAGATGCTGCAAAATACCCTTCTGTAGGCAGGCAAATCAAATCCGTTCCGTTAAGAAGAATTAACATATATATCTTGGTTTTGTAAGCTCCTGTCTTATATCGTACATCTTAGTAAACTGGGTTTTGTAAAATATACATTCACTGCAAGAACTTCTACATAGGAATAAGTTCCTCGGTTATTTGTTACGGTGTTTAAGAAAAAAAAAACGTACGCAGCGAAAATAGTCCGCACCAAGTACCACAACAAAAAAGGAATCGAAAGAATGGCGTGTTAACAAGAAAGTCGTAGAATGAGGTAGGTCACACAAAAAATAAGAAAAAAAAATATTAAGAGAGAAAAATTATTTACAAAATCTTTTATAAAAAACATTTTACAAAAAGAAAAACTAACTCGCCCAAAAAACAATATTTATCCAGTATATCCCGGGGGATTTACTCAGTACAAAAATTTTCGCAAAAATAACTAATACACTTCTTAGCAACTTCTGTTAGCATATATCAAAACATACGTGCTGAATATTGAACAAATCTCCAAAAACCCTGTATTCCTATTGGTTAACGACACTCATTAAATAAAGACATCACCTCCATTCCAAACCTATGAAGGAGAAGACTATAAAAGAAGCTGCGTGTTCAACAATCAAGCATTCACTTGGAATACCTCATACTCTTAATCAACTAGCAATGCTGTCCTATAGCCTGCCATCTTGTGCAGCACTAGCGGCGCTGTCTTATAACACGCTGACGCAGACGCTTCAACGACTGATGTCCCTGCATCACAACGCTGACGCCTCAACTTGTAATGCACTGCATCACGACGCCAACGCCTTGTACATCCACACCTTAGCCAACGATGCTTAAATCATGGCCTGTAGACGTCGGTGCCTCTACGAGTAGTGCACTGCATAACGAAATCGACGCCTCAACAAGTGGTGCGCTGCATCACTACACCCCTGTTTCCAACATCCATACCTTAGCCAACTGTGCTTAAATCATAGCCTGCTGACGCCTACGCTTTAACAAATGGTACGTTGCACCACGACGTCGAAGCTTTCTACACTCGACACCTGCAGTAAACCACGACGTCTTTCGAAACCCACCAACCAGTCTCTTCGTGGAGTGGAAAAAAAGTATTTAAATTGATTCTATAATTGTTTTACCCCGTGTAAATGTATATTTTGTAAATAGTAGTCAGTAAAGAGAACCAAGACTCACACAATGTGCTTCAGAATTTAAGCGCCGCTCCCAACCAGCGGCACCAAGCCGTAACACCTCAATCTAATTCTTTACCTTACTTATAGTATTCGCATAAAATAAAAATTTACCAAAAATATTTTATGGGTTGTTCTGTTACTTGTTTAATACAATTTCTTAAATACTTTAAACTCTTCTAAAATAAAAATTTAAATATATATTGTTGTGGATTCAAAGGGGTAAATCAGTGTGAAATAATAAAATTTCAACAACCCTGTATATAGAAAAGAGCAAATTATTTACGCGAAAAATTAATTTAATTCATTTAGTGAAAACGGACGAATATTAGAGTATTTTTATATTTAATAGTTGAAATGTTAGGATCACAGGAAGGAAGAAAGCTTCAAAGCAAATAGAAGTTCAAGGATACGCATAATTAACCGTAAGTAATTTTAATTAAACACATATAAGCAAAAGGAAGCGTGCTTGCGTAAGAAAATCAAAAATCCCAAGGCAATTGTATTCGTTGTAAAACCCAACGTCAGTTTTATCAGATACAAAGAAGTAGAAAGTCTAGGAATTGTTATGTTCAAAAGGTCAATAATTAACAGAAACACCTGTTTTTTAAAAGGTTACGTTCAACGAAGTCGAGCGTATGTTAAGGTAGGATTTCATAAAAATTATTTTCAACCGTCAGTTTGGTATAAGCAACTTGGGTAACAAACATCTTAATGAACGAGGGAAATGCACAATCAGTTATATACAACAGATAGAGACAGATATAAAGCAAACAAGAAATTGAAGTGCACGTGGAGTTGAGATAGGATGTCATCAATATCGATTTTTTGTAACTCAAGTGGGGTTTTGAACGAGACAACAAACATCTATAAAACAAAGATTAATAGAACTTAGGTGGAGTTTGTGGCGGCAGAGAATTTTGTCAAGGGTTGAAAGCAGACAGTTTTCCAAACGTACGCACACGCGAAGGTTGAAAGCGAATTCGGAGTATACAGCACGTAGGACGGAACAAATTTTACGAATTTAGAGACGGTTATATTCAAAATTTGTAGAATTCGTTTTGAAAATAAGCTTTTCACAAGAAGCGCGTCCACTAGGGGGTTTATAAAGGATATAAATACCTAACCTAGATTATTAAGGTTCTCTTCTCTTCTATTTTCCTTTACTTCAATAAAGTGCTGAATGCCGATTCAGACCAACATAACAGTAAAGCTTTCTGTGAGTATTTTATGTATGTGATTATGTTACCGTAAATATAGTAGTTGCAAGTATAAAACAGTAGTAGCGGACTTATAATTATTGACGTGAAGTACGAGTAGTGCGTATTAAATTAATAAAGGTCCGGCTACTACAACACAAAAATCATTAAATGAAAGCATCTTATATGGGGGTAAGCACGACAAGGAATCAAGTTTGCATGCATGATGTATGGAATGGTACTGTGAGACGAGGCACATAGCTTTCGGAGGTAGCAGACGGTAGAGGCCTATGAATCCGCTGAGCAGCACATTAAATAGAAACAACGCCGAGGGGTTTTCTGGCACTCATCTCCGATGGAAAGGCAGCCTGAAGACTTCTCCAGGTAATTTATTTGAAATTTCTGTTTTATAAACATTTGTAAAATTTTGTGCTGAGCGGTTGACTATTCTTTTGGTGGCATATTTATGGTAGTAGAAACTTATTGTAAAAGATACATGTACTGCATAATTTATTGATGTTGAATATTGAAAAAGGGTATATTTAGAACATCCAAAATTTAGTCAAGATAAAAAAAATTTTGAATTGTAAAGGGTAAACGGGTCTGTAAATTTTGGTTTTAATTTATACAAGGTTTAAAAGGCATATACAAACTGAACTGAGTTATAATGAGCTCACCATACTCCAGTGTGAAGTCAATTTAGGGTAACATGTGGGGCCCATTTACTCATATCTCATTGAACTTGTTTAAAAATCATTACAAAAATCAAGGACTTTAAAAACATATCGTAATTTGAGTTTTATAATTATTGTATCAAACGGCTTTAACACATGTGAATATAATTTATCTGTTAATAGGTGTAAATAAAAGGTTGTATGATTGTGGTATTATTTGGTAGTTTTATTGAATGGTGTGCGAGTATGAAAGAGGTATGTCTGTAAATTTAGGTATTCGAGAAGAAGCCCAGCTGAGCTAGCCAGAGAAACGGAGGAGTTTGAAAACCCTAATAAGAAGCGTAAGAAAAATGTTTAATTTTTGAAATTTTTTGAAAATTTTATGTGGCTCCAGGTGGAGCACAAATTTTAATAGAGAAACCAGCGACTGTCCCGACTTCCACGGCAAATTTTATGGCGTCCAATTCGTATATATATATATGTATTATAGTGGTTTTAAAGGGTTAAAAATATTATATTAATTAATTCAATCTTTAAGTAACGGGTATTAATCAAATTGTACAAATAATAATTAAAAATTTAATAGCTTTGCAAAGAATTAAATGGTAGAAGTCAATGCCATGCATTTATTAATTTAATTGGATTTTATTGAACGATTATTGAGATATAATAAGCATAAAAGCCTGTAAAAACCCAAAGTGAAACGCGTTGCTAACAAACGAATATATCAGGAGGGTTTAAATACCATGAAACGAAGCTCGGAGAATTGTATTTAAAACATTAGTTGCGATCGAACACCTGCAAACTTTTAAATGTCAAGTTTTAATAAATTTGAGCAGGTAAACATGCAGATTCTACGTATATTGGAAACGGTTGAATGTTTTAGCATGAAATACTAAACAGGGGTGATTTAAAGTCACGTCGCCAGTCCACGTGTGTTTAGACAGCAGATAGTCAAGAATATCGATTTTGTACCACTCAGACCAGGGTAGAAAGGGACAGAGAAAACGCATCAGTAAGAGATACTAATAGGATAGGAGGGATTTGTGAAGCGTTACGAGGTCTACCATTGGTCGATATGTTAGTTTGATTTGAAACAAGCACGAGGAAGTGTAGCGTGATATTCTTGAAATGTTATAACGAGGTATTGAAATTCGCAGATTCGAAAATGGAGTTGAGTGCAAAATTGCGAGAATGTGGCATATTATTGATCGTGCATCTTCCCTGCTATTTAAGAACTTTGTTAGCTTGTTATTCGAACCAACTGACGGTTGAAAACTATTTTCTATGAAGTCCTGTCTTATTATGCTCATAATTTCGGCAAATGTAACCTTTTAAAAATGCAGGTGTTCGTTGATTATAGACCGTTTAACACAATAATTCTTAGATTCTATATTTCGCCGTATCCGATAAAACTGACGTTTGTTTGTTACCAAGAAACCTTTTGCCTTGGAATTATTGATTTTCCTTACCCTAGTTGATTTTCTAATGCTTCTACGTGTTGAATTAAAATAGATTAAATTAATTATGCGTTTCTATTTGTTTTTTAAACTGTTGTTCTTTATGTACTTTAAACCTTTCAATCATTAATTATAAAAATACGTCAATACTTGCCCGTTCCCCCTAAATAAATTAAATAAATTTTGTGCGTAAATAATTTGTTCTTTTCTCTATACAGGGTGGTTGAAATTGCATTGTTCACGCCAAATTTAACCCTTTGAATCCATAACAATATATATCATCATCATTTTGTTTTCGACCTTACTTAAGGTCGGTTTGACGCAGCTCTAACTTCTTTTCTAATCTGTGCTAATCTAAAAAGCTCTACATACCCTTCACAACCTAAATTTCTAATAATTTGACTAATATAGTTTGGTCTAGGTCTTCCTATATCCTTCTATCTTTTTCCTATCTAGCTGACTCTACATAGATATTAGCAACCTGATGGTTGTTAAAGAAATCTAACATGTTTACATGATTACCCTTTATAAGGAAAAAAAATATAACCTGGTTATCCGCTTCAAAAAGGAAAAGTGTTGAATTATATGTTATGGTAAGGCTTAAGCAACGAATCGCTACCAACATTCCAGAAAGCTAACTAATTGTGAGTTATGTCCTGGTGATATTTAGTTAACTGATTTTTTTTTGTTTTGTTTTCGAACTTACTTAAAGTCGGTTTGACGCAGCTCTAAATTCTTTTCTATTCTGAGCTAGTCTAAAAAGGTCTACATACCCTTCACAACCTAAATCTCCAATAATTTGACTAATATAGCTTTGTCTAGGCCTTCCTACTCGATTTTTATTTGGTAGTCTATAATCTAAGACTTTACTAAATAGTCCCTCATGTCTTAACTGGTGCCCTATCATTCTATCTCTCCTGACCTTCAATTGTTTCCACATACAGGGATCCTCACCTATCCTTCTATAAACTTCCTCGTTTGTTACTTTATCTGTCCAACTAATCTTTAACATTCTCCTATAACACCAAGTTTCAAAAGCTTCTATCTTTTTCTTATCTACTTCTTTAATTGTTCAAGTCTCACTACCGTATAGTAGGACGCTCCATAGGTACGACTTTAAGAATCTTTATCTATTATCAAAACTAATACTATTAGCTATTAGTAAGTTTTTCTTTTTTAAAAACATTTTTCTAGCTTGAGCTATTCTAGCTACTATATCCCTTCTGCTACGTCCATCCTTTGTAATTATACTACCTAAATAGCAAAATTCATCTACCTCCTCTAACTCGGTATTACCTATTTTTAATTTTGGTTTAGAACTAGGCTGTAACTCACTTGTCATTATCTTTGTCTTTACTGAGTTAATTCTCATACTATAGTTACTCCGTAGTATCTCATCTAAAATATTTAAAACTCTCCTAACTCTTTTCTAGACTCTGCTATAATGGCTATATCATCTGCAAAACGTAACATGTCTATTTTCTGTCCCTGTACACTAATACCTATCTCTTTCTCTCTCTGGCTAAGTTTAAAGCTTCCTCAATATAAACATTAAAAATCAAGGGAGACAGTATACAACCCTGCCTAACACCATTTCTAATCTTAGCTTTCTTATCTATTTCATCAAATCTAATTACTACTTTTGGTTTTATATAGACTGTAAATAATTTTTCTATCCCTATGAGAGATTCCTATTTTTGCAAAACAATGAACATAACAATCCAATTAACCCTATCAAATGCTTTTCTAAATCTACAAACGCGAACTGAGTCTTTTTATTTTTGTAACCTTTTTCGATAATTACCCTAATCATTAGTATCGGTTCTCTAGTCCTCTGTCTTTACGAAAACCATATTGGTCTTCGCCTAAATAATTCTCAGTCAAAGCTTCTACTCTATTTTTAATTATTATTGTTAGTATTTTGGAAGCATGAGAAGTTAAACTAACCGTTCTAAAATTCTCACACCTATCAGCTCCTGACTTTTTGGGATTGGGATAATAATATTTTTTTCGAAATCTATTGGAACCTCACCTGTGTCATATATTACATTCACTAGTTCATATAATCTGTCTAAAGTTTTCTGACTTGCATATTTTATTAATTCTACGGGAATATCGTCTATCCCTGGCGCTTTATTTAATTTAAGATTCCGAACAGCTCTATCAAATTCCTCTCTTAATATTGAGAACCCTATTTCTACATCCTCGTCTTGGTCGTTCTCTAACTCATCCATATCGTCTCCCTTATATAAATCTTCTAAATATCTTTTCCATCTATCAGCTACCTCAACTTTATTTATTAGAAGCTCATTATTCTCGTCTCTAATACCATTATATTTTTTCCTATCTTCCCCAAAAAACTTTTTAACTGCCCTGTAAGCCCTGTCTGTCTTACCTACTCTCAAATAATCTTGTATTCCCTTACAATTCTCCTCCATCCATTTATTTCTAGCTTTTCTACACTCATGTACTATCTTATTTCTAACTGTATTATATTTTTGCTTACTTTCACTATCCACTTCTCTGAAAGGTTTAAGCTTTCTTCTATTCTCTATTAAATCTAATATCTCCTTTGTTACCCACGGTTTTCTCGCTTCTATTTTTTTCTTACCTATAGTCTGTATTGCTGTATCATGTACAGTCTGTCTTATTTCTTTTCATCTATTTTCTACGTTCCCTCCTACAGCTATCTCTTTGTTCTTATTATCTAATACTTGTTTATATTCCTCTTTACCCTACTATCATTAAGCTTACCTAGATCCCATCCCTCTTTTAACCTTTCTCAATTTTTGAATTTTAGTTTACACTTCATTTTAACTAAGTTACGATCACTATCTATGTCAGTCCCTGGATAACTACGACAGTTTTTAACTTGGTTTCTAAATCTTTGTTTAACTAAAATATAATCTATTTGGTATCTAGCCCTATCACCTGGGGCTTTCCAGGTATATCTTCTCCTAACATGTTGTTCGAATAGGGTGTTTACAGTTACTAATCTATGTTCCTGGCAAAACTCAACTAATCTTTCTCCTCTATCATTTCGTCTGCCATACCCAAATTTTCCTACCATTTTCCCTCACTACCTTCTCCCACTGATGCATGAAAATCGCCCATAACTATTAAATTCTCATGTCCTTTACTTTTCTCACTGCACTATTTATATCCTCGTATACGTTTTCTACTTCCTCATCCTCGTACTGAGTTGTTGGCATGTAAACCTGTACTAAAACAATATATATATATATATATATATATATATATATATATATATATATATATATATATATATATAATATAAAGTTTGTTTCTTGGGAAAAAGGTCTAAATAAATAAAGAATTTTTACATTATATGTGTGTTAATCAGACGTTTCGACCGTCGCTAGATGGTCTTTATCAATGATGTTTTTCACCTATAATACAATACATGTACATTATATCTTAACAAATATCTAAAATGCTTACCCATAAACGGAGTTTTATATATTTATAACGTAGTATAAATTGAATTATTCACTAATTGATATGGTACGGTTACAACAATCTAATCTATTTAATTTAAAATTGTACAAAACATTTACGTCACAAATTAAAATACTGTTTTCTGTATAAGTTATGTACACTTTGATGCGAGTTGCTAAACTCTTTGTCAAAATTTAAAATTCGAACTTTTAGTTAACATGTATATTAAAATGTTTAGTACAGAGTTTGATTGAAGACTAATGCTTGATTTATTAGAGGTTCTATTTCTTATCACTGGTTAAAGACACTTTTTACAAACAGGTTAAAATCGTAATACTTTCTACAATTATGAATATCCGTCTTATTGAGTAAATTTAACTTTATGTATAAATATATATCCATATGCTTATTTATTTAAATATATATCTGTATATGTATTCATCTGTACATACCTCTACGCATACACATACGTTTACTCACTCTATCTCGCCTCCAATATACAAAACTAACACCTTTTCCTGATTAATTTTATGCATTTTTATTTTAGTAGATTATAATATATTTTACTTAATTTGCTAATATCTATTTTATCATTTACTGATGTTGGATGTTTAATAATATACACCATCTCTAGAAATTCTCAATTTTTGGTTTGCTTCTGTTTTTAAAATTGTTGTTTTGCTGAATTCAATTTATGCTGGGCTTGTTTTCATGTTTGGTTAGAGCAGTTTGGTTAGTTTTATCATATTTATGACCATTTATTCTTTTCTCTAAATGCTGTATACTTTGCCCAATGTATACACAATTGCAATTCTGTTGACACGGAATTTTATAGATGGTGTGTTTTTTATTCTTAGTGTTATCTTTTAATTTACTAAAACAACTTTTGTTAAATTGTATCCCTTGTGCGCAATTTTATATTATGTTTTATTAATAATTTTTGTAGGTTTTCGGATAAATTTTGTACATACGGTATGGGTGCATATTTTATTATTGATTTATTTTTGTATTGTTGATGTAGTTTGTGTTATAGTGTTTATTAATTTGTTTTTAAATATCCGTTCAATTAAATTTAGTGGGTAATTATTTTCTCGTAATGCGTTTTAGCTTTCTTCATTGCTTCCATCTATATTCAGGGTCTGATAGTTTGATTGCCTATCCGCTAGTCCTATTACGACAGACTTTTCTGGGAGATAGGATGTTGGGAGTAATAGTTAAGGTATCTTCCCGACCAAGTGTTTTTAGTGTACCATGATGTTTTAATATGATGGTTTATCCGGTGCAATGTCATATCTAGAAAGTTAAGTTTATTATCTTTTTCTACTTCAATTGTGAATTGAATCTTTTTGTGAAAACTGTTAAAAAGTTTAATTATATAATTGCATTTATCTTGTGGAATTGCACAAACACAGTCATCCACGTACCGGAAAAAGAAAGGTAGCGAGAAACTTATTTGTTTTATTATATTTTCCTCCAGTTCTTCCAAAACCATTTGTGCCACCACACAAGACAGCGCTAAACCCATAGCACAACCGTTTGCTTACTATACCTGATTGTTTTATGAATTCTTTTTGGGGTATATATACCCCAAAAGAATTCATAAACTAACAAATATATTAACCTCAACTTAATTTTACATACAGAGATCAGTATATAAGCAGTAAACGGTTTGTGCTGTTTAACTTTGCTAGATAAGGTTTGAAGCGGATAAAATATATAAAACAAATAGTATATAGCTACTTGGTCGGGATGATTGTGACCGATTAATGCATATTTACTCCAAAATTCAACTATACAAAGAAAAAGTCTTCAGAATAGACTCAGCGGATAGCAATCATAAACATGTCAAGATCCCTGAATCATCGATCAGGAAGAATCAGTAAAGGAACAGGCTAAAACAGTGACATACGTAAAATACTGACATAAATAATTAATTGAACGTGATATTTAAAACAAATTAATAAACACTATAAACAAATTCATGTAACAATACCAAAATAAATCAATAATAAAATATGCACCATCCGTATGTAATCGCAAAATTTATCAAAACTACAAAATTTTAATAAAAATAATATAACAAATGTCTGAAGACAATTGAATAACAAAAAGTTGTTTTAGAATAAATTAAAAAGATAAACTAAGAAAACTCTATAAAATTCTGTAACATGCAATTCAATGTGTATAATTGGGCAAAGTATACAGCATTTAGAGAAAAGAATAAATGGTCATAAATATGATAAAACTAACCAAACTGCTCTAACCAAACATGAAAAACAAGCCCAGCATAAATTGAATTCAGCAAAACAACAATTTTAAAACAGAAGCAAACCAAAAATTGAGAATTTCTAGAGATGGTGTATATTATTAAACATCCAACATCAGTAAATGATAAAATAGATATTAGCAAATTAAGTAAAATATATTATAATCTACTAAAATAAAAATGCATAAAATTAATCAGGATAAGGTGTTAGTTTTGTATATTGGAGGCGAGATAGAGTGAGTAAACGTATGTGTATGCGTAGAGGTATGTACAGATGAATACATATACAGATATATATTTAAATAAATAAGCATATGGATATATATTTATACAAAAGTTAAATTTACTCAATAAGACGGATATTCATAATTGTAGAAAGTATTACGATTTTAACCTGTTTGTAAAAAGTGTCTTTAACCAGTGATAAGAAATAGAACCTCTAATAAATCAAGCATTAGTCTTCAATCAAACTCTGTACTAAACATTTTAATATACATGTTAACTAAAAGTTCGAATTTTAAATTTTTGACAAAGAGTTTAGCAACTCGCATCAAAGTGTACATAACTTATACAGAAAAACAGTATTTTAATTTGTGACGTAAATGTTTTGTACAATTTTAAATTAAATAGATTAGATTATAGTAACCGTACCATATCAATTAGTGAATAGTTCAATTTATACTACGTTATAAATATATAAAACTCCGTTTATGGGTAAGCATTTTAGATATTTGTTAAGATATAATGTCATGTATTGTATTATAGGTGAAAAACATCATTGATAAAGACCATCTAGCGACGGTCGAAACGTCTGATTAACACATATAATGTAAAACTTTATTTAGACCTTTTTCCCAAGAAACAAACTTTCAAGTATTAATATATAAAAGAAGGTCAAGAAATACAATATATATATATATATATATATATATATATATATAAATATATATATATATATATATATATATATATATATATAAGACAGGTAGGATACCCAAAGATTGCAAACGTAACATCATAGTCACTATACCAAAAAACAGATGCGCGAATAGATGTGAAAATTTTATAACAGTAAGTTTGGATAGCACACGTGTCAACAATATCAACTAGAATTGTACAAAAACAGATAGAAAAACGGGTCAAAGAATTGCTAGGTAAAGATCAATTTGGGTTTAGGCGAAACAGTGGAAGCCGAGAGGCTATTTTAGCTCGGAGGGTGATAATTAAGAAAACTATAGAAAAAAGAAAAAATCGTGTATATAGGGTTTGTAGATCTGGAAAAAACATTCGACAATGTAAAATAGAAAAAAAATGTTCGAAATACTCAAAAAGATTGGTTTGAGTTTTAAGGATAGACGAAGAGTGCATAGCTTATACAAAGAGCAAACAGCGGTAATAGAATTAGAGCAGGAATATAGAGAAGTAGATATTAGGAAAGGAGTAAGACAGGGTTGTGCCCTATTTTTGTTAATTTTTAACTTGTACGTCGAAGTGGCAATGAATACTAAAAAATGCATGAGAGATGCAAACTGTGAGAATTTTGGGAAAGTATGTAGGTTAGCTCAGAATAGGAAACAATGGAGGTACGTGTTTAACCAGTTTCAGTACTGAAGACCTAATGATGATTATGACGATAATAATTTATTGAATACTTAAATTTTAAACATCTCTTAACGGTTAGTGTAATAGATATAAAAGAAGTTATTTATAGAAAAGATTATTTGCTTTATTATTTCATGTATTCTAACAAGAAGAGTTGTTTAAATAATAGTACTTCTGAATAAACAACAAACTTTTTTTTGGAAATGTTGATAATTAGAATTTAGGTTTCTTTATATATGTTTTGTTGCATTATACATAAACGGGTATTAACCTAAGCAACGTCATTGCACAGGTACACCTAAGACATCCATTACAGTTAAATATAAATATGTTTGCTCAATATTACGAAAGTGGGACTCGATAACATCTTGTTGAATAATGTATTTCCGCCGGGTCTGGGTGATTAGCGACCACTTTCAAGAATTAACAACAAATGTCTATATTGATAACTATCTAATACAAAAAGGATTTATAAAATCGAGATTGAATTATTTAGCAGCTGAAGACAGACCCTGTGTGAGTGACATAGTAGTAGTCATTCATAAATAATTTTAGGTATCGTAAAGTTGTGTAATAAATAAATTTCCCATTTTAATTAAATTATTACAAGTATTAAAATTCTCAAAACATGTCCACTCTTCTTATTAGTTTTTTTATCTACCACAATATTATAAATCAGGAAAAATGTAATGGTTTTAACCGCGTGATCTAAAAGAATCGGCGGAAATAACGTTCGCATTATACGTTGTTCTGTAGGTACTTGTTACTGGCAGTAGTTTTGTGACTCCGACAGTGACCTAACTAATAAAATACAATGTTATTAAATATTTTAATCGCTTTAAACTTTGCAAGTTGTGTATTCAGTGCACGTATTTTAGGAATATTTCATATTCCTGGATATAGTCATCAGCAATTAGCGTTGCGTTTATTCCAAACGTTAGCCGAAAAAGGACACGAAATTACATATATTACATCAACAGTACCCAAACCACCAATTAAAAATGCGAACATCGTTGAGATTAAGATTGAAAGAACTGAACGTAAGTATTTTCAGCTTTTTAATTGATGTTAGGATCCACAAAAAGACGTTAAAAACTCACGTGTCAGGTGGCGAGCATTTATTAATAAATTTTATTGCTCAAATGAACATAGGTAAATTCTTACTTTTGCTTCAAAATTACATCTTAATTCTCGAACAAATGCTACTCCTTTCCCCTAATATTAGTATTTACTTTAGATGATTTTAAAAATGACGAGGAAAGTGACGACCTAGGTGTTCAAAGAAATAGCTAGCTATCTGCTCGGTGGGGCGTAGTAAACTGAATCCTGAGAGTGGTGAGTGAGGAAGACAAATTTCTCAGATTTCGAAGGAACAATTAATTTTTAAAATTCTTTCAGTACAATATAACTCTATCGACGAATGAATAACACTACATTAGAGTTGTGGTAATAATTAAAACTACAACTATTGCAAAGAATAAGTAAAAGGAAAGTGGTGGTATCTAATAATAATATTTTGGAAAACAAAAGTGAACGAAAAATCTTTGTAAGCGAAAATTTGACTATGTATAACAAAAATCTACTATGGTAATCAAAGCTTCGTGTAAAGGAAAAGGAATATACATTTGTTTGGGTAAGGTTTGGTAGAATTCTTGTATAACAGTCAAGTGAAGCACCAAATGTGATTAGAATTGAACATCTAAACGATTTCAGTAAAATAATTTGATATAAAGCTTAGCATGTATTATTTTAATATAGCATTGTTACATATTGACGGAAACAGGTTAATTTTAAAAATATTGAAATAGTTTAAGGAATTTTGAATGTTTAATTTATTCACAAATGTTTGCAAACGATAACAGTAGAATAGGTACCTTCGTACGAGAACAAAATCGACCATTTTCCCATGTAAATTCTCATAAGGAACCCCAAGGTTCATTCTGGTCATTTTTGTACCATACATTGAATTCCTAATAAGGAAATGAAAGCTCCACCTAGTCATTTTTGTATCCAATCAAGAACCGTATAACGGTAGGTAGACGAGTCAGTATCTTTACACTTTTCACCGAAGTTTTTACCCAAGGACTAGCCCCTACAACTCTCAAACCCCAAACCCTCAAACCTCAAATTCTATCATATTTATAAACATTTTCTAACGTCTGCTGTTTCACTTATTTTTGTGGAATTGAAAAATAAAAAATAAATCTTAAAATTTTATTAAGGATAATATATTTACAATAAATATTCTACATTTACAATAGTATTATATTTCTTCTTGTTCCATAATCCAATAATGTCAAACTGGTAGTGTTGCATATGAACCAGAAAGTAAGTGGCGTTTATCATCATGCGGGCTTAGGGCAATTTTCTCCTGGGCGATGGTCTGAACTTAATGCTTGGATGATTGAATTAGCTTCTTCGCTACAAATACTTCCTTGTAATCTTCTATACAGTCGACATAATATTGAAAAGTAGTTCTATTCTTTATCACCGATCTTTTAATTGTTTTAATTTTCTTTATAACACCAAAGTCTCGGATGCCAGGTGACTCTTCCTTTCATCGTAAGAGTTCAGCTTCTTCTTCCTGGGCTGTTTTAAATATCCTCGTCCATACATCTTTGATCGTAACCCAATGAAATCTGTCATAAGTCGCCCATTGTTTTCGTCTTTCATCATCCCCAGTACTTCTTTGTTAATTAGCGGAATTCCATAAATGTTGTTGAAAGGATAGCCGGAAGTATCGAAACGTTGTTGACGGTCCCGCTTCATAGTTCCATAAGGATCCTGATTTATTATTTTATAAATTAGACTATCCGTATCCGTGTAAAGAACTCAGCATCCATTTCTAAAGGCAGAGTTCATATATCCATAGTGGAAATCGTAGATTGTCAACTTGGCTATGTCAAAAATACACATACCGACATATATAGGTTTATTAAAATATATTTCAGATTTAAGAAGTTCCACTCCCACAAGGTTTTCACCCAAGATTGTAACATTTTTGAATAACGGCCTGGATATCCTGGCTTAGGCTCCATACCTTCCTTCTCAGTGTTGCACAAGTTTCACATTACAATGCTTACGTATATTTTCCATCGTTTTGCCAAAGACTACATTTTTCATTAGCTTGAACAAATTCTTTTCAAATTCATTCTTTGCTCGTTTCCGAAGTTCGGTATTTAAGTCAATATAGGATTTTAACCAGAAACTTTATTTAAATTTTAGGACTCGATGAATTGCGGATAATTTAAGACCATTCGCCAAAGCCTGCTTCAGATTTCTGTAGTGAATCACATATCTTCTTTTGGAATTTAGTGTAGCCATTAACTTGGTACTTTGAGCTTTTGATACCGGCGGTTTTCCAGTCGTGGGATCGATGTGCTCACGACAGAATGGGATGTCCTTATGTAAGTCGTGGAGAGATTCCGTATAATCGAAATCAACTTCCAAGACATAACCTTCTGCGGCGTTATCAGGAACTGATGTAACATCGATGTTGGTATCCACCCATTCGAATCCTCCATAGAACAAGGATTGGCTCATCATCCATATTGATTATTAACGTCATAGTATTTAAGATACACATCTGGTTTAGATGGATAGTACGTTGGTAAATATTTATTGCTCGCCGACGCACGCCGTTCCGAAGAAACTTGACTAAGACCTCCTCGTATACCCTTTTCAATGACCAAGAACTGATCGAAATCTGTCAATAACTCAAGTTCCTAGCGTGTATGCTTTAAAATTCCGTGCCAAGTGGAAGGGTGTAATAGTGGGCGGAGTCAAGCTCGTAAGTTAAATGACAACTCGTACAAAATTGTTCAAAAACTTCAGCCAATAAAATCACATCGGTCTTAAGGTATAAATCAGAATACTGCCCCAGGTTTTGAATATTAAATGCTTCCCACATTGTTCTAGCATGTGCGTACTGCTTCTTGCTAATTCCTCTACCTTTCGGCATGTTGTAAAACTCTTGCTGACTAGGTAGTGAAGCGCAATTCAGTTTATCAAAAGAATTTATGAAATCGTATGGATATACATCTTTTCTAGTTAGTAATTCAAAATTCGCATTACTCAAATCAAGAAATTCGTTCTTTAATAGTAGAGATTTATTTATATAGGAAACCAATGTTTCTAAGGAGGAACTCATAAAGCGGAAACTATAAATGAATCTATATTTGATTAAGTTCTCTAGTATATATTTTGTAAAGGAGATGTATTTTCCCTTGGTCACTGGTAGCACTTCTACACGGCCATCCGAATCAGCAGCGATACTTTTAATTCTACTCAAATTGTGGAAAACAATCGGAATCGTATGAGAATCTTGATACTTGTTATTACAGCTCTCGTGCGCCGGTCCTCTGTAATTATCAGTCGGCACTAAATGATTATGATCACGAACTTTTTTGTCTTCAGGACTCAATGGCTCCTCACAAATATAACAATGTGTTGCGGCTTTGAAAGCGACATCTCTTGGATTCATATCATATAGACATAAAAATACCGTTTCAACATCTTCCGCAAACTGTCGTAATTATATTGTAAATCATTTTATACATTCTTTACCTCGATATGATCGATAAAACGATAATGAATCATCATAGTCACACTTCACATAATATCCAACACTATACGGCACATGTTTTTGATACTTCTTGTTGTTTCCAGTAGACTTCGGTATACATTCAAGATTTTGGTTTAAAGAATTTTAAGAATAAAGTAAAACTTCCGTTCATCATGTATACAGATCTTGAATGTATACTGAAGTATACTGGAAACCAGAAAAACTATCAAGAACATGTGCTGTATAGTGTTGGATATTATGTGAAGTGTGACTACGATGATTCATTATCGTTTTACTGATCATATCAAGGTACAGAATGTATAAAATGCTTTACAATGGAACTACGACCGTTTGCGGAAGATGTTGAAACGATATTTTTATGTCTATATGATATGGATCCATTGACACAAGAACAGGAAGCCGCTTTCAAAGCTGCAACACATTGTTATATTTGCGAGGAGCCGTTCGGTCCAAAAGACAAAAAGTTCGTGATCATAATCATTTAGTGCCGACTAATAATTATAGAGGAACAACGCATGAGAGTTGTAATACCGAGTATCAAGATTCTCGTACGATTCCGTTTGTTTTTACAGCATGAGTGGTTACGATAGCCATTTTATAATTAAAAGTATCACTGCTGATTTGGACGGCCGTGTAGAAGTGCTACCAGTGACCGAGGAAAAATACATCTCCCTCACAAAATATATACCCGAGAACTTAATCAAATATAAATTCATTGATAGTTTCCGCTTTATGAGTTCCTTCTTAGAAATATTGGCTTCCTATCTAAATGGATATCTACTATTGAAGTACAAATTTCCTGATTTGAGTAATGCGAATTTTGAATTACTAGCTACAAATAGTGTATATCCATGCGATTTCATAGATTCTTTTGAAAAACTTAATTTCGTTTCACCACCTAGTCAGCAAGAGTTTTGCAACATGCCAGAAGATAGAGGAATTAATAAGAAGCAGTATGCACATGCTAGAACAGTGTGGGAAACATTTAATATTCAAAACCTGGGGCAGTATTTTGACTTATACCTTAAGACCGATGTGATGCTATTGGTTGAAATTTTTGGACAATTCCGTACAAGTTGTCATTTAACTTACGGGCTTGATCCCGCCCACTATTACATCCTTCCAGGGTTCACTTGGGACGGATTGTTAAAGCATACACGCCAGGAACTTGAGGTATTGACTGATATTGATCAGCTCTTGTTCATTGAAAATGGTATACGAGGAGGTTTTAGTCAAGTTTATTCGGAACGGCGTGCATCGGCGAACAATAAATATTTACCAAGTACGATCGATCCTTCTAAACCAGATGTGTATCTTATGTACTATGACGTTAGTAATCAATATGCACGGGCAATGAGCCAGTCCTTGCCCTATGGAGGATTCGACTGAGTGGATACCAACATCGATGTTATATCAGTTCCTGATAACGCCGCAGAGGGTTATGTCTTGAAAGTTGATTTAGAGTATCCGGCATCTCTCCACGACTTACATAGGGGCATCCCATTCTGTGATGAGCACATCGATCCGAAGACTGGAAAACCGCCTGTATCGAAAGCTCAAAGTATCAAGTTAATGGCTGCACTAAATTCCAAAAGGAGATATGTGATTCACAATTTGAAACAGGCTTTGGCGAATGATCTTAAATTATCCGCAATTCATCGAGTCCTAAAATTTAAATAAAGTTTCTGGTTAAAATCTTATATTGACTTAAATACCGAACTTCGGAAACGAGCAAAAAATGAATTTGAAAAGAATTTGTTCAAGCTCATGAATAATGTAGTTTTTGGCAAAGCGATGGAAAATATACGTAAGCATTGTAATGTGAAACTTGTACAAAACTGGGAAGAAAGATATAGAGCCGAAACCAGGATATCCAGCCCGTTATTCAAAAATGTTACAATCTCCGGTGAAAATCTCGTGGCAGTGGAACTTCTTAAATCTGAAATATGTTATAATACACCTATATATGTCAGTATGTGTATTCTTGATAGAGCTAAGTTGATAATCTACGATTTCCGCTATGGAAAATATGAACTCTGCGTTTGGAGATGGGTGTCGAGTTCTTTACACAGATACGAACAGTCTAATTTATAAAATAGTAAATCAGGATCCTTATGAAACTATGAAGCGGGACTGTCAACAACGTTTCGATACTTCTGATTATCCTCCTAACAACATTTATGGAATTACGCTAATTAACAAAAATGTACTAAGGATGATGAAAGACGAAAATAATGGGCGACAGATTTTATAGCGTTACGATCAAAGATGTGTGCGACGAGGATTTTTAAAACAGCCGAGTAAGAAGAAGCTGAACTCTTACGAGGAGGAGAAGAATCACCTGGCATGCGAGGCTTCAGTGTTACAAAGAAAATTAAAGGAATTATAAGATAGGCGATACAAAATAGAATTACGTTTCAAGATTATGTCGATTGTATAGAAGATTACAAGGAAGTATTTGTAGCGAAGAATCTAATTCAATTATCCAAGTATCAAGTTCACACTATCGCTCAGGAGAAGATTGCCCCAAGCCCACATAAGGATAAACGCCACTTACTATCTGGTTTATATGCAACACTACCCGTTGGACATTATTCGATTATGCAGCAAGAAGAAATATAATAATATTGTAAATATAGAATATTTATTGTAAATATATTATCCTTAATGAAATTTTAAAATTTATTTTTTATTTTTCAATTTCACAAAAATAACTGGAACAGCAAACGTTAGAAAATGTTTATAAATAGGGTAGAACTTGAGGTTTGAGGTTTGGTGTTTGAGAGTTGTAGGAGCTAATCTTTAGGTAAAAATTCGGGTGGAAAGAGTAAAGATTCTGACTGTTCTAGATAACGTTATACGGTTCTTGATTGGATACAAAAATGACTGAGTGGAGCTTTCGTCTCCTTATGGGAAATTCAATATATGGTACAAAAATGACCAGAATGAACCTTGAGCCTACTTATGGAAATTTACATGAGAAAATGGTCGATTTTGTACTCGTATGAAGGTACCTATTCTACTGATAACGTAAGTAACTATGTCAACTATCAACAGTATGCAAGTATTTCACATTGGAACGTAGCTTTAAATGAACAACTATTATTTCGACAAATTTTTCTATTAGCTCTTTAAATATCAATGGTATAAAGTCTCTTCTTGATGAATTCCTGACTTATTTATCCAACACAAATGTGGATTTAATTGTATTATTAGACATTTCTATACAACAACAAGACCTATTTAATAATTCTATTCAAGGTTATAATATAATAGTACATATTCGAAAGTACGAAGTTTTACCAAAGGAAGTTTACATAAGAAAGAATATCGAGTTTTGTGAGAATGAGAATGTCTTTAATTCCATATCATGAAAACAATGAAGGTTCAATAACGTTAAATAATAATGAGACAATCAAGCTTGTGGCAATTTATAGACCGCCAAATAACAACAAAAATGATTTTATTAATGAATCGCGTTGCAGATAGAAAATAATTGTAATCGAAGGAATGTAGTGCTTATAGGTGATATAAACATAAATTTATTTAATTGCAATACGCTTGTAAATGAATATGAAACACTTTTAAATTCTACTGTGTTTTATAAATGTATTTTGGGACCCACAAGACAAGAAATTTATAATAACCAATTAACTTCGTCATGTATATGCCACATATTCATACTTGGTCAAGACAAAAAAATTATATCTGTGCTAATGAGCACAAAAATGTCATGATTATATGTTAGCATGCACAATGTTAGTTAAAAATATTCTTGGACCTAAATTGACTGATAGAATAAGATTAGCTGAAAATATATTAAAACAGCGTTATGCAATTTCGATTATATTAACTTAAAAATAATAATGACCCTGTAGATCTATATAACACAATTTATAAAAAAATTCAATCGCATTTATTGTAATGGTTTAGTAGAAGATGCAGTGATAAATCAAAGCGATGTAAAATAAATTTAAAAAAGAATGGATGAACATCTCATTACTAGCGTGCATCGAACAAAGAGACAAATTATAAAAAAATGGGTACAGTCTGGTTTTAAAGAGCATAGAACAAGTTAGAAAAGATATCGAAACTAGTTAAACTTAAAAATTCGTAAAGCAAAGGAAAGTTATTATAACAAAAAATTTACAAACTAACATTACCACAAATAAACATGGAAAGTTTTAAATGAATTATTAAAAAACGGACTAAAACAAATATGAATAGGGATATAAAAAAGGCAATGCCTTTAGAAACTGATAAATCAATAACAAATAAATTTCCAACATTCTTTTACAATAGTGTTCATTCAACCATGGAGTATGTTACGTGCATCGACGTTGTCTAAAAAAAGAACAAGGAAAGAAGAAAGCATGACCGGGCTCAATCGGCGAGTAGGCGGGGTTGTACTAATACCAAAATTAGAGGCAGGCCTGAAAGATAAAAAAAAAAATGCACTCACTCATTCACAACCTACAATAAAACATACAAGAAAAGAGAAGCCGTTAATTAAACAAAATATGTATATATCTATCCGGCAGAACAACCAAATTACTTAAAAATTGCGAGCTGCAGTCTTTAGGGCGCTACCCCTCTGAAATAATAATCAAAAAATGGAAGAAAAAACTCCAATTCAACCCTAAAAACCACAGCTCGTAATTCCCACAGTAAACCTAAACTTACATACCTTAAATTCTTAAATAATCATACAGTACCAACCCATATCTTAATTAACCCAAAGTTAAAAATTTAAAAAAAAATTCAAATCCCTCCCCGTAAACATACTATTAACCTATCCAATTGTCCCACAAAAGAAGAAAACCCAATTCTTAAATAGTTATAGCGTACCAACCCATATCCCTTAATTAAAAATAATCATTTTACCACTACCACTCTGAGTCATTCAGCACAAACAGCAATGCCTCCATATGGCGGCCATAAATACTAACATCGTTCAGTAATGTTTATAGAGATATATACAAACCAATCTGGTAACTGGCTGGAACCACGCCAGCTGTGCACCTTTCTACACCAAAAAGGGGCGGCCACTCATCAGACCGTCATGTCCAACGGCGAAAACACACAGTGGTGTACTCCCATAACAAAAATGGGTTACAATCCCACGGGCAGTTAGGTCCACTGGCGGAAGAAGCTACAATAATTACGAGAAGATTAATTTATTTATACGGAAAAGTACAGATTTATAAAACCATAATTACCTACCATGCTGTAGCGCGTAGGCGAAATTTTCATAAAAAAAACCGAAAACAACCAAAAATTCAACAAGTGTTTTCGTTGTGTAAATCGAAAAGAAAGTGAATATGCATTTCATTTAACTAATGACCAGAGCTCAAAGTAATATTGTTATCAAGACGCGAATACAAAACTTGAAAACACGGTTTTGTTGGATAGTGCGCGACCTTAGTTCGACGAGTCTGTAAACTGGAACAATAGAGAAAACCATTATACGTTATCGGAATGTTTAACAAATTAAAGGATACCTAAAACAAGGTATTGACTTATTTAAAGTTTATTATAAACTTATCGTTTCCAAGCAAATAGATTTGCTTTAAAAATTATTGTAAAGCGGGCTTATTCTGAACAGGTAAAATATATAGGGTGTTGTTGAAGGATTTAAGAATAGCAACGAAATTTATTCGAACGGGTAATGAATTAACAAGGGAAAAGGGGGTATTTAATTTATCCCGAAAATAAATGTAACAAGTATGTTTTCTAGATGGCTCTAAACTGATTACTCCATTGAACTGCAGCTTTCGGGTGCAGAATATCACACTGGAGTTTGTTAAAAAGGAATATAATAAAATTAATTTAAAGAAAGCGCCAGGGTTTGATAACATTAGACTTAAAGATATATTGTACTTAAAAGAGGATATGTACATTAAAATTGTGCGTCTAAAAAAATCTAAAAAATCTAAAAAAAATAAAAACAAGAATTATTCCAGATAAATTAAAAATAGCACTAGTAAGACATATTCACAAGAAAAGGATCTTTTTCGAATATCATGAATTACCACCACCCAGTATCTTTGCTGCCGATTATCGAAAAATTATTTGAAAAACGTATTGCGGAATTAATACATAATTCCACACAAAGACACAGCATTATTGTCATCGAACAATTTGGATTCGTAAAAGGAAAGGGTACAGGGCAGTGTTTATCCGACTTCTCCAACTTTATTTACACCAAACTGAAAAAATCAATGAATATTTTGTGTTATTTTTTTAACTTGTCAAAAGCATTTGAGATTGTAGACCATCAAATACTATTGAACAAACTTGAGAAATATGGATTTAGATGACCTTCTCTGCAATTATTTAGTAATTATCTTCAAAACAGAAAGTTCGTTATAAAGATAAACAAAGCATATAGTGATGAGCAAGCATTGAGTGTTGGCATGCCTCAAAGCTCTGTCTTAGGGCCGCTTTTGTTTGTTTTATATATAAACGACTTACCAAAAGTTACGCAGAGTAGTAAAATATTAATGTTCGTAGATGACGTAGTAATTGTATCTGAACGTACAATCCACTCCCTAATACAAACAATCCAAACATCCCCTAATACATACGTAGTCTCCTTATTCCTTGACTTTCACTCAGTCTTCGACCTTCTTTGGTGACCCAATCTTCTTGATCAACCTAAACAAGCCAATTTCCGTTTAAAACCTCTACCTTTTAATAAAATCCTTCCTCTCATTCCGAATAGCCACCCTATTTGGTTTCATTTGGTTACTAAACCTCTCACCCATGGATGTCCACAAGCTTCTCGTTTATCACCTACCTCATAGAACTTCGCAATCAATCCTCTCTTAGACCTTAATATTTCAAACACCTCCACCTTCGCTTACGTCGATGACGTAGCGTTCCTTATCCACGGCAACTCCCGTGCCTCTATAGAATCCACCGCGACCATACTAATTAATTCAATTGAGTCCTGGTCCTCTTTAAACAAACAACCACTCTCCCCATCTAAAACAAAAATGTTCCTGCTCAAACGCCACCTCAGGCCAAACCAAAATCCTAAGATTCACATCCTTAACACATCAATTCACCGCTCAACAACAGTTACCTACCTCGGACTCCACATTGACACTCGCCTAAAAATGAACTGTCATCTATCCAAACTTCGAACCAAAACACAAATCATACTCCATAACCTACTTCACGCTTTCCCAAAGTCAATCCACCTCAACAATCCAACACGAAGACTAATCATTAACCACATCATAATCCCGATCATCAGATACGCAGTGGATTTTTGGCTCCCGCTTACACCCTCCTCCTCCAGGAGTACGCTCAACACCAATATAAGACCTTTCCTACTCTACACTTCAAGGGCGTACACTAACTACCCTCAAGAATTTAACCATTTCCTAAATAAAATCCTCTCAACCAAACCTACCACCCACAACCAGCCGCACTAACACACTTAATATACACTCTTGCAATTCACTACCACATCACACCTAGACTCGCACTATACACACAATCAGCACCACTACACGTGCACAGTCGACGATTAAAATAGGGGCACAAATCCCCCTCATCAGAACTTCAAAAACCACAGTTGTCTTTGAATTCTTCAAATATGTAAATACTTATAATGTACGACTAGTATGGGCTCTGGCCTAGGTATAGTGCACAATAATAAATTAGTTTATCTATCTATCTATCTATCTATCTGTACATAAACAATTGAAGGTTGCAAAGCAGTTTATGCAAATCGATACAAATAACTTAATTAAGTGGGTACATGATCACAAATTGGTAATAAATAAACAAAAGACAAACGGTATAGAAGCATGAGGATTTGCAAGTAAAATATACCTTGATAGAGTTGATGCAGTGCAAAAAAAGCTATTAAAAATAGTCTGCAATAGAAATAAAAAAGCATCATTAAAGGAATTGCTTCAAAGTGGAGAATTATTGAATGCAAACGGTATTCTATATTATAAACTTGTTTTGAACAATTATTTTGATAAAGAATATTTAGAGAAAACAATAAATTATCATGGGTTGAGGAAAGATATGTATGTAGTGCCATTAGTCTTTAATAGGTATGGGGAGAGTATTAGAGTACATTGTGCCTAAAATATTTAATGATCTACCGGCTGAGTGAGTAAACTTTCGTAGTATGAAACATTAAAAATAGAATTGAAACATTTCCTTAATTTAAGTAGTTCATAATTGTTATTGGGTAGATACTTTCTTTAAATTTATCTTATCTTTATTTCCTTTGTATGTTTTACTATACCTCTAGCTTAATAAATAGGAGTACCTGTATATATTTAGCCATTTCGAATGGACCTGCACCTTGCTAAAGTTCCAGATTACTAGAACAGATGAAATGGCTTGCGTGTTCTAATGAGCTAAAGAGCCAAACTACAGGTCCAATCAAAGTAGTAGGGTCGTTAGTGAGGAACCAGACTAGAACAGGTCCCCAAAAGAGGACAGCGGCTCTTTCGTTACTTAGATTAACAAAGCCCATAGGGGTCGGTATGGCAGTCTAAGACATACTACCGCGATGTGAAAGGCAACGGGAAACCACCACATTACCTCCCAAGTACACAGCGTACCTAAATTGTAATATATACATCATGGCATTCTCTAGGGTAAAAAATTTCGGAGATAAAATGGTCCTTACATGTGATTTTCCAATGATCCACTCAAAGGTACTACATTGGCCAGGAAGCGAGTTTCTTTACCTGGAAAATTTGTAATTTTGCCGAACCCTTGCTGTTCTAAGCAAGGTAGGGATCTTTAGCGTGCGTGATGACACTCACACACGAGACTTCCATTTTACCTCTCATAAAAACGATGGTGTAATTTTGTGAAAACTGCTCGCCTAACATTTTTCAAGCAAAGCGTGTCGGGATTCGAACCCGGGACCTTGGGCGTGATAAAATAGTCCACCATTCGGATCTGCGGGAGGGTACTACTTTGGAGGATGCGATCAGAAAGTTCAGTATAAGAGTCGGGAACATTTTGCGAGTCGGAGAGTGGAATGTTAGAAGTATGAAGCAAATAGGTAAGTTAGAGAACCTGAAAATTGAAATTAATAGGTTAACACTAGACATAGTAGGGATCAGCGAACTTCGGCGGCCAGAAACGGGGGATTTTTGGAGTGGGGACTTCAGGGAAATTCACACAGGAACAGACGAAGGAAATTCTGGTGTGGAGATAGTTATGCGAAAACATATAAGACACTGTGTAGAACATTAATTACAAAAGAACGAAAAAGTACTCATGGTTAGATTAGAATCTAAACCGGTAAACACGGTAATAATACAAGTATACATGCCCACCTCTAGTTACAGTGACGAAGAGGTAGAAGTGATCTACTAAGATATCGAAGACATACGTAAAACGACATGAAAATTTAATAATTACGTGGGATTTTAATGCAGTGGTAGGTGAGGGTAGGGATGGAGCGGTAGTAGGTTTATTTGGTTTAGGCACGAGAAACGATAGAGAATATACTCCCTGTATGTTTGTTGTGGTTTGTTTAGCATTCTTCTTAATCTTCTTTGGGAATTAAACCACTCATAGTTTTTAAAATCATCTTTATTTACGTTTCGATCCATGACCTAGGATCGTTGTCAAAATAATAAAAACTTCAAGTTTGCCATTTATGATATAAATTGAAGGTGACTTTGATTTATTGATGTTCAAAATATTTGATTTGAATACACTAAGCAAAACTTTTAAAGTTTTGTAATCTATTAAATTCCTCAAAAGGAAAATAATTTGTTTGCTCTACCATACAGGCGGCAGAGCTTCGATAGATTACGAGGGGTTCCTGTTTGACGGTCAAGCCCAGGGTAAAAAGGATGTTAAATGGCTTTGAGAAAAAAGGGTCCCTCTAAAGAGATCTTCCAGCCAGCTAAGCTTCTTCAACTTAGGGCAGAGCTATGAACTAGGGTCGTAGGATGGTATACGATAAAACAAAAGAAATTATGTTGGACGCCACCGTATCTTAATGAGTGTTTGATAAGAAACTATTCGATCAGATCAGATACGGAAATCTTCGAAAGAAAAAAATTTAAGATGAGCAACATAAACAAAAATACTTGCTTTGGTCTCTGCAATCTGGAATGGGAACGACGATCTCGTGCTATCTGAAAATTTAACCACACCTAAACATGTTCAAAGTAAGGCTTCGTTAGAGCCTAGTCACTTTATCACAAAAAAAATATAAGTAAATCCACTAGTCAAAATTATACTTTCAAAAAAAACTTTTAACTTTAACACCAATAATACCTTTCTTTAATACTAAAATTTCATATTTGTAAACTGTTTGCTTCTGTAGGACAATTACTGTTGTCTTCAAAGAAAGAAAATTTTGTGACAACTTAATATTTTTTCTATTGATTTTTAAAAAAAATTATGGATATATACATCGTTTATACAAACTTATCTATAGGGAGACTTTCGAAACAGTTCCGTTATTACTATTTAATATTAATCTCTAAGCATTCTTGGAACATTTTCTCTTTAATTGCATAAATTACTTCAATTCTCTTTAAGAAATATATGACTTTCATTTTATGTTACAGTGACTTTATGCTACTTGAATAGGATCCTGTTCAGTGTACAAGAAACAAATTACATATTCAAAAAAAATTTTGCTGGTTATGGCTCTATAATTTAATAGCTATCTTTAATAAAATCAAAGGTCAAAGAAAAATACTTATTGTCGATATTGAGCTATACTCAGGTGTACTATCACAATGTGTTGTACACAATAATTTGGCAAACAATTCTTATCATATCACATGTTTAGTAAAGCAAACCTTTTAATACAATTTTGTAACTTCAAACATAATCTTACAAAAATACCTTGAAAATATTAAGGTTAATTATGCCTTATCCAAAAACTAAATTTTCAAACTAAATTTTACGTGAAACAAATTAATTGATTTATGAACCTTCGTAAAATTTCGAGAACTAATTTTAAACAAACTTATATATAGCTTCTTTGAAAATTATTTGTGTATTTTAAATGAAAGTTCCTTGAAAAGAATATAGGTATAAAAACAGAAGATGACTCACCGCTGGCTATCTGTTTGGCGGCCGCTTTTCCTCCTTTAAATTTTTTTTTAAACATCTGCGTCCTTACCCTTATAGTTGAGCGTGGCTGACGCAGGGGTCCGGATTTAACCTTCATACAAACCAATCACATGTGGGGTTTCCACTTTCCTGCCTAGCAACAATTGAAGCTGCCTCTCAGTCTCGTGCTTGCCTTATGGTTTACGATTGTTTTTTTATAATACTTAATTTCCATTGCTTCATTACGTGTAACTTAAATTTAATATGTTAAAACTCAGAATTAAAATTGTCTTCATATTCAATAATTGGTTTTTTAATCTTTATAACTCTAAACTAAAAAAACTTGCGCTGAAATCAAACGAGAGAATAGAATTTAGGGGGAAACTTGCGAAATATTTTCTTACCGTAAAAATATATTTACAACCATTTTAGGTCGTTTCTATTACCAAAACTAAACTCATGGTACACGTTGGCTTCACTTGACTAATTGTTGGGACGGCATGTTTAATTAAAAACCTGCAGGCCCTGGATAATACTGGTATTTGGATTACATCTGATATCAAAATTGCTTCGACCACGAGGCAACCTTAGCTATACAAGCATGCGCCGGGAAGAGAGATATTGAATCAAGATACAAACAACTAGAAGTTCACTTAAAGTTTACTTTTGCTATTCCAATGTAGATGGCGTACTATGTATGAATTTATAATAAAAGGTTTCAATAGATATTTAATATTTATTGACTAGGTGTATTGAACAAAATTGTATATTTGAATAACAGAAAATCGTAATTGTTACAGTTTAAAAAAATCATTGCCTTCAATTTGTGTTGCGGCCTGGGACCGACTTTTTTTGGGTAGCCAATTCGCTCAACGTGAAAACAGCTGATTAATTTTTATTGGTGAATTTTATACAAATTCAATAATTTGGTGATTGGAAAACATTTTTTAACATGTTTCTATTTATACAATTGAGAGGATGGTTATTAAAGAAGTGTGCGATTGCGTTACCGTAAGACTTAAGCAGTCGTTTTTTTTATATTTATTTTGAGGGAAAAAAATCATTATGATTTAGGTTACCTCTTTGGTAGATTTTAACATGGTTCTAAGACGACCCTATGGCGGATTTACACTTGGCAGATACCAATGTTGTTCTATGAAGATTGTATATGCTTCTGAGGCGACCCTAAGACGGGTTTACACTTGTCAGATACCAATACTGTTCAACGGAGATTGTATATGGTTTTGAGGTAACCTTATTGCGGGTTTACACTTGTCAGATACCAATGCTGTTTTACAGGGGTTGTTGATATGCTTATTGTTATGTAATTAGTTATCGTAGGTATAAATAAAAATCAGGTATGTAGGCTATATTTCATGTTAATATCGCAAATTACATCTTTTTCGAATTACTCCATGAATATATTACTAAAGATTGGCGATAGGGAACCTCCCATTGCCATTCGGAAGCTTTGTTTGTACAATTGATCACTTATTTGAAAATACGTGGTATTGACGCATAAGCCAAGTAATTCCATAATCGATGATATACTTAGTTTTGATCTCTCTTTAAGGTTGCCATCTTTTGCTAGTTTGTTTTTTATAATATTAAGCGTTTTGTTTATAGGGACATTTGTGAAGAGATTTACTACATCAAAACTTACCATTGTGTGTGTATTTTCAATTTTTATATTTGATAATTTTTCTAAAAAGTGTTGGTTGTTTTTTATGAAAGAATTCGTTTTGCCTGCTAATGGATTTATAATTTTTAAGAGAAATTTTGCTAAATTATGGCATGGTGAATCTATGGAGCTTACGATAGGTCTTAAAGGAATGTCTTTTTTATGAATTTTTCGTAGACCATAAAACTGGGGTGGTTTACTGTAATGTGGGACCAGTTTACTTTTTTCTTTGTCTTCGAATTTATTTTTAAATTTAAATAGAGTTTTGTATATTTTATTTTCAATTGATTTTGTTGGGTCCGTTTCTAAACTGGTGTAATTCTCCTTGCGATATTAACATGAAATATAGTCAGCATACATGATTTCTGTTAATACATAAAATAACTAATAACATAACAATAAGCATATCAACAACCTCTATAAAACAGCATTGGTATCTGACAAGTGTAAACCCGCCATAGGGTCGCCTCTGAACCATATTAAAATCTACCAAAGAGGTAGCCTAAATCATAATGATTTTCCCCCTCAAAATAAATATAAAAAACGACTGCTTAAGCCTTACGGTAACGCAATCGCACGCTTCTTTAATAACCATCCTCTCAATTGTATAAATAGAAACATGTTAAAAAATGTTTTCCAATCCCCAAATTATTGAATTTATATAAAATTCACCAATAAAAATTAATCAGCTGTTTTCACGTTAAGCGTATTGGCTACCTAATAAAAGTCAGTAACAAGGCCGCAACACAAAATGGAAGACAATCATTCTTTTAAACTTTAAAAATGTTTGCTTAGTGTACTCAAACCAAATATTTTGAACATCAATAAATCAAAGTCGCCTTCAATTTATATCATAAATGTCAAACTTGAAGTTTTTATTATTTTGACAACGATCCTAGGTCATGGATCGAAACGTAAATAAAGATGATTTTAAAAACTATGAGTGGATTCCCAAAGAAGATTAACAAGAACGATAGGGGAAATAGGCTGGTAAAATTTTGCGGCAAGAACAATTTAATCATCACAAATACACTATTTCAACATCATGCTAGAAGATAATATACGTGAAAGATGCCGGGAGATATAGAAAGATATCAAATAGATTACATTCTTGTTACACAACGGTTTAGAAATCAAGTAAAAGACTGTAGAAGCTATCCAAAAGCAGATATAGACACTGACCACAACATCGTAAATATGAAGACCGCACTTAAATTTAAAAGTTTGTAAAAAAGAAACGGATAAGGCACTTTGTTTTTGAGGAACTAAAAGATAAAGATATTCAAGAAAGATTGGAAAAAAGTCAAATGAATTGTTCAAAGATATCGGACAAATACCCGATACTAAGGAAGTAGAAACAGAACGACATAACATTAAATCCAGCCTAGACATGGCGGCCAGAGATATTCTGGGGTATACACGAAAAGAAAATAAGAAACCATGGATAGCAAAGGATATCCTGAATTTAATAGAAGAAAGGCGAAAATATAAAAATAAATCAGACGAAACAGGAAAGTTTCTAGTTTGCTATCGAACAACACGCCTAAATGCTTGATTTGTTTAAATCAGTATATATGATAGAATTGATTTTATAATCAAACATTACAGGAGTGTTCTTACGTGTACAAGTAATAATTTTACACTTATTAATATTCAAGACAAGCTAATTTTGAAGGCACCACTCATCTTCACTATTGATTATTTGAAAGATTTTAGCATCATCAGCAAACATAAGTATATTCGAACTTAAGTTGAGACATATGTCATTTATGAAAAGTGTAAATAGCAGCGGACCTAAGTTCGAACTCTGTGGAACTCCCTATAAAGCAATGTAGACCTTGGATTTAAATCCATTATACACTACATACTGCTGCCTGTGCTCAAGGTATGATTTAAAGAAGGCTATGAATTATCATTGAAGCCATAGTGAATTAGTTTAAAAAAGAGAATGCTGTGTACGATTTTATCAAATGCCTTTGAGAAATCCGTGTAAATCTACTTGATCTTGATTATCTAAGGACTTGGACATAAATTGGATAAAACAGCATAAACTAGTCATCGTGGAACGTTTTTCTAAGAATTTATGTCGATGCGGTGATATAGTTTTTGAGTAGTAGGATTGGGGGATCCTGAGACAGCGCCACCTTCCTCTTCCTACTTCCTCCTTTTCCTCCCACTTCCTCCTCCCTCATTCTCCCTCCTCCTCCCCACTCCTTCTTCTCCCTCTTCTTCCTTCCTTTTTCCTCCTTCTTCCTTCCTCCTCACTCCTACTCACTCATTTTCCCTTCTCGATCCTCACTCCTCGCCCCTTCTCACTCCTCCTGACTCCTCATTCCTACTTCTGAATGTTTGCAACCCGTAATGCACAGACAGCGCCTCTCAGCACCTAGATGTTTACAACCCAACATACTCAATCACTACGTCACAACGACCATTTTTAACACGCAACGATTTTTAATTACGCCACGCAATTCTTAAAAAAACTCGGTACTTCTGAGTGCAATTGGGATCACATCACCACTAGACCTCAAAGCCATATGATAACATAACTCGTAGAGATGCTATTTTTAACCTTAGGATTTTGGCGATTTTTGCTAACGTTACGAGCACCATCCAGCTTATACCACAATACTTCCCGGCGTTTTATGCCAGCGCGTTTTTCATAAGTGCCTACGGGAGCTTCTAATAGATGTCATTGCATGCGTGAGAAAACCGACATTATTTTGGGCAATATTCTTAAAAGTATTGCGTTCGCCCGCCCGCCCGCCTACTCGCCCGCCCGCCCACTTGCCCGCCCGCCCGCCGCCCGCCCGCCCGCCGTCCGCCAACCCGCCCGCCCGCCTGGTTAGGTCAGCACCGCGGCGCTGACCTAACCTATCAATTTTGCCTGCTATCTAACCGAAGTCCACACAAGCCCAACTAATCTAATCTAACTCCAGACAACACCGACTAACCTAACTCCAAACAACTTAAACTAACATAAACCCTCCTCCCTCCATCCTACTTTGTCCTTCTCTCTCCTCTCGCATCCTTGTGACATACATCCGACATACATCCAAACTATATCCGACATATATCCGACATATGTCCAGTATACATTCTACATATATCTGACATATATCCGATATATGTCCAACATATGTTCGACATATGTCCAACATATTTCCGCCATATGTCCGCCAAAATGTCCGACATATGTCGCACATATGTCCAACATTCGGACTAAATTAGACCTAGTTTGGATTAGTCGGATCTAGGTCGAATTTTTATCTGACCTAGGACGGATTCATCCGATCCGGTCGGACTGACCGGCCGTCGGGCGGGCAGTCGAGTAGGCGGGCGGGCGAGCAGAATAGTTTTAAGAATATTGCTTAAATTAATGTCGGTTCTTTCAGGCATACAATGACATCTATTAGAAGCAGTAAGCATGAATTGTTTACTAAACTAATAATAAATTCAAGATGGTTGTCGTAACGTTAGCAAAAATCTCGAAAATCTTAAGATTAATGTGGTCCGAATTGCACTCAGAAGTCCCGACTTCTTTTAAAAATTCCGTGGCGTAATTAAAAATGGTTGCGTGTTAAAGATGGTCGTTGTAACGTAGTGAGTGTGTATGTTGGGTTGCAAACATTTAAGTGCTGAGAAGCGCTGTCCGTGCATTGTGAGTTGCAAAGATTCAGGAGCAGTGAAGTGGAAGGGGGAAAAGGGAGGTGGTGTAAGGAGGGTTGAGGAGGGAGTAGGAGGGGGATAGAGGAGAAGGGAGGAGGAGGTGATGGGGAGAAAGATTGCGGAATAGGGATGAGGGAGGAGGAGGGAGGAGGATAAAAAGGGGAAGAGGTATGAGGAAGAGAAAGGAGGGAGGAGGCGCTGTCCCAGGTTCCCCCAATTCTACTACTTTTTGACTTTACACGAAATACATTCCAGTAGAATCAACTCAAAAATTTTTGCAAAATTAGACAATATAGCGATGACTATGTATAATGAAGATATCATGAACTGATAACGCTAAAAACAAAGAGGTTCTAGAAATAGTAGGGGAAGAAGAATATCTGTGGACAACAGTAAAGAAATAGGAAAGATACGATGATAAGACACATTGTAAGGCGTGAGGGAATAGTGTGGGATATATTGGAAACAGAGAAAATGGAAAAAGAGAGGTAGATGTAGACTGAAAATGTAGGCTGTGGGAATTTCAGGGAAATATGTAGGTTAGGTCAGAATAGGAAACAATGGAGAAGCGAGTCTAAGCTGTTCCGGTACTGAAAACCTAATGAAGACTTGTCTATGAATTATTTCGATTAATATATGAGTTAGAATTGGTTTACGCATAAAAGTTTCGTACAGATATTAATCTAAATTACATCTGTTGATGTTGATAGAACGTTAGATTCCAAGGCCACATTGAATTCCGGAGCTTCTAGTCATACGTTTTTATTAATAGTAAAGCGTACGATGACAATGAGTCATAAGCAGTTTTGTTCTATGTTAATTGTACTGATTATAATCCAGTCGAGCAGGATTGATAAATCTTACTGAATTATTTAACAGGTAAGACCCTGTGTGAGGTAAAGCCATTCATAATCATCTTCGGTATCATAAAGTAGTGTAATAAATAAATTCTTCTTTACAATTTAGTTATTACAAGTATCAAGGTTCTCAAAACATGTCCACTCTTCTTATTGTTGTTTTAATTTACTGCAATATTAAAAATTAGGAACAATGTAATGGTTAACCGAGAGATCTAAAAGAATCGGCAGAAACATTCAGTTCGCATTATACGTAGTACTTGTTACTGGCAGTAGTTTGTGTGACCCCGAGAGTGACCTTCCAATAAAACACCATGTTGTTAAACATTCTAATCGCTTTAAACTTTGCAAGTTGTGTATTCAGTGCACGTATTTTAGGAGTTTTTCATTTTCCCGGGTATAGTCATCAAGAATTATCGGTACGATTATTTCAAACGTTGGCCGAAAAAGGACACGAAATTACATATATTACATCAACAGTACCCAAACCACCAATTAAAAATGCCAAAATTTTTGAGATTAAGATTGAAAGACTGGAACGTAAGTATTTTTAACTTTATAATTGATGTTTGGATTCGCAAAACAATGTTAAAAGCTCACGTGTCAGGTGGCGGGCATTTTTTAATAAATAAAAAAATTTTATTGCTCAGATTAACATAAGTAATTTCTTACTTTTGCTTCAACATTACATATTAATTCTCGGAAAATGTCACTCCCTTCCTCTAATATTAGCGTTTACTTTAAGATCGTTTTAGGAATGGCGAGGAAAGTGACGAAACAAGGTGTCCAAAGAAGTAGCTCTGTGCTCAGTGTAGCGTAGTGAACTGAATCCTGCTGAGAGACGAAAACAAATTGCTCAGATTCGAATGACCAATTAATTTTTTAAATTCTCTCTACTGAGAGAGGATATAAATAGGGGTGGGCGATACGGGATTTTGCGTATCGAATATCGATACATATTCTATATCGATATGTATCGATATATCGATACGTATCGATTCGTATCGATTCGTATCGATGCGATATGTATCGATGAGTATCGGTGCGTATCAATTCGTACCGATGCGTATCGATACGTAGCGGTACGTATAGATGTATATAGCGATTCGTATCGGAACGTTTAGATGTGTAGATTAAGTATACATATCGATACGTATTGATACGAATCGATACGCATTGATAATTTATCACCTCTTTCTTTGGGAATAAAATCACAAGATCGTTTTAAAATAATGTATTTACTGACAATTCGATCTTTCACTTAAGATTGTTTGTTATCAAAAAATAATCAAGTTTCATATTTGTGACATAAGTATATATATTGCTGTGAAACCACCAAACTCCGGGTACTCCGCTTTAAGAATCGAGCCCCTACGAATTGGATGCCAAAGAATGCTGTGAAACCTGCAAAGTTATTAAATTACCTGGTCCGTTGACTTTCTTCTGTTAATCGCCTCGGCTGCTCCCCTAGATAACTTTCATCCTCATTCATAAAAAAAAACAAACACATTCCTACCACAAACATCAACGTTAACTCTATTTACATCAATATTCATAATACATTAAAATTTCAAAATTAAATTGTAGCATAAATTTCAGTATCATAAAATTTCAAGATTAAATTTGTCATCATTTTAATTTGCATCCAGAATTAAAGTCCTTGTAGGATGCCTACTAATTTATTTAACAATATTTGCAGACCTGAGTCTGAGTACAAAGGGAGCATCTACCACCCCTTTACGTTAATTAACCAGGTTCGTCTAATTGAGCTCAAAGACATACCCAAATTTTCATCATAATCCCGAACATCAATACTAAATACCCCTTTCTACCTAAACAAGCAAATTTCACCTTAAAATTAAAATTTTATGGTTAGTACAATTTCACTAATGTCCATTTAAAGTAAATCAATTATAAAGTTATTCAACACACACAAAAATATCAAAGTTCAACCAAGATAGTATAAATTACCTGAAGGTTACTGCACTCGTAGCTTCAATGTACATCGTCCCTTTTGTTAATCACACCATTCCAACTGGGTTATATTTACAGCTTCTGATTCTCAACGCTTTAAAATTTTCTCCATCACCATTTATTTAAAGTTGTTTCAGGGCTTTTCCGGAACTCATCTGTGTATATCTGACCCTTGTTTTGTGGATCCAGACACATTTATGAACCATTTAATCATTAACACCTCCGAAAAATAGCAAAGAAATTCATGCGTCTTTCACCAATATACGCCAAAACTGCCTACTTTTGGTGTATTCATTTGTCGTTGTAAATTTTACTAATTGGTACAGTGATACTAAATTTTATTACCTTGTATCTAAATGCACTCAAGTACATTCATGTTAGCACGTAAATAACAAACTGTTTTAAATCACCAAAATATACGAGCAAACTTTAAATTATTCTATCAAACTAAAATGCACTGTTTAACGTATTGAATCAAGTCGCGGATGTAAGAGAGCTTCTTCATATTCCCCTGGGTATATATAGAGGTTAGCCTGTCAGTCGGTCGAGTCCCCAAAACGGCCAATTCTAAAGAATTTCGCATGCTAGGTTCCCATTCCGCAGTTCGGCATGCGATTTTTACGAAATTTGCACTCGCCCCAGTTAAATCTCAGAAAAATTTCGACACGGTTTGCAACGTTCTGGAAATAACTAATTGAATTTTATACAGAATATGTTATTTTATCTCTCAATTTTGCCTTTTACTTTCAACCAATCGCAACCCCATGCCGTTGCTCTACTCACGCCTTTTTACTATATGTATCTCGGTCTTGCGCATATTATCTGTCTCTATCTACCCTGTTCTTATTGGTGCAAATTGATATTCCTTCTTATTGATTATTTCAGTCCACATGGACTGTTATCTGGGTTAAATAACCCCGTATCGCGCCTTCCCGTGAATATTAAGCCACGGTTTTTCCAAGATTCTTTGTAACCATTAATTATCTGCAAATTTTACGCGGAACAAGCATTTTTAAAAAAACGCAGGTGTTCTGTATTTCGTGCTAAAGCATCCGACCGTTTCCAATATCCGTAGAATTGACATGTTTATCTAAACAAATTAAACTGAAATTGCCTTTTAAAAATACTCAGGTGTGCTCAAACGTAACATTTTAAATACCCTTCTACGATTTGCATTTTATGCTTATTATTAATAATGGTTCAATTAACTCCAACTAAAATTGACTTCTAATCAAATATTAATTATTATCTGTACGTTTTGTTTAATACCGGTTACTTAAAATAGAGTTAATTAATATAAATTTTGCACATAATTTCTCCTTGTTTCTTTACTAGGAATAATTAAATTACATGTAGAGCTTTTTAATACTGCTTCCTTTTTTATATAAAACGTCTTATACATAATTTAAATCTCTTATGTTTAATGAAACGAATGAATTTTTATGCTTCATGGTTTTTAAATAACGCGTACCTTTTCCCAAAGCTTCTACACTGTGATTAAAATTATTTGATGTGATTATTTAATTTTCTACCCTGGTCTAAATATGTGTATAAGGAATTTTATTAGATAATACGCTTTAGTAAAACACCGTGGAGAATAAAAATTTATTAGTTTCATTAAACATAAGAGATTTAAATCATGTACAAGACGCTTTATATCAAAAGAAGCAGTATTGGAAAGCTCTGCGTGTAATGTAATTATTCCTAAACAAATGGAAATTACGTGCAAAATTTATCTTAATTAACTCTATTTCAAGTAACCGGTATTGAATCGTTAGTAACAGATAATATCTATAGAAACTTGTAAAACCCAATGAAATGCAAATCCTAGAAGTGTTAGTTAGAAGTAGGATGTTTGAACACACCTGCGTATTTTAAAAGGCAATTTCAGTTTAATTTGTTTAGATAAACATGTCGATTCTAAGGATATTGGAAACGGTCAGATGCTTTAGCACGAAATACAAAACAGGGTTTATTTAAAAAGTTCTGAGAATTGGTATTATTTTGAACACCTGCGTGGTTTAAATATCACGTACGGCGAAAATTGTGTAGACAACAAATGGTTTCAAAGAATCTTGGAGAAACCGGGGCTTAATATTCACGAGAATGTGCGATACGGGGTTATTTAACCCAGATAGTCCACATGGACTAAAATATAATCGATAATAAAGAATATCAATTTGCACCAATACGAACAGGTTAGAAAAGGAAAGAGAAAATGCGTCAAGCAAAGACACATATAGTAAAAGGCGTGATTTAAGCAACGTCACGAGGGTCACAAATGGTTGAAAATAGGATGCAAATATCAGAGGTAGAAACAACAATTTCTGTACAAAATTAATTAGTTTTTCTCGGACATGTTTGCGTGCCGTGTGAGAATTTCTGAGATTTAAATGGGCGAGTGAAAATTTCGTAAAACCGACGCGCGAGCGACGGACTGGGAACATAGAATGAGAAATTCTTAAGAATTGTCTGTTTTGGGGAACAGACCGACAGACAGGCTTTTGCTATATATACCGGTGGTAATATGAATTTCGGTCTCTTAGACTTTTGACTATTCGATGCGTTAAAGCTCTTACGTCCGCGACTTGATTGAAGATGAAAAACAGTGCATTTTAGTTTGATAAAATAATTTAAAGTTTGCTCGTATATTTTAGTGATTCAAAATAGTTTGTTATTTACGTGCTAACATGAATGTACTTCAGTGCACTTAGATACAAGGTAATAAAATTTAGTATCACTGTACCAATTAGCAAAATTTACAACGACAAATGTATACAAAAGTAGGCAGTTTTGGCGTATATTGGTGAAAGACGCATGAATTTCTTTGCTATTTTTCGGGGGTGTTAATAATTAAATGGTTCAAATACGTGTCTGGATCCACGAAACATGGGTCAGATATACACAGATGAGTTCCGGAAAAGCCCAGAAACAACTTTAAATAAATGGTGATGGAGAAATTTTAAAAGCGTTGAGAATTAGAAGCCGTAAATATAACCCAGTTGGAATGGTGTGATTAACTAAAGGGACGATGTACATTAAAGCTACGAGGACAGTAACCTTCAGGTAAATTATACTATTTTGTTTGACATTTTGGTGTGTGTTGAATAACTTTATAATTGATTTACTTTAAATGGACATTAGTGAAATTGTACTAACCATAAAATTTTAATTTTAAGATGAAATTTGCTTGTTTAAGTAGAAAGGGGTATTTAGTATTGATATTCTGAATTATGATGAAAATATGGGTATGTCTTTGAGCTCAATTAGACGAACCTGGTTAATTAACGTAAAGGTGGTAGATGCTCCTTTATACTCAGACTCCGGTCTGCTTATATTGTTATATTAATTAGTAGGCATCCAACAAGGACTTTAATTCTGGATGCACGTTAAAGTGATAATAAAATTAATCTTGAAATTCTTTTTAAAACTGAATTTTATGCTGAAATTTAATTTGAAAATTTAATGTATTCTGAATATTGATGTTAATAGAGTTAACGTTGATGTTTTTGGTAGGAATGTGTTGTTTAATTTTATGAATGAGGAGGTTTATAAAATTAGGTGAGCAGCTGAAGCGAAACCAGGATCACAGCAGTTTATGACGCCCAACGTGGGGCTAGAATTTTTGTTGATAGGACCCAGTTCCCGCATTCAAAGGAGTATATCACAGCAATATATATATATATATATATATATATATATATATATATATATTGCTGTGATTCTCTTTCCGCTTATCGGATTGCCCCTCGTTCTGTTCCAAGAATTGCTGTGATTCTCTTGTCCGTTGAATCTCTTCTGATAATCGCCTTTGACTCTTTCCTTCTGCCTCGGCTGCTCACCTAGTTAAAACTTTCATCCTCATTCATAAAAAAAACAAACACATTCCTACCACAAACATCAACGTTAACTCTATTAACATCAATATTCAGAATACATTAAAATTTCAAAATTAAATTTCAGCATAAATTCCAGCATCATAAAATTTCAAATTCAAATTTGTCATCATTTTAATTTGCATCCAGAATTAGAGTCCTTGTAGGATGCATACTAATTAAGTAAACAATATTTGCAGACCTGAGTCTGAATAAAAGGGAGCATCTCCCACCCCTTTACGTTAATTTAACAGGTTAGTCTAATTGAGCTCCAAGATAGACCCAAATTTTCATCATAATCAAAAACATAAACTTGATAAATACTCCTTTCTACTTATACAAGAAAATTTTACCTTAAAATTCAAAATTTGTTGTTTATACAAATTTACTACTGTCCATCTTTATCAAACAAATTATAAAGATATTCAACACACACCAAAACATCTAAGATCGAACAACAATGCATAAGTTACCTGAAGGTTAATGCACTCGTGGCTCCAATGTACATCGTCCTTGCTCATCCCACCATTCCAGCTGGGTTCTGGCCGTTTTTAAAATTTTTCTACACCACCATTCATCTAAAAGGTTTCAGTTCTTCTCAGGAACTCATCTATGTATATCTAAATCTTGTTTTGTGGATCCAATCACGTTTACGAATAACACTTGATTACTAACACTCCCGAAAAATAGCAATGAAATTCATAATACTTTCACGCTATACCAAAACTGCATACTTTTATTTATTCATTTATCGTTACTAATTTGGATAATTGGTACAGTAATACCCGCAAACATAAGTAGACTTTATTACCTTTATCTATCTTCTCTAAGTGCACTAATGCATAATAACTTTTATCTTAGCACGTAATCACCATCTATTCTGCTTGAAGTATCGAATAAAATCAAAAATAAAGAGAGCTAAACTTTTATCAGCACGGGTTTATATAATGGCTCGCTTGCAAGTCGAATTTGTCCCGCGACGGACGATTTTCAGAAATTCGCATTCTATTTTCACTTCCGATGGCTCGGCACAATGATTCTTCTGAAATTTGCACTCGTCCGAGTTGAAATCTAAGAAATTTCCACACGTCTCGCAACACGTCCGCGAACAACTAATTAATTTTATATAGAAATTGTTATGCTTCCACCTCTCATATTTGCATCTTATTTCAACCTTACTTGCCAATCTAGTCTGTTCGTTCTATCTACAACCTGTGCTCTTGTTTTACATATTTCCCCTCATTTAACTACCAATGCATTCCCTCTCGCTTGTCTTTATACCACAAACTTGCTTTCTTACTTGCACTCATATAGCTTAAAGCTTATCGACTATCATATACATCGTTATTTTTGCAGGTGTTCTGAGTTCTAATACGCTGAAGGTTTTTACGTGACTTCCCACATCGTTATAATTTCTCGATAGCTTTAGTACTTGGAAAGATTAAATTAAATACAAGTTGAACATTTTAACTCGGCTTCTTTTTATAGAAAGCTTCCAGTGAATAATCTAAACCCCTTATTTTTAATGAAACGAATAAATTTTTATGCTCCATGGTTTTAATAATGCTTATTATCTAATGAAATTCTATATTACTTCCTTCTACACGTTGATTATGATTATATACAAACCCTACATTCTAATTGAATGATTTAAATCTACACAGTAGGCCTTTAATTAAGCGTTCTGTTTTCCACTGCTTTAATATACACGGTGTTTAACATTATCTAAACAATATAAACCCTATGTTTAGAAGTAAATGACGAATTTATCCAATATACCTTTAAATGAAGCGTATTATTACCCAAAGCGTCCTTATACACGGTGATTAAAATTATTTGATGTCGTTAATTAATTTTCTACCCTGGTCTAAATTTGAGTATATATATATATATATATATATATATATATATATATTGCTTATTTTCAGTTTTTTTGTTTTGTCTTTTAAATTTGTGAAAAGTTCTTTGGTTGATTTATTATAATTAAAAGTAATTTCTATATTCGGTTGTTTTAAAATCTTTTTTAAATTAATTGATAAATTTTGGATATATGGTAATGATCTGTATTGTTTTTGTGTTACCGTACTTTCTTCTTTGTGGTGAATTTGGTTGTCAAATATTATTTTGTTTATTAGATTTTTAGGGAAACCATTGTTTATGAAGATGTTTTTTAGTTCAATTAAATTTTTGTGATGAAATTCGGGGTCGCTTATTTTAATTATTCTGTATTTTATTGCTAAGATTGTATTGATTTTATGTTGGTATGAGTGATTTGAAAAGTAGTTTATATATCTCCCGGAATTGGTTGGTTTCTTGTACCAATCTAATTTTATTTTATTATTTTCATCTCTTATGACTTTTGAATCTAAAAAAGGGATACTTTTGTTTTCTTCTATTTCGTGTGTAAATTGCAATTTTGGGTGGAACTGATTAAATTTATTAAGGATTTCTTGAATTTTATTTTCGGGACAGCAGCAAAGAATGTCATCAACGTATTTAGTTATGAATGGGAATTGAAAGGTTAGATTTGGAATTACTTCTTTGATAAGATGGTCCATTACTATTTGTGCTAGTATTGGGGATATAGGAGATCCCATCGGAGTACCAAATTTTTGAATGTAGTATTGGTCTTCAAATGAAAAGTAAGTGTTGTTAAAAATTAATGTTATTGTGGTTATGAACATAGTTTGATCTAATTTACAGACTTTTTTATTTTATTCCAATTTTAGTTAAAATTTCTTTGTTAGATTTAAGGGTATATTGGTGAATAAAGAGGATGAATCTAGTGAGATTATTATGTGATTGATTTGTATATGAAAGTTCCTAAATTTATCAACAAATTCAAAAGTGTATTTTACGTTGAAACCATCTTCAATAGGGAACGCTTTACTTAGAATATCTCCTATCCATTTTGCTAAATTGTAAGTTGGTGTATTGATTGATGATATAATTGGTCTTAATGCTAGGGTCGGTTTATGTATTTTAGGTAGTCCATAATATTTGCCCGAAGTGGAGTTATTTTTGATTAGATTGTTTTTTTCTTCTTTAGTGATCATATTTTTATTAAATAGCATGGAAAACTAAACAAAAAAATCGAAAATCTAAAAACGGGGGTCGTATCGATACGTATCGATATATCGATACGCCGACCCAGCCCTAAATATAACTCGTCGATTGAGTGAATAACACTAGATTAAAGTTGTGGTAATAATTGAAACTACAAGTATTGCAAAAAAATACTTACTTGCAAAGAGTAGAAATAACGACGACAACAGTGTTTTGAAATTAATTCTTTTTTTCGTTTTTCCACTTATAAAAAGAGCTTGATCTAGTTATGTAAAAGCATCCACTAATGTTACATATTTTTTTCATCAAAAGTAAATACGTCCATATGTACAATTTTGAATATTTTTTCGCCGTTTCAGTTAGCATTATCGGGGTGTTTGGGGTCTGTCTAGCGTATTTATTTCTTTCGCAGAATGTTCATTCATTATTTAGTTAGTTATACCAGTTTTCATATTTTTTCAGTAATACTTTTGTTTGAGTCTTTTACAGGTCTTACTAATTCCTCTGCGAGTCGTTTTACCTTCGTGATAGCTAATTACTATTGTCTGCTCTTCAATGTCTGTAAGTGTATTAATCAATTTGGTACATTTAATTAACTTTATTCCATTTTTAGAAAAATGCTGTTGATATACGTCATTGAAGTCATTATACAATTTCTCTTTGTTGAAATGTAAATAATAAATGTTACTAGGGCCTGTGTACTGAATTATGAAATCCAAAATAAATTTGTCATTAGCAATTTCTGGAGCTTTGACTTTTATAATTGTGGAGTCGCTTTCATTTTCCAAGGGTACGCCTGTCTTGTAAAAAAATTCGGGTAAACTAAAATCTGGCGTGGTTTGTTATTTATAATTTGGTCTAAAATAACAATTCTTTGATTCGTGTTTCTATTAGAATTAAAATGTTGAGCAAATATGCTGACGTCATCAGGAATATCTATTGTCCATGCAGGTTTAGGAGTGTTTAATTGAGGTTCGTCAAGTAATTCTTTTTTAAGATGATTTTCGTTTCGCGATACTTGATCTAGCTCTTTTAAAAATTATGCAATATAGTCGTATATATTGCTATGGTAAGAGGGTAGTTTAAGGGTAGATTAAGTCATAGGGGTTGTAAGATGAATATATAAATAATTAACGTTAAGAAAACTAAATAATTCCACCATTAAATAGGAGTAAATCGAATATTTTACAAAAGATCAATAGCGAGCACACTGTATATAAATTATATTTAATTTTATGCATAAGAAAAGAGCTCATTTTGCATAATTAGATAATATTTATCTAAAATAATAATGTGTACGTCTTATAATACGCTTTAACTTAAAGCAACAAACAAAGATAATGTTTTAAATACATCAAGTTTCATCGAAATGAACACGTAATCTGTAAAGATAAACAACCTGGCATTCTAGCTGTTTGAAATTTTTATTAAAAATGTCCATGAGTACGTGACTGCAATATCATACTTACATGAAAATCCAACATATCTGAAATAACAAACAATAAATAACAGGCGGTTCGCTATGCGATAAGCTTTGGACTATAAACGACACAAATATAAAATACGTGAAAGAATGTCATAAAAATTCTCAGAATATACTGTGATATACAGAACGCTTACATGATCGGCAGAGCAGAATTTGACCAGCGAATTTTGAGAAATACCGGGTTCTACAAGAGATAGGCGCAAAGTACAAGCCTTGATCAACGAACACGCCAATTAAAACGTTGAAAGATGGGGCTTATAAATACTATAGAAAACTCGAAAATAAACAGTATATCTTCAACAAGGCACGAACCACGTCGATTTAAAGTAAAAATTACGTACTTGTAACAATTAGTGAAAAGTCAATAATAATTTAAAAGTGAAGAATTGAAGGTGCCAATATGTGCAACAAAGAATAGTCGTTCTACGCGTAAACGGCTCCGAATAAATATCCTAATAGAGATCTAAATTTAGATCAACAAGTATATCTAAAGATCTAAATGTATCTCTAGATGTACCTATAAATGAAAATCCAAAGATACTTCAAAAATACTTACAAGGAAATAAACGTAAAGATACTAAAAGTTACTCCAGAAGTGCGAAGGGAAAAATACAAGCAACCATTAATTCATCATTCTGGTCAACACGTGAAGTAAGTCAAACTGTAACAATCAAGGGGTGCTGAACACAAATACTCTGAGGGAATTCCAGTGACAAGCAAGAAAAAGCAGGTTAAAGATCTTAATTTTTTTTCGTTTGTTAAAGACTGTTTCAAATTTAATATTTGCTATATATTATATATCTGTAAGGGTCAACATAAAGGTTAATTGAGAATTTGAAAAATAGAGAAATCATCTTTGAACGTTCGAAAGGTACTTAAAATTAATTACAAAGATATTTTTGCTGGTTTTCAGAAAATTAAATTTGATGAATGTGAATAATTTATTCAGAGGCTAATTTTTGAATTGACATAAAACTGTACATATTATCAATCATTATACTGTGTAATTTTAGATTGCTTCATTTAAATTATTCTAACAGTTAGGTAGTAGTAAGGAAAAGAGGTTAAACAATCTTTATTATCGTGAAGTAGGACATTCAGTGTTTAATAGATTGAGCTAGGCCGTGGAAAAAGAAATTCAAGAAATCATAGGATTTTAAAAGGAGTTGATATTTACTCCAATAAAAATAGATACGCCAATCATAAAAGGGCATTATCACAGCAATAAAAATAACACCCAATCGTGGTGCTTAAAGGCTATATCACAGCCATATATATATATATATATATATATATATATATATATATATATATATATATAAAGCGTCTTGTAAATAATTTAAATCTCTTATTTTTAATGAAACGAATGAATTTTTATGCTTCACGGTTTTATTAATAACGCGTATTATCTAATAAAATATATATATATATATATATATATATATATATATAAATACTCATATTTAGACCAGGGTAGAAAATTAATTAATTACATCAAATAATTTTAATCACCGTGTATAAGGAATTTTATTAGATAATACGCGTTATTAATAAAACCGTGAAGCATAAAAATTCATTCGTTTCATTAAAAATAAGAGATTTAAATTATTTACAAGACGCTTTCTATAAAAAGAAGCAGTATTAAAATGCTCAACGTGTAATTTAATTATTCCAAGTAAAGAAACAAATGGAAAATACGTGCAAAATTTATATTAATTAATTCAAATTTTAAGTAACGAGTATTAAACAAAATGTACAAAAAAATAATTGAATATTTAATTAGGATTCACTAAAAATTAAAGGGTATTATTTTAATTGGAGTTAATTGAACCATTAGTAACATATAATATGCATAAAAGCTTGTAAAAACCCAATAATATTCAAATCGTAGAAATGTTAGTTAGAAGTAGGACGATTGAACACCTGCGTATTTTTAAAAGTCTCGTTCTGCGTAAATTTTGCAGATAACAAATGGTTACAGAGAATGTTGGAGAAACCGTCGCTTAATATTCACGAGAAATGCTAATAAAGTGGGTTATTTAACAGTCCACGTGGATTGAAAATAAAAGATACTAAAGAATATCGATTTGTACCACTCAGAACAGGGTAGATAGAGACGGATAATATGCGCAAGACAGAGACACATATAGTAAAAGGCGTGATTTGAGCGACGTCACTGGGTTGCGATTGGTTGAAAATAAGAGGCAAACATGAGAGGTAAAAATAACATTTCTATATAAATATTAATTAGTTATTCTCAGACGCTGCGAGCCGTGTGGAAATTTCTGAGATTTAACTGGTGCGAGTGCAAATTTAATAAGAACCGCGTGGCGGGCGGTCGAGATGGGAACATAGTATGCGAAATTCTAGCAACTGTCCGTTTTGGGGACAAAAGCGACGTATAGGCTAGCGATTATATATACCCGTGTTAATATGAGTTTCGCTCTCTTAATTTTTCGATTTTGATTCAATAATTTAAACAGTTTGCTCGTATATTTTGGTGATTATTTAATACTTTAAAACAGTTTGTTCTTTACGTGCTACAATGAAAATAATTTAGTGCACTTAGAAAAGAAGATGCAAGGTAATAAAGTCTAGTTATAATTGCGAGTACTGTACCAATTATTCAAATTTGCAACGACAAATGAATAAACAAAAGTAGGCAGTTTTGGCGTATAGCGGGAAAGAAGTATGAATTTCTTTGCTATTTTCGGGGGTGTTAATAATTAAATGATTCGTAAACGTGACTGGATCCACAAAACAAGATACAGATATACACAGATGAGTTCCGGAAAAGCACTGAAACAACTTTAGATGAATGGTGGTGTAGAAAATTTTAAAGGCGACCAGTAATCCGAGGACCTAAACATAACCCAGTTGGAATGGTGTGATTAACAGAGGACGATGTACATTGGAGCCACGAGTGCATTAACCTTCAGGTAACTTATGCTTTGTTGTTCGATTTTGATGTTTTGGTGTGTGTTGAATAACTTTATAATTTATTTACTTAAAATGGACAGTAGTGAATTTGTACTAACAACAAATTTTTAATTTTAAGGTGAAATTTTCTTGTTTAAGTAGAAAGGGTACTTAGTATTTATGTTCTTGATTATGATGAAAATTTGGGTATGTCTTTGAGCTCAATTAGACGAACCTAGTTAACTAACGTAAAGGGTGGAGATGCTCCTTTGTACTCAGACTCAGGTCTGCATATATTGTTATATTAATTAGTAGGCATCCTACAAGGACTTTAATTCTGGATGCACATTAAAATGATAACAAATTTAATCTTGAAATTTTCTGATACTGAAATTTATGCTGAATTTTAATTTTGAAATTTTAATGTATTGTGAATATTGATGTAAATAGAGTTAACGTTGATGTTTGTGGTAGGAATGTTTTCGTTTTTTTTTATGAATGAGGATGAAGGTTTAACTAGGTGAGCAGCCGAGGCGGAAAAGAGTAAAGAGGCGATTAGCAGAAGAAAGTCAACGGACCAGTTAAGTTAATAGCTTTTTGTACATTTCACAGCATTCTTGACGCCCAATCTGTGGGGCTCGAATGTTTTTCTGGTATACGGGATTAACACTCGCCATTAGTGTTACATTTTCCTTTCGTATAAAGGATTTCGTAGTCATATTCTAATAATTGTATCCTCCATTTAGTCAAATTTGAGTTTGCGTCTTTTAGAGTTGAAAAGACATGTTAGTGGTTTGTGATTTAAAATTTTCACCTAATGTATTCAAATCAAAAATTAATAAATCAAAGTCACCTTCAATTTGTGTCATAATTGTCAAACCTAAATTTTTTTATTATTTTGACAACGATTCTAGGTCAGGAATCGAAACGTAAATAAGGACAATTTTAAAAACTCTGAGTGATTTCATACCCAACAAAGATTAAGTAAAATACAAAACAAACCACAACAAATATACAGGGAGTACTTATTTTACTATTGTTTAAATAATTTTAGGTTAGCGCATTTTCCACGTGTTATGCATCCTCTGTTAATCCTCTCATTTATCCGTGGCTTTCTGAATCTATGTTAGAAGAAAAAATCACATCGATAAGCCCCTTCACGTAATGTATCCCTGTTTTATCCTGCGATGCTAATAGTTAACTATAGGTCAGAATTGTATATTTGTTTTATTGTACATGACTTTTATTGTGAACTTCTACTGGTAAAATGTTCAACGAACGTACCAATTAAAATTTATAAAAAAAACGAATTTTAATATTTAATAACCTGATGACCTTTCTTTGAAATCCACTCATAAACAATAACAATGTTAGAGATTGTATCACATATCATCTACAACGTCAAGAAAATGTTACATTTTTGTAATTATTCATGTATTCCAACTGTTATATATTATAACCTTGACAATACTACGTCCATTGGTTGTGTTACGACAATTTCCATACACACATTTGCATAGTCGCAGCCATAAAAACAACACTCAACTTAAATGACCAAAAAAACGCGAGAAATAACCGGTCGAATTTTATTTTTAGAGTATTTATATAAATAATTTGTAATATAGTTGCATGATAAATGGATTTGACCACTTCATAATTTTCACTGGATTGATTAAACTTCAGCTTATTATTAAACCACAGTCCATTTTAGGAATAAAATGTTTATAGGTTTAAATTATTTAAATTTAGTATATAAACATTTATCATTCGGGTTCGTTAAATATTTGTAATTTTGTCTAAAATATTGTAAGAAAACCAATAAGTATCAAAATGATAATTTTTGTTATGTTCCTATTCAAGTTCCTACATCTTTATCTTGTTAGGTCAATACCAACTGAAGAGTCTAAAGGGAAAACGATGAAGGACATAAGTAAAATTCTTTTGTTGGCTTTGTTTTCTAACTTTCTTTGCCCTGTAAAACTTTTTTGTGCAAGAAATTTCTTTTATATGACTCTCGGGTAATGCCATAACAATAGTGACTTCCTCTGTAAACTCAATGAACGCAAAAACGCTTATCTGCTTTTATGGACAACAAACTAAACAAGATCCTCTCGTTTATAGCTCACGTATATCTTTAAAATTATGGGCGTTAAATAATTTAATTTGCTTTTCAAATGAAATGAATTAAACCGGAATTATACAGTCTTATCCTTTAATATTGGAAATGTCAAATTCATTGTGGCTGATGTGAGTTAGTCGCAACAGCTTCCTTGAACGTAGCATCAGGTAGGATCCTACATTTTTTTTTATTACAAATCCTCATAGCAACACTAAATTATTGAATTATAACGAATGTGAAGTCGTATTACGTTTGGAAATATAATACTGTTAGATCAGCACTACATAATTAAAAGTCATTATTTAATAGGGGATTAATTAATAAGCGGTAGCTTTTAACTTTATTCGAAGTTTTACATGAGTTTAACTAATTATTTTACATTCAAATTTGAATAGTATAAAACTGCCTGATAACTAAACATTGACTGCTTGGCGTGGCTACAAAACCGTTCGCTTCTAATAATCGTAAATTACAACTTATTCTAGTAAATAAATGTTTCCTGTAAAAATATTAAAATAATGCATAAAATTAAGTATTGAGGATTAATTTTGTTTTCTTTAATGTGGGATACTAAAATTATTGAATTTGTATTTGACTACAATTATAAGCTGATAATTTTTATTTGATTGTTTACTTTACTTTAAATTGCAATCCAAGAAAGATTTGAAGAAATTCAAATGAATTGCTGAAAAATATCGGAAAGATTTCTGATACTAAGGAAGTAGAAACAGAATAAAATAACATTAAATCCAGCTTAGACATTGTGGTAAGAGATATTCTGGAGAATACACAAAAAGAAAATAAAAAACCATGGATAACAAAGGATATCTGAATTTATTAGAAGAACGACGAAGATATAAAAAGAAACCCGACGAAGCTGGAAAACAGAGATACAAAGCCATAAAATGAGAAATTATTCGCAAATGCAGGATAACTAGAGAGCAATGGATTAATGAAAAGTGCAAAGAGATACAAAACCGAGATGGAAATAGGAAAGACAGACGAAGCATACAAATTAATTAGAATGAATTTTAGGAATATAAAATCGCAGATGAAAAATATAAGGGGCGCGGAAGGAAGAAGACATCATCATTATAGAATATGTAGAGACAGTCCTCAGAATTAATATGCAGGAGAGGAACTAGCAACACCAAAACAGAAATCAGACATTGAAAACGATAACTTGGGATATCCTATATTTAGAGATGTGTTTGAATTAGCATTAAAATGCCTGAAAAATGGTAAGGCGCCGGGTATAGTTAAGATGCAAGTATAAACTTTAAAAGCCGTTGGACAAGCAGTGAAAGAACGTTTCTTCCAACTTGTAAGTTATATGTATGAGACAGGCGAGATACCCAAATTTTTCAAACGTAACATCATAGACCGAAAATGAGAGTATACGTATCAAAAATATTAACTAGGATTGTGCAAAAACGATAAAAAAACGGGCTGACGGAATACTAGAAGAAGATTAATTTGGGTACAGATTTCGAATAAAATATTATTATCCCAATCCCAAAAAATTCAGGAGCTGATTGGTGTGAGAATTTTAGAACGGTTAGTTTATAGCCTTTTTAGTTACTAAAGGGGCTTATTTATTAGGTTTTTACTCCTATGTGACCAGCTAAAAGGCACAAGGATGTTTGACGAGGATTTCCAGAAAGTGTAAAAAGCCCACGGCAAGTTTCGGTAGAAAATGGCTCGTAGATGAGGAAACCGCTAAAGGCTAAGCGGCTAGTCGAGCTATTTGCTCTGGGTAGAACATGAGCTGTGGGTCGGGGTTGGACTGCGACCAAAAGTGTAAAGAATATGGCGCCACCGAATTTTTGTGTACGAAGAAGACATTACTTGAGTCTCTTGTATAAGGCGAATGCGGAAACCTTTACTCAATTACCGTTATACAACATATTACTGAAACACAATCCCCAAAGTTTTCTTACCTTATGGCTCGATATTGACCTTTATAAATGCACTGCTACACCTGTAAACAGATTAAAACAAAGATAGCACTTTGTGCATTTATATCCAAAATTAATAATTAATTAGAATCAACCCTCATTCGTTCCAATTAATAATCATAGTCATGACCAAAATAAAAATCTATTCCTTCAGTTGCAGTTAAATTATTTACAAGACATCTTCTTTAAATAAATTTGATTAAATAATATTAATGAAAGATATGTACATATGTACTTGATAATATCAGTATTTCTCACAAATAAAATATAATAATTTATATTAGTAAAGTCTAGCAAAATTTATCTTCAGATGATTGAGTATGAGTTTTTTGAATATTTAACTTTACATTACAACTTCTGTTGGTATGAGTAGTACTACTTGAACCTCACATTCTATGACAAAATATTCCACTTAACAATTAGTGAAATGTAAAATGTAACAATTTAATTCTCTAAGATTAGAATAATTTATGTTTCAAATAATCACTTCAATTTTCATTAAATATAGAATTTAACCTTTTCTATCTTCATAATGACATTTACCGTATTTTGCTAGTACTAATAAAAAATTTGATGTGAAACTTTATAGGTTCCTGTTGCATAATTTAAAAATAACTTTTTTGTCGTTCACCTAATGAACTTGATTATTTCCACGTGAACAAACAAAAAATTATTTGTCTGCTACACCCAATGCTACAGCTTGATAATTTATAATCCTCTTGTTTCAGCAACTAAGAATTTAGGAATTTCCATTATGACACAACCCAATCAGCTGCATACTGAAAATCCAACACGACATCACGGCGTCCACATTAAATAATTGAAGCACGCCAATTTGACTTTCATACAAAGTTAAATTTCACATAGTTATTAATAAATTTTATATATTTCTTAAATTTCAAAAGCTAAGATGTACAAATTATCCTAGATTGCACTAAAAATATCAATTTAGTAAGGCTCTAAACTCAGTAATACTTACTGTTAACCTAAGGCCATTCAAACAATTTAACGTCTCGTCAAATGCGAGCTAATTCCAGCCAAGTGTGGACATAAAATGCGCGTCGCCGAGACGATATCATTTAAAGAAAACAATTTTAATCTTTCGGTGCTTCCAACACATGGACTGCAACAACGTCATGTTCCTTGATTTAAGGAACAATTGACCTACTCTAACGACAGCTCAGTTGGAAGTAATTTCTTGACGTGTTGCCGTCTGACAATAAGCATGATATTACAATCATCTAACGGAGTTAACTCTTATGGTGACACTAACAAATGGCATCTTTTGTCACCGCGTAATTTAAAATTTTATACTTTCAAATCGAAAGCTTTTATTGTTTTCAACAATATATAATATTTATTTCGTAGATTGTGTAGCATTATTACACTTAAGTTGGTTATTAATGAATTAAATAAATTAGATATCTGTGAAAATATTGTCAGAAAATAAATTTGTTACAAGTTTAACTTTCCACGCTTCCAAAATACTAACAATAATAATTAAAAATAGAGTAGAAGCTTTGACTGAGAATTATTTAGGCTAAGACCAATATGGTTTTCGTAAAGACAGAGGGACTAGAGAACCGATACTAATGATTAGGGTAATTATCGAAAAAAGGCTACAAAAAGATAAAAATACCCATTTCGCGTTTGTAGATTTAGAGAAAGCATTTGATAGGGTTAATTGCATTGTTATGTTCAGGGTTTTGCGAAAAATATGAATCACTCATAGAGATAAAAATATTATTTACAGTCTATATAAAAAAGCGTAGTAATTAGATTTGATGAAATAGAAAAGGAAGCTAAGATTAAAAATGGTGTTGAAACTTATTTTTCTTAATTGGGCGCCAATGAAGCTTTCCTTTTTTTAATAATATTAAAGGGTTGGAAGCCAGTGAACAAAAATATTCCGACATAGCTAGGGGTGTATTCCTGGGTAGAGCAATAAGAAGTGGGGGATAAGTAGAATTTTGTTTGCAAACCAAAGCTAAGCTAAGTTAAACAGGCGCCACCATGTCCTGAGATAATCACGATAATAGCAAAGCACAATTCTAATGGCGGACGTGGAAACCCAAAGATAAAACGATCGCCTTCGTTAATAAAAACTGTCTTATGAAAATAAGACTGTAAGAAATTACAAAGATTAAATAAATAAAAATGTAGAACACCATTTGTGTCCTATAAAAGTATCAAAAATAAAAAGCGTATATCCAATATGATATTGGCACAAAATTATTACTCAAATATTCTACCTTTATGTTATAAGATTTGATCGCATTTGACCAAAATAAAAGTCTCAAAGTTTAACTAATTGTTTACTAAAAAAAAACTCTCTTTTAAAATTTCCAAACTTTTTAACAGGTAATAAAAATTTCATCAATAACATCTATAACAAAGTCAAGATTTTGGCTTTTTAAAACAAAAGACTGCTCTTCAAACATAAACTTGCTTTAAACATTTGATTAAAATAATTTGTAACCACAATACACTGAATTAACGCTTCTAACCTGGGCAGATCTTTTCAGGTGGATTACAGTTTCTAAATTATTACGCTGCGTGTATTCAAACTTTCATATTTAGATTTTATAATTTATCTGTAAATAAAAGCTAATTACAAGATTGAGGAATGTTCAATTTAAATTTTATGACAGCTGCACGAAGCATCTGCTTTCACGACAACATCTGTCAACTGTGCTACAACACAAAAAAGTATGACGTCGAAAATATACCTTGAAATCTATGTGAGGTTCAAATGGAACAAAGCTTGTAATTATATAAACCTAACTTGACAAAATTTCGTTCTACGGCTTGTAAAACCAGTTCAACAATAATTGAGAATTAAACAACATAATAGCAACTTTTCGTGCTTTTTATATGATAGTCTGTTTATCAAATTTTTACTACATTCAAAACACATGCAAAAATTTCTTATATGTAATAACGAACCGAACTGCCTTTGTTTCTGCAAGACAAATCTGGACGGAAATTCATAAGCTCCAAACAATGTTACAAACCATTCCTAACTTGGGACGACTGCAATCAAAACCAACATCTTCACTCATACTTTATCTATCATTCTTTGATGGCGAATTCCTCGTTGACGCGCTAAATAAATGAAACCAAATTAAATTAGTTCGTAAAATGTATAATTTACCAACCGTTACTAGAAGTTATCAAAGTGGTTTCAGGTCTAGCACGACCTGACCCGCTTACATAAGTAATTTAGCCGAAGGTCGCATGCCTCTAGCCGGGAATACATCTTGATAAGGCTGTTGCTAGCGGGCGACCAACCCGACAAAGCGAGAACCGAATAATAGCGACGTTAGAGGTGGGGAAATACGAAAGAAACAGCTAGAGATGCTTGACGAAGTAACTTTATGTCACACAGATATTTTAATATAAGAAGATTAATAAAGAATAAGGCACGCTTAACGAATTATCCTCGTAATTCAATGCGAATAATTATTTCCCAAATTAAACATGTTACAGTGTTAGACAGGGCTATATACTTTCTCCCTTGATTTTAATGTTTATATGGAGGAAGCTTTAAACTTAGCTAGAGAGCGAAAAGAGATAGGTATTAATGTACAGGGACAGAAAATAGACATGTTACGTTTTGCAGAACAAATTGTCATTATAGCAGAGTCTAGAAAAGAGCTGGGAGAGTTTTTAAATATTTTAGATGAAATACTACGGAGTAACTATAGTATGAGAATTAACTCAGTAAAGACAAAGATAATGACAAGTGAGTTACAGCCTAGTTCTAAACCAAAATTAAAAATAGGTAATACCGAGTTGGAGGAGGTAGATGAATTTTGCTATTTAAGTAGTGTTATAATTTCAAGAATTACTTATGTTATAATTTCAATAGGTACCCAACTAATGTAAATTGTATAAATATAATGTACAAGAATCTTAGCCCTTGCGGTCATCCCCACCTGCATGACACTATAGTTAAGTAAGGGATAAAGCTTTCTCCTTTCTGAGGTGTAAAGTCAGTCCGGTTCTAAAATTTGCTATGAAAGGATTTATGCAAGCTAAAATTAATGTTCAATCAGTTATTATTAAAACTACTTAAAAAATATGTATTGTTTCATTTTAAACAATAAAAACCATGGTCTTTCGTTCCGTATTTACCAGTGCCAAACAATAGTTTGATAAACAATTAATTAAAAATCTAGAAAGTTTCGCGCTTATTTCTACTAAAGTGTAAATATACCAGCTTGCAAACCCTAAACGAATTTGTTTTATGAAACGAAGAGCGCATCGTTTAATGAGTCATCTCTACCTGATGCATTGTTCAGCATGGAATGCTAATTGTTTAGAAGTCTAAGGATACGCTGGTCAGTTTCCTATTTATTTTTGTACACAAATTTCTATACCTACCGGACTTACCCTACCATCCATTTATTTGCTGTTCCAAGCACCTATTAATAACCCATTTCCACCTTCGTTTATAATGTAAACAAAATTAACTTATACATTAACTATTTCTTATTTTCGTTACCTTTACTGCAATCGCTTATGATTAAATAAGTTAAATTTATTGATTACTATAAGGTTGGAGCTCGATCTCTATTTCTAATTATTCACTGTTGGCTTATAAGCGTTTTGGACACATAAACAATAATTATAATTCTATATTTTATTGACACATACGCTTGATTCAGTAATCTAAACTATTTAAAATCATTACGTATAACAATAACTAAGCAAAATCGAACAACGATAATTCTTGCTACAGCTCGCATTCTAGTTGATGAATTAGAATATTTTGAAAGATATTTAAATTCAATTAGGGAGGGAGCACTTACGGAAACTATTTTAACTAATTTAAGTTTACGACTAGATTTTATTAAACCATCTTGGGCACTAATATCCACTAATATCCAAGTTGACGCTGAACTAAAACCGTGTAGCGATACTTTACACTTGCTAAGTGTTTGTTACATTTTTGATATCTTTTCTACACTAACTCAACTACAATGGATCGTCGCTTGGTTATTACGTTTTAAAAACAATTAAATTTTCTGGTTCATTACAAACCTCTGAACTCGAAAATAGTCTTAATGTTTTGCTATGACTTTGCCAAGCCAACACGAGTTATGTATTCCCCAATTTATCTATATAATAAATAATAGAATCTAATGGGAAATTATTAGAAATTGTTAAATAAATCATAAATCAATTGCAACAATGTAATACAAGGATAAACCAGACAGGTTATTAACAGTTCATGAGAACGGATATGCAACTTTGTATCCGAGACAACAGTAATACTGCAGGCGGCAGGTCACAGACGGTTAAGATATCGCAATTACTAATCTAGCAAAGTGTAGAATTAAGAGTAAAGCAGACATGAGATCTGCAAGTGCCCATAGCCATTTGAGGGGTAGGGACATTATAAAAGCCCGGGAGCTCCAAGACCCGGCAGTCAGTCAAAGTATTCAGCTTTAGCATTGCAGTTTGCTTAGGCAACTCATAATTCATTTAAATCAATTTATTTCGACTTAGAATATTTAATACCAGTTTGTCAAAATTCTACATTAATTTCTGTTTAAATAAATAAATTTGTTAAGAAGTTTGGTATTGTTTTTTAAAAAAGCAGCTCCCAAAGCCCGAACCTTAATTCACGTTCGGTAAAATAATAAATCAGCTAAAATCTGGTCAAACCTTACACGCAGATTCTGGAATAATGTCATTAAATCTTTTTCTAGAAACCAATAATGTGCTCCGAGTAGGGGGCCGACTTAATAACTTTTATTACTCCTTTCACAAAAAATTTCCCGTTTTACTTCCAAAACAGCATAAGTTGACAAAACTTATTTTTGAGCAGTTTCGCGGTAATCTAGTGCATTGTGGTCCACAACAATTACTAGCTTGCTTGCGAGAGTACTATTGGCCAATATCAGTTCTAAATACAGCTAACAAAATTAGCCATGAGTGCATTAAATGTTTTAAAGCAAATCATAAGTCTTATAATCCGCTAGTGGGAAATCTGCCCTCAAAAAGAATTGGAATTCGGTACTCCGGTGTTCCACAACGTGGGAATTGATTACGCGGGACCAATACGTATTAAAGATCGCAAGACGCATAACCCTAAGCTGTTGAAAAGGTACATATGCCTTTTTGTCTGCATGGTAACAAAGGCCGTGCATCTAGATATAGTTACTGACCTAACCACCGATGCCTTTGTTGCTGTTCTAAAACGATTTGTAAGCCGTAGAAGAAAACCAAATTGAATTACTTCCGATAACGCCACTAACCTTGCTGGAGCGTCCAACGAGTTACAGGAACTCTATCAGTTTTTAGATAATCGCACTAACAGGGATCGAATATCCAACCTTTAGCAAATCAATCTATTACTTGGACTTTTATTACCCCACGAGCTCCTCATCAAGGAGGCTTATGGGAAAGCGGTATAAAATCTGCAAAAACTCACTTAAAGCGAGTCTTAGGCAATGCCATTTTAACTTACGAATATCTTCAAATCGTATTGATATAAATTGAAGCAACATTAAACTCACGATCTCTTCCCCTCTATCGACTCCATTGATATCAATCCCTTAGCTCCCCGTTATTTCCTTATTGGTTGTAGCATTTACAATGCTACTTTTATTTAATTCTTTAATATCTTATTATATCGGCCTACAATTCCGTATCGCCCAGTATAAATTTAATTCTAAATATTGATTAACATTTATATAGTTGTTAAACACGTGAAGGTTTGATAAGAGCGGACGCGCTATCTTTCAAACTAGTTCACATAAGGTGAATTAATATTCATTTTTGGGATTTGATGGTGCCGTGAGCACTCGTGGTTAATAAACCTCATTTATCTCATCAAGTACCTGCGAGTACTTATTTATCGTGTTCCCCTAATACAGGAGTAAGTATTTAGTAATAATATCTTATTATACGTTTATCTTGCTCTATTGTAATTACCTTTGTATTGGTTATCTTAGGAAACTTTTGGGAGTTTGAAATTTTTGAAGTTTGGAACTTAGAAGTTTGGAAGTCCAGATAAATCTGGACAGGAGATTTGATACAGCACAACAAATATTGCGGAAGTAACATTCCCGTATCGTCACCTGGTAAAACAAGTTCTGAATCTATTTTCAAACACTTACCGTCGATCTTGGAAACCCTGGTCATCTGTATTGTAACATAACACGCCCGGATGCACATCTGTTATACACCGTCAAAGGTCGTGTTCAGCATACGAAGCTAACAGATACCAAGGTCGTATATCTCGTTCCTTATCTTATTTAGTTTGTTTGGATGCTACTATCAGCCTGCCAGAAGAATCAGGTGTTGGTAGATTCCTATAACATGTATTTGTGTGTATAAACGATATATTGGAAAATTATTTTATCCTGGTACTCACTAATACTTGAGAGATCTAATTCCCAATTACGTTGCTAGTAATCTTATTGAAGTTCTTTGATGTTATATTTAAATATTTACAAGATTAAAATAGCTTACCTAATATTATTATCAGCTGGAAATGTATTAATCTACTCTATTGCTTAAGTTATTGTTACCATAATTTTTAACAACTGAAATCCACATATACGTAAACGTTTATGTTTTGTTTGTAACAACGAGGTAACCATGGTAACTGCGTTGATAGTCGCATACTCTTGAAGTTTATAATAATCACTTTTTATGATTTACATATTTATATATTTGAATTACTCGAGCATGAGAGCTTGTATTCAATATTATTTGAAATGACATTATATGCTATACGCTAAAAATTAACCTCTCGACTACTTTATTTATAATAATTGATATGTTTTACATACGCTTGATTTACACTCAATTTTTCTGTTTCCAGTTGAATGTGTCACTGCGTCTATTACCGAAACAGGTGGTGCCCAAAATATTTCCGATTTAGTCAAGTTATTCGTTTGAGATTTATGTTCTCATTACATTTTCTGCCCCTAAGTGGCCCTAATTTTATTCATACATAAACCCACGCCTATAGTGCTCTCCAACGAACCCCAGAAGTTAGCCGGCAAGGTGCGTTGTTGTTATATTTCCCTGCCACTAATATTTTCTTTTAAAATACAACACCACATGGTATACCTTTAACCTCCCTACCTGAATCTAATTTCCTGCATCTTACCGATAGTAAACTGGATTTGTACCGACGTATGCAAAAACTGTGCAAGATTTTTGGAAGCAATGGAGCCTACAAGTAATTCCGGAAATGCAAAAAAGGTAAAGTGGTTTAAAAATCTTCCTCAGTTTCTAAAAATTGGTTCCTTAGTGTTAATAAAGGAAGAAAACTTACCACCCCTACAATGGACTTTGGGTCGAGTAACGGAATTGCATCCTGCATCTGACAGAATATTGAGGAACGTCACCATACGCCTACCTAATGGGCATTTTACTAAACGCCCAGTACATAAATTGTGTACATTACCAGAAGTGAACTGATGTTTTATCAAGTTTAATGCGTCCTTAATTTTTTACTACAGTCAAACATATTTCCAAGTTTATAGTTAAGTAAATGAAGTTTTTCATTATATGAATTTTTTTTTGTCTATGCTTTTTAAATCTTCGAGATATCAAGGTGGCCGGCCTGTTATAATTTCAAGAATTACTTATGTTATAATTTCAATAGGTACCCAACTAATGTAAATTGTATAAATATAATGTGCAAGAATCTTAGCCTTTGCGGTCATCCCCACCTACATGACACTATAGTTAAGTAAGGGATGGAGCTTTCTCCTTTTTGAGGTGTAAAGTCAGTCCCGTTCTAAAATTTGCTATGAAAGGGTTTATGCAGGTTAAAATTAATGTTCAATGAGTTATTATTAAAACTACTTAAAAAGTATGTATTGTTTCGTTTTAAGCAATAAAAACCAGGTAGTATAATTACAAAGAACGGACGTAGTAGAAGGAATATAGTAGCTAGAATAGCTCAAGCTAGAAAAACGTTTTTAAAAAAGAAAGACTTACTAATAGCTAATAGTATTAGTTTAGATAATAGAAAAAGTTTCTTAAAGTTGTACATATGGAGCATCCTATTATACGGTAGTGAGACTTGGACAATTAAAGAGGAAGATAAGAAAAAGATAGAAGCTTTTGAAACTTGGTGTTATAGGAGACTGTTAAAGATTAGTTGGACAGATAGAGTAACAAACGAGGAAGTTTATAGAAGGATAGGTGATGATCCCTGTATATGGAAACAATTGAAGATCAGGAGAGATAGAATGATAGGGCACCAGTTAGGACATGAGGGACTATTTAGTAAGGTCCTTGTTATCGTTCGAAGGGGGCGGCTTCTGTAAGCAAGTAGGCTTGGCTTAGTTCATTGTTTAATAAACATAAGAAAAGTCATTAAAAATCCAAATAAACATAATAATAAAAGTGAAATTAAATGGTTTCAATTGTTTGGATGGCTTCAGATGGCTTCCTGGGGCTGTGGAGCCAGGAGTAAACCGTATGCACCATTTAATGGGGTGTGTAGGTCTTCGGAAGGCTTCGGCTTTCTTCGGGAAGCTTTGGATGTTGCTTCAGAGGCCCCGTGTGAACTTAACAGTGAAGATTTAGACATATATACAGGTCGGCGAGGTCCAGACATCTTCGGTGGTGTTCGGCTCTCGTCGGTAACCTTCGTGTGTTTAGTGGTGGGTAGAAATTACGTTAAAGCAATTATGAACTGAAAATTATATGCTCTTAAAAACTACTATTTACAAGATATATACAAAAGCAAAGGGTCAAAGGTATTCGGTGTCTTTTGAAGTCTTCAGCGGCGTCGTGGGGTTGATGCCTCTACGGGGATGTCGTCCGTGTGGTAAAGCTTGACGGATGCAACCACAATAACGACGTCGGTGCAGTAAGGAATGGGGCTGCGCGTTCGTACGTGCTTGTTAGTTGTGTGTCAATGAATTACGACGACGGTCTCCAGGTACGGCGGCGGATAGGGTAACGTTTAAGGCAGGACGCAGGCTATGGTGAGCACTGCGCTAGGATTAAGCGTGCTATGTCGAGCGCCGCTTTGGAAAGGTTCTGTTCACAGGCTATGATGAGCACTGCGGAGGAAAGGTGAACCCCAGGCTATGATGAGCACTAGGACTGATTGATGCAGAAATCGAATTTGTATTTATAGTCTTCAGGTCGCTATCCATCGTGTGTTGAAAAACGCTTATCAGAGCTTAAACCAATGAACTGCATCGTCGATATTAGATTGTAAATTTTGCTTATTCAAAATTTGAAAAATGTTGGTTTCACAATTCTTAGTTGAAGTTGTTCTGTGACCAGCACGTGTACTCTGATATAGTCAGACTTACGTTTCGATGTCCGCTCAGTGCATTGCATGCGATCATGAGAGTAACATCCCCCCCCCGCTGAAGATGGTAGCGTAGCTATGTTGTTGAGAAGAAGCGGCGGGGCTTTGTTGTCGAAATATTTACGTTTACGTTTCGTGCGGCGGCGTCGGGCTTCACCATGATCGCCAACTGCTTGTGTTTGAAAGGGCGCCTCTTCTTCGGACGTCCGTTCATAGGCACTCCTTTCTGTTTGTGCACCCTGCACAACATTAGGCAGATCGACTCGGGCTGTGTAGTTAGCTCGTGCTCTGCATGTTTCTACGTTCCGTGATAATGGGCTGGTGCCGGTGGCGGCAGTAGACACTGCTGATCCATTCATTACTGGTGGGAATCCTTCCCAAAGGCGTCTGGGTAAGAATTCGTCTGCGAACCGCGTAGTTGCAGAAGGTTTGACGGCGACGGGCGTCATCGTCGTGTAGCGGTGTTGAGCCCTTCTGTGGTCGTTCGCTACTTGTTGCGATTGAAAGGGCACCTTTTCTTGAGACATCCGTCCATAGGTGTTCCTTTCTGTTTGTGCGCTTTGCACAATATTAGGCTGCTCGACACGGGCCGTGTAGTTAGCTCGTGCTTTGCATGTTTCTGCGTTCAGTGATAATGGTCTGGTGCCGGTGGCGGCAGTAGGCGGTGCTGAACCATTGATCCCTGCTGGGAATTCTTCCCAAAGGCGGCTGGGCAAGGATTCGTCTGTGAACTGCTTGGCTGCAGTTGGTGCGGCGGCGACGGGCGTCACCGTCGTGTGGCGGCGTTGGACCTTTCTGTGGTCGCTTGCTGCTTGTTGCGATTGAAAGGGCACCTCTTCTTGGGACATCCGTCCGTAGGTATTCCTTTCTGTTTGTATGTTCAGTGAGAATGGGCTGGTGCCGGTGGCGGCAGTTGGCGAAGCTGATCCATTGTTCATTGGTGGGAATTTTTCCAAAGGCTGCTGGGCAAGAATTCGTCTGTGAACTGCTTAGCTGCAGTTGGTGTGGCGGTGACGGGCGTCACCGTCGTGTGGCGGCGTTGGACCCTTCTGGGGTCGCTTGCTGCTTGTGTTTGAAAGGGCACCTTTCTTGGGACATCCGTCCATAGGTGTTTTTTTCTGGTCGTGCGCGTTGCACAGTATTAGGTAGATCGACACGGGCTGTGTGGGTAGCTCGTGGTCTGCATGTCTGTAGCCATGGTTCGCCTGGGATGACATCCTCAGCGAGGTCTGCGACTACCAAGAATGTGACAGGGGTTCTTGGTAGTGGGTCATCGTCGGCGATGTTTAATTGTGCCAGTTCGTTGCGCTCGACCGGCCTATAGTCTGGCGTGGCTCGGTCGGGGTGCTGTTTTCCGAGTTCCTGGTTGTACCGCTGTACTTATCCAAAAAGAATCTTCGGAACTCGATATAGGTGGGCCGGAACACGGCATACGGTTTCCACCATGTAGCCGCTTGGCCTCGGAATTCGTGTGGTTGTTGTCAGTACATCCGCATTCATTGCTTCCATCTGCTGGAGGAATTCGTTGGGATCCTCCAGGAGGGTGCCAGAGAATGTAGGTCTCTCTGCCACGGGGGTGGTTGTAGTGGCCATTTTGTTGATCGGTATTGTTGAGCGCCACTGGGTTGTTGCAGTCCCAGAACTGTTGATTGAGTGGCCTCCTGGATTGGAGGCGGCTGGTTGGTGTCCGGCTGGACGTTCGAAGTGGCTTGAGTCTTCGTCTCGGGCTTGGTGGTGGTCCTTGCAAGCGCGTTGTTTGCAAAATCTTCTTATGAAGACGGCCCAGACACGTTGGGCGGCATTTGTTATCGTTCGAAGGGGGCGGCGTTTGTAAGCAAGTAGGCTTGGCTTAGTTCATTGTTTAATAAACATAAGAAAAGTCATTATAAATCCAAATAAACATAATAATAAAAGTGAAATTAAATGGTTTCAATTGTTCGGATGGCTTCAGATGGCTTCCTGGGGCTGTGGAGCCAGGAGTAAACCGTATGCACCATTTAATGGGGTGTGTAGGTCTTCGGAAGGCTTCGGCTTTCTTCGGGAAGCTTCGGATGTTGTTTCAGAGGCCCCGTGTGAACTTAACAGTGAAGATTAAGACATATATACAGGTCGGCGAGGTCCAGATATCTTCGGTGGTGTTCGGCTCTCGTCGGTAACCTTCGTGTGTTTAGTGGTGGGTAGAAATTACGTTAAAGCAATTATGAACTGAAAATTATATGCTCTTAAAAACTACTATTTACAAGATATATACAAAAGCAAAGGGTCAGAAGGTATTCGGTGTCTTCTGAAGTCTTCGGCGGCGTCGTGGGGTTGATGCCTCTACGGGGATGTCGTCCCTGTGGCAGAGCTTGACGAATGCAACCACAATAACGACGTCGGTGCAGTATGGAACGGAGCTGAGCGTTCGTACGTACTTGTTAGTTGTGTGTCAATGAATTACGACGACGGCCTCCAGCTACGGCGGCGGATAGGGTAACGTTTAAGGCAAGACGCAGGCTATGGTGAGCACTGCGCTAGGATTAAGCGTGCTATGGCGAGCGCCGCTTTGGAAAGGTTCTGTTCACAGGCTATGATGGGCACTGCGGAGGAGAGGTGAACCCCAGGCTATGATGAGCACTAGGACTGATTGATGCATCTCCTGGTTGATCCTGCCCTCTCAGGGCACGTCTCGTAGTCAGCGTTAACCAAGTGGTTTCTGCTGTTTTGTCTGTATCGTTTGTCGTGCGCGTGTTCTAGGTGTCCATTTTTCCACCTAGTGGTCTGAATCTCGTGTTGTGTCCTAGTTGTTTTTTTTATTTAGCCAACTAGGTCCGATCTGGAGTGCTTGTCTGATGTTGTGTCACACATCAACTAGTCGGCGTGGTCGTTTTTTAATGGTTTGTCGTGTGCCTTGTGGCGGTGCGACGTCTCGTATTGATGGATGTGGTGAGTCGTCTATTGTTTGGTATGTTTTTGTGGCGTTTGTTCTACAGTATTCGTATACTGTGGGAATGTTTAGGTCGTTGCGTATCGTATCGTTTCTGACGAACCGCCGTGCGCCGGTAATCAGTCGAAGGATGGTGTTCTGAAGTGCCTCTAGGCGTCGTAAGTTTGTGTTCGAAAGGTATGTCAGCCATGCCTGTGATCCGTAGGTGATGATCGGTCTTATGTGCGTTTTGTAGATTCTGGTCCGTGTTTCTGTCGGTAGTTTGTTGTTAAATGTCAGCATCGAATGTAGGTAGCCTTTGGTCTGTCTTGCTTTTTTAAGCGTCTCGTCTAAGTGTTTGTGGAAGCAGAGGCTTCTGTCGATCGTCACTCCGAGGTATCGTATTGTGTTTTTCCACGGAAGTCGCTGCCCTCCAAACGTTGGCGGAGGATGTGGGTGTAGTCTGTGTCGTGAAAAACGTATGGCTTCTGTTTTGTCGACGTTGATTCGTATTTTCCATTTTCCTAACCAGTCGGGTAGGGCGTCTAATTGGCGTTGTAAGCTTTGAGTCGCTAGTCTGGGGTGGCATGTTGTTGTAATGAATAAAGTGTAGTCGGCGTATAGTCTGCATTTGACGTTGTCGTTGCATGGTATGTCTTGTATGTAGGCGTTGAACAGTGCTGCTGAGAGACATCCGCCTTGCGGAACTCCAGCCGTGATAGGTATTTCGTGCGATAGCTGTCCGTCTACTCGTACTTGTAGTTTTCGGTCTGTGAGGTAGCTGTTAAGTAGCTGTATGTACTGTAGTGGTACTTGGTGTGTAGTCGCTAGTTTGTACAGGAGTTCTCTGTGCCAAACCTTGTCGAATGCGTTCTGTATGTCCAGAGAAACTGCTGTCGTGACGTGAGCTCTGTTGTAGTTCTCCGCGATGTGGTCTATGACGTGTATTATTTGTAGTGTCGTCTAGTGATCTTCTTTGAAGCCGAATTGTTCTTGTCGGTCTCGTAGGTGATGTTTCAGTTTCTGTAGTAGCAGTCGTTCGAATATTTTTGATAACGCACTGAGGAGCGATATCGGTCGGTAGTGTGACGGGTTTGTCCTTGTTTGTCCTGTCTTGTGAATCATAACTGCGATTGCCGTTTTCCATGTTGTGGGATAATGTCGTTGTAGAAGTATTCCGTTGAACAGTCTCGTGATGTATGCTAGCGTGCGTTTCGTGATGTTCTTGAGTGCTTGGTTCATGATGTTGTCTTTTCCGGGTGCTTTTTTGTTTCTATTTATGAGGATGGTTTGTTTCGTGTCTTTCGGTGTTATAAGTGGTATGTGGTCTTCTGGGTTCATTTGTAGTATTTCGTCCATGGTTTCGTTAACTTGTGTTTCGTGTTGCTGGTGTGTCGTCGGGTTCGGTGAGTATGTTGTAACGTATTTTTTTTCTTGTTACACCAAGCCTAATAAATTAATAATAAAACAGATAAATTTTAAAGCATTTAATTCGTAAATATTCAGCCAATAAAAATTAAAGTATAATGTTCATAATAACACATAGATTCTAGAAGATATATATTCTGAGGCTTGTTACCAAGCGTTGTCCAGTTAATTATCAGCACTTTTGTTTCCAACGTCCAAGAGTGAAGTCGCTTTTTGTAGACTAGAGATAAAAGTCAAGATGGCCCGACTAAAACACGAGGCGTCTAATAGAGTCAAGAAGAAGAACTTGAGTTGAGAACATGGAACGATAATATACATCATTTAAGACAGTTGGTATAGATTAATACAATAAATTAAATTAATATATTTCACTTTAGTGCAATATCTTATGGACATATCTACAACAACAATTTTCAATGTTAAATTATAATAAATTTTCGTCGCAATAATTTAAAGCAGGCAGTTATGGTTTCGTTCTATCTATTTAACTACGCCGTATAGCAATGGTTTATTCAACAAAGAATCTTGGTACTTCAAACTCACTGATGATTAATACGCTGGAAAAATACAACAGCTGACGTCATGATTTTGCACCTGCAATTTATTTGGATACACGTGAGTGTTTGAAACTTTCCGTAACTTTGAAAGTATAGTAAATTATTATGAGATTTCCTACGTTGATTATTAGAGTAACAAAAATATAAAGTAGTTTTTAAAGTTAATAACACACCGAATAAATATCTAGTTTGTCAGTTATTTGTACACGCATACAATGTGTTTTAAGATATTTAGAATGACAACTTATGTCAGATAAAAAAAATAGTATAGATTCTGTTTCCTAATCTAGACGCCAGATGCAGTCTTGATTTAATTTTCACATTTTGCTTAAAAACATTCAGGTCATGTAAAAGCTTTTTATTGGTGCTGAAATTCGCGTATATTTTTTGTAGATTACAGTTAAATTTGAGTAGTTGCATTTTATGATCGCTATTTTTCTGATGATCAATCTTTGTTGTAAATGGTCAAGGAAGCGCTTCAATGATTATAGTAAAATAAAATCATGTATTATGAACTAATAAATTATGACATGTTTGCTTAAACTAAATTTTATAGAAATGATCAATTTATACATATTTATTTTGAAGGTTAAACTTCACTAAAATTCTTTTTATAAAAAATTTATGACAAGATAGTAAGCATATATATTGCAGTCACATGTATATAATCAGATTTCTATATATAAATAGAATTCCTTTTGTTTCCTTTGAAAGACGTTTTATTATACAACATTTAAATTAGGAAAGAGAAAACTAGAGCAAATCCTCCTTAAGTAAAAAGACAGAGTAATGAAAATGAATCCCTTTAGTATTTCACAGATGTTTAAATTCATTTATTCTATTTTTGGCATATGCTTTTGAAGACACAGATAGTGTCCATGTGGTGTTTTGTTTGTTCACAGGTAAAGCTGAGACAACTGTTTGACATCTGGTGGTTGAGGTTTTGGTAAGTGTGTGATAAAGAGTGAAATTCAAATTTTATGGCTATGATAGTGGTGTTAAGATAAGGTTTCCGCATTCCCCTTATACAAACACAGTTAAATTTTGTTGGCACTTGTATTAAAAATACGGTGGCGCCTATTAAAAATATTTTTGGTCGATTATCCACCCATGACCCATGCTCATGATCTACCCAGAGCTAACACTCTACTAGCCGTTTAACCCCTAAGAGTTTTCTTTGTCTAAAGCCGTTTTCCATCTGACATTACCCTGGGCTTGGAGTATAAAGAAGAAAATCTCGACCTAGTGATATCAGATTAAAAATAGAGAGTTTTAGTATATAGCTGATAGTCACGAGGATAAAGGGTAATAAACTTACAAAAAGTTTTTAATTACCCCGTTTTTTATTAAACTTACAATGTTTCTTGTAGCGTCGTGACGAATATGTTTGCCTTTTCACGGGCGTCGTAGATTTTTCCGTCTGGTCCGTCTAGTGGTGCGTTGGATGGTCGATGTCTTTTTATAAGTCCTCTGTTGAGTCGGTGTAAGTTCCCCTCAGTCTCGAGAACATTGTTGATGTGTTCCTTCCACTGTTGCGTGTTGTGTTCGTCCAGTAGGGTTTTCAGTGAGGCTTGTGTCGCGTTCAGTTGAGTTTTGATGGCTGGGTCCTTCGTTATCCGCCATCTCCGGACTAACTTCCTTTTCTGCTTGATGATGTCGCGTAGGTAGTCAGGAAGTCGTGGTCTGTTGGTGTTCCGGATTCTTGTCGTTGTGCTGTGATTTAATGCTTCTTGTAACGAATTAGTGATGTATTCCGTGGCTGCGTCGATTTGTTCGTGTGTGTCGACGGTCGGGTTTCCAGAAGCTGTTTTGTGCTGTAGGTATTCGTTGAATTTCCTCCAGTTTGTTGATGTGACGGTGTTATTCGTCTCTTGTATATGTAGCGTTGTATGAATCGTAGTTAGTATCGGTAGATGGTCGGAGCTTAAGTCTTGTATCACTTCTGTCGTGAAGTTGTACGGTATATTTTTCATTATCGTTATGTCTAGTGCGTCGGGTTGATGGTCTGGATTCGGAGAAATTCTTGTCGGTGTGTCTGGTCCGGTGATGTCGAACTCTTTACCCAGTGAGTGAGTGAAGAGCGTCAGTCCGTCGCGATTGTTGATTCTGGAACCCCATGTGGTGTGTTTAGCGTTTAAGTCACCCATGATTATCGTAGCGGTGTCCCCAAGCATTAAGTTGTCGATGTCTTGCGTCGATAGTATTTTCGTTGGGCTTCGATATACGGAGATGAGCCTGAGTAGTTGTCAGTCTGCGTATATTTCCACGCCTGCAGCATCTAGCTGTGTTTGCGGAAGGTCAAGTGCGTAATGCGTGATTCGTCTGTGAATAAGTACGGCTACACCGCCGCTTGTTATTTGTCCTGGTTCGATGGTCCTGTCTTTCCTGTGCGTTGTGTAATTTGCAATCTTGAGTTCGTGGTTGCGGTTTAGTTTCGTCTCTCCAAGTAGTGCGATGTCGATGTCGAATTCGGTCAGGAAGTGTCGTAGTTCAGTTAGTCTGCGTTTAATTCCATTGGCGTTCCAAGAGAGTAGTCGCAGTTGTCGTCGTGTTCGTTGATTATCCATTAAGGATCGTGAAAATGTCGTACAGTGCATTCAGTAGAAACGGCATAACGGGTTCCCCAGCCATGTAGGTCGAGATGAGTCGTTGTGTCCACTATAGTGCTTTGTTCAGTAGAGTCTTGGTTTTTTCTGTCCTGGTCGGAGTTCGTTCGTGGCGTGACCGCTTCAGGTGCTGGAGCAGCTGAAACAGTCCTTTCGGTGGTCTGAACTTCTGTTGTTGGCGTTGCGGTGGATGTCGGTGTCGTTGTTTTTGTCGACTTAGTCTTCGTGGAACGTCTGCGTCTTCGTTTCACTCGCTTCTCGGGGGTGCTGTCCATACTGACGTCGGAGGAGCTGTCGGTGTCTGCTGTACGGTGTGTGGTGGATGTCGTTGCCGTAACCGTTTCAGTCGGTTTTGTGGGTGCTTCCTGTGGGGTCTTGCGTGGTTGTGTTTTCTTATTACGGTCGACTCTGGTCCAGCCTTCCTCTTCGTCTGAGTCGGAGCTGTCGGATGTATGCTGTGCGAGTATCGGTACCGGTGGTTGGTGTGTCTTCTTTTTCTTGTCGAGTATTTCTTTGTAGGCTGGACAGTTTCTGTAATTAGCGCATGTCGGTGTCGTCTCTCGTTTTTTTTTGGTACATTCGGTGGCGTAGTGTTCTTTGCTGCACTTGATGCAGCGAGGTCGGTATCCGCAGTTCAAACTGGAGTGTCCGTATCGTTGGCAAGCAAAACACTGTGGAATCTCCACCCTCGATTGGAAGGCAGCAACTCTAACGCCTTGGCAGTATAGAAGTTCGTGAATGTCGTAGATCGCCTGTGATGTCGCTTCATTTTTTAAAATAACCAGGAACGTGTTGCTGTATTGTTTTTCTTTGGATTGTAGTCTTGTAATGTGCTCAACGTTAAATTTCCTTTCCAGTAATTCGTTTGTGACGTCTTCAGGTGTGATGTTCGCGGCTAGTCCTTGTATTACAACCTTAAGTTGTCGTTCGGTCTAACCCAATGTAGTACCTCCGGGTGGAGCATTGGAGACGTGGCCGCAAGTATAGCGGCCCTTATTCAAATTATAATGTCGTTCGGTCTTCAGTCCATAGGTGTGAAATTCGATGGCATGTTTTTTCAAATAGTCCTGTGCGAATCGGAATTCGTCTGCGTCAGCTGCGTGGATTCGTGCACCAAGTCCAGTTGCTCGTATGTTAAGGTCGCGTTTAGTAATCCGTTTCATTTCTCGTGCGTGCTTTATGAAGTCCGGAAATGTGGCGATAAAGATGGGCGGGATTCTGTTACTCGTAGTTGGCGTCTTGTTAGTAGCGTTTGCGGTCGTTGGTTTTGATGTTGTAGTTCTTGATGTCGATGTGCTCCTGGTTGGTAAGCTAGAGGTTGCAGTAGCGTAGGAAATGGGCGTCTTCGTCGGCGCAACGGGTGAAACGTCAGACACGATCGTGCATTGTTTGTCCATAGGTTTGTCAATAGTCTTGCGGGTGCGTTTCGTCATAGTCTCGGGATCGGAATGCTGTTCGCGTTGTCGTCGAATCTTGATGGTTTCTGCGTCCATGTCGCTGTCTGTGAACGTCACCGAAGCACGCTTCGGGTTTGTCCCGTCCATCGCCCTGAGAAGAGCAATGTTTAATTCTTATAAGGTTAATTCTTATTTAATGTACTAAAAAGTACAAGTAAACTTAGCCTAAGCTAAGCTGCAGATGCGGAGAGCTTTGAAGAACGATGCGATGCGGTGTCTTCGCGCCAAAGCACAACTCACAACTGCTTAATTGATGCAGAAATCGAATTTGTATTTATAGTCTTAAGGTCGCTATCCATCGTGTGTTGAAAAACGCTTATCAGAGCTTAAACCAATGAACTGCATCGTCGATTTTAGATTGTAAATTTTGATTATTCAAAATTTGAAAAATGTTGGTTTCAAATTCTTAGTTGAAGTTGTTCTGTGCCCAGCACGTGTACTCTGATATAGTTAGACTTACGTTTCGATATCCGCTCAGTGCATTGCATGCGCTCATGAGAGTAACATCTTAGATTATTGACTACTAAATAAAAATAGAGTAGGAAGACCTAGATAAAGCTATATTAGTAAAATTATTAGAGATTTAGATTGTGAAGGGTATGTAAACCATTTTACACTAGCTCAGAATAGAAAAGAATTTAGAGCTGCGTCAAACAGACGTTAAGTAAGTTCGAAAATAAAACAAAAAATAAATAAATAAATAAAATCAGTTAACTAAATGTCACCAAGACATAACTCACAATTAGTTAGCGGTCTGGCATGTTGGCAGCGATTTGTTGCTTAAGCCTTACCATAACATATAATTTAACACTTTTCCTTTTTGAAGCGGATAACCAGGTTATATTTCATTTCCTTATAAATGGGAATCATGTAAACATGTTGGAGTTCTTTAACAACCATCAGGTTGCTAATATCTATGTAGAGCCAGGTAGATAGGAAAAAGATAGAAGAATGTAGGAAGACCTAGACCAAGCTATAATAGTGAAATTATTAGAAATTTAGGTTGTGAAGGGTATGTAGACCTATTTAGATTAGCACAAAATAGAAAAGAAGTTACAGCTGCGTCAAACCGGCCTTAAGTAAGGTCGAAAATAAAATGAACAAAATGAATGATAGGCGAAACAAAGGAACACATGAGGCTCTTTTAGCTATGAGGAGAAGATAACAGGTTTTGTAGATCTGGAAAAAGCATTTAACAATGTAAAATGGAATAAAATGTTTGAAATACAACAAAAGATTGGAATGAGTTTTAGGATAGACAGTTAGTTCATAGCTTACACAAAGAGCAAATAGTGGTAATAGAACTAAAGCAGAAACAAAAAGAAGTAAAAATTAGGAAAGGGATGAAACAAAGATGTGCCCTATTCCCGTTAATTTTTAACTTGTACGTCTAAGACGCAATGAATACTTCAGGAACAAAAGATTGATATCCTTTGATTTGAAGATGATATAGTGTTATTAGTATCTAGCAAGGAAGAGTTAGAAGCTACTCTTAATGAAATGAAAACAGTTCTAACAGAGAGATACGGTATGAAAATTAACAAAAATAAAACTAAAATACCAGTATGCTAAGGAGGGGAAAATAAGTCAAAAACCAGAATACAAATAGAAGACGAGAACTTATACGAGGTTAGGGATTTCTGCTGCCTAGGAAGCCAAATAACACAAGATAGAACAAGCGCAAAAGATATAAAGCAAAGATTAGCACAGGGTCGTGCTACATTTAACAAGAAAAAGCAACTACTGTGCTCAGAAGCAAGAAAAGGCAATTATTGTATACAAAGACAACAAACAGAAACAAGAAAGAGATTACCGAAAGCATATGTGTGGAGCACAGCACTGTACGGCTGTAAAACGTGGACAGTAAAAGAAGCAGGCAAGAAAAAGTTAGAAACCTTTGAAATGTGGTGCTACAGACGTATGATGAACATATCATGAACAGAAAAAGTTAAGAACAAAGAGATTCTAGAAATGGTAGAGGAGGAATAAAATATGCGGAAAACAGTAAAAAAATAGGAGAGATAGGATGATAGGCCACATACTAAGACAAGAGAGAATAGTGTGGCATATATTAGAAGTAGATATAGGAAAAAAAGAGAGTTAGAGGTAGACCTAGGTTAGACTATTGCATACAAATATGTAGACAGTTGGAATTTCAGGGAAATGTGCAGGCTAGCTGAGAGTAGAAATCAATGGTGGTACGCTTTCCACCAGTTCCAAGACGCAAAACCTTATGGCGAGAAAAAGTAATTGTACTTAAACCTGATGATTATTATTAGTAACTGCAAATGTTGGTTTTGCAATATTATCAACTATTGTTAATTATGTGAAGGAGTTTACTAGAAAAGTATCAATTCGGCAAATTTCTGTGTTGGGAGATCTTGGTAGCCGCAGGCTGCTTAACCCTCTTGGCATATCACCGAATATTGGTGAAATATGACATATATTTAGAAAACAATAGAAGGAGAATCGAGCTGTATAAAGGCGGTAGTAATATCAAGGAACTGAGTAGGCTAACTCAGAATAAAAATCAGTGGAGGTACGCGTCCAACCAGTTGTAAGACGATATTACCTAACGACAAAAAAATAATTGCATTTAAACCTGTTGAGTACTGTAAACAACTACAGGTGTTGGTTTTGCACTATTTTCAACTAATCTTGATTGTACGAAAGAATTTATTGCTAAACTATTAATTCGGTAAATTTCCAAGAGTTGGGAGATCTTGGTAGCCACGGGCTGTTTAACTTTCTTCATCACATACCACCGAATATCGGTGAAATAGGGTATATATTTACATAACAATGGAAGGGGAACCAAACTGTATCAACGAGAATGAGCAGCAGCTATGTTCAAAGATAACAAATGTAGAAATAAGGGCATAAGTGTTGGAAGCATATGTGTGGAGCACAGTACTGTACACCTATGAAATAGAGACAGTAGGAGAAGTAGACAGGAAAAGGAAGAAACCTTTTGGAACGTTATGTATGATGATGATAGCGTAGATAGACAAACTTAGTAACGAAGGGGTTATAGAAATAGTAGGGGAATAAAGATATCTGTAGAAAAAAAAGAATAGGAGAAATAGAAGGACAGGTCACGTTCTCAGTCATGTGGGGAATAATGCGGGATATATTACAAGCAAAAATAGAAAAAGCGAGGTGGATATATACGTATACCAGACTATTTGAACGCAGATAATGAAAGACGCAGACTGTGTGAATTTCAGGGAAATGTGTAGGCTAGCACAGAATAGGAGGCAATGGAGGTACGCGTCTAACCTGTTCCAAAATTTAAGACTTGATGATGATGATGTCTCTGCGTTTTGGCATTGAAAAATACTAATGTGTTTGATGTATGAACTGCATTATTAGAACGATAATAGCTTTAATCTTATCTAGTTTTGCCATGATATGTCAGTAGATAAAATACTTGATAAGTTTCATGAAGCATCCGTGAAGAATTTATACTATCTTGAATGACTAAACCTTATTTTCACATGCAGGCAATTGCATAAAATTCCACACCTGTGGAATTAATCAGCTGCAATACTCTATAACGCAGGACTTTATACCTGTACACAACTGTTAACTGTGACCACGAATTGAAAAATCACCACCACGAAACTTCCCCAAAAATGTGGTTAAATATATTCAATACCTTAATCATTATAAATTGTGCATTAGGGGCACGTATTCTTACAATTTTTCATATTCCTGGTTATAGTCATCAACAAATAGGAGTGCGGTTGTTCGAAGCATTGGCTGAAAAAGGACATGAAATTACTTTTATTACATCAACAGTGCCTAATCCCCAATTAAGAATGCCAAAATTGTTGAAGTTAAACTTCAGAGGCAATGTACGTAAGTGTTTCGTTTTATTTTTTGTTGTGCTTAAAGATAATTGCAATGTTAAATGCATAATGCCTGCTAACAATCTCTTTTGGTATTACTAGAGTTTCAAAATTACAGAATTTAAAAATAAGAATTTATTGATTTCTACAATTTTTAAAAGTTTTCGTTATCTTTAATTCCTGTAAAGAATACTTCAAAATTGTCCTGAAAATTTTTATATTTTGTAAGACTTTAATAGAATCTAATTTTTTTATTTATACAAGGTGAGTCATAACAATTAGGACATAAATTAAGCGCAGGTTATTTGGAACAAAATATGAGGATGGGATCAAATATGCCTTAATAAAATCTTGCCGTGGAAAAAGGTACGGGGTATTAAAGTTGAATTTAATTTTTCGTTTTTTTTTTTGGTAATAATTTCACAATATATTCAGAAATTGTGATCTAAATTGGCACCGAGGCATAACTTTAGACAAGGAATATTGTTTTATTCATTATTTTATATTTTGTTACAAGGGGCGCCACATGAGCGATCTCTGATCACGAAATTGGATTATAACCTTTTTAACGAAACTTTTTGTAATTTTGATTGAAAACATTACGTGAACATCATTTTTATGTAAAAATGTTATACCTGTTTGACTGTTTTCGAAAAAAATGTTATCGGACAGTTCAGTGTCTTAGAGAGTGATTTTAAACGCGAGCAGTAGAACAAATTGCAAGTGTTTTTATTTGTCGATAATTGGAAACATGAACAAAATAACTTAATTTTAAAAAAATCTTCAAATAAAATTCACAAACGCTGAAATTTTCAATCGTAATACTGAAGGTACTGGACAGTAGAAAATTCGAGATAAGTTCTGGAAAGTAGACCACGGCAACGTTTTGGTGTTAATGTTTGGGTAGGTATTTTAAATGACAGTTTTTTTGGGCCATTTATGTATGACGAATTATTAAATGACGAAAAATATTTAAACCTTCTTCGTACGTAAATATGAGAGTATTTAGACGATATTCGATTCTATCTATAGCATTACTTGTGGTGACAGCAAGTTGTAGCAATTGTGAGATATTATTAAATCGATAATTTGCTGATCGTTAGATTGGAAATGGTGAAATAGGCGAATGCCCTGTTAGATCGCCGGATCTAACACTGTTAGACTACTTTTTACAGCGCCCAGCAAGGACACCACAAAGATATACGTTTCAGAAGACAATAGGAAAAAAGAGGAAAGAAAATTTTTCAACAGACTGAAAGGTCCAATATACTGGACCAAGCGAAATAGTAGAGGATTATAGAAAAGAAAAAGGATATAATAGCTATCAACCAGGACTAAGATGGAATGACCGTCGGAGGACAGATATCTCTGGTAAAGAAATAGTAAGGTCTCAAACCTCGAGAAACTAATTGGTTTCTTTGTGAGAACAAACCAAAAAGTAAGAAAAGGAACGAGGAAGAAAACCAACAACAAAAGCCAAAACAATACAATAACTGTGGAGCCTCAAAGAATGCTGGATAGAAAAATTGAGGTACTTCAAGTTGTGGTAATAAAAAATCGTTTCAAACCAACGACCAAAAAAAACATGCATTTTTACAAGTAAGATTAAAAAGCAGGGAAGTAAGGATAGCAAAATTCGAAATGTAACGCCGGTACCAACGGCCATGCCAATCAATCGACGGACTTCCTGAACAGAAGAAGGAGGAGGAATATTGAGGATAGCGGAAACTTAGTCAGGATCAACGAGATCCACTCGGTTAAGGATGTAACTAAGATATCGGAGTTCAGGAAAGCAGAAATGACATGTATAATTATTTAAGGTTCCGAGTTGGAACCGTGTCATTTTATAAATTAAGGTCGACGTTTCGCCCACTTTTGTAAGGGGCTTCATCAGGACAATAATTTTTAATTTAATATTATCATTCTTATCTATTAAAAAATTATTGTCCTGATGAAGCCCTTACAAAAGTGGGCGAAACGTCGACCTTAATTTATAAAATGACACGGTACCAACCCGGAACTATAAATAATTATAATGACTCAGGCCGTGAAAGCCTCCGACAATATCAGAAATGACGTGTGTTTTGATGGAGGGTAGGGCTAGCAAGAAAGAGACGAGAAAGGACTAGGTCGAGGATCCGAAGGTGCTCCTCGAAGAAAGGAGTAACTATGATGCTATCATCGTTGTAAGCCAAGTAGAACCGAATGCAGGAAACCTTGAAAATAATAGAGAGGTGGGCAACGGGGGAAAGCCTTCGAGTCAACCCCCAAAGTCTATCTTAGTACCTTTCATCTGGAGAAGGAAAGGCATAACACCTCTTTTCCTTAACGATAACGAAATCGACCTGGCAGGCGCAGTGGTGTACTTGGGAGTGTCTCTGAACTCCAAACTCACATGGAACCTGCAGATTGATAAGATCGTCCGCAAGGCGGAAACCTTTTTAGCAATAATTAGACGTACTTGCGAGAAATCCTGGGGGCTAAGACCAAACATGGTACACTGGTTTTAGACTAGTGTGGTCAGACCAGCAATAGCATATGCAGCCTTTGTATGGTGGCCCAAGGCTGAACAATTAAACACCAGAATGAAGTTGAGCAAAATCCAGAAACTGGCCTAGCTAAGTATTGCAGGGGCGATGTGTTCTATGCCTTGCCCCACTACACTTGGTGGTGGTGGAGGAGGCAAGGTTTGGACTATACAGATTTAAGAACCTTCAGTGTAGGATTATTGAAGGTACGGAGCATACGAGATTGCTTGGGAGAAATTGGGAGCATCTGTTCGAGATGCGTTCGAAGCAAATATCTCCCAAGTATTTGCTGCATACACTCTTCAAGACTGTTACCTAGGATGTGAAGTGGGGAAAAAAGGAGGATAGATTACCTCTTGGCAGCATCGTCTGGTACACGGATGATTTTAAGGGCAAGACCGGGTCCGGATCTGGACTCTTCACAAAAATACGTCCTCGTTCGGATAAGAGGTTAAATGGAGGTCCCGTGTGCGAGTGTTGTCACGTACGTTAAAGATCCTTACCTTGCTTGCAACAACAAGGGTTCAGTAAAATTCAAAAATTTCCAGGTAAAAAAAACTTGCTTCCTGGCCAAGATAGTACCTTCGGGTGGAGCATTTGAAAATCAAATGTAGGGATTGTGAGGGGGGCTTCATGGTGTAGTTGGTATGCGTGTGAGTACTACGTCCAAGGTCCCGGGTACAAATCCCGACACGGTCCGGTTGAAAAATGTCAGGCGAGCATTTTTCACAAAAATACGTCCTCGTTCGGCTGAGAGGTAAAAAGGAGGTTCCGTGTGTGAGTGGAGTCACGCACGTTAAAGATCCCTCCCTTGCTTGGAACAGTAGGAGTTTGGCAAAATTCAAAATTTTTCAGGTAAAAAAACTCGATTCCTGGCCAATGTAGTACCATAGGGTAGAGCATTGTAAAACCACATGATAAGGAGGGTTTTGAAGAGGAGTAAGCAGCCTGTTACTGCCAAGTTCCCCAGCACTTGAACATTTGCCGATTTAATATTTTTTCCGATATATCTTTTGGCAAAGTTAACATTAGCTGCAGATATTTCACAACCAACACCTGTACTTGTTTATAATAATCATCGGATTTATCTGCACTTATTTTTTCGTCATTAGGTTTTCCGTCTCAAAACTGGTTGGACACGTACCTCCACTTATTTATATTCTGAGCTAGCCTACACAGTTCCCACACAGCCTATATATAGCTCGGTTCCTCTTCCATTATTTTCTAATTATATGCCCAATTTCACTGAGATTCAGTGGTATGGGAAGGGGACGACTCTGTGGAGTTGTTGGTATACGTGTAACTACTACGTCCAAGGTCTTAGGTTCGAATCCCGAAACGGTCCACTTGAAAAATGTTAGGTGAGCATTTTTCACAAAAATACACCCTCGTTCGGATGAGAAGTAAAATGGAGGTTCCGTGTGTGAGTGTTGTCGCGCACGTTCAAGATCCTTAACTTGCTTGGAACAGTAAGGGTTCGGTAAAGTTCCAAACTTTTCAGGTAAGAAAAAACTCGCTTCCTAGCCAATGTAGTACCTTCGGGTGGAGCATTGGAAAATCACATGTAGGGTATCTGAAGAGGCTTAAGCGGTCTGTAGCTGCCAAGATCCCCCAACACTTAGATATTTGCCAAATTAATAGTTTTCCAGTAAATCCTTTCAAACAATTAACATTATTCGAGAATGTTGCACTACCAGTACCTGTAGTTGCTTATAATAATCATCATGAATAATTGCAGTTATTTTCTCGTCATTAGTATATCCATCTTGGTACTAGTTGGATGCGTATCTCCATCGATTTCTATTTTGTGTTAGTCTACACATTTCCCTGAAATTTCTACAGCCTACATCTTTCCCTATGTATGTGTAATAGTCTAACCTAGGTCTACCTCTATTTTTTTTCCTATCTTTGCTTGTAATATATTCCGCACCATTCACTCATGACGTAGTATGTAGCCTATCATCCTATTTCTCCTATTTTTTACCGTTTTACACATATTTCTTTCATCCCCTGCCATTTTTAGTACCTCATTGTTCTTAACATTGTCTGTCCATGATATCTTCATCATACGTCTGTAGCACCACATTTCAAAGGCTTTTCTACCTTTTTCTTGTTTTTTCTCCTACTGTCCAGGCTTTACAGCCGTACAGTGCTGTGATCCACACATATGTTTTAAGCAATCTTTTCCTTGTTTCTATGTTTGTGGTCTTTGAGCACAGTAGTTGCTTTTTCTTGTTCACGACTTTACGCTAATATTTGTTTTATATCTTTTGCGCTTTTTCAATTTTGATTTATTTGGCTTCCTAGGTAGCAGAAATCCTTAACCTCTTGTAAGTTCGTGTTACATACTTGTATTCTTATTTTTGATTTATTTTTCCCTCCTTTGCATACTAGTACTTTAGTTTTATTTTTGTTAATTTTCATACCGTATCTCTCTGTTAGGACCGTTTCCATTTCATTAAGAGCAGTTTCTAATTCTTCCTTGCTAGATGCTAATACCGCTGTATTCTGCAATCTAATCATATCAATTTTTTGTCCCTGCATAGTAATTCCAAATACAGTATTGCCCGAAATAAACAGTACTGAAATTGTAATTGTTTTGTATATTTAAAAAATACATATTATTGACACTTTATTATATGTTCTAAATGTGCACCTCCTAGTTCGAGACAGACTTCATAACGATGTTCTAAGTTTCTGGTCATGTTATTGAATAAGGGTTGTCTCAGGGCTGCGAAGAAGACTCTAACGGCATCCTTTAATTCATCGATGGTTTGTGGTGCCCGTTTGAAAACGGCATTTTAGCCATGCCCCAAATGTATGCGTCTGGAGGTGTGAGGTCTGGAGAATGTGAAGGATAAGGGAAGTCAGTAAATCGTGATATGAATTTGCTTGGAAAATGTTCTTGAAGAAATTGACGAATTGCGGCAGCAGTATGGCAAGTTGCCCCGTCCTGCTGAGAAAATTGGTTTCGAAATGCCAAGTTACGTGCACGACAGAATTGACGTAGATCAGGGATAAATCGTGTTAAAATTTGTCTGTACCTCTGTTGATTAAGTGTGACTTGCCTACCATTCTCTTCGATAAAGTACGGACCAATGATTCCGTGTCCGGAAACAGCACACCAGACACTCACTTTTTCACTATGTAAAGGAACCTCTTGAACCTCATCGGGTCTGGCAAAGCCCAGAAATCGATTTGCGCGACGATTCACATAGCCTGACAAGTGAAAATGTGCTTCGTCTGAAAACCAAACATTTTTCAAAAATTCAGGATTTTCATACTGTAACGCGAGAATTCTGGCGCAATATTCCACTCTACTGCGATAATCCCGAGGATGTAGTTGTTGATGTACCTGAATCACATACGAAAATGTACCCAGCTCCTTCAGGATTCTTTGAAAGGAAGTTCTTTTAAATCAAGTTGTAACGCTGTCCTTGCCTGGCCGACTTTCGGATTTTCTAAGATTTGCTCAAAACACGTTCATGGTTATTGTTGTTGTTAACTGTCCTGGGACGCCCTGAGTTTCCTTTTCGTTGGCACAATACACTACCTGTATTTCTAAACTTTTCAATAACCTTCAAAATTACAGCATTACTTGGAGAACGTTTATTAAACCTTTGTGTGAATTGATCAGACACTTATAGCAAACCTGCACCATTATGTCGGCCGATTCCGTATGAACGAAAATAATGCTCTACCAGAAACACTTTCTCCTCTGTACTTAACACCATTTTTAACAATTAGGCCCTACTAATTACTTGTTTGAGGTTTACTTGACAGGTCTATACTAGCTAACTTGAGTGTGACAGCGCACGCATAAAAACACCGCCAACTTAGTTTCAGTACTGTTTATTTCGGGCAATACTGTATCTTTCTGCATTTGACAGTATGCATTGCCTCTTCAATGTAAAAGTTAAAAATTAATGGGGATAGGGCACATCTCTGTCTTGCCTAAACCCAAATTTATCTTCTCTTAGTATTTCTTCAACTCGGTTTTCCATTCGTCTTTGTACAATTCTAGTTAATATTTTTGACACTTGCGCTGTCAAATTTATTGTTCGAAAATTTTCACGTCTATTTGTGTCTTTTTTTTTGGTATAGTGACTATGATGTTACGTTTGAAATCTTTGGTCATCTCGCATGTCCTATACATATAGCTTACAAGTTGGAAGAGACGTTGTGTTACTGCTTGTCCAGCGGCTTTTAGAGTTTCTGTTTGCACCTTATCTGTATCCAGCGCTTTTCCACTTTTCAGCCCCTTTAATGCTAATTCAAACTCATCTTTAAGTATAGGATATCTCAAGTCATCATTTTCAATGATTGATTCCTGTTCTAATGCTGGTAGTTCCTCTTCTGTATATAAATTCTCTATATATTTTTGCCATCTTCCCACGTTTTCTACATTTTCTATAATGACGTTTCCGTCCCCGTCCTGTATATTTCTGCTATACGGTTTTATATCCCTAAAATTGATACTAATTAGTTTGTATGCTTCATCTGTCTTTCCTATTTTCATCTTAGTTTGTACATCTTTGCACTTTTCCACAATCCATTGTTCTATAGCTTTCTTGCATTTTGCGAATAATTCTCCATTTTATGGTTTTGTATCTCTGTTTCCTGTTTCGTCTGATTTATTTTGGTATTTTCGTCTTTCTTCTAATAAATTCAGGATATGCTTTGTTATCCATGGTTTCCTATTTTCTTTTTGTGTATACCCCAGAATATCTCTGGCCGCCATATCTAGGCTGGATTTAATGTTATTCCATTCTGTTTCTACTTCCTAAATATCAGATATTTTCCCGATATGTTTCAGCAATTCATTTAAATTTTTTTCGAATATTTCTTGAATATCTTAACCTTTTAGTTTATCAAAGTCTAAGTGCTTTTTTCCTGTTCTTTTTTTCAAACTTTTAAATGTAAGAGCGGCCATCATAATTACGATGTTGTGGTCAGTGTCAAGGCCGCGCCGTCCATAAGGACAACAAGAGCAAAATCCACGGCGCCAAGAGTCCAAAAGCGCCGTGAGGCGCTTCATGGTAATATTTAAAACTAACCAAAATTCTTATTTTTGTTTGAGACGCGAAACTTCCCAAAGGTCCCCTGTACGTTTACGCGCGCATTCGCTATGAATAACTAATTAAATTCCATTAATTATCGGAACATCGATGTTTTGTATCAAATGTTCTCAACCGATGATGATCTACAATATTAGGGCAACACTCCAATATCGCGACGTTGCGCTAGTTGCACAATTTTATTTTTATTATGTTTATGTATTCGATAATTTTCGGTTATCGATGTTTTGCCGTAACAGCGCTCGCGCTCTTCCCTATATGTTGACTAGAACGCAGAAAGTGAGTTTATTCTTGTTTTTGCAACTTTTCCCGTTCATTCCTTCCTGTTGAATCTTGAGTCTTGAATCTTTATAAATACCGCCGCGCTTTTAAAAACAAATCATTTAACATTGGGTATCGAAGTGTCGTAAAGACTGTAAATTGTGCACCTGAATTAAAAAAGTTAAGTGTTCTTCGATATTTCTACATTAATAGAGGATTCAAGGTAAAAGGTAAGTTTCTAACTTTACTCTTTACTTTACAATTAGATAGAGAGGGCAAATACCCTTCGGTCAGAATTTGACGAAATTTTGATGTTGCAGAATTTGACCTATTAATGAATTAATGTGTCCATTGCGACAAAGCTGTAAGTTCAACAGTTAGTTTTTGAGATACAGGGTGTCTAAAATCGCTACTTCATAATTTCAAAATTTCGTAAATTGTATGTTGTTGCCGATATGAATACAAAAATAATAAATAAATTTTAAGATTGGCGTATCTAGCGGAATTTCAATTCTGTAATAGTCTATTTTAATTTATTATAGATGTTTAATAAAGAAGAAAAAGCCTTTAGGATATCAAAATTTGATGAAAGAAAGAAAGCGGGAAAAAAACTGGAGAAGACGAATTCCAAAATTACGGTATTTTTCCTTCACCTTCTAGTACAAATATACAAACAGATGCAAATCTTCCATCGACTTCGAGAGAGGACCGGGAGGAGTCTAAACTACAAGAGATTCCATCAACATCTACAGACGAAGTTGAGGAAGACGAAGACGTAGTTTCTGCGGAAGTGGACGATGCGCAACTTCCTTAAGATCCAGGTTTGTGGCCAAAAATATTGAAAACGGGCCTATTCATTATCGAGGTAAAAATTGTATAAATTATCCCAATGATAAAATATCAGGCCGAAAGTTTTCGGATAAATATTATTCACGAATTTTGTCTAATAATGAAAAAGTCGACGGGAGTGGCTTTTATATTCAACAGAAAAAAATTCAGTGTTTTGTTTTTGTTGTAGAATATTTTCAAATACTTTAAAAACAATTAAATTAAGTGATGAAAATGGGCATAATGACTGGCACCACATTGGTGAACATTTAAGTATCCATGAGAACTTAAAAAAATGGTCAGAATGTTTCACTCGTGTAAAAAAATGGCCACTATTGATTCTGCGGCTCAAAATTTTAATTAATATAGAAACAAAATATTGGCATGGAGTTATGGAGCGCATTTTTTATATTATTCAATTTCTTACTGAGCAAAACTTGGCTTTACGTGGTACCAATAGCAAACTGTTTGAAAAAAATAATGGCAGTTTTCTAAAATGCATTGAAATGTTAGCAAAATTTGATCCTATATATGAGCACACGAGAAAGATCCAAATGCAGGAAGAGATAAAAATGCCTCATTATCTTGGGGACAAAATTCAAAACGAAATAATTAATTTAATAGGAGAAAATCTTAAATTAAAAATTTTAGGCATGATTAAAACAGCTAAATATTTTTCAATTGTACTTGATTGTACCCCGGATGCTAGTAATCAAGAACAAATATCAGTATGTGTTAGATTCGTTAATTCAGAAAAAAATAAAATTGTCGTCGAAGAACATTTCTTAACTTTTTGCCCTATAAATGATTGTACAGGTGAGGGTTTGAAAAATTTCTTAATAGAAACATTGGAAAAAAATGGCTTAGATATTTATAATTTACGCGGCCAAGGATATGACAATGGTGCAAACATGCGCGGCAAACATAATGGATTACAAAAAAAAATTCTTAATATAAATCCAAGAGCATCCGTTGTGCCTTGTTGCAACCATAGTTTAAACCTTGTCGTGAACGATGCCGCAAAATCAAATATTTCAAGTGTAAATTTTTTTTCTATAGTATAGGAATTTAATAATTTTTTTTCCGCATCAACTAACCCTTATCTGATACAAGATGGTCTAGTAGAGTTGATGCTTTAACTCCTTTAAGATATCAGCTTGGAGAAATATACGATGCTCTATTTGAAATCTCTAGTGAAGGAAATAAAGCTTTTGACAATAATTCAAAAAATACGGCATCATCGCTTGCCAAAAAAATAAAAAATTTTGAGTTTATATGTATGTTGATTTTATGATATAATATTTTAAATAAAGTCAATATTGTAAGTAAACTTTTACAAACTGAGGATTTTAATATAGCAGAGGCCTGTGCTAATTTAAAAACTTTAGTTAATTGGTAACAGAATACAGATCAGATAAAGGATTCAACGACTTGTTAGTCGATGCTCGTGAAATAGCTGATTCATTAGACGTTGATTTTGAATTTAAAAAAAAAGATGGCTTGAGGGTGAAAAAAGTTAAGAAACAATTCAGTTACGAACACGATAATGAACCCACTGAAGATGAAAAATTAAAGTTTAAAGTAAATTCTTTTTTTAATATGTTAGATATAACTATAGAGTCTGTAAATGAAAGATTTCAATTATTATCAGCATATTCAAATCATTTTAACTTTTTGTGGGACATTTCCAATTTTTCCAAATATTATAAACTGGAGCAGTTAAAGTTATGTACAGATCTTGAAATAGTATTAACTGATGTAAATCTCAACGAACGTGACATAAGTGGTGTAGAACTTCTAAACGAATTACAGTTTATTGATTTAGGTGAAGTGAACACTTCCACTCCTACAGAAACTTTAAATTACATTATTAATAATAATTTGAAACAATCCTTTCCAAACACTTATGTGGCTTTACGAATTTTGTTAACTATGCCAGTATCTGTCGCCACAGCAGAACGTTCGTTATTAAAATTAAAAATGATAAAAAACTATCTAAGATCCAGTATGGCTCAGGAAAGACTGGCAAATCTTGCTATTATTTCAATTGAATCTGAACTACTAAAAGATTTAGAAACTGAAGAATTGATAAATAAATTTGCAAAAAATAAAGCACGCAAAGTCAAGTTCATTTAGTTTAGTGCAATGCTACTACTACTATGCTATTATATATACACTCTAGCTATGTATAATTTAAAAAAATATTGTAAAAATATAAGATATATTTTTGATTAAAATGTTTATAAGTTTATATTTTGTTTTTTTTTAATATATCGTATCGTTACTTTTTTGGTGGTACTACTTAAAAAATATTTTTAGCGTTTATCTTATTATAAAGTTTATGTATAGTATAAAACGATATACGACTTTTATTTCAAATTATGAAAAAATTTTAGTTCTAGGTACTTATTTATATTTGTCCCTAGCCAGGCAATTTTATAAATTTTTGAAAATAATGTACAGAGTAAAGAACAAAGCCTTTGTTACAAAAACACAATTTTTGAAAAAATTAAATAATGTAAGAGAAGCTAAGATGCAAGCAACACGCTCCTACTCTACTCCATTAAAAAAATTCTCCTACAATAAAAAGGCGCCTTAATGTTTTTGCCCCAGGGCTAGTGATGGATTCGAACCGAACCGAACCGAACCTTGCCCTAGGTTCGCTTCGGTTCGAAAACTTTTTAGTCCAATTCGGTTCGAGGTTCGGTTCGAAAAAATATATTCTGGTTCGGTTCGGTTCGGTTCGAAAAAACGAACCGAACCTCGAACCGAACCGAACCGGTTCGACATTTTAATATTTTAAACAACTTGTACGTTCAACTACAACAATTTAAATGTTTAATGTAGTTTTTTTATATTTAGTAGTTTCAAATAAACCCAACATCAATTTGCTTAAATTTTAGTAGCATAAATCATATTTATACTATTTGTCCAGGTTTGATTTTTCAATAGGTACTATCTTTAACAAAGTGTAATTACAATTAGGTTAATAGTGAAAGTCACCTCTAAAATTTAGAATGTGTTAATAATTAATGATTTTAACTAATGACATTTTACCGTGAAAAAACGATATCACACGATCTTTGCGATTACTTTTATTGTAGTTTTAGTTCGTATAAAAAGAATATCAAGACAATAAGGTGTTGCTGATTTCTTATACAGTACAAAACAAAGTTGTTTGTCAGTTTATTTTTATTGTTAATATTATTTCTTTTAAAAGACAATATCAGACGGTTCTCGTAAATCTACCTCAAACAGCGTTTACGTTTTCTATAATAAAATATAACAATATTTATGGCACGAGCATTATGTCTGCTTATTATTTGCATTATACTGTGTTATTTTATGTCGGCATTGATTGAAAAGTTTATGTCGCCATGAGTCATAAACTTCAACCCTTGGTTTTGAGAGAAAGTTTGGGGTCATCCTTCTAAAGACGTTGGTGGTAATGACCACACCAAATAAACAGTAAATAGTATGGTACCATGCAGTTTGTAACACCATTTGTTGAGCAATTATGTACAAAAGAAAAGGAGATTAGTTTTTGTTACAAGTCACATTTTTTAATATTAATAGACAGCTGGTTTTCATACAAAAGTAAAAAATTCAAAATGATGGATTAGTAATGCATACTTAATTAAGAATTAAATTGTTTCGTTTATTCTGAAAACTTCTGTAGTCTCTAGACCATGACGTCGGCTTGTATATGTTTAAGATGGTTTTCAACACGACATCTGTTCATTAAATAAAATAAACTTGGTTTTAAAACCAAATTTTCAAAATTATTTCGAGTTTCTTTAATATCTAATACTAGTTATAAACAAACAACAATGTGAAATAAGGAGCATTAAACAAATCGAACTAATCTAAAAAAATTTGATCTACAAACGTGCCTCGATGACAAAATTTATTAGATATGTAACACTAATTAATACCTATTACATTTTTTAGCTATTGGCCTAAAACTCAAAACCATGTTACATTAGAAAATCGTTGCATTTCTTATATGCTTGCGACTAGAAATTTTTTTAATGTGCATTTGGGAGAAATGACATGTTTTTAGTGAAAATTAAATTTCTAAACTAAATTTTTATTTAAAAAATCGAACCTTTCGAACCGAACCGGACCGAACCTTGAGCTAGGTTCGGTTCGGTTCGAAAAATTTGCCGGTCCGGTTCGAGGTTCGGTTCGAAAATAAAATGTCCGGTTCGGTTCGGTTCGAAAAATCGAACCGAACCTCGAACCTGTTCGGTTCGTGTCCATCCCTACCCAGGGCGCTATATAGCCTTGGCGCGGCCCTTGTCAGTGTCCATATCTGCTTCCGGGTAGCTTCTACAGTCTTTTACTTGTTTTCTAAACCGTTGTCTAACAAGAATGTAATCAATCTATTTGATATCTATGTAATATTGTTGACAATTGATTTATAAGTTCTGAATTTGTTATTTGGTTGTAAAATAAAGACTTTGATTAATATACAATGCATTTAATTACATACTGTTTTGTTTTCTATAGGTATTATAATTAGAAAAACATATATAATAAATCTTAAAGAGGGCTCACATTAAAAATTTTGCGAGGACCCAAAAATCGTAGTAAACGCCACTGCAGTGTAGTCAAGAATGTATTTTAGAGATCGCATTGTGTTGCACTCACGGTTGATTTGAGTGATTAACAAAATGCATTTTGTAGTTTGTAATGTACGGAAATATATGGACCTTGCTTTTAAATTATTTATAGCATGAACTTTATACTAACTCTACTACAGAATTGTTTTCATTTCAGTTGACGTCGTACGACGTTACTCGTAACGAGGGAAGTACCTGCTAATTCTTAAAATATATCGCAATGTAAGCGTAGTTTGCTCAAACATTTTTTCCTTTTCGTAACGTTGTTTGTCCACCAATCACGTGGAATTCCCAGCCGAGTATTTCAACTGAAAAAATTAAAACAATCATAGGTAGAGCAGTCAAACAAGTCGACACACTCAGTTCTATAGTGATGTGATGAGCATGTTATTGTATTAACGCAGACGAAGGTTAACATTGAAAAAAATGTTGTTCCGTAGTTTAGTCAGTGCTTTGATCTTAGTGACTTGTGTATACAGTGCGCGTATTTTATCAATTTTCCATATTCAAGCTCACAGCCACCAACTACTAGGCGTTCGATTACTCCAGGCATTGGCAGAACAAGGACATGAAATTACTTTCGTTACATCCCTACTGCCTAAAACGCCCATAAAAAATGCTAAAATTGTGGAAATCGAGATACCAAGGAAATACAGTAAGCCATGTTTTAACATTTTCTATTATTGAATTATTTTAGCCAACTTGTGCAATTAATTATAATTTAACTATAAACGATATAACGATAACTGACGATAACCTCAATTCTTATCGGTTATGCATACCAACGAATAGCTATTAATTTAACTCAAATATGCCCGCTTTGTATTTTTTTATTAATTTTTGTTTTTATTTGTAAAAGTTATCGATAAAGGTACAAATACATGGGCAAAAATAATAAAATAAATCTGTTTTTAATATTTTCTGAGAAATAAGGTGTCCTTTAAGAACTACAATGAGCAGATATGCTTCAAAAATAGAGGTTTAATTCAAGTTATATTTTTACAAAAAACTTACACGATATCTTTTAAATTTACATAATGTTTATAAAAATTTCACTTAATATGTATGGTATGACTTAAAACAGTTGATACGAAGGGTTACGGAACACTTCGCATTTTGTAAATAATTTTTATGGCAGAAACGCCATCGTTTTTTTTTGTTTTGGGTAACTACCAAATGGTCTAAACGTTCAAATCATGAATCGGCGTTGGGTAGAGATGATCGACGTCCCTTAATGTTAGACGTTTTATTGTTAGATTCTAAAAAAAGTAGCATTTTGCGTCGAAACGTAAGGTTCATTCCATTGTTCCTTCTTGCAATTTATGCAGTTGTCACGAATTTTACACTTAACATCAATACAGTACATCAAACCATTTCTGTAGAGACATATTTTAGGCTGATCGATATACACCGCTCATGTTGTAATTATAAGGTTTGATAATTTGAGGTTCATCGACTTGCGTGTGCTTTTTTCCTTCTTGAATATCTTGTTATTTTTCGCAACGGAAATACATTCTGCTAATTTGATACAATCTTTAGTATATTATTATCATGCCAACGAACCACAACAACAGATTTGTTTCGCATAGCCATGTAATCAAAATTTCCTCACTTCTTTTTTTTATTTGTTTACTGTCGTCTAATGTACATTTTGATGCTTTGTTTTCACGTATCGTACCAGTTCCTCTGATTCTTTCTTTAGCTAACTTTTCAAGCATGTAAAAAAGTTGTCAAAAAAATTTGAAATGGGTATTTTCCTAAAGATAATAACACATCTGCATATTATAGGACAACAAACGGACGCAATCCAAATGATTAATAACATTCCTTTATGGCGTTATTAGCGCCTTGATATGGTTCTGTTGTTACATACTAAATTTCTCAAAAAGTAAATAGTATGTCTACTCTACCTTATAGGCGGCAGAGCCTCGATAGATTATGAGGGGTTCCTGTTTAACGTTTAAGCCCAGGGTAAAGAGGATGTTAAATGACTTTGAGAGAAAAAGGTCCCTCTAAAGAGATCTTCCAGCCAGCTAAGCTTCTTCATCTTAGGGCAGAGCTATGAGCTAGGGTCATAGGATGGTATACGATAAAAAGAAAGAAATTTTATTGGACGCCACCGTATCTTAATGAATGTTATGATAAGAAACTATCCGAAGATCAGATACGGAAATCTTCGAAAGAAAAAACTTAAGACGAGCAACATATAAAAAAATACTTACTTTTGTCTCTGCAATCTGGAATGGGAACGACGATCTCGTACTATCTAAAAATTTAACCACATCTAAACATTTTTAGACTAGGGCTACATTAGAGCCTAGTCACTTTATCACCAAAAATAATTTATAAAAAGATCCACTAGTCAAAATTATACTTCAAAAAAAATTTTATATTCAACACCAATAATATATCTTTCTTCAATACAAAAATTACATAAGTGTGATTGTTTGCTTCTATAGAACAATTACTGCTGACTTCAATGAAAGAAAGCTTTGCGACAACTTATTACTCTTTCTATTAATTTAAATATATATATATATATATATATATATATATATTCATTGTTTGTACAAAGTTATCTGTACGGAGTCTTTCAAAACAGTTTCTTTATTACGATTTAACATTTATCTCTGAATATTCATGGGCCAATTTTAATTGTATACTTTACATTAATTCTCTATAAGAAATATATGATTTTCATTTTTATGTTACAATTTAATCATGATACTTGAATAGGATCCTGCTCAGTTTACAAGAATCAAGTTAAAGGCTCAAAAAATTTTGTAGATTATAGAACTATATTTTTAACAGATATATTTAATGGAATCAAAGGTCAAAAAATACTTATTGTCGGTATTAAGCTGTACTTCAGGTGTACTGTCAAAATATGTTATACACTATAATTTGGCAAACAATTCTTATCGTATCATATGTTTAGTTATGCAAACATTTTAATATAACCTTGTAACTTCAAAATCATCTTATAGAAATACCTTGAAAATAATAAGGACATTTATGCATTATTCAAATACTAAATTTTGAACTAAATTTTAAGTGTATCAATTTAAATAACCATAAAACTATCACAAAAATTTCGAGTATCAACTTTAAAAAAACATATATACAAACTTCAAAAATTATTTGTACATCGTAAATGATTGTTCCTTGAAATGAATATAGCTATAAAATAGAGGATGACTCACCGCTGAACATCTGCCTGGCGGCCGAATTTTTTTTAAACATTTACGTACTTACAATTGTGGTTGCGCGCAGCTGACACAGGGGTATGTGGAAATTTCCACCATCTCGCCTAGCAACAATTAAAACTGCATCTACAGCTCAACCAGTTTCCAAACAGTTAACAACTAAAAGGGCTTCTGTGTTCCATAATAATTATACACGAATGTTCCATCGTTCCACAAATTGATAAATCACATGTTAATACTTGATACTTAATATTTGATATTGAATACTTATTACTTGACTAAAGCTTGCGTAATATTTGCTACTTAATTCTTATTACTTGCGTAATACTTAATATTTGAAACTTTAAAACTTAAAACTTTAAAACTTGCGCTGAAAAGAAACGGGAAAAATGATTTTAAAGGTAAGTTTGAGAATTATTTACCTACCGTAGAAATGTATTTATGACTATCTTAGGTCGATGCTACAACTAAAAAAGAAGCCATGGTATCCGTTGACACCACCTTACTTCTCTCTGGGACGGCATGTTTTATCAAAAAACCTGCAGGCCCACGCTAACACTTGTTATATTGATTACATCCGATATCAAAATGAAGCTTGACCACGAGGCTACGTGGGTTATCCGGGCGCGCGCAGAAATGGGGGACATTGTATCAAGATACATACAAATAGAAGAGTTCTAGAATTTTACTTTGGCTATTTACATGTAGATGGGGCCCTATGTATGAATTCGTAATATACTGTTTCTATTGAAATTTAATATTTATTGAATAGGTGTATGGAACAAAAGCCTATATTTAAAAAGCATAAAATCGTATTAGTTATACTGTTCAAACAATATACCCATTGATTGTGTATCCGATCCAAAATTTATAACCATATGGTAAACACGATTTGCTAGAATTAAATGTAACAATTTTATTTTTGATAATAAATCCCTCCATAAAATTGCGAGATTAATATAACAATTTTATTAACAACAATAGTAAATTGCATTCAACAATAATAGTAATACGTTAAGCCAGCATCGTCCTTTGGTATTCTACTTGTGGTTAAATATCTGTGTCATCTACAGCTATTTACAAACACATCTCTGTTTGACGGTCCCCCTCCGGACGCCTCGGCCGCCCGAACTAGTTTTGTAGTCAGTCGGCCATATGTAGTGTAAGCAATAACATGTACCCTAGATTGCAGGCCGGCAATTTGCGAATCCAGTTCAATGACTGAACACATCTTCGAATAACGGTCGGTAACGTATATAGTTTGTTAACTTGTTTAATTTGAGATAATTTATTTAGCACGACAACTTATAATGCGACAACTTACAATGCAACTCTTAGAACACGAAATTTAGAATACAAAATTTAGAAAGCAATTTTTAGAAGACGACACTTGCAATGCAAACTTTTAAGACACACAAGGACAATGTAAAGATGCTACCTTAGTAAGGCGGCGTAATTCAACTTCGGGATTACAACGGCTGCAGAATGTATTGTAACAGGATTTGATTCGACACATGGGACGAATTCATAGTAGAAGTTGTTTTGGATGAATTTGGTTCACACTACAACGCTGTTATCGTTGCTGGAAATAACGAGGATCTCATCTTTCCTTGCAACAATGCGACAAATGCAGTTTTGGTTCGTAGATAGCGATAAGTTCTTTTTATGTGTTTCAAACTAGGAACACGTTAATTTGTTTTAATGCATAAAAGCATGAATATTGTAAAAGTTTCAACTAATTGCTGAGCTGGAATTTCCAGTATTAAAACTAAAGTTTACTGATTTGATGTTTTAAGAAAACAACACGCGTAGTTCATTATGAATCGTCGGTAACGTCAACAGGTGTTACTGACGTCATATATTTTTCAGCTGTGTACTGCTGACAGATGTATTTTTGAAGGCAAGTGCCTCGAATAGCTTTAGTACAAGAGATGTAAACACGTCTATTTTTGTGATCAGCTTTATATAAATTAAAACTTGCATATGTAATTTAGAAAACTTGAATGCTAACATTTTTAGAAGTTATTAATTTGTCATCAGCCTGAACAGATCTGCACAGGTCGGAACCCTATTTGTATAACAAGTTCATATTATACTGTAAAGTATTTGATTAAAAATAATTAAGATAAACATGAAGTTGAAAGCTATAGATTGATACAGTTATTGATTAAATTTTTGTTACAAATCATATTATTTTAAAAGAGATTCTTTTTAGTAAACAATTGGTTCAGGATTAAAGTTTTTTATTTTGATCGAGTATGATCAAATCTAATCACATAAAGCTAACATCCTTATGAGTAGGTCTTTGATGCCAACTTTATATTGGAAATACCTTTTTACTACTTCTTTATGTATTTTTGCTGGACACAAATAGTGTTCCACTCTTTTATGTATTTAACTATTACAATTTCTTACAGGAGCTGCGTCTTATTTTATTAAGACAGGTTTTTGTCAGCGAAGGCGATCTTTTTTTTGTTTGGGTCTCCACGTCCGCCCTTAGAAATATGCCATGCAATTATCATAATTAAGTCAGGACTTGGTGGCGCCTATTTGGTTTAAATTAAGTTTGATCTACAAACAGATTTCGACTTACCCCCCCATTTCTCATAGCTCTGCCCAAGGAATAGACCCCTAGTTATGTCGGAAGACTTCGTTACACTGGCTCACAACGTGGGGCCAACCTTATAGAAAAATAAGTTTCACTGGCGCCCATGCGTGAGGCTAGCTATAGATATAAAAAAAATATAGCTTCATAAATAAATTGTAAATATTGTAAAATTTCTATAGGCTCCTATTCACCATATTATTAGAAAATAATAAAAGTTGTACGTATAAAAAACCATATATTTCTCACAACCGGTAAAACGACCGACTGCAAGTAAACTAAATTCCATGAATATATAATCAAACACTACAAAAATAAAAATAGCGCTTGATGCGCATTTCGTACTAAATAAATGCGTCTGCAGCCTAGTAAAGTTAAAACAATTCTCTTTTCCTGACGGATTATGCGAGCGAGCAGCAACAAGAATCGCAAAAACACGAAAAACGCATCAACTAAGGGTTGCTGCCAGTATACATTTTTAAATAATAAAATGTTATGGTTGCTTGTCGTTACCACTATACTTTATCGGTTTCCTTCGTCGTTCTGAATGAGCCTCCACCTTGAACAAGTTCTAGATTTCTAGAACAGGCGGTACGACTTGCACATTCCAATGCTCCAAAGAGCCAAACTATAGGTTCAACCAAATAAGTTGAATCTGTAGTGACGAACCAAACTAATACAGGTTTCCGAAAGAGGGCAGCAGCTCTTTCAGTACTTAGAGCGGCAGAGACCATAGGGGCAGGTGTGGCATTCTAAAGCACACTACTGCAATGTGGAAGGCAACGGGAAACCACAACATCACATCCCAAGTACGCAGCGTACTAAAAATGTTTTAAAATGATAACATCCTCTGAGGTAAAAATTCCAAAGTTAAAATAGTTCCTCATTCGGATCTCCGGGAGGGGATTACTTCGAAGGATGTGATCGGAAAGTTTAGAAAAAGAGTCGGGAACATTCTGCGAGTCGAAACGTGGAATGTCAGAAGTATGAAGCAAGTAGGTAAGCTAAAGGACTTGAAATTTGAAATGGATAGCTTAGCATAAAATATAGCTAGGATCAGCAAAGTTCGCTGGCTAGAGGCGGGGGATTTTTGGAGCAGAGACTTCAGAGTAATTCGTACCGGCGCAGAAGAAGGAAATACGGGTATGGGGATAGTTATAAGAAAAAAGATAGGGCACTGTGTAGAAAACTGCTTACAAAAGAACGAAAGAGTACTCATGGTTGGAGTAGAATCTAAACCGATAAACACAGTAATAATACAAGTATACATGCCCACCTTTAGCTACAGTGAGAAAGAGGTAGAAGCGATCTACAAAGATATCGGAGATATATTAGGATACGTAAAAGGACATGAAAATTTAATAATTACGGGGGATTTCAATGGAATGGTAGATATAAGGTAAGGGAAGGAGCGGCAGGGGAAATAGACTGGTAGAATTTTGCGACAAGAACAATTTAATCATCACAAACACATTATTACAACATCATGCTAGAAGACGATATACATGGAAGGTACCAGAAGATATAGGAAGATATCAAATAGATTACATTCTTGTTAGACAACGGTTTAGAAATCAAGTAAAAGACTGTAGAAGCTACCCAGAAGCAAATATAGACACTGACCACAACATCGTAATTATGAAAGCCGCACTTAAATTTAAAATTTTGAAAAAAAGAAACGGAAAAAGGCACTTTGATTTTGAGAAACTAATATATAAAGATATTCGAGAAACATTCGAAAAAAGTCAAATGAATTGTTGAAAGATATCGGGAAAATATCTAATACTAAAAAATAGAAACAAAATGGAATAGCATTAAATCCTGCCTAGACATGGCGGCCAGATATATTCTGGAGAATACACAAAAAGAAAACAAGACACCATGGATAACAAAGGATATCCTGAATTTAATAGAAAAAAACAAAATACAACAATAAATTATACGAAGCAGGAAAACAGAGATACAAAGCCATAAAATGGAAAATTATTCGCAAATGCAAGAAAGCCAAGGAACAATGGATTGATGAAAAGTGCAAAGAGGTACAAACTAAGATGAAAATACGAAAGACAGATGAAGCATACAAACTAATTAGAATCAATTTTAAGGATATAAAATTGTATAGCAAAAATATATAGAACGCGGGGAGAAATGTCATTATAGAAAATGGGTACAAGGCAAAAATATATAAGGAATTTATATGCAGGAGAGGAAATAACAGCATTAAAGCAGGAAACAGACGTTGAAAATGATGACCTGAGATATTCTATACTTAGAGATGAGTTTGAATTAGCATTAAAGTGTCTGAAAAACGGTAAGGCGCCGGATACAGATAAGGTGCAAGCAAAAACTCTAAAAAACCGCTGGACAAGCAGTAACAGAACGTCTTTTCCAACTTTAAGCTATATGTACGAGACAGGCGAGATACCTAAAGATTTCAAACGTAACATCATAGTAACTATACCAAAAAAGAAAGGCGCGGATACATGTGAAAATTTTCGAACAATAAATTTGACAGCACTCGTGTCAAAAATATTAACTAGAATTGTACAAAGACGAACGGAAAAACGAACTGAAGAAATACTAGGAGAAGATCAATATGGGTTTAGGCGAAACAGAGGAACACGGGAGGCTATTTTAGCTCTGAGAGTAATAATGGAGAAAACAATAGGAAAAAGGGGAAAGCGTGTATATAAGGTTTGTAGATCTGGAAAAAGCATTCTACAATGTAAAATGGAAAAAAATGTTCGGAATACTCAAAAAGATTGGAATGAGTTATAAGGATAGACGAATACTACATAGCTTATACAAAGAATAAACGGCAGTAATAGAATTAGGAACGTAGAGAAGTAAACATTAGGAAAGAGGTGAGACAGGGGTGTGCCCTATCCCCATTAATTTTTAACTTGTACATTGAAGAGGCAATGAATACTGTCAAATGCAGGAAGACATTTGGAATTACTATGCAGGGATAAAAAATTGATATGCTTAGATTTGCAGATGATATAGCGGTATTACCATCTAGCAAGGAAGAATTAGAAGTTGCTCTTAATGAAATGGAAACGGTTCTAACAGAGATATACGTTATGAAAATTAACAAAAATAAAACTATAGTACTAGTATGCAAAGGAGGGAAAAATATATCAAATGAGCCAAGCGCAAAAGATATAAAACAAAGATTAGCACAAGATCGTGCTACATTTAACAAGAAAAAGTAACTACTGTGTTCAAAGACAACAAACAAGGAAAGGATTGCTTAAAATATTTGTGTGGAGCACAGCACTGTACGTCTGTGAAGGCTGGACAGTAGGAGAAGCGGACAAGAAAAATGTAGAGGTCTTTAAAATGTTGGGCTACAGACGTATGATAAAGATATCATAGACAGACAAAGTTAAGAACAATGATATACTAAAAATGGGTGGGGAAGAAAGAAATGTGTGGAAAACGTTAAATATTAGGAGAGATAGGATGATAGGCCACATACTACGGCATGAGGGAATAGTGTGGAATATATTAGAGGCAGAGATGAGAAAAAAGAGAAGTAGAGGTAGACCTAGGTTAGACTACTGCATATAGATAGTGAAAGATGTAGGCTGTAGGAATTTCAGGGAAATGTGTAGTCTTGCTCAGAGTAGAAATCAATGGAGGTACGCATCCAACCAGTCCCAAGATGGATAAACTAATGACAAAATAAATAATTCTACTTAAATATGATGATTTTTATAAGCAACTACAAGTATTGGTTGGGCAATATTCTCGAATAATGTTAATTGTGTGTAAACATTCAATAGAAAACTATTAATTAGGCAAATGTCTAAGTGTTGGTGGATCAGCCAAAAGGCTGCTTAACCCCCTTCACATACCACTGAATCTAGGTGAATTAGGGCATATAATTAGAAAACAATAGAAGGGGAACCGAGCTGTATATAAGGCTGTGTGGGCATTTCAGGAACTGTGTAGGCTAGCTCAGAATATAAATAAGTGGAGGTACGTGTTCAACCAGTTTTGAGACGGAAACCTAATGGCGAAAAATAAGCGCAGATAATTCTGATGATTATTATAAACAACTAGTTGTTGGTTTTAAAGTATCTGCAACTAATGTTGACTGTGCGAAAAGTTATATTGGAAAAAATATTAAATCGGCAAATGTTTAAGTGCTGGGGAGCTTGACAGCCAAAGGTTACTTACCCCCTTTCACAACCACTGAATCTCGGAGAAATAGAGTATATAATTGTAAAACAATAGAAGGGGACCGATCTGCATCTAACAAGAAAGATCAGCGCCTATGATCAAAGACAACTAACATAGAAACAAGAAGAAAATTGTTGAAAGCATTTGTGTGGAGCACAGCACAGTATGCTTATGAATTACGGGCAGTAGGAAAAGTCGACAGAGAAACGATAGCAGCCTTTTGGAATGTTGCGCTTCAGATGTATGAGAATGATTGCATGGTCAGACAAAGTTTATAACAAATAGGTTATAGAAATAGTAGGGGAATAAAGATGTCTGTAGAAAAAAGATATGAGAAATAGAAGGGCAGAATACGTTCTAAGGCATTTTTGGGGAATAGTATGGGATATATTATAAGCAGAGATAAGAAAAAGGAGGTAGATGTAGACCTAGATCAGATAGTGATAGATGCAGACTGTACAAATTTCAGGAAAGTGTGTAGGTTAGTTTAGAATAGGAAACAATGGGGTACGCGTCTAACCAGTTCCAGGACTGAAGACCTAATGATGATGATGATTGGAAGGAAACAAAGATCCATGTTTGTTAACCTTGCACTGGAAGCGGTGAATGAATCAAAATTTTATATCGGTATTTCAATTTTTTGTATCATATGTACAGGAATATCAGCTATTGTAGGAACAGTATGGGTAATCTGTAATCTGTAATTCTCCTTCTGCATTCGTGTGGTACCATGACGTAGACCGTTGTTGTTGATATGTTACACTTCTTACTAGCGGCATAATAACACCTTACACCATGCAAAATTTCATTGACATGCTCTTTCTAGAGAGTCCTTAGCGTATGGTTTTTTTGTTTGCATACAACATTTTGTAATAAGACTGAGATATGATTAAACTCAATGTATACAATCTACTCCTTTACTGGCAGATTGATGTGACCCAACCAATTCACAAACCATAATCGTTTGAACATTCAATATGGCGGCCATTATGGTAGGTCCTGGGTTTAAATCCCGACACGCCCGACTGCTTGAAAAATGGCAGGTGAGCATTTTTCACAAAAATTACGCCCTCGTTCGGATGAGAGGTTAAATGGAGGTCCCGTGTGTGAGTGTTGTCACGTACGTTAAAGATCCCTACCTTGCCTGGAACGGCAAGGGTTCGGCAAAATTCTAAATTTCCAGGCAACAAAGAACTCGCCTCCTGGCTAATGTAGTACCTTCAGGGTGGAGCATTGGAAATATAAATGCACGGTCATGGTAGTTCATGCTCCAATGTGGTGCTAACCATGGCGGTCCTGGTTCTACCATGGCAACCACCATGGCAAGATTCCAATATGGTGGCCGCCACGGCGGCCCCCGGATCTACCATGGCGGTCCCGTTCTAGAATGGTGGCTGCCATGGTGGTCACTATGGTGGCTCCCGGTTCTAACATGGTGGCCGCGATGGCGGCTATGCCTCCAACATAGTGGGATCAAAACAAGACAATCAAGTTCAGTTAAATTGTTGCAATTAGTTTTTGATATCTCCGTTGTGGTGTGTTTGTTTTAATTAATCACTATTAAGTCTATTTAATGACTTGCATTTATAAAGTGACCTTGGATTTAATATTGGGGGGGGCATAATATAAATACAGGAACGCGCTACAGTCAATCATTCTATAGAACGTCTAACGGGCATATGTATGCCATATTGCTGCTCTTCTCGGATTTATAAGGATGTCGCGTAATGACTGTGATTATGGAAGGTCTGCATGAGTGCAAGATTGTATTCGACGTATCAACAAGGTGATTGCACATGTGAAATCTGTTTGTGTAATGCAGAAGCTGTTAGCTTTATTGGTGAATATCAAGACCATGCGATTACAATTTAAAGTAGCTCAGAAAAAGGAGCAGGGCATACAACTAAAAAGAAAACGGCAATAACGCAAGTGCATTGGGAGGACTCTGTATCAGCTTTCAAAGGACGTATAGGGTATTCAATGCTCATGTCAACACTCATACCCAGAACCCACTGTGTCCCTCTCATAAAAAGGAAGGCATATCATTCTTTTAAATACTTTTAAGCTCTCTCATTGGTCGCGACGTGAATAGGGCGTAAGTAATGTAGGTTTGAACTAGAAAAGTGAAAGGCTGTCCATGATGGCGCAACGTGAGCTTCGAATAAATGACCTTAAAGGGTACCAAAATGACCAGAATGGACCTTAAATTTTTCCGTAAGAAAATACATATAAAAATTTCACTTTTTGGGCTAGAACTAACGTAGCTTATTTACTTCCACAACTTGAGGAGTAATATAGCTTATCTACTTGTGGAAGCTTTCAAAAATTTAGAAGAGATATTCACTGAAAGTGTTGCCGTTTCTACCAATAACCAAAGCCAAAGAAAGTGAGTGTTTTGCGAAACTTCAAAACTAAAAAACAGTGGATATTAGGTCTTTCTATTATGCAGCAAATTTATTGAATCCTGTTTTTGCAGGTAAGACACTTAGTAGCGAAGAGCATCTACAGACAAAGCAGTACATAAATAATATTTTAACAAATCATCGGAAATTTATTGATAAAAAAAGAGATAATTTTTAAACACTTGCTACGTTCAAAAACCTGCAAACAATTTTTCCTGCATTTATTTTTAAAACGCCCTAAAATTCCTCAACAAGCTGGATTTATCGCCATTTGAATTAGTGGTATTTAATAAAATTTCTCAAGTAATTACTCTATACCAAAGTTTGCCATATAAAATCAAACAGCTGCTTAAGAAACATTGCGTTACAAAGTAGTTGCAATATTTCCTAGCACCTGCAGGGATTACATTTTAATTAAAAGCTGCATGTAAATGCACAGCTTTCTTCTAAAAGATAAGACCACTCCCCACCTGCCTACATCTGCTTACAATAGACTTGTTATCTGGTATTCTGCAGCTGTTAAGATGTTACAAAGTAACAAGATTGTTTTCCTTTGTCTAAAAATCTTTTGATAATTGCGTTATCTGCCTGTTGGCAAGCTGCTACAATATGTATTTTGGCAGCTGTTGTCTGGGAATTCTGCAGACTTGATTTTTCGGCGATATCTTTGAAAGTCAAATACACTACCCCGATACATGATTCTGTCCTTATAAAATAGACACCGTGCTTAGAAAGAGACCATTAAAGACAACATCTTCTTACCGAAGATACGTGTTGTAAACTCACGCTACTAAAATGTTTTTTTTTGTGCTAGTGTAAGTGAAGTTGGTGGTTCCAGCTTGCAGCCAATAAAATAATGCAGTCGCATTTTTCCATCCACAACATGATACGAAACCAAATAGTTCAAGGTACAGTTTTCTTTTATGCAGCTGTGAAGGATAGACATTTTATTTGCTGCTACTCATGATTATCCATTTAATTACCAACACCACGTTACCAAACACATTCACAATGCACGAGCGACGATGTAATAATCATTCTTTAAATTAAAAATTAATTATTCAAAGTTTGTGTTAGAGTCCGTTTTACTGTTTCTTTTGTCTTTTTGTATAAAGTTTAACGAAAAGAACTTATGCATCAATTTAAAAGTAGTTAATATTTGATTAATTTAAGTTAGGGTGTCTAATTTTAAGGTTATACTATTTCTTGAGAAGATGCACTTCACAATGCAGCATGTATAGATAACTTATGTATATATCTTTTCCCGAAGTACTGTATAATTTATGTTTTATTTTCTTTTGTATGTATTTAAGGTGAACCATTAAGTAAGTATTTAGATTATAAGGTGTTATATATTTTGCTTACCAATTTTATATGCTTATGTTATGACGCTTTATTTACTAGCACGTAACAAACTATTACGCAACTTATTTGTTTTATTGTTTTGTAAATAGTCTTTCGCGATTGGTTGTTAACAATATAGTTTTACAGAGGTTTCCAATGTGTTTTTTCTATTTCACCCACGCCCTTCTCCAACGTTTTTGAGCTAGCCCAAATTCTACCATTCTGTCCCCGTTCTGTTGCGGTATTCGGCGTAAACATTTCTTTACTTACTTTTACTGTTTTCTTTTGTGTTTGCGCGGAATACCGTAACAGACTTAGCCAAGTACTGCGCTAAAGCAGATATATGATCACTGGAGTTTATTTTGCTTTTAGTTAAAACTGTGGACTGTATTAGTTGGTGCAAGGTTTTTGTTCCAAAACCAATTTAAAAGATTTGGCTGTTGCCATATTGGACATGCAGTTGTCTTCCGCTGCAACTGAACGTAGTTTTAGTACGTATTCGTTTATACTTTCCAAAAAAAGAAATAGGTTTACAACGGAAGGAACTGGCATGCTAATGTACATAACTCATAATACTAAATTAACGAATTCAAAATATAAAACTAAGAGTACTAAGATTAAGACAATTATTCCAACACCGAATTTGGATTCAACTAATATAACTGCTATCTCAGATTTCAATTCTGTTGTCTTGGATGATGATAGGGCTATTGCTACCACAGTTACTACAAGTCAAAAAATGTTCAGAATAAAGAAAGTCAGAGCCAGATGATTATGAAGAGCAAGAAACAAGCTATGATAGTGAACTCACTGTTCACAACACAAATTTTAGTGTTGGTTCAGAAGAATATTTAGATTTAAAATGTTTAAAAGTTTGTAACAATGTGTTTGTTTTTTTTAATATTATTCACTTTGAATAAAAATATTAAAATTTAAAAAGTTTTATTTAGCAAATACGTAACTAAGAACAAGCAATATTTTTAACATTTCTTTTTAATTTGAACAATAATTTAAAAATATAGAAATTACAAGTTTCCTAATATTTCCAAAAATTGCAGAAAGTTTCCGAAATATTCGCAACATATAAATATTTTGGAAATTTTACATCACAATATATATATATATATATATATATATATATTCTCATAAAAATTATAGGTTAAGAAGGATAGATAGGTCTAGATAATAAATTTTTAACGACTCTGTATATAGGGAATAGGAACAAATTATTTACGCGCCAAATTAATTAGTTGTGACTTTGAAAACGGACGGATACTAACATATTTTTGTATTTCTAAATCACAATGTTAAATTTGCATAACGTGTAGAAGCTTTAGAGTACATGAAAACTCAAGGATACGCATAATTAGCTTTAATATTTTTAATCAAGCGCATCGGATAATAAACGGAGCTTTTGGGTATAGAAAATCAATAATTTAAACGCATATTTCCATTTAACTTAACTAAACGTTCGTTTATACAAATCCTAAGAAACTCTAAAACTTGGAAATATAATTTCAAACGGACAGTTTGCTTCATAGAAACACCTGATAGTTAAAATAACAAGTTCAAATAACTGAAATGAACATTGGGACAGAATTCTGTAGAATTGTATTTAACAGTCGATGTACAAGCTATTAAAATAACAAATGCTTTGAAGGCAAAGTAAGACGGAATATCGATCGTGTAAAACAGACAGAGAGCACGTATAATAAAACGTTGGTTAAAATACTCGTCTAAAGTACGCGGTAGGTTTGGAGGTCAACCACAATATTGATTTTCTGTTGCTTGAGTAGGATTTTAAAAGAGACAGTAAATATGGGTTAAACGAGGAAAGGTAGCTAGGAGTTGGTCGTTAAAAATGGGGGAAAGGAATATGGTTGGTCGAATGCTAGAAATTTTAAGAAGCTCGCGACGGTTATATGTTGTTGAGCAGTTTTCAATGTAAAAGCACGGTGGACTGGGAATTTTCGGATGTAGAAGTTCGTTACGTACAAAATTTGTAGAATCTGTTTTGATAAAATAGCTTTTCGGCGGAAATACGGTCCATTAGGGGTGTACAAAATCATACAAATAGACTAGGAGAGGTAGTAAAGCTCTCTTACTTTTTACTGATTCTCGTACGTCGCTTATTCGTTGACTTATAATACAACATCCTAATTTAAAAGTGTGTAAAACGCTGTTAGTAACATTCATCGATGGTTTATTAAAAATGTGATTTGCACAAGTGAGTGCTGGCTAATAGACGGTGCTGTCACTACAAGCAACGAACTAATGCAAGGATGGTACTAGAGTAAGCGAGTTGAGAAGTGTTTAAAACAAGAATGCGTGAAGTTTAGTAATTGCGGAAGGTTAAGCTTGGTCGGGACAATTATCGGGGTAGAAACACTGAAGGCGGTTGCAGGGATTTGGATAGCGAGTGAAAATGGGTTGGATATATGTATAACAACGAAGTGTATGGGTACAACGACGAGGGTTTTGGAACACATCTTCAGAGGTGATAATGGAAAGAGCCTACTCCAGGTAACGTAATTAATTTCTCTTGCTTTTGCTTGAACATTTGTGCTGGTATTTTGTGCTTGAGAGATTTGACTTATTGGGAGTGTATTTTATTACCATAAAAACTCATTTGAAGGGGTATAAGTAAAGGACAATTGATATTTATTATTTAAAAATGTTAATAAATGACGTAAAAATTTTTTTGTAAGGAGTAAACGAGTCTTTAAGTTTCTTTTAAACAAAGGTGCGATATTTCTAAGCATTTAGACTCTCCATAGACCAGAATAAAAGTCAATTTAGGGTTGCACGACGGGCTCATCTACTCGTCTAAAATAAAATTTTTGAAATAAATAGAAATCATGAAATTTTAAAAAGTTTAAGGATTGAGATGGTAACATGTTTTTGAAAATGTATATACAAATGTGAAAACATTTTCTTGGTAATGGAAACTTTTTAATATGTGTAAATAAAAAGGTTGTATGTGTTGTTGCATTATTTGAGTGATAGTTTCATTTGACTGTATTTGTGAGAAAGAATGAACGTAGGATGGTAGGTATCCAAGAAGAAGCAAATTTTAGAGCTAGCCGGGGTGTGCAGAAATAAAGAGGCATTCCAGAGGTATTTGTTTTTTTTATTTATTTTTTTTTCAGAAAATATTTATGACGGCCCAATTTGTGGGGCGAGAATCGAGTTTAGAGGAAATCCACTGCAATATATATATATATATATATATATATATACAAAGACAAGTTATTTGCAGTCCGCAATATATATATATTTATATATATATATTTATATATATATAAAAGGTAGTTAGTTACACAAACCTACCGCGTACTTTAGACGAGTATCTTAACTAACGTTTTATTATACGTGTTCTCTGTCGGTTTTACACGATCGATATTCCGTCTTACGATATATATATATATATATATATATATATATATATATTGCTGTGGATTGTCCTTAAATCGAGCCTCAGCGTTGGGCTGTCCTAAAATCTTTTCGTAAAAAGATTTAAAAAAATCTTACAATACCTCTGTAACGCCTCCTTTTATTTCTGCATACCACGGCTAGCTCTAAAATCTGCTTCTTCATAGATACTTACCATCCTAAGTTCGCTCTTTCTCACATATACTGCCAAATCAAATTACCACTTAAATAATGCAACGAAACATACAACTTCTATTCATATAAATTAAAAATTTCCATTACCAAGTAAATATTTACACATTCGGATATACCGCCTCATAAAATATTACAATCTCAATCATTACATTCTTTTAAAATTTCATGACATTAATTTATTTCGGGAGTTTTTGTTTTATATGAGTAGATGGGCCCATCTGGAAACCCTAAATTGACTTTTACTCTGGTCTATGGTGAGCTCAGTATAAACCCAGTTACTCTAAATGGCTAAATACATCGCATCTTTGTTTAAAACAACCTTAAGGACCCGTTTACTCTTTACATCAAATTTCTGTCATTTATTTACACTTTTAAATACTAAATACAAATTGCCCTTTACATATACCCTTCAAATGAACTTTTATATTCATAAAATACACACCCATTGTGTCAAATCACTCTAGCACAAAATAACGTCACGAAATGTTCAAGCAAAAGCAATAGAAATTAATTTCGTTACCTGGAGTAAGCTTTTTCCATCGTTACCTCTAAAGATGTCTATAGAACCTCATCGTTGCTTCTATACACCTCTCTGCTATATGTAGATCAAACCCATTTCCACTCGTTATCCAAGTCTCTGCAGACGCTTTCAATGTTTCTACCCAGATAATTGTCCAGACCAAGTTAATCACTTTTCCCATTTACCAAACAACAAGCATCCTCGTTCCACTAATTTCTCAGCACGCTTACCTTAGTAACATCCCTCGTTAGTTCGTTGAATGTAGCTACAGCACCGTCTACTAAATAGCATCCGCTTGTGCAATTCACACTTTTATTTACCTCTCGACGGACTGTACTAACACCGTTATAAAATTTTACATTACAATGTTACCGTAAAATCTAAGCGAAGTCAAAGGAATAATCGAAGTAAGAGAGATCTTTACTGCGTCTCCTAGTGTATTTATATCTGTCCATACACCCCTCTTGTACCCTGTTTCAGTCGAAAAGCTCCTTTACCGTAACCAATTCTAAAAATTTTGTACATAACGAACTTGTAAAACTGAGAATTCTCAACCCATCGTCGCTTTAGCCCGTAAACTGGCCAACAAAATACAACAATCGCGATCTTCTTGAAAATTTCTAGCACTCAAACAATCACACACATTTCTTTCATTCTTATGTCCAGCCTTCCACTATCTTACCTTCTCTAACACATATTCGTTGTCTCTTTTACAATCTCACTCAAGCAACATAAAATCGATATTGTGGTTGACCTCTAAACTTGTCGCGTACTTTAAACGAGTGTTTTACCCAACGTCTATTATATGTGATCTCTGTCTGCTTTACACTATCGATATTTCGTCTCACTTTGCTTTCAAACCACCTGTTGTTTCCGTAGCTTTTGTATCGACCGTTACCTAAATTTCTACAGAATTATATTCCAACGTTCATTTTATGTTTCTTGAACTTGTTTATTTATTTGTCAGGCTTTTCTATGAAGCAACTGTCCGTTTGAAATCGTAGTTTAACTTATAGAATTTCTTAGGATTTGCATTTAACGAACGCTTTGTTTAGTTAAATAGAAAATATGCATTTACATTATTGATGTTATATACCCAAAAGCTCTCTTTATTATCTGATGTACTTGATTTACAACTTTTTAAAATATTAAAGCTAATTACATTCGTTCCTTGAGTTTCACGTACTACAAAGCTTCTACACGTTATGCAAATTTAACATTCCGTTTTATAAATACAAAAGTATGCTATTATCCGTCCGTTTTCAATATCAAAACTAATTAATTTGGTGCGTAAATAAATTGTTCCTATTTCCTATATACACGGTCGTTACAAATTCATTCTCTAGACCTATCTATCCCTCTTAACCTATAACACGACAATATATATATATATATATATATATATATATATATATATATTGAAATTACAATCTTCTGCAACATATTCAATACTTTTTTTTTATTTTTAGAACAAGAAGTAAACCTATTCGAATTGTTCGACGTAGGTGACTTTATTCCACCCTTCATGTACGACGCGATGGGAGTATGGATTACAGAAGCGGTTCTAAACAATACAAGCGTTCAGAACCTTCTAAAATCAGATGCCCGCTTTGATTTAATAATAATGGAACAATTTTTAAATGAAGCATTTAGAGGCTTTTGCTATCACTACAAAGCACCATGTGTACTTATGAGTACAATAGGATCAAATAGGTGGACAAATGCACAAATGGGCAACCCTGCACCACTATCATACGTTCCTGAAATGTTGCTGAGCATGTCGAGCAACATGACATTTTTCCAGAGAATGTATAATACTTTGGTATACACTGCCTCAGAATTATTTACACATCTTTATACATTTCGCAAGCATGAACAGCTTTTACACCAATATTTTCCAGGAGCTCCACCACTGTACGATTTGTACTACAACACATCTTTAATGCTTCTTAACTCTCATGTTAGTGTAAATGCTCCAGTGCCACACGTCCCAAATATGATTGAAATCGGAGGATTTCACTTGGTGCCTCCCAAAGAACTTCCCCAGGATTTGCAAGAATACTTGGATAACGCAAGGGAAGGTGTTGTTTATTTCAGCATGGGATCCCATTTAAAGAGTAAGGATTTACCAAAACCCAAGTTAAACGATGTTCTATATTCGTTGAGCAAACTGAAGCAAAAAGTTTTGTGGAAATGGGAAGATGATGACCTTCCTAATCGGCCGAAAAATGTTAATATTTCTTCGTGGTTTCCTCAACAAGATCTTTTAGGTAAGTGGTATTGTACTATCATACCTAATTTGTTTAAGAGTTGAGTTCGTATCTGAAGAAAATCTTTAACTCTGAAGCAAAGGTATAAGTTTATTTGGTATATTTAAATTGTCACCTTTGTATAATCAAACATAGTGTAACGATACGCCGTACTACTTTGTGGAGTAGTTCTGCATTTTCTAAAATGGTAGATCACAGATTAATATTCGTACACCAACAACAAGTCTTTTATCGACTGTGCATATTTAAACAATGTAATAGTCGAAATTGCTAATCATCTCAAGACAGAATAAGTGGCGTTACAACAGAAGCTGATACTTGATGTTCGCCGGCGAATTCATGATCTTTAAGAACTGCTACTAAACTGTTTCACTTTGTTTAAGGATTTGTGATTGTTTGAAATGTGACTTATAAATAAAAGTTTGTTACAGCAGTAGCAACGTAGCGAATTTTTTACGTTCAATTTCGTACTACTAAATTTTCTTACAGAATTATAATTAAGTGCTTGGATACATGTTTTTGGCAATTCTAAATTTGTAATACTTCTAAACTAGGCAATACACTATTTGAAGTCTGGCTTTCATTCATCAAACTACGCTTGGTTGCTTATTGATAATAAAAGTCCTCTATCTAACACCTGTTTTGTAATCAGGTTTGAAAGAATGCTGTTACCTAAAACTGATAAAAGGTCAATACTGGCATTGTTTGTGCTTTAGAAGTGAATACACAATTATTCCTTAGTAACATTTTCTAAAAAATTTTAAAAGAGCCAGTTACATAAACCCTTTTTAAAATACATTCCTCCTGGTGTAACTATGGTATGTATGTATGGTATTGAAGACTACCTAACATATTCTGTTATAGTTCTTTTATCATAGGATGAAACCAATTCCTTTCTAGAAGTTTAAAATTTTTACTGTGTTGCGCCTTTTTTGGCTTTACATTTTATTTTAATATCTAAGTTTAGGGATTTTTTAACCCAGCATGGAAAAATTTTTCTTTCTCATCCTTAAATTTTTACATGTAAGTTTTACGATTATAGTTTCCCACGCATTTTAGGACATTAGCTCATTTTTACATGGTACACTATTTACTGTCGCATTTCTTTTGTAAAGTATAGTTAAAGCAGGTAACGACGTCAATTCTGCACGTAACATACCTTATTTAGATGAGTTTTCTTGAATTTACAAGGTGCACATTAATTATTATTTTGAATGTAACTAACTTACAGACTATGACTACTATACTTTTCTTACGAATGCTATTAATCAAATAATAACTATATACAAATCACATTCCACTAATACCGCAACTTTTAACCTTGCTACAACGTTCTCAATTATAATAATTTGTTCTAAGATTTTAAATTGTACACCAGAAGAATAGCGTTTACATTTTATGATCTGCTTGTCTGAATGTTTTGAATTACTTTTGGATAATTTTTGTCAGGAATTGATAGTTTAATAAAATGTTCTATTTTGTACTCCACCGATTCTATATTCCGTGTTCTATTTGTGTTATTTTGTTGTACAGGGGTAATATTAGGTAGAATATTATTTTCGTTCTTAGATAGATAGATACATAGATAAATTAATTTATTGTTGTTGACTATACCTAGACCAGAGCCCCTTCTAGTAGTACATTTTGTTATTAGGAGAAGGTGGAGCAAGACGGGATAGAGAAGCAAGACTAACCCCTGTTAGTTCGTAATCGTAATACGTCAAACGTTTAACCTGCCACAACGTAGGGGCGAAAATTTCTCACCTCTCATTGACTTAAACGTCGTTGACGGAGTAGGTGGCATTGCCAAGTAAAGTTTTCATTATCATCATTAGGTCTTCAGTCCTAGAACTAGTTAGACGCGTACTCTCATTGTTTCCTATTCGGAACTAACCTACACATTTCCCTGAAATTTGCACAGTCTGCATCTATCCTATTTTGATCTAGGTCTACATCTACCTCCTTTTTCTTATCTCTGCTTATAATATATCCCATTATATTCCCTAAAAAAGCTTTAGAACGTATTCTGCCCTTCTATTTCTCCTATTTTAATCCACAGATATTTTTGTTCCCCTACTATTTCTATAACCTATTTGTTATTAACTTTGTCTGTCCATGCTATCATCCTCATTCATCTGAAACACAGCATTCCAAAAGGCTGCTACCGTTTTTCTGTCTGCTTATCTTACTGCCCGTATTTCATAGGTCTACTGTGCTGTGCTCCACACATATGTTTTCAACAATTTTCTTTTCCTCTTGTTTCTATGTTTGTTGTCTTTCATCATAGGCGCTGTTCTTTCTTGTTAGATGCAGTTCGGTCGCTTTCTATTGTTTTACAATTATATATCCTATTTCTCCGACATTCAGTGGTTGTGAAGGAGGGAGGCGTCGCCGTGGATCAATGTAGTAAGCGTAAGACTACGGATCCCAAAGTCCTGGGTTCAATTCCCGACACGGTCGACTGCTTGAAAAATGACAGATGAGCATTTTTCACAAAAATTAACCCCTCGTTCGGATGAGAGGTTAAATGGAGGTCCCGTGTGTGAGTGTTGTCACGCACGTTAAAGATCTCTACCTTGCCTGGAATGGCAAGGGTTCGGCAAAATTCTAAATTACCAGGCAATAAAAAACTCGCCTCCTGGCCAATGTAGTACCTTCTGGTGGAGCATTGGAAATATAAATGCACGGTTGTGAAGGAGGGAGCGGCTCCGTGGCGTAGTAGTATGTGTGTGACTACTACGTCCAAGGTCCTGGGTTCGAATCCCAACACTGTCCGCTTGAAAAATGTTAGGCGAAGATTTTTCACAAAAATACACCCTCCTTCGGATGAGAGGTAAAATAGAGGTCCCGTTTGTGACTGTTGTCACGCACGTTAAAGATTTCTACCTTGCTTGGAACAGCAAGGGTTTGCAAAATTCCAAATTTTCCAGGTAAAAAAAAAACTCGCTTCCTGGCCAATGTAGTACCTTCAGGTGGAGCATTGAAAAATCACATGTAAGGTTGTGAAGGAAGGTAAGCAGCCTGTGGCTGCCAAATTCCCCCAGCACTTGAACATTGCCGATTTAATATATTTTCCAATATATCTTTTCGCACAGTCAACATTAGTTGCAAATATTTCACAACCAACACCTAGGGGTTTATAATAATCTTCAGATTTATCTGCGATTATTTTTTGGTCATTAGATTTTCTGTCTTAAACTGGTTGGACACGTACCTGCACTTATTTATATTCGGAGCTAGCCTACACAATTCCTTGAAATTCTCACGCAGCGTATATACAACTCGGTTCCCCTTCCGTTGTTTTATAATTTTGGCCCTATTTCACCAAAATTCAGTGAAGACGGTTAAGCAGCCTGTGACTGCCAAGATCCTTTAACACTTAAACATGTGCCGAATTAATAGTTTTCCAGTAAATCCTTTCACACAGTTAACATTATTTGAGAATATTGCCCAACCAATACTTGTATTTGCTTATAATAATCATCATGTTTAAGTACAGTTACATTCTTCGTCATTAGTTTATCCATCTTATTACACTTATATTGGTGATACATTTATATGGTGATGGTTCTTAAAAGTCGGTAATACAGTTAAAAGCCGATAATACAGTTACCCAAGTTCATAAGATACATCGCGCAAGCGCAATGAATAAAGCGAGTGACGCCTCTAGCGGAGGGCAGCGCGAACCCCTTTTACAGGTTTCGCGTGGCCAACTACCATGACGTCATCATTACCCCAAATTGCGCCATAATCGGAAATATAAAAAATTAAACAAAAGTTCATATTCGTGAACAAATTAAACACGGTATTACTTACCCCGGAAATCCGAACGTTCTGCGGGGTTGAACCAAAGTTGGCCTCTATCAGGGTTCCTCAGGGCTCCATCTCGGAGTAATCAAAGATGGTGACTCATCATCTCAGGTCGTGGAGTCCGATTCGCCTAAGGTTGCAAATTACCTACCTATGCAGGGATCGGATTAGGAACAAGATAAAGGTCGACAAACAAAAGATAATTAACAAAGGAAATCTACAGGTAAAGCTACGATACGATACCTCAAAGCGACCACTTCACTCGAAGAACCAAGGCAAAAGGCCACGTTTCAGAGCGTCACCAAAACCTCTCACCACATTGTCCCCACTCTTTGTCTTTTTCACGTCCGCACGAAGTTATTCGTCTACCCCTCTAGTGTCGCACGATCTGCGCAAACTCACTGTGACGAATCGGAAGTACACGCCTAGTCTATTTAAAATTCCTGCGCACCGCGTCTTTTGAAATTATGGCGCGAAACTCCCGTACATCAAAACTTAACCTAGAAACAATGTTTAAGTGCCAATTTGGATTGGCACGTAACAATCTTGGGACTGGTTGGATGCGTACCTCCATTGATTTCTATTCGAGCTAACCTACACATTTCCCTAAAATTCCTATAGCCTACATCTTTCACTATCTGTGTGCAGTAGTCTAACGTAGGTTTACCTCTACTTCTCTTTTTTCCTATATCTGCTTCTAATATATTCCGCACTATTCTCTCATGCCGTAGTATGTGGCCTATCATTCTCTCTCCTATTTTTTACCGTTTTCCACATATTTCTTTCTTTCCCTACCATTGTTAGTACATCTTCGTTCTTAACTTTGTCTCTCCATGATATCTTCATCATACGTCTGTAGCACCACATTTCAAAGGCTTCTACCTTTTTCTTCTCCGCTTATCCTACTATCCAGGCTTCACAGCTGTACAGTGCTGTGCCCCATACATTTGTTTTAAGCAATCTTTTCCTTGTTTCTATGTTTGTGGTCTTTGAGCACAGTAGTTGCTTTTTCTTGTTAAATGTAGCACGGCCTTGTGCTAATCTTTGTTTTATATCTTTTGCGCGTCCCCCATCTTGCGTTATTTGGCTTCCTAGGCAGCAGAAATCCTTAACCTCTTGTAAATTTTTGTTATTTAATTGTATTCTTGTTTTTGAAATATTTTCTCCTCCTTTGCATACTAGTACTTTAGTTTTGTTTTTGTTAATTTGCATACCGTATCTCTCTGTTAGAACCGTTTCCATTTCATTAAGAGCGGCTTTTAACTCTTCCTTGCTAGATGCTAATACCACAATATCATCTCCAAATCTAAGCATATCAATCTTCTGTCCCTACGTAGTAATTCCAAATGTCTTCTCGCATTTAACAGTATTCATTGCTTCTTCAAGGTACAAGTTAAAAATTAATGGGGATAAGGCACATCCCTGTCTCATCCCTTTCCTGCTCTAATTCTATATCGCTGTTTGCTCGTTGTATAAGCTATATACTATCCGTTCTTTTTGAGTATTTCGAACATTTTTTTCCATTTTACATTGTCGAATGCTTTTGCCAGATCTACAAACCTTATATACACGCTTTTCCCTTTTTCTATTGTTTCATCCATTATAACCCTCAGGGCTAAAATAGCCTCCCCTGTTCCCCTGTTTCCCCTAAACCCAAATTCATCTTCTTCTAGTACTTCTTCAGCTCTTTTTTCATTCATCTTTGTACAACTCTAGTTTATATTTTTGACACATCTACTGTTAAACTTATTGTTCGAAAATTTTCACATCTATCCGCACTTTTCTTTTTTGGTATAGTTACTATGATGTTACGTTTGAAATCTTTGGGTATCTCGCCTGTCTCGTACATATAGCTTATAAGTTAGAAGAGACGTTCTGTTACTGCTTGTCCAGCGGTTTTTAGAGTTTTTGCTTGCACCTTATTTGTACCCGGCACCTCACCATTTTTCAGACCTTTTAATGCTAATTCAAACTCGTCTCTAAGTATAGGATATCTCAAGTCATCAATTTCAATGTTTGATTCCTGTTCTAATGCTGATAGTTCCTCTCCTGCATATAAAATTCCTATATATTCTTGCCATCTATCCACTTACTCTACATTTTCTATAATGACGTTTCCTCGCGCATCCTTTGTATTTTTACTATACGGTTTTATATCCCTAAAATTGATTCTAATTAGTTTGTATGCTTCATTGCTTCATCTGTCTTTTTTATTTCCACCTTAGTTGGTACCTCTTTCCACTTTTCATCAATCTATGGTCCTTTACCTTTCCTGCATCTGCGATTAATTTCCCATTTAAGGCTTTGTATCTCTTTTTTCCTGTTTCGTCTAATTTATTTTTGTATTTTCGTCTTTCTTCTATTAAATTTAGGATATCCTTTGTTATCCGTGGTTTCTTATTTTATTTTTGTGTATACCCCAGAATATCTCTGGCCGCCATGTCTAAGCTGGATTTATTGTTATTCCATTCTGATTCCACTTCCGTGGTATCAAAAATTTTTCCTATGTCTTTTAGCAAGTCGTTTGACTTTTTCTCAAACTTTTCGTTTTAGTTTCTTAAAGTCAATTGTCTTTTTCCGTTTCTTTTTTCTTTCAATTTTTAAATTTATGAATGGCCTTCATAATTACGATGACAACTTCGTTGTGGTCAGTGTCTATATCTGCTTCTAGGCCTCTTCTACAGTCTCTCACTTGATTCCTAAACCGTTGTCAAAAAGGAATGTAATCTATTTGATATCTCCCTATGTCTCCTAGCAAATTCTACGTCTATCGTTTTTTAGCAGTTGGCTATTAGTTTGAACTGCAATGTATCCTGAACCCGTATTTTTAAGATAATCTAATTCATACCAACTATTTTTAACAAATAGGTGAATGTGCAATGTTTAGTTTTAGATGAACTGTTCACAAAATTTATTCAGAATTTGTATTTTTTAGCTCACCCTAATATTAAATTGTTCATTACACATGGTGGATTGTTAAGCACATTCGAGGCAATATATCACGGGATACCTCTAGTTGGCATACCAATTTTTGGTGATCAACGTATGAACATGGCAAACTCCGAACATGCAGGCTTTGCAAAAAGTGTACCATATCGCACGCTTACCGAAGAGACGTTATCTAACGCCTTAAGGGAGGTTTTAGAAAATCCAAAGTAAGTTTATAGTAAATTACTCTTTCATGTTATATTATAAATATTTAGGTACGCGCGGAATGCTAAAACAAGATCCAAAGTGTTGCACGATCAGCCCATTAAGCCGCTTGATAACGCAGTTTATTGGGTGGAATATGTTCTCAGGCATCGAGGAGCACCACATTTGCGAACTGCAGCAGTAAATCTGGCATGGTATCAATATTTCTTGCTAGATGTTATAGCTTTTAGTTTGTTTGTATTATTTTTAACGCTATTTATTTTATATAAGTTAATTCGAGCCGTATGTTGTAAGAAACGTACTAGCACAAGCATTACAGAAAGCAAGAAGGTTGATTAGTGACAAGGTTGTTTTCATGGTATTATAATTAACGTCCAGTCTAGTATTTTTGTCCATTTTTGTAATTAATGTAAATAATTAAAAAGTTTTTTTAATGGTTTGTTTAGATACTCATAATTATACCTCTCATTTTCTAACAATTGTTGGATTTCCTAAGACTTCAAGAGTTTCGCGACTTTATACATACACAGATTTATATTTTTGCTGCATAAGCGCCTGTGAAGTTAGCACAACAGTAGGGGATAGGGCCGGTTCTGGGACATCCACCGATTCTCCCGATCCACCGATCCTTCTCCACCCGATCTACATCCTGCTAATTCATATCTAACCTAGGTTTTAGATGTAAATTCCCATAAGGAGGATCTGCTAAGTCTTACTTTAAAGGGATTTCCTCCTTGTGGGGAGGGATTTCCTCCCTCCTCTTTGTGTGAGTGAAATTTTTCCTTGTGGAGGGGGATTTCCTTCTTGCTTTGTTTTTATCCCCACCATCCCTACCCTAAAAAATCTAACCTAACCCCTAAATTTTAGGACCAACGCTTATAACCATCATATAGGTAAAATCACCACTTCGCTATGCTCTAGGTTACCTAGTTTCGGCTACCTTTCCAAAGTTGTGGTGACGTCATAGCTTTTTATAAATAAAGAGCAATGTAATACTATTCTAAAATTTTTATTCTGACATTATACTTAACAAAATTTAAAAATATTTAATGCCAAGCATGGAGCCATTTAAACTTAATTTTAATACAAAGTTATACATAGAAAACAGTCTTTTCTTTATGTATGTTTGGAGTGGTTTTAATATTATTCGCAGCTTAAAATTTAAATCGACACCCAAGTCCTCTATCTCTTTTTCTAACCAATAGTTTGAAACATAAAGACCGTCTAGGTTTTCGAATTGTAAAATGTACCGAAATTTGTCTCTATACATCAAGCCTTTGATTCCACCAACAACCAGATTCATTCTTTCGTATAATTCTTGCAGCTTGTGACAATCTTTTAATCGCGGCTCTCCCACTATATCTTGCATACGTATCTTGTTAGCTTGATCGAGTTCTTCTTGTCGGTATTGGAGGGAATCCTTATTCTCCCACTCACTGTTGTGTAGTTGAATGTCCACCACTTTTGGGAATATATGGTCGTTATAGGTTGTAGGATCCTCGGTTTTACATGATCCGAAAGGTTCTTTACTAGGCAATTATACAATGTTCAGCGAAGCCCCTTTGCGTGTGGTGTACGCCAAGGTTACGAAACCCGTCTATGTTATCTGTTATTTTGAAAAATACCTTTTTAGAATAATCTTTTAAAAAGTATACAGATTTAATACCATCCTTTTCCGCAAGGATGCCTACATAACTAAAAGAGTCTTTCTTACTAACCACAAATGCATACAACTTGTAGAACCTGAATGTATCTAAGTAAACCCATCTGCACATAAAATAATCTTTCAATTCTTCCTCATTTTCTCTAATAAGATGTTGTTTGTCTAACACATCTTTGTATTGTCGCAGTGTTTTCCATGTAGTCCAACTTTCGCTTTTTTGCATCCATTTTCTTTAATTCCAGCTGTCTTTTTCTTCCACTTACAGCGTATGGCGTGCATAATGGGGCAATTTCCTTTAGCGTAAACGGATAGAGTTTATTGCCAATATTTACGCGTTGCATACAACCTTTGGGCAAATGTTAGGCGTATCTATCAATCCCAATTCCGAAATGACTATTTCTGTTGCAATTGTAGAATATGGTGTTGTAGATTGTGTAAAATAAGTACTACCTGCTTTAATGTAGCACTTGTGTAAGATTTTTATTTTATCTTGGCTGTCTTCCTCCCCTACTATCTTCAAATAATTTACACGTAAATAGTTAAAACTAAATGCCGAAAGCACATACTTTATCATTTTTTCCCTTGCCTCTGGTTTTTCGGACAACTTAATTTGCAAGCCCGTCAATTTCTTTGTATTGCCATTTGCCCAATACACGTATTGTTGTAGGTTATTGTACACTAAACAGCAGCTGTTTTGTAGCTTGTCCGATAGCTCACTCCACATTTTGGCAAGTGGTACCGAGTACATTGCGACTTTAAGAAATATAACTTACTATCTTCCAATAAAGTTAAAGTCTTTTAAGGGATTTTACACCTGTGCCGCACTGACATAGATTCCAATTGTACAGTTGTATATTGTCGCTTCCAATCGCGTAATACCATGTACTTTGGCCAAAGTAGACGCAAATGTTTCCCGTAAACGTGCATCTGGACAACGCAAAAATCTAGTATATGATTGCCAGGTTGTTTATTAAAACCGATTGGTCCTTAGCCATGTTAAACAATCGATTCTCACAGTTTTATCGTTGTTAACTATAATATTGCAGTTTTCTTCGTATTCACCTTTGTAGCAAAAGTTATGGTTTGTAGTTAAATAATTATACATCTCCATCTTGCTAAATATACCAGCAAAATCTTAGGTTACATCCATGCCAAAAAGATAGCAGTATTCTTTTTTGAGTCCGTCTAATATATCTGGTTGTTCTTCCAATAAAGTTTCCAACTTGACATCTGCTAGTTCCACTTTGTACGGAACACATATAAGATTTTGGAATTTTTTATTAAAGCTTTCGAGATCTTATTTTCCGATAATTTCTTTTACTCCTGGCCCATCTTGTTAGTGCTTTCCAGAGAAAACGGAAGCTTATCTTTAACACCATGCCTAGCGGAAACACACCGGTCGAACTTTCCTCGTAGATAGCTGTTAAATGCACCACACATTTCTTTTTTTAGGATAAACATCCTTTTGTTTGCAAATGTTTGCTCGGCGTCAGAAAGGTTGCAAATTTTAACCAACATTATATTGTAACAAAATGACTCTCTAATTGGTATGTGTAGTCCACAAGTCAGCATCTGTCCGCCTTTGACATAACAAATATTACCAATATCTGTCACCAGATTATTGTTGCACATATTTTCTGCCAGCAGCCACAATCCAAATCGCTCATTTGTTGGTTTCACTTCATTCCCAAAAAGTTGAGGAACGTTAATCACCTTGGAGACGCTTATGTTTACCGCTCTAGCTACTGCCGAATACTAAATTGAATACGAAAAATCGCCTTTTATGTACCCTACAGAGTGGAGCCGTATATTGCAGAAAATACTCGAATATGTCGGACACCGCTATATCGCTTACATTCTCTTGTTTAGGAACAGTTTTTGCTATCCGATCTAGCTCGGATTTAATCCGACCTCGGTCGGACTGGGCAGGGGTGCGCATCGACATATGTCCGGATATATGTCGGACATATGTAGGATGTATACTGGACATATGTCGGATGTATGTCTAAATTCACCCCCACATATAGGAGCAAGGAGGGTACCCTTCTCACCAGGAGGAAATACCTTTAAAATAAGACTTAGCAGATCCTCCTTAAGGGAATTTACGTCTAAAACCTAGGGTAGATATGAATCGGGAGGTTGTGGATCGGCTGGAGGAGGATCGGGAGGGTCGGTGGATCTGTCCCAGAACCGGCTCAACCCCTACTCACAACATTGTTTGAATTCTTAAAAAACAATGATAGTTCTAGTAGTACTTTGCATAGATCTAGAGTTCCTAACAAAAAATAAGAAGAATTCCGCACTCTTAATATCAAAAAATGAAAATGAAAATATATTTTGCTAACTTCGCGAATCTAGCCTGACACTTCTCCCTCTAAACTAGAAGAGAATAATAAATATTCCAGTTTTTAGCAAGAGTTTCAGTTAGTTATATTCGAGTGCCATATTTGTACACATCATCATCATTAAGTTTTCAGTCCTGGAACCGGTTAGACACGTATTTCGATTGTTTCCTATTCTAGGCTAACCTACACATTTTCCTAAAATTGCCACGGTCTACATTTTCATTATCTGCGTGCAATAGTCTGATCTGGGTCGACATCAACTTCTCATTTTTTCTTATATTTGCTTGTAATATAACCCGCATTATTCTCCAAAAATGCCTTAGAGCGTATCCTGCCAGTCTATTTCTTTTATTTTTTTTCTTTGTTTTCCGCCTATTTGTCATGTTCCTATTTTATAGCCGTACTGTGCTGTGCTCTACACATATGCTTCCAACACTTTTGTCTTTGTTTCTATGTTTTTTTCTTCGAACATAGCCGCTTCTCTTTTTTGGCTAGATGCAGTTCGGTTACCCTTCTATTGTTTTGTAAATATATATCCTATTTTACCGATATTCGGTATCCCCCAACTCTTGAACATTTTCCGAATTAATAGTTTTCCAATAAATCCTTCCGCACAATCAGAATTACCTGAAAATATTGCGAAACCAACACCTGTATTTGTGTATATTACTCATCGGGTTTAAGTGCAATTACTTTTTCGTCATTAGGTTTTTCCGTCTTGTAACCGGTTGGAGGAGTACCTTCACTGGTTTCTATTTTGAGCTCGGTCCTCTTCTATTGTTTTTTCTAGATATATGCCCTTTTTCACTGATATTCAGTGGTATGTGTAGGTGGTTAAGCAACCTGAGGTTACCAAGGTCCCCCAACACAGACATTTACCGAATTAATAGTTTTCCAGTAAATTCCTTTACACAATTAACATTAACTGAGGATATTGCAAAACTAACACCAGCAGTTGTTTGTAATAATCATCAGGTTTAAGTACAATTATTTTTTTCGTCATTAAGTTTTTCATCTTGAAACGTTCCTCCGTTGATGTTCATTCTGAGCTACACATTTCCCTGAAATTCCTACAGTCCACATTTGACTATTTGTGTGCAACAGTCTAATCTAGGTCTACTTCTACCTCTCTTTTTTCTTATTTCTGCTTCTAGTACTGGGTGAATCATATTGAACTTTCTGAATTTACGAGGTCATTGCCCGAACACTGGAGGAAGTGGAAAAGTGGGGATGGCGTCGTCAGAAGCGTCATGACATGCAGTGCTCAATTCGTGGTGGAAGAGTTTATTCAAAATGGTGAATCAGTGATCACAACACAGCGTGCGTTTCGTGTACACTTTGCTTTTAATCGCAACGATCCCATCCCCACTGGACCAAAAATTAGGAATTGGGTAATTAATTTTAGAGCGACATCTTCGGCATTAAAAAGAAAACCAGTAGGCCGAACTAGGACTTCAACGTCAGCAGAAAACGTGGATAGTGTACGGGCTTCAATTCAACGGTCCCTCCCAGCGATCTGTTTGTAAACACGCCGTTTCAGTGGGATTATCTGCCAGTAGCGTCAGAAGAATCCTCCACAGAGACCTTCAATTGCAATCATACAAGATGCAGTTAGTGCAAGAGTTCAGTGACAGAGACCTTGATACACGAAAAAATTTGTGTCGTGACATTCCGCATTTTCACCTAGCCGGAACTGTTAATAAACAACATTTTCTGTATTGGGCAGAGAATAACCCTCGGAAACTTCACCAATGGCCAAACGACAGCCCTCGAGTAGCAGTGTGGTCGCTGTTGGAGATTTCGATGTGTGATCCCTACTTTTTCGAAGAAAGCGGTGAGTTGTAACAGTGACTTCTGCTCGGCATTGTCACATAATTGAAATTTTTGGAAACCAAAAGTGGATGAATTATTGCAAGACCATGAAAAAGAAAACATTTGGTTCCAACAAGATTGTGCTACGCCCCATACATCTCATCGTTTAATGGAACTTTTAAGGCAAATGTTTCCAGGGCGTCTTATGTCTTTGCGAGGTGACATTAGGTGGTCCCCCAATCGCCTAATTTAACCACATCAGATGTTTTCTTTGTGGTTACCTCAAGAAAAGGTGTACAAGCATCGCCCCCGAACTATCGATGAACTGAAGGCTGCGATCACTGAAGAATTAATACTACTCCAGAGTACCGCTTTTGCGAAAACGCCATTGGCACCGGGACTGCTTCACCAGAGCGTGGGAAACGACGCACCGGCTAAGCAACCACAAAACATCGCTCAGCCGGACGAAAGGAATTGGCGCGACTGAGTATAGCCCACCAATGACCTTCTACCAAGGATTCCGTTCACAATACACAAGAAAACCTATAATGCACTGCCGGATACAGGAGCGTCGTCACGTTTGCTCGAGGAGGACCAGATACTCACGGGTAGAACTCTACCTTACCTACGCCATCTAGCCGAAGCAGAGATAGAAATGGCTATCAAAGGAAAGTTCCCCGCATTATTCATCCTCGGACACGTGCCAGACCACGAAACCTTTCCTGGTAGTAGCTAACCTGGCCGAGGCTATCATTCTGGCACAATCCTCACTTTGACGCCAGAAAGTAGTGATGAACCACAAACAACCTATACACTTCAGAGAACACAACCGCCAGACGCTCCACCAGAACCAAAGGGTCGCGCCCGTCACTACCAACAACCCTCCCACGCCAACTGCAACTCATCAGTTTTCGGCAGAATTTTTTCTCGAGTTCAGCAGCCTTCGGAAAAAAGTCCAACCCGTAATCAATGGACTAACACAACCAACTACCAGCCCACCAAAAGCCGCTTGTTACCACTGTGCACCACCCTATGCAGATCACATGTCAATTACGTGGCCTTCGTCGATCTATCAGAACGTGTGCAAGCTGCACAACAAGAAAGTAATGCCATTGGACGGATTACCCATGAGGTGTCCTTTCGACCGCAACTGCTTCGTCCGGAAGAACTCCACCGCCCAGCAGTAGACAACCACGGAGAAATCCGACGACGCCGCATCTGACGAATACAAGAACGCGACCGCCGCTACAGGACCAAGTATGCTGACGACGAGAACCCCGCTTTATTCTCGCGCTGCACTATGGTTATGATCCGAAATCACCCGTCATCCAAGAGTTGGTTCAAGACAAAATGGACCGGACCTCATCCAATCTCAAGAAGAGCCGGATCCAAGAGTTACCGAGTTCGACTTGAACTGGGAGACATATAGATCCACACTAAAGACATACGACTTGCAGCCACTAGAACACAACCACCATGCATCAACCTACCTGTACGACACCCTTCAGTGGGGGATATGATACCGTATATCAAACCACACATGCTGGAAACAGAAAAAATGCACGAAAACACCGGAAAGACCCAGGAAAACTACCACCTTCAAATCCTACATTTCTATTGGACACTCGTTCGACTAAGATACCACCTACATACCAAACCAATAGGGAAAAGAGTATAAAAGGAGCTCTGTGTTCCATAATCAGGCATTCTTTTGGAGCTCTTAGTAGCTTAAGGGATCAACTAGCAAAGCTGTCCTATAGCTTGTCATTTTCTACAACAGTAGCGGCCCTGCTGTGTAGCCCGCTAGCACCGACACCGTCAACAAGTGGTGCACTGCATCACGACACCGGCGCCTTAACGAGTGGTGCGTTGCATCACGACGTCCACGTCTCCTACGTCCATGCCTTAGCCAGAAGTGCTTAAATCATAGCCTGCTGACACCGACGCCTCGACGAGTGGTGCGCTGCATTACAACGACGACGCCTTAATAAGTGGTGCGCTGCATCACGACGCCGATGCTTCCTACGTCCACACCTTAGCCAGCACTGCTTCAATCATAGTCTACTGATGCCGTACCCTGAATGAATAGTAGGCTGCACCACGACGCCGACGCCTCCCACACTCGCCGCCTGTAGTAAGCCACGACGCCTTTCAAATTTCACCAACCAGTCTCTTCGTAGAGTTTGATAAAGAATATATATATATATATATATATATATATATATATATATATTAACAGTTATAAGATGAAATGAAAACCCAACCTTTATGTAAAGTTGAATTGACATTTCAAATCGAACTGGTAATTGAAAACCGCTAAAAGAACAGCCACAACAGGATTTGAACCTGCGACCATTGATTTGCCGGATCAACGCTCTACCAACTGAGCTATGCAGCTGATTGGCTAGACTGTGTTAAATTATACTACTGAAACTTGTTCTCTTTTCGATTTTCAATTACGTCTTGCATTTAAGGAAATTTCATTTCATCTTATAACTGTTAATATATATTAATAAACATGCATTTGCATTCCAAATGTGGATTATTCTTCCTCACTATTAATATATATATATATATATATATATAATATAATATATATATATATATATATATATATATATATATAATATATATATATATATATATATATATATATATATATATATATATATATATATATATATATATATATATATATATATATATATATATATATATATATATATATATATATATATATATATATATTATACAATTATATTTACAATAACCCAACAAGTATGAACAAGAAAACGGATATCAACAATTTAAGCACAATGTATACATATCTACTAAATTTTAAAATACCATCTAACAGTATAATTCCCACTTAAAATGACGCAACCCTCAATACGTCTCCATACTACACTAAATACACTTACTAGTACACACAGACATTTCCATATAGACAAATAACAAAAGTCAACACAGGTCCTAGGGTCAATTAAAGTGACATGTTATATGTGTCAAAAAATGCTATAACATCAAAAGCATTGTATATATTTTAATAATTTCATTGTAAGTATTATCCTATGTAAATTAATTTAGACTAACTGTTTATTGTTACTAGAACCTTGAAAAAGAAAGGAACTATCTTTTGAAAATTTGGTTTTGAAATAAAGATATATGCATTCAACCAATTGACCGTATAAGCATAAACCCTTTAATATTTTCACACAACGGTCGTATATATATATATATATATATATATATATATATATATATATTACTCATATTTAGACCAGGGTAGAAAATTAAATAATCACATCAAATAATTTTAATCACCGTGTATAAGGAATTCTATTAAATAATACGCTTTATTAAAACCATGAAGCATAAATAAATTCGGTCGTTTCAGTAAAAATAAGAAATTTAAAATCATGTACAAGACGCTTTATATCAAAAGAAACAGTATTAAAAAAAAAGCTCTGCGTGTAATGTAATTATTCCTAAACAAATGGAAATTACGTGCAAAATTTATATTAATTAACTCTATTTTAAGTAACCGGTATTAAACAGAGTGTACACATAATAATTAATATTTAACTTGTATTCGCTAAAAATGAAAGGATAGAAGTCAATTTTAATTGAAGTTAATTGAATCGTTAGTAACAGATAATATCTATAGAAACTTGTAAAAACCCAATAAAATGCAAATCCTAGAAGTGTTAGTTAGAAGTAGGATGTTTGAACACACCTGCGTATTTTAAAAGGCAATTTCAGTTTAATTTGTTTAGATAAACATGTCGATTCTAAGGATATTGGAAACGGTCAGATGCTTTAGCACGAAATACAAAACAGGGTTTATTTAAAAAGCTCATTCGGCGAAAATTTTGCAGATAATTAATGTTTACAAAGAATCTTGGAGAAACCGGGGCTTAATATTCACGAGAAGGTGCGATACGGGGTTATTTAACCCAGATAGTCCACATGGACTAAAATATAATCGATAATAAAGAATATCAATTTGCACCAATACGAACAGGTTAGAAAAGGAAAGAAAATGCGTCAAGCAAAGACACATATAGTAAAAGGCGTGATTTAAGCAACGTCACGAGGGTCACAATTGGTTGAAAATAGGATGCAAATATCAGAGGTAGAAACAACAATTTCTGTACAAAATTAATTAGTTTTTCTCGGACATGTTTGCGTGCCGTGTGAGAATTTCTGAGATTTAAATGGGGCGAGTGAAAATTCGTAAAACCGACGCGCGAGCGACGGACTGGGAACATAGAATGAGAAATTCTTAAGAATTACCCGTTTTGAGGACAAAAGCGACGTGCCGGCTATTCGCTATATATACCGGTGGTAATATGAATTTCGGCCTCTTAGACTTTTGACTATTCGATGCGTTAAAAGCTCTTACATCCGCGACTTGATTCAAGATGTTAAACAGTGCATTTTAGTTTGATAAAATAATTTAAAATTTTGCTCGTATATTTTAGTGATTCAAAATAGTTTGTTATTTACGTGCTAACATGAATGTACTTCAGTGCACTTAGATACAAGGTAATAAAATTTAGTATCACTGTACCAATTAGCAAAATTTACAACGACAAATGGATACACAAAAGTAGGCAGTTTTGGCGTATATTGGTGAAAGACGCATGAATTTCTCTGCTATTTTTCGGGGTGTTAATAATTAAATGGTTCAAATACGTGTCTGGATCCACGAAACAAGGGTCAGATATACACAGATGAGTTCCGGAAAAGCCCAGAAACAACTTTAAATAAATGGTGATGGAGAAAATTTTAAAAGCGTTGAGAATTAGAAGCCGTAAATATAATCCTGTTGGAATGGTGTGATTAACTAAAGGGACGATGTACATTGAAGCTACGAGGACAGTAACCTTCAGGTAAATTATACTATTTTGTTTGACATTTTGTGTGTGTTGAATAACTTTATAATTGATTTACTTTAAATGAACATTAGTGAAATTGTACTAACCATAAAATTTTAATTTTAAGATGAAATTTGCTTGTTTAAGTAGAAAGGGATATTTAGTATTGATGTTCTGAATTATGATGAAACTTTGGGTATGTCTTTGAGCTCAATTAGGCGAACCTGGTTAATTAACGTAAAGGGGTGGTAGATGCTCCTTTATACTCAGACTCGGTCTGCTTATATTGTTATATTAATTAGTAGGCATCCAACAAGGACTTTAATTCTGGATGCACGTTAAAGTGATAATAAAATTAATCTTGAAATTCTTTTTAAAACTGAATTTTATGCTGAAATTTAATTTGAAAATTTAATGTATTCTGAATATTGATGTAAATAGAGTTAACGTTGATGTTTGTGGTAGGAATGTGTTGTTTAATTTTATGAATGAGGAGGTTTATAAAATTAGGTGAGCAGCGGAAGCGAAACCAGGATCACAGCAGTTTATGACGCCCAATCGGTGGGACCAGAATTTTTTTGTTGAAAGGACCCAGTTCCCGCATTCAAAGGACTATATCACAGCAATATATATATATTGCTGTGATTTGCCCCACGATTGGGCATGTCATTAAATTGATATAATATAGCCTTTTCGGATTTTAAGCCCCTACGATGGATGCCATTAAATTTGATATGAAATGCCCCACGATTCGGCGTATCATTAAATTGCTGTGATATCGCTTATTATGCCCCACGTATGTGCGCAATTTTAATTGCTGTGAAATTCCCCTACTGTGGGTGTCATTATAATTGATATGAAATCGTTGGGTGTTATTTTTATTTGATATGATATTCCTATTGTGTGACGATAAAGATTGTTTAACCCTTACTCTCGCTATTGTTTAAATAAATTTAAATGAATTTAAATGAAGCAATCCAAAGATAACACAATATAATGATAGATAATAATATGTACAATTTTATGTAAAATTTTAGCCCCTGAATAGAACATTTCCTGAAAGCCAGCAAAAAAAAATTTTTAATTACTTTTAAGTACCTTCGAACGTTCGAAGATGCTTTCCCTGTTTTCAAATTCTCAAATGACCTTTTTGTTGACTCTTACAGACATACAATATTGAAACAGTTTTTAACAAAAAAATATATTTAAGATCGCTAACCTGCGTTTTTCTTTCCTTTTTACTGGAATTGCCTCAGAGTATAAGTGTTCAGCATCCCTTGCTACACTCGTTCTACTTATTGCTTGTGGTTTCCCTCGGATTCCATGAGCGTCCTTATTTTTGTTCAATTGGTCGTATTTTCAGACGTATTTTCCCTTTGGAGGTAATTTTAGAAATATATTCAGATATTTAATTTAGATGTGGGACGATATTGACTTCGATCAGTATCAAATTATTTAATATTGTTTTAGATCAGTGTCAGGATATTGATTTAGATCCGTCTATGAGTAGATCGGCTATTATTCGTTGCACAAATTTGGCACTCTGAATTTTTACTTATACTATATTATAAACTTTTCACTAATTAATATCATCATTAGGTCTTCAGTCCTAGAACTGGTTAGACGCGTACCATCATTGTTCCCTATTCTGAACTAACCTACAGATTTCTCTGAAATATGCACAGTTTGCATCTATAACTGTCTGATCTAGGCCTACATCTACCTCTTTTTTCTTATCTCTGCTTGTAATATATCACATACTATTCCCCAAAAATGCCTTAGAACGTATTCCGCCCTACTATTTCTCTTTTTCCCCAGATATCCTTGTTCCCCTACTATTTCTGTAACTTATTTGTAATTATCTTTGTCTGTCCATGCTATCGTCCTCATACATCTGAAGCACATCATTTCAAAAGGCTGCTACCGTTTTTCTGTCTGCGTTTCAGACTTTCCGTATTTCATAGGCATACTGTGCTGTGCTCCACACATATGCTTTCAACAATTTTCTTCTTATTCTATGTTTGTTGTCTTTCCTCATAGGCGATGTTCTTTCTTGTTAGATGCAGTTCGATCACTTTCTATTGTTTTACAGTTATATGCCCTATTTCTCCGACCTTCAATGGTTGTGAAGGAAGGTAAGCAATCTGTGGCTGCCAAGTTCCCCCAACACTTAACCATTGGGCGATTTAATATATTTTCCAATTTATCCTTTCGCACAGTCAACATTAGTTGCAGATATTTCACAACCAACACCTGTAGTTGTTTATACTAATCATCAGATTTATCTGCGCATATTTTTTCGTCATTAGGTTTTCCGTCTCAAAACTGGTTGGACACGTGCCTGCACTTATTTATATTCTGAGCTAGCCTACATAGTTCCCTGAAATTCTCACACAGCATGTGTATTCAGGTTAATCTTCTTTGGGAATTAAACCATTCATAGTTTTTAAAATCAACTTTATTTACGTTTCGATCCATGATCTAGGATCGTTGTCAAAATAATAATAAAAACTTCAAGTTTGACATTTATGACATAAATTGAAGGTGACTTTGATTTATTGATGTTTGAAATATTTGGTTTAAGTATACTAAGCAAAAATTTTTAAAGTTTAACAGAATGATTGCCTTCAATTTGTGTTGCGACCTGGGATCGGCTTTCTTTAGGTAGCCAATACGCTTAACGTGAAATCAGCTGATTAATTTTTATTGGTGAATTTTATATAAATTCAATAACTTGGAATTGGAAAACATTTTTTAACATGTTTCTATTTATACAATTGAGAGGATGGTTATTAAAGAAGTGTGCGATTGCATTATTGAAAGGCTTAATTGTCGTTTTTATATTTATTTTGAGGGGGAAAATTTATTATGATTTAAGTTACCTCTTTGGTAGATTTTAACATGGTTCTGAGGCGACTCTATGGCGGGTTTACACTTGTCAGATACCAATGTTGTTCAACAGAGATTGTATATGGTTTTGCGGTAACCTTATTGTGGATTTATACTTGTCAGATACCAATGCTGTTTTACAAGGATTGTTAATATGCTTATTTTTATGTAATGAGTTATTTCATATATAAATAGAAATCATGTATGTAGACTGTATTTCATGTTAATATTGCAAGGAAAACCCAAGAAAAACTTGCAATGCTACCTAGATATTGTGGGCATTTGATTTTCATTTGTTATTTCTTTTAGTAATGGAATCCATTGTTTACTGAAAGTCACGGATTCGTTTGCAACTCAGTTATTTTTATGTAGGGTTATATAAGCAGCTACTTTGATTTTGCATTTTGGTGGTTTTCTTCTTTTTCTTCTTTTCAGGGAGTATGTATATTCAGCTCGTTCCCTTTCTATTGTTTTCTAATTTTATACCCTATTTTACCGAGATTCAGTGAAGGAGGTTAAGCAACCTGTGGCTACCAAGATCCCCCAACACTTAGACATTTGCCGAAATAATGGCTTTCCAGTAAATCCATTCACACACTTAACATTATTCGAGAATATTGCCCAACCAATTCTTGTAGTTACTTATAATAATCATCATGTTTAAGCACAGTTATCTTTTCGTCATTAGTTTATCCATCTTGGGATTGGTTGGATGCGTACCTCCATTGATTTCTATTCTGGGCTAGCCTACACATCTCCTGAAACCTCTACAGCCTACATCTTTTACTATCTGTGTGCAGTAGTCTAATCTAGGTCTGCCTCTTCTTCTCTTTTTTCCTATCTCTGCTTCTAAAATATTCCGCACTATTCCCTCATGCCGTAGTATGTGGCCTATCATCCTATCTCTCCTATTTTTTACCGTTTTCCACATATTTCTTTCTTCCCCTACCATTTTTAGTACCACTTCGTTCTTAACTTTGTCTGTCCATGATATCTTCATCATACGCCTGTAACACCACATTTCAAAGGCTTCTACCTTTTTCTTGTAAGCTTCTCCTACTGTCCAGGCTTCACAGCCGTACAGTGCTGTGCTCCACACATATGTTTTAAGCAATCTTTTCCTTGTTTCTATGTTTGTGGTCTTTGAGCACAGTAGTTGCTTTTTCTTGTTAAATGTAACACGACCTTGTGCTAATTTTTGTTTTATATCTTTTGTGCTTTTCCTATCTTGCGTTATTTGGCTTCCTAGGTAGCAGAAATCCTTAACCTCTTGTAAGTTCGTGTTAAATACTTGTATTCTTATTTTTGATTTATTTTCCCCACCTTTGCATACTAGAACTTTCGTTTTAGTTTTGTTAATTTTCATACCGTATCTCTCTGTCAGAACCGTTTCCATTTCATTAAGAGCAGATTCTAACTCTTCTTTGATAGATAATACTGCTATATCATCTGCAAATCTAAGCATATTAATTTTTTGTCCTTGCATAGTAATTTCAAATGTCTTCCTGCATTTGACAGTATTCATTGCCTCTTCTATGTACAAGTTAAAAATCAATGGGGATAGGGCACATCCCTGTCTCACCCCTTTCCTAATGTTTACTTCTCTACGTTCCTGCTCTAATTCTATTACTGCTGTTTGCTCTTTGTATAAACTATGTACTATTCGTCTATCCCTATAACTCATTCAAATCTTTTTGAGTATATCAAACATTTCTTTCCAATTCACATTGTCGAATGCTTTTTCAAGATCTATAAACCCTATATACATGCTTTCCCCTTTTTCTATTGTTTTCTTCATTATCACTCTCAGAGCTAAAATAGCCTCCCGTGTTCCCCTGTTTCGCTTAAACCCAAATTGGTCTTCTCCTAGTATTTCTTCAGCTCGTTTTTCCATTCATCTTTGCACAATTCTAGTTAATATTTTTGACACGTGTGTTGTCAAACTTATTGTTCGAAAATTTTCACATCTATCCGCGCCTTTCTTTTTTGGTATAGTTACTATGATGCTACGTTTGAAATCTTTGGGTATCTCGCCTGTCTCATACATATAGCTTACAAGTTGGAAGAGACGTTCTGTTACTGCTTGTCCAGCGGCTTTTAGAGTTTCTGCTTGCACCTTATCTGTACCCGGCGCCTTACCATTTTTCAGACTCTTTAATGCTAATTCAAACTCGTCTCGAAGTATAGGATATCCCAAGTCATCATTTTCAATGTCTGATTCCTGTTCTAATGCAGTTAGTTCCTCTCCTGCATATAAATTCCCTATATATTCTTGCCATCTACTCACTTTCTCTACGTTTTCTATAATGACGTTTCCTTGTGCGTCCCTTATATTTTTGGTATACGGTTTTATATCCCTAAAATTCATTCCAATTAATTTGCATGCTTCGTCTGTCTTTCCTATTTCCATCTTAGTTTGTACCTCTTTGCACTTTTCATCAATCCATTGTTCTTTAGCTTTCCTGCATTTTCGAATAATTTCCCATTTTATGGCTTTGTATCTCTGTTTTCCTGTTTCGTCTGATTTATTTTTGTATTTTCGTCTTTCTTTTATTAAATTCACGATATCCTTTGTTATCCATGGTTTCTTATTTTCTTTTTGTGTATACCCCAAAATATCTCTGGCCGCCATGTCTAGGCTGGATTTAATGTTCTTCCATTCTGTTTCTACTTCCTTAGTTTCAGATATTTTCCCGATATCATTCAGCAATTCATTTGACTTTTTTCGAATCTTACTTGAATATCTTTATCTTTTAGTTTCTCTAAGTCCAAGTGCCTTTTTCCGTTCCTTTTTTTCAGATTTTTAAATTTAAGTGCGGTCTTCATAATTACGATGTTGTGGTCAGTATCTATATCTGCTTCTGGGTAGCTTCTACAGTCTTTTACTTGATTCCTAAACCGTTGTCTAACAAGAATGTAATCTATTTGATATCGTCCTAGATTTCCTGGCATTTTCCACGTATATCGTCTTCTAGCATGATGTTGAAATAATGTGTTTGTGATGATTAAATTGTTCTTGTCTCAAAATTCTACCAGCCTATTTCCCCTGTCGTTTCTCGTACCTAAACCAAATAAACCTACTACCGCTCCTTCCCTACCCTCACCTACCACAGCATTAAAATCCCCCGTAATTATTAAATTTTCATGTCCTTTTACGTATCGTAATATGTCTTCGATATCTTTGTAGATGACTTCTACCTCTTCGTCACTGTAGCTAGAGGTGGGCATGTATACTTGTATTATTACTGTGTTTACCGGTTTAGATTCTAATCTAACTATGAGTACTCTTTCGTTCTTTTGTAAGTAATTTTCTACACAGTATCCTATCTTTTTCCGCATAACTATCCCCACCCCAAATTTCCATCCTCTGCTCCTGTATGAATTACCCTGAAGTCTCCACTCCAAAAATCCTCCGCCTCTGGCCACCGAACTTCGCTGATTCCTACTATGTCTAGTGACAACCTATTCATTTTGATTTTTAAGTTCTCTAGCTTGCCTACTTGCTTCATACTTCTAACATTCCACGCTCCGACTCGCAGAATGTTCCCGACTCTTATTTTTAACTTTCCGATCGCATCCTCCGAAGTAGTCCCCTCCTGGAGATCCGAATGGGGGACTATTTTAACTCCGGAATCTTTCACCCCAGAGAATGCCATCATTTTATTATAATTTAGGTACGCTGTGTACTTGGGAGGTAATGTGGTGGTTTCCCGTTGCCTTCCACATCGCGGTAGTGTGCCTTAGACTGCCATACCGACCCCTATGGTCTCTGCCAATCTAAGTACCGAAAGAGCCGCTGCCCTCTTTCGGGGACCTGTCTTAGTATGGTTCCTCACTAATGATCCTACTACTTTGGTTGTACCTGTAGTTTGGCTCTTTAGCTCATTAGAACACGCAAGCCATTTCACCTGTTCTAGTAATTTAGAACTTCGGCAAGGTGCAGGTCCATTCGAAATGGACTAATTAATACTGTCACGTAAATTTCTACTGCATACTGACGTGATTCTTGCCTTGTTATAGATGAATTCAATGTTTATTCATTCCCCATTGTATTTATAAGTCCCCTATGAATGTTTTTAATTGGTGCGCGTCGCGTGTTTTTTGATAATCTCTGCCTATCTCTGTGAAACCTTGGGATTTCTCCAGTTTCCTGGTTTCAATTGTTGTACTTTCGTTCTATTCCTCACGCCTACATTCAATATATCATAGCATTATTCTTAGAATTTCCAAATATCCATTGCAATTCTGTCACGTGTTTCTATTTGTCCTTTAAAAGTTCAAAACATTATCGTACAATCAACCGTCTGGTGTTTATTTGTTATTAAAATATGTTGGTTTTCTAAACAAATGTACTATTTCTAGTCATGTATTTAATGACGTATTAGAATGCGTTTTCTTATACTGCGTTGATATTTTCGGCGAAATTATTAAATATCCAGAGTGCCAGTTTATCTATCTTTCCCGATAATGTATTTATATTGCTGCAATTAGTTGCGTTTAAAACCTTATCTAAAAACATAATACACGACGTACACATTATTATTTTCGCTAAATGGTATCGGATTATTGCAAAATGAGCTTCTTTCTTATGCATTAAATCAAATATACTTATATATACATTGTGCTCGCAATTGATTTTTTCTAAAATAGTCGATTTACTCCTATAATAGATGGAATTATTTGGTTTTCTTAAAGCTAAAGTTATTTATATCTATCCTGCGACCTCTATGACTTAATCTACCCTTAAACTACCCTCTTATCATAGCAATATATATATATATATATATATATATATATATATATATATTGTAAATATTAGTCAGTAAAGAGATCCAGGGCTCACACTGTGCATCAGAATTTATGCACCGCCTTCAACCACCGGCAACAAGTGGCGTCCAATGTAACTGGGCTGTCTTCACTCAAGGCACTGCAAGCAGAAGATTGTACGGACCAAATATCATATCCCACGCGAGAAGTCAAAGAGCCACTAACATCCTGCCGAACACCAATCAACCACCTCTACCCCAGGAAGACACAACCACCAACAGTTCTGATACTTCAACAACCCAATGGCGCTCAACAACAACAATAAACCACCGCCAAGATGGTAACAATTAAAACGCTAGTACAAGACCTCTACCATGTCACCGCAACTGCCACCGAAACCGAGAAACCCTATTCTCTTAAGAAGGCGGTTGAAATTGTTAACGAATACTCAAATAACCGTGAAAAGAGAGTAAGAAATGTAAAACTCTATCCCGAAGAACGAAAACATTCGCGTGCAGGAACTGCACGTAACAGATGGTTTTGTTCCTTTACTGCTGTTGTCTACTATTACATTATTTTCTTAGGTTTTTTTTTTTACTTGTCAAGGGTTGCTTTTAAGGAAGTGCTTGTGGACACGATGTAAGTATATACATTTTTTAATTCTTGTTTTATGTGAATATAAAGTATTTCAGAAATTGTATTGAACAAATGATTGAGAACAATCCATAAAATATTTTTTTAATTGTCGTGTTATGTGAATACTAGAGTTTAAAATAAAAATTAGTTTGAAGTAATTAAGGATTGTATTAATTATTTTTGCGACGATTTTTGTACTGTGTATATCCTCCGGGATACGTTGGATAAATATTGTTTCTTTCACGGATTGGTTCTCCTTTTTACAACATGCTTTTATTGAAAGTGTTGTAAATAAATTTTCTCTCTTGAGGTGTTCTTTCTCTTTCTGTTTGTGGCGCACCCCACTCTACGACTTTCCAGTTAACACAACACCCTTTCGTTTCTTTTTTGTTGTGGTAACCGGTGCAAACTATTTTTGTTGCTTATTTACTATTTCTTGTCCGCACGGATTACCGTAACAAAACACGGCAAAAGGCGTTGTCTTACGTGTGCTATTGTGCCATCTTCTTAAATTCACAGCACACGTTGCCCAAATGATATGTGGCTTCCAAGCTTTATTTTGATCTCCTAATTTGCATCCAAAATAAAACTCGTAAGCCTTTTTGATTAACGTAGCTATTGCCTTTTTGTGAGAGTTAATCCTAAATTCACCGCGTAACAAAAATGCGAGTACTTTCGCGACATTCTGTAAAGTCTATCAGCAACTTATACTGTACAGTAAACTATTATTCGTTTATGTGTATTTTATATCTATTTATAGATGCGTTTAGGATATCAACTGCAGCTCATCCTGTTCGCAGCGCTTATGTATCATAAGCCTATCTTTTTAATAAATTCCACCAAGCATTATGTCGCTGTTTACATTTCAGGGAGAGCCTCTTCCTGAATTACGTTCGTTACAATATGTTATACAACGCAAACCGTCGTTATCAAATATCTTAATATTTTAGGGTGATAGGAAAATTCTGAGTACAGATTCCAGCAATATAAAATACATAAAAGATGCCCATCGGACATTAAGAAACAAAAATCTGAGTAATTTGTAAAATCAGTGAGCCAAAAATGTCAACGTTAAATTGTTCACTGCATTTTGCAAGACTGAAGCTGTAGGTGCTTTATACAAAAACTTCTAAAATGCCTCAGTGATACCTGATTGCATTAGATCTATCTCTACCATTAATTACATGAAATAAATTTGGCATTTGAACACTATTATATTTAGGTTTTAATTAGGTATACAATAAAGCTATATTCACCGCTCTAATATTTAAATGACACATTATACTCACGCTGCTGTTAAAACAGACACTAATTTTAAAATTAACGTACGATTTGAAATCATTTGGTATCTCAGTCTTTCCAATTTAACTGTTGCAATACACACTTTTAGAAATGACGCATCTGGCAATAAAAGTCTGGAACCAAAACTTTTTGCGCAAGAAAAATCAAACAACATGTTTTTTTCTAACTGTTTGTATAGATTTTGTTCGATATGCCGTAAAACTTTCTATAAACTAATACCCACGATCAAGCTGAATGGAGTTCTAATTGTCTAAAGTCGCTTTGTAGCAACAGAAATAATATTTATTTACAAGTTTTTATGTGCGCAATTAAATTGAAGATGTCTTTAATACCAGAATTGAAAATACTTTAGTTTCTAAAGTTGCAGCTTCGCGACGGTGAGGTTAGGTGAAGATACTTATGGTTGTAAGTGACGTTGTTGGATGCAAATGATGCCGTGTAGAAGACGGATGTTTATAAGCTTCAGTACATAGCGACTGGTGGACGGTCGCTGACGTAAAGGTGATTCCCTTGATAGAAATTGAAGCGGTTTGATAGCGAAATATTCCCGATTTTGCCGTGCGTGTTGGTATCACGTGCTCTAGGAGATGGTCATGATGCAATAATCCGCACCGAAGTTCCTAAGTAGGACAATGCCATCGGTGCCAGCGATTCGGGCACACGCAGACGAATTGCAAGGCCACGTCTAAGTGTGTCAAGTGCGCCGGCAACCACATTAGTGACGCCTGCCCCAAAAGCAGAGAGGATCCTGCGGTGTGCGTCAACTGCGGTGGCGCGCATCCAGCGAGCTATATGGAATGCTCTGCATTCCCCAAGTCAAGGGTGGTTGCACGAGACGGCACCTAAGGCACCGACCAGCGTCCGTCCTGCGAAGTCTATGTCGGGGACCGCTGCTGCGGAATCCCGCTCCTACGTTAGCATCAGCTCTTGCGCAAGTTAGGGAGACTCCTGCCCAGGCAGCCCAACCCACCCCCAGCGGTGGAACGGCAGCCAGAGAGACGCCGTCTTGTGGGAACGTGCAATGGGGTTCGCTCATAGGACTTCTCGCTGGAATCGACAGCCAGAAGCTGACTGCGATTGCCAGAAAACTGCTGCCTATAATCGCCGAAGCCAAAAACTTCGGCGATTTAGTCATGGGTTTCATTGCCTGCGGCAAGGATATCAGCGAATTCTTCCATCTTAATGGATAGACGTTGCGGAAATCCAGGAACCCTGCAGATAGCGTTCTGGAACGCGCGATGGCTGATGGGAGAGCGATGTGAGTTGCTGGAGTTTTGCGTTGCGATACAACCTAGACGTTGTCCTGGTGAACGAAACATTCCTCAGCGCACGAGACGAACCTAGGCTTCCCAACTACAGGCTGTTTCACAACAATCGAGATGGCGTTGGAGGAGGCACAGCGACGTACGTCAAGGCAAGCCTAGAGCACTACGTGGTGGACCTGCCAGACCTAAAACGACTTGAAGCGACAGCAGTATGTATAGTACTAGAGGGTTTCGGCCTTCTACGCTGGTTTCGGTTTATAACCGACCAGGTGGCGGACCTCTTAGCACGCAGGACCTAGACGCGTTGTTGGATGCAAAAGAACCTGTGCTTTTAGCAGGAGACCCCAACTCCAAACATCCGTCCTGGAACAGTCGGGTACCGAATCGCAATGGACGCACACTTCGACAGTTTGTTGACGGACGTGGGGTCGAGGTTTTACGACCGGCAGAACCCACTCGCTACGGCAACAGAGGCAGGTCAGATGTACTAGACGTCGCGATATTCCACCAAGTGACGCTAAATACGGAAACGCGGGCCGTCAGCGACATCAGTTCTGACCACAACCCGGTGCTATTTAATCTCGGAGGGGAGCGAACCCCGGCCATCAACGAAACCCGTAGGGTTTCGTGGTCGGCATTTGCCGCCCCTCCAGCAATGTCAGTCGAAGGGATGTCTGACGACATCTCGACCACTGACGCGCTAGAAGCGCAAGCGGACCACCTCATGGAGTGCATACAGACCTCGGTCAGTAGAGTCACTCCCATAAGACCGGTAGCGGATATGAAGGACATCCTTCCTCTACACATCAATGACGTCATCCGGGATAAGAACCGTGCCAGGCGTCAGTGGCAAAGAATCTCAGATCCTGCGGAACGACTTCGGTATAATCGATTGGTCGCCGAAAAGCGATTAGCAATTCGGCGGCACCGAAACGAGACCTGGGAAGACAGACTGGAGGACCTCCGAGCCGAAGACCACTCTCTCTGGAGGATATCGAAAGTACTGAGGAACAAGACGTCCTCAATGCCTCCTATCCCTGTGAAACAGGCTTAGCCTATTCATTCTCTAAAAAGGCAAAAGCCTTCGCAGACAGCATGGAGCGTCAGTTCGAGCCGAACTATGCTCACGCACATCTTCGGCATATCGAACAGGTTCACCGCGACGTACGACGGAGGCTAAGAGACGACGAGCCTCAGGAACTCGACCCTACCACAGCTGAAGAAGTCAAGGACCTTATCAAGACCTTAAGGGTCAGAAAGGCTCCTGGACAGGACGGAATTTTCAACTGGGCTCTGAAAGCGCTGCCGGAAAACGCCCTCCGGGTGTTAACCGAAGTCATCAATGCCATGTTGAGACTCCGCCACTTCTCATCCACGTGGAAGACGGCGGACATCGGAGGGCTCCGGAAAGCAGGCAAATCTGCGACATTCCCACAGAACTACCAACCCATTAGCTTGCTGTCGGTGGTTGGGAAGATAGCGGAAGCCGTTCTCATAAGGAGATTCCAGGCAGCGATGCCGGAACACCACGTGATCCAGGACGAGCAGTTTGGGTTCCGTAAGGGTATTCCACCGTTCACCAGATACTGCGAGTGGTGGGGCACATTGCGGAAGGCTTCAACTGGCGATAGTCAACAAGCGAAGTTGTTCTTGGACGTGTCTAAAGCTTTCGACAAGGTTTGGCAATATGGCCTACTCTAGAAGATGCTGGAGAGGGCTCTCGTCCAACTGACGAAATTTTATCTGCACGATAGATGGTTTTGCATCAGGCTGGACGGGGTACGGTTGACGAGGCGGAGAATCAGGGCTGGGGTCTCCCAAGGCTTTTTCCTCTTGCGGGGACGCTTCTGCATCTTCGTGAGCGACCTACCACAAACGGGAGACGCCAGGATGGCACTATACGCCGACAACACAGCCATTCTAGCCAGGTCTCGTGCTCCGCACTTTACTATGCAGACTGCAAACGGCGATAGACGCTCTCGAGGAGTGGCTAAGACTCTGGCGAGTCGAGGTCAATCCAGAAAAGAGCACGGCAGTTTTCTTCTCTTAGCGACGTCACCGACCTGGTGACGATGTCAGAGTATTCGACGAACCGATACCTTGGCGCTCAGACGTCAAGTATCTAGAGATGATCCTTGATTCGAAGCTCACTTGAAAAGATCACATCGAGTATGCGGCAAAAAAGACGAAGGGAGTTATGTCTCTGCAATACCGCTTGACCATTCGCCGAAGTAGGCTAAACGCTTCAAACAAGGTTAGACTCTACAAGGCGATATTAAGACCGACGTTTGCATACACATCAGCGGTATCCCTATAAAGTCTATGACAAGGAATCTCGAGTCCGACACCGAAGTGGATTTTTAGTGGGTATGTCCTTGCTTCGGCAAGAAAGAGTCCACACAGCGGATATAAAATCTTTTACCACTATAAAAAAAAGTAATGCAATGATGACTTGGAAGATGGATTGGTCCAAATTACAACGGGATTTTGTTCATAGTGTTGTAAGAATTCACTTCATTTTATTCTGTTCAATTTGATGGTTACAACGAGATAATTTGAAGAAAAACCCTTAGCGCACAGAGTTTGGCGACATCCGTCTTGCACTATTCTTAAGTTCTCGCTAAGGAGTTTAATAGCGTTTATCAAGAGAAACAATAAGAAATGAATTGCTCTAGAGTTTGGAGCTTCGAGGTTTGTTGGCGCTGTACGTTTGGACGATTCTACTTGTATTTCAGAAAATGTTGAACGAGTCCTTTATTGGGTGAGGGGTGTTTTAAGCGCGTATGCTGCATGCTCATTGTTCAGTCAGTTAGGAGTATGGTTGGTTGCATACTCCTGAATACGTCCTTTCTAGTGACTGCGTTGGCAAATAGTGATATATTTCTTTGGAAAATATATTCTTCTGCTACCTTTTGTGGTGGAGGAGTACAACTGGACTCTTTTGGACCCGTGCTGACTGTTTCCGAGAGTCCGTTCCTCATGTATGCCGATTTAACCCTGTTGATTGAAACATTTGTTTTCTTGCCCTGTTTGTTTATGGCGAGCGTTTTCTCATCCATTAGATTAATTTGTATGGTCAGTCCTATGAGCTTTATAAAGCATTTTTATTACGTCCGCTGTGTAGAGAAACAAGTGGCATAAGTTTCCTAATTTTTAATATGAATGTTAGTCTTTTGCTATGCTTGAGGCCTTGGTCTGGTTGTGGCGTTAAAACTGGTAACATATCTGGTTTGCAAATGCCTCAAGATGTGTTTGTTTCGTTTGCTTGATCGAACTTGTAAGGAATTCTCCTGGTTGGCGTAACGTTTCACAAAGTGCAAGCCCTGCAGCCGTAGCGTCTAGTTTTTTCTTCCAAGCACTTCGGATACCAAGTAGAACTAAAGGTATTGCTTCTGTCTATTTTTGTCTCATGGGAAATCAATGCAGTTTTCAATTGTCAGTAGAATCGTTCCACCATGTCATTGGGCTCTAGATGGTAATGTTTTACGGATTCCCGTGAATCTGATCAAAGTTTCTAATTGTTTGAATAGTTGTTATTCATACTGAAATTCTTGAGCTGTTGTGTTGTGTTTACGCTAAAGCATGCAATCCATTGTTCTATGAATGCTCTGACTACCGTTTCAGCTTCAACGTTTTGCAGAGGTATTACCTCTGGTCATTTTGTAAACAGGTCGATGCATGTGAATATGTATCGGTATCTCTCTGATACGGGCGGCTCCGTGGCGTGGTTGGTATGTGTGTGACTACTATTCCTAAGGTCCCGGGTTCAAATCCCAACACGGTCCACTTGAAAAATGTTAGGCGAGCATTTTCCACAAAAATACACCCTCGTTCGGATGAGAGGTAAAATGGAGGTCCCGTGTGTGAGTGTTGTCACGCACGTTAAAGGTCCCTATCTTGCTTGGAATAGCAAGGGTTTGGCAAAATTCAAAATTTTACAGATAAGAAAAACTCGCTTTCTGGCCATGTAGTACCTTTGGGTGGAGCATTAGAAAATCAAATGTATGGTATCTCTCTGATACGCATAATAGTACGACAATGTCTATGTGGACATGTTCGAATCTTAAAGATCGGGGTTTGAAATTTTGTTTTTCTGTAATAACGTGTCTTATCACTTTGGCTCTTTGACATTTGATACAACTTCGTGACCAGGTGCGGCAGTCTGGTTTGATGTTCGATTGAACGAATTTTTGGGTTACTAGCTTCGTGGCTGCCTTTTTCTCTGATATGATAACTTGTGAATGCTTGCAAAACTTTTTTCATAATTCTTTTGTTACGAATGGGAGAACTATTGTTATTGAAATGCTGCAGAAAGTTGTATGTTCAAAGTTCGGAATTTGTGTCAGTCTACAGGTTAAACTCGAGTTGTTGTTTTTGATGAGACTATTGAACTTTTTGTGGTTTTGCTATGAGTTGGATAACTGTATGAAGTCGATGCTATCCATTGTCAAAAGTGTGTCAGCAAAAATGATTTCATATTTTCTCTCATTGATATAATGTTGTTTGATTTTCTTGCGCAATTTTGATTCTGAAGGATCGGATACACTGACTATATGCACATTTAAAATTAGTTTCGTTTTGAAAAATTAAATTCTAGTTATTATAACCTATAAAATTAATGTAATAATACTTAGTATGGCTTTAACAACTTAAAACAATTTGTACGATTTATAATACCGATAAAAAAATTGTTTCAATTGAGAATTAGAAGTCTAAATCTGGAAGAAACTGTTGTTGAGCAACTGACGAGAGCTCCATATCTATCGGTTTGGTGTCGTCATATAGCGCAGGAGCTTCACACAGAATTGCAAACGTTCCAGCCATAGATGCGATTATGAATATCCATAAGAATAAGCGATCCAGTACCATCGCAACAAATCCCCAGTCTTGATCTTCCTAAAAAAATTTATTTACATTAGTATACGGGAATTCAATAGATTTAATAACAAATCCGTATATATATATATATATATATATATATATATATATATATACTCATATTTAGACCAGGGTAGAAAATTAAATAATCACATCAAATAATTTTAATCACCGTGTAGAAGCTTTGGGAAAAGGTACGCGTTATTAAAAAACCGTGGAGAATAAAAATTCATTCGTTTCATTAAACAAAAGAGATTTAAATCATCTACAAGACGCTTGCTATAAAAAAGGAAGCAGTATTAAAAAGCTCTACATGTAATTTAATTATTCCTAGTAAAGGAACAAAGAGAAATTACGTGCAAAATTTATATTAATTAACTCTATTTTAAGTAACCGGTATTAAACAAAATGTACAGATAATAATTAATATTTGATTAGGAGTCACTAAAAATTAAAGGGTATTATTTTAATTGGAGTTAACTGAACCGTTAGTAACAGATAATATCTATAAAAACTTGTAAAAACCCAATAAAATACCATGAAATAAAGCTCTGAGAATTAATAGTATGTTTGAACACCTGCGTATTTTTAAAAATCTCATTCTGCGTAAATTTTGCAGATAATTAATGGTTACAGAGAATGTTGGAGAAACCGTCGCATAATAGTTACGGGAAATACTAAAGGTGGGTTATTTCACAGTCCACATGGACTGAAATAATCGATAATAAAGAATATCAATTTGCACCAATAAGAACAGGGTAGATAGAGACAGATAATATGCGCAAGACCGAGACACATAGTAAAAAGGCGTGAGTGGAGCAACGTCACGGGGTTGCGATTGGGTGAAAATAAAAGGCAAAATTGAGAGGTAAAAATAACATTTCTGTATAAAATTCAGTTAGTTATTTCCAGACGTTGCGAGCCGTGTCGAAATTTCTGAGATGTAACTGGTGCGAGTGCAAATTTCGTAAAAATCGCATGCCGGGCTGCGGAATGGGAACCTAGCAGGCGAAATTCTTTAGAATTGTCCGTTTTGGGGACTCGACCGACAGACAGGCTAACCTCTATATATACCCAGGTGAATATGAACAAGCTCTCTTAGATCTTCGACTTGATTCAACGCGTTAAACAGTGCTTTTTAGTTTTCCGAGTTTGATTAAATAATTTAAACAGTTTGCTCGAATATTTTAGTGATTTAAAACAGCTTGTTCTTTACGTGCTACAATGAATGTACTTTAGTGCACTTAGAAAAGAAGATACAAGGTAATAAAGTTTAGTATCACTGTACCAATTGGTAAAATTTACAACGACAAATGAATACACAAAAGTAGGCAGTTTTGGAGTATATTGGTGAAAGAAGTATGAATTTCTTTGCTATTTTTCGGGGGTATTAATAATTAAATGGTGCATAAACGTGTCTGGATCCACAAAACAAGGTTCAGATATACACAGATGAGTTCCGGAAAAGCCCTGAAACAACTTTAGATGAATGGTGATGGAGAAAATTTTAAAAGCGTTGAGAATCAGAAGCCGTAAATATAACCCAGTTGGGATGGTGGGATTAACAAAGGGACGATGTACATTGAAGCTACGAGTGCAGTAACCTTCAGGTAAATTATACTATTTTGTTCGAACTTTGATATTTTGGTGTGTGTTGAATAACTTTATAATTGATTTACTTAAAATGGACAGTAGTGAAATTGTACTAACAACAAAATTTTAATTTTAAGGTGAAATTTGCTTGTTTAAGTAGAAAGGGGTATTTAGTATTTATGTTCTGGATTATGATGAAAATTTGGGTATGTCTTTGAGCTCAATTAGACTAACCTGTTTGATTAACGTAAAGGGGTGGTAGATGCTCCCTTTGTACTCAGACTCAGGTCTGCATATATTGTTATATTAATTAGTAGGCATCCTACAAGGACTTTAATTCTGGATGCACATTAAAATGATAACAAATTTAATCTTGAAATTTTCTGATATTAAAATTTATGCTGAATTTTAATTTTGAAATTTTAATGTATTGTGAATATTGATGTAAATAGAGTTAACGTTGATGTTTGCTGTAGGAATGTGTTTTTTTTTATGAATGAGGATGAAGGTTTAACTAGGTGAGCAGCCGAGGCGGAAAAGAGTAAAGAGGCGAGTAATAGAAAAAGTCGACGGACCAGTTAATTTAGGAGGTTTCACAGCATACACGACGCCCAATTCGTGAGGCTCGATTCTAATATCGGAGGTCCCGGATTTTGGAGGTTTCACAGCAATATATATATATTGCTATGAATAAACAGGAATTGGAATTATCTAGCCCCAACGTTGGGCGGTATATTAATATTGATATGCTTCCTAAATTATTCGCGCCCCATTATTTGGTCGACATATAAATATTGCTATGTATTACAGGATTTATCGATCTCCAACGTTGGGCTGTCATATAAATATTGCTATGAACTCCCTCCAGAACTTAACTGGATTTTATCTTGAACCGACCTTGTCGACCAATAACAAAATTTGATATGTTACCGCCTTACTCGTTATCAATGGCGTATTCAACTTATAGCTCCTCCTTTATTGTGTAAATTATCAAATCACTCCCATTAACTTTATCTTATGACCTCGACTAGCATTTATTTAGAATTATAAAATGAAGTTAATTCGATTCTATATAATGAAACAAATATTATGTACAGTTTTTGTAAATTATTTAAAATACACTTTTCAATTAATTAATGTTGTATATCTCATTTATGAAAAATCGTATACTTTCTAATCACATCTAAAGTAACCAAAAAAAAACCTATTGTATATAAAAAAAGAAGTGTGGAACGTTTGAAACCTCTTTATCATATAACGCCCTTTATACGTATGCAAGTTCTCTGTTTTTGTTGACTTCCTCACATTCATTTATATTAAGCAAATTCAATATTCAAATAAAAAAAATAGAAAAGAAAATGTCTTATAACTAAAAATCTAACCTGGTCTATTTTCTTCGCTATTTCCTTCTCGCAATTGACGCATCCATTATCAGCGAATATTTTCCATGCATTCTACCATCCATTTGAATAAAAATTATTTTCCTCCAATTCAGGATTATTACATACCCATTCGAAATATTGTCTATCCACACGCTTGAACCATTGCATTTAATTATTGTTATCACCCTCTGGACTACCATTATTAAACTTAGACTTATGTACCCCAAATTATTGTCGTCTCATTTCGATTTATTACTTCTTCTCAGAATTTATTCTTATCAATTTCCCCAGACTTAGAAATTGTATTATTATTCTTCTCCCCAAACTTGGATTTCTTATTATTCTCCCCGGACTCGGATTTCTTATTATTCTCCCCGAACTCGGAGCCGTTTAATCGGCAATCGTAATTTTCATCTTAGTCGCACTAATACAACTTTTCACATTAAATTATTATTACGTATCACACTTTGTTTCAGAGTGGCGCACCTCGGCCTTTGTTGAGTTGAAAACTCAGTTCGTTATCACTGTCCCTGTTAATATATCATCGATCTCCTACTGCGTCAGTGGGTATGGTCTACAAGCTCGTCGCTAATTTTAACCAATCAAATATTTGCATTTAAAGTAGTTTCTGATGTAATTTTCTATTCTTTCAAATAATTGTGGCCTACTCGCAGGTGCCTCGTTATCAAACATGCGGTTTTTTGACGAATCTAATCGCTTTTCCATGTTGTACATAAACAACTGATGCAATTCGACTTTTAATTTTCATATCTGCCTGTTATTTACGCAATTTTCAATCACCTTTCTTTAGCACAATTATTAACTACTTGTACGCATTTACACTATGCTTCTCGAAGCTCTATTTCTTATCTCCGTATTAACCTAATTGTTTGGAACTCTTTTGAATGCGTGTTTAATTACACTTTATTATGTTTACTTATAAAATACGCGTGCTTCCACTGAAAAATATCATTATTTGCATTGCCTAAATTAACTAAAACTTTATCTACAGGGTATTAAATATTTACTATATACTTAATTCATGTGTTCCTTGTTTCTACGCTAACTATGCGTCTTCCTGTGTTTATATGCGTTGCTTAAAACTATTTATACTTTATATACAGGGTGTTGACTGCCTACTATTTACAAAATATCTCCATTTCTCAATTCTTTACTAAATAAATGCAGTTTTCTGCTTCCTATGGTAATTTCTAATTCCTAAACGACCTTTACTATAAAGTACACCCTTAAACAACCCCTTATCACAGCAATATATATATATATATATATATTGCTATGTAATTTTCTCCCCCCGTTGTTGCGTCATATAAATTGATGTGATAACCCCGTACTCGGTGTAATAAACGTTTTACTGAACGCCACCGCTCTGTTTTCTCAAATTAATCTTTTACTTTATTATTATGCCACGGCTAGCCCTTTTAAATTTACACAGAGTGCACAACGTTATGATAATCAATTTTCTTTTACCCCTTTTATGATTAAGTGTTTGAATTGATAAAACGAAGTCAATCAACATTCGTATAATGAAAGGAAATAATATTTACAATTTTTGAAATTCTTTAATAAATACACCCTTCAATCAATTAATATCATATGGATTATTTATCCCAAAATTTATATACTTTTATTCACTATAAGGTGTCCAAAAACAACACCCTTTACAAAAAAATTTGGAACGTTCGAGACTGCTTTATGATTTATTACGTAAGTTTAAACACATGCAATGTTCCTGTTGACTGTATACAAGTTTTGGATAAATTGAATAAATTCAGTATTAAAATTTAAATTGAAAAGATTCCTTAAAATTATGTAGATCTGACCTGTGATCTCCTGATATGTTGTTTCGTGTTGTGAATCAACAGCCCCTTACTGTCTTCAATCGAATACCAATGCTCTACTTTGTCGAACCAATATTTCAGTACGGTTACCCCTTGCTTTCCAAAAATTACCTCGTGCTTTATTCTATATTTCTCTGCATATGTTTTTGAATCTCTTCCCTTAAATACCACTTGAAATTCCGGACTTCGAATTATAAATTAGCAGCGTATTAGAATTGTCCCATAATTAGAATTATCGCCAGAATTGTGCCAGAATTATACCAGAATTAAAATTAGAATTGTTTTTGACGCAGATTAGAATAGTCCAGTTATATACCAGAATTGTACCAGAAGTATTGTTTTCGACGCAGATTAAAATTGAACCACAAATAGTCCAGAATTTGACTGGAAGCCGATTAGAAGCCCTATATCATTATGAATATTTAATTTAAATTAATTAACCACTTTCTACTCACGTTTTTTGAAAGAACAGTAAAAACTTACCATATATTCTTAACACAATTTTTATGCAGCACTATTTTCACTATATTATAAATTTTATTTATTTTACGCGCAGATTTCTGGTTAAAAGTGATGTGGATTCAATGTGCTTCAAGTGGAAACTGAGCTGCCTTATCACCGGTGGGTGTTATATAGCTTTTTCCACTACAAACAGTCTTGCAGATTGTCGCGACCAACCAGGTTTGTTTTTAATATTTCAAGCTGATTTCTGATGAAACTCTTTCGGATTTCTGTGTCATGGTGTTTATTTGCAATCTTTGATTGCTTTATTATTTGTGATCGTGGCCAGACTTTTAACTTACGTCTGTGTTTTGTATAGATAATGCTTTTGAATAATTGTACAAAAATAAATGATGTTAGGGTTATGGCTTGTATAATACTAGGCCTCGCACTGAACCTTGAGGGCAACCCTTGGTTATTCTCTTAGCGATACTGCTTATGTTTGATCCCGTTGACTGGAATGTCGTGTACCTGTCCTGGCAGTAGCTTTTAAACACGTGATTTAGTTGTTGTTGACATCTTAAATGCTGTAAGCGTACAACAAGCAAAGGCCGTTTATTTACATTTCCAATGCTTCACCCGAAGGTACTACATTCGCCAGGAGGCGAATTTTTTGTTGCCTGGAAATGGTTTTCGAATTTTGTCAAACCCTTGCTGTTGCAAGCAAAGTAGGAATCTTTAACGTGCGTGACAATACTCACACACGGGACATCCATTTAACCTCTCATCCGAACGAGGGCGTAATTTTGTGAAAAATCCTCACCTGCTATTTTTCAAGCAGTTGGCCATGTCGGGATTTGAACGCAGGATCTTCGGATCTGTAGTCTTACGTTTGATACATTGATCCACGGCGACGTCTCACAAGCAAAGGCCACCATAGGTTGTTGAAGTCGCCCTCGATGTCCACTAAGACAAGTATCACGTATTTTTGAGTTGTTTCCGCTAGGGTTTTTGTCGTGACGTTTATTGCGTGTTCTGTCGAACGTCCTTCCTTACACTCGCCCTACCCAGGAATAAACCCTTATCTACGTCGGAATACTGCTTTTCCTTTAACAACTTGTTTTAGGAAAGGTATTTTGTAGTTTACTACTCACCTACAACAAAGTAGAAATCCAATCTATATTTCAATATTTGATGAAAGATACATGAATATTCCCATTGAAAGATATCGAATGACATACGTTTTGATTTGCACGAGGAATTGAAGGCAACGCCGTATAAAACTTTATTGTATCGAATGGCAGTATCCTACAAGCGCAATTCTAGTTATTTATTTGCATACAGTCGTCAACACTTCGGTACTATATTTGACGTCATCCTACAGTTAAAGCGACTGGGATATATTTATTACGCGTTCTATTGTTCTTAAAATATGTTTTTTTATAAGATTTCCACTCTTGCATATGCGTTATGTAAAACTAGTGGAAATTATTAATACATACCGCATTAAATTGATCTTGCCGTTGTATATGATGTTGAATAAACATTACATTATGGATTGCCTTTTCCAATTCAAATGGATATTTTTTGCGTCCACCACACTCATTATCATCAAGTCCAGAAAAGACAGACGGTAGTCCATTGTATCCCAGTCGTCCTGCAAACGAAGAACCAGCAAAACCTCGTAACCTATGAACATATTTTTAGAATTTCTTAAGCTTTAGCCACTCACCTGCTTGTAGCCGTAGTTGTATATAGACCATTACACCCATCTACTCGATGATGAGATGCAGTTGAAGAAGAAGACGTTGAAGATGAATCCGTTGATGGCATTGTATCGATATCTCGTTTGCGCAAAGACCTCGAAGAAGAAAATTTGTTAGCTGCAAGTTCGGTCAGTAGGTCTTTAGGGACGCGCATCAATAGCAACCTTGGAACGCTTTTAATAAAGAATGATCTAACCCATGGTGCCATTTTGTGCGTACTTGGTTTTCGATAGTGAACATTCAGGATGATGATCGTGATTACAACTGAAAAACCTACCAATACCATAGTAAATAATATATACTTTCCAAGTAGTGGCAGTGCTAAAGAAGTCGACGGTATAATTTCTGAAATTAACAAGAAAAACATTGTTTGTGAAAGAAGAATATTTATGCACAAAGCAATTTTTTCTCCGGAATCTGCTGGAAGATAGAAAACCAGTACCGATAGGTAGGATATTCCAACACAGGGTACAATTAAGTTGACTGTGTAGAACAAGGTTTTACGTCTTAGAGTTATGTTGAAAAATATATCTGTAAAAAAATCCTGCATGAAAGAAGACAAAAAGCGATCAACAATGTATCTATTTTGTAGGTACCTGGATATGGTTCGGCACAGCAAGGATAATATTTCTCATGTCGTTCTGCTGGTACTCCTAAAATATCCCATTCGACACTTGGATAATATTCTCGTAAGTCAATGCCCACTTCAACTTTATCCTCGCCAACTTTCTGGTTTATGTGTTTGAGGTCGATCTAAAATTTGAGTAAGATTAGAAATCGCGATCTAGCTTGATCTTTAGAGTATATGAGTTAACGTTATTGCTCGTGAAATGATTAATTTATTCTGTCTCCGAAAATAAAACACTCAAATCTAACGTATGTTATTTAATATTGATTTTTCTGCCATTTAACTAGGGAATTTATAGAAACTTAATACTACTCTAATGTACGAGGGACACTCTTTATGTATTGAGAACTGGAAGCACTGGTATTGCCAGGTGAAATCTGAAATTACCATCGTAAAGTTTGACGTTTTTGAGGTTATAGGTACTCAGAACGTTTTGAAGTGCGAGTACTGTTTGTGTTTTTTGCAATGTTTAAAATTTCATCTCAGCCAAAATATGGAATTAACTCGCGAAAATTTTCAAGCTACGATTTATTATGACTTTTGACGTGCCCTATCTCAAGAACAATGCATCAATCAACTGAATTCAACTTTTAGCGATGAAGCGCTATCCACAGCCACTGTATATCGCTGGTACACTAAATTCAAACGTGGACGTAGTTCATTCACGGACGAAGTTAAAGAAGGTCGCCCAAAATAGGTCGTTGTGTCGGAAAATATCGATGCTGTGCGAAAACTAATTGAAGAAGATCGTCATGTGACATACCAAGAAATCAAGAGATGTTTAAGCATTAGTATGACCAACAGACATAAGATTTTGCATGTACATTTTTGTGTTCGAAAGCCGTGTGCGCGTTGGATTTTACATTTGTTGACAGATGCTCAAAAAATGCTCGTGTCGATTGGTGCCGTAAAATGATTTCAACATACAACTGTGGTGCATACAAAGTGGTATACAACATCGTCACAGGTGACGAGTCGTGGATTTATGCGTATGAGCCAGAAAGAAAAGGCTAGTCGGCAGTTTGGGTGTTTCAATGTGAAGCAAAACCAACAAAAGTTGTTAGTTCTTGAAGCGTTAAGAAGCAAATGGTGGCGTTTTTCTTTACGAAAACCGGTCCTATGGCAACTGTGGCTCTCGAAAATCCAAACACCATTAATTCAGCGTGGTATACGACCATTTGTTTGCCTGAAGTTTTCGGTAAATTGAGAGAAATCAACCCATAACGACGAATCATTTTGCTTCACGACAATGCGAGCCACATACATCACATGCAGCAAACGAGTATTTGCACACACAAAAGATCAAATTGATGGGCCATCCGCCTTACAGTGTTACGTTCCGAAAATTCGGCACTAGACATTCTTAATTAAGTTTTATTATGTAAGAATTTCGCGCCATAAATTTAAAAAGACTTGTGCGCGTATTTCCGTCACTTCAGGTAGCGCGATACGGGAGATTTGCGCCGACGCGGTGGGCCAGGAAGGGAGTGGTGGATTTCCGAGTTAGGTGTGAGAACTAGCCTCCGGGATGTGAACAGTGTGGCTGTCTTGTATCTTATCGTGCCTTTTTTTGTGTTATGTAGATCCCTTTTGCTCTTATCTTTGACCATCGTTCCTTATAAACCAGTTCCTGTCGTTCCCTACATATAGGAAAAAGAAGAAATCGAATTTGGATTCAACCGGCTCAAGAATTCACACGCCCGAGAAAGAGCAGCAAAGCAGCTGACGCCCGAGAAGGGTCGACAACGGAGCCCCGCTGTACCCATCATGGAGTAATTCCGCAAGAAACCCGGCAATTCATGTGAGTAGTATCCTTGTTTCTTTTTTATGTAGTGGAGTAACTTTGTATAATTGTGTGACGTCATCTATAATTTGCGCGTCAATTTTTACTTTATCTAATATCGCTACCAACTGACGTAGTGTCTCGCGTATCTTGTTTACGGGGTTGTAATAACAGCCCCGACTTGACACCCAATGACTTCTTCTTGTTTCTAGTAATTAAAGATAAACTCCGTAGAAAACGATTTTCATCGCCCGAAGAAGCGGTTGAGGCCTTCAAAACGCATGTTTTAGAGCTACCATCTTTTGACTGGACAAAGTGCTTTGAAGGGTAGTTCAATCGCATGCAAAAGTGCATAATTCGTAAAGGCGATTATTTTGAAAAGCAATAAAAGTATTTTTCATCAAATTCATTTATTTATTCTTTCTTTTCTCAATACATAAATAGTGTCCTTTGTTTTTTAATTTACATATCTTTATTCGGTCCATTACAAGTTAGATGATTCACAAATACTTACAGACTTAATCTAGTGAAATGCGGCTGCAGAGATTACTAATGATAATTTCAAGCAATAATTACAACGCTAAAATTTGTATTAACACACCGAGTACACTATAGAGTGCTTTATATACGAAGGGATAACATTACGGTAGGTATACTATGTTACTATAAGCCGGAAAAACTGGTTTTCTTATGGAATTTGGTATGTAAAATTCTACGGTTTAAAAAGATCATTTTTGACAGATTCGTTTTTTAATGGGAAAACCCATTAACTAATAGTTTGTTACCCAACCTCAACTTCCACGCCATTTGTTTTTATTTCTTATGTCACAAATTTTTCCAATTTGAACGTATACGTTGCTTTATAAAAAAATCGACTCAAGCGGGATTCAAACTAGTGCGCCTGCATGCAAAGCAGGCGTTTTAATCACTTATCGAGTCACTCGACATTACTACTTAAACATCTCGTATTATTGTTAAATGCACAGATACCGTTTTAATTTAGAGATTAACAGAATAGCACCTAATCCCAAATTTATATAGACGTACCCCGTATATTTTTTATTAACGAACACCACTAAGGCACAATCCAATTGTTTTTAATGAGAAAACTCGTTAAAAACCCATTAACGCTAATGGTTTTTTAATGGGAAAATCCATTATGTTCAAACATTGAAATATAACCATTCAGTAAAGTAGATGCATATATAGATGTATATAGTCAATATTACGAATCATTAGATAACATGGGTACAGTTTTGCACTAAAAATTCCATTTTTAGATATTAATTTAAGAGAACCTAATCCCACATTCTATATATATATATATATATATATATATATATATATATATATATATATATATAGACTTACTCTTGTATATTTTTATTAACGAGCACTACTAAGTTACATAATTCTTAAGAGGTACGCTCTAGACGTCTGCATTGTTCAACAGACACTTTTAGACCGAACAACTTGAGATTTAATTTTCTTTTAATTACTCCGCGTTTTCCCATCGATTTAATTAGGGGTATCATATAGGTAAAAAACCCACAAAACTATACTTCGGTTACTTAGTTTCAGCTATTTCTCCAAAGTCACGGTGACGTCACACTCTTCTAAAAATAAAAAGCAAGGCAATGCTACTCTAAAACTTTATTATAATAGTCAAGCACGGGTCAAATAAAACTTAATATTAGTACCAAGTTATGCACAGAGTGTCCTTTCTTTATGTTTCTTCGGGGTAGTTTTAATTATAGTTTTATCCGAAATTTAAAATTCAAATCGATGCCCAAGTCTTCTATATACTGTTCTAGCCAATATTGGATACATAGAAATTTTTGAATTGCAAAATGTACCGCAGTTTGTTTTTATGCATAGTCTTTGATTCGATAGACAATCAGATCCATTCCTTTGTGTAATTCTTGCCGTTTGTGGCTGTCTTTTAGTCGTGGCTTTCCAACTATTCCTGCATACGTATCTTGTTCGCTTGGTCGATTTCCTTTTGCTGGTATTGGAGCCAATCCTGATTCTCCCACGCACTGTTATATAGTTGTATGTCCACCACTTTTGGAAATATATTACCCATACAGGTTGTAAGATCATCATGATTAAAAACGTTTTTTATTAGGCAAATAGACAATGTTTAGTGTGTCGTGTACGTCAAGTTTACGAATCCCACCTTCTTTACTTCGTCTATGTCATCTGCCATTTTGATAAATACGTTCTTAGAACAGATACCGGTTCCTGGACGAGTTTTATTGGTTTCAACACATACTTTTGTTTTGAATCGAGCATTTTTAATTATGTCGTTGGAACATTTGTATTTTCACCTTATTTTAGGGGTTTTGGCGAATTAATTGAAAGAAATTATTTTCGTTGTGATTTGTAATAATTTTCGTTATCTCTTTATTAGGATTACGGCGATTCATAGATATCAAAGAATCCTTCGAACACATAATTTTACGCTATTATAGATGTTTACGCCTGTCTTTCAATCCCATCTATTTCTCCATTTATGGGTCTGTAGACACAATCTAGAATCACTGCTTAACCTTCAAGTAGTATCTCTCGAGTGTTCATTCAACTACGTTACCACACGCGTAAGTCTGGTGAAGTGTTTAAAGTTTCCCGGCCATTCCTGAATTCTTTCCTTCCTAAAACCCTCTGCTTTAATTGCAGTGTGTGCCAATACTAGAACGTAGGTAAGTACGGCCTTCATTTGTCATTTTTATGAATTGTAACTTATGCATATCTACAGTTTTCGCGTAAATTTAATTACAATGGCCAGCCCCTTGCTCTAGCTATCGATGTGCTATATAATAGATCTAAAGTGAATCCGCAACCGTTGTTTGGTGACCACTTGTTGCACTTATCGTTTGTTGTTTTGCTTCGAACATTGAATCCGAAGTAGATCGGGTTCCAGTAACTAGTTTTCGAGTTATCAGTTGGAGTTATCAGTTCAAGTTACTAGTCCAAATTACCAGTTTCAAATTTGCAGTTTCTAGTATCCAGCTACAGTTAGCCCCAGTAGTAGTTCCAGTCGTAATCCCGGTTGTAAACCTTCTTTGAATTTATGCTAAGGTCAGCAGCTCTCCAACGAGCGCAGTTGTGGGTGAGTCGTTCCGCATTTAATCTTACTATAGCAACCGTTTGGTTGATGGCGCATGCTGGTGATTGATATTTATTAATAACACTTAACTGAAGATTGTTGTATATTTACACGATGATTATATGGTGGGTTCAGATTTAGTAATTTGTTTTTTACATTGTCACAATTTTAACGGGTATGTAAAGTTTAGTCAACGAGCATATTGTTACAGAGACAATTATTAGCGATGCCCTCTGTGTACAAGGGTTATTTTACGAGGATGCTGGTACATCACCCTTAATAACGTAATAATCAGTTGTTCTCCCGCTTTGGCACAGATTTGTTTATCCTGTTGGCTAAATTAAAATAAGTAATTGAAATTAATTAATAATCAGTGTTACGTCATCATCGAACAATTTGGTATTGGTGACAATAAATACCATTAGTGCGGGTATCCTACAGTTTAGTGAAACATTTATACCGGCAGTGGGAGTGCGTGAAATGACACAGTCGTACTCGAACCGTTACACAAGACAGTTGCACGAGAGCTTTTGGAAGCGACACCGACACCGAACGTGCGTGTTCTTGGTTGTCCGCTAACCCTTTTGTGTGTGACTTTTATTGCCCCGAGCGGCACAGGCTTTAAGGTATTTATACCCTTTATAGTTTGTTGTAGTTGCTTTATTTATTAGATAACCGCTACACTGCCATCGGTATTGCTACAAAAAGCAATTGGTCCTTCCCTATAATTAACATATCTAGATCACCTTAACATCCCTACAATCAGAATTATACAACTAGGTTAATTGCTATTTTGCTTATTGAAAATTAGACCATAACAAGTGGGTGGATTATTGAAACCATTTTATGTCTTTATTGTTGTTCGTTTAAGTTTTGGAGTAAAGCATCAGTACTGTATGTAAAAGAAGATTGTTGTATTACTCAAATGTAAAGCGTGAGGAGAATCTTAGCGGATTTGGGTGTTACAGTCCAGTCGGAGCACTGCTATTTAGATTTAAGTAACGCTCATTTGGCAGACGGTTTGTTTGGTGTATGATCTACCCCATCCCGGCCTCGGTATTGGGTTAGTCCAAGGCATATTGACAACCTTATATGTGATTTTCCAATGCTCAACCCGAAGGTACTACATTGGCCAGGAAGCGATTTTTTTTTTACCTGAAAAATTTGGAATTTTGCCGAACTCTTGCTGTTCCAAGCAAAGTAGGGATCTTTAACGTGCATGACAACACTCGCACACGGGACCTCCATTTAACCTCTCATCCGAACAAGGGTGTATTTTTATGAAAACTGCACACCTAACATTTTTCAAGGGTACCGTGTCGGGATTTGAACCCGTCCCGGGTTCAAATTTGAACCCGGGACCTTGGGCATAGTAGCCAACGCATATCAACTACACCACGGAGCCGCCCCCCTCTTCACATACCACTGAATCTTGGTGAAATAAGGCATATAATTAGAAAACAATAGAAGGGGAGCCGAGCTGTATATAGGCTGTTCAAGGACCATCGAGAAGAGAAGGCCGCGCATTGTGCTCCCTGGGGTAGAGAGGGAGATGAAGCAAGAAAAGCTCCAACAGGGGTTGATTGTTCAGAACCTCCGCTTCAAAGGGAATAGGTTCGAGGAGGAAGTGAAGGAGAAGTTCCGGTTCGGTAGCAAGGACCAAGAAATCCCTTGGCCAGCGTCGTTTTTGAGGTTTTGCCGGCGGCTAGGAGGTGTTTTTTGTCGGAGGTAGTTTGTTTGTGTTGGCGTAGGGTTTGGGCTCGATCATTCCTCAATAATCCCGTGCTTCCGTTGCTACAAGTTCGGTCACAGGTCCACAGAGTGTAAGGAGCGGGGGAATTTTTGCGGTAACTGCGCCGAAGTGGGGAATGAGTTCAAGAGCTGTAGACGGGCAGTTTCTTGTTGTGTTGTCTGTGCGAAGTCGAACCACAGGGTTGGTAGTGTCAAGGTCGACACTTGTCATGATGCGAAGTGCAGCCAGTGCCCCATGATGCAGCGGTTTAAGGCAATCATCACCAGGAACAACGACTATGGATCTTAAGCTATTAAATAATGTTTTGGGGGGCTCGAAAATCAAATGCGCGCAGATTAATTTAGGCAAGGGTAAAGGGGCCACCAATAATTTGGTCAAAATAATAAAAAAAAATGAAATCGACATCGGGTTCATACAGAAACCGCACCACAAAATAACAGGTTTTGGGAGGGGGGTTACCGTCTTAAACGCAAATAGAGAACGACCACGCAGCGAAATAATAATAAATAATGGGAAGTGCGCCAGAATAATATTAAACAATTGGTCTAACGAGTTTATAACCACCGCAAGTTATAGGATCCCCCATCTATTATACATATAAAACTAATATCTTTATATTAGGAAATATTAGGAAACATTAGTAAATGTTAGAACAGTGCAACAATGTCGTTGCAACATTTTATTACATATTATTATGATGATTTCAGTTCCCACGAGTGGAAACGCTACAAAGTAGCACAAGGATAAGTGACACTGCAGAAGTCAGGTCACAGACGGTCGTCGGATGTCACGTACCGAGATTACGCAGAATAAACCTGCAACATTGTAATTATGAATAGCTTTTAAGATAGCAACTATGTATTATGAAGTGTAAGCGGACATTACGTCCGCAGGTTCCCACAGAATTGTGAGGGGGAAAAAGTTATATAAGGACTGGGAGCTCCACTCCTAGTCAGTTCATCAGACGTTCAGCTTTTACCTTGCAGTTCACTGGTAAATCACTGTACAAATTAATTAATGTATTTCGACTTAGACTTATTATTCAAGTTTGTTAAAATTCAATAATTAACTTCTGTATAAAACCAAATAAATTTGTTAAAGTTCAAAGAAGTCTTTTTAAAAAGGACCGCTCGAAGCCACGAACCTTAACTCGCAGAAATAAAAACAGGGACAAACACGTTCTACGTGATAAAGGCGTACCTTCCATCAGTTGACTCCCGGCGAAAAAATCCTCAAACCGAGGACTTAATAAATCACATCAAAGGCATTTTTCGCCAAATTGGAAGGAATAAAAACTAATAATCGGAGGAGACTCTAATGCTAAGTCACCGTTATGGGGTAGCCCTATAGAAGACGATAGGGGTTCGCAGGTTGCTGTAACGGAATGGGATCTTAGTGTGATAAACACTAATGATTCACCTACGTTTGAGGGGCATAGAGGCAGCAGTTCTCTTGGTATTACTGCAGCCTCGCACGAGATGTGAGACCTCATTTGTGATTGGAGATTAAGGTCGGACGAGGAAACGCTCTCTGGCCAAAAATTAATAACATGGTACGTTGAAACTAAAACAAGCGCAAACGAGCAGCTGACTATATTTCCGCGGTTCTGTAATAAAAAAGCAAATTGGGAGCGGCTTAAACAAAAATTTGACGAAAGTATCCCCGCGCTCGAAAACGAGCTATTTAACTGCCGAGAGGCAGACAAAATAGAAACACTCGCGGAAAATTTAAACGACGCAGTGTTAGACGCGTCGTCGTACTCCATGCCGCGAAAGAAAACATTTAAAGACAGCGTACCCTGGTGGACCCAGGAACTAACCACCAAGCGGGCAGAAACGCGCAATCTAAGACGCCGCTATCAACGCGCCTCGGAAGATACAAGAGAACAACGGAGAGTAGAATACAATCAAAGTTACCGCGAATATAAGATATTAATAGAAGAAATGCGAACAAAACAATTCAAAGAATTCTACACGCTAAACTCGTAGAAAGAACCTTGGGGAACCACACACCGCGGGTAAACAACAGAAAATCGCGCTCGGTAACATAAGAAAGACAAATGGCTAACATACGGAAGGTTTTAAAACAACGGCAGAATATTTATTAGAGAAATTCTTCCCTTCGGATAATCCCGAGGAGGATGAGGGGTCGCACGATTTAGTACGTCGGGAAGCTACAGAGGCGCAAGGAACAGATGCCGATAAGGCAATCCTAGTTCACGAGGTCGTCAGGGCTCTTAGGAGAATGAACCCTAAGAAGGCACCGGGGCTGAAGGAATCACTTCAGGCGCAGCTCTGGAGACGTGCCTGTTATCCCGTATGTCTTAGCCGGGTTGTTTAATCTCTGTCTAGAGAGGGGCACCTTTCCGCGTTGCTGGAAAGTCCAGAACGTAAAATTCATACCTAAACCTAAAAAGGCGGATGCGTCAGACCCGGACAACTATCGTCCAATTAGCTTGCTATCGGTGCTGGGGAAAGTTTTGGATCGTGTTATAACTACCCGAGTTGAGCACTTAGTGCGTGCCAGCAGCGGTTTTAATAACCGACAGTTCGGTTTTATGGAGGGAAAGTCGACTGTCGACGCATTAGAATTCGTTTTCGGGGAAATTAAGCAGGCGAAAGATGCTAAAGAGTACTGTGTTGTTTCTTTGGACATTTCAGGAGCATTTGATCCTACCCGGTAGTCATTGATCGTTTCGGAGTTGGAAAATAGGAGTTGTCCGCGAAACTTGATGGCTTTGGTCAAGAGTTATTTCTCAGGGCGATTGGCACAGGTTGAAATTCCGGGTGAAGTTTTGTCGCGCGAGGGGAAAGGGGATGTCCGCAGGGGTCATGCTCTGGTCCCACATTTTGGAAGTTGTTGTATGAGAGCATCTTTAGGGTCAAGTTGCCCACAGGATGCTCAATCATTGGGTTTGCGGATGATACGCTTTTAATTGTCAGATCGCGATTGTTAATGGATATGCGCACAAAACCGAACGAGGCGCTTAATAAACTACACGAATGGTCGCAGGCGGTAAAATTATAATTTAACACGGTCAAGTCAGAGGCGCTCTATTTCGGAAAGAAACTGGTACAGCGACCCCTAGGCAAGAGCTAGGAGGGGAGAAAATACCGTTTAAGGAAGCAATTACATACCTTGGGGTAAATATTGACGATAAGTTAAATTAGAAAGCTCACGTGCAGTACGTTAAAAGTAAAGGTAGCGAAATATCAAACAAAATGATGGCGGCGGCGAAAATAAACTGGGGTTTCAGGGGCGAATTGCTGAGGACGGTCTATGCCGAAGCGATAAAGCCGGCAATGCTGTACGCAGCATTTGTATGGCCGGAAGGTTACAAAGTCCGAGAGATGCGTCAATTGACGAGCGTTCAACGCACTACCGCGGTGAAGGCGGCGAGGGCGTACAGGACCACCTCCACGGAGGCGGTACTGGTTATCAATAGGACTTTCCCTATCGAATATGTCGTTAGGGAGTTTCGAGATAGAAGGTTAGTAGATGCAGTAGATACGCGAAATTATCGAAGATATTCATCTTGGCAATAGGCATGTAGAGAAGGAGATTGTCGTATCAGACTTAGGGCATCCGGCCGATATTAGAGGAATCGAGTTTGTCGAAGGCACTGGGGACGCGAGGGGTATCAGACTTTATACAGACGGTTCACGTATGGATGACGAGCAGTAGGCGCGGCGTTTGATGTGTTTAAGCAGGAAATGGAGGTGTTTCAGTATCAAACCAAACTCGCAAACTGGAGCACTATAATCCAGTGCGAATTGGTAGCCATACGAGAGGCAATCGATTATATTATAAACCACACGGGCAGAGATGAATATTATATAATCAGCGACAGCAAATCAGCGCTGACGGCTTTGACAAACATGAACACCTTGACAAACCTCCAGGCGGATATCTGCAGGATAACGCATACGGCGCTCAAATTTCGACATTTAAAGTTCTGTTGGGTTAGGCCGCACGATAGTAACGTAGGGAACGATAGGGCTGATAAATTAGCTAAAGAGGCCACGACGGGCAACTTTTGGATATCACATTCGTCGATACCGAAATCTCTAGTTAAAAGAAAGCTGCGCGAAAAATCAATCAGACAATGTAAAGAGAGGTGGAACAACGCTGCCCCGGGTAGGTTGACCCACAAATTCATACCGAGCTTAGAAGCTAGAGGTAATATCGAGGTACAACTCGATCATAAAATGGTGCAACTGATAACAGCACGGCGCCCTAAAAGCGTATTTACAAAGATTCGGTTTAACCGACAACGACCGCTGCGAATGCGGTGAGGGCGCTGAAAGCGCAGAGCACGTGCTCTTCGACTGCCCGCTTGAGGCGGCAAATCGAGGGTTAGCTGATAGCAAAATAGCTATTCTAGGTCTAGCATGGCCAAAGAGCATAGAGGAAGTTGGGGAAGTGGCTAACCGGAAGGCGTGCTGCATAGCCTTTAAAGAGTTCGCGGGAAGGGTCGCGAGATTATACGGCGATAACCGCGCGTGACACGGAAGGGGGTGGAGGGAAGGATTGGAAATTTTAAATTTTGACCTGGTGTTAAATGATATAAGTATGGTAACCAAAACCTGTATTTAAATAATTAAAAAAAAACGGAAAAAAAATATATATAAACAAAAACTAAAAAAAAATTAAAAAAAAATTGATCGTAATATTTATAAAAGTCCATATGCACGACAACCCCCGCACTACTAATACAATCACTATAACCACTATCTAACTTTATACGCGCATAAATCGGGAATAAATAAAAAACTTTAAAATAATCGGGCAAATAATTAAATAAGAACATATAAATCAAAAACCCTCATTAAATTAAATCAATGAAATAAACAAAGGAATAAAATAATAAATAAATTAGAGTGAACCGCGCATCCCTCCAGGACTTAAAAGTGAAGTGATAGTGATTGTGACCCCCCAGGACGATTAGTGCATACCCACCGGAACTTTAGCAGTGCATATCCATTTCCCCCTAGCAGTAAGTTTCAATGTATGCAGACGACCAGACTTCGGATGCTGGAGAAATATATTAACGAGGTAAGCACAAAATTGTGGCAGTTTTGCTTGCATAAGCATTGATGTATGATAATTAGTAGATTTGAAATAATTTCACGAGCATGTTTTGTGCGTAATGGCGCTAGCCGGTATAACGCTTATGCGAGTTCACCTGATAATTTGGGTTATGCTTTTTGCAATTTTATGCACTGCTCAATGCTTAATACTTATAGATGTTTATTTATATATTTTCATAAATATTTATTTTTGTATTTATATTTTTGCCTGCTTTTATTATTTGTGGCTTGATATTATTTGCTTGATGTTCTGTTGCCATTTTTGGTGGCAGCTTATATATCGAAAGGAAGATTGTTTGAGAAGATTGTAATTACAATATAAATCTGTTAGGGAATGATAGGGAAAGCTAGGGACGGACTTAGGCTAACAAATTACTTAGACCAGGGAAGACGAATTTGTAAATTTATAGGGCAGGTAAAATAGCTGGATTCATTATCAATATATTTGGCGTATTCTTAGAAAATTTGAATCCATTTTAAATTAGCTAGCTAGATTTGGATAGTTTTAGTCGACCCTTCGGGTCGCACCGGTAAGCAGAGCTGGAAGCTGCTATCCGGCATTACAGATCCCTCCCCATTCTCTTTGTTTGTGTCTTGTTAATCGGGCACACTCCAAATCAACGCTAAGGATACCATCAATCAAACCCTATTTTAAGTTTTTGTTTCGATTGTTAGATTTTTATTTAGGATGCGTTAATTTTGAAGTTAGAATAATTAGGAGCACGTTTATATTTTCGCGTTTAAACCTAATGTAGTATCTTCGGGTGGAGCATTGGAACGTGGCCGCAAGCATAGCGGCTCTTAATTAAATTATAATGTATATAGGCTGTTGTGGAAATTTCGGGGACTGTGTAGGCTAGCTCAGAACATAAATAAGTGGAGGTATGCGTTCAACTAGTTTCAACACGAAAAATCTCATGACGAAAAAATAAGTGCACCTTAATCTGATGATGATTATTATAAACAACTACAGGTGTTGGTTGTAAAATATTTTCAACTAATGTTGATTGTGCGAAATGATATATTGGAAAAACTATTAATTCGACAAATGTTCCTGTGCTGGGGGAACTTGCCAGCCACAGGCTGGTTACCCCCCTTCACGTACCACTAAATATCAGGAAAATAGGGTATATAACTGTAAAACAATAGAAGGTGACCGAACTACATCTAACAAGAAAGAACAGAGGATACGCTCAAAGACAACAAACAGAGACAAGAAGAAAATTGTTCAAAGCATACGTGTGGAGCACAGCACAGTACGTCTATGAAATAAGTGCAGTAGGAAAAGCAGACATATAGAAATAGAAGCCTTCTGGAATGTTGTGCTTCAGATGTATAAGGATGGTAGCATGGACAGACAAAGTTACTAACAAATAAGTTATAGAAATAGTAGAGGAATAAAGATATCTGTGGAAAACAAAAAAAATAGGAGATATAAAAGGGAACGATACGTTCTAAGGCATTTTTGGGGAATAGTACGGAATATATTACAAGCAGAGATAGAAAAATGAAGTAGGGGTAGACCGAAATCATACTTTCGCATGCAGATAATGATAGATGCAGACTGTGCAAATTTCAGGGAAATCAGTAGGTTAGTTCAGAATAGGAAACAATGATGGTACGCGTCTAACCAGTTCCAGGGCTGAAGACCTAGTGATGTCGATACTAAATATACGTATATAGTTTCTGCGAGAGTACTGCTCGTGTTTATCCTTTTTTTTCAATTAAGGATTTATTAATTATTCTTAATGTAAAGATTTCGTTTTCCATAGTTGCTATTTTTACTTCGTAATTTGAAATTACCACATTAACCGGTTTTTCAACACATGCATTAATAGTTTTCTCAAGAGTAGCCAAATAATTTTTACCTGTCAAAATGGAACCAACTGCATCGGTGATAATTATTTGAGTTTTTTCTTACTTTCCCTGGCCAGCATATTAATTCGAATAAATTAATCGATTTCCAATGCAAGGTGTGTTAATTAAATAAACACTACCTAGCATATTAACGAAGCTTTAGAGGAACACTCAAATTTAATAAATCAAATTTAGAATGTTCGGACCGACAGCAATATACGCCCAACTCACTACACCGCATTGATTCTGATTTTGCTTGCCACTCAAAATGCGTTTGGTAGGCATTGTTCTTTATTACGTTGTCACTATTACTTCTTGCTTCTGTAGTACTCTATACTTTTAATACGACATTCCAACTATATTGCAAGTTATCTTAATAAATTCAATTTACCTGATTTCCGTCATACGTCCATGATCCAAACTTCATAAAACATGTTTGTTGATCAAATGGAAAATATCTTACATCAATTTCACATGACGATTTAAAATGGCCGGAGGAGTCCACAAAACTTTTCCAGTGTGGCGCAATACAGCTTTTGTCATAGTTGTAACAACGTACTCACCATCAGCGCTGTAAATATTTTTATTTCATTTAAGCAATATTATTTTAAATACTTACTTATTGTATAGCACTATATCAGGAAGCCAAATATGTTCAGAAGGCACATACAGCTCCGTAACGCCTCCGTATTCCAAAGGGTCCCACATAAATTTGTGATCTTCCCATTCCTTTAAAGAAAAAACGTATTATTATTATATTATGTATTTGAATATCGCCATAATCAACATCTAGCGCTTTTATTGTAAAAGCATTTAGGGTACATACTGAATTTTTCATTGGATTGCTTCAATTTGTATATGAGAGAGAAAGAGAGTATATTTGACGTAACGTAATAGAAAGTGAAATGGCGCTAAAATGTCTTAAAATAAACCCCAACGCCACCCCACGCCACATCATTTTTCCAAAACATGTGCATATCCATCAAATTTGCATATTAAGCTCCAGTGACATTTAAAATAATACACATTATAAGACTAAGCATGTGTTGGGTCACAGAAAATGCTTATCCCTCAGTTGATGTTTTCCAAATGCATAGATACAGGGTCATTATTGGGAACCACGCGGTTATTAGATAAGAAGAAGTAAGGCAATTTTAAACCAGACTTTTATTTCTTAATACCAATATATTCCATATGGTATGCAGTTTCAACACAAAGAACTAGAACTTCAATGTTTTCGAAAATTATCTGCCTGAACACAACGTTAAAGATTTCCTAGAGGTGTTACCAAAGGTTAAATAACTTGTTTGCCAGACATAAAAACCCAGATGAATGTAATTTACTTTGCCTCGACCACAATAACTACGCCTGCAATTAGAAGGAGGAAAACACATATAGACAGCTCCGAATCGACCAGATTAGTAGGTGAGGAGTAAAGAATTCAGATGTTCGCCCTTAAACCAGCAGCTTAATATTTATTGTTTTGCCATTTAAATTTATAAAACTAACTTATTAGTTATGTTTTACATGTGTTTTTGTGTTTAATTATTATTTAAGGTACAGATTTTCTGAAAAGGGCAAATTGATTCATGAGTTCTGTTGTATGTTGTTTTAGATCCCCCTCATTCGCCAACTGTGTTATCGAGGCATTCGCTTTCTTTCTTTGTCTTCTTTTGTTACACGTGATTTACACAAGTATTTCGCTATTGATTTCGTTCTTTTCTTATTGCCTGCTCGTTTTACTGATAAGAATCGTATACACAAGTCAAATAGTAAAATAGTTTTAACGCTACATTGCCCCCTCCCGCTTTTCCAAACTGCACCTATATCGTAAATGGTTGATGGAAAAGTTTTTGTTTAGACCCTATTTGAATACAAAACTAAACCACAAACCACTTTGATCATGAAACCTCTTAAGATAATAGTACGGTTTGTGATTAAGCTTATACCCCAATACAAGTACCCTATAGTACCGTAATTAACCTAATAAACATTTTGCTACGTTATGCAGCGTACGGGTCAGATAGAAATATCGGGCTAACTACCAATGCGAAGAGCGGAGGGGGTCCTAGCAACATAAAAAAATACATCGTTATCCATTTTCTACTTACAGTAAACAAAATAAAAATTTCTATTTAAACAACAAAAAAAAAAAAAGTTACTATTTATAAAAAAAAACAATTTCACTCTATAGACAAATTCAATAATTGTTCCACGACGTGCGCATTTCGTAGCTAACATGTAATAATTCTAATCAGTAAAAAGAATAATGCTGATAATTTTGTAGAAGCAGATGTGCTAAGTAAAAAAAAAGCATTAAATTTAGGAACCTTTCTAGTAAGGATTTTACCATAAGCAACATTAGCGTATCTAATTTCAAAGTGGGTTTTTAAAAAAACGTGTTTTGTTCGTCAGCACGATGCGAATTGGGTTTATCCCTTGGTATGTTAAAAAAGAAAACAAGTCACACACATGCATTGGGATACTTTTTTGGCAAGCCATCGGAAGCGGATCAGCACAGCATCACCGCGGTAGTCAGCAACAACCATGCCTGCTATCGTAATTGCAACTGCAGTCTGCACACAAGAGCAGTTGATCTACGTCAAAAAATAATCGGGCCTACATAACAAGCAATTTGACCTCCAGCTAAGAGCTAAAAAGAAGGTTTTACTAATATTAATAACGCAGGAGAACTCACCGATACACTCAAAATCTACACTTTTTATAAAAAATAAACGTGCATCGCTCTTGAAGTAATGGAACGAGTAGTTTAGAAAAATACCTATAAGGACAAACGGCAGAATCAAAATTGAAAAATTGTTTTAAACAACAAGAATTCGAGCTTTGATCCACGCGTTATCAACATATCAAAAAGAAAACTCGACCCAAGCTTTATCAAATAATACAAAACACTATTTCAGCTTTAGCCGTAAATCACATAAGAATCAATTATACGCGGTCGTAATGTATAGCAAGTTAACGGATAGCTAAAACAAGGTATTGACAATTTAATTTTAGCATAAACTTTACGTTTCGAAATAAATAAGTTTAAAATAAAAATTAGTAGGAAGCGTACTTATTGTAAACAGGATGTTGTCAACGTATGAAAGAGTAAAAACGGAATCGATGCAAAGGAATAACCAAATAACGGCTAGGGTTCACTGCCGGAAATAAACGTAACCACCCCCCCCCCTGCAACATTATAAGGTCGGGGTAGGAAAGCAGTACCAAAAAAAAACAAACACAATGAGAAAAAACTAAAAGAAAATTAGGTTACGAAAACCTAAAGTCGACTAAGTCGTGGTTTTCGAAGAAAACAAAAACGGACTAGAAAGCAGCTATCTCAGGAAGTGGATCGAAAAATTTAGCTATGTCAGAACAAAGACCGACCGAACGTAAAACCAGCCACGAAAAAAAAGAGAGGAATGTGGAACGAAAGGAATGAAGAAAAAAAAGGAAAAACAAAAAAGTAACACCAACATGACAAATACAAGAACCACAAAAAACCTAAGAATCGTTCAAAAAAATATGTATGAGTATGTGAGTGTGTGGGTGTAGATTCGACGTGTATAAAGTGCGTGTGTGTGTTGGACCGCTGTAGTCGCCTCTTACGAGAAGCAGGTCGTATGGGGCTATTCTATTGCCGGACCCACACGGGTACAAGAAAAAGAAACCCCAACAAAACAGGGAAGTAAATAACGAAATCGTAAAGTTCAGAAATCAAGTCCTAAGGGGAGCAAAATCGGCATAAGAATTTGGGGCGCAAGGACTAGGTATTGGGCTTAACACATTTGCGCCGCCAAAAGAAAAATGAAACAAGATCAAGGACATTAGCACTTCGTCGACATACATCTTACGGTTTAGAAGGAGCCTCTTTTGGGCAGTTTTCTGCCAAAAAGGAACAGCAGGAGGTGTAGTAGTCATAGCACGAGGTTGAGAAAGTGGTAGCAGGGATAGTTTAGAAAACTGAAAACGCGTCATAGAAGGAAGTTGTTTGTTTTTAGATTTAGTGGTAAGAAAGTCAATGGTAGAAAAGGAAAAAGTATTGACTGTACGAGAATCTACTTTACGAAAAGATACACAAGCAGAGCACACTTCAGTTACGTTAGATAGAGGGACAGAGGTAGATAAAATTTCAACGACGTTAGATAAAGGACTAGCAGTATCACAGCTAGGAAAGAAAACAGCATTGGCTGTAGGAATATCAACCTTAGGAAAAAGAGCAGAATCCGATAACGCTTCAACCATATTACCTAAGGAAACAGAATCGGGTAGAAGTTCATCAACGTTACAAGAGCAAACAGTATGAAGTAGAACTTTGCCAATGTTAGATAAAGAACTCGAATGAAGTTTATCAACATGAAAAAAAGTAGAAGCACCAGACAGAATTCTGTCAACTTTACAAGAACAAACAGCATCAGGAAGAACTCTATCCACAATAGATAAGGAAGCAGAATCAGGTTGACCTTCGTCAACATTATAATACAATAGGAACTGATTCCTTAACAATAGTAGATAACTAAACAGGATCATGTAAAACTTGGACAACGATAGCAACAGGCATTATATAGCTACGGGTTTGCTAACTTCAACAGGACCTTCTCTACTAATATTAGAAGTTAGCGCCACTTCAGCTACAGCTGTTATTGCAGATACGACAGAAATTTCTTGAGTAGAACCATTTAAGAAAGCAGGAACATGTAAAATTTTGACAGCAACAGCAATAGATATTAAAGATACAGGTTCATGAACAACAGGACCTCCGCTGACTAAATTAGAATTTATCGTCACTTCAGCTACAGCTGTTATTGTAGGTACGACAGAAATTGTTTGACTAGAATCATTTAAGAAAGCAGGAACAGATAAAATTTTAACAAAAACGGCAACAGGAATTAACGATACAGGTTCATGGATTTCAACAGGATCCTCTCTGACTGAATTAGAAATTATTGTCACTTCAGCGACGTTTGTGCTTGCAGACACAACAGGAATTTCTTGCGTAGAATCATTTAAGAAAGCGGGAACAAACGCTTGAGAAGCTAGCTGCAAGTCACTAATTCGAAGTATGGGTTGCACTGGTGTTGAAGGTACAGTTTGGGGTGGAAGTGAAAACGTCGGGTCTAGTTGGTCGTCTTTTACATCGCGAAGGACAGAAGGAATTTGGTTCTTGTTAGTAGAATTTCGGTAAGTAGGGGCGTGATAGCCGTAAAAATCAATATTACAGTTCAAAGGCTCATATGGCTGAAAAGGATATGAGGTGATGATAGTAGGGTGAGCAGAAGGAAGTCATTTTAAACTTATTTATTTCGAAACGTAAAGTTTAAGCTAAAATTAAATAGTCAATGTCTTGTTTTAGGTAGCCGTTAACTTGTTGTACATTACGAACGCGTATAATTGATTCTTATGTGATTTCCGGCTAAAGACTCGTTGAAATAGTGTTTTATATTATTTGATGAAACTTGGGTCGAGTTTTCTAAGCTCCTTTTTGGTATGTTGAAACGCGAAGATCGAACTCGAATTCTTGTTGTTTAAAACAAATTTCAATTTTGATTCTGCCGTTCGTCCTCATAGGTATTTTTCTAAACAACTCGTTCCAATGCTTCAAGAGCGATGCACGTTTATTTTTTATAAAAGGTGTAGATTTTGGGTAAATCAGTGAGTTCTCCTGCGTTATTAATATTAGTAATACTGTTCGCGCCGCAGGAATAAGACGCCAGATAGCTATGATCTGGATGATGCTGGTAGCTTTGGGGTCTTGTCTCGACGTTCTGTTCTGGGTTACAGCCTGCACCTCGGGGTTGTATTTGTACATTATAATCGCGTCGCTTGGGTTTGACGTAACTACAAAAAATAACAATATGAAATTAGAAGCCAAATGTCAATTTTGAGAACACGCAGTTTAATTTATCGCTACCAATTTTTATGGTTTGTGTTCCACGGGTTTTCAACGGGTGTGCCAGCCGAAGATTGCTGTCCTGTTCCTGGAGCAGTTTGTCGAGCAAGGCCACAGGTAAGTACTAGCAATCCTAGACTTGTAGTTATTTGTAACGTTGATTTCTTGGGGTACACATTCTCCACGCTATCGAAGGCCGCTATTATACAGAACATTGATTCGCTTAAGGGGGATATTGTACGCACCGCATCCCGCTCCCCCAAATACTCTCTTTTTAGTTCTTTGCTGGAGGCCAAATTGCTTGTTATGTAGGCCCAATTATTCTTTGACGTAGATCAACTGCTTTTGTGTGCAGACCGCTATTGCAATTGCGATAGCAGCATGGTTGTTGCTGACTACCGCGGCGATGCGGTGCTGATCCGCTTTCGATGGATTGCCAGATAAGTGTCCCGATACATGTATGTGACTTGTTTTCTTTTTTTTAACATACCAAGGGATACACTCAATTCGCATCGTGCTGGTGAACAAAACACTTTTTTTTAAAAATCCACTTTGATTAAATACGCTAATGTTTCTTATGGTAAAATCCTTACTAGAAAGGTTATAGCCTTTTACTTTATTTTGGGATTTTATTTAACGAGAATTTCCAATAATCGAATAGAGCCCACGGCAAGTTCTGATGGAAAATGGCCCAAAGTTGTGGAAATCTCAAAGGCAAAGCGGCTAGTCGAACTATATGCTCTGGGTGGAACATGAGCTGTGGGTCGGGGTTAGATTGTGACCAAAAACATGAAGAATAAGGCGCCACCGTATTTTTCTATACAGAGAAGACCTTACTCAAGTCCCTTGTACAAGGCGAATGCGGAAACCTTTATTCTATAACCGCTATATTGTTTATTAAAGACAACATAATCCCTGAAGTTTCTTACCTTATGGCTCGACCTTGATCTTAGTAATTCACTGCTACACCTGTGAACAAATTAAACAAAGAATAGCACTGTTTGTGCATTTATACTCAAAAATTTTAAATTCAAATGGAATCAACTTTCATTCATCCTAATTAAAAGAATAGTCTTGTTCAAAATAAAATCTATTCCTCTAGTATTCAATTATGTGCTTTTTACAAAATATCTTTCTTTCTTTATATTGTGATTAATTTAATTTATAAAATTATTTACAAGGGCACTGGATAAAATCAGTACCAATCAAATTAAATGTGGTTTTATTAACAAATAGATAAAGCATAAAGTTGCTTTCTAAACTGTTGCTTATTGATAACAAAAATGTTAGTTTTGGTAGATCTACCTTAACCTTACAATGGATAATTCCAAATAGTTATTAATGAAATAGCAAACATAGAAGTTTAATTTCTAAGTTCTCATAAATAGAAGAATTTACTTTCTATAACACGTAATGACACCTACCGTAGTTTCATTGAGTTAATAAAAGAATTAGATATGTAAGAGTTACAGATTCATATTACTTAATATTGAAAAATATAATTGTGGTCTGTCCTTGACCTATTTAGAAGTTTAAATAACTTGATTAAACAAAAAATAATCTGATTACAATGTCCATAGTTCAGCTAACATACGAAAACAATTTTCTACATACCAGAACTCCGTCTGTCTGAAAAATACCATAAAGGAAGCTTACGTCAGCATTGAAATACGGAAATCTCCAATTTAGAACGAATAATTGTACTGCATACTGAAATTCCACATTACTCGGCGTCCATTTTGATTAATTAAATTTCGCCAGATCCACACATGAACAAAGCGTAAAAACCTATATTTTCTTCTTGCTTTTAATCAAAAATAACGTAAACCAGTCTCCTGATTACCAATCTGCATGTTAATTTAAAGTTGCTTTATATGTAAATTAAACCACGAAAATTATCAAATGATGCATGATAATTTAACTTGAATACTATATGTACAATTTCATGTTATATATAAATAAAGTTGCATGTAATTTAGATTGAATACTTTATGTAAAATTTCGTATTATACATAAATAAAGTTGCACTGAAAATTTTTATTTAATATGGTTACAGAATCAAATTTTACTTACTGTTACCAACGGCCCTTCGACCAAAAAATTTCACGTCATCTACGAGCGGTTCCAACAAATGGACAATCAAAAGTGCCTCTCGGAGATGACATTCTCCTAACAGAACTTAATCCGCACGTGCTTCCAACACGAAAAACAGCAAAAAACCATTGTTTCTAGGAACAATTCGACCTGCTTTCACCACAGCTGTATTGGAAGTGTCGGGGTCAAGCGAGTTGCTGCCCGGCAACACAATCACTTCACAATTTCTTAAATAGATGGAGCTCTAGGAATGATACTAAATGGAAACTTTTATTTTGTCACCGTGGAAATTAAATTTTAATTGAATGCTAATACTTTATTGGGCAATAGGTAATATTTAATTAGTGGATTGAATAACATTATTATGCATTATATTGTTTATTATTAAATAAAGGGATTAATTATATGAACATATCTAGATAGAAAATAAAATTGCTACAAGGTTTCTAAATTTAATGCTTTTTTTTACTTAGCCCATCTGCTTATACGAAAGTATCAGCATTATTCTTTTACTGGTTAGATTTATTACATGTTAGCTACAAAATGCGTACTTTGTGGAACAATTATTGAATTTGTCCATAGAGTAAAATTGCTTTTTTTTAAATAGTTTATTTATTTATTTTTTTTACTGTTTAAATAGAAATTTTTAATTGTGTTTACTGTAAATAGAAAATCGATGACGATGTATTTTATGTGTTGCTAGGACCCCCCCCTCGCCGCATTGGTAGTTAGGCCGGGTTTTTATATCTGACCCGTACGCTGCATAACGTAGCATAAATTCTGACGCCCTGGAGTGGGACTCCGATATTTTTTTTATTAACTTTTGCTCCGAGTTTATTTTAGTTAATTTTTGGCTCCGATTTTGTTTCGTATAACTTTGGCCCTGATTTTGTCTTGGGTAAGGTATGCCCCAATTTTTATTTTGCTTCTAGCCTGTTTTTATTGTACTGCCCATGTTACTACGTTATCCGTTTTTCACGGCCTGATACTACTTATGTTTTCTTCCCTTACGCTCGAACATGTATTTATTTCTTTTCATTATTTCTTGTGAGTTCGATCTTCTTAAATTTTAGTTTGGTTTTCGTTCGTGATCGCTAAATATCTTTGGTTGGTTCATTTCAGATTATTGGATTTGTGTTTTCGCCAATAATCCTAGTCCATTGAAAACGCTAACGTCCTATCCTACTTTCTATTTTGTTGTTTCGTTCCGATTGGTGTCGGATATGTTTTAGATTGTCCTGTATTCGCAATAATTTTTTTTGAGCTTCTATCGAGATACGGTTAGTCTTTATTTAGTTACTTTCTCCCAATTTCTTTTTATTCGTATTCAAGATGACTGATATGGCGACAAGACTGTATGATGGTATCTGCAATAGACAGCAGGAGTCATCAGAACGTATTACTAACTATTTTACGTGTATGACGGCTCTGTTTCAGTGATATGGATTTTTTAAGAAGGATGATCAATCGTCCATGGTGCTTCATAATCTCGCTCCCTTCTTTTGAGCTCACGTTGGGCGCCAACATTTATGCTACGTTATTCTGCGTATGGGTAAGATAGAAATACCGGACTAAGTACCAATGCGGAGAGGGGGGGTCCTAAAAATACATCGTCATCGATTTTCTATTTACAGTAAACAAAATAAAAGTTTCTATTTAAACAGTAAAAAAATTAAATAAATTTACTATTTATAAAAAAGCAATTTTACTCTATGGACAAATTCAATAATTGTTCTACGAAGTGCACATTTCGTACCTAGCATGTAATAAGACTAATCAGTAAAAAAAATAATGCTGATACTTTCGGATAAGCAGATGGGCTAAGTAAAAAAAGCATTAAAATTAGGAACCTTTCTAGTAAGGATTTTACCATAAGCAACATTAGCGTATCTAATTTAAAAAGTGGGTTTTTAAAAAAACGTGTTTTGTTCGTCAGCACGATGCGAATTGGGTTTATCCCTTGGTATGTTAAAAAAGAAAATAAGTCACATACATGTGTCGGGATACTTATCTGGCAATCCATCGGAATCGGATCAGCACAGCATCGCCGCGGTAGTCAGTAACAACCATGCTGCTATCGTAATTGCAACAGCGGTCTGCACACAAGAGCAGGCGATCTACGTCAAAAAATAATCGGGCCTACATAACAAGCAATTTGGCCTCCAGCTAAGAGCTAAAGAGAGAGTCTTACTAATATTAATAACACAGGAGAACTCACCAATACACCCAAAATCTACACTTTTTATAAAAAAATAAACGTGTATCGCTCTTGAAGTAATGGAACGAGTAGTTTAGGAAAATACCTATGAGGATGAACGGCAGAAGAAATTTTAAAAATTGTTTTAAACAACAAGAATTCGAGCTTTGATCCTCGCGTTATTAACATACCAAAAAGGAAATTAGAAAACTCGATCCAAGCTTTATCAAATAATACAAAACACTGTTTCAACTAGTTTTTAACCGTAAATCACATAAGAATCAATTATACGCGGTCGTAATGTATAACAAGTTAACGGATATCTAAAACAAGGTATTGACTATTTAATTTTAGCATAAACTTTACGTTTTGAAATAAATAAGTTTAAAATAAAAATTAGTAGGAAGCGTACTTATTGTAAACAGGATGTTGTCGACGTATGAAAGAGTAGAAACGGAATCGATGTAAATGAATAACCAAATAACGGCTACGGTTTTACTGCCGGAAATGAACGTAGCAATTTATTGAAACTAACCCCCTGATTTGGACAGGTTTACCCAAAAGAAGAACAATAATAATAATTATATACGGTACTATATTAATGTAATAAAGCACAGCGTTACTTAATAATTATCATAAGACTCCCTACCTAAACATTTTCTACTGTAAGCAGAGCACCGGCGGCATCTTTGGTTATATTATAGGGGTTTTTATTTATTTTCCTTCGAATTGTACAAAAACCTCGAAAATTAAGAGAATTTATATATTTGATTTTTGTTTCTGTTTTTCAGCTAGAAATAAAAGTGTAGCTCGTGCAATGATTACCACTTCTATAGGAAGTGCATTGTGCGTGGGAAAGAGTACAATTTCTATTTCGTTCAGTTTTAATAATTTATTAGAATAAACGGGAGGAGGGGGTACTCGAATGCACTGCTTTATTTTATATTCAGCAATTTTTGAAATGAAATGGGTTCATGTCTGATGACTTTCGTGACAGTACGTGCGTATTAATCTACTTTCGCACCGAAGCAATATTCGATTTTAATAACGAACGGTTGTAAATATAAACTTTACTTCAGAAGCCTAGAATTCAAAAGACGACAAGTTGTAATGAAGGAAAGAGCTTTATGATCAGTTATTTCATGATCTAGCAGCAGGACATGCCAGTTTTTAACGAAGCAATAATGCTTAAAGCTTCTTTTTCGGAGACAAAGTGTTTACGCTCTAGCCCCGAAGCATCCTCGAATAAAATGCAACGCTATGTTTTTTGTTCAGTCGTAACTTGGTAAACACGCAGGAACCAATATCGTACCCGGACGCATCGGCCCTAATATGGAATGTGAGTGTCGAATCCGGATGTGTCAACGTTACGACCCTTAAGAATACTTTATCCTCTTTATAGGACCACGACCATTGTGACGACTTCTTATAAATGGTTTAACCCACTCGCTAAATTGGAGAAGTTTGCGACCAAACGCGAATCATAAAAAACCAGCCCTAGAAAACTTCTTAGAGCTTTAATATTTCGCGACAGTTCGAAATCTTGAATTATTCGTATTCTTTCAGGGGTCATACTAATGTATGTCCCACAAATCGAATTTCTCGTGGTGCAAATATGCACTTTCCCAACACTAAAGTAACGCCCGCAGACACTATTTATTTAAAAATAATTTCGATCTCACAAATGTGGTCCTCGAGACCTCTCGATACGATAAGTAGGTCGTCCAAATATGGAATGATAAATCTTTCCGTATCTTCGCTCAGAACTGATATTAAAACTCGAATAAAACACGTGATATAAGTAGCTAAACCTAAAGATATTACTTTAAAGACATAAGTTTCCCCTACAAATTGAAAATCCATATACTTCTAGTGATGCTCATAAAGAGGGATTTGCCTGTTAAGGCGTTTTAAAGCTGCTTTTACAGTAAACCTTTTAGCATTCCTTGTTTCCACTTACCTGCACCTTTCCTTTCCTATATATAGCGCAAGGTGCGGTATGAAACAATAACAGTCACGAGAGTGGTAAGACTTTGGTCAAGCCGCAAGTGCATCCGTAGTCATAGGACGCGCGTTTGTGGTTTTCTCATAGTGTGTGTAAAACAAAGCATTGCACATCATCATTATACAGTCCTCTATACACATTTGGAATGGTTCATGACCTATGGTTCATGTCATGGTAACACATAAACCAGTAAGTGTTAATATAAATTTATTACGTGCTGTATATTGGACATTAGTGGACCTTCGAATTCCGGATATCTTATCCTTTATAATGTGATTATTCAATTCATGAATTTTCCTTATAATTGATCCTAATCATTTATCGTGTTTTGATCTTTATTGTTTCATTACATTTTCGTGGTTACCTTTGATAACTACTAACGCTTAGTGTAGCTATAACTTCATTCGTCCAATTAATAATAATTATAGTCATTCAATCAAAGTTGCGGTATTAGCATTTACTACAAACTGAAAGCTTTTAAACGTTGGTTACGTACACTATTTGTTCCTTGGAAATAACTAAATATTATAAAATAAATGCCTAGTTTTTATTTTACCTGTTTTGAAAAAATATTTTGGGTACATGAAGTTAATTCTTACTCAGGTAGCTGTTGAGGGGTTTATGGCTTTATATTTGCATTGGCACCAGACACACATATCACGTTGGTTGTAAAATTCATATCTTGCTAATTTGGTTGGTTTGGTTCTCAGGTATGTTACTTATTAGAAAGTTATATTTAAAATTGTATTAAAGGCAACTCTACGTCAGCAGTGTTGCAAGGTTTTGGTTATTGGAATTTAAATTGTGGTCGTGTCAGAAAGATTAAAAGAAAAAGAGGATAGGCTAATACCACTTAAAAAAGCAATCAATCTTTTATTGAATAGTGATCAAGTTGCGTTAACATATAGTTCGGATAATGTACTTAATTATAAATTGAAAGAAATGTCGGAATTATGGCCTTTCCTAAAATCTGTTGTTACATGCCGAAAATCGGCTATGTAAGCATTTCTGATTTTAGTTTTAAATATGTGACTGAAATCACGTCAATATTTTAAAAAATAGACTTGTGCGTGCATTTTTGTCACTTTAGACAGTTACGTCGGCGCCAGAGAATGCGCAGACGCGGAGTGTGGAAGGAAGTGCGCGTTTTACCGACACGACAGGGACTAGTGAACTAAACGTTTAACAGTGAGGTTATCTGTGTCTTTTTGTCTTCTATTTCAGATAATGTAAGTTTCCTCTGTCGTACCTATTATCGTTCCTCTTTACCTGGTTGATCCTGTATCGTACCGCTACAGAAAGAAGAGGGAAGACAAATTAATTTGGTTTCAACGAAGGCGAAGCTCGAACCACGCCCAACCAACGCCGAGATCCACAAAAAAGAGCTCCACATTTTACGTGAGTACATATTATCTTTTTCTATATGGCGCCTCGGTATTAAAATGAATATTTTTTGTATGTAATACCATTTCAGACGCAATAATGACATAATATCTTGTGCAATATTATGTACGTGTTTCTTTTGTGTTGCCAACTGTCGTAGTGGCTCTTACCAGTGACGCTGAGACTTTAACAGTACATCTTAGACGTTAATAGTCGCGTGAAGTATAACACCGTAAACAAAAAGTTAATGAAAGATTATTATACAGTGGTTAGAAGACCAATGGATTTGCAAAGATATCTAAAAAAGTATCCATGCATAAATAGCCGGCATGAGTTTTTAAATGATGTACAACAGATTTTAGAAAATTGCATTTCATATAATGGTAAAGATTCACCATTTACTCAAAAAGCGGAAACATTAGTAAACATCTGTAAGTTTACATTGTCTGAGCATGATAACATCTAACTCAATTAGAAGCAAAAATTGCTGTAGCTTCAGAACAAGCCTACCAAGATGAGGACCACACGTGGCTTGGTGTTGATGAAGAGAAATATACCATCCATACCTGAATCAGATCAAATGAGTCTTGCTAGTTCGCCAGATAATCCATATTTTACGGGTCACATGGAAGATTATGATTACACTCATGAAAGACCTGAACAATTTTCAGATAACTGCTTGTACTTCTGTTAAAGTAAAAAGGGGCAGGGGTAGACGGCCTTGGTCGAAGTCAACAGCTACTTTAGAGGAAAATCTACAATTTTCGAGTGAAGAAGATCCAGATGACGTTCTTTTAAATGAATTTAAAGATAGCAGAGCCGGAATTTTAATACAGCAAAAATCTCTTGTAAATAATTTAAAATTTGTGAATATAATATCATTGCATAGTTATCAGTTTGTAGTTATAGAACATCGAAATTATATGCTTAATGATGAAGGACGAATCATCATGTTACAAAATAAAGTTCAAAACAATCCTTCAGCTAAAAAATAGAAAAAAGAATCTGTTACTTGGTACACAAAATTCTTTGGCTCAAAGAAATGTGTAAGTTAGCACAGAATAGGAAGCAATGAGGGTACGCGTCTAACCAGTTCCAGGACAGAAGACCTAATGATGAAAGAAAAACTGCTAACTTTTTTGCCATATAAACCAAAACAGAGCTTTCCAAATTGAAGAAAAAAAAGAAGAAAAACTATACATTTGATTATCATATTTGAAACAGAAGTTAGAGATTTTTTAAAGAGCTATTGAATACCTTCTAAAATGGTCACGTTCTTTTCAAAAGTTTTGCGCTTTTGACTGGATGCTCTTCGATCACATACAACATTGGGAAAACCTAGAAGAAACAATTTTATTTCGTAATTCAAATAATGTGTACATTTCAGGAGAATCCCGTTTTCAGCAGTACATACATTTGGAAAAACTTTGGACGGGAAATATTGATTTAAATTTTGAAGAAAGATGAACTATTTTTTATAGATCACTTTGTTACATGCCGAAATTCGGCCTATAAACATTTCGATAAGTTTTAATTTGAAAGCGATTTCGCGCTAATGTTAAAAGACGTGCGTGTATTTCCGTCACTTCAGACAGTGCGTTTGCGCAAAGGATTACGCAGACGCGGAGTGTGGAAGAAAGTGGGTGAATTTCCGACACGACAGGACTAGTCAGCGAGACGTCAAGGAGTGTAGTTATCTTTGTGCCGTATCTTGTCTTTTTTCAGGCTATGTAGGTTTCCTGCTTATACCTAATTACCGTACCTCTACCTGTATTCCTTACCGTACCTCACCGCAAGAAAGAAGACAAATTAAATTTGGATTCGACAAGCGGGCCTAACGGATGACCCACGCCAGAAATGCTCTCCGACGCCAGCTGCCGTTATAATAGCGTAATGCTGTGAGAAGTTCTTCAGTTTACGTGAGTACCTTCTGTTTTTCCTTATAATTAATATAAACCTTTTTTGTATGTGATAATAATTTGAGCAAAGGTATGACGTAACCGTTTATTGCACAATATTTTGCAATTATTTATCATTGTTACCAACGGTCGTAGTGGCTCTCGTACCTTACCGGCGGGGCTATAATAACTTACAATTTATATCAAAAATCGGAACTTCCTACAATATGTGAAATATTATTCTCGAGTCCCTCGCACAATACCAGTTTAGAGAGAATTTTTTTATTGATATCCGTTCAGTGGACCGAAGAGAAAAATCGACTATTAGCAGAATCAGATGAAGCTATTTTGCAATATAACTTCAAACCAATATGCGCAAAATTTAATAGGTATATTAAAACTCAAACATATGTCTTAAGACAAGTAAAAACCTCTGAAAAAAACTTATCCAAACCTAGCTTATCAAGAAATTCTTAATTATATATTTATGATGTATATAATGTATATGTATGTATAAGTAAATATATACGTACTTTAATCGTATTTTTGCCAAAATAAACGTATATTTTTTGTGGTTTGCAAAATTGTTTATGGATTGGAGAAATTATGGTAACCCTCTCCTTATACAGTAATTGTTATTTAAAATTGAAATATCCTACCTTAGAGGTTGTAACATTCTTCTTGCTTTGTAAAGAAATTGCTTTTTCAAAACAACTTAGAAGTATTAAGACAATCATCATCATTAGGTTAGGTCTTCAGTCCTGGAACTGGTAAGACTCGTACTCTGCCTATTCTGAACTAACCTACACATTTCCTTGAAATTTGCACAGTCTGCATTTATCTAGGCCTAGGTGTGCATCTACCTCTTTTTTCCTGTCTCCGCTTGTAATATATCCCATACTATTCCCTAAAAATGCCTTAGAACGTATTCTGCCCGTCTATTCCTTCTATTTTTTTTCCACAGATATTCTTGTTTTCCTACTAGTTCTATAACCTATTTGTTATTAACTTTGTCTGTCCATGCCATCATCCCCATACATCTGTAGCACAACATTCCAAAAAACTGCTGTCGTTTTTTAGTCTGCTTTTCCTATTGCCCGTATTTCATAGATGTACTGCGCTGTGCTCCACACATATGCTTTCAACAATTTTCTTCTTGTTTCTATGTTTGTTGTCTTTCCTTATAGGCACTGTTCTTTCTTGTTAGATGCAGGTCGGTCCCCTTCTATTGTTTTACAATTGTATACCTTATTTTTCCGACATTCAGTGATTATGAAGGCGGGATAAACGGCTCCGTGGCGTAGTGGTATGTGTTTGACTATTACTCCCAAGGTCACGGGTTCGAATTCCGACACGGACCGCTTGAAAAATGTTAGGCGTGCATTTTTCTAAAAACACCCTTGTTCGGATGAGAGGTAAAATAGAGGTCCCGTGTGTGAGTGTTGTCACGCACGTTAAAGATCTCTATCTTGCTTGGAACAGCAAGGGTTCAGCAAAATTCCAAATTTTCCAGGTAAAAAAAACTCGCATCCTGGCCAATGTAGTTCCTTCGGGTGGAGCATTGGAAAATCACATGTAAGGTTGTGAAGGCGTAGTTAGTATGTGTGTGACTACTACGCCCAAGGTCCCGGGTTCGAATCCAAACACGGTCCGCTTGCAAAATGTTAGGCGAACATTTTTCACAAAAATACAGCCTCGTTCGAATGAGAGGTGAAATAGAGATGCCATGTGTGAGTGTTGTCACGCACGTTAAAGATCACTACCTTGCTTGGAACAACAAGGGCTCGACAAAATTCTAAATTTTCTAGGTAAAAAAAAACTCGCATCCTGGCCAAGTACCTTCGAGTGGAGCATTGGAAAATCACATATAAGGTTATGAAAACGGGCGGCTCCGTGGCGTAGTGGTATGTGTGTGACTACTACGCCCAAGGTCCGGGTTCGAATCCCGACACGGTCCGCTTGAAAAATATTAGACAAGCTTTTTTCACAAAAATTTACCCTCGTTCGGATGAGAAGTAAAATGGAGGACACGTGTGAGTGTGGTCACACACGTTAAAAATCCCTACTTTGTTTGGAACAGCAAAGGTTCAGCAGAATTCCAAATTTTTCATGTAAAAAAAACTCGCTTCCTGGTCAATGTAGTACATTTGGGTGGAGCACTGAAAAATCACATGTAATGTTGTGAAGGGAGGGCGGCTCCATGGTGCAGTTGGTATTCGTATGACTACTATGGCCAAAGTCCCACGTTCAATTCCCGACACGGTCCGCTTGAAAAATGTTAGGCAAGCATTTTTCACAAAAATACGCCCTCGTTCGGATGAGAGATAAAATGGAGGCCCCGTGTGTGAGTGTTGTCACGCACTTTAAAGATCCCTAACTTGTTTGGAACAGCAAGGGTTTGGCAAAATTCCAAATTTTTCAGGTAAAAAAACTCGTTTCCTGGCCAATGTAGTACTTTCCGGTGGAGCATTGAAAAATCACATGTAAGGTTGTGAAGACGGGCGGCTCCGTGGCGTAGTGGTATGTGTGTGACTACTACGCCCAAGGTCGGGGTTCGAATCCTGACACGGTCCGCTTGAAGAATGTTAGACGAGCTTTTTTCACAAAAATACGCCCTTGTTCGGATGAGAGATAAAATGGAGGCCCCGTGTGTGAGTGTTGTCACGCACTTTAAAGATCCCTACCTTGTTTGGAACAGCAAGGGTTTGGCAAAATTCCAATTTTTTCAGGTAAAAAAAAATCGCTTCCTGGACAATGTAGTACCTTCGGGTGAAGCATTGGAAAATCACATGTAATGTTGTGAAGGGAGGGTGGCTCCATGGTGTAGTTGGTATTCGTATGACTACTATGCCCAAGGTCCCACGTTCAATTCCGGACACATGTAGGGTTGTGAAGAGAGGGCGGCTCCGTGACGTAGTTGGTATGTGTGTGACTACTACTCCCAAGGTCCCGGGTTTGAATCCCGAAACGGACCGCTTCAAAAATGTTAGGCGAGCATTTTTCACAAAATTACACCCTCGTTAGAATGAGAGGTAAAATGGAAGTCCCATGTGTGTGTGTTGTCACGCACGTTAAAGATCCATACCTTGGTTGGAACAGCAAAGGTTCGGAAAAATTCCAAATTTTTCAGGTAAAAAAACTCGCTTCCTGGCCAATGTATTACCTTCGGGTGGAGCATTGGTAAATCACATGTAGGGTTGTGAAAGGGCACGCCCAAGATCATGGGTTCGAATCCCGACACCGTCCGCTTGAAAAATGTTAGGTGAGCATTTTTCACAAAAATACACCGTCACTCGGATGAGAGGTATAATAGAGATCCCGTGTGTGAGTGTTGTTACGCACGTTAAAGATCCCTACCTTGCTTGGAGCTGCAAGGGTTCGGCAAAATGCCAAATTTTCCAAGTAAAAAAAACTCGTTTTCTGGCCAATGTAGTACCTTCAGGTGGAGTATTGGAAAATCACATGCAAAGTTGTGATGAGAAAACGGCTCCATGACGTAGTTGGTATACGCGTGACTCTTACGCCCAAAGTCCCGAGTTCGAATCCCTACATGGTCCGCTTGAATAATGTTAGGCGAACATTTTTCCTAAAAATACGCTCTCGTTCGGATGAGAGATAAAATGGAAGTTCCGTGTGTGACTATTGTCACGTACGTTAAAGATCCCTACCTTGTTTGGAACAGTAAGGGTTCGGCAAAATTCCAAATTTTTCAGGTAAAAAAAACCCGCTTCCTGGACAATGTAGTACCTTCGGGTGGAGCATTGGAAAATCACATGTAATGGTGTAAAGGGAGTGTGGCTCTATGGTGTAGTTGGTATTCGTATGACTACTATGCCCAAGGTCTCACGTTCAATTCCGGACACGGTCCGCTTGAAAAATGTTAGGCGAGCGTTTTGCACAAAAATACGCCCTCGTTCGGATAAGAGATAAGATGGAGGCCCCGTGTTTGAGTGTTGTCACGCACGTAAACCATCCCTACCTTGCTTAGAACAGCAAGGATTCGGCAAAATTCCAAATTTTCCAGTTAAAAAAACTCGCTTCCTGGCCAATGTAGTACCTTCGGGTGGAGCATTGGAAAATCACATGTAGGGTTGTGAAGGAGGGAGGCTCCGTAACGTAGTTGGTATGTGTGTGACTACTACTCCCAAAGTCCCGGGTTTGAATCCCGACACGGACCGCTTGAAAAGGTTAGGCAAGCATTTTTCACAAAAATACACCTTGTTTGGATGAGAGGTAAAATGGAGGTCCCATGTGTGTGTGTTGTCACGCACGTTAAAGATCCCTACCTTGGTTGGAACAGCAAAGGTTCGGCAAAATTCCAAATTTTCCAGGTACAAAAACTCGCTTCCTGGCCAATGTATTACCTTCGGGTGGAGCATTGGAAAATCACATGTAGGGTTGTGAAAAGGGACGCCCAAGATCACGGGTTCGAATCCCGACACCGTCCGCTTGAAAAATGTTAGGTGAGCATTTTTCACAAAAATACACCGTCACTCGGATGAGAGGTTTAATAGAGGTCCCGTGTGTGAGTGTTGTTACGCACGTTAAAGATCCCTACCTTGCTTGAAGCTGCAAGGGTTCGGCAAAATTCCAAATTTTCCAAGTAAAAAAAACTCGTTTCCTGGCCAATGTAGTACCTTCAGGTGGAGTATTGGAAAATCACATGTAAGGTTGTGAAGAGAAGACGGCTCCATGACGTAGTTGGTATACGCGTGACTCTTACGCCCAAGGTCCCGAGTTCGAATCCCGACACGGTCCGCTTGAAAATGTTAGGCGAGCATTTTTCCTAAAAATACGCTCTTGTTTGGATGAGAGGTGAAATGGAAGTTCCGTGTCTGAGTATTGTCACGTACGTTAAAGATCTCTATCTTGGTTGGAACCACAAGGGTTCAGCAAAATTCAAAATTTTGCAGGTAAAAGGAACTCGGTTCCTGGCCAATGTAGTACTTTCAGGTGGAACATTGGAAAATTACATGTAATGTTGTGAAAGGAGGGCGGCTCTGTGGTGTAGTTGGTATGCGTGTGACTACTATTGTAACGGTATTTTTTTTTTCTTCTTACATGCACCACGTTGTGTGCCAGTGAAGCGTATTTTCTAATCTATATCTGACTCTAGACGTTGGGCGCTAGTGAAACGAAGTCTTCCGACATAACTAGGGGTCTATTCCTTGGGTAGAGCTATGAGAAATGGGGGGGTAAGTTGAAATCTGTTTGTAGTTCAAACTCAAACTAAAACAAATAGGCGCCACCAAGTGATCTTCTTTAAATTGGTTAAACTTTCCATCCTCTAAGTTGCATTTTACACGTCGTAAAACAAAGTAGTTTTCTTAAAATCGATTAAATTTTCTAATTTCAAAGTGCATGGTTAATTGTAGCAATGTGTCTCGTCGCGCTAAACGAATTATTTCAAATTAAACAAGATAATAACTTTTATACGTTACCAACCGCTATTCAAGAATGTCCTCACTCATCAAAATTGATACGCAAATTACCGGCCTGCGTTCTTTTATACATCTTGTCTCTTCTTCCACGTATGGCCGAGTGATTATCAAACTCGCTCGGGCGACCGGAGGGTCCAAGGAGCAGGTTGTCAAACCTAAACGCGCCTGCGAAAGGCTGTAGAAGACACAGATATCCAACCACAAATAGAATAACAAATAAAGATGCTGCTTTAACGTATTACTTTACTTGTTAAATGTATTTTAACATTATTTTAATAAAAGTGTTTTATTATTCTCGCTCTTTGATGGAGGGATTTATTAACCAAAAAATAAAATTATTAAAAGTGTCTTATTATCCTCGCACTTTGATGAAGGGATTTATTAACTAACAATAAAATTTCATAGGCATACTGTGCTGTGCTCCACACATAAGTTTTCCACAATTTCCTTTTCCTCTTGTTTTTATGTATGTTGTCTTTCATCATAGGCGCTGTTATTTCTTGTTAGATGCAGGTCGGTCCCCTTCTATTGTTTTACAATTGTATACCTTATTTTTCCGACATTCAGTGATTATGAAGGCAGGTTAGCGGCTCCGTGGCGTAGTGGTATGTGTGTGACTACTACTCCCAAGGTCCCGGGTTCGAATCCCGACACGGACCGCTTGAAAAATGTTAGGCGAGCATTTTTCGCAAAAATACACCGTCACTCGGATGAAAGGTATAATAGAGGTCCCGTGTGTGAGTGTTGTCACGCACGTTAAAGGTCCCAACCTTGCTTGGAACAGCAAGGGTTCGGCAAAATTCAAATTTTTCTGGTAAAGAAAATTCACGTCCTGGCCAATGTAGTACCTTCGGGTGGAGCATTGGAAAATTAAATATACAGTTGTAAAGAGGGGTAAGCAGCCTGTGACTGCCAAGTTCCCCCAACACTTTAACATTTGTCGATTTAATATTTTGTCCAATATAATTTAAGACAATATTAAAAAAAAAAAGAAAAATATACCAAAAATGTTTATTTGTAAATTTAGATGGATTATCGAATTTTTAATAAGTGCTTGGTCCCATATGGACAACAACTGTTTTTAAACCTGATTTGTAAAGCCGTAAACCGCAATTTTATCTTTCAAAAGCCCGTGTAAACACCTTATTGTTCACGAAATACCTCAAGGTTTTCAACTTGTTTCATACAAACGGCGCGTGGGCATCTAACATTTGTTCTGATAAGATTTCCCCTGGTTGAACTGTATTTGCAAGTCATTTTCTGAATCCGTTCACTTTCTCATCATCTTCGAGTCAAACAGGTTGGGATGTCGTTGATGGTGAGATTTTATGGTGAAAAATTTAAGAACCTAAATTTATTTTTAATACAGCGGAAAAAACTTGTAGGTCCAACAAAAAACCATAGAGCCAACAAAAAACCATAAAGCCAACAAAATGCTGTATAACCACCAAACATCTACTAGCCTACATGTACCCTCAACCCAATCAACATCATTAACGCGCTTGCATCCCTAAACCGACCGTCATCTTCGAGTTCGTCTATTACGTATTACTACATCAGTCTGGGGCTATCGCCTTTGTCACTAAAAGCAACTAACTTGAAGCCGGGCCTAACCAATCTTAGGGCCGCAACCAGCGTCCAGTGGTTGAATCTGAGTGATTTTGGCCCAATCCCAAAGGATTTTTTTATTTTACAACCCTTCTTTCTCACAAATGGCGGAAGTTGCGAGCCGCGAAAATTTCCATCGTCCCAGTCTGTAAGATCCGGCACCCAACCAAGTCGAAATTATAATTTTTAGTTGAATATTTAATATTTTTACTTAGAATAAATATTTTCTTGAAGTTAATATTTGCTCTAAATTTGGTATACTTAAAATTTTCACTGATAACTATTTTAAGATTATTTGAATTACAGCTTTTGATTAAGTTTGTACGTGAATATCAGATCTGATGCTCATACAGATGCAAAGAAACGAAATTTTGTTTAGCAAATAATTTTTTATAGGACTAAAATATGTGAAATTATTTATTTCTTCTTATATTTATTATTGAATCTAAATTGTTTATTATACGATAGATAGCTCGTGATATTAATATTTTCAATTTTTTAAAAAGGTCAAATTAAAAATTTTTAAATTATCTATTCCGATAGAGTTTCTGTATATACCCTAAAATCATATCTTTTTAATATTTGCTAGATACAGTGGCGCCGAACTTTGCTTTATTTGTTTTCCGTTTAACAAAGAATATTTCAACCCTGTCTTTCTCGTAAACTTCCATGGAACAATAGCCAAGTTAGCCGCTGGCACGGTTTATTATTATAGTTCCATGTGGTACACGTGAAAATTATAAGTACCTTTAAAGTTTTGAGTTGTTGATCTTCCTTCTCTCTAGGGGCAAGATTTCAGAGCGTGTTTTCTAAATACTTAAAACTATTACACAGGTGCTCAACACCTTAGGGCCCGAAATGTGTAACAATTTTTGTACGTTCGCCATAATAAAAAATAATACTGCTACAAGGTGATGTACAATAAAGTGTAATTATTCTAGTATTTTTTACAGTCCAGCTGAGTGTCAAATATATCCTATGTATCACCTTTAAATTCGAGTTCATAAGAATAAACAAACAATACTGCTAAAGTTTAAGGATGTTTAATCGAACAAATCAACTAGGTACACATTTTTTTATTTATCACATCGTTGAATCTTTTACACTTAAAACTAAACACTTGACTAAGATTAATCCCAACGGTTCGAACACCATTGACGTGTACTTTCTAGAAAACTCTACCTTCCATAACCACGTCTTCAATCTTACTGTCATCCCTTGCGTCGTCGTGCATCGCCCAGAGTAAGGTGTAACTGTTTTATCCCTAAAGCCGCAAAACGCTACAACCTGCACGCTGTCGCTAGCTAATCCGTGGTAACAAACTAGAAGGCGGCTCTGTGGTGTAGTTGGTATGCGTGTGACTACTACTCTTAAGGTCCCAGGTTCGAATCCCGACACGGTCCGCTTTAAAAATGTTAGGCGAGCATTTTTCACAACAATACGCCCTCGTTCGTATGAGAGGTAAAATGGAGGTCCCGTGTGTGAGTGTTGTCACGCACTTTAAAAATCCCTACCTTGCTTGGAACAGCAAGGACTCAGCAAAATTCTAAATTTTTCAGGTAAAAAAAACTCGCTTCCTGGGCAATGTGGAGAAGCATTGGAAAAAAATATTATGTATGGTAACAAACTAGACGTTTAAGAACAACCATAAACCAGTTTTCCGCTTGCCTTTATACACGACTAACCTCAAGTATGCCAGGATTTACTTCTTAAATAGGATAATTAATGTAAACTTTTAGATTGTACCTTGAAAATCGATGTCCTTTGATAGGGCCTAGTTTAATATCAATGCCCAATATTTGAAATTTATTTCCTAGGCACGTTGGGCGCCAAATGTTGCGGGTTTGGTAACGTATAAAACGACTTGTAACATTTACAAGAATTATAGTGTAGTAACACGATATGCGAATTTTCAACCAAAATCAAAGCCTTCGCAAAGGTCTACCAAACTTTCTGCCGCGTACTAATTTAGTTCTTATTATATAGGGCAGACCTGCAACCTTGCATGCGTGCGTTCGTTCGTGCGTACATGCAGTGCGTGAATAAATGCGTGCATTACGTGCTCGTATGCGTGTATGTATGCGCATGTGTATTACTACCTATACTTACATGCTCCAACCAGACATTTGTTGTCAAAATTTGATCCTTTAGATTCTGAAACAAAAAGGTATGTGATACATATCTAAGAAATAATCGGTATGTATTAGTGTTAACTATTATATTCTGTTGCATTGGTTTCTGCTAAAAATATTGTCGCTCCTTTGTTTTCACGTGCTAGTGTCATTTACAAAATTATTACTTGAGACGCCACCTTTATGAATGTTGAAATTTTAATTAAAAGCTAATACACATTACATCTTTAAAATGTTCCTTGTGTAATACGCTCGATCCCCGAATATTATTTAAAGTGATTACCTGGAAGAGTTAATTAATGAAAAGCAAACTTTTGAATTAAATATTTGATTAATTTCAGTTTCATCAGAGAAGTGTTTCAATTCGCAGCCTTTGTATAAGTAGACGCTTTTAATTAGCTTTCCCGCAGAAAGCGGTTTTAATATACGAACCTGCTTTAATTGAACGAGTTTACTCATATTTCTCTCATTGTCTTAAATCATTAATTGACGATAAAACGTCCGTTGGTTTTACAATCATTTTTGTCTACTATGGAATCATCATCATTAGGTCTTCAGCCCTGATGCTGGTTAGCGCGTGCCTCCATTGTTTCCTATTTTGAGCTAACCTACACATTTCCCTGAAATTTCCACAGTCTGCATCTTTCACTGTCTATGTGCAATAGTCAGGTCTAGTTCTACGCCTACCTCCTTTTTTCTCTATCTCTGCTTGTAATATATCTCGCACTATTCCCCAAAAATGTCTTAGAATGTATCCTATTCTTTTTTGTTCTCCACATATGCTTTCAACAATTTTCACCTTGCTTCTATGTTTGTTGTTTCGAACATAGCTCTTTCTTGTTAGATGCAGTTCGATTTCTTTCTATTGATTTATAAATATATACCCCATTTCCTCGATATTTAGTGGTATGTGAAAGGGGTTAAACAGCCAGCGACTACCAAGATCCCCCAACACTTGCCGAATTAATAGTTTTCCAATATATCCTTTCGCACAATCTACATTAGCTGAAAATATTTCAAAACCAACACCTGTAGTTGTTTGTAATAATTACCCGATTTAAGTGCAATTATTTTTTTCGTCATTAGGCTTTCCATCTTGGAACTGGTTGGACACGTACCTCCATTGATTTCTATTCTGAGTTAGCCTACACATTTCCCTGAAATTCTCGCAGCCTACATCTTTCACGATTTGTGTTCAGTAGTCCAACCTAGGTCTACTCCTACCTATCTTTTTCCTATCTCTGTTTCTAATATATTCCGCACTATTCCCCTCATGCCTTAGTATATGGCCTATCATCCTTTCTCTCCTATTTTTTACTGTTTTCCACATATTTTTTCTTCCACTATCATTTCTAGTACCGCTTGGTTCTTAACTTTGTCTGTCCATGATATCTTTATCATACATCTGTAACACAACATTTTAAAGGTTTCTATCTTTCTCCTGTTCGCTTCTTCTACTGTCCATGTTTCACAGCCGTACAATGCTGTGCTCCACACATATGTTTTAAGCAATATTTTCCTTGTTTCTATGTTTGTGGTTTTTGAATACAGTATTTGCTTCTTCTTCTTAAATGCAGCACGACCTTGTGCTAATTTTTGTTTTATATCTTTTATGCTTTTCCCGTCTCGCATTATTTGACTTCCTAGGTAGCAGAAATCCTTAACCTCTTGTAAGTTCTTACCTATTTGAATTCTTGTTTTTGATTTATTTTCCCTTTCTTGACATACTAGTACTTTAGTTTTATTTTTATTAATTTTTATGCCGTACCTCACTACTAGAACTGTTACTATTTCATTAAGAGTAACTTCTAACTCTTCCTTCCTAGACGCAAAAATCGCTATATTATCTGCAAATATAAGCATACCATGTAACCTGCGGTTTTTATCATTGTAAATACATATTGACCATTTCGCATATTTTCATTTTAAAATCCATATTTTAGAAAGGTAAGGAAATTACATTCTAATTCTCAAAGGAAAACCAAGGGTTGGTAGTTCTAAATTAGTTTAGCGTATTCTTAGTAAGTCCGGTTGTCGAAACCCCATCAGGTATATGAATCATTTTAAAGAATCCACATTTAAACAGTTATTCTATTCGTGTATATTCATTCCTAACAACCCGTTATGTATAGACAAGTTTTGACTTTCACATTCCTGTTCGCATTCCTGCTACGGCAGATGTTAGGTTCTTCCAAGAATTAGCAGCGAGGGACAAAACACGTATCACGTGCCTGGTTCATGGCACAGGCATGATAATGTACACTAGCGTTAGTTGGCAACACCATTACACCCCCGTTCATTTGCTAGAAGGGTAAGGGATGGTATGAGATAGTGAGTAAAAATTATGTTACGAGTAGTGTTCGTTGGGTACTGAAAGGAATAAGATGTGAAGGCTCGGTGGTTGATCAAGAGACGAGAGGTGAAACTAAGTCACGCGCGGAACTAACTTAGCAATTCGTGTCGAATGTCAGTTTCCTTTGAACGCAATTAACACTCTTCAATAGTTTTGAAGAATTTGTGGCGCGTGACAATATAGGTTTTGTTATAACCAGAACGATCCTATTTTATTTTATATAGGACGGATTAGGTAATTCGAAGATTGATAATTCGTGGAGAGCCGCCAAAGTAATATAGTGTAAACCTCGACCCAACAAACACTAACTTATTAAATACGGAATTAATTTTACGTTTAGGTTTAATGTATTAGCTAGTGGTGAGTTTCGAGTGAACTTAGATTATTTTATAAAGGTGGTCGTGATTAGTGACTCATCTAATTAGAATTCATTAGTGGGATGAACATATTCTTCGTGTTATCGTATCCAAATTCAGTTTTCCGCACATATCACTGACTTCATTGCTGAATTAAAAGAGCCGCTTGCTGATGTTGCTATCCTGGAACTTCGACGCACCAACCAAAAACATCAGGGGAACTGTGGGCTGAATTCCTGTGGTAGCTATACCAGTAAACTGTGAGTAATTTTTTTATTTAAATACAAACTGTTTATACATTGTTCGACGTTACTTCTTGTAGCGTATGAAATGAAATTTTAAAGTTACGCCATGATTTAATTTCAATTATCTAGTTAGTAGTGTATAATTCGATTAGCGCGAGGGACCTCTAGGGCATAAGTTAAGAATTTTCTCGATGTCAATATATATATTTTTATCTATACTGTTGACCGTAATTAAATCCAAGATAGTCATTTAATAAATAAGGTATTAAGGAGAAGTGATTTATTAATAATTAACGCATGTGAGTGCTTAAAACAGAAGAACCGTGTTTTGCATAATCTCTGTAAAGTTATAATTAACCCATGAAACTAAATTTTGACAAGTCATATTTATTTGTTAACAGGGATTCAGTTACTTTATTGTTTTCCTTATAAATAGATAGCTTTGTGGAAACCTTAGTGACCTAAGGAATTTATAGGTAAGACCGACTCACTACCTTAGATATTTCAACCGGAAGTAGAGTGCATATAAAGTACAAAGACCGGGAACTGCAATCAGCTTGGCACAATTGTGGAATTAAACATTTTCACGGCCAGGTAGGACTTATCCGGGTTCTTGTCTGAAGAAGTCGAGTTTTCCCTCATCTTGTAGGCTTCTCTTAAGGACTAGGAATCCGTGCCATTTTAGGCGGAACTCAAATAAGATAAGGGTGGTGCCCTCATATTACCCTGACCTGAGACTAACGGCAATATATTATTATTTCCACTCCCGTCCCCTTCGACCCCCGCCCGTCGCGACTAGCCAGCCGAGCCGCGGTATAGTTTACTCCTAGGAGCAGGCTTACCTCGTTTGTTCATGCCCGTCCCCCCTTTCCAACTTGATGACAATTTGGCATGTAACAACCAGTCTTTTGTTTCTGCATAATAATTCTAAATGTCTTTCTGCATTTGACAGTATTCATTGCCTCTTCGATGTACAAGTTAAAAATTAATGGAGAAAGGGCGCATTCTTGTCTCACACCTCTCCTAATATTTGCTTCTCTACATTCGTGCTCTAATTCTATTACCGCTGTTTGCTCTTTGTGTAAATTATGTATTATCCGTCTATCCCTTAAACTCATTCCAATCTTTTTAAATATTTCGAACATTTTTTTTCCATTTTACATTGTCGAATGCTTTTTCCAGATCTGCAAACCCTATATACATGCTTTCTCCTTTTTCTATTGTTTTTTCCATTATTACCCCGTGCGCTGCAATTGCCTCCCATGTTTTTTTGTTTCACCTAAACCCAAATTGATCTTTACCTAGCTTTTCTTCAGGTCGTTTTTCCATTCGTCTAGTACTAGTTTATATTTTTGATACGTGTACTGTCAAACTTTTTGTTTGAAAATTTTTACCTCCCTTTTTTGGTATAGTTACTATGATGTTACGTTTGAAATTTTTGGGTATCTCGCCTGTCTCATACGTATAACTTAAGTTGGAAGAGTTATCCTGTTACTGCTTGGCCAGCGGCTTTCAGAGTTTCTGCTTGCACCTTATCTGTACCCGTAGCCTTACCATTTTACACACCTTTTAATGCTAATTCAAACTCATCTCTAAGTATAGGGTACCCCAAATCATCCTTTTCAATGTCTGATTCCTGTTTTAGTGCTGCTAGTTAGTGTTCTGCATTTAATTCTCTATATACTCTTGCGATCTAACCACTTACTCTACATTTTCTATGATGATGCCTCCTTTAACGCCCCTTATATTTTTCTATACGGTTTCATATCCCTAAAATTTATTCTAATGAATTTGTATGCTTTGTCTATCTTTTCTATTCCATCTTCATTTGTACCTCTTTGCACTTTTCATCAATCCATTGTTCTTTAGCTTTCTTGCATTTGCGAATAATTTCCCATTTTATGGCTTTGTATCTCTGTTTACTCTGATCTATTTTTTGTATTTTCGTCTTTCTTCTATTAAATTCAGAATATCGTTTGTTATCCATTGTTTCTTATTTTATTTTTGTGTATACTCCAGAATATCTCTGACGGCCATGTCTAAGCTGGATGTTATTCCATTTTGTTTCTTCTTCTTTAGTATAAGAAATTTTCCCAATATCTTTTAGCAATTCATTTGACCTTTTCTCAAATCTTTCATGGATATCTTTGCTTTTTTGTTTCTCAAAGCCAAAGTGCCTTTCCGTTTCCTTTTTTCAAATTTTTTAATTTAAAAACGGCTTTCATAATTACGATGATGTGGTCAGTGTCTATATCTGCTTCTAGGTAGCTTCTATCGTTTTTTACTTGATTCCTAAACTGTTGTCTATAATGTATGTAATTTATTTGATATCCTCCTATATCTCCTGGCATCTTCTAAGTGTATCGTCTTCTAGCATGATGTTGAAATAATGTGTTTGTGATGATTAAATTGTTTTTGTCGCTACAATTCTACCAGCGTTTCCCACTTTGTTCTCGTGCCTAATCCAAATAAACCTAGTACCGCTCCTTCCTTTTTTTCACCTACCACTGCATTAAAATCCCCCGCAATTATTAAATTTTTATGTTTTTTATGTATCTTAGTATGTCCTCGATATCTTTGTAGATCACTTCTACCTTCTATTACTGTAGCTAGAGGTGGGCAGGTATAGTTGTATTAGTACTGTATTTACAGGTTTAAATTCTAATCTAACCACAAGTACTCTTTCGTTCTTTTGTTAGTAGTTTTATACATAGTGTCCTATCTTTTTTCGCTAAACTATCCCCATCCTGACTTTCCTTCCTCTAATTCTGTATGAATTACTCTAAAGTCTCTATTTCAAAATTCCTCCACCTGCAGCCACCGAACTTCGCTGATTCCTACTATGTCTAGTGCTAACTTACCCATTTTAATTTTCAAGTTGTGTAACTTGCTTCATACTTCTGACATTCTTCGCTCCGACTCGCAAAATGTTCCCGACTCTTTTTCTAAGCTTTCCGATAACATTCTCCGAAGTAGTCCTCTCCTGGAGATTTGAATGGGAGACTATTTTAACTTCGAAATTTTTTACCCCAGAGGATGCCATCATCTTAAGTAACAATTTAAGTACGTTGTGTACTTAGGAGGTAATGTGGTGGTTTCCCGTTGCCTTCCATATAACAGTAGTGTGTCTTAGAGTGTGATACCGACCCTCAAGGTCTCTGTTATTCAAAGTACCGATAGCTCAGCTGTCCTCTTTCGGGAACCTGTCTTAGTCTGGTTCCTCACTAAAGACCCTGCTACTTTGGTTGAACCTGTAGTTTCGCTCTTTAGGTTACTGGTACGCGGAAGCCGTTCTAGTTATCTGGATCTTCTTCAAGGTGCAGGTCCATTCGGAATGGACTATGGAGCCAATCGGTCAAAAAATGTATCTTATTTTTTGAACATGCTCTGAATTTGGTAATTACTAAACAAATAATTCATCTTGAAACACCCATTTAGATTGTTTACGGTCTAGCTTAGGCTGTATCCTAAGGAAGATTCTTGAGACGCAGTCGGTTAATTTTTATCAAGCGATATGATGTACGGCTTAACATCTTTACACTTAAACTAATTCAGGGTTCGTCAGTAAAGCAAGAAAATTTAAAAAATTCATTTGACGTTCGAGCGAGGACGCCGAAGTTAATGATAAACTGTCGGTCAATTACGTGACATGCTCTATATATATATATATATACTCATATTTAGACCAGGGTAGAAAATTAAATAATCACATCAAATAATTTTAATCACCGTGTATAAGGAATTTCATTAAATAATACGCGTTATTAAAACCATGAAGCATAAATAAACTCGGTTGTTTCAGTAAAAATAAGAAATTTAAATTATTTATAAGACGCTTTATATCAAAAGAAGCAGTATTGAAAAGCTCTGCGTGTAATGTAATTATTCCTAAACAAAGAGAAATTACGTGCAAAATTTATCTTAATTAACTCTATTTCGAGTAACCGGTAGTAAAACAAAGTGTACGTATAATAATTAATATTTAAGTTGTATTCGCTAAAAATGAAAAGGATAGAAATCAATTTTAATTGGAGTTAATTAAACCGTTAATAACATATAAGACCTATAGAAACTTGTAAAAACCCAAGATTAAAATACCACGGAATAAAGCTCTGAGAATTAATATTATTTTGAACACCTGCGTAGTTTAAATATCACATTCGGCGTAAATTTTGCAGATAATTAATGTTTCAAAGAATCTTGGAGAAACCGGGGCTTAGTATTCACGAGAATGTGCGATACGGGTTTATTAAACCCAGATAACAGTCCGCGTGGACTGAAATAATCGATAATGAAGAGTGTCAATTTGCACCAATAAGAACACGGTAGAGAAGGAAAGAGAAAATGCGTCAAGCAAAGACACATATTGTAAAAGGCGGATTTAAGCAACGTCACGGGGTCACAATTGGTTAAAAATAGGATGCAAATATCAGAGGTAGAACAACAATTTCTGTACAAAATCAATTAGTTTTTCTCGGACATGCTTGCGTGCCGTGTGGAAATTTTCTGAGATTTGAATGGGGCGAGTGAAAATTCGTAAAAATCGACGCGTGAGCGGCAGACTGGGAACATGGCATGAGAAATTCTTTAGAATTACCCGTTTTAGGGAACCGACCGACAGACAGGCTTTTTGCTATATATACCGAGATGAAGATAAACAAGCTCTCTTAGACTCGGAGACTTTTGACGATTCGATGCGTTAAAAGCTCGTACATACGCGACTTGATTGAAAATGTTAAACCGTGCGTTTTAGTTTGATTAAATAATTTAAAGTTTGCTAGTATATTTTAGTGATTCAAAATAGCTTGTTATTTACGTGTTAACATGAATGTACTTCAGTGCACTTAGATACAAGGTAATAAAATTTAGTTTCACTGTACCAATTAGCAAAATTTACAACGACGAATGTATACACAAAAGTAGGCAGTTTTGGCGTATATTGGTGACAGAAGCATGAAGTTATTTGCTATTTTTCGGGGGTGTTAATAATTAAATGGTTCAAATACGTGTCTGGATCCATGAAACAAGGGTCAGATAAACACAGATGAGTTCCGGAAAGGCCCAGAAACGACTTTGAATGGATGGTGATGGAGAAAATTTTAAAACCGTAGAGAATCAGAAGCCGTAATTACAATCCTGTTGAATGGTGTAATTAACTAAAGAAACGATACTTTGAAACGACGAGAACAGTAACCTTCAGGTAAATTATACTATTTTGTTTGACATTTTTGTGTGTATTGAATGACTTTATAATTGATTTACTTTAAATGGACATTAGTGAAATTGTTCTAACCATAAAAGTTTAATTTTAAGATGAAATTTGCTTGTTTAAGTAAAAGGGTATTTTGTTTTGATGTTCGGGAATATGATGAAACTTTGGGTATGTCTTTGAGCTCAATTAGACAAACCTGGTTAATTAACGTAAAGGGTGGTAGATGCTCCTTTGTACTCAGACTCCGGTCTGCTTATATTGTTATATTAATTAGTAGGCATCCAACAAGGACTTGAATTCTGGATGCACGTTAAAGTGATAATAAAATTAATTTTGAAATTCCTTTTAAAAACTGAATTTTATGCTGAAATTTAATTTGAAAATTTAATGTATTCTGAATATTGATGTAAATAGAGTTAACGTTGATGTTTGTGGTAGGAATGTGTTTAATTTTTATGAATGAGGAGATTTATAAAATTAGGTGAGCAGCCGAGGCGAAAAGCGTAGTTCACGGATGATGGAGGTTTCACAGCAAAATTTGACGCCCAATCTGTGGGGCTCGAATATTTTTTTTTTAGGACCAGTTTCCGCATTCAAAGGAGGTTTCACAGCAATATATATATATGTATATATATATATATATATATATATATCCAGAACTGACAACACTAGTGTTGCTAGGTGCGATCTGACGTTTCTAACCTAAAATTTGTCATTTTTGACTATAACATTTTGCCACATGAACACTATTTGTTTTGTTTCGATTGAGTTGAAAATTTTGTTTCGGCCAAAAAATTGAATTAACTCGTGAACATCTTCGTGCAATGATTTTTTACGATTTCCGACGTAGATTATCTCCACAAAAGTGCCTGAATCAACTTATTTCACTTGTTGGTTAAGAAGCTTTACCTAAACCAACTGTATATCGTTGATTTTGTAAATGCAATCGCGATCGTAGTTCGCAAGCGGATGAATTTAAAGAAAGTCGTCCAAAATCGGCCGTTGTGTCAGAAAACATCGATTCTGCGCGCGAATTGATAATTTAAAATCGTCATCTGACTTATCATGAGATTCAGGTACTCCTAGGCATTAGTGTGACAAGTATACATCCGATATTACATAAACTTATAGCTGTGAAAAGGCTACGAGTTGGATCCCACATAATTTGACAATAGCTCCAAAAAAAACTCGTGTCGATTCGTGAAAAACAATGCTCAAAAAATACTATTGCGGTGCATCTAACGTAGTGTATAACTTCTACACAGGTGACGAATTTTGAATTTATTCGTATGTACCCGAAAGTAGTCAGCAGTCGACCGTATGGGTCTTCCAAGATGAACGAAATCCAACAAAAATTTTCCGCGCTCGAAGCACTTCGACGAAAACAATTGCTTGTTTTTTTGGAATAGTGGATATGTCACGACCATTGCTTTAGAGGATCGTACAATATTCTGCTTGGTATACAACCATTTGTTTGCCACAAGTTTTCTGAAAAGTCTGAAACATAAACCGACGACGCCGAATCATTCTCCATCATGACCTTGCGAACTCTCACTCATCGGCTCAAACAAGTGACTATTTGAGCACTCAAAACATCGAATTAATGGGTCATCCGCCGTATAGTCCTGATGTAGCGCCTAATGATTTTTTGTTGCTACACGAGAAGAATAAACTGCGTGGACAACGATTTTCGACAGCAGAAGAGGCGGTTGATGCGTTCAAAACCCATGTTTTAAAGATATCTCAATCGGAATGGAAAAAATGCTATGAAATTGGTTCCAATGTATGTAAAAGTGTATCAATCATCGTGGAGAATATTTTGAGAAATACTAAAGAAGTTTTCACACCTTAAGTTTTGTTAATGTTACTTATTCCCGACACTTATCGAGCAACCCTTGTAATACCATTTCGTATACACGGTGCTCATCGTGCTTACTGTGTAAAATCGTTTTATAAAAATGGTGTCTTTGACAACTGCGAAAGGGTTATTTTGCAATCAGTACAATATTCCGCACCATGGACATGGGCGGATACCGTCTATTCACGCAATTAATTTGTGGGTGCAAAAGTTTGAAGATACTGGATCTACTTTAAATATAAAACATAAAGGAGCAGCAAGAAGTGTTAGAACGCCAGAAACATTGCTAGAGTTCGAACTGCCATAACACGTAGCCCAAAACGTCTTGCGATGATACATGCTGATTATACACGCTGAAATCCGCTTTAGTTACATGAGAGATCCTTTAATAGTTGTAAGGAGACAGTACGGTGCGCTTTTTCTTTATCTGCCATTGTCGGTGTTCCGTTTATATTGTATATAATTTACCGCTTAATTTATTTTCGAAGTTGGAATTTGTGTATTATTTACCTCGGCCCGATATATCAAAATGTTCTTTCATGTGCCGTACATTACTTCAAACACCGCGCCTGTACAAAGTGCCACGATATCGATAAACTATGTTCTTTGCATGTGCAAGAACTTTCTTATCACCGGCTATGGAGAAGGCTTGAAGTATTGTAGTATCGTTTTTTGTTGCAGACGGCAGCAAAATTACATGTACTACGCTTCGCCATATAAAAGAGTCGACTTTCGTTACCCGTACTTGACGGACGCATTCAACAGAGTTTTTTTACTATCGTTATCCGTTTGAACGGTCGTATGAACATAAATGTGCTCCACTACACTTGCTTACAAGGTAACTGTCTAAAGTAATTATTTGTTTGTTTATATTATCATTTATTTTATTTTTCCTATATATGTCCACTTTTTCTCGACAATCAGTAGCTATCGAAATTACAGCAAAAAAATTTTACAATTGAACCATTTTTTTAAGACGGTCAAGAAAATGTTACAACCGTTACTGCTGTTCGTTACACAAACACAGTTACAACATTTTTGAGGCATGAACCGGTTTGATTTTCAGAGATTACGTGGCCTCAGCAAAACGGTACCACGAGTCATACTACTCGTATATCTATTGCAGCTTTAAGGGAACTATTTCCAAACCATATCATATCCAGAAATGAAGACATTGTATGGCGGATTGTTTTTTCTTTGTGGGTGGACTGAAGAGCAAAGTGTTCGTTGAGAGACCGCTTAGGTTAAAGGGACTAAAACTAAAAATTTAAGAAATTGCACGTATACACTGGAAATGTTTCGGCGAGTAGTGGAATATTTTTGAAAAAGACTTCAAGAATGTGTAGATCGTAATAGCACTGTTTTTAAAAATAAAACAGCAAGTCTAACTTAACAAAAAACTGTAAAAACATTAATGTAAACTAAATATTTCTATAGATACAGTAGTTTTAAATTTTTCCGCGTCATTGGCAAATTCTATACAAATTCTTTGAAAGGAGGCAGAAAAACTCTGAAAAAAAGCTGGCATGCGAGATCACTGTTAAGAGAAAATTTGTAAGGAAGAAAACACAGGTATGTGCATTCAAAATACTTCAAATTTACCAATCTTTTTCCTACAAAAAAATCTTCGATATTTAATAATTATAGTCAGATATATGTTGCTAACTACTTCAAGTTTCAAACTTGTTCAACTTTAATTAGTAGTATCAAAATAATAATAAACCTCGAAATTATTTTATTCTTCTGCCACCATGACATGAATGCACAATTGATCTTTTTTTACATAAAAAAATGTATAACTCTAGTAATACGAGTAAGTAGTAACGTATACCATATAACTCCACTATGATCTTCCACCTCTGCAAGCCGTAGCTTGCCAGACTTGTCCACGATTTCCAGTGGTCGTACCAATCGCAATCCCTTCTTTCAACAATTTTGTTCCTGTTTCTCATCTACTATAACGGCGTTACCTGCCTTCTGTAATGATGTAATATGGTGCTGTTGCACATCGAACAACAGCTCCTTGGCTTGTCTTGGTTTGCGTGTGACTGCTGATCTCAAGCTCCCGGGTTCGATTCCCTACACAAACCGCTTGAAAAATGTTAGGCGAGCATTTTTTCACAAAAATATGCCCTCGCTCGAAAGAGAGGTAAAATTGTTACATGCCAAAATTGGCAATGCACCATTTTTAGATTTAGTTATAATGTATAAATTAATTGCCGCGTATTTTTAAACGAAAAATGTTAACTTCCGTCGTCGCCGACGGTGTGAATGCGGAGGTGCGCGAGTGACGAAAGCAGGCATTAAGCCACGAGTCTTCGACCAAGCAACATCTATCTGTGTGATGTGTATCTTTTCTTTTAGGAATAAGTATGTAGGTTCTTTGTACCTTTACCTTTTATTGTACCTGGTACCTCATCTCTTTTCGACCCCCTACGAGTGCAGTAAAAGAAGGACAGATGAAAATCTGGTAATCAACTTGGCGTAACTCAACCGACAAATCACCGTTGGACCCTGAGATGAAGTTCCGAGATGCCCCCTGAGTAATTTGATTTTATTTAAAATGTTCCTGCACATTTGACTTAAACAGCGGTTGCATCACTCGAAAGCGTGGTCGGTATATGTTATAAAATGGCGGGTGTAATATGCCGCGCGTGTAACTATAACAATGCCGCCCAACTATAACAAAATATGGGTCCCATGTGTAACTGTTGTTACGAACGTTAAAGATCCCTACCGTGCTTGGAACAGCAAGGGTTATGTAAAAGTTAAAATTTCTAGGTAAAGAAAAATCGCTTTCAAGCCATTGAAGGAACTTCGGGTGGAGCTTTAGAAAATCAAATGTAGTGTTGCACACCGAAAGCAGATATTGCTTAAAGGAGAAGCTATATTATAAGGTTTAATAAGCTTGCTTTCATGGAACATGCATTGTTTTATATTTTCACTGTGGTGAGTTTTAAATGTACCCATAAAAGTTCGATCCAACAGTTGCAATTTGTAGGTGATGTGTGAAGGTTGCGGAAATAATTACCATATGGTTATTTTTACTATATCAATGACATTAATATTCTTTTTATGGGAAAAATGACCATCAAAGATTAACAGTATGGGCGATGTCGAAAGCTGTGATTGAACCCAACTAGATGGTTGAATACTCTCAATTGATCCCTCCATAAGGAGGTTTGTTATGTTGGTTCTAAAGAGAAAACATATACCGCCTGTTTTCATCGAACAGATGACTGTAACTAAAGACCCGCGCTCTGCAGCGCTCAGAGAACACACAGTCGTTTACTTTTGCTTCCAGTTATTTGCGGTACCTTAGTCCGAACAATACTGAGACCTGTTTCGTCAACATTTCAAATGCAATCTGCTGCATAGTTATGTTTTTCATATTCCACCTACAGCAGGTCCTAAAACGAATTAACCCTCTCATGTATAGAGCCTTTTACTCGAGCATACGATGTTCGAGTTAGTTTTCTAATCAACAGCTTTTTTTATGAGGTCGAAGAAAATGGTCAAAGCAAGCACTTTCAGCAATTTCATTACTAAACTTTGCTGCACAGCAATTTCTAACTGCATTTTGCAGACATCCATACGAGTTAATCCGTAGAATTTAGACTCGATATATAGCAATGCGATGTGGAAGGCAACGGGAAACCCACACAATACCTCCCAAGTACACTGCATAAAGAAATTATTAGTAAGCATGATGGCATCCTCTGGGGGTAAAAGATTCTGAGTTAAAATAGCCCCCATTCAGATCTCCGGGGGGAGACTACTTCGGAGGATGTGAACGGAAAGTTTAAAGGAAGAGCAGGGAACATTTTGCGAGTCAAAGCGTGGAATGTAAGAAGTATGCAGCAAGTAGGTAAGCTAGAGAACTTGAAAATTGAAATGGCTAGATTAGCATTAGACATAGTAGGGATCAGCGAAGTTCGCTGGCCAGACGCGAGGAATTTTTGGAGTGGAGACTTTAGGGTAATTCACACAGGATCAAAGAAAGGAAATTAGGGTGTGGGGATAGTTATGCGAAAAAAGATAGGACAACACGTAAAAATCTGCTTACGAAAGGGGTTATTATGGTTGAATAAAATCTAAACTGGTAGATACAGTAATAATACAATTATACATGCCCACCTCTAGCTACAGTGAGGTAAAGGTAGAAGCAATCTAAAAGATATCGAAGACATTAAAATACGTAAAAGGACTTGAAAATTTAATAATTACAGGAGATTTTAATGCAGGAGTGAAGGAGGGTAGGGAGGGAGCGGTAGTAGGTTTGTTTACTTTGGACACGAGAAACAATAGGGAAAATAGGCTGGTCGAATTTTGCGACAAGAACAATTTATTCATCGCAAACACATTATTTCAACATTATGTTGGAAGACGGTACACGTGGAAGACGCCAGGAAATATTGGAAGATATCAAATAGATTGCATTATTGCTAGACAACGGTTTAGGAATCAAGTAGAAGCCTGCAGAAGCTACCCAGAAGCAGATACAGACACTAACTAATAGTGCGGAATATATTGGAAGAAAAGATAGGAGAAAAGAGAGGTAGAGGTAGACCTAGAGTAGACTATTGCACACAGATAGTAAAAGATGTAGACTGTAGAAATTTCAGGAAAATGTGCAGTCTAGCTCAGAATAAAAATCAATAGAGGTACGCGCCCACCCAGTTCCAAGATGGAAAACCTAATAACGAAAAAAACAACAGTACTTAAACTTGATGATTATTATAAGCAACTAAGATATTGGTTATTCAATATTTTCAAGTAATGTTAATTGTGCAAAGGGATTTACCCGTAAACTATTAATTCGGCAAATGTCTAAGTGTTGGGGGAACTTGGTAGCCACATGCCGCTTAACCACCCTTTCCACTTCCCTTTCCAATTCTCCACACGAAGGTATTACATTGGCCAGGAAGTCAGTTTTTTTTACCTTTTGCCGAACCCTTACTGTTCCAAGCAAGATAGGGATCTCTAGCGCGCTAACAATACTCATTCACAGGACCTCCATTTTACCCCTCATCCGAACGAGGGCGTATTTTTGCGAAAAATGCTCGCTTAACATTTTCCAAGCGGACCGTGCCGGAATTCGAACCCGGGACCTTGGACGTAGTAGTCACACGCATACCAACTACGCCACGTAGCCGCCTCCCCTTCATATACCACTGAATATCGGGGAAATAGGGTATATATTTATAATCATTGAAAGAGGAACCGAACTGCATCTAACAAGAAAGAGCAGCGGCTGTGTTTGAAAACAACAAATATAGAAACAAGAAGAATTGTTGAAAGCAATATGTACAGAGCATAGGACAGTACGTCTATGAAATAAAGACAGTAGGAAAAGCAGACCGAAAAACGGTAGAAGCTTTATGGAATGTTGTGCTTCAGATGTATGAGGCTGATAGCATGGACAGACAAAGTTAATAACAAAGAGGTTATAGAAAGAGTAGGGATATAAAGGTATCTGTGGAAAACAAAAAAAAAGATAGGAGAAATAGAAGGGCAGAATATTTCTAAGACATTTTTGGGAAATAATGTGGAATATATTACAAGCAGAGTTAAGAAAAAAAGAGATAGAAGTAGACTTAGATCAGAGTATTGCATGCAGATAGTGAAAGATGTAAACCATGGAAATTTCAGAGAAATGTGCAGGTTAGCTCAGAATAGAAAACAATGAGGGTACGCGTCTAACCAGTTCCAGGGCTGAAGACCTAATGATGATAATATAGCAAGTGGTTGACAACTTTATTCTTTAATATAGGTGGTAATGGTGGTTTTTGTTCCTGTTTGTTTGTGGGGACGTCTTACCCAGAGGCATTGGCCTCACACAAATCTCTGTAGAGTTGTTTCGGAATTTTAAAATGTTTAGTTGGTCCTTTATTTTCAATCTTTTCCTACGATAGCAACTGTCTGTTGCATTTTATTTTTATTGCAGAGCTGCGTTTTGAGAGTAGGTGTAGGTGCTAAGTTAGTTCGAGGCATTTGCAAACAAAAATTAAAAATCTTTCACCAACTGTTTGTAATTTGGACATTGGGTCCATATTACGAGCACCAAACGGGGCTATATCATCATCCCCATCTTGTAAAGGTTAGGAAACAAACCAAAAACTTGTGACATTTCTTTGAAATGTTTATGATCATATTTTGTTTTAATAGATTTTGTATTGGCAAATTCCACCAATAGGTTCACGGTTATTTTCTTTAAGAAATATGATTTTTAGGTTAAATGCATTCTTGATCTAAGGAAGAATTATTTTTGTATCCTACATTGTTCGTGTTCAAAGGTTGTAAAATTAATTATAGCGGTTTTTAAGGTTAAGGAATGATAGCATTGTACTTTTCTAAATTATTAGCTTTATGATTCACTTGTTTTGATTAATAATGTATAACGTTGACCCCCACCCCTCCTCCATGACTCCATCTTATTGGAACCAAGAAAGTTCACATGAAAAATTATTCTGGGACAGAAAATGAAGAGCCTCTTCGGTTAATGTTTCAATAAGATAAATTAATACGTATGCTAGATAGAAAAAAACAAACGCGAATTCAATTTGTAGTCTTAATTTATTTGTCCTAATTCTGCCCAAGATATCTCAAATCGTAGAGGGAAGATAATTTTATAGAGCACTTAGTGATTACCGTCAAAAGAAATAACATTCAACTTAAGTAGATGTTGTTAACCTAAAAATAGGTATCGAACGGATTAATACGATTAGTCATTAAAGTTCGGAAAATACCATATCAGGTTGGTTGCTTTTAAGTTTAGGAGCAAATGAGTTCCTATAAATTATCAACTTAGTGTTGAACAAAAATACGATAATTCAGAATATTTAGTTTTCTTTTCAAGGTCCCAGTGGTATCTGATTGAAACGAATTAAGTCTAGAAGATAATGGCTTTTAGTTGTTTCCATTGTATCTACTGTCAAAACACCTTCTGAAGCTATATCTACAATATCTGTAAATTAATGGTTATTTTTTCTCTTTGACTGTATGAATTTATAAACGTACCCATAGTACGTTCTTGTTGTTCGTTTAAGAATTTGGTTCACCGAAAACGTTTCCCATTAAGTTCGGTATTTGGTTGATTTTTGTATTTGAAAATGTTTATGTGTACTTTTAATGAAAACGTAATCGTGTAATAGTCCTCTAGTCCTCTAGTGAAAAGGTCATAGTTACAACCTTTTAATAAAATATATTGCAATTATCTAGAGGCATGATTAATATTCAGGTAATTTAACATTTGACATTGGAAACTGTTTCAGCTAGGGAATTTTTAAGTAGTTATATGAATGTCCTTATTGTGAACGTTTATTTTGAGTTAGTTTTAACTGCATTTTAGACCAGAATCACTTTACTGGTCTCAGTATTTGGCACCCTCTTGTTATTTTTTTTGAGGGTTTTTTCCTAGGTGGCTCTATATTTGGAGATACTTCCTGACTAAGACTGGTATTTCCTATACGATGGCATTACGGAACCCCCTTTAAACATTTACTCCACCCTTCCCACTGAGTTAGTTACCAACCATTCTTGTTAGTTCAGTCAAGGTTCTCGGTACTTTATCGAAATACAGAATTTTAGTGGGGTACTTCACCAGGCAGCACCATGGCGTAGTTGGTATACGTGTGACTACTACGCCCAAGGTCCCGCGTTCGAATACCGACACGATCCGCTTGAAAGATGTTAGGTGAACGTTTTTCACAAAAATACGCCCTCGTTCGGATGAAAGGTAAAATGGAGATCCCGTGTGTGAGTGTTGTCGCGCACGTTAAAGATCCCTACCTTGGTTGGAACAGCAAGGGTTTGGCAAAATTCAAAATTTCCAAGTAAAAAAAAATTCGCTTCCTGTCCAATGTAGTACCCTCGGTTGGAGCAATGGAAAATCACATGTAGAGAGTACTTCAGCAAGTTTCTACCTAAATTACCGGCTAGATTTTTGGGGGCTGAAACTGTACATCACAAAGTAATCATGTTACAATAATTTGATCTATGTGGAATTGTTGGCAATGACTTCTAGATTGCATGTATTGTACTTAAATCTAAGTTTTATCTTATACAGTAAGTTAAAGTCGTGGGATTTACACCCCTAATAAAGTTCTGCATAGGAGCTTGACAAAAGCTATCTCACTGTCACTCAATTAGTCAGCCGAACTACCTCTATCGCACTTACATGCCAGTGAGGATACTAATACACTAGTTCTATCTGTCACCGCTAGAATTCTGCATACTGCGCTTGAGATACTAGGGGTGGGGGCATATTTCAAGCAGAGTAATATTACCACCACATTATCTCATAAAAAAAAAAAATGTAAACCAATTAATTTTAGAAAATAATACCGTCGCAAATCCAAAACGTTGAGGTGGTTATTTTCGATTGAAGAGTGAGTGGTGTTTCTTTGTCTCCTGCAGAAAGAAGAGCTCAGTTTTTCTTTATCGTAATTAACAGTTATGGAGGAGTATGTGCATTTTCCTACGGCTGCCATAAAAATACCATACCTGCAACTCAAACATGATTTTATTTCTGTCCCCAAAGCCTTTGTTCTCTATGAAGATTCTAGATATAAAATACTGTAGCTAAGATTTTGTTACGCGGTAATGTCTGAAGCTAATTCTGTTCAAACAATGGAAGGCGACTCAAATTTCTTACAATGGATTATTGGCGCTTCAAAACTTACTCAAAAAACAAGAATTAGACAAACAAACATCTTAGGTTTATTATCGCAGAATACCAGGTTTGATTAATTTTTTAAAAATATTTGCGTGTTGTTGTTTTTTAGAATTTGTTTAAGAAGTTTTTGTCATTCGCGGAGGGATTAAAATGGTTTCATTTTCTAATATGGCGAGCATGTAGCGTTTATATTTAATCCCCTCCCTCACATACATCAGACAAAAGAAATCACTTCCACCTTAAATCACAATATTGAGCACATTTTTACAGTAATTTTTTCAAGTATTTTTCCAAATTTCTTATTAAAGCACAAATGAAAAGTCAGAAACAAGTGAATACGTACCAATTCAATGAGCTGCGACAATCTCAATCCTAGTTTAACTAAAACCGTATCCGTATTATTACTAACAGGTCTAATTAATCTATTATAATTACTTAATAAATCATCGTAAAGTCTTTTCGCGTCAGGGTTCGTTAACGTATACGTTATGCAAAAAAATAACAGGAACAATAGGAACAAACCGCGTCGATAGTTGCACATTTTATCAATATTGACGTGTCGTGTCGCTTTGTGCGTTTAATCATAAATGAGAAAAGCTGTTATTCATCGCACTAAATATTTATCTTAATACACCGATCCTGGACGGTTGACGAGTAACTGGAGCAAATTGGGGTTGTTTTCAGATCAATATAGCCGGGCGCATGACCCCTTGAGATGTTTTCTAAACTGCAGGATGGCTTTTTATTTGTTGGTACAAGAAGTCGTTACTCTGCGAGTTCAGTGCGCATTTATAGGGATTAAATGGTTAGTTCCCAATTTGGAAAGGATTTCTGATTCGAATGATTTTTATTATACAGGATACAAATAAACCATAACGGGTAAACTAAAAGATTGTATTTAAATGAAATGATTAGTTGGATATACTTGTGATTTAATTACCAAATACGTAAATATTTAGTCAAGTATTGTTCTTACGATATTCAAGATACTTCGGTAGATCTGTAATTGATACTTTGTTACGGTATTCCGTGAGTTACATATTCCCCAAATTAGTAGATAGGTATAATCAAATGGAACTATTGAATCTAAGGAATAGATTGCTACAATGTATAATTAAAGGACATATTACAAAAGGTTAATGGAACTTCATAAACCAGACATGAGAACGGATGCAACTATTTTGTATTCCAGACGTAACATGACACTGCAGGTGCAGATCACAATAGATTATAAGAAACTTATTTTTAGAATTAAGATTACTAAGAAGTAATACAATGTATTGAATAAAGAAACAGCAGACATGAGATCTGCGTTTCCCACAAGTGATGTAAGAGCTGGGATAGCATAAATACCCTAAGAACCCCGAGAGGGCCAGTCAGTCTCGAGCTTCACAACTTTAACATTGTTGGTTGTTCAAGCTACTCATCCTAATTATAGTTAAATTAAATAGTGATTGTCAACTTACAATATTTTGATTTCAATACGTTAATGAACATAACGTATCTGTTATTAAATTCATATTGTAATTTCTGTTTAAATAAAATTGAAAGAGTTTTTTTGAAAAAAGCCTTTTTAGAAAGACCCTCCAAGAGGCCCAAACCCTATCTGGCGCAGCCGCAACGGATTCCAGAAGGGCACTAGTGAATCTAAAATTGAGGAACTGGTGGTCGTGAATCTTAATTCTTCGTCTGGAAGAATAAACAAAAGATTTGGACAAGGTACAAAATCGACCAAACCTAACAACACAAAGAGAGAAAACTGATGGAACTGGCAATTAAAATTTTGTAAGTTCATTTATTCTAACCATTTTCAATTATTGATATTGGCTAGTAAGCAACGAAGGAATTTATATACGCATTTTTGCACAATTTATTATTACATTTTATCACAATTTATTAATGAAACAATTTAATCAGCAAAAATCTGAAAATTAATTATAACAAAAGTGTATAAATACACACGTCTATGTACAATTTATTACAGTTTATTATATATTACAATTCATTACAATTTTATTATTGAAACGATTTACTCAACAAAAGTCTGAAACAAAAGCGTGTAATTATAATGCAGTTATTGTACAATTTATTACGTTCATTTTCGTAAATAATTAATTAGTTATATACAATAATTTTTATCTTAAATTCCTTTGGCGTTCAACACAAAAATCAATTCCGTTAATTAAAAAATAACCTTTTCGTGTATTAAAATTGGTATTGTAATTAATAATAAATATCCTATCTATGTCAGTTGATAAATCTTTGTGCTTCATTAGAAAAATAAATATCCTTTCTAAGAATTTCGTCCCGTGGAATTTACGCCTTAATTAGATAGCGACTTTCCAGGTATTTTAATAATTAAATGCTGGCGTGTTTTCCCTTTTTAAAGAATTCGGGGAATTTATTTTAATAAAATTAGAGTTTTCCTGGTTTATTTCCTTGCTTTGGTGCTTTAACAAATGTAACAATTCATTTGCTGTTCGATTAGCGACCAGAAAACACGTTGTTTTTTTTTCGCTCGTTTTCTTGATGCAAATTTCTGGCACGCATTATTTAGCGTGGTGAGTATATGGAGTTTATATAAAACAATACGTTTCGGCTTCATTAAATTAATTTATTGTTCGTAACTATTCTAGCTTCCTGCGGGGGATACGGTAATCCCTTGAGCTGTCGCTTCTTCTGGGAATGCGAGGTCAAATGCGTTCTGCCTGGGCGCAAGCCTGCCTACTCGCTACGTAGACGAGCGATTGGTTCCACCTCGATGCCAGTAACTCGAGGGTGAGTTCTTTTTTTCCTTTGTATGCGCTTGTGACTTCGGAACTAGAACGTTCTAAAATGGCATTTCTAAATTTGATTTTTATATATCAAAATTATTGAACTATTTTGGCATTGACTGCTCTTTGGTTACTACCTTACTATTTGTTTCTAAATTTCTAATAATACACTACAATGTTTGTAAAAATAGGTTAAGTGTATATTTACGATATTCTAGAGATGTGGTTTTTAGGGTTGCGTTTGGTTCTTTCTTTCCTTACTAATTATTGTCAGGGGTTATTACCTAAAAATTACAGCTCGCTATTTTCATGGGTAATTTTTTTTTTAATGTTTAAGGGTTTTTAATAATGTAATATGTAAATTGGGTATATTGACTTTTTTTGGGGTTGGGTTTCGGAGTACTGTTTTTTGTATATATATTTTGTTTTTAATTATAAGTTCTTTCTTTTCCGTTGTATGTTTTGATCGGAGTGTGAATGTGTGAGTGTATATATTTTTTTTTTCTATTTATTTCAGGTTCCTTTTAATTTAGCTATAAGTATAAGACCCCGCCCACTCGCCGTCTGAGACTTACTTACTTTCTTTCTCTTTCTTTCTCTTGGTTTTTTTTTATGTTACGTCAATGTACGTAGCAAATTCATTGCAAGAAACTATTACTGAAATAAAATTATTCAGAAAAAAACCTGAAACTCAATTCTCATCACGTTAGAATTTTTTACAAAGGTTATAATTAGACACTTAAATGCACACAGTTTATATTCAATTTAAAGCAACTGTTGAGACAATTTGTTACGTTTATTTTCGACGCACAATCATAACATTTCTAGTTAAATCTATTCATGCTAAAACGAAAATTTGTTCGAAGGTTAAATGGTTTATATCCGGTATATTTTATTTTCTACAATGAATACGCTTTCTAACAATTCCGCAACTCAAACCCGTTGTGCTCTAAAAACGAAACTTTGTGCTATAATTAATTAGTCGAGACCTTGTTGGAGGTATCAGTTAATTTGTTAAACATTTCGATAACATATAATTACTTTCTCTGTTGTTTCATTCTAAACCTTTGTCTAAATAGTGTATTGAACTATTCCGATAAAACCGTTTTTTCCAGTTTCAATTGTTCGATAACGCGAATGTTTGCATTTCAAATTCGTGTTATTTGAACTCACTTTTGAACTTGACCCTGCAGCTTGTGCATCGAGATGTTTGTTGCATGATTCGTCGCCGTTATTTGAAAGCAATGCACGCTTTTTTTTGTTCGGCAAGATAGAGGTGGCTAGCGTGTATTGGTGAGTTTCTCGCGCTTACTCATTCTAATCGGATTTTCTTTTTAGCTTTTTTAGGTAGAGGCCAAAGGAGTCCTTTCTTTGTGTAAGCGCGACTGTTCGTTGCCGTGAAGCAGCTGTTTTCTTTTTTTGGTGGGTCCCTACTGTAGTTACGATGGCTTTTACGTCTCTGTGTTGACTCAACCCTCACGGTTAGGCAGATAAGTATCCTGACGCATAGAGGTATGTGCCCTGTTTTCTTTTATACATGTCACGAAGTTTTATTTACCAACGGTTGATGGTGTGAAACCAGTTTGCCATAAATGTTGAACACCTGGCGGCGTATGTGCTTCTGGTTATACTTCGTTAGTTCTTACTATAACGTAACCTGTATTTAAGGCTTACATTTAACACTTGTACTATTGAGAAAATATACATTTAAAACTTGCTATTGCTATTGTTATTGAGAAAATCTGTTGGCATTGTACCTTATTATGTATAATAGTCGCTACTAGTATGCTTTGCAGTGCTGCCACTAGGTGGTAGCCGTTGTATGCGCAATGCTTATTTATTTTAAGAGTAGTGCGCGTGTGTCAGACCAAGCGGCGGTCTACTAACACTCATGTTTAGCTTTCTGTTTAATTAAATAAAATACTTTTGAGTGTATCTTATTTTGATTATTGGCCGTCTTGTGAGAAAGCTAACAAGCGAAACATTAATTTTTTTTCTAATACTTCCTGTATGTTTGTTGTGGTTTGTTTAACATTCTTCTTAATCTTCTTTGGGAATTAAACCACTCATAGTTTTTAAAATCATATTTATTTACGTTTCGATCCATGACCTAGGATCATTTTCAAAATACAGTATTGCCCGAAATAAACAGTACTGAAACTAAGTTGGCGGTGTTTTTATGTGTGCGCTGCCACACTCAAGTTAGCTAGTATAGACCTGTCAAGTAAACCTCAAACAAGTAATTAGTAGGGCCTAATTGTTAAAAATGGTGTTAAGTACAGAGGAGAAAGTGTTTCTGGTAGAGCATTATTTTCGTTCATACGGAATCGGCCGACGTAATGGTGCAAGTTTGCTATACGTGTCTGATCAATTCACACAAAGGTTTAATAAACGTTCTCCAAGTAATGCTGTAATTTTGAAGGTTATTGAAAAGTTTAGAAATACAGGTAGTGTATTGTGCCAACGAAAAGGAAACTCAGGGCGTCCCAGGACAGTTAACAACAACAATAACCATGAACGTGTTTTTGAGCAAATCTTAGAAAATCCGAAAGTCGGCCAGGCAAGGACAGCGTTACAACTTGATTTAAAAGAACTTCCTTTCAAAGAATCCTGAAGGAGCTGGGTACATTTTGTATGTGATTCAGGTACATCAACAACTACATCCTCGGGATTATCGCAGTAGAGTGGAATATTGCGCCAGAATTCTCGCGTTACAGTATGAAAATCCTGAATTTTTGAAAATGTTTGGTTTTCAGACGAAGCACATTTTCACTTGTCAGGCTATGTGAATCGTCGCACAAATCGATTTCTGGGCTTTGTCAGACCCGATGAGGTTCAAGAGGTTCCTTTACATAGTGAAAAAGTGAGTGTCTGGTGTGCTGTTTCCGGACACGGAATCATTGGTCCGTACTTTATCGAAGAGAATGGTAGGCAAGTCACACTTAATCAACAGAGGTACAGACAAATTTTAACACGATTTATCCCTGATCTACGTCAATTCTGTCGTGCACGTAACTTGGCATTTCGAAACCAATTTTTTCAGCAGGACGGGGCAACTTGCCATACTGCTGCCGCAATTCGTCAATTTCTTCAAGAACATTTTCCAAGCAAATTCATATCACGATTTACTGACTTCCCTTATCCTTCACATTCTCCAGACCTCACACCTCCAGACGCATACATTTGGGGCACGGCTAAAATGCCGTTTTCAAACGGGCACCACAAACCATCGATGAATTAAAGGATGCCGTTAGAGTCTTCTTCCAGCCCTGAGACAACCCTTATTCAATAACATGACCAGAAACTTAGAACATCGTTATGAAGTCTGTCTCGAACGAGGAGGTGCACATTTAGAACATATAATAAAGTGTCAATAATATGTATTTTTAAATATACAAAACAATTACAATTTCAGTACTGTTTATTTCGGGCAATACTGTAATAAGAACTTCAAGTTTGACATATACGTAAAATAAAAATAAATCCACTGCTAGTCTTGATCAAATACCTTCATTTCTCTTAAGAGATTGTGCACTAGTATTAACTTGCATTATTAACTCATCATTACGTATTTCTACTTTTCCATCTGTTTGGGAGAATTCTTTAATATGTCCGGCTTTAAAAACTGGTGAATGAAATAGTATCGAGAACTATAGACCCATTTCCATTCTTTCAAATTGTGCTAAAGTATACGAAATGGCGATATATAATAGAATATTTACTGCTATGGAACGTCTGATCTCACCGTAACATCATGGTTTTCTTCCTGCAAGGTCTACTTTGACTAATCTTTCTTGTTTAACACAAACTATTTCCAATACTCTAGATACTCATGGATAAGTAGATGTTTTTTACTCAGACCTTCAGAAGGCATTTGATAAGATCGATCATTTCATTTTGCTGCATAAGCTTGTCTCATTTGGTTTTGATAATGCACTTATTGCATCATTTGCATCCTATTTGGGGGATCGTGCTCAATATGTTATAAATAATAGATTTCAGTCATCCTCATTCATAGTAACTTCTGGTGTCTCGCAGGGCTCCAATTTGGGACCACTTCTATTCATGTTCTACAAACGATGTCATAAATTCATTTTCCTGTTATCATCTATCTATGCTGACGATTTAAAACTGTATATAAAAATAACCTGCTGTTGTCAAAATTTACAATTTCAAATAAACAGTTTACACGAGTGGTGTGTGAAAAACAAAATTGCTCTTAATGTTTCCAAATGTAGTGTTGTATCGTACACTAGGAAATTACAACCAATTCATTACAATTATTATATTGACACTAAGGCGATAACTAGACAAATGTCAATAAAAAACAGGAATATTATTTGATGTCCCGCTTTTGCAGCTCACATAAATGATATCGTAAATTCTTCTTTTAAAATATTAGAATTCATAATAAGAAACTCCAGATAATTTTTGAAACCCCAAAGTTTAATTGTGTTGCATCAAACTTGGTTCGCCCCGAGCTTAAATATTGTTGTCTTATATGGTTTCCATTATATCAATATTGAAAATCATTGCTTAAATACTTATTTTTTAAAACTGAGGGATATTTTCCGGAAAGAGGCTGCAATCAGCTTATGCTATTAAATAAATACAGTTTTAGGTCATTCGAGTCCCGTAGAGTTATAGTTGCAATAACACTTCTATATAATTGCTTCATAACCTTATTGATTGTATAGATCTGTTATTCAATGTAAAGTTTCATATTCCCAGATACAATATATTAAACCCCCGTAAACGTGGTACATGCGCGCACTAAAGACAGTTGATAACGATATTACATAATGTGAAAATTGACGCGCAAATTTCGATGACGTCGCACAATATGCAAATTATTGGAACACATTTTTAAAGTATACAAATTTTACAGAACCCCTAAGGGGTACGTACGTGAACATGTAAAGCTTCCTTCAGAATTACTTCATGATTGCGGCGGTTTCCTTCAGGATTACTTCATAATGGCCGCCCGTGGCTTCGCTAATATTTCTCGGGTATGGGCTGCTCGCGGCTCTTTCTCGGGTGTGGGAACTCTTAAGCCAGGTTGCATCCAAATTTAATTGTCTTCTTCCTATATGTAGACAAATAAGGTAGGGGAGACAGGTAAAAGGTACGATAATTTGGGAACACAGGAAACCTACATATCAGAAAAAAGACACGGTAAGATACGATACCACTTTCTTCGCGTTTCGGAGGCAAGTCCTGACACGTCTTTCGGAAATTTCCCACTCTCTTTCGTCCACACGCGAGTTAAAGTTCGGGCCTTTGGAGCTGTGTTTTTAAAAAAAAACTTCGACACTTTAACAAAAAAAAAATTTAATAATTTAAAATTTAGAATAACTTGTACATAATACTAAAAATAATTATTGTACTAGTGAGTAGCTTGAACAACGAAGTATGGAGTTCGAAAACTGACTGCCGGGCCTTGAGCTCTCGGGCTTTTTATAATAACCTGCCCCTCACACGGCTTGTGGAACTTGCAGATCTCATGTCTGCTTTACACTTTGTTACAATGCATCAATCTTAATTCTAAGTAATTGCGGTCTGTTGACCGCCTGTGACCTGCCACCTGCAGTATGACTGCCCTCACGGATGCAAAGTTGCATGTCCGTTCTCATCAACTGTCGATAACCTCTCTGGGTTATCCTTGTGTTACAATGTTGCATTGAACTTATACTTTACTTTACTTAACAATGTCTAATAATTCCTATTAGATTCAATATATCAATATATATAGGTAATTGGGGGATACATAACTCGCGTCGGCGCGAAATTCTCCACTACTCCTTCGTTCACACGCGTCGGCGCGAAATTCGCGCAACGCACTTTAAAAGTGACGGAAATACGCGCAACAAGTCTTTTAAATTTATGGCGCAAAATCCCGCACTTATTTATTTTAACACTTATTTTTAAAATGTCTAGTGCCGAAATTTTCGGCACGTAACAATTGCGACAAAGCTATAAAAGAAAAAACTTAAAAAAAAGAAAATGACTGTTAGCACAGTAACATCTTAAAATCTAAATCCTAACTACCCTACATAAGTCTTAACTTAAATCCTACAAAATGTTTATTTGAGGCGCCACCTGGTTTTTTCGACCGATAACACGTCTTCCGAATTACCAGGAAACGGAATATGTAGCCCCATTGTCTTTGACTACATTTATAAGCGCACACACGAGTCTTTAATGTGACGCAGCTATAATCGACAGCACAAATTTGTCGGGGAGCATGAAACACTACTTAAACTAAAACAAATGCGACAAGTCGCCTAACCTATATACTAAACTAAAGCTAACATTACAGTTTCCTACGTGCAGACGCACATGACTGTTTCTTTATTGGCAAAAAAATGCCCAAATTTTAAAATGTTCATAAGAGTGAGTTACTCTATACTCTAGCAAATTTTTAATTACTGGTACTCTGGTTTAATAAACAATACACATTAAAACTTATCCATGGCATGGTTGTGAATCAACAAATTTACCAAAAGTACCACCTTACTAAATCCTTACATTGCTAACCTAACAAATTACATTTCTACCATCAGGTTAGCTTTTTCACTTAATATTCAAGAAAAATAATTCCCACGTTTGGTCATAAATACCAAACGTTAGGAAGATAAAAAGATAAAACCAAAATCTCAAGTTATTATCAAAGATAATAGATAAGATAACGATATTGAGCTTAAGTTATTATCAAAGGTAATAGCTAAGATAACGATATTCATTTTTAGTTATTTTTAAAGATAATAGGTAAGATAACGATATTAACTTAAGTTATTATCCAAGACAATAGGTAGGATAGCGATAGAGTGGCTCCTTGGAGCCGTTAAATGGGAATTTCTCGTGCCCCCTAAAAAGAGCAACCTGTGAAGCAGGCCCGTTTGCAGTAAACGGCACGAGGGACCGGCAAAGGCATTTGGGTGCATCCCTGCACCCGGCGTTAATTGATATCGGTGAGGTGATCGCCCGATATCCACGCGATATTTCTACATACACTCACACATTCACACACTCATACATATCTTCACTGTTAGCGTCCATATGCGCTGACAGCGGCACCGCATGACCTCACGAAAGATTCCCAGAGACGTGGTCCGGGTGTCTGTGAAAACCCTCCGCGCAACCACACGGTGACTGACGGAAATGAAAAGGCAGAGAAATAGGAACGGTAGAAAGAGGGAGGAAAGGTATTTGGAATGCATAAGAAGCACTTCCAGGTAGAAAAAAATAGAGGAAGGGCTCGCATTGAGCTAAAGAGACAGAAAAGGTGGATAGCAAAGCACTACTCAACCAGCCAATGTTGTCGGTAGCCCGGAGTGAGGAAAAATCACGCGTATGTGGTAGACGAGTGTTCCGGGACTAGAACAGGTCCACCGAAGGAAAGATAAGGTAGAAACGGAGACAGTAGGATACGAAAAAGTAGAGCTTTTGGACAAGCGTCCGAGAGAAGGTAGAGAGTTGTCCCTGTTAAAACACAGGTTGGTCTGAAGGACCACCTGCGATATTAATCCGACAAGTTAAGGTATATCATAAGTTAAAAAATTCACTAGACTCTTAAGAGAACTAGTACGATCATTTTCCTAACGAGTGCATCCACTACGATAAGAAAATCAGACAAAAGTTGACACAACAACTTACAAGTATCACTACAGATACAATCACACGAAAACAAACTTTTTCAAGGTAGTATTTTAAAACGGTAACACCCTAAACACACAAGCATGCCTAATTATAAGCAGTTAGATACAGACACACTGTCCCAATATGCTAAAACAACCGAAAATTTAATAAGATATCCATAAGAAGCGATAGCGCCTCACCACGAAGTTCAATAAAAAACAATGGAAAAAAATAAGTTAGTAGGAAAAGAAAGAAATAATAGTCTCGGATAATGTGGGCGACTGTAATAATTCAGAGGAAAAACACATGGAATAGAAAATCCTAGTTTTTTGCAACTGCGAATATGAACTATTTCTTACAATGGCATAGGCCGCGTGTCCTATGTGAGCTCAAAGAAAAAAGCATCCACTCTAACATTAGCTCAAACCAATCATAAAAATTCAATGAGTAATTGCAACCAAAGTTACGACAATTAATTACCACACAATTAAACGATGTAAGAAAAATACTCAAAACCAAATAATGTGTTGTAGGAAAAGTTCGAAGATTAATTAAATGAAACGACAGAGTTATATTGGGTAAATTCAGGAAAAAAGTCAACCAGAAGCAAAAAGGTTTAAGGTAAATAAGTTAAACGTATAAGAGGTAGGCGCATAAGAAAAGGAATAAGTAATTAAAGATACTAACTAATCGATGGTGAGAACAAAAAATATTAGGTAAATCGTGAGGAGAATGGAACGTGAAAAACTTAACTAGCATTTGGGTCAGCAGAGAATGGCTTAAGGTCTTTAATGTGCCACCTTCCTTGGCGTTTTCCTTCAACGTCTTGAAGTTCGTAGATAAGTGGACTAACGACACGAGTGACCTTACAAAGAATGAATTTAGGGGCCAATTTTGAGGAAAATTTCTTAGATGCATCCGATAAGACATAATTCTTTTTCTACACTTATTCGCCCAAGGTGAAAGAAATAATTCGTTTACTTAAGTTATAATGGTCCTTACTTTTTTCGTAAGCTTTTAACAAATTTTTTCTAACGTCGTTAAAAATAGCAGGTAATGATTGTTGGTCTTTGTCCCAACGTGCTTTATCGTCAAATTCAATTACGTTAGTATCGTCAGGAACTAAACCATAATAACTCCCATCAATTGGGGTATATCTTCCAAAAACAAGAAATGACGGAGTAAATTGGGTTGCTTCGTGTTTAGATGTGCGTAAAGCTTGAGCAATTTTAAAAATATGTTCATCCCATGTAGTGTGGTCTGAATCAATATAGGAAGAAATAGCGGTAACTAAAACTCTATTTACTCTTTCGGTAGGGTTTACTTGGAGATGGTATTTTGCGTTAAACCAAATTTTTTGTACTTTGTAACTCTTAACGAAATTTTGAAAATCTTTAGAGATAAATTGTACCCCATTATCACAAAGAATAATCTGAGGAACACCGAAGATAAGAAATACATTTTGCTCTAGAAATTTAATTATAGCGGCAGATGTAGCTTTACGTAAAGGTTGCACCATAACAAATTTAGAAAACCAATCGGTGACAACCAAAAGATATTGGTTACTTTTTTTCGATTTCGGGAGAGGTCCTAATAAATCAAGTGATACTAATTGAAAGGGATAAGATACACGTTTAAAGTTACCCATTAAGCCAGAACGAGCCTCTTGTGAGCTCTTATGAGAACCACAAATTTTACAGTTCCTAATATAACGACAGACAGATTGTTTTAGTGTGGGCCAATAATATAATTCCGATATTTTAGCGAGAGTTTTTGTAACACCAAGATGGGCAGCTATGGGATCATCATGACATAATTTAAGCACTTCACTGTGGTTAGCGGTAGGGACGACAAGTTTCCATTCGGGAATATTACATATTTTGTGAGGTGAAGAAGATACAAATTTATATAATCTATTGTTGGTTACACGAAAGGTAGGAAATTTATCGGGATTTTCAGAAACTTTTTTAATCATATTAAGATACCAAGTATCAGGAAGGTTAAGAGAGACAACATCACGGGATAAGGCATCAGGTACGATATTTAATTTGCCAGGCCTATGCCTAACGTCAAAGGTGAATTGAGAGATACGCAAGTTCCATCTTGCCAAACGACCTGCGGGTTGTTTTAAGTTATTTAGTCATGTGAGGGCTGCTCAATCAGTAATTACGGTAAAATGTGTACCTTCAACATATCCTCTAAATTTCTCGATGCCAAAGATAACTCCCAATAATTCTTGTTCGGTAACTGAGTATTTTTGTTCAGCAAAAGCTAAGGCGCGACTTGCATAAGCAATTGGATGTTCTAAGCCATTGCTCACCTGGAACAACATTGCACCTAAACCAGTAAGCGAGGCATCGGTTTGTATATAAAATTTTTCATTGAAATTGGGCGAGATTAAGATAGGTGCTAAAGTGATTAATGTTTTAATTTGTTCGAAAGCCTGTTGAGATTCTAAATTCCACTCGATAGTTTGGGACTTCTTTTTATTTTTAATTAAAGCGGTAATGGGTGCAGAATTAGTTGAAAGGTTGGGTAAAAAGATGCGATAGTAGCTAATCATTCCGATTAAACGTTTGATTTCGGTAACAGTTTTAGGTGTTTTGAATTTAGTAATAGCGTCGACTTTAGCAGGATCTGCTCGTAAACCAGTTCCATCGATAATAAATCCAAGAAATGTAAGGGATGAACAACAAAATTGACATTTCTCCCAATTTATCTTAAAACCTGCTGCATTTAGGCGTTCTGTCACTTTATTCAATGTGGCGATATGTTCGTCAAAGGAACTTGAGATAACTAAAATATCATCTAGAAATACAAAGGCACGTTCCTGATGTAAGATAGGACCTAACGTTTGATGCATAGTACATTGTAGGGTTTGTAGTGCGTTACAGAGACCAAATGGCAAAAAATTATATTCGAAAAGACCTCGCCCTGAAACACAAAAAGCAGTTTTAGGACGGGAAGGTAAATCGAGGGGTATCTGATAAAAAGCTTGTCTAAAATCGATAGATGAGATAAATTTTACGTTTCGAAGCCGGCTTAAAATTGAGTCAGTTCTAGGTAGAGGGTAAGCGTCAGAGACAGTTACAGAATTCAGCTTTCTGCCATCAATACAAACACGCCATTCGTCATTTTTCTTACGATAATACGGGAGGCATCCATGGTGAATTTGAGGGAGAGGTAACACCAGATTCTAACATTTTATCTATTTCGGAATGCAAATGCTTTTGTAATGCAGGCGATAATGATATTAACGTTGCTTAAAAAGGAGGGCATCACCGGTAGAGATAACATGAGTTGCAGTAGTAAAGCAACCAAGTTCAGAGGTATTAAGTTTACAAAATTTGTCGATTGTAGAGTTAAGAATTACAATTTGGGAATCGGTAAAAGAAATTTTATTAGATATTCCTGCAGATGCACAGGAGTTTGTTTTAAGGGAAGTTTGCCAAGAAAAACCTTGGAAATAAAGCGATAAATTAAAATGTTTACAAAAATCTACACCTACTAGGAATGGATAAGCCAATATAGGTACAATCAAAAATGGAACCTCACGTTCAAGTGATTCTACTCGAATTTTTAATTTAAGGAAACCCGTTACATATATTTGATTATCGTCAGCTAAATTTATGGAAGTTTTTTCGGGAGCAATTTGAATTTTAATATTTTGTTTAGATAATTGTTGTAGACCTTCGTTGTTCATAAGGGAGCATGAGGAACCTGCGTCCAGTAAAGCTATTACATTTAAGGAACCAATCGAGATGGGTAAATGTGGGCGATTATCGAAGGGTTTTTTAACAAGTTGTAAGGCAGCAGACTTTTTATGGTAAAGGGAATTAACGGTTTGTAGCCAATTAGACCATTCTGACGGGGTGGTATAACATAATTCTTTTAATGAAGGCAAGGCATTTTGTAAATTCAAAGTAGCGATATTATTGTTAGATATATCTAATAAAGGTACAGCGTTAGAGGTAGTTTTATGCTTTAAATTTATTGGCGTCTGGGTCCGTTAAATGGTTGGTGTTGAGGACGATTTTGATTCCTTGAGATATTTACGTCCCGGGTAGGAATATTTCGACGAGAGTTTCCCGATACGTTAGAATTACAATTCGTACAGTTAGATTTATAGATATTAGCGCGACCACAGCCATAACAAAAAATAATTTTGGGGTATGTGCAAACGTTGTAGTTATGTCCACTTTTCTTGCAATTCCAACAGGTAAGTGAGTTATTTGTGGAGGTAGAAGGAATATTAAGGGTAGATAGTTTACGAGAAGCTTGAACTTGACACGCTAAATCGGGTTCTAAAAAGCCAGATTGTTTTTTTGGAGGAGGACAGTATTTATCCACCCGCAATTTTACTTCTTGGAGCGAACGACATAAATTTTTGAATTGAGGTAAAGAAGAAATGTGTTGTAACGCTAGACGTTCGGAAAAATATGGATTTAAATTCCTACGCAACTGATCAATAATTTTAAATTATGATGGTTTATAATCAAGTCTACTATATAAGGCTTCTATTGAGGTAATAAAGGAAATTACATTTTCGTCAGGTCCTTGGGTTCGATTTTGTATCTCATTCCAAAGATCGGTAATATAACCATGCGGTAAGAAGTCTCGTTTTAAACACGTACCTAATTCCTCCCAGGTAGAAATCTGAGCTCTGATGTTACGATACCAGATTAACGCTGAATCAGAGAATAATTCACACGCTGAAACAAATAAATCTTGATCTGTGCAATGCCGAGAAATTCTGAAATCGTTAATTCTATCAAGAAAAGACATTAAAAAATGTGGGAGTCAAAACCCTGAAAAGTTAAACCTCATCTATAAACAGGTATGGATTTTCCAAATGGTGGAGCTTGAGAAATTACGAGATTTGATAAAGGTACAGATATATCTGTGTCTGCATTTGGATTGAGTCTATCAAGAACTATTCCTTCAAGTAACAAAATATCCGATAAAAAAGTTTGTATAGCTTGTTTCGCTTGTTTATTGTCAAATAAACACAACAAGTCTATTCTTTGCTTAAGGTGAATTATGCGGTAAACAACACGCTTTAATTCAATTTCACTTGGGCCTAGATCAATTTTATTTATTATATTAGTTATATCTTCAAGGAATTGTTTAATTTCAAACATGTTTTGAGGTAAATCAGAAACGATTACTTTCGAGATAGGTAGTATAGCTTTAAGTAGCAATCGTCTATCATTTTGGGTAGATACGGGTTTAATATTTCTACATTCGATTTCGTAAATCAGCTCCAAAGACTTAAGGTGAATAATATTCATTTTGAGATAATATTTGAGACAACAAAATATACAAAATTAAGATACTATAGTATTTCACAAGAAAAAAGGTATACCAAACCTCAATCGGTTACGTTAAGTGTATTTGAAGGCAAAATCTTCTTTAAAAGGCATTTGTAGGTTACAACTGTTTAAATTACTAAGGAAACACTTTTAGACGGTATCATAGCAAGATAATGTTTAAGAAAACAAATACAGCAAGATTAGGTTAAAATAACGCTTTAAAAGACATACTAAAAACTCAGTTAATTAGAAAATCTATATTTCGAGATAGAATTTTTTTTATGTAGGTAATTGTAATTTATAATTGATTATTTAGGTTATAAAAAGACACTCAAAATTATAAAAAGATTCATTATATGTGTTAATTAAACGGTAGCTTTAAAAATTAATCCAAAAACAAGTTAAGATAAGTTAAAAAAAATTCAAAGGTATAGTGATTATTCTAACTACATTTTACAGGAATTTTTTAAAAATAATTTTCACTTTTCCTTCATAATAGGTAGAAAATAAGCTGTTTACTTATAATTAAAAATACTTACATTCAAAATTATATGATGTAAACATGTATGTAAATGAGGTTATATTATACTGTATACACTGCTGAAGGAAAACACTTTTAATTCCATTTCAAAAACAAACCAATCACACATTTAAGACAATACAAGTTAAGAAGGACACTACATTTAAAGTTACAGCAAAATTAAATGGACTACAATACGTTATTAAAAAAAAATATATAGCATGAATTTCAATAGTCAATATGGCGGTTTATAACACATCACTCAATAAGTCCGTAGGATAACTAAGAAAAACACATTTTTTTGGCGAAATTCGATTTTATTCATCAACATACATTCCTTCAAGAGTGATACAATCAGTCCAACGCCGTTCTAGCATTTCGATGCCTTTTTTGTAAAACAATTCGTCTTTGGCCTCAAAATAAGCTTCAGTTTCAGCGATCACCTCTTCATCCGAGCCAAATTTTTTTCCGGCGAGCATTTTTTTCAGGTCTGCGAACAGGTAGTAGTCGCTGGGGCCAAATCTGGAGAATACGGTGGGTGCGGAAGCAATTCGAAGCCCAATTGGTGCAATTTGGCCATCGTTGCGATCGACTTGTGACACGGTGCATTGTCTTGGTGAAAGAGAATTTTTTTCTTCTTCATGTGTGGCAGTTTTTTGGAAATTTCTTCCTTCAAACGCACTAATAATGCCATGTAGTATTCGCTGTTGATTCTTCTTCCTTTCTCAAGATAGTCGATGTACAAAATTCCGTGCGCATCCCAAAATACAGACGCCAAAACCTTACCAGCCGACTTTTGCGATTTTGGTCGCTTTGGACGTGGTTCTCCGGCTGCAGTCCACTCAGCTGACTGCCGATTAGACTCTGGAGTGTGGTGGTGGATCCATGTTTCATCCATTGTCACATACAGACGCAAAAGTCCTTTTATTCCGGCTTGAACAGCTCCAAACAGCTCTCAGAATCATCGACACGTTGTTGTTTTTGGTCCACTGTGAGCAAACGCGGCACCCACTTTGAGAACAGCTTTCTCATGGACAAATGTTCATGCAAAATAGTGTGCACACTGCCTTCTGATATCTTCAAGGTGTCAGCTATTTCACGCAATTTCACTTTTCTGTTTTCCAAAACGATTCGGTGGACTTTTTGATGTTTTCCGGTGTAACCACCTCAATTGGCCTTCCAGAGCGTTCAGCATCGTCAGTGTCTGTACGGCCACGTTTAAAATCAGCAAACCACTTCTCCACCGTTTGTCTCGATGGAGCAGAGCCCGGATAACACTTATCAAACCATGCTTTGGCTGCGATGGTATTTTTACCCATCAAAAAGCAATGATAAATCAACACGCGAAATTGCTTGGAATTCATTTTTTTGAAAAACTCAAAAGTATCGTCACTTGAACCTCTGTAACTTGTAAACTAATCGTCGGATTGTCATGAAATTTTGACAGATATCTTTTTAAGGTTAGTACTTCCTACAAATCATATGGATTATTACATAGCAACGCCATCTATGTATCATCCTACGGACTTATTGAGTGATGTAATATTAAATCATCATAACAACTGTCATGTCATTTTATGTGGCTCTACAGTAACTTAGAGGTACCACTTTAAATTTTTGTGAGTTAATAGATAATAAAAATAATGATAATTATATATTTTTTTAAATGATAAAGCTATAGATATCGTTAATTAATACATTATAAAATATAGAAACAAAAGAAAAGATTTTTATACAACCAAATACCACGTTGAAGGCGTCATTATTACAAACCCGTCGACGCGGCACATGCGACACAAATGACAATTGGTAACGATATTACCTAATGTGGAAATTAACGCGCCAATTGTCAATGACATCACACAATATGCAAATTATTACAATACATTTTTAATACATGCAAATTTTACATGACCCCTAAGGGGTACTTACGTGAACAAGTAAAGCTTCCTTCAGAATTACTTCCTGATGGCGGCTCGTGGCTTTCTTCAGAATTACTTCCTGATGGCGGCTCGTGGCTTTCTTCAGAATTATTTCGTGATGGCGGCTGCGGGGCTCCGTGGATTCGTTATTTCTCGGGTCGTGGATCTTGAACCAGGTTGCATCCAAATTAATATTTTCTTCCTATGTAGAGGTAACGACAGGAACGGGTTTATAAGGAACTATAATCAAAGATAAGAGAAAAAAGGGATCTACATAACAAAAAGATACGATAAGATACCAGACCAACCACTCTTATTCACGTTTCAAAGGCAAGTCCTCACGCGTCTTTCGGAAATTCCCCACTACTCCTTTGTCCACACGCGTCGCCGCGAAATTCGCGCAACGCACTTCTGAAGTGACGGAAATACGCGCAACAAGTCTTTTAAATTTATGGCGCGAAATTCCCGCACTTATTTATTTTAATACTTATTTTTAAAATGTCTAGTGCCGAAATTTTCGGCACGTAACAAACTTAACATCTGCTAGTGCCACTTTGTACGGAACACATATAGGATTTGGAATTTTTTATTAATGCTTTCGAGGTCTTCTTTTCCGATAATTTCTTTTACGCTCTAGCCCATCTTGTTAGTGCTTTCCAGAGAACTCGAAAGCTTAGCTTTAACACCATGCCTAGCGGAAACAAATCAGTCGAACTTTCTTCGTAGATAGCTGTTAAATGCACCACAAATTTCTTTTTTTAGGATAAACATCCTTTTCCATCATATCGCTTACATTCTCTTGTTTAGGAACAGTTTTGTTATTCGTCTTAAGTCGGATTTAATCCGACCTAGGTCGGACTGGGAAGGGGTACGCTTCGACATATGTCCGAATATATGTCGGACATATGTAAGATGCTAGGTTAGAGTGAAATTGCCTTATAGGGTGAACTTTCTTCATATGGTAAAATTGCCTCGTAGGGTGAAATTGCCCCCGATTTAGGTCGGATTTATTTCGAATGTTGGACATATGTCGTACATATGGCGGACATGGCTGACATATTAAAGTTTTCATGTACGTAGCACCTGTCATTGGGAAATGGTAGAAATGTTAAACCTATAAAGGTGATTATGAATTGTGGTTTAAAAAAGTAGTAGTTTTTTTGAACAAAATAAGATAGCTTAGACTGATTAATGTATATGGTTACATATTCCCGTACACATCCACAAACATCTGCTTACAGACGGACATTGCGATGTCGATAGTTTTTGTTTAACAAATAGTAGGAAAAATACGTTAGGTGTTAGTGTGTGGAAGCCAATCGGATCGTTGGACGCAAAAAGAACGGTGCGGCGGATGTTACATGCCAAAATTCGGCCTGTAGACATTTCGATAAGTTCGTAATTTGTAAGTAATTTCGCGATAATAATTTAAAAGGACTTGGACGTGCATTTCCGTTCCTTGAAATAGTTGCGTTTGCGCGAGATTGCGCCGACGCGGAGTGTAAAAGAAAGTGAGAAACTTCCGACACATCAGGACTACTCAGCTAGACGTCCAGCCTAGTGGTTTATCTCTGTGCCGTTTCTTGTCTTCTTTTTCATGTAATGTAGGTTTCCTTTGTCTCTTGTAGCTGTTATCGTTCCTACCTGTATTCTTGTCGTATCGCTACAAAGAAGAAGAAGACAAATGAAATTTGGATTTAACCGGGGGCAGACGGATGACCCACGCCTTCAATGCTCCCCGATGCCAGTTGCCGCCATAATAGCGTAATGCTGTAAGGAGTCCTACAGTTACGTGAGTACCTTTATCGTTTTGCATGTGATGTAGTATTTAAAACATTTTATGACGTAATACCTTGTTGCGCGTCATTTTGCAAATATTTATTTGTGCTACCAACTGACGTAGTGGCTCTCATACAATACTGCCGGGAGTGTAAGAGTGACGCCCAACGTGAGGCGCCACTCTTACACTCCCGGCAGTTGGTAGCACAAATAAATATTTGCAAAATGACGCGCAAATAAGGTATTACGTCATAAAAATGTTTTAAATTACTACATCACATGCAAAAAAACGATAAAGGTACTCACGTAACTGTAGCACTCCTTATAGCACTACGCTATTATGGTGGCAGCTGGCATCGGGAAGTATTGAGGGCGTGGGCCTTCCGCCTGCCCCCGGTTGAATCTAAATTCAAATTTGTTTTCTTCTTTGTAGCGATACGACAGGAATACAGGTAAGAGCGATAACAGGTACAAAAGACAAAGGAAACCTACATTACCTGAAAAAGAAGACAAGACACGGCGCAAAGATCCACCACTAGGTTCGAAGTCTGGTTGACTAGTCCTGACGTGTCGGAAATTCACCACTTTCTTCCTCTCTGTGTCTGCGCAATTTCGGAGCGCCGATGCGACTATCAAAAGGGACGGAAATACACGCGCACGACTTTTTAACTTATTGGCGCGAAATCTCTTACAAATTAGGAACTTATCGCAATGTTTACAGGCCGAATTTCGGCATGTAACACGGAATGTATGGCGGTTCCCGTTAGAATAATCGTATTATATGTTCAAATATGCGAAAGTGTAAAAGTCTACATGAGCAAAATTTAAATATCAGACAAAAAAGTGCGCAATGTGCTATACTTATAAAGAAACTATAGAATGGTGCTTTGCAGCGGTCCTAGCAGTCAAAAAAGACTTACTTTTTCAACCAACTACGAGAATAGCAGTAGCGTAGAGAAGGGGTATGCATGTATTATACAGCGCACTGTTACTATAAAATATGTTAGTTTACGGGTAGCTCAAACGTGTACTTGATCACGACTTATGGCTCCCTCAGAGGTTTAAAAATTCTGAGACTATTGTCGTTTGAAAAACGGTTGGAAATTATTAGAATGGCAGTGAGTCGAAGTATAAGTTAAACGGATGATTGACAGAGTTTTTTCTACCTTTTGCGAGGGAAGCGGAAGTCAGCAGTCACTAAGTATCTAATTCTTATTTAGATGGTATCGAGTACTTGCCAGTGTATGTATCCAAAGTAAAAGACACGATTTGTATACGCAGCTTATTAATAAAATTAGTTTATCGAGCGAAGATGACAAGCGTAACGTCATCTCAGGAAGCTTATCTATCTACGCATGAGGGCATAAAGATATAGGTCTAAGATAGTTTTTTATATCTGTATAGATTTTGTAAATCTATTGTATATATTAGTTTTAAGATTCTATAATTTTTAAGTTCTTCTCCCACCTTCCCTTCTTCCAAATCCTTCCTGCTTCTATCTTGGTGGACAGAGTATACGTGTTCGCTGGACAAACAATATCTTGTTGTCTTTGTAATCTGCAAAATGTTGGTTGACTAACAACGTATACCGGTTGTTATTATTACATACTAGCTTTATACACAGTTGATTAATAAAATTAGTCTTTCGGGCAAAGATGACTAGCGTTACGATATCTTCGGAAACATATCAACCTACGCATCGGGGCATAAAGATGTAGATAGTTGCTATATTTGTATATATTTTATTGTGTATGTATATAGTAGTATGTAAGTTAGTTATAAGACATACCCACCATCCCCATCCTTAATAATTCCTTCGCCCCCGGCGACATGTGTTTACCTCCACGCGGTGTTGCTGGACGGTAAAACATATTGTTAGATTAACGACAATATGTCTTATTGACCGAAAACACGTTTCCTCTCTTTTTAAACAGCACATTAATCTCTTTTATGTTACAAGTTACTTTTAACTCCTTGAATTCGGCTACACGAAGAAAATAAAATAATGTTATCCTCTGCAATGTAAAAATTGTATTCTATTAGTTTATTAAACTGTAAATTGGATAAAATAAATTATTCAACTTTTGTATGCTTAATTTTTTTGCGTTAATACTTCTAACTGTTTTGTTAAAGAACTCTAGATGTTAAAAAGGAGAGGTAATTAGAAATCACTGTTTGTAAAAAAATCTTAGAATGAGGGTAGCTCCCTGGGGAATAATACAATCTGAAAAATTCCTAGAAATTTCGATAGCTGAGAAGAATCTCATATTAATTGATATCAAACAAGGTGCATTTACTTCGTGGGTGCAAATGTGGAGAAAGATTTATCTCGCCGAGGATATGTGTGTAAAACGGTAAGAGGTGATCGGATTTTAAATCTGTTTGCAGATTCGAATTCTGCATAAAATTCTAGACTAATTTGATGTATCACATGGCTAAAAAATTAATAAAGACGGTCAGAAATCGATACTGGTAAAAAATCTTAAAATGAGGGTAACACCATGGGGGATGATGCTATCTAAAAATTTCCTAGAAATTCAGGTAGCTGAGAAAAATCTAATATTAATTGATACCAAACAAGATAGATTTATTTTGTCGGTGGAAAGAAGGCGGGTGTAACGTAATCAAAATGGCTGATGTAGGGGTGTCCGAGCAAGGAGGAAATCCCTTCTCCTCAGATCCTCCTTATGGGAATTTACATGTAAAATGTGTGAGGAAATAGGAATGCTAGAGAAATAGAGATCCCAGTTAGCGTGTCAAACATCTACTTACGTTCGCTGTTGGAACATTTCGAATAAACCGAAAGTATTACCCCAAAAGTATTATAGCTGAAGACAAAGTTTAAAAATGGACGGCTCAGACTTTGTCATGTCTTCTAATATATCAGTATCTAAATGAAGGGATCGCGGTAAGAAACCAGTTGTTGTCATTAGCAACATGCATAACCCCAGCGAAATGACAATGGTACAAAGAATAACCAAATTTGGTATCAAAGAAAGTGTTAACTGTCCTAAGTCTACACGCGACTATAACGTGTACATGAACGAAGTAGATCACTTTGATCAACTTGTTGCCTGCCACAATATATCCTGGAAATCTAGAAGATGGTGGCTAAAGCTATTTTACCAGTTTCTAGACTGCTCCAGTGTAAATTCTTATATAGTATACAAAATTCAAAAGGTTAAAGAAAAATTGAAACCCATCAGTCAACTGAAATTCAGAACAATATTAGCAGATAAATTTATCAATACTTACTCTGGTTGCAAACGCAGAGGCCCTGCACCTGCCACGTTTAGAAAAGTTCAGAAACTAGGAAAAAAGAATGCTAGTGTCACTAATACAAAAAGGATAACGCAAGTTGGAAACCACCTTCCTGTGAAGGGGGGCATCTAAAAGGTGTGCTCTATGCAGTACTAAAAGCAACAGCACTAGGTCACAGATTTTGTGCAAAGCGTGCAATGTTGCTTTGTGCTTGGAATGTTTTGCACCATTTCATTCCTGAACAATGATCTGTAAAAATTTTGTAAAATGTTGTCAGCATGGCCAAAAAACATGTCATTGTAAATGGTCGATATAGCAACCAATGAATATACTAAGAATATCACAAGTCTAGTTGCTCATAGGTTGAAATATCAACCGTGTCGTTTTTGTTATAATTTGGTAATGAATAATTAGTATTAAGTTAAATTGTCAATAGTTAATCTATAAGGAACAGTTTGTACCAAAATAAAGATTTAAAAAGCAAACAGAAAGTTTTGCACCATAAAGGGTTAAAAGTTCAACTAAAATAAGCTTATTCCATGACAGTCGTAGAAAAAATATTATTATCAAAGAATATTTTATATAAGGAAATTAGCAAATAAATACAAAAATTGATTATGTAACGTGCTAAATGTTAGTTTCTGGTTCTTAATGTATGATAATGTATAATTAAAAGAATAATTTACGTATTTATTATCTATGTGTTTATAGTTAATGCATACAGATATAGCACATCTCCAACAAAGTAATTAAAAAGTTAAAAGGTCAATAAACTTATCATCATATAATATGCAATAAATAACACATTATACACGGAATTCGTTACAGTTGAGATTCGCGCTTTACTTTAATAAAACGATGAAGTTAACACCGAAAATAAACCAAGATTTAACAAATGAACGTAAAAAATGTTCATTTAATACATCGGAACTTACACATTTATTAGATGGTGGTGCTGACAATACGAAAAAGAGAAAAGAGAAAGGTAAGAAAACTTGTATTTTAAACTTTTTAGTTTAAAGGTTTTGTACTCCAAAGTAATATTTCACTAAGCGTATCGAGAAGCTATATACAGGTGATTCATAACTTCAAAGAAATATCTTGAGTGTGAGTGTGAGCAGTTTTAGCAGGAGTTGGAAAAGGTATTAAACAAATGCGAAAAGAATAACCGCGTGGTGGTATGGATAGTTGAGTTTGAGTACACAGAGAAAATGATGACCATGCGATAGGTTCGTTCGGCGATCCTGAACCAGTTCCCTCAAAAGCTCAGAAATTCCAGGGGTGCGAAAACGAGTGGTTGCCCTTGCAGATGTTGGCCCGGGCTAGCGGCAACCCCTCTCATGTGGTATTTTCGTGATCCTGATAGTTTTTACCTGTTACAACCTGTGGATATGTAATAATAACTCGTAGATGGATTTATGTAGTTTAATGAATTGTAACCAATGTCACAAAATAAAGAAACAAACACAGCTAAATAAAAATTAATGTAGCACGCACCGTAACTACCATGTGACCAGCGGCGTTGCCATTAAAAAAAAACAAACAAAGAAACAATACTACAACTATAACTTATCTGTAAAGTACAATCCCACTGATCCTCATTAGCATCAACTATCACTGCCACACTCTTACGGATAAATGTATAATTTATTTGCAACGCAAAGTTCACAAATTAACTGGGTTCTAGAACAACCGACACGCGTTTTGATGACGTGCCGCACTCTCTCGCACGCTTAACCCCGACTGACTCTTACCTATCGGACCAACTTAAACATTACGGATACTTTTACCTATTATTATAGGGGGCGGCCTAGTTCATCACCCCCCTATAAGTTAAACTTAATTGCTAAACCTATTTTTGTAATTAAATTGAACTTATACTTAATAATTATAGTGTTAAATTTTGATACGGTACAACATACGGTTTTCAAATTCCTAACGTTCTGTATACCCAACAAGAGACCCCTAGTGTCGTCCCGTACTTCATAAGAATTTGGCCCGCGCTTAGCCACAATCGTAGCAGGTCCGGAATAAAGCAAAAAGAATTTCTTAATCTCCTTGTCTTCCGCAGAAGACTGGGGATGAGTACGAACCAGTACTTTATCACCAATCTTAAAATCAATACAATTTTTATGGATCCTTTGATGACGTAATTTACGTTTTTCAGCCTTAGATTTTAATTTATTATAAGCTAGTGTTATTATTTTATCCCTACCAACATCCGGTATGTCACTTGTAGGAAAAATCAGGTTGTTAATATTAGGGTTATCAATATGATCACCAAAATGTAGTTTACGAGGGCTATACCCAGTCGAGTCATGGACTGCCCTATTAATCCATTTCCTTACTCTATCTAGCATCAAAGCCCACCCCCCATGAGCCGAGTAACACAATGATCTCAAAATACGCACAATTTCTTTATTAACCCGTTCCGTCTGATTTCCCTGCGGAAAGTACAGTGGCGTGTGAGTTACCTTTACACCTAATAGATTCAACGACTCCTTCCAATCTTTGCCGTAAACTGGCTACCATTATCGGAAAGAATGATCCCTGGTTTACCAATCTCGATAAAATATTTCTTGACCAAACAACGAAGAATCGCAGCTGTATTAGCACGTTTAAGAGGGTACGAAGTAACCAACTTACTGAAAGCGTCAATAATAACTAATAAGAAAGTCGCCCCCGCCCTTGATACTGGGAGCGGACCAATGAGATCAACACATACGATTTCGTTGGGCACTTTAGGTAAAACACTATGATATTCGCCATATATTCTAATCGAACTCTTCGCCTTCTGGCACAAATAGCAGCTTGAAATAATTTTTGGAATGAGTTGTTTCATCCTCTGAAAATAATAATCACGACGCAGCATCTGGAAACACTTTTCCGCCCCAAAATTCCCATTATCTACATGTTCTTGCCAAACCAGTATACTTATTTGGGAAGCAGGCACACACACTTTAAACTCTGGCGAACCTTCGTAGCCTCGCCTAAATAAAACTCCCTGATACACCACAAACCAATCAGCGCACCTTTTCGGAACTTCCTCCTTCAATAATCTCGACATTATTTTACAACAGAATTCGTCTTTCCCTTGCTCCTCAACAATATTTTTTATACCTAACTGGACCCCTTTACATAGTTCCGACATCTTTAATGCACAAATTTCTGTCGGCACCCTCTCAAATTTTTCAAGTTTCTCCTTTCCCTTGATTGGATAACGCGATAGAGCATCCGCAAGGACATTCTCCTTCCCAGCACAATATTTAGCATTAAAAGCGTATTCTTGAAAATACAACACCCACCTAGTCAAACGCGAATTTAATAGTCTGCAGGACATTAAAAACGATAGAGATTTATGATCGGTGATCACAGTTAATTCTCGACCTAGCACAAATACCCGCCACTGCTGCAAACAATGTAGTACGGCTAATGCCTCTTTTTCTGTAACACAATAACCCATTTCAGGGCCACGCAGAGTCCGACTGGTGAATGCTACGATATCCTTTTTTGAAGTTTGCTCATTTATTTGAAATAAACAACCACCTAACCCCACATCAGATGCATCTGTTTGGATAAAAAACGCACGGTCAAAACACGGATGCTTCAACATCGAAATCGATAAAAACCTAGACTTAATTTTCTCAAACGCTTCTTGTTGAGCTGAACCCCAACCCCATTGAACTCCTTTTTTCAAAAGCTGTAATAACGGCCCCATTAAATGAGCAAGCTGCTCACAAAACCGACGCTCATAATTAACGACCCCTAAAAAGTCACGTAAATGTTTAATATTCCTCGGTACCGGAAATGAATTGATAGCTTCCACGCGGGCAGGATCAACACACACTCCTTTAGCGTAGATAATATGCCCAAGGAACACAACAGTATTTGTGGCAAAATGTGATTTTTTAATTTTATAGTAATGCCAGCAGCTTCAAACCTTTCGAATATTTTGTTTAAGTGAATCAAATGCTCTTCAGCCCCTTCCGAATAAATAAGGAGACCATCTACGTACGCAATCACATATGATTCTACGTCTGGTCCTAAAATTATACCCAATGCTCTTATAAAGGATCCTACCGACGTACTTAGACCGAACGGTAAAACCTTAAAAACGTAAGTATTCCCTCGTACAAAACCCAGTAAATTTTTGGTGTTCAGGCTTAATTTTAATCTGCCAGTAACTCGCCGTTAAATCGAGCGTACTCAGTCGTTGGCCACTAGAAAAATTATACCACAATTCTGTAGGATTCGGAGGCATAACTCGATCTTTCACCATTCGCTTATTTAAAAAACGAGCGTCCAAACAAACCCTTATAGCCCCATCCTTTTTTTTAACTACTACCAAGGGACTGATATATTTAGTTTGCTTCGCCTCAATTACGTCCCACGCCACCATCTCCTCTATCTGCCGCCTAACCTCGTCTTTATATGCAGACGGAATTGGGTATGATCTGATAAAAAATGGAGACTCATCCCACAACTCAATTTCATGAAAGTAAACATTCGTTCGTCCTGGTTGGTTCGAAAATATCGACCTATGTGACAACAGCAGCTCGTACAATTAATTTTTTTCTTCTTGAGAAGAGTTTTCTGCGCGATCCACTACCTCTTTAAACTCAGACACCTTACACGGCACTATCTCCTTTTTTAATTGAATTTCCTCATCTTTCTCTTCGGACACTTGACAAACAGTCAACCGACCATCAGGTTTTGGTTCCATACTAAACCCTACGCTAATCGCTCTTCCTTCAAAAATACCCGATAAACAATTTTTTGAAAAATCGATTTTAATTTGATGATCAGCAAAAAAATCGCATCCGAAGATGACATCACGAATTAAATTCGGAACTACCAGACAAGGGTAAGCCAATTCGAAATCATTAAATTTAAAATTCAAATAAAATTGATCCTTAACAATAGAATTCTTGCCCGTCGCACTCACCAAAATAGTTGATGCAAACGGCAAATGTAAAATATCGCTATTAATTTGCGTTATCTTTAATAAAAAGTCTTTTGAAATGCAGGTAACTTGACTACCCGAATCTACTAATATTTTTACTAAAACTGTCTCAACTGTCGCTTCAATGGTCGGTGCCAACGCAACTGATTTTATATTCTTTTTGTCTTCTAGTAAAAGGTCATCCCCGTTTTTATTAAATAACGCGGCCACAGCCGATGGTCGATTTCCCCCTGGACTACTAACAGTTTGAGATTCGCGACGCCCTTCATCCCTATCACCACTATTGTAATTACTATTAGTATTATTTTCCCTATTTTCAGAGCGGACACTATTACCGCCTCCAGAATTTGACGTATTTGATCTAAAATTGTAACGAGCGCTCCCGTTTTGTTCATTATTCGTACCTCTGCCACGCCAATTCGTGTAAGAACTGTTATTATTATTATTTGGGTTCCGATTATAAGTTTCATCAATTTCCCTTAAGTAAGCTTCTACCTCATCAAAAGTTCTGGGCATGCAATTTACAATACCTCGTTGAATTTTACTCGGAAAATGATTTTTTAATAAAGAAATAAGCGCACCTTCCTCAAGAGGAGTAGTTAAGAAATTTGCTTCTCTCACCAACTTTAAAAAATAATCAGCTCTTGACCCCTTTCGTAACACCCAAATTTAATTTTTGAAAAGTTTCTCTTCGTCAACCCCCCAATACCGACTTAAAAATAGCTCTTTAAATTCTTGGAAATCCCTTACTTTTTCTTCCTTTAATACACCCCAATCCTGAGCTGAATTACGTAAATTACTAACGGTCAAAAGAACTTTTCTACTTTCAGGAACTCCAGCTTCCAAAAATATTGTTTCCTGTTTTTTAATGAAAGTTACCGGATGCACAGATCCCTCCGGCACAAAGCACAAATTCGTACCCCCCAGATCCTTATATAAGCTCATATAATTATGATACCCAAACGCCTCGGACGTGCCGCCCCTGGTCTCTGGTTGGTGTACATGCACAATACCTTCATCCCTAACATATTCGACATCGCTAGCTTCTACCTGTTCTTTAACCGATTCAGAAACACGATTTACATCAAAACTTAATTTGCTAATATTTGCAGCAATATTCACGTTTATTTGTTCAATTGATTCCTTTAGGATGGCATTGTTACAATTCATACTATTAACAGCTGCAACTTGTTGTTCCAAAGCATCTGCGATATCAGGCTCGCCCATTTTATCAGCTTTTTCTAAATTACTTTGATCTTTACTACGCGTATTATACTTATGTGACATTACATTTCAACAATAATCAAAAACATATTTCACCTTGAGGTGCGATCATTAACTCTTAAGCTCTAAATTACTCTATTTATTTTTGTTCCAAACTAACACAATAAACCCCATGAATTTCTCTGAATTGTCCACTCAAACTTAATGCAACTTGGAATGTTATACCTGAATATCCAAACACCTAAGAATTAAACTTTTTCCACTTCAGTCTCATTAACATTCCTAATACCAACTATTGTCCGTAAATACAATTAACATGGACCTGGTTGTTAAATAACCGTTAACACTTATTGGAAATTAAAGTGTACTGTTCGTTTCAAAGATGTTATTCAACGTTATCTAAATACCAATAGCAGTAATTATTTACTAATGACCTTAGGTACCCGAACCTTTTCAAATTCTACGTAAACAACTCGAATCATTTACAGTTCCAGGTATTTGTCTAACAAGAAAACGTCCCCGTTGGAGCCAAAATGAACCAGTTCCCTCAAAAGCTCACAAATTCCAGGGGTGCGGAATCGAGTGGTTGCCCTTGCAGATGTTGGCTCAGGCTAGCGGCAACCCCTCTCATGTGGTATTTTCGTGATCCTGATAGTTTTTACCTGTTACAACCTGTGGATATGTAATAATAACTCGTAGCTGGATTTATGTAGTTTAATGAATTGTAACCAATGTCACAAAATAAAAAAAAAACAAACACAGCTAAATAAAAAAATGCAGCACGCACCGTAACTACCATGTGGCCAGCGGCGTTGCCATTAAAAAAAAACAAACAAAGAAACAATACTACAACTATAACTTATCTGTAAAGTACAATCCAAATGATCCTCATTAGCATCAACTATCACTGCCACACTCTTAAGGATCAATCTATAATTTATTTGCAACGCTAAGTTCACAAATTAACTGGATTCTAGAACAACCGACACGCGTTTTGATGACATGCCGCACTCTCTCGCACGCTTAACCGCGACTGACCCTTCTATCGGACCAACTTAAACATTACGGATACTTCTACCTATTATTATAGGGGGCGGCCTAGTACAATCCAAGAACGAATAAAAAGGAGATATGTTAGTGAGTATATGTATGAAAGAAGAACTGTTTGTATCCAGCACATGGTATAAACATCAGGACATACACAAGTACACATGGCAAAGGGCAAATGCGAAAAGTATAATTGATTTGGTTGTGTTTGATGCAAGTTTAAGAAAACTGGTAAAAGATACGAGAGTAATGAAAGGATCTGAATATGGGAGCGATAATTTTCTAGTTTTGTCCAGAATTGATGTTAACCGAAAATGGGTGTGGCGAAGAAAGCAGATTGTGAGACAATTGGAAGAGTCGACTCAAAGAGAGTACACTAGTATGTTAGAGAGAGAGTTGTATGACTGCAAACAGGAATGGGATAATGCTCTGAAGTTTGAAGATATGGATAAAGCATGGAATTGTTTGAAGAACAGTGTAGTGAAATTTGCTTTGAAAGTATGTGAAACGACAATGATTGTAATAAAAATGCATAGTGGAACGATGAGGTCTAAAAGATCGTCGAGGAAAAGAGAGTGGCATATAAGAGAATGATTACAGAAAATGATGTTGAGTTAAGACATTACATGTGATTTTCCAACGCTCCACCCGAAGGTACTACATTGGCCAGGAAACGAGTTTTTTTTTACCTGGAAAATTTGGAATTTTGCCGAACCCTTGCTGTTCCAAACAAGGTAGGGATCTTGAACGTGCGTGACAACACTCACACACGGACCTCCATTTTACCTCTCATCTGAACGAGGGTGTATTTTTGTGAAAAATGCTCGCCTAACATTTTTCAAGCGGACCGTGTCGGGATTCGGACCCAGGACCTTGGGCATAGTAGTCACACACATACCACTACGCCACGGAGCCGCCTCTGTTGAGTTAAGACAGCAACTTCAAGAAGTATATAAAGAAACAAGGCGATATGTGAAAGAAGTAGTGAAGGCAAGCAAAGAGCAACTTAGGGAGATTTGGGGTGATTTTGAAGGGAATAAAAACTAGTTTTGGAAATGGGTAGGAAAGACAGGAAAAGGTGGATATAAGCGTGTGAATGGTGTTAACAGTAGAAATGAAATTGTTTGGGACGAAGCAAGTGTGAGAAACTGTTGAAAAGAGTATTTTAAAACGCTGTATGGTGATGACAAGAAGGATACAGATGGATGTATGATGATCAAGAGAGCAGTAATATACTGGTCAAAAACATAGATAATAATATAAAGTTTGAATGCAGCGTATATGAGGTATGGAAGGCAGTGAGAGCTCTGAAGAATGGCAAAGCGGCGGGTGTAGGTGAAATAACAAGTGAAATGCTTAAGTATCGGTCTGGGGTACTGATTGAATATTTGTGCAAACTGATAGAGTTGTGTATAGAACAAGTGAGGATAGCCCGTCCTTGGTCGTCAGGTACGGACGTGTTCGCGTAAGCTCCGCATTTCATTGCTGTTTTCACGTTTTTTAGTTACGCAAAATTTATAGTATTTTTAGTTTACAATCCTGATAATAGTGATAAACTTTCGTTTGCAATCTGGGCACCAATTTAAACAATAATCATATATGAAGTTAATTCCCGAGCTTTTCTTTCTTTTTTTGCATTTAAAACTCGAAAACGAAAAGTGTAAACCAGTGAGCCGATGCCCTGTAATTTACATTTGCAGCCAACCAATTAGTGTACTACCTGATAATAACGTGCATTAGTTCTACAGATCAACAATCTAAATTATAATTAATGGGAACCTTAAAATAACATCAGTAATTATAACGTAGGACATGTGTTATTGTTATTGTATACACAAGTAATACAACTTATCAATTGATAATGCCATCTGACCATGATAAATCGACACTACACCAAGCAGCCACGATCGGCCTACCACCAATCCAGTAACCCAAGCATATGCATCCAACATCACGCAACCACTCTCAGTCGAAGCATTAACACCCTTCACCAGGTAAGGGAGAATTGGTTGCTCACCACCACCTCAAGATACTAGATCTAAAACATCATCGATGAGTTCCATCCCAAGTAATTAAGGGATTATGATGACACAGAAATGGACGATTCTGACCCACCATCATTACACAGCATCAGTGCTCTAAAACGTGAAAGCATTGATTACGTATTTAAAGATAGTAACAAGATCCATCGAACCTGTGCTAATTTTCTGCTACAGAAATTTGAACAAACTGCGTTAATTGCTAACAAAGCGGTGCAGAAATACAACATCTCCGAAGCGAAACTGCTAGCAATGCAACAATACCTAGATGCCAAGCTACAAGCAACAGATAAGGTAACAACACAAACGCCAATTCAAACACATACTCTCACATACGCCGCCGCTACTCCTCAGCAACCGCTATCACAGAATGCTCCCTTAGACAAACCACTCTCCAAAATCATAATTTTAAAACCTACCACATCCGATACAACATCCATTGAGCTCCTGAAAGTCTTAAAAACCAACCTTCGGCCCTCACTTCCTAATCTTAGTATTTAAAATAACCGAACTACCAAAACCTCAGTTACCATACGTATATCCAAACCCACTGACATTAATCTTATCTCCTCTCTCACAGAAAATTCCTGCAGTGTACATCTCCCTAAACCTAAACTCCCACAAATCATCATCTTTGACTTAGACAAAGAAATCCTATCCACAAACGCCCTTAACTTTATATACCTACAGAATTCATTAGAGCTACTTATTCCTGAAGACACGTACCGAACTGAAATCTCCATTGTCATCCGCCGCACAAAAACAGATCACTCCGACAATTTAATTCTAAACGTCTCTCCCAGAATACGATCCATCCTCACCACAAATTCCCACGTTATTATAGGTTACGAATCCTGCAGAATCAGAGATTTCGTTTCCGTTACCCGATGTTTTAATTGCCAGCGCTTTGGTTACTCTGCCAAAACCTGTCGATCTCCAACCGCCTGTGACCACTGCCGGAAGCCACCCCTCCATATTATGTCCGAACACCACCACCCCCCGCCGCTCCCGTTTGCACCAATTGTTCCTGCATTAATCGCCCCAACGACCATTCCGTTACTAGCCCCGACTGCGCTATCTATAACCAATCTCTCTATATGACTAAACTTCGCACAGATTATGGGTTCTAGACAACATTTACCCAAATGGAAACAGGATTTGCACCACTCACACACCAAACTCTTAGATTCCTTTGTTACCAAACTAAACCCCCATAAAGCCTCCGACCCAGACCACATCACCAACCTGATCATACAAAAATCCTGGCCCCTCATTAGAGAATCCATTCACCTACTATTCCAAAAATGCCTCTTTTCTGGGATTTTCCCTGACCCATTTAAATAGGCTTCTATCTCCCTTACACTCAAACCCAATAAACCTCCCGAAGACTTCAAATCCTACAGACCTATTGCACTCTTTCCAACACTTGGCAAACTTCTTGAACAGACCATTCTATACATTTTAAACTCACACATAGAACGTCATTCCTTACTCTCACCTAACCAGCACGGATTTCGCTCGTGGCATAGCGTTGAACGTACAATCCGCTCCCTAATCCAAACGGTTCAAACATTCCCTTATACATACATAGTCTCCTTATTCCTCGACTTCCACTCAGCCTTCGACCTCCTTTGGTGGCCCAATCTTCTTAATCTACTTAAACAAGCCAATTTCCCTTCCAACTTCTATCTCTTAATAAAATCTTTCTTCTCATCCCGAACAGCCACCCTAACCTCCAATTTCCACTTGGTTACTAAACCTCTCACCCAAGGATGTCCACAAGGTTTCCGTTTATCACCTACCTTATAGAACCTCGCAATCAATCCTCTCACGACCTTAATATCTCAAACACATCCACCTTCGCTTACGCCGATGACGTAGCTTTCCTTATCCACGGCAACTCCCGTGCCTCTATAGAATCCACCACTGCCGTCTTAATTAATTCAATCGAATCCTGGGCCTTTTTAAATAGACAACCACCCTCCTGCTCAAAGGCTACGTCGGCCCAAACCGAAATCCTAAGATTCACGTCCTTAACACACCAATTTCTCTCTCAACAACAGCTCCCTACCTTGGACTCCACATTGACACACGCCTAAAAATTTAATCCCATCTCTTCAAACCTCGAAGCAAAACACAAATCATACTCCATAACCTACGTCACGCTCTCCCAAAGTCAGTCGACCTAACCAATCTAACTCGATGAATAGTCATTAACCACATCATAATCCCGATCATCAGATCCGCAGTAGATTTTTGTCTCCCGCCTATATCCCTCTACCAGACGTACGCTCGACACCATCATAAGACTGTAACGGGCATTTTTTGTAATTTAACATTTTACGCTATACCCAATTAACAAATACCTTTCTGTAACTACTATCTCTATATTTAATATTTATTAACTCCCGGGGCGAATGCATCGTGTAATTAATTATAGATTGCATCGTTCTTGTCTTGCCGTAAATATAAATTTTGTTCCTTATGTGGATATACAAGTCTAGATAAGAAGCCATAAGCGGTTGTAATAACGACGAATTGAATAAACAGATGAGGAGTTGTAGTTCGTTCTTGGTTCCGATATATTAAGTACGTGTGAAATAAAAGTTGTATTTTAACTGTATAAAGTGTAGTTCTGATTACTTTTGAAGGAAGTATGCTTTTAGATGTAACGTGTTGGATTTTGACGGACGGTTTTATTTGCTTACGCGTACTTTACTAATTTGGGGTTTTTAGTTGCTTGTCTTGTGAAATAATAGTCGTAGAACTTACTAAACTGACCGATTCTTTCTTTCGGATTAATGTGTGTGCGATCTAGTTTCGCGGGCCTTTTCTTCTCAGAGTAGCGCATACTTTGGATTATTTAAATACAGTGATACTGTAGTTTCTGAATTTTTCTAACCCCAACGAATCTAAAATAGATCGTTGTTTGCGCAGATTTCGTTATTCAAAAGCATTAGATTTTTCTTTGTTACCATAGGTAGCAAATAAAACACCTCACGTTACTGTTAGTTTAATGCATTACGTCGCGCCTTGAAAGCCCGTGATTCAAAATTCTTATTACCATTTTTTTCGATTTGTGTTACAAAATATTTCGAAATTAGTGTCTCAGGAAATAGAATTGACAAGAAATTTATCAATGCTACATAGTTCCATCAGCATGATAATGTCTGCTGCGAACACCAGTGAAATACGTAGGTGTGATTAGTGTAACGTGTGATAAGTTCCATCAACACCCGCACAGTCAAGGATGAAGTGCTTCGTTAGTGCAGGACATCGTGAATCCCACACTTCAATTGTAGGGAAACGTTATTGAAGGACCTTTTGTAAGTTGACTATTTTCTACTTGTTATTACTTTAAATATCTATCCGTGGCTTTGCCATATCTTTGTCGTCCTGATACCTTTTGCAATAGACTTGCATGCTATTTTAAAACATAAAAAAAAAGAAAGAACAATCAATACTACTGAATTACTCATACCAATGGTGTCTTATCTATTTATCTTTTGTTAACATTTTGTCTGATTTATGTTTAATTGGTGTGTGAGGAAACGTTTCTGCTACTCCCCAATATTACCTCACTTTGTACTAAAAATTTTTGTAATGCTTTTACCGTTATTATATTATAGAGTTTATCTAAACAGTTTTTTTTCTTACATTCTACAAAGTACTGAATAATTTAGACTTATCATTGCTGCTATGCTTATTATTCTCTTTATTTCAGGTTTGTTTAACTATTTTTTTTTCTTGCAGGTATTATCACTAACTCCTTACAGCCGCGTACATTGTATGTTGGTCTGCTTTCTACAACCCCCACTACTCTACGATTGAGCCCGGTCATTTCTTTGATTTTCTTTGTGTTACGCACGAATTACGTAACGTAACATTTTTGGCGCCCAACGTGGCTGCCACGAAAAAAAAAACGTACCAAGATCTTTCCAACTCTACACCTCAACAGCATACAGAACCACCTCCACAGCGTCCTTGTATACCCTACTTCAAAACCCTCCGATCGAAATCCAACTAAACTCCTCTGTCCAAATCCGAAACCTTAAACATAACCTACCAATCATCCTACACGACAGAACACTTTACTATGACGAATACTGTACTCTACCTAAAACTGACATATAATCTCGAATACATAGCTCCCTACTCTATTCGTGACAAAATCTTTGGTCCAACTTCACCATCGGCAGATAAACATTTGACATCTTCCCTGATATCACAAACATCCCTCCATATATTCTTTTCTCTAATTCTCTTACAATGCAATTTCTGTCCGGCCATGGTAACTTCCGTAATAAACTTCATCAATTCCATTTAACCCCTTCCCCTCACTGCCCTTGCAATAATAAATCTCTAGAAACAGCAAGTATGAATGCAAAAATTATCGTGGGATAAGTCTGTTGAGTGTACCCAGTGAAGTGTATGGAAAAATTGTGATCAAGTAAGTTCGTAAGAAAACACAGGACAAGATATGGAACATTCAATGTGGTTTTATACCTGGAAGAGGATGTGTGGCTTAGATGTTCACAATGCAACAAGTTGTTGAAAAGTGTATGCATGCCAGAAAAAAAATGTATGCAGCATTTCTAGATCTGGATGACTCTCTGAACAGAAGTAAATTATGAAAGGCGCTGCGTGAATACGTTGTAAACAAGTGCTTGATAAGATCCATCAGAGCGATGTACGAAGGCAGTAGAGCATGTGTACGTGAGAATGGTTACATGCGACAAAACTTTGACTTTGTGGAAAGTGTAAGACGGCTGTGTAATGTCACCATCATCATTAGGTCTTCAGTCCTGGAACTGGTTAGACGCGTACCCTTATTGTTTCCCATTCTGTGCTAACCTACACATTTCCCCGAATTTTGCACAGTCTGCATCTTTCACTATCTGTGTGCAATACTCTGATATAGGTCTACCTCTACCTCTTTTTTCCCATATCTGCTTGTAGTATATCCTACACTATTCCCAAAAAATGCCTTAGAACGTATTCTGCTCTTCTATTTCTCCTATTTTTTTTTAGTTGTCCACAGATATCTTTACGCCCCACTATTTCTATGATCTCTTTGTTACTAACTCTATGTGTCTATCCTATTATCATCCTCATACATCAGAGCACAACCTTTCAAAAGACTTCTACCGTTTTTCTGTCCGCTTCTCGTACTGCATCTATTTCATAGACGTACTGTGTTATACTCCACACATATGCTTTCAACAATTTTCTCCTTGTTTCTGTTTGTCTTCGAACATAACCGCTGCTCTTTCTTGTTAGATGCAGTTTGGTTCTCCTTCTATTGTTTATAAATATATACCATATTCCCCGATATTCAGAGTATGTGAAAGGGGTTAAGCAGCCTGTGACTACCAAGATCCCCCAACATTTGAACATATGCCGAATTAATAGTTTTCCAATATATCCTTTCGCGCAATCAATATTAGTAAAAAATATTTCAAAATCAACGCATGTAGTTGTTTATAATAATCTTCAGTTTTAAGTGCAATTATTTTTTCCGTCATTAGTTTTCCGTTTTGAAACTGTTTGGACGCGTATCTTCCCTTATTTCTATTCTGAGCTAGCCTACACCGTTCCCTGAAATTCCCACAGCCTAAATACAGCTCGGTTCTCTTTCTGTTGTTTCCTAATTATATGCCATATTTCACCAGGATTCAGTGGTTTGTGAAGGGGGTTAAACAGCTTGTAGCTACCAAGGATCTCGCAACACTTAAACATTTGCTGAATTAATAATTTTTTAGTAAATCTTTTAGCACAATACCATTAGCTGAAAGTATTGCGAAACCAATATCTGTAGTTGCTTATAATAATCATCAAGTTTAAGTACAGTTATTTTTTCGTCATTAGGTTTTTCATCTTCGAATTGGTTGGACGCGTACCTCCATTGATTTCTATTCTGAGCTAGCCTGCACATTTCTCTGAAATTTCCACATCTTACATCTTTCGCTATCTGTGTGCAATAGTCTAACCTAATGTCACCATGGCTGTTAAATGTATTTATGGATAACTGTATCAGGCAGGCTTGTGTAGGAATGGCAGTAGTGAAAATTGGTGAAACAAATGTCAGTGTGCTGTTGTATGTGGATGATGCAATATTGTTGGCCGAGTTGTTACAAAATTTGCAACGAATGCTTGACAGGCTGTCGGAAACGTGTGGAATTATGCAATTGAAAGTGAATGTAAATAAGACGAAAATAATGGTTTTTGACAGAGATGGAGGAACTGATGACTTTGTATTTAGAATGGACAATGACACGATAAAGAAAGTGAATGACTTCGTGTACCTCGGTAGAAAGTTTTTGAGTAATGGAAAGCTGGATGGATGGTGAAATAGAAAGGAGGGCAAATGGTGAAAGAAAAGTGTCTGAAAGTATATGGGCAGTGAACAGGACTGAAGAATTGAGTATAAACGCAAAACTAGCCATTTACAACAGTGTGTTTGTGCCAACTGTTCTGTATGGAAACGAAACTTGGGATTGGTAGAAAAAGTATGTTAGTCGAATAAATGCTGCAGTAATGAGGTTTCTACGTGTGTGCGGAAAAGCGTTGAGAGACAAAGCGCCAAACTAATGGATCTTAGGAGAGTGTAGGATGCAAGTGACCCTTAAAGAATTAAGCGAGCGAAGTACACTTGAATGATTTGAACATATGGAAAGAATGAACGAGGATAGACTTACCAAACGTATACATGCAAGCAAGATGACTGGTAGAGCTGCAAGGGGCAGACCGCATAGAAGATGATTGGAGGTAGGAGGAGGTTCTGAAAAAACGACAGATGAAAAGTATGAGGAATAAAAGAGCATGCCAAAAGCAATGTATGATTGTTACAGAAGCAAAAGAAGTGTGTAAGGACCGAGGTACGTAGAGAGCGATTTTGAATGGTGCTGGGAGTAGAATTAGTGTAGTAGTCTAGAGCTATACTCTGCATATCTTCCCAGAAAGAGGTGCTAGGTTCGGTTACCCCGAAAGGGAATACCGTGATTGGTGTTGTTGTTGTTGTTGTATTTTAACTGATGCTTAAAACAACGAGGTAGATTGATATTTACAGATAGAAATAATTTTTTAAGAAAATAGCCACTTAAAATTTAAATGGATGTTTTTAGAAATGTCCGTACGTGTACGTGATAATAGGCGACTTACCACAGAAAGTATCTTTGCGAGGAACCGATTTTTATTTTTTTTAATCAGCAGGTCATTTTACCCAATAAAGTTATGAATCACCTACGTTAACTAATGTTTAAAAAGGGAAGCAGAGTAAGCTTTAAACAAATGCTTGTGAACTGTGTGTACTTACGTACTCAAATTAAGGTAACTATTCACCAATTCTGCGTACAAAAAGTGTTTAAAGTACTCTCCATTTTATTGAATACACAAACTTGCTCTTTTGTGTTAGCTTTGTAACTGATAGTTTCAAATTTATTTTTTTTTATTTCAGAAAGCTTTTTCTTGGATGATCTCGAATTAATGGGCAGCGCGACGCAATACTTGACGTATCAAGAAAAACATGAAGAAATGTTGCGTAAACTATGCGTCGTTACAAAAAAATTAAGAGCCAATGGAAAACAAGGAATGAAGGAATACCGGTGAGTTACATAATCCTTAACGGTCTGAATCCTGCACATTATACTGTACCTTGTTACGTTTTTTTCGTGGCAGCCTCGTTGCGCGCCAAATTTATGCTACGTAACACAAAGAAGGCCAAAGAAATGACCCGGCTCAATCGGAGACTAGGGGGGGTTGTAGAGAGCAGACTGACCTATGATGTATGCGGCGGTAAGGAGTAAGTAACAGTACCTGCAATAAAAGAAATTAGAATAGTAAACCTGCAATAAAAAAGATTAGTCCTGCAAACCTGAAATAAAGAAAAAGCATAGCAGCAATGAAAAGTCTAAATTATTCAGTACTTTGTAAAATGTAAAAAAAAGAAACTGTTTAGATAAACTATATAATATAATAACGGTAAAAGCAATACAAAAATTTTTAGTACAAAGTGAGGTAATATTGGGGAGTAGCAGAAACGTTTCCTCACACACCAATTCAACATAAATCAAACAAAATGTTAAAGAAAAATAAATAGGTAAGACACAATTGGTATGAGTAATTTAGTAGTATTGATCGTTTTTTTTTCACTCTTTTTTTTTCCTTAAAAGCATGCAAATCTATTGTAAAAGGTATCAGAACGACAAAGATATGGCGAAACAACGGATAGATATTTAAAGTACTAATAAGTAGGAAATAGTTCAACTTACAAAAGTCCTTCCGCAACGCCTCCTTGCAACTGAAGTGTGGGATTCACGAGGTCCTGCACTAGCGAAGCACTTCACCCTTGATTGTGAGGGTGTTGATGGAACTAATCACACGTTACACTAATCACACCTACGTATTTCACTGGGGTTAGCAGCAGACAATATCACGCTGATGGAACTATGTAGCATTGGTAAATTTCTTGGTAATTCTATTTCCTGAGACAATAATTCCGAAATATTTTGTAACACAAATTGTAAAGAAAAATAGTAATAAGAATTTAGAACCACGTGCTTTCAAGGCACGATGTAATGCATGTCATCTGATAAGTTCTTGCATTATACTAACAGTAATGTGAGGTGTTTTATTTGCTACATCTGGTAACAAAGAAAAATCTAATGCTTTTTAAATAACGAAGTTTGCACAAACAGTTCCATTATAAAAAGATAAAACAACAAAAACACAATTAGTAAAGCACGTGCATCACTAAAAACCGTCCGTGTTCCGTAAACAACACGCGTGCAGGTCGAGTCCAACAAGTTCCACTCCTTTTATCTCCAACAGAAAATCAACTAAAACCGTGTCGTGCTTGTAGTTAATGAACAACTTTAAAATTTTATCGCATTAATTCTCACTAGCTTCAAAGCAAAACGGAAAGCAAAACGTATTTAACGTAATTAACCTATATGAACCAAACACAAACTACAAACTACAAACTGCTCGCTATTACAACCGCTTATCGACTTCTTATCTCGACTGGTATATTCACATGAGGAACAAAATTTATATCTACTAATTAATTGCGAGCTGTTTATCATTTTCCATAAGTTGGACAGTAATTTATTAATGAAAATCAATCTTCAAATTAATACACGTTTAAAGTAATACACACGAGTTAATAAATATTAAATATAGAAATAGTAATTTGTAGAAATGTATTTATAAATTGGGAAACAGCGTGAAATGTTAAAACTACCAAAAGTGCCCGTTACAACCTCTTTTATAATAACGTAAAAGTACTCATTAATTTTAAAATAATTAAAGAAATTTTTAAAACAAAATGCCTTTACCAATAAAGAGGTACTAGAAATCGTAGGGGAGGAAAGAAATATGTGGAAAACAGTAAAAAATACGAGAGATAGGGACATACTAAAACATGAGGAAATAGTGCGCTGTATATTAGAAGCAGAGATAGGAGAAAAGGGAACTAGATGTAGACCTAGGTTAGACTATTGGACACAGCAAGTGAAAGATGTAGGCTGTGAGAATTTCAGGGAAATGTGTAAGCTAACTCAGAACAGAAATCAATGGAGGTATGCATCCAACCAGCCCCAAGATGGAAAACTTAATGACGAAAAAATAACTGTACTTAAACATGGTGATTACTATAAACAACTATAGATATTGGTTTTGCAATACTCTAATGTTAATTGTGCGAAAGGATTTACTGGAAAATTATTAATACGACAAATGTCTAAGTGTTGGGGGATCCTTGACAGTTCATTTACATTTCCAATGCTCCACCTGTAGGTACTACATTGGTCAGGAGGCGAGTTTTTTGTTGCCTGGAAATTTAGAATTTTGCCGAACCCTTGCCGTTCCAGGCAAGGTAGGGATCTTTAACGTGCGTGACAACACTCACACCATTTAACCTCTCATCCGAACGAGGGCGTAATTTTTGTGAAAAATCCTCACCTGCCATTTTTCAAGCAGTCGGCCGTGTCGGGATTTGAACCCGGGACCTTGGGATCCATAGTCTAACGCTTACTACATTGATCCACGGCGACGCCTGAGATCCTTGACAACCACAAGCTGCTTAATCCCCTTCACATACCAATGAACCTCGGTGAAATAGGGCATATAATTAGAAAACAATAGAAGGGGAATCGAGCTGTATATAGGCTGTTGTAGGAATTTCAGAGAATTGTGTAGACTAGCTCAGAACATAAATAAGTGGAGGTACACGTTCAACCAGTTTCAAGACGTAAAACCTAATGACGAAAAATAAGTGCACTTAAATCTGATGATTATCATAAACGACTACGGTGTTGATTGTGAAATATTTTCAACTAGTGTTGATTATGTGAAAGAATATATTTGAAAAATTATTAATCCGACAAAGGTTCAAGCGTTGGGGGAACTTGGCAGCCAAAAGCTGCTTACCCCCCTTCACATACCACTGAATATCGGAAAAATAAGGTATATAACTCTGAAACAATAGATGACCGAACTGCTGCAAACAAGAAAGAACAGCAGCTATGTTCAAAGACAACGAACATAGAAACAAGAAGAAAATTGTTCAAAGCATATGTGTGGAGCACAGTACAGTACGTTTATGAAATTGGGGCAGTAGGAAAAGCAGATAGAAAGAGATAGAAGCCTTCTGGAATGCCGTGCTTCAGATGTATAAGGATGATAGCAAGGACAGACAAAGTTAATAACAAATAGGTTATAGAAATAGTAGAGGAATAAAGATATCTGTGGAAAACCAAAAAATAGGAGAAATAAAAGGACAGAATACGTTCTAAGTCATTTCTGGGGAATAGTACGGGATATATTACAAGCAGAGATAGGGAAAAAAGACGTAGAGGTAGACCGAGATCAGTCTTTTGCATGCAGATAGCGATAGATGCAGACTGTGCAAATTTCAGGGAAATGTGTAGGTTGGTTCAAAATAAGAAACAATGAGGGTACGCGTCTAACCAGTTCCCGAACTGAAACCTAATGATGATGATGTTATATATATATATATATATATATATATATATATATTGTTGTGGATTTAAAGGGGTAAATAAGTGTAGACAATAAAATTTTAGCATCCGTGTAAATAGAAAAGAGCAAATTATTTACGTGCCAAATTAATTTCATTCATATAGTGAAAACGGACGAGTATTAAGGTAATTTTATATTTAAATTCGAATGTAAAAATTACATAAGGGATGAAAAGCTTTAAAGTACATAGAAGCTCAAGGATACGCACAATTAATCATAATTTCTTTTAATCAAACGCATGAAAGCAGGAAAGAGAGCTTGCATGCATAAGAAAATCAATAATTTCTAACGCAAATGTATTCGTTTTAAAAGCCAACGTTCATTTACACCGATACGACGAAGCAGAAAATCTAGGAACTGTTATTTTCAAACGGTCGATAATTTCAAAAAGCACATGTTGGTTAAACGTTACGTTCAGAGAATAGTAGACAAACGTTAATATAGAATTCCATAGAAATTGTTTTCAACGGTCAATTTGTATAAGCAGCTATAATAACAAATATCTTAAGGAGGGAGTGGAATGAACAATCGATAATATACAACAGATAGAGAAGCAGATAAACCAAACGTTGGATTGAAAGTCACGTAGCATATACACGTGGACTAGGCGAAGGATGTCTACAATATCGATTTTCTGTAACTCAAGTGGGGTTTGAAAGGAGACAACAAACATGCATAGAACAGAGATAAACAGCACATAGGTGGAGCATGGTGACGACAGAAAATTATATCATTGGTTAATAGCCAACAGTTTTCGAAAAGAGCTCATATAGTAAGGTAAGAGACTAAATTCTAGATAACACAACGACGGACGGGAGAAATTTTTCAGAATTTATAGTCGGTTACGTTAAAAATTTTTAAAAACGGTTTTGAAAACAATCTTTTCTCATAAAACGGGTCCACTAGGGGGATTGGAGAATAGTATAAATACGCGCGAAAATATATTAAAGCTCTCTTTCCTTCCATCAAGTCCTGAACACGGGTTTAGACCTACATAATAGTAAAGCTTTCGGTTAGAATTTGTGTGTGTAGTAACGTTACATTTAACGTTTGAAATTATACAAGCTGTAGTAGCGGACCTCAAATTATTAAAGTGATTGCATGAGTTAGTGCTTATTTAAATAAAAGGTCCAGCTATTACGACAAAATTATTATATGGATGGATGATATTTGGGGTAAGCAGAACTGGAAAGCAAGTTTGTATGCGTGAAATATCTAGTATGGAATGTTTCTGTGAGACGAAGCAAATATCTTGCAAAGAACAATAGTGGTAGCGGAGGTGTTAGATGATGGAGATCGGTGGATCCTGAAATCAGCGTAGTAGATAGACACAACGACGAGGGGTTTCTGGTAGCCATCTCCAGCGGTGACGAAAAAGGAAAGTGTCTCCAGGTAATAAATTTGAAATTCCTGTTTTTATATAGACATTTGTGGATATTTTGTGTTTGTGTGGTTGAGTAATTGGTGGCATATTTATTGTTGTAAAACTTGTTTAAAAAGATACATGTGCAGGACAATTTAATAATTTTGAGTATTGAAAAAGGGTTATTGAAGATATATAAAAATTTATTCAGGCTATAAATTGTGGTTGTAAGGAGTAAACGGGTCTGTGAATTTTGTTTTCATTAATGCAAGGTTTAAAAAGCACATACAAAAAAAACTGGGTTATAATGAGCTCACATTACACCAGTATGAAGACAAATTAGGGTTACATGTGGGGTCCATCTACTCATATCTATTCGAATTTGTGTAAAATCATTCTAAAATCAAGGATTTTAAAACATTCAATAAATTGAGCTGGTAATAATTGTACCAAACTGTTTGTACTCATGTGTAAATATTTTATCTGTTAATATGTGTAAATAAAAGGTTGTATGGTTGTTGTATTATTTTAGTAATTTCATTTGATGGTGTGTGAGTGTGAGAGAGAGGTCTGTACGTAAAAATAAGTATTCAAAAAGAGGCCGATTGCTGAGCTAGCCAGGGTGAGCAGAGAAATTCGAAGGCGTCCTAATAAAAGGGTAAGAAATTTTTTTTTAAAATTAATTTTTTTTTGAAAAATTTGCTCGAATGATTTAGGTGAAGGCTCGATGCTAAAAGCTTAGTTCCCTATATCCATGGCAATATATATATATATATATATATATATATATATATTTAAATGTATGATTTTCTTGGGTTTTAAGATCATTTAACTTGAAAAAATATATACGAACAATACAAATCTAAGCCATCTTTATTTTTTACATAACAGTTCTACCAAACGTTTCGGCCGTACGTTCCAGTAGTAAAAATCTATCATATATATATATATATATATATATATATATATATATATATTCTTTAATAAATTGAAACCAAAAATTCTTGATAAAAATAAAACACACACTATATATAAAATAAATTGTAAAGAATGCCCTAGCACCTACATAGGAAGCACAAAACAATACATAAACAAAAGAATTTATGAACATAAATACTCTATAAAAACCAATAACAGATGTACCGCTTTAGCCAACCACGCACTAAACAATCTACATAATTTTAATTTTGATAATATTAGCATTTTAGGTACCGAAAAGCATGAAATAAAAAGAAACATATTAGAAATGATACAAATTCAAAGAGATCATAATACTGTAAATTCAAAGACTGATAATGATGGCTTTGTTAATATATACCATAACATAATTAATAATTAAATCAATAGTTTGCATCTTAGTAAAATATCAGAATAATTATCATAACAACAAAACAAATATGATGTTCTTTTATCTACACTCACACAACTTTCGCCTACACTTTGTTTCAAACAGTCCCACAGTTAACACGTATATTTAAGCAATTGACACAATATCCATTGATGTTTTATGTTTTAATATGTAAATTCTGCTATTCAAAATTTGAACAGGTATAAACTATAATGTTATTATTTTATCCTGTATTTATACCAAATAACGTTTTATATATTGTAATTAATTTTATGTATTTTAGATATTTTGATAATGGTTGTAATAAACCGAAACGCGTCATACAAATTTACTTGAATATTATTGATGACCAATACCCAGAAAATCTACATATAATATATATATATATATATATATATATATATATATATATATATATATATATATTGCTGTGGATTGGGGGATTAGAGTTTTAATAATCGAGAGTGAATCATTTAATACTTTTCAAAAATAAAAATTTTACGAAAACAAATTTCTTACCCTGATTTCTGCTTCTCAAAATTTATTCAGCAGCTTCCCTGGCTAGCTCAGCTGTGCCTCTTTTGGGATACCTAAATTTACAATCATTCTTCCTTCCCACTCACACACCATTCAATAAAATCGCCAAATAATACAACAATCATACAATCTTTATTTACCGCTATTTACAAACAATTATTCACAGATATGCAGTTTGGTACACTAATTACAACTCAATGAGTGATATTTTTGTAAAAGTCCTTGTGTTAAATTATTATTGGCAAACAAATTTAATACAATAGGAGTAGATAGGCCCCAAATAATACTCCATATTTATTGTACACTGGAGTATGGTGAGCTCATAATAACCCAGTTTATTAATGTATGCCTTTTACTTTGCATAAAATTACTACAAAACTAATAAACCCATGTACCTTTAACAATCCAAGTTAAATTCACAATGAAATTTAGTAAGCTTTACATACACCTTTTTTTTAATATTTAAAATAACCCTACTAATTGTCAAGTACACGTATCTTTTCCGATACGTTATATAACCATAAACAATCCCAAAGTTCACTCACACATCACAAAATAATTCCAAAAGTTGATCAAATAACAGAAAATTCAAATGAGTTACCTGGAAATGCTTCAAGCCCCCATCCCTTTCGATGATGCTCTCCAGAATCCCTTTTCTTTGTGACTATGCGCTCTGATCCTCTACATATTTATAGATCATAACCTCAATGTACGCCAAGCTCCTTGCTACCAATTACCATTCCATCACAGCATACAAATTCACGTATATTATACTTTTGTTTATTGATTTATTAGCTTGTTATGGTATTAGTTGGACCTCGGTTAATTTAATTCACTCGACACTACTCACGTTAATAACTATAAGGCTTCAACTTACCACGTTATAAGTGCTAATACTGAATTATGAATTTTTTAATACTTACAAGACTCTACTATAACGTCGGTTTATTGTTACAAGTAGTCTAAAGCGATGAAAATACAAAAGAGCGATGAGAATACAAAGAGAACCCTACTAATTTTCTTAAAGTATTTATACTGTTAAAATGCCACCTCTAGGCTACTCTTCACGCGAAAAACTTATTTTAAAATAATACTTCTGCAAATTTTAATGTAACTTACAAAAGCTACCAAAAATTCACCTCGTAGACTCGCCGCCTAATCCGAAATTCGCATCCACCTGTCGCCTATTTGCCCGTTTGTAAAACTACTCGTTTCAACCAATGTTACTGTACTGTGTCATCATAAAATTCTGCTTGTAATATTTTTATCTCTGTCTTATGCATATTTGATGTCGCGTTCCAAACCCCACTTGAGTTATAGAAAATCGATATTGCTGACAGCGTCTCATGACTCTACGTGGATTGAGTACGTGCGTTTTGAAACCAATGTTTCTATATACGTCTCTATCTGTAGCATATTATTGATCGTGCATCTCTTCTGCTCTTTAAAAAACTTCGTTAGCTTGTTATTCGAAGCCACTGGCGGTTGGAAACTATATTTTATGAAGCCCGCTTTATTATGTTGATAAATTCGAAGAAGGTAACCTTTCAAACATGCAGGTGTTCTTAATTATTGACTGTTTAAAATAACAATTCTTGGAGTCTTTACGATACAACTAACGTCCTTGTTTGTTACAAAGATACCTTTTGCCTTGGGATTATCGATTTTCTTTACCCGGGTGTGTTTTCTAATGCTATTACACGTTGAATTAAAATAAATTAAATTAATTATGCGTTTCTATTTGTTTTTAAAACTGGTTTTTTTATGAACCTATTTTCAATCATTAATTATAAAATACGTCAATACTTGTCCGTTTAAATTAAATAAATGAAATAAATTTTGCGCGTAAATAAAATGTTTCTTTCTCTATACAGGGTGTTTGAAATTGCATTGCTTCCCTAAATTTAACCCTTTGAATCCATAACATATATTAATGATTAGTTGTTTGTATATTGGGTATGAAGTCCAAGCAATAAAAGTAAGTGTAAAATTTAAAAGTTTAGTTTTATTATTTTTAACGTTTCGGCGACTCTTTTCGCCTTTATCAAAAGTATCTACAAATGGAAGTGTTGTAAATTAAAGTTAACATAGCATATGAATAAGTCACTCACCGTATAGAATTAATAATTGTCAAATTATTTTTTTGAAAATGACAGATGATTATGTTGACTAACATGATAATTAAAATAAATTTAGATGGAACTTGAAGGGAAGTTTCTTAAAGTATTGTATGTTGAAGGTTTAAATGATGAAAGGTCGGTATGGTTGAAGATGATGATGTAGGTGTGTTTCAAGAACACGAAAATAAACATAACATCAGTGTAATCTTCATATGAAGGAGTTAATGTCGTTTACTGGATTTGAAGTGATTTGAGTTGTATAAAGTGGAATAGAATCATGTGAGTCTTCTACATCTTGTTTGTTGTTTAAACATTGTTGTTCTTTATTGATGTGGTAAGATTCTAAGAACAATCTTGTTTTGTAATGGGGCTCCTTTTCTAATATTTCTGTTTCTTCGAATGCGGGAGTATGTTTGGTTGCATATACATGGGTGGAAAGTGCACATTTGTTGGGATTGCGTTTACAGTCGCTTCTATGTTGGGTTGTACGACTCTTCAACCACTGGGAAGTTTGGCCTGTGTAACAGGCCTGGCAGCTGCAGACGATCTTGTAGAATAGGTTACTGTCAAGTAATTTAGGTGTAGGGTTCTTTATTTTGGTGAAAAGATTCTGAATAGTATTGTTGTATTCGAAGGAAATGGTAATGTCTGGTTGTTTGAGTACATTAACCAACAAGGGAGTTAGTCTTTGTATGAATGGCAATTTCTTGTGCATAATGTTGTTGTGTTCTGTTGATAAGTTTTTAGGATTGTTGTTGATTGTCAGAGTATTGGTGTAAATGAGTTTACGTAAGAGTTGTTTGGGGTAGCCATTATTTAATAAAGTATTGAAGAGAATTTTCTTGTTCTTGTTTAAAAATTGTGGGCCAGAGATCTTCTGTATGCTTTGTTTCATGGCATTGATTGTGCCGACTTTATGTTTGAATGAATGGTTAGAGAAGAAATTTAGATATCTACCTGAATTGGTAGGTTTGGTATACCAGTCAAAGATTAAACAGTTGTTATGTCCTCTGATGACTAGGGTATCGAGGAAAGGTAACCTTCCATTTATTTCTACTTCACTTGTGAATTGTAAATGTTCATTAAAGCTGTTGAATGTGGCTATGGTTTCTTCAATATTGTCGGATGGGGCTGAACATATGATGTCATCGACGTACTTGACGAGGAATGTCATTTCATAAGGTAGTTGTGGAAGCACAGAGTCTAGAAGGGAGTCCATAACAATCTGGCTAATGACAGGTGATATTGGGGAGCCCATAGGTGTGCCGAATAACTGGAGATAATAACAATCTTGAAAAGCGAAATAGGTGTTGTTGAAGATAAGGTTAACAGTACCTAGGAAATATGTCGATAAATCCTTAGAATTGTTATCTGATACTACAACTTATAAACTCTTACGTCAAGATCCAACCTTCACCACCCAAAAACGTGTCAACGATCATATAAAATTACTCCACAATAAAGGCATGTTAAACGATATTAAAAAGAAACAACTGTACATCTGCAATGGAATCCCAGGCAAATACTACGGACTACCAAAAATCCACAAACCTTTACTTACACACAGACCTATCATTTCATCTGTAAATACTCCCACGTATTTGGTAGCTACCTTCATTTCAAAAATACTTCAAACTGCTTTTCCACCTAAAAACTACAACACCAAAGATAGTTTCACATTCGTCGACAAATTCAAAAATTTTAAACTTTCCAAAAATCACATTCTTATCTCTCTAGATGTCACATCGTTATTTACTAACATTTCACTAACCTTAATTCTCAATATCAACAAAGAAAAATGGTCGACTATTGAACCTCGCTGCAAAATTTCAGTAGATTATTTCCTAAGTACTGTTAACCTTATCTTCAACAACACCTATTTTGCTTTTCAAGATTGTTATTATCTCCAGTTATTCGGCACACCTATGGGCTCCCCAATATCACCTGTCATTAGCCAGATTGTTATGGACTCCCTTCTAGACTCTGTGCTTCCACAACTACCTTATAAAATGAAATTCCTCGTCAAGTACGTCGATGACATCATATGTTTAGCCCCACCCGACAATATTGAAGAAACCATAACCACATTCAACAGCTTTAATGAACATTTACAATTCACAAGTGAAATAAAAATAAATGGAAGATTACCTTTCCTCGATACCATAGTCATCAGAGAACCTAACAACTCTTTAATCTTTCAATGGTATACCAAACCTACCAATTCAGGTAGATATCTAAATTTCTTCTCTAACCATTCATTCAAACATAAAGTCGGCACAATCAATGCCATGAAACAACGCATACAGAAGATCTCTGACCCACAATTTTTAAACAAGAACAAGAAAATTCTCTTCAATAGTTTATTAAATAATGGCTACCCCAAACAACTCTTACGTAAACTCATTTACATCAATACTCTGACAATCAACAACAATCCTAAAAACTTATCAACAGAACACAACAACATTATGCACAAGAAATTGCCATTCATACAAAGACTAACTCCCTTGTTGGTTAATGTACTCAAACAACCAGACATTACCATTTCCTTCGAATACAACAATATTATTCAGAATCTTTTCACCAAAATAAAGAACCCTACACCTAAATTACTTGACAGTAACCTAATCTACAAGATAGTCTGCAGTTGCCAGGCTTGTTACATTGGCCAAACTTCCCAGTGGTTGAAGAGTCGCCTAACCCAACATAGAAGCGACTGTAAACGCAATCCCAACAAATGTGCACTTTCCACACATGTATATGCAACCAAACATACTCCCGCATTCGAAGAAACAGAAATATTAGAAAAGGAGCCCCATTACAAAACAAGATTGTTCTTAGAATCTTACCACATCAATAAAGAACAACAATGTTTAAACAACAAACAAGATGTAGAAGACTCACATAGATTCTATTCCACTTTATACAACTCAAATCACTTCAAATCCAGTAAACGACATTAACTCCTTCATATGAAGATTACACTGATGTTATGTTCATTTTCATGTTCTTGAAACACACCTACATCATCATCTTCAACCATACCGCTGGTTAAAACGCGTTGGTGTGTGGGCCTTTTACAAAGCACCTGGGGGAGGGGGGAGATAGTACAATAATATAGCTATAAATAAACTAAAATAGAACATCTACATATCATAAAATATAATAATCCCACCCAAAGATACGGCGTACAAAAGTAATAGAAAAGTAGACCCCAACAATTATAAACATACTGTAGGTCCTAAAATGTACATATACCCTTCATAAATAATAACCCCAAAAGGTATGAACACACTATAAGAAAACAATGTTGCTACTTTTTCCTCGCGACATAATGATGTATCAAACTTTACTTCTAATTTTAAAAATGTAATATAAATCTGTTGTAACTTCACAACTGGATTTAGTTGTAATATAAACGCGGATAATTTCCACTGATAATGTGAGCTAATTTGGTCGGGCAGGCGATGAAGAGCAAGTATCAAAATAAATAAGTATACGATCTTAAAGATCCAGATGTATGGTGTATTCTTACTAGCAGCAACACTTTACTGGATTTTGTAAACGGCCAGGTGAGTATTGCTTCTCCAGGGTTGAACGCGTAGGAGGTCCAACAGTAGATAATAAGTAAGTTCTATGTTTGTTAACGTCAATACTGTTTGTGTTCTTCCCCGGATTGTAAGGTACTTTAAATTGAGGTTACGTGTGTGACAATGGCAACTCAAAAACGTAAACGTGTTTGTGTTTCTCTGCAACAAAAACTTGAAGTGTTACAACGATTGGACCATGGTGAGTCTGTTGTTAAGGTAGCTTCTGAGTTAGGTGTAGGGGTGACTATGGTAAGAGACTGGAAAAAAACGTAAAGATCTGGAAGCGTACTCAACAACAGTTGAGACAGATGATGCATTAAAAAATAGAAAAATGTTGAAAAAACAAAACTTGAACATGTCGATGAAGCGTTGTGGGTTTGGTTTTGTCAGAAAAGGTGTAAAGTAATTCCATTGTCAGGCACCATCGTAAAGGAAAAAGCCATAGAATTGCATGAAAAGCTGGAGGTGATCTAAAAAAGTTTAGCGCTAGCGAAGGGTGGCTATATAAGTGGAAGTTGCGTCATGTCATACGACATGTTATAATTGCAGGAAAAAAACTATCAGCTGATGATAATGCTGCTAAAGAATTTGTAGAAAATTTGAGAAGATGGTCACTGAACAGAAACTTGTACCCGAACAAGTGTACAATGTAAACGAAACGAGCCTAAATTTCAAAATGCTTCCAACAACCATTCTTGCTGCTAAAAATGAACCTGTGTTAGGAACAAAGCTTGCTAAAAACAGGCTCACAATCGCAACTTCTAGCAATGCCACGGGAAGCCACAAAATGTCGCTGTTCGTCATAGGAAACTCTAAGAAACTAAGAACATTTAAAAATCTAAACATGACAGCACTTCCTTTTTGCTACTGAAATCAATCATCTGCTTGGATGGATGTTGATTTATTCCAGGAGTGGTTTTTTGATGAATTTGTCCCCGCAGTAAAAAACATTAAAGTCTAAAAAATTACCTGCTCGTGCTGTTTTGCTGTTAGATACGCTCCTAGTCACCCTTCTGAATGTAAACTAACGAAAGCAAACATCAAGGCTTTATTTCTATCCCTCTATGTTACACCTTTAATACAACCTATGGATCAGGACGTCATAGAGTGGTTGAAGAGAAGAATCAGAAGAAAATATGTCGGCTCTCTGCTGGAAAAAAGAGAGGATTGTAACCTTTTTGAGGCGATGAAAAGTTTCAACATAAAAGACGCTATCTACACCGTTGCTGCAGCTTGGGACGAAGTTAATCAAACTACCCTTCAGAAGGCTTGGAAAAAGATTTGGCCAACATTGAAACAAGAAGAACCCGAGACAGAAGCAGAAGCTGAGACAGACAACACAAAAGTATTATAAAGTCTACAAGTGTTTCAGCATGATCTCCAGATGAAAGATGTAGAAGAGTGGCTTGTTGAAGCTGACGTTTCGGAAGTTACCAATGAAGATCTCAACAATAACGAAATCATCGCTGTTGTGCAGAACAAAGCCATGGAAGAAGAAATTGACTTGGATGAAGACGAAACCACCAGTGACAACGTAGCGAGTCATTCTGCTGCTAAGGGCGCCTTCGAAGTTGCGCTGAAATACATCGAGCAACATCCAAATGCAACTCCAATGGACGCATTGTGGGCAAAAAAGTAAAGGTACACTTCCGCAAAGTCAAGATTTAAAAAATTGAAAGAAAAATCTATTTCTGAGTTCTTTAAATAGGGTATGCTTAGATTTATAAGTACAATAAAGTTGTATTACAGTACTGTGTAGCTGTTTTTCTACTTAAGAAAGAAGTTTTTTTACTCCTCCCGATATCCGACCTTTTGGCCGTTCCGACCATGACCCGGTTCCGTCATGGTCGGATTTGGGAGAGTCTACTGTAAATACGTACGGTGGTCGATCTTATTGACGTGGACAAGAATCGGCGACTCAAAAAGTTCCGCAAACGTAAATGGATAAACGCCACTAACTAACGTTGTATAACTATAAATCCTCCAAAGAAGTTGCTAAAAATGAAAAGCACCATAAGCACTTTAAAGGTCATACAACCGAAAATAGAGCCCTCATGTTCTTCGTTTAATAGCTACAAACCGAATGACGTTCATCATATACAATCAACTACAACACCTGTCAGACGTGATCAGCGACCCATTAGGAAATGTACATAAACAAAGAATTAAAACGAATGGAAACTAGTTTTGATAATAGACTAAAATATCGCAAGGAACATCGAATAAATTTTATACAGAAAACTACACGTAACAAATTCCTTTTATAGAAACTAAAAGACTTGAACTGTCATGATTAATCAACATTAACTGTTCGCAAAATCTAAATATATAAGAAACTACGGCATTTATTGTGTCCGTTTAAAATTTATTTTTGCTTCCCTATCTGATATATCTGAAATAACCCGAACGTGTTACGAGGGTGGTTTGAAAAGTTCGCGAAATGCAGCACAGATGGCAGCATCAGTTCGAATAAAATATATGCAATTGATGGATCCAACTATCTAGTGCGCAGATGTTAAATTTGACATTATTCTGTAGAGTAGTATTAATTTGGTGCTATATGATTTGTGAGTTTTTCAAAATTGATAAAACTGAAACGCGCGCTGTTATCAAATATTTTGTAAAATGGGGTTGCAAAGCAACAAAAATACATAAAGATACGCAGGATACATTAGAAGACTTCACTCCATCATTTACAACTGTGCACAAGTGGGTGACGGAATTTAAACGTGGTCCTGAGAGCCTAGAAGGTGACCCGCGCAGCGGACTACCAAAAACTACCACCACACCCGCCCAAAAGTTAATGATATGGTTACGCAGGATCGTCGATTAAAGGTCTCCGAAATTGCTAAGAATGCAGGTATCTCAGATGAAAGAGCATTTCATATCTTAACTGCGGAATTAGGTATGAAAGAGCTTTCGGCAAGATGGGTGCCGCGCATATTGACAATTGATCGAAACCTTCCGAGGAAGAGAATTTGCTAACAGAGTTTAGACCGCCTTAACTCCAATAAAACCGATTTCGTCCGACGATTTGTTACGACAGATAAAACTTGGGTTCATTATTATACCCCTGAAACCAAACAACAGTCTAGACAATGGAGACATAGAAGTTCTCCATCACCAAAGAAAGCAATGTCCGTGAAATCGACTGGAAAAGTTATGGCATCAGTTTTTGGGATGCTAAAGGTATTTTACTAATTGATTATCTTCCCAAGGGCCAAACAATAAATTGTGAATATTACGCTAAACTTCTAGGTCAACTGGATAAAAATATTCGTGAAAAAAGACCTGCATTGCGTAAGACAAAGATCATTTTCCATCAGGATAATGCACGTCCACACACAAGTGCAATAGCAATGCAAAAATTGAATGATCTGAAGTACGATCTGTTGCAACATCCACCTTATTCGCCTAATTTGACTCCTTCTGACTTTTGCCTATTTCCACGACTAAAAGTTTTCCTTGGGGGGAAAACGATTTTCCACGGACGAAGAAGTAAAAGCAGCTGTCGACGACTATTTTGAAGGACTTGAAGAATCGCACTTTCGTGATGGCATAGTGGGTTTGGAACATCGCTGTATGAAGTGTATTCAACTTGACAGAGATTATGTTGAAAAATAAACTATATTTTAAAAACAATTTTTTTCATTTTCCCCTTCGTTTCGCGAACTTTTCAAATCACCCTCGTACATGTATACTACAAGCCAATTTTAATTTATCAACTTTCTGAAATCATCGAACCAAGGTATTAGGAATTATTGCTGATCCATCTGTGATTCTCAATCGAATTAGGAATCTTAGACAAATATTTTTGCAACATTTAAGGTTGTTTTCAACTTGCACTTTAATTTATGTACGTAATTTACTTAAAATATATATGACGACGACTCATTTTTAGATTGTTTTGTTTTCAGCAACATAGCTGGCACTATCTTAGAGGTTGCTATTTTTAAATCAAACTATCCACTTTTTGTTCATTATAATATGTTTGTCCAAACTATTGAAACTCAAGGAACGGAAGAACAACAAAAGAAATGGTTGGACAAAGCAATAGAATGCAACATAATAGGAACTTACGCACAGGTAAATTTTTTGCTTTTTATACTTTATCATATTTTTAATAATTTACTTATTCAATCATTAATTATCCTGAGCAAAAGTGATACGTTAAGATTTTTGTTTTAAATAGTCCACAAAGAATTAACTGTACAAAGGGAAACGCCTGTGTAATTTATTTTGAAACACAACAAAAGCATGGAACATAAAACAATTATTCTTCTATATATGCTTTCATCAACCATATTCTTTTTTTTTAAGTTTAATAAACTAATTTTAACTTGTACATAGAAGAGGCAATGAATACTGTCAAATGCAGGAAGACATTTGGAATTACTATGTAGGGACAAAAAATTGATATGCTTAGATTTGCAAACGATATAACGGTATTAGCATCTAGGAAGGAAGAGTTAGAAGCTGCTCTCAATGAAATGGAAACGGTCCAACAGAGAGATACGGTATGAAAATTAACAAAATTAAAACTAAAGTTTTAGTATGCAAAGGTGGGAAAAATAAATCAAAAACAAGAATACAAGTATGTAACACGAACTTACAAGAGGTTAAGGATTTCTGCTACCTAGGAAGCCAAATAACGCAAGATGGGAAAAGCACAAAAGATATAAAACAAAGATTAGCACAAGGTCGTGCTACATTTAACAAGAAAAAGCAACTACTGTGCTCAAAGACCACAAACATAGAAACAAGGAAAAGATTGCTTAAAACATATGTGTGGAGCACAGCACTGTACGGCTGTGAAGCATGGACTGTAGGAGAAGCGGACAAGAAAAAGATAGAAGCCTTTGAAATGTGGTGCTACAGACGTATGATGAAGATATCATGGACAGACAAAGTTAAGAACGAAGAGGTACTAAAAATGGTAGGGGAAGAAAGAAATATATGGAAAACGGTAAAAAAGAGGAGAGATAGGATGATAGGCCACATACTACGGCATGAGGGAATAGTGCGGAATATATTAGAAGCAGAGATAGGAAAAAAGAGAAGAAGAGGCAGACCTAGGTTAGACTACTGCACACAGATAGTAAAAGATGTAGGCTGTAGGGGTTTCAGGGAGATGTGTAGGCTAGCCCAGAATAGAAATCAATGGAGGTACGCATCCAACCAGTCCCAAGATGGATAAACTAATGACGAAAAGATAACTGTGCTTAAACATGATGATTATTATAAGTAACTACAAGAATTGGTTGGGCAATATTCTCGAATAATGTTAAGTGTGTTAAAGAATTTACTGGAAAACCATTTTTTCGGCAAATGTCTAAGTGTTGGAGGATCTTGGTAGCCACAGGTTGATTAACCTCCTTCACTGAATCTCGGTAAAATAGGGCATAAAATTAGAAAACAATAGAAGGGGAACGAGCTGAATACTCATGCTGTGTAAGAATTTAGGGGAACTATGTAGGCTAGCTCAGAATATAAATAAGTGTAGGTACGTGTCCAACCAGTTTTGAGACGGAAAACCTAATGACGAAGAAATAAGCACAGATAAATCTGATGAGTAGTATAAACAACTAGTTGTTGGTTGCGAAATATCTCCAACTAATGTGTGAAAAGATAAATTGGAAAATATATTAAATCACTAAATGGTTAAGTGTTGGGGGTACTTGGCAGCCACAGGTTGCTTACTTCCCTTCACAACCACTAAAGGTCGGAGAAATAGGGCATATAACTGTAAAATAATAGAAGGTGATCGAACTGCATCTAGCAAGAAACAACAGCGCCTATGAGGAAAGGCAACAAACATAGAACAAGAAGAAAATTGTTGAAAGCATATGTGTGGAGCAAAGCACAGTATGCCTATGAAATACGGGCAGTTTGAAACGCAGACAGAAAAACGGTAGCAGCCTTTTGAAATGCTGTGCTTCAGATGTATGAGGACGATAGCATGAACAGACAAAGATAATAACAAATAAGTTATAGAAATAGTAGGGGAACAAAGATATCTGGGGAAAAAAGAGAAATAGAAGGGCGAAATATGTTCTAAGGCATTTTGGGGAATAGTATGGGATATATTACAAGCAGAGATAGGAAAAAAGAGGTAGATGTAGACCTAGATGAGATAGTTATAGATGCAAACTGTGCAAATTTCAGGGAAATCTGTAAGTTAGTTCAGAATAGGAAACAATGATGGTACGCGTCTAACCAGTTCTAAGACTGAAGACCTAATGATGATGATGAAACTAATTTTGAGATTTAAATAATAACTACATTACATACATATACAATTAGTTAAAGTAAAAACATTACAATATTCGTTCATAAAATAATAAATATGCCTGTGTCTCAAGGACTTTTTTTTCCAGGCACTTCTGAAATATTTGAGTCATTAATATAATACCATTTTCCCATTGAAATGTCAGTATTACTTTTTGTGGTTTTGCGTTGTGAAAACAATAAATGTTTTTTATTTTTAGGTAGGAATTGCCAACGGTGACTGTCGTTGTCTAACGTCGTTTTTACTTTTACGTATGCGACATAGTGTCCATGATGAATAGAACCGTTATGCTGTATAACTCCGTATAATGTGTATAATACTTTGGATTGATTAAAGTTCAGCCCTTGAAGGTTTTGACATTCTTTTAAGCAAAATGGTGTTAAATACAGTAATATAAGGAATAATACTTGGTCATTCAATTTTGTTGACCGAAATCTTAGGGTTTGAAATCTTTTTAAATGTAAAATCAATACAGGAGGTGGAATGTTGATTAAAATTTGCTTAATGGCATTGGTATAAACATTTTTTTTATCAGGTCCAACTTGTCTCTTTGTGCACCAATCACAGACTATTTTATTATTTCCGGTAAGTAACTCACATGCAGTAAATTGGTTTAAACAAGATTGCACGGAGTAATCAGTTTTTCACATTGATATTTTGGCACTATAGCATTTCTATATGTATCGTTTATATAATGTTCTTCATCTTTTTTTTCATCTTTGTATATATCAAAATCTCCATATACATTATGTATTTTCTTGCTGTCATGAAATAAGGATGTATTTCTGTCGATGGTATCTTCTCTATTAATGTAAGATTGGCTTTTTGGACTGCTTTCTTTAGATTTTTCAATTCGGCTGGTGACAGTTTGGTTGCCAGTAGATCCTACTTGATTAGAGCACTTTTGTTGTTTTCTGTGAGATTCTTTGGTTATAAGTTTTTCTTTCTTTATTTGGTGTTGTGTTGATTTATGTTCGTCAAATTCTTTTATTTTGTGATGAAATAATGGAGAAATTTGTTTTTCTGATATTGGCAAGCTCGGATCAAGGAAGGGTTCATCTCGATGTGAAATGTGGTTGCAATCTTGGCACTGAATTGTACTAATTAATGTGCCTCGAAATACCTGTTCAGTGGGTAATAATAGCTCAAAGTTCCGCTGTTATTAAATTTGTATATGTTCTCTATAGTTTTCAGTACATGATGAATTTATTTTTGGATTTAGTTCTGTTTTTTGTAAAATTTGATAATTTCTTAAATGATCTTCTCGTATTGCTTTTAATAGATGTCGTAGCAATTCATGTGAGTCGTGTTGTTTGTTTCTAGCAGGCGGCTCCGTGGCGTAGTGGTATGTGTGTGACTACTACGCCCTAGGTCCCGGGTTCGAATCCCGACACGGTCCGCTTGAAAAATGTTAGGCGAGCATTTTTCGCAAAAATACACCCTCATTCGGATGAGAGGTAAAATGGAGGTCCCGTGTGTGAGTGTTGTCACGCACGTTAAAGATCCCTACCTTGCTTGGAACAGCAAGGATTCGGCAAAATTCAAAATTTTCCAGGTAAAAAACTCGCTTCCTGGCCAATGTAGTACCTTCGGGTGGAGCATTGGAAAATCACATGTAATGTTTGTTTCTAGCAAACTGTGGCATTGTTTGCTTAAGTCTTGAAAGCAGTATACTGGAGTTACATATTTCTGGTTTACCATTTAGTAATTCTTTTAGCGTTTGTGCTAAAATGTGTTTTAAAGGGTGCCCTTTTTCCAAAGCTTCATCAAATGAATTAGGTAATTGGAAATATTGTTCTGAATTTGAATTTTCAAGAAGTAATTGTAATAAGTATGGTGTTTGTCCGAGACATTGTATAACGGAATTGAAAAAGCAAGTATTGCCTAAATTTTTTAAACCACGTGTTTTTAGAAAATTTACATTAAGTTCTTTTTGTATTTTTCTTTCTTCCATTTTTTACCTTTAATACTTTCTCTTTTGGATGTGAATTCATTATTCATTGTATTGTTTGTTTTTGAAACATTAACGTTTTCCTTTAGGTTGTTTATAGTAAGAGATCTATGGTCATTCTTTTGGTTTCTAATTAAATCTGCGTAAAATAAATGAGATACATATTTAACGATTGGATTTGTTTTATTATTGTTTTTAGTGTACGTGTTATTATCTAAAGATTTTGAAGGTAAAAAAGAAAATTCTTTTAGATTTTTAGATGGTGGGATTGTTCCGAGAACAGAAATAGCGTTTGTAACATTATTTTGTAATGTTAACAAATCAATTAATCAAATTAATTAATCAATTAATCAATTAAAATTCAGTAACTTGAATAAAGTATAGACAAAAATTTCCACCAATAAATTATTTCATTTTAGTTAGGCTCCCTTATAATAAAAGACCAGGGTTACCGATAGCTTCAGGCTACTAAATTCCAGCGGCAGGTCATAATAATTTAAAGCTCTACCTTCGTAAATCAAATACAATAAACCTCTTAAAGTTAGGTCGGTTACAGACTGACAAATCTGATAAAATTAAAATGTAATAGTACCTTTCAGCGTAAATAAAGGAAACCAATTTCAGTTTGAAAAGTTTAACCTTCTTAATACTTTCGTTGATTGACAGCGGGTTATACAAAACGAAACATTATAAATAGTGGAAACTATTTCCAATTTGATTTGTTCAAATATTACAAGTAATTTTAAGTAGTCTGGAGACATCCATTGTATTTAAAATTCATTTCGGCTCAAGTAGGTTAGCCAGTCTTTGTTAATGGCAGACTACTGTTTCCATAGGTATGGTCCACATTTCCAATAATTAAGAAATTCGTAGAAAATACAATATAATTTAAGCCCTTGGGAGAGTAATTGCATCCGTGACCATCATCTAAAAAGGGGTTGGATTTAGTTTCTGAAATCTTGTTTTGTGGGAGGTTCTGTTCAGTCATTGGAGAACAGAAAATGACGTACATAATGATTAGGGTAGGAATTAGTCTATATAGCTTAAGGCTTTAACCAAAAGACAGAGAGTTTTTTCAATGGGGCCGTCCGTGGTCAAGAAGTAGAAAGAAACGTAGTTCGCGGGTAGCGTTCTCCGGCATTACAGATAGAATATTCCACTTCGTATCACGATATTTAAAAATTGGAAAGAAGTGATTACTTTTCCAGTTTCGCGAAGGTTATGCCCATATGTTCGCGGATTTATAGTGATGCAAGATAAATATTAAAAAGCTTGTAGGCGTATGATGCACAAGGAAGTGATATTGTCAAGAAGATTCTGCCGGGTTCGTGTGCCAGTAAATTTTTTAAAACTTATAAACAGAAGCAACAAGCGAGATTCTCTTCCCAAATTTAAGAACTGTTCTACGTTGGAAAACAAACCCTCAAACAATGGACAATTTTTAGTAAGTAAGTTTTTATAGTTAAGTAGCATGACCAATTTTTAGTTAGTTTGTTTGTTAGGAAGTTTTGGCCATAAAACGGGGATTAATTTAGTGTACGATTTATAATATAAGTTTCTTTCATATACAAGTGTTTGATAACTACTTATGTACTCAAGATTTTCATAAATTCCATAGTTACCTAATCACTTACATTTCTAAATCAAAGAATGTAAGAGGTTCACGTTTATTGCTCTGTGAATTAAATAGTTTTGTTTGCCGTTGGTTAAGTCGATAGTCTTTTTTTTATTGTTTTATCATGGAAGTTTTATAAGTAGTAAAAAGTGAGGAATTGATTAAAAGAAACAATTGTCCTCCTTGGGATGACAAGTCTCCCAAGTAATAATCTATAGGAACATTGTGGCACGATTTAAATAAAATTAAATAAAAACCCTTAACCACAAAAAATATTTAAATTACTAGAATTGTCAATTCACTTGTTTGTTGTTGAGAACACCAGCCTGCGGGTGAGGAGAATATCCTCGATAGTGTTTAAAGCAACAATATAGTAAATTATACAGCTAATTTTTTTTTTTTTTCCTACTGATGATGACCACATAGTGGTCGAAATACGTATCTAGTAATTTAAATACTTTTTGTGGTTAAGGGTTTTTATTTAAGTCTCCCAAGGTTTTGTACGAACATTTGGACATTCTCGACTTGTCTGGCGCCCTTGGCAATTGTCATTAAGCCACAATATTTTATGAAAGGTAAGTGCCACATCTTTGTAGTATATTATAAATTAATTTAACCTTTTTTTCAAAATTTTAACCCTCTATATGTTTCCACGACCTTCCGCTAGCTAGTGCCGGTGACCCCCCCTTTAATCTTTGTTTTACAGGTTGCCCCCATTTTATAATTTGACTGGAAAAGATACACTTAGTAGCTTTTCCGCCTGTAACACGTTTCCTCTTTGAATTGCTAAAGCAATCCTCTGTAACAGGAAGTCAGTCGCTCTATTGTCGTATGTATTGTGTGTAATTCTTTTACCTATTTCTTTTAAGAATTTTAATCCTAGTTCTCCAAAGGTTCCGAAGGTTTCGATCGAAATTGGATAAAATAGATAAAGATCTGATAAGGAAGAATATTTTTTTAATTGTATGTTTTCTCCGGTAATTGCTGCAGAACCGGGTTTATGTGAACAAGCAGTTACATGTGAGGGAGCAAGTGTGTCACAACAAGTAAATCCCAAATTGCTGCTTTCTCTAACTTCCATGGTATTAAACTAATTCCGTCTGGCCTTTTGCCGTCATCTCTGAATAAATAATAAGGTTCAAGGATAGAAGGAACGTCAGCCGAAACTAGCGCTCGTTTAATTAGGTCATTTATGATATTATGACGTACGTGACGGCCTGCGTTAAGACGACAACTAAGTCCATGAATGACTAATTCATTTACTTCAGTTCCGCAGATGCATGTATGTGGTGTGCATAACTTCACGCCTAATCTAAGTCCTGCGGCGATTCTAAAAGAATTGTTGTCTAATAAAGTCCCTAATGAAGCCGACGGTAGGGCTTCTAGCCAAATACCTGAGTTTTTTGATGAAACTGCAAGAATGCGTGTCTTATGTATATGATTTGAAGCAGATTCAAGCATATTTTTTGAAGCAATATCTAATAAAGGTATGTCCCATTCTTTCTGGATGGTTTTGTTGTGTGTTATATTAGTTATTTTTGTTTTAGATATCCATAAATTTTCTGTCTCTAAATGTAGAGTTTCGTTTGGAACATTTTCGAAATTTAAAAAGATATTTTGAATTAGAAGCCAGGATGCATTAATTGAAGATAAAAATGTTGGTAACGCAAGTGAATGGGCCGTTCGGATTCCTAGGCAGTGGTGTTGTCGAGCCGGAACGCTACGGAACGACCGGAGTGAAGTTAGCTGCCAACAGTCAGCTGCCAATCTTACGGAAACGCGCGAATGTACAGTGGCGTACCCACTTGCTACATAATGTTGTAGTAAATTTACACAACGACTTATTTTCGAAACCAACTGAAAATATAAATATTTAAAATGCGTTTTTGGCGGCGCAAACAAAGTTTCATTAGCGACCGTCCGCGGGGGCGGTAAATGCATTTTTAGCACAAAAACATTTTCCTGGTTTTATGCAACGAGATGTTATTATCAAAACTAATACAAACTATAGTTATTAAAAATAGGCTTTTGGCAGCGCAATCGAATTTTCCTTAGCGGCCGTCCGCGGGGGCGGTAATTGAATTTCTAGCACATATAACGTTCTCCTGGTTTTATGCAACGAGATGTTATTATCAAAACTAATACAAACTATAGTTATTAAAAATAGGCTTTTGGCAGCGCAAACGAATTTTCCTTAGCGGCCGTCCGCGGGGGCGGTAATTGAATTTCTAGCACATATAACGTTCTCCTGGTTTTATGCAACGAGATGTTATTTTCAAAACTAATACAAACTATAGTTATTAAAAATAGGCTTTTGGCAGCGTAATCGAATTTTCCTTAGCGGCCGTCCGCGGGGCGGTAATTGAATTTCTAGCACATATAACGTTCTCCTGGTTTTATGCAACGAGATGTTATTATCAAAACTAATACAAACTATAGTTATTAAAAATAGGCTTTTGGCAGCGCAAACGAATTTTCCTTAGCGGCCGTCCGCGGGGCGGTAATTGAATTTTAGCACATATAACGTTCTCCTGGTTTTATGCAACGAGATGTTATTTTCAAAACTAATACAAACTATAGTTATTAAAAATAGGCTTTTGGCAGCGCAATCGAATTTTCCTTAGCGGCCGTCCGCGGGGCGGTAATTGAATTTCTATCACATATAACGTTCTCCTGGTTTTATGCAACGAGATGTTATTATCAAAACTAATACAAACTATAGTTATTAAAAATAGGCTTTTGGCAGCGCAAACGAATTTTCCTTAGCGGCCGTCCGCGGGGCGGTAATTGAATTTCTAGCACATATAACGTTCTCCTGGTTTTATGCAACGAGATGTTATTTTCAAAACTAATACAAACTATAGTTATTAAAAATAGGCTTTTGGCAGCGTAATCGAATTTTCCTTAGCGGCCGTCCGCGGGGCGGTAATTGAATTTCTAGCACATATAACGTTCTCCTGGTTTTATGCAACGAGATGTTATTATCAAAACTAATTAAACTATAGTTATTAAAATAGGCTTTTGGCAGCGCAAACGAATTTTCCTTAGCGGCCGTCCGCGGGGCGGTAATTGAATTTTAGCACATATAACGTTCTCCTGGTTTTATGCAACGAGATGTTATTTTCAAAACAATACAAACTATAGTTATTAAAAATAGGCTTTTGGCAGCGAATCGAATTTTCCTTAGCGGCCGTCCGCGGGCGGTAATTGAATTTCTAGCACATATAACGTTCTCCTGGTTTTATGCAACAGATGTTATTATCAAAACAATACAAACTATAGTTATTAAAAAGGCTTTTGGCAGCGCAAACGAATTTTCCTTAGCGGCCGTCCGCGGGGCGGTAATTGAATTTATAAACGTTCTCCTGGTTTTATGCAACGAGATGTTATTCAAAACTAATACAAACTATAGTTATTAAAAATAGGCTTTTGGCAGCGCAACGAATTTTCCTTAGCGGCCGTCCGGGGGCGGTAATTAATTTCTACACATATAACGTTCTCCTGGTTTTATGCAACGAGATGTTATTATCAAAACTAATACAAACTATAGTTATTAAAATAGGCTTTTGGCAGCGCAAACGAATTTTCCTTAGCGGCCGTCCGCGGGGTAATTGAATTTTAGCATATAACGTTCTCCTGGTTTTATGCAACGAGATGTTATTTTCAAAACTAATACAAACTATAGTTATTAAAAATAGGCTTTTGGCAGCGAATCGAATTTTCCTTAGCGGCCGTCCGCGGGGCGGTAATTGAATTTCTAGCACATATAACGTTCTCCTGGTTTTATGCAACGAGATGTTATTATCAAAACTAATACAAACTATAGTTATTAAAAATAGGCTTTTGGCAGCGCAAACGAATTTTCCTTAGCGGCCGTCCGCGGGGCGGTAATTGAATTTCTAGCACATATAACGTTCTCCTGGTTTTATGCAACGAGATGTTATTTTCAAAACTAATACAAACTATAGTTATTAAAAATAGGCTTTTGGCAGCGCAATCGAATTTTCCTTAGCGGCCGTCCGCGGGGCGGTAATTGAATTTCTAGCACATATAACGTTCTCCTGGTTTTATGCAACGAGATGTTATTATCAAAACTAATACAAACTATAGTTATTAAAAATAGGCTTTTGGCAGCGCAAACGAATTTTCCTTAGCGGCCGTCCGCGGGGCGGTAATTGAATTTCTAGCACATATAACGTTCTCCTGGTTTTATGCAACGAGATGTTATTTTCAAAACTAATACAAACTATAGTTATTAAAAATAGGCTTTTGGCAGCGCAAATCGAATTTTCCTTAGCGGCCGTCCGCGGGGCGGTAATTGAATTTCTAGCACATATAACGTTCTCCTGGTTTTATGCAACGAGATGTTATTATCAAAACTAATACAAACTATAGTTATTAAAAATAGGCTTTTGGCAGCGCAAACGAATTTTCCTTAGCGGCCGTCCGCGGGGCGGTAATTGAATTTCTAGCACATATAACGTTCTCCTGGTTTTATGCAACGAGATGTTATTATCAAAACTAATACAAACTATAGTTATTAAAAATAGGCTTTTGGCAGCGCAAACGAATTTTCCTTAGCGGCCGTCCGCGGGGCGGTAATTGAATTTCTAGCACATATAACGTTCTCCTGGTTTTATGCAACGAGATGTTATTATCAAAACTAATACAAACTATAGTTATTAAAAATAGGCTTTTGGCAGCGCAAACGAATTTTCCTTAGCGGCCGTCCGCGGGGCGGTAATTGAATTTCTAGCACATATAACGTTCTCCTGGTTTTATGCAACGAGATGTTATTATCAAAACTAATACAAACTATAGTTATTAAAATAGGCTTTTGGCAGCGCAAACGAATTTTCCTTAGCGGCCGTCCGCGGGGGCGGTAATTGAATTTCTAGCACATATAACGTTCTCCTGGTTTTATGCAACGAGATGTTATTATCAAAACTAATACAAACTATAGTTATTAAAAATAGGCTTTTGGCAGCGCAAACGAATTTTCCTTAGCGGCCGTCCGCGGGGCGGTAATTGAATTTCTAGCACATATAACGTTCTCCTGGTTTTATGCAACGAGATGTTATTATCAAAACTAATACAAACTATAGTTATTAAAAATAGGCTTTTGGCAGCGCAAACGAATTTTCCTTAGCGGCCGTCCGCGGGGGCGGTAATTGAATTTCTAGCACATATAACGTTCTCCTGGTTTTATGCAACGAGATGTTATTATCAAAACTAATACAAACTATAGTTATTAAAAATAGGCTTTTGGCAGCGAAATCGAATTTTCCTTAGCGGCCGTCCGCGGGGCGGTAATTGAATTTCTAGCACATATAACGTTCTCCTGGTTTTATGCAACGAGATGTTATTTCAAAACTAATACAAACTATAGTTATTAAAAATAGGCTTTTGGCAGCGCAAAAGAATTTTCCTTAGCGGCCGTCCGCTGTGGCGGTAATTGAATTTCTAGCACATATAACGTTCTCCTGGTTTTATGCAACGAGATGTTATTATCAAAACTAATACAAACTATAGTTATTAAAAATAGGCTTTTGGCAGCGCAAACGAATTTTCCTTAGCGGCCGTCCGCGGGGCGGTAATTGAATTTCTAGCACATATAACGTTCTCCTGGTTTTATGCAACGAGATGTTATTTTCAAAACTAATACAAACTATAGTTATTAAAAATAGGCTTTTGGCAGCGCAATCGAATTTTCCTTAGCGGCCGTCCGCGGGGCGGTAATTGAATTTCTAGCACATATAACGTTCTCCTGGTTTTATGCAACGAGATGTTATTTCAAAACTAATACAAACTATAGTTATTAAAAATAGGCTTTTGGCAGCGCAAACGAATTTTCCTTAGCGGCCGTCCGCGGGGCGGTAATTGAATTTCTAGCACATATAACGTTCTCCTGGTTTTATGCAACGAGATGTTATTATCAAAACTAATACAAACTATAGTTATTAAAAATAGGCTTTTGGCAGCGCAACGAATTTTCCTTAGCGGCCGTCCGCGGGGCGGTAATTGAATTTCTAGCACATATAACGTTCTCCTGGTTTTATGCAACAGATGTTATTATCAAAACTAATACAAACTATAGTTATTAAAAATAGGCTTTTGGCAGCGCAAACGAATTTTCCTTAGCGGCCGTCCGCGGGGCGGTAATTGAATTTTAGCACATATAACGTTCTCCTGGTTTTATGCAACGAGATGTTATTTCAAAACTAATACAAACTATAGTTATTAAAAATAGGCTTTTGGCAGCGCAAACGAATTTTCCTTAGCGGCCGTCCGCGGGGCGGTAATTGAATTTCTAGCACATATAACGTTCTCCTGGTTTTATGCAACAGATGTTATTATCAAAACTAATACAAACTATAGTTATTAAAATAGGCTTTTGGCAGCGCAAACGAATTTTCCTTAGCGGCCGTCCGCGGGGCGGTAATTGAATTTCTAGCACATATAACGTTCTCCTGGTTTTATGCAACGAGATGTTATTTCAAAACTAATACAAACTATAGTTATTAAAAATAGGCTTTTGGCAGCGAACGAATTTTCCTTAGCGGCCGTCCGCGGGGCGGTAATTGAATTTCTAGCACATATAACGTTCTCCTGGTTTTATGCAACGAGATGTTATTTTCAAAACTAATACAAACTATAGTTATTAAAAATAGGCTTTTGGCAGCGAACGAATTTTCCTTAGCGGCCGTCCGCGGGGCGGTAATTGAATTTCTAGCACATATAACGTTCTCCTGGTTTTATGCAACAAGATGTTATTATCAAAACTAATACAAACTATAGTTATTAAAAATAGGCTTTTGGCAGCGCAATCGAATTTTCCTTAGCGGCCGTCCGCGGGGGCGGTAATTGAATTTCTAGCACATATAACGTTCCCCTGGTTTTATGCAACGAGATGTTATTTTCAAAACTAATACAAACTATAGTTATTAAAAATAGGCTTTTGGCAGCGTAATCGAATTTTCCTTAGCGGCTGTCCGCGGGGGCGGTAATTGAATTTCTAGCACATATAACGTTCTCCTGGTTTTATGCAACGAGATGTTATTTTCAAAACTAATACAAACTATAGTTATTAAAAATAGGCTTTTGGCAGCGTAATCGAATTTTCCTTAGCGGCCGTCCGCGGGGGCGGTAATTGAATTTCTAGCACATATAACGTTCTCCTGGTTTTATGCAACGAGATGTTATTATCAAAACTAATACAAACTATAGTTATTAAAAATAGGCTTTTGGCAGCGCAAACGAATTTTCCTTAGCGGCCGTCCGCGGGGCGGTAATTGAATTTCTAGCACATATAACGTTCTCCTGGTTTTATGCAACGAGATGTTATTTTCAAAACTAATACAAACTATAGTTATTAAAATAGGCTTTTGGCAGCGTAATCGAATTTTCCTTAGCGGCCGTCCGCGGGGCGGTAATTGAATTTCTAGCACATATAACGTTCTCCTGGTTTTATGCAACGAGATGTTATTATCAAAACTAATACAAACTATAGTTATTAAAAATAGGCTTTTGGCAGCGCAAACGAATTTTCCTTAGCGGCCGTCCGCGGGGCGGTAATTGAATTTCTAGCACATATAACGTTCTCCTGGTTTTATGCAACAAGATGTTATTATCAAAACTAATACAAACTATAGTTATTAAAAATAGGCTTTTGGCAACGCAAACGAATTTTCCTTAGCGGCCGTCCGCGGGGCGGTAATTGAATTTCTAGCACATATAACGTTCTCCTGGTTTTATGCAACGAGATGTTATTATCAAAACTAATACAAACTATAGTTATTAAAAATAGGCTTTTGGCAGCGCAAACGAATTTTCCTTAGCGGCCGTCCGCGGGGGCGGTAATTGAATTTCTAGCACATATAACGTTCTCCTGGTTTTATGCAACGAGATGTTATTATCAAAACTAATACAAACTATAGTTATTAAAAATGGGCTTTTGGCAGCGCAAACGAATTTTCCTTAGCGGCCGTCCGCGGGGCGGTAATTGAATTTCTAGCACATATAACGTTCTCCTGGTTTTATGCAACGAGATGTTATTTTCAAAACTAATACAAACTATAGTTATTAAAAATAGGCTTTTGGCAGCGTAATCGAATTTTCCTTAGCGGCCGTCCGCGGGGGCGGTAATTGAATTTCTAGCACATATAACGTTCTCCTGGTTTTATGCAACGAGATGTTATTATCAAAACTAATACAAACTATAGTTATTAAAAATAGGCTTTTGGCAGCGCAAACGAATTTTCCTTAGCGGCCGTCCGCGGGGGCGGTAATTGAATTTCTAGCACATATAACGTTCTCCTGGTTTTATGCAACGAGATGTTATTTTCAAAACTAATACAAACTATAGTTATTAAAAATAGGCTTTTGGCAGCGCATAAAAATTTTACTTAGCGGCCTTCCGCGGTAGCGGTAATTGCATTTTTAGCAGAAAAAACGTTTTCCTGTTTTAAAAATATTGTTATTGATGGAAAGTTATTAAAAATTTAAGCATAAGAAACTCTTATAAAACTTAAAAGATAATTGAATTAAGTACATGATGGACTTATAAGATTTAACATTTAAAGTATCAACGTTATGGTACTTTGGGTGTGCTAAACTGAAACGAAATTTTCAGAACACTGTGATAAATTTGCGTTCGGTAAGTTATTTCATCGGGGTAGGATATAATTAGTATTAAGATCTAAGAATGAACTTGTCTAAGTAAATTGACTTTAGAGTTATTTTATTCCTACCAAACCCTTAGAACTAAAAAAATGCAAAATAAACCAAAACGTTCTGTATATGGATATAGGGTGCCTCTTATGAGAGTCTGGTTGATTTTCTACGGACAATTCAAATATGCGATCAAAATAGGGCGGTTGATACGAAAAACTATGACTTCCATATGTAACTTTTTTTTAGACACATTGTATATTGCAATATATTTTTAGAACGTAGGCTCTTCCAACTTGAATAGGCTTGCTATAAAGAAAATTTGAAAAAATACATCGTTTTGCTATAAAACTCCGTGGCGTCGGTTGTGAATCAATCTGTTTACTTAGATAGTAACACAGAAATGAAGAAGTCGAAACAACATTAATTTATATTAAACGCAACAACAATAATAGTTTAAATCTAAACTTGGGCAAACAGTCACAATGGATTATAAATTATTTTTACCTATGCCCGGGCTGGACAGCTGCTTTCTGCCTAGGCTGCTAAGAGGCAGACAGATTCGTGGATGATAATTGAGCTAACTGAGTACTGAGAACTAAGTGAACGAGACTGAATGAGTGACTCTTTCATTTTATAATTTTTACATCGAAAGAGGTTCTTTACTTCCCATGATTATGATTAACAGTTTCTCACAATAATTATTATTAAAACTTGATTAGCCAAGTTCCTGTGATAAAACAGACCGAGAAACCAGGATTACAGGAAAAGAAAATACATTTATTGGAAGTGTCCAGCCTGGGTTTCCTTGATGACAAATTAAAACAATATAAGTTAAGAATAGTTAGTTAAATATTAGTATTTTAACAGTTAACAATTTATACAAAGGAAAAATGAGTAAATTTCACCAAGGGGTGACTGCAATAAGCTACCGTATAACAACTTTCCATCTTTCAGGTATATTCTGACCCCGGGTATAAAAAAATACATTTTTAAAAGAATAGAAAAGTCGTCGGTTTGCTGCCAGAAATCATTAACTAACATTTGGTGAAAAATGACTTCACTGTTTATAGCTGCATACCATCAAGCACGCTAGGTATTCCAGGAGTTATGAAATGTATATGTGGATTGAAAGACTTTTCTAAATCTAAATATACAGTTCATGACTTCTGGAATACCTAGCTTACTCGATTGTATGCAGTTATAAACAGTAAAGCCATTTTTCAACCAAATGTTAGTTACTGATTTCTGACAGCAAACCGACGAAATGTAGATTGACAGGGTGAGGTAATTGATAGCATAGTGCAGTCATTAAAACTAAACAAAAACAATAACACCAAAATAAATTAAAACAGGAACAATAAAATATTATGGACGGAGATTAAAGTTATCAAAAGATTCGAAAAGAAATCGATTACACACTTGCACATTAAAAAGTTTTAAACAATGTAGGTTATCGAATAGGTAGAGGTTGGTATTGAAACATTGTGCATCGGGACTTCGGAATTTATACTAATAAAGTGCATTAGTAAAAAGGCAATTTCAATCTTGCCAAAATGCTGTTGATCTTGAAATGACGCTGATCCAACTGCGAGTTGGTAGATAAGGATGAGCCATTGTTGCAAATTAGAGGATTTTCCATATTAATCCATATTCCATGTCCAATTCCAATGTAGAAGAATGGCTGGAACCATTCGAAAATGAGTATTTTTTAATTATTCTCCAAAACTATATTTATGAAACATCAAGTATCATTCCTCGCCAGATTTCCATCAACAAGGAATAACAGCGATTAGCGTCTTCCATGTAAACGACAGTTAGTGTGCTTGCAAATCCAAACGTAGTTTATGAGCTCCAGTAATCAAAATTTTGTTGAGCGAAGCACCATTTCAAAATCAGCACGGGTGCGTGAGTATTTCTTGCACTCCACTAGAGTGAGGAACCAAATACGAAGCACCATTTCATAATTAGCACGGGCGCATGAGTATTATTTGCACTTCATTAGAACGAAGAACCAAATCTATTTCATAATCAGCACGGGCACATGAGTATTCTATGCACTTCATTAGAGTGAGGAACCAAATAAGAAGCACCATTTCATAATCAGCACGGGTGCATGAGTATAGTCCATGTAGTTCATTAGAGTGAGGAATCAAATAAGAATGTTGAGTTCTAGGTTCCTAGAACTGTAGCTGAACAACCAATCTGTAGGATTGCAAAGAAGTGCAGTGTGTGCAAGTGTATAGGTACAATTGTGAAAGTGTAATGCCACCTAATAACATAAAAAACACTTTAAACTTTTGAATTGAAAGTAGTCGAAAATAAAAATTAGAACATAAGACTAAGAATTATACAATAACAAAAGTTTCAGGTCACTACAAAAAGCAATAAAAAAAAAACTAATTTATATAATTGTCCCAAAATAAATACATGTACATAATTATCATATACCATTGGAATTTACTAATGTTAAAAGGAGAAGAATAGTGAGGATTTTAAGTTTCAAAATTAAATAGAATTACTTTTAGCTTAGCATGTAATGTACGTGTAATTAAGTAACAACATTGGGAAAAATACTTATGGTTATATAACTCTGCTTGGGCACAGTAGTTAAGATTCCTGATTTTGAGTTAATTTTATCATAATACTTCTAACAAAACTCTAATTTATATTACACATGCTTTTATTAAATCCCATGCAAACTATTTTAGAATTATAATTCTAACATGGTCTTATACGTTTTTCAAATTTTAGATTAATCGGACAAAATTCAATCTCTGTAAGGACTTAATCTTGGAAACCCAGTCCAAATTTTTCTCAAAGAAACTTTAGTAGATTCGTCTTATTTCTATTGTTTTTTAATTATAGGCACTCAGTATCACTCTTTGTTTAACATTACTAAACTCCTATGTTCCACATCCTGAAGGACACGGGTATAGTAATCTTATAAATTAATCTAAAGTGAAAAGGAAATTATATGATTGCAAAGTGTGTCATATTTTAAGAGTAACACATTGCTATCAGTTTATAATTTAAACTTTAGAAAACTTAAAATAAAATATTTAATATAGAAACTGGTTCGAGTTTAAATTTTAGGTCTCAAAAATAAACTAAAAGTGTTATGATTCCCGATTCCACTCCTGTATTGTATATTATAATATTCGATAATACATAGTGTAGCTCAACTATTAAAAAATTTTACATTTTCATTTCCATAGTAACAAATTTCTTATCGTCACATACAAATTAAATGCCTCACAAAAATTTGGACACTTAACTTTAATTAATAAATTGTTTCTATTGTTCAAATTGACTCAAAACTTATCGTGTTAAATACTATTCGTACTTCAAAATAAATTCGGTTATACGTTTTGTAAGAATTAATTATAATTATAATTATACATAATTACATTATGTATAATTATATTATATGTAATTATATTATGTATATATATTATACATAAACTATATATATATATATATATATATATATAATATATATATATATATTGCCGTGTAACTTCGCTCTGGCTCAGTAGCTTCGAAAATTATTTAATTTTCAAAATCGAAAATTTCACAAAAAAATTCCAAAAAAATTTCTTACCCGGATTCCTGCTTCATCACTTTAATTGATTTCTTTAACAGCTCCCTGGCTAGCTCAGTCGGACCTCCTCTTGGATACCTAGATTTACTCTCATACTCTTTACCGTTCACGCACACTCTCAATAAAACCACAAAATAATACAACAATCATACAATATTTATTTATCACTATTTACAAATAATAATTCAAGATTATGTACATTTCGGTGCTCGAGTTACATCTCTATAAATTCTATCTTTGTAAAGTTCTGGATTTTAAATTGAAATATCAAACACATTTAATGTAACGGGAGTAAGTGGGCCCTGAATATGACCTTTTTTTTTCTTATTTATAATTATTTCTAATTAGTACACTCTGGAGTATGGTGAGCTCATGATAACCCAGTTTTTTTTAATGTATGCTTTCTACTTTGCATACTCTTACTACAAACACAAAAACCATGTACTCTTAACAATAAAATTTTAAATTCATGAGGAACGTTAATAAGCTTTACGTACACCTTTAGATTTATATTCAAATACCATATTAAAGTTAGTTATACGTATTTTTTCAATACGCAAAATAGCGAAAAATACCATCAAAGTTCACTCTACACATCACAAATAATCTCCAGTTTATAAAAAACCATCAAATTCTAATGCGTTACCTGGAAAAACTTGAGGATTCCATCTCTGTTGACGATGTATTATGTTTCTGAACCCTCGGTCCAGTGATTATGCGCTGATTGCCGCCTCCAGCTATTTATAGATAAACACCATCTACGTTGCGCTGCATGCTACTCATTCAAGATCCATCTCAATAACCAAATCCAAGTATAGTACACTTGTTATTATTGCATAATTTAATTTAGTATACGTTACGAGCTTGTTACAGTATACGTTGTACCTTAGTTAAATATAAATAAACTCGACACTTTCCGCGTTCAAAGTATCAGGCCACAACAATCTAACACTGTACTACTTAATTTATAAATTTTAATACTTACAAGCTGGTTAGTAGGTTTTTGTACGTCGTAAGCGATGCAAATTAAAGAAGTAAAAGAGAAAGCTATCAATTTCGCTAGCTTATTTATATTATAAGCCAGGCCCCTCTCGGCCACACTTTACCCAAAATCCTAATTGCAAACTAACTCTTTCTTCAAATTTTGCTATAACCGTTTTCAAACTCCCCGAAATTTAGCTCGTCGCTACGCCATTTTTCGAAAAACCAGTATTCATCTGTCCCGTGTTCGTCTGTTGTAAAACTAGCTATTTAGACCAATGATATATTTCAGTGACGTCTTGAAACCCCGCCTGTATTAACTCTATTCCTCTCTTATGCATATTGGTTGTTTTCTTCTAACCTTGCTTGAGTGGTAGAAAATCGATATTACTGTCCGCGTGCTCTCTAGTTCACGTGAAGTTGAATACGTGATTTGCGACTGTCGATTGATCAATATTCTTTGAAACTTGCTTGTTATCTACAAAAATAAGGGGAACATGAGCTTTCCAAAACATGCAGGTGTTCAATTAACGATCGTTTTAAAATAACATTTCTAGGAGTTTGCGTTTCAAGGTATTTCCTATATTCGACGTCTGTTTATTTGTTAGTAAAGCTTTTCCCCTTAGAATTATCGATTTTTCATGTTTTGATGCGTTTTCTGACTTTATAACCCTTTGAATTAAACTGAATTAAATTAATTAATAATTTCTACTGGCCTATACAATTTGTTTTCTTTACGCACCTACGAATTTTTAATCCCTAATTATAAAATTATAGTATTATTTGTTACTTTAAATTAAATACATGAAATAAATTTCGCACGTAAATTATGGTTGTTTTCTCTATACAGGGTGTTTGAAATTGCAATGTTGATATCCAAATTTAACCATTTAAATCCACTACAATATATATATAATAATTATAAATATATTGCCTGCTCATGGTGGTCTATAATTATAAGGGTTTGAAAAATAAAATACCTATTACTAGTTTATCCTGCATAAATCACATATCCCGTTAATGGTTTTTTCGCCAACATTTTCCCACTTTCAATTTCTTTTACAGTTAGTAAACATTTTTGGTGAATATATCGGCGGCAGCATCGACACATAAAATCGTCTGCCATTCCTCCTTCTTGTGAACAATACAGACATTTCAAAGTCATATTGGCGCTACTTCTAAGCAAGAGCCACTTCAATTCGTTTCTGTAGTTATCTGCATCGAAAACATCTGTAAAGTTTTTTTCCATTAACAAAACAGTTAAAAAAGTGTATCACATAGACGCCGCAGTTATAAGGGTCTTTTTGCTTGACATGCTCTACGGTTTTCGTTTGAATGTGATTTAATGTATGTTTCTTTAAAGTCATAAACTGCAGAAATTTTTCTTGAAATACTTTTTTTACGGAGTCTTCATTTCCTAGTGAATCCACAATTATAAGAACTTGGTTCGCCATACTATATATTGTCAAATAATAGTGATTTCTCATATGAACTGGCATTATAATGTTGGGTTTTTTAAAATTAAGTTCCTCTACAAAATTTTGGTTTAGAAATTTTTTCACCAAAAATAACTGATGATTTTGCTACTGATATTATTTGGCAGTTGTCGCTTTCATTTTCCTTGTTAAGTATATTTATGCAATGTTCTATAATAAAACTGGACAAATATTGTTTTGAATTTAATGTAAGATAGTCGTCTATTAAAATTTCTTTTAATGAGAATTCTATACTTGGATCACTAGTGACAACATAGCCTCTTTTATTGGGTAATTCTTGATAGTAACTGGTATTTGCTATCAATCCGTTTTCGCAAAATGTTAACTCATCAATGATTCTCCATTTCCTCTGAATTGTTTTCATTTTATTATTTGGGTATAATAGTTCCGGAAGCATATAAAAAAAATAGAACGTGTTGAGTTTTTGTAACATAGTTTTCCAAAAAATTTTATTTCTTACTACTCTCACAGACTTTATCCCTTGAAATGTATATATGACCAAATCACACCATGAGCGGTTGGTGATTTCTAATGCGCCTTGCATCTGATAAAAATAATCATGGGTCGTTTTGACTGTATTGCCGTCTGAGTTGAGAAAATCAAAGTTAAATGCTTTTGGATTAAAATTTCTGGCTTTGTACGGACATTTTATTTCAATAAGGCCATCAGGTTCAACTAGACCATCTGGAGATGCTGCCAGAAATGGATAATCTTTATGAACGATCAGTCCTGTCAATTTACAGTTGCACGTTTTTCCTTTTTTTCATAAAGTTCTCTAGCAATTTTTTCAAAAGCAATTCCGTGGTTAACTGCTGTCGTGTTAATATTTGTTTCCTCTCGTATGGTTTTAATAATGTTGTCGTAAGAGGATTCTACTCTTACTTTACAAACTTTGCCAAATAAAGAAGAAGTCAACCTAAACCTCCTTTCTTGTCGCCAAAGGGCGTTTGTTCTTTGACCCATAGTATTTTCTGTAAGTTGTAAAGCTTTCTCGTCCGATAATTTCATGTTGTTTATATAATTTTCGCATTTTTTTGAAATACTTTTAATGGTGTTTTGTTCCTATGCTCAAAGTGCACAGTTTGCATACGAATCTTCCACTGTAGGTGCTATCCTTATTTTCCGAGTTCTCGCATTTTTGGTGTATCCACCGCAAACAATCATCACACTGCACCCACATTGTGCGACCATCATGTAACGTTCCATATCCACAGTAAGAACATTGGACTAGATCTTTATCGTCCTCTGCCAATATAACGGTAGCTGCACTAAGCGGCACAGAAATCTGTTTAAGATAATTTGCAGCAAAATAGGTTTTGCCGTTTCTGTTTGATTTTCGTGCCCAAGTTTCTTGAGAGAGGTGTTCGTCTTCAACAGGATCGGTTCTCGTTAGACATTTTTTTTTTATCTTCAGCTTGCTTTCAATTGTCAAAGACAAAACATCTTGTCTCAATATTCTTACAAAATCCGAACATCTAAGATTTGTTTTGCCTTCAGTTGATATTTTTTTTAATTGTCCGAAATAATTTTCAACGATGGCGTTACTCTTTGGACCATCCGTTAATAACAAACAACTCCATAGAGAACAATATGGCAAATATTTATTTAAAACTAGCGTAAGAAACTCCTTATTATAAAATTTGTTTATACTTGTACCTTTTGAAACGATGGGTATTTTTCTAATGACTGTATAAAAACGCTTGTAAAAGGGCTGTTTTATACAAAGTGCGGTCTGCTTTTGTCCAATTGCTATCAACTGTAGCAATTTCGGTACCTTGATATATAGCGTTAAACATTTCTGAATAATTTTTAAGAACAAGTTTTTGTAAGTTATGTAATGCAACTTCTGTCTCTACGGTGGAGTATTTACTTTTCAGAAGGACATATATGTTCATTACAAATTTGTCGAAACTACTCATATCTGTTAACAAAATTGCAGATGCTATTAACTCTTTATACAAACGCTTTTGCTCATTGGTTATGTTAAATAACTTAACATCCTTGCAAACTGCTTTCAAGAAATGTGCACAGCAGAGGTGAATAGTTATTATGCTACGTTTTACTGGTTTATTAGTGCTTTCAATCATATTATACGTTTTCTTAATATAAGTTAATAATGTGCAACGATTAAGTGCTTTGCAAGATGCATGTAAATTCGCAAATGAAAAATCGGTTACTATACCTGAAAATGCTGGCCAATGTCTATTGCCTTCGCAAAAATAACGGAAATCATTAATAAGTTTAAAAATAGAGTTTGCGTCGTGCACGGCAGAAACCATGGAAAACACGGATAAATCCTTTCTGTTTCTTTAACGCTCACCACCGCTGTATAAAAATATATTTTGTTATGTTTGCCTCGATTTGGACGTCTGACTAAACTACCAGTGGCATCAAAATGTATAAAAGGAAGCTCATCTCTATTGGCTTCTTTCTTTAACACTTGAAACTGTTCAATACTATACAGTTTTACATTGAATGGAACGCACACTTCTTTAATGTATTCTGGGTGATTCTCACACATTCGAGTCATGTCGTCTATGTCATCTTTGCTTCTGCTCAAAGCATTACATCCTTCTGATCTGATTTTTCTGAGGGTACAATCAGATTTTATGTTTTGAAGTGTCTTTCCTTTTTTCAATAATTTTTTGGCATGATTCTAATAATGTTTTCTTCTTAAAATTGAAGGGCGTTGTTTTAAACATATTTTTTTTTAAAGATTGACCTTTCCACTCCCCGCACATGGCTTGTCAAGTAGCTACCATGATTATAATCTATAGAGGAACTGTACACATAAGCTGCGTTTTGAAAATATGTATCTTGAACTTTTTACAATTATAGTTGTTATGTTTGCAAAGTCCGTTAATATTTATATCTCCGCTCTTTAAATACTTGGGGTATTTGAAAACAATCAGACAAACATTATTTACATATTTGGTAATTCTGTTGCGCAAATAGAAAGGATAATACTTTGAGTTTAATTTACCATTTTGAATTATTATGCTCCAGGCATTTTTGGGTATTTTGAAAGAACCTTCTAAAACAGTACAATTTTTATATTCCGCCTTTTGTTCGAAAGTTTTATTTTGAGAACCAAGTGGCAAAATATCAGTATTTTTTGTAGCACTGGATAAATCTAATATAGGTTTTGGTATTTCAAAATCTGTCGGAGTGATTTCGAATTTATCGTATTTATCTTCTTGTTCATCGAAAACAACGTTGAGTTCCGAATTGTCCATTTTACTATTATTGTCTGATTGAGCAATTTCAATATTCTGCAAAAAATGAGCAGTCCATGGGTTCTCCATGAGCTATTGGTGTAGTAGTACAACGCACATTGAAAGATTCCTGCTCAATATTATTGGAGACGTCAACCGCAATGGGTTCGTCTTTACTATCAGACATTTTTGTTGTTTCTGGATGGAGGCAACTGGCATCCTCAACACCCTTTATAGTACCAAGATTTAATTTACCGAAGGGTGTTAGTGATTCTTTTGTTCGTAGTTCGTCCGAAATTTTAATAGTTTTCCACAACCTATATATCCTTTTACGATTTTTTAATGAACATTTTAAACGAAATTCTTTGCAAAGCGACCTATAAATATAGTGTTTGTTTGTGTTGTAGGTAACACACATGGGGTAAATTTTAACTTTTAATTTATCTAATGCTATTTTCAAAGTCTCAGTATTTAGGTTTTTTACGTTGCCAGAATTTGCTTGTTGAGTAATTTGTTGATAATAATGCATTTTAAAAGATTTATTTTTATGTATAATATCATTAATAACACTTGCATATCCATACTTAGTACCACACAATTTACTAGCAATCCTTTTGCTTATTTCTTTATTATCACGAATATTGTCGTTGAGCTGTAATTTGCATTCTATAAGTTCTTGAACTATTGTATCAAATACTAGTTTCTTCGAAATTCTTGTTTTAGCCATGTGTATACTTTATAGCGATACTCGATAAAATAGTATGAGGAAATTTTTATCTTAAACCAAGTTGTTTCAAATACCTTACTAATTTACAAATACTTTACAAAACATAAACAAAGAAAACTAAAATTATATGCAAAAGAAAATTGCATTTTCTTTCTTATCCGAATAATAATATCAATTCTAAAACTAAAAATTTCAACTGATTAAAACTATACAAACATATTACTAAAATTCCTTAATTATATATACAATATGCAGAATTGAATTTAAAATTAGTCAACGTCTTAACGAACACAGCGGCCTGAAGAACAATAAGCTAAGAAAGCACAAAATTATTTAATCGGTGCTACGAACCTTTTAATTTTGTTTATTTCTTTGGGAGTAAATAAACCGGTAAGTGAAATCTCACGATATAGGAAAGTACAAAAACAATACTCCAATAACTAGACTGCAGCTAAACTAAAATTATTGCGTACTAGAAACCTAAACAATAAAAACTACAGATTAACCAAAAACCAAAAATACAACTTTTATCAAAAACACGCCAACAAATTTAAAACATTATGAAGCAAATACCTTAAATTGTTCAGCCAAGCCTTAATTAGAATATTGCAATCAATAAGGAACTTAATACGACAGAAGTAAAAAGGTATCTCGATGCTCTAGCAAAATACGAAAATGAAACCAACTAAAACTAACGTAGATTTAAAAGTAGTATTTCAAGTACACTGCAATACTACCGTTAGGGGAGATCCTGAAATTGATATAAATGATACAAGCGTTGTTAAACAATTTATTATTGCTTGCCCTTTATATACTAGGAAACGACGTGCGTATGTATAATAATTTAGCTTTTACCATTGTTGAATTCAAAATGATGATAACTATAGGGTTCCAACAATATAAAAACTTACCCAACGGTACCAGGATTCTGCTACTTTAGTGTTGAATATTTTGAAAATTTCCACTTCATAAGCTGTCGGGCTTTTCTGTGAAAACGGAAAATTTCTCCACAGCGAAACTCTGGCCAAAGATGCAGAGGTTGAGAATTAACATGTACAACAAAACTGCTTGCATAAACATAAACTTACAATAAATACATTGATAAAATTTCCGTATAGCTTTACAAAGTTTTAATATGGTAAATAACAACAAATAATGACCCGCAAAATCGAAGTAACTGATTTTCAAATAACAGACCAATCATCCGCAATATCGAAGAGGTTAACAACTCGTTCCCACTCTGGCAAACTAAGGTATCTAACAAAACGTATTTGCACCTGTTGCTTATCTAGAAATATAAGGACAAGATCTAGCTTCTGGCAAAGTCACGTATTTGTTCAGCTACTCCAAGTACGATATTTGATATTGTAAACTCACATAAGTGCACTCTTTTAAAATTTCTGACAACTTTAAAGTAGCGAATCTGTATTTCAAGACTCTACCATAACACCTGACAGCCGACCTTGGTTATTTTCCCTATATCAGACTAGCGAAACTGCCACATTCGTTAGGGGCGGAAACTGAATAGCCCATATTTGGTTCAAATAATGCTTTCTTTCCTCGCCTGTAAGATGGCAGCACGTACAAAGAAACCGGCAATAAAAATTGGAAGCTACTGAAACAATAATTAAACATAACATTCCACAAAACCTATTTTACGGATGTTCATGAACCTTGAATTTTCAATAGCAATTCAAATAATTAACACTTAAGGTAAATAGGTTTTTAATTCATTATTGTTAATTTAGGAAAGTCTTTTTAGTTAGATTAGCTTATGCGAAGCACTGATCGTATTTGTACTATCCTATGTATATAGAATACTGTCATTAAATACAAATTGTATTTTCATATAAGAGGAGTTTTGTATTGTATCGATATTTTGTTCATAAACTGTCTTACATTACTGTATTTATAAATTTCCAATTTGTTTAATACACGTATTTTGCATACATTTACGTCTATTGGAGATTGCACGTTTCCAGAGTTAAGCACCCTCTCGCTCTGGTCAGTACTTGGGTAGGTTGACCCTGTTTTTTTTAGCAACGTATCTATACATATAGCAGTTGCAGGGCCGTGTAGTACATTTCGACATGGAGGTATATAATTTTTTAACAATCCCGTACACGAGTTCAATGCAAGCTTCGGTGCTGCGTATGATTTTCGTAAAGGATGGTACATCTCATGCAGGTGAAATTGAATTTCCAGAAAAGGGTGCTTGCTATGATGTATTGATTATACGACTATCTCCTCGTCTTTCGGTCCACTTATCGACCGTCGTTTATTAAATTTTCAAGTAATTTTAACAGAACGCGGAGTTCGAATATTTGCTAGGTGCATTCAAATACGCACTTTACATACCCGGAACGCGGACGGCCGCTAAGGAAAATTCGTTTGCGCTGCCAAAAGCCTATTTTTAATAACTATAGTTTGTATTAGTTTTAATAATAACATCTCGTTGCATAAAACCATGAGAACGTTATATGTGCTATAAATTCAATTACCGCCCCCGCGGACGGCCGCTAAGGAAAATTCGTTTGCGCTGCCAAAAGCCCATTTTTAATAGCTATAGTTTGTATTAGTTTTGAAAATAACATCTCGTTGCATAAAACCAGGAAAACGTTTTATGTGCTAAAAATCCATTTACCGCCCCCACGGACGGCCGCTAAGGAAAATTTGTTTGGGCTGCCAAAAGCCCATTTTTAATAACTATAGTTTGTATTAGTTTTGAAAATAACATCTCGTTGCATAAAACCAGGAGAACGTTTTATGTGCTAGAAATTCAATTACCGCCCCCGCGGACGGCCGCTAAGGAAAATTCGTTTGCGCTGCCAAAAGCCCATTTTTAACAGCTATAGTTTGTATTAGTTTTGAAAATAACATCTCGTTGCATAAAACCAGGAGAACGTTTTATGTGCTAAAAATCCATTTACCGCCCCCGCGGACGGACGCTAAGGAAAATTCGTTTGCGCTGCCAAAAGCCCATTTTTAATAGCTATAGTTTGTATTAGTTTTGAAAATAACATCTCGTTGCATAAAACCAGGAGAACGTTTTATGTGCTAGAAATTCAATTACCGCCCCCGCGGACGGCCGCTAAGGAAAATTCGTTTGCGCTGCCAAAAGCCCATTTTTAACAGCTATAGTTTGTATTAGTTTTGAAAATAACATCTCGTTGCATAAAACCAGGAGAACGTTTTATGTGCTAAAAATCCATTTACCGCCCCCGCGGACGGACGCTAAGGAAAATTCGTTTGCGCTGCCAAAAGCCCATTTTTAATAGCTATAGTTTGTATTAGTTTTGAAAATAACATCTCGTTGCATAAAACCAGGAAAACGTTTTATGTGCTAAAAATCCATTTACCGCCCCCACGGACGGCCGCTAAGGAAAATTTGTTTGCGCTGCCAAAAGCCCATTTTTAACAGCTATAGTTTGTATTAGTTTTGAAAATAACATCTCGTTGCATAAAACCAGGAGAACGTTTTATGTGCTAAAAATCCATTTACCGCCCCCGCGGACGGACGCTAAGGAAAATTTGTTTGCGCTGCCAAAAGACCATTTTTAATAACTATAGTTTGTATTAGTATTGAAAATAACATCTCGTTGCATAAAACCAGGAGAACGTTTTATGTGCTAGAAATTAATTACCGCCCCGCGGACGGCCGCTAAGGAAAATTCGTTTGCGCTGCCAAAAGCCCATTTTTAACAGCTATAGTTTGTATTAGTTTTGAAAATAACATCTCGTTGCATAAAATCAGGAAAACGTTTTATGTGCTAAAAATCCATTTACCGCCCCGCGGACGGCCGCTAAGGAAAATTCGTTTGCGCTGCCAAAAGCGCATTTTTAACAGCTATAGTTTGTATTAGTTTTGAAAATAACATCTCGTTGCATAAAATCAGGAAAACGTTTTATGTGCTAAAAATCCATTTACCGCCCCGCGGACGGCCGCTAAGGAAAATTTGTTTGCGCTGCCAAAAGCCCATTTTTAATAACTATAGTTTGTATTAGTTTTGAAAATAACATCTCGTTGCATAAAACCAGGAGAACGTTTTATGTGCTAGAAATTCAATTACCGCCCCCGCGGACGGCCGCTAAGGAAAATTCGTTTGCGCTGCCAAAAGCCCATTTTTAACAGCTATAGTTTGTATTAGTTTTGAAAATAACATCTCGTTGCATAAAACCAGGAGAACGTTTTATGTGCTAAAAATCCATTTACCGCCCCCGCGGACGGACGCTAAGGAAAATTCGTTTGCGCTGCCAAAAGCCCATTTTTAATAGCTATAGTTTGTATTAGTTTTGAAAATAACATCTCGTTGCATAAAACCAGGAAAACGTTTTATGTGCTAAAAATCCATTTACCGCCCCCACGGACGGCCGCTAAGGAAAATTTGTTTGCGCTGCCAAAAGCCCATTTTTAACAGCTATAGTTTGTATTAGTTTTGAAAATAACATCTCGTTGCATAAAACCAGGAGAACGTTTTATGTGCTAAAAATCCATTTACCGCCCCCGCGGACGGCCGCTAACGAAAATTTGTTTGCGCTGCCAAAAGCCCATTTTTAATAACTATAGTTTGTATTAGTTTTGAAAATTACAACTCGTTTCATAAAACTAGGAAAACGTTTTTTGTTCTAAAAATGCAATTACCGCCTTCGCGGACGGCCGCTAATTAACATTCGTTTGCGCCGCCCAAAACGCATTTTAAATATCTATATTACAAGCTGATTTCGAAAATAAGTCGATGAGTAAATTTACTACAACATTATGTAGCAAGTGGGTACGCCACTGTACATTCGGGCGTTTCCGTAAGATTGGCAGCTGACTGTTGGCAGCTAACTTCACTCCGGTTACGGAACGTCGCTCCGGTACTTCCTTTTTGGACAGGAACGCGTTCCGGAACTAAAGATGATTTCTAATAACGAGAATTGGCTGAAATTTTAAAAAAAAAATTAAAAAGAATTGCTGATTTTTTTTTTTCTAATTTTTGACGAAATTTTATATGTATTATTATCAACAAGGGTTTGATACATATACACAAAATGGGTTTCGTAATGATTTTCGTTTCCTTTCCTTTTTATGCTATATACAGGGTCGATCCTGGCGACGGGCGAAAATTGGGGGAAATCCCCCTCGTCGTCAAATTTGGAACATGAGGCCTAAAAAAAAATGTCGCCGCCAGGATTATCATGGAAAATCCCCCCGTCGTTAAATTTGGGACATGAGACCGCACAGAGCGGCCGCCTACCCAGGATCGGCCCTGTCTATATAATTATATATACGCTCTCTGGTAAAAAAAAAAATTAGCACAACACCACTGTTCCTAGGCTACCTCTTTTAATAGGTAATGAAGCTTGTGCCCATTTGGTTGGATTAAGTTTGATGTTTAGTATTTCCTCTAGAGTATTGTGTAGTAAATTGTCGAAGGAACTTAATATGTCAGGGTATATCCAGGTTGGACTACATCTTAGAATGTATGTCAGTTTGGGAATGGCAAAGCAATTTTTAAATAGGAAGAATGATATATGTGACGGGATCATATTGGATCGTAGTCGATCGGCCATTATTGATAATGAATCAATTTTTTTATTTACACAGTTGGAGATTGATTCTGCACAAAAAGGTGCTCCAAGTAGGGTCCAATTATTTTTATCTGGTATGGCAATATTTGGGGCAATAGAGTTGAATAGCTCTTGAATGTATTTTCTATTCTTTGGTGAAATGTTTAGTAATTCGCATTTTTCAAAATTAATTTCTAATCCTATAGACCTGGAATTTTCAATTATTGTTTTAAAGTTTTCAAAAACCGATATAATATTGCCGCCGATGCAACCATCGTCTAGATACCATACATTAAACTTTGTGGTTATACATTTTATTAAGTCGTTAATTGGTAAACAAAATAGGGGCGGTTCTAGTGGATCTCCTTGTTGTAGTCCCCTTTCTGAATAAATGTTTTTGTAAAAAGAAAGGAACGAAGAGTGTTCATAGCATTGTCTTATATGGGGGACAAATTTGGAGTGTGTTTATCAATTTTATCAAAAATTGTATGTCTATGTATCGAATTAAAAGCGTTTTTAAAGTCTATTTTCAATAATTTTTTTTTTCCTGAAAATTATTTAAACATATCTAAACAATTTCGCAGTCATTTAGGGTTGCAAAACCGAATTGTACTGGTCTAAATAATTTCCCCAAGTTTTCATTTATGTGTTTACAGCATATTTTAGATGCTAACCTACGGTAGACAGTACCTATTGCAATCGGTCTAATCTCACCATCTTTCTTTTTTATAGCGCACAATGATGCTTCGTATAAAATTGGGCATATGTCGTTTGGTATTTTCCAGCTAGCATAAGATTGCATAATAATGTTATTGATTTCAAAAGATTCTGTGCATGTATCCCTGGAGAAAAACTTATAAGGTCTTGTAGGTGTGAGGGGCGAAGTGAATCCATACCACCAGCCGAGCTGGTTTTGAAGGATTTTATTGCCAATAGAGTATCTTTATCGGAAATGACTAAATTACAATGTGTGTCAAAGTTTGGGTATGTTGTGGTAGATTTTGGATGTTTTAATTTTAAATTTTCAAGTGTAGCGTTGTCATAATCTGAAGAGGTTTTATTTGAACAGAAAATTTTGATAGCAGATGATAGGTCACCATCTGAAACTTTTTAAATGACTTTTTTGAGATCCATTTATTAAGTAAAACTTTTTTTTGTATGAGTCTCAACTTGATCTGGAATAGAATATTTTTTTATATTATCTAAAAAATTTTTTGTAACGGTATCTGATTTATTTTTTGATCGTAAATTTGGAATAGCCAAATTTTATATGGGAACAGAAAAAGGTCTTTCCAAGCTGACATTGAATTTAATTTTACACATTCATCTATGACTTCAGTTAATTTCATAGCAACTTGCGGTCTAACACTTTTTGGAATACGTTTTATTATATTACCGTTTCGTTTTAGGGATGCTAAAACACAATTCAGATTCCATATTTCCTTATCATCGCTCGGTGGGTTTCTGCTTTCGCCGTTAGAGCTTGGATTATTGTTCACATCAAAATTTGTTTTTATGTTGTTGTATTCTCTATGAGCTGTTCTTGTATGAATTTTAACTCCTCTTTCATTTTTAAATTTCTTGCTACACATTTCACATATACTGCTATTTTCTAGGTTTTGAGGGTATGTCGCTTTTGATTTTTCCTATAATGTCAAATTTTCTAATTTTATCCATATTATTCATATAAATTATAATTCCACTCTCTTCCATAATATAAATATGAATACACTAATTATTTGGACTTGTACACCATCAAGTACTATTCGTAACTCTATCTTCTGTTATACAAGTTGAAAATTAATGCAGGTTTCAACGTATATTTTTAATAAAGTCTTGCATTGTAAAACATCAACATTTGAACATAGTCCTTATATGTTTACTGGTAAAAATAAAAGAGAATAACGTAATATATAAAATTAGAAACGTTTATAAAAATAAAATTAGGTCCATTTGAGTGACAAATGTTTTGACAGCTTTAGTTAATATAGCAAACATATTCTTATTGCTATATTTCTCCAATAAGACAATTCCTTCAAAACAATTGTTAATAGCAGTTTTTAGTTCATCGTCAAAAGAATCTTCACCTTAGTAATGGTTACCTCAACTTAGAAAAGATGGCAACTTCCTATGATATCTTCAAACGATAGGATTGATGTGTCACAACTCGTGAAAACCATATTGTTCGATGGGTTACCAGAACCATTGGACTTCGAGTACTCTGTGTGTAAAATATTTCCAGCCTTTTGCGTGCGTCATAAAATATAAGGGTAGTAGAGGGAGAAAGTAAGAGTTTTACATGGTTAAACAGGTAGCTTAGCCGAAATCTTTATGTATCAGCCGTTCAGGCTCGACTTGTGTTTATACTGTTGCGAGCTACTATTAGGCAACCCGTCAAACACACACAAACGCCTTAAGCACTGTATATTCTCCAGGGACCGAGTGGTAGCGATGTGCAACCATAGTTCTTTGTATTAAGATTTAGAAATAGTTCAATGTATGAGTCAACAAGGGGCTAGCGTTTGCTTTCCCTATTACCTGCTGTCCCGGATTATTAAGTTAGTTGTATTCGAACGGTCAGTTGTAACGCCACATTATTTTAGTTATTTTAGTAACTTATTGTCATTTCTTATATTTACAGAATGACTAATTAATAAATATTTGCATTTTAAATACAGTCCATTAATTAATTAATTCATTCATCTTAATGTTAATGAGTGTGTACCTATGCATACTACGAAGTTAATTAATTTTCATTACCACCGAGATTCTTCTACTAATTACTGGAGGATGAATTATCCTTTTTAATTCATGGTATAAATAAGACCAAGGATGAAGTACAGAGTTTAGTCTATAGCAGAATGTCGAATATAAATTATATCGTGTAAAGTTAAATAGTTGAGATTTTGGAAGTCCAAGAGTAAACATAAATGTTATATGATGTGAACATGTCTAATGTACATGCAGCTTGTAGAATACATAAATAAACAAAAGTATAATAAATAAATTGTTGTGTTAGTGTTGTTAATAGACCTATGGTTAAGAATTTAGTTTAAGAAGATATTAGTGCTTGTAAATTCATTAGTGCGATAGTGCTTCATTATTAATTGGACTGAAAACATCTATAAATTAGACATGTACTGTTAATTAGACTTGTGAACAGTGAGTAATAAAGACCTTTGTTATTACTTATTTTAAATTAGTGAAACGCGGTAGTAGTAGCCCGCTACACTGGTGTCAGGCCTGTGCAGGGTATATAGTGATTAATTTAAAAGAAAAACACACGACTCTAAAGACATTTAAGTAGTTTTATATGCCAGTGACAATAAGCCAAAGTAAAATGAACGCAAAAACTTTAATAAATTTCCTTAAGGATTTTAAATCCGGCATGGAAGAAAAGTTAAGTGAAAACGTAGTGAGGTCAGTTGAACTGGAATCAAACCTTACCAAAAGGTTAAGTGAAAATGCTAAGAAAATAGAAGAACGGTTTAGTGAAAACGCGGTGAAAATAGAAGAGTTGAATGAAAACACGGCCACGTTAGCACAAAGATTAATGGAAAGCTCCATCGCACTGAAAGAAGATGTCACTGAACAAGTAAAAATAGTTGAGCAAAAGTTGGACAGTAAATTGGTAAAAATGGAAGAAGATGTGATGTGGCTACAAGAACAAGTGATTTTACTAACAACGCGGCCACTTGAATTAGTAAACTATGTTGTAAATCAGAACATTCCAGAAATAAGAAGCATGGAAGGCAGCGAGTTATTACCCTCAAAATATAAAATGAAACCACCCACATTTGGTGGTAAAACACCTTGGTCTACATATTTGAAACAATTTGAAGCTGCTATAATAGCCAACGGTTGGTGCAACAAAGAGAAGGCTCTCTCTATAATAGTGGCCCTACGGGGGAAGCTCTTAACATCTTACAAACGATTCCCGATCACCAGCAGAATGATTACGGCCTCTTAACGTCAAAGTTTGAGATGAGATATGGAGACACTCATCTTCAACAGGCTCACCATGCACAAGTTAAGAACCGGTCGCAAAGAACAAATGAAAGCCTGCAAGAATTCGAAGCTGACATTGCCAGATTAGTTAGATTGGCATTGCCAACGGCACCAGATAGTTTCCCCGAACAACTGGCTGTTCAAACATTTGTGGATGGCGTTAAAGACAGCGAAATACAGCAAACGCTAAGATCAGTGTCCAAAAATGTTAGATGACACACTGGGTCATGCGCTTGAATTTGAAGCAACTAAGCAGACATCACACAGGATGAGTCACAAAGTTCGGTCTGCTTTAAAAGAACCTGAGCAATCGCAGAACAGCATAGAAGAAATGATCAACCGTGTGTTTGAAAAGCAAAAGGCAGAAAAGCTAGAAAGGCAACGACCGCGGAGATGGCGTCTGCGATGATGGAACTGCGGTGAAGTTGGTCATATACAGAGACGCTGTACTCAACCATATAAACAACCGGTTGAGCAGCAGGAAAACTAAAGCACGTCGACGTAAGGGGGCGAACGTCGACAGCACAACGTAGTGCCCCGGAGATTATCATCCGTTCTGCATCGTCGGTGGAGAGTCTGGACAGCATTTATATCGATGGTAGAATTAATGGTAGGGTTGTCCGATTACTCGTGGATACAGGAGCGACAAGGACTATTGCGAGACCAGATTTGGTTGGTCCTGGAAAAGTGCTACCTGTATCGGTATGTCTTCGGACGGTGAGACAATTTTTACTCACGGAAAGACTGCCGCAACGTAGAGGAATTGGAGACAAACTAATTAATCATCGGGTGTTGGTAGCTGAAATCACAGAAGAAGTGATCCTGGGAATGGATCTCATGAAAGAATGTGGGTTTCATGTGAACATGAAAGAAAATGTGCTACGGATAGATGACGATGAGATTCCATTTCAAGGGACTAGTAACCAGACGATGCAAGTTCGAATGATTTGTGATATGAAAATACCCGAGAAGGCGAAAATGATCGTAATGGGACGCCCGGATGGTACGCTCCGGAAAGGACAATTATGCATGATGGAAGCAACTGAATCGGGAATGGATCAGGAGGAATTACTGATTGGAAGAACGCTGGTAAAGTTTCGAAATATGATACCAGTAAGGGTGCTGAATATTAATCTGCATACGGTGACCCTGAAGAATGACATGATTGTGGGAAGTTGCATCCCAGTATGCCATATTAAACGTTGTGTGGACAACACGAAAGATAAACCAGCCAACGGTTGCTCAAAGAAATTGCTGGATATGTTGATACCTTTGTGTCAAGGTTGTTACGTGCCAAATTTTCAGAACAATGGAGGGGGGGATTGACACGAACAAACGCGGTGAATCCACCTAAAAGGTAAGTCCAGCCGTGGCTCGCTAGCTACAGTCGCGACGGGGTGGGGTCGGATCGGGAGAATACTGTGGCGGTATTGTCGTAAATTAAGGTTGTGGGCACCACCCTTATTGTTAATTAGGTTTCGTCTTAAAAGGACGCGGATTCCTTGCCTGGATGGGGGTACGACCAAATAAGGGAAACTTCGCACCCTGCGGGCAAGAACCCGTATGACTAAATATTAGGACAATTTTATATAAGTTCACTGACCAAGCTGATATGTGTCCCCTGGTTCCTGAAAATAATGTATAATGATCAGGTAATGTTAGCACCTCTATTTAGGTTATACAAACTTTTCTGAATTCCTGCTAACAATGATCGGTGATTCTTAAACTTCTACTTTAATTAATTCAAGTTGTCTAGGTATCTCAAAATAATACCTGGGGTCGTTACAATTACCTAGTATTAATCGCACCTTGAAATTATAGGCCACTACAAATAAATGTTCTATATTAAATTACGGCAAATCAGATATAATCAACAATATATATTTACACAAAGTCGTTCTATAACTCGCCCTAAGGATCCTCCTCATCATCATTTTATTATCGACCTTACTTAAGGTCGGTTTGACGCAGCTCTAACTTCTTTTCTATTCTTGCTAATCTAAAAAGCTCTACATACCCTTTACAACCTAAATTTCTAATAATTTGACTAATATAGTTTGGTCTAGGTCTTCCTATATCCTTCTATCTTTTTCCTATCCACCTGGCTCTACATAGATATTAGCAATCTGATGGTTGTTAAAGAACTCCAACATGTTTACATGATTCCCATTTATAAAGAAATATTACCTGGTTATCCGCTTCAAAAAAGAAAAAGTGTTAAATTATATGTTCTGGTAAGGCTTAAGCAACGAAACGCTACCAACATGCCAGACCGCTAACTAATTGTGAGTTATGTCCTGGTGACATTTAGTTAACTGATTTTTATTTTTTTTGTTTTGTTTTCAAACTTACTTAAAGTCGGTTTGACGCAGCTCTAAATTCTTTTCTATTCTGAGCTAGTCTAAAAAGGTCTACATACCCTTCACAACCTAAATCTCTAATAATTTGACTAATATAGCTTTGTCTAGGCCTTCCTACTCTATTTTTATTTGGTAGTCTATAATCTAGAACTTTACTAAATAGTCCCTTATGTCTTAACTGGTGCCCTATCATTCTATCTCTCCTGACCTTCAATTGTTTCCACATACAGGGATCCTCACCTATCCTTTTATAAACTTCCTCGTTTGTTACTCTATCTGTCCAACTAATCTTTAACATTCTCCTATAACACCAAGTTTCAAAAGCTTCTATCTTTTTCTTATCTACTTCTTTAATTGTCCAAGTCTCACTACCGTATAGTAGAACGCTTCATACGTACGACTTTAAGAAACTTTTTTTATTATCTAAACTAATACTATTAGCTATTAGTAAATTTTTCTTTTTTAAAAACATTTTTCTAGCTTGAGCTATTTGAGCTACTATATCCCTTCTGCTGCGTCCAACCTTTGTAATTATACTACCTAAATAGCAAAATTCATCTACCTCCTCTAACTCGGTATTACCTATTTGTAATTTTGGTTTAGAACTAAGCTGTAACTCACTTGTCATTATCTTTGTCTTTACTGAGTTAATTCTCATACTATAGTTACTCCGTAGAATCTCATCTAAAATATTTAAAAACTCTCCTAACTCTTTTTAGACTCTGCTATAATGGCTATATCATCTGCAAAACGTAACATGTCTACTTTCTGTCCCTGTACACTAATACCTATCTCTTTTCTCTCTCTAGCTAAGTTTAAAGCTTCCTCAATATAAACATTAAAAATCAAGGGAGACAGTATACAACCCTGTCTAACACCATTTCTAATCTTAGCTTCCTTTTCTATTTCATCCAATCTAATTACTACGCTTTGGTTTTTATATAGACTGTAAATAATTTTTCTATCCCTATGAGAGATTCCTATTTTTTGCAAAACCCTGAACATAACAATCCAATTAACCCTATCAAATGCTTTTTCTAAATCTACAAACGCGAAATGAGTCTTTTTATTTTTTTTTGTAACCTTTTTTCGATAATTACCCTAATAATTAGTATCGGTTCTCTAGTCCCTCTGTCTTTACGAAAACCATATTGGTCTTCGCCTAAATAATTCTCAGTCAAAGCTTCTACTCTATTTTTAATTATTATTGTTAGTATTTTGGAAGCATGAGAAGTTAAACTAACCGTTCTAAAATTCTCACACCTATCAGCTCCTGGCATTTTTGAGATTGGAATAATAATATTTTTTTCGAAATCTATTGGAACCTCACCTGTGTCATATATTACATTTACTAGTTCATATAATCTGTCTAAAGTTTTCAGACTTGCATATTTTATTAATTCTGCGGGAATATCGTCTATCCCTGGCGCTTTATTTAATTTAAGATTCCGAACAGCTCTATCAAATTCCTCTCTTAATATTGAGAACCCTATTTCTACATCCTCTTCTTGGTCGTACTCTAACTCATCCATATCGTCTCCCTTATATAAATCTTCTAAATATCTTTTCCATCTATCTGCTACCTCAACTTTATTTATTAGAAGGTCATTATTCTCGTCTCTAATACCATTACATTTTTTCCTATCTTCCCCAAAAACTTTTTAACTGCCATGTAAGCCCTGTCTGTCTTACCTACTCTCAAATCATCTTGTATTCCCTTACAATTCTCCTCCATCCATTTATTTCTAGCTTTTCTACACTCATGTACTATCTTATTTGTAACTGTATTATATTTTTGCTTACTTTCACTATCCACTTCTCTGAAAGGTTTAAGCTTTCTTCTATTCTCTATTAAATCTTTTATCTCCTTTGTTACCCACGGTTTTTTCGCTTCTATTTTTTTCTTACCTATAGTCTGTGTTGCTGTATCATGTACAGTCAGTTTTATTTCTTTCCATCTATTTTCTACATTCTTTCCTACAGCTATCTCTTTGCTCTTATTATCTAATACTTGTTTATATTCCTCTTTTACCCTACTATCATTAAGCTTACCTAGATCACATCCCTCTCTTTTATCCTTTCTCAATTTTTTTAATTTTAGTTTACACTTCATTTTAACTAAGTTATGATCGCTATCTATGTCAGCCCCTGGATAACTACGACAGTTTTTAACTTGGTTTCTAAATCTTTGTTTAACTAAAATATAATCTATTTAGTATCTAGCCCTATCACCTGGGGCTTTCCAGGTATATCTTCTCCTAACATGTTGTTCGAATAGGGTGTTTACAGTTACTAATCTATGTTCCTGGCAAAACTCAACTAATCTTTCTCCTCTATCATTTCGTCTGCCATGCCCAAATTTTCCTACCATTTTTCCCTCACTACCTTCTCCCACTGACGCATTAAAATCGCCCATAACTATTAAATTCTCATCTCCTTTTACTTTTCTCACTATACTATTTATATCCTCGTATACCTTTTCTACTTCCTCATCTTCGCACTGAGTTGTTGGCATGTAAACCTGTACTAAAACAGTGTCTGTGGGTTTTGTACTCAATCTAACCATAATTATTCTATCACTAAATTGTAAGTACTCTTTAAATTTATGCCCTAATCTTTTACCTTACACTATTCCTACCCCTGCCTGTCCATTAGTTGAAGAAGTTGTAATTATTCTATAATTATCTTTCCAAAAGTCGTTACTATCTGGCCATCTCACCTCACTAATACCTAAAATGTCCAGCTTTTCCTTTCTCATTTCGACTAATAAATTCGTTAACTTATCTACTCTGAGTAATGACCTTACATTCCAAGTCCCTATCACTAAATCGAACTGTTGTTTTATATTCTTACGATGACGAGCCCTAAGTACCCCCTCTCGGAGATCCGAATGAGTGAGTATTTTACCTCCGGACAAGAATTTTACTTGTGAGCTCTCCATCATATGTATTTCGTGTTTTAGGCCACGCATACCTGGGAAATATTGTGATAGGCTCCCAAATCTTTCCACAACGCAGTTTTTAAAGATTTTAGCAAAAAGCCGTATCCGTCACGGCCAACCCCCAACAAGCTTGTAAATTATTGAGGATCGCCCGAGACCAACCGACCCTCCTCCAATATCTGTTAGCCAGCAAGGCTGTTGCCCATTGCTGCGCCTTTTAATCGCCTTTTACGATAAGCAGGCTTACTATAGTAGTATTTTTTATCCCCTACTATAGGGAGTAAGGATCCTCCTACCAATGTTTAAAGTGACTTGCTAAATACGTAAATTAGAATAATTACTTTGTTCAGTCATAAAATATACAAAGATTTAAGCAAAAATGTAAACAGTAAAAGCTCATAAAAGATAACAATGACTTACAGTACTTTACAGGAATTCAGCATACTTGGCAACCTGCGCTGCATGTTGAACTGAATTCCAGGTACGGTAAATCAGCAAACGGTTCATTGAAGAAGTGAAACTCAAAGAATCTCACGAAATTATGAAACGTTCCTGCTTGTATCGAGAGCAAACACTGACCGCACTGACCTTAATCAATGTATTTCTAATACTTATCGTTAGTGTATGTAACGATGATCACTTATCCTACCGTAAAATTACTATACAAGTTTGTTAGATGAGGGTTTATTCTTAACGATGGAATTTCACTAATTACTACCGCCTGCGAATGCAATTAAATAATCCATCACTTGATTGTAAGTAAAACGTTGTATTATGAACAATACTTTACTTCACGTGCTTGAAAATCCTCCAAATACATCAATAAGGGAGCAACGTCGTTCGAAGAATCGATCAACTTCGACACGACCTGATAAATCGTTTGCACGTGATTGTTGCAACTTCGCTTTTTGCGAGCCAAAACTATTTACGTGTTAACCCTCTACATATCTAGGAGCAACTAAACTTAAAACTATAGGGGTGAACCGCTGTACCCCGTACCTCGCGATCGCAGGTGAGCGACGCCGGTCCCTCTCACACTATAACTAAGAAAGATAGCTGATAGCCAGAACCTTTGAACGACAGGTGTTGCGGCGTGATTTCCTGGAACTGCGGCACCTGCCTTCATTAAGAATAAGATAAGAACGTAGAAACTCGAGCTTAGGTTATTTAAGAATTTATATTGTAACATTATTGTATTAAAACATGGAATTTAAATATGAAAATACGTACGATGATTAAAATGTACTCGTAAAATAAACCGAAGGTTACAAGGTGTTACGGTATTCCGCGCAAACACAAAAGAAAACAGTAAAAGTGAGTAAAGAAATCGTTTACGCAGAATACCGCAACAAAACGGGGATAGAATGGTAGAATTTGGGCTAGCTCAAAAACGTCGGAGAGGGGCGTAATCGTTTGTTACGTGCTAGTAAACAAAGCGTCATAAACATATAAAATTGATAAGCAAAATATATAACATCTTATAATCTAAATACTTACAATGGTTCACCTTAAATACATATAAAAGAAAATTAAACATAAATTGTACAGTAAATCTAGGAAAAGAAATATACCTCAATTATATATACATGCTGCTTTGTGAAGTGCACCTCCTCAAGAAATAGTATAACATTAAAATTAAACACCCTAGATTAAATTAGTCAAATATTAAGTACTTTTAAATTGATGCGTAAGTTCTTTTAGTTAATGTTTATACAAAAAGACAAAAGAAACCGTAAAACGGACTCTAACACAAACTTTGAATAATTAAAATTTTCTTTTAAAGAATGATTATTACATCGTCGCTCGTGCATTGTGAATTTGTTTGGTAACGTGGTGTTGGTAATTTCATGGATAAGCATGAGTAGCAGCAAATCAAATGTCTATACTCCACAGCAGTATAAAAGAATTGCGAAAATAGAAAACTGTACCTTGAACTAGTTGACTTCGTATCATGTTGTGGATGGAAAAATGCGACTGCATTTCTTTATTTGCTGCATGCTGGAACCACCAATTTCCCTTATACTAAGAAATCACTTTAGTAGTGCGACTTTACAACATGTATCTTCGGTAAGAAAATGTTGTATTTAATCTCTAATCGTCTCTTTCAAAGCACGGTTACTATTTTATGAGGACAGAATCATGTATGGGGGTAGGGTATTTGGCTTTCAAAGATATCGTCAAAGAATCAAGTTTGCAGAATTCCCAGACAACAGCTGCCGAAATACAAATAGTAACAGCTTACCAATAAACAGATAACGCAATTATCAAAAGATTTTTAGACAAAGGAAAACAATCTTGTTTGTAATATCTTAACAGGTGCAGAACACCAGATAACAAAGCCATTGTAAGCAGATGTAAGCAGGTGGTTAGTGGTCTTATCTTTTAGAAGAAAGCTGTGCATTTACATGTAAAAGTGTATAATGTACATGCAGCTTGTAGAATACATAAATAGACAAAAGTGTAATAAATAAATAGTTGTGTTTGTGTTGTTAATAGACCTATGGTTAAGAATTTAGTTTAAGAAGATATTAGTGCTTGTAAATAGCATTAGTGTGATAGTGCTTCATTGTTAATTAGACTGAAAACATCTATAAGGCATATACTGTTAATTAGACTTGTGAACAGTGAGTAATAAAGACTCTTGTTATTACTTAATTTAAATTAGTGAAACGTGGTAGTAGTAGCCCGCTACAATACATATAAATCGTTATGCTACGCCGATTTAGAAACAAAATTTGTCTTTTTATATACAAAATTTGCTTTTGGGAAACCCATCCGCTTAAAATAAAATGCGGGCGAAGCGTTCGGGCTCCGGTGCCTTTGTTGGTTGATAGTTTGCTTAATGATGAATGTGTAATAGGGCTTCTTAGGCGTTTGGCCTCGTCACCGTGGGGGCACAGCACCGGGTGTTTTTGTTGTTAGATAGTATAGTAAATGGGGCTTTGCCCTCGTGGGGCACTCGTGTCTTTGCTTAATGAGGAACGAAATGCTCATTAGAGCTTCGCCTCTCTCGTTTTATTATTCTGGTCACATTAGTTAATTAAAGAAAGAAATTTTTAGGTTAAGCAAGAATAATAAGAAACGTGGTAGATGACGTTAAACATACTCAAAATGATGAATACGGAATGGGGCCCCCTAGCGTGTTCTGAACGGAGCTGTGCCCCATGAGGGATTTTTAGGTTAAGCAAAAAAAATAAAAAAGCGGTGGATGATGTTAAACATTTTCAAAATGATAAATGCGGAATGGAGCTCCCTAGCGTGTTCTGAACGGGGCTGTGCCCCCTTAGGTAAATGACTACTTTGGAGATTTTATTTTAAGCAAAAATTAAACGTGATAAGGAATTTTTAGGTTATGTAAAAGCGTGCATGTGGTGAAGAATTTAACGGTACTTCTTAACGCTTCACCCTCGTTTTTACTCTCGTCGCATTAGTTAATTGAAAAGAGATTTTTAGGTTAAGCAAAAATAAGTAGTGTGGTACATGACGTAATCTAATGTTAATCACTACAATATCAATTATTGCATTAGGTATATGTTACTACTGAAGATTAAGTATATATGTGTAAATCGAACTTAGACTACCAATATCTGTTTTTTTATTTATACAATTGTTTTGGCGAAATATATGATACATTTCCAGAAATAGTCTTTTTTGTGTATCTCTTTCTAGTTCTAAAACTTTAGGATGTTTAAAATCAATTTTGTGATCTAAATTGAGCGAGTGACTTGATAAAGCACAAGAATTTGGTTTGATTCTAATGTCACTTTTGTGTTGGGTTAGCGTTGTTTTAAAGATTGTGAAGTTTGTCCAATGTATAACACTTTTTTTAGACAGAAATGGGGCATGGAAGTTTTATTAGAGGTGTCCAAACAACATCTACCTATGATCCTCTCAATGAAGAATTTATTTTAAATACACCAGACTTAACTTCGTATAAATGGTGGCCTGGGTTACGTAAGAAAAATGTAAGAAACAATAACACCATTTATTTTTACTATTACAGTTGGAAACGTTTGTAATTATGCTGTGGTATTAGCTCAACTTTATTCCCAAGGTAAGGCTTGTGGAATACATTTTTTCTTCGTTCAACTAAGGGATGAAAAGTCCCACGAACCATTGCCTGGTATTAAAATAGGAGATATTGGAATCAAGTCTGTGATGACCGAAGGCAACCATGGATATCTGGCGTTTCAAAATGTTCGAATTCCTAGAGAAAATATGCTGATGAAAAACAACAAAATATTAAAGGTTAGTACTTGTATTTTCAAAATTTATCCTGTTCATTCTTTTTTTGGCATCACAGGATGGTACTTACGTTGAGTCAATTAATAATAAGCTAACATATGGAGCGATGATTCATGCAAGAGTAAAGTTAATTCAAATGACTGCTGACAACATTAGAAGAAGTATAACCATTGCAGTTAGATACAATTCAATTAGGAGACAATCACAACAAAAACTAGGGTAAATAAGAATACGGTATCACACCGTATCACACTTTATATTAATAACTATACTTGGATAGTTCTGAGCGAAAATCAAAAATTGCTCCCTAAAATTAACCAACTCATTAATATAAAGTCTGTGGGGTTTACGTGCACACCTGCCACAATAAGTCCTTATCAAACGAAAAGTTTTCAACACAGGGTGGACGTTTAACGATCACGCTGTCTATGCTCCCTGTTTAAGTTGAGCAAGAAGGGTGTAGCAATTGCAGGTCGGGTCAGATTCTAACATTGACCGATGGTTGTGGTAACCGCCATCAAGCTAATTAACCGCAACTTCTCTCGGAAATCGTTCCCCAGAAAACTTGTACTTCAACATGAGTTTTTGTTGTGTTACCAATTTTTGACAAACGATGCAAACTGCATATGGTTTCAGTGTCAGGCTAGTTTTTTGTGTTGTGGATGAAAACCTGAAAGCCAACACCGAAATCGCTCATCCACAAAAAACAAAGAATCCAGAGGCAAAATGGGCGTAAATGGTGCGTCAATTATTTACAACTTTGTACGCATAATATTGTCATCATAAAATATATACTAAAACAAACATTCTTCTATTCCATCGAATGTTATTCACAAACTCAAAAATTGTTATTAACGAAACCAATTACCATTTTCCTTCAACACAGTTAATCTTAAACTTATATATTGTACTCACATTTATTTCTATTGTGAACCAGCCTGCACATTTCCTTGAAATTCCCACATCCTACCATTATCTGTGTGCAATAGTTTAGATATACCTGAGTAGTAGGATTGGATGGTTCGAAAACAGCGCTACCACCACCGCGCCACCGCCGCCGCGCCACCGCCACCGCACCATCGCTATCGTGCCACCGCGTCACCGCCACCGCTAACGCGTTATTAATCATGTGCTAATGGGTTTTCTCATTAAAAACCCATTAGCACTAATCGTTTCTTTATTGGAAAACTCATTAACGATGTTATCATTTTTCCTTACGTCACATCACTCATTACCGCTACCGATATCTAACCTAGGTTAGAAAACTCACACAATACACATATAACTTAAGTAAGGCAACCCACAATGCACGGATAGCGCAGCGCCCCTCAGAACCTAACCGTTTACAACTCATTGCACACTCACTACTTCACAAGCGCCTTCCTAATCGCTTTTACACTGGCAGATCTGTTAATTAGACCTGGACCCTAATTTTCTGGGCAATCTAATCCCGTTTGAATTTTTAAAATCAGACTATCCCTTACAAAGTTACATCCTGTTAAAGCATGGCACCGTTAAATTTTTTGTTTATTTATTTTTAACTCGTTTTTGTTTAACTAACTTTAACTCGATTTTTAAATCGTTTTTGGCTACCTGAGATATTTGCTTTAATCCGGAATTTCCCGACTACCCCCTACCTTAACACAAACCCTCCTCCCAAATTTTTAGCTAATGTACGAGGGTTATCCGGAAAATAGTACCCGTTTTTGAATAAAAAATAAACTAATACATCTTAACAAATTTTAATGTTGTATTTGAAAAGAACAAACCTTACCCTACTTCTTCACATAGTCACCTCGCAAATTTAATCATTTGTCATAACGTGAGACGAGTTTTTGTATGCCAGCTTTGTACTCCTCTGCCGCCAATGTATGGAGATATGTAGTCACAGCTGCTTTCAGTTCATCATCACTTTCAAATTTTTTTCTTGCCAAAAAGTCCTTGAGTTTTGTAAACAGATAAAAATCTGAAGATGTCAAGTCTGGGCTGTAGAGTGGATGGTTAAAAGTTTCCCATTTGGATTGTTGAACAAGTTGTTCTGTTATTCGAGCAGTATGAGGTCTGGCATTGTCGTGGAGAAGAAAGGCGCCGCTAGACAGCAGACCTTGCCGTCGATTTTGAATTGCTTGCCGTAATTTCTTTAATGTCACACAACACGCATCGGCATTTATAGTGTTCCCACGGGGCATGAAATCAATGAGCAGTACACCTCGCCGATCCCAGAAAATGGTTTCCATGAGTTTTCGAGTAGACATGACCGTTTTGAATTTTTTAGGCTTGATTGGTGAATGAGCATGATGCCACTCCATTGATTGCCTTTTATTTGTAGGTGTTGCATAACAAAAGCATGTCTCGTCAAGAAAGAGTCTCCTTTACGAGAATAACGGTCCAAAACCGTCAGTGCTGCAGCCCGTACGGGTGGTTTTGTGTTCGTCAGTAAGCACGCGAGGGACCCACCTTACACTAATCTTCGCATAATGAAGGAGTTCCTTAACAATTTCATGAATATCGCAGGGTTTCACATTTCTTGCATTGAGAAATCTAATCACAGCCGTAATTTCACAACTGGCGGCGTTCTTTATTTTTTTGAACATTATAAACACTCACAGAAAGAACACATTCAGTACCAGTGAGGGATAACTTTGCACATAGACAGCTGCAATGTAACTAAACGTGATATAACTAGTCCGGATGCTACTCTACTCACCAGCGGTCCACACGGTACAAACGAGCTCTACTTTCCGGATGGCCCTCGTATTTATAGAAATGTTATAACGCAGTCTAAAATTTACCGCAATATGCAAACCAACACTTTGAAACCAACTTAAAACATTTTAATTCTTTACTGCGGGATAATTTTAAGAAACCTAATGAATTTTTAAAATAAAATCAACTCTAAAAAGCTCTATAGACAACCAATTATACATAGATTACTCTCATACCTTAAAAATCAATTTAGGTTTTTGTAAATTAGTTTAAACCTTTGAAGGGAAACTTAATAAAACACTTTAAACTTTTACTGAAGGCATATCATCCTATTGTCTTCAGGATAGTTACTAATTAAGCAATTTAATTTTAAATAACTTCTACGTCATATTTTTGAAAATGGCAGACTTGTATATTTTCTAAATGAATCGCCAAGCGAAAGTACATGCTTAGTGTTATTAAATCAACCAAACTTACGAAGTAAGTTAGGTTAATATAATCGCTACGTTGTCGTCGCCGCCGCCGTCGCCGCCGTCGTCCGTTGCCATATTCCCATAATGATACAATAAATTATATATATATATATATATATATATTTATATATACATATATGTGTACCTTGTTTAGTTTTTTACGCTGATTACAAATATGCTATATACGTTTCGATATCTCATTTAGTTTTCGAGATAATCGAATTTATTTGAGTAATGTTAATAGTACAAACTATTATAAACTTTAATAGATATCCTAAATAATAATTATAATTCATGTTTAAATTAAGATTTATGTTTGTTTGAGTGGTGCTGGGAGCTTATATCATTAAGAAGTCCAACTCAAACTTGTTAAATTATATTTATAATAATAAAATTTTGTTTAACATTTAAGTACTAGTTATTTAATTTAAAATATATAATTTCCTTTTATAAAATTTCCGTAAGTTTGGTTGTAAGGCGTACATGCGTCTTAAATTTTTTTTAACCATTAATTTCTTATTTTACGAGCGCGGTTAATTATTATTTACATTCTAATTCGTTTTAAATAAAGAAATCGAATACTTGACTAGATTCAATGATTCACTTATTGCCGATTCATTAGTTTGAACAATTTGTATATCATTTGTTAAACGCAAACCACTTATAAGCATGTTAACTAACCTAGGAATAATTATTCATACGAGGTCAGTCGATTTCTTTGAAAGTGAAATTTTGTTTTCCCTAATACAAGTAATGTTAAATTGTATTTACTGGAATTAAAAATTGCCGTCAGCCTTACTGCTCATTTGAAAAAATTTCCGTGCAACTTTCCACAGATACTATTAACCGTATATTTGGTGAGGCTAAAAGGAATGTAATTATCGGTTACACCACTTTAAACCTAAGAATAAAAAAATAAGATAGTTTAATACGTCTATTAATAATTTTTGCTGATGTTGGCGATACAAATAAGTAAAAGAAACTTTATCAAGAAATATTGTGTTTTTAATAAAATATATACATGTATTGATAACATTATAAACCGCTGTGATAACCAGAGTCTGGTAAATGTGGGATAGCCAAATCTCTAAACATTTGCGTAAGCGATCGTCTCGCAGTCGCATTTTCTAAGTGCTGGATGGAGTAAAATTTAATAATTTCCAACACCGTCAAGTAATTTAAATTGTTGCAATCATCAAACAGAAAAATACTCGCACGGTTCTCTTCCTCTAATAACGTTTGAACCCTTTCTTCGTCCGTCGTATTTTCACATACATTTTTTTATATCATTTACAAATTTTTCGTAAAATTCTGGAAAGTTTCTACACCTCAATTCTTCCATTTTATAACAGATTAAGTCTCGCAAATTTAATAGCTTGATGCACTCGTACTCAAGTAACACAATAACATACCGATCTTTCGTAATTTCCATATTATATAAATTTTCTTCTTGAAATTTATTCGCCACCGATACTGTTCTATTAGATGTTTCGGCAATCTGTTTCAATTTGAATTCACGATTCAATTGTAATTGTAAAACATCTCCACCAGAGAAACCATTCAATTTTACGTTTGCTGCTTCTTGGGTAAATTGTATGATTCTAAATTCCAATTGAAAATTGCAAAACTCTTTCCATATAAAGTATTCCATTTTTATAGCATAATTTTGAGGGATTCTACTATTGCAAATAATTTGTACGACTAGTTGCAGTTCACCGTATAAGTCAAAACCAACTTCCACGTTATGGTGGTGAAAGTTTGATGTAAATTCACCTAAAGCATCAGTGGTCTTACCTACTAGTTTGTCGAAACCTTTTCTGCAAGAGGGGCTGAACGCTTAACCCTACTCGTTTGCAATCCATGTACGTTACGTTGGTGGCGTAGAAGAGTATCTCTTCAACTAAAGTTAGATCCGCATACACTGCATACAGGTTCCTCACTGTGGGGGTGTTCAGGGGCGTGAACCCCAACTGCAGGTACTGCTACTAACGCTCTCATACCATACACGTTACGCTGATGACGGTTGAGGTTATCTTTTCTAAAAAAGCTGACGTTACATACTTCACACACAAATATCTTGGATTGGTTCATATTTTTGTAATATGAAAAACGGTATCAGACATTTGAATAACACCGCGTACGGGTTTCTAAACTCGACTTCTTTCGCTAAAGCAAAAACAAAACTAACAATTACGCGTAGGGTACCGATTTATACACTTGCGGACGAGTCCATTTAATTAGAGGGGAATGCTCTACTTCTCTTTTTTCTATTTCTGCTTCTAATATATTCTACACTGTTCTCTCATGTCTTAGTATGTGACCTAGCATTCTATCTCTCCTGTTTCTTACAGTTTTCCACATATTTTTTCTTCCCCTACCATTTCTAGTACCTCTTTGTTCTTAACTTTGTCTGTCCATAATATCTTCATCATACGTCTGTAGCACCACATTCAAAGGCTTCTACCTTTTTCTTGTCCACTTCTCATACCGTCCAGGCTTCACACCCGTACAGTGATGTGCTTCGCACATATGTTTTAAGCAATTGTTTCCTTGTTTCTATATTTGTTGTCTTTGAGTTTGAACATAGTAGTTGCTTTTTCTTGTTAAATGTAGCACGACCTTGTGCTAATCTTTGTTTTATATCTTTTACGCTTTTTCTATCTTGCGTTATTTGTCTTCCTAGGTGTCAGAAATCCTTAACCTTTAAGTTCTCGTTACCTATTTGTATTCTAACTCTTCCTTGCTAGATGCTAATACTGCTATTTCATCTGCAAATTTAAGCATATCAATCTTTTGTCCCTGCATAGTAATTCCAACTGACTTGCCCCTTCTATGTACAACTTAAAAAAGAATGCGGATAAGGCACATCCCTGTTTTTGTATAATTCTAGTTAATATTTTTGACACGTGTTCTGTCAGACTTATTGTTCGAAACTATGATGTTAGATTTGAAATCTTTGGATATCTTGCTTGTCTCATTCATATAGCTTACAAGTTGGAAGAGATTTTCTGTTACTGCTTGTCCAGCGGCTTTTAGAGTTTCTGCTTGCACCTTATCTGTATCCGGCGTCTTACCATTTTTCAGACCCTTTAATGCTAATTCAAACTCATCTAGCAGTATAGGATATCCCAAGTCATCATTTTCAATGTCTGATTCCTGTTCTAATGCAGTTAGTTCCTCTCCTGCATATAAATTCCCTATATATTCCTGCCAACTAACCGCTTTCTCTACATTTTCTATAATGATGTTTCACCTTGCGTCCCTAATATTTTTGCTATATGATTTTGTATCCCTAAAATTCATTCTAATTAGTTTGTATGCTTCATCTGTCCTTCCTATTTCAATCTTAGTTTGTACCTGTTTGCACTTTTCATCAATCTATTGCTCTTCGGTTTTTCTACATTTGCGAATAATTTCACATTTTATGGCCTTGAATCTGTTTTCCCGTTTCGTCTGATCTATTTTTGTATTTTCGTCATTCTTCTGTTTAATTCGGGATATCTCTTGTTATTGATGGTTTCTTACTTTTTTTTTGTGTATACCCCAGAATATCTCTGGCCGCCATGTCTAAGCTGGATTTAATGTTATTTCATACTGTGTTACGTGCCAAAATTTTGGTACTAAACATTTTTTAGTTTAGTATTGCTGTGCGTGAGTTCGCGCCTTAAATTCAAAAGACTTGGCGTGTATTTTCGTCACGTCAGAGTGCGTTTGCGCCAGAACGCGCGACGCGAGTGGCGGGAGAACAAGAGTGGGGAAGTGTTTCCGGGAGACTCTGTAACGTGGCTTTTTGCCTTGGACTTTGTAACATATCCTCCATATAATTAGTTGATTGATATTCACCCTGTATATATGTGGCGTACACTTTGTTAGTGTAGGAGAGGGCTGGGAGCTCGCTAGTACCGGCCGCAGGCAAGGGGATTCGGTTGTGGAAGCTAGAACGCGTCGGACGCTATCTGCTTACCCTCCCGATTAGTTATAATTTGCTTTTAACTAATGCTTTGTTGTGTAAGTGTTCGATAATTATTGCACATTGTTTACGTTAGGGCAAATCGCCCGTTTTTGTATTCTTTGTATTTTTGTAGTGCCGCCGTGCATTTTTATAACGGTTTTGTCGGACAGTAAATGTAATTGTAATAATAACATTGATTAAACGTGAATTGTTCAGTTGAGTGGTTTGTTTTCTTGCACAGCTTACAAGAATTCTTCGAACTTGAGGTAAGAGACTTGCTCTATTATTAAAATTTACGGCGCCCAACAATTTAACCTTTATCAGTCACCGAACGTGTGACGAATTTTCAGCATTTTACAAATATTCTGGTGTCCCAAGTAGATATAATACAACTTCGAGAAGAGTGTTTGGGTTTTCGGTAACGTATTGTTATCTTTATTTATGTAGATTTCCTTGCCTTTGCTTATCTTTGTTTGTCGTCCTCATACCTGTTTCCTTATTCGATCCCTACATAGGTAGAGGTATTTTGAAGCAGCTTAGGGCGAACCGGAGTTCACGAACCTAGACGAACGAGTCCTGGGAGCAACTGCGACCGCCGTAGCTAGTCGGAGCAATCCTGAAGGACGCTATCCTGTGGGACGCAATCCTTGGCATACTTCGTGGAAAGCTGGACCTATTTATGTGAGTACCTTATTGTCTATACTGCATTTGTAATGTTTATTATATTTATTGCGTAATTGCTCAATTAAATTTGCTTATTGCATGACGTCATTGACAGATGGGCGCGCTAAAATCTGTAACCAAGATAAAGGTTACCAACTGCCGGTGCGTTACGTAATCTCGCACTTGCGGGATTGTAACTGTAACTTTTAAATGTAAGAACTGTTTCTATTTCCTTAGTATCAGAAATTTTCCCGATATCTTTCAGCAATTCGTCTGACTTTCTTTTCAAATCTTTCGTGGATATCTTTATCTTTTAGTTTCTTAAGGTCAAAGTGCCTTTTCCCTTTTTTTTTTCAAACTTTTAAATTTAAGAGTGGCCTTCATAACTACGTTGTTGTGGTCAGTGTCTGTATCTGCTTCTGGGTAGCTTCTACAGTCTTTTACTTGATTTCCTAAACCGTTGTCTAATAACAATGTAATGTATTTGATATCTTCGTATATCCCCTGACATAGTTCACGTGTATCGTCTTCTAGTATAATGTTGAAGTAATGTATTTGTGATGGTTAAATGTTTTTTGTCGCAAAATTCTACCAACCTATTTCCCCTGTCGTTTCTTGTGCCTAAACCAAATAAACCTACTACCACTCCTTCTCTACCTTCATCTACCACTGCATTAAAATCCTTCGTAATTATTAAATTTTCATATCCTTTTACGTATCTTAATATGTCTTCGATATCTTTATAGATCGTTTGTACTACATCACTCAATAAGTCCGTAGGATGATACATAGATGGCGTTGCTATGTAATAATCCATATGATTTGTAGGAAGTACTAACCTTAAAAAGATATCTGTCAAAATTTCATGACAATCCGACGATTAGTTTACAAGTTACAGAGGTTCAAGTGACGATACTTTTGAGTTTTTCAAAAATGAATTCCAAGCAATTTCGCGTGTTGATTTATCATTGCTTTTGATGGGTAAAATACCATCGCAGCCAAAGCATGGTTTGATAAGTGTTATCCGGGCTCTGCTCCATCGAGGCAAACGGTGGAGAAGTGGTTTGCTGATTTTAAACGTGGCCGTACAGACACTGACGATGCTGAACGCTCTGGAAGGCCAATTGAGGTGGTTACACCGGAAAACATCAAAAAAGTCCACCGAATCGTTTTGGAAAACAGAAAAGTGAAATTGCGTGAGATAGCTGACACCTTGAAGATATCAGAAGGCAGTGTGCACACTATTTTGCATGAACATTTGTCCATGAGAAAGCTGTTCTCAAAGTGGGTGCCGCGTTTGCTCACAGTGGACCAAAAACAACAACGTGTCGATGATTCTGAGAGCTGTTTGGAGCTGTTCAACCGGAATAAAAAGGACTTTTTGCGTCGGTATGTGACAATGGATGAAACATGGATCCACCACCACACTCCAGAGTCTAATCGGCAGTCAGGTGAGTGGACTGCAGCCGGAGAACCACGTCCAAAGCGGCCAAAACCGCAAAAGTCGGCTGGTAAGGTTTTGGCGTCTGTATTTTGGGATGCGCACGGAATTTTGTACATCGACTATCTTTAGAAAGGATGAAGAATCAACAGCGAATACTACATGGCATTATTAGTGCGTTTGAAGGAAGAAATTGCCAAAAACGGCCACATGAAGAAGAAAAAATTCTCTTTCACCAAGACAATGCACCGTGTCACAAGTCGATCGCAACGATGGCCAAATTGCACCAATTGGGCTTCGAATTGCTTCCGCACCCACCGTATTCTCCAGATTTGGCCCCAGCGACTACTACCTGTTCGCAGACCTGAAAAAATGCTCGCCGGAAAAAATTTAGCTCGGATGAAGAGGTGATCGCTGAAACTGAAGCTTATTTTGAGGCCAAAGACGAATTGTTTTACAAAAAAGGTATCGAAATGCTAGAACGGCGTTGGACTGATTGTATCACTCTTGAAGGAATGTATGTTGATGAATAAAATCGAATTTCGCCAAAAAAATGTGTTTTTCTTAGTTATCCTACGGACTTATTGAGTGATGTGTTACCTCTTCCTCAATGTGTCTGGAGCTGGGCATGTATACTTGTATTATTTTTGTATATACCGTTTTAGATTCTAATCTAATCGTGAGTACCCTATCGTTCTTTTGTAAGTAGTTTTCTACACAGTGCCCTATCTTTTCCCTATCTTTTTTCGCATAACTATCCCCACACCAGAATTTCCTTCTTCTAATCCTATATGAATTACCCTGAGATCTCCACTCCAAAAATTCCTTGCCTCTGGCCACCGAACTCCGAATGTTTCCGATCCTTTTTCTAAGTTTTCCGAACACATCCGAAGTATTCTGCTTCCAGAAATCCGAATGGGGGACTATTTTACTTCCGACATCTTTTACCTTAGAGGATGCCATTATTTTAAATACAATTTAAGTACGTGTTGTACTTGGGAGGCAATGTGTTGGTTTCCCGTTGTCTTCCACATCGCGGTAGTGTGTCTTAGAATGCCATACCGACCCCTATGGTCTCTGCCAATCTGAGTACCGAAAAAGCCGCTGCCCTCGTTCGGGGACCTGTCAGTCTGGTTCCTCACTAATGCCCTACTAATTTGGTTGAACTTGTAGTTAGATCACTGGAACGCGGAAGCCATTTCATCTGTTCTAGTAATCTACAACTATTTCAAGATGCAGGTCCATTCGGAATGGGTTTGTGGTGTTTTCAGTTTTAAATTATGTCATAATTGTATTTTATTTGCAATAAACCCTTACCTTCAAGTGAATGTGTTACTGTTGATCGTGGCGTGAAAAGATTAATTGACGACGCAAATGTTCAAAAGGGTGATGAACGTACTGATTACTTAAAAGACAAAGACAATTCACGTGCAGTGTCGTAAACGGTACATTCGAAAGAGTTCAATTGCTGCAGTAAAACGGCAATACAAAGAGGAACCGGCTAGTACATCTAGAATAAGTCCTACTCGTGCTAGAGCATGTGTAAGTGAGTCAGATTTTTCTTTCAAAAATTGTTGCTTCCTTTGCGGCGATGAATTGAATGAAGAATATGAAGAAAAAAACGAACACGGGCATTTCGGTGTAGAAATAGTCGAGTTACAATACTTAATTATGAAAGTATCTCAGTCTCGTTCTGATAACGCCGCAAAAATTATCATTGTTTCTATCGGATTTGAACACGATTTAGTTGCTGCTGCAACTAGGTACCATAATGTTTGCTATGTTTCCTTCTAAAAGCCCACCGCTGGAAGTAGCGTCGGTCGTCCTCGACATGAAACATTGAATCTCGCCATGGAAGAAATATTTACATAAATTGAAAATAGTGATGACTGTCAGTTTACATTGGGGAAATTAAAAAATGTTTGTAAAAATGTAAGTGTAGATAACATAACTATTAAATTATGATTGAAGTTGAATTATAGTGATAAAGTAATTATTACTGAAAAGTCGGTACAATTAACATTTGTATGTTTTCTTGACAATCATCATGATATTTTAAATGAAGTTTGGAGTGAAAAAAAAACTGATGGCAAAAAAGAGCTATTCAAGATCCTGGCAGCTGCGGCAAAAATTATTCGGGAAGATATGCAATCGGTAGTCATCGATAATTCTTATTCCCCCCACCAGGTCAACGTTTGAAGATATAAGCAGTCATATTCCGGAATCACTACTTATTTTTGGAACAAATTATTTTAAAAAAATAAACGGCTCAATTTAAAACATTTGAAGTTAATATTATGACTGCTGTTCGCTCTCGGTTTTTCAAGTCTAGACTACAATTGGATCTCGCAGTTTTTTTCATCACCGATTTGCTTCAAAGCGTCTTTTACGAATTTTTTCGTTTTTTTGGTACGTGCGCATCTTATAATAAAACTATGATGTATGTGAGACAGCAATAGTTTTTTATAGTCCACCATTTATATTTTACCACATGAAACGGGCACGATTATTCAGTATATTGCAGTCTGATATGATTCTAAAGTGTTCCCTTAACAATCTAAATAATCAACTATAACTTACGAAAGCCTTTTTAAAGAAAATTTGGTCCCTAAATACAGCTAACGCAATTAACTGAGTTCTTAGTGTATCTTTTACCTTTTATAACGTTATAATAGACTTGATTTTGTTATATCTGCTTCTTTAAACACTACAATAATGAAGTTGTTGATAACATTTTGTAACTAAGCTTATTTACGATGGTTGTTTATAAATTCCGCGATATCAAAAGAATATTTTAATAATTTGGAATAATGTTTTTTCTATACATGTATCGTAGAATATTGCTCTTGTGTAGCGAGTATGATTTTGTTTTGATAGCATATTTTTTAGATATATCGATACTCCAACGCAGCATTTTAAGATCTATTTGGTCTAGACGAGATTTTCCGTCCGAGTTGGTCGCCCAGCATTACATAACTCTAGACGAGACTCGGGGCAAGTTTGTCGTTTTAGCAATTTGTGAATCATTTTTTTAAGAATGATGTTGGAGTTTTTCTTTATTAGTCTAGGTGAAGCTCAAAGGAGGGCTCGTCATCCTAGTAAGTATATGCGTTATAAGATATCTTTCTGTTCTTCAACAATTCTATCAGTAAATCGAGTTTTAATTTTTGCTATTTCTTCATATATTGATTCAAACCACACTAGGTGGCATAAAATTATCTTTAAAACTGCTTAAGCTTTGCGTACATCCAAAATTTTTCACGTTTCATTTCTTTAACGGTTTATCTAATGTTTTTGCCCCTGCTGTGGGTTGGCTAGCTCTATTCAGCCATTTTTTTCTTTTTATACAGCACTTACCGTCTACACGTTTAACTTATTTACCTTAAACTAGGTATCTTTTGCTACTTGTTGACTTTTCCTTGAATTTATTGTTAGTCATATATCGGTTTATTGTCTAGGCCCCCCAGTATAACTCTGTCGCTTCATTTAATTAATCTTGGCACCTTTTCTACACCATATTATTTTGTTTTCAGTATTTATCTTACATCGTTTAATTTTGTGGTGATTGTCGTAACTTTGGTTGTAATAACTCATTGAATTTTATGATTGGTTTTAGCTAATGTTTTGAGTGGATGCTTTTTTCTTTGGGCTCACATAGGAGACGCGGCATATGCCATTGTAAGTAATAGTCCATATGTTACAGGCGGAAAAGCTACTAAGTATATATCTTCCAGTAAAATTATAAAATGGGGGCGGCCTGTAAAACAAAAATTAAAGGGAGGTCACCGGTACTAGCTAGCGGAAGGTCGTGGATCATATAAAAGGTTAAAATTTTGCAGAAAGGGTTAAATTAATCTATAATATACTACAAAAAAATTTGGCACTTATCTTTCAAAATATTGCGGCTTAATGACAATTACCAAAGGCGCCGACAAGTCGAGAATGTCCAAATAATCGTGCAAAGCCTTGAGAGACTTGTCATCCCAATGAGGACAATTGTTCTTTTTAATCAATTTCTAACTTTTTTACTACTTATGCAACTTCCATGATAAAAAAATAATAAAAAAATCTATTGACTTAATCAACGGCAAACAAAACTATTTAATTCACAGAGCAATAAACGTGAACCTCTTACATTCATTGATTTTAATTTAGAAATTTAATTGAATAGGTGAATATGGAGTTATGAAAATTTTGCGTACATAAGTAATTCCCAAACACTGTATATGAAAAAAAAACTTATATTATAAATCTTACACTAAATTAATCCTACGGTTTATGGCCAATACGTCCTAACAAATTGTTGCTCTTGTTGCTTGTAATTTTTAAATAATTGAATGGCACACGAGCCCGGCAGTATCTTGTTGCTAATTTGACTTAACTTGTGCGTCACACGCATACAAGCTTTTTATTATTTAGCTTGTACCACTATAAATCCGCGAACACACGGGCGTAACCCTCGCGAACTGGAAGAGTTTAGTACTTCTTTCCAATTTCACTATCGTGATACTAAGTGCAATTCCATATCTGTGATGCCGGAGAACGCTACCCGCGAACTACGTTTCTTTCTACCTCTTGACCACGGACAGCCCCATTGGAATCTCCCTCTTTTTGCTAAAGCTTTAAGTTATATAGATTAATTCCTACCCTAACCATTATTTACGTCATATTTCTGTTATCCAATGACTTATCAAAACCTCTCCAAAAACAAGATTTTAGAAACCAAATCCAACCTCTTTTGAGATGAGGGTTACGGATGCAATAATTTTTCTAAGGGTTTAAATATTTTGTATCTTCTTGGAATTGTAATTACTTGATTGTATACCTTACCTGTTGGCGACAGTGGTCTGCTATTAACAAAAGACCGGTTAACCCACTTGAGCCTAAATGGATTTTAAATACAATGGATGTTTCCAGACTACTTAAAATTACTTGCAATTTTTGAACAAATCAAATTGGAAAAATAGTTTGACTATTTTCAATGTTTGGTTTTTTATAACCCTTATCAATCAAAGAAATTATTAAGAAAATTAAGCTTTTCAACAGAAAATTGCTTTTCTTTATTTACGTTAAAAGGTACTATATCATTTAATTTTATCAGATTCTTCAATCTATAACCGACATAAGCTTTAAAAGGGTTATTGTATTTGATTTGCAAGGGTAAAGCTTTAAATTATGAAGACCGCCGCTGAAATTTACAATATTTAAGCCTTGAACTATTTCTAAACTTGGTCTTTATTATAAGGAATGAATTTTTAATTAATTAATTAATCTGTTTATTAGTTAACATTACAAAATAATGTTACACATATTCGCAGTTGCCAATAACTAGGAGTTTCTATTCCATGTGTTTTTCTTCTGAATTATTACAGTTGCCCACTTTATCCTATATCATTACTTGTTTCTTCTTCTACTAACTCATCATAACATATAAACATTTTTTTTGTTGTTTTTATTGAACTTCGTGGTGAGGTGCTATCACTTTTTATTGATATCTTATCGAATCCTCAGTTGTTTTAGTATATTGGGACAATGTGCTTGTATTTAACTGCTTATTGTTAGGCATTTTTGTGTGTTTATGGCGTTACCGTTTTTAAAAAATTACCTTGCAATAGTTTGTTTTTGTGTGAAGGTATCTGTGGTAATACTTTTAAGTGGTTGTGTCTGATTTTCTTATCGTAGTGGATGCACTCGTTAGAGTCTAGAAATTTTGTTTTAACCTATATCTTATCTTACCTATGTAACGGCTTTAAGGAGCCACTCCATCTTATATCTTTGGGATGGATGACGAAATGGCTTGGTGAGCTGGGGAATTCTACGCTATATCTTTGATGTATGTAGTCGTAGCGAGCCTTAGCGTGCTAAGACGTTTTGGAGCCATCTCTTGTTATCTGGTTTTATCTTAATATCGTTATCTTACCTATTATCTTTCATAATAACTTGAGATTTTGCTTTATCTTTTTTATCTTTCTAACATTTGGTATTTACGATTAGACGTCGGAATTATTTTTTGAATATTGAGTGAAGAAGCTAACCTGATGATAGCCATGTAATTTGTTAGGTTAGTAATGTAAGGAATTAGTAAGATGGTACTGTTAGTAAATTTGTTAATTTACAACTATGTCATGAACAAGTTTTGATGTGTATTGTTTATTAAACCAGAGTACCAGTACATAAAATTTGCTAAAGTGCAGAGTAACTTGTTCTTTTGAACATTTTGAAATTTAGGCATTTTCTTGCCAAAGAAAAAACAGTTGAGATGCAATGCTTATGTGCGTCTGCACTTAAAAACTGTAATGTTAGCTTTAATTATAGTATTTAGGTTAGGCGACTTGTCGCATTTGTTTTAGTTTAAGTAGTGTTTCGTGTTCTTCAACAAATTTGTGCTGTCGATTATAACTGAGCCACATCAAAGACTCGCGTGTACACTTACAGATGTAGTTCACAAACAATGGGGATACACATTCCGTTTCCTGGTAAGTCGTAAGACGTGTTATCGGTTGAAAAAACCAGGTGGCGCCTAAAATAAACATTTTCTAGAATTTAAGTTAGGGTATATGTAGGTTAGTTAGGATTTAGATTTTAAGCTTTTACTGTGCTAACAGTCATTTGCTTTTTTTAATTTTTTTTCTTTTATGGCTTTGTCGCGATTGTTACATACCAAAAATCGGCTATGTAAACATTTCTGTTTTTAGTTTAGTTTGCGAGTGAATTCGCGTCTAATATTTTTAAAAAATAGATTCGTGCGTGTATTTCCGTCACTTTAGACAGTTGTGTCGGCGCCAGAGATTGCGCAGACGCGGAGTGCGGAAGTAAGTGGCGGTTTCCGTCACGACAGGGACTAGTCAACGAGACGTCGAACAGTGTGGTTATCTGTGGTGTGCCTTTGTCTTTCTTTCAGATGATGTAGGTTTCCTCTGTCGTACCTATTATCGTTTCTCTTTACCTGGTTGATCCTTTATCGTACCGCTACACAAAGAAGAGGAAGACAAACTAATTTGGTATCAACGAGGGCGAAGCCCTACCCACGCCCAACAACGAGATCAATGGAAAGGATAACCGCAAGGTCGTGAAGAGCTCCACATTTTACGTGAGTACATTTTATCTTTTTCTTTGTATGTGATACAAACTTGAGACGCAAGAATGACGTAATACCTTGTTGCGCAATATTATGCTCGTGTTTATTATGTTGCTAACTGTCGTAGTGGCTCTTATCAATTACGCGCGGGACTTTAACAGTATACCTTAGACTAGAACAGAGTAGAGTATAACAAACCTCGTGACAAGGACAAATGAACACAGCAGACCCACACAATCAGCTTTTGGCCACCACAAATTCGACTAAAATAAAGACAAAATTCTACATCACATCACCTTAAAAAATCTCGCAAGACTTGACCTAACAGAATTAGAAATCAGCAACCACAAATAAAACAACACAAACTATGTAACACCCAAAACCTAAATTCAAAAAACTATTACCCATATTGCTACGTACCTAGACGTAGCCGGAAGGAAAGTAAATACCAGGATAATTATCACACGCGGAGAGTTGACGGATTCACCTACATACCAAAAAAACAAAAAAAAATAAAGCACGTCGCCCACGATTATCTATTAACAAATAAAAATAATGAAGGATTCTGTACAAACAAGCGAAAGAAATATCGTAAATTCAAAGTTACTATTTTACAGCAAACAATTATATTGTATGGCCAATTTAGGAATCTAGATACGAAGTGCGCATCTCGTATTTTACACAAAATAAAATTAATCAGTAGTAAATTAAATGTGAAAGCTTCTGTCAAGCGTTTTTAAAATTTCACCTTATAATTTTTGTAAAATAACTAATTAGTAGGAAAAAATTAACGTGTGGGAGCTTTTGTCAGACATCTTTTAAATCGTGTATAGTACCGTTTGTAAAATAAACCAATCAGTATAAAAAAATAAGCGTGTGTCTGTCCAACATTTTTAACAATGCTACATCACACCTGTAAAGCGATAATATCGATTAGAAACAATGAACAATAGTTCTACAATGTCATGTTTCTTATCACGTAACTACACCAAACGCTGATACGGAATATGTCATAAACACACACAAAAGAAAACGAGTTGCATACCTGTAGGTGTCCGGATACTTAGCTTGCAAGCCGTCAGAGGTGAGTGAACACAGAAACGTCACGGTCGTCAGGATTTTTTTACCTTGTTACCATAACTGCAGCGGTCCACAGACACAAGCAGTTGGTCTACATAAAGAAAGAACCCATTTGGCCTCCAGCTAAAAAACGAATACACGCAAGACGCCTCTTACTTGTCCAACAATAAAACGTGCATCGGTGTAGAAAATATTTCAACGCACAAGCTGCAGAATCAAATAAAAATTGGTTCAAATAACACGAATTCGAACTGCAAATCCTTGTGTTATCAAAATCGCGATTAAAACTAGAAAGCACGGTTTTATCGGATATAGTAGGATCTAATATTTGGACAAGTCTATAAATGGGAAACACAAGCGAAGTAATTATACGCGGTCGTAATTTATACCTAAAACAGAATATCAACTATTTAATTGTAGCATAAACTTGTCGTTTCAAAGCAACTAGGTTTAAGTTGAGGAATTATTAGAGAGCGTATTTATGATTAATTATGTTAAAGGTTTTAACAGTAGCAACGGAATTTATTTGAGCGGGTATTGAATTAACCAGGGAAATTTTAAAAGCAAAATTGGAAAGTAACAATATTCAAACGACTATAACCACACTCTAAATCCATAAAAAAAAGTTGATCTATGATATCCATGGCTTCGAATAACTTTATCCAAAATATCATTGTCATAATCATATGTCATTTCATAAGTATAAGGTATTTTTTAAAAACATTTTATTACATTAATTAACTTAATTTGTAGCTCCACACAGATGATGATTTATTATTAAATCGAAAGGGTTCTGTTTATTTACTAAATACTCAAAATTGAACGTATACACAAAATACTAACAATCAATTTTACTACTCTATGTACAACATCCGCACGGTGATGATTGCGTGTCATTTGATTTTGCAGCTCTAGCCTGCTGCTTCGTTTATAATAACGGAAGGTGAATCTATTTTTTTTATGATCTGTGCGTCTAACTACTTTATTTTCAAGGTCAATAAAGTTTTGTGTGACGGTCATCTTGTTCTTACATTTTTAAATTGATACCAAAAACGGCATCATTTGTTTACGTACGCAACACATTTTTTATGACTGTAGTTTATGATTAGTGTGGTTGTAGGGTGTGTCAGTCCAATTCCGTGGTTTAATAGTTTGTTTCTAAACTCGTGTGAATGTGTACAAATAAGCATTCCTATGTCCAGTGATTTACCGAGATCTATCTGTAATTTTTAAATTTAATACGAAGTGCAAAGTCCCGATAATTATTAACAATTGTATTTAATAAACTGGATATTTTACTGTTTTAATTCTGTATCTTTATTTAATATTACATTGAAACAACCACGTTATTAATATAAACTACCTATGCTTTTATAAATTTTTACAGGGTATTTTCGAACTAAAAGTTCTTTTAACTAACAAAAATTAAAAATTCTTTTTACTACTTAACGTTGATTCATGTAACGCGCTAGCGTTACAATTTCTAACAGCGCATGCGTTATTATTTTTTTAGGGAACCTGAAACTCAAATTATAGACTACGTGACTCAACAATACAAACTATTTCCTCACATTGCAGCTTGCCTAGCGTTCACCTATTGTGCTTCATGGCTTGAGCAAATGCTGAAACAGGTCAACTCCCAAATAGAAACTGGTGCACTAGTTCAACTTGCAGAGGTAAGAATTGTCATTGCTGAATATTATAACAAATTAAAATATTGTTACAGCTTCATGCATTATCGTCGTGTTTCAAAGCTGTAACAACATCGGAAGCGTCAGTCGCAGTGGAAACCTGTCGCTTTGCATGTGGTGGTCATGGATATATGATATGTTCAGGTTTTCCTACTTTACATGCTATAGTAACGCCAATGCTTACATTTGAAGGTGAAAACACTATACTATTATTGCAAACGGCGCGTTTTTTAATGAAACAATGGACAGCAGCATCAGAAGGTGGATCATCAACGTTAGCACATTACTTCAATATAGTGAAAGGTGTCAAAAATAAACCGTTTAGAAAATCAATCGATTGGATTGTATGGACTTTGGAACAAATTGTCGCCAGGTATATTTTAAATAATCTTGTTAAGATAAGATAACAAATTTTATTGAATTCCATCATGGCAATTTCTTGACTAAACTTGTTACATGCTGAATTGACGTCAAGTTTCTGAATTAGTTTTACGCTACTGGGAACGGAACGCTGTAATAGTGAATTAGTGTACCGGGTAGCTTTCAGTGGTGTGGGGTGGGTTTCATGAAAACAAATAAGTACTTTGGAGGGTGTGGGAATAAATCAATTAATTTTGAGGCTATACTTTGGCCTTTGCTTCTTCCTAACCTGTACTAGACTTGCTTCTTCTGGAGGGTATTGTACGTCTGTTGTTAATATTGCGGTGGGTGGTTTGTTTCTTGTTCCGATGCAGTTTTTCGCCTTTGTCGACCTTCAATGTGATTTTCCAATGTTGCACCCGAGGGTACTACATTGTGCCTTTGTAGACCCTACGTGTGATTTTTCCAATGCTTCACCCGAAGGTACTACAGTGGCCAGGAAGCAAGTTTTTCTTACCTGGAAAATTTGGAATTTTGCCGAACCCTTGCTGTTCCAAGCAAGGTAGGGATATTTAACGTGCGTGACAACACTCACACACGGGACCTCCATTTTACCTCTCATCCGAACGAGGGTTTATTTTTGTGAAAAATGCTCGCCTAACATTTTTCAAGCGGACCGTGTCGGGATTCGAACCCGGAACCTTGGGCGTAGTAGTCACACACATACCACAACGCCACGTAGCCGTCGTCTTTGTAGGCCACAGGTTAGGGATTTATTTTCTAGGATTTGCTGTAAGAATCGATTTAATGGTAGGTAAAAGTTTGTAACGAAATAAGTTAGAGGAGAGAAGTGGCCTGGGTCTATTGTGATTTTGGAATTGTTTCGGAGGAGGGTTAAGTTAGGACAATAATGAAGTAGATGATCAGGAGTTTCAAGTACTTTTTGGGGATTACAGAACAAGACAGAATAGAGAGAGGATTAGATTAAAAGAGAGTAGTTATATCGGAATTTGCCGTGGTCAATAAGGAATTGGATAATTGTTCTGGTGGAATGTCTTACTTGCGTAGGGATATTAATGATATTAGGAAAGATGTGATAGATACATATACCGTTATCGGAGTGGGACCAAGATGCTTGCAATTCGTGGATTAGGAAGTTGTAGATGCGGGATTTTATTTTGGTGGTAGCGATGATGTTGTAAATGGCAGGAGAGTATTTCAGTATTAGTTGGATAGGTCGATGGAATTTTAGGTTGCAAATCTTTAAGACAGAGTTTAGTTGCCATTCTAAAGGTGGAACGTTTAGTAATGTGTGGAGGGTCACAGTGGAAGTAGCACGAAATGCTCGAAAGAAGTATAGGAGGTACGAACGGATTATCAAGTTGAGAATTTTTTTAGTATGGGTGGCTATAAGCGGGTACCAGGGCATAGAGGTTGATGGGGAAGGTGATGATGTTGAAGATGAGTTTTCTTGTGGATTGGGTTAGTTAAATTGATTTTGGTAAATAGTGTTGGATGTTAAAAAAGATCATTTTGTGGATTCCCAGGTATAAGACAGGGTGTGAAAAGGTATGCGATGTTCCTAGGATGTGGACTTCTGCACTGCGACTAGAGTGTAAGAAACCTTTTAGAAATAACATTTTTGCTTTGGAGAGAGAGAGAAAGATAGGTTGTTCATTTAGAAGTTACCAGGATTCGACTTGTGTGATTGGAGTATTGATGGTGGATTCTAGTTCGAGACGGAAGTTACCATGTATAAGAAATGTAACATCGTCAACGCCAGCAAGAATATCTGTGTTTGAAATGTTTAGCTCAAGGTGGTATTCATACATAGATTCCATATGCTAAGTCACAGAATTGAACCTTGAGGACAACCTTGGGACTGGAGTGCAGTATGAGAGAAATAATTGATAAAAGCCCTAGCAGCGGGCACCAAGCTAGAAGCACGGCTAGCTGGGATGTCTGCTGCAAGCAGGCTCGTATGGCCCGCCTCGATTCCAGAGATCGATCTATGGAAAAGGCGGGGCAAGAAGGACGAGCTTGCGAGATAGACCGCTCAAGGTTCTTAAAGCAAGTCGGTCGCGGCGCTCACCGGCGATAAAATTGCCAATGCTTGGCTTCGCAACCCCAACTCAACGCTTCTGAAGCCAAGCAGACAAATCACGGCGCTCAAAATGAGAACCAATTCATGTGCCGACAAGGTGGCCATGAATAGAGCGGTCCCCCAGGCGGACCTCAACTGTCGCAGGTGTGGTTTTCAGTTGGAGACCCTGGGACAGTGCACACATACCAAAAACAAGAGGATCCGCCTCCACAACGAGATTTGCGACCTCGTTGTAGGTGAATTACAAAAGCAGCAGCCAGCGGTATCGGTGACGCGGGAACCTACGTTAAGACTACCCTCGAGCGGGAATCTCAAACCCGATCTGGTGATACAGAACCAGAGAGGGGTCTTCGTGGTCGACGTAACGGTCCGCCACGAAGACAGCGATTACCTAGCTCAAGGACGCTATTCTAAGATTGATGAATATAGCCAACTGGTACCGCCCATCCTAGTGGACTTAGGAGTAGCCACGGGAGAAGTCCTGCCACTTGGTGGGAACGAGAGGAGCGATGCCCAAGGATACGGTTAAAGCCCTGGCTCAACTGGGCATCACCGAGAAAAAGACGCTATTAACGATGTCGTTGATAGCACATCGTAGATCCATAGAGCTGTATCATGAGTTCATGGACTACGATGCTCCTCTTTGGCGAAGGGGTCCAGGGCGCGAATATCGGCTACCGCCCTAACCCCTAAAACTTCAGACACTAGCTCTCCAACATTTATGTATTTTAATTGTGCCATCATGTTATTTATTATTAGGTTAGGGTTTTATTTATTTATATGTGGGAGCACCACTGTCCCTTTTTGGCGTGGTGTTATCCGGTGTGACGTCCTGGAGCGTCATTGACCCTTATTGGCATGACGTTATTCATTTTAACTGTGCAGTTTCTTCCCCGTGGATACCCTAACCCCTATTGGCGGGTACCACGGGACTGTGATATCTAACTGTGATATTAGTTTTAAGTTTTTAGCCAGTTTAACTGGAATGTTATAGATGCGAGTCTTAAGGCGCCCACTGGGGCTGTTACGGCGGCGAGCGGGGACATGAGGCTCCCGGTGGCAACCTCCACGCGGTCTTTGCTGGTAACCCACGCTTACCACGTCGGGCCAATAGCCATTCCCTTCGGGGTCCCGTTCAGTGCTGATTTCTTCCAAGTCCAAGTCGCACATCACTCTGTTCCTGGTTTCATGTCTAAAGTGTTAGTAGTTGGGTTATGAGCTAGGCAAACATGAGGATACGGCGAAGGCAGCCGATCCTCGACAAAAAGGCAGACGTACAGGTCACGAAGCAACATTTCCCGTAAGTTCAACTTACAGAAGTTGTAGTATATAGCTCTTCGATCAGATAAATATGATTTTATAATGGAGAAGATATTAGACGGGAAGTTCAGAATTTTCAGTTAATTAAGGATATTGAGCCACCACGAGAAATCAAAAGCTGAACGGAAATCGAGGAAAATTGCTAAGACATATTTGTGACTTTAGTGATGAGTAAGTGGATTGTTTTTCCTGCGTTGTGTGTAGGTCGGAAGCCATGTTGGTTGGTGGATATCAAGGAGTTTGTTTTAATGTGTGATTGGATTTTCTGTAGGATTACCTATTGTAAGAGTTTGCCAATGGTAGGAAGTAGGTTTATCGGTCTGTAAGAGGTAGGGTCTGCATGGGGTTAAAAGGGTTTTAGGATTAAGGTTACATTCGCTCGTTTTAGTATATTAGGTAAGGAACCTTTTATGAAACAGATGCTGAATAGGGCGTGAGTGGGTTGTCGGATTACGGGCCAGGCTTTTTGGATAATTACGTTGGAGATGTGATCTGGACCAGGAGATTTGTGTGGATTTAATTTAGAGACTATTGAAACTAGGGGGTTTATATCAAGGGAGTTGTCGTGGGGTCTGTTGGAAGGGGTTACCCAGTTGTCGATTATTTGTTGATGGTAATAGGTCGAAACATCGTGTAGTTAGAAGGATAGCTGTGTTTAGGAGTGGATATATTGTGTTTTACATGTTAGGGTTTTGTAACGAGGTAGGGGCTGTTAGGATGTGATTTGTAGGAAATCTTACTAACCTGCGGTAAGTTGTCCGTGGGTTTGACTTTAGGTGGTTGATGATCTCTTGAAAATAGTTCTTCATTGCTTTGTATACTTCTTTTTTGTACTGCAACCTTTAATGCCTGTATTCCAGTACCTTGGGGTTTAGACGTTGTTCGTCAGCTCTGGGATGTTTTCTGATACATTATATTTTGTGACATAGGTTGTTTAGCGGTCTTCTGTGTTCTGTTAACGACGAGTTCCACCAGGGTGTAGTCTGTGTAACGTATTGTCTTGTCGTGATTGTGTTGAATGCGGCTTTAAGGATGGATTGAATAGTGAAACTTTCTAAGGGGGTTAGGATTTTAATCATTTGTTTGGAGTGGTTGAAGTTTGGGATTTGCAAAAAATTGACTCGTTGACTCACAAGTATCAAGCAGGATATTTGACAAACCCTATGTGTCCGTGGTGCAAATGGAATCAAATGCATGGCACATAATTATTTCTTGTATCAATGCTGATGAGATATAGAAATTTCTTATACCGGTCTTAAAAAATGTAATGCATAGAAAACACATTTTTGCAAGAGAGTAGCTCGGAGGTTTCTCAAATGAATCCAAAGGTGCGAAACTAACAAACTATTAAATAACTACCGCGAAGAGCACAATTTATTAGTGTATTATTGAAAAGCACAGATAACCCAACACACATTTGTTATACAAGGAACATTTGGTACCTGAAGTAAAACTAAGAATTTCTGAGAAGTTGGTATTTGCATGGCATATTAGCAACAATACCATTCAAAAATTTATGGACATTTGATGTATAGGAACAGTACTCTGCTCGATTGCAAATTCTATAGTTAGATATACTCCACTTTTGAATTAATCTTTTTATTCATCACTTTAAAAAATGGTACGTTAATCAAATATTTTTAATTAGTAACAATTGTAGTAGCATAGATAGAGTTTAATTGTTTTCATAAATAATATAATAATAATAATAACACACGCATGCACGCACGCACGCGAGCACGCACGCACGCACGCACACACGTACACACGCACACACTCACACACACACACAAACCCACGCACACACCCACACATGCACGCGCGCGCACACACGCACGCACGCACGCACCAGAACACAAACACACACACAATATGGATTGGTTTGTGAAAAAAGACACTCCACTTAACTATAAATGGTCGTCAACTCAGATAACGATATTGAGCATTTCGTTATCAGAAAATATACTGTAGCATTGTCAAACAGCCATGGAAAAGATCTTATTAAAAACAGACACGTCGCTAACGTTTTACAAACAAAAATATCCCGGCCAGTCTATCAAGGGTCGCAAAACAATAGTCAACAAGTTTGTCGCCTTCAAACTTTGGCATTTCTTGCAAATTGCCTTTAAGCACTGAAAATTTAAACCATATTCAAAAGCAACTCATACAATTTTTGTGGTCCGGAAAGCACTGGACAAACTCAAAACATCTTCATTTACCAGTTGTTCAAGGCGGAATTGGATTGATACACTTAATCACTATGCGAAACTATCTTTGGGTCTTTCTTGGTTGTCGATTAATTAATAGCGATCACAATCAAAAATGGGCAGTTAATGAAATTTCTAATCACAGAAAGCAGTACCCCGGAAACTTCCTGGCCTTGACTCATATGTTCCAAAACGCATTCACAAAACTATAGTAAAAGAACAAACGTTTTTCTCTCAGATTTGATAGTGGTGTGGGATGAGATACAGCCATCTATTTCAAACATTCCTAGATCCTTTGAATATATTAAAGTTATACCTACAATAGACTGTAGATTATTGCGTCTAGAATGCAAGCCATCGCTATTTAGTAAAAGGTGGGCTGAACACGGATTTAAAGCCCTAACGAGCTTTATTCGAGGAACTAACTGTATGAACACAAAACAAGTACTGCAAGCAATCACTACAGAAACAACCATTGTTTAGAATGACTTGGTAGTGCATTATAACAGAATTCGAGCCCTTTTTAAGTTGCATTACCGCAACCTTTGGACATCACATCCGCCCACTCAAGGTTTAGGCATAACTGTAAAATCAAGCGACGTTAGAATAATCGAAATTCAAAAACATAACAGGAGTTAGTAGAAGGAATATAGCAATACTGGCGCCACATTTCCACCCGAATCCCACATTTCCACACACATTTACATGTAAATTCCCATAAGGTGGAAATGTGGTGGTGGAACCGCATTTCCACACATTTACATGTAAATTCCCATACGGTGGAAATGTGGTGGTGGAACCGCATTTCCACACATTTACATGTAAATTCCCATACGGTGAAAATGTGGTGGTGGAACCGCATTTCCACACATTTACATGTAAATTCCCATAAGGCGGAAATGTGGAGAAATCCCACATTTCCACACACATTTACATGTATATTCCCATAAGGCGGAAATGAGGAGGTGGAGGTGATAGTTTAGTGGAAACGAGGAGAATCCCTCATTTCCACACACATTTACATGTAAATTTCCATAAGGCGGAAATGAGGAGAATCCCTCATTTCTACACGCACATTTACATGTAAATTCCCATAAGGCGGGAATGAGGAGAATCCCTCATTTCCACACTCATCTGGACCAAATAGTTTTCTTCGACTATATGTAAATCCCATAAGGAGGGAAATGCGGAGATGAACTCCACATTTCCACATAAAATCCACATTTGCTCCCACATCCAAACCAAATAGTTTTCTTTGAGTAGCCATTGCATCTTTCGAGATAACCCTATCTTGTTTGGTATCAATTAATATTAGATTTTTCTCAGCTACCCAAATCTCTAGGAATTTCTTAGATTGCATCATTCCCCAGAGAGCTACCCCAATTTTAATATCTTTTGCCGATAGCGACTTTATGATCGTCCTTATAAATTTTTTAGCCATGTGACACATCTTGTTAGTCTAGAATTTTACGCAGAATCCGAATCTGCAAACAGATTTAATATCCGACCACGCCCTGCAAAGTTACACTTTAAAGCTCCCAAATCTCATTAAAGTTTTTGTTCATTTATGACATATGCTTTAACCAACTATTTCCTTAGAAATCTAAAACTGTAGGGATTTTAGAAATGAGTTCTTTATAAGTCATAAGTGTTTAATATTTAAAACCATTTTCAAACAGTAATGTTTGTTTTTAGAATATTCAAAACCGCGGCTTTTTAAAATTTTTCTGGTTTTAACATTGTTAATTACTACGTCACAAATTACGCTCAATGCTAAATAGTTGGAAAATACATTCGTTTTACGCACTAATTGCTTTACAATTATGTGACGTAAAGTTAAAGCTATGTAAACCTTTCTTTTTTATTAATTAGTGGCTATATGATTTGAGAAATACAATAGATGTGCTCAATGCCATCCATTAGAATCATCGCATTATTGCTGGAGGGTTTATTAATCATACAATGAGCGCTCTAGTAAGGTCGTCCTTATAAATTTTTTAACCATGTGACACATCTTGTTAGTCTAGAATTTTACGCAGAATTCGAATCTGCAAACAGATTTGCAATAGGATCAGCCTTTACAAAGTTACACTTTTAAAGTCCTGAACCTCTAAATTTTGCACTTTGCTCTATAATATAACAAATAGCTTTCTTCGACTAGCCATTGCATCTTTCGAGATAAACCTATCTTGTTTGGTATCAATTATTATTAGATTTTTCTCAGCTACCCGAATCTCTAGGAATTTCTTAGATTGCATCATCCCCCAGAGAGCTACCCTAATTTTAAGATTTTTTGCCGATAGCGATTTTATGGTCGTCCTTATAAATTTTTTAACCATGCAATACATCTATTGAAGACCGCCATATAAAACAAAACCAGCTTCTATTATATGGTGGTGAGAATTGGGTGGAAATTCGTCTAACCTATAGGTTGTCTTACCAACTAGTTGGTTGATATTTAATTGTGGTACTCGCAATCTACAATGTTCCAAAAGCTACACTCTATACGAAACTCAGATCAAACGAAAATCGTGTACAAAATTTGGAAATGTATACTACACATTTGTCAATTAAAAGGAGGAAAAAGTGACTTTTGTGTGTGTATTAGTTTTAATGAATAAAAATATATTTCTATGTGTAGTGTACTTGTTGAGTATTTGAATTGAAATATAAATATTGTTTCAAACGTTTTGGTTTTATTTATATAAAATGGTATTGTTAGGATACAATAAAAATACAATACTTCCATTACTCGAAAGCAGTAGCAGAATCTTGGTTTATGTAATATCATCGAAGTTGAACAAAAAAATTTTAAACTAAAAGGTATGTTTTAAACACGCAGTTGTACTCATTGCTATTAAAATTAAATTTCAGTTGCGTGGACATTTGAAAAATTAAACAATACTTTGGATATGTACCGATTGTACCCGATTTGTGTGCACGCACGAAACAACCGGTATGGAATGTATTCTATAAACTTGCGCACGTGCAGGGTGCGCATGGGCAGGGTTGCGCACGCGCAAAGGTGCGCATGGGCATGGGTGCGCATGGACATGGGTACGCATGCGCAGGGGTGCGCATGGACAGGGGTGCGCACGGGCACATTATGAGTTAGAGGCCTTGGTATAAAATTTCCAGTTTTATGTTAAAATTTTTTCCAAGTCTGAACTACTAAAAATTTTACCAAGTCCCAAAATATTCAAAATCTAAAGTAGTTACAAAAATGCCGAATGTATTCGCTCTGTTGTTCCAGACACCTCAACTTCATTCACTAATAATGTTCATGACCATACCCCTAATAGCTTCGCATACTACATTAAATGCAGTTATGATGACAGGACATATGTTGGCCACCGCCATATCGCTTACATTCTCTTGATTAGGAACAGTTTTGCTATCCGATCTAGATCGGATTAAATCCGACCTAGGTCGGAGAGAAACACTCTCACCCTATGGGGAAATTTCACCCTATGGGGCAATTTCACCCTATTCTGATGGAGGTAAATTCAAAGAACTTTGCCATTAATACACCCTCACAACCAGACCTAGATCCGATTATGCACATAAAGAAATAGTTTAATTTTATTGCAATATCACAAAAGTTATACGCAACAACCAATTTTAAATTGATTGATAGCTTAGGACAGCGCCGTGGCGCTGACCTAAGCTATCATTTTTTCCTTTTATCTAACCTAAGTCCACACTTGGTTTTAATGAGAAAACTCATTAAAAAGCAATTAGTGCTAATGAGTTTTTAATGAGTTTTTGTTCACGCGCGGGGGGTCTTATAAATTTATACATCGACTTACCTCCGCGGTGTTTTGTTATTCTAAGCTGCAGTTCCTCTTCCTTCAACCAAGTGGACTGTATGCAAATTGAGTCTATGTTACGTTACACTCGCACTGTGTTTTTTAGGGGTTTAACAACTAAAGTCTGCGGCACTTGACTAACTTACGGTACCGAACGAAGAAACCCACGACCGTTTTGCTTCAATATCCATAAGAAAGTGTTTGTTCACTACTCTGTCCACCTTATTCACACATGCACAAGGAATTTTTATGGCAGGATATAAGGGAACAAGGGATGACAGTTTTACTATTAGATTTACGACTACAAATTTAAGGTAACTTAAAATTAACCACGCAACGTGCGACAAAGAGACCGAACAATGAGAAAACTCATTAAAAAGCAATTAGTGCTAATGAGTTTTTAATGAGAAAACTCATTAAAAAGCAATTAGTGCACGCACGAAACAACCGGTATGGAATGTATTCTATGAACTTGCGCACGTGCAAGGTGTGCATGGATAGGGGTGCGCACGCGCAAGGGTGCGCATGGACATGAGTGCGCATGCGCAGGGGTGCGCATGGGCAGGGGTGCGCACGGACACATTACGAGTTAGAGGCCTTGGTGTAAAATTTCCAGTTTTATGTTAAAATTTTTCTAAGTCTGAACTACTAAAAATTTTACCAAGTCCCAAAATATTCAAAATCTAAAGTAGTTACAAAAATATCGAATGTATTCGCTCTGTTGTTCCAGACACCTCATCTTCATTCACTAATAATGTGCATGACCATACCCTTAATAGCTTCGCAAACTATTTTAAATGCAGTTATGATGACAGGACATATGTTAGACACCGCCATATCGCTTACATTCTCTTGATTAGGAACAGTTTTGCTATCCGATCTAGGTCGGATTAAAATCCGATCTAGGTCGGATTTAATCCGACCTAGGTCGGAGGGAGACACTCTCACCCTATGGGGCAATTCTGACAGAGGTAAATTCAAGGAACTTTGCCATTAATACACCCTCACAACCAGACCTAGATCCGATTATGCACATAAAGAAATAGTTTAATATTATTGCAATATCACAAAAGTTATACGCAACAACCAATTTAAAAAAAATTGTCTTTGAAACTTAAAATGGATGTCTTGACTAAGTTTTATCATTACAGTGGTACCATATCTGATTGAACCGAAAAACAGTGGAATTAAGTTGATAGCACTAATTGCTTTTTAATGAGTTTTCTCATAAAACCAAGTGTGGACTTAGGTTAGATAAAGGAAAAATGATAGCTTAAGTCAGCGCCGCGGCGCTGACCCAAGCTATCAATTTTTCGTTTTATCTAACCTAAGTCCACACTTGGTTTTAATGAGAAAACTTATTAAAAAGCAATTAGTGCTATCAACTTAATTCCACTGTTTCTCGGTTCAACCAGATATGGTACCACTCTCATGATAGAACTTAGTCATGACATCTATTTTAAGTTTCAAAGACAATTTATTTAAAATTGGTTGTTGCGTATAACATATTTATATTTCAATTCAAATACTTAACAAGTACACTACACATAGAAATATATTTTATTCATTAAAACTAATACACACACACACACAAAAGTCACTTTTTCCTCCTTTTAATTGACAAATGTGTAGTATACATTTCCAAATTTTGTTCACGATTTTCGTTTGATCTGAGTTTCGTATAGAGTGTAGCTTTTGGAACATTGTAGATTGCGAGTACCACAATTAAATATCAACCAACTAGTTGGTAAGACAACCTATAGGTTAGACGAATTTCCACCCAATTCTCACCACCATATAATAGAAGCTGGTTTTGTTTTATATGGCGGTCTTCAATAGATGTATTGCATGGTTAAAAAATTTATAAGGACGACCATAAAATCGCTATCGGCAAAAAATCTTAAAATTAGGGTAGCTCTCTGGGGGATGATGCAATCTAAGAAATTCCTAGAGATTCGGGTAGCGAAGAAAAATCTAACATTAATTGATACCAAACAAGATAGGTTTATCTCGAAAGATGCATTGGCTAGTCGAAGAAAGCTATTTGTTATGTTATAGAGCAAAGAGCAAAATTTAGAGGTTCAGGACTTTAAAAGTGTAACTTTGTAAGGGCTGATCCTATTGCAAATCTGTTTGCAGATTCGAATTCTGCGTAAAATTCTAGACTAACAAGATGTGTCACATGGTTAAAAAATTTATAAGGACGACCTTACTAGAGCGCTCATTGTATGATTAATAAACTCTCCAGCAATGATGCGATGATTCTAATGGATGGCATTGAGCATATCTATTGTATTTCTCAAATCATATAGCCACTAATTAATAGAAAAGAAAGGTTTACATAGCTTTCACTTTACGTCACATAATTCTAAAGCAATTAGTGCGTAAAACAAATGTATTTTCCAACTATTCAGCATTGAGCATAATTTGTAACGTAGTAATTAACAATGTTAAAACCAAAAAAATTTTAAAAAGCCGCGGTTTTGAATATTCTAAAAACAGTAACATTACTGTTTGAAAATGGTTTTAAATATTAAACACTTATGGCTTATAAAAAACTCATTTCTAAAATCCCCACAGTTTTAGATTTCTAGGGAAATGGTTGGTTAAAGCATATGCCATAAATGAACAAAAACTTTAATGAGATTTAGGAGCTTTAAAGTGTAACTTTGCAGGGCGTGGTCGGATATTAAATCTGTTTGCAGATTCGGATTCTGCGTAAAATTCTAGACTAACAAGATGTGTCACATGGCTAAAGAATTTATAAGGACGATCATAAAGTCGCTATCGCCAGAAAAATCTTAAAATTGGGGTAGGTCTCTGGGGGATAATGCAATCTAAGAAATTCCTAGAGATTCGGGTAGCTGAGAAAAATCTAATATTAATTGAAACCAAACAAGATAGAGTTATCTCGAAAGATGCAATGGCTACTCGAAGAAAACTATTTGGTTTAGATGTGTAAGCAAATGTAGATTGTGTGTGGAAATGTGGAGTTCATCTCCGCATTTCCCTCCTTATGGGATTTACATATAGTCGAAGAAAACTATTTGGCCCAGATGAGTGTGGAAATGAGGGGTTTTCCTCATTCCCGCCTTATGGGAATTTACATGTAAATGTGTGTGTGGAAATGTGGATTGTGTGTGGAAATGTGGATGCTAAGATTCATCTCCGCATTTCTCTCCTTATGGGATTTACATATAGTCGAAAAAAACTATTTGGTCTAGATGAGTGTGGAAATGAGGGATTCTCCTCATTCCCGCCTTATGGGAATTTACATGTAAATGTGTGTGAAAATGAGGGATTCTCTTCATTTCCACCAAACTATCACCTCCACCTCCTCATTTCCGCCTTATGGGAATATACATGTAAATGTGTGTGGAAATGTTGGATTTCTCCACATTTCCGCCTTATGGGAATTTACATTTAAATGTGTGTGGAAATGTGGGATTCGGGTGGAAATGTGGCGCCAGTATTGCTATATTCCTCCTACTGGAGTTTATTACAAAAGATTTTAACACAAAAATATTACAACAATTTACAACCACTCGACTCCTACTGGTCCAACGAAAAAGTTAATTGGTCGGTATTTTTACAGCGCCTTCAGTTGGTCTAGAAGGGATGATATCATGGAGACTTGCAAAAAATCGATTACCAGACCCCATTTTTTTAACAGCAGTAGGAGAGTTAGATTCGTCGAAATGTCCTTGGTGTTCAGCCGAAGGAAATGCCTGGCACATGATAATGGAACTACGGGCTTAAATTGATATCAAGGCTACTTCTAACCAAGAAAATAACAATAAAAGACCTTTACTGTTGCAATCCAGAAATCTCAGACGCAATTAAGCTGGCAAACTACTTAATAGTTTTAGCAAAAGCAACCATCTATTGGAATACAATTTATTCGATAAAGAAAAATTTAAGATCTGCAACTTTCAAGGTTATATACACAAAGCGTTTAAAATCCTAATAAAGGAACTCATACGAAAACTGAGCTCTGGTCAATTGCAAAGTTTTCATAGTGTGTGGTGCATTAAAAGCATACTCTGTACAGCTAACAACAATGATCTAGTGTTTGAAAATGAACTTAGTGACATCTCTACAACAGCTTTTTAGGCTACTCACCAACTTCAGTTTTGTCTTTGAGCTTTACCATATACATATATTTTTGTATTCTTTTACTATGTATTGTAAATTAATTATTATGTAACTGTTATTTTAGAACTATGTACGCAAAATGAAACGTTTTAATAAATAATAATAAGAACACACACACACACACAATGTATTAGATACTTATACACCTCGGTTGTGGGTTGCAGATTCCAGCTTTTAGACTATATTTTGTGGAGTTCGTTGCTTTACCTAAACCGCAAACAGCAACCAGACCCAGTACGATATTACTTGGGATAGATAATGAAATTAACAAGAAAAGCTGCAACACAATCTATAATGCACTCCCGCATAAATAGCTAATGATATGAGAATCACGTCAAAATGAAAATCGCGATTGACTTTTCCAACTTATAAACTATCACTCTTCTTCGTTCGCTGTCCTAACTAGTAGGAAAGACAACATGTGTCTATCACGAACCGTGGGAATCATTTTTCCTACAAAATTACACGATAATAATTCGCTTTAATTAATTATACAAAATCCTTTAAAATTAATTATTTTCCAAAACTTTTATAAAGCACACTTTGCCGTGTAAACCTTTTCTTTCACTAATTCTCTACTGAATTTGAATACTGTTAAGTTGCATTTCTTTTTGTTTCTAAACATACTCTTAAACAAACTTTTAGAATACTTTTTCTGATTTATTGTATCATTAAGGAAAATTGATGCGACCTGGCAGCACTTGAACGCTAGAACAAAAAGAGGAGTGACACCAGAAGATGCTTGGAATTTAACTTCAATCGAACTTGTGCAAACCTCAACAGTTTATGCTGAAACCTTTATTGTCAAAATTTACAGTAGCATGATGGCAACTGTTTTGACAACCGTATCTCAACCCCTAAAAGAAGTACTACTTCAATTGCTAAATTTGTATGCCGTTCACGTCCTTTTGAAACTGCAGAGCGATTTATTGAGGGTATAACGTACAAAGAACATAAAATTTAATCTTAAATATTTTAGTTCACAGATACTGACAGCGATACAATACAAAACCTCCATGAATGGCTAGAAGAACTCCTAAGTTTTATCCGACCCAATGCTGTCGGTTTAGTTGATAGCTTCGATTTGCATAATGAAGTTTTGTCTTCAGCTCTGGGTGCATTTGATGGAAACGTATACGAGAAGCTGTTTGAAGAATCTTTAAAGAGCCCGCTTAATACTGAAGTTGCAAATAAAAGAACTGGCTTATATGTAAAAGAGATTATGAAATCTAAATACTAAAATGCGGATTGTTGTATTTTAAAAAAATTGAAACAAGTTGCAAACTTAATAAGAAAGCTAAATTTTTATTTGTTTTATATAGTGACAATTTGTTATAATAGTTATGAATATGACGTCATCTATAATTTTGAGTAGTTCAAAAATAATTAATTGTTTAGTAAGTCTAAAGTAGTTGATACCTAGTTTTAACGATCTTACATCAGATAATCTAAGTCAGTCTCAACACAATAAAATATTCTTTTTCAAATTGGTTTAGACATTGTTTAATTATTTTATATAAGTTGTGTGAGAGCATCGTTAGGGTTAAGTTGCCCACAGGATGCTCAATCGTTGGGTTTGCGGATGATACGCTTTAATTGTCAAATCGCGATTGTTCATGGATATGCGCACAAAATCGAACGAGGCGCTCAATAAATTACACGAATGGTCGCAGGTGGTAAAATTAAAATTTAACACGGCGCAGATAGAAGCGCTTTATTTCGGAAAGAAACCAGGACAGCGACCCCCTAGGCTAAAGCTAGGAGGGGAGAAAATACCATTTAAGGAAGCAATTACATACCTCGGGGTAAAGATTGACAATAAGTTAAATTGGAAAGCTCACGTGCAGTACGTTAAAAGCAAAGGCAGCGAAATATCAAACAAAATGATGGCGCGGCGAAAATAAAATGGGGTTTCAGGGGCGAATCGCTGAGGACGATTTATGCCAGAGCAATTGAGCCGGCAATGCTGTATGCAGCATCTCTTGTTACATGCCAAACTGGCCATGTATCATGTTTACGTTTAGATATAATTTGTGAATTAATTGCCGCGTATTTTTGAATTAATACGCTAACTTCCGTCGTCGCTGACAGTCGAGTCTGCGCAGTAGAAATGCGGATGTGCGCGCGTCGAAGAAGCAACATTAAACCATGAGACATGGACTAAGCAACAAATATCTAAGCGCGTAGTAGTTTTTTAAGAAACAGGTATGTAGGTTTCCTGTACCTTGCCTTTATCGTTCCGCTACCTATTTCCTTTTAAACCCTTACGAGATGCAATAGAAGTTGCGTGAAGGATAACAATTTGATGTTCAACATGGCGTAATCACGACAACCCTTAACCACGTGCTGGACCCTGAGATTAAGTTTCGAGATACACATCACGTAAGTAATATGATTTTTACCTAAATTGTGCATGCAAATTGACTTAGAGCGCTTGTATCATCCGGTAAAAACGTGATCTGTAGATGTTATAACAATGGCGTTAAAGCCACGCCTAAGGTAAAAATAGCACGTAAATTATGCCGCGTAAGTGTAACACTCTATGGACGGAAGGTTGTAAAGTACGGGATATGCGTCAACTGACGAGCGTACAACGCATAACCGCGGTAAAAGCGACCAGGTGGTACAGGAGGATACGGAGGCGGTTCTGGTGATCAGTAGGACTCTCCCTATCAAATATGCCGTTAGGAAGATTAGAAATAGGAGATTAATAAATATAGGAAAAGGGCGCGAAATTATCGAAGATATTACTCGTGGTAGTAGGGAAGTGGAAAGAAAAAACGTTGTATCGAAGTTGGGGCACCCGTCCGATATTAGAGGAATCGAGTATGTTGAAGGTGATGGGGACGCGACGGGTATCAGAATTTACACGGACGGTTCACGTATAGATGACGGACAAGCGAGCGCGGCGTTTGTCGTATTTAAGAAGGAAAGGGAGGTGTTTCGGTTTCAAACCAAACTCGCGAACTGAAGCACTATCTTTCAATGTAAATTTGTAGCTATACGAAAGGCTACCGATTACGTAATAAATCACACGGGCAGAGACGAGTATTACATAATCACCGACAGCAAATCGGCATTGACAGCCTTAACAAATATAAACACCTCGACAGACCTTCAAGCGGACGTCTGGAGAATAGCGCGCATGGCGCTCGAGTTTTGACGTTTAAAGTTTTGTTGGGTTAGGTCGCACGATAGTAACATAGGGAATGATAGGGCTGATGAATTAGCTAAAGAAACCGCGAGGCTGACTTTAGGATATCGCACTCGTCGATACCGAGGTCTCTAATTAAAAGAAAGCTGCGCGAAAAATCAATCCGACAATAGGAAGAGAGGTGGATCAACGCTGCCGCGGGCATGTTGACCCACAAATTGATACCGAGCATAGAAGCTAGAGGTAAGATCGATGTGAAGCTCGAGCATAAAAAGGTGCAACTGATAACAGGACACGGCGCACTGAAAGCGTATTTACAAAGATTCAGTTTTACCGATAATGACTGTTGCGAGTGCGGAGTGAGGGCGCAGAAAGCGCAGAGCACGTGCCTTTCGACTGCCCACTCGAGGTGGCAAATCAAGGGTTAGCTGATATGAAACTAGCTATCTCAAGGCTAACCTGGCCAAAGAGCCTAGAGGAAGTCGGGAAAGTGGCTAAGCTGAAGGCGTTCTACACAGCCTTCAACGAATTTTCGGGAAGGGTCACGAGATTGGACGGTGATAACCGTGCGTAAATCTGAAGTTAAGGGGGCGGAGGGAGGACTGGAGAACTAGGATTTGACTTGGCACAATATATGGGCACGATTTTAAACCTGTTTAAAAAAATTAAAAGAAAACAATTAAATTGCAAAAAACAAAAACAAAAATCAACAACCATAAATCTATTATGCACGACAAACCCCTAACACCACTGAAACAATCACTGTCTCTCACATTAAAGGCGCCGAGTATCGGGAATAAATAATAACAAATTAAATCAGAACCTCTAATTAAACTAAATCAGTAAAATAAATAAAGATAATAAAATAGAGTGAAACCGCGCATCTCCCCAGGACCTTTAAAGTGATTGTGATTGTGAACCCCCTATAACGTTTAGTGCATACCCACCAGGACTTTAACAGTGAATATTAACTAGAAGTAAGATATCAATAGACGTAAGAAGACGACCAGATCTTCGGATGCTGGAGAAATTTATATACGAGGTAGGAATAAAATTGTGACGGCTTTACTTACATAAACATTGATTTGTATTAATAAGAAGATTTTGAAATAATTTAACGAGCACGTTTTTGTGTGTAATGGCGCTAGCCACCATAATGCTTATGCGAGTGCAACTGATGATTTGGGTGATGCTTTTGCTAATTTAGATATTTATTTATTTATGTATTTATTTTATGTTTATTTATATTATATTTATATTTATTTTATATTTTTGCCTGCATTATATTGTTTTGTAGATTGATATAATTCGTTTGACGTTCTGTCGCCTATTTTTAGGGCGCAGTATTTATAGGTAAAAAGAATGTAATTATAATATGTTAAGTTAGAAAACGATAGGGAACGTTAGGGACGAATATAGGATTTACTTAGAATTAAATACTTAGACCAGGGAGCAGGAATTTGTAAATTAATAGAGTAGGCAAAATACCTAGATTCACTATTAAAATATTTGGTTAAAACTTAGAAAATTTGAATCCTTTTTTTTAAATTAGCTAGCTAGATTTGGATAATTTTAAGACGACCCTTCAGGTCGCACCGGGAAGCAGAGCTGGCAACTGCTATCCGGTATTACGGATCCCTCCTCTTTGACTTCCGTGTGTGTCTTGTTGATCGGGCACATTCCAAAGTCAACGCTAGGGATACCATCATTTAAACCCTATTTCTAGTTTTAGTTTCAGTTTTACTTAGGATTGATAAACTTGCGGTTAGATTTAATTTGAAGCACGTTTATATTTATGCATTTAAATCCAATGTAGTATTTTCGGGTGGAGCATTGGGGACGTAACCGCAAGTATAGTGGCTCTTATTCAAATTATAAAGTCTTGAAATGGATTTGCTTGTTTAAATTCAAAATTTGAATTTCAGATTTGAAATTAGAGTAAATAAATAAATACAGGGTTGTTTACGGTTCATTTTATAAGTAAACGGGGTATTTTTATTGGGCTAGCGATTTTATTTTTTGTCATAGCTATTATTTGTGACATTTAGCGGTTTATTCTACCTTGACGTTGTTTAAATGTCACGGTGTTCGCGTCATTTTTTTTAGTTTAGTTTCTTATTGGTTTTTGTCGATCTTTTGTCCTTTTTGTCGTCATGGTGGTCCACCGAGACGACGAGTCGTTGCCAAGGAGGAAGAGGGGCGATAGAACAGAGTCAGTTAGGTTGGAGGCTAAGGGTACGATCGGAAAGAGGTTAAAGGCAATGTTGGAGGGCGTAATGTTGAGGACTCTGAAAGAGGTTAAGATGTCGGCGAAAGAGTATGCGACTGCGGTGGTAGGTTCGGGGAATCGTAGTTCCTTGTGGATATTACAATGCTGGAATTGCCATCAACATTGAGACGACAACGCAAGACGTCGACTAGCAGAATTGGAAGCGTTGCTACTAGCGGCCTCGACGAGCTGGATATTTTGATGTTTAGGGGGGGAGAAAGGCGCATACCGTCATCCATACACGTGCGACAATCTTCACCACGATTGTTGTTGACGACAGGAAGATGATTCAGAATGCCGTGGGGAAGTTCTGAGACGTTTTGCATCTACTAATTTGTATGTTCAGGGCGTGCGGCTTTGCATAGTAGATTCTGGTAGAGCAGACGTAGTAACAAGAAATTCAGCAAAGATCAGTGCTATTCCAGCTCAGCAGAGTTCTAGGAGTCAGGAAGCGTCGATGCCGAGCAAGGCATTATACGTTGCAACAGTTGCAGAGACTACGTCGACGTTTGCTGTTCGGGTCGATCCCAAGCCAGGAGGGAAAGAGGACGTCATGTCGATAGTGAAGAAAAGGGTCGGGAGATGTTGTTGTTGAGTGTGCTGGTGTTAAACATGCCAAGAAGTTACAGTCCAAGGTCGAAAGGGACTGCAAGTATTTGGTAGCGAAGATCATCGAGAAGAGGCCTCCAAGGGGGTCGAAATAGAGATGAAGTCAGAATCCAGTTGATCGCGAGCCAGAATCCCTTTTTCGACGATTTGAAGCTAAAAAAAACCGCTTGAGAGAGAAATTTAGGTTCAGTAGAAAAGGCCCTAGGGATCCCTTTGCAAACGTCGTCTTCAAAGTGCCCCCACATTTAGAAGGCGTATACTAGCTGATGCTATATAAACCTCACGTTGCGAAGAGGGTTGGCCCAGTGATACGGTATTGCGAGTACGGTCATAGATCGATGGACTACAGAAAGAAGGTACAGGGAGCGGTAACAGTTTCCAATGCGGGCATGAGTTCAAGAATTGCTGGAAGATAGTCCCCTGTGGGCGCTGGCGCGAAGCTCGATCTGCGCCACGACGCTAGGTCGAGTAGATGCCCCACGATGCTACGACTGAAAAACGCTATCATTCATATCATCAATTATGGATTGTGAAAGTCCATACAAATATTGAAAGACAAAAGAATATTAAATGCGTCCATCTAAATTAAAGAGAATGGTAAAGGGCGACTAGCGGGTTTGTAAAACTGTTCGCTGAAAATAAAATCAACATCGGATTTATACAGGAATCGCACCTGTATAATCATAACATAATGGCTTTTGGAAGGGGGGTTACCGTTTTACAATCAAACAGTGAGCGCCGCAGTTTAATAATAAATTATGGAACATGCGCGGGGATAATTTTAAGTAATTTATCAAACGACTTTTTAACGACGGCCGAAATAAAAACTCGGGCAAACGCTTTTTACGTGATAAACGTGTATTTGCCACTGGCCGACTCGCGACTAAAAAACCCACAGACCGAAGTCTTAATAACTCTATCCGAAGATGTGCTACGAAAAATTGAGAAAAACCAAACGATAATCATGAGGAGGGGGATGTAATGCTAGGTCTCCATAAAGGAGCAATCCAATAGAGGATAGCTGATTTATTAACAGAAGGGGATTTAAGCGTTTTAAACAACAACGATTTGCTGACGTTTGAGGGGCATCATCGATATCACTGCAGTCTCTCACAGGATGTTGGAGGGTGTTTGCAATTGGGAATTGATATCGGAACACGCGTAAACATGCAAACTATTATCTTCCCGTTAGTTTGTAATAAAATAGCAAATTGCTTTCACGCAATTACCATAATTCGAGAATATTACCCATCCAATGCTTGTAGTTGCTTATAATAAATATCATGTTTAAGTGCAGCTACTTTCTTCGTCATTAATTTATCCATCTTGGAACTGGTTGGATGCGTACCTCCATTGATTTCTCTTCTGAGCTAGCCTACACATTTCCCTGAAACTCCTACAGCCTACATCTTTCACTATCTGTGTGCAGTAGTCTAACCTAGGTCTAACTCTTCTTCTCTTTTTTCCTATCTCTGCTTCTAGTATATTCCGCACTATTCCTTCATGCCGTAGTATGTGGCCTATCATCCTATCTCTCCTATTTTTTACCGTTTTCCACATATTTCTTTCTTCCCCTGCCATTTTTAGTACCTCTTCGTTCTTAACTTTGTCTGTCCATGATATCTTCATCATACGTCTGTAGCACCACATTTCAAAGGCTTCTTACCTTTTTCTTGTCCGCTTCTCCCACTGTGCAGGCTTCACAGCCATACAGTGCTGTGCTCCACACCTATGTTTTGAGCAATCTTTTCCTTGTTTCTGTTTGTGGTCTTTGAGCACAGTAGTTGCTTTTTCTTGTTAAATGTAGCACGACCTTGTAATAATCTTTGTTTCATATTTGTGTTTTCCCATCTTGCGTTATTTGGCTTCCTAGGTAACAGAAATCCTTAACCTCTTGTAAGTTCGTGTTACATATTTGTATTCTTGTTTTTGATTTATTTTTCCCTCCTTTGCATACTAGTACTTTAGTTTTACTTTTGTTAATTTTCATACCGTATCTCTCTGTTAGAACCGTTTCCATTTCATTGAGAGCAGATTCTAGCTCTTCCTTGCTAGATACTAATACCGCTATATCATCTGCAAATCTAAGCATATCAATTTTTTGTCCCTGCATAGTAATTCCAAATGTCTTCCTGCATTTGACAGTATTCATTGCCTCCTCAATGTACAAGTTAAAAATTAGTGGGGATAGGGAACATCCCTGTCTTACCCCTTTCCTGATGTTTACTTCTCTACGTTCCTGCTCTAATTCTATTACTCCTGTTTGCTCTTTGTATAAGCTATGTACTATTCGTCTATCCCTATAACTCATTCCAATCTTTTTGAGTATTTCGAACATTTTTTTTCCATTTTACATTGTCGAATGCTTTTTCCAGATCTACAAACCCTATATACATGCTTTCCCCTTTTTCTATTGTTTTCTCCATTATCACCCTCAGAGCTAAGATAGCCTCCCGTGTTCCCCTGTTTCGCCTAAACCCAAATTGGTCTTCTGCTAGTATTTCTACAGCCCGTTTTTCCATTCGTCTTTGTACAATTCTAGTTAATATTTTTGCTGTCAAGCTTATTGTTCGAAAATTTTCACATCTATCTGCGCCTTTCTTTTTTGGTATAGTTACTATGATGCTACGTTTGAAATCTTTGGGTATCTCTCCTGTCTCATACATATAGCTTACAAGTTGGAAGAGACGTTCTGTTACTGCTTGACCAGCGGTTTTTAGAGTCTCCGCTTGCACCTTATCTATACCCGCCGCCTTACCATTTTTCAGACCCTTTAATGCTATTTCAAATTCATCTCTAAGTATGGAATATCCCAAGTCATCATTTTCAATGTCTGATTCCTGTTCTAATGCAGTTAGTTCCTCTCCTGCATATAAATTTCCTATATATTCTTGCCATCTATCCACTTTTTCTACGTTTTCTATAATGACGTTTTCTTGTGCGTCCCTTATATTTTTGCTATACGATTTTATATCCCTAAAATTCATCCTAATTAATTTGTATGCTTCATCTGTCTTTCCTACTTCCATCTTAGTTTGTACCTCTTTGCACTTTTGATCAATCCATTGTTCTTTAACTTTCCTGCATTTTCGAATAATTTCCTATTTTATGGCTTTGTATTTTTGTTTTCCTGTTTCGTCTGATTTATTTTTGTATTTTCGTCTTTCTTCTATTAAATTCAGGATATCCTTTGTTATCCATGGTTTCTTATTTACTTTTTATGTATACCCCAGAATATCTCTGGCCGTCATGTCGAGGCTGGATTTAATGTTATTCCATTCTGTTTCTACTTCCTTAGTATCAGATATTTTCCTGATATCTTTGAGCAATTCATTTGACCTTTTTACGAATCTTTCTTGAATATCTTTCTCTTTTAGTTTCTGTAGGTCCAAGTGCCTTTTTCCGTTTCTTTTTTTCAATTTTTTAAATTTAAGTGCGGCCTTCATAATTACGATGTTGTGGTCAGTGTCTATATCTGCTTCTGGGTAGCTTCTACAGTCTTTTACTTGATTTCTAAACCGTTGTCTAACAAGAATGTAATCTATTTGATATCTTCCTATATCTCCTGGCATCTTCCACGTATATCGTCTTCTAGCATGGTGTTGAAATAATGTGTTTGTGATGATTAAATTGTTCTTGTCGCAAAATTTTACCAGCTTATTTCCTCTGTCGTTTCTAGTGCCTAAACCAAATAAACCTACTATTGCTCCTTCCGTACCCTCACCTACCACTGCATTAAAATTCCCCGTAATTATTAAATTTTCATGTCCTTTTACGGGTCTTAATATGTCTTCGATATCTTTGTAGATTGCTTCTACCTCTTCGTCACTGTAGCTAGAGGTTGGCATGTATACTTGTATTATTACTGTGTTTACCGGTTTAGATTCTAATCAACCATGAGTACTCTTTCGTTCTTTTGTAAGTAATTTTTTACACAGTATCCTATCTTTTTCCGCATAATTATCCCCACACCCAAATTTCCTTCCTCGGCTCCTGTATGAATTACCCTGAAGTCTCCACTCCAAAAATCCCCCGCCCCTGGCCACCGAACTTCGCTGATCCCTACTATGTAAGAGAATATAAAGCATTAATTGAAAAAACGCCAACGACTTCTGTAAAAGAACTTTGGGGAATGGCGTATCGCGTAATAAGGAGTAAACAACAAAAGATCGCGATCGGCAACGTTAAAAAAGATAAACGGAGCATGACTTTCAAAAATTCCTTTTAGGGAAATTTTCAGTCTAAACCTATTATTCTATATTGATTACAAATGAAGGGAAATAGCTTCTACTGCTTATTGAATTTCCAATTGCCACTTGGTCGCGCGACAAGGCACGTCCGGTGCGCTTCGGGTTGCGTTTGGTAACGTGTAGGACGCATCGGAACCGTACATTTGCTGGATCCGACGCTCTCAGCGTCGCTATAGTGCCATGTAACTCCACGAGTTTTTCGGCATGTTGAAATTTCTTCTTCTGGTAAGTTGTGGTTTGTAGTTGATGTTGATGTTTTTAATATATATATTTATATATGTAGGTCTGGATTCCAGAAGACCTGCTCCTGGAATCCTCTTGGTTTGGTGCAGTGAGCAGTTTCCCGGATTTTCCCCTCAGTTGTCCTCCTACTACACAGTATTCCGGATCTTGGGTCCACTGGCCTGTGGGTTTCACCTAACAGGACTGGCTACTCGCCACAGGCCGCTCCATCGTCAGGTAGCTCGTCTAAACAGGACTGACGGATGTGCATCCTCGACGACTTCACTTGTGTACCCATTCCTCGGCACCCCACATAGCTGGAGAACTCCCTCAGGACGACACCGTTCCGCTGCCCACCTTTGATCGCCCGAAGGCGGTGGTCAGAATACGTGTGCTGTTACCCCATCGGAGTCTGGGCAACAACTGCATCGGAACATGGACGGAGCTTCTTATATACGCCATCATGTATCACTTCCAACTTCACACACTGCCTCCACCTACACACCCCCACCTCTATCGCCACACATTAGTTTAATCTCCACCACCACGTCTATCTCCTACTTTTTGCAAGGAATTCCAGTTTACATTTATTAGTTGAACAACATATATGTTTGGGTCACACGGTTGAATGATCTTTGTATCTGGCAAGAATGGTCTTTGTGGACTTTAAAATTTCCCATATTAAATCCCATAAGAAAACTGTTTTTGCGCTCGCACGAAGGTCAAATTAAGGGTATTCAATGGACATATCAACACCCATATTCGGAGCTCACAGTTGGACTTCTAATATGAACGGGTATATAAGTATAAAAGTAAAATTAGAGGACTCGTCCTGGTGACGTCAAGCTGTCCTGGTACTAATGGCCTTGAAGTATACAAAAATGACCAGAATGGACCTTAGATTTTACCATAAGACAATACATTTGAAAATTGTGCTTTTTGCGCCAGAACGAATGTAGCTTATCTAGTATTTTATCTTTGGATTAGAATAATAAGTTGTCGTTTATTGCGTTTGGTGAGTCTTCATTGATTTCTACCTCAAACAAATTTAATTCTTCGACTTCTAATGGTGTTTTTAATGTTGCTTCTATGGAGTACTCGTTTGCTTTTAAAATCGTCGGTGTTTTGTCTTAAAAGAGTATCACGTATTTTTGAGTTGCTTTCGTTAGGGTATTTATCGTGGCATTTATCGCGTGTTTTGTAGAGCGTCTTTCCTTAAACTCATATTATCTTAGATGCATGCCCACCTGTTCTCTGTACTCGTGCATTCTGTCGCATAATTGTAACGAATATATAATCTGTAGCACCATGTTTGTAAAATCGCTTTAGCATAAGTTTATTCTGTGGTATTTAATTCTCGTATTTGATGATATAATATCTAAAAGAAACCATTCTATATGAAAACAGGAAATCATGTTCATTTAAATAACTTAAATGTTTTGCACGGAGATATTTAACAATATTATAGATTCAAGGAATGTGCTTATATGTAGTCGAGTCGTTTGTGTTATCTACCTTACAGGCGAATTCTTCCTCTACATTCGGTATAATTAGGATAGCGCATGTGTGTACTAGTCACGAGGTATTGCGCGACGCCAATAAGGTGTCGTATTAAAAAGGAACGAAGGCAGCCATTGCTTTGCTAGATGTAGTCGAGTTGGCAGTGTGTTTTTAAGAAGGATGAATCTCCATTCTTTGGAGAAGTGGGGCTTACGAATTGGCGTGGGGCGGTTATAATAGGGGGGCGAGTTGCCTTGGGACACGGTACGAAGCGCCAGGCTCCTGTGACACCGGCAAGGTAATGAAACGCGCCGCCTCTTGAATTGTTGTGTTAAGATTTGTTAATGGTAAGCTCGCTTTAAACTAAATAACTTATAAAATATTTCTATCTCTTTAGCGTATGACATTGCGGAGAATTAAAACGACAGAGTAGAATAGAGAATTAGAACAACGAATTAGAATGTTGAAAAAGTATATTTAATTGCTGCAATAATATAAAGATATGGTCGAACGTTGATATATTGGGTAAAGTATTGAAAGCTGTTCGTTTATCAGGACAACTGCAGCTGTTGTTTGTTGTTTCGTTGCGACAGCTTAAGGAGCAGATTTTGGAACATGTGCGTCGACGTTTAATAATTAGATTTGAAAACATCAATACCTACAGGTATCAAACCTTCTTTTTGTTTTGTTTGTGAGGATTCGTGAATGCTTACATAAATAATTTTCGAAGATCGTTTGGTCAAGTTAAATTTTGTATGTATAGAACAGCGTGAGAGAAAATAGTTAAGAATTACTACAGTAATAGTTTTGTAAAATTTGCATAAATTCACTTGCTAACAATATGATATTTCAGTCCATTTCTTACTTTTAAAATATTTATTTACTCATATTAAAATTTTAATAAGCCTCTACTACCAGGTTTAAATGAAAAGTTGTTTGTCTAAGTTAACTACATGTGATTTGATTTTTTTTAGAAATAATGTTTGAGACACATATGTGAACCAAAACTCAGATCTGAACGCTTGGTGCTAAAACTTGTTTTGATATATTATTATTAACTTAAGGTTCTGTTATGTCAAAGACAGATGTATTGAAAACTCGATTTTATTTATTCATTTTGTAAACATATTTAAAAAAAAAAGAAGATTCAAGAAAGAGAAACTATATTAAATTTCATTTTTAGACTCAAGTTTTTTTATTCCATGCATAATTAAATTTACTAAATTTTTAAAGTAAATAAGTTTGTTGATCTATGAAATTATACGAGGCTGAAGTAATTTAAAAAGCACAGATATGCTACAACTGATCTGTTCTAGGTATTCATTTTTAATTTATATATCTTTGGTGTGGTAATCTCAATATTATCCACCTGTAATTATTGGCATGTATTTTTATTGGGAAGCACAAACTGTGTCTTTCTAATAGAGAATTTGTTGTGATTTTGTTCCAGGTTCATCGAGATCGGAGAGATCGTAAGTATGTTCCAGAGGTTTCCAGATACATTAGTTTAGTAAGTTGTAAGTTTTTATTGCATTTATATCCCGTGAGTTTCTGTATCTTCTCATAGGAGTATTGAATCTTTAGTGTAACCGTTCATACAGTTAATCGTATTTTCGACGCAGGTAAGAAACTTCGTAGCATACCTCCAGAGTGCTAAAGCCACTCCACATTTGATGAACCCCATTACGTTGGAAGACCTGGTAAGCAAACTGCCCATTTCTAGGAAGCTACAATGGGCTGAACAGGTAGCCAAAATAAGCTTCACCTCTTCTATCACAAAATTCTCTTTATGGTTGTCAGAGAGCTAGACTTGCCAGTTTGGTGGAACCTATGGTTAGTAGTAATAGTAGTAATCACTTTGGTAGGAAAGCGACCACAACAAAAAAAATCTCTTTGCATACTGAGAAGCTCATAACTGTAAATAATAATAACAAGGTTGTTTATTCCTATGGTAAAGGTACCCACAAAATTCAAGCATGTAAAGAATTTTCAAATCTTATAGTGCTCAAAGGTGGGATTGGGTAAAACAGGGCAATATATGCTTTTCTTGCTTGCGTGCTGGGAATCGTATCACCGTATGTAGAAGGCGTAAAGCGTGTGACATTGACACTTGCAAGTTAAAGTATAACACTCTTCTACATGAAAAAGTAAGCTGACAAGGAAAAGTTTCATCTGTGGATGCAGCTGCAGTTTTAAGTTTGCGCGGGACAAGTAAACAAGTCTATTTTCGAGTAGTTGCCATCTCCGTTTATGGCCCTGGCAATAAAAAGGTTGAAACCTTTGCCATGTTGGACGAAGGTTCAGCTCTCACCGTAATGGAGTCCAGTTTAGCGAAAGAGTTACAGTTAACGGGAACGTCTGAACAGGTCAGCATGCAATGGCTGGATAGCCGTACTGCCACACAAGAGCCGAAAGTAGTGAACTGTCAGATCCAAGGCATGGGTCAGACTTGCAAAAAACTTTTGTTAAACAATATACATGCTCTGAATGACTTAAACCTACCAGTCCAGTCAATAGATGTTGATAGTCTAATCAAAAATTACCCACAACTGGCCAACATCCCAATTAGCAGATATATAAATGCCAAGCCACGACTTGTTTTTCGGATAGATAATGCTAGAATGGGTATAGCAAACGCTGGGTAGACTGCCCGCCGGCTGGTCCCGTTGCAGTGGAGACGTTCCTAGATTGGATTTTGTACGGACCGAACCTTGCTGCCAAGTCATCTGGGGAAGGTAATAGGATTTTATTTATTTATAGCTCACACCAAGAAGAATTGATACGAAAGTACCACGAACTAAAAACTCTAATAGATAATTACTACGAATTAAATAGTTTAGGGACTGAGGGAGATACGGTGAAGTTAGAGTCTAAAGAAAACCAACGCGTCCTCGGAATACTAAAAGAAACCTCGTAATTCCTTGGAGACCGCTATCAGACTGGGTTATTATGGAAAACTGATAACGTTCGACTGCCCGACAGTTACTCCATGGCCCTTAAACGCTTGCAGATTATAGAAAGGAAAATGGCCCACGATCCTACATTCGCGAAAGCGTATAAAAATTCATGTTTAGGCCTTGCCTATTATAAATTAAAAAGCATGTTTCTCTTATGTCTCGACTACGATTTGTTATTCGGGCATCGCCAAAGGTGAGCGCTGGTCACAACCAATAAGATAAGACAGTCGACACAGCTCTCTCTTAGAACACAGTTCATTTTTAAATATCACATTCGCGCCGGTTTGTCGGCATCCATTAATTAATTAAATTAACAACGTGAGCACCTCTATTTCCCTTCCTTCATCACCCTCTCCTGCCTAACCAATTATGTATTTAGCGGTGAGTGTAAAGTGACAATTGAACACGGGGTAAGTTTTTTATGCAACCATATTTTATTACACGTTTAATTTTTGTTATTGTGAACCAGCCGTTCCGCTTAGGCGTGAACATACCTTATTTTTTGGTCCTTCGGGCCGGATGCGTGAGATAGAATTGTCGTCGTGGTTGTAGAGGAACTTGCTTTATGTTAAATTATTACAAGGCTGCTCTTAAAAGTATTTGAAATAAATTCACTCTTATCGAATTGTAATGTTAACCTCGTAATTGAGTTTGACCTGCATGTTGATAAACGGTTATCAGCACAGGTGTGTTTGTTTATATTTACATTTAATTTTAATTATAAAATACACTTCAATTCAATTACATATTTACGTGTAGTTTAGGCTATTCTGAAAATGTCTTTCGACAGCAATTCTTTGCAAGCTCAGCAAAAAGCCTTATTTGGTCGCTTGCAAGGCATATGGGATTATGCTATTTCCGCAAATGTAAGTAAATTAAACTTATTAAAAGCAAAAATGCAAAGGCTTCCGATTATTGAAAATGCTTTCGAAAAACTACAGGTAGAAATAATAGAATTTAACGCTACTAAAGCCGACCCTAAATTACATGTAAAATTAAATCTAGCATCTTTCGATGATTTGTTCGATGTAATTCGTTCGAAATATTTAGAATTGAAAAAAAATTCGACAAAATCGGTTTCTGCGGATGCTCTGGCATTTAAGGGCCCATCCGTTGAATGTTTAAAACCCCTAGAAATTCCTGTTTTTGATGGTTCCATTGATAAGTGGAATAATTTCATTAATATTTATCGCAGTGTTGTACACGAAAACAAATCTATTGCAGTCTCATTAAAATATTTATATTTTAGATCGTATCTCGATAAGGAAGCATTAAGTGTCGTCTCTGATCTAGCGTTAAATCCTAATTTGTATGAGCAAGCATTTAAAAAATTTGTAGATCGCTACGACTCCCCACGCAGAATTGTATATTTTTATTTGAATAAAATTCTTCAATTTAAATCTACTGGTTCCTTATCAAATTTCATAAATATACATTTTAACGCAGTAAGCACTTTGAAATCTGCCCCCGACGTTGAAGATTTATCGGACTTTATTTTATTTTCTCTATGTTATCGTAATTTGGATCCTAAATTACAACATGCATTTGATGCATGCGCGGATTTTAATGTGCCGACTTGTGCTAAGTTGTTCGAATTTTTAACCGCGCAGAATAAAACCTCCGAAATGCACAAAGATGTTCAAGCTTTAAAGCCCGTCAACGTAAATATGCCACCGCGCTCCAAATATAATCTAAATAAGTCTTTTTTTGTAAAAGAATCCACTAACGATGCGCAAGTAAAATGCGATCGTAATTCGTGTCCCTATTGTAATGAGGGGCATACAATTTACGCGTGCAAAAACTTTCAAAAATTAAATGTTTCCGATAGATACACCGCGGTAAAAAAAATGTTGCGTTGTTTTAAATGTTTAGTCAATCATATTAAGGGCTGCAACTCTAAAGGTAGATGCGGGTTATGTAGCTCAAAATATCATCACACCTTTTTGCATAATGCATCTCCTGTCTCGATTTCGGGACCGATAACCCCTGTGACCCCTTCAACATCCGATAAGAAAAAAACAGTTTCTACATGAAATGTGTCTAATAATCCTGAAAATTATACAGTGCTTTTAGGAACGATTCAAGCTAAGATTCGGGACATCAATGGCGATTTTCTACCTGTAAGGTTCGTGCTTGATTCAGGGTCCCAAATCAATGCGATCACTTCTGCTTGCGTGCAACGTTTGGGTCTTAAAAATGTTTGCAATCACAGTAAGGTGTGTGGACTAGCCAATGCCGCTGTTAATTCTAAAGGGCTAGTCGATTGTTTTCTACTTTCCAATTATGCAGATCGACGAATAAATTTTTGTGCCTCTATTCTTCCAAAACTTACAGGTAATATCCTGGTTGTTCTTTACCACGTGGAATTTATGAACGATTTAAACTTGGCTGACCCTAATTTCCATGTATCCGCTCCGGTAGAAATATTATTAGGAGCGGACATATGTTGTAGAATATTATTTTCGGATAATGCAAATAACCGTCTTGGTAAACCTCTAGTGATTGACACTTTTTTGGATACGTGTTATTGGGACAGGTGCCTTCTCCGCAAGGACCGTCAAACGCTACTTCGCTTTGTATAATGTCGCAACCTCTTGAAAGCGAAGCGAAGCGAAGCTGTGAATATTGACGGCAATTATTGTGAAGCACATTTTGTTAGTACCCACTCTCGCGATGAAACTGGTCGTTACATTGTAGCCCTACCCTTCAAGGATAATGCCGAACCTCTAGGGCGCAATCGTGAAATCGCTTATAACAGTTATCTAAATTTAGAACGGCGACTTCGGAATTCAACAGAAAATCAAAGGGTTTATAATTCATTTCTCAAGGAATATCTATCTCTAAATCACATAAATGTTGCTCTGCAACCCTCCGATTATATATTACCACACCACGGCATTCATAAAACCACAAGCAGTACTACTAAACTACGAGTGGTGTTTAACGGATCTGCTAATGATTCGACCGGTAAGTCCCTCAATCAACGTCTTTACGCTGGTTCGAAACTGCAATCAGGTTTGCCCGAAATAATATTTTTATTTTGTTCCCACAAAATAGCACTTTGTGCTGACATACGAATGATGTACCGCCAAATTTTAGTACGTACACAAGATAGAATATACCAACATATATTCTGGCGACCCTCCCTCGACAGCGGAGTTCAAGAGTACGAATTGAACACGCTTACTTATGGTCTTACTCCATCCTCTTTTATTGCGCAACGCGTGTTAAAACAATTGGTGATTGACGAAGGACAACAATTTCCTCGAGCATCTGTGGCCTTGCTGAATCACACGTTTATGGACGATGTGATTTCAGGAGCCATGTCAGTTGCGGCAGCTCAGCAGCTGCAATCTGAGTTAATAAAATTGTTGTCTCTTGGCCAATTTCAGTTAAGAAAGTGGTCCAGCAATGACAACTCTCTTTTAAATCAATTCCAGGAATCTGAATTAGGACCCTCCGTAGCATTTTCTGATGAAATCTCTGGTATCAAAATATTGGGACTAGTTTGGAACCCGAATTTGATAATTTCACCTACTATGTTGTTCCTTTCGAAGGGAATATTTCAAAACGTTCCGTTCTTTCATATATGGCTAAAATTTTCGACTCTCTCGGCTGGTTGACTCCGGTGGTATTTTTAATAGAACATTTTTTACAGCAATTATGGGTACAACGTTTCGGTTGGGACGACACGCCGGACTCCGACTGGTGTTTGAAGTGGGAGAAAATTTGTTCCCGCCTTATTGAATTATCAAATTTGAAAATTCCTCGCTGTTTGTTTTTAGACTCGGGACAGTACCGTCTGTTAGGGTTTTGCGATGCCAGTGAGAAGGGTTATGCTGCATGTGTTTTTCTACATGGCACGACTTCAGATAACACGAATTGCCATCTCCTACAAGCTAAAAGTAAAATTTCACCCTTAAAATTTCTTTCAATGCTCCGTATGGAATTATTAGGTGCTGTTTTGTTATCTCGTCTAGTATATTCTATAATCTCTAATAAATTTCCTTATCCCTTAAAGGAAATAAGATTATTCACCGATTCTCAAGTGGTACTAGCGTGGATTAACACTCCTTCTTATTTATTAAAAACATTTGTTGCCAACCGCGTGGAAATTATATTAGAATACACTGCCATTCAACAGTGGTACCATATTTCTGGTGAAAACAACCCCGCCGATATGGCTTCTCGTGGTCTTATTACGCACCAGTTGATTGACAACGATATCTGGTGGCATGGCCCATCTAACAGTAGCGATCTAATTACGGCTTCCAGGAATTTCAAAACTCCCCCTTCTCTAGAAATTCTTCCAGAAATAAAATCTCCCCCTAATATATTAGTTACTTCTACACAAAAAAGTTGCACTCAACTTTTGGATAAATTTTCTTCTCTCGCCTTGCTTCAGCATACTGTTGCATATGTAAACCGTTTTATTTACAATTGCAAGAACTCTGATAAAAAATTATCAGGCTCTTTTTCTTCTGATGAATTACATATCTCATTGATAACTATCATAAGAGTTACGCAACAGCAGTTCTACGCCGAAGAAATAAATCAGCTATTGTTCCCCTTTATTGATTCGTTAGGTCTTCTTAGGGTGGGCGGACGTTTGCGTCACTCCCTGTTGTCTTATGATAACAGACAGCCCTTTCTATTACCAAAACAAACCACTTTATCGCGATTATTGTGTGATAATTATCACCGTTTATCTATGCATTCAGGTCCATTTATGACGCAATCACTTATTCAGCGAAAATTCTGGATTATTGGAATACGTTCCTTAGTTCTTCAGAGGATCCATAAATGCGTTGTTTGTTCGCGCTTCCGTGCGACAACTGCTCAACCGTTCGTGGCCGATTTACCCCCTTTCCGTGTTCAACTGTCCAGAACATTTACTCATGTGGGAGTAGATTTCGCCGGCCCATTTTTGATCAAGTCTTCTAATCGTCGTAATGCCCCGGTGTCTAAAACTTATTTATGCATATTTATTTGTATGTGCACCAGAGCGGTGCACCTCGAGGTAGTGTCAAAGTTATCTACCGAAGCATTTTTAGCTTGTCTGACAAGGTTTACAGCTCGTAGAGGAATTCCTGATGTTGTTTACTCAGATCAGGGTAGAAACTTTCTTGGTGCCTTGCGGTCACTCAAGGAAGCTATCATATTCCTTAAATCCAACGACGATAAAATTTTCGCCGCTTTAGCCTCCCGCCATATCAAGTGGCAATTTAATCCTCCATACGCCCCAAATTTTGGCAGAATTTGCGAGTCTAGAGTGAAATCGGCAAAAGCCTTATTAGTTCGTACTTTAGGTACACGCCCTCAAACTTTTGAGGAACTATGTACAATTTTTTCTAGGGTTGAAGCCATACTCAATAGTCGCCCTCTTTGCCAGTCTTCCGATCCTAATGACGGTACGGATTATCTGTCGCTCGGTCATTTTTTAATAGGCGGTCCCCTTTTATCTCTAACTAAAATTACTATTCCGGAGGAAATAACTTTGCGTTCCCGTTGGCAGCGATTGTGTCAGGTTACTCAATCCATTTGGCGTCGGTGGTCGAACGAGTATCTCCACCAACTCACCCAACGTAACAAATGGCATTGCCCCACTATGTTACCCAAAGTAAATGATGTGGTCATAATTAAAAATTTAAATACTGCCCCCTTGTGTTGGCCTCTTGGCCGTATTGAAAGGTTATTTTTTGGTCGTGACGGTATACCACGAGTAGCATCTGTAAAAAACGCTGCAGGTTTATTTACACGTCCAATAAGTAAGCTTATTATCCTCCCTTTGAATGAATAAATTTTATTTTGGTTATTTTCTCTCGTATTTGTGTTCCGTTTAATTTTGAAAATTTTAAGTTTGTATTAAGGTGTTGTTTTAATTTGCCTAGCAACCTTAACATTTCTAGGGTGTATTTTTAATGATTTATTTTGTTTTGGTATAAAATTGTTCATTTTTAGATGGGCGGTTATGTTTAGGCCTTGCCTATTATAAATTAAAAAGCATGTTCCTCTTATGTCTCGACTACGATTTGTTATTCGCGCATCGCCAAAGGTGAGCGCTGATTACAAACAATAAGATAAGACAGTCGACAAAGCTCGCTCTTAGAAGACAGTCCATTAAATATCACATTTGCGCCGGTTTGTCGGCATTGATTAATTAATTAAATTAACAACGTGAGCACCTCTATTTCCCTTCCTTCATCACCCTCTCCTGCCTAACCAATTATGTATTTAGTGGTGAGTGTAAAGTGACAATTGAACACTGGGTAAATTTTTTATGCACCCATATTTTATTACACGTTTAATTTTTGTTATTGTGAACCAGCCGTTCCGCTTAGGCGTGAACAATTCAATAACAAATTTTATTAACAAAGGTTACGCCCTCAAACTTTCAGTTAAAGAAATTCAAGTCACTTCTGATCACACTTGGTATTTGCCTCATTTTGTCGTGGTCAAAAAAACATGTAAGCTAAGGTTGGTGTTTGATGCCGCAACCGAAGTTAACAAGACTTCGTTCAATTTACACTTTTTAAAGGGACCTGATCTAAACAAACCAATGCTGGAAATTCTTAGTAAATTTAGAGAAAAACGAATTGGAGTATGCGGGGACATCAACGAAATGTTCTGCCAAGTGAAAATACGGCCACAAGCGATTTTTGCGGATGGCGGTCATGACGTTGACGTTTATGAAATGGATTCCATGATCGTTAGAGCCGCGTGTTCTCCATGCGCAACGCAATTCATTAAAAACGCCAACGCAAGGAGATTCAGAAAGCAGGATTCAGAATCCGTAGACGCAATAACCGAATAGCACTACGTAGATGATTACGTAAAATGTTTCAACTCTGAAGAGGAAGCCATTAAAATTACAAAGCGAGTTAAACAGATTCACAGGTCTGGCGGATTTCACTTGCAAAATTTTATATCTAATTCAAATAAAGTAGCGGGGTGTTTAAACAGGGATGGCATCGATTCTGTTCCATTGAGTGGCGCAGAGGCGTTAAAAACACTAACGGGTATAGAAAGCCCTCTGACGTCTACAGCCGACAAGGTCTTGGGTATGTACTGGGACAGTCACCAAGACGAGTTTATTTTTGTTTTAAATTTTGACAAGGTGCCGATCGAAATTATTAACCAGAGTCGGGCTCCTACTAAGCGTGAAATGATAAGCCTCGCTATGTCGGTTTTTGATCCCTTTGGGTTTCTAGGGAATTTTCTTATCTATGCCAAAATACTTCTACAAATTACTTGGAGTACTGTACTCGATTGGGACACTCCAGTGCCCGATAGTATTTGTCAAAAATGGCACCAGTGGCAAGAAATTTAGAGGCCGTGAGAGAGCTTCGTATACCAAGGTGTTATACGTTAAACCCACTAAGTATCTTAGATATACATATGCATACGTTTGTAAACGCGAGTGAATCAGCTTGGGCCGCAGTTGTCTATTGGCGATTTATATTTGCTGAGAATGTGGCAGTGTCATTCGTCTATGGAAAAACTAGAATAGCTCCTCGGAAGCAGTTGACAATACCTCGTTTGGAGTTACAAGCTGGGGTCCTTGGAATACGCCTAAGCCAAGCGGCACTGCACAATCACACCTTCAAACCTTCAAAGCGGTTCTACTGAACTAACTAAAAAACACTCATACAATGGGTCAATTCCGATAGTCGAAAATATAAATCGTTTGTCGCGCGCCGCATAGCAAACATTCTAGAGTATTCGAACGAAGCACAATGGTTCTGGGTGCCAACCGGTTTGAATGTAGCAGATGACGCCACAAGAGGGAACTTCCCTGCAAAATTTGATTGTAATAGTCGGTGGATTAGAGGGCCTGAATTTTTGAAGGACAGACTTATTACTTTGCCGCAGTTACCTACTGATCTAAGACAGTACGACGTTGAAAAAGAGAAACGCTTGGTTAATTTGTCGTTAGTCATTACTACCACCCCAGACGCTAGGTTTCTACCGCTATCTGATATCTCACGTTTCTCGAATTATAGCCGATTAGTTCGAGCCACGGCATGGTTCCTGCGGGCTGTAGCAACGTTTAAAGCAGTTAAGCGAAGCACTCTATACAAAAACAAACAGTTAACAGCATTTAAACTAACTGAAGCCGAAATGTTTTTGTGTAAATACGTCCAGAGTGAAGTTTATGCTAATGAATATCACGAACTCTGTAAAGGGGAAACGACAAAACCTGACAGTCCGATATATAAGTTAAGTCCTTATTTGCACGATGACGGGTTAATTAAGATAGGTGATCGCATCGACGCAGCGTCTATCGTGCCACTTAGCATGCGCCGACCTATAATATTGCCAAAAATCACCCCTTCACTAGATTATTAATAGCATCATATCATAGAACGCTGCTGCATGGAAACCAAGAAACCGCTATTTGCGAAATTAGGGAGAGATTCTGGATACCCGGCTTAAGGTCTCAAGTATAGTCGGTAAAATCCACTTGTCAACAATGTAAGATTTTGTTCGCTAAACCAAAGCAACCACAAATGGTCCCCTTACCGTACGATCGTATAGCCGCCTTTGTTCCTCCATTTACTTATACCGGCCTTGACTATTTTGGTCCATTAAAGGTTTCAGTAGGACGTCGCCGGGAAAAAGGTGGGCAGCTCTTTTACATGCCTAACACTTAGAACTGTACACCTAGAACTAGCGACGGACTTGTCAACTGACGCTTGCTTTTTGTGTATACGAAACTTTATAAATACGCGAGGAGATCCTAAACGAATAAGGAGCGATAACGGAACGAATTTTGTCGGTATAAAAAACGAACTGAAAATCGTTCCTGATTTCTTGGACATAGGCGCAGTTCAGTCAAAATTGTCACAGTTTGGTATTGAATGGTTCTTTAATACTCCACCTGACCCTAGCGCCGGTGGTAGTTGGGAAAGATTGGCTGGGAGCATAAGACGGTCGTTGACTATAACGTTAAGAGAAAGTGCTCCTATGGCGGAAACCTTAAGAGGCTTCCTGGTAGAAGCAGCCAACATTGTTAATAGTCGACCACTGACCCACGTTCCAATTAGCCACGAAGAACAAGAACCATTAACACCCAACCATTTCCTTCTTGGGCATATTAACTCGACTCATACTCCGGGGCCCGTCACTGAACGTCCCCTGTGTCTTAGAAAACAGTGGCGGATAGGTCAACAACTCAAAAACCATTTCTATAAAGGGTGGATAGCCGAATATTTGCCTATGTTAACCCGCCTATGCAAATGGTTTGAAAAAGTACCTCCTATAAAAGTTGGGAACCTTGTGATAGTTTGCGATTCAAGATTGCCTCAAAGTACGTGGCCGAGAGGTCGCATAGTGAACGTCATTGAAGGTAGAGATGGACAAACTAGAACAGCTGATGTTAAGACAGTTTCTGGTATTTTACGACGCCCAGCAAGTAAATTAGCTATATTAGATGTGAATCCGGCAGAAGATTCACGGGGGCTGGAATGTGGAAAAGTCTAAAGCTGAAATGGGATCAAATGAGCCATATTTGCACTTTGGGGTTGCGTAGGTTTCTTTATTAAAAGAGTATAAGTTGTAATGACAAGTGGTAGTCGACATTTATTGAATTTGTATTAAAACCTGAATAATGTATGTTAAAGCAGGAAGGAAACACTGAAGAAGTGAGTGGTTAAGATGTAAGTTTTATAACAAATGTAATTTGTAGATAATAACAATAAACCACAAACTGCTGAATTATCTTGCCTGACGTCACCTCTGTAGTTGTTCTATTATTCCAAGTGTTGACCGCTACCCTATTTAACATCCATTGTCGGATTTATTTCGGTGTAGTGGGTATTTACCGTTCGATTTGTCCGTGTCCTTCTGTGTCTTAGAATGCCATACAGACTTCTATGTTCTCTGCCACTCTGTACAGAAAGAGCTGCTATCCTTTTTCTGAGATCTGTCTTAGTCTGGTTCTTCACTAAAGACCTCACTAATTTGGTTAAACCTATAGTTCGGCTCTTTAGATTACTAGAACTCTCAAGCCATTCCACCCGTTTTAGTAATTTAGACCTTCTTCAAGATGCAGGTCCGTTCAGAACGGCCAAATAGCTATGTGCGATATAAATTATAGTAATAATAGATATAAATTAACATTTGATGCTTCTATAATTAATTATAGTGTTTGGATAGTATTTAAAAAATTTGCGTTGTAGCGTTAAGGAATTAATAATTGTGCTGTTAGCGATGAGCTGGAAATAAATTATATTGAGTACTTTAAAATTTTACTGTAGCTACGAGAGTTGAGGTTCTGGCTTGGGAGCGGCCTTTTTAAAAACCATTTCCAAACTTTTTAACAAATTTTATTCTTAAACAGACATTAATTGTGAAATTTTACAAAGCTTGATTTAAAATTATTCTAAGTCCGAAAATAACTAACTAATTGTACTATTTTGAGTAGTAAGTTGTTACGTTAATTCGAGGCAGCCACGTTGGGCGCCAAATTTATGCTACGTTGGCTCGTAGTCGTGCGTAACCCAAAGAAAATCAAAGAAATGACCGGGCTCAATCGGAGATTTGGGAGGGGGGGGTTGTAGAAAGCAGACCAACATATATGTGCGCGGTTGTAAGGACTTAGTAACAATACCTGCATCAAAAAAAAATCAGAATAGCAAACCTGCAATAAAAAAAAATTAGTCCTGCAAACCTGAAATAAAGAAAAAGCATAGCATGTTGTTCGAGCATAGATTGTTCAGTACCTGGTAAAATGTAAAGAAAAACTGTTTGGATAATCTATATAATGTAACAACGGTAAAAGCAATACAAAAATTTTTAGTACAAAGTGAGGTAATATTGGGGAGTAGCAGAAACGTTTCCTCACACACCAATTAAACATAGATCAGACAAAATTTTAACAAAAGATAAATAGGTAAGCACAATTGATATGAGTCATCTAGTATTGTTGATTCTTCTCTTCTTTTTTTTTAGCATGCAAGTCTATGGTAAAAGGTATCAGAACGACTAAGATATGGCAAAACAACGGATAGATATTTAAAGTAATAACAAGTAGGAAATAGTTCAACTTACAAAAGTCCTTCAGCAACGCTTCCTTGCAACGGAAGTGTGGGATTCACGATGTCCGGCACTAACGCAGCACTTCACCCTTGACTGTGAGGGTGTTGATAGAACTTATCACACGTTACCCTAATCACACCTACGTATTTCACTGTTGTTAGCAGCAGACATTATCACGCGACGGAACTATGTAGCATTGATAAATTCCTTGTTAATTCTATTTCCTGAGACCGTAATTTCGAAATATTTTGTAGCACTAGTTTAATTTCAACTGGGACCAAATGTATATTATTTTCATAAACATCCAAAAAGCAGTGAGAAACTTCAACCAATACCTTTGTAAACCGGTAATCGGTTATATTTCGCAAATAACGAAATTTGCGCAAGCAATGATCTATTTTAGATACTTTGGGGTTGGAAAATTCAGAAACTACAGTATCAACTGTATTTGGATGATCCAAACTATGCACTACTCTGATAAAAGAAAAGGACCGCGAAACTAGATCGCACACACAGTTTAAGTATCAAAAAGACAAAGCACCAACAAAAAAACACAATGAGTAAAGCACGTGTATCACTAAAGTAAGTCCGTCCCAAAACGTTCCGTAGAACACGCGTGCAGGTCGAGTTTAACAAGTTCTACCACTTTTATTTCCAACAGAAACTCAACCGAAAAACAATTAGTAAGGCACGCGTAAGCAATAAAACCGTCCGTCAAAATGTCCTTAAAACACACGTGCGTCGACCAAACACGTTCGCCTATAAACCATACTACTTCAATCGGAATTAGCACTACACTCTCTACAGTTAATATACAACTTTTATTTCACAAGAAAAACAACTAAAACCGTGTCGTGCTTGTTCATGAACAATTCAAAAATTCATACCGCATTAATTCTCACTATTTTCAAAGCAAAAAGCCAACAGTATTTTTAACGTAATTAATATATAGGAACCTAGAACAACACTACAACTCCTCATCTGTTTATATCAACTCGTTGCTATTACAACCTTTTATCGTCTATTATCTAGACTGGTATATCCACATGAGGAACAAAATTTATATGCGCGGCAAGACAAAAACGATGCAATCCACTCATTATAATACGACGCATTCGCCCAAGGAGTTAATAAATATAAAATATAGAAATAGTAGTTACAGAAATGTATTTACAAATTTGGTAAAGCGTAAAATGTTAAACTACAAAAATGCACGTTACAAATTGGACTGCAATGTAAAAGCTGATCACTTGACTAACTGTCGTCGACTGGGGCTCGCGGGCTTTTTATAATATCCCTCCCCCCCCCACATGGCTGTGGGAACTTGCAGATCTCATGTCTGCTTATTCTTAACTCTATTTATAATTACATTGTTGTAATCTTAACTTCTAAGTAATCTCGGTACCTGACCGTCGGTGACCGTCGATGACCTGACATGTGCAGTGTCACTATCGTCTGCGATACAAAGTAGCGCATCCGTTCTCATGAACGTTAATAAACTTTACAAATTGTCCTTGATTTACTTTGTTGCACTGTACTTGGCGTATTCTTAACACTTTCTAATAATTTCCGAATTATTCTATTTTAATATGAATACATCAATTGGGGGATACATAACTGGAGTAGTTGAAAAACTTGTGTAATTTGTTGATATTATAAAAAAGTTGTTAATGCATAAGAGTTTTCGTTACAATACGTATACATATACTATAGTTTTATCGAATTTTTCTAACTATCTTAACGTCAAGTCAAGTTGATCAGAATTACGTAACTTCTCAAATAATTGTTTTTGGTCGGACAGCATTCTAGAGATTTAAAGTAACCCATTCTATAAGAAATAGTTGACATCTGAGATGTGCTTATTTGTAGAAGGTTTAATATTTAACATGAAATTTCCACAATTAGGCAGTTATGTCTCAATTATTATAAACTCCTCTATTATTCTGGGAGTATTATCAAAATTGCTACATAATCGAGCTGATCTAATTTATAATAATTACCTAAAATTGAATTGAATTCTCAGTCGTCATTGAAATGCAGCAGCACGTACATTTAAAGTTTAGCATGCGATGTCTTATTACAGTAGGCTGTTGGCCTACACAGTTTGATAACAGATACTATAATTGGTTTTACATTGCCTATTGCAGATTGACGTTAACAGTTTATATGATCCATTTGTTGTCGCAATATGCAGAACTCTATTTTCTCTTTGGAAAAAAGGATGGTGATAATATTTTTCTATTGTTAGTAGAGACACTATCCCACTCCATGGGAATGGTTAAAGTATGTGTGGTGCGTAGCGAAGCTGTCAAAAATTTAATTACACAAATTTGGATCACTGAAGGTAGCCTAATGAAGTATGGTAATTGTAAAACAAAAGATATTTACAAGCAATACGTTTCTGCTAATTATACGGCTAATCTGGCATGGATTATTTTAGCCTATACCGGATTGATTGCGTTCATTCTCACGCCAAAGCTCACTGAAATAATCGAGCCACATAAAAATACTTATGAGATTATAAACGGCACAGTTGTATACTTACCAAGACCTTTGATCCTAATTGCATGGTTTCCTTATGACAAATACAAGTATTACTGGATTACGTTTGCTTGGCAAGTTTTAGTATCGTGTCTTATTTGTACATTTTTAGTAAGCTGCAATATACTTTTGTATGGTTTGATAATTTTTGCCGTTGGGCAAATTAAACTAATAGAATACAAGCTAACTCACGCTATTTCAAACTCCAAGAATGTAAAAGAAAGTATTCTCTACCACAAGGCAGTTATACTGTAAGTGATTACTCATCATATTGCTTCCTACAAATTAAATGTGAATTTATGTAGGTCTACTTCGTTGTTATACCAATGTGCTTTAAAAGCCAGTGTCCTTCACCCTGCTCTTACTATATTCAAATTTTAAACCGCAAATTGTATCACAGTTTTATATAGTTTTGTATAGTGTGGTTTAAATTTTGTATATTACAACAGTTAAAGTTCGTGGCTTCAAGCGGTCCTTTTTAAAAAGACTTCTTTGAACTTTAACAAATTTATTTTTGATTATACAGAAATTAATTGGAATTTTGACAAACTTGAATAATTAGTCTAAGTCGAAATACATTAATTAATTGTACTACATCACTCAATAAGTCCGTAGGATGATACATAGATGGCGTTGCTATGTAATAATCCATATGATTTGTAGGAAGTACTAACCTTAAAACGATATCTGTCAAAATTTCATGACAATCCGACGATTAGTTTACAAGTTACAGAGGTTCAAGTGACAATACTTTTGAGTTTTTCAAAAAAATGAATTCCAAGCAATTTCGCGTGTTGATTTATCATTGCTTTTTGATGGGTAAAAATACCATCGCAGCCAAAGCATGGCTTGCAAAGTGTTATCCGGGCTCTGCTCCATCGAGACAAACGGTGGAGAAGTGGTTTGCTGATTTTAAACGTGGCCGTACAGACACTGACGATGCTGAACGCTCTGGAAGGCCAATTGAGGTGGTTACACCGGAAAACATCAAAAAAGTCCACCGAATCGTTTTGGAAAACAGAAAAGTGAAATTGCGTGAGATAGCTGACACCTTGAAGATATCAGAAGGCAGTGTGCACACTATTTTGCATGAACATTTGTCCATGAGAAAGCTGTTCTCAAAGTGGGTGCCGCGTTTGCTTACAGTGGACCAAAAACAACAACGTGTCGATGATTCTGAGAGCTGTTTGGAGCTGTTCAACCGGAATAAAAGGACTTTTGCGTCGGTATGTGACAATGGATGAAACATGGATCCACCACCACACTCCAGAGTCTAATCGGCAGTCAGCTGAGTGGACTGCAGCCGGAGAACCACGTCCAAAGCGGCCAAAACCGCAAAAGTCGGCTGGTAAGGTTTTGGCGTCTGTATTTTGGGATGCGCACGGAATTTTGTACATCGACTATCTTGAGAAAGGAAGAAGAATCAACAGCGAATACTACATGGCATTATTAGTGCGTTTGAAGGAAGAAATTGCCAAAAAACGGCCACACATGAAGAAGAAAAAAATTCTCTTTCACCAAGACAATGCACCGTGTCACAAGTCGATCGCAACGATGGCCAAATTGCACCAATTGGGCTTCGAATTGCTTCCGCGCCCACCGTATTCACCAGATTTGGCCCCCAGCGACTACTACCTGTTCGCAGACCTGAAAAAAATGCTCGCCGGAAAAAAATTTGGCTCGGATGAAGAGGTGATCGCTGAAACTGAAGCTTATTTTAAGGCCAAAGACGAATTGTTTTACAAAAAAGGTATCGAAATGCTAGAACGGCGTTGGACTGATTGTATCACTCTTGAAGGAATGTATGTTGATGAATAAAATCGAATTTCGCCAAAAAAATGTGTTTTTCTTAGTTATCCTACGGACTTATTGAGTGATGTGTTACAATGAGCTATCTACGAACTGCAATGCAAAAGCTGAACGTTTGATGAACTGACTGCAAGTGGAGCTCCCGGGCCTTATATAATCTCCCTACAGTTCTGTGGGAACTTGCAGACCTAATGTCTGCTTACACTTGACTCTATTCATGATACATAGTTGCTATCTTAAAAGCTATTCATAATTACTTTGTTGCAGGCCTAATTCTGCGTAATCTCGGTACGTGACTTCCTACGATCGTCTGTGACTTGACATCTGCACTGTTACTTATCCTTGTGCTACTTTGTAGCGCTTCCGTTCCCATGAACGTTTATAAACTGAAATAAATTGTAGCAAATTATCTTTTATGACATTGTTGCGCATTTCCTAATATTTCCTAATAACTTCTTAAGTATTAGTTTTATAGGTATAACAAATGGGGGATCACATAACTCACCTTCCATTTTGAATGTTAAAATAGTCCCCCATTCGGATATCCGAGAGGGGACTACTTCGGAGGATGCGATTAGAAAGTTAAAAATAAGAGTCGGGAACATTCTGCTAGTCAGAGCGTGGAATGTTAGAAAAATGAAGCAAGTAGGTAAGCTAGAGAACCTAAAAGTCGAAATGAATAGGTTATCACTAGACATAGTAGGAATCAGCGAAGTTCGGTGGCCAGAGTCGGGGGATTTTTGGAGTAGAGACTTCAGGGTAGTTCATACAGGAGCAGAGGAACGAAATTTGGGTGTGGGGATAGTTATGCGGAAAAAGATAGAATACCGTGTAGAAAATTACTTACAAAAAAACGAAAAAGTACTCATGGTTATATTAGAATCTAAACCGGTAAACACAGTAATAATACCAGTATACATGCCCACCTCTAGTTACAGTGACGAAAAGATAGAAGCCATCTACAAAGATATCGAAGACATATTAAGACACGTAAAAGGACATGAAAATTTAATAATTACAGGGGATTTTAATGCCGTGGTAGGTGAGGATAGGGAAGAAGCGCTTGTAGGTTTATTTGGTTTAGGCACGAGAAACGACAGGGGAAATAGGCTGGTAGAATTTTGCGATAAGAACAATTTAATCATCACAAACACATTATTTCAACATCATGCTAAAAGGCGATATACGTGGAAAATGCCAGGAGATATAGGAAGATATCAAATAGATTACATTCTTGTTAGACAACGGTTTAGGAATCAAGTAAAAGACTGTAGAAGCTACCCAGAAGCAGGTATAGATACTGACCACAACATCGTAATTATGAAGGCCGCACTTAAATTTAAAAATCTGAAAAAAAAGAAACGGAAAAAGACACTTGGACTTCTGGGTATACACAGAAACAAAATAAGAAACCATGGATAACAAAGGATATCCTAAATTTAATAGAAGAAAGACGAAAATACAAAAATAAATCAGACGAAACAGGAAAACGGAGATACAAAACCATAAAATGGGAAATTATTCGAAAATGCAGGAAAGCTAAAGAACAGTGATGAAAAGTGCAAAGAGGTACAAATTAATTAGAATGAATTTTAGGGATATAAAACCGTATTGCAAAAATATAAGGGACGCACAAGGAAACGTAATCATAGAAAACGTAGAGAAAGTGGGTAGATGGCAAGAATATATAGGGAATTTATATGCAGGAAAGGAACTAACAGCATTAGAACAGGAATCAGACGTTGACAAAAAGATGACTTGGACTATCCAATACTTAGAGATGAGTTTGAATTCGCATTAAAGTGTCTGAAAAATGGTAAGGCTCTGGGTACAGATAAGGTGCAAGCAGAAACTCTAAAAGCAGCTGCACAACCAGTAACAGAACGTCTCTTCCAACTTGTAAGCTATATGTATGAGACAAGCGAGATACCCAAAGATTTCAAACGTAGCATCATAGTAACTATACCAAAAAAGAAAGTCGCGGATAGATGTGAAAATTTTCGAACAATAAGTTTGACAGCACACGCGTCAAAAATATTAACTAGAATTGTGCAAAGACGAATGGAAAAACGGGCGGAAGAAATACTAGGAGAAGACCAATTTGGATTTAGGCGAAACAGGGGAACATGGGAGGCTATTTTAGCTCTGAGAGTGATAATCGAAAAAACAATAGAAAAAGGGGGAAGCGTGTATATAGGGTTTCTAGATCTGGAAAAAGCATTCGACAATGTAAAATGAAGAAAAAATGTTTGAAATACTCAAAAAAATTGGAATGAGTTATAGGGATAGACAAATAGTACATAGCTTATACAAAGAGCAAACAGCAGTAATAGAATTAGAGCAGGAACGTAGAGAAGTAAACATTAGGAAACAGGGAGACAGGGATGTGCCCTATCCCCATTGATTTTTAATTTGTACATAGAAGAGGCAATGAATACTGTCAAATGCAGGAAGACAATTGGAATTACTATGCAGGGACACAAAATTGATATGCTTAGATTTGCAGATGATATAGCGGTTTTAGCGTCTAGCAAAGAAGAGTTAGAAGCTGCTCTTAATGAAATGGAAATGGTTCTAACAGAGAGATACGTTATGAAAAATAACAAACCTAAAACCAAAGGTTTAGTATGTAAAGGTGGAGAAAATAAATCAAAAACAAGAATACAAGTATGTAACACGAACTTACAAGAGGTTAAGGATTTCTGCTACCTAGGAAGCCAAATAACGCAAGATGGAAAAAGCACAAAAGATATAAAACAAAGATTAGCACAAGGTCGTGCTACATTTAACAAGAAAAAGCAACTTTTCAGGGAGTATGTGTATTCAGCTCGTTCCCTTTCTATTGTTTTCTAATTTTATACCCTATTTTACCGAGATTCAGTGAAGGAGGTTAAGCAACCTGTGGCTACCAAGATCCCCCAACACTTAGACATTTGCCGAAATAATGGTTTTCTAGTAAATCCTTTCACACACTTAACATTATTCGAGAATATTGCCCAACCAATTCTTGTAGTTACTTATAATAATCATCATGTTTACGCACAGTTATCTTTTCGTCATTAGTTTATCCATCGTGGGATTGGTTGGATGCGTACCTCCATTGATTTCTATTCTGGGCTAGCCTACACATCTCCCTGAAACCTCTACAGCCTACATCTTTTACTATCTGTGTGCAGTAGTCTAATCTAGGTCTGCCTCTTCTTCTCTTTTTTCCTATCTCTGCTTCTAAAATATTCCGCACTATTCCCTCATGCCGTAGTATGTGGCCTATCATCCTATCTCTCCTATTTTTACCGTTTTCCACATATTTCTTTCTTCCCTACCATTTTTAGTACCTCTTCGTTCTTAACTTTGTCTGTCCATGATATCTTCATCATACGCCTGTAACACCACATTTCAAAGGCTTCTACCTTTTTCTTGTCCGCTTCTCCTACTGTCCAGGCTTCACAGCCGTACAGTGCTGTGCTCCACACATATGTTTTAAGCAATCTTTTCCTTGTTTCTATGTTTGTGGTCTTTGAGCACAATAGTTGTTTTTCTTGTTAAATGTAGCACGACCTTGTGCTAATCTTTGTTTTATATCTTTTGTGCTTTTCCCATCTTGCGTTATTTGGCTTCCTAGGTAGCAGAAATCCTTAACCTCTTGTAAGTTCGTGTTAAATACTTGTATTCTTGTTTTTGATTTATTTTCCCACCTTTGCAAACTAGAACTTTAGTTTTAGTTTTGTTAATTTTCATACCGTATCTCTCTGTTAGAACCGTTTCCATTTCATTAAGAGCCGCTTCTAACTCTTCCTTGCTAGATGCTAATACCGCTATATCATCTGCAAATCTAAGCATATCAATTTTTTGTCCCTGCATAGTAATTCCAAATGTCTTTCTGCATTTGACAGTATTCATTGCCTCTTCTATGTACAAGTTAAAAATCAATGGGGATAGGGCACATCCCTGTCTCACCCCTTTCCTAATGTTTACTTCTCTACGTTCCTGCTCTAATTCTATTACTGCTGTCTGCTCTTTGTATAAGCTATGTACTATTCGTCTATCCCTATAACTCATTCCAATCCTTTTGAGTATTTCAAACATTTTTTCCAATTTACATTGTCGAATGCTTTTTCCAGATCTACAAACCCTATATACATGCTTTCCCTTTTCTATTGTTTTCTCCATTATCACTCTCAGAGCTAAAATAGCCTCCCGTGTTCCCCTGTTTCGCCTAAACCCAAATTGGTCTTCTCCTAGTATTTCTTCAACTCGTTTTTCCATTCGTCTTTGCACAATTCTAGTTAATATTTTTGACACGTGTGCTGTCAAACTTATTGTTCGAAAATTTTCACATCTATCCGCGCCTTTCTTTTTGGTATAGTTACTATGATGCTACGTTTGAAATCTTTGGGTATCTCGCCTGTCTCATACATATAGCTTACAAGTTGGAAGAGACGTTCTGTTACTGCTTGTCCAGCGGCTTTTAGAGTTTCTGCTTGCACCTTATCTGTACCCGGCGCCTTACCATTTTCAGACTCTTTAATGCTAATTCAAACTCGTCTCGAAGTATAGGATATCCCAAGTCATCATTTTCAATGTCTGATTCCTGTTCTAATGCAGTTAGTTCCTCTCCTGCATATAAATTCCTATATATTCTTGCCATCTACTCACTTTCTCTACGTTTTCTATAATGACGTTTCCTTGTGCGTCCCTTATATTTTTGCTATACGGTTTTATATCCCTAAAATTCATTCTAATTAATTTGTATGCTTCGTCTGTCTTTCCTATTTCCATCTTAGTTTGTACTTCTTTGCACTTTTCATCAATCCATTGTTCTTTAGCTTTCCTGCATTTTCGAATAATTTCCCATTTTATGGCTTTGTATCTCTGTTTTCCTGTTTCGTCTGATTTATTTTTGTATTTTCGTCTTTCTTCTATTAAATTCACGATATCCTTTGTTATCCATGGTTTCTTATTTTCTTTTTGTGTATACCCCAAAATATCTCTGGCCGCCATGTCTAGGCTGGATTTAATGTTATTCCATTCTGTTTCTACTTCCTTAGTTTCAGATATTTTCGCGATATCATTCAGCAATTCATTTGATTTTTTCGAATCTTACTTGAATATCTTTGTCTTTTAGTTTCTCTAAGTCCAAGTGCCTTTTTCCATTCCTCTTTTTCAGATTTTTAAATTTAAGTGCGGCCTTCATAATTACGATGTTGTGGTCAGTATCTATACCTGCTTCTGGGTAGCTTCTACAGTCTTTTACTTGATTCCTAAACCGTTGTCTAACAAGAATGTAATCTATTTGATATCGTCCTGGCATCTTCCACGTATATCGTCTTCTAGCATGATGTTGAAATAATGTGTTTGTGATGATTAAATTGTTCTTGTCGCAAAATTCTACCAGCTTATTTCCCCTGTCGTTTCTCGTGCCTAAACCAAATAAACCTACTACCGCTCCTTCCCTACCCTCACCTACCACAGCATTAAAATCCCCCGTAATTATTAAATTTTCATGTCCTTTTACGTATCTTAATATGTCTTCGATAACTTTGTAGATGGCTTCTACCTCTTCGTCGCTGTAGCTAGAGGTGGGCATGTATACTTGTATTATTACTGTGTTTACCGGTTTAGATTCTAATCTAACCATGAGTACTCTTTCGTTCTTTTGTAAGTAATTTTCCACACAGTGTCCTATCTTTTTCCGCATAACTATCCCCACACCCAAATTTCCGTCCTCTGCTCCTGTATGAATTACCCTGAAGTCTCCACTCCAAAAATCTCCCGCCTCTGGCCACCGAACTTCGCTGATCCCTACTATGTCTAGTGATAACCTATTCATTTCGATTTTTAGGTTCTCTAGCTTACCTACTTGCTTCATACTTCTAACATTCCACGCTCCGACTCGCAGAATGTTCCCGACTCTTATTTTAACTTTCCGATCGCATCCTCCGAAGTAGTCCCTCCCGGAGACATCATTGTTCCTATTCTGAACTAACCTACAGATTTCCTGAAATATGCACAGTTTGCATCTATAACTGTCTGATCTAGGTCTACATCTACCTCTTTTTCCTATCTCTGCTTGTAATATATCACATACTATTCCCCAAAATGCCTTAGAACGTATTCCGCCCTACTATTTCTCTTTTTCCCCAGATATCCTTGTTCCCATACTATTTCTGTAACTTATTTGTTATTATCTTTGTCTGTCCATGCTATCGTCCTCATACATCTGGAGCATTTCAAAGACTGCTACCGTTTTTGTGTCTGCATTTCAGCCAACATTTTTTAACATGTTTCTATTTATACAATTGAGAGGATGGTTATTAAAGAAGTGTGCGATTGCATTATTGAAAGGCTTAAGTAGTCGTTTTTTTTTATATTTATTTTGAGGGGGAAAATTCATTATGATTTAAGTTACCTCTTTGGTAGATTTTAACATGGTTCCGAGGCGACTCTATGGCGGGTTTACACTTGTCAGATACCAATGTTGTTCTATGAAGATTGTATATGGATCTGAGGCGACCCTATGGCGGGTTTACACTTGTCAGATACCAATACTGTTCAACGGAGATTGTATATGGTTTTGAGGTAACCTTATTGTGGATTTATACTTGTCAGATACCAATGCTGTTTTACAAGGATTGTTAATATGCTTATTTTATGTAATTAGTTATTTTATGTATAAATAGAAATCATGTATGTAGGGTGTATTTCATGTTAATATTGCAAGGAAAACCCAGGAAAAACTTGCAATGCTACCTAGATATTGTGGGCATTTGATTTTCATTTGTTATTTCTTTTGTTATTTCTTTTAGTAATGGAATCCATTGTTTACTGAAAGTCACGGATTCGTTTGCAACGCAGTTATTTTTATGTAGGGTTATATAGGCAGCTTCTTTGATTTTGCGTTTTGGTGGTTTTCTTCTTTTCTTCTTTTCAGGAGTATGTGTATTCAGCTCGTTCCCTTTCTATTGTTTTCTAATTTTATACCCTATTTTACCGAGATTCAGTGAAGGAGGTTAAGCAACCTGTGGCTACCAAGATCCCCAACACTTAGACATTTGCCGAAATAATGGTTTTCTAGTAAATCCTTTCACACACTTAACATTATTCGAGAATATTGCCCAACCAATTCTTGTAGTTACTTATAATAATCATCATGTTTACGCACAGTTATCTTTTCGTCATTAGTTTATCCATCGTGGGATTGGTTGGATGCGTACCTCCATTGATTTCTATTCTGGGCTAGCCTACACATCTCCCTGAAACCTCTACAGCCTACATCTTTTACTATCTGTGTGCAGTAGTCTAATCTAGGTCTGCCTCTTCTTCTCTTTTTTCCTATCTCTGCTTCTAAAATATTCCGCACTATTCCCTCATGCCGTAGTATGTGGCCTATCATCCTATCTCTCCTATTTTTACCGTTTTCCACATATTTCTTTCTTCCCCTACCATTTTTAGTACCTCTTCGTTCTTAACTTTGTCTGTCCATGATATCTTCATCATACGCCTGTAACACCACATTTCAAAGGCTTCTACCTTTTTCTTGTCCGCTTCTCCTACTGTCCAGGCTTCACAGCCGTACAGTGCTGTGCTCCACACATATGTTTTAAGCAATCTTTTCCTTGTTTCTATGTTTGTGGTCTTTGAGCACAATAGTTGTTTTTCTTGTTAAATGTAGCACGACCTTGTGCTAATCTTTGTTTTATATCTTTTGTGCTTTTCCCATCTTGCGTTATTTGGCTTCCTAGGTAGCAGAAATCCTTAACCTCTTGTAAGTTCGTGTTAAATACTTGTATTCTTGTTTTGATTTATTTTCCCCACCTTTGCAAACTAGAACTTTAGTTTTAGTTTTGTTAATTTTCATACCGTATCTCTCTGTTAGAACCGTTTCCATTTCATTAAGAGCCGCTTCTAACTCTTCCTTGCTAGATGCTAATACCGCTATATCATCTGCAAATCTAAGCATATCAATTTTTTGTCCCTGCATAGTAATTCCAAATGTCTTTCTGCATTTGACAGTATTCATTGCCTCTTCTATGTACAAGTTAAAAATCAATGGGGATAGGGCACATCCCTGTCTCACCCCTTTCCTAATGTTTACTTCTCTACGTTCCTGCTCTAATTCTATTACTGCTGTCTGCTCTTTGTATAAGCTATGTACTATTCGTCTATCCCTATAACTCATTCCAATCCTTTTGAGTATTTCAAACATTTTTTCCAATTTACATTGTCGAATGCTTTTTCCAGATCTACAAACCGTATATACATGCTTTCACCTTTTCTATTGTTTTCTCCATTATCACTCTCAGAGCTAAAATAGCCTCCCGTGTTCCCCTGTTTCGCCTAAACCCAAATTGGTCTTCTCTAGTATTTCTTCAACTCGTTTTTCCATTCGTCTTTGCACAATTCTAGTTAATATTTTTGACACGTGTGCTGTCAAACTTATTGTTCGAAAATTTTCACATCTATCCGGCCTTTCTTTTTGGTATAGTTACTATGATGCTACGTTTGAAATCTTTGGGTATCTCGCCTGTCTCATACATATAGCTTACAAGTTGGAAGAGACGTTCTGTTACTGCTTGTCCAGCGGCTTTTAGAGTTTCTGCTTGCACCTTATCTGTACCCGGCGCCTTACCATTTTTCAGACTCTTTAATGCTAATTCAAACTCGTCTCGAAGTATAGGATATCCCAAGTCATCATTTTCAATGTCTGATTCCTGTTCTAATGCAGTTAGTTCCTCTCCTGCATATAAATTCCTATATATTCTTGCCATCTACTCACTTTCTCTACGTTTTCTATAATGACGTTTCCTTGTGCGTCCCTTATATTTTTGCTATACGGTTTTATATCCCTAAAATTCATTCTAATTAATTTGTATGCTTCGTCTGTCTTTCCTATTTCCATCTTAGTTTGTACTTCTTTGCACTTTTCATCAATCCATTGTTCTTTAGCTTTCCTGCATTTTCGAATAATTTCCCATTTTATGGCTTTGTATCTCTGTTTTCCTGTTTCGTCTGATTTATTTTTGTATTTTCGTCTTTCTTCTATTAAATTCACGATATCCTTTGTTATCCATGGTTTCTTATTTTCTTTTTGTGTATACCCCAAAATATCTCTGGCCGCCATGTCTAGGCTGGATTTAATGTTATTCCATTCTGTTTCTACTTCCTTAGTTTCAGATATTTTCGCGATATCATTCAGCAATTCATTTGATTTTTTCGAATCTTACTTGAATATCTTTGTCTTTTAGTTTCTCTAAGTCCAAGTGCCTTTTTCCATTCCTCTTTTCAGATTTTTAAATTTAAGTGCGGCCTTCATAATTACGATGTTGTGGTCAGTATCTATACCTGCTTCTGGGTAGCTTCTACAGTCTTTTACTTGATTCCTAAACCGTTGTCTAACAAGAATGTAATCTATTTGATATCGTCCTGGCATCTTCCACGTATATCGTCTTCTAGCATGATGTTGAAATAATGTGTTTGTGATGATTAAATTGTTCTTGTCGCAAAATTCTACCAGCTTATTTCCCTGTCGTTTCTCGTGCCTAAACCAAATAAACCTACTACCGCTCCTTCCCTACCCTCACCTACCACAGCATTAAAATCCCCGTAATTATTAAATTTTCATGTCCTTTACGTATCTTAATATGTCTTCGATAACTTTGTAGATGGCTTCTACCTCTTCGTCGCTGTAGCTAGAGGTGGGCATGTATACTTGTATTATTACTGTGTTTACCGGTTTAGATTCTAATCTAACCATGAGTACTCTTTCGTTCTTTTGTAAGTAATTTTCCACACAGTGTCCTATCTTTTTCCGCATAACTATCCCCACACCCAAATTTCCGTCCTCTGCTCCTGTATGAATTACCCTGAAGTCTCCACTCCAAAAATCTCCCGCCTCTGGCCACCGAACTTCGCTGATCCCTACTATGTCTAGTGATAACCTATTCATTTCGATTTTTAGGTTCTCTAGCTTACCTACTTGTTCATACTTCTAACATTCCACGCTCCGACTCGCAGAATGTTCCCGACTCTTATTTTAACTTTCCGATCGCATCCTCCGAAGTAGTCCCTCCCGGAGATCCGAATGGGGACTATTTTAACTCCGGAATCTTTTACCCCAGAGAATGCCATCATTTTATTATAATTTAGGTACGCTGTGTACTTGGGAGATAATGTGGTGGTTTCCCGTTGCCTTCCACATCGCGGTAGTGTGTCTTAGACTGCCATACCGACCCCTATGGTCTCTGCCAATCTAAGTACCGAAAGAGCCGCTGCCCTCTTTCGGGGACCTGTCTTAGTCTGGTTCCTCACTAACGACCCTACTACTTTGGTTGGACCTGTAGTTTGGCTCTTTAGCTCATTAGAACACGCAAGCCATTTCACCTGTTCTAGTAATTTAGAACTTCGGCAAGGTGCAGGTCCATTCGAAATGGGTATCTCCTACTATTCCCCAAAAATGCCTTAGAACGTATTCTGCCCTTTTATTTCTTCTATTTTTTTTCCCAGATATTTTTGTTCCTCTACTATTTCTATAACCTATTTGTCTATCCATGCTATCATCCTCATACATCTGAAGCACAGCATTTCAAAAAGTTGCTACCGTTTTTCTGTTTGCTTTTCAAACTGCCCGTATTTCATATGCATACTGTGCTGTGCTCCACACTTATGCTTTCAACAATTTTCTTCTTTATTTAATTTTCTTCTTGTTCTATGTTTGTTGTCTTTCATCATAGGCACTGTTCTTTCTTGTTATATGCAGTTCGGTTCCTTTCTATTGTTTTAATAATAATAATAATAAACGTTTATTTCCAACAGGAATACACCCAATTACAGGAAATAATTTAAAAATTATTTAACACACATTCACAAGGTATAATAATTGTGTACAAAAATAAACCTAATAGAAAAACAAAAGATTGACATATCAAAAATTAATTAATACGTTTTATAAGATCTTCAAATCTATCGTTAAAAATATCCGAACCATTGAAGTATTTGTTGTAAGTTAGACACACTACTGTGGCTGTAGAGTGCAACAATAAATTTGTTCTACTCGTTTGAAGATAAAAGGTATTGCTAAAACGCGCATGTTGACGAGGCACTACCAATGAAATCTTTCCTAGTAGATAAGGGCAATCTATTTCATTGTTTAATAATTTATATAAAAATCTTATGTTTATACTTTTTCGTCTGCATTGGAGTGACCGACAATTAAATCTGTTAAATAAAGCCTCATGGTCAGACCCAATAGGTGGATAGAATTCGTCACACGTGAAAGATACAAATTTAAAAAATTTCCTTTGAACTGCTTCTAAGCTATCGCTATGAACTTTATAAATTGGTTGCCATATCAGAGATCCGTATTCAAGTTTAGATCTAACAAGAGTGTTAAATAGTAGTAGTAGTGTATTAACAGAGAAGTTGCTGCAGTTTCTGTATATTAGACCATAAGATTTAAATGCACTTGAAATACATTTATTACTATGTTCAACGAAGTGGAATTTTTTATCAAATAGGATACCTAAATCTTCGAAGCTAGATAATCTTTGAACAAGCGTTTCTTGTATGAAGTACGAGAAGTTTATCATGTTATGCTTCCGACCATACGAAATTACACAGCATTTTTGTATATTTAGATGCAATCGATTACTTAGGTACCAAGTAGTCAAACTTTCAATATCGTTTTGTAAAAGTATGCAGTCGTCAATAGAAGTAATAGTTTTGAAAATTTTTAAATCGTCTGCGAACAGTAATTTTTCTGCTTTGATAGAATCCACAATATCATTAATAAATATTAGAAAAAACAAAGGGCCAAGATTTGACCCTTGCGGGACACCCGATGTTGGAGTAAATATTTGAGAGTGATAGTTCGAATAAGCTACGTGCATTTGTTTATTTAAGAGGTAAGACTGGGTAAGTTCCAAAAGTGCTTGCGAGAATTCAATAGCATTTAGTTTACTCAAAAGAATGTAATGATCGATTTGGTCAAAGGCTTTCTGGAAATCAGTGTAGATAACATCAACTTGTTTGTTGCTCTCGAGTGATTCACAAACAAATTGGCTGAATGTAGCTAGGTTGATAATTGTTGATTTCTTTTTCATAAAGCCGTGTTGCGCAGGTGTAATATAAAGTTTTATTTGAGCATATATATGCTTGTATAATAACGACTCAAAAACTTTGGCAAAATTCGATATAATGGAAATAGGACGATAGTTAGTAACATCGGAAGTGGAGCACTTCTTAAGTTCTGGTGTAATCATTGACATCTTCCATATATTCGCTGTCTAAGAGAATTATATACCTTATTTTTCCGACATTCAGTGGTTGTGAAGAAGAGTAAGCAGCCTGTGACTGCCAAGTTCCCCTAGCACTTAAACATTTACCGATTTAATATTTTTTCCAATATATCTTTTCGCACAGTCAACATTAGTTGCAGGTATTTCACAACCAACACTTGTAGTTGTTTATAATAATCATCAGATTTGTCTGCGTTTTATTTTTTCGTCATTGGGTTTCCCGTCTCAAAACTGGTTGGACACGGACCTGCACTTATTTATGTTCTCAGCTAGCCTACACAGTTCCCTGAAATTCTCACACAGCATGTATACAGCTCGGTTCCCTTTTTATTGATTTCTAATTTTATGTCTATTTCTCCGAGATTCAGTGACGGAGGTTAAGCAGCCTGTGGCTGCCAAGATCCCCAACACTTAGACATTTGCCGAAATAATAGTTTTCCAGTAAATTCTTTCACACAATTAACATTATTCGATAATATTGTTCTAATGCAGTTAGTTCCTCTCCTGCATATAAATTCCGTATATATTCTTGCCATCTACCCACTTTCTCTACGTTTTCTATGATGACGTTTCCTTGTACGTCCCTTATATTTTTGCTATACGGTTTTATATCCCTAAAATTGATTCTAATTAGTTTGTATGCTTCATCTGTCGTTCCTATATCCATCTTAGTTTGAACCTCCATACACTTTTCATCAAACCAGTGTTCTTTAACTTTCCTGCATTTGCGAATAATTCCTCATTTTATGGCTTTGTATCTTTGTTTTCCTGTTTTGTCTGATTTATTTTTGTATTTTCGCCTATCTTCTATTAAATTCAGGATATCTTTTATTATCCATCTTTTCTTATTTTCTTTTTGTGTATACCCCAGAATATCTATGGTCGCTATATCTAGGCTGGATTTAATGTTATTCCATTCGGTTTCTACTTTCTTAGTATAAGATATTTTCTCGTTATCTTTGAGCAATTCATTTGACTTTTTTTCGAATCTCTCTTGAATATCTTTATCTTTTAGTTTTTCTAAGTCCAAGTGCCTTTTTCCGTTTCTTTTTTTCAAATTTTTAAATTAAGTGCGGCCCTCATAATTACGATGTTGTGGTCAGTGTCTATATCTGCTTCTGGGTAGCTTCTACAGTCTTTTACTTGATTCCTAAACCGTTGTCTAACAAGAATGTAATCTATTTGATAAATTCCTATATCTCCTGGCATCTTCCACATGTATCGTTTTCCAGCATGATATTGAAATAATGTTCTATTTCTATTTCCCCTGTTGTTTTATGTGCCTGAATTAAATAAACCTACTACCGCTCCTTCCCTACCTTCACCTACCACTGCATTAAAATCCCCCGTAATTATTAAATTTTCGTGTCCTTTTACGTATCTTAACATGTCTTCGATATCTTTGTAGATCGCTTTTACCTCTTCGTCACTGTAGCTAGAGGTGGGCATATATATTTGTATTATTACTGTGTTTACCGTTTTAGATTCTAATCTAACCATGAATACTATTTCGTTCTTTTGTAAGTAATTTTCTACACGGTATCTTATCTTTTTCTGCATAACTATCCCCACACCCAAATTTCCTTCTTCTGCTCCTGTATGAATTACCCTGAAGTCTCCACTCCAAAAATCCTCCATCTTTGGCCACCGAAATTCGCTGATCCCTACTATGTCTAGTGATAACCTATTCATTTCGATTTTTAAGTTTTCTAGCTTACCTACTTGTTTCATACTTCCAACATTCCACACTCCGACTCGCAAAATGTTCCTGACTCTTATTTTTAACTTTCCGATCGTACTCCCGGAGTAGTGCCCTCCCGGAGATCCGAATAAGGGATTATTTTAACTCTGGAATTTTTTATTCCAGAGAATGCCATCATTTTATTATAATTTAGGTACGCTGTGTACTTGGGAGATAAAGTGGTGGTTTCCCGTTGCCTTCCACATCGCGGTAGTGTGTCTTAGACTGCCATACCGACCCCTATGGGCTCTGTCAATCTAAGTACCGAAAGAGCCGTTGCCCTCTTTCGGGAACCTACTTTGGTTGGACCTGTAGTCTGGCTTTTTAGCTCATTAGAACACGCTAGCCATTTCACCGGTTCTAGTAATCTAGAACTTCGACAAGGTGCAGGTTCATTCGAAGTGGCAGCTATAATCGACAGCACAAATTTGTCGGAGAGCACAAAACACTACTACAACTAAAAGCAAATACGACAAGTCGCTTAACAATTCTACAGTACCCTAAAGCTAACTTTACAGTTTTTTAGGTGCACACGCACATAGGCATTGCATTTAAACTGTTTTTTTCTTTGGCAAAAAAATGCCCAAATTTCAAAATGTCCAAGACAACAAGTTACTATACATTTTAACAAATTTTTATGTACTGGTACTCTGGCTTAATAAACAATACACATCAAAACTTTTTCATGACATGGTTGTGAATTAACAAATTTACCAACAGTACCATCTTACTAATTTCTTACATTTCTAACCTAACAAATTACATCGCTACCATCAGGTTGGCTTCATCGCTCATTGCTCAAAATTTTCCTACATCTGATCATAAATACCAAACGTTAGAGACAACAAAAGAAAGTAAGACAAAGTCTCAAGTTATTACTAAAGATAATAGATAATATAGAGATAAAACTAGATAACAATGGATAGATCCGAAACGTCGCAGTACGCGAGGCATACTACAACTATACACTTTAAAAATATAGCGTAGAATTCCCCAGCTCACCGAGTCATTTTGTCCTCCATCGTAAAGATACAAAAGAGAGTGGCTTCTTGAAGCCGTTGCTTAGGAAAGTACTCGTACTCCCTAAAAGAGAGCGACCTGTAAAGCAGACATGTTAGATATAACGGTACGAAAGACCGGAAAAGGCATGTGGGTGCATTCCTGCACGCGTCGTTGAGATCGATATCGATAAGGTATTCATACATACATAAACTCATACATACTTGCACTGTTATCGGCCACGTACGGGTGACAGCGGCACCGCATGACCTCACGAAAGATTCCCAGAGACGTGGTCCAGGTGTCTATGAAAACCTTCCGCGCAATCACACGGTGACTAACAGAAATGAAAAAGCAATAGAGATATAGAAAAGGTTAAAAGAGGAAGGTAGGCATTTTTGGAATGTACTAGTGACTTTCAGGCAGAAGAGAATAGAAGAAGGGCATTGAGCAAAAGTGATAGAAAAAGGTGAATAAAAAAGCTCTACTCAACCAGCCAATGTAGTCAGTAGCCCGGAGTGAAGGAAAAATCACTCTTATGTGGTAGACAGGTGTTCCAGGACAAGAACAGGTCTACCGAAGGAAAAATAAGACAGAAACGGAGACAGTGGGATAAGAAAAAAGTAAAGTTTTGAACAAGCGTCCGAGAGAAGGTAGAGAGTTGTCCCTGTTAAGCGCAAATCGATCTGAAAGACCACCTGCTGTGTTAATCAGACAAATAAAGACACATAATAAGTTTGAAAATTACTAGACTCCCGATGAGAACTAGTACGATCATCTTCCTAACGAGCGCATCCACTGCGATAAGAAGATCAGACAAAAAATTGAAACAACCAACTTTTCCAAGGTAATTTTCAGGAACGGTAACGCCATAAACACAGGAATACCTAACTATAGGAAGATACAAACATACTGTCCCAATATGCTAAAAACAACCAAGATTTCAATAAGATATCGATAAAAAGCGATAGCACCTCACCACGAAGTTAAATAAAAAACAACAAAATGTTTTTATGTTCTGATGACTTAACCGAAGAAAAAAACAAGTAATGATAAAGAATAAAGTGAGCGACTGTAATAATTCATAAGAAGAAATCATAGAATAGTAACTCCTAGTTTTGCAACTGCAAATATGGACTGTTTCTTACAAAGGCATAGGGCGTGGCTCTTATGTGAGCCCAAAGAAAAAAGCATCCACTTAACATTAGCTAAAACCAATCATAACAATTCAATGAAATACTCCAACCAAAGTTACGACAATCACCACGAAATTAAACAACGTATGATAAATGCTAAAAGACAAAATACTATGATGTGGAAAATGTGCCAGGATTGATTATATGAAGCGACACAGTTACATTGGAGAACCTAGTTAATAAACAGATATATGGTTGACAATAAATTTAAGGGAAGACTTAATAGCCAGCAAAAAGATAGTCAAAATGAGGTAAGCAAGGCAAAAGTGAGGAAGGTAAATACTGTATGAGAAAAGAAACGAATAGATAAACTTAACAAATTCAGAACGGGAACAATTAATTAGCATTTGGGTCAGCAGAGAACAGTTTAAGGTCTTTAATATGCCACCTTCCTTGACGTTTTCCTTCGGTGTCTCGGAGTTCATAAATAAGTGGACTAATAACGCGAGTAACCTTACATAAAATGAATTTTGGAACTAACTTCGAAAAGAATTTTTTAGTAACATCAGATAAGACATAACTCCTTTTCCAAACTTGTTTACCTAAAGCAAAAGAAATATCTCGTTTTCGCAAGTTATAATGATTTTTACTCTTTTCGAAAGTCTTTAACAAATTTTTTCTAACATCGTTGAAGATAGAAGGTAACGATTGTTGGTTTTCGTCCCAGCGTACTTTTCGTCAAATTCAATTACGTTAGTATCGTCAGGCACTAAACCATAGTAACTCCCATCGATTGGGGTATATCTTCCAAAAACAAGAAATGAGGGAGTGAATTGGGTTGCTTCGTGTTTAGAGGTACGCAAAGCTTGAGCAATTTTAAAGATTTTGACATCCCACTTATGTGGTCTGAATCGATATATGAAGAGATGGCAGTAATTAAGACTCTATTTATTCTTTCGGTAGGGTTTACTTGTGGATGGTATTTTGCGTTAAACCAAATTTTGTGTACCTTATAACTCTTAACGAAATTTTGAAAATCTTTTGTGATAAATTGCGCACCATTATCTCAGAGAATAATTTGAGGGACACCAAATATAAGAAATACATTTTGCTCTGGAAATTTAATTATAGCGACAGATGTGGCTTTAGTTAAAGGTTGTACAATAATAAATTTAGAAAACCAGTCCGTGATGACTAAAAGATATTAGTTACCTTTTTTTGATCGAGGGAGAGGTCTTAATAAGTCAGGCAATATTAATTGAAAGGGATAAGATACACGTTTGAAGTTACCCATTAAACCAGAACAAGCTTCTTGAAAACTCTTCTGAGCCCTGCAAATTTTACAGTTCCTAATATAGCGGCAGACAGATTGTTTTTAGGCCAGTAATATAATTCAGATATTTAAGCTAAGGTTTTTGTAACGCCAAGATGAGCAGCTGTAAGATAGTCGTGACACAATTTAAGAACTTCATTGCGGTTTGCGGTAGGTACAACGATTTTCTATTCAGGGATATTAGATATTTTGTGAGAAAAGGAAGATACAAATTTATATAATCTATTATTCTTCACGCGAAAGGTGGAGAATTTATCAGGATTTTCAGAAACTTTCTTTATCATATCGAGATACCAGGCATCAGGAATTAGATCTGGAAGGTTAAGAGAAGCGACATCGCGAGATAAGGCATCAGGCACGATATTTAATTTACCAGGTCTATGGCGAACATCAAAGGTAAATTGAGAGATACTTAAATTCCATCTTGCCAATCGACTTGCGGGTTGTTTTAAGTTATTTAACCATGTGAGAAATTATTTTAGATATAATTCAGTAAAAAAACACTATTTATTTTCAAAGCTAACATCTTACAAGTTAAAATAGAGTTAATTCTAAACGGATTTAATTTCAACAAACACGTGTAAGAGCGATATTGTTACACTTGGGCAATTGTTATACTGCGCAATTGTTATACTCACGTCATTGTCATAATTTAACTCATAATTACGCTTAGAATTTTACCCGCCACTTGAACTTACACCGATCACGCTTTAAAAGTAATGCAACCGCATTTTAAGTCAATTTGCAAGCACAATTTAATTCAAAACAAATTACTTACATGGCGGCATCTGGAAATTCGTCTCTGGGTTTTACGATGATTTTGCAGGACGGGTTCAGTTTTACGCCATGTTGAATCAAATTACATCGGTTCTTCTTTTACTGCTGTACTAGTAGAGGAACGACAGGAATTAGGTAACAGATACACAACAGCAAAAGTAGAAGAAACCTACATCACTTAAAAAAAGACACTGTTATACTCCACCTGTTCTAATCTAAGGTATACTGTTAAAGTCCCGGCGTAATTGATAAGAGCCACTACGACAGTTGGCAATACAAAATTAACACTTACATAATATTGTGCAAAAAGGTATTACGTCATTAATGCGTCTCAAATTAATATTACATACAAAGGAACAAGATAAAATGTACTCACGTAAACGGTGGAGCTCTTCACAACATGGCAGCTATTTTGGCGCTAGTTGGGCGTGGGTCGGCCTTTGCCCCTCGTTGAAGTCAGATTTTCTGTCTTCCTCTTCTTTGTTGCAGGCAGGACGAAGGAATAAGGTAAAGGTAACGATAGACAATAGAGGCAAAGGGAAACCTACATTCTGAAAAAGAAAAGACAACAGCACGACACAGGTCAATCTCACTGGTCGACGTTTTGTTAACTAGTCCTGGCGTGACAGAAAATGCGCACGTCCTTCCGCACTCCGCGTCTGCTCATTCCCTGGCATCGACGCAACTGTCTGAAGTAACGGAAATGCACGCACAAGTCTTTTAAAATATTGGCGCGATTTCAGTCACATATTTTAAAACTAAAACCTGAAATGTTTACATAGCCGATATTCGGCATGTAACAACAGATGACACAGATAGATGTTGCTTTGTCAAGAGCTCGTAACTTAATGGCGTCTTTCAACACCGCGCGCACTCCGCATCCTTTTGCGCAGACACGGCTTTCATGTAACAATTTTTTATCATAGATTTGGATTCTACGTCGAAAGCTACGTAATAATAAAAAGGCTTACCTTGTACAGCCAAGTTCTTGTTTATGTAATAGTGTTACGTTGTCTAAACCAAATGTGCTTACATACGGTGCCTCGACAAACAAATGACGTCGGCTGTCCACATGTTGTGACGTAACTACGTGTACGTTTCTTAAACCCATTTATACAGACTTGAAGTGTATTTTTTCCTTGCAAAATGAAACAAACAAAATCCAATCCAACAGCTATTCAAAAAGCTTTGCTTCCATCTTTTACGGCATTTCATTCGTTACCAAACAATTATGTTGACCGTAATTATTCACTTTCTAACTTGCAAATACCGGAAATTAGCCAAGCAGTGAAGTTAATTTTATAAACTAATTGAAATTAATATTATCAAGTTACGTGGTCATTATTAGAATTTTTTGGAGTACGATTTATCATTTTGGGAAACAAAAATTAACAAACTCGAATATCTTGTTATCGAAAAACTATTGAGCGTAAAACGCTATTTCATTAAAGGTTCTACATTAAACACATAAAAAGTTATCACCAGATTTCTCTCGTTATCTTTCAACTGCATTCTTGGTCGAATAAAACATCATGGCAATTAAAGGATTATCGTAAACTTGAGTAAATTATGCAAATCGAAGAAAATTATGTTATACTGGAAATCATTTATGCTAATTGTAGAACGTTCAGATTAAATCAAGAGAATTATGATTAAATTGAAGAGCGCTATAACAAATTTATTTAGTTTGTTTTAAAAATTAAATCTATGTGCTTACCATTATTAAACAAGTTGAAAATGCAAGGCATTGTCGCAACGAACTTCCAAATGTAGACTTACTTTAAAACAATTTATGTATCGCACATTAATTTTGGACCTATTTGAAATTTTTGATAAAAATTAATTCCCGGGGGGTCGGGTATCCGTGGTCAGATTTTGTGGAGGGTACCATATTTCGACTCAGCTATGTTAGGGGAGTCCAAATATGTATCGCACATTAATTTTGGACCTATTTGAAATTTTAATTTTCCCGACGGAATATCGCGGGGGCACGGCGTCCCCGTGGCCCGATTTCAACTGACATCAAAACTTAAGCTCAGGACACCGAGCTGAATCGATTGATGTATCACACATTGATGTCCGACCATTAGAAAGGCCTCGGACGGACAGACGGACGGACAGACAGACGGACGACAAATCGATTTCATAAACGAACGAAGTTCGTTGAAAACACTTATTCAAGTGCATGTTGCACTTGAATTAACCGTCTAAGTGTAAGGCCACACGCAAATTGCTGCCTAGAACACTACACTTCTGCATCGTGTGTCCTTATCAAATGCTCATGCCAGACTGATGGGTTGGTACACTGGGCACAAGTATTTCAAAGTCGCTTGAGGTATTTATTAAAACAGCCAACGCCTGTTGTTAGCAACAAAACTAGCACTAGAAGATAATCTCTGCATTATGATTGGGCTACATGATCCTAATACGAATATTTATTTTCATAACCATATTTACTTGTTTAATTGAATAGACAAAAAGACGTATTTACCGAATAACTTTTAGGTGATTTGCAGTCGTCAAAAAAATTGTTACAATATTACTAGAGACGTACTTGTCAGTTATGTATAGTCATTTGAAACGCGGATCGACGATTGTATTGAAGTTCAAGGTCACCATGTCTAGCATTTATTTCAACAGTGGCAATAGGACTTGCGTTAATCAAGTACCCCGAAGAAAACGGAAAACTACTACGCCTCCGTCGTTGTTCTTAGATTACTCTAAAAGTAATTTATTAACTAACCATCCCACTCACAGAAAGGCGGACGCGGCGCGTAACATCATTGAATAGCCCGTCAAAAAAATATTAAATACGTGTTTCTCTGTTTTTGATTCTTTTGATTTTTGTTCCATTTCTTGCGATTACAGCGCCATCTGTCGCGAATCAAAAAAAAATTTTCGGACAAATCGTACGTAGCTTTTGACATAAAATCCGAATCTACGATAAAATGTATGGGCTCCTACCTAATATTTCTAATTTGCAGCCCGCCCCACCCAAAGCGGGTGTGGGGTGGGCGTAATTTAGTACTAACGGATGCCCCGCTCGGAAATATTAAAGTTTCGATTCGGCAAATTTTTCTGTACGATGCATATTTTTTGAGGTATTGCAAAATTCCAGGTTATACGATTTACCCGGAATAGATGCTCTTAATATCATACAAAATTTCGAACAGCTGATCCCAAATTTTGTACGCCGTCTTAAGCAAGCGTACATTAACACGACTTTCGCTCGAAATAATTCCATTGCGAATATTAGAAATGTTTAAGGAGAGGAGAGTATTATGGAATACTATCTACATTTCTTAAAATAACTTTGGTTTTTAAATAAAAATGCCTAAAATCATTCTGAGTGCTTACTATAAATGATTGTAATAAATTGTTACTTTTAAAAAATACTATTTTTGCTGTTGTAAAACAATTGTTTAAATAGGTATAAATGGAAGTTAATATGAAATAGTCGGATGATACGGAATAGGTGGTTTAAACCATTGAAAAACTATTTAGACTTCATAAAGTATAGTAGTCGCTCTGCCATAGAGAAAAAAAATAATTGTCAGTCTTTTTTGTCCTAAAAAACTAAAATTTTGCAGAGATGTTATCTCTCATCATCATCATTAGGTCTTCTGCCCTGGAATTGGTTAGACGCGTACCTTTATTGTTTCCTATTCTGAACTAGCCTACACATTTGCGTAAAATTTGCACAGTCTGCATCTATCACTATCTGATCTAGGTCAACATCTACCTCTTTTTTCCTATCTCTGCTTGTAATATATTCCGCACTATTCCCCGAAAACGACTTAGAACATATCCTGCCCTTCTATATCTCCTATTTTTTGTTTTCCACGGACATCTTTATTCCTCTACTATTTCTATAACCTATTTGTTATTAACTTTGTCTGTCCATGCTATCATCCTCATATATCAAAAGCACAACATTTCAGAGGGCTTCTATTATTTCTGTCTGTTTTTCCTACTGCCCCTATTTCATATACGTATTGTGTTGTGCTCCACACAAATGCTTTGAACAATGTTCTTCTTGTTTCTAGGTTTGTTGTCTTTGAACATAGCTTCTGTTCTTTCTAGTTTGATGCGGTTTGGTCACGTTCTATTGTTTTACAGTTATATGCCCTATTTTCCCGACATTCAGTGGTATGTGAAGGGGGCGGCTCCGTGGCGTAGTTGGTATGCCTGTGACTACTACGCCCAAGGTTCCGAGTTCAGATCCCGACACGGTCAGTTTGAAAAATGTTAGGCGAGCATTTTTCACAACAAATACGCCCCCGTTCGGATGACAGGTAAAATGGAGTTCCCATGTGTGAGTATTGTCACGCACGTTTAAGATCCCTACCTTGCTTGGAACAGCAAGGGTTCGATAAAACAACATTTCTGTAATTGTCAAGCGCGATAACCCAGCGCTTACGATTACGAATAGCACACGGCGGGCGTCCCGGGTTCGTTGCCTAGGCCGCCCACAAAGGGGTCAATGGGGGTCGCCTGACCCCCTCTGAATATGTTCCTTTGGTTTTTTTTTGTTAGAAATCGCAACACGAAGTGCACCTTTACTAGAGATTGAAGAAGATTACGATTTCACTATCGGTTATACTATTGTTTAAAAATAAAGTAAACCTAAATGTTGAGATTACACTACAGGTATGCCTATTGTCTAACTATAAATAGACCGACTTTGTATGTCATTTTAAGCAGGAAATGCGAATTATTGCGATTACCTTACAATAGTAACCCTAACCGCCTATAACAAAACTGTTATTTTCATTCTTTAATATCTAAATATCTTTACCCTGAAAGTTTCTATTCAAACGAAATATAAATAAAGGCTTTCATAATGGTTTCTTTCTTATTGTACAGGTTCAGGTACTCTACAACTAAAACTTTGGAATGTTCTACAAATGTCTCATTGTGTTCTATTCTGAGAAAAAATATATTCTTTATCTATAACAGTAAAGTACGTCTATATCTTCAGTGACTTCAGTTTGTATTCAGTGTTTTTCGAATGCGGTGTACTTTTAATTTGTGACTTAGGAAACTTTATCTGACTGTTGAATTAGTAGAAGACGTGTATGTTGATAGATATTGATTGGTCATTTTCCTTGTAGTTATTGTTATCAGTGTTGATAAGTAGTGTAGTTACTGGTTTTTGTTTTTAAAGAAGGCCGAAGATTGCAGTTACAGTTTAGTTACGGATAGGATAGCAGTAAGTACTAATGTACCTAATGCATGAGAATACATATTTAAAAATAATATTTATTTGCAATTGGGAGATTCTTATTTTTTTTTAAAGTCTATTTGATTAACAAATCTCTTCTTTTGAAGTATCAGAAAAGTAAAGCGTGTTATTTTTTTTCAGAAATTCAGATCTAAGATCAGTAACAATACTAACAATGGATATTAGAAAATTTTTCAAACGAAATGAACTAAAAGAATCATCTAGCATAGGCTGTAGTAGTAGCGGTGCTGGTGCTAATGCTATTTTTGAGTGTAATAGTATAGTACATAATAGTGTCAATGATCTAAATAAAGCTGGTAGTTCGTCACCTAATACTTTAAAATCTCTCACATGTGAATATGACACCAATCTTTCAACTGACAAGAATGAGTACATGCTCGATTTGGGCAATTTTGTTAACTCGAATGAAACACTTTCCGACGATGTTCACTTTTCATTATTAACAAATCCTTACAAACCAGATCCTAAATATAATTTCAAGAACGATTCCGAAGAAAGAAGACGTGCTTTTAGATATGACTGGCTTCAACAATACGATTGGCTTGCGTATTCTCCAAAACTCAAAGGCGCACTTTGCAAATATTGCCTAGTTTTTCGGCCAACTGTTAAAAGAGGGGTTCTTGGTTCTTTCATTATGAAGCCCTTCACAAAATATCATGACTTTGTCGCTTCTGCAAAAGCACATGCTACAACCGAATGGCATCGTGATTCAACTATAAAAGCTTCTAGTTTTACAAAAATTATTGAAAGAAAACGTCTATCAATTACTTCTCAAATAAATGAAGCTGAGCGGAATTTGATTGAATCGAATCGCAAAAAATTTATACCAATAATATCCACCGTCATTTTTTGTGGTATGCATGATTTGCCATTACGGGGTGATAAAAAAGGTAATTTTGAGGATCTTTTACAATTCAGAATAGAAAGTGGGGATCACATTCTAAACGAGCACTTAAAGTTTTGCAAGAAGAACTCAAAATACACCTCTCACACAACTCAAAATCAAATAATTTCAATTTGTGGAACATTAATTAGGGAAAAAAATTGTGAAAGATGTGAATTTGAGTGAAGCATTTTCAATTCTGGCTGACGAAAGTGCAGACATTGCTGGGGTAGAACAGTTATCACTTGGAGTAAGATTTGTTAGTAATGACAATTCGGTCAGAGAATAATTTTTAGGCTTTGTAGTCCTTACATCGATGAACGCAGAAGGTATAACTGCTGCAATTTTAAACGCTTGTAATGAATATGGTCTTTGTATGGATAAATTAGTTGGATTAGGGTTTGATGGTTGCTCGACGATGGCAGGTCATGAGCAGGGAGTCCAAAAACTTATTAAAAATAAATATCCAAAAGCGATATATTTTCACTGCGCGTCCCATAGATTAAATTTAGTGGTAAATGATTTGAACAAGATTCCGGATATTCAAAATTCAGTAGGGACCATTAAAGAAGTAATTACTTTCTTTCGAGATAGTCCATTAAGACGTAGATATGTTTCTAATATTCCACTATTATGTGAAACACGCTGGTCCGCCAAATATAAATCAATGAGGTTGTTTGCGGAACATTTTGCAGATACTATGAACGGTCTGGAAAATTTAGCTCATAACCGTGAAATAAATGCTCAGACAAGAAATAGGGCCAGTCAACTTTTAAATTGCGTTTCTGCGTCGAAATTTATTCTTTGTCTGCATATTATGGCCAGATATTCTAGCAAATATGAACCTGTTTGTAATGCACTGCAGTCTAAAAGTATAAACTTATTTTCCGTTAAACAGCACATAGATGAACTACTCAAACTTTTTAAGACACACCGTAGTGATCCTGAACAATATTTTAAAAAGGTTTATAAAAAAGGTGTTGAACATGCCCATGGTTTTGGATTGGAAATTACATTACCACGTATTGCACCAAGACAAACTCATAGGTCTAATTATCGTATGAGTAGTGTTGAAGATTACTTTCGAGTAAGCCTTTTTATTCCTTATTTGGATTCTGTTATACAGTCTATTTCCACAAGGTTTTCTGAAGATGCTACGACTTCTTTTTTTACTCTCTGGATTACATCCAAATAACTTAAAAAACAACAATATAAAAAGAGCATTGTTAAATAAAAAAGAAGAAATAGCCAGAAGTTACAACATTGATAACTTTTCAGAACAGTTGCAAACGTGGGTTGAACTTTGGCAAAATAGAGAGATTCAACAAGGTACAGACTTTGTACATTTGCTTGATAATGAAGTTTCTTTTTTCCGGCCATCAAAACTGCGCTAAATATTTTTTTTGGCATTACCTCCAACTACTGCAACAATAGAAAGGTCATTTAGTACGCTAAAGCGGGTAAAATCGTCGCTTAGATCAAGCATGTCAGTGGATAGATTATCAGGTTTATGCATGCTTAGTGTACATAAGGACATGGTAGGTAGGGAGAAACAAGCATTTATAAATGAAGTCCTAAATAGATTTGGTCAAGACCGAAGAAGATTGATATTTTTATTCAAAAATGATGATGATTAATAAAACGTGAGAACAGTCCTATTCAGCAGTGCCAGTTATAATAGTTTGTTGTACCCTTCTTAGTTCTTAGTCATGTTTGTTTGTGCATCAAATATTAAAGACACTATTTAAAGTGCCGGTCGGATATTTATTTACTATTAATTAATATCTGTGGTTTGTGGCCATTTGATTGACCATGTGGCTTTTCTGTTTCCGTTAAATATGGTTGTGTCGTGTCTGTATTTTTACATTTTCTTACGGGCGGCTTATTACGTGTATTGGAATAAGTCCATTAAATTTTCAGTTAGTGTGTGTTAATGTAAAATTCAATCTTTTCCATTTGCTACCCTGTGCATCATCAAGCCAAAAGAATTGATAGCCTGCTGCACCAGCAATTTACCAGATTGGTAAGTAACTTTACACTTTATGAAAATTCGATTAATTACAGAATGCTGCATTTATTAAGAAACTATCAATCCTACGTTTTTCTTTCAATTTCAAATACTATAGCCGAAATCTCGAAAGAATGCATTCGCGTCATAGGTTTCTGAATTAAACACTGACATACTTTTAATGTATATCGCTTTTAAATTCAGTAACCTATGGCGTGAATGCATTCTTTCGTGATTTCAACTATAATATTAAAAAACGCTGCATTATCGATGGTCCTAACTGCTTTTGAGCTACTATAAGGAAATAAGATTTTATGCCTTACATTACTTTCCAATACGTCCGGTAACGGGGTTGCATTAACAGTGTTAATCCTTTGTGTAACATAACTAATATTTTTGAAAGTAGTCTTGACCTCCTCTACAAATTATTCTGTGGGCGGCCTTGTTCGTTGCCATTGCTAGTGTCATTTTTTTTTACTTTTAAATGCGTCATCTATTTTCTAAAATTCAAATCTTTTTAAAGTGACGATTGAAAATATATGAGTAGAACAAACGACATTTCTACGATAGTCAAACGCAAAAGCTCAGCACAAACAAATCCGTAATGCACGACGTCCCGTATTCGATGCTCATGTTCGATTTTTTTACTTTTCAAAGAGATCATATTTTTTCTGAAAATCGAAGCTTTTCAATGTAACATTTGAATGTCCATTAATACAACAAACGACATATCTGTGATTGTCTAGCGCAATTTGCCCGGCGCTAATGGTTTCGGATATTATGCAACAGGTAACAGGTTCGGTATCAGAGTCGATCCTTTTTTTTAACTTTTCAAACTACAGCTGACGCCACCTATTCTACGGAAGTGGTCTTTATCGAATTTTCTAGAAATACAGTAATCGCGATTCATTGATTTCCATTTGCTTTTAATAAATGTACAATTTAGGACGATTCGTGCTTTTATGAGTGTTATAATTTAATTTTTTATTTTATTTTAGGTCTTTTTCTATTACAGTCATATTCGTAAACGTTGAATACGTTGTAAACGCGAAAAGAACGTAAGTAAACCTTTCATTTTTAATCATAATTAAACCCGTAAATTGAGATGAGTAGAAACTGAAATGCTTTTTCAAAGTAAGGAGGCAGTAAATTTTCAAATACGAAATGGAACGTAACAACCTACATTAAGTATACAAAATTCACCTACAATTAGTTATTTTGTAAATCTTTTGAGAAGCGCTTTTTTGATGCGTAACAACCTATTTTTACCACACAGCCAATAAAACTTGATGGTCTTTAATACTAAGGCCTTATTTTTGGGAAGAACAAATATTACTGTGAATAACTGGTTCAATATCAATCCCTCGTGCATTTATCTTAGAATAAATAGTAGTAGTACAAATACAGAGGAATCATGACCACATTTCCTCCAGCATCTGCATTTACTCACACATTCTGGACCAAATAGTTTTCTTCGTTTAGCCATTTCATCTTTCGAGATAAATCTATCTAGTTTGGTGTTAATTAATGTTAGATTTTTTCAGCTATCTGAATTTCTAAGAATTTTTTAGATAACATCATTCCCCAGGGAGCTACCCTCATTTTAAGAATTTTTACCGGTAACGATTTCTGAGCGTCCTTATAAATTTTTTAGCCACGCGATACATCATATTAGTCTAGAATTTTACGCAAAATTCGAAACTGTAAACAGATTTAAAATTCGACCAACCCTTGCCGTTTTACACGTATACCCTCTGCGAGATAAATCTTCTCCACATTTCCACACACGAAATACATCTATCTTGTTTGGTATCAATTAATATTAGATTTTTCTCAGCTACCCGAATTTTTAGGATTTTTTCATATTGCATCATCTCCCAGGGAGCTCCCCTTATTTTAAGAATTTTTTCACCAGCAGCGATTTCTAATCATCTCTTCTTTATAACATCTAGAATCCTTTAACAAAACACTTAGAGGTATTAACACAAAGAAATTAAGCACACAAAAGTTTAATAATTTATTTTATCCGATTTACAGTTTAATAAACTAATAGAATACAATTTTTACATTGCAAAGTATAACATTATTTTATTTTCTTCGTGTAGCCGAATCCGAGCAGCTGAAAGTAACCTGTAACAAAAAAAGGTGTTGTTTAAAAAGAGAGGAAAAGTGTTTTCGGTCAATAAGACATATTGTCGTTAATCTAACAATATGTTTCACCGTACAACAACACCGCGTGGAGGTAAACACATATTGCCAGGAGCTAAGGGATTATTAAGGATGGGGATGGTGAATATGTCTTATAACTAACTTACATGCTACTATATACATACATAATAAAATATATACACATATAAGTAACAATCATATATCTTTATGCCCCCATGCGTACGTTGCTGTACTATTAGGGATGACGTACCTTTTGTCATCCTCGCCCGACAAACTAATTTTATTCATTAATTGGGTATAAAGTTGGTGTTTATGACTTCGAATACATACCATGCTATGCATAAGAGCACCAACATTATTATGTACAATATTCTTAAAACTATTTACATATTTTTAGCTACACTTCGTGGGACCTCTTTAATCTTTTTAATCGTGTTTTTCTCGTTTACAATACAGTAGCACTTAGTCCTACTACCAACAAATTCTAATATTAGATCCCCATTAAATTCGTCTTTAAATTTCCTACAACTTTTTTGTTGACAAGCGGTATATTGTATTTGTTAACCGCGGGGTAGTCACTCTTTTAAGATAAATATATTATGTTTGGTATCAACTAATATTAGATTTTTCTAGGAATCCCAAAACTGTAAATATGTTTTAAATAGGACCACCCCTTACAAAATTACGCCTTTTAAAGATTCAAACCTCTAATTTTTGCCCATATATATTTAACTCCATCTTTAAAACCTTTTTTTCGCTACCCAAGATATATGCTTTAACAAACTATTTCCCGAGATATCTAAATCCGCTGTCTTCAGCGAACACCATTTGGAGATAACACGTGTAATCTGTCCACCATGATAGAAGCAGGAAGGATTCAAAAGAAGGGAAGGTGGAAGAAGAACTTAAACATTATGGAATCTTAAAACTAACATATACAAGAGATTTACAAAATCTATACAAATATAAACAACTATCTTAGACCTATACCTATAAACCTCCATGCGTAGGTTGATATGCTTCCGGGGATGACGTAACGCTTGTCATATTCGCTCGATTAACTAATTTTATTAATAAGCTGCGTGTACAAATCGTGTTTTTTACTCCGGATACATACACCGGCAAGAACTCCATGCCACCCAAATAAGAATTGTATGCTTGGTGACTATTAACTTTCGCTTCCCTCGTGTACGCACAGACACATCCCTACCCCATGCGCACACCTACCCATGCGCATCCCTGCCCATGCGCAACCCTCTGTGTAACTGCTATTTCGTGGTGACGTCATAGCTTTTTATAAATAAAGAGCAGTGTAATACTATTGTATAATTTTTATTCTGACATTATACACAACAAAATTTAAAATTATTTAATGCCAAGCATGGAGCCATTTAAATTAATTTTAATACAAAGTTATACACAGAAAACAGTCCTTTCTTTATGTTTGTTTGCAGTGGTTTTAATTTTATCTAATTTTATTTGCAGCTTAAAATTTAAATTGATACCCAAGTCCACTATCTTCTCTATCTCCTTTTTTAACCAATGGAATTAAAGAAAATGGATGCAAAAAGGCAAAAGTTGGACTACATGGAAAACACTGCGACAATACGCAAACAAGACAAAGATGTGTTAGACAAAGAACATCTTATTAGAGAAAATGAGGAAGAATTAAAAGATTATTTTATGTGCCGATGGACTGACTTAGATATATCCGGATTCCACAAGCTGTATGCTTTTGCGGTTAATAAGAAAGACTTTTTTAGTTATGTGGAAAAGGATGGTAGTAAATCCGTTATTCTATAAACGTATTTATCAAAATGGGAGATAACAAAGACGAACTAAGGAATGCGGGTTTCGTAAACTTGACGTACACTACACGCAAAGGGGTTCCGCTAAACATTGTATTTTTGCCTAGTAAAGAAACTTTCGGATCATTTAAAACCAAAGGTCCTACAACCTATAACAACCATATATTCCCAAAATTGGCGGACATGCAACTACGCAACAGTTGGTGGGAGAATAAGGATTCTCTCCAATACCGACAAGAAGAAGTCGATCAAGCTAACAAGATACATATGCAGGATATAGAGGGGTAAAATGCGATTAAAAGATTGTCACAAGCTCTAAGAATTACACGAAGGAATGGATCTGGTTGTCGGTGGAATCAAAGATTTTATATATATAGAGACAAACTTCGGTACATTTTACAATTCGAAAACCTAGACGGTCTCTATGTATCAAACTATTGGCTAGAAAAGGAGATACAGGACTTGGATCGATTTAAATTTTAAACTGCAAATAAAATAATATAAAATTAAAACCACTCCAAACAAACATAAAGATAGAACTGTTTTCTGTGTATAACTTTGTATTAAAACTATGTGTAATTTCTCCATGCTTGGCATTAAATATTTATAAAATTTTGTTGTGTATAATGTCAGAATAAAGATTATAGAATAGTATTTCCCTGCTCTTTATTTATAAAATGCTATGACGTCACCACGAAATAGCAGTCTCACATAAGTGTGCGCATGGGCAGGGGTGCACATGGAGTAAGAATGTGTCTGGGCGTACACGAGAGAAGCGGAAGTTAACAGTCACCAAGCATATAATTCTTATTAGGGTGGTATCGAGTACTTGCCAGTGTATGTATCCGGAGTAAAAAACACGATTTGTACACGCAGCTTATTAATAAAATTAGTTAATCGAGCGAAGATGACAACCGTTACGTCATCCCCGGAAGCATATCAACCTACGCATGGAGGCTTATAGATATAGGTCTAAGATAGTTGTTTATATTTGTATAGATTTTATAAATCTATTGTATTATTAGTTTTAAGATTCCATGATTTTTAAGTTCTTCCCCACCTTCTTTTCTTCCAAATCTTTCCTGCTTCTATCCTGGTGGACAGAGTATATGTGTTATCTCCACGTGGTGTTCACTGGCCACGGCGGTTTTAGATTTCTCGGGAAATGGATGATTAAAGCATATGTCTTGGGTAGCGAAAAAAAATTTTTAAACATGGAGTTAAATATAGATGGGAAAAAATTAGAGGTTTGGGTCTTTAAAATGCGTAATTTTGTAAGGGGTGGTCCTATTTAAAACATATTTTCAGATTTGGGCTTCCTAAAAAAATATAATATTTGTTGATACCAAAAAAAGATATCTTTATCTTAAAAGAGTGACTACCCCGCGGTTAATAAATACAATATACCGCTTTTCAACAAAAAAGTTGTAGGGAAATTTAAAGACGAATCTAATGGGGATCTAGTATTAGAATTTGTTGGTATTAGGACTAAGTTGTACTGTATTGTAAGCGAGAAAGACACGATTAAAGAGACAAAGGGGTCTCACGAAGTGTAGTTAAGAATATTAATGTAAATAGTTTTAAGGACATTGTACATAATAATTCTGGTGCCCTTATGCATAGCGTGGTGTGTATTCGAAGTCATAAACACCAACTTTATACCCAAATAATTAATAAAATTAGTTTGTCAAGCGAAGATAACAAAAGGTACGTCATCCCTAATAGTACAGCAACGTACGCATGGGGGCATAAAGATATAGGATCCTTACTTATATATGTATATATTTTATTGTGTTTGTATATAGTAGCATGTAAGTTAGTTATAAGACATACCCACCATCCCCATCCTTATTAATCCTTTCGCTCATGGCGACATGTGTTTACCTCCACGCGGTGTCGCTGGACGGTAAAACATATTGTTATGGTAACGACAATATGTCTTATTGACCGAAAACACGTTTTCTCTCTTTTTAAACAACACATTTTTTTTTGTTACGGGTTACTTTCAGCTGCTCGGATTCGGCTACACGAAGAAAATAAAATAATGATATACTTTGCAATGTAAAAATTGTATTCTACTAGTTAGTTAAACTGTAAATCGGATAAAACAAATTATTAAACTTTTTTGTGGTTAATTTCTTTGTGTTAATACCTCGAAGTGTTTGGTTAAATGATTTTAGATGTTATGAAAGAGAGGTGATTAGAAATCTCTGCTGGTAAAAAATTCTTAAAATGAGGGGAGCTCTCTGGAGGATGATGCAATATAAAAAATTCCCAGAAATTCAGGTAGCTGAGAAAAATTTAATATTAATTGACACCAAACAAGATATATTTATCTCGAAAGATGAAATGGCTAGCCGAAGAAAACTATTTGGTCCAGAATGTGTGAGGAAATGTGGATGCTGGAGAAAATGTAGCCATGATTTTTTTTATTTGTACTACTAATTGTAAAATAATTGCGGGGTAAATTTCGATAACAAAATTTGGAGAGAGAATGGACTGTATATAATTTAAATTGATAGTTTACAAACAACAGATAATTAATATCTATAATTCAATAATCAAGCGTTTACTTAAAGCACTCACCTGGTTGTTTACGAAGTCGTGCCAAATCAAAAAACGATGTAGCATCTACTCTTCTCTTTGGCGGATGGATCGAAGCACATTTAAAAACGATAGCGGTGCTCAACAAACAAGCGGTTCATGTACACTAGCGATGCGAACTAGTCGAAAACAGATCGATTCTCCACTATGTTGAGCGTGTAAACGAGCGATGTGGCGTAGTCGACAGACGAAGCGAAACTTTTGGCTTTGTGGATTTTCCAATCGATACACTGTTTGCACATGCGGAGTAACACACAGAGCTTTATCACTCACGGCACTATTGGCGAGTGCTTCTAGTAAACTCGAGGAAATTCCACTCTAAATAATTTGGAATATACACGCGGCGAATTTAAAATAATCAACAAACTCAATGTAAAATGAAAATTTAGCTTTAATTATTTACTATAAACGGAACAACTAATAGTGTTAAGATCTCAGGTCTATCCTTTACTACTTAATACCTACCGTTAATAAGCTAATTATTTTTTCCAGATTTGTGAGTGACTTAAGCAATGCAATGAGTTTATTTTTGTTATTGGATTTTGTAGCATGTGAGATACAAATAGCAATGGTTGGTTTTCAAACCGCTGTGGTAAGTTTTAAAAGAAACGTTTAACTTCACTAAACGTACACAGAAATTTTAGAGACATATGTCGTTTTTAGTAGTACGAATGTGCTTGCACTTGATGGCCATCCTCCTCCAATTGTTCTTATATTACTGGTACGGAAATGAAGTCGCTTTAACGGTAAGTGCTATTTTGCATCGAAATCATTAATATCGCAAAATCATATAAGCTCGTTTTTGTGAAAAATAATTTATCAAACTGATTGAACTCCGGTTAATTTATCAAGATTTTGTATCGCACTTGCTGACGGAAGCGTTTTTATTTAAACTGACTTTAAATAACTATAAAGAAAAAGAACATACAATTAGTTGATGTACAAACATTTTTGAAATAATACCTTTGGTTTCCTTTCTCACTGTACAAACTTGCTTCTTGTGACATAGCAAAATTGTTTTTGATCTTTTACCAACTACCTGTATTTCTGTATAAATTAAAAATTTGAACACAGTTAGCTACAGTCTCTAAATTTACTACATTTTCTACTACACGCAACATTCTTCCTTTCGGCAACTGTATCAGAATTAATGACAGCTTACTTTAACCTGAACTTCGGACGTCCAGAACTGCATGTCCATTTCCACACCCCCTCCCTCCCAATCGAAATTTGAACTTTTTTTCTACGTCATTCGTTTGTGCATCGTAGGTGCACAAATGTGCACTGTAAACAAACGTTTGTGCACCTCTCTATACAAAGATACGAAAAAAACAAAAATGGGGAACTGTAGAAACGGCAGCCTCCGCTCCACCAAAGAAATTCCTGATTTCTTTATAGACAATCGTTTGTGCATCGTAAGTGCACAAATGTGCGCAGTATACGAACGTTTGCGCACTTCTCTATTCAGAGATGCAATGAAAATAAACTGAAAATATCAGGAGTTTCATGTTGATCTTGGAGATCAAAATATTTTACTTGTATGCCTTCGTATGATGGACAAAAACGCATCAAAACAAGATATATGTTCTTGTGATCGTAGTTTGAAGCATCTGTCAAAATGGTAAATTCGATTTAACATGATCAAAATTTAATTCCTCAATCGCTGTACGTCTCAATACATTTACTACAGTAACTTCAGTTTTCGTCCAAAATCTTGAAAAATTTAACATCGAAGAACTCGAAGCGTGGCACTGTCGACACATTTACATCTCCCAGACTTGTTACGTGCCGAAAATTTCGGCCGTAAACATTCATATAGTTTTAATATGCGGGAATTTCGCGCCATAAATTTAAAAGACTTGTTGCGCGTATTTCCGTCAATTCAGAAGTGCGTTGCGCGAATTTCGCGCCGACGCGTGTGGACGAATGAGTGGGGAATTTTCGAAAGACGTGTTAGGACTGGCTTTTGAAATGTGAATAAGAATGGTTGGTCTGGTATCTTATCAAATCTTTTGATTATGTAGATTCCCTTTTGCCTTTTTGATTGTCGTTCCCCAATCCGTTCCTTATCGTACCTCTGCATACAGAACGAAGACGACCGAATTTGGATGCAACCTGGCTTAAGAAATCCCACACCCGAGAAAAAGCCGTGAGCAGCCCAGACCCGAGAAATATGAACGGAGCCACGAGCGCCATCATGAAATAATCCTGAAGGAAGCCACGAGCCGCCATCAGGAAGTAATTCCGTAGGAAGCTTTACATATTCACGTGAGTACCCCGTGGGCGACTTTTATATAATTTAATTAATTGGAAAACGTGTTGTAATAATTTGCATATTGTGTGACGTCATTGACAATTGGCGCGTTAATTTCCACATTAGTTAATACCGTTACCAACTGTGATTTGTGTCGCATGTATCGCGTTTACGGGACTGTAATAGACTTTATATACTGATAAATATTACCGGTACCGCTATTAGACACATTGAATTCTGTACGTTTACGCATATGACATCCTAATATTAAATATGGGCTTACATTTCGGCATAGTTAAAATGGGAGTTTCCAAATTAATACACTTCGAACGCAAGTGTTACTGGAAACAACCGACAATTGAAAAAAGGCGATAAGTAGTAAGAAGTACTCAAGGCCCCTCCTCTGTCCGCCCATTGCTTCCCGTTTCATTTTGCATTATCCGTCCACAACAAAATTTTATAAGAAAACGTTGTTCATGGGCGCTGACACTTTGGCAGTTCTATGTATATTTTCTTTTATTATGGTTTGAGAAAGTGTACAAACGCTACACCCTACCGAACAATTATCTAGAAAGAAGAGAAGAAATTTGTTTGGTAAAGAAGTTACTATTTCTACGGTCTCCGGTCTTCGCAAATCGCTTTCCTTTTACCTTAGTGTACGAAAGTGCACAAACGTTGAGTATTAAATATATAAATATTTTAGGTAGTTAATTACACAAGCTAAGTTAATACATACTATCGTGTTACAGTTAATAAGATGAAATAATAACTTAGACTTTTATGCAAAGCCCAAATGATCATTTCAAATCGAGCTAGTAATTGAAAGATGGAAAATATAAGGTCTTGGACAGGACTTGAACCTGTATCCTGGTTTTGCCGGAACCATGCGTTTACCAATTACGCCACCGATACCGATGACGACAATTGGGAAATTTACAAATTTAAATCGTGTACACATATATGTATTTCTCTGAATTCTCCCTGGAAAGGAGCCCCAGCGTTGGGCCGTCATAAATACTGCGAATCTTAGTATAAACTCGTGCCTCACACTTTGGGCGTCATAATTACTGCGAATCTTACCTCGGCTGCTTCGCTCCCTCCCATACAAATTTTATGAATCGCTCACAGATGCTTACCTGGACTGCTGAAAATCAAACTTTACCTAACCGCCACTATGCTGTACTCTGAAAATTTCTTCCCTACAGTCCTCTCCAAAGAAACGCAACAACCAAAATTCATCACACTCTATTTACACAAAAAAAAACATTACTAGTTTCAAAACTTTGTCCATTAAAACAGTTCACATACATAAACTTACATATCTTTAATAAGAAAACTATTCATTTTCTAAAATGTGGTTGAATCAACATTTTCCCCTTTTACAAATATCAATTTAAAGTAAGAGGCTAACCTCATACCTGACTTTAAATCCTGTCTTAATATGAACTCACACTAAAACCCTTTTTAATCTGTGTGCAAAATTATAGTACTGAAACAATAAAAGTCCTTTTTACTTTGTACATAAACGGCCTTTCTATTATTATATTATATATCCCTCTCGACATAAATATATTTTCATTTAAATATAAAGTTCAATAAATTTTTAAGTCCATAGAATTCATAAAAATAAGCACTCAAATAGCACAAAGTTTCAACACATATCAAAAACTCACCAACAATGTATAAAAATGAGTTGCCTAGTAACCATCACACAGCCTGCATCTCCAATCCAGATCTCGAAAGTGATGCCCTTAATAATGACTCTGAGTTATGGAACCGCTCCCAGTTGGGTCACACCATTCTTGTTTGCGCGCAGCTATCCAAACTTCTCCAACTAACCATCAATAGTGCATCCAAACTTCCTAAACTCCTCTACTATTCCATATATCATCAGCAAATCACTACTTTATGCATTCACAATCGCAAATCCATCTTACGACGCTTTGCAAGCCCCAACCACCAAAGTAACTGTACTCTGTACTTACATGATTAAGAAAAGCTTCACTTTTTTTTCTACATGTATTTCAATATTTTCAAATGATAAGTATTACCGCACACCAACTTGTGTGTAATCACAACTTTTAAAAAAGCGCTTGACTACTACTGAATTAAATGTCCATGACGAGCGAAGAAAAGAAAAAGAGCTCTTACCCCCTTACAGCTGGTTATATAGATCAAAAGCACCCGTCTGTTGTTCAATTTTTTTCCTAGCCGTTGCCACACTTTTCGAAACCCAAAATCATAACAGACATCAAATTCTAGCAACCCCAAGTTATCCTTCCATAATTCTCTATAATTTTGTAGATAAACATCAACGGTCTTTACACTCCTGGAATTTTAACGTTCGTGTCCCACAAATTACCGCGAAAATCACTTATAATCGTCTAACCGTTGGTCTGCTTCGCCGAAACTAGCTTCAACCGAAACCAATTCTCATTAGATTTACGCCTCCCAATGTAAAACGAACCTAGCCCCATCTCTTTTAATCTCATATACGACCATTTTCTCTCATGATTTGTTTATGCATACCACTCTGATATTTATTCTTTCTTAATTTTAGACTGTCACGCGTCTTTTTTTTATTGTATCGTCCAATAACATTTCTTAATTTCTCTCCCTATTTAAAATCGATATCTTATACAAACAACTTCTATCTCACTCTTGCTTGGAACCACGAATCTATCCTTGTTCCTTCGTTTGTTACCAAGTCTAACCGATATCTGACATTTGCATCTTCCCCCTTTATGTACTACAACCCATCTGTCCTTGTTTTCATATCGATCCCTGATTGCCTAAACATCTATTTGCATTCGTAGAAAATACTGATTTTTTTATGAGATTGTTGACAACATGCCCCATCTTTGTAAATAATCGTTACCTAAAACATGTCTATCGTAACCGTCGAGTTTGGTTTATCGACGACACTTTCCTATCTCTTTCTACCAAGTTCGTGTTTTTAAATGCTATCTTATGCTAACTTTTCCCCTATACTATTTACACATGCTACACAATGTTGTTATGTACCGCTTATACCAGGGGCGGTAAAGATAGAGAAACACTCGCAATTGTTAAAGGTGGTACGCAACGTCAGACCCAAAGGGCCCGAGGATCGCGGGGCGAGAGGTGAGCTCTGGTCGATCGATTCACCAATACCCAAGTAAAAGAATCAGAATAGACGAGTATCATCGAAAGAGTTAAAGCATAGTAAATTTATTACGATATTAATCTTCATTATAGTACGCTGAGCGTATATAATAGGTTAAAAGCATATACTTAAAGTAAGATTAATTAGTTATTTAACTTTACTTACACTTCTAGTTAGATGCTCGACAAGGACCTTGCTGGGGACTGTAGTTGGCTTGCCACGAACGGTGATTGACTAAACCCGAAGCGGAGAGAAATATCAACTGCCCTCCTGGCCATGTCAGGCTGGATATATAGTAGGCTTGGGCGGATATGTGAAAAGTCTATATAAACTCGGGGAGCGATATCTTAGGAAGCCCATCAATAAAGTGAGCCGTGCAATGTCCCGTTTTAAGAGTTTATCACGGTTTCTCTAACCAACGGATACTTACAACGAAATGTAAGATAGCTACAAAGTAGCAGGCGGTCTTGATTAAACAAGTGGTTTAGGTTAAGTTATTCATGTTTATCTTTGGAGATAAGCTAAAGGCAAAATAGAAAAGGAAATGAACTGTAACAATGTAACAATTGGAAATTGCGATATATAACAATATTAACTAAATGTTTCTACTTCATTAAAATTATGCCCGTAAAATTGTTGATCTTACGCTAAAGTAAAATGAAAAAGCTTTTCAACTATTATACGCTAATGAACTGACCCTTTATGATGGATGGTTAACATAAATATTATGAAATTTCCTTTCAAATAAGTGCAAAGCTGAAACTAAAATGAAATTAACTTTCAAATTCCTACCTTAAATTAGTCTAATCGGTACATTAGATTTCGAAGATACCTATTTAACTTTTTAATAAGAGGCATGTACACATTTAACCTATTGATAAATGGTATCTATACACGCTAGCCAACCTTAAACTATCCTATGGCCTATCGATCCAATTCTAACTTACAAATTACATAGTAATATATATATATATATATATATATATATATATATATATTGCCGTGATGTTCTCCCTGTTATTATTTTGAGCCCCACGATTGGGCGTAATAAAATTGCTGTGATTTTCGCTTTTATTATTTTAGGATTAACAAGCCCCTACGATAGGCGTCATTAATTGCTGTGATGTTAGGCCCCACGATTTGGGCGTATCATAAATTTGCTATGATATTACCTGAACAATCGAGCTCCAGCGTTGGGCCGTCATAAATTTGCTGTGATTTTCCCCTCTGATTCCTTTATTATTTTAAGCCCCAATGTTATGAAATGTTAAATTAGGATGTTTACTCCGACTAGCTTACTGAATAGATCTTATTAAATCAAATAAAGCAATTCTATAATACACACTATAATAATTGATAATATTTACAACACTCAAAATTTTCCTTTTTGTACAAAATATCTACATATACCAGATTTATGCTTTTTCTGAAAGCCAGCAAAAATATCTTTTAATTATATTCAGGCATCTTTGAACGTTCCAAGATACCTATTCCATTTCATAAATCTTTAAGTGACCCTTTTTGATGACTCTTACAAATATACAGGGTTATTACAAATGAAATAGGCAGTTTGGATAGGTTATAGAAAGTTTATTTTTGAAAAGTTAAGATTATTACTTATATAATTATAAAGAAGAAATGATTAAGTTTTTATTTAAAATTTTTACAAATGTTCAATGTGTGCTGTGCACCTTTGGTAACACGACAGATATCAACACGGTAGTCGAATTCCTGCCACACGCTATTAAGCATGTAACGGTCAACTGTAGCAAGAGCATTTGTGATACGTTGTTTAAGTTCGTCGATATCAACAGGAAGCGGTGGTATGAAAACTTTGTCTTTTACATAACCCCATAAGAAATAGTCGCAGGGCGTTAAATCTGGACTGCGAGGTGGCCACGGCTTAAGCACAAGGTTTTCCTATCGATTTGTTCTTTTGTAACAGGAGGTCTTCCAGTACTCTTTCTTTTACACAGACATCCACTATTTTCGAAACGTTTATACCAGTCATAGATTGATTGCCTTGTTGGTGGTGTTTTACCGTATTTTATTCTGAAATGACGCTGCACAACAGTAACAGACTTTGTTTTGGCTAATTCAAGAACACAATAAGCTTTCTCCACTTTAGTAGCGGCCATTTTGCTAGACTGGTCGTTGTTTTAACAGCAGTACCAACCTAACAGTTGTACCAACATAAACGTTAAGAAATTCCCTATAAACCTATCTTGCTTACTATATTCAAATACACCAGTCTGATTTTTTAAAGGCTATCCAAACTGTCTATTTCATTTGTAATAACCCTGTACAATGTGTCAAATATTAAATCAAAAACAGTTTCAACAATAAAGTGTATAAAGATTGCTAACCTAGAATGGGTTCTGTAGTTCCATCCTAGTCTATGATCTGCATCCCCTTTCTGTGTTCGGTTTGCTTATTGATATGCCGGCCCCATAACTTTCTTCCAATTGAAATCGTACCAAGTCAGAATTAGAATACGTTCATTTTAAATTATCTCCAAAATTAAAGTATGTTCAAAGTTAAAAGTCCCAAATTAAAGTCATCTCAATTAAATATCCAAAATTAAAATCCAGATTGAAAATCCAAATTTAAAATCCAAAATTAAAGTCCAGATTGAAATTCAAAATTAAAGGTCGAAATTAAAATCCAATATTAAGAGTCGAAATTAAAATCCAAATTAAATGTCGGAATTAAAAACCCTGTTTTATTAATATTAGAAATGAATTTAATTAAGTCGTTTTACTTACGTTTATTTATAGATGGGCTTATTTTCGTTGCACAAATTCTCGCACTTTTAATTCTGATTTATTTTGATTTATACTTTACTGGTTACGTAAGCTTTTCATACCTTTGAACATAGTCGTTGCTCAGTTTCAATATAGACTAAAATGTGGCTTCGTCACTATCGTATATATAAGCCCTACCTTCAATTGATTTCATTGGCTTGTTGACGTTCTAGGACGATGCTTCTGTTTTATTTCGCTTACCTCGGAATTTTTACCAATTATTTAGTTTAAATCTTTCAATGCATGCCTCGTCTGTCACGTTCGCATCCCGCATATCGTGGTATTATTCGAGAATTTTCAACTTTTGACTTTTATTAACTCACGTATTTGGATGTTTGTTAATTTTATCGTCTAAATTGAATCGCCTGGTGCTTGTTTATGTCTACAGAATATTGGCTTTCTGAACAAATGTGTTTTCTTCCTGTCACGTAACGATTTTATATAATGAATTATTTAGAATGCGTGTACGATGATATTTTCGACGCAATTGTTAAATATTTGTAATGCTAATTTATCTATGCTTCCCGGTAATTTAATTTTGATGCAATTTGTTGCGTTTTAAAATCGTACTTTTACTTGTAAACTACACTTAGACATCTTTATGTTCTCATGCATTTAATCACGTGTATTTTACATACAGTGTCCTTTCAATTAACAGTATGTAGAGTGTCCGTTTTACTCTTATGATTTCTGGAATTATGTGCTTTTCTTAAAGTGAAAGTTGTTTACATTTATTCTACGACCCCCATGACTTAACCTACCCCTAAACTACCCTATTATCATAGCAATATATATATATTGCTGTGAAACCTTTTAAATCACCTGGTCCGTTGATTCCTTCTGTTAATCGCCTCGGCTGCTCTTCTAGATAACTTCCATTCTCAATCATAAAAATTAAACAACACATTCCTACCACAAACATCAACGTTAACTCTATTTACATCAATATTCAGAATACATTAAATTTTCAAATTAAATTTGAACATAAAATTCAGTTTAAAGAATTTCCGGATTAATTTTATTATCATTTACTGTGCATCCAAAATTAAAGTCCTTGTTGGATGCCTACTAATTAATATAACAATATAAGCAGACCGGAGCCTGAGTATAAAGGGAGCATCTACCACCTTTACGTTAATTAACCAGGTTTGTCTAATTGAGCTCAAAGACCTACCAAAGTTTCATCCTATTCCCGAACATCAAAACAAAATACCCTTTTTACTTAAACAAGCAAATTTCATCTTAAAATTAAATTTTTATGGTTAGAAAAATTCCACTAATGTCCATTTAAGTAAATCAATTATAAAGTCATTCAATACACACAAAAATGTCAAACAAAATAGTACAATTTACCTGAAGGTTATTGTCCTCGTAGCTTCAGTGTAATCGTCCCTTTTGTAAATCACACCATTCAACCGGATTCTATTTACAGCTTCAAGTTGTCAACGCTTTAAAATGTTCTCCATCACCATTAATTTAAAGTTGTTTCTAGGCTTTTCGGAACTCATCTGTGTATATCTGCCTCTGGTTCAGTGGATGCAGACACATTTACGAACCATTTAGTCATTAACACCCCGCAAAATAGCAAAGAAATTCATACTTCCTTTTACCAATATTACCAATATACGTAAAACTGCCTACTTTTGGGTATACATTTGTCGTTGTAAATTTTACTAATTGGTACCGTGATAATAAACTTTTATTACCTTGTATCTAAGTGCACTGAAGTACATTCATGTTAGCACGTAAAATAACCAACTATTTTGAGTCACTAAAATATACTAGCACACTTTAAATTATTTAATCAAACTAAAATGCACTGTTTAATATCAAGTCGCGGATGCACGAGCTTTTAACGCATCGAATCGTCGAAAGTCTAAGAGTCTAAGAGAGAAACACATATTCCCGCCTGTTATATAGCGAATAGCCGACACGTCGCTTTGTTCCTAAAACGGTAATTCAACGAATTCCTCATTCTACGTTCCCAGTCTGTAGCCTGACGTCGATTTTATGAATTTAGTACTCACCCATTGAGATCTCAGAAAATTTCAACACGGCCCGCAAAGTTGTCCGAGAAAAACTAATTACTTTTATACAGAAATTGTTGTTCTACCTCTGATATATGCATCCTATTTTTAACCAATCGCAACCCCTTGACGTTGCTTAAATCCGCCCTTTACAATATGTGTCTTTGCTTGACGCATTTCTCTTTCCTTTTCTAACCTGTTCGTATTGGTGCAAATTTATATTCTTTATTATCGATTATATTTTAGTCCACGCGGACTGTTATCTGGGTTTAATAAACCCGTATCGCACATTCTCGTGAATACTAAGTCCCGGTTTCTCCAAGATTCTTTGAAACATTAATTATTTGCCAAATTTACGCAGAATGAGCTTTTTAAAAATACGCAGGTGTTCTGTATTTCCTGCTAAAGCATCTGATCGTTTCAATATCCTTAGAATCAACATGTTTATCCAAACAAATTAACTTGAAATTGCCTTTTAAAAACACGCAGGGGTGTTCAAACGTAACATTTTAAATAACCTTCCTACGATTTGACTATTATTGGGTTTCTAGCTTTTATGCTTATTATATGTTATTAACGGTTTAATTAACTCCAATTAAAATTGATTTCCATCCTTTTCATTTTTAGCGAATACAACTTAAATATTAATTATTATATGTACACTTTGTTTTACTACCGGTTACTTAAAATAGGGTTAATTAATATAAACTTTGCACGTAATTTCCATTTGTTTAGGAATAATTAAATTATCACTGCGCTTTTCAATACTGCTTCTTTTGATGTAAAGCGTCTTATAGATAATTTAAATTTCTTATTTTACTGAACGACCGAGTTATATTATATGCTATTCAAAGGTTTATAATAAAGCGTATTTAAACTTAATGAAATTCCTTATAACGGTAATTAAAATTATTTGAATTTGATTATTTAATTTTCTACCCTGGTCTAAATATGAGTTATATATATATATATATATATATATATATAAAATACTCATATTTAGACCAGGGTAGAAAATTAAATAATCAAATCAAATAATTTTAATTACCGTGTATAAGGAATTTCATTAAATAATACGCTTTATTAAAACCTTGAAGCATAAATAAACTCGGTCGTTCAGTAAAATAAGAAATTTAAATTATCTATAAGACGCTTTACATCAAAAGAAGCAGTATTGAAAAGCGCAGTGGATAATTTAATTATTCCTAAACAAATGGAAATTACGTGCAAAGTTTATATTAATTAACCCTATTTTAAGTAACCGGTAGTAAAACAAAGTGTACATATAATAATTAATATTTGTTGTATTCGCTAAAAATGAAAAGGATGGAAATCAATTTTAATTGAGTTAATTAAACCGTTAATAACATATAATAAGCATAAAAGGCTTGTGAAACCCAATAATAGTCAAATCGTAGGAAGGTTATTTAAAATGTTACGTTTGAACACCCTGCGTGTTTTTAAAAGGCAATTTCAAGTTAATTTGTTTGGATAAACATGTTGATTCTAAGGATATTGGAAACGATCAGATGCTTTAGCAGGAAATACAGAACACCTGCGTATTTTTAAAAAGCTCATTCTGCGTAAATTTGGCAAATAATTAATGTTTCAAAGAATCTTGGAGAAACCGGGACTTAGTATTTACGAGAATGTGCGATACGGGTTTATTAAACCCAGATAACAGTCCGCGTGGACTAAAATATAATCGATAATAAAGAATATAAATTTGCACCAATACGAACAGGTTAGAAAAGGAAAAGAAAATGCGTCAAGCAAAGACACATATTGTAAAAGGGCGGGATTTAAGCAACGTCAAGGGGCTGCGATTGGTTAAAAATAGGATGCATATATCAGAGGTAGAACAACAATTTCTGTATAAAAGTAATTAGTTTTTCTCGGACAACTTTGCGGGCCGTGTTGAAATTTTCTGAGATCTCAATGGGGTAGTACTAAATTCATAAAAATCGACGCAGGCTACAGACTGGGAACGTAGAATGAGGAATTCATTGAATTACCTGTTTTAGGGAACAAAGCGACGTGTCGGCTATTCGCTATATATACAGGCGGGAATATGTGTTTTCTCTTAGACTCTTAGACTTTCGACGATTCGATGCGTTAAAAGCTCGTGCATCCGCGACTTGATATTAAACAGTGCATTTTAGTTTGATTAAATAATTTAAAGTGTGCTAGTATATTTTAGTGACTCAAAATAGTTGGTTATTTTACGTGCTAACATGAATGTACTTCAGTGCACTTAGATACAAGGTAATAAAAGTTTATTATCACGGTACCAATTAGTAAAATTTACAACGACAAATGTATACCCAAAAGTAGGCAGTTTTGGCGTATATTGGTAATATTGGTAAAAGGAAGTATGAATTTCTTTGCTATTTTGCGGGGTGTTAATGACTAAATGGTTCGTAAATGTGTCTGCATCCACTGAACCAGAGGCAGATATACACAGATGAGTTCCGGAAAAGCCTAGAAACAACTTTAAATTAATGGTGATGGAGAACATTTTAAAGCGTTGACAACTTGAAGCTGTAAATAGAATCCGGTTGAATGGTGTGATTTACAAAGGGACGATTACACTGAAGCTACGAGGACAATAACCTTCAGGTAAATTGTACTATTTTGTTTGACATTTTTGTGTGTATTGAATGACTTTATAATTGATTTACTTTAAATGGACATTAGTGGAATTTTTCTAACCATAAAAATTTAATTTTAAGATGAAATTTGCTTGTTTAAGTAAAAAGGGTATTTTGTTTTGATGTTCGGGAATAGGATGAAACTTTGCAGGTCTTTGAGCTCAATTAGACAAACCTGGTTAATTAACGTAAAGGGTGGTAGATGCTCCTTTATACTCAGACTCCGGTCTGCTTATCTTGTTATATTAATTAGTAGGCATCCAACAAGGACTTTAATTTTGGATGCACAGTAAATGATAATAAAATTAATCCGAAATTCTTTTAAAACTGAATTTTATGTTCAAATTTAATTTGAAAATTTAATGTATTCTGAATATTGATGTAAATAGAGTTAACGTTGATGTTTGTGGTAGGAATGTGTTGTTTAATTTTTATGATTGAGAATGGAAGTTATCTAGAAGAGCAGCCGAGGCGATTAACAGAAGGAATCAACGGACCAGGTGATTTAAAAGGTTTCACAGCATTCTTGACGCCCAAACTGTGGGGCTCGAATGTTTTTTTGAAAGGGCCAGTACCCAGAGATATGAGAGGAATCACAGCAATATATATATAAATTACTGTGTAACCTTATAAGAATCGAGCCTCACGACTTGGGCGTCAAAAATTATGCCGTGGAACTCGGGTAAAATCCTTACCAACCAAAAATATTTTCGAAAATTTTATAAAAGTTTCAAAACTCGAAAACTCAAAAATTAAATAATACAAAAAAATATTTCTTGCCCGTTTTCCTTTCTTCCTCGGTTTCTTCTCGGTGTAACCAAATTCCAAATTTCATTTCAATTATACTTCTTTCACAGTAATCTACGTTACTTAATGTCCCGACACGAGTTGATAAAAAAAATTATAGGTGGTACCTCAATAAAAATTGCAATCTCGGCACACTAACCGCGTTTTTAATTAAGAGGCTACCACTAAGCAATACAATTTAAATGATTTGATAATACTTACAACTCGTGTTAACTTTCATACGTGCTTTTGGGACGATCGAAATAATAAGGGCTTTCATAATATTCTACTAAACTATTTATATCTTTCCAATGTAACCTCTTCTGGCCACATTTATTCGAAATCCCCTGCACACAACACATTCCCACAATTTCACTCAACCCCATTTTCAAATCCGCGAATTTCAGTACTCGTTATAATATTTTAAGAAAATTACGCTACACTCTTCTCGTGTTTATATCAAGTCAAACTAAACATATCGACCAATCGTAGCTCTATTGACGTTTCACAAATCCCTCCTATACTATTATGGTCTCATGCTTATACATTTTCTACGTCTCCTTCTAACCTTGCTTGAGTGGTAGAAAATCAATATCCTTGTTTGTGCGCTGTCTACTACATGTAGACTTTCTCATTAGCATTTCATGCTAAAACATCAGATCGCTTGTACAATCCTTAGAATAATTTGTTCGTTATCTACAAATTAAATAGAACTGGACATTTAAAAAATACGCAAGTGTTCAATCGTAGCATTTTACATAACACTTTCACGATTTAGAGTTCAGCGTATTTCTACCCCACTGATATATTTGTACGTTAGCAACGCTTTTCATTTTGGTATCATTGGGTTTTTACACGCTTTTATGCAAATTATACATCAATAATCGCTCAATTAAATTCAAATTAATTAATAAATTAATGGCATTGGCTTCTACCATTTAATTTCTTTGCAAACCTACTTAAATTTCATTAATTATTTTTAAAATTTTCGTTAATACCTGATACTTAAAATAAATTACCTAATATAACTTTTGCACGTAATTTCTGGTTGTTCCGTTATACAGGGTGTTTTGAAATTGCTTCGTTTATATTTATTTTTGATCTTTTAAAACCACTATAATATATATATATATATATATATATATATATATATATATACAGTTGTTAGCCTGAGGTATGTTCTTTTAAAATTAAAGTGTTGTAGAGTAGTAACGTGCATAATGCAATATGGGAAAGTGAGTGGTATGAGCAACGCATGGATGTCAAAAAGACTCTCCTAATAGTAATGGTGCGTGCACAAAAACCACTTACGTTATCTGTTGGTCCATTTTATTACATGTCCACGAAGACGATGGTTGCGGTAAGTTTTAATTATTAACAACAAAAACGTCATCCTTATTATATGTTACAGATTTTAAGGGTTGCTTATTCGTATTCAGCTGTAATGAATCGGCTGTATTCTGAAAAATAATTGATAAGATGGAATGTGTAGATTTAAAGTAATGTTTGTAATCTGAAATAAAACCTTAAATAAATTGCACTTGCAACTCACGAGGTCTTTGTGTATTTGTTTAAATAGATTTGAGAATAGCAGGTGAAAACACATTGGAGACAAGGATCATTCGCAAATGTGGGTTTTTCTTACTTTTAAGTACACATCTACGATTTATAACGCATTCGCGTTACGTTAGTAATAGAACTATGCGGCTTTGGACTCAATGTAGTCCAATCGACTGAAAACGACGTGATTGTATTGGTTGTAATAGTATATATTTACCTACCGCGTGAGGGTATCCAATTAACAATAAATAATAAATGACAGGACCTCTAACATTATCGTAACCCTTACGTTTCGGGACGTTACCTCGCAAGCTGCAGCAGTTGGTGAAAGGGGGGGTTCATTAAACAAACACACTGAGACGAAATTCCGATTGTTTTATTAAATGGGCTACTAACTAAAACTTCACCTAATTACATATGCATAACAAAAATATACAGTAAATAACATTATTTACAATAGGGCGCCACCATGGAAATTAAACGGCCCATGGATCGCGGTAATAGCTCTCGTCGCACTTAGTTCGTGGGCGATGAACCAAGATTGAAGGACAGAAACTAAGTCACTCCACAGGGGCTAATCTTTTAAAGTCTCCGGCTAGCACAAACACAACTTAACTAAACTTAACTAACAAAACATATTTTTGAATAGTAATACAGTCTGGGTGTAAACACCCCAATAACAAAAATTTATTAATGCTACCCTAGTCTACCTAACTTGCATAGTACGACGACCCTTTTTTTTTAAACCACGGGGTCATCAACAACAGGAAAAATACGACCTTCGCAAGAGTCAAATATTACAGCAACGGAACTCCTGACCGGAGCTTCGCATACTCAGGTGATCTCGCGGCTTAGTGATTACAGGCCTCATACAAACGTCGAAACAACAATAAAATAGAAGACCCTTCTAAAGCGATGCGGTCTCTAAAACAATACTTTAACGGGATCAATTTACTAGAACTGAGCTTTAACTCGACGTTGTATTTTATGGAAATCGACAGGTACTGTATTTAAACAAATACGGAATTATGATGCATAACACCGCCTTGAGATCATGTTAATATCACATATACTAATTACTTACTCAGAAAAATAACTAACTTAGAAACATAACGGCACGCACTTGACTTCAGAGAAATAAACACATCACTGAATCTGGCAAATAACAGCCAGCTTTAACCTCTAACGCGTCTGGAAATAAACAACAACCCCGTTTACCACCGGCTGGCATCCTTATATACATTTAAGTTAATTGAAAAATAACCCCTTGCCTAGCTCTCATACTCGACAAGGAATACCCCGGTCGTAAATCTTTAAGATTAATTAAACTGCCAATTGCACTAAGATAGCCACACAAGTAGCTCTCGGAACTAATGTTTAGTTGAGTATTCCGCTAATTGAAAAATTCCTTCCGACCACCCTGACATAAATAGGGTCCTAGAACATGATTGACATCTAATCATAGATAGCAACTAATCTGACATGTTTAGTGCCTTTCACGTAAAGTGCCTTTAGAAAAATTAATTAACTCTTGGATTATATCTTCCTGGAGCTTCGCTAGGACGCTACTTGGGTAATCTTGCAGCCGTTTACAATTGCAGATATACTTATGCTACACGACCTTTATTCTAATAATTAGCATCCTAAAATTAAACTAGAAAATAACTATTTTTAGAAATACTAGAACTATTAGAGCGTATTAAAACAGTATGTTACATGGTTTGTAGGTAAATCTACTAAAAACAACGTAACTGTGAATTCAACCTAAGTCAATCAACTACAAAAGTGCGTTACTTTGAATTCTAAGTATATCAGCCGACTAAAAAAAACGTTACTTTGATCTCAAAGTAGGTCATCAAAACTGCTACATAATTTTAACCGCTTTGTTGTAGTAAAAACTGCGTTGCTTGGATTCTAAGCAGAACAAGTTGGGGTTGAAAATTTTTTAAGTAATTAGCAAATGCTGAATTTGGATTGATTATCGACTCTGCAGAAATATGAATACACAGTTTGTAACGTGTAATTGTGGAGGAATTATACACCGAACGTATACCGGGGGAAAGAAAACAAGGTTACAGTACATGGAGGGCGAGTAGTAGATCGGTAGTTAGATAGAATAAGTACCCAGCTTTACGGCTTTGCTGTTTACAGAGAGTGGGATAGGTAGAAAACCAATCGTGACGGATGCCAGATGAATTTAACAAACCGCAAGAAAAGAATAGAAACTTGCTACGTACATTGACGTAACATAAAAAAGAACCAAGAAAAAGAAAGAAAGGAAGTAAGTGTGACCGGGCTCAATCGGTGAGTGGGCGGGGTTTTAGACATATAAGTAAGTAAAGGAGAATCTGAAAAAAATATATAGACACTCACTCATTCACACTCAGAACAAAACATACAAAGGAAAAGAAAGAACTTATAATTAAACAATATATATATATATATATATATATATATATATATATATATATATTACTCAAATTTAGACCAGGGTAGAAAATTAATTAACGACATCAAATAATTTTAATCGCCGTGTATAAGGACGCTTTCTATAAAAAGAAGCAGAATTAAAATGCTCAAGGTGTATTTAATTTAATTGTTCCAAGAAACAAATAGAAATTACGTGCAAAATTTATATTAATTAATTCAATTTTTAAGTAACGAGTATTAAACAAAGTGTACAAATAATAATTAATATTTAGTGCGTATTCGCTAAAAATTAAAGGGTAGAAGTCAATGCCATTCATTATTATTTTAGTTGGAGTTAATTGAACCATTATTAAAAATATAATAAGCATAAAAGCCTGTGAAAATCCAAGGTTAAAATACCATGAAATAAAAGCTCTGAGAATTATATTAAAACGTTAATTAGGAGCACACACCTGCGTATTTTTAAAAGTCAATTTCAGTTTAATTTGTTTGGATAAACATGAGAATTCTGCGTATATTGGAAACGGTCGTATAAACCGTAGCTTATGTTAACGGAAGGCTAGATACGGGGTTATTGAACCCCAAATAAGAATACACGTGGACTGAAATAACCGATAGTAAAGAGTATCGATTTGCACCACTAGGAGCAAGTTAGAAAAAGACAGATAAAATGCGCAAGGCAGAGACACAGATAATGAAAGGCGTGATTTGAGCAACGTCACGAGGAAATGATTGGTTGTAATAAGATGCAGACATGAGAGGTGTAAACGTAACGATTTCTATACCAAATTAATTAGTATTCTCGGACGTGTTTGCGAGCCGTATGAAAATTTCTTAGATTTTCAACTGGCGCGTGTGCAAATTTAATAGAACCGCGTGCCGGACTGTCGAAAAGGGAACAGAGTATGCGAAATTCTGAAAACTGGCCGTAGCGGGACAAAACCGACATACAGGCGAGCTATTATATAAACCCGGACTTTAAACAGTTTCGCTCTCTTAGATTTTCGATTTTGATTCAATACTTTAAACAGTTTGCTCTAAAACAGTTTGCTCTTTACGTGCTACGATACAAGTTATTATGCATTAGTGCACTTAGAAAAGAAGATACAAGGTAATAAAGTCTAGTTATATGTGCGAGTATTACTGTACCAATTATCCAAATTTGTAACGATAAATGAATAAACAAAAGTAGGCAGTTTTGGGGTATAGCGTGAAAGAAGTATGGATTTCTTTGCTATTTTTCGGGGGTGTTAATAATTAAATGTTATTCGTAATCGTGATTGGATCCACAAAACAAGATTTTGATATACTTAGGTGAGTCCTGAGAAGCCCTGAAACAATTTTAGATGAATGGTGGTGTAGAAAATTTTAAAAGCGTTCAGAATCAGAAGCCGTAAACATAACCCAGTTGGAATGGTGTGATTAACAAAGGACGATGTACATTGGAGCCACGAGTGCATTAACCTTCGGGTAACTTATGCTTTGTTGTTCGATTTTTGATGTTTTGGTGTGTGTTGAATAACTTTATAATTTGTTTGCTAAAAAATGGACAGTAGTGAATTTGTACAAACAACAAATTTTTAATTTTAAGGTGAAATTTTCTTGTTTAAGTAGAAAGGAGTATTTAGCAGTTTATGTTCTTGATTATGATGAAAATTTGGGTCTGTCTTTGAGCTCAATTAGACTAACCTGTTTGATTAACGTAAAGGGGTGGGAGATGCTCCCTTTGTACTCAGACTCAAGTGTGCAAATATTGTTAAATTAATTAGTAGGCATCCTACCAGGACTTTAATTCTGGATGCAAATTAACACTGATGACAAATTTAAACTTGAAATTTTATTATACTGAAATTTATGCTGAAATTTAATTTTGAAACTTTAATGTATTATGAATATTGATGTAAATAGAGTTAACATTGATGTTTGTGGTAGGAATGTGTTTGTTTTTTTATGAATGAGGATGAAAGTTTTAACTAGATGAGCAGCCGAGGCGGAAAGAGTAAAAAGGCGACTATCAGAAGAGATTCAACAGGGCGAGAATCACAGCAAGTCTAAGTGCCTAGTGCGAGAGGCTCGAATATTTTTTTTTACTCTGGTCAGGTTTCGCAGCAATATATATATATATATATATATATATATATATTATAGTGGTTTTAAAAGATCAAAAATAAATATAAACGAAGCAATTTCAAAACACCTTGTATAAAGGAACAACCAGAAATTACGTGCGAAAGTTATATTAGTTAATTCATTTTTAAGTATCAGGTATTAACAAAATTTTATAAATAATTAATGAAATTTAAGTAGGTTTGCAAAGAAATTAAATGGTAGAAGCCAATGCCATTAATTTATTAATTAATTTGAATTTAATGGAACGATTATTGATGTATAATATGCATAAAAGCGTTGCTAACGTACAAATATATCAGAAGGGTTGAAATACGTGGAAAATCCAAATCGTAGAAGTGTTATTTAAAATGTTACGATTGAACACCTGCGTATTTTCTAAATGTCAAGTTCTATTTAATTTGTAGATAACAAACAAATTATTCTAAGGATTGTACAAGCGGTCGGATGTTGTAGCATGAAATACTAATAAGCGATTATTTAACTCACGTAGAAAGTCCACGTGTGGTAGACAGCGCACAAACAAGGATATCGATTTCCTGCCACTCAAACTAGGTTAGAAGGAGACGTAGAAAACGTATAAGCATGAGACCACAATAGTATAGGAGGGATTTGTGAAACGTCATTAGATCTACGATTGGTTGATATGTTAGTTTGACTTAATATAAACACGAGGATAGTGTAGCGTAATTTTCTTAAAATATTATAACGAGGTACTGAAATTCGCGGATTTGAAAATGGGGTTGAGTGCAAAATTGTGGGAATGTGTTGTTGTGAGCAGGGGATTTCGGATAAATGTGGCCAGGAGAGGTTACATTGGAAAGATATAAATAGTTTAGGAGAATATTATAAAAGCCCTTATTATTTTGATCGTCCCAAAAGCACGTATGAAAGTTAACACGAGTTGTAAGTATTATAAAATCTTTTTATTGAGGTATCACCTATAATTTTTTTCAACTCGTGTCGGGACATTAAGTAACGTAGATTACTGTGAAAGAAGTATAATTGAAATGAAATTTAGAATTTGGTTACACCGAGAAGGCGGCGTTGGCGGATCAACTTAGATGGAGTTCGTCTAGTAATAGCGAGAAACGACCTGCAGACCAGGGAGAAAAATACATGGCATCATCTACAGAGCGGAGATCTTCTAAGAAATTTCCAGGTAACGATTTAAATTTGTGATTCCTATAAACTGTAAATATTGGGGTGGCGTATGAGAGTGTTTTTCAAGGTAGTGTGAATTATTTGCGTATTGAACAGAATATATGTAAATATCTTTATTACGGTATTTAACTAGAAATTTGAAGGTGTTTATAAAGCTTTTAAACGTTCCACCAGAACGTGAAATTTCTGTGAAGACTACATGGCTTTGTTTTTTTTTATTTTAAGAGTATGCAAAGTAGAAGGGTATACATTATGCAGAATTAGTTGGATTATTATGAGCTCACCATACCCCACAGTTTACTTAGATTATTAAAATAAATAATTAAATTATAAAGAAGGAATTTTAGAGAAGGTATTATTCAAGATCCATTTACTCCGAGTACATTTTATGTGTTTGATGATTTAAAAAGGTAAATACAGGACATTACAAAATAAGAGTTACTGAAGTGTAACGTGAACAATAAAATATGGACAGTGTTGAATTGCATTTGTAAATAGGAATAAATAAAAGATTGTATGTTGGTTGTATATTGTGGTTTTATTGGGAGTGTGCGTGAATGATAGAATTTGAGAGTGAATATAGATATCCAAAAGGAGGTCCAAATGAGCTAGCCGGAAGCAGTTGAAGAAGGCCATTCAACCGAGGAAGAGAGAAAAACGGGTAAAAAATTTTTTTTGTATTATTTAATTTTTGAATTTTCGAGTTTCGAAACTTTTATAAAATTTTCAAAAATATTTTTGTTGGTGAGGATCTTACCAGAGTTCCACGGCAATATATATATATATATATATATATATATATATATATATATATATATATATATTATAGTGGTTTTAAAGGGTTAAAAATAAAAATAAACGAAGCAATTTCAAAACACCCTGTACAAAGGAACAACCAGAAATTACGTGCAAAATTTATATTTGTTAGTTCAATTTTAAGTAACGAGTATTAATCAAATTTTACAAATAATGATGAATATTTAGTAGCTTTGCAAAAGAAATAAAATGTTAAAAGCCAATGACATTAATTTATTGAATTTAATTAAACGGTTAGTGACGTATAATATGCATAAAAGCGTGTAAAGGTCAATAATACCAAGGTGAGACGCGAGTTATAGGAACCCCCATCTATTATATATATAAAACTAATATCTGTATTAGGAAATATTAGGAAACATTAAGAAATGTTAGGACAGTGCAACAATGTCGTTTCAACATTTTATTACATTATATTATGATGATTTCAGTTCCCACGAGTGGAAACGCTACAAAGTAGCACAAGGATAAGCGATACTGCAAATGTCAGGTCACAGACGGTCGCCGGATGTCACGTACCGAGATTACGCAGAATAAGCCTGCAACATTGTAATTATGAATAGCTTTTAAGATAGCAACTAAGTATTGTAAAGTGTAAGCGGACATTACGTCCGCAGGTTCCCACAATATTGTGAGGGGGAGAAAGTTATATAAGGACCAGGAGCTCCACTCCTAGTCAGTTCATCAGACGTTCAGCTTTAACCTTGCAGTTCACTGATAACTCACTGTACAAATTAATTAATGTAATTCGACTTAGAATAAATTAATTCAAATTGTTATTGTTCACATCTGTAAAACCAAATAAATTTGTTAAGGACCAAAGAAGTCTTTTTTAAAAAGGACCGCTCGAAACCACGAACCTTAACTCGCGTTGCTAACAAACAAATATATCACTAGGGTTGAAATACGGTGAAATCCAAATCATTTAAAACGTTCGTTACGATTGAACACCTGCGTGGTTTGGAAATGTCAAGTTCCAATAATTTTTGATGAAGATTCTACGTATATTGTCAACGGTCGCATGCGTTCGTAGTAAATACTAACGAGGGGTGATTTAAATCACGTAAGAAGTCCACGTAGGTTAGATAGCAAGTAAACAGGAATATCGAATTTTTACCACTCAAGCAAGGTTAGAAAGAGACGTAAAAAACGCATAAGCATGGGACAACGGTTGTATAGGCGGGATTTGTGAAACGTAAGTAGGTCTACGATTGGTCGATATGGTTAGTTTGACTTGAAACAAACACGAGGATAGTGTAGCGTAGTTTTCTGAAGATATCATAACGACGTGCTGAAATTCGCGGATTAGATATTGGTTGAGTGCAAAATTGTAAGAAGTATTATTTTAAATAAAGGATTTCAAGTTAGGAGGGTATGGAGAGGTTACATTCGAAATGTATAAATACTCTAAAGAGGTAGCACGGCTCTCTTCTCTTTTAACTTCGTGTCCTTAATATTTCAAACGCTTCAGACTACGTATGGAAGCTGCCACGAGTTTTGTAAGTAGAATAAATTATTGTAAATTATATTGCACGGTGAGCTTCATAATTTATAAGCGGTTTGTGTGCCGAGATTACATATTTTTTTATTGAAGTATCACCTATAAAATTTTAACAAGCTCGTGTCGGGACATTAACTAACGTGGCTTGAAGTAACTAATTGTGAAAGACGTATCTTTAAATTGGATTTAGAATTGTTTTACACAGTGGAGGCGGCGTTGGCGGATCGGCTTAGATGGGGTTCGTCTAGTAACAGCGAGAAACTACCTGCAGACCAGATCGAAGAAATACATAGCTTCGTCCACGGAGCGGAGATCGTCTAGAAATTTCCAGGTAACGATTTGAAATTGTAATTCTTATAAACTGTGAATATTGGGTGACGTATGAGAGTGATTTTGAAGGTATTGTGGATTATTTGCGTATTAAACGTAATACTTGTAAATAACTTTATTATGGTATTTAACTAGAAATCTGAAGGTGTCTATAAAGCTTATCAACGTTCCATTAGGACGTCAAAATTTTATGAAGAGTACATGGCTTTGTTTTTTTTGTTTGTTGTAAGAGTATGCTAAGTAGCAGGGCATACATTATTCATAATTAACTGGGTTATCATGAGCTCACCATACTCCAGAGTTTGCTTAAATTAAAAAAAAATAAATTATAAAGAAGGAATGAGAAAGAAGGTATTAGTCAAAGTCCATTTACTCCGGGTACATTTTATGTGTTTGATAATTTAAAAATAAAATACAGGACATTACAAAAGGATTTATTGAAGTGTAACGTGATCAATGAAATATGAACAATATTGAATTTCATTTGTAAATAGTAATAAATAAAAGATTGTATGTTGGTTGTATTTTGTGGTTTTATTGCGAGTGTGTGTGTACGATTGAGAATATGAGAGTGAATCTAGATATCCAAGAGGAGGTCCAAATGAGCTAGCCGGAAGCAGGTGCAAAAAATTGGCAATTCAACTGAGGACGAGAGGAAAACGGGTAAGAAATTTTTTAAATTTATTTAAATTTTGAAAATTTTCTATTTTCGAATTTGAAAATTTAATAAAATTTTCGAATATAATTTTGTTGGTAAGGATCTTACCCAAGTTCCACGGCAATTTATGACGGACCAACGTTGGGGCTTGAATGTTCTTTGAGAGAGTACTAAATTAGAGCGGAGTTCCACGGCAATTTTTGGCGCCCAATTCGTGAGGCACGATTATTCTTATAAGGTTACACATTATAATTTGAATTAGGACCGCTATACTTGCGGCCACGTCCCCAATGCTCCACCCGGAGGTACTACATTGGGTTTAAACGCGAAAATAATCGTGCTTCTGATTAATTCTGACTTCATAGTTAATCCACCCTAAATAAAAAACTAAATAAAAATCTAACAAACCTAAAAATCTAACAAACCTAACAAGCTCTAACAATCTAACAAACATAAAAATCTGACCAACTGAAACAAAACTAAAAACAGGGTTGTAAATAATGGTATCCCAAGCGCTGACTTTGGAGTGTACCCGATCAACAAGACACAAGCAAAAATAAGAGGGGGAGGGATCCGTAATACCGGATAGCAGACGCCGGCTCTGCTTACCAGTGCGACCTGAAGGGCCGACTTAAATCTATCCAAATCTAGCTAACTAATTTAAAATGGATTCAAATTTTCTAAGCAATTGCCAAAAGTATTAATAGTGAATCCAGCTATTTTGCCTGCTTTATAAATTTACAAATCCGTCTTCCCTGATCTAAGTATTATATCTTAAATTTGTCCCTAACGTTCCCTATCATTCCTTAACTGACATAATATACATACAATCTTCTTTTCTATATATACTGCGACCAAAAATTGGCGACAGAACGTCGAACGAATTAAATCAAACCACAAAACAATACAATGCAGGCAAAAATATAAGTGTAAAAATAAATATAAATATAATACAAATATATAAATTAACATATAATAAATATATAAATAAATATCTGAATAAGCAAAAGCATGTAACAGTGCATATATTAGCAAAAGCAAATACATTATCAGGTACACTCGCATGAGCATTATATCGACTAGCGTCATTACACAAAAACGTGCTTGTTAGATTATTTTCAAATCTGTTTAAAATCACAAATCAATGCTCATGCGAGTGCACCAGCCACAATTTTATTCTTACCTCCAATATAAATTTCTCCAGCATCCGAAGGTCTGGTCTTCTACCTACATCTATTGGTTTTCTACTTTTATGGGGGAGTTGAATATGCTCTGTTAAAGTCCTGATCGATATGCACTAAACGTTCTGGGGGATCATAATCACTATCACTTCACTTTTAAGTCCTGGGGGGATGCGCAGTTTCACTCTATTTTATTATTTATTTATCTATTACACTTTTTTAAATTAATGAGGTTTCCTGATTTAGTTTGTTGTTATTTATTTGTTTCGTTTATTCCCGATTTTCCGCGCGTAGAAGGTGGGACAGTGATTGTTTTAGTGGTGTGTTCATCGTGCATATTAGAGTTTTGGGTATACTTATTTAATTATTATTATTATTGGTTTTCTTTCTATTTTTCCTTTTTCTTTTTTTTTTTTTTTGCAGGTTTTGGTTATAATGCTCTTATCATGTCAAAATCACGCCAGGTCGAAATCTATAATTTTTCAATCCTCCCACCATCCCCTCCCGACTTACGCACGATTATCAACGTCTAATCTCGGAATCCTTCCTGTAAACTCTCTAAAGGCTGTCCAGAACGCCTTCTGGTTAGCCACTTCCCCGACTTCCTTTAGGCTCTTTGGCCATGCTAGACCTACGATAGTTAATTTCGTATCAGCCAACCCTCGATTTGCCGCTTCAAGCGGGCAGTCGAAGAGCACGTGCTCTGCGCTTTCTGCGGCCTCACCGCATTCACAGCGGTCGTTGTTGGTTAACCCGAACCTATGTAAATACGCTTTCAGAGCGCCGTGCCCTGTTATCAACTGAACCATTTTATGATCGAGTTTTACCTCGATCTTGTCTGTAGCTTCTAAGCTCGGTGTGAATTTGTGAATCAACCTGCCCGTGGCAGCGTTGTTCCACCTTTTTCCCATTGTCGGATTGACTTTTCACGCAGCTTTCTTTTAATCAAAGACTTTGGTATCGACGAATGTGATATTCGAAAGTCTCCCGTCGCGGCCTCTTTAGCTAATTCATCAGCCCTATCGTTTCCTACGTTACCATTGTGCGACCTGACCCAACAGAACTTTAAACGTCGAAACCCGAGCGCCGTACGCGCTATCCTCCAGACGTCCGCTTGGAGGTCTGTCGAGGTGTTCATGTTTGTTAAAGCCGTCAGCGCCGATTTACTATCACTGATTATATACTACTCGTCTCTGCCCATATGGTTTATTACGTAATCGATAGCCTCTCGTATGTCTACCAATTCGCACTGGAAGATAGTGCTCCAGTTCGCGAGTTTGGTTTGAAACCGAAACACCTCTCTTTCCTGCTTATACACGACAAACGCCGCGCCTGCTTGCTCATCATCCATACGTGAACCGTCCGTATAAATTCTGATACCCATCGCGTCCTCATCACCTTCGACAAACTCAATTCCTGTAATATCAGCCGGGTGCCCCAACTCAGATACAATGATCTTTCTTGCAATTTCCCTATTACCAAGATTAAGATCTTCAATAATTTCGTGCCCTTTTCCTATATTTATTAATCGCCTATCTCTAATCTTCCTAACGACATATTCGATAGGGAGAGTTCTACTGATCACCAGGACCGCCTCCGTGGAGGTGGTCCTGTATGCCTTCGCCGCTTTTACCGCGGTTATGCGTTGTACGCTCGTCAATTGACGCACCTCCCTGACTTTACAAACCTTCTGCCCATACAGAAGCTGCGTACAGCATTGCCGGCTCAATTGCTCCGGCATAAACCGTCCTCAGCGATTCGCCCTGAAACCCCACTTTATTTTAGCCAACGCCATTATTTTATTTGATATTTCGCCGCCCTTACTTTTTACGTATTGTACGTGCGCTTTCCAATTTAGTTTATTTTCGATATTGATGCCGAGGTAGGTAATACAATCTTTAAACGGATTTTCTCCCGTCCTAGCTCTAGCCTAGGAGGTCTCTGTCCTGGTTTCGTGCCGAAATAAAGCGCCTCCGACTTCGCCGTGTTAAATTTTAATTTTACCGCCTGCGACCATTCGTGTAATTTATTAAGCGCCTCGTTCGATTTTGTGCGCATATCCATTAACAATCTCGATCTTACAATTAAAAGCGTGTCATCCGCAAACCCAACGATTGAGCAATTTGACCCTAAAGATGCTCTCATACAACAACTTCCAAAATGTAGGACCAGAACTTGACCCTTGCGGGCGTCCCCTTTACACCTCACGCGACAGAACGTCACCCGGAATTTGAACCTGTGCCAATCGCCCAGAGAAATAGCTCTTGGCCAAAGACATCAAGTTTCGCGGACAACCCCTACGATCTAACTCGCAAACGATTAATGGTCACCAAGCAGCATCAAATGCTCCTGAAATGTCCAAAGCAACAACGACACAGTACTTTTTAGCATCTCTCGCCTGCTTTATTTCCCCGACAACGAACTCGAACGCGTCGATAGTCGACTTGCCCTCCACGAAACCAAACTGTCGGTTATTAAAACCACTGCTGTCTCGCACTAGGTGCTCAACACGCGTAGTCATAACGCGATCTAAAACTTTCCCCAGCACCGGTAGCAAGCTAACTGGACGATAGCTGCCCGGATCTGACGCATCCGCCTTTTTAGGTTTGGGTATAAATCTCACATTATGGATTTTTAAACAACGCGGAAAAACGCCCCTTTCTAAACAAAGATTAAACAACCTGACAAAGACACACGGGGCTAACAAGCACGCCTCCAAAGCTGCGTCTGAATTGATTCCATCATGCCCCGGTGCCTTCTTAGGGTTCATCCTCCTAAGAGCCCTGACGACCTCGTGAACTAGGATTGCCTTATCGGCACCTGTTCGGCACCTGTTCCTTGCGCCTCTGCAACTTCCCGACGTACTAAATCGTGCGATCCTTCATCCCCTCGGGATTATCTGATGGGAAAAATTTCTCTAGTAAATATTCCGCTGTGGTTTTAAAACCTTCCGTGTATTCGCCATTTGTTTTCTTTATATTACTGAACGCGATTTTTTGTTGTTTTCCTCTAATTACGCGGTATGCGGTTCCCCAGGGTTCTTTCTCTGAGTTTCGCGTGCAGAATTCTTTAAATTTATTCGTTCGCGTTTCCTCTATTAATATTTTATATTCGCGGTAACTTTGATTATATTCTATTTTCCGGTGTTCTCTTATTTCTCCCGAGGCGCGTTGATAGCGGCGCCTTAGGTTACGCGTTTTTGCCCGTTTGGTGGTTAAGTTCCCGGGTCCACCAGAGTACGCTGTCTTTAAATGTTTTCTTTTGCGGCATGGAATACGACGACGCGTCTACCACCGCATCGTTCAATTTTTTCGCGAGTATTTCTATTTCGTCTGCCTCTCGGCAGTTAAATAGCTCATTTTCGAGCGCTGGGACACTTTCGCCAAGTTTTTGTTTAAACCGCTCCCAATTTGCTTTTTTATTACAGAAACGCGGAAATATAGTTAGCTGCTCGTTTGCGCTTGTTTTGGTTTCAACGTCCCATGTTATTAATTTATGGTCAGAGAGCGTTTCCTCGTCCGATCTTAATTTTCAATTACAAATCGTTTCAAACATTCCGTGCGAGACAGCAGTAGATCTATAAAACTGCTGCCTCTATGCGTCTCAAACGTAGGTGAATCATTAGTGTTTATCACACTAAGATCCCATTCCGTAAAAAGATCAGCAACCTGCGAGCCTCTATCGTCTTCGATAGGGCTGCCCCATAATGGCGACTTAGCATTAAAGTCTCCCGCGATAATTAGATTTCTATTTCTACCGATTTTACGAAGAATTCCTTCAATTTGATTTATTAAGTCCTCTGTTTGAGGATTCTCCCGCCGGGAATCGATCGGCGGAAGGTAAGTGCTTATCACGTAGAACGTATGCAATCCCGTTTTTATTTCTGCGGTAGTTATGAACTCATTCGACAGATTGTTTAGGATTATTCCGGCGCACGTCTCATTCTTTATTATTATTCCGCTACGCGAGTTATGTATCCCCCAATTACCTATATATATTGAAATATTGAATCTAATAGGAATTATTAGAAATTGTTAAATAAAGTATAAGTCCATTGCAACATTGTAACACAAGGATAACCCAGAGAGGTTATCGACAGTTCATGAAAACGGACATGCAACTTTGCATCCGTGAGGGCAGTGATACTGCAGGTGGCAGGTCACAGGCGGTCAACATACCGCAATTACTTAGAATTAAGATTGATACATTGTAAGAAAGTGTAAAGCAGACATGAGATCTGCAAGTTCCCACAGCCGTGTGAGGGGCAGGTTATTATAAAAACCCCGGGAGCTCAAGGCCCGGCAGTCAGTCTGAGTAATACAGCTTTTGCATTGTTGTCTACCTAGACTACTCGCCCAGTACAATAATTATTTTTAAAGTTATTATGTACAAATTAATCTAAAATTCATTATTAAATTTTTGTTAAGTGTTTAAGTTGTTTTTTTAAAAACACAGCTCCAAAGGCCCGAACCTTAACTCGCGGTCGCTTGCTATCCGTATTTAAAACGGTAACCCCCCTCCCAAAACCTGTTATTTTGTGGCTATACAGGTGCGGTTCCTGTATGAGCCCGATGTCGATTTTATTTTTGTTCATTATTTTAACGAAATTATTTGTAGCCCTTTTCCATTTACCTAAATTAATTTGCGCACATTTAATTAACGACCTCATCTGAACATCATCTAATGACCTAGGATCCATAGTTGATGTTCCTGGTGATGACTGCCTTCAAACGCTGCATCGTGGGGCACTGGCTGGACTACTCAACAGAAAAAGTCAGTTCGACTTCGCCAACAAGATCGAACTCTATAAGACCATCATCAGACCGACCCTGACCAACGCATCGGCAGCGTGGGGCTACGCAACCAAGTCCTACATCAAGAGGCTGCAAACCGTCCAATCGAAGAACCTGCGCATGGCACTCGACGCCACATGGTACGTGAGGAACGACCAGCTCCACTCCGACGTCAACATTCCAACGTTCCAGCTGCAAGGAAGACCTTCGACGGAATGGCTCTTCACGATTACCCCCTCATCAGAACAGCCGTGGACAACGAGACCGCACCGATAAAGTACAGAAGACCGAAGACAGTAGTTGTAGATTAGCATAGTTAGTTTATAAATGAAGTATCTTAAGTTGGCTGTCATTAGGACAGCAAGTAAACACTAATTTTTTTTGCACTAGTCAGACCAAAAATGTAGATAATTTTTTTCAAATTTAAATTTCAAATACCAATTAGATTAAGAGTAGAGATTTGTAATTATAACTCAATAAAGAATATGTAAATGTCAAATGTCAGTGGCGAATTGCGAATAGCTGAGAATTTTGGTAGCGAATTGTATCTAAAATTATGTATCCACCCTCTAAAACATACTGTCCCGTCGCCTCAATGGTAGTGCTCGTCTTATACGGACTGGTATTTTTGGTACTTTTATTTACAAAGAGTTAAAGAACTTGAATTGGCATTCAGTTGGCGCAATCTAATCCCCCCAGAACGTATGTACTCTATCTATTATAACTAACACTACTTACATTAGATTAGTTGATAACCGCGTCAATGACAAGTGCACGTTTTTGTACGTTTTAACTTTCCGATGATGATACTTCGCGATAAGTCTGTTATTATGAATCAATCGTATGATTCTATCTTTATTCCTGATAATAATGAACGACAAGTGCAGGCCAGAGATAAAGAGTATATAAAATTCTTGATATTCCATTTGCTCGATATTTGCATTACGTAACGCTAAGTGATAGTGTCGTACTAAATATGGATCCTACAATTAATCAATGTAACCTTAGGCTAAGTGTCTCTAGATTTTACAAAGCTCACGGTGAAATTTTTTTTAGTAAATGGATTGAAACGTAATGGAGAAAGTACGAAAGAGCCGAAACTTCGAAATCAGAGCTGAACTTAAGGTAAAATTGATAACTTTTAAATCTTTTCGTTTCATACATTCAAGTGCAAGTGTTTTAAACTTAAAATCATATTAATTTCTCAAGGTCAAACATTAAGTTATTATTAATCAAGTTATTCAGACACACTTCCTGTGAATAATGCATTCATAATTGGAAAGCAACTTTGTTTCAAACTAAATTAGATATTATACTTTGTCCTAGTAGCTGCGATAAACTAAGCTATAAGGGTTTTTCGATAACTGGTTTGATGGAACTTTCACGCTTTACTATCCTACGCGACAGGGGTGGAACTAATGAGCTCGCATTGCCGAGAGGTTGGGAACTATACTCGTAGGTGGTCCATAAACATTATTACGTGCTTATTTCCTTTACATTTCTGAATTAACTTTACTCTACAGGGGCGCAGAGTAACCTACTAGTAAATTAGTGAACCGACTAGCTTTAAGTAATGCAAGGTAGGTTGAACCGAATTTTTAAAGTTTTTTTTTTTTATTTTCGGGGCCCTAAACGTTGAGGCGCAAGTGTAACTTATTTTTCTAAATGGGCGCCAGTGAACGAAAATCTTCCGACATAGCTAGGGGTCTATTCCTGGGTAGAGCAATAAAAAGTGTGGGGGGGGGGGGAAGTCGAATTTTGTTTGCAAACCAAAGCTAAACTAAGTTAAATAGGCGCCACCAAGTCCTGAGATAATCACGATAAGAGCAAAGCACAACTCTAAGGGCGGACGTGGAAACCCAAAGATAAAACGATCGCCTTCGTTAACAAAAACCTGTATTATAAAAATAAGACGCAGCTCCTGTAAGAAATTACAAAGATTAAATAAAGAAAATGTAGAACACCATTTGTGCCCTATAAAAGTATTAAAAATAAAAAAATTTACATCCAATATGATATTGGCACAAAATTATCACTCAAAAATTCTACCTTTATGTTATCAGATTTGATTGCATTTAACCAAAATAAAAGTCTCAAAGTTTAACTAATTGTTTACTAAAAAAAACTCTTTTAAAATTTCAAAACTATTTAACAAGTAAAAAAAATGCATCATTGATATCTATAACAAAGTCAAGGTTTTGGCTTTTAAAGCAAACGACTGCTCTTCAAACATAAACTTGCTTTAAACATTTGATTAAAATAATTTGTAACCACAATACACTGAATTAACGCTTCTAACCTGGGCAGATCTTTTCAGGTAGATTATTGTTTCTAAATTATTACGCAGCGTGTATTTAAATTTTCATATTTAGATTTTATAATTTATCTGTAAATAAAAGCTAATTACAAGAATAGGAATGTTTAATTTAAATTTTATGACAGCTGCACGAAGCATCTGCTTTCACGGCAACATCTGTCAACTGTGCAACATACAAAAAAGTATGACGTCGAAAATATACCTTGAAATCTATCTGAGGTTCAAATGGAACAAAGCTTGTAATTATATAACCCTAACTTGACAAAATTTCGTTCTGCGGCTTGTAAAACCAGTTCAACAATAATTGAGAATTAAACAGATTATATGTTCGTAAACATAATAGCAACTTTTCGAGCTTTATATGATAGTCTGTTTATCAAATTTTTACGACATTTAAAACACATGCAAGAAATTTCTTATATGTAATAACGAACCGAACTGCCTCTGTTGCTCCAAGACAAATCTGGACGGAAATTCATAATCTCCAAACAATGTTACTAGCCATTTCTAATTTGGGACGACTGCAATCAAAACCAACATCTTCACTCGTACTTAATCTATCATTCTTCGATGGTGAATTCTTCATTGACACACGTTAGTATAAGTTATCAAAGTGGTTTCAGGTCTAGCACGACCTGACCCGCTCACACAAGTAATTTAGCTGAAGGTCGCACGCTTCTAGCCGGAAATACATCTTGATAAAGCGATTGCTAGCGGACGACTAACTCGACAAAGCGAGAACCGAATGATAGCGACGTTAGAGGTGGGGAAATAGCAAAGAAGCAGCTAGAGATGCTTGACGAAGTAACTTTATGTCACACAGATATTTTAATATAAGAAGATTAATAAAACGAAGCGTTCCGTTATGTACCATATGGAACCTTAATAAAGAATAAGGCACGCTTAGCGCATTATCCTCGTAATTAAATGCGAATAATTACTGAGCAAATTAAACTTGTTACAAGGTCCCTGTTGAAAAATAATAAACAGGTAAAATAGTCGAAATACAAAAACTACTTTAGAAGGGCCACTTACCTTGAAAGGTTATTCTGGTTGTCAAAAATAAAAGACGCCAAATCGTCTTCTACTAGTAATCCATTTGATGTTTTATCTACTCGAAAGACTGCTATCCCGGACTAGACCTCTTTTGCTTTTAGTTTCGTACATTTTATTCCTCATCGTGAACTGAATTCTACCCTTGAAGTTGAATAGGGCAGAATGGGCGGTCTTCTTTCCGTGATTGAAGGTCAGGAAAAAAAGATATCTTCCGGACTAACGCGGGGTCTACTCCTGAAGGACGTAGAGACTACAGGGGCGGGTCTGCAGTCAAAACTATACCCTTTTTCATAAATACGTTAAAAATAATCAAGGCGTCACAAACGTCTGCTTTAAACAAACTTAAATAAGAGGTAATGCCGAAAACCCTTAACAAAATTTCTTCTGTAACTGTTTAGAATTAAAATTTTAAATTATCAATTTGTGCGCGCAAACTGTCCGCGAATAGACCGGTATTCGATTTAGTGAAATCACCACCCGACCACCTGCTGTCACCCTTGTTGCCTGGTGGATTGAACAAGAACATTTCGAGTTGTTTGTCGCGATACTTCTAGATTTGAAAACGTGTTGTGTTTGTAGAGGTGAGTGAGTCTCGACATACTTGGTCACTTGTATGTATATATATATATATATATATATATATATATATATATTACTCATATTTAGACCAGCGTAAAAAAATTAAATAATCACATCAAATAATTTTAATCACCGTGTATAATGAATATTATTAGATAATACGCGTTATTAAAACCGTGAAGCATAAAAATTTATTAGTTTCATTAAACATAAGAGATTTAAATCATGTACAAGACGCTTTATATCAAAAGAAGCAGTATTAAAAAGCTCTGCGTGTAATGTAATTATTCCTAAACAAATGGAAATTACGTGCAAAATTTATCTTAATTAACTCTATTTCAAGTAACCGGTATTGAACAAAACGTACAGATAATATCTATAGAAACTTGTAAAAACCCAATAAAATGCAAATCCTAGAAGTGTTAGTTAGAAGTAGGATGTTTGAACACACCTGCGTATTTTAAAAGGCAATTTCAGTTTAATTTGTTTAGATAAACATGTCGATTCTAAGGATATTGGAAACGGTCAGATGCTTTAGCACGAAATACAAAACAGCGTTTATTTAAAAAGCTCTGAGAATTAATATTATTTTGAACACCTGCGTAGTTTAAATATCACGTACGGCGAAAATTGTGTAGATAACAAATGGTTTCAAAGAATCTTGGAGAAACCGGGGCTAAATATTCACGAGAATGTGCGATACGGGGTTATTTAACCCAGATAGTCCACATGGACTAAAATATAATCGAGAATAAAGAATATCCATTTGCACAAATACGAACAGGTTAGAAAAGGAAAGAGAAAATGCGTCAAGCAAAGACACATATAGTGAAAGGCGTGATTTAAGCAACGTCACGAGGGTCACAATTGGTTGAAAATAGGAGTCAAATATCAGAGGTAGAAACAACAATTTCTGTACAAAATTAATTAGTTTTTCTCGGACATGTTTGCGTGCCGTGTGAGAATTTCTGATATTTAAATGGGGCAGTGAAAAATTCGTAAAACCGACGCGCGAGAGACGGACTGGGAACATAGAATGAGAAATTCTTAAGAATTGTCTGTTTTGGGAACAGACCGACAGACAGGCTTTTGCTATATATACCGGTGGTAATATGAATTTCGGCCTCTTAGACTTTTGACTATTCGCTGCGTTAAAAGCTCTTACATCCGCGACTTGATTCAAGATGTTAAACAGTGCATTTTAGTTTGATAAAATAATTTAAAATTTTGCTCGTATATTTTAGTGATTCAAAATAGTTTGTTATTTACGTGCTAACATGAATGTACTTCAGTGCACTTAGATACAAGGTAATAAAATTTAGTATCACTGTACCAATTATCAAAATTTACAACGACAAATGTATACATAAAAGTAGGCAGTTTTGGCGTATATTGGTGAAAGACATGAATTTCTTTGCTATTTTCGGGGTGTTAATAATTAAATGGTTCAAATACGTGTCTGGATCCACGAAACAAGGGTCAGATATACACAGATGAGTTCCGGAAAAGCCCAGAAACAACTTTAAATAAATGGTGATGGAGAAAATTTTAAAAGCGTTGAGAATTAGAAGCCGTAAATATAATCCTGTTGGAATGGTGTGATTAACTAAAGGGACGATGTACATTGAAGCTTCGAGGACAGTAACCTTCAGGTAAATTATACTATTTTGTTTGACATTTTGTGTGTGTTGAATAACTTTATAATAGATTAACTTTAAATGGACATTAGTGAAATTGTACTAACCATAAAATTTGAATTTTAAGATGAAATTAGCTTGTTTAAGTAGAAATGGGTATTTAGTATTGATGTTCGGGAATATGATGAAACTTTGGGTATGTCTTTGAGCTCAATTAGACGAACCTGGTTAATTAACGTAAAGGGTGGTAGATGCTCCTTTATACTCAGACTCCGGTCTGCTTATATTGTTATATTAATTAGTCGGCATCCAACAAGGACTTTAATTCTGGATGCACGTTAAAGTGATAATAAAATTAATCTTGAAATTCTTTTAAAACTGAATTTTATGCTGAAATTTAATTTGAAAATTTAATGTATTCTGAATATTGATGTAAATAGAGTTAACGTTGATGTTTGTGGCAGGAATGTATTTGTTTTTTTTATAATTGAGAATGAAAGCTATCTAGAGGAGCAGCCGAGGCGATTAACAGAAGAAAATCAACAGACCAGGTAATTCAAGAGGTTTCACAGCATTCTTGACGCCCAATCTGTGGGGCTCGATTCGAAAAGCGGAGTACCCGGATAGTGGAGGTCTCACAGCAATATATATATATATATATGTGTGTGTGTGTGTATGTGTATGTATATATATATATATATATATTGCTGTGTTTCCATGTATTAGAATCGAGCCTCACGAATTGGGCGCCAAGATTGCTGTGAAACCTCCCAAAATCCGGGAACTACGGTTTTCGAATCGAGCCCCACAGATTGGGCATCAAGAATGCTGTGATCGCATGTATTAGAATCGTACCTCTTTACTCTTTTCCGCCTCGGTTGCTCACCTAGTTAAAACTTTCATCCTCAATCATAAAAAAAAAAAAACACATTCCTACCACAAACATCAACGTTAACTCTATTTACATTAATATTCACAATACATTAACATTTCAAAATTAAAATTCAGCATAAATTTCAGTATCAGAAAATTTCAAGGTTAAATTTGTTATCATTTTAATGTGCATCCAGAATTAAAGTCCTTGTAGGATGCCTACTAATTAATAAAACAATATATGCAGACCTGAGTCTGAGTACAAAGGAGCATCTCCACCCTTTACGTTAATTAACCAGGTTCGTCTAATTGAGCTCAAAGACATACCCAAATTTTCATCATAATCCAGAACATAAATACTAAATACCCCTTTCTACTTAAACAAGAAAATTTCACCTTAAAATTAAAATTCGTTGTTAGTACAATGTCACTACTGTCCATTTTAAGTAAATAAATTATAAAGTTATTCAACACACACCAAAACATCAAAGTTTGAACAAAATAGTATAATTTACCTGAAGGTTACTGCACTCGTGGCTTCAATGTACATCGTCCCTTTGTTAATCACACCATTCCAACTGGGTTATATTTACGGCTTCTGATTCTCAACGCTTTTAAAATTTTCTCCACCACCATTCATCTAAAGTTGTTTCAGGGCTTTTCCGGAACTCATCTGTGTATATCTGAACCTTGTTTTGTAAATCCAGACACGTTTACGAATCATTTAATTATTAACACCCCCGAAAAATAACAAAGAAATTCATACTTCTTTCACAAATATACGCCAAAACTGCCTACTTTTGTGTATTCATTTGTCGTTGCAAATTTGAATAATTGGTACAGTGATACTAGACTTTATTACCTTGCATCTTCTTTTCTAAGTGCACTAAATTACTTTCATTGTAGCACGTAAAGAACAAACTGTTTTTAAATCACCAAAATATACGAGCAAACTGTTTAAATTATTCAATCAAAATCGGAAAACTAAAAGCACTGTTTAACGCATTCAATCAAATCGAAAATCTAAGAGAGCTCAACTCATATTAACACGGGTATATATAGTGGTTAGCCTGTCTGTCGGTTTTGTCCCCAAAACGGCCAGTTTCTAGAATTTCGTATACTATGTTCCCATCTCGACCGCCCGTGCGTCGGTTCTTATTAAATTTGCACTCGCACCAGTTAAATCTCAGAAATTTCGACACGGCTCGCAACGTCTGGGAATAACTAATTAATTTTTATACAGAAATGTTATTTTTACCTCTCCTGTTTGTCTCTTATTTTCAACCAATCGCAACCCAGTGACGTTGCTCAACTCACGCCTTTTACTATATGTGTCTCTGTCTTGCGCATATTATCCGTCTCTATCTACTCTGTTCTGAGTGGTACTAATCGATATTCTTTAGTATCGGTTATTTTCAACCCACGTGGACTTGTGAAATAACCCACCTTATTAGCATTTCCCGTAAATATTAAGCGACGGTTTCTCCAACATTCTCTGTAACCATTTGTTATCTGCCACATTTACGCAGAACATAAAACATTTAAAACTACGCAGGTGTTCAAACATAATACTTCTAACTAACACTTCTACGATCTGAATATTATTGGGTTTTTACTAGCTTTTATACATATTATATGTTACTAATGGTTCAATTAACTTCAATTAAAATAGTACCCTTTAATTTTTAGTGAATCCTAATTAAATATTCAATTATTATCTGTACATTTTGTTTAATACTCGTTACCCAAACTTGAATCAATTAATATAAATTTTGCACGTAATTTCCATGTGTTTCTTTACTTGGAATAATTCAATTACACGTTGAGCATTTTAATACTGCTTCTTTTTATAGCAAGCGTCTTGTAAATAATTTAACTCTCTTATTTTTAATGAAACGAATGAATTTTTATGCTTCATGGTTTTAATAACGCGTACCTTTTCCCAAAGCTTCTACACGGTAATTAATATTATTTGATGTAATTAATTCATTTTCTACCCTGGTCTAAATTTGAGTAATATATATATTGATATTAAAAATAATTGCTTGAAGCAAATTTAATAAATAAAACAGTATATACGATGTATAGATAAACACCCACTTTACGAAGAATCGAAAGAGGGTTTTTAACTATCCAAAGCAAGCTAGTAATTTGCATAGCCATAAATGGCATAAATGGCTTTGGATAGTTAAAACCCTCTTTCGATTCTTCGTATAGTGGTGTTTATCTATACATCGTATATATATATATATATATATATATATATATATATATATATATATATATATATATAAATTATTATAGTTTTCGACTACTTTGATATTATTTAGAATTGGTTTCGGGGTTGTAGTCAATTAGGGCAAATGAATAACTCCTTTTTGATCGATTCGAGCTTTCGAAAATTTTATTTTCTTCTTCAGGAAACTGCTAATATGTATACTTACAAGATGTAATTAAAATGTTTACTTACGATCTAGAGTCTAATCTTAAATGTGAGAAGCATGAAACTATTTTAACTAAAACGACTATTTTAGGGTTGACATTTAAAACTATTGACACATACTTGATGAATAATTAAAACGGAATAGTTATTGCATTACAATGAAGGTTGCATTAATAAATAAATCTAAAAATACATTGATGGATATAAGGGTGTTGTTATGAAAATAAAATAATTAATATGAATTAAATTATGATTGTTGACATGTAATAAACTAAGATAATAGCTGCAAGGAGATTTGTTTAATAAATTAATCAATTGTAGGGGTGTTGGTATTCTTTATTATTGATAGTAAATATGAATAAATGTTATTTAAATTTTGCGTGTCTGTCCTTTTGTTTAGTGGAAGATCTTGTAGTGAAATAGCAACCATTTCGAGAAACAAACGTTTTTTGTAATTATCTTCTTTGAAAATAATTTTAGTGTTGTTGTAATTAAAAGTGTGACCGGTTTCTATAGCGTGTGACACTAATGCACAGGTCATGATTTTTCGATTGCAATCACTTTTGTGAGAAGTAATTCTGGCGGAGAGCCATCTAGATGTGTGTCCCACATATTTGCCATGACAGTTCTGACATGGTATTTGGTATACGACTCAGATTGTTTATCTTTAGGAGTTCGATTTTTAATTTACTAAAAAGCACTTTATCTAAAGTTAAAACGGGTTTACTTGTCAGTTGTATTCCTTCAATGTCTTTAAAAATGTGTTTCAATTTGTTTGTAAGTTTATTTATATAAGGAAGAGGAATAAAAATTTTTGGGTTATTAGATATCGTCGTAGTTAAACTATGGTTGATATTAGGAATATTGAAAAGTAATTTATTTATTAATAAGTTGGGGTAAGAATTTTGAAGAAGAAGGTTTCTTAAAATAAAAAAGTTTTTGCTCTTTAGGGTGCGATGTGAAAGAAGTTCTATCCTTTTCTTTAAGCCTAAGACAAGATTGATTTTCATCCTACCATCCAATTTACAATTGAAAAAGAAATTAATGGCACCATCCCGTTTTTAGATACTCTTATCATCCATAAAGACAATATCCTCATTACAGATTGGTATAGAAAACCTAGCTCTTCTGGTCGATATCTAAACTATCATTCGTTTCATCCAACCAGTATGAAAATCAATCTTGTCTTAGGCTTAAAGAAAAGGATAGAACTTCTTTCACATCGCACCCTAAAGAGCAAAAACTTTTTTATTTTAAGAAACCTTCTTCTTCACACTTTTAATTACAACAACACTAAAATTATTTTCAAAGAAGATAATTACAAAAAACGTTTGTTTCTCGAAATGGTTGCTATTTCACTACAAGATCTTCCACTAAACAAAAGGACAGACACGCAAAATTTAAATAACATTTATTCATATTTACTATCAATAATAAAGAATACCAACACCACTACAATTGATTAATTTATTAAACAAATCTCCTTGCAGCTATTATCTTAGTTTATTACATGTCAACAATCATAATTTAATTCATATTAATTATTTTATTTTCATAACAACACCCCTTATATCCATCAATGTATTTTTAGATTTATTTATTAATGCAACCTTCATTGTAATGCAATAACTATTCCGTTTTAATTATTCATCAAGTATGTGTCAATAGTTTTAAATGTCAACCCTAAAATAGTCGTTTTAGTTAAAATAGTTTCATGCTTCTCACATTTAAGATTAGACTCTAGATCGTAAGTAAACATTTTAATTACATCTTGTAATTATACATATTTGCAGTTTCCTGAAGAAGAAAATAAAATTTTCAGCTCGAATCGATCAAAAGGAGTTCTTAATTTGCCTAATTGACTACAACCCCGAAACCAATTCCTAAAATATATATATATATATATATATATATATATATATATTTATCTATATATATATATATATATATATATATATATATATTACTCAAATTTAGACAAGGGTAGAAAATTAAAATTTTAATCACCGTGTATAAGGAAGCTTTGGGTACTAATACGCTTCATTTAAAGGCATATTGGATAAATTCGTCATTTACTTCTAAACATAGGGTTTATAGTGTTTAGATAATGTTAAATACCATGTATATCAAAGCAGTGGAAAATAGTACGCTTAATTAAAGGCCTACTGTGTAGATTTAAATCATTCAATTAGAATGTAGGGTTTGTATATAATCATAATCAACGTGTAAAAGGAAGTAATGTAGAATTTCATTAGATAACACGCATTATTAAAACCGTGGAGCATAAAAATTTATTCGTTTCGTTAAAAATAAGGGGTTTAGATTATTTACGGGACGCTTTCTACAAAAAGAAGCAGAGTTAAAATGTTCAATTTGTATTTAATTTAATCTTTCCAAGTACTAAAACTATCGAGAAATTATAAAAGACGTTGGGAAGTCACGTAAGAGACTTCAGCGTATTAGAACTCAGAACACCTGCAAAGATAACGATGTATATGATAGTCGATAAGCTTCAAGCTATATGAGTGCAAGTAAGAAAACGAGTTTGTGGTATAAAGACAAGCGAGATGGAATGCATTGGTAGTTAAATGAGGGGAAAAATGTAAAACAAGAGCACAGGTTTTAGATAGAACGAACAGACTAGATTGGCGAGTAAGGTTGAAATAAGATGCAAACATGAGAGGTGGAAGCATAACAATTTCTATGTTAAATTAATTAGTTGTTCTTGGACGTGATGCGAGGCGTGTGGAAAATTCTTAGATTTCAACTCGGACGAGTGCAAATTTCAGTAGAATCATTGTGCCGAGCCATCGGAAGGGAAAATAGAATGCGAATTTCTGAAAATCGTCCGTTGCGGGACAAATTCGACTTGCAAGCGAGCCATTATATAAACCCGTTCTGATAGGAGTTTAGCTCTCTATTAATTTTGATTTTATTCGATACTTCAAGCGGTATTTCTATTATTTTTGATTTTATTCGATACTTCAAGTAGACTAGATGGTGATTACGTGCTACGATAAAAGTTATTATGCATTAGTGCACTTAGAGAAGATAGATAAAGGTAATAAAGTCTAGTTATATTTGCGGGTATTACTGTACCAATTATCCAAATTAGTAACGATAAATAAATAAATAGAAGTATGCAGTGAAAGAATTATGAATTTCATTGCTATTTTTCGGGAGTGCTAGTAATCAAATGTTATTCGTAAACGTGATTGGATCCACAAAACAAGATTTCGATATACATAGATGAGTTCCTGAGAAGCCCTGAAACCTTTTAGACGAATGGTGGTGTAGAAAAATTTTAAAGGCGGCCAGAAATCCGAAGACGTAAACATAAACCAGCTGGAATGGTGGGATTAGCAAGGACGATGTACATTGGAGCCACGAGTGCATTAACATTCAGGTAACTTATGCATTGTTGTTCGATCTTAGATGTTTTGGTGTGTGTTAAATATCTTTATAATTTGTTTGATAAAGATGGACAGTAGTAAATTTGTATAAACAACAAATTTTGAATTTTAAGGTAAAATTTTCTTGTATAAGTAGAAAGGAGTATTTATCAGGTTTATGTTTTTGATTATGATAAAAATTTGGGTCTGTCTTTGAGCTCAATTAGACTAACCAGTTAAATTAACGTAAAGGGGTGGGAGATGCTCCCTTTTATTCAGACTCAGGTCCGGAAATATTGTTAACTTAATTAGTATGCATCCTACAAGGACTCTAATTCCGGAATCAAATTAAAATGATGACAAATTTGAACTTGAAATTTTATGATGCTGAAATTATGATAAAATTTAATTTTGAAATTTTAATGTATTGTGAATATTGGTGTCAATAGAGTTAACGTTGATGTTTGTGGTAGGAATGTTTTTTTTATGAATGAGGATGAAAGTTTTATCTAGGCGAGCAGCCGAGGCGGAAGGAGTCAAGAGGCGGAAGGAGTCAAGGGGCGATATTCAGGTAAGAAATTGATTATCAGAAGAAAGTCAACGGACAAGAGAATCACAGCAATTCTTGGCACCCGAAAGCGGGGCCATTCACCGTAGTATCGAGAGAAACACAGCAATATATATATATATATATATATATATATATATATATATATAAAGGTTCTTGATAATTCTTGAGCGTAGTTAAATTAGAAAAGATTTTGTTTTTGGTTCTTGGGATAAAGTCGCTCATAAATTAAACACAAAACATTAAATGTGTATCATTTGTATTAAATCGTACGTTTCGGTGATAATTTACACCTTAATCATCGATCTACATGAAAAAGTATATAAATAGGTAATTCATATAACAGGTAATATATGTTTAACTTACTTATTACTTGATAAAATTATTTTATGTATTCACCCATAATAAAAGTAACAGAAGGAAGCTTGTCATATTACTGATTAAGAATTAAAATTAATTTTGAATGAAATGTCAGTTCACTTATTTGACAAAATGTAGGATCAAGGATGACATCAAACAACAAATTATGACACTATTTGATTATATTTTTATTTAAATAGTAGTATGTGGTTTATTTGTAAAAAATTTTTGTATGGTGGGTTGCATAAAAATAGTTAGATTTTAAAATCATATATTTTTACAGGTGTAGTAAACAGGTTGACTTTTGACTTAAATTAAATAGAATTCTGTGTGTAAGCAATATCATTATAGTTAGTATATTTTTTTGAATTAAAAGTGTATAGGTATGAGTAAACTGTATGTAAATTATTGATGTCTTCTTTGTGATTGATGGAATTTTGTTCTTGGTTTATATGAAATGATTCTAAGAAAAGTCTTTTTGTAATTGCTTTCTATATCTAAAATTTTTACATTATCATAATTGACTTTGTGTTTTGTATTGTATAAATGTATAGAAAGAGCACAAGAAGTTTTCTAATTTTGCATCACTTTTGTGTTGTGTCATGCGATTTCAGACCACTGTTTGGTTTGGCCTACGTAGGAAGCTTTGCATTCACATTGAATTTTATACACTAAATTGCTACATAAAAGCTTTATTTGTTTTTCTTTTAGTTTAGTAAAAGTTTCCAATGGACTTAGTATTTGAATTTATTATAGTTACAAAGGTTGTTTTAGTAATTTTTTATTAGTGGTGAAAGATTAGTAATATATAAAGTTTTTGTAAATGATATCAGTATGTTTATTTTGAGGTGGAAATATGATTGTGTTAGTATGTAGTAGTTTTGATAAAAGTGGTTTAGGGTAACCGTTGTTGATTAAGATTGATATTAGTTCTTTCAGATTTTTTCCTTAAATTTGGGTTCACAGATAGAGACCATACGATGTTTCAGTCCTAATATGGTGTTAATTTTTGTTTCATGCTATGATTGGAATGGTAATTTAAATATCTTTCTGAATTTGTAGGTTTTTGTAAATATCAAAATTGATCTTGTTGTCATTATTACGGATAACTAGTGTATCAAGAAATGGTATTGATTGGTGAGATTCTAGTTCATAAGAGAATTTCAAATGTTCGTTAAAATTGTTAAAATGTTGAATGGTGGTTAGTAAAAATGTTCAGGAAGTGAGCAGAGAATGTCATCAACGTATTTGACTAGAAATACCATTTTGAAAGGTAAGTTAGGTAAAACACTTTCTACCAGTTTGTCCATTACTATTTGTGCAATAATAGGGATAATGGTGAACCCATAGGAGTACCAAAATCTGTAAGTAAAATTTTGAGTTAAAACTAAAATATGTGTTGTTGAAGATAAGGTTTATTGAAGTGATAAATAATTGTAATGATATATGGCAATGTGGTTCTATGGAATCCCATTTTCTGTAATAATTTGAATGACTAAGTTGACTGGTATGTTTGTAAATAAAGAGTTAACGTCGAGAGAAACGAGAATGTGATCTTGAGGTAGTTGAAAGTTATGGTATTGGTTTACAATTGGAAGGTATCTACTATGTTGTGGCCTGTAATTGGGAAAGATTTTTGTAATATAGTAGATAAGAAAGAAGAAAATGCATATGTTGGAGAATTAATTGAAGAGATAATAGGTCTTAAAGGAATATCTGGTTTATGGATTTTGGGAGTCCATAATATTTGCTTGGAACAGAATTATTGGTGATAAGTAGTGATTTTTGTTCATTTGTAATCATGTCTTTTTGAATAATAATTTAATGTGATTGTTTATGGTGTTCTGTATGGTGAAAGTGGGGTCCTTTTTAGTTTTTATATGTAAGTTCATCATCTAATAAGGTGTTGGATTTATCTATATATGTTGATTTATTAAGTATAACTATTACGGCTCCTTTGTCTGCTTTAGTGACAAAAATATCAGGATGGTCCTTTAGGAATTTCTTTAATTTATTAAAGATTACAGAATCTGAATTAAATTTATTATTAGGATTTTTAAAAATTGGTTATTAGATTTGTAACCTGACATCTTTTATTCATTTTTGTTGTGAAGTAATATCCATGGAGTCAAGTAATATTTCAATATCTGCTAATAAGTGTCCCATATTGATGTCAGAAATACATGAGTTTAAAATAAACTTAGGGCCTAAAGATAAAAACTATTGATGTCATCAGGGATGTCTACATTACTTAAGTTACAAATCCATTTGCTATTGTTGACAAAGAGTTGTTTACTTTGGATTTGATGTGATTTTAAAGTATTAAATTTCTTAATTAGTAATTTTTTTATATATATAAATTGTCTGTTATATGATTGGGCTTGTTTGTTCTTGACAGGAAGACAGGAAGACCTTCTTAGAAAGATGTCGAAGAGAAGAATTGAAACCTAAACATATACTTGATTCAACCATTTTTATGTCTCGTCTAATAGGTACTCGAAGTGAAAAGATTAATAAACAAGTTACTAACCTAAATCACAGGTTAGAAAAATCTTTATTAAATTTAGAAATTGAATACACTCATGCAGAAATACAATTTTGGCATAATCAACTTTTCAAAACTAAAGAAACCATCAAAGATTCTATACCTATAGATTTATATATTAATTTCAAGAACAAACAAGCCCAATCATATAACAGACAATTTATATATATAAAAAAATTACTAATTAAGAAATTTAATACTTTAAAATCACATCAAATCCAAAGTAAACAACTCTTTGTCAACAATAGCAAATGGATTTGTAACTTAAGTAATGTAGACATCCCTGATGACATCAATAGTTTTTTATCTTTAGGCCCTAAGTTTATTTTAAACTCATGTATTTCTGACATCAATATGGGACACTTATTAGCAGATATTGAAATATTACTTGACTCCATGGATATTACTTCACAACAAAAAATGAATAAAAGATGTCAGGTTACAAATCTAATAACCAATTTTTAAAAATCCTAATAATAAATTTAATTCAGATTCTGTAATCTTTAATAAATTAAAGAAATTCTAAAGGACCATCCTGATATTTTTGTCACTAAAGCAGACAAAGGAGTCGTAACAGTTATACTTAATAAATCAACATATATAGATAAATCCAACACCTTATTAGATGATGAACTTACATATAAAAACTAAAAAGGACCCCACTTTCACCATACAGAACACCATAAACAATCACATTAAATTATTATTCAAAAAGACATGATTACAAATGAACAAAAATCACTACTTATCACCAATAATTCTGTTCCAAGCAAATATTATGGACTCCCAAAATCCATAAACCAGATATTCCTTTAAGACCTATTATCTCTTCAATTAATTCTCCAACATATGCATTTTCTTCTTTCTTATCTACTATATTACAAAATCTTTCCCAATTACAGGCCACAACATAGTAGATACCTTCCAATTCGTAAACCAATACCGTAACTTTCAACTACCTCAAGATCACATTCTCGTTTCTCTCGACGTTAACTCTTTATTTACAAACATACCAGTCAACTTAGTCATTCAAATTATTACAGAAAAATGGGATTCCATAGAACCACATTGCCATATATCATTACAATTATTTATCACTTCAATAAACCTTATCTTCAACAACACATATTTTAGTTTTAACTCAAAATTTTACTTACAGATTTTGGTACTCCTATGGGTTCACCATTATCCCTATTATTGCACAAATAGTAATGGACAAACTGGTAGAAAGTGTTTTACCTAACTTACCTTTCAAAATGGTATTTCTAGTCAAATACGTTGATGACATTCTCTGCTCACTTCCTGAACATTTTTACTAACCACCATTCAACATTTTAACAATTTTAACGAACATTTGAAATTCTCTTATGAACTAGAATCTCACCAATCAATACCATTTCTTGATACACTAGTTATCCGTAATAATGACAACAAGATCAATTTTGATATTTACAAAACCTACAAATTCAGAAAGATATTTAAATTACCATTCCAATCATAGCATGAAACAAAAATTAACACCATATTAGGACTGAAACATCGTATGGTCTCTATCTGTGAACCCAAATTTAAGGAAAAAATCTGAAAGAACTAATATCAATCTTAATCAACAACGGTTACCCTAAACCACTTTTATCAAAACTACTACATACTAACACAATCATATTTCCACCTCAAAATAAACATACTGATATCATTTACAAAAACTTTTATATATTACTAATCTTTCACCACTAATAAAAAATTACTAAAACAACCTTTTGTAACTATAATAAATTCAAATACTAAGTCCATTGGAAACTTTTACTAAACTAAAAGAAAAAACAAATAAAGCTTTATGTAGCAATTTAGTGTATAAAATTCAATGTGAATGCAAAGCTTCCTACGTAGGCCAAACCAAACAGTGGCTCCGAAATCGCATGACACAACACAAAAGTGATGCAAAATTAGGAAAACTTCTTGTGCTCTTTCTATACATTTATACAATACAAAACACAAAGTCAATTATGATAATGTAAAATTTTAGATATAGAAAGCAATTACAAAAAGACTTTTCTTAGAATCATTTCATATAAACCAAGAACAAAATTCCATCAATCACAAAGAAGACATCAATAATTTACATACAGTTTACTCATACCTATACACTTTTAATTCAAAAAATATACTAACTATAATGATATTGCTTACACACAGAATTCTATTTAATTTAAGTCAAAGTCAACCTGTTTACTACACCTGTAAAAATATATGATTTTAAAATCTAACTATTTTTATGCAACCCACCATACAAAAATTTTTTACAAATAAACCACATACTACTATTTAAATAAAAAATATAATCAAATAGTGTCATAATTTGTTGTTTGATGTCATCCTTGATCCTACATTTTGTCAAATAAGTGAACTGACATTTCATTCAAAATTAATTTTAATTCTTAATCAGTAATATGACAAGCTTCCTTCTGTTACTTTTATTATGGGTGAATACATAAAATAATTTTATCAAGTAATAAGTAAGTTAAACATATATTACCTGTTATATGAATTACCTATTTATATACTTTTCATGTAGATCGATGATTAAGGTGTAAATTATCACCGAAACGTACGATTTAATACAAATGATACACATTTAATGTTTTGTGTTTAATTTATGAGCGACTTTATCCCAAGAACCAAAAACAAAATCTTTTCTATATATATATATATATATATATATATATATATATATATATTGCTATGATAAGGGAGTTATTTAGAGGTATATTGAGTCATAATGGTTACCCAATACATGTAATAGCACTAGGAGTTAGAAAACCGCATTTATTTAGGATTAAAAATACGTCATTTGTATATTATGCAAAGAGCAAACATTTAACATCATGTATAAGGATCGCAATTGACTTTAAATAATGCCGAGTAGCATATCATTTAACAATAAACACACATGCAGCAAAAGAAACAACTCTACACGCAATCAAAATTGTCCTGAACCAAAAACGTTTATAAATTGTAAATTAATACACGTGAAATGCAGTAAAAACCTAGAAAATCATAATACATTTCACATTAAACAACCGATAATGAAAGCAGATAACATAGTGTTCTGATAAGAAACAAATATTTCAAAATAAATACGCTTTGGAAACGCAAAAATGTAAACAGAAATATGTTAATTTACGTCACTTTGTCTGCGTAATTTTCTACATGAAGTTAATGCAGATCCCCAAGTATTATCTTGACAAACAAAGCCATAAGTGAAATTCCGTGCCAAGGCGAATTAGAAATTCGTGTAACAACATCAAAACAGACAGTATAGAATAAATACAAACTAGAAATATACGAGTACCTACGTGATCAAGAAATGGTTTCTACAAGGTAATATCAGTGATAAACCTGTTAAAGTCCAAAAATATTCAAAACAACCGATGGTTGGTCATACACTTTGAACAACAGCTCAGATAAACCAATGAATTTAGATGGAGCGTAGACTATATAATGTGCAAGTTTGATAAGCGAACAGTCTTAGTTTGAATCACGTACAAGCGGTATCACTAATACTTAAGAATTTACGCATATAGTAAATATTCAAATTAAACAATAAAAATTTTGTGAAAAGTGATGTTATAAAATATTTTGAGTTAATTATAGTGAAAATATACGACACAAGCCTAGCCGTTTGCATGAAAACGACCCTGTGATAGTACAAAAACAACTTAACAACAACTTAAACAGTTGTTCAACACATGTTGACATTAAAAAAGAATAAAACAGATGCATATTTTTAACAGTTCGTTTGCATGGTAACGATGGCCGTTCATTTGGAGGTAGTGACGGATTAAATCGCAGACGCATTCATAGCTATATTAAGGTGCTTTTCTCGCCATAAGGGCAAACCTTCGCACATTTATATTAATAATGATACACATTTCGTGGGCACAAATAGGGAATTGCAAGGTTTCCCAGAATATTTGTTGAATGAAAGGAATCAAAATCAATTAAATGCAGAATCCGCAAGTTTAAGTATTACTTGGCACTTTATTCCTGCACGTTCGCCAAATTTTGGAGAGATTTGAGAGGCTGGGATAAAGTCCACTAAATCATATTTATTTAGAATTATAGGCCACACCTCCTTAACTTACTAATCGTTTTCTTATTAATACAAATAGAGGCTGTGCTTAATTCCCGACCTCTATCCACATTGTCTGAAGATCCAACTGATTCAAATCCATTAACACCTGCTCATTTCTTGATTGATCGAAGATTATCGACGATGCCCGACCCAAGCCTAACACGCATTAAAGAAAATCGATCAAGTTTGTACCAGCACCTTTCTGGCATCACTGGTCAACTGAATATATATCTGAGTTGCAGCAACTTCTAAAATGGCATCAGATGGAACAAGAATTAATCAAGGTAGGTGATATCGTAGTGATTAAAGATGATAAAGCTCCTCCTCTTCTATGGAACATGGGAAAAATCGTTGCGATGTTTCTTGGCAATGACAATATTGTTCGCATTGTTTCGGTGCGAAACAATCATGATGTAGCAGGAGTTTCATTGGCCAAGATTTGTATCTTGCCAATCAAGGACAATTTTTTGTAAACATATAACACATTTCAAACATGTTTATTTTCCTGTTTTTGATAGATGGAATATTTGTTTTTTTGGGGCGAGGCCAGTAAGTTACAGCTAAAAGTGTACTTTATTGCATTTTAGTCTATCTGTAATTAAAGACAGCTTATCTTAGTTTCAAAACTGGTTAAGGGTTGCTTAAAAAGGGTAAAAGCATTTTTAGGCAGAAAATTTGTAATGCGAGGGTGACAACATCTCGTTTGTGGTGCTGCCACTGTATACAAAATAAAGTTAATAAATAATTATCCTTAGATTTGCCTTTTATTGCCAACGGCCGCTAAGATAATGCTACAATGGCATAAAGTCCGAAATCATTAGCATTTGATTGATCAATAGGAAAGTTTGTCGTTCTTATAAATAAGAGAAGTTTGAAATCTTTTGGTTTTGAATAAGACACTTTTTCAAAAAGCGTTTGTTCTGCAATTAGTTTTTTACGTTTTCTTATCCAAATAGCAAGAGCTACTATTACTCAAAACAAGGTTTGTTGCAGGCACTTTCACAAGAAATTAAAAAAGAAACATCAACAGAAGTGTACGAAAGGCTAGGTTTGAAAATTCGTACTATATTAAATGATTTAGAACACGTAGATGTATTGGTCCCGTTACAAGCAGAAAAATTGTATGAATTTAATACAAAAGATAAAATGTAAGTATCTTAATTTTTTATCTCTGCAATAATGATAATCACATAAAATGTTCTATACATTTCTAATAATAGAAAAGCATGACTATACTACTTTTCCCAATTTAAATTCTATTTCTTCTAATTAAATATGTATTCATCAGGGCTGAAAAGTTAAAGCATTTTGGAACTACGTGAATTTTTAATGTTAATGCATAGTAAACGAATTGCTTGCTTAGCCAACATAGACCAGAATCTAAAGTGGAATCTGAAGTCTTACTTGATTCTACTCCTTTATCGGACATTGATGAAACGTTACCTGCCCTTAGTCATTTTTCTGATGTTGACAAAATTCTTTTTGATTGTGTTTCTTTATCTAATGCTGACAAACTTCTACTTGCTTCTGTTCTTTTAGCTAAGGTTAATGAACTTCTAGCTGATGTTCTTTTATCTACTGTTGTTGAAGTTCTTCCTGATGCTGTTTGTTTTTGTAAGGTTGATGAAATCCTATCTGGTTCTGCTCCTCCTTTAATGTCGATAAACTTCATTCTATTCCTTTATCTAACATTGACGAAGTTCTACTTGATACTGTTTGTTCTTGTAAGGTGAATGAAATTCTACTTGATTCTGTTGGTTTAGGTACTGCTACTGAAGTGTTATCGAATTTTACTCCTTTTACTAAGGTTGATACTCCTACAGCCAATGTTGTTCTCTGTTCTAACTGTGATACTGCTAGTCCTTCATCTAACGTCGATAAAATTTTATCTATTTCTGTCCCTTTATCTAACGTAACGAAAGTGTGCTCTGCTTGTGTTTTTTTCGTGAGATTGATTCTCATACAGCCAATACTTTTTCCTTTTCTACCGTTGACTTTGTTACCACCAATTTTAAAAACAAACAACTTCCTTCTATGACGCGTTTTGAGTTTTCTAAACTACCCTTGCCACCACTTTCTCAATCTCGTGATAACAACTACATCCCCTACTGTTCCTGTTTTGCAGAAAACTGCCCAAAAGAGGCAGACATTAGTCTATGACCATTCCATATGTCGGCGAAATCCTAATGTTCTTGACCTCGTTTCATTTGCTTACTGGCAGCGCAAACGTCTTAAGCTCAATACCTAGTCCTCGCATCCCAGATTCTTATGCCGACTTTGCTCTCCTTAGGACTTGATTTCTGGACTTTATCATTTCTTTATTTACTTCTCTGTTTGGCTGGGTTTTTTTTCACTCGTGTGAGTTCGGAAATAGAATAGCCCCATGGTACATGTGATTTTTTTTCCAATGCTCCACCCGAAGGTACTACATTGGCCAGGAAGCGAGTTTTTACCTGGAAAATTTGGAATTTTGCGAACCCTTGCTGTTCCAAGCAAGGTAGGGATCTTTAACGTGCGTGACAACACTCACACACGGGACCTCCATTTTACCTCTCATCCGAACGAGGGTGTATTTTTGTGAAAAATGCTCGCCTAACATTTTTCAAGCGGACCGTGTCGGGATTCGAACCCGGGACCTTGGGCGTAGTAGTCACACACATACCACTACGCCACGGAGCCGCCTTAGCCCCATGGTACAACCTGCCTGTCGTAAGAGGCGACTACAGCAGTCCAACACATACACACACGCACACTCACAACACACACACACACACACACAGAGAGAGAGAAAGAGAGAGAGAAAGGTACCACAGTTTGAAGAAATTTCATTTTTTTTTATCCAGCATTTTTGTTGTTTCCAAGCATACTTTGAGGCTTGACATTTTTGTCATTTTGGCTGTTACTGTTGGTTTTCTTTCTCGCTTCCTTCCTTTACTGTTGCTTTTCTGCAGGAAACAATCTTGATTTGAGATTGAAGACTGTTTCATTTCTAAAGAAACATCCGTCCTTTGATGACTTTGACAGTGTTGATGCCATTCTACCTTTGTCCTCGCTCATTACTACTACCTACCTATCTTCCCCTGTACTTCTCTTCAATTTCCTTTTTTGCTTGTTTGTCCGTTACCTAGGTTTTTTGAGCCAGATGAGAATACCTTTTTTTTAAATTTCGGAGCGCTTTCTTTCAGGTTTTATTTTATTTCTTTAAGCGAATTCTTTTTTTATTCTTTCTATTATTGTATGTTGGCCTTTCGTTTTGGATATCCGTTTTTTTGGGTTGGCAATTTACTTAAGCAATTTTTTTTCTTTTTTTCTCTTTCAGTACGCTACTGTCCCTCTTCCTTACTTTTGCTTTCGTACCCCGACCTTTTAATTTTTCTAGGGGGAGATTTGTTACGTTTCTTTTTGGCATAAATTAAAATACATCTTTTTCCTTTGAATTCATTATCCATTCACATAGATTCTGTTTCTACTTTTCAATACTTCAACACCATCCTGTATACTTCACCTTCTTACAGTAAGTCCGTTTAATATATTTTTAATGAAACTCATTTGCTGCAAATTTGGAAAGTTTCCGTTCTAAATGAAATAGTCTGTGCCTTGTTTTATATGTCTGCGGGCTTGCTACTTATTCTGATAATGTAAAATTACTTCCTAAATGCTACGACCTGGAAACTTATCAAAATAAGGTATCGTACTATTTGATGTGTTTCGTTTTTTTAATCACTTGTTGGCATGTTGTGATAACGCGAGGTTTGAATGTTAAATTCTGATTTCAAAAACAAATTGATTCTGATGCTGTAGCTCGTGCTTAATAATATTTTTGATTTACTCGTTCTGGTACTTCAAGTGTGATGCACATTTTTTTTCTTGTTGATAAGTGGCGGATATCTTGGGTGCATCGGTAAGTTCTCCTGCGCTTACTCATACTAATAAGATTATCTTTTAGCTCTTAACTGTGTGCCAAATTGTTTTTTGTGTAGGCCCGATTGTTCGTTGGCACAGACCAACTGGTGCTTTTTATTCGTAGATTGCTGTTACCGTTATGGTAATTGGGTAAATGGATCTGACGACCGTGGCGATTCTGTGCTGAGTCACGTCCACTGGCGTGTATGATAAGGAGCCAGACACGTGCAGGTATCTGACTTGTTTTCTATGTATGTACATCAAAAGATTACCCTTTATCAGCGTTTGATGTAGCTATGTGCCAATAAACTTGGAAACGTAGGGCTATTGTTAGTTGCTATACATAAATATTAGAATCGTCCTACAGGTACGATGCGTGAGTGTGGCATTTAATGCGATGTCAGTAGTCATAAAAAATGTAAATTTGAAGTTACCTTTGTTTGCAAAAGTGCATTTGTCAGCTCATTATTGCTATACGTAGACGTGGAAACTATTTCTATTAAATTAGTGTTACATATGTTAGTATTAATCTTTTCATTGAATCCTGTATTCACTATATCCATAAATACGTTACAAAGTCTTCGCTTCCTATTCAGTGTCATGTGAAGTCCATGCCTGGTAAAATCATTAGCATTTAGTATTTTATTTGTATCTATATATCGGTAATGTGTTTTTTGCACTTCATTGAAAATGTTCCAGTTTAATTTATAAATAAAGTGATTTAGGTTTGGGCGATCTAACTAGTATGGCACATTAAAAAATATTACATTGGTCTTATTCATTATTCATAATTTGTCCTGGAATTGTTGTTTATTTATAGAGGTCTCTTTAAGTGCATTGTTTGTACCTACAATGCTAATTAGATAATCATCCTTGTTAAAAAATTTTATTTCTGCTGCAACACTTTCGATTACTGCTTCCCCTGTTGCTCCTGATTTAAGGAAGCATGCTATATCAATCTAATGTTGTTTGCTTAATTTGCATGGCTATCAGCTAGAATCACTATTTTGTTTTTTTTTTATTTACCGAACTACCTCCAAAAGTGTTTCTTGCAGAATTTATTCCTTTCACAATTTGGTTTGTAGGTGTATAAGAACTATTTATATTTTTGTTTTTGTTCATTGTAGCATAAACGGAAGTTTTGGAATTTTTATTAATGTTGATGTAGTCACTAGGTACCTGTAATGACAACATATGTGTCTTCTTTAAGTGAACTTTTTTTGTGTAATCCAGAAATTTGAGTTGGTTCATTTTTGACATAAGTGTTCGCATGAGTATTACTCAACTTTGCTTCAGGTACTCTTTGTAATTCACTTTCATCGGTTACTATTGCAAATGCATTGCTTTTATTTAAATTTTGTTTTTTTGCTGTTTGAAAATCTGATCTATTGTTTACTGCATTTTCAGTTATATATTGTAAGTCGCCATCTGCATGTTGAACTAGTTTATGTGGCGAGTTTTTTTGTGATTGAATGGTTGCTTTGTTTAAATTTAAATATTGGTGAATTTCCAAACATTGTCTTATCCCATTCATCAGAGAAACTTTTTTCTAATGGTGAAATATTTTGTTCGAGATTTATTAAAGAAGTTTTAGTACCAATAGATACATTCCCCATGTGGATTTTCCTAGTTCTATTTAATATTTTACCTTTAGTTTTCTGCAGTTGATCAATCAAACTTTTTTCATTTTCAATTGTTTCCTTGACAAAATCATCAAATTGGTTTTTTATCTTTTCCAGATATTTGTCTTTAGCTTTCACATCTGCTAAGCATTGACCAAGTTTGTCTTGTAGTTAACTTCATCATCATTTTGTTTTAGACCTTGTTTAAGGTCGGTTTGACGCAGCTCTAACTTTTTTCTATTCTATGGTAATCTAAAAAGTTCTACATACCCTTCACTACCTAAATTTCTAATAATTGGATCAATATAGCTTGATCTAGGTCTTCCTATACTCTTCTATCTTTTTCCTATCTACCTGGCTCCACATAGATATTAGCAACCTGATGGTTGTTAAAGAACTCCAACATGTTTACATGGTTCCCATTTATAAGGAAATTAAGTATCACCTGGTTATACCCTATTCACGATAAATATGGGATGACGTTACAATACAAATAAATGCTGTGTTGTCATGGTTGACTTATTATAGGAGTATTTAATAGTCATACTTTTATAATTTTTATTTATTGTTAAATAATTATTAGAAGTTGGCATATTTTAAATTGGAAGGGTTATTTTTAAAATACCTTCTTTCTATATAGTAGTGAATTGTGGTAGCTATGCAACTGAAGATGCAGAATTATGGTTTTTGAAGTAATAAAAGTAGTATCTTAAGATTTCACTGTATACAACTTTTGCGTCTAAGGATACAGAAGCAGAAAATGTTACAACACCGCACAAAACTGGCAACTGTAACACACTAAATCGTAATATCATTAAAGCTGCGTTCATAGTTACGTCCACATTATACAATTACTAACACTATATTACTGTTTACGACGTCATCCCATATTTATCGTGAATAGGGTATATCCCCTCGAAAAAAGGAAAAGTGTTAAATTATATGTTATGGTAAGGTTTAAGCAACGAATCGCTACCGACATGCCAGACCGCTAACTAATTGTGAGTTATGTCCTGGTGACATTTAGTTAACTGATTTTTATTTATTTTGTTTTGTTTTGTTTTCAAACTTACTTAAGGTCGGTTTGACGCAGCTCTAAATTCTTTTCTATTCTGAGCTAGTCTAAAAAAGTTCTACATGCCCTTCACTACCTAAATCTCTAATAATTTGACTAAAATAGGTTTCTCTAGGTCTTCCTACTCTATTTTTATTTGGTAGTCTATAATCTATGACCTTACTAAATAGTCTTTATGTCTTAACTGGTGCCCTATCATTCTATCTGTCCTGACGTTTAATTGTTTCCACATACAGGGTTCCTCACCGATCCTTCTATAAACTTCTTCATTTGTTCCTCTATCTGTTCAACTAATTTTTAACATTCTCCTATAATACCAAGTTTCAAAAGCTTGTATCTTTTTGTTATCTATCTCTTTAATTGTCCAAGTCTCACTACCGTATAATAGAACACTCCATACGTATGACTTTAAGAAACCTTTTTATTATCTAAACTAATACTATTAGCTATTAATGTCTTTCTTTTTTAAAAAAATTTTTCTAACTTGAGCTATTCTAGCTACTATACCCCTTTTGCTACGCCTGTCCCTTGTAATTATACTACCTAAATAGTAAAATTCATCTACCTTCCCTAAATCGGTATCACCTATTTTTAATTTTGGTCTAGAACTAGGCTGTAACTCACTTGTCAATATCTTTGTCTTTCCTGAATTAATTCTCATACTATAATTACTCTGTAGTATCTCATCTAAAATATTTAAAAACTCTCCTAACTCTTTTCTAGACTCTTCTATAATGGCTACATCATCTGAAAAACGTAACATGTTTATTTTCTGTCCCTGTACACTAATACCTATCTCTTTTCTCTCTCTAGCTAAGTTTAAAGCTTCCCCAATATAAACATTAAAAATCAAGGGAGATAGTGTACAGCCCGGTCTAACACTATTTCTAATCTTAGCTTCTTTTCTATTTCATCAGATCTAATTACTACGTTTTGGTTTTTATATAGACTGTAAATAATTTTTTTATCCCTATGAGAGATTCCTATTTTTCGCAAAACCCTGAACATAACAATCCAATTAACCCTATCAAATGCTTTTTCTAAATCTACAAATGCGAAATGAGTCTTTTTATTTCTTTATAACCTTTTTTCGATAATTACCCTAATCATTAGTATCCGCTCTCTAGTTCCTCTGTCTTTATGAAAACCATATTGGTCTTCACCTAAAAACTTCTGTCATAGCTTATACTCTATTTTTAATTATTATTGTTAGTATTTTGGAAGCGTGGGAAGTTAAACTAACCGTTCTAAAATTCTCGCACCTATCAGCTCTCGACTTTTTTAGGATTGGGATAATAATATTTTTTGCGACATCTATTGGGATCTCATCTGTGTCATATATTACTTTTACTAGTTCATATAATCTGTCTAAAGTTTTCTGATTTGCATATTTTATTAATTCTGCAGGTATGTCGTCTATCCCCGGCGCTTTATTTAGTTTAAGATCCCTAACAGTTCTATCAAATTCCTCTCTTAATATTGAGAACCCTATTTCTACATCTATCCATCCATCTGACGAAAAATTTGCAAATTTAAAAGAACAAATAGTTTTTGTTGACGCAGAATTTCGATACTTCTATAACCAAATTATAAATAAAAATTCAAAAGTGACAAAGAGAAGCAATACTTCATATTCAAAACTTTGAGACCACATACACCCTTACTTCATTTTAGAATAGTTAGCATATTTTAAACTTTGTAATTGATGAATGATCTATGTGACTTCGTTCTAACTTCTGCTTAAGAACAATAGTGTAATTGTTATTTTAATTATGCAGCTATAATACCACAGTAAAGACCTACACAATGCCACACATTTAGTTATTACTTTCCAAATAGAAAAAAAAGTACAAAAAAAATACTGTAAACCTAATTTTCTCAAAACCAATTTGGTGTGACTTGAATCATTTATCCACTCGTATTCAGTTGTTAGTATTACGCATATGGCCCTGATATCGAAGGTATTTTATATTTTTGAATATTGCATTCACACATTTAACATAGCACATTTGCTTAAGCTTAATCATCTGGTCCAAATGACCCGGGTTTGTTATCACGACTTATGGAAAGTGGTTAACATAAATAAGCACGTTGATTAGCTTGTCAACACAGTAGGTTCATAATTTAACAAATCATAAATTTTCATTAAACGCAAGTTAATTTTGCTTATTGTGTACAAAGTCTCATATAAAAGATTGTCTACAGTTTCTGTGTTACAGTTTGTAATAATTTATAAACGCATCATTTATATAATTAAAAAGGCTTTATTCGTAGTACAAAGTTTTATATTAAAGTCATTTTAGCAATGCCTTCTAAGGAAGAAACTCTGAGAATATTGATAGCAAAAAAGGACACCTTGTTTAGGTGCATGATTGTAGTAAAGATTTTCAAAACAAAGCCACCTTCAAAGAGTTTTGCGCACGGTTTGAAACTTTTCAAGAAACGAAAACCAAATTTTATAGTTTAATCAATAGAATTAACGCAATTTCAATAGAAATCGATAATACATTCGCACCAGATTTTTAAGGTTCTGGACACATTTAACGAACCGTGTGGATACTGCATGTTAGCCACCAAGCAGCTTCACTCAGAAAGGCAAACCACTTTGATTACCGAACTGGTTTAAAGCACGGTAGTAAAATTATCAAAGTTGGATTTACCATTTTTTGGAGGTTAAATAGCAGAATGACCTATATTCTTTCAGACATTCCAAAGTTTAATTCATGAAAATGCAAATTTAGACTTAATTAGTAAATTACATTATTGATTAGGTCATTTGGCTGGAAAAGCTTTAACAATCTGTTCTATCGTGCCTCCTGTTGCAGAAAATTATGAACTAATTTGGAAAACTCTTCTTGAAAATATGAGGACAAGCATTTGGTAGCAAACTGTTATGTGCAAACAACGCTAGAATTTAAACAAGCCCGTTCCGAATCAGGTGAACACTTAAACGCATTCTTAGAGAAGTTTGATACAGCGATACAGTGATACAGCGCATTGAAAAGTTTGAAGTTGCCAGATCTAGCAGATTTAAATTTGTCTTATTTAGCACTTTCTAAATTAGATAACAAAACAATTAAATCCTTTAAAATAAATTGTAGAGATCAAAATGCACCTACATATATCGAAATGCTCACTTATGTTAAAGAGCAAAGCAAAATTTAGTATCATTCAGATACACGCACTAATAAAAACAAACAATTTGACACGCAATTTAAAAAAGTAATACAGTCCTTTGTGACTAATAGTATGGTTATTTCATGTATTGTTTGTCAAAAGAATTCCCATCCTATATATAAGTGCGATACCTTCTTAGAGATGTCGCCAAATGACAGGCACAAATTCGCAAAGAAAGAAAAATTATGCATCAATTGCTTAAATTTTGTTCATCGCACTAATTTTTGTAATTCTCAAAAATGTTGTGGTGTTTGTCATATTCGTCACAATTCTTTGTTACATTGGCCTAAGTTAACGCCACTTAGTATTAAAAATCCAGAAACAAATACTTCAATTCAATCGTTTTTGCCTATATGAATTCGAAGGCCCCTTTCCATAAAACACTTACTGCAAAAAGGACAAGGAGAAGTATTGGAACTGTAGGGATGTGTTATCGTTGCTTGTTCACAAGAAGCACAAACCAATTCGATGTTTTGAAGGCTAAGGTTCCTGGCTTCTTGGTCGGATATTCCTACGCATGTTGAGTGGAGCCACTGGTCACAGTTATCGCATTGAATTCAGTATTTCGAATTGCTATCCGATTGTCCACATCGACATAGTGTCATCGTCAGCCGTCACTTCAAAAAGAGATTTCTTTTAAAATTGATTTATATAAATTAAAGCATGTGGAATGTAACACAAACACTTCTATATAATCTTCATAAACTTATTAGCAAAAATAAAAAGGAATGATAAAATATGTAAAAACAAAACAGTTATAAAAATAAAATTTTGTCAGTATACTGTGGTAATGTGACAATTTATTCTGCAACTAAGTTTAATAAAATGCTTCTTTCTTGAGCACTATAATTCGCTCCTCAAATTCATTTTAGTTGGTATTCATCAACCGAGGATATTATAAAGATAGCTAACGTAGCACAAACATTATTTAATTTTATTGACAATTGATTGACATTTTCATAGATAGAAATATGCATTGTTGCCTTATATTTTTAATTCTAGATTTTGCTTAACTAAGATTTCCTTAAATGAGAGGTGTGCAATGCAAACTAAACATAAGCGTACTTAAATTTAAGTGTTGCTTAGCTAGAAGCATTTTAAGAAAGATTTGTGCAATTGGGAGTAAAAGTGCTTGAAGAATTGTTTTGCATGTTGAACAGTTAATAAGACTAAAGACAATAGACTATCGCACTAACAGTTACTCGTTGATTAGAGCAGGTGCCTGTATGTTTACTATACGTCCGTCGTCTGCTCATCTGCTGCAGCTTCAGTTTTCCTGTCTCAACTTGATTATTTCCAATAGATGTTAGTTAGTATTTCTGAGTCTCTGTCAAGGTTTGTACGTGATCGATATCATGCATTGTTTAGGTTCAGAAATTATGTAAAGAATTGTTATGTGCAGTGAATTGAAAATTAATATGTAACATTTGTGCACAGTGAAAGAAGGAACATTATTGTTTTCTTTGGTTTTTCATTAATTTAATAGTGATATCGAACAGTGAGTAGTAACTTATATAATGTGCACGTTGCTTATCCAGTAAATGGTGAAAAATGCAAAAAGTTTTTGACCGGCATCTCTGTTTGATATGACAAGATTAAAAAAGATTTACTTTTTATTCCAAGACCTAAAGATACTAGTTTAAATGGAATAAGTGAAGCCTATATTTTAAGAAATGATAACATAACAAGTTGAATTGATTTTAACCAAGGACTTACATTAAAATGTCACTGTAATTGTTATTTGTCATATGTTAGCATCAACAACATAATTCGAAAAGTCAAGCAGCAAACTGCTGCAAAAGTAAATGTTTCTCATTAACATCAATACAAAGTTTCTATTTCTTTATCGTCCTCGATATCATTACTAATACGAAGTGTTGTGCCTAGGCGTGATTATAACAAATTTGTATTTTGTTAAAAAGATATGAAAAAAAAAGGTTAGAACAACTTATCGAGTAAGTGATGTAGAGTGCACTACTAAACTTATAAATATCTGTTGCGATAGCCAAGATGAAGTTTCTGTGAGGCTAAGTACTTGTTCAGGTGTAAAGGATTTTTTGCAGCCTACACATTATACCATAAGCTTTGTTTACTACCATATTTTGAGCAGGATAAATCAAGACAAACCCAAGAAGAAAGTACTACAGTAAATTCTGAAATCAACAATACATGACACATAACAGTGTCGATGTAGTCCTAAAAAATGAATTTTTAAGACATAAAAATGTATAGCAAACATATAAAGAATGCTGAAGAAAACATCATTATAGAAAATGTAAAAAAAAGTGGTTAGATGGCAAGAATATATAGGGAATTTATATGCAGAAGAGGAACTAGCAGCACTAGAACAGAAATTAGACATTGAAAAGAATTACTTGGAATATCTTATATTTGAAGATGAGTTTGAATTGGCATTAAAGGGTCTGAAAAATGGTAAGGCGCCAGGTACACATAAAGTGCAAGCAGAAAGTCTAAATGTCAGCAAGAGTAAGAGAATGTCTATTCCAATTTGTAAGTTATATATATGAGACAGTCGAGATACCCAAATATTTCAAATGTAATATCATAGTCACTATACTAAAAAAAAGAGAGATGCACGTAGATGTGATAGGAAACGAGAACTTACAAGAGGTTAAGGATCTTTACTACCTACCTAGAAAGCCAAATAACACAAAATAGGAAAAGTACAACAAATATAAAACAAATACTAGCACAAGGCCGTATTACATTTAACAAGAAAGAGCAACTACTATGTTCAAATATATCAAACATAAAAACAAGGAAAAGATTAATGAAAGCATATGTATGGAGCACGACACTGTACGGCTGTGAAACATGGACAGTAGGAAAAGGGGACATGATAAAATGTGGTGCTACAAACATATGATGAATATATCATGGATAGACAAAGTTAAGGACAAAGATGTTCTAGAAATGGTAGGAGAAGGAAATATGTGGAACACCGTAAAATATAGGAGAAATAGGATGATAGGTCACATACTAAGGCATGAGGGAGTAGTACAGAATATATTAGAAGTAAAAATTAGAAAAAAGGGTGGTAGTGGTTGTTGCGCCTCTTTTTTTATATAAGGCTTTGCGTTTTATTTTTCTATTTCTTTAGGCGATTTTTAAACCCCACATGAGAAAATTTTTCTATATCATTTTTAATTTAAGCTTTACATGTAAATCCCATGAAAACTAGGTTATTGTGCATTCATGGCATTGGCCTACGATATGTGGTGTAAAAAACCGCAAATGTTGCATTCCCAGGCTATGAAATTGCAGATGCGTCCAGCGGAGAGCATAAAAATTGTGTAGATGAAACTATAGCTGCTGGCATGTTTAAGTAGGTCAAATTTAAACGTAGTTTGTAAATAAGGAAATAATATTAGGATATTATGTGGAAAACTGGACCTTAACACATCAATAAGGATGTTTTCAAAAGGAAATTGATTGGTTAAAAGTATCCCGAAGTTCTTTATGAACACTTTAAAGCTCCAGAAAGCATAACAATGAACCGCAAATTGATAAATACCAGCGTGTATTCAGTTTAGGGAAGATTATTATTTTGAGTCTCAGACAGAGTGGTGAGAAACCATCTGCTAATCGTTGGGTATTAGAATATTAGAAAAAAAGAAGCTTTTATCTCGAGGGGACCCTTGAGTGAATACAAAGGGTGATTAATATTTCGTTGACCGCATCGAGAGCGGTTCCGTTCCAGTTTTAAGTGATTTACCATCCCGATGTGTTACTGATTAAATAAATTGTGGGCGCGATTAACGGTCCAGATAAACTGATTTCACTAAATCAGATTAGGGGAGCGAGCGCGTATTGTAAAACATCAGGTACCTCGTCATTTTCACATTCAATGTACTGAAAGTGAAGATATTTGTAAACTTAACAAAATACCGTTAGCCCGACAAAGCAACCCTGCGGTGTGACCTTTAGCAGGTTAGTTGTTGGTATAGCCACTATACACATTATTAGAATAGAAAGTGAAAGTGTTCCGTGCGAGGACCATAAACTACACAAATACCGCAAGTATATTGCAAACAACGGTGCCACACGTCAACCAGGACACTGACCCAGGCTCTGAAATTTGCACCTGATCTTATACGCAACGCTGGTGGTGAAAAGCGGCGCACGTAATATAAATAGTTTTAATGTTAAATTGACCCTTAATGCGATTTATGACATACTTGTCTGTAGTATACAAAATAACTAGGTTAAGAGTATTTAGTTAGGGAATTAGGTATGCATAGAAATAGATGTGGTGTATTTTGTTTTTACATCCGAGTAAAGAAGTTGCTTGTATAGTGTTATTTTTTCTAAATAAGTTTGAATACAGTTAGGTAAAAGCTTGTAAGTGGCTCACGAACAAGTACTGGAAGTCAGGGTAAAGTTTTTTAAAAATTGAAATTCTGGAAAATTTAAGGGGTTAGAAGCATTCGCTACCGTGTTTAACAAGGGATAATGATCATCTTTTAGAAATACTCTGTTGCAGGATTGTTATAAAAGAAAGAGTAAAAAATAGACTCAAGAGCTTATTTTTATATTGAAACTGTAGGTACCCGTTTTAGGTGGTTATTTGTCACTGATTCAAATAAAACAAACCAATATTAAACAAAGGGAGACATTACAATGTACCTAAAGCATTAGGTTTACAATGGCATCCGCTTACTGTTTGAGGGAACGCTTCCCACTGTGTGGTGATCCTTACTTTGGTGCAGGATATCACCACTTTGGTATGATATTGTAACATTATTTTGTAATGTTAACTAATAATCAGATTAATTAATTAATTAAATTTCATTAACTTGCATAACTTATAAAAAAATTCCATAATAAATTACTTTTATATTTTAGTTAGCATCCCTCATAAAAGACCAGGTATACAAATAGCTTAAGGCTTAAATATTGTAAATTCCAGCGGCAGTCTTCATAATGTAAAGCTCTACCCTTGCAAATCAAATACAATAACCCCTTTTAAAGCTTAGGTCGGTTACAGATTGACAAATCTGATAAAATTAAAATGGTATAGTACCTTTTAACGTAAATAAAGAAAAGCAATTTTCTGTTGAAAAGCTTAATTTTCTTAATAATTTCTTTGATTGATAAGGGTTATAGAAAACGAAACATTGAAAATAACCAAACTATTTTTCCAATTTGATTTGTTCAAAAATTGCAAGTAATTTTAAGTAGTCTGGAGACCTCCATTGTATTTAAAATCCATTTCGGCTCAAGTAGGTTAACCGGTCTTTTGTCAATGGCAGACCACTGTCGCCAGTAGGTATGGTCCACAATCAAGCAATTACAATTCCGAGAAGATACAAAATATTTAAACCCTTAGAAAAATAATTGCATCCGTGACCTTCATCTCAAAAGGGGTTGGATTTGGTTTCTAAAATCTTGTTTTTGGAGAGGTTCTGTTTAGTAATTGGATAACAGAAATATGACGTAAATAATGGTTAAAGTAGGAATTAATCTATATAACTTAAGACTTTAGCCAAAAGACGGAGATTCCAATGGGGCTGTCCGTGGTCAAGAGGTTGAAAGAAACGTAGTTCGCGGGTAGCGTTCTCCGGCATCACAAATATGGAATTGCACTTAGTATCACAATAGTGAAATTGGAAAGAAGTAATTAACTCTTCCAGTTCGCAAGGGTTACGCCCGTATGTTCGCGGATTTATAGTGGTACAAGGTAAATAATAAAAAGCTTGTAGGCGTGTGACGCACAAGTTAAGTTATATTGTCAACAAGATCCTGCCGGGTTCGTGTGCCATTAAATTATTTAAAAATTACAAGCAACAAGAGCAACAAGCGAGATTCTCTCCCCCAATTTAAGAGCTGTTCTACGTTGGAAGGCAAGCTATCAAACAATGGACAATTTTTAGTAAGTAAGTTTTTATAGTTAAGTAGCATTACCAATTTTTAGTTAATTTATTTGTTAGGACGTTTTGGCCATAAACCGTAGGATTAATTTAGTGTAAAATTTATAGTATAAGTTTTCTTTCATATACAAGTGTTTGCGAATTACTTATGTATGCACAATTATCATAATTCCATATTCATCTATTCAATTAAATTTCTAAATTAAAATCAATGAATGTAAGAGGTTCACGTTTATTGCTCTGTTAATTAAATAGTTTTGTTTGCCGTTGATTAAGTCAATATTATTTTTTATTATTTTTTAATCATGGAGGTTGCATAAGTAGTAAAAAAGTTAGGAATTGAGTAAAAGGAACAATTGTCCTCCTTGGGATGACAAGTCTCTCAAGGTTTTGCACGAACATTTGAACATTTTCGACTTGTCTGGCGTCCTTGGTAATTGTCATTAAGGCACAATATTTATGAAAGGTAGGTGCCAAATTTTTTTGTAGTATATTATAAATTAATTTAACCCTTTCTGCAAAATTTTAACCCTCTGTGATCCACGACCTTCCGCTAGCTAGTGCCGGTGACCCCCTTTAATTTTTGTTTTACAGGCCGCCCCCATTTTATAATTTTACTGAAAAATATATACTAAGTAGCTTTTCCGCCTGTAACAATATCTAATATTAAAGTTCTTCTAATTTTATGAAGATTCTAATTTCATTAACACATTTTTTTTGACATTAGTTTGTTTAAATATACAAAGGTTGCTACAAAGCTAAGTAATATCAAATGATTTAATGGACTGTAAATAAGTAGGCCAAATACTCCCCAATACATACGGTAACTATACATACACTGATGTGTACAAATATAGAAGAGCGATAGCTGCAGGATGCAAATAATAAAAGTACCGAACACATACAGATTACTTTTGTTTCACAGTAGATATTGAGAACGTCACTTGCTCAAAACGCAATATACTATCCACAGTTGCGCGAATATTCGATCCACTTGGATTATTTGCACCTCTTATACTATACGCAAAGGAACTTTGGACTTCTCATGTTGACTGGGATGACAAACCACCCCAAAGAATCGTTAATCTTTGAAATCGATTTTATTCCAAGCTTCATCTAATGGAAAATGTTCGATTGTTACGACATGTATCAGTGTTTGAAAATTCGAAATTTACGCTTATTGGATTTTCTAACGCCTCCGAGAAAGATATGGGGGCATAGTCTATTTACGTAGTATGTCGCCTGAAGGATAAGTCAAAATAAGTTTGCTTTGCGCAAAGTCAAGGCTTTTGCCCCATTAAAAATAACCTCGATTAACGTTTGGAACTTTGTGCTGATCTTTTGTTGTTGAAGTACATGATTAAAACTTATAGTTCCCACATAGAACTTTATGAAATTTATGCATTAACGGATTCAATGGTTGTTCTTAGTTGGATACGCACATCGCATCACCGATCTTTTTGTAAATCGGGTATCAGAGATTAGAGATTTATTGTCCTCTTATATTTGGTATCTTGTAGAAGGGCGTGAGAATTCCGCCGATTGTCTCTCTCGTGGATTAATTCCGTTACAATTATTAGATGCTACGCAATGGCTGACTGGGACTAAATAGTTTTTGTTTAATAATAAAAATTGGCCAATAAAATCTTATCAAGTAAACAATATAATTTACCTGAAATTATATGGAAAATCCACTTTATAAATTGATTTTGAAAGGCTCGTCTTGGACTAAATTATTGAATACTATCATATATGTTTTATTACCTAAAAAACTAAATATAGAGATAACCAGTGATTTAATTAAAGCAGAACATGCGTTAATTCAGTGTTAAAAAAATATGGTTTAGAGACAAGAATACACTTTTACAGAAGGGAAAATGCGCTCTTCAATTAAACAAGCTCCACCCATTTCTATTATCTGGTCTTATTAAAGTTGGAGGTCGGTTGGCCAACGCAGATATCGCCTATGACCTGGGCATGTGGGAAGCTCAAAATAAGAGTATTAAATCGCATCTACATAAAACTGTGGGTAATCAAATATTGAGTTATAAAGAATTCCTTACGGTCTTGAATCAGATTGAGGTTATTCTTAATTTAAGACCCCTCATGTGTTTGGACTCAGATCTCACTGACCCACAACCACTAACTCCTGTACATTTTTTAACGTTAACCCCTTTAAAATCACTATCAGCGGTAAATGAGTTGAATCTAAATTGCTTAAACTATAAGCAATTACCTGACCAAATGGTCCAGCATTTCTGGAAGCGATGCCATGTCTCTGTTATGCATTTATATTATTATAATAAATGTTATTATTACGCATACAGTCCCGCTATCAAAGGTATTTTATATTTTTGAATATTGCATTCATGCATTTACTATAACACATTTGCTCAAGCTCAATCACCATCTACTTAATGCAGCACAAAGGACCAAGAAAGAAAGAAGGACAAATTTATAGAGACTACGTAATTTTTTAATGTTTTAGAAATAACTTTTTTATGCAAGCCGAAAGCTACTTAACTGCGGTCTAAAATATTTAACAAAAATGTGATGATATTACACTCCATTGCTGAAATTTGCAGATTTACTAAAAATTTGTTATTTGTAGCAAAACAAGACCAGGGAATTATTTACCAAATAAAATATTTACTCCGCGAAATTCACTTATAACTGACCTGTGGGATAATAAGCATATAGGTACTATATATCACATTTTCTTAGCAATGCTATTTGGATTATTTATCAATACCATTGTACACGATTTAGTACATAAAGGAACGTAAGTAAAACTTGCTATTTAGAAAATGAATTTAAAATTATTATTTCCAGTATGAAGCTTGGGTTAGATCTTATAATAGCCTCCTTTGGAAATATTCACAAGGTTTTGTATATATGGATGTGTATGTTTATAACGACAACAATTAACATTCACTTTGGAGTGTACATTTGGACAAAAGTTCGTAAAACAACTCAATGTAAGTATAACGATAAAGTTAAAGGAAATGAAAAGAATAAAAGCTACCCAATTTAGATACAGATATACTAAATGATTTTCAACTGAGATGGGGGGAGGGAAGTATTGAAATAGGATTGATAATAGCGCAAGTATGCAAAAACATAAAAGAAAATAGTTGTTTAAGCAAGTGGTATTAGAGGAACTGCAAATAGTAGAAACTAAAAAGTACGTAATTCAAAAGAATACATAATCCAGGAAATCTTGCATTAAACCCCTCGAGCCCAGCGCCTGAAAGTACTAAGCGACCTCTGAATCCGGTATATTGAAGTTTACTTATATTAAAAGTGCACATTATTACAATTATCAGGCTCGACTCTTTAACCTATAATAAATCTTATTTTAGAAAAACCATTTTACAAGTAAAATTATAATCTGTATAAGTAAAAAAAATTATTTTAATAAATAAACCAAAAAATTAGTATACAAATATGCACAAACTTTAACTACAAATTTGAACGATAATATTCAAAATTTTCTTGTGAACCCAATGCCAGTTTTGTTTTATAATTTCCACAATACTAATTAATGTGAACGTTTTTATTTTTATATTTATTATAATAAGCCCAGCATCTTTTTCTAGGTTTACTTTCTGCAGAAATGACTAGATAATGCTCATTCTCAGAATCACTTAATGTTGTTGCATAAGATCCCCCTTTTTTCTTTGTTTTCTCCTCTTTACGGTTGTTTTTCATTTCTAAGTAATTACAAATATGCTTTCTCAAAATAGTATCATGCAGCTCAACTATAAAATATTTCATGTGCATTCACTTTGCATTTGTATGTGAATATAGAACTTTTGCATTCAATGCCTGCAGAGTATCTACTTTGCTACGTACCTCGACATAGCTGGACGGACAATACAAGAATGACCGGGTTCAATCGGCGAGTAGGCGGTGTTTTATAATTACCAAAAATAAAGAAGAGGCCAGAAACAAAAATACACACACTCATTTATAACTCACAACGGAACATAAAAAGACCTCTAATTTAAAAAACATGTTACAAAAGAACAGTAGGACCAAACAAAATTGAACACAAACATAATTAATACTTAAAACTATTATACCTGACATTTTAAAGTGACATAAAGTGCAGTATAACCAAACAAAAAAAAATCAATAACCACAACATTCGTATTACAATAACCCCCCTTTGTTTTTTCTTAAATATCGAATATAATAGCTTCTGCTGGTACTTCAAGAGCAGCGTACGGCTCAGCTCCCAGATCTTATCTATAATGCCTCGGCTATGAGTACTCCTATCTCGTGTATTATAATAATTTTTGTTGCTAAATTAACTACCCTAGTTTGAGTTCCAGAATCAGAGCAGTCGCCGCTATGACCGTAAAGTTTTCCCCTTTTACAAATATAAGTAACAAGCCTAGCCAAATTACCTCTATGCCAGAATTCAATCACTTCAAAGTTAAAGACTTTTGATGCACGCGCCCTTATGTCACGATTGACAGACTGATCCGATACGTAACCTTTTACTAGGTATTGATATATTACTGAGTACTGAATGTGTTGTCAAATATACCTTGTGTGGTATCGGATGCTTTTGATTGCCAGAATAATCTCCAATCAATAATAGCAATCAGAAGACTTATTTCTAAATAAATACCTCTTGAAATCCTGTGCAGTGGACAGCATCTAACAAGGTATCAATGGTGTTCAATTCCCTACCTCTTTCAGCAGTAACATCCAAAACCTACTGCAATTATTTGTTTTAGTTTTACTAATATTACAAATGACCCTTTGTAAGGGTTGGTTCTATATCAATTACGAAAATTAAGTTTCTTACTAATGGATACTTATTACTGGTCGTGGTCTTCACCAGTAGTAGCTGCCTTACGATGATCTTCGCTGTTGGAACAATTAGGGTGCGCCGATTGCCTTCGGCTCCTGGTACCTATGCTATATTAAAAACGTTTTGATTCCCTTTTTCCCTTGTGTAAAACCCATATTACTTTTTCCATATTTATCACCAACCGCCTGTCTATCTTTTAAATCTGTCCCTAATCCATCACTAACCATAATATCCATACTTATCTCCGTATCGTCTATTTTCTCCATACCCAAGTTCCCTTTGTCTCATAAATCCATTTCTAATATTTATTAATTGTTCCATACTATTCCTATTTTCCATTCCTAATTCATTACTGGCCTTTAACTCCATTCCTAACCCCGTATTGTCCTTAAGAATCGTTCCTAATCCCATATCATCATCTTTACCACCATTCTCAGAACTACCTGTATCTATCCATTTATTTTGAATTTCCCTTATTTCAACCCATTTCTCAATTTCATTAATGAAAATACCAAATCTTGCAATTAGATCAACTCTCAGTATGAAATCTGGATGTAACCCCTTTTCAACTAAAAACTCGGCTTCCACTAGCCTATAATCTCCCATTTGTAACTTTTTTTCGTCACGGACCACACTATTTTATTTATTTTAAACAATTGCCCCTTTAATAATTCTGAATGCTTAAGAACGATCGCTTCTTTAACTAGCAATATTTTGGAATCGCTATTTACTAACGCTAAATAAACACTACCCCATAACCTTAAATATAAAAATGGCAAATTTTCTTTGCTTTTGGAACAACTATATAAAAAATTATTAACGAAACTACTAGAAACTACTATTTCTAATTGTACGTCTGTCACATTTAAAAATTGAGGTTTTTTTGTCTCGTCAGGCGCATCGTTGTGTACCTATGTGCACGACTTCGATTCTGTTTTCTTCCTCGCGTCGCAGATCTCTCGCAGCAATCTGTTGAACGCATGCATCTTGAGTCTTCGTTTGCATGCCCCCAGTTTCTTAGTTTCCGCGGCTGTATCTATTTTGATCGCCGTTCGGACCGCTTTGTGTCGACTCGCGGCCTTGGTCTTGGCGTCCATTTCTCCAGAGATTTCCATCGTTTCTGGACCTGTCATCGTACCATCTCCATAATCCTTGATTCCAGTCCCAGTAGTCGTTCCTAAAATTTGGTTCTGTATATCGGTTTCTCCATCCCGGCCTAAGGTTGCCCCTTTCGAATCTATTTATTGGTGTCGTTTGGTACCTGTCTTCAGGTCTGTAATTTTGTTTGTGGTGCGTGAATTCTCTTTCAGTGTTTCTGCTCTGTCTCCTAAACCTGGATCCGTTTCCTTCTGCCCTAATAGCCATATCATAATTGCGTGCTATCTCTAGCATTCCCTTAAATGTTTTCATGTTTTGAACCACTATCGATCTGGTCTAGCTAAAAATTGGACGATGTCTTGCTCTGGAATCTTTGGTGTAAGGTATTGGGCCTGGTTAAACTTTTCGATCAGGTATTCTTCTCGCGTTCCATTTCCATATCCATATTTACTTGATATTTAATTCATTTGCATACCCATTTGCTGCACACTTCCCCAATATTGCTCCATAAATAGAATTCGGAACTGCTCGTATGAATCATAGTCTTTTTTAATCACACTGTGCCATTCCGCTGCATGTCCCGTTAAAGATGCGTTTACTATTTGTATTTTAACATGTTCCGGTTCCATCTTTACCGCTTCATCCAATTTATCCAGGAATCCCATGTGTTGTTCCCATTTCCGCCCTTCAAATTTTGGTAGTGTATACACAGTCTAAGCGCATACAAATTAGAACATGTAACGTTTCTCTTCTGTTCCAACAAATCAATTCTTTGTTGTACCGTTCTCACAGTTTTTTCTATCGTATCAAAGTTTGCATTGACCGATGTAGTTAAACCAAGCAGCTTATCGTTCATTGTTTTAGTGTCGACTTCTTTTATCTTTTCCATGCCCTCAAATAGATCCTTTCTAAAGTTCATTTCATCGTCCTCCATTCTATTACATGCATGGTTCTTTTGTAGTTTATGTCATGTTTCTTGTCGACACTAGCCACTTCTTTCCGGACTCCAGCTACCTCGTTCATAACCATTTCACCGCATATATTTATCTTTTCTTGTAATTCCTGGTTTACTTTAGTTTTAAATTCGTTCAAATTTTGTTGCATTGCTTTAACAACTTCCTCAACCCGAGCTTCTATTTTATGTCCAAAATCGTTGTTTTTTTGCATGATGTCTATCTTTTCTCCCAATTGCCGTTGGGTCGTCTGGTTTTCTCGCAATAGCGTTAAAATCACATCCATATCATTTACTTGTCTTTCTTGGTCTATATCGTCCGCCGGTCCAACCGGTTTCCTCACCACCGCCGCTTAGACGTTTACATATCCCTCTTTCGTTCGAATCCCATCTTCTTGTCCAATTAAATTGGTATCTACACCATGTCTTCCCCGATCTCTGCAAAGCTTTTCCGATTCGCTCATTTTACACCGTGCTCTTTAAAAATTTTAGTTAAATTGAAAACGTCTAAACAGCCCCACATAAGCGCTAAACTAGACTAACTTAGAACTAAATAAAACACCAAACCTTTATTTATTTACAAATTTATACTAACCTAATTAATAACAGCTACTCCAACTGCAGTTCGGGTCCACTTCTAGTATTTCATTCCCTCACAAAACGGTACTGTAAACAATAGTGTAAATTCCTTCTTGTCACACGTTGCTGTAACGCGTACAATAAAGTCAATGCTCCACTTTTGGTCGCCTCATACAATAAACCCCCCGCCCTTTGTCTTTTCTTAAATATCGAATATAATAGCTTCTGCTGGTGCTTCAAGAGCAGCGTACGGTTCAGCTCCTAGTTATTATCTAATATGCCTCGGCTATGAGTACTAACTCGTATTCTAATAATTTTTGTTGCTAAATTAACTACTCTAGTCTAGGTTCCAGACCCAAAGCAGTCGCCGTTATGACCGTAAAGTTTTCCCCTTTTAATTTAATATAATTAACAAGCCTAGCGAAATTACCTCTATGCCAGAATTCAATCACTTCAAAGTTATAGAGTTTGATGCACGCACTCTTATGTCACGAATGACAGACTGACGTGATACGTAACCTTTTACTAGGTAATGATTTATTATTGAGTACTAAATGTGTTGTCAAATATACCCTGTGTGGTATTGGATGCTTTTGATTGCCAGAATTAAATCTCCCATCAATAATAGCAATCAGACTTATTTCTAAATAAATACCTCTTAAAAGCCTGTGCAATGGACAGCAGCTTACAAGGTATCAATGGTGTTCAATTCCCTACCTCTTTCAGCAGTGATATCCAAAACCTAATGCAATTATTTGTTTTAGTTTTACTAATATTACAAATGACCCTTTGTAAGGGTTGGTTCTATATCAATTACGGAAATTAAGTTTCTTACTAATGGATACTTATCACTGGTCGTGGTCTTCAACAGTAGATGCTGCCTCACGATGATCTTCGCTGTTGGAACAATTAGAGTGCGTCGATTGCCTTAGGCTCCTGGTACCTATGCTAACAGTTGTTGTGCTTCGATCAATTTATGAACCCTTGGACTTGGGCAAGCTTCTCGCAATAAGTAGACTCTTCTAAAACTCCTCTAGGAATATCCCAGTATCAGAAGTACTATGAGTGGCTCTTCTTATTTTACACCAATATTTGCTGGATAAGGGCTATTCACTTTCTAGTCACTTTTAATAACTTCTATTAATAAATAACACCAAATTTAAACGTAACTTCTCTTTATTTTTAGAGCTTGTAAGGCTTGTTTTACAAAAGTTGTGATTTCTTCAGCATTAAAAAAATAATTAATTATAATCTGTTTCTATGTCAACATCCATAGCCACCCCTTGTACTTCTAAATCTACACACTATGTGTATTTTAAAATTGTTCTGGCCACTAATTCCTTAATATACTATGTACAATGCATGTCATTCATTTCAAATGCATGATAACCAATAACAATCTTTTAACTAATTAACTTCTAACTTTAATATTGAACTCTAAATATTATAAACTGACTTGCAACCCTAATATTACAACTAAACTACTAAAATACTGTAAATTTTGATGGTTATATAATACAAACGAACAGTGGTCTTAATCCTAGGCATTTATATCAGAATTATACGTTTGGCTTTTAATTTGGATTCCATGTTCTCAAAACGTTCCAACAAATGAATCATGCACTGCTATACGTTGATGCCGTCCACCACCAGCGAAGCTAGCACATGACATTCCCTGGTTACTATTAATCATGGAAGCTCAACACCAAGAATCTCAAGCATCCTTTTATAATTATGACCTGTGTTTTTTGCTTTTTAATTACTGATTTTAAAAGTATGAATAAATGTCCCCCTATGTTTTATTATTATTTTAATAAGATATGTGAACACAGCTCCCACTTAAGTGTATAAACACACCCCCAACCCTCACTGTTTCAAAAGCCGCACCAAATTTTTAAGGAAAATAGAAACATTTGTAGCGAAGTGTCAAGATTTTAATATTACATAATACATGTTTCTATTTTCCTTCAAAATTCTAAATTAAAAGCCATCCCCCATTTGTCAAACTGTAATAATAATACGCAGAATTATTAACCAAAAGTACGCAGCTCTACTCATCAATCACTCTTTTAGGGTACAATAATTGTATATGGAATCGCCCTCTTATTCTCCCATTTAGATTCGACAACTCATAGACATTTCCTTCAGCTAATGCCCTGGTGATTTTGAAAAGCTCATCATAAGGCAGTGACAATTTGGCACAAATCTTACGCTCCCGATTGGATACCCATAACCTTTTTTACAACCACCAAATCCCTAAATTAAAAATAGTGAGTTTCTTTATTCTTGCATATTTTTGCGTCACGTACTTCCGTTGGCTCTTCTCCCTAGCTTGTTCTAACAATTGCGTAATATCTGCCCCCTTAGCTTGCTTTCTCTAACAATTGCGAAATATCTGCCCCTTTAGCTTGCTTTCTCCATGATCTACCAGGTTTTATTTTCTGCAACACGCTTATACTGAACTAGGAAAACATGGATGCACCACTCCGTTAAGTAATAATAAACAAATAGATAGATATGACAGTCGGTTATAGAAAATAATCAACACAGAAATACTAAAGAAAGACAACTGCATAGAAGAAACCCAAGTAGGAAATTGTAACAAAGAAAAAGCTATATGCATTGAAAGAAAACCATAAGATAAAATGGTAGAAAAGAACAGACAATAAGAAAACATAAAAAGATTGAAACATAGTTCTGAAATACATCAACGTATGGAATTCTAAATAAACAGCAGGATTGTAAAAAGTTTTAAATTCTTCTGTGTATTCAAAGTAATTAATTTTTATTTAAAAGACATTGCTGGGAGCTTTATTAGTTTTATTTCACTACGATTTTTAAAATCTTCCACCAACTTTTTCTTCAAGCACTATAGGTAGTTAATTTATACACTCAAGTATCATTAATCAGCTAATAGTAATCCAGCATTTCGAGTAATTGTATCACTATTATATAATTATAGCAGATTAAGCATAGACATTTTTACACTTAATTATCTTTTGGCATCGTGTTCATATTTCTATACCTAAACCTCATTTTTAGGGTTCCGTACCTTATAAGGTATAACGGAACCTTTATAAGATTGCTCTTGTGTCCGTCCGTCCGTCTGTCACAGATTTTTCTCAAAAACTATGTAACGTAGGAATTTGAAATTTGGTACAATGCTAGGTCTTTATGGCGCGCATATATATCGACAGTCAGAAAATAGAAAAAAAATATTTTTAGATGGCAGGGGTTAATTCGGTCAAAAGAAAAAGGTTTTAATAAATATATCGGGGGACTTATCATTTAAAAAAGGATTTTAAAATGCTTCTAAAAATATTTTTTTTATAATTTTCGGTCCACTAGTCTTCATGATATAGCTCAAAGAGTGCCGAAAATGACTGTTCCCCCACCTGTTCTCCTACATTTCCAAAGCTAAAATTTTGATTGTAATACAAATAGTAGCTATTGAGTCATAGATAATCGAAAAACTGTAGGTTTTTTTGACAGTGTAATAGTTGCTGAAAAACATTTTTTAAACACGGTAATAGACAACATATTTACTAATGTACCAGTACAATGTGGGACAATATATTCATTTTTCAGTTATGACAATCAAATTTGGATAAGATTTAACTATACCTAAAAAATAAAAACAGCTTAATTTGGTTTATTGATTGCTCACTGTAGTATTGGTACGGAACCCTAATAGTACGAGCTCGACTTGCTCTTGACTAACTTTTTTTATTTCTTTTAGATTATGTCAAATGGGATAAATTTTGTTGTATACTGTATATTGTACATCTCTTTGGTTTTGCTTATTATTTCACTAGCATGGTGGTTCATTATCAAATAACGACAGCTGAAGCCATCGGAGTGTTGACTGAAATGGTGAGTATCGCATCAAACAATATGTTAAGCACAATAGTGATTTTAGACACGTTTCCTGATGAAATCACATGCATTTGTACGCAGTAATGTGCCCAGCATAATGAAACATAACCAAACTAAAGAATTTTCTAGGTTCTTATATTTTATGTTCGCACCTACACTAGTATATCAAGACACCTACCCAAGGTACGTTGCAATTTATTAATAATTTTATCCAAATTGATTTAGGCAAAATTATGAGAAATTAAATTTTGATAGATAGTGTAGTGCAATATTAAGCTTTCAGTTGTTTTTTTTGTTCTCACAACGATCACTAACTCCGTAACATAAACAAAATACTGCATGTTCATGCATTGCGATTATTAATATAATCAACTAGCTTCATTAAATTGTAGAAGTTTATTTATTACAGTTTTATGTATTTTGGTTGCTTAATAATAAAAAAAACCCTACTGCTAGATGCATGTGTTCGGTTCTTGTTCATTCAAGCTTTTATATCAGTTCAATAATAGTAAAATTATTATCGTGTTTGTCAAGGAATAATACGTTCGCTCTACAGCTATTTGTTTTATTACAAATCTCCATTACAAATCATCGTGTACAGTATTCAATTCTTTTTCTATTCCTAATAAACCTATTTCCTAAGTGGCAATTCAATCAAGAATCAAGATCAGAACATGTACAGTAAGTTTTGTTTTTAACGTTTCGTGTAACCTGTGTCTTAAAAGAACTTGTTTACTATAAAATTTTACACGCAGATGTGGCTCAATTTGAGTAGTCCTCTGATTTTCTAATTATCGAAGGTTTTTCCATTGCTTAGTTTATTGCATCATTGATGTTAATAGTCGAACCAGATTTTCATTTGTGCCACAGAAAACGAAATATATGTCGAAACGCACAGTGTTGATAGGAAAAAATTTCATTATACAATTAAATTTGTATTGGTTACAATGTCTTGAGATTTGTGCTGTACTTTCTAATACATTAACATCAATTTTTTTTATTTATTGACGAGAAAATCTCATTACAAAATAAAAATAACATAGATAAAAAGTAAGATCCCTAAGCTCAGTAATTATTACGGCCCCGTCGACGCGGTATGCGTGCCACTAATGACAGTTGGTAACGATATTACATAATGTGAAAAATTTGTGAAAATTTGTCAATGACGTCACACAATATGCAAATTATTGCAACACGTTTTCCAATTGTATAAATTATATAAAAACCCCCACGGGGTAATCACGTGAATAGGTAAAGCTTCCTTCAGAATTACCTCATGATGGCGGCGACTTGCATCTGGATTACTTCATGATGGTTCTCGGGTCGTGGGTCTTGAGCCAGGTTGCATCCAAATTCCAATTTGGTTTTCTTCTTCCTATGTAGAGGTACGATAAGGACGGGTTGGAGGAACGATAATCAAAGAAGGCAAAAGGAAATCTACATAATAATGAAAGACACGATAAGCTACCCAAAAAACAACCTTGTTCACATCTCGGAGGCTAGTTCTAACCACCTATATCGGAAATTCCCCACTCTCCTCCTTCGTCCACACGCGTCGGCGCAATCTGGCGCAAACGCACTGTCTGAAGTGACGGAAATACGCGCACAAGTCTTTTTAAATTTATGGCGCGAAATTCTTACATATTAAAACTTATAAGAATGTTTACGGCCGATTTCGGCACGTAACATAATACATTATACTTTTAAATGTATGTATACATATAAATTTATATCTTATTTAATTCATTATTCGATTACACTTTCAACACACAGCCACACAACGACAATAACAAAAGAACTTAAATTGTAAATATTAATAATAATTATTATAAAATGTTAAACTTTTAAATAATTAATTATGCATTAAGTAATTTAACCGAGTTTAATTTACAACAGTACTAATAAATAAATTAAAGGGCTTGCCCATCACTTCACACTCGCAACAATCAGTTAATCTAAGATATCATGGAATATGGTCGTTATAGATATTATTAGTAGAGTATGTTACACTTGGACAATTGTTATACTGCGCAATTGTTATACTCGCGGTATGATTCCCGCCATATATCTAACTGATACCGAACACGTTTTAAAAGTGATGCAACCGCTGTTTAAGTCAATTTGAAAGCACAATTTAAATCAACACAAATTACTTACATGGTGGCATTTCGTGAAATCGTCTCAGGGTCCCATGATGATTTTGCAGGATGGGTTCAGTTCACGCCTTGTTGAATCAAATTACGATCCGTTCTTCCTTTTACTGCACACGTAGGAGAACGATAGGATTAGGCAACAGGTACTACAGGCAAAAGGTAAAAGGAACCTACCTCCTAAAAAGAAAAGACACATGACACAGATAGTTGTTCCGTCGAGGGCTCGTAACTTAATGGCGTCTTTCTACACCACGCGCACATTCCGCATTACTTTTGCGCAGACACGACTGTCAGGGACGATGAAGGTTGGCGTTATTCATTTAAAAATATATGCGAAAATTTATTTACAAATTAAATTTAAACATGATGCATACCAGTTGGCATGTAACAAGTAATATTATAGAGCAAACAATGATTTAGTTCGATTAGTTTTTCTTGGCACTCCGAAATCTATACTAGATAGCAGGTTAAGACTATCGACCGATCCATTGATTAATCTATATAATATTATCGAATCGGATCTACTACAAAAAGTTTTAAGGATGTAAGATTTAATGCATGAAAATAACTGAATAATTTGAATTAACCAAGTCTGTTCTATAATTATAGGCTCTTAATTTATGCTGTACCACTTCAGTGGCATTAATATGATTTAAACAGAAGGCGACCAAGCTTGAGAATTGAAACAAAATGTACCCCACCTGAATGAAATACAGTAATTGAAATGCATTTAGAAAAAATTGTAAGTACTGCAAGCAATGAACCCAAGTACATTATAATGTAATTAAGAGCCGCTATGCTTGCGGCCACGTCCCCAATGCTCCACCCGAAGGTACTGCATTGGGTTTAAACGCGAAAAGTAAACGTGCTCCAAATTTAATCTAACTTCAGGTTAATCAATACTAAATAAAAATCTAACAAACTGAAATCCCCAAATACAGGTAAGCTCTTGTTTACCATAGAAATAATATGGGGTACAAACGTTGTTGCATGCCAAAATTGGCATTGTACACTTTCAAATTTGTGAGTGAATTTCCGCCACTATTTTAAAATAGAGTAGTTCATTTCCGTCATTTTGGACAGTTGCGTTTGCGCAAAAGAATGCGCAGGCGCGGAGTGATGGGGAAGTGCGCGGTTTGTGACACAGGACAGGATTATTAGCCACGAGACGTTGAACGGTGACGTTTGCTTGTGTCGTGTTTTTTGTCTTTTCTCTTTTAGGATGTAGGTTTCCTCCTTTTATCTTGCCTTATTGTTCCTTACCTGGTTGATCCTACCGTACTGCTACAAATGACAAAGAGGGAAACAAATCAATTTGGTTTCAACGATGGCATGACGCAACCCACACCCAAACGAGATACCCTGAGATCAACTGCATGGCATGTTTAAGTGAGTACTTTTGCTTTACTTTTGTGTAAATATAAAATCGTATCGTTGTAGACGTTTTTGGTATGTGGTACAATTTGACACGTAATTATGTCATTATTGCGCAATATTGTGAACGTGGATCGTATCAGTGTTGCCAACTGTAGCAGTGGCGCTGAATACAGGCGCTGGGAGTATAACAACGTAAAACTGCAGTCAAGGACCACTCCTAAATTGTGAACTTGGTTAACTCTTTTTACAGAAACCTGTGAAGTACAATAATCAAAAATAGCAGTGTGTATTATTAAGTAGCTCTTATTTAAATTTAATAACAATCCATTTACCAAAGAACAATTGTTCACAGAATTAATATCAAGCTGAAGTGCCAAACAATCATTAACGCTTTGAATTTCCTTATAAAGTTTCAGTTCATCGGCAAATGATAAAAAATTTGAATTTTGTGTCATTGTTGCTAAATCATTCACAAATAATGTAAAAAGTAAAGGACCCAATTGTAACCATTATTGGACCCTTAAAAGGATTTGAATACCATAAGATGGATAGTTCTTAATTTTTAACAATTTACTGTGATAAAAAAGATATAATTCTAACCAGCAAAGTAAATAAGAAGGAAAACCTAATCAAGCTAATTTCCAAATTAATAGTTCATGTATAACACTATCAAATGTCCTTGAAAAGTCATAGATAGCATCTACTTGTTTGCCTTGCTCAAAGGCATCTACAATGTCATTGCAATACAACAGATGATTTGTACAAGTTGATCTCCCACTGTGAAAACGATGTTGTTCGTTGATGATAACATTTTTACAATGCCAAGCTAAGTGCACAGTTATTAACGACTCAAACAACTTGGGTATTCAAGAAATGATGCTGATGGGGCGGTAATTTTGTACGTCACATTTATTTTCTCTTTTGAAAATAGGTGTTACATAACTATTCCGCCTCTGGGAAAATTTGCAAAAATTAGAAAAATCTGAACAATAACCAGAGCTTTTGTAAGAGAATAAACACAAAGGTTTACAAAGTAAGATGGTATACCATCTGGCCCACTACTAAGCTTATCTTTGAGATTACTAATCCTATCAAAAACTTGTTCGTTGGAAAAGCAGTGTTGTATACATTAGAAAAATATTTAGCAAAATGTTGCACAATTTCTAGTCCTGTTTCTGCAGTCTTTCTCTTCAATAACATTTTGTTTGAAATTCCTTGATTTTTTAAACTATTCACATAATTCCAAAAATGCTCTGGCTGTTTATTAATTAGAAAGTTTGTGTTGGAAATATAGGTTAAGAAACATTTTTCACTAGCATGTTTGCATTATATTCGAAGTACAACGAATGTTCTATAATCCTCCGAACTGTTACTTGATTTATATTTAGAGTGCAATTTTTTTTCAGCGACGAGATGTTTAAGCTTAGACGAAAACCTTATAAGATAATTTAAAGAATAAACTTTTTTATGAGGAACAAACGTTACAGTGGCACTTAGTAAAATATCGTAAAATGTATCTACAATAGAAATGATATCAGTACGTTTTATAATATTATCTCAATTTATGGATCATTATCATTAGCACTTCAATCCTGGAACTGGTTAGACGTGTACCCTCATTGTTTCCTATTCTGTGCTAACCTACATATTTCCTTGAAATTCCCACAATCTACATATTTCACTATCTGCATGCATTAGCCTGATCTAGACCTACCTCTACCTCTTTTTTTCCCTATTTTTGCTTGTAATATATCGCACACTATACTCCAATAATACTTTAGAACATATCCTGCCCTTCTATTTCTTCTATTTTTTTCTCTACAGATATCTTTATTCCCCTACTATTTCTATAACCTCTTTGTTATTACCTTTGTCTGTCCATGCTACCGTCCTCATACTTCTGAAGCACAACATTCCAAAAGGCTGCTACCGTTTTTCTGTATGCTTTTCCTACTACCCCATAGGCATACATACTGTGCTGTGCTCCACACATATGCTTTCAACAATCTTCTCCTTGTTTCTATATTTGTTGCCTTGGAACATAGCCGCTCCTCTTTCTTGTTATATGCAGTTCGATTCCCCTTCTATTGTTTTCTAATTATATACCCTATTGCCCCGATATTTAGTGGTATGTGAAGCAGGTTAAGCAGCCTGTGACTACCAAGATCCCCCAACACTTGAATATTTGCCGAATTAATAGCTTTCCAGTAAATCCTTTCGCACAATCAAAATTAGTTGAAAATATTTCAAAACCAACAGCTGTAGTTGTTTATAATAATCATCAGATATGTGCAATTATTTTTTTTGTCGTTTAGGTTTTGCGTCTTGAAACTGGTTGCACGTATACCTCCACTTATTTCTATTCTGAGCTAGCCTACACATTTCCCTGAAATGTACAATAGTCTAACCTAGGTATACCTCTCTTTTTCCTATCTCTGCTTTTAACATATTCCGCACTATTCCCTCATGCCTTAGTATGTGACCTATTATCTTATCTCTCCTATTTTTTACTGTTTTCCACATTTTTTTTCTTTTCCTTCCGTTTCTAGTAACACTTTGTTTTTAACTTTGTCTGTCCATAATATCTTCATCATATGTCTGTGGCATCACATCTTAAAAGCTTCTTTTTCCTGTCTGCTTTTTCTACTGTTCAAATTTCACAGCCGTACAACGCTGTGCTCCACATGTATGTTTTAAATAATCTTTTCCTTGTTTCTATGTTTGTTGTGTTCAAACACAGTAGTTGCTTTTTCTTGTGCTAATCTTTGTTTTGTATCTTTTGCGCTATTGCTATCTTGTGTTATTTGGCTTTCTAGGTAGTAGGAATTCTTAATTTCTTGTGTTCTCATTACCTATTTGTAAGTTTTTGACTTATTTTCCCCTCTTTTCATTTCATTAAGAGCTGTTTCTAACTCTCTTTGCTAGATGCTCATACCACTATATCGTCTGCAAATCTAAGCATATCAATCGCTTGTACCTGCATAGTAATTCCAAATGTCTTGCATTTGACAGTATTCGTTGGCTCTTCGAAGTACAAGTTAAAAATTAATGGGAATAGGGCACATCCCTGTCTCGCACTTTTCCTAATATTTACTTCTCTGTATTCCTGCTCTAATTCTATTGCCGGTATTTGCTCTTTGTATAAGTTATGTATTTATCCCTAAAACTCATTCTAATCTTTTTTTGAGTATTTCAAACATTTTTTCCATTTTACATTGCAGAATGCTTTTTCCAGATCTACAAACCCTATACACATGCTCTCCCCTTTTTCTATTGTTTTCTCCATTATCACCCTCAGAGTTAAAATAGCCTCCCATGTTCACCTGATTCGCCTACACCCAAATCGATCTTCTTCTAGTACTTCTTCAGCCCGTTTTTCCATCCGTCTTTGTACAATTCTAGTTAATATTTTTGATAGATGTGCTGTCAAACTTATTGTTTGTAAATTTTCATATCTATCCGTGCTCCTCTTTTATGGTGTGACTATGATGATACGTTTGAAATGTTCTGGTTTCTTGCCAGTCTCATAAGTATCTTACAAATTGGAAGAAATGTTCTGGTTTTTATAGTTTCTGCTTGCATCTTATTTGTACCAGAAGCCTTACCATTTTTCACATCCTTTAAAGCTAATTCAAACTCATCTCTAAGTATAAGATATCTCAAGTCACACTTTTCATTGTCTGATTCCTGTTCTATTGCTGTTAGTTCCCCTCCTGCATATAAATTCCCTATATATTCATGCCATCTAATCACTTTCTCTACATTTTCTATAATCGCTATACAGTTTCATATCCCTAAAATTCATTCTAATTAGTTTGTATGTGTTGTCTGTCTTTCCTATTTCAATCTTAGTTTGTATCTCTTTGCACTTTTCATCAATCCACTGTTCTTTAGCTTTTATGCATTTGCGAATAGTTTCCCATTTTGTGGCTTTGTATCTCTGTTTTCTTGTATCATCTAACCTATTTTGTATTTTCGTCTTTCTTCTATTAGATTAAGGATATCCTTTGTTATCCATGGTTTCTTATTTTCTTTTTGTGTGTATCCCAGAATATCTCTGGCCGCCATGTCTAAGCTGAATTAAATGTTATTCCATTCTGTATCTACTTCCTTGGTATAAGAAATTTTCCCAATATCTTTAAGCAATTCGTTTGACTTTTTCAAATCTTTCGTGGATATCCTTATCTTTTGGTTTGTCAAACTCAAAATGCCTTTTTCCGTCCCCATTTTTTCGAATTTTTAAATTTAAGAGTGGCCTTCATAATTACAATGTTGTTGTCAGTGTCTATATCTGTTTCTGGGTAGCTTCTATAGTTTTTTACCTAAACCATTGTCTAACAAGAATATAATCTATTTGAGATCTTCCTATATCTCCTGGCATCTTCCATGTGCATCGTCTTCTATCATGATGTTGAAATAATGTGTTTGTTATGGTTAAATTATTCTTGTTGTAAAATTCTACCAGCCTATTTCCCTTGGCATTTCTTGTGCCTAAACCAAATAAACTTACTACCGCTCCTTCCCAACCCTCACCTACCACTGCATTAAAATCCCCAGTAATTATTAAATTTTCATGTCCTTTTACGCATCTTAGTATGTCTTTAATATCTTTGTAGATCGCCTCTACTTCATCCTCACTGTAGGTGGGCATGTATACCTGTATTATTACTGTATTTACTGGTTTAGATTTTAATTTAACCATGAGTATTCTTTCGTTCTTTTGTAAAAAGTTTTCTACACAGTTTCCTATCTTTTTTCGCATAACTATCCCCAACCCCGAATTTCCTTCCTCTGATCCTGTATGAATTACCCTAAAGCTTCCACTCCAAAAATCCCCCGCTTCTGGACACCGAATTTCGCTGATCCCTACTATGTCTAATGCTAACCTATCCATTTAAGTTTTCAAGTTCTCTAGTTTACCTACTTGTTTTATACTATGGAGGACTATTTTAAGTCCGGAATCTTTTATCACAGAGGATGCCATTATCTTAGTTACAATTTAAGTACACTGTGTACTTGGGAGGTAATGTCATACCAACCCAAATTGTTTCTTCCCATCTAAGTACCATAAGATCTGCTGCCCTCTTTTGAGGAGCTATCCTAGTCTAGTTTCTCATCTGTTAAATTGATGAATTATTTGTATGGAAAATTATAGGCCTCTATACATCTGTAAATTTTATGTTGAGGTTTTTGTTGTACTGTTCATGTGTTTAATAGTTTGTTCTGTATCCAGTGTCCATTAATTTGAATGCAGGCTTTAAACATGGGTAAATGTTCTAGAAAACCACCAAAAAGTAACAAATTTTTGCATATTAAATCCTATTACCAACAAATACTAATTAACATATTTTTACTTTTAGGTCAAAGGATATTAAATGGAAGTATGTAATGATATGTTTTATTGAAGTGCTAGGCTGTATTGTGTACATAAGTTTTCTATTTGAACGCTTTTTGGTACCTGATTTTGAACACTTTGGACTAATAGAACACAAGTGGCAAAACATCATTTTAATGATACTGGGAAATGGAATTGCTGGCACTTTAGTGCTTTTATGTACGTTTTATGCACTCCTTCACTCATGGCACAATGGATTTGCTGAAATGTTAAGATTTGCTGATCGTTTGTTTTATAAGGTAACCTCAATTTGTTTAAATTTGTTATGTACGTTTTTAGTCCAAAAAAGCAAGTGAATATTTCTTAGAAAAGTTTAATGAAATCCCCGCCTAAAATTCTGTAATCTGAAAAACTACCATTGACTTAACTGTAAACAAAAAACATGTAAACTAATTCACAGTAAAGGTGCTGTAAGTGTTTGATGAGGACTAAAAGTGCTTTTGTCCTGAAATTTTGTGGAAGACGACCCAACTTCAATTAATTTTGGTACTTTCACGAAAACAGCCTCAGAAAAAAAATGTAAAATTTACCAGAACAAGAAATCGGATAGTAGATATAGCAAAGCTTCGGCGGTTTAATGATAGCTTAATAGTCAACAATAAAATTAATTCACAAATTCAGATCATGATTCATCATCATTAGGTCTTCAGTCCTGGAACTGGTTAGACGCGTACTATCATTGTTTCCTATTCTGAACTAACATACAGGTTTCCCTGAAACTTGCACAGTCTGCATCTATCACTATCTGATCTAGGCCAACATCTACCTCTTTTTTCCTATCTCTGCTTGTAATATATCCCATACTATTCCCCAAAAATCCCTTAGAACGTATTCTGCCCTTCTATTTCTCTTATCTTTTTCCTCAGATATCTTTGGTCCCCTACTATTTCTATAACCTATTTGTTATTATCTTTGTCTATCCATGCTTATCGTCCTCATACATCTGAAGCACAGCATTTCAAAAAGCTGCTACCGTTTTTATGTCTGCGTTTCAGACTGCCCATATTTCATAGGCATACTGTGCTGTGCTCCACACATATGCTTTCACAAATTTTCGTCTTTTCTATGTTTGTTGTCTTTCCTCATAGGCTCTGTTATTTCTTGTTAGATGCCGTTTGGTTACCTTCTATTGTTTTACCATTATATACCCTATTTCTCCGACCTTCAGTGGTTGTGAAGAGAGGTAAGCAGTCTATGGCTGCCAAGTTCCCCCAACACTTAACCATTTACCGATTTAATATATTTTCCAATATATCTTTTCGCACAGTCAACATTAGTTGCAGATATTTCGCAACCAACAACTAGTTGTTTATACTAGTCATCAGATTTATCTGCGCTTATTTTTTCGTCATTAGGTTTTCCGTCTCAAAACTGGTTGGACACGTACCTGCACTTATTTATATTCTGAGCTAACCTACATAATTCCCTGAAATTCTCACACAGCATGTGTATGCAGCTCGTTCCCCTTCTATTGTTTTCTAATTTTATGCCCTATTTCACCGAGATTCAGTGAAGGGGGTTAAGCAACCTGTGGCTACCAAGATCCCCCTACACTTAGACATTTGCCGAAATAATGGTTTTCCAGTAAATCCTTTCACACACTTAACATTATTCGAGAATATTGACCAACCAATTCTTGTAGTTACTTATAATAATCATCATGTTTAAGCACAGTTATTTTTTCGTCATTAGTTTATCCTTCTTGGGATTGGTTGGATGCGTACCTCCATTGATTTCTATTCTGGGCTAGCCTACACATCTCCCTGAAATTCCTGCAGCCTACATCTTTTACTATCTGTGTGCAGTAGTCTAACCTAGGTCTGCCTCTTCTTCTCTTTTTTCCTATCTCTGCTTCTAATATATTTCGCACTATTCCCTCATGCGGCAGTATGTGGCCTATCATCCTATCTCTCCTATTTTTTACCGTTTTCCACATATTTCTTTCTTCCCCTACCATTTTTAGTACCTCTTCGTTCTTAACTTTGTCTGTCCATGATATCTTCATCATGCGTCTGTAGCACTACATTTCAAAGGTTTCTACCTTTTTCTTGTCCGCTTCTCCTACTGTCCAGGCTTCACAGCCATACAGTACTGTGCTCCACACATGTTTTAAGCAATCTTTTCCTTGTTTCTATGTTTGTGGTCTTTGAGCACAGTAGTTGCTTTTTCTTGTTAAATGTAGCACGACCATGTGCTAATTTTTGTTTTATATCTTTTGTGCTTTTCCCAGCTTGTGTTATTTGGCTTCCTAGGTAGCAGAAATCCGTAACCTCTTGTAAGTTCGTGTTACATACTTGTATTCTTGTTTTTGATTTATTTTCCCCACCTTTGCATATTAGAACTTTAGTTTTAGTTTTGTTAATTTTCATACCGTATCTCTCTGTTAGAACCGTTTCCATTTCATTAAGAGCAGCTTCTAACTCTTCCTTGTTAGACGCTAATACCGCTATATCATCTGCAAATCTAAGCATATCAATTTTTTGTCCCTGCATAGTAATTCCAAATGTCTTCCTGCATTTGACAGTATTCATTGCATCTTCAATGTACAAGTTTTCTAACGTTTACTTCTCTACGTTCCTGCTTTAATTCTATTACCGCTGTTTGCTCTTTGTATAAGCTATGTACTATTCGTCTATCCGTATAACTCATTCCAATCTTTTTGAGTATTTCAAACATTTTTTTTCTTTTTTTTCTCCATTTTACATTGTCGAATGCTTTTAAGATCATGATTGCGTTACACTTTTTTGGCTTCATAGTTTTATTTTAATATTAAGTAATGTGATTTTTAACCCTATAGGAAAGCTTTATTTCCCATAGATTGTTACGCCTATTCGGTTTCATAAAGTTTTACTTTAGTACTAGGTTAAGGAATTTTTTAATCCAAAAGGTAAAACTATATTCTCATCATCATTTCTGTAGTATAAATTAAAACAAGCATCTGGCGGTTGATGGAGCAATGACGAGTTCATGTGAAAGCATGCATTTTGGAGGAATTTATCATAAATTAGCTTATCGTATCGACGTGTACATTAGCACATGTTGAAGTTCGCCCATTTATGTCTTCCTTTCCTTTTCAATATTTTTATATTTTGTTTCAAAACTGTTATAGATTCCAACAATCAACTTCACTGAATTTGTAAAGAAAACAGCTTTTGAAACCAATGAAGAACCTGTTGTAGATTTAGATGCCAGAACAGGTCTATCGTAAAGCAACGACGCTAAGTTCACCATAAAATTACCTCTACAAATAAAGGTACACCGTTTTATGTAAAGAAAATTGTTTTTTTTTTGTGACGGGAAAAAAAATTTGACATTTAATGTTTCTTGACAGGTACAAAATGTCACTTTTTATGAATTTACTTTTTTCCCTGGGAAAAAAATTAGTACTTTTTTCCCGGGTAAGTGCAAATAAGTAAGAAGATGAAGATATTTAATTTAAAGTCGGGTCCAAACTTGTTACATTCGGGTGTAACACAACATCGTATCATAACTTCGTCGCATTCAAAACAACTGATATAAACAACTTAAGTAAGCAATTTTTGAAACTACTTGCAGAATTAAATTGACAGATATTTGATTACTTTAAAGGTTTCCTTAGCAACGCAAGTCTAACTGTCCCTATAAGTACAACCGCCTACTTGTTTGAAACTTCAAGTTTGACATCGATTGATTTTTCGACTTTAATATATTGTCATATTTATTTAATATTAAATCATCGTCTTGTCTGTCACAGAAAAAATAGTGTATTATACACGGGTAAAAATGTAAGATTTTAACTCTCGGTATTTTGTCTCACACCGTTTCGCATCAAGAGATAAAATTTAGTTTTTTTTTCCATGTATAATAAATAACTATTCTTACATTGCATTAAAATTTGTGCAACGTTGAGCCATCTGTACAACCATGCCTAATACTAAGTATATTTCTTTAACTGACGTTTGCCAGAAATAATTTTGCCATCCAATATGATCATCTTATTGGCAGTTCCAACAAGAAACATTATTATTTTGGGGGTTTGTTAGTTATAGGTGGAAGTATAAATGAATTATATATACATCAAGACTAATGAAAGTATCTTTAAGCTTGCCTGTCGACAAATTAAAGCAGAATTTAAAACTAGTATAGACTACAGCTTAAAACTGTCTTTAACAATGAAAAGCTTGGTCAGTATCTTATGCGTGTTATGCCTTTTAATTGAGAAAAAATTAGCAAAACCCTAGCCGGTATAAAAGATATTGTACATAATACTGACATTCTACCCAGTGAATTGGACTTAAAAAGTTGCAACCACGTTTACTACATTTAAAGCAATGCCTTGACCTTTTCCAACTGATGACAAATAAAAACTGACAACAAACGAAATCGAATTTGTCTCTCTAATATATTATTACTAGAAGAACTAGTGCTTTTAAAATTGCTTAAAACCGATTTATCGGCACTTTAAATTACTCATCCCACAATACAAATTCAAGACTGACTATTGTTACGCTTGTTTTTATAAGGCTTCATCTTTTAATTATTTTTTTTTTACCACACATGGGGAAGTCCTGCATTATTATTTTTTATTTAAACTTTTGTTACATGCCAAAAATCGGCTATGTATCATTTTTGATTTTAGTTTTAAATATGTAACTGAAATCGCGCCAATATTTTAAAAAAGGACTTGTGCATTTCCATAACTTGGGACAGTTGCGTCGGCGCCAGAGAATGCGCAGACGTGAAGTGGGAAGGAAGTGCGCGTTTTCCGACACGACGGCATTGGCCAACTAGACGTCTAACAGTGAGGTTTATCTGTGTCTTTTTTGTCTTCTGTTTCAGATAATGTAGGTTTACTCTGTCGTACCTATTATCGTTCCTCCTTACCTGGTTAATCCTTTATCGTACCGCTACAGAAAGAAGAGGGAAGACAGAAAATCTGGTTTTAACAAGAGCGAAGGCCGAACCACACCCAACAACACGCCCGAGATGACGAGAAGCATGACTCTAAAACCGGAGAGATAACCGTAAGGTCGTGAAGAGCTCCACATTTTGTGAGTACATTTTAGACGCAATAATGACGTAATATCTTGTGCAATATTATGTACGCTTTAGTATGTATTGCCAACTGTCGTAGTGGCTTTTAAAGATTACGCCGGGACTTTAACGGTTATACTTTAGACTAACAGTCACGTGATTATAATAGTGACGTCCAACGTTGTGTTGAAATTTGTTTTCACCTCTTGTGTATCTTATAAGGTGTTAGATTTCAATATATTTGTAGCAATTGGATTTTTCACTCAAAAATAAAAATTTTCAATAACTTTTAAATAGAGAAGATATAATTTGGCAACATTGCAATGTGGCAACGTCTATTTCATGTTGAAATGACATTGGAAACAGCTGTGTCAATTTGAACATTTAGGCAGCCATGTTTGATTAGTATTTGTTTACTTCATATATGTTATTGTAAAATTTAATTAATTGGCTTTTTTCTTATAATAGTGTGTTTGTATTCTGGGTTTTTTTAAACAATTACCTAATCTAATTTAGCATGAAGCTGGTGTATATACCTTTCAAAAGTGTCTAGTAAACTGCATAACCTCACTTTAGCATGTGCTTTTTGGATTACATAATTTTTTCTGTAAGTATTTTTAGCCATAAATACCTCTATTTACCATTCATTATGATTAAATAAAAGAAAAAATCTCTTAAAATGACACTAAATTTAGTTAAAATCATTATTTTAATACTGAAATTTTTCTTAGTTTATCCTAACTTGTTTTTGCTTTTACCTTCTAACGCTGTAGTAAGCTTGATTTCGTTATGTTTGCTTCTTTAAACACTACAATAACGAGGTTGTTCATAACATTTTGTATTTAAGCTCATTTACGATGGTTATTGATAAATCCCACGATATAAAAGGAATATTTTAATAATTTGGAATACTGTTTTTTCTATACATGTATCGTAGAATATTGCTTTTGTGTAGCGAGTATGATTTTGTTTTGATAGCATATTTTATATATATATATATATATATATATATATATATATATATTGCAACGCAGTATTTTAAGATCTATTTGGTTTAGGCAAGATTTGCCATCGACGTTGGTCGCTCAACTGTATGTTAGTCTAGACGAGACCTATGAAGGGTGGGTCGGTAGCTCAGCATTACATAAGTCTAGACGAGACTCAGGGTGTGTGTCGTTCTAACAATTTGTGAATCATTTTTTAAGATTGATGTTGAAGTTTTTCTTTATTAGTCTAGGTGAAGCTCAAAGGAGGGCTAGTTCGTCATCCTGGTAATTTTATGCGTTGTAAGATTTCTTTTTGTTCTTCAACAATTTTATCAGTAAATTGAGTTTTAATTACTGCTATATCTTAATATATCGATTCAAACCACACTAGGTGGCATAAAATTATCTTTAAAATCGTTTAAGCTTTGCGTACATCCAGAAGTTTTCACGTTTCATTTCTTTAACAATTTACCTAATGTTTCTGCCCTTACTATGAATTAGTTAACTTCATTTATTCATTCCTTTTCTTATACAGTAGCTATCTTCCACACGTTTAACTTATTTACCTTAAACTAGTTATCTTTTTGCTGCCCGTTAACTTTCCCTTGAATTTATTGTTAGCCACATATCTCTTTGTTATCTAGATTCTCTAATACAATTTTGTCGCTTCATTTAGCAAATCCCCGCACCTTTTCTACAACGGATTACATCATTTAATTTTGTGGTGATTGTCGTAACTTTGGTTGTAATAACCCATTGAATTTTTACGATTGGTATTAGCTGATGTTTTGAATGGATGCTTTTTGTTTTTGGGCTCACATAGGAGCCACAGCCTATGCCATTGTAAGAAATAGTCCATATTCACAGTTGCAAAAAAACTAGGAGTTTCTATTCCATGCGTTTATCTCCTGAATTATTACAGTCGCCCACTTTATCCTTTATCATTACTTGTTTCTCCTACTAACTCATCATAACATATAAACATTTTTTCGTTGTTTTTTATTGAACTTCGTGGTGAGGTGCTTTCGCTTTTTATTGATATCTTATCGAATTCTCAGTTGTTTTAGTATATTGGGACAGTGTGTCAGTATTTAACTGCTTATATTTAGGCATTCTTGGGTGTTTATGGCGTTACCGTTTTTAAAAAATTACCTTACAATAGTTGGTTTTCGTGCGAAAGTATCTGCAGTGATACATTTATGTTGTTGTTTCAACTTTTGTCTAATTTTCTTATCGTATTGGATGCACTCGTTAGGAAAATGATTGTACTAGTTCTCTTAAGAGTCTAGTAATTTTTTAAACTTATGATGTACTTTAACTTGTCTGATTAATATAGCAGGTGGTCCTTCAGACCGACCTGAATTTAATAGGGACAACTCTCTACCTTCTCTCTGACGCTTATCCAAAAACTCCATTTTTTCTTCTCCTGCTGTCTCCGTTTCTGCCTTATCTTTCATTCGGTTGATCTGTTCTTGTCCCGGAACACCTGTCTACCACATATGAGTGATTTTTCCCTCACTCCGGGCTACTGACCACATTGGTTGGTTGAGTAGTGCTTTTCTATCCACATTTTCTGTTTATTTTGCTCAATGCGAGTCCTTCCTCTATTCTCTTCTACCTGGAAGTGTCACTTATGCATTCCAAAATGCCTATCTCGTACCGTTTTTTATAAACGGACCTGCTTCACAGGTCACTCTCTTTTAGGGGGTATGAGTATTTTTCCTGTGTAACAGCTTCAAGGAGCCACTCTATCTTGTGTCTTTGGGATGGATGACGAAACGGCTTGGTGAGCTGGGGAATTCTACGCTATATCTTAAATGTATGTAGTCGTGGCGTGCCTTAGCGTGCTGGGACGTTTCGCATCCATCTATTATTATCTAGTTTTATCTTAATATCTTTATCTTACCTATTATGTTTGACAATAACTTTATCTTAATATCGTTATCTTACGTATTATCTTTGATAATAACTTGAGCTTATTATTGTTACCTTACCTATTATCTTCGATAATAACGTGAGACTTTGCCTTATCTTTTTTTGTTTTCCTAACGTTTAGTATTTACGATCAGACGTAGGAATTATTTTTTGAATATTGAGTGAAGAAGCTAACCTGATGATAGCCATGTAATTTGTTAGGTTAGTAATGTAGGAAATTAGTAAGATGGTACTGTTGGTAAATTTGTTAATTCACAGCCATGTCATGAACAAGAGTTGATGTGTATTGTTTATTAAACCAGAGTACCAGTATATAAAAAATTTGCAAAAGTGCAGAGTAACTTGCTCTTTTGGACATTTTGAAATTTGGGCATTTTCTTGTCAAAAAAAACAGTTTAGATGCAACGCTTATGTGCGTCTGCACTTAAAAACTTTAATGTTAGCTTTAGTTACAGTATATATGTTAGGCGACTTGTCGCATTTTTTCTAGTTTTAGTAGTGTTTCGTGCTCTCCGACAAATTTGTGCTGTCGATTATAACTGCGCCACATTAAAGCCTCGTGTGTGCATTTATTCCATTTCCTGGTAATTCGAAAGACGTGTTATCGGTTGAAAAAACCAAGTGGCGCCTAAAATAAACATTTTGTAGAATTTAAGTTAGGGTTTATGCGGGTTAGTTAGGATTTAGATTTTAAGCTTTTACCGTGCTAACAGTCATTTTCTTTTTTTAAGTTTTTTCTTTTATGGCTTTGTCGCGATTGTTACATGCCGAAAATCGGCTATGTATCATTTTTGATTTTAGTTTTAAATATGTGACTGAAATCGCGCCAATATTTTAAAAAAGGACTTATGCATTTCCGTAACTTGGGACAGTTGCGTCGGCGCCAGAGAATGCGCAGACGTGGAGTGGGAAGAAAGTGCGCGTTTTCCGACACGACGGCATTAGCCAACTAGACGTCTAACAGTGAGGTTTTTCTGTGTCTTTTTTTGTCTTCTCTTTTAGATAATGTAGGTTTACTCTGTCGTACCTATTATCGTTCCTCCTTAACTGGTTGATTCTTTATCGTACCGCTACAAAAAGAAGAGGGAAGACAGAAAATCTGGTTTCAACGAGGGCACAATCCGAACCATGCCCAACAACACGCCCGAGATGATGAGAAGCATGGCTCTAAAACCGGAGGAATAACTGTAAGGTCCTGAAAAGCTCCACATTCTTTATGGCGCCTCGGCACTACAATGAATATTTTTTGTATGTAATACCATTTGAGACGCAATAATGACGTAATATCTTGTACAATATTATGTACGCTTTAGTATGTATTGTCAACTGTCGTAGTGACTCTTATCAATTACGCCGGGACTTTAACGGTTATACATTAGACTATAACAGTCGCGTGATTATAATACTTTTGTGTAAATTTCACAAAGACTTAGTTCTCACACCTTTCCAGACATTGGACTATGATTTGTGGTGTAAAAAACCGACGGCTCCATGGTGTAGTTGGTATGCGTGTGACTACTATGCCCAAGGTCCCGAGTTTGAATCCCGACATGGTCCGCTTGAAAAATGTTAGGCGAGCATTTTTCACAAAAATACGCTCTGGTTCGAATGAGTGGTAAAATGTAGGTCCCTTGTGTGTGTTGTCATGCACATTAAAGATACCTACACTGCTTGGAACAGCAAGAGTTGTGGAAATGCAAATGTCAGCTAGTAGTGATTAATTATAAGTTAAAATAAGCTTATTATTTGGCTATTTATTAAAATTACTTTCAACATTATACTATTGTTTTAGGGTTACCTTTTCTTTCTATTAAAGCTTTTGGGGTAGCATGATTTTTAGGCATTTCACTATTTCTACAATCGCATATACCACATGTTCAGTTTTTTTATTTTTATTAAAATTAATTTGAAGACAAACCAGCTCCTTTTATTATCCATACAGACTTAATAAATATGTAACCTGAAACCTAGCATTCACCTGTCCATGGGGTTAATTTTAAACTTTTTTGTTTACAGTTGTAACGGATGATAATTTTCCATATTACAAAATTTTAGACAGAAACCTACCTACCGAAACAATAGAACCCCCATGGCAAAATATTAACAGGTTTTGAAATAAGAAAAATTATTTGAATTTCTTATCTGCCTAGTCTACTATAGTGATAAAGATGATTACTATAAAATTATCGTAACATACTAACATTAGTAAAGCATGTATTTTCTAAAATGATTTTTAAACTAACCTACACATTTTTTGCAGGATTGGTGGACATCGACATCATTTGGAAGATGGTACACTACCTGGAACGTAGTAGTCCATGACTGGCTTTATACTTATATTTATAAAGATTTTTACGAAATTATCATACCAAACAAAAAATTTCTTGCCAAATTTATGGTGTTTTTCGTATCGGCTTTATTTCATGAATTTATTTTAGGATTTGGCTTTGGATTTTGTTTTCCGATATTATTTATTTTATTCTTCGTATTTGGTTTAGCTATGAGCTGTGTCCGAATAAAATATGAATTAATTGGAAATTTTGGTCTATGGTACAGTTTATCTCTTGGTATGGGCATTGCTATGAGTGCATACTGTATGGAATTCTATGCTAGAATAAATTGTCCTGCTAAAGATGTAACTGTTATTAGTTATTTTATTCCGAAATCAATCTTCGGTTGTACTTCTTAAGAAATAAATTTTGTTATTTTTATGTGTGCTTACTCTTTTAATTAATGTAGTAATTCTCTTGGTAAGAAAAATTTATAATGAAAAATGATATGATAAAATGACTTCTACACATTCTACTGCACAACACATTGCTCACATAATTGATATAAAGTGTACTACTTACGCATGCCTCGACTTCAAACATGCCACATAAAAGTGAAAACAAAAAATTAATGGTTAAATACTTATAGGTTAATTTCCCTCACCTGAAACAGTCAAAAATATATAAAAAACAAAAAATAAGAATGATTAAATTTCTAAGCAATATGGATATTTTCTTCTATGTAATTAGCAGGGATGACTTCGGGCAAGGCTTTTCAAAAAGCCTGGCCTGACGTGTTATTATTCATTACCAACCCCGCACTGTGGAAAATGATTGGCCCTATCTGCATTAATACCAAAATGGGCTGAACCCGAATTTGAAACTATTCACATTGAAACGGTTTAATTGTCTACAGACCCTTGTGAAACAATATTGCAATGGATCGATTATTTTTAGTTTACATACTGTCCTCCCAATAAATTATTTTGTGTTATAAATTTTACTTAACGCCCAAGACTAATCCAAATACCAGCCCTCTAACATGTATTTGTTAAGTGCTCTGGCAGCAAGTCTACGGATAGCTATTTCCATGGTCCATCTAAGTAATTAACCAAAACCAATTAACCAATGCGCAATTACGTTTAATTATAGATTTAACTAAAACAAAATTGATGTCACTTTGAAACGCAGTAACACGTTTTTAACCAAGATGTATTTAACTACCGATGCAGTACTTTAACCTCGAGAAATTAAAGCAAAGACGCGTTTAGATGTCATAAACACCTATGCAAGTTGGAGGCTCCGTCTAGGTTATGTTCAAGTAAGCAACTTGCTACATCATGGAAAAGCCAGATTGCTTCGCCTGTAATGTCCGGTGAGTCGTTACAAAAACATTTCCTTTGAAATTCAAACTGTTGGAATATTAAATGAACTTTACTTAATATTATTGATCTAAAATTTTTGTTGTACATTAGTTGATAGAAGATCGTGTGTAATGTTACTTAAAATTTTGGTTTAGAAGTCAAGTATAAAATGAAATTGATCTTAGAAATTTTTCATATTAGGAAATGATTATTAACAAAGCACTTAAATTGTAGTAATTGCAATATATAATGACCTTGTGGTCTTAACTGTAAGTCGCAGGGCCTCAGATCTGATCACCTTCGATAACCAAATATGTTTTTTTATTATGAAGTATGAATTCAACATTAAATTACTACTAACTGGTTGAAGAGAAATAACTTTCATTTGATTTTGTGTAATTAAATTCTTCAGTAGAAATAGATGCTTTGAGTCGACTTAAAATTTATTCATTCAGGTTTATGATCATACAAATTAACGATAGAGAGGGAGAGTTTCAACTATGCAGTTATGGTTGTGAAGACCGACTCCGAGATTATAAAAACTGAATAGAGATATCAATTAAATGGCTATAAGAACTATTTGCTTGACTATCACGTGCAAGGTTAAAGGTAATAGTATCTATTTATAATTAAATTAATTAGGAAGTCAAGATAAAGTAACTTCACCTGTAAATTCTTTAAGATATGTTATACACTATAAAGCTTCTACTTTCACTCTGTAGTGTTGTCTTATAAAATAATTTAAGAAAGTAGTGGCGCCGTATAATGTCCGTAGAATAGGAACCCCTCTGATAGTCTCTACAATTAACCGAGGGAGATAGAGTCCCAAGCTAGTCCGGAAGATCATCATCACCATCAAGATCTTTGTGAATACTTCGGGAGTTGATCAGTTAGTCAGACACGTCTCAGACAAGTTAACCGAAGGCGGTTACCACATTTTAGTTGCAAGGAATCTATTTAACACGTTCACTGCGGAGGGAGCACATGTGCATCTATACACGTTGATAATCATGTGTGGTAGATGCACTTGTGCGTCTTCTAGAATGGATTACTTCTATTTGCCAGTACTCGTTCAACACACGTTGATGGTGGTTGTATCTTTCTTAGCATATAGCAAAGGTGTTCGTTTTTAAGTGATTGTATTTGTTTTAAAAGTTTGTTGATATGTATGTGCATAGTTAAAATTTAAAATGGCCTATGATCTAAATGCTGGCTCTTCTGCACCGGAAAAACAGAAAAGTGGTGTTTAGAAATCCGCTGAAATTAACAGATAAGGAATTAGAGTATGCATTGTTAGCATCGGAATTAGAAGACAGTGATACTGAGTTTCTCAATTTTCTCTTTTACTTTTTTTTTATTATAAAACTTACATAAAATATTGGTTGGCATAAGTGTGATTGAATGAAACCAAACTTAAAGCTCATGTTAACATTCGCGTTTTATCAAACTGTTATAATTTAATCGCAATTACAGAAACTTGGCCTCAATCACATATACCGAGCGACCTAATCAATATTAATAATTACACACTAATTAGGAATGATCGCAATATGGGGCATGGTGGCGGCATAGTAATTTATTTACAAAGTTCCTTAAAAATTAAAGTAATTACTACTAGTACACTCATTGAGCAATTGTGAATTCAAATTTGTACCAAGGCTGGTATCATATCAGTCGGCGTGATTTATAATCCACCAAGATCTAACCTTTTGGACTTTTTGAGCACACTGGAGGATTCTTTATCTAAGGTACTACCAGTGATTGATGGTGTTTTTATACTGGGCAATTTTAATATAAATTGGTTTAAGTACATGACTCTTCTGAATTGAAATTATCTTCCTCTCTTGATGCCTTCGGGTTTAATTAATTAATTAGCGAAGCCACTCGTATTACCAATAACAGTGCAACACTGATCGATTTAATATTTACAAATGTGCCAGATTTAGTAGTAAATTTCGGAGTTACAGATATTAATGCCGCTGATCATTCGTTAATTCATTGTAAAGTTAAAATCATGATATCAAATTCATTTATTTACAAAACTTTTATCATACTTTTAAAAATTTTGACCATCAACATTTTCTGAGGGATCTAAAACATATATCATGGCAACACATATTTTATATTAATGATATCAATTTAAAAGTGTGGATCGTTTTCAACCCATATGTGGTTGTGAAAATTTATAATAAAATTATATGAAAAAATGGCTTCGTAGGTAAAAACAATTTTACAATCAAAATTGAGGTTTACGGCTAGCCTATTTAGTTATCACTGGCAGAAATTAATCCTTAAAGAGAAATCTTGAGGAAGGAGCACCTGCATCCTTTGAATGTGGTAAGGGTATAGTAGAGAATTACGCAGGATATGCCAAATAACTTGATGACTAGCAAATACTCCCTGTATTGTTTGTCGTGGTTTGTTTAGTATTTTTCTTAATCTTTTTTCGGAACTAAACCACTCAGTTTTTAAAATCATCTTTATTTACGTTTCGATCCATGACCTAGGATCGTTGTCTACAAAAAATTGATGACTAGCATTTAAATGTTTGCCGATTTTTCTGGTGCTAGAGTCTGAATGTTCTTCTATTTAATTTAGAACAGCTTCTTCGATCTGAGGTGTTCTAACAGTATGTGGTGTACCTGCATCATTGATATTTTCGCTAAGAGTTCCAGTTTTTACAAGACGTCAATAAATATTTAAAAATACTCGATCAGGTATCATTTTATGGAGTGTTACAACCCCAGCGACCGTGTTCAGAGCCACTTCTGCAGTTGTCAACACTGATATTATCCACGTTCACATTATTGCACAACAAAAATATTACGCCATAACTATGTGTCAAATTGTATCACATGTCAAATATGTTTATAATGATACAAGTTGCACCTTAAAAAAAGATAAAAAGTAGTCACTTAAAAATGTAGAACGCTTCACGATTTTACGGTCATCCTTCAACAGGGGCCATGCTGATTTCCGGGTATCTCGTCTGTTTGGAGTTGTTTGGGGTGAGTTACGTCATGCCCTCGTTGAAACCAGATTTAGCGTCTTCCCTCTTCTTTGTTCGTAGGTAGGACGAAGAACTAAAGGTGAAGGCAACGATAAAGCAAGATAAAGAGGAAACCTACATTTTGAAAGAGAAAAGACAAAGGAACGACACAGGCAAACGGCACCGTTCGACGTCTCGTTGGCTAATCATGTCGTGTCACACACCGCGCACTTGCACCATTACTCCACGTCTGCGCATTCCTTTTGCGCAAACGCAACTGTCCGAAATGACGGAAATGCACAAGTCTATTTTAAAAATAATGGCGGGAATTTAGTCACATATTTAAAAATGTGCAATGCCAATTTTGGCATGTAACAAGAGACAGTGTTCCATGTACAGACATTTGGCTTCTCGTGCATTTCTATTTGCAAGACCATAGATGTAATGCATCTTGGCCATTTCAGAATTTGTAAAATGTGGTATTTTTACGAGATAAAAAATATTTAAAACACTTAGATCATACAGTTTGAAACTTCCTTTACTTTAATGAACATATGCAGACGCAAAAGTACGAGTTCAAATGCGAAGCGTACTGTCGAAATCAATAAAAACAAGGGATTGTCCACAATTAATCCAAAGCCTACTAGACCCACTTAAAAAATTTTAATTTAATCTAACGATTTACCGAAAATAGTTTCTCATTATTTTTCTAAACAAAACAGAAAATTCATTTGGTGTTTTAAATCTACCAGCGGTGCACCTTAAAAAAGTTTAAGGGAGAAAATGGGGCACGACCCCCAAAAAACTCCCACCCTGTATTTTCTCATAACCATTCGACATGCCCAATGATGTAAGCCCTACAGCATAATTTATATTCCAAATTTGATCTTAATATCTCAAAACTGCAGAAGCTATTAAGAGAAAAGCAAAAAATTTCGATACCTCCACACCCTGCAGATCGGAAACGAAGCGTTTGTGGACCTAAGTTTATATAAAAATTTAGTCATAAAATTAATTAAAGAATCACACCCTTTCGTATGTCCACGATATTTAGGAATACCCTGTATACACATGCAACAGCTGTAGTAATTTTCATACAATTATGTCAATAAATAAAGTTGGCAGGACCAAAACTTAGAACATCAATTTGTTTAAAACAATTACCATGTCATTTACTGCTTCTGAGCTCAGAAGAGCATTAATAGCATGTATAGAATTGAGCGTGAGACACCATGCTGCGCCACAAGGTACTTTCAGAACTACTACTGTTCATAGTGTGCACATATGAGGTGCTGAGAATAAAAGTGGCATAAGTCAGTAATTTTAAAAATTTAATTGAGGCCCATATTTTGTTGCACTTGTGGTAGTTTTGTTCAGAATGAAAGTGATCTAAGTCAATAGTACCAAAACTCACTACTTGGAGCGGTACAAGTTTTGTAGTCCAACAGAACAGCTGTTTAATTCAGAATGACAGTGTTTGTTGTTGTTATGATAGTGTCCTGTGCTAAACTATCTTTAAGATAGTTTTAAGTGCTTTTTTAAATAGTTGTCAATGAAAGTGTCTGACAAAGCTGTTGCAACAGTGAAAGTAATGGATTTTATTACTCATAACGTTGTTATAATTCATTAGAATTGTGTGGAAATAGTGCTGTTTGAGATGCATTTCAGTTAGATCTAGGTTTAATAATATTAAATTAAATTGAGTATTTCTTATGATTTTTATATTGTAGGGCATTTCATTAAAAAACCAGAATGTCTTTTAACTTGAGGAATAGATTTCAAGTGTTACGTGACGATTCAGATTCCTCGGAATACATTGACGATGAAATCAAGGATCCAGGTTTGATCCAAATACATCTGAGAATAATAGAACTTGCGTTAGATTTCTGCCTGTTGGGTCTAACAATCTTCCAAGTCAAACATCACCTTTAACCAATTCTAACACTGGACCAAATCAGCCGGGAGGATCTAAGGCTGTCAATAATAGGCTCCTTTCCTACTATATGGAAGGAATCGCTAGTTACACCTATTCCGAAAATACCACTAGCAACTACCTTTGCAGACCTACGTCCAATAAGCATACTATCTGTTATATCCAAAGTTATAGAGCATTTGGTATATATTCAATTAACTCAGCATATCGCTAATCATAATATACTACCTGCACATCAGTCAGGTTTTCGTAAAGGCTATAGTACTGCTACAGCATTGACCAAAGTCATATCTGATCTTAGTAGTTCAATAGATACAGCACAAGTTACATACCTGGAATTACTTGACTTTAGTAAAGCTTTCAATGTAATTAACCATACACTGTTAGAAGGAAAGCTAACTTACTATGGAATTCAAGGTATTGTTATACAATGGTTCACAAGGAAGGACACAGTCAGTCAAAATTAACAACTAAATATCCATGCCCCTTGCTGTTGCTCAAGGAGTTCCACAAGGTAGCATCCTGGGACCACTATTGTTTGCAATCTTCACAGCAAATCTACCTCAACAGTTATCATCCGCTTGCAAATATCATATGTATGCCGACGATGTGCTTCTATATACTTCAACAGACATTTACAATATTAACCATGCTATCAATCAATTAAATGATGATCTTGCAGCAGTCAGTTCATGGGTATCCAATAATGGTTTGGTACTTAATGCAAATAAGACTGTAGCTATTTGTGTTGGTTCCAAAACTTTCTGCACCAAGGCTGAAATGAGACGCACTGTTGACTTACATATTAATAATTCAATAATACCCATTTGTGATTATGCTAAATACCTGGGGGTAATTATAGATTCTAAACTTAGCTTTAAACAGCACGTTAATACAAAAATCAGAATTGCTTATCACAAAATGCGCACCTTGTACAGATACAAATTACTTCTAAGTCCTTCCATAAAATGGAGACTTTGTAACAGTCTAGTATTGTGTAATCTTGACTACTGCAGTGTGGTTTATTACAACTTTCTATCACAACTATTCAAACACAAAATACAGGTGCTGCAGAATGTATGTTTTAGATACTCATTTAACGTAGAATCTAGGAACATGTAACACCTCATTATAACTCCAGAGCAATACTTAAATTCCATAATAGAGCTTCACTGCAGTTCTCGTCTTTCACATATCAAGTAACCTCTGCAAAATGTCCTGCATACTTAGTTGAAATGCTACTACCCAGGGCACTGGCACATAAGTTAAACTTAAGGAATATTCAAGAGTTATCTATTCCTTATCATTCAACTAGAAAATTTCAATGTTCTTTTCTGTACATGGCTCCATCCATATTCAATAAATATTATTCACTCTTTCAAGTTAGCTGCAAGGAGAGCTTTAAAAAGCAAATCTTGGTAGCTTTATTAATGGATTAATGCTACATTAGTAGCACATAGTTATATGCCCATATCTTGTAGTACTCAAAATACTGTAATTTACATGTAAGGCTTATTGTTTGTTTAGTTGTATTGTTTTAGGAGAGCTTGTAAACCAGCTTAGCTGAAGCTCTTCTTATTGGAGTCCTAGTTCACTGTACATGTGTCTAGTGTACCAATGAATGAATAAATAAATAAATAAATAATATGCCAAACGTAGTCCAACCTGCACTTATTACCTATTCATCTAGTTCAGAATCAAGCGATATGGAAGCCTCAGAAAATGGGCCTTCCAACATAAACAGAAACAAAAAAAAAGAACCAGAAATCCTAACCAACACAAACAAAATAAAGCAAAACTGGTTAGAAATTCGGGCCAACGGTACGTTACCAAAAAAGGTGTCGTCGTTGAAGGGAAGACATTTGATGATTCTCAGTGTTTCTGTAAATTTAAGTGCAATGAAAAAGTCAGTACGGAAAAAAGATCATTATTTGAATCATTTGAAAAATGGGAAATTTCGTAAGAAAAATACCTACGTTTGCGGATAAAAAACCAAAAAATACGGTTAAACAAAGAAGGTCAAGAAAGGAAGAAGGGGTGAAGAGGTCATATGCATGTAAGTGTTTTTTTAAGCCTGACAATGACGTTTCCATAATTGTGTGTAAAAAATATTTCCTCAACACATTTAAAATATCAGAAGGGAACCCGGCTCGGGCTATAAAATGTATCAATGATGGTAAATCGTCAGGCGATGATTTAAGGGGTAAAAAGGGCCGCTCTTCAAGGAAAATATCTGATGAAGACGTAAACTTTGTAAAACAACACACTGAATCATTCCCTCTCTACGAGAGCCACTATACTAGGAAACACAATCCTCATCGAAAGTATTTGCAAGAATCACTGAATCTTTATCAAATGTTTAAATTGTACATTGAGAAATGCCAAGAAAATGATAAAGAACCTGTCAAAGAACATTTTTACAGGCACATTTTTAATACAAAATTCAATATTCACTTTTACACTTCAAAGAAAGACACGTGTAAGTCCTGCAATATTTTTAAAATAAAAATATCTAACCCAGATTTAAGTGATTTGGAAAAAGAAAACGAGAGAGATCATGAATTGCATCTGAGGAAAGCAGAACTCGCCAGAGACTCCTTTCTGCCAAAGAAAATGAAGAACTGTACACCTGCAGTATAGATCTACAAAAAGCATTGCCTTTTCCACTTTTAACGGTCTCTGATGCATACTACAAAAGGAATTTGTATTGCTATAACTTTGGTGTTCATGACTTGGCCAAAGACTGTGGGTTTTTCTACACATGGAATTAAACAGTTGCTGGAAGAGGTTCACAGGAAATGCCTTCATGTTTGATAAAACATTGAAAGTTCAAGCTAATGGCAAGAAAAAGTAACAATCTTCAGCGATTCCTGTAAAGGGCAGAACCGAAACATCAAAATGGTTCTTGCCCTCATGAGATTCATTCAGAGTGATGACGTGGACATTGAAATACTTGATCAGAAATTTTTAGTGGTAGTGTAGAGTTAAGGTGTCGCCATGGATCAATGTAGTAAGCGTAAGACTACGAATCCCAAGGTCCTGGGTTCAAATCCCGACACGGCAGACTGCTTGAAAAATGACAGGTTAGCATTTTTCACAAATATTACGCCCTCGTTCGGATGAGAGGTTAAATGGAGGTCCCGTGTGTGAGTGTTGTCACGCACGTTAAAGATCCCTACCTTGCCTGGAACGGCAAGGGTTCGGCAAAATTCTAAATTTCCAGGCAACAAAAAACTCGCCTCCTGGCCAATGTAGTACCTTCTGGTGGAGCATTGGAAATATAAATGCACGGTAGTGTAGAGTTAGCAGCCAAAGGTAAAACAATTTATGTTCCTCGAGATTGGAAGAACATAACGGTAAGCTGCAGAAACAAGAAAAACTTTATTGTATGTGAAATGAACAGCGAAGACTTTATTTCAACGGCAAATTTAGAGAAAAACATTAGCAGAAGGAAGAAAAACACAGAAAAACGTTCTGTAAATTGGCTGAAAATTCAATGGATTAGGCTGGAAAAAGGAAGTCCTCATGAAAAAAAGTACAAAGAAACACTGAACGCTGACATTGAGTTTGTTGTTTTGGACATCAAGCCGACAGGCAGAAAAGGTAGGCCAACATCTCTCAAAAACGCTTCACTGATTAGGCTCTATGAAGGAATAAGACCTGTTGCACCTTTGAAAAAGCGTGATATGATGGATCTACTTCAGTTTATCCTTCCAGTGTACCGCACCTTTTTCCAAAATCAGAAGAGTGATGCTACTGATGGGGAAGACATTGGACCTCTGCCGTTCATTGAGAACTCAGACGAAGACAAAGTCAATGGAGATTAAAACAATGAACTGAAAGACAATTTAACTTTATATCTTAACTACAAATTGACCTAATTTTATTTTTATAAACGTTCCTAACTTTATATATTACGTTATTCTCTTTTATTTTTACCAGTGAACATATAAGAACTACATACAAATTTTGAAAATGTTTTACAATACGTTGAAACATGCAGTGATTTTCCAATTGTATAGCAGAAGATAGAGTTACGAATAGTACTTGATGGTGTACAAGTCCAAATAATTATTGTATTCATATTTATATTATGGAAGAGGGTGGAATTATAATTTATATGAATAATATGGATAAAATTAGAAAATTTGACATTACAGGAAAAATCAAAACCGACATACCTCAAAACCTAGAAAATGGCAATATATGTAAAATATGTAACAAGAAATTTAAAAATGAAAGAGGAGTTAAAATTCATACAAGAACAGCTCATAGAGAATACAATAACATAAAAACAAATTTTGATGTGAACAGTAATCCAAGCGCTAACGGCGAAAGCAGAAACCCACCCAGCGATGATAAGCAAATATGGAATCTGAATTGTGTTTTAGCATCCCTAAAACGAAACGGTAATATAATAATAAAACGTATTCTAAAAAGATAGATGAATGTGTAAAATTAAATTCAATGTCAGCTTGGAAAGACCTTTTTCTGTTCCCATATAAAATATTGGCTATTCCAAATTTTCGATCAAAAAATAAATCAGATACCGTTACAAAAATTTTTTTAGATAATACAAAAAAAATATCCTATTTCAGAACAAGTTGAGACCCATACAAAAAAAAGTTTTACTTAATAAATGGATCTCAAAAAAAGTCATTTCAAAAGTTTCAGATGGTGACCTATCATCTGCTATCAAAATTTTGTGTTCAAATGCTGCACTTGAAATTTAAAATTAAAACATCCAAAATCTACCACAACATACCCAAACTTCGACACACATTGTAATTTAGTCACTTCCGATAAAGATACTCTATTAGCAATAAAATCCTTCAAAACCAGATCGGCTGGTGGTATGGATTCACTTCGCCCTTCACACCAACAAGACCTTATTAGTTTTTCTACAGGGATTCATGCAGAGAATCTTTTGAAATCGATAACATCATTATGCAATCTAATGCTAGCTGGAAATATAATAAACGACATATGCCCAATTTTATACGGAGCATCATTATGTGCTATAAAAAAGAAAGATGGTGGGATTAGACCAATTGCAGTAGATACTGTCTACCGTAGTATGCTGTAAACACATAAATGAAAACTTAGGGAAATTATTTAGACCATTACAATTCGGTTTTGCAACCCTAAGTGGCTGCTGAATTGTAGCTCATGCTGCTCGCATGTTTAAATAACTTTTAGGAAGAAAAAATATTATTGAAAATAGACTTTAAAAACGCTTTTAAATCGATACATAGACATACGATATTTTGATAAAATTCATAAACACACTCCAAATTTGTCCCCCTATATAAGACAATGCTATGGACACTCTTCATTTCTTTCTTTTGACAAAAATATCATTTATTCAGAAAGGAGACTACAACAAGGAGATCCGCTAGAAACGCCCCTATTTTGTTTACCAATTAACGCCTTAATTAAATGTATAACCACAGAGTTTAATGTATGGTATCTAGACGATGGTTGCTTAAGCGGCAATATTATATCGGTTTTTGAAAACATTAAAACAATAATTGAAAATTCCAAATCTATAGGATTAGAAATTAATTTTAAAAAATGCGAATTACTAAACATTTCACAAAGAATAGAAAATACATTCAAGAGCTATTCAACTCTATTGCCCCAAATATTGACATACCAAAAAAAAAATAATTGGACCCTACTTGGAGCACCTCTTTGTGCAGAATCAATCTCCAACTGTATAAATAAAAAAATTGATTCATTATCAATAATGGCCGATCGACTACGATCCAATATGATCCCATCACATATATCATTCTTCCTACTTAAAAATTGCTTTGTCATTCCCAAATTGACATACATTCTAAGATGTAGTCCAACCTGAATATACCCTGACATATTAAGTTCCTTCGACAATTTACTACACAATACTCTAGAGGAAATACTAAACATCAAACTCAATTCAACCGAATGGGCACAAGCTTCATTACCTATTAAAAGAGGTGGCCTAGGAATCCGAACAGCCCATTCACTTGCGTTACCAACATTTTTATCTTCAATTAATGCATCCTGGCTTCTAATTCAAAATATTTTTTTAAATTTCGAAAATGTTCCGAACGAAACTCTACATTTAGACACAGAAGATTTATGAAAAGCTAAAACAAAAATAACTAATATAACACACAACAAATCTATCCAGAAAGAATGGGACATACCTTTATTGGCTATTGCTTTAAAAAGATGTGCTTGAATCCGCTTCAAATCATATACATAAGGCACGCATTCTTGCAGTTTCATCAAAATACTCAGGTATTTGGCTAGAAGCCTTACCGTCGGCTTCATTAGGGACTTTATTAGACAACAATTCTTTTAGAATCGCCGCAGGACTTAGATTAGGCGCGAAGTTATGCACACCACATACATGCATCTGTGGAACTGAAGTAAATGAATTAGTCATTCATGGACTTAGTTGTTGTCTTAGCGCAGGCCATCACGTACGTCATAAAATCATAAATGACCTAATTAAACAAGCGCTAGTTTCAGCTGACGTTCCTTCTATCCTTGAACCTTATTATTTATTCAAAGATGACGGCAAAAGGTCAGATGGAATTAGTTTAATACCATGGAAGTTAGGGAAAGTAGCAATTTGTGATTTTACTTGTTGTGACACACTTGCTCCCTCACATGTAACTGCTTGTTCACATAAACCCGGTTCTGCAGCAATTTCCGGAGAAAACAAAATTAAAAAAATATTCTTCCTTGTCAAATATCTTTATCTATTTTATCCAGTTTCGATTGAAACCTTGGGAACCTTTGGAGAACTAGGATTAAAATTTTTAAAAGAAATAGGTAAAAGAATTACACACAATACATACGACAATAGAGCGACTGACTTCCTGTTACAGAGGATCGCTTTAGCAATTCAAAATCTTTAGATAATAACACGCACACTAAAAACAATAATAAAACAGATCCAATTGATAAACATGTATCTGATTTATTTTACTCAGATTTAATTTGAAACCAGAAGCATGACCACAGATCTCTTACTATAAACAAACGAAAAGAAAACGTTAATGTTTCAAAAACAAACAGTATAATGAATAATGAACTCACGTCCAAAAGAGAAAGTATTAAAGATAAAAAAATGGGAGAAACAAAAAGACAAAAGGAACTTAATGTAAATTTTCCAAGAAAACGTAGTTTAAAAAATTTAGGCAATACTTGCTTTTTCAATTCCATTATACAATGTCTCGGACATACGCCATACTTATTACAATTACTTCTTGAAAATTCAAATTCAGAACAATATTTCCAATTACCTAATTCATTTGATGAAGCTTTGGAAAAAGGGCGCCCTTTAAAACATATTTTAACACAAACGCTAAAAGAATTACTAAATGGTAAACCAGAAATATATAACCCAAAGTATACTGCTTTCAAGACTTAAGCGAACAATGCCACAGTTTGTTGGAAACAAACAACACGGCTCACATGAATTGCTACAACATCTATTAGAAGCAATACATGAAGATCATTTAAGAAATTATCAAATTTTACAAAAAACGGAACTAAATTCAAAAATAAATTCATCATGTACTGAAAACGATAGAGAACATATACAAATTTAATAACAGCAGAACTTTGAGCTATTATTACCCACTGAACAGGTATTTGGAGGCACATTAATTAGTACAATTCAGTGCCAAGATTGCAACCACATTTCACATCGAGCTTGCCAATATCGGAAAAACAAATTTCCCCATTATTTCGTCACAAAATAAAAGAATTTGACGAACATAAATCATCCCAACACCAAATAAAGAAGGAAAAACTTATAATTAAAAAATCTCACAGAAAACAATAAAAGTACTCTAATCAAGTAGGATCTACTGGCAACCAAACTGTCACCAGCCGAATTGAAAAAACTAAAGAAAGCAGTCCAAAAAGTGAATCTTACATTAATAGAGAAGATACCATCAACAGAAATATATCCTTATTTAACGACAACAACAAAATACAACGGATCCACATGATATTTTAAAGGTTATAAATTTTTTCAAAACAAAACTACTACAGGTCATGACAACATACCTGCAACAGCCTTACTGACTTTACCACTTACCATTATGTCAGTTTTCTGAATTAATAAATGAATCTTTTCTTACTGAAGTGTTTCCAAACTGCTTAAAATTTGCAATAGTTGTTCCACTACACAAAGGGGGCACTTTCACCGTTAACAATTTTAGACCTATCTCTCTTTTATGAACCTTTTCTAAAATCATCGAATTACTTGTTAAAGAATGGCTTATATATTTTGCATTCAAATTTAAAATATTTAGTCCTAATCAGTATGGATTGTTCAAAAAAAATACAAGCAATGCAATGTATAATTTCTTAAATAATTTATATGTTACATTAAATAATAGTCGATGCACTTCAGCCGCGGTGTTTGTAGATCTAAGTAAGGCATTTGATTAGGTAAATCATTCGATATTATTGCATAAATTGGAATTTTACGGTTTTAGGGGTATAGTCAACAATTGGTTTAAATCTTATCTTGAGAATAGATCCCAATCTGTTAGGGTCAAGTCTAATGACTCATATATATTGTCTGAGAAAGCTGTGTTAAACTTAGGCGTTCCACAGGGATCGGTCTTGGGTCCCATTTTGTTTTTATTTTTTATTAATGATTTTACTAGCTGCACTGTATATGCCAAATGTACTCTCTATGCAGATGATATTAATATCCAGTGGGATGCACTAAATGTCGATTTTTTAAAAGAAAAATTAAACACCGATCTCCTATCCATGAGAAAATGGTTTTATAATAATAGACTACTGATAAACGAACAAAAAACTTGCTATATGGTCTTCAAACCTTTACCGCCGCCATTCAGTCTCATCTCGGACTTGTCACTAAATTTAGTTACCTCCACTAAATTCCTTGGAATCATAGTAGATCAGAATTTGAACTGGTATGAACATATTAGTATGTTATCATCCAAACTATCTTCGGTTATCTATGCACTTAAATCTGTGTCCAAGGAATTACCAATGGATTGCACTAAAAAATGTTATTTTGCATTATTCGAATCTAGATTGAGGTACGGTATTGCCTTCTGGGGTAGCTCATCTCTTGTTAACACTTCTGTAATTTTCAAATTGCAAAAAAAGAGCTATTCGGATTGGGTCTGGTGCAGAGATTAATGCTCACTGCAAACCTTTATTTAGAAAGCTTAATGTACTTACTCTATATTCAATATTTATTTATGAGACATTCAATCTATTTTATAAATATTCTAACAACTACGTCTCTGCCAATTTGATACATAGTTATGATACAAGATATTGTGACTATATATATATATAGACAAAAACCTAATTTATCATGTTCTAAAAAATCTTTTATATATATGGCACCTACATTTTACAATAAATTACCAAGCACCATACGATCAATAAAACCGCTCAAAAAATTTAAAGCTGCCACTTTTTCCTTGCTCGTCGAAAAATGTTATTACACAGTTGATGACTTTTTAAATGACAAACTTCAATAGAAGCAAATGTAATTACATAATTCTTATTGTACTGTTAGGTTTATGTTATTTATATTTATACTTTTAATTGTAACGTTTATATGAACAAGCTACCATGTATTCATGGGTCAAATAAATCTATCTATCTATCTACATAATGTCTATGGTGATTTTGATATACACCAAGATGAAAAAACAAATGAAGAACATTATATAAACGATACATATAGAAATACTAGTGCCAAAATATCAATGTGAAAAAACTGACTACTCCGTGCAATCTTGTTTAAACCAATTTACCACATGTGAGTTACTTACAGGAAACAATAAAATAGTCTGTGATTGGTGCACAAAGAGACAAGTTGGACCTGATGAAAAAACTGTTTATACCAATGCCATTAAGAAAATTTTAATCAGCATTCCACCTCCTGTATTGATTTTACATTTAAAGAGATTTCCAAACCCTAACATTTCGATCAAAAAAACTGAATGACCAAGTATCGTTCCCTATATTACTGGAATTAACACCATTTTGCTTAAAAGAATGTCAAAACCTTCAAGGATTGAACTTTAATCAATCTAAAGTATTATACACATTATACGGCGTTATACAGCATAACGGTTCTATTCATCATGGACACTATGTGGCATATGTAAAAGTAAGAACGACGTTAGACAATGATAGTCACCGATGGCAATTTCTACCTAAAAATAAAAAACATTTATTGTTTTCACAATGTAAAACCACAAAAAGTAATACTGACATTCCAATGGGAAAATGGTATTATATTAATGACTCCAATATTTCAGAAGTGCCCAAAAAAAAGTCCTTGAGACACAGGCATATTTATTATTCTATGAACGAATATTGTAATGTTTTTACTTTAACTAATTGTAGTACACGTATGTAATGTAGTTATTATTGTTAGATAATGTATTTATATAAAACAAAATTTAAATATTTAATTATACCTATATTTGATTTGGGAGATATGTAACTCCTCCCAACGTAGATGAAAATTAACGGTTTTGCTTAATTTTTAAAATTCATTGTCCCTAAGAGTACATTTATTGTTTCTTTATTTACCTTTGTTGCTAGTTTCTTATGGCTAAACTTCGTTTCTTTATTCTTATATCTAAGATACATTTTGTACAATAAATACATAGTTAATAGAATGACTACAGTGTATTTGATCCAGACTTTGTATCAGTTTTTGTTGTAAAATAAAAATAATTGTGTTGTCTTAAAAGTATACTAACTTATTTCATCCACCACATACTTGGGATGAAAGTGGCTTAAGTTACTTAGGCCCTTTCGTATAAATTTTAAAAATATAATTTTAGTATGAGATTGACCATTTGTCTGTGAGAAAAATCAGCAATAAAAATTATTGTATTTATCTACTACATTTTTTAAAACCATTAAAAATCTCAGAACAGAAAAAATGTGACTTCAGCCACTTCGTTCGCAAGGGCTCATATAATCTTCAATCTCTGCAAAGGAACTTGTCAGAAATTAATAACCACCAAAAAACTTTTTAATTTTTTTCTTCTATTGTAAACTTTTTACTAGATGCACACCCAAACCAGCTTATTTCTGTTAACATTTTTTTGTCAAACTGAGAAACTGGTTTTTTAAATTTAACGAAACTAAAAAAATTAAATATTTTCGTAATAACTCTATAAACTAAAACTTTTTATTACATAATAAAAAATTTTACCCATAATCCAGAAAGTGAAAATAGATAACAAAGAAGGGTATCGTATTTCACCCATTCCATTAGCAAGCAGTACCAAATGGAATTTGGTTGTTCTCATTTAATATGATAGTGCTTTTTATATACGTAGACAGAAAGGCACACATTCAAACTTCCAAATAAATAAAATGCAAAGATAAATTATACTGAATGTTATATGCTATTGGAGAACAGTTTTTAAATAACTTACCTAAACACTGTCATCATGTATGGTCAGCATTTTGTCACCAACAGGATATTCAATCTTGTTACACATTTTCATTTGATGTCATATATATGAACAGTTCGGCATAGTTGGGACTACTTTTCCAAACAAAATAATTACAAACTGCTAGTCGAAAATAAATTTCAGATGTTTTTGACCAACAGCCTATTGGTAGATTGCTTAGCATTATAGATAGATAGATAGATATTTAATCAGTACCCATGTAAACATGGTAAAATTACATAGTGAGCAATGTCCAATACATAAATAAATACATATATACATACCATTAGCCTAGTTTGTAAAGCAAGATTGCAATACAATTTAAGAAGTGAAGAGAATAAATACATAATTTAAAAACTTAACAATAAAAGTTTATGTCACAGTCTAAAACATCACAAGCTTTTTTCCAAGCTTGTCACATAAATAATGCAAAATCACAAAATGTGATAGAAGTCATCAGTTAGAGATAAAATTTATAGAATATTACAGAAACTACAAGAAAACAAACCCAACGGTTAATCAAAATGATCAGTAAGGAATTCTTCAATCCTGTAATAACAGCGCTCACGCAGCAAGGACAGTAACGAAAATTTAAACTGCTTGAAGTTATTGAAAGATTTTATTTCTTGGGGAAGTTTATTGAAAAGTGTCGGTGCTGTGTATAAAAATGATTTTTTTATAAAGTTTGATAAAGGTAAAGGCCTATAAAAGTCAGCTGCAGTTCGTGTATTATGATGGTGAAATGAACTATGAGTAGCAAAATTATTATTATATCTGTGAAAAAGGATTAATGATTCAAAAATGTACATTGAAGCATAGGTTAGAATGCCGAGTTTCTTGAAAAGAGGTTTACAATGAGCAGTTTTATCCGCCTTGCAGATTATTCGAATGGCGCGTTTTTGTATTTTAAAAATAATTGAAATATTTTCCAAAGTAGAATTGCTCCAAAAAGCTATGCCATACCTCATTCTCGACTCAAATAGTGCAAAGTACACATTAAGAGTGCATTGTTCCGATAAAGCTCCTGAGATAGTTCTCAATGCAAAACAAGCCGAAGATAATTTATAGGCTAATGGGATTATATGTTCGGACCAGTTCAGACTCTGGTCAACTATTAATCCTGATAACTTTGTCAATGTAACTCGGGACAGACATAAGTCATTCAAAATATTATCAGCAATCGTTATACCTTTAAACGCCACCAGACAGGTTTTTTCAATATTTACTACTAACTTATTGGCAGTAAACCATTTTTTAGCAGATTCAAAATCTGTCATAATATTATTCTCTAAGCAATTGATAGATGGAGATTCCCAATTAATAGTAATATCATCTGCAAATAAAGTAACATTTCCATGTTTAATTGCATCAACAATGTCATTGATATAAAATAAAAACAAAATGGATCCTAGCACTGAACCTTGAGGAATGCCTAAGGATATTTTTTGTTTATCAGATACATTATTACAAGGAGTGTGAACTGATTGGAATCTGTCGTTTAGGTATGATCTCAACCAATTGTTCGGAAGTCCTCTGATTTCGTAGAAATGAAGTTTCTTTAAAAGAATGTCATGATTAACACACTCAAATGCCTTGCTAATATCTATGAACAATGCAGCTGACAGAGTATGCTTTTTGCTTAATGCAGAGTACACATCACTCAAAAAATTGTGAATAGCATACATAGTGGATTTATTTTCACAGAAACCAAACTGTGCAGAAGAAAAGACATCGAATTTTTTTTGCAAAATTAACAATCCTTATTTTAACTAATGTTTCAATTAATTTCTTGAATACTGACAACAAGGAAATAGGTCTGAAGTTGTTTGAAACAAATGGACCTCCCTTGTGAAGCGGAATGACAATTGCATGTTTTAGACATGCAGGAAACACACCTAATTGGAATGACTCATTTATTAGATCAGTAAGATATTTTAATAGATTCATAGGCAGGCAGACCAAAACCTTAGCAGGAATATTATCATCACCTGTACAATGTTTGTTTTTAAATGATTTGATGATGTCCAGAATTTCATATTCGTCTGTTGGAAATAACATAAAATTTTTTTCAAACTGTTTACAATTATTTCTTAGAGAGTCAGTTGCATCAGACAATGATGAGTTATTATTAGAGACTAGCTTAGGTGCAGTTGTAGCAAAATGTGAGTTCAGGAAACTAGCCACATCCTTTTCTGGTATATTTTCAAGACGAATATGAGAGGTATGAGACTTTGATCTACCTGTCAATTCGTTGATAAGCTTCCATGATTTCTTTTGCCTATTCTTAGATAGTAAAATACGGTTTGTTAATGAAAGTGATTTAGCCAAATTGATTACAGTTTTAAATATTCTTTTGTAATTTAAGTAATAGTTCTTAATAAAAGACGATGATGGAAAACGTTTGTAAAGGTTATTTAAAATTTTTTTATTTTTGGCAGATATTTTGATGCCTCTTGTCAGCCAGTTTTTCATTTTTATACAATGACTTTTTTTATAGGAAAAGCCACTTCAAAAGCTGATGAAATGTTGTCAATTAAAATCTGGAATTTTTTATTTAAATCTGAGCAAGAGGGTGATGTGTTGATCTGAGCACACAACTCAGTGAATTTAATCATATTATTTTGACTAAATTTTTTAATGTGCCGAATTTTATGATGGTTTAAAAATTGAGAGGTACCCAAAGTAAAATAAATAAAATGTGGTCGGAGAGATCATTCTCAATTATCTCTGTGGTCATTTGTGTAGACGAATTTGTTGGTAATTATATAATCAATGCAGGAACTCGAAGAATTGGTGACTCTAGTATCATTATTAACATGCATTTGCAAATTATGAAATCTCGGAAGCCTCTTTAACCTGTTAACATTTTTATCAAAGATATTATTAAAATTTATATTGAAATCACCAGTAATAATCACCTCAGTGTCCTGTAATTGCATTGAGCACTGCATCAAGAGAATCGAAGAAGTAATCAGTTTTTCCTGTTGCAGAACGGTAAATACAAACAATATGTAAATTTCTCTTCCTGTTAAAGACATGAGAACATTCAAGATGAATTTCATCATTTAAATAATTAAATGTTGACACGTTATCAAAATCAGACATTTCAGCACAGTATATTGCGGTTCCGCCGTGTTTTCTTTGTTTCCTGCAGAAAGAGCTAACTAAAGTGTAGGATTCTAAATGAATATATTCATGACTCATCAACCAATGTTCAGTAATACACAGCACGACAGGGAAATTTAAACTATCCAAAAGTACAAATAAATTATCTGCCTTACTGTGCAGGCTCTGCACATTACACAATAGAAGAGAGAAACCAGTGGATTGTTTTCTTATAAAAAAAGACTGCTTTGTGGAATGCTATTTCGCAAGTTGTCCTTAGTTAAAGGAGTAGTTAAGTTATCAGTTATGGAATTTTGAAAATTTTGAATATCATGGTTTGGATCATTTACAGTGATATATACTAGGTTGTTATTAATAAAACTATTGTGAGATGACTGTGTGGTGAAGTTGAATGTAGTATGTAGTATATGTTTAAATAAGTGCTGCTTTCCAAAATAATTGAGATGAAGTCCATGTGAAGTAAAATGTTTAGAAGAAAGTATGTTATTGACATCTATAAATATGTAAGGAGTTTTAGTTTCGGTCAAATGCGAATATATATTTAGGTTGAAGTTGTAAATCAAGTTATTTAGAACATTTCGACCTTTCCAATAAAGCGTAGCTATTAAAATTAAGTTAGTTTTTTTCGCTGCATCTTGTAGTAATTTAAGGGTGCTTTCCAAAATTTTTCTTCCTTTCAAGTTGTTATTTGAACCTCCAAAGATTATGACATAATCATTAGTGTTTAGATTTGCAAGTTTGAAAGGCAAGTTACTGACTACATCATCCAAAGTGGCATTAGGCTTACTGTTAACATATACAGTGCTAACTGCTGGATCCGTCAATGAGCTGAGTATATTGGAGGATCATCTGACTTGACTATCCCCAAAGACTACAATATTTTGTTTTCTGAAAGATGCAAATTTGGTGATTTTCAGAGGCGTCTCAGGAGTTGTCGCACTGCCAAATTCCATAGAAGGTGGTAGGTGATTCTGTGATTTTTCTGGATCAGAGTTAGCTAGTGACTTTTTAGATTGATTAGTAGTCACAGAAGCAACAATCTCATTCTGAATGTCAAAGTTTGCAGAAGTATACACACTGACAATATTCAGGGTTTCATTTGAACTAGTAGAAGGTTGACTGTGGCCAGAAACAGATCTTTTGGTGTAGATAGGTGAATATCCATACATTATTGAAAACCATTCATCAGAGAAAGATTTATCATAATTCTTATTTGTAAAAGGACAGGCAGAATTGGTAATTGCGAGAGTTTGAGTGCCAGTTTCAGTAATTAGATCAGAGGTGATAGAATTTGTCACTGATAATGTTTGAGTACCAACAGAACTACGAAAATAAGAAGTATCATTTGAATTTCTATTTAACCTATCTACTAAGGTCTGAAGTATATTAATCTTAAGATTGGCATCATGCAGCTGCTGATTAAGCTGTTTCATTTGCAATGGCTTCTTGAATAAAAGAGTTGTGATCAAGTTTTAATTTAGCTAAGTGGTGGACCAATAACTCATTGTCCTCAGCAAGCTGTTGAAGTTTGGAGCGAACTTTACCAGTGTTATTAGAGGTAGTAGAAAAATTTGTCGCTGAGGAAATGCAGTTTTCACATAACAATAGGTTATCATTCAGTAACTTTTTATGTTTAACTCTATGAAGACAGCTCTTGTGGTAAACACTGTGGCAATGGACGCACACATAATTGTTAAAAAAATTTTAGGACAGCATAAAAAGCCGGAAGATTTAAATCAAGGCTCCATAAATAGATCATTTTCAGCCATAATAAACTTAGTAAGTAATCCGTAATATAAGTAAGCCTTATGGATAATGAAAATTTAAAATTAATTGCAGATAGAGAATACATGCAAATATTATATTATATAATTCCAGATATGCTTCAAAGTGATTCTTGTTAATTATGATAACAGTAAATATGTTGCCTTCAGTTAAAAGATAAGGAACAAGTCCAAGAACCAGATGGTTAATAGGTTAACAATATAAAGACTGTTGTCTTTCTTATAAACGATGATTAATCAGTTATAAATGCTGCACTCAACTAACTATCAGCATCATGATGAAGAGTAAGAAGTAAACTACACTTTGATATACTTTACACTAAATAAAAACATTTACTTCACAGTTTAAAAACACAAAATGACAGAGCACATTTATCATACACCTTTACAGTCACAATCATGTGTGCATCATGTATGCATCATCATCATTTTGTTTTCGACCTTACTTAAGGTTGGTTTGTCGTAGCTCTAACTTCTTTGCTATTCTGTGCTAATCTAAAAAGCTCTACATACCCTTCACAACCTAAATTTCTAATAATTTGACTAATATAGTTTGGTCTAGGTCTTCCTATATCCTTCTATCTTTTTCCTATCCACCTGGCTCTACATAGATATTAGCAACCTGATGGTTGTTAAAGAACTCTAACATGTTTACATGATTATCATTTATAAGGAAATGAACTATAACCTGGTTATCCGCTTCAAAAAAGGAAAAGTGTTAAATTATATGTTATGGTAAGGCTTAAGCAACGAATCGCTGCCAACATGCCAGACCGCTACCTAATTGTGAGTTATGTCATGGTGACGTTTATTAAATTATATGTATGCATAATAAATAGAATAAGTGGCGCCACAGGAATGTTTAACATTTTAACTTTGACTTAAAAAAAGATAAACTACAAGTAACTTTTTATTTTTAACTTCAAATTAGTGATTAGGAAATAAGTAATTATTATAAAAATAATGAGCAAATGTTTGCCAACGAATAACTATAGTAGACGATTTACACATCAATGGCGATGCTTGTCAAGTTGAATACAAAAACAATTAGAAAATTAAAGAATTTGCAAGTAAAATGAGAAAAAATAAAAAGTTTTCATTGCAATATTAATAATATAGAAATATTATTAAATGCAAGTTTTCCTTTTGCGTAATTTAGCTTGTGCTTCACGTAATAAATTATCGAATGTATCATCTTTCTGGGAGCCACCATATCCTGGATAGTCACGGACATTATCTGCAAAATACTTCATCATACATAAATACAGCTTACAGATTTTCAATAGCTTCTATACTGCTCAGTACTACAAACCACGTAATTTAATTTTACATAAAAAATAATTTATGTTGGATTTGATCATAACTATTTCATTTATGAAAATGTTAAATATTAGGCACATTATAATCAAATGAAGGCAACACCACAAATCACATCCTTGTATAAAATAAATTAAAAAAAACATGCTGTCTCAGATACTGTGAATTATTTATAAATCTATAATTTCAACTTTGTTTAACATCAAATTTTGACAACTATTTATAATCATTATTCAATGAGTTTGCTTATGTAGCATTTAACATTTGTTATAAGGATCTTCAGTGAATTGTTTTTAAATATTAATAAAACTGTAACCTTACGTATCATAGACTCGCGTATAATAAGGATTTTTTTGAAGGCATTAGCAATTATTATTACACAATTTGTTGTTGTACAGCTGCTGTCCATATATTTGTATTTTTTCACTTCCTAGTACAGTAAGAAAGCCATATAAATAACATATAATTTTCGTGGGACCAACAAGTGTAATTATTTTGATTTGTACAGTGTTCCGAGGACTACAGTGCCCGTTGTTGGCTTCTCAACTGGTGAAGTTAGTACTTATGACGTCACAAGAATTTTGTTGATTATTTAATTAATATGTAACCGACTTCTATGATAGGTTTTTAAATATTTAACAAAAAATATTAGGACACTCCAACGTAAAAGTTTTATTTTATAAATAATAGAAGTAATTATTTTTGTCGATATTTTTAAATTACTAAGTTTATATACAGCCCGAGCCATACGAACTATTCCATAAATTTGGAATTCGACAAATCCTTACAGTTACATTTCTAACTTTGAATTTTAAAATTCCAATTATAACTGAAAAGCCACTAGGTTCTAACTAAGAATCACCACATTACAAGGAGTAGAAACGGTACCATTGAATGGCATTAAAATCCTGTCCTGTTTATTTTATACGCTACTAATTACATCGTAAGACAAATATGTTTTAATATGCATAAATACACAAACATATCGTCTCGAACATTATTTTATCGGACTTGGGAAAATGAGGCGAAATTTATTATACCTCAAACTATTTCTGCCGGGAATTACGTTAGTATTGGAACTCAACTAGAATGGTTGTATTTTGTTTGGTGTGCCGTTTAGTGCGCATCTTTTGACACAGAGACCTAATTATCACCCCCACCTCTCTCTACCTTACCCTTTTAAAGCACTACTAGAATTGAAATACCCGTGTGAGGAAAGTTTAATGAGAACCCGGATCACGGCTCCCTAAGAATTTGTAAGTAAAAACCTGTTATAACTTTGGCATAGAAATATACATGCTTAAATTATAAAAATTATTATGTAAGGCTATTTAACGTATAGCAATTAACACTTCAACTCATGGAGCATTTTCAATACTATACTATTGGCTAGATAATATTAAACATTGTTAGACTTTCCATGAGAAAATTTTCCCTTGTCATTTTTAATTTAAGTTTTACATGTCCCCCCCCCCGAATATTAGGTTTTCACGCACTTCAGGACATTAGCCTATGATTTGTGATGTAAAAAAACGCAAATGTGTTCCCAGACCATGGAAATGCAGCTGCGTGCAGCGGTTTTTGAGTAGGAACATAAAAATTTTCAGGAGCTAATTTTTGAATTGACATAATACTGTACATACTATCAATCATTATACTGTGTAATTTTGAATTGCTTCATTTAAATTATTTCAACGGATAGAAAGAAAAGGGGTTAAACAATTTTTATTGTTGTGAAGTAGGGCATTCAATGAGCTAGCCGTGGAAAAACAAATTCAAGAAATTATAAGATTTTAAAAGGGGTTGATATTCACACCAATAAAAATAGATACACCGATCATAAAAGAGTTATATCACAGCAATAAAAAAGGACAGACCAACGTAGGGGCGATATAACATAGCAATAAAATTTGTGCACCAATCGTGGGGCTATATCACAGCAATATATATATATATATATATATATATATATATATATATATTGCTGTGATATACTCCTGTGAATGCGGGAACTGGGTCCTTTCAACAAAAAAATTCTAGTCCCACCGATTGGGCGTCATAAACTGCTGTGATCCTGGTTTCGCTTCAGCTGCTCACCTAATTTTATAAACCTCCTCATTCATAAAATTAAACAACACATTCCTACCACAAACATCAACGTCAACTCTATTTACATCAATATTCACAATACATTAAAATTTCAAGATTAAAATTCAGCATAAATTTCAGTTTTAAAAAGAATTTCAAGATTAATTTTATTATAATTTTAACGTGCATCCAGAATTAAAGTCCTTGTAGGATGCCTACTAATTAATATAACAATATATGCAGAGTAAAAAGGGAGCATCTACCACCCCTTTACGTTAATTAACCAGGTTCGTCTAATTGAGCTCAAAGACATACCTAAAATTTCATCATAATCCAGAACATCAATACTAAATACCCCTTTCTACTTAAACAAGCAAATTTCATCTTAACATTAAAATTTTATGGTTAGTACAATTTCACTAATGTCCATTTAAAGTAAATCAATTATCAAGTAATTCAACACACACAAAAATGTCAAACAAAATAGTATAATAAAGTTATTCAACACACACCAAAATGTCAAACAAAATAGTATAATTTACCTGAAGGTTACTGTCCTCGTAGCTTTAATGTACATCGTCCCTTTAGTTAATCACACCATTCCAACAGGATTATATTTACGCTTCTAATTCTCAACGCTTTTAAAATTTTCTCCATCACCATTTATTTAAAGTTGTTTCGGGCTTTTCCGAACTCATCTGTGTATATCTGACCCTTGTTTCGTGGATCCAGACACGTATTTGAACCATTTAATTATTAACACCCCCGAAAAATAGCAAAGAAATTCATGCGTCTTTCACCAATATACGCCAAAACTGCCTACTTTTGTGTATACATTTGTCGTTGTAAATTTTGTTTCTACCTCTGATATTTGCATCCTATTTTCAACCAATTGTGACCCTCGTGACGTTGCTTAAATCACGCCTTTTACTATATGTGTCTTTGCTTGACGCATTTTCTCTTTCCTTTTCTAACCTGTTCGCATTGGTGCAAATTGATATTCTTTATTATCGATTTTATTTTAGTCCATGTGGACTATCTGGGTTAAATAACCCCGTATCGCACCTTCTCGTGAATATTAAGCCACGGTTTCTTCAAGATTCTTTGAAACCATTTGTTATCTACCCAATTTTCGCCGTACGTGATATTTAAACTACGCAGGTGTTCAAAATAATATTAATTCTCAGAGCTTTATTTTCTGGTATTATAATTTTGGATTTTCACACTTTTATGCTTATTATTAATAATGGTTTAATTAACTCCAATTAAAATTGACTTCTATCCTTTCATTTTTAGTGAATACAAGTTAAATATTAATTATTATGTGTACACTTTGTTTTACTACCGGTTACTTAAAATAGGGTTAATTAATATAAATTTTGCACGTAATTTCCATTTGTTTAGGAATAATTACATTACCCGTAGAGCTTGTTAATACTGTTTCTTTTGATATAAAGCGTCTTGTACATGATTTAAATCTCTTATGTTTAATGAAACTAATAACCTTTTATGCTTCACAGTTTTAATAAAGCGTACCTCTTCCCAAAGCTTCTACACGGTGATTAAAATTATTTGATGTGATTATTTAATTTTCTACCCTGGTCTAAATATGAGTAATATATATATATATATATATATATATATATATATATATATATTGCTGTGAATCCTCTCATATCTGCAGGTACTGGCCCTTTCAAAAAAACATTCGAGCCCCACAGTTTGGGCGTCAAGAAATGCTGTGATACCTTTAAAATCCGTGAACTACGCTTTTCGCCTCGGCTGCTCACCTAATGTTATAAACCTCCTCATTCATAAAAATTAAACAACACATTCCTACCACAAACATCAACGTTAACTCTATTTACATCAATATTCAGAATACATTAAATTTTCAAATTAAATTTCAGCATAAAATTCAGTTTTAAAAGAATTTCAGGATTAATTTTATTATCATTTTACTGTGCATCCAAAATTAAAGTCCTTGTGGGATGCCTACTAATTAATATAACAATATAAGCAGACCGAGTCTGAGTATAAAGGAGCATCTACCACCCTTTACGTTAATTAACCAGGTTTGTCTAATTGAGCTCAAAGACATACCCAAAGTTTCATCATATTCCCGAACATCAAAACAAAATACCCCTTTTACTTAAACAAGCAAATTTCATCTTAAAATTAAACTTTTATGGTTAGAACAATTTCACTAATGTCCATTTAAAGTAAATCAATTATAAAGTCATTCAATACACACAAAATGTCAAACAAAATAGTATAATTTACCTGAAGGTTACTGTCCTCGTAGCTTCAAAGTATCGTTTCTTTAGTTAATCACACCATTCAACAGGATTATATTTACGGCTTCTGATTCTCTACGCTTTTAAAATTTGCTCCATCACCATCCATTCAAAGTCGTTTCTGGGCCTTTCCGAACTCATCTGTGTTTATCTGACCCTTGATTCATGGATCCAGACACGTATTTGAACCATTTAATTATTAACACCCCGAAAAATAGCAAAGAATTCATGCTTCTGTCACCAATATCGCCAAAACTGCCTACTTTTGTGTATACATTCGTCGTTGTAAATTTTGCTGATTGGTACAGTGAAACTAAATTTTATTACCTTGTATCTAAGTGCACTGAAGTACATTCATGTTAGCACGTAAATAACAAGCTATTTTGAATCACTAAAATATACATCTTTAATCAAGTCGCGTATGTACGAGCTTTTAACGCATCGAATCGTCAAAAGTCTAAGAGTCTAAGAGAGCTTGTTTATATTCATCTCGGTATATATAGCAAAAAGCCTGCCTGTCGGTCGGTTCCCCAAAACGGGTAATTCTAAAGAATTTCTCATGCCATGTTCCCAGTCTGCCGCTCACGCGTCGATTTTACAATTTTCACTCGCCCCATTCAAATCTCAGAAAATTTCCACACGGCACGCATAAGCATGTCCGAGAAAAACTAATTGATTTTGTACAGAAATTGTTGTTCTACCTCTGATATTTGCATCCTATTTTTAACCAATTGTGACCCCGTGGCGTTGCTTAAATCCCGCCTTTTACAATATGTGTCTTTGCTTGACGCATTTTCTCTTTCCTTCTCTACCGTGTTCTTATTGGTGCAACTTGATATTCTTTATTATCGATTATTTTAGTCCACATGGAGTGTGAAATACCCAGCTTTAGCAATTCTCGTAACTATTATGCGACGTTTTCCCCAAGATTCTTTGAAATATTAATTATCTGCAAAATTTACGCCGAATGAGCTTTTAAATAAACCCAGGTGTTTAAACATACTATTAATTCTCAGAGCCTTATTCCGTGGTATTTTAATCTTGGGTTTTTACAAGTTTCTATAGGTATTATATGTTATTAACGGTTTAATTAACTCCAATTGATTTCTATCCTTTTCATTTTTAGCGAATACAACTTAAATATTAATTATTATAGGTACACTTTGTTTTACTACCGGTTACTTAAATAGAGTTAATTAATATAAACTTTGCACGTAATTTCTCTTTGTTTAGGAATAATTACATTACACGCAGAGCTTTTCAATACTGCTTCTTTATATATAAAGCGTCTTATAAATAATTTAAATTTCTTATTTTTACTGAAACAACCGAGTTTATTTATGCTTCATGGTTTTAATAACGCGTATTATTTAATGAAATTCCTTATACACGGTGATTAAAATTATTTGATGTGATTATTTAATTTTCTACCCTGGTCTAAATATGAGTAATATATTAGTAAATGGTTGTTTAATTTTTTTTTTTTTACAAACCTCTCAAAAGAGATCCTACTTTTACCACTCAAAAAAAAGTTAATGACCACATAAAAATTTTACACAAAAAAGGTATGGTCAATGAATCAGAAAAGAAACAATTAACCATCAACAATTCTATTCCTGGAAAATATTATGGATTACCCAAGATTCACAAACCCGTTCTTTCTCTCCGACCCATCATCTCCTCTATCAACACTCCCACTTACTCATTAGCAAATTTTCTTAATTGCATTCTACAACTTGCTTTCCCTTTAGAAGGTTACAATGTTAAAGATAGTTTTACTTTTGTAGACAAATTAAAAAATTTCCGTTTACCCGTAAATCATATACTTGTGTCAAATCTTTATTCACAAATATTCCTCTACCTCTAGTTATATCCATCATTAAAAATAAATGGGCTTCAATCGAACCTCACTGTAAGATCTCCGAAACTTACTTTCTTGCTTCCATTAATCTCGTCTTTAACAATACCTATTTTGTCTATCAAGACAAATACTACCTACAAATATTTGGTACCCCGATGGGTTCCCCACTATCTCCGATTATAGCTCAAATGGTAATGGATAATTTGCTTGATTCAGTTATACCTCTACTACCCTTTCAGATGTCTTTCCTAGTAAAATATGTAGATGATATCATCTGCTCCGTTCCTCCTGAGTATATTGATGACACTATTTCTATATTTAACAACTTCAATGAACACCTTAAATTTAGTATTGAAGTTGAAGTTAATGGTAAATTACCTTTTCTGGACGTTTTAGTCATTAGGGAACATGACAATTCATTACTTTTTGATTGTTATACCAAACCTACAAATTCAGGCAGATATGTCAATTTCTTCTCAAACCACTCCTTCAAACATAAAATTAATACTGTCAAAACGCTACGCTCCCGCATTGAATTGATCTCTGATCCACAATTTCTCGCTAAAAACAAAAAATTACTTTTTAACACTATAATAAACAATGGATACCCCAAATCTTTGTTACATAAACTAATTTATAATAACATGTTACCTTACAATAGCCACAAACGTAATAATTTTATTTACAAAAAGCTTCCTTTCATCCAAACTTTGACTCCTCTATTAATAAGATTGCTTAAACAACCCAACCTATCCATTACTTATGAATATAACACTTCCATCAAAAATCTCTTCACTAAACTCAAGGATCAAACTTTAAAACCACTCCATAGTAAAATCGTTTACAAAATTGAATGTAGCTGTCACAGCTGTTACATTGGACAGACTTGTCAGTGTTTGAGAAATCGCTTGACCCAGCACAAAAGTGATTGTGGTAAGGATTCCAATAAATGTGCTTTAGCTTCCCACGTATATACTACCAAGCACAAACCTCTCTTTGAAGATGCTGTCATTTTGGATAATGAACCGAATTACAAGATTAGGCTATTTTTAGAATCCTATCATATTAATAAAGAACAAAATCCAATTAATAATAGACTAGATGTAGACAATATTCATAAGATGTACTCTGCATTGTATAATATGAGTCAATTTAAACAACACCAACATCACCTACATTAATTTAATATCTTTCTGTATTTTTTAAAATTACTGTCCATGCTGTAACGTACTCCTGCAATTTTTGAAACTGCAATTCTACGAATCCTCGTTACCAACGTTACCTTTTTGTCAGAACTGTATAATTTTTGTATATAATTTTAAATGTCGATCATGTTTTCGTTTTAATTTCAATTACTTGTGTTTAATACTTGAAGTAAGTTACATCTGTATATTTATATATTTTCTGCTATTTCCATTCTTTTATAGCTTTTGAAAAAGGCACAAAGTATGTGCTGAAACGTCAAGTTGAAATAAACCTATTTCAAATTAATCATCTATTTTAATCATTTTGGACTATATACCCACAAAAAAATATTAAACAACCATTTACTAAAATATCACCAAGCAGTCCATTAATTTTTGAACATTATATATATATATATATATATATATATATATATATATATATATATGTACCTCTCTAATAATCAATCTTTAAAATATCTATCGTAACCAATAAATTTTTCATGATACACTCCCATTAAAAACCTAGCCAAAAATTCATTACCGAAAAAAACTTCTTTATATTAAAATATGTAACGTGGGTGAGTTTAAAATATTTTTTTCTTAATAAGCTTGTCAAATTTCATCATAAAATTGTTGAATAAGTAACGGTCAAATACCCCACTTAAATACATATAAATTTTTAAGTAATTTATTCCTTATTTTAAAAGTCATTCTTGCAATATAGAAAATAGAAAACAATCTAATGATTATTATAAACAATTACAGGTGTTGGTTTTGAAATACTTTCAACTAATTTTGATTGTGCAAAAGCATATATATTGGAAAACTATTAATTCGGCAAATATTCGAGTGTTGGAGTATCTTGGCAGCCGCAGGTTGCTTAACCCCTTTCGCATACCATTCAATATCGAAGAAATAAGGTATATATATTTGTAAACAATAGAAAGGGAACCGAACAGCACCTAACAAGAAGAGCAATGGCAATGTTCGAATACAACAAACAGAGACAAGGAGAAAATTGTTAAAAGCATATGTGTGGAGTACAGCACAGTACGTCTATGAAAATAGGGGCAGTTGGAGAAGCAGGCAGAAAAACGGTAGAAGCCTGTTGGAATGTTGTGCTTCAGATGTATGAGGATGATAGCATGGCCACGCAAAGTTAATAACAAAGAGGTTATAGAAATAGTAGAGGAATATCTGTGGTAAACAAAAATAAAAGGGCAGGATACTTTCTAAGGCATTTTTGGGGAATAGTGCGGAGCATATTACAAGCAGAGATGGACCTAGATCAGAGCATGCGTGCAGATGGTGAAAGAGGTAGACTATAGAAATTTTAGGGAAAGGATAGCTCAGAATAAGAAACAATGAGGGTACGCGTTTAACCTGTTCTAGAACTGAAGACCTAATGATGATAATGAGTTATATGAGGAAAGCTTATTAATTTTATTTCTATAATCACCACTTCACGCTATTTTGAATAATGATGTTCCTTCCTATATAAGTAAGCGATGTTGAGTTACACAGAAAGATCACCAAACAGTTTTGTTAAAATTGCCAAACAATTAGTTTGTTGTTGTATACATCAAACATTTTAACTTGTGTTCTTTACAAACGAACGGAAAGAAAAATAGAAGACAAGTTATGAAAGAAATCAATTTAATTTTACAAAAAATAGGGCCCAAAAATCAGGCATATGTAAGATAGATGATAGAATAAAAAAGAATAAATCAGTCTTCTGTCAAACTTGAAATTTTTATTATTCTGACAACGACCCTAGGTCATGGATCGAAACGTAAATAAAGATTTTAAAAACTATGCGTGGTTTTATTCCCAAACAAGATTAAGAAGAATGCTAAACAAACCACAACAAACATACAGGGAGTATTTAAGAATAAATCGGCATATACGCCTTGGTAGATTTAAAAAAAGTATTTGATAATAGCGAATATAAAGATGTTTGAAGTACTGCAATATAAGTTTGAAATATAGAGTGAGCAGAAAAATTGCAAACATCTACCAAAACAAATAGCTAAAATCACAGCACAGTAGCAAATGAAATATAAAGCACTGTATACATGGGGAACGTTCTTTTTCTTCCTTGCCTATCAACTTATACATAAAGCCAACAATTATGAAAATTAAAGAACGAGTGCATATTGGAATAAACATGCAGATGACATTAGTACTTCTAATCAATAGCAGTACTGATCAAAAACACATGTTTATTAATATTGATTAAAGAAGAGCTACAACAATATGAAAATAAATAATAATGAAAGCTTTTAAGAGCACTTGTACAAACTGAAGCATTGTATAATACTGAAAAATAGGATATGGGAAAAATTGAGTGTAGAAAGTTTGCAGTTTTGGAAATATGGTACTATAGGAAAATGTGAAAATTAGAGAGGAAACAAATGAACAAGTATTAAAACAATTGATTTGATAAAATCAGTAACAAGAACGAATTTACATATCAGCAATCGTGAACAGAAAGATTACATAGAGACCAGGACTTGTATGTCCATAAACGATGTAGGTTGTGCAAGTATGTTCTAATAAAGCAACTAGTGCATAACAAGAAGGCTTAGAAAAATTGCATAAAACCAGGCAACTAGATGGTGACAAAAAAAGTTTAAAAATGGTTTCTTTTATGCAAAAATCAAAATTTGTAAAAAGGCAGTTTCCATAATTGTTGGTATATGTATAAGTTGATAAGCAAGGGAGATAAAGTACATTCTCGTATATACCGTTTTTACTTTCTCTTGCTAATTTGCTGTGATTTTAGCTATTTGTTTTTGAAGATGTTTACAGTTTTTCTGCTCACTTATACTTCTAACCTATACTGCAGTATGTCAAACATCTTTTTATTCTCTGTTATTAAACGCTTTCCTACATCTACAAAGACCAAATATGCTGATTTATTTTTCTTTATTCTAGCATCTATCAGTGGAATAGAAAAACCGTGAATTCATTTTATGCTTTAAACATTTTTTGTAATGGAATACCGTTGTTTTGTATTTTATTTTTATTTAATACCTATCCTTTTTTTATGTTTTATAATTCTAAGACCTATTTCGTTTCCGTTGTGTGGCTTTCAAGTTGCTTCCCTACTTTTGCATTATAAAAATAATGAGTAATAAGAATTGATAGCCAAAAATATGCATAATAAAGCAACTAACTGGCTTCTGTTGACGGAATATATGGGTTATATATTTCTTTCTTAGTTATGCTTTTTTGTACAACAAAACTTGCGTTTACTGCCATTTCACAAAAAATAACATAATGTAATTATTTTCAACTTGTAGCACCAGACATTCCACCTACTTTTCCAGTAGCCACTGTGACGTATTTTACAAACTAGTGAACTGTTTCGACGACGAATGTGTTAATTTAATATGACAAAGCATTGTAAGTACGAAAATATAACTTACCAGTCCTTACGATCGTCATGTTAACCAAAACGACGTTGACGAACAACTACTTCTTATCAGTCTTTTAAATGGCGAGTGAGAAAAACGAAGATAACTGAAAATAATGCCCATAAGGCTGCGAAACTCAAAATAACTAAAGATCACTAAACACTACCCCCACCGTAAAGGGACTTTACTGAAAAGAAAATTACCCAAAAATGTCCCCAACCCAAATAAACAACGAAAACGAAAATAATTGGAGGCACGACACTATAAAGTTTACAAAGTTTAGGCCAAACCTATTGGTTCTGTAGAGGACAGAGTTTTACCACTGGCCGTTTATAACTACCCGAATTTGTTCAAACTGTCACAACACGAACCTTACCGTCACAACCCGGATGTAGCTCAATCACACCTCCAAGCTTCCATTGTAACGGAGGCGATAGTTCGTTACTAATAACCACAGAAGTTCCTATTGTTAGAGGATTGCCGTCAGTTAAAAAACGATTACGTTGCTGGAGTATATTAAGATATTCCCAGCTCCAACAATGCCAAAATTGTTGCAGTTTGCACCCTCTGCCAGCGTGATAAACGAGACATTTTCAAAACGGATAGATCTTCCTCAAAAAATGTACATAAAAGGTCAATAGTAAGAAAATGACGGGGTTATCAAGTGCAGATCATTTGGTCCTGAGCTACTAGCAAACAAGGGTCTTGAGTTAAGCAATGCTTCAATCTGAGAGAGAACCATAGAGAACTCTTCAAAAGTAAGTATGTTCTCACCTACAGCTTTGTATAAATGCGTTTTTACGAATTTGCATGTGCGTTAAAATGACAAATTAATTTTTCAGTTTCTACTGCTGATCGAAAATATTCAATTGTTTTATTAGCAGCAACAAAGTTTGTTGCACAATCACTATATACGTGACTACGAGCCTCTATGAGATAAGAAGCAATGAAAAGCTGTCAAAAATGCCTCGGCCGACAATTTCTCACACAACCTCCAACTCTAACGACATTTTCAGAGTCTAGGAAGAGGTTTAATTTGCAAATGTTTTCCATGTATATGAGAGAGACCTTAACAAAGACAATACAACTTGAGAATCAAACCAAGCCATTATTTTAGCAAATTTTATTTCATTTTCAAAAACATTTCGAACAAAGTCCGCCAATAAAACTGCTGCACAAAGCTCTAAACGAGAGATTGATTGCTTCTTCAAAGAAGCAACTCTCGTACGACTAATGGCTAAAAAGATTTTAACATTACCATTTACGATAATTCGAAAATATATGGCTGCAGCGAAAGTGATTTCGCCACTATCGCAGAACCCATGCAGTTCACAAATAGTCTGACAATAAGAACCCCAAAATCTAGAAATTGAAAGTTTCTGTAAATACGACAATTCGAATGGAATGTTTTCCAAATATTAACAATTTCCACAGGCAACTCCTAATCCCAATCTAAGCTCAAGATCCATAATTTCTGAATCAAATGCTTAGCGAAAATGACAACTGAATACACAAAACCTAATGGATCAAATATTCTTGCTAACTCGGATAACATTCCTCATTTTGTGAAACTAGTTTTGCGCACATGACTCTTGTACGAAAAGCAATCTGTTTCAGGACTTCACTGCAAACCCAAAACTTTTATAAAGGATGGTTCATCCTTATCAAACGATATTGAATAGTTTTTTCCTTAATCTTCTTTGGGAATTAAACCACTCATAGTTTTTAAAATCATCTTTATATACGTTTTGATTCATGACCTAGGATCGTTGTCAAAATAATAAAAACTTCCAGTTTGACATTTATGACATAAATTGAAGGTGACTTTGATTTATTGATGTTCGATATATTTAGTTTGAGTACATTAGGTGAAAATTTTAAGTTTAAAAGAATCAGCTGATGTCACGTTAAGCATATTGGCTACCAAAAAAGTCAGTCCCAGGTCACAACACAAATTGAAGATCATTTTTTTAAACTTTAAAGTTTTCACCTAATGTACTCAAACCAAATATATCGAACATCAATAAATCAAAGTCACCTTCAATTTATGTCATAAATGTCAAACTTGAAGTTTTTATTATTTTGACAACGATCCTCGGTCATGGATCGAAACGTAAATAAAGATGATTTTAAAAACTACGAGTGGTTTAATTCCCAAAGAAGATTAAGAAGAAAAAAAAATTTGATATTAAATAGTGTAATGAAGATTCTAGACCAGCTAACACTGCAGGATTATTACTGGCAAATTTCTTTAATTCAAAACCTCCTCTTCGCAACAACAATATCAATTCAGAGGCCAAGAGACAAATGTCATTTACAGTGTGTTACCTCCAGAAATTAGGTCATCAACACAAATGTCTGTTTGTAAAACTTTCGAAGCCTTGGGATAGTCTAATGATTCATTCACGGCTATTTGTTTAATTGTACGTAAAGCCTGAAATGGGGACGAACTTACCCCAAATATTACTCTGTTCATTACATACTCTCGAACAGGTTCCTTTGTATTAAATCTCCAAAGGATTCTTTGAAACTCCCAATGATCCTCATGCATAAGAATCTGATGATACATTTGTTTTATATTCGAAATAAGAGCATATTTATGCTATCGAAAGTTCAATAAAACCTCCACAATATTTGTGTGTAACTTTGGACCTGGTTTCAAAGTATCATTCAAGGATATGCAGTTGGAAGACTTAGACGAAGCATTCATAACTACTCTAAATTGAAGTGGAGGTGCAATGACGTTTCAACACTCCATGATGGGGAATATAATAAACATTAGACTACCTCGGCGCAACTACCAAAGACATGTAACCAGAGTTAATATTCTCCTGTATCGCCTTCTTATATAACACACTCATTTCAGAATTTTTTGAAAGACGTTTCTCTAATGCTAACAAATAATGAAGAACTGTCAAATAGCTCTCTCCAAAAATAGATGGACTGCTGTCCTTAAAGGGTAGTGATACCACATATCTAGCTCCTCGTTCCGAAAAAGAGTTTCCTTAAAATACTCCTCACTAGGTTCAACCTTGTTATGGGCAGGAGTTTGTTTCAGCTCCTATAATTTTTTAATATTTTCTTCTAATATGGATTCGACGAAATAGCACCTAACGGTATTTCCATTATTAGAAGATACTTACCCATAACCACATACCCAAAAATGGTATTTATGGCTGAGGCCCAATACCATTGGGACTTGATATGACATGATCTAATAATATTTGAGAGAACATATCAGCCCCAAGCAACAAATCAATTGATCCCTTTGAATCAAAATAAAGATCAGCAAGATTTAAATTTTGTAAATCATTCCAATTGTTACTTGAAATATTAATCACAAGCATGTCACTGCAAATTGTCAATAATATTTGAGCTGTGACAGCCATCGAAGGAGATTTACTATTATGTGATTGTAACGTAAGAGTTACTACGCCCCGATTATGCGTGGTAGTTTGACCAAGACCTTCAACATTCATTGAGGAGTAACTCCGGCCGATGCCCAATTTTTGTACACAGTTCTCTGTGCAAAACTAATTTGGGATCCACAGTCTAATAAAATACGAATGGGAACTTTCCTATGTTCTACTGTTAAAATATTTACAACAGCAGTACCTAGAAAAACGGTAGCTTTCGTTTTTGACATGCCAGAAAAAGCCGTAGAACTTGACCTTTCTGACGTAAGCTCCGAAGCAAGCTTCGATTCAACATTCACTGCAGTTCTTGATGAATCACAAGCAGATGCAGTTGAAATATTTGCATCTCTATTGGAATTCTGGACTCGAGAGCATAGTGAATGAGAGTATCATGCTTTCCATCGCACAGGGTACATAGTTTTGTGACCTTGCAATCTCTAACTAAATGTGATTTTTGTAAACAAATTAAACAACGATTGCGAGCTTTAATCCACTTAAAACTCTCATAGACGGTTTTATCCTTAAACAATTTACATAATAACAGATCGTGATCATTCGCACAAAATGCACAATTAATAACCGAATTTGCAACTAAAGAATACATTGTTTTACCTTTACTATTATTTAAATACGATTGATCCCTTTCAATACTTTTATTAAATTTCGATGGGGTCACTATGTTTAAGTTATCTACAGCATAGCTTTGCTTTCCAATAAAATCTAACAAACAATCAATAGAAGGTACTTTATTTCGATCAACTGCAATGCTTAACTCAAATTGTTCACGCGTTACGTGATCCAACTTTTTTAAAAGTAAATTAACTATGAGCAAATTTAATTGCTCTTCCCGACTTGGTAATACAGCTTTTAATGCCGCACAATTTTCAGAAAATGTATCTAAAGACGAGGGTGATCTATCGGTAATGTTTTGTATTTTGAACAAATTGTTTAAATAATAGTTAGCAATGATTCACGTATTTTGGTATCGTTTATTTAACAGATCGAGTGCAACAGAATAATTGGCACCTGTAATTTTTAGACTCTTAACAAGAGCGGCTGCCTCTCCACTTAAATTTCCCACCAAACAACCCAGCTTTTCGACATTTGAAAGCTTTTTTGAATTACCAATTAAACTGGTAAATAACTTTATAAAGCTTGGATACGACGATATATTCCAATTAAATTTGGCCAGTTTCCAAGTTAGCAATTTGATATGGAATTCTTGTAAATTTCTACTTTTAGAACAAATGCTATACGAAATATCCTCAAATTTATTCCCATAAGCGTGTATTTCCTCTAATCGGGATTCGGATATGCCAACTGTACCAATTAATAGTGTTTGTAACAGCAAAAACCGATCAACGGTTTCTGAAAAATCTTCCGCACGAATTAGACAATTATCAATTTGCTCACGATTATTCGAAGTTTTGGCATTTTGCATTAAACCTAACAATTTCTCCCCACTCGCCATACAACCTTGCAGCTTTTGAGGATTTCTTCTTGTTTCTCCATTTTGACCAATCATCAATAATGTTGAGAGATCAAATCGTTGAATGCAACCAATTGTGTTGAATACTTCCAATGGCAATGCTATTTACCCAAATATGCAATACGGAACGCACTCCCAAAACCAAACCAAAATGACAAATGTAACGAGCAATTTGTTTATCAAATGCGAGTTATCTTGTTTATCAAAAAACCACACGTATTTGTTCAAAGAATTAATTCACGATTAATATAATTCAAAAGTCAAATTAATTCACTAATTTTAAGCAATTTAACAAACGAATAAACTACTTGCCAAACAAAAATATTCAAATTTAACCTCGAAACGAACATAGGTCAACTCACGAAAAATACGAATTTTTAACAAAAAATACGTCAGTTCAAAATCCACCGAAGGACTAAAAATGTGACGTATTTTACGAGCTAGTGAACTGTTTCGACGATGAATGTGTTAATTTAACATGACAAAGCATTGTAAGTACGAAAATAAAACCTACCAGTGCTTGTGATCGCCATGTTAACCAAAACGATGTTGACGAACAACTACTTCTTATCAGTCTTCTAAATGGCAAGTGGGAATAACGAAGATAACCGAAAATAATGTGCATAAGGCCACGAAACTCAAAATAACTACAGATTACTAAACAGCCACATACATGTTAAGTATAAAGTAAGCTCCTCTACAGTATACATTGAGTTCAATCTTCTAGCTATGAAGATCTTGAAAATTACAAGTGATACAAATACTGTAAAATGAAAAAAGTTATGTCATCAGGAAACAAACAAATTAGCACTAAAGAAATGATGTGGTTTTTTTATTTGAAATGTGTGATTTCTGTGTTAAATCTTATACATGCATAGGTGCTCCAACATATTTTTGTATTATGAATAAAATATAACTTAAGTACAAAAATTGTCATTTTGGCGATGCGATGTTTTCATTTGGAATTATCTTCAAATTTTGCATTTGTGTCATTTTTTCTAAGCAACTATTACACAAATCATGTAGCCCAATCAATCAAATTTCATGTCAAATAAAGATATAAAAAATGTGTGCCAAAATTTATACAATGTTACTCAAATTTGAGCTCAATGTACGAGTACAAAAGCTATTGAAAATCAACAAATATATTGCTTCAAATTCAACAAACCTAAATCAGAGTAATTACTACCACAAAATATACGTCGTCCACCAAAGCTCAATTCTAAACGTGACAAGGACGGATCATCATTACCATGCTCAACTGCCTTGTAAGCATCCATAGCATATACAAATGTAACAAATCCATAATTATCCCTACTAATATTAGATATATACACAGTATCAAACACCTGAAACAATATAAATTTTACCCATACTCTCGATGATGAATGCTTGTATTAGTAATTGGTCCAAATTGTTGAAAACGTTTTCGTAAGTCCTCCTTTGTGATATTTGAAGCCATTCCACCTACATATACAATACGTCGTTCTTCAACTTCACGGAAACGTTCTTCGTCCGTATACAATTTTTTATTTCGTTTGTAAATGGTGTATGTTGTTGGAGAACGTGACCTTGATCTACAACACAAAAACATATATAAAAATTTTAGTTATTTCATATACCTAGACGATGAACTTGAAGGTGAACTACATGAATCACTCGAGCTGTTTGTGCAGTTTCTCCTTTTGTAATGCTTTCTGTGTTCAATACAACTACGTCTTCGTTTTTGTATAACTTCATCTTCTGGCAACACCATACTGACTTGCACAAAAACATCTCTTGTGGAAACGGGCGGACGACATTTATCTAAATAAACGATAGTCTTATCTTCACCATGTTCGATAAATGAAGTCTGAACAGTCTGTTGTACCTGCTTCTCTTTCTTAATATGTATATTTTCAATCACAGATGTAATCAATGAATTACAATCAATCTTATTAATGGCATTTTTAAGTATAGGCCTAATTTCTTTCAACTCGGCAACTTCATCAGTGTTAATACCAATACTAACTAACACTTTAACTTCTATATTTTCAGGAAGAGAATGCGTTGGTGGTGATATAACGTTAACGTTAGGTAATGCCATGTTTAGATTACCTATTGGAATAACTTTACTTCGCGGAGGCGTTTTTAGAACTTCAGCTGCCATTTCTTTCAGTTTTTGCTGATGTTTCATTAATCGTGAGTTTTCATCTTCAATAAATGTTGGTGAACTACAACCACTGTTAATAGGTGAATTGTTATTGGAATTCTCGGAAGACCTGTAAATAAAAAATATATATAAGATCATCTTAAAGAAAGTTATATATTCAAAAATTGAAAAGCAAACATTGGCATAACTAAACTCTGCCTCCTCCCAATTTGTATAGCGATCCCTTTAAAATTTATTATACACCTGTGTTTTTCTGTATTTTCTAATTATAGTACCTGAAACCATTCTGAACGGACCTGCACCTTGACGAAGTTCTAAAATACTAGAACAGGTAGAATGGCTTGCATGTTTCAAAGAGCTAAAGAACCGAACTATAGGTTTAACCAAATTGGTCTTTAGTGAGGAACCCGAGCAAGACAGGTTCCGGAAAGAGGGCAGCAGCTTTTTCGACACTTTGAATGGCAGAGACCATAGGGGTCGATATGACATTCTAAGACACACTACTGCGATGTGGAAGGCAACGGGAAACCACCACATTACCTCCCAAGTACACTGCGTACAGAAATTGTTAGTAAAGATGATGGCACTCTCTGGAGTAAAAAATTCTGGAAGTAAAATAGTGCCCCAGACGGATCTCCAGGAGGGGACTACTTCGGGGATGTGATCCAAAAGTATAAAAAAAGATCCGTGAACATTATTCGAGTCAGAGCATGGAATGTCGGAAGTATGAAGCAAGTAAGTAAGCTAGAAATCCTGAAAATCGAAATGGATAGGTTTGCACTAGACATAGTAGGGATCAGCAAAATCCACTGACCAGAAGCAGGAGATTTTTGAAGTGGTGACTTCAGGGTAATTCATACAGGATCAGAAGAAGGAAATTCGGGCGTGGGAATAGTTATGCGAAAAAAGATGAGACGACATGTAAAAAACTACTTACAAAAGAACAAAAGAGTACTCATGGTTAGATTGAAATCTAAACTGGTATATACAGTAATAATACAAATATACATGCCCACCTCTAGCTACAGTGAGGAGGAGATAGAGGCGATCTAGAAAGATATCGAAGACATACTAAGATATGTAAAAAGACATTGTAACGTTCGGTTTAATTCAACGTTTAGTATTATATAGTTCACTTTAGCAAGCATATTAAACATACCGATTTGTGATGAAGGACAGTCAAGTAAACTGTACACTTTTTCAAAATTGCGAGGAAGGCTAGAAAGTGACAGGGGGGGATTGTCAAAATTTTTAAAAAGTGTCGAGTTGCGTTTTACGTTTGGGTGTGTTTTAATTAATCTTTTGTAGGTCCAATCTAACATCCGATTTTATATACCGTCATTATTATACCTATAACATACCAATTCATAGTGGGAGTTTATTTGGATGAAAAAAAAGTGACCTCAGATTACATTTGCCGTACGCTGTAATTAACCAATTTAGTTGGGAAACTGATGCATTAACACACACCTATGGTAAAGTTAGTGGGGAGGTTGCATTATCCCGACACCCACTCTCCTCGCTGTGTCTATAGTGACCTGATTCACCCCACAAACCCTTCAAGGTAAGCGTTGCACTGTAGTAGTTACTGAGTGACCAAACTAGTTCGCACGCTGGTATTGGGATATTTTACCCTGAACTATACAATGTTCTTTTGCATCTACCGTCAGTGAAGCTAAAAGTAGATAGTACATTTCGCCCCGTATTTACCCTACTTTCACTGTAGTCAACCGTGTAAAACAGAAAGCCGCTTGTGTGCGCATTATATATCTATTAGTCCGTAAAATTTTAAAGCTGCGATACTTTTCCAAATTGTACAACTTGTTTCGTAACGTAAGACTGTACCAGTTGTAGCGCCTAGATAGTTCAAGTAGACTTACGTCTACCGTCCACATTGTTACCGGAGGTTTGCATGCACCCGGTGTAACACGGGTGATATTTCGGGCTATAGTCTACACTCTTTTGGTCGTCAAACCTAAGAACCCGTACTGCCATGAAGCCCAGGTGCATTCAACTCTACCCCACCTTAGAAATAATTGTACTCACAAGTATATCTTTGGTAGCCCTGGCCAGTGCAAACTTCCACCTAGTTGTTACTTTTGGTTAGTTATTATAATTAATTTGATCGTAGCTGTGGCATAGTCAATATACGCCGTACCTACATTTGCTTATATACACCTTTGTTTATCTTACTTACTGTGCTTAATTAATGTGTTCTTTTCAGCCATGCGTTTGTAAATAGAGTTAAGAGTATAATCCAGGTGCATTATTCTGTTGTAGTAATTTGCGTGAGTAGGGTGAATCAGTACATTCTACACCGTGAGTTTTTCCTTATTTTCATATTGTCTTATTATAATAAGTGCAGGGGCGTTTGCTCGACCAGTAACGAGATCCCCGAATATAACTAACACAGTGACATTACTGGTGGTGCCCACCCAATTTTGCCGTCATTCCCGATTTTTGGCATACTACCAAGTTTATGCCCCACTATAATTGTCATCTTAGGGCGTTTAGCAATCCCGACCTACGACTTTTATCATACCCACCCCTCACCGGCTAGAGCTAGGCCGCGCACGGATTCCTATCTGTCCCTTGGTGTCGTAGTGCTGAATTGACCCGTAACAACATGAAAATTTAATAATTATGGGATTTTACTGCAGTGGTAGGTGAGGGTAGGGAAGGAGCAGTGGTAGGTTTAGGCACAAGAAATGACAAGGGAATTTGGCTGCTAGAATTTTGCGACAAGAACAATTTAACCATCACAAATACATTATTTCAACATCATGCTAGAAGACGAAACACGTGGAAGATGCCAGGAGATATAGGAAGATATCAAATAGATTACATTCTTGTTAGACAACGGTTTAGGAATCAAGTAAAAAACTGCAGAAGCTACCCAGAAGCAGATATAGACACTGACCACAACATCGTTATTATGAAGGCTGCTTTTAAATTTAAAAACTTGAAAAAAGAAACAAAAAAAGGCACTTTGACTTTGAGAAGCTAAAAGATAAAGATATCCACAAAAGATTTGAAAAAAAGTCACATGAATTGCTAAAAGATATCGGGAAAATTTCTGATACTAAGGAAGTAGAAACAGAATGGAATAACATTAAATCCATCTTAGACATGGTAGCCAGAGATATTCTGGGGTATACACAAAAAGAAAATAAGAAACCATGATGACAAAGGATATCCTGAATTTAATAAAAGAAAGAGGAAAATACAAAAATAGATCAGACGAAACAGGAAAACAGATACAAAACCATAAAATGGAAAATTATTCACAAATGCAGGAAAGCTAAAGAACAATGGTTTGATGAAAAGTGCAAAGAGCTACAAACTAAGATCGAAATAAAAAAGACAGACGAAGCATACAAATTAATTAGAATGAATTTTAGGGATATAAAACCATATAGCAAAAATATAAGGGATGCGGAAGGAAACTTCATTATAGAAAATGTAGAGAAAGTAGCTAGATGGCAGGAATATACAGGGAATTTATATTCAGGAGAGGAACTAACAGCATTAGAACAGGAATCAGACATTGAAAATGATGACCTGGGATATCCTATACTTAAAGATGAGTTTGAATTAGCATTAAAGAGTTTGAAAAATGGTAAGGCGTAGGATACAGATAAAATGCAAGCAGAAACTCTAAAAGTCGCTGGACAAGCAGCAACAGAACGTCTCTTTCGATTTATAATCTATATGTATGAGACAGGCGAGATACCCAAAGATTTCAAACGTAACATCATAGTAACTATACCAAAAAAAAAGAGGCGCGGATAGATGTGAAAATTTTCGAACAATAAGTTTGACAGCACCCGTTTGAAAAATATTAACTAGAATTGTACAAAAACGAATGGAAAAACGACCTGAAGAAATACTGGGAGATCAATTTGGGTTTAGGCGCAACAGGGGAACACGGGAGGCTATTTTGGCTCTGAGGGTGATAATGGAGAAAACAATAGAGAAGGGGGAAAGCATATATATATATATATATATATATATATATATATATATATAGGGTTTGTAGATCTGGAAAAAGCATTCGACAATGGAAAATGGAAAAAAAATGTTCGAAACACTCAAAAAGATTGGAATGAGTTTTAGGGATAGACGGATAGTACATCGCTTATACAAAGAGCAAACAGCGGTAATAGAATTAGAGCAGGAAAGTAGAGAAGTAAATATTAGGAAACGGGTGAGAGAGGGATATGCCTTATCCTCATTAATTTTTAACTTGTACATTGAAGAGGCAATGAATACTGCCAAATGCAGAAAGTCATTTGTGACACTTTAGTGTTAGGCAAATACATAATGCACTTAGTGCTATGTGGGTTACTGGAGTTTAGACGAGAATGTTCTCGCCAACGTATTTAAATATGGCGCAGTCGTAGTTGGATAATCATGCACATTGAAAGGAAAACTTCAAAGATCATTCTTGTCGTTGGCATGTAGTCACTAGACATGTTTTTTAAAAAGGCGGTGTGAGTTTTTGAGCCATCATGATTGGAAGAAAGTTCCATTCATGGCAATTGCACTTAGCTTGGCGTTGGGGTCATAGCACCGAGCTATATTAGAATGCAGTTCTAATTAAGGTTGGGTATTTATAAAACGGTTCGCTATTTAAAATATGACGTCTTCATTATTAGTAAGGAAGGTTTTAATTTTTAGCAAGCAGCTTTAGATTATAGAATTTATGGATTAGAAAAATAAACGAGAATCCAATTTCAATACCAATCATTGTAACTCAAGATGTAATGCTTAGGTTTTTGTGGAGAAGTTTTTGTAGATCGTAGGGACTCAAGAGGCTCTATTCAGATAGGTGTTCTGTATTTTATTGTTATTACTTAATGCCATAAAGCTTTGGTGAGTACAATTCCTTTTTTGATGATCCAGTGGAATCGCTTTGAGCAATCTCATCAAATAGTATTGCCCGACCAACACAACTTCACTTGCTTGTTAATAGGGCAAACCCACTTGGGGTACTTACATGCTGAGACACAACTTCTATTAGCCACCATTCGACAAAAATTCTGGCCGTTAAATAGAAAAAGGGCCACACGCGGCATTGTTCGTAAATGTGTGCATGCTTTCGAAATGCTCCACTTCAATTCATTCCAAAAATACGTAATGTGTCAGAGGCAAAAGTGATCTCTGCTAGGTCCTTTAGCCATTGCAGTGTACATTATTGCGGTCCTATTCATATCAAGGATGATAAATTAAGAAATCGAAAAATAATCAAGACATAAATTTGTATCTTTATATACTTTAACACGAAAGCTGTTCGCACAGAGATAGTTGGCAGTCTTGCAACAAGCTGTAGGCTAATGGGCCTGCACTGAGGTAAACGAAGCCAGTGGGATTCTGCAACACCGACACACTGCGCCTTCCCTGCTGTCGTGGTCATGTCTCACGAGCAAGAGGGTGTGGGGGTCTTGGCTTAACCGTCCAGACCAACAGGAGACAATCTCGCTAAAAATCCTAAATCCTGTGGCGAAAGACTGAGCCCAAGGGATACGTGGCTGGATAGTTGACCAGTCTCAATCAGTCCAAAACTCGGAGAACAAGGTGGCACCCCGTTTTATTCATGCTTTCCATGCCAACAGGGGGCACCTGACATGGCAACCATTTACAACCCCCTTTACTTGTGTGAAGAATCATGAACAATATTGGTACCATAAGTAAACAGAACCTGAAAAGATGGAACCAGCAATGGGGGACCCCTCAGGTAACCAAATCATATCCATGGAAGTAGCAGACCCGGGATGTAAGTCTGCTTGCAAGACCGGTGTCTGATATACCAGTCATGGAGACATGGAGAAACTTGCAGGCACCGGACTGCAAGCAAAGAGGCTTTGGAGTGCTCAACGTGGGAAGTTGAGGCAAGCCAAGAAAGTCGAAGCTAGGACTTGGACGGAGTCACATCCGTCCACAAAGAAGGTGTCGGTGCAAAAGGAGAGCGGGGACAGTAAAAGACCTCGTTCAGAAACTTCCACACCAACACCATCTGGAGGCGTTGGGTAGAATGTGACAGTGCCTATTCGGGCAACCAAAGTTAGACCTGAAAGAAGTCGATACCCTGTCGACCTGTACTCTATAATTCGGGGTTGCAGGCTTTGCAGATTGGGTATAATACTTAACCAGGATCAGCACAATAAGCCTTTTAGGCTGCAGTGCGGTGCTGTTTGGCAGACGCACCCACCAGGGGGAGTGGTTTTAGTGGGTATGCCGCCAAGAGAGTCCCGCATTTTGGCTATAAAAGCTTTCCACTCCACCGGGTTTGAATAACAATCAAAAAAAAAATCACGATGCAATAAATTCAATTCCTCAAGAAAATGTGATGTTGCAACAAGTAATTGCTTGCAACATTATGAACGACTGCAGCAGATGGTGCAACATTTATAGAACCGTTGGGTCTTCGGAATATTTACACCATCTTCAACAGTGTACAAAGTGGAGATCAACCAACAACCGTTCTCCAATGATAGGTTACTTGATGTTATTGAATGAAGACAATACTGTTTCTATGCAATGGCAACTAGGGCAGATAACAGAATTACATCCTGGTCAAGATGGAACCGTACATGTTGTGACTATTAAAACTAGTACATATGACTTCAAACATGTTGCATTTAATTAATTAATCAAATCATCTACAATCCACTATAATTAATCAAATTAATCAAACCAGCTGGAGATTTACTCCACAGAAGGTTGTTACATTCCAAATTTGGAGATGTACACTTTTAAATTTGTGAGTGAATTTCCGCCATTATTTTTAAAATAGACTTATGCATTTCCGCCATCCCGGACAGTTGCGTCGGCGCAAAAGAATGCTCAGGCGCGGAGTGGGTAAGTGCGCGATTTAGACAGGACATGAGATTATTAGCCAACGAGACGTCGAACGGTGACGTTTGCCTGTGTCTTTTTTGTCTTTTCTCTTTTAGGATTTCGGTTTTTCCTTATCTTGCCTTATCGTTCCTTACCTGGTTGTTTCTTCGGTCTGTCTACGAACGAAGAAAAAGGAAGACGACAATTTTGGTTTCAACGAGGGCATGACGTAACCCACACCCAAACGAGATACCCGAAGATTAGCATGGTCCCTGCGCAAGGATGACACGCAAAATCGTGAAGCGTTCCACATTTTTAAGTGAGTACTTTTTATCTTTTTAAGGTGCAACTTGTATCATTGTAAACATATTTGACATGTGATACAATTTGACACGCATTTATGTCGTAATATTATTGTTGCGCAATATTGTGAACGTGGAGCGTTTCAGTGTTGCCAACTGTAGTAGTGGCGCTGAACACGCGGCGACGGAGTTATAACAAGGTGAATATTAACAGATTTTGGAATTTTTGGTTTTTATAATGTTCCCAGCTACAGGGAACGGAAGTCCAGTAAGTTGCTCTAATTTACAGGCCAAAGCAGTTCAGGTTAATAAGAACATAAACATGAATTAACTCATCCTTATTTGAAATAAATGAGAAGCAACTATGACTGAACAATGATGGTTACTCTGCAATACTCAAAAGTCTTAAATGACAGTTCTAAGGATTTCAACACTATAATTATAAAATATGGTTATCGTTATCATTTCGTTAGATAAAGCACCTAACATGATTGATAGAAAATTATTGCCTGTTTTGGCAAACATACTTCAACAAGTTAAGATTGGGAACATTGCTATCAAGCTATCTCACAATCTTCATCTACTGGAGTTACTTATGAGCAAAATTTATAACAATTAATAAAAGAAAAAAATCCAATCAACATCGGTCAAGATGCATTTAAAAGTATTCAACAGTTGAAACCCAGATACAAGATGTGTAGTGATCACAAACAACAGCATCTGAAACACTTATCACCTTTAAAAATTTAATTTGCATATGGCTTTTGCGTTTTCATGCCAGTAAACTTCTTATTACATTTTAAATAGCATTTTAATAATTGTTGAAAAGGGAAAACTATTCAAGAACACTTGTTATTACTTAAAAAGAAACTAAGTTAAATTATATATACAATCAACGAGAAATCCAGAAATCACTTTAATGAAATAAATTTAATTCAAAGTACTTTAAAATAGAAATAATCTATGGAATGCCAAACTAAGGACAACCCAACTTTAGAAGGCATAATTAAGTAATTTAACATAATAACTATATAGTTGAATATGCATATTTAATTACTCATGTTAAACCTATAAATACCACAAATAATCAAGCAAAGGTCATAGCATCTCTGTTAAAATCCACAAACTTTCATTTCATTAAGTAAATGGTTAAAAGAAGATATAAACATTTAAACTAAATTATGCTACAATACATTACAATAATATTAATCTAAAGTCTGATTAAACATAAATACATACATTCAAATTTGATAAAAATTTAAGCAAACAAAATCATAGCGATTTTAATAGACAGTAAAGAAAATATTATTTACTTTGTGTGTGATTGTTATATATTTTCCTATTGCGTTGTATTTATTTGTTTCTGTACGAGTCCATTCTACATATTGATTATGCTATATTGATTTGGACAATAGGCTGTGCCAAAAGTGTTGGGCATTTGGTCGATTATTTATTGTAACGTTGGTGTTGCCCAGTTTACGGTAGAATTTCTTTCGAATTTGGTTCAATGTTTAGTTCTTTTCCTTTCTCTTGTTAACATTTTGCTGTCATTTGAGACTTTTGGTTAGCACTCGTAGTTTCTGTTTCTTTTCGTCTAGTTGTTCTATTACCTTTTGTTTCGGAATTTCACTTTTAGTTTTCGCTTCCTTTCTGGGATTTGTTTTTTATGTACTGTGTTAAATTCTTAAATGGCCAATTTATTCCATGTTTTTGGTATAATAGAATAATTTATTATATTGGTAATAAATAGTTAGCCACGAAACAAAAGGTAAACAAAAAACGACAATTGTTTGTATAACAAACGTCAACAAGCATCAATCACATCTATTGCACATGCAATAAATTGTATTGTTAGTTTGTAAGTGAAGCATCAGTCTGTTACTAAATGTAAAATTTGAAAATTAGGAAAAATACGATATGCTAGTTCCATTTATTGAGTCTGCGAGAATTCCTCTATCAGCAAAAACTTTATATTTTAACAGGTAATTGTGTAACTAATAGCAAATAATATTACTATGTCATTTGTAAATAATACAGATATTCTGAAAGACAACAACCAAATATTCAAGTGTTTAAACGGTTAGATAGTAATTTACAACAGTTTGGCTGTTTTGACAAACCTAGAACGAAACAGTATGCAGTTTTTAATCAAGAGCAAACAAACTACTGTTGTAACCATAGCATGTGTGGAAACGGACCCAAGAACATCATTAGGAAAATTGAAAGAGAAATGGGTGTTTCTAAATCAGTAGCTTCAAGAATATTGAAGCATAATAAATATCGCTCCTATAAAATTAAAATTATACATAGTTTGTTCCTGGACGATTTTCAAAGAAGAAGGCTATTTTGTCAATGGTATCTTAGTAAATATACAGCTTCGTTTCCGTGTTTATACTGGCGTAAATGATAGTGAATTGAGTGGCGTAGGTCATGCATCAAAGGTAGTTAAAAATTAATGGAAGGGATCAGGTCCATGTTTTATATGGACAATTATTATAATAGTTTTGCTCTCTCCCAAACTTTTATTGATAGAACTTATTGTACAGGAACATTGCAACCAAATCTTCGAGAGAATCCTCACGAAGTAATAAAAACAAAGTTGAAAAAAGGTGAAAATATTTCCGCATTTAAAAATGGGACACATGTGAGAAAATGGAAAGACAAACGTGATGTTGTGTACATAACCACACAATATGAAAGGGACTTTGAAATATCTTTCAAGAAAAACGGTTAGCATATGTACACACCACTGGCTATAATGGAGTACAATAAGTACATGTCAAAAATAAACCATCAAGATCAACTGTTCTCGTACTATCCCTGCAAACAAAAAACCATAAGATGGTACAAAAAATTATTTATCCATACGACGCAGTTGCTTATGATAAATTCTCTAAAGCTGTATAATAGATTTCCAGAAACCGAAAAATGACTATGTACGACTTCAGAATATCCATTATAAAAGGCCTTCTTCCAATAAAACCAGCAGCTGTAATTGGTTATAGACAGTCAAAGAAGAAGCACATTATTGCCCCAATCACCGAAAAATGTAAAGACCTAGGAGATACTCAGCGGATCAAAAGAAAAAGATGTCGTTTGTGTGCAACTCAAGGAATAAGAAAACGAACACTTTATTTCTGTAATCGGTGTAAAGATAAACCAGGTTTTTGTGTACAGTGCTTTGACAAATACCATTCGTTATTGTAACTGTATTTTATTACTTTTGTTTTTTACTTTTTCATCTTTTCATCTTTTTCTAATTATATATATATATATATATATATATATATATATATATATATATATATATTACTCATATTTAGACCAGGGTAGAAAATTAATGGATTACATCAAATAATTTTAATCACCGTGTATAAGGAAGTTTATTAGATAATACGCTTTATTAAAAACCCGTGGAGAATAAAAATTCATTCGTTTTAGTAAAAATAAGAGATTAAAATTATTTACAAGACGCTTCATATAAAAATAAGCAGTTTTAAAATGCTCAACGTGTAATTTAATTATTCCAAAGTAAAGAATCAAATGGAAATTACGTGCAAGATTTATATTAATTGATTCAAGTTTGGGCAAGCAGTATTAAACGAAATGTACAAATAATAATTGAATATTTAATTAGGATTCACTAAAAATTAAAGAGTATTAATTTTAATTGAAGTTAATTGAACCGTTAGTAACAGATAATATCTATAGAAACTTGTAAAAACCCAAGATTATAATACCAGAAAATAAAGCTCTGAGAATTAATATTATGTTGAACACCTGCGTAGTTTAAATGTCAAATACGGCGAAAAGTTTGTAGATAATTAATAGTTTCAAAGAATCTTGGAGAAACCGGGGCTTAATATTCACGAGAATGTGCGATACGGGGTTATTAAACCCAGATAACAGTCCACATGGACTAAAATATAATCGATAATAAAGAATATCAATTTGCACCAATACGAACAGGTTAGAAAAGGAAAGAGAAAATGCGTCAAGCAAAGACACATATAGTAAAAGGCGGGATTTAAGCAACGTCACGAGGGTCACAATTGGTTGAAAATAGGATGCAAATATCAGAGGTAGAAACAACAATTTCTCTACAAAATTAATTAGTTTTTCTCGGACATGCTTGCGTGCCGTGTGTTGAAATTTCTGAGATTTAAATGGGACGAGTGAAAATTCGTAAAAATCGACGCGCGAGCGACAGACTGGGAACATAGAATGAGGAATTCTTTAGAATTACCCGTTTTGAGGACAAAAGCGACGTGCAGGCTTTTTGCTATATATACCGAGATGAATATAAACAAGCCCTCTGAGACTCTTAGACTTTTGACTATTCGATGCGTTAAAAGCTCTTACATCCGCGACTTGATTCAAGATGTTAAACAGTGCATTTTAGTTTGATAAAATAATGTAAAATTTTGCTCTATATTTTAGTGATTCAAAATAGTTTGTTATTTACGTGCTAACATGAATGTACTTCAGTGCACTTAGATACAAGGTAATAAAATTTAGTTTCACTGTACCAAGTCGCAAAATTTACAACGACAACTGTATACACAAAAGTAGGCAGTTTTGGCGTATATTGGTGAAAGAAGTATGAAGTTATTTGCTATTTTTCGGGGTGTTAATAATTAAATGGTTCAAATACGTGTCTGGATCCACGAAACAAGGGTCAGATATACATAGATGAGTTCGGAAAAGCCCAGAAACAACTTTAAATAAATGGTGATGGAGAAAATTTTAAAAGCGTTGAGAATTAGAAGCCGTAAATATAATCCTGTTGGAATGGTGTGATTAACTAAAGGGACGATGTACTTTGAAGCTACGAGGACAGTAACCTTCAGGTAAATTATACTATTTTGTTTGACATTTTTGTGTGTGTTGAATAACTTTATAATTGATTTACTTTAAATGGACATTAGTGAAATTGTAATAACCATAAAATTTTAATTTTAAGATGAAATTTGCTTGTTTAAGTAGAAAGGGGTATTTAGCTTTGATGTTCGGCAATATGATGAAAATTTGGGTATGTCTTTGAGCTCAATTAGACGAACCTGGTTAATTAACGTAAAGGGGTGGTAGATGCTTCCTTTATACTCAGACTCCGGTCTGCTTATATTGTTATATTAATTAGTAGGCATCCAACAAGGACTTTAATTTTGGATGCACATTAAAATGATAATAAAATTAATCTTGAAATTCTTTTTAAAACTGAAATTTATGCTGAGTTTTAATTTTGAAATTTTAATGTATTCTGAATATTGATGTAAATAGAGTTAACGTTGATGTTTTTGGTAGGAATGTGTTGTTTTTTTTATGAATGAGGAGGTTTATAACATTAGGTGAGCAGCCGAGGCGAAAAGAGGATCACAGCCGTTATGATGCCCAATCTGTGGGACTAGAATTTTTTTGTTGAAAGGACCCAGTTCCCGCATTCAAAGGAGTATATCACAGCAAAATTTGGCGACCCAAAAGTGAGGCTCGAGTTCCAAATAAAATTTTTGTTATTTTATTCCAGGAAACTGGCGATCTGAGAGAGAGAGTTTTTGTGTGTGTATAAATTTAAGAGTATTTTAGAGTGTGTGAGTGATATGAACGTATGCAGAGAAAGGAGTGGTTAAGGAGTCAAGGAGTGGAAATTGGAAGTGACGATAGTGCATTGTGTGAGAAAATTTCGAAAATGGAAGAAGCTGGAGGCAGTAGAGATCAGTCGAGGACGGAATCAGGGGATCAAGGAAACGAGATGATAATGAGGATGCTTGAAAGAATGAATGAGACGTTAAGTGGGGTTAGAGAGGACTCAAATCGAAAATTTGAGCAAATGAGTGAAGAATCGAACAGGAAATTAGAGGAGATTAGTCAGAAAATAGATAAGACGAATCAAGAAGTTTCAGAATTTAAAATAGTCTTACCGTAAAGATGGGGGAAGTTGAAAATAGGGTTGATAAAAATGAGCGTGATATTACAGGTCTTCGACAGGAAATGGGACATTTAAGGTCCGAAGTACGCATTTTTTGTGAAGAAGAGATTAATATAAAAATGACTGAAGTAACGGACTCATGTAGGGATCAGTTAGGCAGGGTAGAACGCGAAGTTAGTAGTATTAAATACAACGTGTCAAGTTTAACGGGGGATGGTCACAGATTTTATACAGGTGGAGTATCATTGGACCAACACATGAAGTTTTATGGCGATAACAGGGTAAATCCACAAATTTTTATTAATAGTGTAAGAAATCTAGTGGGAAATTTATTTGACGAACAGACTAAACTAAATACCATAAAGGCTTTATTAAAGGACAATGCAGAAGCGTGGTACAATTTAGTAGGACAGGACATAGACACGTATCAGGACTTTGAAAACAAATTTTTAAAGCACTACTGGAGTGACCACAGACAAGATCAGGTGCGAGACGACTTAATCACAGGAAATTTAAGGGAGAATTTTCAGGTTCTAGGAGCAATATGCCATCCGCAAATACAGTGTGGCCAAACAACTGAATCCACCATTGACGGACAGACAGATAATCAAGTACCTTTCACGACATTTTGAACTGGAAATTAGACAACACGTGGCCTTACAAAACATCACAGAACGGGAGACGTTTTTGGAATACTTACAGAGATATGACGATGTATGTGTTGGACGGACAAGAGAGATACGAGAACGAAACGTTAACACAGTTAGGTTTGACAACAGGACACCGAATTATCCGAGACGGCCTGACTACAACAGAAATTTTCGACCGAATTGGGAACGACGAGGACAGGAATACAGGAGCAATAGTGCAACTAGGGGACCGACGCCAAGACCTAGTTACAGCGACAGAACAGTTTACGAGTAAACAGGACTGTGACCAGCACGCCGAATAGAGACAGGGACACGGATATTAACACGAGGAGGACGTACGCACAGGTTGTAGAAGGACAACCAGGACCAAGCACGGAAAACAGGATGAGACAGGATTTTTAGAACGTGACAGACCACTAGATTTCTGTGTAAATGTATACGAACATCCACGTGAATTTTTCAAAATTGAGGAGGAAGTAGAGCCAGAAACTAAGGAAAAATTATGTTTGCCAATTATTAATTTAGAAATTTTTGAGAATAATGTAGAAGTATTACTTGATACAGGGGCAGAGGCGAGTTTAATATCGGAGGAATTCGTCAGCAAAATTAGGGATAAGGTTTGTGATAGAATTATGCCTATAAAGTGTAGCCATTTAGTAGCTCCAAATAAAAAGAAGTTTGCTGTAGTAAATAGTGTTGTGGTGCTTAGGATAGATATAGGAGGTTTAAGCTGTGAACAGGAGTTTGTAATTGTACCTGGACTGAAGTTTCAGAGCATTTTAGGTGTTGACTGTATGATGAAGTTAGGGGTTTTGATAGATATGGAGAGGAAGGTAGTAAGGATTAAAGATAGGGTAGTGCCATGGAAGGGCAGTTATGAAGTCACAGATGATGACACAGGGTTGAGTATTAATGTAGTAGAGGTAGAGGATGATGAAGGTAAACAGATCAACACAATAAGATGTCCAGAGGATAGGAGAGTAGAGGTTCAAGCTTTATTACAAAAACATGCAGAATTAGTGGTGGTAGAAGCAAGCACAGCGTTAGGCTATGAGCACAGATTGGAAGTGGATAATTCAGAACCGTTCAACGCAAAGGTTTATCCAATTTCAGCAGCATATCGGGAGCAGGTGAAGGCAGAATTAAATAAAATGTTGGAGGATGGCATAATAGAGGTATCAAACACTCATTTCATAAATCCGTTGGTGGTAGTTAAGAAAAAGGATGATAGCATTCGTTTATGTTTAGATGCACGAAAAATTAATCAACGGACCAAACCGCAATTCCATTGTCCACCATCCATGGACACACTTTTGACGAGATTAAGTGGCAAGTTTATTTTTAGTAAATTAGATTTAAGAAATTCATTCTGGCTGATTCCATTACACAAAGATTCTAGAAGGTACACAGGATTTTCCGTAGAGGGGACAAATCTATAATTTTAAGGTAGTACCGTATGGTTTGTCAACGTCAAGTGCAGCATTAATTAAGGCAATGCAAGCAATTTTAGGAGCATATGAGCAATTCTGCATACACTATGTGGATGATATTTTAATTTTTAGTGAAACTGAGGAACAACATTACTCGCATTTAGAACGGATATTATTAGAGCTTAAGTTAGCAGGATTGAGGCTAAATATAGAAAAATGTGAATTTTTTTCAAAAACCGTTAAATTTCTGGGGTATGTGGTGAACACTCAAGGTATGTGTATCGATAAAGAAAGATTGTCCGAACTTTTGACATATCCGAGACCTAATAACATTAGGAAATTAAGAGCTTTTTGGGGTCCTTAACTTTTATAAAAGTTTGTACCGGGATTTGCTGAAAAAGCGGGTCCTTTGTTTAAACTTCTGAAGAAGGGAGTAAGATGGAGTTGGACGGAAAGTCAAGAGGCAGCATATCTAACACTGTTGGAACAGTTTCACGACCAACTAATTTTGAGGCATCCCAGATTTGATGTTGGTTTCGTACTGAGGACGGATGCATCGGATAGTGCATTAGCAGCAGAGTTGTACCAAGTACAAGAGGGGAAGAGGTGCCCATATCTTTTGTTTCACGCACACTGAAGCCGCATGAAGTAAATTACACGATTAGTGAAAAGGAGATGGCTGCAGTGGTGTTTGGTGTTACTGAAGTTAAAATTTTTTGATAGGAAGACATTTTGTAATCGAAACGGATCATTCGGCGTTGTGTGCGTTGATGAATACGAGATTTTCTAACAATCGAGTATATCGATGGGGTTGTTACTACAGGAGTTTGACTTTGAGATTAGATATATTAAGGAGAAAATAATTTTATAGCAGACGCGTTTAGTAGAAACAGGGACATGGATAACAAAAGACCGTGTGACATCATGATTGCCATGAACAGTCTACTACAAAATGATTCAGTATATGGAGAAGAGGAGATCTTGAGGAACCAGAGGCAGAGTGAGGAGCTACAGATTGTTAGAACGAAGTTAGAAAACGAACCGGGATTTAAAACTTCCATATGATAAACGGCTTTTGTGTAAAAAATTCAAGAATTGGCAGTGTATGTAGTGGATAGGGTACAAGCAAAATTAATTATCAAAGATCTGCACTTAAGATATGGTCACATAGGAATCCGAAGACATGGTTAATTTTAGGGAAACGTTTTTTCGACTAAAGACTTAGGGTTAGTAAAGTCAGTCATCAACACTTGTCACTTATGTACTTTAGGAAAGTACAAAAATAGTACGAGTCAGGATGTGGTACAAAGCATACACGTACAAAATCCCTGGACTTAGTTGCTATTGATTATTTGAGTAATCTAGTCCGAGTACAAAGGACACAAACATGTGCTGATTGTGACTGATGTGTTTTCGAAATTTACCAAATTATATCCCACTCGGGATTGTAACACAGTCGGAACAAACAAGAAATTGGAATAATTTTGTAGGGAAGTAGGAACTTTTAAACAGTATTAGCAGACAATGCTACTTATTTTAATAATCAAAGATTTAGAGATTATTGGGAGAGGCAAAACATTAAAGTGGTGTTTTGTAGCATAAGGCATCCTCAAGCGAATCCAGCTGAGCGATATATTCAAGAGACGGTTAAGTTTTTGCGTTTAGCTTCACATAGGAATCATCGTTTATGGGAGGACAATTTGTCCAAGGTTGAATCTTTTATCAATGAAACCCTAGTACCGTGACAGAAATCAGTCCCATTATGCTGATCAAGCAACAGTATCCCGAAAGACCATGGCAAATTGTGCCTAGGGACGATGAATTTCAACAACTTTTGGTAGATGTGAGGAGAGGTTAAGGAAGAGCTGAAAATATACAAGGAAGATGAACGCAAGAATTAGAAAGAGGGTAAAATTTAAAGTGGGAGACCAGGTAGTAGTAAAAGCTTGAGAGTAGGGAAGAGATAGGATGACATGTGCTAAACTACACTTGCCATATGAGGGACCTTTTGAGATAGGTGAAGTAGTAGGGAGTGCACATATTTATTAAGGGAAGTAGGTACGGGAAATGAGAGGGGACGGTTTCACGTCAACCTACTATTCCCTTATACCGGAGAACCAGCACCACAGGAGAAATAGTTGTATAAGAGAGTTAGATTTAAATAACTTAATGAACAAAGGATAGAGATAGGTGAACTTTAGTATAGATATAGAACAAGGGATAGAATAGGTGTATATAGAAAAGTAGAAGTAAGTGTTTATAGAAAATAAAGCTAGGTATAGGATAAATATGGGAGATAATTAGGAATAGGTTTAGGATGAGAATAAAGAGTAAAGGTAGGAAGAAAATAAGATAGGTTAAGTATAGATATTTCATATAAGATTAGTGGAGAGTTAGGAATAAAGTTAGAAATAGGATAGGTATATAGGATTAGGTAGGATGAAGTAAAGTATAGTGAAGATTAGTTAAAAGTTAGGAATAGGATAGGTATATAGGATGTATATAGGATTAGATGGATGAGTAGGATGAAGTTAGGGATAATTTCAGTTTATAGAATGAGGTGAGAGTTAGGAATAGGATAGGGATATAGGATAGGTGTAAATATTTTTTTCGATTGGAGACAAAGTAGGTAAGTTAGATAGATAAGGGTAGAGAGAGATAGGCAGTTTTTGTAATTTTTTTGTCTAAATGTTTTATATTTGAATTCAAATAAGTGGGATTATTTGTATTCAAATAGGGGGAAAATACTCATATTTAGACCAGGGTAGAAAATTAATGGATTACATCAAATAATTTTAATCACCGTGTATAAGGAAGTTTATTAGATAATACGCTTTATTAAAACCCGTGGAGAATAAAAATTCATTCGTTTTATTAAAAATAAGAGATTAAAATTATTTACAAGACGCTTCATATAAAAATAAGCAGTTTTAAAATGCTCAACGTGTAATTTAATTATTCCAAAGTAAAGAATCAAATGGAAATTACGTGCAAGATTTATATTAATTGATTCAAGTTTGGGCAACGAGTATTAAACGAAATGTACAAATAATAATTGAATATTTAATTAGGATTCACTAAAAATTAAAGAGTATTAATTTTAATTGAAGTTAATTGAACCGTTAGTAACAGATAATATCTATAGAAACTTGTAAAAACCCAAGATTATAATACCAGAAAATAAAGCTCTGAGAATTAATATTATGTTGAACACCTGCGTAGTTTAAATGTCAAATACGGCGAAAAGTTTGTAGATAATTAATAGTTTCAAAGAATCTTGGAGAAACCGGGGCTTAATATTCACGAGAATGTGCGATACGGGGTTATTAAACCCAGATAACAGTCCACATGGACTAAAATATAATCGATAATAAAGAATATCAATTTGCACCAATACGAACAGGTTAGAAAAGGAAAGAGAAAATGCGTCAAGCAAAGACACATATAGTAAAAGGCGGGATTTAAGCAACGTCACGAGGGTCACAATTGGTTGAAAATAGGATGCAAATATCAGAGGTAGAAACAACAATTTCTCTACAAAATTAATTAGTTTTTCTCGGACATGCTTGCGTGCCGTGTGTTGAAATTTCTGAGATTTAAATGGGACGAGTGAAAATTCGTAAAAATCGACGCGCGAGCGACAGACTGGGAACATAGAATGAGGAATTCTTTAGAATTACCCGTTTTGAGGACAAAAGCGACGTGCAGGCTTTTTGCTATATATACCGAGATGAATATAAACAAGCCCTCTGAGACTCTTAGACTTTTGACTATTCGATGCGTTAAAAGCTCTTACATCCGCGACTTGATTCAAGATGTTAAACAGTGCATTTTAGTTTGATAAAATAATGTAAAATTTTGCTCTATATTTTAGTGATTCAAAATAGTTTGTTATTTACGTGCTAACATGAATGTACTTCAGTGCACTTAGATACAAGGTAATAAAATTTAGTTTCACTGTACCAATTAGCAAAATTTACAACGACAAATGTATACACAAAAGTAGGCAGTTTTGGCGTATATTGGTGAAAGAAGTATGAAGTTATTTGCTATTTTTCGGGGTGTTAATAATTAAATGGTTCAAATACGTGTCTGGATCCACGAAACAAGGGTCAGATATACATAGATGAGTTCGGAAAAGCCCAGAAACAACTTTAAATAAATGGTGATGGAGAAAATTTTAAAAGCGTTGAGAATTAGAAGCCGTAAATATAATCCTGTTGGAATGGTGTGATTAACTAAAGGGACGATGTACTTTGAAGCTACGAGGACAGTAACCTTCAGGTAAATTATACTATTTTGTTTGACATTTTGTGTGTGTTGAATAACTTTATAATTGATTTACTTTAAATGGACATTAGTGAAATTGTAATAACCATAAAATTTTAATTTTAAGATGAAATTTGCTTGTTTAAGTAGAAAGGGGTATTTAGCTTTGATGTTCGGCAATATGATGAAAATTTGGGTATGTCTTTGAGCTCAATTAGACGAACCTGGTTAATTAACGTAAAGGGTGGTAGATGCTCCTTTATACTCAGACTCGGTCTGCTTATATTGTTATATTAATTAGTAGGCATCCAACAAGGACTTTAATTTTGGATGCACATTAAAATGATAATAAAATTAATCTTGAAATTCTTTTAAAACTGAAATTTATGCTGAGTTTTAATTTTGAAATTTTAATGTATTCTGAATATTGATGTAAATAGAGTTAACGTTGATGTTTTGGTAGGAATGTGTTGTTTTTATGAATGAGGAGGTTTATAACATTAGGTGAGCAGCCGAGGCGAAAAGAGGATCACAGCCGTTTATGACGCCCAATCTGTGGGACTAGAATTTTTGTTGAAAGGACCCAGTTCCGCATTCAAAGGAGTATATCACAGCAATATATATATATATATATATATATATATATATATATATATATAATATATACATATATACAGGGTGTCCCAAATTGAGTAGGATAGCATGGGTATATTTCTTATTATTAATGACAGAGATCTGCTTAAATGAGCAAAGTTGTGTCATTTGGATAGCTTATTTAAATTCTGCATAGATACATTCGAAATTCCAAACGGTTTAGAAATTATTTTAAAAAAACTGAAAACTGCCAATTTCTTAGAAGTCGAATATTTTTGTTATAATAAAAGACACAAAAAATGTTTCTTATAAAAGATGGCGGTTATCGAGATATTAGCATCATCTTTCATATTTTAAATGGACGCCATATTGGATTTTTAGATAGCATTTTTTTTCTCTTTTCAACGATGTATTACAACATATGTTTAAATGAAAAAATTTACTGAAAATAATAATTTTAATTTTTTATCAAGTAGGCATCAACACAAATCAGTTTTAAAACAAATTAAACGAAAAAAAACATTAGAATAACATTAAACGCCAACTAATAAATCATAGCAATTGTTCAAAATGTTGAACGTTATTATTTAAACACAATCGACAACGTTTTAGAACACTTTTTGTTACGCGTCGTAATGTATTCCCATTAAGACCGTTTATTGCCTGCATAACCGCTTCCCGTAGTTCATCTACATTATTGTACTGGAAATTACTTCCATATACATTATCTTTTAAAGTGCCCCATAAATAAAAATCTAAGGGTGTTAGGTCTGCTGATCTAGGCGGCCATTTTACAGGTGTGTGGATCGTGATTACCCTGCCATCAAAACGGTTACTTAAGTAGGTGATAACATCTCTAGCATTGTGTGGAAGTGCACCACCTTCTTGATACCGAATTTGATTATTTTGTGCCAAAGATAGGTCGTCTAATAAATCTTCTAAAGATGTTTAAAGCATTTCCAAATAACGTTGAGAGGTTAAGGTTCCATCGAATATTATAGGACCAAGTAAACGGTTTCCCAATATATCACAAAAAACATTACATCTATATCGAATTTGATTGCGGCGTGGAACTGTTATGCGTGGGTTTTCCTGTGCCCAATAGTGTTCATTATGACGATTAAATATTCCACAGTTAGAAAAATAAGACTCATCGGTCCACAAAACGCGATTGATAAAATCATCATTCTCCCTAACTTTTTTCGGAAAAGTTTGTTAAGTATGTTTCGGCAGCAAGGCGACTGTTCTTATCACATTTTATGTATGTACAAAACATATGATATTGTTCGCTTGGTGAAAAATTTGCCATTTGAATATTTTATAGAATAAGTATATCACAACTTATAACTGGGAAAGAGAATACACAAATGCCAATTATTAGTACAACAGATACACTAATTCAACATGACAGTTTGTTATAATTTCATTTGTTTAAGAGAAATCTGATGATGCCTACTTGATCAAAAATTAAAATTATTATTTTCAGTAAATTTTTTCATTTAAACATATGTTGTGATACATCGTTGAAAAGAGAAAAAAATATGCTATCTAACCATCTAAAAATCCAATACGGCGTCCATTTAAAATATGAAAGTTGATGCTAATATCTCGATAACCGCCATCCTTAAATTTAATTTTAATATCACTTTTAAGTGCACACAATTGAACTAGGTAACTTTTATAAGAAACATTTTTCGTCTCTGTTATTATAACAAAAATATTCGACTTCAAAGAAATTGGCAGTTTTCAGTTTTTTATAAATAATTTCTAAACCGTTTTTAATTTAAAATGTATCTATGCGGAATTTAAATAAGCTATCCAAATGACACAACTTTGCCCATTTAAGCAGATCTCTATCATTAATAATAAGAAAGATACTCATGCTATCCTACTCAATTTGGGACACCCTGTATATATACAAATATACAGGGTGGTCCGGTTTTCATTAGCCAGTGTATATCTTCTTAACTATACAAGATATAGAAAAATTTCATGGGAAAAAGTTTTTTGAATGTGTTTGATCTACAAATATAAGGCATTAAGTATTTTTCATGGCCTACTATATTTGAACAATAATAAGTCACTTTGTTTTTTTTTAATAGAACACCCTGTATATTATTTTGAAAAAATATTCTACTTGAAATTGTCTTTACGACAATATGCCACAATCAATGACTTCTATTCAAAGTGCACTAAATAACCTAAATAATAGAATTTCAATAGCAGTCTGACTGTTTCTGTTAACATTGCCATTGCAGTATTTCAGTTGTTTATTCACAATTATCTGTCACATTAATACGTAAAAGTATTATTGTGTTCTTAATAGTTGTTCCGTGCAAAATAATAGAAATGAATTATTCAAACAATGAAAAAGTTGATATGTTATGCTGTTTCCATAGTTCAAACAACAATAAACGTCAAGCTGCAGTTTTGTATCGAAACTTATATCCTGATCGTAGACAGCCAAATATAAATACACTTAAGAATTTAGAAAATTCTTTAAGGTTCAATGGTAGCTTTTCATTTACCACCAGAAATCAAGTACAACATAACGAAGACCGTGAATTGGTTATTTTGGCCTACTTTAGAGCTTATCCTAAAGTTTGTATGAGACAAGCTGCAGCTGAATTAAACGTTTCAATAAGACAAATTTTTAATGTTTTGAGGCATCATTCTATGAAAGCATTTAAGATGCGTTTGGTTCAAACATTACATCCCAATGATCCCAACAGCCGAGTAGGTTTTTGTATATGTATATTGAATGTAGGAAGAGAATTTTTAGACAGTATAATTTGGACTGATGAATATAACTTTCATAAAAATAGTATTTTTAACAGAAAAAATACACATTATTGGAATGATGGAAATTCTTAGCAATTTGTTGAAATCCGTTCACAAGTACGATTTTCAGTGAATGTGTGTGGATAGGTGTAGTAGGTGATCGCATACTGGATCCGTATTTCTTTAATGGTAGTTTAACCCAAAATAGATATTTGATGCTCTTGCAAACTTCGTTTCAAGATTGTTAGATGATATTTCCACAGGTATCAGGCGCTCCACCACATAATGGAATCAATGTTACAATTTATTTAAATAATGAGTTTAATCAGAACTGGATCTGTAATAGGGGACTGATTTTGTCGCCTTCCGATCACCTGATTTGTCAGGTCTCGACTTCTTTGTTTGGGGGTTTTTAAAAGACCTAGTGTATTCTAACTCTACCCCTTCAAAATCTTGAAGAGTTATTGCAAAACTAAGAGCAGCTTGCTTGCTAATTACCCCGGTCATGTTGCAAGATGCTAGAAAAAATTTAATTATTCGAGTTAATAAATGTTTAGAGTGTAATGGTGAACAATTTGAACATTTACTAAGATAATCAGTTTTCTTGTTAGCTATTATTTTCAGATGTATGTATAAAAAAATTTCCAATTTATTAATTTATACAGTAAATAAACAACAATCACAGTTTGCTATTGGAATTCTATGATTTGAGTTATTTAGCGCATTCTGACAAGAAATCATTGGTTGTGGCATATTGCGGTAAAGACAATTTGAAGTAGAGTATTTTTTCAAAAAAATATACAGGGTGTTCTATTTAAAAAGCCAAAGTGACATATTATTGCTCAAATATAGTAGGCCATGAAAAATACTTAATGTCTTATATTTGTAGGGAAAATATATTCAAAAAACTTTTTCTTATGAAATTTTTCTATATCTTGCATAGTTCAGAAGATATACGCTGGCTAATGAAAACCGGACCACCCTGTGTATATATATATATATATATATATATATATATATATATATAAAGAATAAGTAAATTTAATGAGTCTTAAAATAATATGAAAGAATGAAATTTAATGGCAAGTGACTCAATATTCAAGGGCATCCTGTCCATCAGGACAGGAGTAGCAAAGATGTAATATTTAACACGAACACATTATGGGAAATACAGCATCACCTAGCCCACAATTTGTGCCTTCGTGCTGTTTCACCTTAATTTGCAGGTTTTATCAACAGTCGGCACGGAGGAGATCCGGCTAAACTGCCTTTTCCTTAGTCAAAGATTATTTACTTATTCTTTATAATTATAATCTTTGGTTATGGAAAAAGGCAGTTTACCGGATCTCCTCGATCATTGATAAACCTGCAATTAGGTAAGAAAAAACGTGTGCTGTATTCATAATAATAATATATATATATATATATATATATTACTCATATTTAGACCAGGGTAGAAAATTAAATAATCACATCAAATAATTTTAATCACCGTGTATAAGGAATTTTATTAGATAATACGCTTTATTAAAAAAAAACCGTGGAGAATAAAATTCATTCGTTTCATTAAAAATAAGAGATTTAAATCATGTACAAGACGCTTTATAGAAAAGGAAGCAGTATTAGAAAACTTTACGTGTAATTTAAGTATTCCTAGTAAAGAAACAAAGACAAATTACGTGCAAAATTTACATTAATTGATTTAATTTCTGGGTAACAAGTAGTAAACAAAGTGTACACATAATAATTAATATTTAATTTGTATTCGCTAAAAAGAAAGGGTAGAAGTCAATTTTAGTTGGAGTTAATTGAACCATTATTAATAATAAGCATAAAACTTGTAAAAACCCAATAAAATGCAAATCGTAGAAGGGTATTTAAAATGTTACGTTTGAACACACCTGCGTATTTTTAAAAGGCAATTTCAGTTTAATTTGTTTAGATAAACATGTCGATTCTACGGATATTGGAAACGGTCGGATGCTTTAGCACGAAATACAGAACACCTGCGTATTTTTAAAAAGCTCATTCTGCGTAAATTTTGCAGATAATTAATGGTTACAAAGAATCTTGGAGAAACCGTGGCTTAATATTCACGAGAAGGCGCGATACGGGGTTATTTAACCCAGATAGTCCACATGGACTGAAATAATCGATAATAAAGAATATCAATTTGCACTAATAAGAACAGGGTAGATAGAGACAGATAATATGCGCAAGACCGAGACACATATAGTAAAAAGGCGTGAGTAGAGCAACGTCATGGGGTTGCGATTGGTTGAAAGTAAAAGGCAAAATTTGAGAGGTAAAAATAACATTTCTGTATAAAGTTCAATTAGTGATTTCCAGACGTTGCAAGCCGTGTTGAAATTTCTGAGATTTAGCTGGGGCGAGTGCAAAATTCGTAAAATTCGCATGCCGGGCTACGGAATGGGAACAGAGCAGGCGAAATTCTTTAGAATTGTCCGTTTTGGGGAACAGACCGACAGACAGGCTAACCTCTATATATACCCAGGGGAATATGAACGAGCTCTCTTACATCTGTGACTTGATTCAATGCGTTAAACAGTGTTTTTTTAGTGTGATAGAATAATTTAAAGTTTGCTCGTATATTTTGGTGATGTAAAACAGTTTGTTCTTTACGTGCTACCATGAATGTACTTTAGTGCACTTAGATACAAGGTAATAAAATTTAGTATCACTGTACCAATTAGTAAAATTTACAACGACAAATGAGTACACAAAAGTAGGCAGTTTTGGCGTATATTGGTGAAAGACGCATGAATTTCTTTGCTATTTTTCGGGGGTGTTAATAATTAAATGGTTCAAAAACGTGTCTGGATCCACGAAACAAGGGTCAGATATACACAGAGGAGTTCCGGAAAAGCCCTGAAACAACTTTAGATGAATGGTGATGGAGAAGATTTTAAAAGCGTTGAGAATCAGAAGTCGTAAATATAACCCAGTTGGAATGGTGTGATTAACAAAAGGGACGATGTACATTGAAGCTACGAGTGCAGTAACCTTCAGGTAAATTATATTATTTTGTTTGAACTTTGATATTTTGTGTGTGTTGAATAACTTTATAATTGATTTACTCAAAATGGACAGTAGTGAAATTGTACTAACAATAAAATTTTAATTTTAAGGTGAAATTTGCTTGTTTAAGTAGAAAGGGGTATTTAGTATTGATGTTCTGGATTATGATGAAAATTTGGGTATGTCTTTGAGCTCAATTAGACGAACCTGGTTAATTAACGTAAAGGGGTGGTAGATGCTCCCTTTGTACTCAGACTCAGGTCTGCATATATTGTTATAGTAATTAGTAGGCATCCTACAAGGACTTTAATTCTGGATGCACATTAAAATGATAACAAATTTAAATCTTGAAATTTTCTGATACTGAAATTTATGCTGAATTTTAATTTTGAAATTTTAATGTATTGTGAATATTGATGTAAATAGAGTTAACGTTGATGTTTGTGGTAGGAATGTGTTTGTTTTTTTTTATGAATGAGGATGAAGGTTTAACTAGAGGAGCAGCCGAGGCGATTAACAGAAGAAAGTCAATGGACCAACACAGTTAAGGTAATGAATAGATTTTTGTAGGATTCACAGCATTCTTGACATCCAATTCGTAGGGGCTCGATTCGAAAAGCGTAGTTCACGGATTTTGGTGGTATCACAGCATTTCAATGACGCCCAATTCGTGAGGCTCGATTCTGATACAGGGAAACACAGCATTCTTTGGCGCCCAATTCGTGGGGCTCGATTCGAAAACCGGAGTACCCGGATTTTGGTGGTATCACAGCAATATATATATATATATATATATATATATATATATATATATATACCAGTATATACGATCTATAGATAAACGCCCACTTTACGAAGAATCGAAAGAGGGTTTTAACTATACATAGCAAGCTAGTAATTTGCATAGCCATAAATGAGAGAATTTGTTTGTTTCATAAACGGAATAAACATTCATCGACTAGTTTCGATTTCACTGGATCTCATGAGGATGAAGTGGTTTATAAGGGTTATGAGATCCAGTGAGATCGAAACTAGTCGATGAATGTTTATTCCCTTTATGAAACAAACAAATTCTTTCATTTATGGCTATGCAAATTACTAGCTTGCTTTGTATAGTTAAAACCCTCTTTCGATTCCTCGTAAAGTGGGCGTTTATCTATACATTGTAAATACTGTTTTATTTATTAAATTTGCTATAAGCAATTATTTTTAATATCATACATACATATATATATATATATATTACTCATATTTAGACCAGGGTAGAAAATTAAATAATCACATCAAATAATTTTAATCACCGTGTATAAGGAATTTCATTAAATAATACGCGTTATTAAAACCATGAAGCATAAATAAACTCGGTTGTTTCAGTAAAAATAAGAAATTTAAATTATTTATAAGACGCTTTATATCAAAAGAAGCAGTATTGAAAAGCTCTGCGTGTAATGTAATTATTTCTAAACAAAGAGAAATTACGTGCAAAATTTATCTTAATTAACTCTATTTAAGTAACCGGTAGTAAAACAAAGTGTACATATAATAATTAATATTTAAGTTGTATTCGCTAAAAATGAAAAGGATAGAAATCAATTTTAATTGGAGTTAATTAAACCGTTAATAACATATAATACCTATAGAAACTTGTAAAAACCCAAGATTAAAATACCACGGAATAAAGCTCTGAGAATTAATATTATATTGTGAACACCTGCGTAGTTTAAATAACACATTCGGCGTAAATTTTGCAGATAATTAATGTTTCAAAGAATCTTGGGAAAACGTCGCATAATAGTTACAAAGAATCTTGGAGAAACCGGGGCTTAGTATTCACGAGAATGTGCGATACGGGTTTATTAAACCCAGATAACAGTCCGCGTGGACTGAAATAATCGATAATGAAGAGTGTCAAGTTGCACCAATACGAACAGGTTAGAAAAGGAAAGAGAAAATGCGTCAAGTTAAGACACATATAGTAAAAGGCGTGATTTAAACAACGTCACGAGGGTCACAATTGGTTGAAAATAGAATGCAAATATCAGAGGTAGAAACAACAATTTCGGTACAAAAGTAATTAGTTTTTCTCGGACAGGTTTGCGTGCTGTGGAAATTTTCTGAGATTTAAATGGGGCGAGTGAAAATTCGTAAAATCGACGTGCGAGCGGCAGACTGGGCACATGGCATGAGAAATTCTTTAGAATTACCCGTTTTAGAGACTCGACCGACAGACAGGCTTTTGCTATATATACCGAGATGAATATAAACGAAGCCTCTTAGACTCTTAGACTTTTGACGATTCGATGCGTTAAAAGCTCGTACATACGCGACTTGATTGAAGATATTAAACCGTGCATTTTAGTTTGATTAAATAATTTAAAGTTTGCTAGTATAATTTAGTGATTCAACATAGCTTGTTATTTACGTGCTAAACATGAATGTACTTCAGTGCACTTAGATACAAGGTAATAAAATTTAGTTTCACTGTACCAATTAGCAAAATTTACAACGACGAATGTATACACAAAAGTAGGCAGTTTTGGTGTATATTGGTGACAGAAGCTCAGAAGCATGAATTTCTTTGCTATTTTGGGGTGTTAATAATTAAATGGTTCAAATACGTGTCTGGATCCATGAAACAAGGGTCAGATAAACACAGATGAGTTCCGGAAAGGCCCAGAAACGACTTTGAATGGATGGTGATGGAGAAAATTTAAAAGCGTAGAGAATCAGAAGCCGTAAATATAGTCCTGTTGAATGGTGTGATTAACAAAAGAAACGATACTTTGAAGCTACGAGGACAGTAACCTTCAGGTAAATTATACTATTTTGTTTGACATTTTGTGTGTATTGAATGACTTTATAATTGATTTACTTTAAATGGACATTAGTGAAATTGTTCTAACCATAAAAGTTTAATTTTAAGATGAAATTTGCTTGTTTAAGTAAAAAGGGTATTTTGTTTTGATGTTCGGGAATATGATGAAAATTTGGGTATGTCTTTGAGCTCAATTAGACGAACCTGGTTAATTAACGTAAAGGGTGGTAGATGCTCCTTTATACTCAGACTCGGTCTGCTTATATTGTTATATTAATTAGTAGGCATCCAACAAGGACTTTAATTCTGGATGCACATTAAAATGAGAATAAATTTAATTTTGAAATTTTCCGATATTAAAAATTTATGCTGAAATTTAATTTAAAAATTTAATGTATTCTGAATATTGATGTAAATAGAGTTAACGTTGATGTTTGTGGTAGGAATGTGTTGTTTAATTTTTATGAATGAGGAGGTTTATAAAATTAGGTGAGCAGCCGAGGCGAAAAGCGTAGTTCACATGAATGAGGAGGTTTCACAGCATAATTTGGCGACCCAAAAGTGAGGCTCGAATTCCAAATAAAATTTTTGTTATTTTATTCCAGGAAACTGGCGATCTGAGAGAGAGAGTTTTTGTGTGGGTATAAATTTAAGAGTATTTTAGAGTGTGTGTGAGTGATTGGAACGTATGCAGAGAAAGGAGTGGTTAAGGAGTCAAGGAGTGGAAATTGGAAGTGACGATAGTGCATTGTGTGAGAAAATTTCTAAAATGGAAGAAGCTGGAGGCAGTAGAGATCAGTCGAGGACGGAATCAGGGGATCAAGGAAACGAGATGATATTGAGAATGTTAGAGAGGATGAGTGAAGAATCCAATAGAAAATTAGAACAGTTAAGCGATGAATCTAATAGAGCTAGGGAAGAAGCGAATAAGAAATTTGACCGAATGAATGAGACATTAACAGGAGTTAGGGAAACCCTAAGTGAGAAAATAGATAAGACGAATAAAGAAGTTTCAGAATTTAAAAATAGTCTTACCGTGAAAATGGGGGAAGTTGAAAATAGGGTTGATAAAAATGAGCGTGATATTACAGGTCTTCGACAGGAAATGGGACATTTAAGGTCCGGTACGCATTTTCTGTGAAGAAGAAATAAACGTAAAAATGACTGAAGTAACGGACTCATGTAGGGATCAGTTAGGCCGGGTAGAACGCGAAGTTAGTAGTATTAAATACAACATATCAAATTTAACGGGGGAAGGTCCCAGATTTTATACAGGTGAAGTATCATTGGACCAACACATGAAGTTTTATGGTGATAACAGGGTAAAGCCACAAATTTTTATTAATAGTGTAAGAAATCTAGTGGGAAATTTATTTGACGAACAGACTAAACTAAATACGATAAAGGCTTTATTAAAGGACAACGCGGAAGCATGGTACAATTTAGTAGGACAGGACATAGACACGTATCAGGACTTTGAAGACAAATTTTTACAACATTACTGGAGTGATCACAAACAGGATCAGATTAGGGACGACTTGATTACAGGAAAATTTAAGGAGAGTTTGCAGGTTCTAGGAGCAATATGCCATCCGCAAGTACAGTGTGGCCAAACAACTGAATCCACCATTGACGGACAGACAGATTATCAAGTACCTATCACGACATTTTGAACAGGAAATTAGACAACACGTGGCCTTACAAAACATCACAGAACGGGAGACATTTTTAGAGTATTTGCAGAGATATGACGATGTATGTGTAGGACGGACAAGAGAGATACGAGAACGAAACGTTAACACTGTTAGGTTTGACAACAGGACACCGAATTATCCGAGACGGCCTGACTACAGCAGAAATTTTCGACCGAATTGGGAACGACGAGGACAGGAATACAGGAGCAATAGTGCAACTAGGGGACCGACGCCAAGACCTAGTTACACGCGACAGAACAGTTTACCGGAAGTAAACAGGACTGTGACCAGCACGCCGAATAGAGACAGGGACACGGATATTGACACGAGGAGGACGTACGCACAGGTTGTAGAAGGACAACCAGGACCAAGCACGGAAAACAGGATGAGACAGGATTTTTAGAACGTGACAGACCACTAGATTTCTGTGTAAATGTATACGAACATCCACGTGAATTTTTCAAAATTGAGGAGGAAGTAGAGCCAGAAACTGTAGAAAAATTATGTTTGCCAATTATTAATTTAGAAATTTTTGAAAATAATGTAGAAGTATTACTTGATACAGGGGCAGAGGCGAGTTTAATATCGGAGGAATTCGTCAGCAAAATTAGGGATAAGGTTTGTGATAGAATTATGCCTATAAAGCGTAGTCATTTAGTAGCTCCAAATAAAAGAAGTTTGCTGTAGTAAATAGTGTTGTGGTGCTTAGGATAAATATAGGAGATTTAAGCTGTGAACAGGAGTTTGTAATTGTACCTGGACTGAAGTTTCAGAGCATTTTAGGTGTTGACTGTATGATGAAGTTAGGGGTTTTGATAGATATGGAAAGGAAGGTAATAAGGATTAAGGATAGGGTAGTGCCATGGAAGGGCAGTTATGAAGTCACAGAGGATGACACGGGGTTGAATATTAATGTAGTAGAGGTAGAGGATGATGAAGTAAAACAGATCAACACAATAATATGTCCAGAGGATAGGAGAGTAGAGGTTCAAGCTTTAATACAAAAACATGCAGAAGTAGTGGGGTAGAAGCAGCATATCGAGCAGGTGAAGGCAGAATTATTTTTGACGAGGTTAATTGGCAAGTTTGTTTTAATAAAGTAGATTTAAGGAATTCATTCTGGCGGATTCCATTACACAAAAATTCTAGAAGGTACATAGGATTTTCCATAGAGGAAAAATCGATAATTGTAAAGTAGTATCGTTTGGTTTGTCGGCAGAAAAAAAAATAGTAAATGAGAAACAGACAAGTGTAGGGATTAAAGAAGAAGCAATATTTAAGAGTCAGGATAATAGGGATGATAAGTTTATTGTATGTGAGATAATAGGATGATAAGTATAGATATAGAAGGGGAGAAATAGGGATGAAAAGTATTAGGATGGTAAGAAGAAAGACTTGGAGGGTCAAGAAGAGAGTTAGATTTAAATAGGATAGGGATAGAATAGGTGTAGATAGAAGAGTAGAAGTAAGTGTTTAGGAAAATAAAGCTAAGTATAGGATAAATATGGGAGATAATTAGAAATAGGTTTAGGATGAGAATAAAGAGTAAATGTAGGAAGAAAATAAGATAGGTTAAGTATAGATATTTCATATAAGATTAGTGGAGAGTTAGGAATAGAGTAAGAGTAGGATAGGTATATAGGATTAGGTAGGGGGAAGTGAAGTATAGTGAAGATTAGTTAAAAGTTAGGAATAGGATAGGTAGATAGGATGTATATAGGATTAGATGGATAAGTAGGATGAAGTTAGGGATAATTTCAGTTTATAAAATTAAGTGAGAGTTAGGAATAGGATAGGGATATAGGATAGGTGTAAATATTTTTTTTTTGATTGGAAACAAAGTAGGTAAGTTAGATAGATAAGGGTAGAGAGATAGGCAATTTTTTTGTAATTTTTTTGTCTAAATGTTTTATATTTGAAGTCAAATAAGTGGGATTATTTGTATTCAAATAGGGGGAAAATACTCATATTTAGACCAGGGTAGAAAATTAAATAATCACATCAAATAATTTTAATCACCGTGTATAAGGAATTCTATTAAATAATACGCTTTATTAAAACCATGAAGCATAAATAAATTCGGTCGTTTCAGTAAAAATAAGAAATTTAAAATCATGTACAAGACGCTTTATATCAAAAGAAACAGTATTAAAAAAGCTCTGCGTGTAATTTATTTATTCCTAATAAAGAAACAAAGAGAAATTACATGCAAAATTTATCTTAATTAACTCTATTTCAAGTAACCGGTATTGAACAAAACGTACAGATAATATCTATAGAAACTTGTAAAAACCCAATAAAATGCAAATCCTAGAAGTGTTAGTTAGAAGTAGGATGTTTGAACACACCTGCGTATTTTAAAAGGCAATTTCAGTTTAATTTGTTTAGATAAACATGTCGATTCTAAGGATATTGGAAACGGTCAGATGCTTTAGCACGAAATACAAAACAGGGTTTATTTAAAAAGCTCATTCGGCGAAAATTTTGCAGATAATTAATGTTTACAAAGAATCTTGGAGAAACCGGGGCTTAATATTCACGAGAAGGTGCGATACGGGGTTATTTAACCCAGATAGTCCACATGGACTAAAATATAATCGATAATAAAGAATATCAATTTGCACCAATACGAACAGGTTAGAAAAGGAAAGAGAAAATGCGTCAAGCAAAGACACATATAGTAAAAGGCGTGATTTAAGCAACGTCACGAGGGTCACAATTGGTTGAAAATAGGATGCAAATATCAGAGGTAGAAACAACAATTTCTGTACAAAATTAATTAGTTTTTCTCGGACATGTTTGCGTGCCGTGTGAGAATTTCTGAGATGTAACTGGGGCGAGTGAAAAATTCGTAAAAACCGACGCGCGAGCGACGGAATGGGAACATAGCATGAGAAATTCTTAAGAATTGTCTGTTTTGAGGACAAAAGCGACGTGCCGGCTATTCGCTATATATACCGGTGGTAATATGAATTTCGGCCTCTTAGACTTTTGACTATTCGATGCGTTAAAAGCTCTTACATCCGCGACTTGATTGAAGATGTTAAACAGTGCATTTTAGTTTGATAAAATAATTTAAAGTTTGCTCGTATATTTTAGTGATTCAAAATAGTTTGTTATTTACGTGCTAACATGAATGTACTTCAGTGCACTTAGATACAAGGTAATAAAATTTAGTATCACTGTACCAATTAGCAAAATTTACAACGACAAATGTATACACAAAAGTAGGCAGTTTTGGCGTATATTGGTGACAGAAGTATGAATTTCTTTGTTATTTTTCGGGGGTGTTAATAATTAAATGGTTCAAAAACGTGTCTGGATCCACAAAACCAGGGTCAGATATACACAGATGAGTTCCGGAAAAGCCCAGAAACAACTTTAAATAAATGGTGATGGAGAAAATTTGAAAAGCGTTGAGAATTAGAAGCCGTAAATATAATCCTGTTGGAATGGTGTGATTAACTAAAGGGACGATGTACATTGAAGCTACGAGGACAGTAACCTTCAGGTAAATTATACTATTTTGTTTGACATTTTGGTGTGTGTTGAATAACTTTATAATTGATTTACTTTAAATGGACATTAGTGAAATTGTACTAACAATAAAATTTTAATTTTAAGATGAAATTTGCTTGTTTAAGTAGAAAGGGGTATTTAGTATTGATGTTCGGGAATATGATGAAAATTTGGGTATGTCTTTGAGCTCAATTAGACGAACCTGGTTAATTAACGTAAAGGGGTGGTAGATGCTCCTTTATACTCAGACTCGGTCTGCTTATATTGTTATATTAATTAGTAGGCATCCAACAAGGACTTTAATTCTGGATGCACATTAAAATGATAATAAAATTAATCTTGAAATTCTTTTAAAACTGAATTTTATGCTGAAATTTAATTTGAAAATTTAATGTATTCTGAATATTGATGTAAATAGAGTTAACGTTGATGTTTGTGGTAGGAATGTGTTGTTTAATTTTACGAATGAGGAGGTTTATAAAATTAGGTGAGCAGCCGAGGCGAAAACAGGATCACAGCAGTTTATGACGCCCAATCGGTGGGACTAGAATTTTTTTGTTGAAAGGACCCAGTTCCCGCATTCAAAGGAGCATATCACAGCAATATATATATATATATATATATATATATATATATATATATATATATATAGTGAATAAGATGAAATAATAACTTAAGACTTTTATGCAAAGCCCAAATAATCATTTCAAATCGAGCTAGTAATTGAAAGATGGAAAGGTCTCGGACAGTACTTGAACCTGTATCCTGGTTTTGCCGGAACCATGTGTTTACCAATTACACTACCGAGACCGATGACACAATTGGGAAATTTACAAATTTAAATCGTGTACCGCGACGATACATCAACCTAACTTTCAATTACGTTCGGCATTTTTGTCAATCATATCTGACATTGTCAATTTTTGACTTATGTCAGTTATAGTCATAATTTTGAGCGTAGCTTCCTGTCTATAACTGACATAAGTCAAAATTGACAATTGTCGATATGATTGACAAAAATGCCGAACGAATTGAAAGTTAGGTTGATGTATCGTCGTACACGATTTAAATTTGTAAATTTCAATTGTGTCATCGGTCTCGAGTGTAATTGGTAAACACATGGTTCCGGCAAAACCAGGATACAGGTTCAAGTCCTGTCCAAGACCTTATATGTTCCATCTTTCAATTACTAGCTCGATTTGGAATGATCATTTGGGCTTTGCATAAAAGTCTAAGTTATTAATTCATCTTATTCACTATAATACGATAGTATTTATCAACTTACCTTGTGTAATTAACTACTAAAATATTTATATATATATACACACTTCTCCATTTATAAATATAATGAAATAACATTCCTGCGTCTTATTTTTCAAAAATCTAATGCCACATATGGATTAACTGGTATATATAGACCTCCTCCGACGAACATAAATATTTTTCTAAAAGATCTTGAAACATACTTGTCAAAAACGCACTTTCAACAATATGAAATGATTGTGGGTGATATAAATATTAATTTACTTAATTCGTTAGACAACTATTCCATACAATACGTAAACATATTGGAAGAATACAGGTTTCAACAACAAATTAATAAAGCCACTAGAGTGACAACAAACTCTGCAACATGTTTAGATCATGTATTTCTTAGAGCCCAAAATATACAACTATCAAAGCAATCAATTAAAACACTTATTCTTTAAAGCTCTATAACTGATCATTAATCAGTAATTACGCAATATCAACCGATAATAACAAATAAGGTAACTCGACAACAAATAGTAACTAATACATATATTGATTATAATAGGTTTAGAGAATTCAGCTTAATAGAAAATTGGAGGGATATCCTTGAAATTGAGGATGTAAATATTGCCACGGAGACACTGATCAATAAAATTAAATTATGTTTAAACAAGGCAACAAAAATAAATACTAACGCTCGTAAAAGAAAACCCTGGATAACTCCAGTCTTGATGGTATCTATAAAGACCAGAGATTCCCTTAAACAAATAATAATAAAACAACCACATAATATACATCTAATAAACTACTACAAAGTATATAGAAATGTTGTTACAAAACTAATAAAAAAATGTAAAAACGAATATTATCGTAAAATTGTAGAAGAAGCTCGAAATAACTCAAAAAAAATTTGGTTAGCTTTTCGTGAAGGAACCAATACAATGTCAACCACAACTAAATCACCAACTTTTGTTTATGACAACAACAACAACATGAATAAAGTTACTGATCCTAAGGATATGGCTATAATGTTCAATAATCATTATGTTAATGTTGGAAACAATATGGCAAAAAAGATTGAAGTAACAATTCCCATATGGAAAAATTACAATAGAGCCGCCAAAGTAAATAAATCTATTTATTTTGAACCGACAAGTGAAAAGGAACTGCTTCATTTAATTAATTCTCTAAAAACAGGTGCTTCACCTGGCCCTGATGGCATTACTGTACAATCGTTAAAAATAATTAAGGACATCATTGTATTACCATTATATCACATTATAAATAACTCACTACAGAACGGAATTTTCCCAAACATACTAAAACAATCAGTTGTAGTTCCCATATATAAAACGGGCGACATACATGATATAAATAATTATCGTCCTATTTTACTAATAAGTAATATTGCAAAAATCTTTAAGGTGGTCAAAACTAGACTCTGTTCATTTATTGAAAAATATAAAATATTATCTCCCTTGCAATTTGGATTTCGTAGTAATCTATCAACAGAAAATGCTATATCCACATTAACTATAGACATAATTGACACCCTAGATCGCAACATGCATAGTTTGGCTATTTTTCTAGACCTATCCAAAGCCTTCGACACAGTCCATCATACAACGCTAGTAAATAAATTACAACAATGTGGAATTAGAGGAATACCACTAGAATTACTAAAAGATTACCTTTCATCGCGATTTCAAACTGTACGAATAAACAACATCCTCAGTTGGCCACAACTTATTACTTGTGGAGTGCCACAAGGAACAGTTTTAGGTCCCATACTATTTTTAATTTACATAAACGACATGCATGATTTGAAGCTTGACTGTAAAACTATATCATATGCCGATGACACTGTTATATTGTTTAAGGGCAAACCATGGGAAGATGTAGTTACTAAATTAAATAAAAGCATAACAATTATAAAAAACTACCTAGACTGTAATCGACTTAGCATGAATATGAACAAAACGAAATTTATGACATTTACATTACAAAACACTCTTCAACCTCAAATGCCCAGTATTTTAATTCACAAGCCCCAATGTGACAACATACGACTCTGCGACTGTAAAGATCAAATACATAAAGTAACATCTATAAAATATCTTGGCATTATACTAGATGACGGCCTTAAGTGGAATAAACAAATAGAATCTTTGATTAAAAAATTACGTAACATAACTCCTATTCTTTTTAGAGCTCGTAATTTTATAAACATATCTTTACTACGGAGAATATACTACGCATTAGTAGACTCAATAATCACATATGCAATTTGCTGTTGGGGGAATGGATATGACAATGTTATAAAACCCTTAGAAATTGTACATAAATTTATTTTAAAAATTATGTACAACAAAAGCAAATTTTATTCTACACTCAGTCTATATACAGAAACTAAAATGCTCAGTGTTAAACAGAAATATATAAAATCAGTATACAATTTCATTTATAAAAACTCTTCATACCGGCACATCCTAAAACATGAAATGAATACGCGAAGCCTGGCGACATATAAATATACATGGCCTTCTATAAATACTGCAAAAAAAAACAACAATCACTAACATATTATGGCATTACTTTATATAATACTCTACCAACAGAACTAAAACATATTAATAATGCAAAATTATTCTCTAAAAAAATAGAAGCATATATATTGGTAAACTATCCAGCTAACATTTGATTCCTCTACAGGAAAGACAAATAACAAATCATTCTTTATTTTATACATCATTACGGTTTCATATTTTTCTTTTTGAACTACATAAACATTTCAACATAGATTTGCAACAACATAAACAGTTTATTTAATCATATGATTAATAACTCAATTGAAGTTAGTAAATTAATGTTATAAATAATTATCGTATAATAATACACTGAATTACATTTCAACAATGTAACCTATTACAGCATTAAATTAACATGAAAATCTTGCTGCACATACAAGAACACTAAGTTCTTAGGTGCGGTAATTTCTTATGCTATTACTTCAAGTACATAAAGGTACAAATATACATTCGCGTGTGTTAATTGCACTATTTGGGTCTCTTGCGCTGCTTGCTTAGTGTTGTAATCAGATATAATCAGATATACCTACGTAAATGTGCACTTACATTGTACTTGTATTTATTTATATTATTATTATATTATATTATATATATTGCTGTGAAACCATGTATTAGAATCGAGCCTCACGAATTGGGCACCACGAATGCTGTGAAACCTTCAAAATTAACTGGTCCGTTGCTTCTCTTCTGATAGGAAGACTCTTTACTCTTTCCGCCTCGGCTGCTCACCTAGTTAAAACTTTCATCCTCATTCATAAAAAAAACAAACACATTCCTACCACAAACATCAACGTTAACTCTATTTACATCAATATTCATAATACATTAAAATTTCAAAATTAAATTGTAGCATAAATTTCAGGATCATAAAATTTCAAGATTAAATTTGTCATCATTTTTAATTTGCATCCAGAATTAAAGTCCTTGTAGGATGCCTACTAATTTATTTAACAATATGTGCAGACCTAAGTCCGAGTACAAAGGGAGCATCTCCCACCCCTTTACGTTAATCAACCAGGTTAGTCTAATTGAGCTCAAAGACAGACCCAAATTTTCATCATAATCAAGAACATAAATGCTAAACACTCCTTTCTACTTAAACAAGAAAATTTCACCTTAAAATTAAAAATTTGTGGTTTGTACAAGTTCACTACTGTCCATTTTAAGTAAACAAATTATAAAGTTATTCAACACACACCAAAACATCAAAGTTCGAACAAAATAGTATAATTTACCTGAAGGTTACTGCACTCGTAGCTTCAATGTACATCGTCCTTTGTTAATCACACCATTCCAACTAGGTTATGTTTACGGCTTGTGATTCTCAACGCTTTTAAAATTTTCTACACCACCATTCATCTAAAATTGTTTCAGGGCTTTTCAGGACTCATCTAAGTATATCAAAATCTTGTTTTGTGGATCCAATCACGATTACGAATAACATTTGATTATTAACACCCCCGAAAAATATCAAAGAAATTCATACTTCTTTCACGCTATACCCCAAAACTGCCTACTTTTGTTTATTCATTTATCGTTACAAATTTGGATACTTAGTACAGTAATACTCGCAAATATAACTACACTTTATTACCTTGTATCTTCTTTTCTAAGTGCACTAACGCATACTAACTTGTATCGTAGCACGTAAAGAGCAAACTGTTTTAAAATATTCAATAATCACAAAAATATAAGAGCAAACTGTTTAAAATATTGAATCAAAATCGAAAATCTAAGAGAGCGAAACTGTTTAAAGTCCGGGTTTATATAATAGCCAGCCTGTCTGTCGGTTTTGTCCCGCAAACAGCCAGTTTCTAGAATTTCGCGTTCTACGTTCTCTTTTCGACAGTCGGGCACGCTATTCTGCAAAATTTGCACTCGCGCCAGTTAAATCTCCGAAATTTTCCACACGGCACGCAAACGCGTCCGAGAATAACTAATTAATTTTGTATAGAAATGTTATTTTTACACCTCTTATTTTCAACCAATCGTGACCCTCGTGACGCTACACAAATCACGCCTTTAATTATTAGTGTCTCAGCTTGACGCATTTTCTCTTTCCTTTTCTAACTTGGCCTTAGTGGTGCAAATCGATACTCTTTAGTATCGGCTGTGTACAATCCACGTGGACTGTTAAATAACCCACTTTATTAGCATTTCCCGTGAATATTAAGCGACGGTTTCTCCAACATTCTGTATTATCGGTTATCTAAACTACACGTGGATTCTTATTTGGGATAAATAACCCCGTATCTAGCCTTCCCGTTAATATAAGCTACAGTTTATCCGATCGTTTGCAATATACGCAGAATTTGCCTGTTTATCAGTTCGGATTTATTGGAATTTTGATATTTAAAAATACGCAGGTGTTCAAATCGTAATACTTTAAATAACACTTCTACGATTTGAATATTATTGGGTTTTTAAAAGCTTTTATGCACGTAATACCTTAATAATCGTTCAATTAACTCCAATTAAAATAATAATGAATGGCATTGACTTCTACCCTTTAATTTTTAGTGAATACAAATTAAATATTAATTTATTATTTGTACACTTTGTTTAATACGCATTGAATTACTTAATATACATTTTGCACGTAACTTCGATTTGTTTCTTTACTTGGAACAATTAAATTAAATACACGTTGAGCATTTTAATACTGCTTCTTTTTATAGAAAACGTCTAGTGAATAATTTAAATCCCTTATTTTTAATGAAACGAATAAATTTTTATGCTTCACGGTTTTAATAATGCGTACTTTTTCCCAAAGCTTCCTTATACACGGTGATTAAAATTATTTGATGCACTTAATTAATTTTCTACCCTGGTCTAAATATGAGTATTATTATATATATATATATATATATATATATATATATGATAGATATGATTGACAAAAATGCTAAACGTAATTGAAAGTTAGGTTTATAAATGGTTCTGTACACGATTTAGATTTGTAAATTTCCCAATTATAGTCATTGGTCTCGGTGGCGTAATTGGTAAACGCACAATTCCGGCAAAAACTGAGATGCAGGTTCAAATCCTGTCCAAGATCTTATATTTTCCTTCTTTCAATTACTAGCTCGATTTGAAATGATCATTTGGGCTTTGCATAAAAGTCTAAGTTATTATTTCATCTTATTAATTGCAATACGTTAGTATTTATCAACTTACCTTGTGTAAAAAAAAACTACCTAATATATATATATATATATATATATATATATATATATATTATATATATTCTCGTGTAATTAAATGGGTCAATAAAATACACAAGGACATAAGTGAACTCATAGGGTTGAGAGCGATTGGATACAGCAAAAAGATTTTCAACAATTATTTTCTATCTTAAATAGTGGATATTAGGGGGATATTGTTTTAGTTTAACGCGTGATTAATGTAGGAATAATTTATCTTAATTAGATTTAGTTAGGGACTATGTATTATAGTATGTATGTAAAAGAGAATAAGAAATAATAATTTGGGGTGAAAATATAGCATATTGGATGGATAATGAAGTACTATGTAACAGTTTTAAAAACTTTGAGCATGTTAAAAATAACAATTTCTAGGTTTCAAACGTAAAAACTAAAAAAGGAAGTGATACATTTCTTAGTAGAGTTGCTACAGACAAATTTAATAGCTTATTGGAACGAACAGCCGTTGGAATTAAAGCAACCAAGGACGTAAACAAAACCACACAGAATTGATGTAAACACAGTGCTGCCGTTTTTTTTCTCTTCTCCTACTTTATAATTACTACGCTCCAAGTTAGGTGTCTGCAAAACAAAGTCTTCCGACGTAACTAGGGGTCTATTCCTTGGGTAGAGCAATGAGCAATGGGGGGGTAAGTCGAAATCTGTGGGGGGGTCACACTCAAACTAAAACAAACAGGCGCCACCAAGTCCAGATTAATTCATGTTAATGGCATGGCAAATTTCTAAGGGCGGACGTGGAGACCCAAAGAAAAAAAAATCGCCTTCGCTGACAAAAACCTGTCTTAACAGAATAAGACGCTGTTCCTGTAAGGAAGAATAATAATTAAGTCACATAGAAAATGGGAACACTGTTTGTGTCCCTCAAATATGCCTAAAATGCAAAAGAATATTTTCTACATAAGGGTAGCATCAAAATTTAATTCTTATTGCTTTTTGGTTGTCAGGTCTGATCAAACTAGATCAGAATAAAAGACTTTAAGTGTGGATTATTAATTTACTAGAAAGAATTTTTTTGTTTCTGTAAATAAAATTCAATGCAATAAAATTAAATGAATACTTGAATTACTTGAAAAATTAACGTAAGGTTTATCAACTTGATTCTTACTCAAATATATTACAACACAGTGTGACTGGTTACACTAATGTTTTCTAACCCATTCAGATCTGTTTAGGTCAGTTACAAATTAATATACAAAATTTCTCGTTAAGTTAAAAGTACTAAAATCGATTTGAAGTCGAAATGTTCAAGAAGATATTCTCTTTTTTTATCAAAGGTGGTAGTAATGTAATACTAAACATCTGCTTGCAATGGTGCAATTGTTGACAGCATATTTCAAACAAACAAGTGATGTAGCAGCTGTTATTTTATGCTGAAGCCACGTGTTGTCACATATCTACTAAACTAAGTGAAATTTAGATTTGATACTGGAGAAAACCAGCTTAGCAACAAATAAACTGAATAACAAATTCGTACTTCTATGTAACAAAACAAAATAACGTGCTTTCAGAATGAAGCACAGAAGAATTCCTTAAAGCTACTACGAACCAAACCCGGCTGCTTTCCTTGGCTAGATTGGGAACTGCATCGCCGTGCGGAATCTGCAACTAATTATTCCTGCTTTCCATCCTCTAAATACAGGTGTTGAAGTGAAGTGGGTTTCTTAACATTGATTCAAATTCGTCTAATCTTAGTTGTAACTTTAAGTTTTGCTCCTAAGCCTTGCGTGTAGCTAATTTTCTTTACGTAGTTTTATAAGTTTTCGTTGCGTAGTTTGTAAGTCTTCGTTGCGCGTTACTCAGAAAGTGTGTCTCACAATTAATGCGACCCGCAGGTCACTCGCCATTGTCTTCCTAAACATGTTGTTGCTGCTTTTACCTAACGACGAGTGCCTCTCCCGCGTTCTTGCATGGTGGGAGGGTCCCGAGGGGGGTTGTCAATCCTCTCAACGCGCGTGCAAGTGGCTGTGGAATACACCGACATCCAAAACAAATAGACTAACGAATCTAGATACTGTTTTAATGTAAAAATTTGATTGTTACCCGTATTACTACTTTAGTTAATAAAGGTGTTTTAATATTCGTTGTACCTTTAATGAAGAGAATTATTAATTCGAAAATAAAATTGTTACACTAGTATACGTTAGTTAAAATATTGATTTTTAATCTTAGATATAGAGTCGGAAGGAGCAATGAAAAGACCAAGATTGAATAAAAGGCTATGAGTACAAGAGAGAAACATAAAGTATATCTAGAAAGGAATCAAAAATCGATAATTTCAAGGATAATTGTAAACAAGCACGCGTCACTCAAAAACGTGGGAAATAAGTACAAGCGAGATGATTGGTGAAAATTAAAAGAGAAGGACTAAAAATTCAGGTGATAGAGGCATATGTGTGCGATAAAGCGATATGTACTAGGAATATAAATGATGTTTGCTTGATGTTTAATGCGGGTATCAAGCGAGTAGTAGAGGCTAATACAGAGAATTTGAAACGACAGTTGACGGTTTTAAGTGGTTTACCATGTACTGTTGTGTGAGGTTATTAAAAATTACGAGAAATTGACGGTCGTTGGTGATTTTCGAGAAAAATAAAATATCGGTTAAACAAGTATATGTGCTATTTTGTAAACAGGTGGGGACAGTTTGAATTATTTAATCAGTAACAGAGAGAGGTCTCGGTCTCTTTTATTCCATCTGTTATACAGTTAGTTTACTTCCTAGTGAATTAGTGCAGTCTAATTAAATAAAGTTTATGTAAAAGCTGATAAAGCGTTATTATTGAATAGTGAAGTTGAGATGTAAGTACAAAGATTTTTGTTTGGATGCACAAGAAGTAGTGGAATTTGAAAATTGTTTGGATGAGGATAAAAACGAGGTTTGGGTGGTAGAATTTATTTGCCATAAAAAGAACAAAATTTGGAGATTGAATATTTTGATTGGAATTTATAAAAGAAAAGTTCTTGGAGTAGAGGCATGTATAATACACATGGGGATACCATCATGGAATTAATGGATAGACGGAGGACCTACCAGACGGCAACATCTAAAAGGTGCTAGTTGGTGGACCGCAGTACAAGTAGGAGATTGAATAAGACATTTCATGGTGAATATTTTCATAGTGTTTGTGGTATTTTGATGTGTTTTATGATTATTTGATTTGATTTTTATTTGAACAGACATTTATAGAACTGTTAAAACGAAATTGATTTCTGAGCATTATTCATTAATTTGCAGATAACCAAAAGTTGTAAAAAAGGCATAGAGGGCTTTTTGATATTTGATCGTGCAGAGAATTTATATGCACATCTATAGTTTTAAGGCAAGTTCATGCTACAACGAAGGATAATGTAAGGTATGAGGAATGCCCTCTTACTTTAATAAAAAGTTATGTGTTAAAAGAGTTATCAATATTTAAAATGATTGATATAAAATTTAGTGAACATGTGAATGTATATATATAGCAATGGTATTTTAAATTTGCAAAAAAATGTAATTTGAATTTCAGATAAATAGAGTGTGATATTTTGTTATTTTTATTGCAAATAAATTGTACTAACCAAACCTCGCTTTTATCCTCATCCAAACAATTTTCAAAATCCACTAGTTCTCGTGCATCCAAACAAAAATCTTTGTACTTACATCTCAACTTCACTCTTTAATAATAACGCTTTATCAGCTTTTACATAAACTTTATTTAATTAGACTGCACTGATTCACTTGTAAGTAAACTAACTGTATCACAGATGGAATTAAAGAGACAGAGATCCCTCTCTGTTACTGATTATATAATGCAAACTGCCCCCCCCCCGTTTATAAAATAGCACATACACTTGTTAAACCAATACTTTATTTTCCCCGAAAATCATCAACGACCGTCGATTTCTCGTAATTTTTAATAACCCCACACAACAGTATGTGGTAAACCACTTAAAACCGTCAACTGTCGTTTCTAATTCTCTGGATTAGCTTCTACTCCTCGCTTGATACCCGCCTTAAACTTCAAGCAAAAATCATTTATCTTCCTTGTGCATATCGCTTTATCGCACACATATGTCTCTACCACCTGAATTTTTAGCCCTTCTCATTTACCTTTTACCAATCATGTCGCTTGGCTCTATTTCTCACCTTTTTGAGCGATACATGCTTGTTTACAACTATCCTTGAAATTATCGATTTTTGATTCCCTTCTTCTGGATATACTTTATGTTTCTCTCTTGTACTCATAGCCTTTTATTCAATCCTGGTCTTTTCATTGCTTCTTTCAGACTCTATATCTACGATTAAAAATCAATATTTTAACTTTCTTAAGAAAATCTTTGAAACAATTGAAAATGCTCTATATGGGAAACAATGTATCATATTGGGAGACTTTAATATACGTAAGTATTATGACTATCAGTCATTTAATTGCATAGTAATCTCAGATGAGGCTAAAGAACTCAATGACTTTATAGCATATAACGATTATAAACAACATAATTGTATATTAAATTCTAACAATGTCCTATTAGTGATTAGTAATATTATTTCAGTTTCTGTAGAACGCGAAGATGACAGTCTTGTTACTGAAGATAAGTATCATCCATTCCTAAGAATAAGTTTTACATGTTATGAAATAATAAAGGAAATAAGATCGCCACATAATGAAAATTTTAATTTTAAGAAGGCAAACTTTGAAAAATTATACTTCAACATGATGGAAATAAATTGGCAAGAGATTTACACAGTACTAGAACATGACTATTCTATAGATGATGCACTAAACAAGTTTTATATTAAAGTTTATGATGTTTTTCAAAAATGTGTCCCCATAGCAAGACACTCCAAAGTAAAGTGCCCAGTGTGGTACAATAATGAAATCATAAAGAATATTAGAGAAAAAAGTAGGTACCGAAAGTATCACAAAAGGTTAAATGATGAAGCTTGGAAATTAAAATGGAATTCTTTACGATGTTCTTTAAAAATAAAAATCAAAAAGCTTATACAACTTACATAGAAAACTTACAAAAGGAAGTAAAATCTAACCCATCTGTTTTTTGGGATTTCATTAAAGGCCTAAAACGAACAACAGGTGTACCTGAGGTATTAGTATATGTTAACGGGGAGTCATCAGAAGGATTACAGAATGTGGTTAATGCATTTTCAGATTATTTTAAGGCTATATATAAGCCTCAGGCGAATATTGATGTCAATATCAAGCAGATGACAAAAAGTAATTTCTGCTTTAAACAAATTACTACATATGAAATTAATGAATCTATTAAAAGGTTAAGTAATACAAGGGCAGTGGGACCGGATAAAGTTCCGACGTATATTGTAAAGGGATGTGCAAATGCTTTTCTTGAAGCACTGAAATATATTTTTAATTATTGGTTAAAAAATGGTATATTTCCCACAATATGGAAAGTTAGTAAAGTTATCCCTATATATAAAGCCGGAAATAAAACAGATGTAAAAAATTACAGATCCATTTGAATCAGTTCCGCTTTTTCAAAAGTTTTTGAAATAATTATTCAAGCAAGACTTTTTTCTCAAATAAAAAATTTTATTAGTGATCAACAACATGGTTTTTATCCACAAAGGTCAACTGCAACCAATCTTATTAATTTTACCCAATTTGTGCATAATTCTTTTAGATGTGGAAAACAGGTTGATGTTATTTATACAGACTTGGAAAAAGCTTTTGACACTGTCTATCACACTGAAATAATCCAAGCTTTACATAAATCAGACGTGGATGAGTCTTTGATATCATTATTAATATCATATCTAAAGGAAAGAAAATTATATGTTGAAATTAAGGGATTCAAATCAGATACCTACATTGCAACATCTGGAGTTCCGCAAGGGTCCAATCTTGGCCCATTACTTTTTCTAATTGTAATAAATCCCATAATAAGTAACCTTATAAGTTCTGAAGGATTAATATATGCTGATGATTTTAAAATTTTTAAGGCCATTCACAGCATGCAGGATTGTGTGTCATTGCAAAATGACTTAAATAACGTGGTACGCTGGTGTGATCGACACCACTTTACATTTAATATAAACAAGTGTGTGGTGGTGTCATTTACAACAGATAGATATATTACAACATATGACTATAAAATAGAAGATACTTTATTGAATAGAAAGGCTAGTCATAAAGATCTTGGAATTATATATGATAGTAAATTACTATTTAATCAACATATTTCAGCTATAACAAGCGAAGCCTGTAAGATACTAGGATTTGTTGTAAGAAATACAAAATATTTCAAAGACTCTTCAGCAATTATATCATTATATAATTCACTAGTTGTTCCTAAACTTGAGTATGCATCAGTAATTTGGAATCCACAGTATGCAGTATGCATCGTTGCTATTGAGTAAATACAAAGAAAATTTTTAAAGTATTTGCACTATAAAAAGCACAAACTATACCCACCAAGAGGATATGCTCAGCAACTATTAAAAACTATACTTGAATTTAAAAGCTTAAGAAACAGAAGAAAATACTTAGATGCTATCTACATTATTAAACTTTTATTAGGCATGATAGACAATAATAAGTTTCTTGCAATGTTATCTTTACATTGTCCATCAATAAATACAAGATGCTCATCTATGTTTTATGCAGTAAATGTTCCAACAACAACAAATACATATCGCAATAGTCCATTATTAAGAACCTGTGCTACAATAAACAAAATTGACATAGACATATACTCCAGAGACTTGAAATCAATTGAAGAACACTTAAAAACAGTTGACTGGTGTTAATAAAATTAATTATGTTATTAGTTGCTAGGACTTGTATGATAAATGTGTTTTATTGAATATTTATACCTGTAATTGGCTGATGCTGTTGGTATGAAATACATAAATAAATAAACTAACGTATACTGTGTTACATCAATTCTGTGTGGTTTTGTTTACATCCTTGGCTGGTTTAATTCCAACGGCTGTTCGTTCTAATAAGCTATTAAATTTATTTGTAGCAACTCTACTAAGAAATATATCTTTCCCCCTGTTATTTGAAACGTGTTGGTTTTTACGTCTGCAACCTAGAAATCGTTATTTTTATCATGGTCAACACTTTTAAAACTGTTCCATAGTACTTCATTATCCTTCCAATATGCTATAATTTTACCCCAAATTATTATTTTTATTCTCTTTTACATACATACTATAATACATAGTCCCTAATTAAATCTAATTAAGATAAATTATTCCTACATTAATTACGCGTTAAACTAAATCGATATTCCCCTATTATCCACTATTTAAGATTGAAAATAACTGTTGAAAATCTTTTAACTAAATAAATTTATTTTACTGTATCCAATCGCTCTCAACCCTATGAGTTCACTTATATCCTTATGTATTCTATTGACCCTTTTAATTACACAATAATATATATATATATATATATATATATATATATATTACTCATATTTAGACCAGGGTAGAAAATTAAATAATCACATCAAATAATTTTAATCACCGTGTATAATGAATATTATTAGATAATACGCGTTATTAAAACCGTGAAGCATAAAAATTTATTAGTTTCATTAAACATAAGAGATTTAAATCATGTACAAGACGCTTTATATCAAAAGAAGCAGTATTAAAAAGCTCTGCGTGTAATGTAATTATTCCTAAACAAATGGAAATTACGTGCAAAATTTATATTAATTAACCCTATTTTAAGTAACCGGTATTAAACAAAGTGTACACATAATAATTAATATTTAACTTGTATTCGCTAAAAATGAAAGGATAGAAGTCAATTTTAATTGGAGTTAATTAAACCATTATTAATAATAAGCATAAAAGTCTGTGAAAATCCAAGATTATAATACCAGAAAATAAAGCTCTGAGAATTAATATTATGTTTGAACACCTGCGTAGTTTAAATATCACGTCTGGCGAAAATTTTGTAGATAACAAATGGTTTCAGAGAATCTTGGAGAAACCGTCGCATAATAGTTACTAGAAATGCTAAAGGTGGGTTATTTCACACTCACATGGACTAAAATAATCGATAATAAAGAATATCAATTTGCACCACTAAGAACAGGTTAGATAGAGACAGATAATATGCGCAAGACCGAGACACATATAGTAAAAGGCGTGAGTGAAAGCAACGTCATGGGGTTGCGATTGGTTGAAAGTAAAATGCAAAATTTGAGAGGTAAAATAACATTTCTTTATAAAAGTCAATTAGTTATTTCCAGACTTTGCGTGCCGTGTTGAAATTTCTGAGATTTAACTGGGGTGAGTACTAAATTCGTAAAAACCGACGCGCGGGCTACGGAATGGGAACATAGAATGACGAAATTCTAGAAACTGGCCGTTTTGAGGACTCGACCGACAGACAGGCTAACCTCTATATATACCCAGGTGAATATAAACAAGCTCTCTTACATCTGCGACTGGATTCAACGCGTTAAACAGTGTTTTTTTAGTGTGATAGAATAATTTAAAGTTTGCTCGTATATTTTGGTGATGTAAAACAGTTTATTCTTTACGTGCTAACATGAATATACTTTAGTACACTTAGATACAAGGTAATAAAATTTAGTATCACTGTACCAATTAGCAAAATTTACAACGACAAATGTATACACAAAAGTAGGCAGTTTTGGCGTATATTGGTGAAAGAAGTATGAATTTCTTTGCTATTTTTCGGGGGTGTTAATAATTAAATGGTTCAAATACGTGTCTGGATCCACAAAACCAGGGTCAGATATACACAGATGAGTTCCGGAAAAGCCCAGAAACAACTTTAAATAAATGGTGATGGAGAAAATTTTAAAAGCGTTGAGAATCAGAAGCTGTAAATATAATCCAGTTGGAATGGTGTGATTGACAAAAGGGACGATGTACATTGAAGCTACGAGTGCAGTGAACTTCAGGTAAATTATACTATTTTGTTTGACATTTTGGTGTGTGTTGAATAACTTTATAACTGATTTACTCAAAATGGACAGTAGTGAAATTGTACTAACAATGAAATTTTAATTTTAAGGTGAAATTTGCTTGTTTAAGTAGAAAGGGGTATTTAGTATTGATGTTTGCAATTATGATGAAAATTTGGGTATGTCTTTGAGCTCAATTAGACGAACCTGGTTAATTAACGTAAAGGGTGGTAGATGCTCCTTTGTACTCAGACTCCGGTCTGCATATATTGTTATATTAATTAGTAGGCATCCTACAAGGACTTGAATTCTGGATGCACATAAAATGATAATAAAATTAATCTTGAAATTCTTTTTAAAACTGAAATTTATGCTGAATTTTAATTTTGAAATTTTAATGTATTGTGAATATTGATGTAAATAGAGGTTACGTTGATGTTTGTGATAGGAATGTGTTTGTTTTTTTTTATAATTGAGGATGAAAGTTTAACTAGAGGAGCAGCCGAGGCGATGAACAGAAGAAAGTCAATGGACCAACACAGTTAAGGTAATGAATAGCTTTTTGTAGGTTTCACAGCATTCTTGACATCCAATTCGTAGGGGCTCGATTCGAAAAGCGGAGTACCCGGATTTTGGTGGTTTCACAACTTGACGCCCAATTCGTGAGGCTCGATTCAAATACAGGGAATCACAGCATTCTTTGGCGACCCAAAAGTGAGGCTCGAGTTCCAAATAAAATTTTTGTTATTTTATTCCAGGAAACTGGCGATCTGAGAGAGAGAGAGTTGCTGTTTGTGTATAAATTTAAGAGTATTTTAGAGTGTGTGTGAGTGATTTGAACGTATGCAGAGAAAAGAGTGGTTAAGGAGTCAAGGAGTGGAAATTGGAAGTGACGATAGTGCATTGTGTGAAAAAAATTCGAAAATGGAAGAAGCTGGAGGCAGTAGAGATCAGTCGAGGACGGAATCAGGGGATCAAGGAAACGAGATGATAATGAGAATGCTAGAGAGGATGAACGATGAATCTAATAGAGCTAGGGAAGAATCGAACAGGAAGTTAGAAGAGATTAGAGAAATGAGTGAGGAATCGAATCGTAAGTTTGAGCAAATTAGTCAGAAAATAGATAAGACGAATCAAGAAGTTTCAGAATTTAAAAATAGTCTTACCGTAAAGATGGGGGAAGTTGAAAATAGGGTTGAAAAAAATGAGCGTGATATTACAGGTCTTCGACAGGAAATGGGACATTTAAGGTCCGGCACGCATTTTTGTGAAGAAGAGATTAATGTAAAATGACTGAAGTAACGGACTCATGTAGGGATCAGTTAGGCAGGGTAGAACGCGAGTTAGTAGTATTAAATACAACGTGTCAAGTTTAACGGGGATGGTCCCAGATTTTATACAGGTGGAGTATCATTGGACCAACACATGAAGTTTTATGGCGATAACAGGGTAAATCCACAAATTTTTATTAATAGTGTAAGAAATCTAGTGGGAAATTTATTTGACGAACAGACTAAACTAAATACGATAAAGGCTTTATTAAAGGACAATGCGGGCGTGGTACAATTTAGTAGGACAGGACATAGACACGTATCAGGACTTTGAAAACAAATTTTTAAAGCACTACTGGAGTGACCACAGACAAGACCAAGTACGAGACGACTTAATCACAGGAAATTTAAGGGAGAATTTTCAGGAAGTAGGAGCAATATGCTATACGCAAGTATAGCATAGCAAAGCAACTGAACCCACCACTGACGGACCGACAAATTATTAAGTATTTATCACGACACTTCGAGGTAGACATAAGACAACACGTAGCACTACAGAACATAGTGGACAGAGAAATGTTTTTGGAAAACCTGCAGAGGTACGACGACGTAAGTAGTGGACGACCTCGGGATAATAGGGAAAGACAGATCAACACAGTTAGGTTTGACAATAGAAGGGACAACTATGCTAGAAGGGGGAATAGTTACGGATACCAGCGACCGAATTGGGAACAGAGACGACCATACGTTAGGAGTAATAGTTTAGGAAGGGGACCTGCACCGAGACCGGAACCTACCAGAAGGAATAGTTCACCGGACATGAGGGGGACAGCTAATACAGACACGGAACGAGTGGAAACGCCTAGGACATACGCTGAGGTGACGGCTAGACCAGGACCGAGTAGGGAAAACAGACCTGGACAGGATTTTTAGAATGCGACAGACCACTAGATTTCAGTGTAAATGTATATGAACACCCACGTGAATTTTTCAAAATTGAGGAGGAAGTAGAGCCAGAAACTGAGGAAAAATTATGTTTGCCAATTATTAATATAGAAATTTTTGAGAATAATGTAGAAGTATTACTTGATACAGGGGCAGAGGCGAGTTTAATATCGGAGGAATTCGTCAGCAAAATTAGGGATAAGGTTTGTGATAGAATTGTGCCTATAAAGCGTAGCCATTTGGTAGCTCCAAATAAAAAGAAGTTTGCTGTAGTAAATAGTGTTGTGGTGCTTAGGATAGATATAGGAGGTTTAAGCTGTGAACAGGAGTTTGTAATTGTACCTGGACTGAAGTTTCAGAGCATTTTAGGTGTTGACTGTATGATGAAGTTAGGGGTTTTGATAGATATGGAGAGGAAGGTAGTAAGGATTAAGGATAAGGTAGTGCCATGGAAGGGCAGTTATGAAGTCACAGAGGATGACACGGGGTTGAATATTAATGTAGTAGAGGTAGAGGATGATGAAGTTAAGCAGATCAACACAATAAGATGTCCAGAGGATAGGAGAGTAGAGGTTCAAGCTTTATTACAAAAACATGCAGAAGTAGTGGGGGTAGAAGCAGCATATCAGGAGCAGGTGAAGGCGAAATTAAGTAAAGATGGCAAGTTTGTTTTTAATAAAGTAGATTTAAGGAATTCATTCTGGCGGATTCCATTACAAAAGAATTCTAGAAGGTACACAGGATTTTCCATAGAGGGAAAAATCAATAATTTTAAAGTAGTATCGTTTGGTTTGTCGGCAGAAAGGGAAACAATAATAAATGAGAAACAGACAAGTGTAGGGACTGAAGAAGAAGCAGTATTTAAGAGTCAGGATAATAGGGATGATAAGTTTATTGTATGTGAGATAATAAGGAATTTAAGTATAGATATAGAAGGGGGAGAGATAGGGATGAAGAGTATTAGGATAGTTAGACGAAAGACTTGGAGGGTCAAGAAGAGAGTTAGATTTAAATAACTTGATGAACAAAGGATAGAGATAGGTGAATTTTAGTATAGATATAGGAATAAGAATAGAATAGAGAGTAGATATAGGTGTATATCGAAGAGTAGAAGTAGATGTTTATAGAAAATAAAGCTAGGTATAGGATAAATATGGGAGATAAGTAGAAATAGGTTTAGGATGAGAATAAAGAGGAAATGTAGGAAGAAAATAAGATAGGTTAAGTATAGATATTTCATATAAGATTAGTGGCGAGTTAGGAATAGAATAAGAATAGGATAGGTATATAGAATTAGTTAGGGGGAAGTGAAGTATAATGAAGATTAGTTAAAAGTTAAGAATAGGATAGGTATATAGGATGTATATAGGATTAGATGGATAAGTAGGATGAAGTTAGGGATAATTTCAGTTTATAGAATTAGGTGAGAGTTAGGAATAGGATAGGGATATAGGATAGGTGTAAATATTTTTTTTTGAATTGGAGACAAAGTAGGTAAGTTAGATAGATAAGGATAGAGAGAGATAGGCAATTTTTTTTGTAATTTTTTTTGTCTAAATGCTTTATATTTGCATTCAAATAAGTGGGATTATTTGTATTCAAATAGGGGGAAAATACTCATATTTAGACCAGGGTAGAAAATTAAATAATCACATCAAATAATTTTAATCACCGTGTATAATGAATATTATTAGATAATACGCGTTATTAAAACCGTGAAGCATAAAAATTTATTAGTTTCATTAAACATAAGAGATTTAAATCATGTACAAGACGCTTTATATCAAAAGAAGCAGTATTAAAAAGCTCTGCGTGTAATGTAATTATTCCTAAACAAATGGAAATTACGTGCAAAATTTATATTAATTAACCCTATTTTAAGTAACCGGTATTAAACAAAGTGTACACATAATAATTAATATTTAACTTGTATTCGCTAAAAAATGAAAGGATAGAAGTCAATTCTAATTGGAGTTAATTAAACCATTATTAATAATAAGCATAAAAGTCTGTGAAAATCCAAGATTATAATACCAGAAAATAAAGCTCTGAGAATTAATATTATGTTTGAACACCTGCGTAGTTTAAATATCACGTACGGCGAAAATTTTGTAGATAACAAATGGTTTCAGAGAATCTTGGAGAAACCGTCGCATAATAGTTACTAGAAATGCTAAAGGTGGGTTATTTCACACTCCACATGGACTAAAATAATCGATAATAAAGACTTTGCGTGCCGTGTTGAAATTTCTGAGATTTAACTGGGGTGAGTACTAAATTCGTAAAAACCGACGCGCGGGCTACGGAATGGGAACATAGAATGACGAAATTCTAGAAACTGGCCGTTTTGAGGACTCGACCGACAGACAGGCTAACCTCTATATATACCCAGGTGAATATAAACAAGCTCTCTTACATCTGCGACTGGATTCAACGCGTTAAACAGTGTTTTTTTAGTGTGATAGAATAATTTAAAGTTTGCTCGTATATTTTGGTGATGTAAAACAGTTTATTCTTTACGTGCTAACATGAATATACTTTAGTACACTTAGATACAAGGTAATAAAATTTAGTATCACTGTACCAATTAGCAAAATTTACAACGACAAATGTATACACAAAAGTAGGCAGTTTTGGCGTATATTGGTGAAAGAAGTATGAATTTCTTTGCTATTTTTCGGGGGTGTTAATAATTAAATGGTTCAAATACGTGTCTGGATCCACAAAACCAGGGTCAGATATACACAGATGAGTTCGGAAAAGCCCAGAAACAACTTTAAATAAATGGTGATGGAGAAAATTTTAAAAGCGTTGAGAATCAGAAGCTGTAAATATAATCCAGTTGGAATGGTGTGATTGACAAAAGGGACGATGTACATTGAAGCTACGAGTGCAGTGAACTTCAGGTAAATTATACTATTTTGTTTGACATTTTGGTGTGTGTTGAATAACTTTATAACTGATTTACTCAAAATGGACAGTAGTGAAATTGTACTAACAATGAAATTTTAATTTTAAGGTGAAATTTGCTTGTTTAAGTAGAAAGGGGTATTTAGTATTGATGTTTGGAATTATGATGAAAATTTGGGTATGTCTTTGAGCTCAATTAGACGAACCTGGTTAATTAACGTAAAGGGTGGTAGATGCTCCTTTGTACTCAGACTCCGGTCTGCATATATTGTTATATTAATTAGTAGGCATCCTACAAGGACTTGAATTCTGGATGCACATAAAATGATAATAAAATTAATCTTGAAATTCTTTTTAAAACTGAAATTTATGCTGAATTTTAATTTTGAAATTTTAATGTATTGTGAATATTGATGTAAATAGAGGTTACGTTGATGTTTGTGATAGGAATGTGTTTGTTTTTTTTTATAATTGAGGATGAAGGTTTAACTAGAGGAGCAGCCGAGGCGATGAACAGAAGAAAGTCAATGGACCAACACAGTTAAGGTAATGAATAGCTTTTTGTAGGTTTCACAGCATTCTTGACATCCAATTCGTAGGAGCTCGATTCGAAAAGCGGAGTACCCGGATTTTGGTGGTTTCACAACATTCTTTGACGCCCAATTCGTGAGGCTCGATTCAAATACAGGGAATCACAGCAATATATATATATATATAGCTGTAATTATAGGGTTAATTTAGGGGTAGGTTAAGTCATAGGGGTCATAGAATAAACAAAAGAAACTTCCAAGTAACAAAAGCACATAATTACAGATATTAGAAGAGTAAATAGGTCATTATAAATATTATTAGTTGAGAGTACACTGTATATAGCAGTACAAGCGATTAAACGCATATCCAAGAGTAGCTACGAGCAAAGATAAGAATTTAAAAATGTAACGAAACGCATCGAAATTAAATCAATGAAAAACTTGTATAAATTGGCTAGATAAATATTCAAAAAGTGCGTTAATATATCATCATAAACGCAGGCAGAAATTATGCATTATTTGAAAAGTGTACGTGATACAAAAGTATTACATTTGTTCAAAAATCCAATTTAACTAGGAAATAAACAAATACCAAATTTATTCCATTCAGATTAGAATAAAGCCAACAACAATAATACGTGATTTTATGAACGAAGATTCCTGGGATTTCGGAATTAAATGTAAGGTATAACAATAAATTACGTGACAAATTGAACATCCTCCATGCAATTAACCTACACAATTGATAACGTTTCTCAAAATAACTAGAGATAAGACACTTGGTGTCGCCCAGCACGTGGAGTCAATGAATCGCAAACAAAAGGGGACGGGCCTATAAATATGATGATAATTGAACGAGTTAGTATACTTTTGAAACTGGGCAGTCACTATACTCGAAAGTGCTAAATATTCATGCGAACAGTTAATTAAATTAAAGTGAGAATCATTTTAAAAGAGTGTAAAATTGTTTAAGCGAGCCGTACTTCTACAGACGTAAGTAAACCAGATTTAATGAAATTATACAATTTCTAATAATAAATACAACAGGGCTCTCAATAAAGATCTTGTTACGATTCTCAATAAAGATCTTGTTACGATTCTTAATAAAGATCTTGTTACGACTCCTGTTAACTCTTAATAACGATCTTAATTACGATCTTAAATACAATCTTGGATACGAGTCAGGAAGACTCTGGAAAATGCTGGCTGTCAAATTAATTTGGTAATCTCTGAAAATGGTAAATATTCATTAATTACGGAGATGAAAAACCTTTTATTGGAACAACCTCACTAACAACGATTTGGATAGTATTTTGGTTGGATGTCGACCTTCAAATTCGACTCGGAACATTCAGACTAGACACAAAAATTCTTGGGGATGCAGAGAACCTACTGAACCACTTCAAATTAGATATTTTGGTATGATTTATTTCTATAAACTGTTTTATTTCAATAATAATTCAAAATGTAAGAGCCGACAAACTGGGGTTTCTTGGATAAATTTATGAAAGGCAATAGGCATCCTGAAACGTTTCAAAAGGCCTCTAAATGTAATAAAAATCTCGTTTTGCTGGCTTCATTTTCTAACAATCTGACAAATATAAATAATTTAAAAGGGGGAACATATTTGAAAAGGTTGTAAATATTTAATTATTATACTGTGTATTGTAGAATTGCTTTATTTAATCGAATCAGCTAGTTGAGGCAAAGAGATTTAACATTTTTACAAGTGCTTGAGTAATAACAGGGGCTGTGAATATCACAACATTTATGTATGCCCAAGCCGTGGGGCGGAATTAATCACGGCATTTATGACATGCCCAAGTCGTGGGGCTTAATATAAGGGTAATATCACAGCATTTATTGCACCCAAGCGTAGGGGCTTGTTAACCTAAATAAAATAACATGACATTTATGGGCTGCCCAACCGTGGGGCGGAATTATTCACAGCACACACATATATATATATATATATATATATATATATATATATATATATATTACTCATATTTAGACCAGGGTAAAAAATTAAATAATCACATCAAATAATTTTAATCACCGTGTAGAAGCTTTGGAAAAAGGTACGCGTTATTAAAAAACCGTGGAGAATAAAAATTCATTCGTTTCATTAAAAATAAGGGAATTAAATTATGTACAAGACGCTTGCTATAAAAAAAAAAGGGAAGTAGTATTAAAAAGCTCTACGTGTAATTTAATTATTCCTAGTAAAGAAACAAATGGAAATTACGTGCAAAATTTATATTAATTAACTCAATTTTAAGTAACCGGTATTAAACAAAATGTACAGATAATAATTAATATTTGATTAGGATTCACTAAAAATTAAAGGGTATTATTTTAATTGGAGTTAATTGAACCATTAGTAACATATAATATCTATAAAAACTTATAAAAACCCAATAAAATGCAAATCGTAGAAGTGTTATTTAGAAGTATTATGTTTGAACACCTGCGTATTTTTAAAAGGCTCATTCTGCGTAAATTTGGCAGATAACAAATGGTTACAGAGAATCTCGGAGAAACCGTAGCTTAATAGTTACGAGAAATGCTAAAGGTGGGTCATTTCACAGTCCACATGGACTGAAATAATCGATAATAAAGAATATCAATTTGCATCAATAAGAACAGGGTAGATAGATACAGATAATATGCGCAAGACCGAGACACATATAGTAAAAGGCGTGAGTGAAGCAACGTCACTGGGTTGCGATTGGTTGAAAGTAAAAGGCAAACTTGAGAGGTAAAAATAACATTTCTGTATAAAAATTTAATTAGTTATTTCCAGACGTTGCGAGCCGTGTCGAAATTTCTGAGATTTAACTGATGCGAGTGCAAATTTCGTAAAAATCGCATGCCGGGCTGCGGAATGGGAACCTAGCATGCGAAATTCTGAAGAATTGTCCGTTTTGGGGACAAGACCGACAGACGGGCTAACCGCTATATATACCCAGGTTAATATGAACAAGCTCTCTTAGATTTTCGACTTGATTCAATGCGTTAAACAGTGCTTTTTAGTTTTCCGATTTTGATTAAATAATTTAAACAGTTTGCTCGTATAGTTTGGTGATTTAAAACAGTTTGTTCTTTACGTGCTACAATGAATGTAATTTAGTGCACTTAGAAAAGAAGATACAAGGTAATAAAATTTAGTATCACTGTACCAATTAGTAAAATTTGCAACGACAAATGAATACACAAAAGTAGGCAGGTTTGCCGTATATTTGTGAAAGAAGAATGAATTTCTTTGCTATTTTTCGGGGGTGTTAATAATTAAATGGTTCATAAACGTGTCTGGATCCACAAAACAAGGTTCAGATATACACAGATGAGTTCCGGAAAAGCCCTGAAACAACTTTAGATGAATGGTGGTGGAGAAAATTTTAAAAGCGTTGAGAATCAGAAGCCGTAAATATAACCCAGTTGGAATGGTGTGATTAACAAAAGGGACGATGTACATTGAAGCTACGAGTGCAGTAACCTTCAGGTAAATTATACTATTTTGTTTGAACTTTGATGTTTTCGTGTGTTGAATAACTTTATAATTTATTTACTTAAAATGGACAGTAATGAAGTTGTACTAACAACAAATTTTTAATTTTAAGGTGATATTTTCTTGTTTAAGTCGAAAGGAGTATTTAGTATTTATGTTCTTGATGAAAATTTGGGTATGTCTTTGAGCTCAATTAGACGAACCTGGTTAATTAACGTAAAGGGGTGGTAGATGCTCCCTTTGTACTCAGACTCAGGTCTGCATATATTGTTATATTAATTAGTAGGCATCCTACAAGGACTTTAATTTTGGATGCACATTAAAATGATAACAAACTTAAATCTTGAAATTTTCTGAGACTGAAATTTATGCTGAATTTTTAATTTTGAAATTTTAAGGTATTGTGAATATTGATGTAAATAGAGTTAACGTTGATGTTTGTGGTAGGAATGTGTTTGTTTTTTTTTATGAATGAGGATGAAGGTTTATCTAGGAAAGCAGCCGAGGCGATGAACAGAAGAAAGTCAACGGACCAGTTAAGTTAATAGCTTTTTGTAGGTTTCACAGCATTCTTTGATGCACAATTCGTGAGGCTCGATTCGAAAACCGTAGTTCCCGTATTTTGGAGGATTCACAGCAATATATATATATATATATATATATATATATATATATATATATATATTTCGCTGTGTAATTCTCCACCACTCGTTGTTGCGTCAAATTTAAATGCTGTAATACTCCCCCATGCTTGAGCAGCCGGATGTAATAAACGTCCAGCTGAACACCACCTCTCTGTTTTTCTCTAATCTTCTAATTTTTATTATGCCACGGGTAGCCCTTTTTAATTTACACAGAGTGCACAATGTTACGAAGATCAATTTTCATTTACAACTTTATGGTTACCTGTATGATTTGATAAAACAAAGTCAATCAACATTCATATAATGAAAAGAAATAATATTTACACTTCACAATATCTGTAATACTTTAAATACACCCTTCAATCAATTAATATTATATGGATCATTTATCCCAAAATTTATATCCTTTTAATTTAATATAAAGTTACCAAAAAACGACACCTTTTACAAAAAGAATCTGCAACGTTCTAGACACTTTTATGAATTTTACGTAAGTTTCAACGTATTCAATGTTCTTGTTGACTCCTTACAAACTTGTGAGAAAATCAATATATTCAGTGTTCAAATTTAAATTAAAAAAGATTCCTTAAAACTAGGTAGTTCTGACCTGTTATCTCCTGATGAGTTGTTTCATGTTGTGGATCAACACCTCCTCATTATCTTCAATCAAAAACCAATGCTCTGCTTTGTACTCCTTATGTTTGAACCAATAATTCAGTACGGTTACCCCTTGTTTCCAAAATTCACCTCGTGCTTTATTCTATATTTCTCTGGATACGCTTTGAACCTCTTCACTTAAATATCACTTGGAATTCGTAGGTTTCTTAGTATTATGAATTTAGAATCATTCCACTTATCGTCGTGAATTAGAATTAGATTAGAAGTGAACTAGAATTGGACAGAATTGTCTTAGAAGTGTACCAGAAGCCGATTAGCAGTGGATTAGAAGCCCTATATCATTATAAATATTTAATTTAAATTAATTAACCAATTTCTTCTTCACGTTTTCTGCAAAAACGGCAAAAGCTTTTTGACGTATTCTTAACGCAATTCTTACACCGCAGTTTTGCACTATAATATAAATTTTATTTATGTAAATATTTGATTAAGAGTATTGTGGATTCGACGTGCTTCAAATTGAGACTGACTGTTTCTCAGCACTTCTGGGCGTTATATAGCTTTTTCCCTCTACATTTGGATTGGTTTTCCAAGCAGCCTTGCAACCAACCATATTTGTCCTGGACATTCCTAGTAGTTTTTAAGCTGATTTCTGATGAAACTATTTTGAAGTTCTGTATCATGCTATTATTTACTATTATTTTACAATCTATGATCGCCTTATTCTTGTTATGGTCGCTGGACTTTTAGCTTATGTCTGTTGTTTTGTGTAGACAAAGCTTTTGAAGAATTGTACAACAATAAATGATGTAACACGATTGCTGTTTTCATTTATGTATTTATTTAAACTCATCTTTGAAAATGCGTTTTCTTATCAAAGCGCTTTTGTTCCTTCTTTATTACAAGCGTAATTGCATAAAGATTTATTAGGTTTTATCTTATCTTCTGCGTATCTGTTTTATAAACTTATTGAACACTTCTCAACGTAGTTTAATTACATGTACGATTATTTCTCTGCTGAATATGCATTCTATTATTGAAAGATATGCTTGCTGGCATTGATTAAAGTTAATTACGGTCTATATACAGGGCGTTAAATGTGCGAATTATTTATTTTCCTGCTAAATAAATGCAGTTTCCTGATTCCCATTGCTATTTACTGTTACTACGCAACCCTTACTACTCAATACACCCCTAAACAACCCCTTATCATGGCAATATATATATATATTATTCTGTGATAAGGGGTTGTTTAAGGGTGTACTTTATAGTAAAGGTCGTTTAGGAATTGGAAATTACCATAGGAAGCAGAAAACTGCATTTATTTAGTAAAGAATTGAGAAATGGAGAGAGTTTGTAAATAGTAAGCAGTCAACACCCTGTATATAAAGGTTAACTAGTTTTAAGCGACGCAGATAGACATAGGAAGACGCATAGTTAGCGTAGGAATAAGGAAGACATGCATTAAATAGATAGTAAATATTTAACACCATGTAGATAGAGTTTTAGTTAATTTAGGTAAGGCGAGTAATGATATTTTTCAGTGGAAGCACGCGTATTTTATAAATAAACATAATAAAGTGTAATTAAACACGCATTCAAAAGAGTTCCAAACAATTAGGTTAATACGGAGAAAGAAATAGAGCTTCAGGAAGCATAGTGTAAATGCGTACAAAATAGGTAACCATTTTTGATAAGAAATCAGATTAAAAATTGCATAAATAACATGCAGATATGAAAATTAAAAGTCGAATTGCATCAGTTGTTTACGGAAAAGCGATTAGATTCGTCAAAACACCGCATGTTTGATAACAAGACAGCTGCGAGCAGGTCACAATTATTTGAAAGCATAGGAAATTACATCAGAAACTACTTTAAATGCAAAGATTTGATTGGTTATAATTAGCGACGAGTTTGTAGACCATACCCACTGACGGAGTAGGAGGTCAATGATATATTAACAGGCACAGTGATAACGAGGACAGTTTTCAACTCAACAAAGGCCGAAGTGCGCCACTCTGAGACAAAGTGAGATACGTAATAATTTAAAGTGAAAAATTGTATAAGTGCGGCTAAGATGAAAATTACGATTGCCGATTAAACGGCTCCAAGTCTGAAGCCGGGGAGAATAATATAATATTCTGAGAATAGATGGTATTCTAAGTTTGGGGAAATTGCTAAGAAGTAATAAGTCTGAATGAGATGACAATAAATTGGGGTGCATAAGTATAAGTTAATAATGGTAGTCCAGAGGGTGATGGCAATAATTTAAATGCAATGGTTCAAGCGTGTGGATAGACAATATTTCGAATGGGCATGTAATAATCCTGAATTGGGGGAAAATAATTTTTATTCAAATGGATGGTGAAATGCATGGAAGATATTAGCTGATTATGGATGCGTCAATGCGAAGAAAATAGACCAGGTTAGATTTTTAGTTATAAGACTTTATTTTTCTATATTTTTATTTGAGTATTGAATTTGCTTAATATAAATGAATGTGAAAAAGTCAACAAAAAGAGGACTTGCATACGCATAAAGTGCGTGATATGATAAGAGGTTTTGGAACGTTCCACACTTCTTTTTTTTAAATAAAAATAATAGGGTTTTTTTTGTGACTTTGGGTTTGACTAAAAAGTATATGATTTTTGATAAATGAGATTTACAACATTAATTAATTGAAAAGTGTATTTTAAATAATTTACAAAAACTGTACATAATATTTGTTTCATTATATAGAATCGAATTAACTGAATTTTATAATTCCAAATAAATGCTAGTCGAGGTCATAAGATAAAGTTAATGGGAGTGATTTGATAATTTAGACAATCAAGGAGGAGCTATAAGTTGAATACGAAATTGATAACGAGTAAGGCGGTAACATATCAAATTTTGTTATTGGTCGACAAGGTAGGTTCAAGATGAAATCCAGTAAGTCCTGGAGGGAGTTTATAGCAATATTAATAAGACGGCCCAACATCGGAGAACGATAATTCCAATTCTTGTTTAAACATAGCAATATTAATATGGTCGCCCAAACGATGGGGCGAGAATAATTTAGGGAGCATAGCAAAATATATATATATATATATATATATATATATATATTGCTGTGATATACTCCTTTGAATGCGGGAACTGGGTCCTTTCAACAAAAAAATTCTAGTCCCACAGATTGGGCGTCATAAACGGCTGTGATCCTCTTTTCGCCTCGGCTGCTCACCTAATGTTATAAACCTCCTCATTCATAAAAAAAAACAACACATTCCTACCAAAAACATCAACGTTAACTCTATTTACATCAATATTCAGAATACATTAAAATTTCAAAATTAAAACTCAGCATAAATTTCAGTTTTAAAAAGAATTTCAAGATTAATTTTATTATCATTTTAATGTGCATCCAAAATTAAAGTCCTTGTTGGATGCCTACTAATTAATATAACAATATAAGCAGACCGAGTCTGAGTATAAAGGAGCATCTACCACCCCTTTACGTTAATTAACCAGGTTCGTCTAATTGAGCTCAAAGACATACCCAAATTTTCATCATATTACCGAACATCAAAACTAAATACCCTTTCTACTTAAACAAGCAAATTTCATCTTAAAATTAAAATTTTATGGTTAGTACAATTTCACTAATGTCCATTTAAAGTAAATCAATTATAAAGTTATTCAACACACACAAAATGTCAAACAAAATAGTATAATTTACCTGAAGGTTACTGTCCTCGTAGCTTCAAAGTACATCGTCCCTTTAGTTAATCACACCATTCCAACAGGATTATATTTACGGCTTCTAATTCTCAACGCTTTTAAAATTTTCTCCATCACCATTTATTTAAAGTTGTTTCTGGGCTTTTCCGAATTCATCTGTGTATATCTGACCCTTGTTTCGTGGATCCAGACACGTATTTGAACCATTTAATTATTAACACCCCGAAAAATAGCAAATAACTTCATACTTCTTTCACCAATATACGCCAAAACTGCCTACTTTTGTGTATACATTTGTCGTTGTAAATTTTGCTAATTGGTACAGTGAAACTAAATTTTATTACCTTGTATCTAAGTGCACTGAAGTACATTCATGTTAGCACGTAAATAACCAACTATTTTGAATCACTAAAATATACGAGCAAAATTTTAAATTATTTTATCAAACTAAAATGCACTGTTTTAACATCTTCAATCAAGTCGCGGATGTAAGAGCTTTTAACGCATCGAATAGTCAAAAGTCTAAGAGGGCTTGTTTATATTCATCTCGGTATATATAGCAAAAAGCCGCACGCCGCTTTTGTCCTCAAACGGTAATTCTAAAGAATTCCTTATTCTATGTTCCCAGTCCGTCGCTCGCGCGTCGGTTTTTACGAATTTTCACTCGTCCCAGTTAAATCTCAGAAATTTCAACACGGCACGCAACGTCTGGAAATAACCGATTAAATTTTATACAGAGCTGTTATTTTTACCTCTCAAGTTTGCCTTTACTTTTAACCAATCGCAACCCCATGACGTTGCGCTACTCACGCCTTTTACTATATGTGTCTCGTTCTTGCGCATATTATCTGTCTCTATCTAACCTGTTCTTATTGATGCAAAGTGATATTCCTTATTATCGATTATTTTAGTCCACATGGAGTGTGAAATAACCCACCTTTAGCATTTCTTGTAACTATTAAGCGACGTTTTCCCCAAGATTCTCTGAAACCATTTGTTATCTGCAAACTTTTCGCCGTATGTGACATTTAAACTACGCAGGTGTTCAACATAATATTAATTCTCAGAGCTTTATTTTCTGGTATTATAATCTTGGGTTTTTACAAGTTTCTATAGATATTATCTGTTACTAACGGTTCAATTATCTTCAATTAAAATTAATACTCTTTAATTTTTAGTGAATCCTAATTAAATATTCAATTATTATTTGTACATTTCGTTTAATACTCGTTGCCCAAACTTGAATCAATTAATATAAATCTTGCACGTAATTTCCATTTGATTCTTTACTTTGGAATAATTAAATTACACGTTGGGCATTTTAAAACTGCTTATTTTTATATAAAGCGTCTTGTAAATAATTTTAATCTCTTATTTTAATAAAACGAATGAATTTTATTCTCCACGGGTTTTTAATAAAGCGTATTATCTAATAAACTTCCTTATACACGGTGATTAAAATTATTTGATGTAATCCATTAATTTTCTACCCTGGTCTAAATATGAGTAATATATATATATATATATATATATATATATATATATATTGCTGTGGATTGTTGGGAACACTCGAGCTTTCCCTAAAAACCAATCAAGCCCCAGCATTGGGCCGTCATAAAAGTTGCTGTGGTATGGGGATTAAGCTCTTAAATCGAGCCCCAGCTATGGGCCAACATAAAATTTTCAAAAAAAAATTAATAAAAAAAAATTTCTTTACACTACCTTTTGAACGCCTCCGTAGTTCTGCACACCCTGGCTAGCTCAGCAATCGGCTTCTTCTAGAATATCTACCATCCTAAGTATCTTTCTCTTTCACAAACACAGTCAAATGAAAATACCACTCAAATAATGCAACAAAACATACAACCTTCTTATTTACACATATTAACAAGTTTCCATTGTTAAGAAGATATTTACACATTGGTACAGCCAGTCTGATAAAACTGTTGCCATCGCAATCTTTAAATATTTCAAAATTTTAAGATTTTAATTATTTCAACAAATTTCTTTAAGACGAGTAGATGGGCCCGTCATGCAACCCTAGATTGACTTTATTCTGGTCTATTTTGAGCTCATTATAACCCAGTTCCTCAAAATGCTGTTAAACCTCGTATTTTCATTAAAATTAAGCCTAAAGACCCGTTTTCTCCTTACAACAACATTTTATATTCTCAATAAACATTTTTATATCATCAATAACCATTTTAAACAATCAATATTAATTGTCCTGTACATATACCCCTTTAAATGAGTTTTATGGTAATAAATACACCTCCAACAAGTCAAAACACTCAAACACAAAAATAGCAGCACAACTGTTTAAGCGAAAAGCAGGAAATTAACTTTCATTACCTGGAGTAAGCTTCGTTCATCGTTACCTCAGGAGATGTGTACCAGAAACCCTCGTCGTTGTGTCCATATACTTAACGATTAGGTCTGGATCCAACTGATCCCCACTATTCAACTCTCTGCAACCACCTTTTATTCTACCCGGATACTCATCTGGTCCAAACTTAACATTCCATACCAAGCACCATCCCATCATTCAATTGCATCTTGTAGTAACGGCACCTTTTGTAATTTTAGCAATCACTCGTGCAAATCACTTTTAATACTTTTATGATCCGTTACAAACTGCTTTACATACTTTGAATTAGGATGTTGACCCAAATAAACAATAATTAATACAACTTAAGATCCCGTACAAACAATTACGTTAGAGATCTAAGGGCGACATCAGATATACGATATAAGAGCTATTAGAGCTAAGAGCTGTATAAGAGAGCTTTAATATCTTTCTCTGGAGTATTTATATGCTTTTCAATACCCCCTATGGAACCTATTTCCACTGAAAAGCTTATTTTCTACACCGATTCTCAAAAATGTTATCGTAACGAACTCCAACGGCTAGCAAATTCCCCGTTCATCGAGCTGTTACCTAGAAATTCGTTCAATACCCTCAACGTACGCGAGTTTCTCAAAAACTGCCATACTTCGACCAATGATATTGCTTTGCCTCGTTATAACATTCCACCTCCCAGCTACCTTCTCCTTTCCAGGCATATTTACCGTCTCATTCCGAATCCCACTCAAGCTACAGAAAATCGATATTGTTGTTGGCCTTCACATTTCCCCTGTATTTCATACGTGACTTGTAACCAACACTTTGTTATACACTTCTCTGTCTTCTACATTATCGATCTTTTATTTCACTCAGTCTTCAAGGCACTTGTTATTTTATCAGCTTATACATTGACCGTTACAAACAAAATTCTACAGAATTTTGTACTAACGTTCGTTTAAGTTTCCAGAACTCGACATTTTACCTAACAGGTGTTGTTCGAAGCAACTGTCCGTTTAAAATAACGATTCCGAATTTAACCATTCTTGGGATTTGTATAAACGAACTTTTCGTTTATTTAAATGAAAATATTTGTGTTTAAATTATTGATTTTCTATACTTTACAACTCCGTTTCTGCTTCCATGCGCTTGATTTAAAATTAGCACAATTTAATTATGCGTATCCTCAAGTTTTTATGTACTCTAAAGTTTCTTCCCTGTGTGCAATTTTAACATTCTAATTTAGAATTACAAAATCTGTTAATAACTGTCCGTCTTCACTATCTACACTGATTAATTTGGCACGTAAATAAATTGCTCCTTTTTCCTATATACACAGTGGTAGAAATTTTATTCTCTGGACCTATTTAACCTAAAATTCAACAACAATATATATATATATATATATATATATATATATATATAAATTGCTGTGTAACCCTATAAAATCGAGCCCCACAAATTGGGCATCATAAATTGCCGTGTAACTTCGCTCTAGTTCAGTACTTTCTAAAAAAAACCATTCGAGAATTTCACACCATAGAAAATTTTTAAAAAACCGTCATAAATTTCACAAAAAGAAGAATTTTCAAAAAAAGATAATTCTTACCCAGATTCCTGCTTCAGTCAACTTAATTACTTCAACAGCTCCCTGGCTAGCTCAGTTGGACCTCCTCTTGGATACCTAGATTTACTATCATACTCTTTATCGTTCACGCACACTCTCAATAAAACCACAAAATAATACAACAATCATACAATATTTATTTACCACTATTTACAAATAATAATTCAAGATTATTTACATTTCGGTGCTCAAGTTACACCTCAATAGATTCTATCTTTGTAAAGTCCAGAATTTTTAATTGAAATATCAAACACATTGAATGTAACCGGAGTAAATGGGCCCTGTATAATACCTCATTTTTCTTTTTTTATTTATAAATTATTTCTAATTAGTACACTCTGGAGTATGGTGAGCTCAGGATACCCAGTTTATTTTATTAATGTATGCTTTTTACTTTGCATACTCTTAGTACAAACACCAAAAAAAAACATGTACTCTTAACAATAAAATTTTAAATTCATGAAGAATGTTAATAAGCTTTATATACTCCTTTAGATTTATATTTAAATACCATAATAAAAGTTAGTTATGCGTATTATTTTCAATACGCAAAATAATGCAAAATACCATCATAGTTCACTCTCACACATCACAAATAATATCCACAGTTTAAAACAAACCAGCAAATTCTAATGCGTTACCTGGAAACTTGAAGATTCCATCTCTGTTGACGATGTAGTTAAGTTCCTGCACCATCGGTCTCGTGGTTCTGCTCTGCTTGCTGCCTCCAGCTATTTATAGATGAACACCATCTAAGTTGTGCTGCATGCTATTCATTCAAGATCCATCCAAATCCAAATATATGACACTTTCTTATTATTGCATAATTTAATTTACGTTACTTTACTTTACTTTACGAGCTTGTTAAAATATCTGTTGCACCTAAGTTAAATTTCAACCCGACACTATCCGCGTCTCAAACTATGAGGCCAACAATTTAACACTGTACTATTTAATTTAATACTTACAAGCTCGTTAGTAGATTTCTGTACGTAGTAAGCAATGCAAATTAACGAAGTCAAAGAACGAAGTCAAAGAGCACGATCAGAATACCAAAGAGAGCGATGCTAATTCTCTTAAGAGTATTTATACAATTCAAAATGCCACCTCTAGGCCACTCTTCACGCGAAATACTTAATTAAACTAACTCGTTCTTCAAATTTTGTATAACCGTTTTCAAAATCTTCGAAATTTAGCTCGTTGATACGATATTTTCCGAAAAACCCGTGTTCAATTTTTCCCGTGCTCGTCTGTTGTACAACTAACTATTTAAACCAATGATATATTCAGTGACGTCTTAAAAACCCCGCCTAAATTAACTCTATTCTTCTCTTATGCATACTAGATGTTTCCTTCTAACCTTGTTTGAGAGGTAGATAATCGATATTACTGTCGGCGTTTCAAACTAACCCACGTGGACTGAATACGTGCGTTTCGAAGTGAAATGCTATTATGCCTGTCTCATTCCGAAGCATATCATTGATAGTCCATCCCTTCTGCGCTTTAAGGAAACTTTTGGTTAGCATTTATGCGTACATCCGACCGTTTGCACAATATACCTCGAAACTTGTCTTTTATCTACACAAATAAAGGGAAGTTGACCTTTCAAAAACATGCAGGTGTTTAATTACCGATCGCTTTAAAATAACATTTCTAAGAGTTTGCATTTCAAGGTATTTCATATATTCAACGTGTTTGTTTGTTAGTAAAGCGTTTCGCCTTGGCATTATCGATTTTTTCATGCTCTTATGCGTATTAGACGCTATATCCCTTTGAATTAAACTTAATTAAATTAATTAATAATTTGCATTGGCTTATACAATTTATTTTCTTTACGAACCTAACTAAATTTTAATCACTAATTGTAAAATTTTGTTAATACTTGTTACTTTAAATTAACTAAATGAAATAAATTTCGCACGTAAATTATGGTTGTTTCCTCTATACAGGGTGTTTGAAATTGCTTTGTTCATACCTAAATTTAACCCTTTAAAACCACTACAATATATATTGTTTTAACCTCATTTGATGTTCAAGCAATATATGACTAATATGAATATGTCAATTTTTTACAACTCCAATCGGAGTCTTCGGCATCTGTGAACATTGTAACCAGAAAAATTGTTGGCTAATGCCGGTTATTCCGATCAGAGACTTGAGTTTTTCTGTTAGGTCCTTTTTGAACTGATAGTACAACAGTTTGACAAAATATGTACCCTAATAGTAATAATGTGCAATTTCAGTGAAAAGGGATAATTTGGCTTCTGAATAGTGTGCAACAATTAAAGGTAGCAGCGAAAGTGTTAACTGATATTAGAGTATTTGGATCTAGTTTAAGATAATCCTAATAATTTTTTTTTCTTGTGTCAGGGATTTTTTTACCAGGAGTTTGTGTTCAGAATTCGATATACTCTGATCTTGAATAGATTATAAGTTAAGGATTTTTTCTGGCCAAAACAAATCTTACCAGCATGGAAATAATTTATGACCAGGTGAAACGATCCTCAAAAGAATAAGTTTAATTCTGTAAAAATAAAAATAAAGTAAGTAACAACATTTTTATTTGTAACAAAGACTTCTTAGAAATTATTTTATGTTTGAAAGAAACTATGTTGTAACGGCTTTTGTATGAAAGAAAATATTTCATTTTGTATAAATGCTTTGTGATATTGCTGCGTTTTATTATATTTTAAAAACTCGGTAAATTTCGTTGAGCTAGCCAGGCAAAGTGAAAACGAAGGTAAGTAAACAATTTCAAGTTTACAAACCAGCAGTACCTTTTCACATCACTCTCAATGCGACATTGTTACTGCACTCTTTTAGTGGCTCCACAACGTTTCACGAAATGGCAAACTATAAATTTTACAAATTCTCACAAAAACTTACCTTACTGCATCATTTCGTCTCTTCTTGTACTCTTCTAAATTAAGTTTTCTCTTTTCTTTATCCTTGATTTCTTCAACACTAACATGATTCTGAATTGTATTAGCCTTTAATAACGAAACCATTAAACGACCACTTGAATCTTTAACAGTAGGTTGGTTCTTTAAAATATTTCGAGTCTCCTCTTCCTCGGCAGATTCAAAACCCGAGTCTTTTTTTGGGTGTTTTGGATAAGGTGACTCTTCGGAAGCACAATAATCATGATCCAACTGAACACACATGGGTGTTTCTGGGATTATTTTTGTTTTAACAGGAGAAATTAATTGTGGAATGTTTGGAAGTTCGGCATTGATTTTTTTGGAACGTTTTCTATTTGGTATGGGTTCGATAACAGGTACAATACGGCGGTGACTCGATGCTTTAATACGTTTAATTAATTCATCTGGCAAAGAGCTTAAAATTTCTTTTCGTTTTGCAGTATCGCTTTTATTTAAATCAGTATTATGACTAGGAGTAATAGTATTTTGTTCAAAATATTCAATGTGTTTTTGTTCGGTTGCTTCAAACTGTTCTAAAAGACTATCAACATCGCCTGCTTGTAGAATAGGCGTATCTTGCTCTGAAATAGTGTCTATGTCAACATCATCACTTTCATAATCTAATTGGACATTTTCAGTTTTAATATCTAATTCTCTTAAAGACATCTGTGGAAATGGATCTTCAAGCGATTCCTCTTCAACATCGACGGGTTCTGTTTTTATCGAAACTGGTTGATTTTCTACTATATAACATTGTGCAGACATATCAATTTTTTTACCCATACTACGATTTACGTTATTATTAATGATAGGTTTTGTATCAACACAATCAAACACGTTATTCCAATCTAAGGACTCAGGAACATTATCATCAATAAAATTACGCCAATCAGTTAGCATTTTTTGACAATCTTCTTTAATAGGTGGAGAATTAGATAAATAATTCATACTAATATCACTAGATATAGGAATAGTTGCAATATCGCCATTATTCCTTAAAGTAAACTATTAATATCAATATTAATAAATATCATGTTACTTACTCTCTTTCAACTTCCCATTGCCATATATCTTCACCTGTTGATAGCCCCATATTGCCCTCAGAATCGTCCATACCCTAAACAATATTTATCAAAAATTATCACAAATTATTAGACTAAAACTACTTACAAGATAATCATCATGTCCAAACATAGGAAAATGCTCTTCATGATAGTAATTTAAAGAACGTGTATCCATTATGCAGCAAAAATATTGTTGTTTTAACCAGTGAAGTCGACAAGTGAGGTTAGAAAATGTTTACGCCGTATAGGCGACAATTCCGCAAAACATTAAACTAGGGTAACAGTCTTACACTATAAAAATAAACTTATAATTTATTTATAACACGATCAATTGACATACACAATTATATATTTTCTAATTCACAATAATATTATGAATCACCCACATGTTCCAAGCAATGCTAAAAACATGTACTGAGATAAAGTGCGCTGCGCAAGTTTTGGAAATGGCGCGAAACAAAAATGAAAGGAGCAGGTTATGGTATTTTATAAGTTATAAAAAGTGAGCGAGTAAATAGAGCACTTGATTATTAAATCCTAGAATTAAAATGAAATGCTGAGGCTTTAAATATGCTACACTCCAACAATATTTGTTCCACAAATAAACTTTTCTTACAAGAATTTATTTTTATATTGTAAGCTATATATCCTATATGGATTATTAATAAAAACAACTGGACTATAATATTAAATTCAAATTTTAATGTTATCTGTTCAAGAATTAAATATTGCTAAATCATGCTACGACTTATAAATCAAACGAATTCTGTAAGCAAAATAAAATCGCTATAACAATGCAAACAATTTAAGTAAATAAGGAACAATCAAGACATCAGGTTCAAATGAAAGAAGAACCTTTGCACTCCGTGGTTCTGGAATTAAGACCTGACCAATTTAGTATTTAAGAGAAGACAGGGTTACTGCTTAAATCTACGTTTTGAGTAATAGCAATTTAATTAACTTACAAATTAAATGTTGGCGCGTTTAAACTTCTTATTTATGTTACAATTTTTACTCGAAGTTTGGTTTTGGTAATAGTAAGTTATAATCTTTATGAGATGTCCATCACACATATATATATATATATATATATATATATATATATATATATATATATATATTATAGTGGTTTTAAAAGATCAAAAATAAATATAAAAGAAACAATTTCAAAACACTCTATATAAAGGAACAACCAGAAATTAGGTGCGAAAGTTATATTAGTTAATTCATTTTTAAGTAACGGGTATTAATCAAATTGTACCAATAATCATAAATATTTAGTAGATTTGCAAAGAAATTAAATGGTAGAAGCCAATGCCATTAATTTATTAATTTAATTGAATTTAATTGAATGATTATTGATGTATAATATGCATAAAAGCGGGTAAAAACCCAATAATACCAAGGTGAGACGAGCTGCTAACAAACAAATATATCAGTAGGGTTGAAATACGTGGAAAATCCAACTCGTAGAAGTGTTATTTAAAACGCGTTAAGATTAAACACCTGCAGAATTTTAAATATCAAGTTCCAATAAATTTGTGTAGATAAACATGAAGATTCAACGTATATTGTAAACGGTGGCAGGCGTTCTCTGGAAACACTAATGAGAGGTTATTTAAATCACGCAGTAAATCCACGTGGTGTAGATAGCAAATAAACAGAAATATCGATTTTGTACCACTCAGACCAGGTTAGAAAGAGACGTAGAAAACGCATAAGCAAGAGACAACGATAGTATAGGAGGGACTTATAGGACGTCAGTAACTATACGATTGGTCAATATAAGTTAGTTGAACGCGAGACAAATACAAGCATAGTGTAGCGTAGTTTTCTGAAAATATTATAACGACGCACGGAAATTTGCGGGATTAAATATTGGTTGAGTGCAAAATTTTAAGAATGTGTTGTTGTAGATGGGGATTTCGCGCTATGCGGGTATGGAGAGGTTACATTCAAAGTGTATAAATATTTTTGGACAACGTGGTAAAGGCCCTTAAGATTTCGATCGCTCCAAACGACGTATCAAAGTATCACGAGTTGTAAGTATTATAAAATTATTTAAATTATATTGCCTAGTGGTAGCCTCTTAATTAGTACGCGGTTAGTGTGCCGAGATTACATTTTTAATTGAGGTATCACCTATAATTTTTAACCAACTCGTGTCGGGACATTAAGTAACGTGGTTTGAAGCAACTAATTGAAAGACGTATTTTTAAATGGAATTTGGAATTTGGTTACACCGTGGAGGCGGCGTTGGCGGATCGGCTTAGATGGAGTTCGTCTAGTAACAGCGAGAAACGGCCTGCAGACCAGATAGAAGAAGTACATGGCATCATCTACAGAGCGAAGATCGTCTAGAAATTTCCAGGTAACGATTTGAAATTGTGATTCTTATAAACTGTGAATATTGCGTGACGTATGAGAGTGTTTTTCTAGGTAGTGTGGATTATTTACGCATTGAACATAATACGTGTAAATAACTTTATTATGATATTTGACTAGACATTTGAAGGTGTCTTTACAGCTTTTTAACGTTCCATCAGAGCTCGAAATTTTTGTGAAGAGACATGGCTTTGTTTTTTTAATGCAAAGTAGAAGGGCATACATTATGCAGAATTAGCTGGGTTATCATGAACTCACCATACCCCAGAGTTTCTTTAGATTAAAAACAAAATAAATTATAAAGAAGGAATTTTAGAGAAGGTATTATTCAAGGCCCATTTACTCCGGGTACATTTTATGTGTTTGATGATTTTAAAATAAAATACAGGACATTACTAAATAAGATTTACTGAAGTGTAACGTGATCAATGAAATATGAACAATATTGAATTTCATGTGTAAATAGTAATAAATAAAAGATTGGATGTTGGTTGTATTTTGTGGTTTTATTGCGAGTGTGTGTGTATGATTGAGAATATGCGAGTGAATCTAGATACCCAAGAGGAGGTCCAAATGAGCTAGCCGGAAGCGGGTGCAGAAAATTGGCAATTCAACCAAGGAAGATAGGAAAACGGGTGAGAGATATTTAAAATTAAGGAAATTTTTCTATTTTCGAATTTGAAAATTTAATAAAATTTTCGAATATATTTTTGTTGGAGAGGATTTTACCGGAGTTCCACGGCAAAATATTTATATATATATATATATATATATATATATATATATATATTTCTGTGATATTCGAGCTCCACAGCTTGGGCGTCATAAATTATGCTGTGATATTCGCCTCCCCTTACAATTGGGTGCTATAAAATGTTGTTATCACTCCTGTTATTCTCTCACAGCCCCTTTTAACACTCAATCACTTGTGAAAATGTAAATTTATAATTTTCTTTTGTCTCGACTAGCTGATTCAATTAAATAAAGCACTTCTATAATACATGGTATAATTATTAAATATTTACAACACTTTTAACTATTTTCTCCCCTTTTTGTATCATATACATCTGTCAAATTATTACAAAATCAAGCCAGCAAAACGAGCTTTTTATTACCTTTAAAGAATTATTCAAACGTTTCAAGCTGTCTGTACTTTTCATAAAACTTTTGCAAGAAACCCCCAATTTGTCAGCTTTTACACTTTAAATTATGATTGAGGTAAAACAGTATAAGAATAAAACATATCAAAAATATTTGAGATAAAACAGTTTCAAAAATAAATCATATCAAAATCTTTAACTTGAATAATTTTCCTGGATGCCCCCAAGATATCCAAATCGTTATTGGTACGTTTATTACAATGAATGGTTTTTCATTTTCTCCATAGAATAATTACCATCAATTTGCTTGGACGGGTAGCATTCTCCAAAATTGTATTTTGATCGTAATGTCTCGTAATTTATGGTTCTACAGGAATCGTAACATTATTTTACTTGTAGTTTATGATTGTATTTTATATCGTAATTGAGATAGTCATTCCATGGTAGTTGAGATGGTAAATTCAGATTTACATTGCGAGAGGAATTTAGATGTAGATTCAGAAAGTAATTTAGATCGACATCCAGAGAGGAATTTAGATCGACATCCAGAGCCGTCTCAGAAATACAGCATAATTTTCACAATTCTACACTTTATAATTTCACTGTTAACAAATATCTATTACTTCACGTAAATATTTGGCATTTTTAATTATAATCACTGCCCAGTTTCAAAGTATACTAAATTGATATTCAATTCTCCAGATATTTATAAGATCGTCCCACTCTTGTTTGTGATTCGCTGGCTTCACGTGCTAGGCGAGGCGAAGTATATTATCACTTGTTATGTTTGGGAAAATTTACCAATTGTATGTATTTTAATTGTGTGACGCGGTGCTTGAAGTCACGTAATTCAATTACCATACCTTATATTTACTTCAGGAATCCCAGGAACTTCGTACATATCGAGCACGTAGTCTTGTTTGTTAGCTTTATTCTAATCTAAATTGAATAAATTTAGTATTTGTTTATTTCCCAATAAATTGGATTTTCGAACAACTGTGATTCTCGTAGATCACGTACGCTTTTAAATAAAGCATAATTTCTGCGTGCGTTTACGATAATATCTTTACACACTTTATGAATGTTTATCTAGCCACTTCATGCAGGTTTTTCACTGATTTAACTTTAATGCGTTTCGTTATCTTTTTAAATTCTAATCTCTGTTAGTAGCTACACTTGGATATGTGTTTTAATTGTTTGTACTGCTATATAGAGTGTGCTCGCAACTAATAATTTATATAATAACCTATTTACTCTCCTAATATCCATAATTTTGTGCTTCTGTTGCTTGGGAGTTTCCCTTGCTTATTCTACGACCCCAATGACTTAACCTACCCCTAAATTAACCCCATAATTGCAGCATTAAATTGATATATATATATATATATATTGTTGTGGATTTAAAAGGTAAATAGGTGTAGACAATAAAATTTTAGCAACCGTGTATATAGAAATAAGAGCAAATTATTTGCGCGCCAAATTAATTAATTTATATTGTCAAAACGGACTGGTATAAAAGTATTTTTATATTTAAATTGGAATGTTAAAATTACATAAGTGAAGAAAATTTTTAGAGTATATACACAACTCAAGGATACGGATAAGTAATTATAATAATTTAATCAAATGCATGGAAGCAAGAAGGGAGCTTGCATGCATAGAAAATAAATAATTTTAAACGCAAATGTTTTCATTTTAAAAGCCAACGATCGTTATACAAATACTAAAAAAAGAAGAAACCAAGAATTGTTATTTCATAAACGGTCGGTTGTTTCAAGAAACATCTGCTCATTAAATGTCACGTTCAGGGAATTATAAATAGACGTTAGCACAGAATTCTATAGAATTGTGTTTGCAACGGTCAGTTTATAAACTGCTACAATAACCAGTGCCTTAAGGAGTGAGTGAAATAAACGATCGAAAATATAAAACAGACAGAGAAACGTATAAGTAAAGCGTTAGATAGAAGGCACGTAAGATATACACGGGTATTTGTGAAGGACGACTACAATATCAATTTTCTGTAACTTAAGAGGGGTTCTAAAGGAGACAACAAATATGCGTGGAACGGAGATAGATAGCGGAGAGATGGCGCGTCTGAATGGTCGATGGCCAGCAGTTTTCAAGAAGTGCTCGTACGTTCTGGTAAGAAACAAAATTCTATGTAAACAGCACGATGGACGGGGGATTTTTCAGAAATTATAGTCGGTTACGTTCAAAATTTTAAGAAACCGCTTCGAAAACAAGCTATCCACGCAAAACCTGTTCCACTGGGGGTTTGAAAATCATATAAATAAACGAACGAAGATATTAAACCTCTTTTCTTTCCATTTAGATCTGAATACGAGTTACATCTACAAGATAATAGTAGTAAATGCTTTTACCGTAATCAATTATTGTGTGTTCAGCAAAATTGCATTAAACATCCTGTTTAAAAATGATGAAAGCTGTAGTAGCGTACCGCCTGTTATAAAAGTGGTATTGCACGAATTGGTGCTTGTAAATAAAAGGTGCCGGATGATAATCTCCGGGGCACTACGTTGTGCTGTCGACGTTCGCCCCCTTACGTCGCCTTGCTCTAGTTTTCCTGCTGCTCAACCGGTTGTCTTTTTGGTTGAGTACAGCGTCTCTGTATATGACTAACTTCACCGCAGTTCCAGCATCGCAGACCCCATGTTCGCGGTCGTTGTTTTTCCAGCCTTTCCGCCTTTTGCTTTTCAAACACACGGTTTATTATTTCTTCTATGCTGTTCTGCGATTGCTCAGGTTCTTCTAATGCAGACCGAACTTTGTGACTTATCTTGTATGACGCCTGCTTAGCTGCTTCAAATTCAAGCGCATGAGCCAGAGAGTCATCTAACATTTTTGGCCGTGTTAGTCTTAGCGCTTGCTGTATTTCGCCATCTTTAACGCCATTCACAAATGTTTGAATGTTTGAACAGCAAGTTGTTTGAGGAAGCTATCTGGTGCCGTTGGGTATGCCAATCTAACTAATCTGGCAATGTCAGCGTCGAATTTTTGCAGGTTTTCGTTTGTCTTTTGTGAGCGGTTCTTAACTTGTGCATGGTAGACCTGTTAAAGGTGAGCGTCTCCATATCTCATCTCAAGCTTCGATGTTACAAGGCCGTAATTATTCTGTTGGTGATCGGGAATGGTTTGCAAGATGTTAAGAGCTTCCCCCCGTAGGGCCACTATTAAGGAGATAGCTTTCTCGTTGTAGCAGCAACCGTTGGCTATTGTAGCGAATTCAAATTGTGTCAAATATGTGGGCTAAGGTTTTTTACCATCGAATGTGGGTGGTTTCACTATAAATTTTGACGGTATTGACTCGCTTTCTTCCATGCTTCTTATTTCTGGGGTGTTCTGATTTACAACTTGGTTTACTAATTCAAGTGGCCGCGTTGTTAGTGAAATCACTTGTTCTTGCAGCCTCATCGCATCTTCTTTCATTTTTACCAATTTACTGTCCAACTTTTGCTTAACTGTTTTTACCTGTTTAGAGAAATCTTCTTTTAATGCAATGGAGCTTTCCATTAATTTTTGTTCTAACGTGGCTGTCTTTTCATTCAACTTTTCTTCCAATTTTGCAGCATTTTTACTTATCTTTTCCTTCTATTTTCTCAGCATTTTCACTAAACTTTTCTTCCATTTTCTTAGCATTTTCACTTAACCTTTCGGTAAGGTTTGATTCCAGTTGAACTGACCTCACTACGTTTTCATTTAGTGTCATCTCTAGTTTAGCCTACCTCTCTTCCATTTTCTCAGCATTTTTATCTAACCTTTCCATTTACTCATCATTTTCACTTAGCTTTTCTTCCATACCGGTTTTAAAATCCTTAAGGAAGTTCATTCAAGTTTCCGCATCCATTTTACTTTGGCTTTTTGTAACTGGCATATATACACTACTTAAATGTCTTTAAACTTGTGTGTTTTTCCTTTTAAATTAATCACTATATATCCCACACAGGCTGACACCAGTGTAGCGGGCTACTACTAACGCGTTTCACTAATTTAAAACAAGTAATACAATAGTCCTTATTACTCACGGTTCACAAGTCTAATTAACAGTATATGTCTTATTTATAAATCTCTTCAGTCCAATTAACAATGAAACACTATCACACTAATGCTATTTACCAGCACTAATATCTCCTTAAACTAAATTCTTAACCATAGGTCTATTAACAACACTAACACTACTATAATTTATTTATTACACTTCCGTCCATTTATGTACAGCTGTCGGTACAATATACACTTACACATAATACAAATTAATGTTTACTCTTTGACTTCTAAAAGCTACACTATTTAACTTTACACGATATAATTTATATTCGACATTCCGATATAGACTAAACTCTGTACTTCTGCATCGGTCTTATTTATACACTGAATTCATCCAGTAATTGCTAGAAATGCTCGGTCCCCGGAAAAAATACAGTGCTTACGGCGTTTGTGTGTTTGACGGGTTGCCTAATAGTAGCTCGTAATAGAATTCTGCCCTTCTATTTCTCCTATTTCTTTTCCACATATATCCTTGTTCCCATATTATTTCTATAACCTATTTGTTATTAACTTTGACTGTCCATGCTATCATCCTCATACATCTGAAGCACAGCATTTCAAAAGGTTGATACCGTTTTTCTGTCTGCTTTTCCTACTGCGCGTAAGGCATACTGTGCTGTGCTCCACACATATGCTTTCATCAATTTTCTTCTTGTTTCTATGTTTGTTGTCTTTTATCATAGGCGCTGTTCTTTCTTGTTAGATGCAGTTCGGTCCCCTTCTATTGTTTTCAATTATATACCCTATTTCTCCGACATTCAGTGGTTGTGAAGGGGGTAAGCAGCCTGTGGCTGCAAAGTTCCCCCAGCACTTAAACATTTACCGATTTAATGTTTTTTCCAATATATCTTTTCGCACAGTCAATATTAGTTGCAGAGGTTTCATAACCAACAACTAGTTGTTTATAATAATCATCAGATTTATCTGCGCTTATTTTTTCGTCATTAGATTTTCCGTCTCAAAACTGGTTAGACACGTACTTGCACTTATTTATATTCTGTGCTAGCTTATACAGTTACCTAAAATTCTCACACAGCCTGTATACAGCTCGGTTCCTCTTCTATTGTTTTATAATTTTATGCCCTATTTCACCGAGATTTAGTAAAGAGGGTTAAGCAGCCTGTGGCTGCCAAAATCTAACACTTAGACATTTGCGGAATTAATAGTTTTCCAGTAAATCCTTTCACACAATTAACATTCATCATCATTAGGTCCTCAGTCCTAGAATTGGTTGGACGCGTACCCTTATTGTTTCCTAGTCTGAACCAACTTACACATTTCGCTGAAATTTGCTCACTCTGCATCTATCCTTATCTGTGTGCGAAAGTCTGATCTCGGTCTACCCTACCTATCTTTTCCTATCTCTGCTTGTAATAAATCTCGTACTATTTCCCAGAAATGCCTTAAAACGTATCCTGTCCTTCGATTTCTCCTATTTTTCGTTTTCCACAGATATCTTTATTCTTCTATTATTTCTACCACCAATTTGTTATTAACTTTGTCTGTCCATACTACCATCCTCATGCATCTGAAGCACAACATTCCAGAAGGCTTCTATCTCTTTCTGTCTGCTTTTTTACTGCCCCTATTTTATAGATGTACAGTGTGTCCCAAATTGGATGTATTAAATGGGTAACTTAGTTGTTATTAAAGATACAATAAAACTGTGTGCGCAGTCATGTGCCAACTTTTGAGATCAATTCAATGGTGAAATCACAAATGAGCGATCTTCTTTTGTTTTCGAGTTATAGCCAAAATTGATATTTTTAACAATTCTATTAATTCGTATAACTCGTTTGGTTGCAAAATATCCAAAATACTGTAATAGTTTTTATACGGTTTTTACGTAGAATACAGTGGCGTACGCAAATATTTAATATTTATAATACTTTTGAGGTTATAATATAAACTTGCATTTTTTAAATGGAAACCACAATTGGTTGTCACTTTATTTAAAAGCTCTTTTGACAGCTTTTCAAAATATATAGTTTAGTATAATTATTCTTTCAAATGGCCGATTTATTCTATGAAGACCTAATAGAATTTAATAAATAAACCGCCTTAACTTTACGAAATGCTGCTTCAATTGAATTCCGGAACTCTTCAATACTATGGTTCCGGGTTTTATAGATTTCCTCTTTCAAAAAATTCCACAAAAAATAGTCCAATATCGACAAGTCAGGAGATCTAGGCGGCCACTGAACAGGTCCAAACGTACCCATCCATTTATTGAGATATTCTCTATTTAAATAATCACGAGTAATTATAGCGTTGTGCGGGGTGCACCATCTTGTTTGAACCACACTTTTGTCTTTTTCGAGAGGCATGTCCTCCAGTAATTCGTGCAAGTTGGTATACAAAATTTCAATATAGTGTACTAGGCCGCCCCTATAATAAGAGGGAGAAGTATCCGTAATGTTTAAGTGGTCCGATAGGTAACGGTAAGTGGGGTTAAGCTTGCGAGAGAGTGCGGCACGTTTATCCTAGCGCGTGTCGGGTGTTTTAGAACTTAGTTTAAATGGTGAACTTTGCGTTGAAATTAAATTATAAAGTGATCCGTAAGAGTGTGGCAATGATAGGATGCTAATGTGGATCAGTTGGATTGTATTTTACAGATAAGTTATAGCGTAGTATTATTTCTTTGTTTGTTTTTTTAATGACAACGCCGCTGGCCGCATTGTAGTTACGGTGCATGCTGCGAATTTCTATTTAGCTGTGTTTGTTTTCTATGTAGTGATATTGGTTACAAGTCATTAAACTACATAAATCCATTTACGAGTTATTATTAAATATCCACAGGTTGTAACAGGTAAAACTAAAAGGATCACGAAAATACCGCAGGAGAGGGGTTGCCGCTAGTCTGGGCCGACATCTACAAGGGCAACCACTCGTTTCCACGCCTCCTGGAATGTCTGATCTTTCGGAGGAGCTCAGTGCAATAGCGACAAGCTGAATGATTGTCTTCAAAAATATGGTATTGAAATTTGCCAGCAACAATGTAGCAACAAATATCCAAACCATAACGGCTTTGTTGACGCCTCGTATGTTTGATAGGTATTTTCATTCGACCAGTAAGTGCTTCATCAGACCATATAATGTTATTTCCAAAATTGTTAGTAGCAGAACTTTTACGGGGATACCTTCTTTTTGAAAATCGTCGGAAACAAACTATGTATAATTTTATTTTTATAGGGTCAATATTTATTACGCTTCAATATTCTTGAAGCTGCTGATTTAGAAACACCCATTTCCTTTCAATTTTCCTACATGATGTTCTTGGGTTTGTTTCACACATGCTATGGTTGAAACAGTAGTTTGCTCTTAATTAAAAACTGCATACTGTTTCGTTCTGGTTTTCAAAGCAGCCAAACTGTTGTAAATTACTATCTATCCTTTTAAACATGTTAATATTAGGTTGCTGTCTTTCAGGGTATCTGTATTATTTACAAATGACATAGTAATATTATTTGCTATTAGTTACACAATTACCTGTTAAAATATAAAGTTTTTACTGATAGAGGAATTCTCGCAGACTCAATAAATGCAACTAGCATATCGTATTTTCGTAATTTTCAAATTTTGCCATTTAGTAACAGACCGAAGGTTCACTTACAAACTAACAATACAATTTATTGCATGTGCAATAGATATGATTGAAGCTCGTTTACGTTTGTTATACAAACAATTATCGTTTTTTGTTTACCTTTTGTTTCGCGGCCAACTATTTATTAGCAATATAATAAATTATTTTATTATACCAAAAATATGGAATAAATCGGCCATTTGAAAAAATAATTATACTAAACTATATATTTTTGAAAAGCTGTTAAAAAGACCTTTTAAATAAAGTGACAACTAATAGTGGTTTCCATTTAAAAAAATGCAAGTTTATATTATAACCTCAAAAGTATTATAAATATTAAATATTTGCGTACGCCACTGTATTCTACGTAAAAAACCGTATAAAAAACTATTACAGTATTTTTGGATATTTTTGCAACCAAACGAGTTATACGAATTAATAGAATTGTTAAAAATATCAATTTTGGCTATAACTCGAAAACAAAAGAAGATCGCTCATTTGTGATTTCACCATTGAATTGATCTCAAAAGTTGGCACATCGGTCCCCTTCTATTGTTTTCAATTATATACCCTATTTCTCCGACATTCAGTGGTTGTGAAGGAGGTAAGCAGCCTGTGGCTGCCAAGTTCCCCAGCACTTAAACATTTACCGATTTAATGTTTTTTCCAATATATCTTTTCGCACAGTCAATATTAGTTGCAGAGGTTTCATAACCAACAACTAGTTGTTTATAATAATCATCAGATTTATCTGCGCTTATTTTTTCGTCATTAGATTTTCCGTCTCAAAACTGGTTAGACACGTACTTGCACTTATTTATATTCTGTGCTAGCTTATACAGTTACCTAAAATTCTCACACAGCCTGTATACAGCTCGGTTCCTCTTCTATTGTTTTATAATTTTATGCCCTATTTCACCGAGATTTAGTAAAGAGGGTTAAGCAGCCTGTGGCTGCCAAAATCCCCAACACTTAGACATTTGCGGAATTAATAGTTTTCCAGTAAATCCTTTCACACAATTAACATTCATCATCATTAGGTCCTCAGTCCTAGAATTGGTTGGACGCGTACCCTTATTGTTTCCTAGTCTGAACCAACTTACACATTTCGCTGAAATTTGCTCACTCTGCATCTATCCTTATCTGTGTGCGAAAGTCTGATCTCGGTCTACCCCTACCTATCTTTTCCTATCTCTGCTTGTAATAAATCTCGTACTATTTCCCAGAAATGCCTTAAAACGTATCCTGTCCTTCGATTTCTCCTATTTTTTCGTTTTCCACAGATATCTTTATTCTTCTATTATTTCTACCACCAATTTGTTATTAACTTTGTCTGTCCATACTACCATCCTCATGCATCTGAAGCACAACATTCCAGAAGGCTTCTATCTCTTTCTGTCTGCTTTTTTTTACTGCCCCTATTTTATAGATGTACAGTGTGTCCCAAATTGGATGTATTAAATGGGTAACTTAGTTGTTATTAAAGATACAATAAAACTGTGTGCGCAGTCATGTGCCAACTTTTGAGATCAATTCAATGGTGAAATCACAAATGAGCGATCTTCTTTTGTTTTCGAGTTATAGCCAAAATTGATATTTTTAACAATTCTATTAATTCGTATAACTCGTTTGGTTGCAAAATATCCAAAATACTGTAATAGTTTTTATACGGTTTTTACGTAGAATACAGTGGCGTACGCAAATATTTAATATTTATAATACTTTTGAGGTTATAATATAAACTTGCATTTTTTAAATGGAAACCACAATTGGTTGTCACTTTATTTAAAAGCTCTTTTTGACAGCTTTTCAAAAATATATAGTTTAGTATAATTATTCTTTCAAATGGCCGATTTATTCTATGAAGACCTAATAGAATTTAATAAATAAACCGCCTTAACTTTACGAAATGCTGCTTCAATTGAATTCCGGAACTCTTCAATACTATGGTTCCGGGTTTTATAGATTTCCTCTTTCAAAAAATTCCACAAAAAATAGTCCAATATCGACAAGTCAGGAGATCTAGGCGGCCACTGAACAGGTCCAAACGTACCCATCCATTTATTGAGATATTCTCTATTTAAATAATCACGAGTAATTATAGCGTTGTGCGGGGGTGCACCATCTTGTTTGAACCACACTTTTTGTCTTTTTTCGAGAGGCATGTCCTCCAGTAATTCGTGCAAGTTGGTATACAAAATTTCAATATAGTGTACTAGGCCGCCCCTATAATAAGAGGGAGAAGTATCCGTAATGTTTAAGTGGTCCGATAGGTAACGGTAAGTGGGGTTAAGCTTGCGAGAGAGTGCGGCACGTTTATCCTAGCGCGTGTCGGGTGTTTTAGAACTTAGTTTAAATGGTGAACTTTGCGTTGAAATTAAATTATAAAGTGATCCGTAAGAGTGTGGCAATGATAGGATGCTAATGTGGATCAGTTGGATTGTATTTTACAGATAAGTTATAGCGTAGTATTATTTCTTTGTTTGTTTTTTTAATGACAACGCCGCTGGCCGCATTGTAGTTACGGTGCATGCTGCGAATTTCTATTTAGCTGTGTTTGTTTTCTATGTAGTGATATTGGTTACAAGTCATTAAACTACATAAATCCATTTACGAGTTATTATTAAATATCCACAGGTTGTAACAGGTAAAACTAAAAGGATCACGAAAATACCGCAGGAGAGGGGTTGCCGCTAGTCTGGGCCGACATCTACAAGGGCAACCACTCGTTTCCACGCCTCCTGGAATGTCTGATCTTTCGGAGGAGCTCAGTGCAATAGCGACAAGCTGAATGATTGTCTTCAAAAATATGGTATTGAAATTTGCCAGCAACAATGTAGCAACAAATATCCAAACCATAACGGCTTTGTTGACGCCTCGTATGTTTGATAGGTATTTTCATTCGACCAGTAAGTGCTTCATCAGACCATATAATGTTATTTCCAAAATTGTTAGTAGCAGAACTTTTACGGGGATACCTTCTTTTTTGAAAATCGTCGGGAAACAAACTATGTATAATTTTATTTTTATAGGGTCAATATTTATTACGCTTCAATATTCTTGAAGCTGCTGATTTAGAAACACCCATTTCCCTTTCAATTTTCCTACATGATGTTCTTGGGTTTGTTTCCACACATGCTATGGTTGAAACAGTAGTTTGCTCTTAATTAAAAACTGCATACTGTTTCGTTCTGGTTTTTCAAAGCAGCCAAACTGTTGTAAATTACTATCTATCCTTTTAAACATGTTAATATTAGGTTGCTGTCTTTCAGGGTATCTGTATTATTTACAAATGACATAGTAATATTATTTGCTATTAGTTACACAATTACCTGTTAAAATATAAAGTTTTTACTGATAGAGGAATTCTCGCAGACTCAATAAATGCAACTAGCATATCGTATTTTTCGTAATTTTCAAATTTTGCCATTTAGTAACAGACCGAAGGTTCACTTACAAACTAACAATACAATTTATTGCATGTGCAATAGATATGATTGAAGCTCGTTTACGTTTGTTATACAAACAATTATCGTTTTTTGTTTACCTTTTGTTTCGCGGCCAACTATTTATTAGCAATATAATAAATTATTTTATTATACCAAAAATATGGAATAAATCGGCCATTTGAAAAAATAATTATACTAAACTATATATTTTTGAAAAGCTGTTAAAAAGACCTTTTAAATAAAGTGACAACTAATAGTGGTTTCCATTTAAAAAAATGCAAGTTTATATTATAACCTCAAAAGTATTATAAATATTAAATATTTGCGTACGCCACTGTATTCTACGTAAAAAACCGTATAAAAAACTATTACAGTATTTTTGGATATTTTTGCAACCAAACGAGTTATACGAATTAATAGAATTGTTAAAAATATCAATTTTTGGCTATAACTCGAAAACAAAAGAAGATCGCTCATTTGTGATTTCACCATTGAATTGATCTCAAAAAGTTGGCACATGACTGCGCACACAGTTTTATTGTATCTTTAATAACAACTAAGTTACCCATTTAATACATCCAATTTGGGACACACTGTACTGTGCTGTGCTCCACACTATGCTTTAAACAGTTTTCTTCTTGAATCTATGTTCATTGTCTTTGAACATAGCTGCTGTTGTTTCTTGTTTGATGCAGTTCGGTCACCTTCTATTGTTTTACAGTTTATACCCCATTTCCCTGATATTCAGTGGTATGTAAAGGAGGGGCGTCGCCGTGAATCAATGTAGTAAGCGTAAGACTACTTATCTCAAAGTCTTGGGTTCAAATCCCGACACGGCTGACTGCTTGAAAAATGGCAGGCGAGCATTTTTCAGAAAAATTACGCCCTCGTTCGGATGAGAGGTTAAATGGAGGTTCCGTGTGTGAGTGTTGTCATGCACGTTAAAGATCCCTACCTTGTCTGGAACGGCAAGGGTTCGACAAAATTCTAAATTTCTAGGCAACAAAAAACTCGCCTCCTGGCCCTTTATACAGTTCGATTTCCCTCTATTGTTTTCTAATTATATGCCCTATTTCACCGAGATTCAGTGGTATGTGAAGGGGGTTAAGCAGCTTGTGGCTACCAAGGATTCCCCAATACTTAGACATTTGCCGTATTAAATTAACATTATTCGAGAATATTGCCCAACCAATACTTGTAGTTGCATAAGTTTTGTGGTCAAGGACTTATAATTACAGTGTGTTATTATATTATGCCACAAAGTACTCATTTATCAGATAAAAAAAATTATTTTTGCCCGGCTTAATTAGTACAGCCAAGTATAAATACACTAAACTATTTTTGGAAATGGCATTTTTCGTTACTGGCAATTTCCTTATGACGTGTCCGTTTTGAACACTTGATTGGGTTGTTCCATAAATGATTTATTTTGCACACATCGCATCTATACAGCCTTGGAAACTTCAATGATGGATGTTTTAGTGTCTGCTTGATATACTGTAAAGTTTCTAGTCAAGTGGCTGTTGTAATTATCATCATCATTAGATGTTTGGAACCGATTAGACACGCATTTTGAACCAACCTACATATTTTCCTGAAATTAAAAATATTTTGGGTTTTTTTACCATGTTGTCCGCGGAAGTTGAGGTGAACAACCGGATATTTTTCGGTTTTCCGAAATATGTCGAACAGTCCCGACAGACCAATCAGCAGGAGTTGAAACGCCTCGTTTAAAATGAATGCGTCTTGTGTCAAAACCAGCTGATGCAACTCATTGATACACGTTTTTAAAATTTAAGTTTTAGAGGTAAGCATTTATTTTACTTTGTTTTTTCATTTGTCATTAACGTAAATGTTAGCAAAGTACAGTTAATGATTACTTATATCTGCACACGGTTTTTCGTTTTGTAAGTTACAATTAATTTTCGGTTCGACATGTTTGTATTTCATGGTACCTATTTTGCGTGTGTAATAAGTTTTTGAATAATAAAAAATCGCTAATAAATTTGCTTTAAAAGTTTAATTTTTAAAACTTGCCTTTAACATTTTAGAAATAATTAATACGCTCATGGCGTGTTGAAATTGGATGACGTAAACAGCGTCAGGAACGCCGTTTAGAGAAACGCCCAAGTTCGAGTTGATAGTAAAATGATGGAAATTCCTTAGTGTTTTCTATATGCGCTTACATCGGTACGTATTTGTTTTAATTATCATATATCTAATGGCTTTTATTATCAATTATAGAAATTCTAAAAATTGTTGGTTGATAGTCATAATGGGCTTGACCTTGCTTAAGAACTCTCACATTACAACAGTATTACATGTAGTTGCTTCTGAAATAGGTTTGACTTTTTTTTTAAATTTAATTTATGAAACAATGTATTATTAACCCTCCCAGTCCCGTTCTTTTTTTGTTAAATATTACTGTTGGGAATGCTGATGGAAATTATCTTAGTTGGGTTGTAGAACTTTATTGCTTTAGCACTGTTTCATTATATTTGTTGCTTTCAATTTTATAAAGAATGTATGTTTGGACCTCCTGTCTAAGTAGTTTTCAAGATATGAAAGTCAAACTAGGGTTCTGATAAATGCAAGTTAGACAAGGAATTACATACGTATTGTATTACATGTCGTATTTATCTTATATTTAGTGGCTAGCTATCATATGTTTTCGATCTCAGTTTAGTTGTTCATCTAATGGTGCACATGTCTACCCTCATATTGCAGGTTTTGTTTTTCATGTAAGAGTCGTAGTTTTTACTCCATTATGTCAACTCTAAAATTAACGTTGTAGCAGTGTTAACAATTTAAGGACCCTTTTGCAAAATGTTTAAGGGCGTTGTTCCTTATAAAATATTACAAGACCTTGACAGGCGAAGTAATTCAGGTTCAGACACTAATTATAAATTTTATAGAACTATAAACTTATTTTTATGCAAAAAAAGTTAGTGATACGAAACATTTGAAATTGAAACTAGAATGACTAAGTATACATAATTTCTTCAGTTGACTTATTTGTCACGTTTATTTAGTACTCTTCAGTGCAACATCTCCAATACAATTACAATAAAGCTAAACATGTATTACTACTTTCAATTATAACTTTTAAAACCAAATTTAGAAAAATGCTGTAATTTACAGACATAAAAATGCCAAAGTAAAATTTGATTGCTAATGTTATGTGAACAATTTTTAGTTCAAAATTGCAATTAAATTTGTTGGTCTTCTTTTTTCTAAAGTAGAAACTTAGAACTTAGAATTGATGACTAATTAGATCTAACCGAGATGCTCCTTCTATAATAATTTTCACATAGGAATGGTGCACCATCTCATAATACGAGACGTATTGCAGAATTGTTGAATACCAATTTTGGAGGTAATTGCATAATGGGCGTCGCCGTGGATCAATGTAGTAAGCGTAAGACTACGGATCCCAAGGTCCCAGGTTCAAATCCCGACACGGTCGACTGCTTGAAAAATGGCAGGTGAGCATTTTTCACAAAAATTACGCCCTCGTTCGGATGAGAGGTTAAATGGAGGTTCCGTGTGTGAGTGTTGTCACGCACGTTAAAGATCCCTACCTTGCCTGAAACGGCAAGGGTTCGGCAAAATTCTAAATTTCTAGGCAACAAAAAACGCCTCCTAGCCAATGTAGTACCTACTGGTGGAGCATTGGAAAAGTAAATGAACGGTAATTGCATAATGTAACTCTTCACCCCTTGTTCTGACCTATCTGTATCAGTCAAAGAATCAAGGACCGAGTTACCTAATACATATATAATCGAATACCAATTTTATATCACTTTTTATGGTTCAAAATTGCAATATGAGTCCACTTACCTATTCCAATAGTCTTTACTCTACTTTCTTCAAATGCCTTGGCTACTTTACAGCGGAGAGTACATGGACATGTCCCGGGTGGGTAAGCCTAGAATTCTGAAACCAATGCTGGTGAGTTAACTTACCCAAAAGTTTACAAAGTATCTGTACCTTAAATGTATTTCAACAAACCTCTTTAAATTATAGATCTCAAAATTATCAAGTAATGAATTTAATAACCTTTAATGTGGGATATAACTATATACATTTACTATATTGCCATACTTAAATGCAATAAAATCAATATCCCTTATTTAACTAAAACCCAATTAAATCGGGAAATTACATTCTACTTCACATTGCAAATTTTACATTTAAACAGATTGGCTTCCAACTGAAACATAGCCAATAACTCTTAATATTCTCTATAAACTCATAACAAAAAGTAATCACGTTAATAAAGTCCAAGAATTCCAACCTTACTCTAGCAACTTAACATATGCATATAAAATCATATATATTATTTTATCAACGTTCATACTTGCTGTAACAATTTTTTTTCTTGCACGACTATGTTGGTTGGGCGTCAGTGCAACCTTTATTTTTTTTTTGTTGACCTCCACTCGCTGGATACAAGTGAAGCTTTAATTGTTCGCGGCTAAGTCTGGGAATTACCCCAAGGGTGAGCAATGAGAAAGGGTGTGGGGATGGTCTAAACTCTACAATAAGCTAATATAAAAAGAAAAGGGGTTGAGCGCCACTGTATCTATATGGACGATAACACTAGAAACTCTATACTCCTATGAGAAGATACAGAAACTCATGGGATATAAGCACAATAAAAACTTACAACTTACTGAACTAATGTATCTGGAAACCTCTGGAACATACTTACGACCTCTTAGATCTCGATGATCCTGGAAAAAAAATACACAGCAAACTTTCTATTAAAAAGACACAGTTTGTGCTTTCTAATAAAAAAACATACTAATAATTACAGGTGGATAATGTTAAGATTACCACACCAAAGATATTTGAATCAAAAATGAATACCTAGAACAAATCAGTTGTAGCATATCTGTGTTTTTTAAATTACTTCAGCATTCGTCTACTATCATTATTCAGATTTATTTTCTTTAAAAAAATTTAGTAAAAATTAATTGTGCATGGAATATAAAACTTGAGTCTAAAAATGAAATTTAATATAGTTTCTCTCTTTTCGTTATTTTTTCTAAATATGTTTACAAAAATGAAATAATAAAATTGGATTCTTTATACATCTGCCTTGACACAACAAAACCTTAAGTTTAATAATATTTTATAACAAGTTTCAGATACCAAATACCCAGATCTGTTTATTGGCTTACATATGTTTCACATTGAGTTTAAATTATTTCTTAAAAAAAATTTGAATCACGTGCAGTTAACTTGGACAAATAACAGTTCAACTTATTTAAATATAATGAGCTTATTAAAAATTTGACATCTGCAAGTAATTTTCTAGAAAACAGGAAATGGACTTTGAAGTCTCATCTTTTTAACAAGTGAATGTTCTGCATATCTTACAAAATTATTGTAATAGCATTTCGTAATTATAATCTTCTACGCTGTTCTTTATGCACAAAATTTAATTTAACTAAGCAATCCCTGAATACAATTTTAGGTGACCACATTCAAGGTCTCACAAACATAACAAAAAAAGGTTTGATACCTGTTTTTAATGGAGCCGTCATCCCTAGTTACCAAACTGCGACGCACTTTTTCTGAAATCGGCTTACTAAATGGTTGTAACAAAATACCAAACAACAGCTGTAGTTTCTTAACAAACGAAGATTGACCCAATCTCTTTATACATATATTTAGTTAATTCATGTGTACTTCAAATGTATGTTACTTCATCATGTTACTTCGTCATTCTACTTCGTCATGCGCGTTAACAAATACTAAATACCGACTCGAACCATTTTTACTACCACAACTCGCCTATTCTGAGGCCCCACTTATGCAAAGCCTGAGAACCCATTTGTTTTGTACGATGCAGTCTGAACTACATTCTCAAAAGCAATGGCCGACTTCGTTATTCGTACCGTACAAGTACGGGACGGCGCATCTGCTTAACGCGTCCTCGTGACCGTATTCACGCACGCGCTATTCTAATTTTAACACATGAAAGGGTATAATCCGCCTGCAAGTTAGGCAACACAAACGACTAGATCCCTCTTAAATATGTTTTTTTTGAGCGTATCTTATTATTAAATATTTCTGGGTAAAGCATTTAAGTTATTTAAACGGTCATGATTTCCTGTTCCATTATGGAATTGTGTCTTACAGCTATAACAGTATCAAATACGAGAATTAAATACCACAGGATAAAATTGTACTGACGCGGTTCTTCCAAAAATAGTACTACAGAAAATATATTCGTTACATTACAACACCACGTGTATGCATGCATATACACGCCAGTTTTCTCGAAACATTTATACAAGGGTTCACTCAATACCTGTGTTGGGTATGTAATACCCACTATTGCTTCATCCTAAACCAGACCTCTAAGGTAATTTATTCTCACCAGGTTTGAAACTGTTAATACGGTTATTGATAACTTTAGTGCTTGGAACTCTGGATATCTCGCTACTTCTATACCAACTCACGGTTTGGAGTCGAACTTCCAAAATACAAACGTCCACCAATCAATCAAAATCGAGCCATAAAAGTGTGTTGAGTTATCATCTTCTATGCCGTTAACAAGCAGGCGCCTCTAACCATTAACCGCCCTACAACTTAACCCTTTCGTCGTCTAATTATACTGTCCTTTATTCATTATTTAACTCCACTAATCGTCCCGTAATACCTGTATTCATTTCTTATATTTCTGACTTATACTTCACTTTAATTTATGCGGTCAGATAACCACGATAGTTACGCGCCATTGCAGCGTAACTGGCCGTAACTAGGGGCGAATTACTTTTTATTTTTTATGCCGTACATCTTTTGCCTTTATGTATTGTCTTTTTGTCTTTGTGTGTTGAGTTCTGAGTGTGTTAATTTCTTCATTCCACTATTTATATACCTTTTATCACGTGATTGTTCTGGCCAATTACAAACCTTACATATTGCACAATTATATATCATTCCTACACGTGTTTTCAGGTTAATGGTTAAATCCATTTTTATTATTGCAATTGCTAATTGGAATTGTCCTGTAATTAAATTTAAGTTATTCTGCAATATTCTGAACTATTTCCTGTTAATAATTTTATAGATATCACGAAAAATAACATTTTATTACGTATTTCCGGTTTTGGAATTTTCTGGAACAAATGAATATTTCCCTTTGACGCCAAATTAAAAATCTTCTACATTTCACGGGATGTTAGAGTTCAGTTGATAGGCTATGTTTAATTTAAAGTGTCAATTGTCACCCCAAAGTCGAACTAGGATTGGATAACTGTATTAATTCATGGTTATTGATAGGTTATATTTTAAATAGAATTATTTGTGATTGGCCGAAAATATTATTTGAAAATTAAATTAATTTAAAAAGGTTCTTGGGTGTTACAATAAGGATAAATGACCAGTAAGGTAACTACCAAGTTCACCAAACTTAAGGTGACCTGACGCCCTGCTTTTTGCGGTACAGTCTCGATTTTTCACAATTTATCCCGCGTCCCGAAACGTTTTTAAAAAGTCCCGAATATTAGAATTAAGAAAAATCAAAATTAAGTGTTGTAACTTTTAAAGCATTTTATGTGTCAAATATAATTTGACAAATCCTTGTGAAGATTTTTACTATATTTTAAAAAATGACAATCTACTGAAACAAATTCACTCAAATAAAAAATATGTCGAGGAATAAAATATTATACATTTTTTTATATTTATAAATTGTACTTATGTTAAAAATAAAATAATATTACGATATTATTTTTATTCTGTATGAAAATTTTTGTTGATACCCCCTTTCCTTTAGAGTTGTCCCGTTTTGCCCATCTAAAAATCTGGTCACCTTAACCAAACTTGACACCAATAGATTTTTTTTCTGAAGGCTAGATAGGTTTTGGGTCGCTTGGAGCTTCTTTTTAAAGAAGATTTTATTTCCAAAACACTCCTATTAAGTGTATTTTTATAATAATTACAATAATTTTGACAATTATACGTTATGTTCATTAACACTTGGTTTCAAAAACAATCAAAGTTAATATTACTAATTGAATTAATTAAAATCTAAATCTATATTTACAAATGAGAAGCTTGAACAACCAACAATGTTAAAGTTGTGAAGCTCAAGACTGACTGGCCATTTTGGGCTCCTGATGGTGTTTATGCTGTCCCTTGTTGAGCTTTCCCGCACTTCTTACTATTGCGCAATTGTTTAATATAACGTATAATTATGCAGCAATTTACGTGCCATTTTATCAAATTCCAAACATGTTTAAAAGTGATGCAATGGTCAAATTTTATGCGCAATATAAATAAAACTGTTACTCACTTGTATTTTTAACATCTCAGGATCCTTGTTTTTATTGTGGGTAGGCTACGCCATTGCTGAGTCAAATTTCCAATCCGTCCATCCTCTATGCTCGTTGGTAGGGGGTCGAGAAGGAACAACCAGGTATAAGGAACGATTAAGGCAAGGTAGAAAGGAACCTGCCACCTAAAAAGAGAAAAGACACACACAACACCAGTAGATGATCTTGGCTTCAGGGCTCGTAGCTTAATGGCGTCCTTTCACGCACTCCGCACCTGTCCGGAATGACGGAAATTGACAAGTTCATTTAAAAATATCCACGGGAATTTATTTACAAATTATAAGAATGTACATTGCCAAATTTGGAATGTAACACCCTGCTCTTACATCACTTGTGGGAAATGTAGATCTCATGTCTGCTATTTTTTTATACAATACAAAGTATTACATTTTAATAATCTTAATTCTAATAATTGCTGTCTTATAGTCTACTGTGACCTGTGCCTGCAGTGTCATGTTACGTCTGGAATACAAAGTAACTTTCCGTTCTCGTGTCTGGTTTGTGAACTTTCATTAACCTTTTATTATGTCCTTCAACTACACAATCTAACAATTCTTTCTTAAGACTTAATAGTTTCATTTATATATATATATATATATATATATATATATATATATATTGCTGTGATCGGGGACATTAAGGGTTTGACATCGAGTGTCATCAAATAATTTTCAAAAAAAAAAAAAAAAATTTCTTACCCTGTTACTTTCTGCTTCAAAAAAACTTTAGCAGCTTTCTTGGCTAGCTCAGCTGTGCCTCTTCTCAGATACCTAAATATAAAACCATTCTTCCTTCACACTTGCACACCATTCAATAAAATCACCAAATAATACAACAATCATACAATCTTTTATTTACCGCCATTTACAGACAAATTATTCACATGTATAAAAACAGTTTGGTACATTAATTACAAACTCAAAATGTGATAAGTTTTAAAGTCCTTGTTTTTCTAATTATTTGCAAACAAATTTAATAAAATATGAGTAGATGGGCCCCACATAATACCCTAAATTGATTGTACCCTGGAGTATGGTGAGCTCATAATAACCCAGTTTATTTAATATATGCTTTTTACCTTGCATAAATTAATACAAAATTAATAGACCCGTTTACCATTTACAATCGAATTTATATCCAGCATAAAATTTAGTAAGTTTTAAAGACACCCTTTTTCAATATTTAAATAACCCCTAATAAATTGTCCAGTACGTATCTTTTCCAATAAGTTTATCTAACCCTAAATAAACCCCAAAATTCACTCACACAGCACAAAATTTTGCAAAAAGTTTATCAGACAACAGAAATTTCAAATAAATTACCTGGAGAATGCTTCAGGCCTCCATTCCTTAGACGATGATCTCCAGAACATCTTTGCTTCGTGACCATGCGCTGTCAGACTCCGCATATTCATAGACGATAACCCCAATTATACGCCAAGCGCTTTGTTTCAAAGTACCATTCCATAACAGCATACCATTCTTGGTTGTTTGTGATGCTTACCCACGTATATTATGCTTCTATTTATTGATTTTCTAGCTTGGTAAAGTAGTAGCCGGACCTCTATTAATTTAATTTACACTACACGCATCTCTCGTTATTAACTAGAAGGCCACTGTTAGCTACTCAATTACACATGTTAACACTATTATGAACATATCTAATACTCACATAACAAAAACTTTACTATAATGTTGGTCTATCGTAGTATAGTAGTATAAAAGCGACGAGAAGACAAAAAGAAACCTAATAATTTAGCTAGAGTATTTATATCTTTCAAAATGCTACCTCCCAGACACACTTCACGCGAAAAGCCTATTTTCAAATAACAATTCTGCAAATTTTGATATAACCGTCTTGAAATTCCTGAAATTTACGTCGTCCTACGTGCCGTACGTATTCGAAATCGCTCCCACCTGTCGCGTGTTCGTACGTTTGGAAAACTGTCTGTTACTAACCAATGATACTATTCTGTGTCGTCATAAAACTCCGCCTGAAATATTTTTATCTGTCTGATACATGTCTGCTGTCGCGTTCAAACCCCCACTTGTGTTATAGAAAATCGATATTGCTGACAGCCCATCTTCACTCCACGTGGGTATAGTACGTGCGTTTTAAATATCAACGCTATTATATCTGTCTCTATCTGTAGTATATAACCTATCATGCATTTTCCTTGCTCTTTAAGAACTTTGTTAGCTTGTTGTTCAAACCAAACTGACAGTTGAAAATATTTTCTATGAAATCCTGTCTTACTATGCTCATAATTTCGACGAATGTAACCTTTTAAAAATGCAGGTGTTCGTTAATTATAGACCGTTTAGCACAACAATTCTTGGAGTTTATATTTCGTTGTAAAACTGACGTTTGCTTGTTACAAAGAAATCTTTTACCTTGGGATTATTGATTTTCCTTACCCTAGTGGGTTTTCTAATGCTTTTACGTGTTGAGTTAAAATAAATTAACATTAATTATGCGTATTCTATTTATTTTAAAACTGTTTTTCTTTATGTACTTTCTAACGTACCATTATTAATTATAAAAATACGTCAACACATGTCCGTTCTCCCTAAATGAATTAAATAAATTTTGCGCATAAATAATTTGTTTTTTCTCTATACAGGGTGGTCGAAATTGTATTGCTTACCCCAAATTTAACCATTTGAATACACAACAATATATATATATATATATATATATATATATATTAATTTGGGGGATATGTAACTCCTCCCGACGTAGATGAAAATTAAGAGTTGTATTTAATTTTTAAAACTCATTGCCCCTAAAGGTTCATTTATTATTTTTCTTTATTTACCTTTGTTTCTTGGTTCTTATGACTAAAATTTGTTTCCTTGTTTCTATATCTAAGATACATTTTGTACATTAAATATACAGTTAATAAAATTATTACAATAATCAATAAAATTGTCCAAACACTGATATTGTGGTAATGTAATTTTGGCACTTTTAATTCACTTAAGTGTTTGTAACTGTCCATTAACTTTACGGCTTGGTCGAGGTTGTCTAGGTCTAGATGTTCTAGTTGCATTGGTTCCTTGACGATTTCGTCGTTTTCGGTTTGTGTAATCTTGAACTGTAGTTCAGGTAAATTTGCGAATTTCTTCGTTACTGCTGGGTCTTGATATACTTGAATGATTTCGTTTTTTAATTTTTAATAGCAATCTTCTTTTAAGGTGATTATTTTACTTCCAATTAAGGCTAGACTGTTTTTGTCTTGGTTGCAATGGATGGTTGCTATTACTTCTTGCGGAAATAAAGCAATCCATTTGTTGTCTGTGACTTTTTGAATTTTCATATTCGTAATTTGTACTGGTTTTGGCTCACAATTCTCATAGTGATTAGAGAATCTTAATAATTGTACTTCACAAGGGTTATCTGTTCGAATAGCTGTTGTCGTTAATGATTGACATAAATATTGACTAGGTGCCTACTTCTTTGCATTTTTCATTCGTGAAGCCATACCTAAGTTCATTCAGGGAAGGAAACTTAGTTTTAGGGATATTTGATACTGGCCAGTAACTTTTATGAGGAAAGCAAATAAATGATAATAATTATGTGTTGATCTCTACAATGGGGATTTCTATTAAAAACTTAATTTCATGGTTCTTTACATAACCTTTTACTGTGGTTATTTGTTCAAATATAAGTATGTTAGATTCTGTTATTTCAAAGGGCAGTTTACTGTTAGTTATAAGTGATCTAATTCTTAATAATTCATTTAATAAATTAATTGGTTCTATAATATTAGCGTGCAAAGTGTTTAATTTAGCAAATGTTACAACGTTTTCTAATGTGGCTAAAATTTGTTGAATTACAGTAAGGGTTGATATCATTTGATTGAATATCGTGTTGAATCTTATTAAATCTCGCATTCCTAACATCGTGGTTTGCATGTTACTTTCAAGAGTTAGTATTCTATTTGTTATACTGTCTTGGTTCTTTACTAGCTCTCTTAATGTATCATTAAATTTTACTATGGTTGAGTTAAAGATATTTGATTTCTTACAATGGTTTTTATGTCATTCTGGTTTTCAATTAAGTGTTATATTGCGTTGCCGTATCGTTCAGCATCTTGGTTGTCTAAATTGCCTGTGGTAGCTTTTATAATATTACCTAATCCATTAATAAGTTCCCTTTTTTGTCTTGTGATTTGGTCTGTTGGTATTAATCGATTGAATTTGTCATCTGTGTTCTTTAAGATGTTTTCCATTTATACTGTTGTAGTTAAATCAAATTTCTGTGCGAAAGTCTGTTACGTTCAATTCCTGAATTTGCATCTTTCCAATACCCTTCATTGATAAATTATTACCAGTTTAAATAAATATTCTAATTCGCTCTTTTTGACTATTTTCAAAGTTACACTTATTATAGATAAAGCACATTAACCTATCAGTTTATTCATAAAGCAGTTTGGTTTCTTTACTAATATTAATTCCTTATCACCTATACTTCAATTTAGTATACAAATTATTGTCCTTTTCAACGACTGGTAATTTCTTGTTTTAACGGTATTACCTTATGTTATCAGAGTAGAGATTCTAAATTGTTCTGTTGGGAATTAATTCATTTTTACTTTGTACTTTATTACACGTTGAACAGATCCTCTTAAACAGTTCTTAATTCTGAACGAGCAAATACACGCACATTCTTTTCTGTTTCTACTTCTTGTATATTTGCTCGTATCGTATGGTCTTATCGTAGGACTTACAAGTTGTTCGTACCCAAGGTTTAAAACTTTCCCGTACGTGTAGAATTTTATCGTATGGATTTGATTGTATGTTCAGGTTTGATGTTGGAACACGTGGATTGCTATCTACTCACAACTCTTTTTGGTCTACCAGAATCCTCGAGCTACCAGGTATTGTGACTGTAAAAGAAAACTATTGTTCCGGATCTTGGCTGGTTAGTGGTATGTTCAACATTTCTTTGCCTTGTTATAAGTACGTAGACGAAAGTAGACTACTTTTTTTAAATTCTATTTTACTAGTAGTCCATACAATAAATTATTTCCCACATATATGCTAATAATTGCATAACACGTTCCTCACCAGCAGTGCTTTACTATAGCTCTGATAGTTACAAATTTTACTGTAATGTTTAATAAATTTGAATCATCTACAATCCTTCAATACTAATACATTATAGTTACTATAGTAGTTACTTTTGAGATACTCTCACATTCGTTATGCATCATTAATATTTCATTCTGAACATAGTTAACATCAGTGTTTTGGATGGACCCCCTTTGTATAAAAATAAATATTCTATTTTTTCTTTCTTTCTATAAATGTGTTAGAATGTAATTACACGAGCTCGTTAGGGTTATTAATTATAAATTATTTTCTTTATCCTGATTGCGTCAGGGGCGTACTTGTAATATTTTATCATAATGCCAAGTGTCACAGATGCACAAACGTACTTATTGATTGATTAGTGAACGTTTCTTAAAAGTTTATTTTGTGCTTTTACTAATCATATACATTGATTACTGAAATGATTATTGATTACAAGTCTTATGATAAGCAAATAAAGTATATAAGTTTTTTAACAAAGTTATTTTTTTTATTATCTATATGTTTTAGTTGGACGGACTGGCGCCCTGTAATTAATTATTGCTTTTTTTTGCAGGTACAAACCTTATTTTATTTCAATGATTAATTTTTCTCCTTGCTGAGTTACTTCAGCTTTAGCTTACTCCCCCCTCCCCCTCTCAATCTTCGGCTGCAGCCTAGTCGGCACATCCTTTTAGTTACGGTATGAGAATATCGCGACTAGTCGAATAATCTATTGTGTATTGCATACTTCCCAATTTTACTGGTAGTATACCGTGGTAGTTTTTAATATCTTCCACTATGTCGCTGTCGTCTGTTTTACCTGGATGGAGGTTGACGGCAAGGGTGATGGCTGTCCATCTGAAATTACAGGGTTGTAAATTCTTTACGTGAATGTATTTTACGATTTTTCCGTTATCTACAAAGGCTACATTTTTGTCTGATTTTTTTTAAATTTTAAACGGATCTAAATTTCTGGGGGCCGTTTTGTGTCTCTTACCTTTAAAATTGCTCTCGTCAGGTGTCTACTGTCACGAAAAGTCACGAAAAAGACACGAATTTCGTTTTACAGTAACTAAAGTAACGAAAAGTCACTAAATCCTATATCTCTGTCACGAATTTTTTCTTCATTGTTTGATTATCGTATGTATTTCCACAAATACGTCATAAAATTTTATAGCCATACTTCAGATGTTGCAGCAAATAAATGTTAAAGGACAAAAAATTCATTCAGCAGCCTGTCTCTTTTCATTATACATTTATTCGGTTGGGTTATATAAACCCTGCGGTTTTTGTTTGATGCCTTGAATCTAGAAATCGCGGCTTATCAATACTTGAGCAGCAGTTTTGTGTGTGTATTCCTGACATGCTTTTTTATTATTGTATGCGGCCGTAATAGATACTTGCTATTGTAATCAACCGCAGACACTGTGGTCGTGGCATCAATGACCTTCATTGTAATAGGGAATTGGAATGTGGGGTAGGTAGCAGTCGGACGACCACATTTAAAGAATATTACCGCAAGTCAGTCGTAAATAAAACCTTATGAGATGTGTTTCGTTTTGATTATTTGTAACGCGACAAGATTTTATGTTTTTAAGTTTACACAGTGCGTATGTACTTAAAGTGAAAACTTTCTTGTAAGTGTGCCTGGAAAGTGTTCGTTTTCTGAACTTTGGCTGACAAATTCGATTTTTAAAAGGTGGTTACAACCAGTACCTGGAAATGTTCATGTTGTTTTTTGTGCCCACTTCAAAAAATTTTTTGATATTTCAAAAGCTGGAATATATAATGTAAAACTTCATTCCAATGGACTAAAGAATTCTAAAATACCTAATCCAGTACTCAATATGAAGCAACCAACTATTGAGAATAATTTAGTTAGTAATACTCCGGTCTCAGACTCTCAACAAATTATATTTCAGTTTCAGTAACAGCTGTTTTACCTGCAAAAGTGTATTCTGAAGAAGCTGATCGTGAAAATAAAAATATTGCGTCATACATGATCCGTAACGAGATTACTAAAGCTGAAATATTATGGACTATGCACAAGATAGTATCTTCATCAAGAGTTCATCAGGATGCTACTGAACTTTTTCCAATAATGTTCTCAGATTCTTTTATAGCGAAAATCATGCAGTTACACAAAAACAAAATATGTTATTTAGCCACTTTTGGCTTGGGTCCGTTTTTCCAAAACCAACTTTTAAATAAAATTAAAGATTGTATTTTTTGTGTATAAGTTTTGACGAAAGCCTGAATAAAGTTATGCAAAAATGCCAAATGAACATTCTTGTCAGATACTGGGATGATGAAGATAATATGGTTAAAACAAATTATTTGTCTTCGTGTTTTGTTGAAAAAACCACTGCCATCGATCTTTTAAATGGTTTTTTAAATACCCTGGATTCTCTTAGTATACCCATTAAAAAAATTTGCAACATCAGCATGGATGGACGAAATGTAAATCTGAAGATGCTTCGGGAACTAAAAGAACACATTCGAATTTCTGGTAGTGATGATGACCCCGTAATGTTTGATCTTGGTACGTGTGCGCTGCACATTGTTCATGGAGCATATATAACAGGACCAATGGCACTGGTTGGTTTATCCATGAATTTCTACATGCATTGTATTATCTTTTTAAAGACACTCCTACTAGAAGAGGAACTTTTATCTATCATACAGGTACAACAACATTTCCATGCAAATTTTGTTCAATAAGATGGGTGGAAAATGGTGGTGTTTTACAGCGAGCAATAAAGCTATTGGAGCCTCTTAAAAAGTATATTACAGCAGTTTCAACTTGTCCATCAGATTGTGCTAGTTTTAAAAAAATCAGTAAAGCTTTGTCAGATAGTTTCTTGCTAGCAAAACTAGAATTTCTTTTGTTCATAGTGTCTGATCTCGAACCGTTTTTAACTAATTATCAAACAAATGAGCTGATATTGCCCTTTCTTTATCACGATCTAAGTTCGTTGCTGCATTGTATTGGGGAAATATTTATAAAAAACGAATTAATAAAAAGTGCAAAAACGTCTTTGAATTTAATTAATATTAAACTTGAAGTTGCCAAAAATTTGTTATCACCAATGCATATTGATATTGGCTTTGGTACTAAAATGGCAATTAAGAACTTAAAAAAACCTGTTTCAGAACTTCAAATTTTAGTGTTTAAAAAAGATTGTCAGATCTTTCTTAAACTCCGTTTTAAGAAAATCAGTCAAAAGTCACCTCAAATATAAAATTGTTATGGTGCATCATGTCTTTCTCCATATGTTATAAAAAGTGAAACACTTTGGAAACAGAGGATTCAAGATGCTGTAGAAGAATTTGTAGAAAAGAAAAGTCCAGGTTGTGCCTATGGTATAAAAAGACAATATGAAACTGTGTGTATCAGAACGTGATTCTTTAAAAGAGTGGCGTAATGAAAGGCTGGATATATATTCTACAGAACTTTTTGTAAAAATCATCTATAAACGATAAACAATTTCTTACTTTTGTGAGCAATGCTGTGGTAGAAAGAGGGTTCTCTATAAACAAAGAATGCTTACAGGACGACTTAGAAGAAAGATCATTGATTTCACAAAGATTAATTTATGAAGCAACATTTAAGAATTTAGATATAACTGCGAAAATGCTTCATGCTGTAAGGAATGCATCTCTTTAAGACGTGAAGCTATTGCCGAAAAAAAGAAATCAAGGAAAAGGAGGTATGCAGTAAAAAGCGGATTGTGAAGGAAGTTGCAGACTTACAAAAGAAATGGAAGGACATAGAGAAAAGCATAACTTTGAAGAACTTAAATCATTGGACATTGAGTTGGAAAAATTAAAGAAAAAATTAAAACCATTATGAATTTAAATTGTGTTGTTCTCATATAACCTTTATATGCTTGAGTACGACAAATGTCCTAATTACTTAATTCTGTGATTATTATGTTATGAAACTTAACAGCAATAGAATAAATACAAGTGATTTTTTTAAACACAGGTCACTAATATTTTATAAAATGGTCACTAAAAGTCACGAATTTTTGTTTTTGAATTTCAGTAGACACCCTGTCTCGTACATGGTTTGTCCTACTGAAAATCTATTTATATCGGCATTCTTATTGCGGTTTTTTGTAATGTGTTCTTTATCGTTATCTAATTTCTTTTTTTTACATTATTATAAGTTATTTTTAATTTTTCTTTGTGGTCTTTAGCATACTGTTGGTATACTTCTTTATTGTAGTGTATATCGTAAGAGTTGCTGGAATCTGAGTATCCTAATGTTAATTCGAGGGGTGTAAAGTTAGTTGATGAGTGGATTGTGTTGTTGTAAGCAATTAGTGCGTATGACATTAAATTAGTGACATGCTCTTTCTTATAGGTTATTCTTAACAGTCTAATTTGTTCAACCAAGGTTAGGTGTAATCTTTCAATTAATCCATTTGATTCCGGGTGATTTTCTGTTATTAAATGAATTTTTATTTTATGGAGTTCTAAGATATTTTGTATGGTCTCTAGTTTTCGAAGTGATGGGTATCGTTTGGCCTACTTTGGTAAATGCGTCTACGATTGTTAAAAAGTTTTGGGCTTCTACTACCAAAGTGTCTGCATATAATTTTTGAAAAGGTTCGTCAGGTGTTTTGGTTAGTATTAAAGGTACCTGGGGGTGATCTGTCGTATTTTGCTGTGTTGCATAATTCACATTGGTTGATAAAATCCGTCGTTAATTCTTTCATGTCTTTAAAGTAATATCTTACGAGTTGTTTTAATGTTTCGTTGATTCCACAATGGTTGGCTTTACCTTCGTCTTGGTTTGAATTACGTCATTTATTTCGTCTGGGTCATCTAAAGTTATTAATTTTCGTGCACATATGATAATCTCAGGTCCTGAATTATTAAATAATCTAATATATAATTCTGGAAAACGTTTGTATAAATGTTCTGTGGTGAAATAAAAGTAAAAACGTTTTTTCTCTGGGGAATATTCTTTCAAAATTTTAATTATCTGCTCTTTGTTAACATCTTTCGTTATTTGAATTTGATATATTTTCTTATTATTTGTTTTTGTATATTTTACTGGATTGGGGTTGGTTAAAACTTCAGTAACTATGAATTGATTTGGTTTCGTATCTATTTCTTCGTTTAAAATTGTAATTGCAATTTTCGGTTCGTTGTTTTGCGTTGAGTGTATGGTTTCTATTTCTTCCAGGTTCTCTCTAATCTCTGTTTCGTTTACGTTACCTATAACTGACTCTGTCTCTATTGCGTTGAGTTGTATTTTGCTTAGTGCGTCTGCGTTATTGTTATACATTCCTTTTTTATATATGATCTCCTAATCATATTCTTCTAGTCTAATCTTCAATCTCTGTAATTTTGAATTCGGTTCTGTGAGTTTGCATAACCATACTAATGGTCTACGATCGGTGTATATATAAAATTTTCGTCCGTAAAGATACGGCCTAAAATATGTTGTCGTCTAAATTATTGCTAATAGTTCTTTCTCAATAGTGCTATCTTTTTGTTTTGTTTCATTTAGTGTTCTTAACGCGTAGCTGATTGGTTTATCGCTATCTACTTTTCCTTGGCTCAATACTGCACCTAATGCAACGTTAGATGCCTCGGTTGTTAATACAAATGGTTTTGAAAAATATGGGTATTCTAATATAGGGTGGTTTGTAAGGATACATTAATTTTTTTTTACTGCTTTGATAAATTCCGGTGTGTGTCCGATCTTATTACCTTTCTTTAAACAATTTGTCAATGGTTTGGTTATTTGTACGTAACCTTTGATGAATTTCCGGGAATAACCACCGAGTCCTAAAAATCCTTTAATTTCTTTGTTTGTTTTTGGTAAGGGGCAATTTAATACTGTATTTGTTTTGTCTGGGTTTGACATAACACCTTGTGGGGTTATTATGTGTCCAAAAATGCTACGTCTTTTTGTAAAAATTCACTTTTATCTAATTGAACCTTAAAATGAGCTTTCTGTAATAGTTCAAAAACGTCCTTTAATCTTTCGATGTGTTCCTACGAGTGTTGTCGAATATACGATTATATCGTCCAGGTACACAAGACATTTTTCGTTGTGTATCTCTCTTAAAATGTAATCCATCTCTCTGAAAGTAGCAGGTGCGTTCTTTTATCAAAACGGTATGCGTTTGTATTCATAGTGTCATGTAGGTGTACTGAATGCTGTATTAGTCGTGTCTTTTTCGTCCATATCCACTTGGTGGTATCCTGAGGCGAGGTCCAATGTCGAAAAATATTGACACTTCCTTAATTTGCCTAGAATCTCTGTGATATAGTGGGTAGTGAATATTTATCGTCTACCATATTCTTGTTTAATTTCTTTGGTACTATTAATAGGGAGCTGCTCCATGGTGAATTTGAATGCTGGATGATATTTTGCTTCAATAGGTCTGCTACCTGTCTATCTGCTTCTTCTTTACTTGCTTGAGGTAGTCTATATGCTTTGGTGAAAATTGGTTTATTGTCTGTTAGTTCAATGTTATGTTTCACTATGTTGGTGAAAGGTAAGGGTATTCCTTCACAATGGAATATGTCTCGGTATTCAAAACGTCTTTAATTGCTCTCTCCTCTTCGTTATTAATGTCGTTATTAAAACGAATGCTAATTAAATTTTCTTTTAACATCCTATCGTGTTCTGTAGAGTTGGAATTGTTTTCTGAGTCTTTGTCGATTTCCATCTCGCTAAAGTTTACTTCTCCTACGTCTATACGTTTTGTTAATGATACTTTGATGGGGTAATCGTTTGAGTTCAAAATTGTCGTAGTGGCGTAATTGTCTTTTATTTGTACTAACGCTGTGGGTGTTTCTACTCCGGGTTGAAATGACATGTGATTTATAATTCCTACATCGTTTTTTGAGTTTACAGAAAACTTTTATTTGTTTTTCTGTCCTAGGATTGGTGTATTTTTGATCGGTTTGTATGTTACTGTTTTGGAATTTAATGGGAATTTGTTCGTGTTTCGTTCTTAATAATCGGTTTTTATATCAATGTTTGCTTCTAATTTTCTTAGAAGATCCATGCCCATTAATCCGTTGTATTTATCGTTAAATTCAAAGATGCAAAATTTGCGTTTCACTTTTATGTTAAAAGTTTTGGGTAAGGGTATGTTTGCTATAAATTGGTGTGATGTCTTTTTGTGTGCTGTTTTGAATTTAAAAGATCCTCTTTCTACAAAATCTAAATAATGTTTCTGTACTGTTTTGGGGCTAATTAAAGTTTTTAAAGATCCTGTATCGATTAGTAATTTGAGTTCTGCATGAGGTATTTCTATATAAGGTAACATTTGTTGACTAATGTTATTTAAATTTACTATGTTTGGTCGTATTTGAATCTCTCCAACTGAAAATTCGAGTACGTGTTTTCTTCGTCGTCCTCTTGGTAGTTTTCATGTCATTAAGTTCATAGTTTTCTGAATGATTGGTTTCATTGTTTCTGTTAGAGTTTGCATAATTATCCGTGTCTTGATTATTAAAATCTTCCACTTTTTGGTGGAATAGTTACTCGGAAATGAAGTTTTGTTCTTGGGTGTATTTGGGTCAAATTTGAGATATTTTAGTATTCTGTCTTTTGTTACCAGATAAAGTGTCCATGGGAGGTGGTTTGTAATAATTATTGGGGTTGTTGTTGTTACTCGTCATCAGTCTGTTTCTGTTGGGATTTGTGCCGAATGTTTGCCTTGGTTGATTTACGTTTTGATTAAACTTTGGTGTGAATGTGGGTTTTGTAAAATTTGAATTAAATGTTGGTCTTGGAAATTGTCTAAATTGGATTTGGAAATTTGTGTTATTAAAGTTTTGATTGTTAATTCGAGATTGATTCGTTGGTGCGTTGAATGGTGTAAATTTCGGTTGTGTTGGTATTTGTCTCGCAGCTTGTATTGTTTTCATCGGTGAGTAATTTTTATTCGTGTTAGGATTATATAGTCTATTTCTGTAATACATAACGTTTTCTTCCTCTACAATCATGTTTATTGCTTTTTCTAAATTTTGGGGATGTTGAAATCTTATTTTGTCTGATAGCCGTTCAGATAATGCATTGATGTATGTGTCTAGGGCCATTTTGTCGTACATATTCGTCTTTATTAAACATATGTTTCGGTCAGGTTCTTCAATTTTTAGTTTGATCAAAATTAAACTTTGTACATCCTGACATTTTATACCGAATTGATAGGGTGATTGGTAGTTTTCATCCGTAAATTTATTAAGTCTTGGACAAGACATTTGATATTTCTTTGATCTCCGAAATATGCTATTAATATGCATTTAAAATTCGTTCCATTCTACGAGGTTATTGTGGCTCGCAATCAATGTTAATGTTTTGCCAGTTAATTTGCTGATTATTAGGCGTAAAGGCAAAACGTTGGGTTCAATGTTTATAAAAAGATTTTAAAAATCGCAGTGATCAAAATACCTAATAGTGCTTGTTTTCTGTCGTATAAGGGAATTTACTCTAGATAAAGTTTCGTGTTGTCAGAGTTCATTGTTTTTATAAATTAATTCTAAGTTACATCAATCGAGTTTGTATTGAGTTATTTAAGAATCACTTATCGTTACGTATATTTTATGTAATTATAATAACCTTGGTTATAATTACATCGGTTTCAGACTTCTGCTGAATAATTATTTCATTAAATTGTTGCTCTGATAAAGTACATAAAATGTTTTATAATTATACAACTTCGTTAATTTGTTGTACTGAAAGTGTTTAATTATAAACCTTTATAAATGTGATGAGAATCAAGTTTTCACATTTTTCTGAATAATTTCTGTAATAAAATGGTACAAAGAATTGCATTATAATTATACACTAAAGCTTCAGACTTTTGCTGAATAAATCGTTTCATTAATAAATCGTAATAAAATTGTAATAAATTGTGCATAAATGCATATATAAAAATTCCTTTTGTTTCTCACTAGCTAATATTAATATGCAATTGAAATGGTTAGGAAAATGAACATATGGTACTCACAAACGTTTGATTGCCAGTTCCATTATAGTCTTTCCTTCTTTGTTGTTGGACTTGGTCAATTTTTTTACTTTGTCCAATTGGTTTTATTCAGACTAAGAATTGGAATTCACGACCACCAGTTTCCTCGATTTTTGAATCGCTAATGCCCTTCTGAAATACTACCGACTGCGCCAGATAAGTTTTGGGCCACTTTGAGCTTCTTTTTGAAAAAGACTTTCCAAAACACCCTTATCAAGTGCATTTTTTATAATAATTACAATAATTTTGACATTGCACGTTATGTTCATTAACTACTTGGTATCCAAAATTATCAAAGTTAAAATTCACTAATTAAATTAATTAAAACTAGGATAAGTAGCTTGAACAACCAACAATGTTAAAGTTGTGAAGCTCGAGACTGACTGGCCATCTTGGGCTCTTGAGGGAATTTATGCTATCCCTGCTCTTACATCACTTGTGGGAAATGCAGATCTTATGTCTGCTATTTCTTGATACAATACATAGTATTACATTTTAATAATCTTAATTCTAATAATTGCTGTCTTATAACCTACTGTGACCTGCATCTGCAGTATCATGTTACGTCTGGAATACAAAGTAGTTGCTTCCTTTCTCACATCTGATTAATGAACTTCCATTAACTTTTTATTATCTCCTTCAATTTATACATTTTAACAATTCTTTTTTAAGACTTAATAGTTTCATTTAAATATACATATATATTAATTTGGGGGTTATGTAACTGGCTATATAAAAGACTAATTGTACAAAAATTCTAATAGCATTAACGATTTTAGTCGTAATTCCATTTTGAACATGCATATCTATCATTTTCTTTATTTATTTATTTATTTAAATATATGTTGCTATGGAATTTCTTATGTTTAGGCTGAAACCCCAAAGCACTGAATGGTCATAATAAATTCTGAAATAAATTATGCCAAAATTGACCTAGAGTGCCATTTCTTGCTTGCTCAGCTGAAGTTTGGCAGATGTTGCTCTAACCCGTGTGAAATAAATTAATTCATAAAAAGAATTCTACCATTAACAAACACGAGACTCGGTTAAACAGCGTCAATTAATTTACTAAAAATCAATAAATTTATAAGTTCACATTGAAAGTTACATACAAATTTGTCATTTTTGTTACTGATAAAAAACCCATTTCTTACTCGGTTTATAAATCAACATGCTGTTAAATATTTACAAATTACCTTTTTGTTTAATAAGTTACCACACCTATTTTTTATTAAATCTTACATTAATAAACCTATTATCATACTAATTAATCAGTGTAGTAAAATACTGGTAAAATTAAAATTATTCATCATGGTCCAAGCCTAGCATAACGTTGACCTTTACAATAAATTAATTTTTTATCTACAGCTCACAGAAGCTAACATGTGACCATTTGAATTGTTCATCGAGAGCTGTAATGAACAAATTAAAATTTAAAGCAGTGATAATTATTTTTTATCATATGCATGAGATTGTGTACCGTCACCTAGTTCCTATAGGTCAATTTGTTAATCACCATTACTATTTTGAGGTTCTTGCCAACTTCGTGAGAAATCATAAAAAGACCCAAATTGTGGACAAATGAGTCACGGTGTAACGTGCATTTTTGGTGGCCTAACATTTTTAGTCTACTTAATTCTTAAAATACATTGTTTTTGGATCGCGGTTTGTATAAAGTAAATACTTCCGCCTAGTTTTCAGATTGATATGCAAGTTGACTCGCCGGTATTGATTTTAAAAGATGGTTTAGTTGTAAATTGGAATACTCGTAAAATTACTTTCCACTTGTCATTAATAAATAATCCCGCTGTAATTAATATGTGGATATACAGTCTAGGTAGGCGATCAGAAGTTGTACTAGTAGGATTAGATATAAACAAAAAAGGGTCGTGTTTTGTTCTTGCTTGCGAGATGTCAAAAAATTAAGTGTAAGATACGATTTTTCTGGTTGAACTAAGAGCGGTAGAGTTGGTGAAACTCGACGCACGTGTGTTCGAAGAACTTTCGACGTACTGCTTTAGTGCTTACGCGTGTCTACTAAACGTTTTTAGTCGTCTTTCTTATGGGAAAAAAGCCGTAGAACCAACTGTCGCGGAGTCGTAGTTGGTCTTTGGTTCCGATATAGGAATTACGTTCAAGATACTGTTTTGTTCTGCTTTTAACTCGATGCACGCGGGTTTTAAGGACATGGTTACGGACTCCCTTTAGTGATACATGTGCTTTACTTATTATGGCTTTTGTTGCTTGCTTGGTCTGGTGATATTTAAACTGTGACCGACTACCGGTATACAAAAGTAGTGGTGTTGAAGTTCCTCGCTGCTTTTTGGATGGTTATGCAACTAATATACCTGGTTCCTTCGCGTGATAAGGTCCGCTGCTAACCCCAGTGAAATCAGTCAGTGTGATTAGGGTAAGTTGTGATAAGTTCCATCAACACCCTCACAGTCTAGGGTGCAGTGCTTCGTTAGTGTCCGACATCGTGGATCCCACACTGCAATGGCAAGGAAGCGGTACTGAAGGACTTTGTGTAAGTTGCACTATTTCCTATTTGTTCTTACTGTAAATATCTACCCGTTGTTGTTGAAATATTCCTTGTCGTTCTGATACCTTTTCCATAGACTTGCCCGCTATTTAATAACAAAAAAAAAAAGAAAGAACAATCAACCCTACTGAATGACTCAGAACAATTGTGCTTATCTACTTATTTATGTCTTTGCTAAAAATTTTACTAAATTACTGATTATGTCTTACCTATTTTTATTTTTTTTTTTGTTACATTTTACCTGAATTATGTTTAATTGGTGGGTTATGAAACGTTTCTGCTACTCCCCAATATGGCCTCACTTTGTACTCAGAATTTTTCTGTACTGCTATTACTGTTGTTAGATTATAGAGTTTATCGAAACAGTTGCTCTTATTTATTCTATAAAGTACTGAACAATTTATACTTGATCCATAGGCTATGCTTTTTCTCTGTTTCAGGTTTGCAGAACTAATTTGTTTTTCTTTCAGGTTTACTATTCTAATTTCTCTATGGCAGGTACTGGTACTAACTCCTGACAGCCGCGTCCCTTATAGATTGGTCTGCTTTCTACACCCTCCTCCCCTACTCTTCGATTGAGCCCGGTCACTGTTGTTTTCTTGGATTTTCTTTTGTTACGCACGGCTACGAACCAACGTGACATAACTTTGATGCACAACGTGGCGTCTACTAGAAATACGTAACAACGGGTTCTTCATCAGGACATGCATTGGGGCACACAGCATTGTTTATCAAGACGTTTCTAGCTTAGTATAACTTCCCAGTGTTAGACCATCTGCCTTATTCGTCTGATCTGGCACTAAGTGACTTTTATCTGTTTCTTAAGGTCATATCTGCTTTAAAAGGAACAAGATTTCAGACTGTTGAAGCTGCAAAAGAAAAATCAGCATGTGTCATTAACGAATTCAGAGAAGACGATTCCCAATAATGTTTTAAACTATGAAAAATTCACGTGCAGGATTGAAGGGGATAATAATTAAATATGTATAAATTTAAAATAAAAAGTTTTTTCCACGACTATCTAGTAATGCGTTTCTTGCGCATTTAATAATAATATCCATTATTCTGTATATGTATATGAATTCACAATCCAACACCTTTAACCAATCAGGAACATCCAGGTCGTGGATTATGATCATAATCCAACACCTCTGACCAATCGGTACAAACCGTCATTCTTCATAATCTGAGAAGTATAATTTTCATATCATGCAAAGTAGGCTGATTCACTTTGACAAACTAATTTTTGCCTTTCAGTGTTTGCGATATTAATTAAAACGTTTAGAAAATATCTGATAGTGAAGATTTGTGTAGTAATGGGAAAATTATAGTATTCTACTTGCGAGTTATGGCCATTACTTATTCGGATTATATCGTGAGCCCTAACGGGCTCGTGGCACAAACCTTCCGAATGAGTTATGGCTTTCAAAACTCGTTCGTTGAATAATATACTATTACAGAATCAGTCTCGTTAATTTACTGCCACATAGGTATTGTAAATTAAACAATCCTTATTGGAGTTGTTGACCTATTTTGTGTTGTCATTTTTTTCTAAAAGTTGTTAGTTGCTAGTTACACTTGCTGTAGTAGTGGTAACAATTGATGGTTGCTGAAAAATTATATATTCAAATATCCTAGTGTTTCATTGCACGGTATCTTTTTTGGTCCATAACTTTTCTGAAATTTATTTACTGTATTTTTCACATAACTGAATACATTATTCTTACAGTAAATTCGAGTAACTTATAGTTGTATTTGTTGCAGGTATGCGTAGAATCTAAAGGCAAAGTATGACGAGCTGATGGAAGAAATTGTCTTATGCAGTACTATTGGTTAATAAATAAGATTCAGCTGACATCTAATTATATGTGGAAATTAAGAAATTGATCCAAGATTGTTAGGATGCGAAATAGACAAAAGTTCCAGCATTAAAGTGATGTTAAAATTAATTGAATGATAGAAATGATAGTGCAAAGCAAATTTTTTTTTATTTTTTAGTATGCTGAAGCATGGGCAATATTGACCGAAAATTTAAAACGTAGTGAGTTTTCAGAGCAAGAAATGCCGAAGTAGTCTTTGGAAAAATAATCAATACACTTCGCTTATTATTAGTATTGATACTACAAGTGATGTGGAATTTCTACAAATACAGAGCGATTCACAACTTCATAGAAATATTTTAACTGATGCCTATGAATGGGTCATAGATTGGTAGTTGTGCAAAAAATATTTTTAAAAACTAAAATCGAATTGGGTAAAAATAATGAGACTACCTACCACATGCTGTAATTGAAACTTCTTCGGTGAGCGACCTTTGGTATAATGCTTATGCTGTCTGACAAGTCTATCATAAAAGTTTATGGTATGGTTTTGGGGTTTAAAGTTTACAAACCCACAAATTGGCGTGTTTTATTATCAACAATGCTATTGATGTCGACAGATGTTTCAAATAAAGTTTATTTGTTACTCATTAGTAAACTTCATTTTGTGAGTTTTGATACAAACAATGGGTGTTCTACTTTACAGATAACGAACTTGTAAAACACTACTTTCAAAGGCAAAATCTTGGATATTTCCTACAACATTAAAATTCTCAGAAAACAAAAGTAGAATGAAGCATTTACTGAATAAACACAAGACAAGAAATTTTATTGTGTGCCAACAATTGCTTACCGTCATTTGATGCTTTTAAATTTCTGACTGTGTTATTGGGTATTTTTAACATTGACACCGAAAAGTAATTGCAAATGCCAACATGTGCTACTAGCATATAAAGTAGCATTTTACCAGCTTGCTACCTGTAAAGTAGAACACCCTTGTTTGTACTAAAACTCACAAAATGAAGTTTACTAACAAGTTAAAAGTAAAAATTATTTGAAGCGTCCCATTGCTGTCATCGACATTGCTTACAATAAAACACGTCAATTCGTGGGTTTGTAGATTTTAAATCACAAACTATTCTATAAATTTTTACGATAGGCTTGTCGTACAGCATAAACATATACCGGAGGTCACCCATCAAAGAATTTCAATTAGAGCATGTGACGGGTTGCCTCTTTATTTTTATACGTACTCGTAAAGCACATCCGTTTCAATTTTAGTTTTTAAAAATTAAATTTTTTTGCATAAATACCAATCTATGGCCCATTCTTAAGCATCGGTTAAAATATTTGTATGAAGTTGTGAATCACTTTGTATAATAATACTACACTTAAATAATGTTTTCCAGAAGTAAAGCATATAAAGGAATTGATATGAATCCTTTACTTTTTTGGAAAAAGATGTCCTTTAAGAAATAATTCTATTTGCTTAACAGTTTTACCTCCATTCACTCTGAAGAACTGTCAATTTATTTTGAAATGCTATAAGACTTCAAATATGGGTAAGGACATATCTATAGCCAATAAGCATTTAGAGAAATTTTCTGTTAATAACAAAAAACTTTTTATTATGTCTACTGTTTTTTTTTATTTTTCAAAGATTTGTATTTTGCTTTGGTTATTAATGTAACAAAGATTTTCATAAAATAAGAACAACAACACTAATGCGAAAAATAGAATGATAAGTGCATATATTTAACGTGACTTCAAAGTCTTTCGTATGAACGATTTTTAGCAAAAAATATATGCCATTAGCTAGCTAAATTAACTAAAATGTGTACAAGTATAAGTCGAAAACTAGTAAAACGTTAAATCTTTTGACAAGGTATGGAAGTTTTTGTTATTAATAAATCGCATGTAATTATGTTTTGAATGCGTGTTACATTTGTAGTACATTTAGTTATATGAACTCCATCTTAGCGAAATTTGTCCAAGTAAAAAAATGTTTTTTTTTTTCAAAAAAATCTTTGTTGTAGAAGGAAAGTGTTCAGAAATCAATATAATTTTATGATAATATGACAAGTATTTTTTCTTTTTTAACAAAGTACACAGCGTACCAAAAATTTTTTAAAACCGATGGGGTAAAAAATTCTGGAGTTAAGATAGTCCCATATTCGAATCTCCGGTAGAGGAGCACTGTAAAGGACAAGCACAATCAGAAGAAAGAAGAAGGAAACATCTTGCGAGTCAATGCATAGAATATTATAAACATGAAGTAAAAGCAAGCTAGAGAGTTTGAAAAATGAAACAAATAGGCTAGCCTTAGATATAGTAGAGATTATCAAAGTTCGGTGACCGGAGGCAGGGGATTTTTGAAGTGGAGACTTTAGGGTAATTCATACAGGATCAGAAGAATGATATTTGGATGTGGGGATAGTTATGTGGAAAAAGGCAGGACAAAAGAACAAAAGAATACTCATGGTTATATGAGAATTTAAACCGGTAAATACAGTAATAATACAAGTATACATGCCCACCTCTAGCTACAGTGATGAAGAGGTAGAAGCGATCTACAAGATACCGAAGACATCCTAAGATTCTTTAAAGGGCATGAAAATATAATAATTACAGATTTTAATCTAGTGGTAGGCAAGAGTAGGAAAGGAGCTGTAGGTTTATTTGAATTAGGCTCGAGAAACGGCAGGGGAAATAGGCTGGTAGAACTTTGTGACTAAAACTATTTAACCATCACAAACACGTGTTTCAACATCATACTAAAAGACTATACACTCAGAAGATGCCAGCAGACACAGAGATATATCAAATATAATACATTCTTGTTAGACAACGGTTTAGGAATCAAATATGACTAGAACGTACATGGAAGCATATTTAGACCCTGATCACAACATAGTAATTATGAAAGCCGCGTTTAAATATAAAAATTTGAAACAAAAAAGGAACGTACAAAGGCTCTGACTGTGAGAAACTAATAGATAACGGTGTTCACAATAGATTTGAGAAAAATTCAAACGAATTGCTGAAAGACATTGGCAAAATTTCTTATACTAAAGAACTAGAAGCTGAATGAAGTAACTTTAAATCCAGCTTAGACATAGTGGCCAGAGATAATCTGAGGTATAAACAAAAAGCAAAATAAGAACCATAGGTAACAAAGGATATCTTGAATTTAATAAAAGAAAGGCAAAAATAAAAAACAGATCAGACATCAGAAAAACAGATACAACGGCATAAAATGGGAAATTATTCACAAATGCAGGAAATATATTAATAGATTCAGCTGTGACTTTATGAAGATCCATCATAATAAATAGACTGAATGTTGTAGTACTTTATATCTTCACAAATAATAAATTGCAGTCACAACACATTTAAAAAATTTGTTAAAGGATAAACACAGACGAGCGTTTTTGACTATTAACATTATCAAGTCTAATTAAAAACTAACAATTTAGCGATTATATAAGGTAGTATACCTAAATAATGGCAAATCGGATATACGTTACATTAAGGAAACAAAGTCGATTATTGAGGATGAATTTATAAACGTAATATTCACAATATTGAAACCACATGCTAACGCTTTCTTAATTTCTATATTTTCCAAACTGTCCAGCTTCTTACCCTTATTTAATATGTGTAGGGATTTGAAATTAAAATTGCAAGTATGACCATTGTCATTTAAATGTCTAGCGAAAGCACTAGTAGCAATATCTTTCCCAATGTTGCCTCCATGTTGCTCAAAGCGCAGTCTGAAGCCGGTACCAGTTTGTCCAATATAGAAACTGTTACAATTATTTATTTAGTGTTTATTGTGATTTAAAAAAAATACAATAAAATCACAAAAGGTTTGAGTTCAGCTAAAGCTGATCTACCACCCAAACCAAAGTATAAAGAAAAAAGTAACATAATTATTCATTTAATGTAATAGCTGTTGACTGACATTGTAATAAGTTTGCTTTAATTTTTTTCTTAAAAGTTGCTATGACTAACTGCTTTGAAAATAAATTTTTGTAAATTTGTTTTATATATCTGCCACTAAGTATGCAAATGAAGATTCGAACTTTGTTGTTTTATGATTAGGCACAATTAATATCTGGCTAGATCGAATTTTTACATTATGTGCACTGGCTTTGAGGGTTAAGATTTTATTTAGATAAGACAACTCCTTAGTCTTAATCACAGTGAATATGAAATTTGCATAATTGGCTAAGAAAACGTACTCCATCCTTAATATGTTCTTGCCAAAATAATGGGGAGTCACATGATCCCGATACCTGATATTAAACGAGAACCGAAAACTATTTTGATTTTTTTGCAGCATTTTGGCATTTTTTGGTTGCAAATTGAAAGTAAATGCTACTACAATAATTAAAGTTATTTAAAATTGAAATACTGGCCACATTCCATTTGACCATGGGATATAAGAGATTTTTATATCTATAAATTAACTTTTAGTTTCTGAAGGCTTGTGCACACAACTGTGTAATATACTTTTCAAAGTTGAAATCACAATCTATCAATATGCCTAAATTTTAACATATTTTTCTAAAACTATCACCATATTATTAATTAGTATATCACAATTTATTATATTTTTGGCGTCTGAGTACATTTTTTTAAACCAACACAAATTGCAACAGTTTTGTCTGAATTCAGAATTAAACCACTTGGACTGGACCATTCATTCACTGCTTGAAGATCCTGATTTATTTCCCATATTGCTACCTTAATGTTCAGTGGGCTGCATGGTCTGTAAAGCTGGGTGTCATCGGGCACCTAGGTGCATGGGACTGTAATCGATACAATCTTGTAAATCTGATGTAAAGATATCAAACAGAATGGGGTCCAAGAATACTCCTTTGCGGAACTCCTCTTACTAATTTCTTTATACGAGAAAAACTTCCATGTAGCTGTACACATTGCATTCTGTTTACAAGATAACTTTCGGACCACTTTACAATGGTTGTACGGCAGCCATAATAATGTAATTTCCTCAGCAGGTTTGCGGTGAATTATATCAAGGACTTTATTGTAGTCCAGAAGAATCAGTAATGTTATTTCTTTATTATTAATTGCGTTAAATCTTGCATTACTCGTAACAGTGCAGTATTTGTACTATGTAGGTTTCGAAAACCTGACCAAGTCTTAAGAAGAATATTTTTGAAAGCAAATACCATAATTGGTATTAGAATTATTTTTTCTAAAATGTTGGAAGCCAGCGGAAAAATACTTATAGGTCTGAGATCCTTTGAACCACTAGGGACAGTTGTTTTAGGAATTGAAATAATTTTGGCAGTTTCCAGATTTTTGGAACGGATGATGTCTCAAGCAAAAAATTTACTGCACGTGTCAAAACTGTTGTACAGTAAACTTTCTAGTTTTAAATTTATGCCATCAATTCCTTCTGCAAAAGAAGATTTACTGTAAAAAACACTTCAAATAACGCACTCAGTAATGTCCTGATTGGACATTGGTAGTGTAGAAATTTTCCAACCAATCATCAATTTGTTGATTGTATAGCATTGATATAGTATTTGTTTAATTCATTTACTTCAATGATGTCTGGTGGTATAACGGTGGGTTATTGTAGTTTATTTAAGTTTCTTCATAATTGTTTGAGGTTTTTGATTTTCATTAACAGTAATTTGTGCAAATTTCCAAATTGTTTAAAAATGTTAAAGCCTTTAAGCAGCTTTAGTCTTTTGGTATTTGCTGTATGCTTTGTCTTTTATTTTTATCATTTCTTTTATTGTAAATGTGATATATGGATGCTTGGGTTTTTATATAATAAAAATTCTAATAGGTGCATGTCACTCAAACAGAGCTAGAACAGCACTGTTGAGATAAGAAACTTTATCATCAATGGATCTGCTATTGTACAGTTTCCCAGTTAATTGTGTTTGCATCTCGTGCAAAGTCATTTATGTTTATATAATTTAGGTTTCGGTAGCCAACGGTTTTTGGTGTGTTTACATTGAGCTCACTGTAATGCTCACATTCCATGAGTAAATGGTCTGTCATATTATGATCAACGTTTTTAAGTTTTATGCTTAAAATTTCTTGACATGCAGATTATATCAATGAATGTCTGTGTAGCCTGTGTAATTCTTGTGGGTTTGGTGATTATTTAGGACAAGCTGTATAGTTCTAATAGATTTGAAAATTGCTTTGTTAAGGTGGAATTTTCTAAGGGGTTAATATTAATATCACTAACTAAAATAATATTTTTTTTTCAAGAGCTTGATGTAGTGACACATCTAGATTTGATAGGGTAATTGTATTATCGGGTGGACGATATACCACATGAAAGGCACTCTTTATCTTAATAATGACTATGTCTATTCATAATTGCTCTAATCTATTATTATCCAAATGATCCATTTTAATTATACGGGCATTTAAATTTTGATGTACATACCGACAAACGCCATCACCATGTGTAGATGTATATTTTTTTTTAAGTTTATAGTCAATTATATTTGGAGAGTTGGAAGATCTCTAAAGTATAACCAGTATAGAAAAAAAGAAGACAAATCTTTGATTGAGAACTACAGACCAATCATTATAATCAATAACTTTGGCAAAGTTTTTGAATTAATATTGTACGACAAGATTTATACATTCGTGCAGCAGAAATTTATTAATCAGCAACACGAATGTGTCAGAGGTCGATCGACAACAACTAATTTATTTTCTTTAACCCAATATGTTGCTCAGTCATTAAATAAGAAGGGGAATCAATGTGATGTGATATACACAGACTTTTCAAAAGTTTTCGATCAAATTAATCATGATTTACTTTTACATAAGCTGCAGAAATGGAATTTCTCTCCGGTGCTGATCATTCTTTTTAGGAACTACTTCAATGTAAGACAGCAATTTGTCACAATATGCGGATTCAAATCAAAATTTATCAATGTTACTTCTGGTGTGCCACAAGGCTCTATTGTTCAATATCTACATCAACGATATCATAGCTGAACTTGATCTCCCGACATCTACTCCATTATATATGGTGATGACTTTAAATTAAGTTCTTCGATCATCTGTGTTGAAGACTGCCAACGACTACAACTTAACATCAATAAAATTCTGACATGGTGTCAACAAAATAAATTAAACCTCAATGTAAGTAAATGTTACATAATATCCTTTAGCCTGCTACATAATACAATAAAATACCTATATACGACCGAGAACACAATTCTGTCAAGGCCACAGACAATGAGTTTTAGGAGTAACATTTGATTCTACATTATTATTCATCGATCATATTAACCAGATCGTGTCCAAGGCCTATAAATTTCTTGGTTTCATCATGAGGAACTCATGATTGTCGAAACAAAGAAACATTGATTTTACTATATAATTCATATGTAAGATTGATTCTTGAGTATGCAGCTTTAATCTGGCAGCCTTGCTATAACAAACATATTAGGAGCGTTAAAATACAATGTAGATTTCTGAAGTTTTTAATGCATAAATTTGATGAATTCTATCCTGCTATTGGTTATCCACACAATGATCTTTTGGAACGACAAGCCTTTCAAAGCCTATCTGTGAGAAGGCAATATTATGTACTGGTGTTTCTGCACAAGTTACTTACCAATAAAATCAACTGTGCTAATATGCAACTAATGCTTACCCACCATAAACCAAGATCTTTATCAAGACAGACGGTACTATTCTACATACCGATACCTAGAACCGACAAGCTAAAATTCTCTCCATTGTACATTATGTGTTATACATACAACGAAGTTCATACAAAGATTGATTTCGTCAATTGCAGCTTGTCATCATTAAGACAACTAGTGTTTAGTGATTTTAGTTAATATTGTGTATACTGACACTATCAATTGTTTCATCTATATGTATGTGTGTGTGTGTGTTTGTCCTATTCTGTAAATGGGTATTTTACCTATAGAATAGTGTAATATTACATAAATAAATATTAACTTGTAAGTCTGGTATATCATCTCTTAACCAGGTTTCAGTCAACACAATTAGGTCGAATTCGTGAGTAGTTACAAAGTAGTAAAAGTCTTGAAGGCATGATACTGTGGATCTGATATTTACACGGAATAACTTTAAAGTTGGTTTCTTAATTCTAGTTTTAACCACGCCCAACTTAATCTGCTATTAGACAAATTTGTTGGATAGAATATGGCATTCCGTCGATTGCTATTGTACACCAAGCATTTGGTTTTTAAGTTTGTGAAGTAATTCTTTGTGCATCTAACAATCAGGATCCCAATTTGCATGTTTTCTATCAATATTTAAATCTTTTCGTGTTAGCTTTAAGTTACCACAATGGATGCATTTTCGTTCTTTGGCACTGCAATCCTCCACAGTGTGCTAGCTAGAGCATTTAGAGCAAACAGGTAATTTACTTGTACACTGAGATAAAATATGACGAAATTCATTGCAGTTCAAACATTTTCATAATTCAATGGCATCATACACAGTAATAATCATATCCAACTTAAATTTTACGTTTGCAGTTTTTTATGATAGGTTAAAGCATCCATTGAATAAGTGCTTGATACGGTTTTTCTTTAGCGGAGTTATACTTACAAATTTACACATGGTAGTATTTGAAAATATGCCTTTGTTTTGTTCTGTGATATATTCCATGAGTATATCTTTTTGAAAGTTTTCAGATATCTCAACAATTCTTAGTCTAGGGTTCAATACAGCCATTTTTATATCATTTATCACTGAGTTTGTCTGATGCTAATTTATTAAGTTTCTCGGAGTCAGAAGAAGTTTGGCAACCCACAATTAAAACCTTTTTTTACCAGCTTTCAAAATTCTTGTTATTGCAATCTTGCTTTGCACTGGGTCAATGTTATGTAGCACATCTAGTTTAGTTGCGGCTGTTGATTGGGTTGAGTTCTTAGGTTCCACCATCAGGGTACAATCAGTTTTTGTAATATTGGCATATGACTGAGCAAGCGATTCACAATTAATGTCAATGTTCTTCTCATTAAGTGCGGTAATTTTAGTTTGAAGGTTGCCATTTTCTTCCTTGAACATTGTTTGTATGGTAGAAATATTTTCAGCAAGTATATCTTCCATAGTTTGTTCAATATTGCAAACAGATAATGGAATCTACTTGTGTACTACAAGGCAATCATCACAGCTCTCTTTTGTAAAGACATAGCCCTGCTTTCTATTATATATAAAACAAAACATTTTTTAGGTTGACGATATGGAACACGCCAACTATCACACAGTATAAATTCATCTTCTTTTTCAATTGATAATTTGCATTGATAGCAATCCATCCTTACAAAATGTGCCAAGTCCAGTCCTGATCACATTTAAGCAGAGGATTGTTAATGATCACAATAATTAGTGATAACAATACCAGTTTTCTGATAAAACTTGTTAAATAAATTTCAAAGTTAATATCCTATACTTCAGCATTCAACTTGGCTTACAATTTCAGCTAAAAGTTTATGGTAATAGTCTTTAAAAATTATATCATATAATATATTTTGTTTTCCACTATGTTTTGACTACACATTTATATTTCTTAAATTTGAAGTGTTTAAAAAACTTAAAATTTGAGGAGTACAATAAACACTCGTTCTGCTCACAGCTATCACCTCCGGCATTTTATTTTATATACTCCCTTTTGTTGAAGTTTGTCAAGCTTAGGCTTACAAGTTTTAATGAGCATCGGCACCCTACTGACTAGGTAGTATAAAATGCAGGCCACTTGTCTTTAGAGACAAGTTTTGATATTCCATAGGATAGTTTGCCCTAATGAAATGTTATTTTGAGCTACGGTATATAGGTAAATTATCTTACAGAATATCAAAACTCGTCTCCAAAGACCAACGGCTTGCATTTTATATTACTTCGTCAGTAGGTTGCTCAAAAATCGTAATCCTTGTTATGCTTTATTTTAAAGCTAAAAATTAGGTTCATTAATTCAGAGTTATGGACTTCTTTTAGCGTTCAAAAAAATCTCTGTTAAATAGTGCAATTTTGTTGATGCAGTGAAACCCCGGGATTAGTAGCGTTCACACAGGTCTTGACGTTGGCTGCTTACCTTTGCAATCGTAATTGCTGATGCAGGGTTCTGTTTTGATCAGAAGTTCATTATCCCATGAATACAGGCGGACGTACGTCAATCTCGGTTGGAGGGGAGAGGCATTAAAGACGAAGACTACCGCTTAGCTCGTCAGACATCATATAGATCTCCGAAAAAGAACAATCATCGTACCGTTTACCGGGTAGTGCTGGTGTGAGTGCATTCCATTCCGATCTTTTTAACCAACCCTTATCGTATTGTCAGTGAAACCGTACCAGCATGAGCTGGCGCCACTATCCACTTACACAACGACGATAGCAGAAAGGACCGCCCCTGAAGTCATCAATGCCCAGTAAAGATCGAGTAAATGTTTTAAAATTTTATTTCCTTGCCTGGGGGTTTACTGGGAGGGTTGGTTGAGTGTGATAGCCTAAGCTTGACAAACTGCAACAAAGTGGAGTATATAAAATAAAATGTGATAATTGTGGTAGTTTCTATATGGGACAGACCGGTATCAGCTTCAAATTGCATTTTGACTAACATAGATGCAACATTGGGAAAGATAATATTACTAGTCCTTTCGTTAGACATCTAAATGACAATGAAGATATTTGCAATTTTAATTCCAATTTCGAATCCCTATACTTATTATATAAATGTAAGAAGTTGGACAGTTAGGAAAATATAGAAATTAAGAAAGCGTTGGGGCATGGTCTAAATATTGTGCATGATATTACATTTATAAATTTCTCCCCAATAATCGACTTCGCTTCCTTTATTTAATGTATACCTGTTTCCCCTCTATTTAGGTATACTGCTTATATAATCGCTCAATTGTTAGTTATATAGTTAGACTTGATAATGACTTAATAGTCGAAAGCTCTCGTCTGTGTTCATTCTCTAACAAATTTTTAAATGTATTGACTGTACAACTTATTATTTGTGAAGATATAAAGTACTACGATATTCTCTATTTATTAAAATGCAGGAAAGCTAAAGAACAATGGACTGATGGAAAGTGTAAAGAGGTACAAAGTAAGATGGAAATAGGAGACAGACAAATCATACAAACTTATCAAAATGAATTTTAGGGATATAAAACCGTATAACAAAAATTTAAGGAACGCTGGAGGAAACATTATTATAGTAAATGGATAGATGGCAAGAATATATAGAGAATTTATATGCTGCAGGACAGGAACTAGAAGCAGTAGAACATGAATCAGGCATTGAAAAGGATGATTTTGGATATCCCATTCTTAGGAGTTCCAACCAGCATTAAGAAGACTGAAAAATAATATGGTATTTAGTATAGATAAGGTGCAAGCACGAACTCTAAATGCCTCTAGACCAACAGTAACAAAATGTCTGTTCCAACTTGTAAGCTATATGCACGAGATAGGCAAGATACCCAAAGATTTCAAATGAAGCATCATAGTCGTTATACCAAAAAAGATAGATAGGTAAAGTTAGATATGAAAATTTTTTAATAAGTTTGGCAACACACTCATCAAAAATTTTGACTAGAATTGCTCAAGGACTGATGGAAGAATGAGTTGAAGAAATACTAGAACATCAATTCAGATTTAGACAAAATGGGTGAACATGGGAAGCCATTTTAGCTCTAAGGGTGATAATGGAGAAAACAATAGAAAAAGGAGAAAGTGTGCATATAGGGTTATAGATCTGGAAAAAGCATTTGACAATATAAATTGGAAAAAAGTGTTTGAAATACTCAAAAAAATTGGAATGAGATAAGTATATACAGATAGTATATAGCTTACACAATAAGCAAACGACTGTGATAATATTGAATAGGAAACGTAGAGAAGTAAGTATTAGGAAAGGGGTGAGACAAGGATGTGCTCTATTTCCATTAATTTTTCAACTTGTATATAGAAGAGGCAGTGAATACTGTTAATGCAGAAAGACATGATATATTATGCAGTGACAAGCGTTTGATATTCTTAAAGTTGTAGATGGTATAGTAGTATTAGTGTCTAGTAAGGAAAAGTTAGAAGCGCTCTACGTGAAATGGAAACAGTACTTACAGAGATATGGCGTGAAAATTAACAAAAATAAAACTAAAGTACTAGTATGTAAAGAAAAGGAAAATGAATCAGAAATCAGAATACAAATAGGAAATGAGGTTAAGGATTTCTGTTAATTAGAAAGCTAAATAACGCCAGATGGGAAAAGTGCAAAAGATATAAAACAAAGATTAGCACAAAACCATGCTGCATTTAACCTAAAAAGCAACTACTGTGTTCGAAGACAACCAACATAAAAAGAAGCAAAAGATTGCTGAAAGCATATGTGTGAAGCTCAGCACTGTGTATGGCTGTGAAACATGGACAGTAGGAGAAGTGGACAGGAAAAAGATAGAAGCCTTTGAAATTTGATGCTACATCAGTATGATGATTTCATGGTTAGACAAAGTTAAGAATAAAAGGTACTAGAAATGGTAGGAGAAGAATGAAATATGAAGGAAACAGTAAAAAATAGGAGAGATAGGATGATAGGACACATGCTAAGAAATGAGGGAATAGTGTGAAATATATTAGAAGCAGAGATAAAAAAAAGAGAAGTAACGGTAGACCTAGGTTAGACTATTACACACAGACAGTGAAAGGTGTAGGCTAGCTCGGAATAGAAATCTATGAAGGTATGTGTCCAACCAGTTCCAACATGGAAAAACAAATGACGAAAAAAATAACTACTTATATCTGATGATTATTATAAGCAATTACAGGTACTGGTTTTGTAATATTCCCAACAAATGTTGATTTGAAAGGATTGGCAAGTGTCTAAGTGGTGGTGTATTTTGGTAGCTGTCAGGTTACTTGCATCCCTTCGCTTACTGTTGAATATCAGTGAAATAAAGTTTGTTATTAAAGAACAAAAGAAAATGTGTGATATAGGGTTTAAAGATCTGGAAACGGCATTCTACAACGTAAAATGTGAAAAATGTTAAATTCTCAAAAAGATTATTATGAGTTATAGGGGTAGACGGATGGTACATAGCTTGTACAAAGAGCAAACGGCGGTAATAGAATTGAGCAAGAAAGTAGAGAAGTCAATATTAGGAAAGGGGTGAGACAGGGCTGTGTGCTATTTTTATTAATTTTTAACTTTTACATCGAACAGCCAATAAATACTGTCAAATGCAGGAAGACATTTGGAATTATTATGCAGGGACAAATGATCGATATGCTTAGATTTGCAGATAATATAGCGGTATTAACTTTTAGCAATGAAGAGTTAGATGCAGTTTTTAATTAAATGGAAACAGTACTAACAGAGAGATACAGTATGATAAATAACAAAAATATAACTAAAGTCAAAAACCAAAATACAAATAGGAACCAACAATTTACAGGAGAATAAATATGGGAGAAGTGCAAAAGATATCAAAAATACACAAGGCTGTGTTGCATAAAACAAGAAAAACAACTATGTTTGAAAACCACAAACATGGAAAGAAGGAAAGGATTGCTGAAAGCATTTGTGTGGGGCACAGTACTGTGCGAGTGTGAAACGTAGATAGTAAAAAGGAACAGGAAAAGATAGAAGCCTTTGAAATGTGATGCTACAGACTTATGATTAATACATTAACAGACAAAGTTGAGAACAAAGAGGTATCAAAAATGGTGGGGAAAGAAAGAACTATGTGAAAAATAGGAAACATGTTCTAAGGCATGAGAGAATAGTCTGGGATATATTCCAAGCAAAGAAATGAAAAAGATAGGTAAATGTAGAGCTAGATTGTGCATAGATAGTGAAAGATGTAGGCTGTGGAAATTTCAGGGAAACGTGTAGGTTAGCCCAAAATAGGAGAAGATACATGCCCAACCAGTTCCAGAACTGAAGACCTAGTGATGGCGAACCAAGAAAATTAAATGATAATAAATTAAGTAAAAGAAAGTGCATATATGATTCAATATTATTACCAAATGAAAATTCTACAAAAATTAGGCTAAAGTTATCACTGCTATATTGTTTTTGTGACATTAATATCTCGATTTGTCTGCTCATTGTGTTAACTAAAGTTTGGCGTTCATCAGGTATGAAATTGTCCCAAAGTTCTTGAACGCAAGTGCATAGTTCCAGAATATATTCTCTTTATGGTATGACACACAGTTTTGATTGGAAAGACATCTGGAATGTTGGTTTTAAAACAGCTATATTTTTTTGTACCTCTACTCTCTTAGTTTTTAGCCGTATGACAAGTGGCACCATACGTTCAACATTATTTAAATGCATTTTTCTGTGAACGTTTAAAATTGGATTTATTAGCATTCATTATTTATTTGTACAAAGTGTAATTTACCCATATGTTTAGCATACATGCTTCCGCAAATTGTTGCACATGTAGGAAATGTGGTTTATTTTTAAACATTTATTGTTTTAAACTTTTTCATATAAGTTGACTTCATGTATCACCAATGCAAATAACAAATCATGTATCATCATTGCATGTATTTGAGCCCCACTAATGTTAAAACGAAATTCTGTTTTCTCGTACAATCTCTTTCTGTAGCCAGCAATATTGCTCGACTTTATCTGTCTTGATTTATATTAGTGGGTAGAATAAACGATATAATATTTAAAACTACGCCTATAACACGTGAAGATATGTAAGAGGATATGTGCAGGAAGAAGGGGTGTTAGTGCTGCCGAAATTGAATTTAGTATAGCATCAACATTTGGTAGACTAAATCAATACATTATAATGGTACAAGGGGCGCTCATAATACAATGCCAACAAGCAAGGGGGATTTCAAATTGAATTCCAATTTACAGCTAAAATCACTGAGGTAAACAAGGTAAATGCTTAATGGGGCAGTTGGAGCAAGCAGCTTCAATGTACCCTGTGCTAACCCAGTACCGAGGCGGGGGTGGGGTAAACCATCAGTCAAACCTCTTACCAAAAATGAGCGCCACCTAACTTGAACAGCTGGACTTCGATGGAACTGAGATAGGAAATTCCTCACGGTCACAAATAATACCCACACAGATACAATGCAGCTAACATACGTTGACACACAGAAATGTAAACCTCATAGCTAATCAATACGTTTACTATACAAGGATAAATCAAGTTAATAACAATAAACACATATACTATAGTTTAATTAATAACTGGACCCACCCACTTATTGTGGTGCAATTCTAATAATACATATACCAATCCAATGATTGTCTAAATCGGATTTTACTTTAAATTCAAATATTAACACAGCCAACGAGGCAACAAATTTGCGACCAGACGACCGATGTAAATGACTATAACGCTAATAAGAGGTTGCACTAGGATCCTAGTAGGATAACCCTTAAGTACTGAGGGTATCTGCAATAATACCTGTAATAATAATACGTGGATCGTTGACTTAGTTTTACATACTCTATTAAGTATTGTAAATATGCAATGTTCACCACCCTAAATTAGAACTCGACCCTATTATAATTGTATGGACACAGCAACCCTAAACCCAATAATATTACAATGCAATTCACCAGCATCAAAGTCATCTAAACGGTTGCGATGCTAAAATAGATATGGAACAGACTCACCAACTGCTGATGCGTGGATGGTGATGTTCGAGATCAAATGGTTTGAAAACCGGTACCCAATAACGCAATGCACTATCAATATTGAAGTATGTACAATCTAATACGGAATGAATTAACTATTTAATACACTGCTAATATGTGAATGTCATAGTGAAAATTTCAACTGTAGCAACATTGCTAATGATGTAAAACATTTTGATTATTTAAGAAATTGATATCGTTGATGTTTATTACTTTGGTACCATTTCATTAATTTAAATTAGATTAAGATTATATTCGGTTTATAATCCTGAAAAAAATTGTTTCTACGCCTTATCATTTCTATTTCCATAATTTTGTTTTTAATTAAGTCGCTAAGTAAAATAAAAAATGTTACCTATAGTTCTTCATTGAGTGCGAATCAAAATCAATTACCTAAATAGAAAGAAATATTTTCAGACAGTTCTGAATATACCTGCACCTCGAAAAAGTTCTAGAATACTAGAACGAACAGAATTGCTTGCATGTTTCAGTGAACTAAAGAGCTGTACTTTAGGTTTAACCATATTAGTAGGGTCGTTAGTGAGGAACCAGATTAAGACAAGTTCTCGAAAAAAGGGTAACAGTTCTTGGTACTTTGAGCGGCAGAGGCAATAAGGATTGGTATGACATTCTGACACACTGTGATGTGGTAAGCAATGGGAAACTACCATACAGCGTTCGAAAAACATTTTAAAGAATGGTCCCATTCTCAAGTTAAAAGTTCCCCATTTGGATCTCCACAAGAGGGCTACTTTGAAGGATGTGATCGGCAAGCTCCATGCGAAGAAAAGAAGAACTGGAAGCATCTTACAAGCCAGGGTGTGGAACATTAGAAGTACAAAGGATATGGTAGCATAAGGCATAGCGAAATTTGGTGGTCAGAGGCGAGGGGTATGTGGAAATTTAGGGTAATTCATACAAGATCATATGAAGAAGAGAAAGAAAATTCATATGTGGCGATAGTTATGTGGGAAAACTACTTACAAATGAACAAAAGAGTACTCGAGGTTAGATTAGAATCTATACCAGTCAGTACAGTAGTAATACCCTTGGTGGTTTTTTCATAAAATATGAAATTATTCGCAAATGCAGTAAAGCTAAAGAACAATGGATCGAAGGGAAAAATGCAAAGAGCTACAAACTAAGATGAAAATTTGAAAGACAGACACCGTACAAACTAATTGGAATGAGTGTAAGGGAAAATGATAGCACAGGAGGAGGCATAATTACAGATAAAGTAGAGAAAGTAGATAGATGGCAAGCATATACAGGGAATTTATATGCGGGGCTGGAACTAGAAATGCTAGAACAGAAAACACAATGAAAAAATCTACTTGTATATCCTATAATTAGAAACAATTTTGAACCAACATTAGAGTCTGATAGATAATAAGGTTCTGGGTACATAAAAAGTGCAAGCAGAAACTAATAGTTGCTGTATAAGAGATACCAGAACGTTTCATCCAACTTATAAGCTGACACAGGCAAGATCCCCAGATTTCAAACGTACCATCATAGTCACTATACCAATAACAGAGGTACGGATAGTTCTGAAAATTTTCGAACAGTAAGTTTGATTAAACATGCGTTAAAAATATTAACTAGAGTTGTACAAAAACAGATGAGAAAATAGGCCGAAAGAATATTAGGAAAAGATTAATTTGGGTTTAGGCGAAACAGGGGAACACAGAAGGCCATTCTAGCTTTAAGGGTGATAATGAGAAAGCGTGTATATGGGGTTTGTAGATCTGGAAAAAGCATTTGGCCATGTAAAATGGAGGGGGAAAATGTTTGAAACACAAAGATTTGAATGAGTTTTAGGGATAAACGGATAATACATTGCTTATACAAAGAGCAAATATCTATAATATAATTAGAGCAGGAACGTAGAAAAGTAAATATTACAAGCGGTAAGACTGGGATGTGCGATTGATGTTCAATTAACATCCTAAGTCTTAAAATATCAACCATATTTATGTCAACAATTACGTATAAATTATACCGAATCATAAACAAGCATATAATATTAGTTTGATTCGGCTTTTATAAAGTTTAGAATGTTCTGATCACACCGGCCTTTCATTTTGTTTATAATATAGTTCCTATTTTTTCCATTTTTTGAATTACAAATATCATTGACCTAACACAACCCAAAATTCCAACTTAATGGCAAAATGAACTCGATACCCAAATCTTTACCCCCTTTCAAACAGTCACAACGATAATAATTCCACCCTCAGGTGCATGGCAAATACCATGCTAGAGTAAATGCACATATTTTATTGTATACTGTGTATGTCGTCGCTGTGAGACATTCATCTTTAGTGTTTCTTGCAGCTGCGTTACATTCAATGTTACGTTTAACTGAACTTCATATCAACTTTCCACCGTGCCGCTACATCTGCTTTCGTCTATTTGCATGTCTCAACATGTTGATGATAACTTATTACCAGTTTCCAAATAGCTCATTTCAAATCAGTTGGATGTAACTATTGTCTTTTAATTTCCCTTTTACTTTGTATATCGTCTGTGATCTTCATGTCATTGCACCATCTTACTATTTAGTTTATGACGAATGACACTGTTTTTATTTCTTTGTCTGAAGCCATATAAAATAAATACATTGTAGTGTATTAAATGAAAAGATTGTCATCTCTATAACGTTACACTTAAGTATTTTACTTGCATGGCATCTGGTTTGTTACATTCTTCATTATCAGATATGTTCTAAACGTTTTAACTATCGCAAATACTTACAAACAAAAATTTATTTGTCAAAGTATAACGACTTACTTCGTGCATGATATGAAAATTATATTTCTCGGATTATTAAAAAATGGTTTGTACTGATTGGTTGGAGGTATTGGATTATGATCATAATCCATGAGCTGAACGTTTCTGATTGGTTAAAGGTGTTGGATTGTGGATCCATATACACCTACAGAATAATGAGAATTATTATCGAACCATTTTTAAATGCAAAAGAAATGCATCACTGGATAATTGTGTGAAAAATAATTTACAATCCTGGTTGCGTTGCAATTTGTATTTAACAGAAATAAAAGGATACTTGATTTTAAGTTTAGGATTGGAATAAAAATACTGATTCTGAAATTAAAAGTTGCTTCTGTAACAAGTATGTTCATTCAAGATTAAATTGTCTTTCGTTCACCTTTAATTTATTGTTAGGAAGCAATGGAGATAAGCATCCAACCAGTTCCATGACTTAAAGCCTAATGATAACGATATCTTTAGAATGATATGTTTTCAATATGTAGTTTCTCATATTTTCAGCTTTTCAAGATTTGTTTAGAATGCTATGGCCATTTGAAATTTAGTAAAAACTGCAGAAATTAGACAAAATATCATACAACCCCCCTTCTAGTTTACACTTTGAATAATAAGTTGAAAACTTTAATTTATTTTCTAAAACAACCCTACATTATCTTTATAATGAACATAAGCTTTTGAAGATCGGTTCATCATCATCGTTAGGTCTTCAGTCCTGGAACTGGTTAGATGCGCACCATCATTGTTTCCTATTCTGAACTCACCTACACATTTCCCTGAAATTTGCACAGTCTGCATCTATAACTATCTGATCTAGGTCTACATCTATCTCTCTTTTCCTATCTCTGCTTGTAATATATCCCATACCATTCCCCAAAAATGCCTTAGAACGTATTCTGCCCTTCTATTACTCTTATCTTTTTCGCAAGATATCCTTGTTCCCCTACTATTTCTATAACCTATTTGTTATTATCTTTGTCTGTCCATGCTATCGTCCTCATACATCTGAAGCACAGCATTTCAAAAGGCTGCTACCGTTTTTCTGTCTGCGTTTCAGACTGCCCGTATTTCATGTGCTCCACACATATGCTTTTAACAATTTTCTTTTTGTTCTATGTTTGTTGTCTTTTCTCATAGGCGCTGTTCTTTCTTGTTAGATGCAGTTCGGTCACCTTCTATTGTTTTACAATTATATACCCTATTTCTCCGACCTTCAGTGGTTGTGAAGGGAAGGCGTCGCCGTGGATCAATGTAGTAAGCGTAAGACTACGGATCCCAAGGTCCTGGGTTCAAATCCCGACACGGCCGACTGCTTGAAAAATGACAGGTGAGCATTTTTCACAAAAATTATGCCCTCGTTCGGATGAGGGGTTAAATGGAGGTCCCGTGTGTGAGTGTTGTCATGCACGTTAAAGATCCCTACCTTGCCTGAAACACCAAGGGCTCGGCAAAATTCTAAATTACCAGGCAACAAAAAACTCGCCTCCTGGCCAATGTAGTACCTTCTGGTGGAGCATTGGAAATATAAATGCATGGTTGTGAAGGGAGGTAAGCGGTCTGTGGCTGCCAAGTTCCTCCAACACTTAACCATTTACCGATTTAATATATTTTCCAATATATCTTTTCGCACAGTCATCATTAGTTGCAGATATTTCGCAACCAACAACTAGTTGTTTATACTAATCATCAAATTTATCTGCGCTTATTTTTTCGTCATTAGGTTTTCCGTCTCAAAACTGGTTGGACACGTACCTGCATGTGTATACAGCTCGTTCCCCTTCTATTGTTTTCTAATTTTATGCCCTATTTCACCGAGATTTAGTGAAGGGGGTTAAGCAACCTGTGGCTACCAAGATCCTCCAACACTTAGACAGTTGCCGAAGTAATGGTTTTCCAGTAAATCCTTTCACACACTTAACATTATTCGAGAATATTGCCCAACCAATTCTTGTAGTTACTTATAATAATCATCATGTTTAAGCACAGTTATTTCTTCGTCACTATTTTACCCATCTTGGGATTGGTTGGATGTGTACCTCCATTTATTTCTATTCTGGGCTAGCCTACACATCTCCCTGAAACCCCTACAGCCTACATCTTTTACTATCTGTGTGCAGTAGTCTAACCTAGGTCTGCCTCTTCTTCTCTTTTTTCCTATCTCTGCTTCTAATAAATTCCGCACTATTTTCTCATGCCGTAGTATGTGGCGTATCATTCTATCTCTCCTATTTTTTACCGTTTTCCACATATTTCTTTCTTCCCCTGCCATTTTTAGTACCTCTTCGTTCTTAACTTTGTCTATCCATGATATCTTCATCATACGCCTGTAACACCACATTTCAAAGGCTTCTACCTTTTTCTTGTCCGCTTCTCCTACTGTCCAGGCGTCACAGCCGTACAGTGCTGTGCTCCACACATGTTTTAAGCAATCTTTTCCTTGCTTCTATGTTTATGGTCTTTGAGCACAGTAATTGCTTTTTCTTGTTAAATGTAGCACGACCTTGTGCTAATCTTTGTTTTATATCTTTTGTGCTTTTCCCATCTTGTGTTATTTGGCTTCCTAGGTAGCAGAAATCCTTAACCTCTTGTAAGTTCGTGTTACATACTTGTATTCTTGTTTTTGATTTATTTTCCCCACCTTTGCATACTAGAACTTTAGTTTTAGTTTTGTTAATTTTCATACCGTATCTCTCTGTTAGAACCGTTTCCATTTCATTAAGAGCAGCTTCTAACTCTTCCTTGCTAGATCGGTTAAGAAGTATAAAAGTTATTAGGATTTTTGTCCTAGTGAAAATATGCTTCCCCACCACTTTGCTCTAGGCACTACAAAAAAATGTCATTAACTAAAGTTAGAAGTTAATGTTAGTTATTTCCTATATCAATATTTTCTGCCTACCTAGATTATATAAAGATTAAGAAAATTAACCTTTTTAAACAAAATTGCAAATTACACTACCATGTAACGTGACGAAATTCATAATATTTTTAAAAGTGCTTTTTTTTTTTGAAAATTTTGTAATAAAAGTTTTCCACCAAGTTATAAGACAAATGGTTTACTAAATATAGCCAGAAATGTTTTGTTCCTCGCGGGTTCATTGATCTGCTCATTGATTTCAAGAAAACCCTTTTTATTTCCTAAATTTTTGCATTAGTTTAATGCTTGATCACAGATACAAAGCAAGGTTTGAGTACGTTAGCAGTGATAAATTTTTTTAGAAGTAGAAATATAAATAGTGAAATAAGTATAAAAGATACATATTTTTTATTATTTTATATTTTTTTTTGTAATATTTGCATGATAAGTTAGTAGTTTGTGAGCCATCGCAAAGCCGTGATGACTATAAAATGTAAATAATTATGGTAACTTAAAACAACAAATTTTGTTATGACGATTATTTATCTTTTATCAGGATCATTATGACTTCGTGATGGCTCACAAACTAGTACGTTAATTGATAAATTTTTTAAGTAACTTACTTTTGACCTGCTTCTTTTGTAATGCAATATTTTAGATTTGGACTCTACATTAAAGTAGTAAGGAGTCTTACATAGTTTGACGTAATTTGTATTTAATTTTAACTCGCTGAAACTATTCTACATCCTGAGGATGGCCGGATTTTTTGATTAATAGACTGAACAACTAGCTACAAATAAGAAAACGAATTTTAAACAAATATTTTATAAAATATACCTGATGTGGGACAGATTTAGATATTGCCTGTTTCAACTATGGTATCGTATACTATGTATGAAAAGAGAATGTTATGACTGACGCGTTATCAAGAGTATACTCGGCTTCGATAATATCAGAACGTACCAAACTAAAGACTTTTCACGATTCTCTGTCTCCTGGCATCATGAGATTTTACCATTGGTTGCAATCAAAAATATTCCTTACTATATAGATGAAGTGAGAAATGTAACCGCATCGTGCAGAGTTTGCACTGAATTAAAACTTGAAGTCTATAAAAACCAAGGAAAACTACTAGAAGCCCAATTACCTTGTGAAAGACAACTTGAACTTCAAAGTTCCTCTACCATCCTCCATGAATTTTTATATCCTAACTGTAAACGAATTTTCATGTTTTCCTTTTGCGTTTCCTTGTGCGAATGTGAGTGCCAACACGATTATTGAGAAACTCTGCAAACTTTTTGCGGTTTGAAATGCCAGCATACATTCTCATAGCGATCGAAGCACTAGATTTGTGTCGCAAGAATTAAAAGACTACCTACCTTACTTTATATCGGGTCATAACCAATTGTTCAACTCCGTACAATCCTCGTGGAAAGGAACAGACTAGTGGTACAACATACAGTTTGCCTGGCTTTGGGATCACGAAATTTAAATGTCAACCAATAGGAAATATAATTAGTGTATGCTCTTTTCACTCATCCTTGTAATGTACACTGCTGCAAATGCTACCTGACATGAACGCCTCTTCACCTTCTTCAGACAAACTCCTAAGGGTGCTGCCAGCATGGTTAAGCAGTCCCAGAAAAATATTAGAGACGATTCGTACGGAATAGCAAGTATGACCTATTTGTTGATGAAGTAATGCTTTATGAACATACTCCTGATTATGCGAATGTTAGGTTTTCATTTGGAAGAGTGTCTACTAGACGTTTAGCTTTGATTGGATAAAACAACACGATATCAGAACACTTCGGTATTCCCTAAACATAATTTGAACAACATAACTCCTTATACTTAAGGAAACGAAGAGCCTAAAACTGAATTATCCAGATTACCATTAAAAGTCTCTGGGCCTCTGTGGAAAGACAGTTCTCGATGATACATAATGATACTAAAATAAGCTCTCGAGGGAGCTGTCGTTCTCTGCTCTGGCAAGAAGATTATGTGCTAGGTGGGGTGAATGTGATATAATTTCCTGTCTTCGTCTAGGCTAGCTACACTAAGTTATATTTAACTGTTATCAAATATGTGACGGTATCTTTGACAATTCTAGCTGTATTTTGGTTTATTTATTAGTTAAATAACATTCCATTCTATGTTAAATAAAACCTTATCTTCTGTAGGTAATTAATAGTACATTTGGCCATTCCACAAGCTTGCATGGTAACTCAAGTGCCGACCAGCTGTATAATATCCAAAAGCATACCTACTTCTCCAAGATCCACTCTGAAGCATTCAAACATGGATTATGAAGTCGTTAATTCTTGCTCAGGCCCTCCAAAACAATTGAAATAGCAACGACTAAGAAAAAGTTTATTTTTCAGCTCAATTTTAAAAAAAAAACAATTTTTTGGCAATTGCAATATTTAATTTACTATTAGAAACAGGTTGGAGTGATGTAATAAATACAAGGAACATGGATGAAGCAGTTGAGCGGCTCCGTGGGTTAGAGAGGTTTGCGTATGACTACTAATCTCAAGGTTATGGTTTGATTCTCGACACGGACCGCTTGGAAAATGTTTGATTAGCATTTTTCACAAAAATATGCCCTCATAGGTCCTGTGTATGTGTTGTCACATATGTTAAAGATGCCTACCTTGCTTGAAACAGCAAGGGTTGGCAAAATTCAAAATTTTCAGGTTAAAAAGCTCCCTTTCTGACCAATTTAATACTTTCTGGTGGAGCATTGGGAAGTCAAATGTAAGGATGAAGCAATTGAACTCTACAAAGTTTTAAATATCTATTTACGTCTGACTATTCTGCATCGACTTATAAAATCGAACAGAAACCATATTATTCTAGAATGGTAAAATCAGGTTACAAAAATGCTAATGCATATTTTCAAAAATTTACTTATTATCGTGCAGGGTTTATTGAATAAAATTTTACCAGTAGTTGCGTGTGCTATACATATGTAGTATATGAGATGTTGCCCTATTTTGCTAATTCTGGGTGTAAAGTGGTAATAGGTACTTCTAGTTTTGACGAAGTTAAAGTTAGCACTGACTGATCCAAACTTAATAAAGTGTATGGTCATGTTGAATTTGTAAAAATTTAAGCTTGAGAAGATATTTATAGTCCACAGGTAATAGGAAAAAAATAGAATTGTCTTTTTTTTCTTCTTAATCTTCTTTGGGAATTAAACCACTCATAGTTTTCAAAATCATTTTTATTTACGTTTCGATTCATGACTTAAGATCGTTGTCAAAATAATAAAAACTTCAAGTTTGACATTTATAACATAAATTGAAGGTGACTTTGATTTATTGATGTTCGAAATATTTGGTTTGAGTACACTAAGCAAAATTTTTAAAGTTTAAAAGAATGATTGCCTTTAATTTGGGTTGAGGCCTGGGACCGACTTTTTTTAGGTAGCCAATATGCTTAACGTGAAATCAGCTGATTAATTTCACGTAGCGTATTGGCTACCTAAAAAAAGTCGGTCCCAGGTCGCAACACAAATTGAAGGCAATCATTCTTTAAAAATTTTGCTTAGTGTACTCAAACCAAATATTTCGAACATCAATAAATCAAAGTCACCTTCAATTTATGTCATAAATGTCAAACTTGAAGTTTTTATTATTTTGACAACGAGCCTAGGTCATGGATCGAAATGTAAATAAAGATGATTTTAAAAACTATGAGTGGTTTAATTCCCAGAGAAGATTAAGAAGAATGCTAAACAAACCACAACAAACATACAGGGAGTATTTACAAGAATTGTGTCTTTCGGTTGCATTAAAATATTTTACTGTGAATCTTGCTTCAAAGCTCATTGGGCTGTTTACGATTTCAAAAAGAATCACATAATATATACGGGTTGGTTAATGAGTCTGGTGTCTCGAAAAGAACCTGACGTGTGAAGAATCTTTAAGCCAATCCTATGGATTAGTGATATTCTATGACCGGTGATTTATTCTTTCTCTTTTGTCTTGTTCAAATTAGTTTTATAAATGTATATGTTGTGGTTGAATGTTTTTCCACTTGGTCACAATTGCAATTTTTTATTAGTTTCTTTACACAAAAAAACTTGTTTTGATAGGAGAGCATAACCTTTGGTTCCCAGTACAAACTTTTATTCTATTGTATTACTGTTTTAAAGTTTTAAATTGCTTAGTCAATTAAAACTCCACTTATAAAACAATTATTGTTATAGGCATTTTAATAATATTCTGTCTGAATTGTTAAGAATATTTCAGAACATGTTCTATATGTATGGTTTTCATGCATAGTTTAGTTCCTTTCTATCTTTTATCATTATTATAGTTATCAAATTGATAGTTTTCATTATTTTTTGTTACTATATAAATTCAAGTACATGAGAATACAATTGTGATTTGGTAAGTTTGGTCAGATGTAAGATTTTGGGGAAGTTGAATGACGAGAAGTAATCACACGTAAAATAATTTTTGCAAGTCTATTTTCTGTTTCCTTGACGGAATCTGTTTTTGGATAGGATTTCATTGTGTGAATCTAAACGTTTTCGAAAAGCCTAGATATCCTATGATGACAGAACTGTTTTTATTACTAATATTCAGTTGTAGAAGTTAACTAGACCTGTTTCATTTGAGTACAATATCACTCGACCATAGGCTTGGTTAGTGTTTTCAGTGTTGTAATAAATAATTACAATTCAGACCTTTGCTGACCCCCTTATTTATTAAGGGTACCAGTATATACGAACCTAAGATAATTTTCTGAATAATTACACTTCAGATCTTAGCTGAACGCCTTTTGGTTGTACCAACAACCTGAATTATCGAAAACGTTATATCAAGAGAACTGTGTGTACATTTCACTTCCTCATCTAGACATTTCTGCGTGATTTTCACCTGTTACTCTTCGATTTTCTTACTGTAGAAGACTCTGTGCTGGGAGTGAAATCAAGAACAGTTAGATGTATTGATTTACTGAAATTATTTTATTATTTGTATGGTTTTGGTGAACGTTAAGCGATCTGAAGCTTGAAATTCATTGAATGTATCTCTGGATGGGTGTTGTCGGTTTTGAAGATTACAGAAGTAGAAAAGCCTAACATTTTGTTCTTTTTAGTAAGTGATATATATATTTTAAGCACATCGATACAATCATGTAAATTGATCAACTATAGGTAATAGAACACTACATACTGTAAATTTTGGAATATTAGTGCTTTTAATGGATTTTCATCGAGCCACTAATCAGTCCAATGGGTACTTTACTTTACTGAATATATTTGTCACAGCGTAAAAGACACGTTTAACTGAGAAAAACGTTTTGGTGGATCATTGTAGATATTATGATGGGTACTTATTATTTTGGTAATATTTCGATTAATATTAGAAAACTAAGTATGAGACTTTAGTACTGATTTTTTAATTTAGTTAGGTATAAGACCAAAGAAGAACGTTGGATTACATTTTATTTTTGTAATACCGGTAAGTATCTATGAGAAATTTTAAAAGGTAAGTTTGTAAATATAGTTTTAATATAATTGGATTTTATAATAGAATATTAATTTTGTGCTTCCTCCGTCTGCTATTTATTTTACTTTTATTAGAAACTTTTTTTATAACAAAATTTTCTTCTTAAAATAATATAAAAATGAAAGTTTGTGATTTATAGTGCTAATGCAACTCCCCTGTATTTATAATGGACTATTCCAGCTATCGATTATAATTTATGCGGTGAAAATGAATCATTTTGCAATATTTTATGCATTTAAAGTTTGGAAAAAATTCAAATACGGATTTTATAACCATTTTCATCTAAATCTTTATGTAATATTTATTAAAAATATTCTTTCAAATTTTAAACATTCCGTGGCCATGACAGTTTGACAACAAAGCTTGCCGGCAATTTACTGTTTACATGTGAAGTCTTCTGTGAAAAAACCTGCATTTACTGTTTAATTTCATCAAGAAATTGTAAAATCTAATATTAAACCATACAAAGTTTAAATTTAATATCTAATTACTAATTAAATGGCTAATTTATGTAACAATTATCCAAATTAAAATTTTGTCCGAACAGCTTCGGTAGTTTACGTTTCAGTGTTCGTGTTTTTAAAAGCCCGGGAAACACTCGTGACCAGTAAACACCAATAACAGGCGCGGAATTTGAAATCTTTTTCCTTTGTGCTATGCTTCTATAATACCTTTAACTTTGTGTATATTCCGTTGACCGACTATATTGCCGGTGACTATAAACTTAATTTTTGGTCGAAATAATTAAAGACTCCTTTTTGTATTAGTAAATTATTGTTAGGTAAGTGATACATTATTTGTTATATATCTAAAAATGCATATGCCTTTTGTAATATCAGTGATTTTTGCGGCTAAAGTTTAATAATAATTTAGCGCGGTTTCCTACCATTATTATGGCGGGCTGATGTATCCATTTAATTTGCATCCCGCTCCTTTTTAATGTTAGAAATTTGTATATATTTTTAAATTCTTGTAAGTGTTGGTAAATTAAAACGCTTAATAATTTGAGGAAATATTATGCAGTTTTGTTTATAACCTAACTATCCAAAAAATCTGAAATATATAAACAAAAGCCATTAAATTTATAAAGCTAAAGTCATTTTCCTCGTTCAAGGTCGGCACTCCAATGTAAGTTTGTATAGAAATCAGTATTGATACTATGCTGGAAGGAAGTTCTGTATCAAACTGTCGCACGATCGATATAGCATTAGTGCCCTATTGGATTTATTTTACTTCAAATTTTTTAATTTAATAAAATGTTTAAATTATTTATGTATAATTATTTTATCGCTTATTTAACCTATATTGCTTAAAAATAATCCTGTATATCATTCATTCTGTATGCATAAATAACAATAATTTAACATCTGCCTCTAAAGTACAGTTGTTCAAAAATACCAGTTCGAAATTGTAAATGCTAATTATGCATTTCCAATATATTTTTGAATAATCATAATGAAGATCGCAAATTGAATCTAATTTCATTTTATTTTTGAAGATTGTCAAACATTTAAAGCATAGGCAATATAAATTACATGGCTCTCTGAAGGTCAATGTTGTAAGAGGAAAATGAAAGCTGAATGTCAGGGTCGAGCTTAATATATCCAATCTAGGCCATTGAGTATTTAGAAATTTTATTATTATTAAATTAACACGATAATAATGCTTATTTTTCTGGAACTTTGATTGTTATGAGTTTGTTTTTGTACTTTACTGTACCGCATAGTTTGGAATTTTAATAACTTATTTTATGCCCATGAAATTGAAATAGTCTACTTGTTGCAAGGATATTTAAAAGAAGAAAATTTTTTGTTTAATGTTATACCCATATATACATACATGCAAGTGTAATACTAATAGAATTTGTTTGCTAAATGCCTTTATCCATATGCAATAATCGAAAACATTTTAATTATTAAAGTGCTTTAATAGTTTTTATTAATTATGAAAACTTCCTGGCTGTGCACACGAAATTTTTCAATAAAATCAAAAAATAGTATTCTTGTGTAAGATTATATACTAGTTAGAATATAAAAATTTTTACAACAGTACTTTCGGCGTTAGCTATCTTCAGTGCCACTACAAGTATGTGAAAGTTATACAAATCAAACATTAACTATAACTGGACAGTAAGTAACTATATAGTTAATTTTTGATTTGTGTAACTTTCACATACTTGTAGTGGCGCCGAAGATGGCTAATGCTGAAAGTGCTCCACTGTAAAAAAATTTATATTTCTAACTATTATATAATTTTACACAACGATACTCTGTTTTTTGGTTTTTATTTATGTCTCCAGTTCCTAGTCATTCTCAGACGTCGAGTTTGTGCACACAGTTTGTGACATTTTTGTTTTAACTATATAGATCGAGTAATATTATGTGGTACTCGTGGGTTTGGTATTTGACGATTGTATTTATATAACAAATTTTGTGTTGTCCGGTGTTCTGCAAATTACAGTCTTTTATAACAAATGACTGTCGTTAAAACTTATACTCATAAAATTTGCTTCGGTGGTTATTCTAGCACAATTGTATAATAGATAATATTGTAAAATCGTGATCCTGAAAATAATATGCACATTACAACTACAGTCTTTATTGACATTTCGATCCTTGATCTAGTCATGGATTGAAACGTAAATAAAGATGATTTTAATTCGGGTCAATCCATATCAAGTGGTTCAAAGGTGGTTGCTTGACCATTTTAGAAAAAATTGATATTTTTGCCATCAATTACATATGGAATCAATAGTTCAAAACAATTTTTAAAAAAATTTAGAGTCAACCGTTTGAAAATGGCGGCCATCCTTGTTTCACAACGCATGCTGATTTTTGAGTTTGTAAGCTCCTACGGAAAACTCATTTTCTCAGGACTGGCAAGTCTTAAACTAATAATTAGAACACCATTGTTTTCCTTACAGTCTGCTCTATCTTTTATGCCCTCTTCACTATTAGAATATTTTGAAGTCCAATGCTTGAAAACTGCTATTGAACACAGCTGTTTTAATTTCTCAAGAGCCGCTTTTGAGGGTAATTTTTTAGCACAAGGGAATGTATATCAAAGTTGATTTTTGACATGATAATAATAAACCTAACCAAGTAGCTTGTATTAAAAGTACTCTTAACCCTGATATTTGTTACCTTATTTTTTTTATAAATTTTTAAACTTCAAATTTTTGAAATTTTTGTTAACTTTAGGCTTTAATATCTCTGGTGAGGGACTTGATAAAAATCTAATTTTATTATATGTTATACTCAGATGCAACATAAAACTACTATAAAAATTTCAACGTGTATATTTAAGTACTTTAGTAGCTACGAATTATAGTTAATGAAACACCTGGAATAAATAAAGCTTGGCATCATGTTCATTATATATAAACATTTTTTAAGGTTGCCTTTTAATAACAATTTCTATCAAACTTTTGACTTTTATTTATTATCAATATTTTATATACATAATATTTTTACCTCTTGTTGTAATTTGGCGTTGTTATATACATTTTAAAAAATTTATAAAAAAAAAATTTATAACATAAATAACTTTTTATGTTAATTGCCAATTTTATTATATAACCTCACCTTAGTAAGTATAAAATATGATTTACTGTTTATTCATCAATTTTGTAATTGTAGTACCTTTGAAAAAGGATTAAAATAAATCCAGCTCAGGTTTATAAAAAGAGTTTTCTTAAATAATCCAGCCGACCTAAAACCCACAATATTTTTGGAAAATTAGAATAAAGGAGGTCGTTATTAATAATTATATATATATATATATATATATATATATATATATATATATATATATATATATATAGAAAAGATTTTGTTTTTTGGTTCTTGGGATAAAGTCGCTCATAAAATTAAACACAAAACATTAAATGTGTATCATTTGTATTAAATCGTACGTTTCGGTGATAATTTACACCATTCCAATCATAGCATGAAACAAAAAATTAACACCATATTAGGACTGAAACATCGTATGGTCTCTATCTGTGAACCCAAATCTAAAGAAAAAAATCTGAAAGAACTAATATCAATCTTAATCAACAACGGTTACCCTAAACCACTTTTATCAAAACTACTACATACTAACACAATCATATTTCCACCTCAAAATAAACATACTGATATCATTTACAAAAAACTTTTATATATTACTAATCTTTCACCACTAATAAAAAATTACTAAAACAACCTTTTGTAACTATAATAAATTCAAATACTAAGTCCATTGGAAACTTTTTACTAAACTAAAAGAAAAACAAATAAAGCTTTATGCAGCAATTTAGTGTATAAAATTCAATGTGAATGCAAAGCTTCCTACGTAGGCCAAACCAAACAGTGGCTCCGAAATCGCATGACACAACACAAAAGTGATGCAAAATTAGGAAAAACTTCTTGTGCTCTTTCTATACATTTATACAATACAAAACACAAAGTCAATTATGATAATGTAAAAATTTTAGATATAGAAAGCAATTACAAAAAATACTTTTCTTAGAATCATTTCATATAAACCAAGAACAAAATTCCATCAATCATAAAGAAGACATCAATAATTTACATACAGTTTACTCATACCTATACACTTTTAATCCAAAAAAATTTACTAACTATAATGATATTGCTTACACACAGAATTCTATTTAATTTAAGTCAAAAGTCAACCTATTTACTACACCTGTAAAAATATATGATTTTAAAATCTAACTATTTTTATGCAACCCACCATACCAAAAATTTTTTTACAAATAAACCACATACTACTATTTAAATAAAAAATATAAGGAAATAGTGTCATAATTTGTTGATTGATGTCATCCTTGATCCTACATTTTTGTCAAATAAGTGAACTGACATTTCATTCAAAATTTAAAATTAATTTTAATTCTTAATCAGCAATATTACAAGCTTCCTTCTGTTACTTTTATTATGGGTGAATACATAAAATAATTTTATCAAGTAATAAGTAAGTTAAACATATATTACCTGTTATATGAATTACCTATTTATATACTTTTTCATGTAGATCGATGATTAAGGTGTAAATTATCACCGAAACGTACGATTTAATACAAGTGATAAACATTTAATGTTTTGTGTTTAATTTTATGAGCGACTTTATCCCAAGAACCAAAAAACAAAATCTTTTCTAATTTAACTACGCTCAAGAATTATCAAGAACCTTTTATATATACATATATATATATATATATATATATATATATATATATATATATATATATATATATATATATATTTTATATATACTGTGATCCTACCTTATTAGTGATAGGCGTAATATATCTATATGTCACTCCTTGTCTTATTTTAGAGCCTTGTTGAGTTATGCCACACAATTTATCTTTAAATATTTGACACGGCTGCTGCACTTAAATATTTTACAGGGCCGTCAAACACGTGGCGGAATCTACCTAGGGTGGGTCCGTCCTAAGCAAACACCTCTCAACTAGACACCCAAACAAATATCCAAGGAGTTTTCAAAATAATTTTAAAAGCCAAAAGTATTCCCAAACACTAGTTCCACTTTTATAAATTTGATTAAAGCACTGCGTAGATATTAAATACTAATACCTGGAATCCAGATACAAGCGCCGCCTTCCAGCCGTCCTGAAGCCAAGTGACCAACTGCAGGCACCTCCTGTAAATAATAAGTAACTCGAGCAACTGATAATCTCCAGACTATAAAACTACTAATATTTCTACAAATTTTATGTTATACAAATACTCAGATAACTCCAATTCCACTATGCTTTCGTCTTCAAACAATAACGGTACAGACCAGCACTCCCTCTTTTAATTAACTTTTATTCGCCGTAAAACTGCTACTATTTGCTATCTCCAGGTACAACTTGACTTTCAAAACTTTCTCGTAACTTTTTAAATGTAATAAAACTCATAACAGTACAAAACACGTCTATTTTTCAGTAATATAAATTTGAAGTCCCTTATAAAATAAAAACCGTCTTCTTTTGTTTCCGTTGCCATGACAACTATCTCTACGCACACTATGTAATTTATAATTATTAATAATTGATTAATAATACAGTTGTATTCTCTAGATACATTCATTTTCTAGATGGTTTGTAATCCAGTGATTTATGTATATTGAACTTTTACAATATTGAAAATAGCTAACAAACTTTGATGGTTCAGCTTTTAAATTATGCAACAGACATTTATGTCTTATTCGTAAACGTCCTGTCATTACATAACCAATCTTTAATTGTTAAAACATATTCAAACTGAAATTGATTTACAAATTTTACGGGAGTATCACTTAACTCCTTAAAATTTTAAAAGCGTGCAGTATACCAAGCAATTTTGATATTTGTTTTTACATTCAAATGGTTCTGAAAACACTAACTCCAAATTAAATTTCATATACGTGCAACCATAACAATTAAAATACGTATACAATGCAAACTTATAACTAGCTTAGCCTGGTCTATGGCCGGTATATGTTGTTGAATGCAATGCAGTTTCAAAAGCTTTATAAATTTATAAACGTGGAATAGTTGTTGTTAATTTATAAACCAAAAATACCTGAAAGAAAATACTCGAACAAAACCAAATATACCCCCATTCTAGCAAGTTGTTTCGAAACCCTATTTAAACATTTTATAAGCCCACCCCCTTCTTGACAGTATATAAGGCCCCACTGATTTTAAATAAAAATGAAAATTTGCTTCCTGGATATAAGTAATTCTTTTAATGGTTGCGAAATTTTAAATTTTAGTTAAAATCACTATAGTTTTTTTTTTCTTTATGTATGAGGATTAAGTGTTAGTTTCTGTATATTCTGTATAGTTTTAAGCTCGTTAGTATTATTTACAGTGTTAATTCTATTCTTGCGATACTTTACTTTCCACATGGAAATATGGATACAAATTTTCTATATGAAAACGTCCCGACATTCACCCTGTCATTCTCCAATTCGTAAGTATTCCCTTCTGCAAAAATTCTTCTCACTCGATAAGGACCTTCGTATGGAAATAACAACTTGGCACAAATATTTCTTTCCCAATTTGACATTCTCAATCTTTTAACAATAACAAGATCCCCAACTGAAAAAACCACTTGCTTCTTGATTTTCTTGTTACGTTTCTCCAACTCCCTTCTTTGTATCGTTTCGACTTGTTGTTTGGCTTTATGCAACAACTCCGTTATATTTTCCACTTTTTGTTCAGCTCTCCACGGTCTTGCTGGAATCACCTTCTTCATCAATGTCACAGGACACATTCCTGTCACTGAACTTGGTACAAAATTAATATATTCTTCTATTTGCGGTAAATACCTTACCCACCGATCATGTTGTTCCTGCGTTATTAACCTCAAAACTTTATTACTTCTCGAATATATCTTTCACACGGATTTCCTTGAGGATGTCTGATACTACAGAATGTCATCTTTATTCCATCCTTCCTTAATTTACTTTCAACCCTTCTATTACGAAAATACGTTGCATTGTCCAACAATACCCTATTCATCTTACCTATTCGTTCTACAAACTTTCTTACAGAACTCAATACATGCCTAGAATTACATCTCCTCGCTGGATAAAGCTGCACAAACTTTGTAAAATATCAACTACAACTAAAATATGCTGATATCCGTTCCTACTCGGTATCAAATTACTCAAGTAATCCATTGCCACAATATCTAATGGACCTTCCGCTCTTATACATCTAACTTGATTCTTCAACACCACATTCTTATCCTTTCCTAACAAACACGTCTCACACAGATTTATGCAATTTTTCACCAATTTTCTATCGTTTCGTGCATAGAAAGCTTCCTAAATATCAAGAACGTCTTACGAATCCCTATATGACCAAACGTAGTATGAATTTCCTGGATCAGCTCAACGGCTAGCTGTGTCGTTAACACTAATAATTCATCATCCCATAACCTTTTCACCAAAACTCCTCGACCATATAAAACCTCTGTCTTGTTCTAAATTCTTTCTGAATAATTTTCTCTGATCACCCTTATTTCTTCGTGCTTGCATCCGATGAAATCTGGCATTCGACCATCTTCCCACATCTTCAAACACTTGCAATGCAATCAAAATCCATTCCTACTATCCGTTAGCAACCCTTCATCCTTCCTACTAAAGAAATCAGCCGTAACATTTTCTTTACCAGGTTTATGTCTAATCTCAAAATCATATTCCTGCAATACTAACGCCCATCTATACAATCGACTGTTCAAAAACTCTTTCTTCTTCAGAAACGTGACCACTGTGTTATCCGATTCAACCAGAAATTTATTACCCAATAAATAAAATCTTAACTTCTTCACAGCATATACGATTGCCAGCATCTCTTTTCCGCTGTTGAATACCTAGTCTCGCAGTCTTTCAGAGCCCTCGAAATAAAACAAATTGGCACTTCTCTCCTTCTTGGACCTGCACCAACTCAGCCCCTATTGCAAAACTCAAGCGTCCGTCCTTAAAATAAATGGATCCGTAAAATTGGGATATTTTAATGAAAATTCCTATAAAATACCGCCTTCAACTCCCGAAATGCCTGCTCCTTTGCTCGTTCCATTTCCACCTTTCGTTCTTTTTAACAACTCCAACAATGGAATGCACAACTCCGAATATTTTGGTATGAATCGACGATAATAATTTAATACACCTAAAATCCTCTTAAACCTTTCAAATTTCTTGGCTGTTTCAAATTCTTCAACTCGTCCAAGCGTTTTTCACAAGTTCTAATTCCTTCGCTGCCAACGACAAACCCCAAATACTTTACCTGGTCCTTAAAAACTCACACTTCTTCGAATTCAACCTCAAACCTCCCTCGTCTAACCTTCGGATCACTTTTCTTAAATGTTCTAAATGTTCTAACTCGTTCTTAGAAAAATCAAAATATCATCGACATAGTGCGTGCAGAAGTCTTCGTACTCATCTAATAACTTCTGCATGGCTCGAACTAATGCAGCGGATGACGTTGAAAGACCAAATGGAACAACTCTGTACTGATAAATCTCCTTCAATGCTAAATCCAGTATACTTCGACTTTCCTCATGCAAAGGAATTAGCCAAAAGAATTCTTTAAGTCCAGTTTGCTAAAATTTTCATCTCGCTTACCTTGTATAACAAATTATCTAGTGATTTTGGTTGTTCAAATTGTGGTTTAGTAATCGCATTCAATCTCCTAGCATCTAAACATATTCTTAATTCTAAATTATCAGATTTAGGCACAACCACTACCGGATTGATATAGGGTGTTCTCGCTGATTCAATAATTCCCTCTTTTAACATCTTTTAATCTCATTTTTACTCGACCCTTAATGCAAATGGTATTGGATATACCCTAGTACGAAAACTTCCCTCGTCTGTGACCTCTAACTTATGCGTATACTCCTTCGCAAACCTAGGCTCATTACTAAAAACTCCTGCATGTCTATTAAACACCTCATATAACATTTCCTTCATATCCACCCTATTAATCCTATCTGTTCCTCATCAAATACCTTCTCAAATATATTACATAACCGTAACTCATCAATTCCATCATAAATTCTATTCTTAGTCTTTCCTGATCCTATACTATCTGTATTTATCTCATCCCTAGTATCCCGATTATCCTTAGGCACCACCCATTTCTTCTCTAAATTTAATACCTTTACCATTCGTGCTTTACCATCTATAACCAGTCCAAATTCCTCAATTACATCTATCCCTACAATAAAATCTAAATATAATCCTCTTGCTATCCAAAACTCTACTTCACCTAGTCTGGTACTTCCTAATACAATCGATACTCGTACAACTTTGTCTATCGTAGTTAACTTCCTCTTAATCGCAGACCATAAATTAATACTCTTAACCCTACAAATTTTCCCTTTGAATAATTCTGCATGTTTCAAAACTATTTCCTCTCTCACCAGCGATAACTGCGACCCTGTATCTATCAATGCCGTGTAAACAGAATCCCTAAACTAATATGAATAAATGGTAACTCCGCCTTCTTTCAAACTTATTATCTAACAACTTATCTACTAAACTAATACTATGCTGTGTCCCTAAATCTGATTTTCCTAACACTAATAAATCGACGTTTTTTTTGTACCGTGGGTTCATCGTGGACCTCCACTTTCTCTATCCTATCCTCCGATCTCTGTCGCGTGTCTCTTGTTGTTACGTGTTGGATCGTCAAGTTTCTATCTGTCTCCGTTCTCGGTCTCTAATCCCTGTCGGTATTTCCCCTGATCCGTTGATCTCTGCTCCCTTTCTCTCTGCCATCTCTGCCCAAAACCCGTCCTTTGCTGTCCAAAACCTCTGTCATTCCTATCCGTCCTGTTCCAGTCATTGTTCCCCCTATAATTATCGTCTCTATTAAAACGTTGTTCCCAATTATTATTCGTTCTCCTTTGATTTCCCTGATATTGCTTTCTGTAGTTGTCCTGTCCATTCTCCCTATAATTGTATCCTTGCACCCCAGTCCTCTGGTAGTCTGTGCTATTCCTATTCCTATCCCAATTCCTATTATCACTATTTTCCTGTTATTCGTTTCAAACGTCCTAGCTACGTCATAATTTCGCATCATTTCCAAAAGTCTCTTAAAGTCCGAACGTTTTGTATCGCTACGGCCCTAGTTATTTCCGCCTCCATATGCCTTGACAACAATAATATAATTTCATCTTCTCTTAATTTAGGAATCAGGTGCTGCGCCTGGTTATACTTTTCAATCACATAATTTTCTCTCGATCCCTGGTATGACCTATAGTTCTCAGTGTTTAAATCCGTTCGAATATTAGCCTGATGCGTGTTTCCCCAATATTGTTCTATGAATAGCCTTCGAAATTCCTCGCGAACTATATTGCCTCTTCACGATACAGTGCCATTTCTCTGCACAACCCCCAATGTCACGCTCACCATCTGCATCTTCACCCTCTCAGGCTCACTCTCTACCATCTCGTCCAACTTGCTAAGATAGACCATCGGCTGCTCATTCTTTCTGCCTTCAAACCTCGGCAAGGTCTCTTTCCTAGCCTATACTGGTATCCTGCATCACAAACAACTCTTCCCTTTCCAATTCAACCAACTGTTCTCTCATCTGTCTAACATTCCTTCAAGACCAGACAATCCATTTACCGTATTCCCCAGAACCGTCGTATCCCTTCTCAGCTTCTCTGCCACCTCCTGACTCGCCCGCAATTTTCCTATAATTTCGTTTTTAGAGTTAATATTGTCCTCCGTCTGAATCCGAACTATTTCACCTAAATTCTGCAATTTTTCTGTCTGTCTAACCGACCATGTACAGCTCTTCCCTTAATTCATTTAAACCTGTTGTTACCTTCCTTCTACAACCTGGACTCTATCCTCTCGTCCTTCAGAACTTCATCCTTAAATGAACACAAACTGCTCTGTATTGATACATTAATTCCTTCAATTTTCATTTCCATCATATCAAATTTTTCCTTAACTTCCGCTTGTGAATTTCTAACCTCGGCCAACAATGATCCTCTCAATTCTTCATGCGACTTAGTTAACGACCCTTTTAATTCCAACAAAACCATCATCACATCTTGGATCTGCATATTCTCTTTTCCTTATCAATTTCATTTTCTCCCGATGTATCCCTGAATTCACAATAATCACCTCCGGCTCCACATATCCTCCAGCTTCATCCCTAGCATCCCCTGCTGCTACAGTCTTAACCACCGGTTGCCCTCTCACACCAGTCTCAACTCCATAAACTTTCCTGACCTCGTGATTCTCTCCTCATCAGACATGTCCCTTTAATTTTCAAAATAAACTTCAATGATGTGCCCCACTAAGCTACACAACCTCTGCAAATCTGAATCAGCCCTATCGAGCCCCACCTTTAGGCGAACAAATATTTTGTTGCAAGTTATTTACCTATTCGAACCCCACCTAATGTTTTACCGCTAAAATTGACCAAAGTGTGAATATCAAATTACGTCTTAGCCTACTACAATAAATTCAAAACCTTCAACAACTGTCAAATAAATATATATGAAACGTCAATCAAATATTAATTTTCACTTTTAAATAGAATATATGCAACGTACAACTAACAAATCTACTCTGCCTCACGTTGTTAGCGCCATCTGTTATATTTTGGTATATATTGAGTTATAGAGAACCCTTTTATAATCAATTACCACCTATTTTGTATTGTTTATTCATGATTACAGGATTGATCTTTCTTTTTTATCTTAGGACAATTATGACAATTGCAACCGAATACACAAGCATTCTTCAAATAATTGTAAATGCCAAAAGTATTCCCAAACACTAGTTCCACTTTTATAAATTTGATTAAAGCACTGCGTAGATATTAAATACTAATACCTGGAATCCAGATACAAGCGCCGCCTTCCAGCCGTCCTGAAGCCAAGTGACCAACTGCAGGCACCTCCTGTAAATAATAAGTAACTCGAGCAACTGATAATCTCCAGACTATAAAACTACTAATATTTCTACAAATTTTATGTTATACAAATACTCAGATAACTCCAATTCCACTATGCTTTCGTCTTCAAACAATAACGGTACAGACCAGCACTCCTCTTTTAATTAACTTTTATTCGCCGTAAAACTGCTACTATTTGCTATCTCCAGGTACAACTTGACTTTCAAAACTTTCGTAACTTTTAAATGTAATAAAACTCATAACAGTACAAAAACACGTCTATTTTCAGTAATATAAATTTGAAGTCCCTTATAAAATAAAACCGTCTTCTTTTGTTTCCGTTGCCATGACAACTATCTCTCGCACACTATGTAATTTATAATTATTAATAATTGATTAATAATACAGTTGTATTCTCTAGATACATTCATTTTCTAGATGGTTTGTAATCCAGTGATTTATGTATATTGAACTTTTACAATATTGAAAATAGCTAACAAACTTTGATGGTTCAGCTTTTAAATTGTACGCAACAGACATTTATGTCTTATTCGGTAAACGTCCTGTCATTACATAACCAATCTTTAATTGTTAAAACATATTCAAACTGAAATTGATTTACAAATTTTACGGAGTATCACTTAACTCCTTAAAATTTTAAAAGCGTGCAGTATACCAAGCAATTTTGATATTTGTTTTACATTCAAATGGTTCTGAAAACACTAACTCCAAATTAAATTTCATATACGTGCAACCATAACAATTAAAATACGTATACAATGCAAACTTATAACTAGCTTAGCCTGGTCTATGGCGGTATATGTTGTTGAATGCAATGCAGTTTCAAAAGCTTTATAAATTTATAAACGTGGAATAGTTGTTGTTAATTTATAAACCAAAATACCTGAAAGAAAATACTCGAACAAAACCAAATATACCCCATTCTAGCAAGTTGTTTGAAACCCTATTTAAACATTTTATAAGCCCACCCCTTCTTGACAGTATAATATATATATATATATATATATATATATATATATATATATATATATATATATATATATGTTTACAATTTAAAATATATACAAAAATAGCAAGCTTTTATAATATTGAAACTATACAGGGTGTCCATGTTTTAATTGCACACTATAGGAATATCCTGAACTATAAGAGATACAGTGGTGGTTAAATTAGACAAAAGTTACTTACTTATGAGGGTATTTTACAGCTGATCTTGAACTACAAATGTTATCCATAGATTGCTAGATATTGGCTAAAATACAAATTTTGCGATTTTCAACTTTTCTTAATAACTTCGTTGTTATTATAGTTAGAAGAATGAAATTTGGTATGGTAACATAAAACATAATTTTGCATTTAATGAAGATTTACAAAATGTTCTAGATCTATTACATTTTTTGTCGCGATAGTCAACTTTTTTTTTGTTATGGCCGCCATATTGGATTTTTACATCACCGTATAGAAAAAGAGAATTTACAATTTCAACAATGTAAAACACTTATCATTAATTTTTTTAAAATAACATTATTAAGACACAAAAACGGTTTTTGTAAAAAAGATCCAGTGTGTTGCTGTCAAATCCAATTAATTCTAAACTGTTCCATTGTGTGCAATAATCAGTTTTGTTGTTAATAGTTTTAAATTATAATTTGGTTAAAATATGGTGCAGTACTCGATAAATGAAAAAAAAACATGTATGACTTGTATATAAAAGCTGCAGAAATTCTACAGAAGCTTCCCGCACGTATCATAACCTGTACCCTGAACGAAGCCAACCAAATCGTACATTGTTTTATAGAATATGTTAAACCATGTCCGACTGCGGTTCTATTAACAAATCAAGAGGTAAATATCTTAAAAAAGTAGAAGCGAATGCCAACATTAATGTATTAGCACATTCACATGTTAACCCTACTGGATCGTGCAGATCTTTTGCATGTGATTGCAGTATTTTCAAAAGTACAGTAAATAATATTATTAAGTGGCATAAATACCATGACTACAAATACTTGCCAGTACAAAAACTCCATATATGAGATTCGGAAAGAAGATTAGCATTTTGTGAGTAGTTTATTACTCAATTAGACAATGATTCACAGTTTGCGAATAAAATTCTGTGGACGGACGAATCTATATTTTCAAATTGTGGAATGTTTAATCGTACAAATAAGCACTACTATTCTACAGAAAATCCACATTTGTTGCAGGAAGTAAAGAATCAAGTTCGTTTTTCTGTGAATGTTTGGTGTGGAATCTTTGATGGCCGAATAATAGGCCCTTATTTCATACAAGGGAATTTAGACGGAGAGAAATATTTAGATTTTTAATTAATTATTATTAACACATCTTATAGGCCACAGTACAGTAGATAAGATTAGTCAAAAAATATCCTAATCAACAATACTAAAATAAATAACAATAAAATAATTACATAATCATAACATGCAAATAGTCTAAATTAACTAAAATCATAAGACAAGTATTCCTCAACAGAGTAAAATGCATATTTGACTAATAACTCATTAACTTGAAATTTAAATTGTTTCAAAGAGCAAAGTTTAATTGACTTAGAGAGTTTGTTATAAAGACGAGCACCCATATAATGAGGGTTTCTTTCATATAACGTCGTATGATGAACATCTAGACTCAATAGGCCTTTATTTCTTGTTGCATACTTATGACTAAAATTTAATTTGGGAAACTTGTTATCATTAAACCTAACATATTTGAGAATTTCAATAATATATAGACATGGTAAAGTTTGTATTCTATTAGTAACAAATAATAATTTGCAGGATTCAAAAGAATGTTTCTTGAGAATTGACCGAATTGCCCTTTTTTGCATTTTAAAAACCCTCTCAGCAGTCGAACTGTTGCCCCAACAAACTATCCCATAACGAATAACTGATTCAACATTGCTACGATAATACATAAGTGTGATTTGTATATTAGTAATATCTCTAAGTCGTTTTAGTACATAACAGTTTCTGGCAATACTTTCACATTCCATTTTAATGCAAAATTAATAGAAACACCTAGAAACTTAGAATCATTTATTTATTTATTGAATATTGAATAAAATATACAAAATTGCAAGTACAACTACTGTAAATATTAATATATAAACATAAAATATATAATTTATAATATATGTAATTACATCTAAATAACTACATTTACTAGTATTTTATTCAACTTCAAAGGGCATGATTCATCAAAGATGATTTTCAATCATACCCTTTACACATGAGTAGGTCAAAAAGTTATCACCTAAGTTCTGTTTTTTTGAGCGGCAAGTAGGCTATTCCTAATAGAGGATTCTTCTTAATCTTCTTTGGGAATGAAACCACTCATAGTTTTTAAAATCTATTTTATTTACGTTTCGATCCATGACCTAGGATCGTTGTCAAAATAATAAAAACTTCAAGTTTGACATTTATGACATAAATTGAAGGTGACTTTGATTTATCGATGTTCGAAATATATGGTTTGAGTACACTAAGCAAAAATTTTTAAAGTTTAAAAGAATGATTGCCTTCAATTTGTGTTACGGCCTGGGACCGACTTGTTTTAGGTAGCCAATACGCTTAACGTGAAATCAGCTGATTAATTTTTATTGGTGAATTTATATAAATTCAATAATTTTGAAAACATTTTTTAACATGTTTCTATTTATACAATTGAGAGGATGGTTATTAAAGATGTGTGCGATTGCATTACCGTAAGGGATAAGCAGTCGTTTTTTTTTATATTTATTTTGAGGGGGAAAAATCATTATGATTTAGGCTACCTCTTTGGTATGATAATGATTTTTCCCCCTCAAAAGAAATATAAAAAAAAAGACTGCTTATCCCTTACGGTAATGCAATCGCACACATCTTTAATAACCATCCTCTCAATTCGGGCGCCAAAGTTATGCTACGTTGGCTCGTAGCCGTGCGTAACACAAAGATATCAAGAAATGACCGGGCTCAATCGGAGATTAGGGGGGGTTGTAGAAAGCAGACCAACATACCATGTACGTGGCCGTAAGGAGTTAGTGATAATACCTGCAATAAAATTAATTAGTTAAGCAAACTTGAAAAAAAAGAATAAGCATAGCAGCAATGAAACATCTAAGTTATTCAGTACTTTGTAGCATGTAAATAAAAGAAACTGTTTAGAATAAATAGGTAAGACACAATTGATATGAGTAATTCAGTAAATAAATAGGTAAGACACAATGGGTATGAGAAATTTAGTAGTATTGATTTTTCTTTCTGTCTTTTTTTTTGTATGTTTTAAAGTAGCATGCAAGTCTATTGTAAAAAATATCAGAACGACAAAGATATGGTAAAGCAACAGATAGATATTTAAAGTAATAACCAGTAGGAAATAGTTCAACTTACAAAAGTCTTTCAGCAACGCTTCCTTGCAACTGAAGTGTGGGATTCAACGATGTCCTGCACTAACGAAGCACTTCACCCTTGACTGTGAGGGTGTTGATGGAACTTATCACACGTTTCACTAATCACACCTACATATTTCACTGGTCTTAGCAGCAGACATTATCCTGCGTCGGAACTATGTAGCCTTGATAAATTTCTTGGTAATTCTATTTCCCAAAGACAACAATTTCGAAATATTCTGAAGCACTAGTTTAATTTCAACTGGGACCAAAGGTATATTATTTTCATAAACATCCCAAAAAACAGTGAGAAATTTCAACCAATACCTTGGTAAGCCGGTAATCTGCTATATTTTACGAATAACGAAATTTGCGCAAGCAATGATCTATTTTAGATTCTTTGTTGTTAGAAAATTCAGAGACTACAGTATCACTGTATTTAAACAATCCAAAGTATGCACCACTCCGAAAAGAAAAGGACCGCGAAACTAGATCGCACACACAGTTTTAATATCAAAAGACAAAACAACTAAAAAAAACCATAATGGGTAAAGCACGTGTATCACTTAAGTACGTCCGTCAACAGGTTCCGTAAAACACTTTTGTACAGTTAATATACAATTTTTATTTCACAAGAAAGCAACTAAAAAAAATCGTGCCGTGCTCGTACATGTACAATACGAAAATTAAATCCCGCATTAATTCTCACTAGTCAAAGCAAAGAGGAAACAGTATTTTTAACGTACTTAGTAGATCGCAAAGAAGAACAAAACACGACTCTTCGTCTGTTTATTCAACTCGTTCTCTTTACAACCGCTTATCGTATCTTATCTAGACTTGTTAATAACATCAGGAACATCCAAAACGTGAATGCCGCAATCATATATAATAATTAATTACAGCGGTTATAGGTTCGATCTTTTACAAAAACGGTTTTTGTGTCTTAATGTTATTTTAAAAAATTTTACATTGTTGAAATTGTAATTTTTTTTCTATAAGTTGATGTAAAAATCCAATATGGCGGCAATAACAAAAAAGAAGTTAACTATCGTGACAAAAAATGTAATAGATCTAGAACATTTTGTAAATCTTCATTAAATGCAAAATTATGTCTTATGTTACCACACCAAATTTCATTCTTCTAACTATAATAACAACGAAGTTATTAAGAAAAGTTGAAAATCGCAAAATTTGTATTTTAGCCAATATCTAGCAATCTATGGGTAACATTTGTAGTTCAAGATCAGCTACAATATACCCTCATAAGTAGGTAACTTTTGTCTAATTTAACCACCACTGTATCTCTTATAGTTCAGGATATTCCTATAGTGTGCAATTAAAATGTGGACACCCTGTATACTTACATCATATAAAGTCCATGATTGAAAAACACAATTATTAATAATTAAATTCAATGAGTTAAAAATTCAAATTCAAACTTTCACGAATTGTCCTTATTACTGTTCCTTTATTTTAATAAAAGACTTTCTAGGTTGAATTCTAGACTAACTGACAACTTACTGAATCATTTGTTTTTTGAGAATGTGTTTGCACTTTCTCTTTTGTTTGCGTCCATTGAGCAATTCATTGATTTCTTCTTTTACGTCTTGACCAAGATTTCGGAAGTAAACTTAATATTTTCATTTTTTCATCATTTGTTGCCACTTTACATTTATCTTTTAACGATTTAATTAGTTCTATGTACTCCTCAGCAGTCAAAGCACTGTTGTCATCTCTTTGTTGTTCATCAATGTTTGTTTGATCAAAACAATGTTCAAGATTTTTCGCTATTTTTCAGATACTTTGTGAACTTTAATTTCAATAGCTTTACTTCTTTTATCATTGCTTAGCTTTCTTAGTTTTGATGCAGGAGATACACCAAGAGCTGCACATGCTGAATCTAATTGACAAATCTTTAAGGGTCACAGCACGATTGACCGAGCAGATGATTGTACTTCATAATGTATTTCTCCTCATGGTAGTCACAAATTGTTGAAACGGTAAATGGCAACCTCAGCTTTAGCAAAAGTTGTTTTATTCATCAAAATTCTGGACATGTTTTATGTCTTTGGAAACAGGGCTATAAGAGTTTTTATGACACAACTCTCCAATGCATATTCCAACACAATACGACTCCATATTTAATAAAAATTATCAATAAAAAAACAAATAAAAAATAATTATTATTATCTGAAATTCACTGAATTAATTTAACTAGTATATAAATTTAAAAAAAATTATAAATTAAACACTGTATTAACATATACAATACACAACAGCTATCAAACTAGACTGCACTGTTCACTGGTTGAGTTGACAGACAAGAATAAGACGGAGCACTGCTCTGCACCTGATAGATCCACTGTACTGACCTGTACATACATGCTTGCAACTTGTCACAACTGAAAGCTACAGTTGCTAACTTGTTGATTTCTTGCCAGTGGGAGTTATTTAGAATTGACTTGAACCTCTCTATCATACTGTAACGATTTTATTTTCCGTCATTATGTCTACAGATATTTAACCTATTTAATTAATAATAATCAACTTAATGCATAATGATGCTACACAATCTAAGCAATACATATTACATATTGTCAAATACAATATTAACTTTCAATTCGGAAGTGTAAAATTTTAAATTATGCGGTGACAAAAGATACTTTTTGTTAGTGTCATCTTAAGAGTTCCCTCTGTTAGACAATTGTAAGACTAAGCTTGTTGTCAGCCGGTAACCCGCGTGATATTATCACTTCCGACTCAGCTGTCATCAGAAGAGGTCAATTGTTCCTTGAACGCAAGGACAATGACGTTTATTGAATCCACGTGTTGGAAGCACACGGGATTTAAATTGTTTTCTTGTTATTATATCGTCTTGGACGCGCACTTTAGTTGTCCACACTTGCTGGAAAATAGCTCGCAGATGATGAGACGTTATTTTGTTTGAAGGGCCTTTGGTTAACAGTAAGTAGTACTGTTTTTGTAACCTTACTAAATAAATATTTTCAGTGCAACTTTTAGAAATGAACTTTTAGAAATTAACTTTTGGTTAACATGAAATTTTTAGTTAGCATGCAATTATAGTTAACATGCAACGTAGGAAAATTTAAGAAGTATAACTAATTTATTTGGACAAGAAATGATATTTATCAGTATTTAGTAAAGTTTAACCTTTGTACGAATGTCGATTTGGCGTGCATCAATTATTTAATATGGACGCTGTGATATGGTTTGGAATTTCAGTACGCAGCTAATTTGGTTGTATAGAATTGGACATTTCCTGTATTTTAGTTGTTGAAAGTGGCGAATTATAAATCATCAATTATAATTCCGGGTATAGCCCATAAGCCTAGCAGGTATTTTTCCATCGGATGAACATCTGGTATGTAAATTTACTTTCATATATGTCAGCTGTCGCATGGATATAGCAGACAAACAATTTTTTTGTTTGATCACGTGATCTGAACTTCAAGTTAGGTGAATGACAGACTATTTATTTTTCATATTAAGCAACAGGAACCTGTAAATTTTCATTTTAAATTTTTTTATTAATACATTTAATTTACGGAAGATGCCATTATGAGATAAGAAAAGTTAAATTCAATATTTTATGAAAATTGATTTAATTATTCGAAACATGATTTACTCAAATCTTAGAAATTAAATTTTTACATTTAATATTTCACTAATTGCTGGGTGGAATATTTTTGTGAGGTTAAGTAGTACTACCCAAACCAACCGAAATTGTTACATATAGTTAATTATTCAGAAAGTAAACTTATGCTCACTCATTTTTAAATAAATTTTGCTAGACATTTCTAATAGAAATTACCATGTTTTAACGGTGAGAAGTACTTATACTATCAAGTACTTATGTACATATTTTTCAAGAATTTAAATTAATCAAACTTATATTAAAGAAAGATGTCTTGTAATTAACATGCTAAATACTGAAGGAATAGATTTTTATTTTGGTCAAGACTATTCTTTTTAATTGGAATGAATGAAGGTTGATTCGAATTAATTTTTAAATTTTGGGTATAAATGCACAAACAGTGCTATCTTTGTTTAATCTGTTCACAGGTGTAGCAGTGCATCTATAAAGGTCAAAGTCGAGCCATAAGGTAAGAAACTTTAGGGACTGTGTTGCAGTAATAAATTGTATAGTGGTAATTGAATAAAGGTTTCCGCATTCGCCTTGTACAAGGGACTTGTAAGGTCTTCTTCGTATAAAAAAATTCGGTGGCGCCATATTCTTTACATTTTTGGTCGCAGTCCAACCCCGACCCACAGCTCATGTTCCACCCAGAGCAAATAGTTCGATTAGCCGCTTAGCCTTTTGAGGTTTCCTCATCTACAAGCCATTTTCCACCGAAACTTGCTGTGGGCTCTATACACTTACTGGAAATCCTCGTAAAACTTTCTTGTGCCTTTCAGCTGGTCACATAGAAAAAACCTAACAGGAAAAATCCCTTAATATAAATGAAAAGGCTATAATACTATGCATGTTTGTTTGTCTTTATACTATTAAGTATTTTTTTTCAATAAACAAAATAATAAAAATTTAATAAGAGTAGGCCTAGATTCTAATTATAAATAGAACTACAAGGTAATTGAAAAATTAGTGACTGAAAAAATTATTCTTTATTTTACTAAGCATAATCCTTAATGTAAATCAATGTGGTTTCCGTAAAGAATGTTCTACCTCTTTAGCTATTATTAAATTTTTGGATATTATAACGGGACGTGGCGCTCGCAATACAATGACAACGAGCAAGGGGGGATTTCAAATTGAATTCTAATTTACACTAAACTCGCTAATGAGGTAAGCAAGGTAAATGCTTATCGGGGCAGTCGGAGCAATCAGCTTCAATGTACCCTGAGCTAACTAAATACCGAGGCGGGGAGTGGGGTAAACCATCTACCAAACCTCTTGCCAAAAATGAGCACCACCTAACTCTAACATTATAATTTGAATAAGGGCCGCTATACTTGCGGCCACGTCCCCAATGCTCCACCCGGAGGTACTACATTGGGTTTAAACGCGAAAATAATCGTGCTTCTATTTAATTCCAACTTCATAGTTAATCCACCCTAAATAAAAAAAAACTAAATAAAAATCTAACAAACCTAAAAATTTAACAAACCTAACAAGCTCTAACAATCAATCAATCAATCATTTATTAGTCACAATATTACAATGTGTGATAGGTCTATAAGTCCATTTTACAGAAAATCTTGAACTGCATAGTAGCAATTGTTCACTAGCATATTTCTAAGCTTAACTTTAAACATTTTATAAGTATGAGCATTCTTAATGTCAATGTGTACTTTATTGTAAACCTTCATAGCCAAACACACAAAGCTCTTATCCGTAAGGGCCAATCGGTGTTGAGGAATTACAAAATTTCCACAGAACCTTGTATTAAGACCATGAATTGAGAAGTTTGTAGAAAATAAAAGCAGGTTCTTACGCACATAAATAGCAACAGAGTAAATATATAGGCAAGGTAAGGACATTATGCCCAATTGTCGAAAAATGGGCTTGCAGGTATCAAACCTATTGGCATTAACCATGCATCTTAGGATTTGTTTTTGGATAGAAAAGATACGTTTTGCGTAAGGAGAATTTCCCCAAAGCATAATGCCGTATAACAACCTAGATTGTACTTCTGCAAAATAGAAACACTTTAAAGTGTGAAAATCTAAGACTGCTTTTAGAAACCTGATTTGAAAGCACACTGAGCTAAGTGTTTTAGAAAGCTTAGTACAATGATTTTCCCATCTCAATGAGCTATCTACATAAACTCCCAAAAATTTTGATGTAGAAACTTGTGTAAGTGGATTGTTGTTGACCTGCAATTGCACCTGATCTTCACGAAAAATTTTGCCAGCATAAAAAAGCATAAAAACCGTCTTTTCAGAATTGAGATAAAGTTTGTTAGCACAGAACCATTCGAAAAGTGGCTCAAGAATCTCTTTCGCATGTTGGAGGACATCGTGAAGTGTAGCCTAACAAACATAAAAATCTGACAAACTGAAACAAAAACTAAAAACAAAAACTAAAAACAGGGTTGTAAATAATGGTATCCCTAGCGCTGACTTTGGAGTGTACCCGATCAACAAGACACAAGCAAAAATAAGAGGGGGAGGGATCCGTAATACCGGATAGCAGACGCTGGCTCTGCTTACCAGTGCGACCTGAAGGGTCGTTTTAAAACTATCCAAATCTAGCTAACTAATGTAAATTTATCCCTAGCTTTCCCTATCATTCCCTAACTGATTTATATTATGATTACAATTTTCTCAATTCTGCTCTTCTTTCCCAAATATATACAGCAACCAAAATGGCAACAGAACGTCAAACAAAACAAATATACCACAAAATACTACAAAACATGCTAATAAATATAAAGTGTAAATATAAATAAATATAATTATATAAATATATAAATAAATGTCTAATAAGCGTTAAGCATATAGCAGTGCACAAAATAGCAAAAGCATCACCCTATTTATCAGGTGCACTCCCACAAGCATATGTCGGCTAGCGCCATTACACACAAAACGTGCTTGTTAAATTATTTCAAAAACTACTAATTAATGTAAATCAATGCTTGTGCGAGTACAGCCGCCACAATTTAAGTCTTACCTCGATGATAAAATTCTCCAGCATCCGAAGATCTGGTCGTCTGCTTACATCTAACTGTAACTTACTTCTAAGGGGAAGATGGGGTGGACTGCTAAAGTCCTGGTGGGTATGCACTAAATGTTCTTGGGGGGGATCACTATCACTTCACTTTCAAGTCCTGGGGGGATGCGCGGTTTCACTCTATTTTATTATCTTTGTTTATTTTATTGATTTAATTTAATGAGGGTTTCTGATTTATTTGTTATTGTTTATTTGTTATTATTTTTTCCCGATTTCCGCACATAATTATGAAGATAGGCAGTGATTGTATTAATGGTGTGGGGGTTTCTCGTGCTTATTGGACATTTGGGTATAATTATCATGTTATTTTATTATTATTATTATTATTATATATATTTTTTTAATATCAGGTTTTGGTTATATCTATGCTCGTATCCTTACTCACGCCAAGTCAAACTAAAATTTTCCAATCCTCCCACCCACCCCACCGAATTTTACACGCTGTTATCATTGTCTAATCTCGCGACCTTTCCCGTGAATTCTTTTAAGACTGTCCAGAACGCCTTCTGGTTAACCATTTCCCCGACTTCCTCTAGGCTCTTTGGCCATGCCAGACCTAGGATAGCTAGTTTGCTATCAGCCAACCCTCGATTTCCCGCCTCAAGCGGGCAGTCGAAGAGCACGTGCTCTGCGCTTTCCGCGCCTCACCGCATTCGCAGCGGTCGCTGTTGGTTAGCCCGAACCTTTGTAAATACGCCTTCAGGGCGCCGTGACCTGTTATCAACTGCACCATTTTGTGATCGAGCTTAACCTCGATCCTACCTCTAGCTTCTATGCTTGGTATGAATTTGTGGGTCAATCTGCCCGTGACAGCGTTGTTCCACCTCTCTTCCCATTGTCGAATTGTTTTTTCGCGCAGCTTTCTTTTAATCAAAGGCTTCGGTATCGACGAATGTGATATTCGAAAGTCTCCCGTCGCGGCCTCTTTAGCTAATTCATCAGCCCTATCGTTTCCTGCGTTACCATTGTGCGACCTGACCCAACAGAACTTTAAACGTCGAAACTCGAGCGTCGTACGCACTATCCTCCAGACGTCCGCTTGGAGGTCTGTCGAGGTGTTCATGTTTGTTAAAGCCGTCAGCGCCGATTTACTATCACTGATTATATAATACTCGTCTCTGCCCGTATGGTTTATTACATAATCGATAGCCTCTCGTATGGCTACCAATTCGCACTGGAAGATAGTGCTCCAGTTCGCGAGTTTGGTTTGAAACCGAAACACCTCCCTTTCCTGCTTATACACGACAAACGCCGCGCCTGCTTGCCCATCGTCCATACGTGAACCGTCCGTATAAATTCTGATACCCATCGCGTCCTCATCACCTACGACAAACTCGATTCCTCTAATATCAGCCGGGTGCCCCACTCAGATACAACGATCTTTCTTGCAATTTCCCTATTACCAAGATTAAGATCTTCGATAATTTCGCGCCCTTTTCCTATATTTATTAATCGCCTATCTCTAATCTCCCTAACGACATATTCGATAGGGAGAGTCCTACTGATCACCAGGACAGCCTCCGTGGAGGTGGTCCTGTACGCCCTCGCCGCTTTTACCGCGGTGATGCGTTGTACGCTCGTCAATTGACGCATCTCCCGGACTTTACAACCTTCTGCCCATACAGAAGCTGCGTACAGTATTGCCGGCTCATTTGCTCCGGCATAAACCGTCCTCAGCGATTCGCCCCTGAAACCCCACTTTATTTTAGCCACCGCCATCATTTTATTTGATATTTCGCCGCCCTTACTTTTAACGTATTGCACGTGCGCTTTCCAATTTAATTTATTGTCGATCTTGACGCCGAGGTAGGTAATACAATCTTTAAACGGGATTTTCTCCCCTCCTAGCTCTAACCTAGGAGGTCTCTGTCCTGGTTTCGTGCCGAAATAAAGCGCCTCTGACTTCGCTGTGTTAAATTTTAATTTTACCGCCTGCGACCATTCGTGTAATTTATTAAGCGCCTCGTTCGGTTTTGTGCGCATATCCATTAGCAATCTCGATCTTACAATTAAAAGCGTGTCATCTGCAAACCCAACGATTGAGCATCCTGCGGGCAACTTGACCCTAAAGATGCTCTCATACAACAACTTCCAAAATGTGGGACCAGAACATGACCCCTGTGGACATCCCCTTTCCACCTCACGCGACAACTTCACCCGGAATTTCAACCTGTGCCAATCGCCCCGAGAAATAGCTCTTGACCAAAGACATCGAGTTTCACGGACAACCCCTACGATCTAACTCCCAAACGATTAATGGCCACCAGGCAGCATCAAATGCTCCTGAAATGTCCAAAGCAACAACGACACAGTACTCTTTAGCATCTCTTGCCTGCTTAATTTCCCCGACAACGAACTCTAACGCGTCGATAGTCGACTTGCCCTCCACGAAACCAAACTGTCGGTTATTAAAACCGCGGCTGTCTCGCACTAGGTGCTAAACACGCGTAGTCATAACGCGATCTAAAACTTTCCCCAGCACCGGTAGCAAGCTAATTGGACGATAGCTGCCCGGATCTGACGCATCCGCCTTTTTAGGTTTGGGTATAAATCTTACATTCTGGATTTTCCAGCAACGCGGAAAACGCCCCTTTCTAAACAAAGATTAAACAACCCAACAAAGACACACGGAGCTAACAGGCACGCCCGCAGAGCTGCGCCTGATGTGATTCCATCATGCCCCGGTGCCTTTTTAGGGTTCATCCTCCTAAGAGCCCTGACGACCTCGTGAACTATGATTGCCTTATCGGCACCTGTTCCTTGCGCCTCTGCAGCTTCCCGACGTACTAAATCGTGCGACCCTTCATCCCCCTCGGGATTATCCGATGGGAAAAATTTCTCTAGTAAATATTCCGCTGTGGTTTTAAAACCTTCCGTGTATTCGCCATTTGTTTTCTTTATATTACTGAGCGCGATTTTTTTGTTGTTTTCCTCTAATTACGCGGTATGCGGTTCCCAGGGTTCTTTCTCTGAGTTTTGCGTGCAGAATTCTTTAAATTTATTCGTTCGCGTTTCTTCTATTAATATTTTATATTCGCGGTAACTTTGATTATATTCTATTCTCCGTTGTTCTCTTATTTCTCCCGAGGCGCGTTAATAGCGGCGCCTTAGGTTACGCGTTTCTGCCCGCTTGGTGGTTAGTTCCCGGGTCCACCAGGGTACGCTGTCTTTAAATGTTTTCTTTCGCGGCATGGAATACGACGACGCGTCTACCACCGCGTCGTTCAATTTTTTCGCCAGTGCTTCTACTTCGTCTGCCTCTCGGCAGTTAAATAGCTCATTTTCGAGCGCAGGGATACTTTCGCCAAATTTTTCTTTAAACCGCTCCCAATTTCCTTTTTTATTACAGAACCGCGGAAATATAGTTAGCTGCTCGTTTGCGCTTGTTTTGGTTTCAATGTCCCATGTTATTAATTTATGGTCAGAGAACGTTTCCTCGTCCGACCTCAATTTCCAATTACAAATCGTTTCTACCATTTCGTGCGAGACTGCAGTAATATCTATAAAACTGCTGCCTCTATGCGTTTCAAACGTAGGTGAATCATTAGTGTTTATCACACTAAGGTCCCATCCCGTAAAAAGATCAGCAACCTGCGAGTCTCTATCATCTTCGATAGGGCTGCCCCATAGTGGCGACTTGGCATTAAAGTCTCCCGCGATAATTAAATTTCTATTTCTACCGATTTTACGAAGGATTCCTTCAATTTGATTTATTAAGTCCTCTGTTTGAGGATTCTCCCGCCGGGAATCGATCGGCGGAAGGTAAGTGCTTATCACGTAAAACGTATGCAATCCCGTTTTTATTTCTACGGTGGTTATGAACTCATTCGATAGACTGTTTAGGATTATTTCGGCGCACGTCCCATTATTTATTATTATTCCGCTACGCGGTCGTTCGCTGTTTGCGTTTCCCAAAACCTGTTATTTTGTGGCTATACCGGTGCGGTTCCTGTATGAGCCCGATGTCGATATTATTTTCGGCGAATAACTTTACGAAGTTATTTGTTGCCCCTTTACCTTTCCCGAGATTTAGTTGCGCGAATTTAATCTTCTTGCTTGTTATGGACTTTATTTTATCTTCACAGTATTACAATTTAAATGGTGATAGTTCTTACAATTTAAAAGTCGGTAATACAGTTAAAAGAAGTCGATAATTACAGTTACAAAAGTTCATAAACACATCGCGCAAGCGCAATGAATAAAGCGAGCAACGCCCCTGGCGGATAGCAACGACAACCTTATTACAGATTCCGCGTTGCCTACTACCAATGACGTCACCAATGCAAAATTTATATTGCGCAATACTTCGGAAATTTACATAAAGATAAATCAACAGGTATTACATAATTTACTCACATGATAGGTCCAGATTTCCACCAAGTACGCCTATCGTCCTTCCGGATAGATAAAGATGGTATGCCCGACGCTCAGCGTTCGGACCAGCTCCAGCAACCACGAGCTCGTTCTCTCAGGGTCGTGTAGTACGGTACGCCTACGGCTCTAATTATCACCTACCTATGCAGGGAATGACGGGAACATGGTATAAGGCAACAACAAAGACAATTAGGCAAAGGAAATCTACATAGATAAGATAAGCACCATACGATACCTCAAAGCGTCACACTCCTTGAAGATTCTGGCAAAACAGCCACGTTTGAGAGCGTCGTGGAAACTAGTCCCCACTCTTTTGTCTTTTACACATCGGCGCGAACTTATTCGTCCAACCCTCTAGCGTCTCGCGATCTGCGCAAACTCACTATGACGTAACGGAAGTACGCGCCTAGTCTTTTAAAATTCCGCGCACCGCGTCTTTTGAAAATATGGCGCGAAACCTCCGTACATCAAACTTAACCTAACACATGTTAAAGTGCCACCCCGGCACGTAACAACAGTCCATAATCGATGTTTCGTGTGATTGCGTTCTTCAGACGCTGCATCGTGGGGCATCTACTCGACTTGGCGTCGTGGCGCGTATCGACCTTCGCGCCACCGCCAGCTCTGTCGTTTGCCCTAGCGCAAACCACACAGCAGGGGACTGCCCTCCGGCAATTCTTGAATTCATGCCCGACCTCGGCACAGTTACCGCACCACTGTACCTTCTCCCTGCATTCCATCGATCGATGGACGTACTCGTAGCACCGGTAACACTGGGTCATCGAGAAGTGGTCCCGGGCCCATACTCTTCGCCACCTGAGGTTAATAGCATCAACTAATATACGCCTTCGAAGTGTGGGGGTCACTTGGAAGACTACGTTGGAGAAGGGATCCCTAGGGCCCTTTCCACCAAACCTGAACTTCTCTCTCAGGTGGTCTTCTAGCTTCAAATCGCCGAGGCGGGGATTCTGGCTCGCAATCAACCGCACGAGCTCTTCAGCCTTCATCCCCGCTTCGACCCCCGGAAGAACGACCCGTGGACGTTTCTTCTCGATGGTCTTCGCCACGAGTTCCTTGCAGTTCCCGCCGACCTTCAACTGCAGCTTCTTGGCGTTGTCGCGACCTGCGCACTCCACAACGACACCGCCCCGACACGTCCTACGAGCTCCGACAACAACAAACCCATCTCGAGCGGGATCGTCCTTCTGCTTCAGGGTCGTCATCACGTCGTCTTTCTGGCCTGGCCTGGCGTCGACCCTAGCTGCAAAGGTAGGCGTTGCACCCGCAGCAGCTGCAGCATACGACACCTTCCGCGGCATCGGCACCTCCTGGCCCCGGGAATACTGCTACCCTGAAACAGAAGCAACCACCGCTGGATTTCCCCCGACAACACCAGCTCTCCTAGGACTATCTAGGCAAAGTCGAAGCGCCCTAACCATGCCTATAAGTTGGTTCGTAACGTCGCAGATATCATCCACGGCGTGCCGAAGCATCTTCCTGTCTTCCACGACGATAGTGGCGGAGGTCGTCGGCACCTTCCCATAGACGGCAGCGTGCGCCTTCCTCACCCTGAACTTCAAGAGCTCCAGCTCATCGAGGTCGCTAGCATCAACGCTAACGTTGCTACTAGTCGACATCGTGCGCTGGGCTCTCGAAATAGACGGCAATTCTGGCGCCGCAACCACCACGGGAGGCCCCGACTCCCCCGACACGACCGCCGCAGACACAGGCTCCTCTACCTTCTCCTGAATCCCTAACATAACGTCCTTCAATACTACCTTCAGCTGTTTCCCCCCAACAGCGCCCTCAGCCTCCGACCTATCAGACCCCGACCGATCTCCCCTCTTCTTCCTGGGCAACGGCTCCTCGTCGCGGTGAACCACCATGCTGACAAAACAAACGACAAAAAATGACACCTAAAACGCAGCTCAAAAACGACTTGACCGTTACGACGCTAGAAGAGCGCAAAACTTTGGTCCAATAAAAATGTTTTGTTTAAAGGTGAACCGTAAGCAACCTTGGATTTATTTAAACTTCGAACCGCCCAATTAAATATTAAATTTCAACAAAAATACAACAAGCACTAAGCGTCAAAATAACAACTAGAACCAAATAAATTCCCTAACGCAATTCGATTCAAAATGTACCGTGAAGAACACTATTTATTTATTTTAAATTTTTAAAACCGCCAAATCAAATTTAAATAAATTAATTACTTCAAAATATCAAATTATCTAATTTATAAATAACAACACTTTATTTTTAAATGTAATTAAGAAATAAGGTCGAGCGCAACCGGAGTGCGGTTACCGGAAATGACCTTTCACTTAATCACTTGGTAACTAGCACAACCTGTAACTGTTACACCGCTTAATTACACCAATAATCGATTTTAAAGGAACTTTTAAGTACGCGTGTATTTAAATTACGGAAAATTTATATTAAAATTGTTTTAAAATTTACAGTTTTTGAGATATTTTTTTGATTTAAAAGGGGCCTAGATTTTGTTTTTAGCTTATTATTTGATTATACGCGCACTATAAAATTTCACACACTTTTATTTGTTTTACCCGGCTTTTAACTCGATTTACGCGGTTTTGTTTTAAATTTATTAAAAACGCCTTTTTAAGTTATTCGAAATTATTTTTGAGTATTTGTTTAGTAGTTTTTTGTTTTATTACCGAAATCTAGTTGGTTTTATTTTAAAACGTGGATTTAATTTAAATTGCAAAGAAAAACGCGATTTATTTAGTATATATTAGGTTTAAATTTTATTTTACTGCCCTGTATTTAAAATTTGATGGCACACAATTATAAAAATAAAACACAATAAAAAGCAAATCTTCAAATAAAATAATACAACATTAAATAATATAAACCCTAGATAAAAACTTACTGTTATTGCTGAAGCGGGAGCTCTGCGAAAACACGTCCGCTCGCTTCCAGCGGCAACTAGAAAGTACCTAACTCTAACATTACATGTGATTTTCCAATGCTCCACCCGAAGGTACTATATTGGTCAGGAAGCGAGTTTTTGTTACCTGGAAAATTTTGAATTTTGCCGAACCCTTGCTGTTCCAAGCAAGGTAGGGATCTTTAACGTGCGTAACAACACTCACACACGGGACCTCCATTTTACCTCTCATCCGAACGAGGGTGTATTTTTGTGAAAAATGCTCGCCTAACATTTTTCAAGCGGACCGTGTCGGGATTCGAACTCGGGACCTTGGGCGTAGTAGTCACACACATACCACTACGCCACGGAGCCGCCACATAACTCTAACAGCTGGGCTCCGACGGAACTGAGATAGGAAATTCCTAACGATCACAAATAATACCCACACAGCATACAATCCAGCTAACATACATTGACATACAGTAATATAGACCTCATAGCTATTCAATACATTTACTATACAAGAATATATCAAATTAATAACAATAAACACATATACTATAATTTAATTAATAACTGGACTTACCCACTTGTTATGGTGCAACTCTAACGATACATATACCAATACATCGATTGACTAATTCGAATTTTACTTTAAAATCAAATATTAACACAGCCAACAAGGCAACATAAATTTGCGACCACACGGCCGATTTAAAAAGACTATTATGCAAATAAAGGGTTGCACTAGGATCCTAGCAGGATCATCCTTAAGTACTGAGGGTATCTGCAATAATACCTGTAATAGTAATAGGCGGGTCGTTGGCTTAGTTTTACATACTCTATTAAGTATTGTGAATATGCAATGTTCAACAACCTAAATTAGAATTCAACCCTATTATAATTGTATGGACACTGCAACCCTAAACTCAATAATATTACAATGTAATATACCAGCATGCAAAGTCATTATAATTTGAATTAGGGCCGCTATACTTGCGGCCACGTCCCCAATGCTCCACCCGGAGGTACTACATTGGGTTTAAACGCGAAAAATAGTCGTGCTCCTAATTTATTCTTACTTCATAGTTGATTCACCCTAAATAAAAACTAAATAAAAATTTAACAAACCTAAAAATCTAACAAACCTAACAAACTAACAATCTAACAAACCTAAAATCTGACAAAACTGGAACAAAACAAAACAAAAACTAAAAACAGGGTTGTAAATAATGGTATCCCTAGCGCTGACTTTCGAGTGTACCCGATCAACAAGCAAAAATGAGAGGGGGAGGGATCCGTAATACCGGATAGCAGACGCCGGTTCTGCTTACCAGTGCGACCTGAAGGGTCGTCTTAAAACTATCCAAATCTAGCTAACTAATTTAAATCCATCCCTAGCTTTCCTATCGTTCCTAACTGATTTACATTATGATTACAATCTTCGCAATTCTGCTCGTCCTTCCCAAATATATACTGCAACCAAAATGGCGACAGAACGTCAAACAAAACAAATAAGCCACATAATACATGCTATATATAAATAAATATAAAGTGTAAATATAAAATATAAATAAATATAATTATGTAAATATATAAATAAATGTTTAATAAGCGTTAAGCATATAGCAGTGCACAAAATAGCGAAAGCATCACCCTATTTATCAGGTGCACTCCCACAAGCATTATGTCGGCTAGCACCTTTACACACCAAACGTGCTTCTTAAATTATTTCAAAAAATACTAATTAATGTAAATCAATGCTTGTGCAAGTACAGCCGCCACAATTTAAGTCTTACCTCGATAATAAAATTCTCCAGCATCCGAAGATCTGGTCGTCTGTAACTTACTTCTAAAGGTGGGACGGGGTGCACTGCTAAAGTCCTGGTGGGTATGCACTAAATGTTCTTGGGGGGATCACAATCACTATCACTATCACTTCACTTTCAAGTCCTGGGGGGATGCGCGTTTGCGCTCTGTTTTATTATCCTTGTTTACTTTATTGATTTAATTTAATGAGGGTTTATGATTTATTTGTTATTGTTTATTTGGTATTATTCATTCCCGATTTTCCGCACATAATTATGAAGATAGGCAGTGATTGTATTAATGGAGTGGTGGTTTCTCGTGCATATTGGACATTTTGGTACAATTATCTTTTTTTTTTTTTTTTTGCTCTGCGCTTTCCGCGCCCTCACCGCATTCGCAGCGGTCGCTGTTGGTTAGACCGAACCTTTGTAAATACGCCTTCAGGGCGCCGTGCCCTGTTATCAACTGCACCATTTTGTGATCGAGCTTAACCTCGATCTTACCTCTGGCTTCTATGCTCGGTATGAATTTGTGGGTCAACCTGCCCGTGACAGCGTTGTTCCACCTCTCTTCCCATTGTCGAATTGATTTTTCGCGCAGCTTTCTTTTGATTAAAGACCTCGGTATCGACGAATGTGATATTCGAAAGTCGCCCGTCGCGGCCTCTTTAGCTAATTCGTCAGCCCTATCGTTTCCTACGTTACCATTGTGCGACCTGACCCAACAGAACTTTAAACGTCGAAACTCTAGCGCCGTACGTGCTATCCTCCAGACGTCCGCTTGGAGATCTGTCGATGTGTTCATGTTTGTTAAAGCCGTTAGCGCCGATTTACTATCACTGATTATATAATACTCGTCTCTGCCCGTATGGTTTATTACGTAATCGATAGCCTCTCGTATGGCTACCAATTCGCACTGGAAGATAGTGCACCAGTTCGCGAGTTTGGTTTGAAACCGAAACACCTCCCTTTCCTGCTTATACACGACAAACGCCGCGCCTGCTTGCCCATCGTCCATACGTGAACCGTCCGTATAAATTCTGATACCCATCGCGTCCTCATCACCTTCGACAAACTCGATCCTCTAATATCAGCCGGTGCCCTAACTCAGATACAACAATCATTCTTGCAATTTCCTATTACCAAGATTAAGATCTTCGATAATTTCGCGCCCTTTTCCTATATTTATTAATCGTCTATCTCTAATCTCCCTAACGACATATTCGATAGGGAGAGTCCTACTGATCACCAGGACAGCCTCCGTGGAGGTGGTCCTGTACGCCCTCGCCGCTTTTACCGCGGTTATGCGTTGTACGCTCGTCAATTGACGCATCTCCCGGACTTTACAACCTTCTGCCCATACAGGAGCTGCGTACAGTATTGCCGGCTCAATTGCTCCGGCATAAACCGTCCTCAGCGATTCGCCCCTGAAACCCCACTTTATTTTAGCCGCCGCCATCATTTTGTTTGATATTTCGCCGCCCTTACTTTTTACGTATTGTACGTGCGCTTTCCAATTTAATTTATTGTCGATCTTGACGCCGAGGTAGGTAATACAATCTTTAAACGGATTTTCTCCTCCTAGCTCTAACCTAGGAGGTCTCTGTCCTGGTTTCGTGCCGAAATAAAGCGCCTCTGACTTCGCCGTGTTAAAATTTTAATTTTACCGCCTGCGACCATTCGTGTAATTTATTAAGCGCCTCGTTCGGTTTTGTGCGCATATCCATTAACAATCTCGATCTTACAATTAAAAGTGTGTCATCTGCAAACCCAACGATTGAGCATCCTGCGGGCAACTTGACCCTAAAGATGCTCTCATACAACAACTTCCAAAATGTGGGACCAGAACATGACCCTTGCGGGCATCCCCTTTCCACCTCACGCGACAGAACTTCACCCGAATTTCAACCTGTGCTAATCGCCCGAGAAATAGCTCTTGACCAAAGACATCAAGTTTCGCGGACAACCCCTACGATCTAACTCGCAAACGATTAATGGCCACCAGGCAGCATCAAATGCTCCTGAAATGTCCAAAGCAACAACGACACAGTACTCTTTGGCATCTCTTGCCTGCTTAATTTCCCCGACAACGAACTCTAACGCGTCGATAGTCGACTTGCCCTCCACGAAACCAAACTGTCGGTTATTAAAACCGCCGCTGTCTCGCACTAGGTGTTCAACACGCGTAGTCATAACGCGATCTAAAACTTTCCCCAGCACCGGTAGCAAGCTAATTGGACGATAGCTGCCCGGATCTGACGCATCTGCCTTTTTAGGTTTGGGTATAAATTTCACATTCTGGATTTTCCAGCACCGCGGAAAAACGCCCCTTTCTAAACAAAGATTAAACAACCCCACAAAGACAAGCATGCTAAGTCAACCAAACGGTTGCGATGAAAAAAAAGATATGGAACGAACTCACCAACTGCTGATGTGGATGGCGATGTTCCAGCTCAAATGGCGCGGGCAGGTAGAATATCGCCACCAATTATCTCGCATGGGTCCACTGGATCCTTACTTGTAAACATCTTCTCCTTTTCAATACAGATGCCACATCTAGAACTCGAAATTCAACATACAGGTTACAACGGTACTAGAACATAGAATAGCAGATCATACAACGTGGAATGTAGCACGTGGAACAAAACGTAGAACATAAATCTTGAATGGAACTGAAGTAAAACTTGAACTAGAATTATAACCCTAAAATAGAATCCCCTAATTACAGTCAGTAAAATCGCGGTTTACTTACCGATCCACAATCGGGTTCAATGTGCAAACAAACAAAATGTGTAACAGGTAGTTACCAGATAGCAGTCGAGGACTCAACTTTAGTTAAATCGCCGTGATCCCAATTAGGCAATAAGGAAAATTATATTAAATTACCTCAGAATAATTTCCTTTCAAATTAATTCGCTAAAATCCCTTCAACGAAGGCGGGCATATTTACGAACCCAAAGCGTAAATTAAAAGTGTACGATTTAAATGAAGAATTATGTCAAGATGATACCACTAAAGCTGGTCTGCAAACTGGTACCTGATAACGCGCTATCAATATTAAAGTATGTACAATCTAATACGGAAAGAATTAACTATTTAATACACTGCTAAAAATCAAAAGTCGTAGTGAAAATTTCAACCGTAACAATATTTTTATGAAAACTTACATGCTGGAAATAAGTTTGCAGCAATATTCGTAGATCTAAGTAAAGCATTTGATTTAGTAAATCATGCTACGCTACTTATTATTTTATTTAAGTATGGAATAAGAGGAACAGCCTTAGATTTGTTTTGCAGTTATTTAACTGGCAGGTATTAGTACGTAGAAATTGAAGGTTGCCGTTCACATCAATTGTCTATTAACAAAGGAGTTCCGCAGGGATCTGTAATGGGACCATTGTTATTCATAATTTATACAAACGGTCAACAGTTTAATGATACCATATTATATGCAGATGACACCTCGTTTCTGGTCAGCTCCAATAACACGAACAGTCTTGTCAGCTAAGCAAATACTCAATTACAACAAATGGAAGCCTATTTTAGTAAATTAAATTTAGTCCTTAATAGTTCTAAATCAATAGCAATGCAATTTAATATATCCCGTCAATTTTTTTATTTTTCGTTGCTAATAAGAGTCTCAACCTCATGTTTAGCAGAAGCTGCAAGCATCAATTTTTTGTGTATTAAAATTGATTTGAAGCTGCTTGGAATGAGCACATCGATGATCTTTGTAAAATTTAAGTACCTGTTGCTTTGTTATGAAAAATCTGTTATACAAGTTGGATAGACAGGTTGTCAAATGATACTATTTTTCTAACTTTCACTCCACAATCTCATATGGAATAATTGCATGGGGTAATGCACCCTACATAAATATAAATAGAATCTTTATATTACAAAAAAGGGCAGTGCGTATGTTAACAGGAAGTAAGGCTAGAGACAGTTGTAGACATTTATTTAAGCAATGTTGTATTCTAACTGTACATTGTATTTTTATTTATGAGTTACTTCTCTATGCTAGAAAACACTTACACAAGCTCACAAAGCTCGAAGATACCTGCCATTATGATACTCGGAATACATACACACCACTGTTTCCTAAACACAAGCTAATAAAAAATTAAAGTAGTCCAAAATATTTAGCAATAAAGATTTATAACAAGCTTCCGGATTCCTATAAACATGAAACGTTTAATTTGTATAAAAAAACTTAAAAGTAAACTAATTGAAACTACTCAGTTTCAGAATATTTACAGATAATGACTTCTAATATCAAGTAAACTTAAGAATATTTAAGTACATATCTTATAGCGTTTTCGGGTGACTACACCAAGGCGCACTTTCTTGCACTCAGTTTAGTCTGTCGTGTTCGGTTGGCATTGCATGCATGTGCACTTATTGAGTGCTGTCGTTTTCGATTGAAAGCTAGTGCAACAGTTACTTGTACTGAGTGCACACTTTCCGAAACTGATTTTGAAGTCTGTTTCAGTGAGGTTATGTATTTTCTACATGTAAAATAGTTGTTTACTTGTATTGAAACATGATACAAATTTATTCTATGTAGTGCGGCAACTTGTGTGCCATTATTTTCACGTGTTGTTGTAAAAGACTAGAGTGGGAAAAATGCACTGCGTAAGGGAAGTATGTTTAAGGAGTCATTCGGGTTCTTAGTTCGTACGAGAGAACATTAAGTTTGTTTAATAAATGCAATCATTTTTCTTACTAAGTATAATTCAATGTACCCAAACACTACTACTTGAGATTATTGTATTAAATAAATTAAGTTTTTGTGTATGTGTTTTGTTTATGGAAGTGAACAGCAAGAAAGAGTATGCGAAAACATTACACTAAATTTAACACATAAGACAACGCTTTCCATCTATCAATGTAAATTAAGGGAATGGTCCATATTTACTTATTTATTTATTTATTTCAATTATATCCATTTTACAAAAAATATAGTATCGGATGTGTCAATGAGAAAGAAACCGTTGAGAATAATATATACATATATATGAGAGTAGGTTTACAAAGTAAAAAATGTAAATAAAACAATTCACCATAATATTAAATCAACACATGAGCAGACACTATTAAGTATGAAAATATAATGTTAGGTGTCAGTATCTGGAATGAAACTCTTAACATCATTAATAAAATATGAAGTATTATAAAAAGCTTTAGAAATAAGATAGGTTTTTAAGACTGATTTGAACTGCTTTAGAGGCATTTTTAAACTGTTAGGGTGTAATGCATTGTAAAATATAATTCCATGGTAATTACAACCATATCTGCTCTTAGTGATTCTATGATATGGAACAGTCAGAAGATGTTTACCACGAGTGTTAAGGTCGTGAACATTACTATGTCTTTGAAGGTTCTGACTATTTTTGTGTACATAGATTAAGCAAGCCAATATAAAAATACATGGGAAAGTAAGTATTTGAAGACTAATAAACTTAGAGCGACAGTCCTCCTGATAACCAAGATTCGCAATGACTCTTAATACACGTTTCTGAAGACTAAATACACGCACACTTGCTGAAGCATGGCCCCAGGTAACGACTACATACTGCATGTAACAATGGAAATAAGCAAAATAAACAGATTTCAGCACATCTATAGAGAGAAATTTTTTTAAAGATTTAATAAAATAGATTGACAGAGCTTTATGCAAAGGTTATTGCAGTGAGCCTCCCATGAGAGTGTTGAATCTAAAGTTACTCTTAGAAACTGTGTATTTTGTTCTTTATCGGGAGCACATGTTTTTAAGGAGAAAAAAATTTGTTCAGTTTTGTTGTGATTCCGAGCTAATTTATTGCTTAAGAACCAAATATTGGCAATTTCAACGATTGTTCACCATTGTACAATATATGGTCAATATTGTCACCACTATGGTATAGTGTAGTATCATCCGCATATAAGATTGTGCTTGCATTGCTGATAAAAGATGGAAGGTCATTGATAAAACATAGGAACAATATAGGGCCAAGGATTGACCCTTGTGGTACACCAGGTGGCACGTCAACCATATCAGAGTTTTCATTCATGAAGTAAACAAATTGTTTCCTGTTGCTTAGGTAAAAAGATAGCAATTTAACAGCTTTTGGACTTAGGTTTAAAAGTTTTAATTTTTCTTGCAAAGCACAATGGTCAACACAATCAAATGCTTTGGAGAGATCGTAAAATTTTGCCAATAAAAATTCACATTTATCAAACGAATTAACTGTGCCGTCAACAAGTGTGATTATTGCATCGATAGTTGACTTTTTTCCCTAAAACCAAATTGCATAGGGTGCAGTAAATTAGTGACATCAAGATAACAAAGAAGTTGTTTAAGCAAAATTTTTTCAATGATTTTTGATATAACCGGGATAAGCGATATAGGACGATAATTCTCGGCATTGTTATAGGGCCCTTTTTTATGCACAGGAATAACTTCTTTGGAGGGGAACGTCTAGGCAAAATGTAGCACAAACATACGCCAATTTGTTAGGTTAGGTGAAAAGCAAATATCAAGTGTGCAATAGAACGGTGCTGTATGTTCGGCTGACTAGTTGAACTATTTTTGCACTGAAAGAAACTAGTGCATGTGCTAAAAACTTGCACTCCGCCAGTGCGCACCGAAAATTCCCACCCGAAAACGCTATTAATCTTAGTTTTACGTGTCAATGACTTTGTTAATTTATACTATTATAGTTGTAGTGATTGTATATTGACATGTTCTATATCATTTTATTTTATAATGATCTAAAAAGGATGAATAAAAACATACATACACACATTACTTCTAAAAATGTTAGTGCTCAAATGCACTGTAAAAAAAGATATTAAACGAATTCCTGTATTTATTTTGTATTAACCATTGGTTAGAATCGAAGGTTAGACTTTCTATAGAATATTCATAGAGTGTTATATATTGTGTAATATCAAACACTACATGTATTTATTCTATAAGCAAACGTCAATACTAATATGGTAATGTGGATAGACTGTAATATTACTTAACAGAATAGGAGTTTTTTGAAAATATTACAAACCGCATGATTAATTTTTTTCTAATTGATTTTTTTTTTTTGCTTTTATTGCGTAGACCATAATAGGTAGGTTTCATATCACACACCTCTGCATAGTCGACTCTGATTGGAATAAAAGTTTGTCATTGGTTTAAAATTATGCTAATATAGATTTGTGACAATTGGTTGATAAATGCACCATAAATATATCCACGAATTAAACTCAAATTGATAATAGTATATTATTCAACAAGCATAAAATAAAAGTCTTTATATGCGAGTAGAATACTATACTTTATCCACGACTATCAAATATGTTTAACTGAGGAGTACAAGACATCTCATTTTCGCCATCAGTATCCATTTTCTAATGAAATACTTCAAAATTGCAGTGTTTGAATACACCGAAGTATTTGACGTTTCATAGCCACCTATTTTTTATCACTTACGTACAAAATTGTATTACAAGCATTGATTTTATAAATCAGTGAATAATGAAATTATTATTCACTAGTGAATAATGGATAGTCTTATAAATAAAAAACATTTTATATGTTTCTGCATGGCTGAACCTACTATGATGGCTAATTTTAAAGATGTTTCAAAATATTAAAATTATACATGATATCTAACTAGTCATACAAATCTCCTTATCTCAAGTGTGAATGGAATACGCGTAATTTTCCAAAAAATAATTGTCTAAATGAGTTATGTACTAACTGGATTGGACACATACTCCTAATGTTAAAATTGTTGATTTATTCTGCTTTAGAGCAATAATTAGTAAATACCTCTTACAATTTTTGTATGGAAGGATAAAGTTGCCTAACAGTAAAGATTTTATAATACATATAAAGGAACCAAAAACATTACCTATTATCTATTCACAATTAACTAAAAATAGCATTCAGTTGAATGAAAATGGTACGAATTTATATGACTCAATTAAACAAGACACTGGAACTCGATGGTCTGCAGCATTTTCTAATAAACGACGTAATCAATTCAGCATTGTCGGGAGTGCTAAAAACATGGTAAATATTAAGGCAAACCCCAAGAAAGTCTATCTATTTGTTTCACAATTGCAAGCTGGAACTAAAACTGAACAGCTAACACTTTTTCTAAAGACTAAGTTCCCAGAAGTGGAATACGAAGAATTGCTTTCAAAATATCCTAACTTGTACACTTCTTTTAAAGTAACAGTTAACTTAAGTAATTTGGATGCTGTTTTGGATCCTATAATTTGGCCTGAAGGAGCATTTATAACAAGATTTTTTCACAAGCGTCCGCAAATTCCAAGGAACACTTGGGTTCAACTTTTAAGCTTTTATGAATAAACTGTCGATGCCTAACTTTTAAGAAAATAGATTATATAACTAGATTTTGCGGAAATGTATAATGTCGATTTTCTCTGCCTGAATGAAACGTGGTTTAAAGAGGATAATGTTGAACAAGCTTTTCTCCCTGGATTCTACTTAGCCACAAGCTATTGTAGAACTCTTTTAAAAGGTGGTGGAGTTGGTATATGGTGCAGAAATACAATTACAATTAAGCCAATACAGCTAAAACAATTCTGCTCAGAAAAACAGTTTGACATATGTGGTGTGGTTTTTAGTAAGTTAAATGCCAAAATGATAATTCCCAACTGTTACAGATCCCCTACTAGTATCAATTTTAACATATTCTTAGATCATATTAATAAGGTACTAAATTTTATTTTTAACCTAACATCGGTATTGTGTTGTGTGGAGACTTTAATATTGACGCACGAAGGGATTTGCAAGTTTTTCAACCTCTTGTTAGTATTCTTGATAGTTTTAATTTAAAAAACACTAGTTGGAGTATTATTACGTTGTTAAGTAATAAAATCAAGAAAGACAACCCAATTAAAATTATAGTTGGAGACACTCAAATTAAGGATCCCGTAAGGGTTGTCAATGAATTTAATGTTTTCTTTGCCAATAGTACTACCAAACTCATGGATCAAATACCCAAGGTACCTTATGTAAATTTAATAAAAATCAATAACAATTCAATGTTTCTTTTTCCATATGCAGAAGAAGAATTTATATCTCTAATAAATAACAAGCTAAAAACAAAAAGATCTAGTGGGTTTGACGATGTGTCCAACTTTCTTTTGAAAAACTGTTTGATAGAGGTGGCAAATTGTGTGGTACTGAAGACAGAAAGTTACGGCGTACAGGATCTAGCTCTAGAGTGGTTGAAAAGTTACCTTTGCAATAGACAACAATACGTTTCAGTTCCGTATAATATTAATGGTGTTACTACTAATTTCAATTCTAAAACAATCGGTAATAAATAGGTGTACCTCAAGGGTCAATTCTAGGCCCACTCTTATTTCTGCTCTACATTAACGATATAAACACTAGTTTAGACTGTTCGTTATTTTTATATGCAGATAATGCTACTGCAATAGTGTCCGACGAGAACTATACAACTTGTTACGTGCCAATCAAATTGGCCCTTAAACATTGTTTTAGGTTAATTTTGATGTGTGGAAGTTTCGCGCCACAATTTCAAAAGACTCGGGGCGCGCATTTCCGTTACGTCACAGTGAGTTTGCGCCAGATCGCGCGACGCGAGTGGGTTGGACGAATACTTCGCACCGACGCGGAAAAGACAAAGTGGTGAGAGGTTTCCGTTAGACGCTTGAACGTGGCTGTTTGCCTTTGATCTTCAAGGAGTGTGGTCGTGTCAGGTATCGTATCGTGCCTTAGCTTTATCTATGTAGATTTCCTTGCTTGCTTGTTTTTGTTTGTCGCCCCTTATACCATGTTCCCGTCTTTCCCTACATAGGTAGACGAAATTTGCAGCCGTAGGCAGAACCGCATTCCACGCTGGAGTGGAGCCCTGAGATCGAGTCCAAGCTATTGGGATGTGCGTAAGACGTACCCCCGTTAATTGCCGTTTCTTGTAAGAGGGCCAGCAGCAGCCCTTGGGGACGTGCAACCACCATCTTTATCTATCCTGAAGGACGATTGGCGTACTTCGTGGGAATCTGGACCTATTATGCGAGTACTTCATAGTTTAATTTGTTCGCGGATATAATCAATTGTCTTTAAAGTTATATGTTTTCCGATTATTGAGCAATATAATTTGTGCATTGGTGACGTCATTGGCAGATGGCCGCGCTAAAGCCTGTGTAAGCTGGAGCTACCACCCGCCCGTGACGTCGCTTATTTCGCGCTTGCGCGATGTATTTATGAACTCTTTAACGGTAATTATCGACTTTTTTAATTGTAAGAAACTCTACAGACCAGTTTGCAAGTAAATTTGGACAAATTGTGCAACTGATTTAATATGAACTTTTTACATATTAATGCATCTAAAACCTGCTACACAATTTTTCATAATTATAATAAAATAATTCTTGATCTCAGGGTTCTCATTAACAATATCGAAATAAACACAGCTATTAATGTCAAGTTTTTGGGAGTAATTATAGATGAACATCTAAATGGGAAAGCACACTGTTACAGTGTTTGCTCTAAACTAAACTCCATGTGTTTTCTAATCAGAAATTTAAGAAGTATACTGTCTATTGATCAACTATTACCACTTTATCATTCGTACTGTTCTTCAAGATTGAGATATGGTATTAGCTTCTGGAGTACATCTTCAGCTGCACATGATGTGTTTATATGTCAAAAAAGAATAATCAGATGCATTGCAGGTGTTTCGCAACTTGTGTCATGCAGAAGTTTTTTCAAAGAATATGGAATTTTGACCTTAATATCTATACTTATATTGGAACTTGCCACTTTAATATATATATATATATATATATAAAAAAAAGGATAAATATCGATCCAGTAGTAGTTACCATGACTACAATATCCGTAATAATGCTCTAAGATTACCTAACTTCAAATATAGAATTGGGAGGTTATCCCCAGCCTTTTTAGGCTTTCAAATTTTCAATAAAATTCCGAGGGACATTAAATCTTCACACAAGTTAAAAACTTTTAGGCACAAATTGAAAATGTTTCTTTTGGACCAGTGTTTTTATGACTTGCATGAATTTTTTTAAATGATTTTAGTAATATTGACACATGTTCTATATGTAGTTTTATATGGCTTACTGTTTGCCAATTTCCTTTTTCTAACATGTTAATCATGTATTATATTATATATACTTATCATATGTTCTATTATGTGTAATGTAAAATGTCTGATTTTTTTCCACAATACTCGCCATTCTATGGAATTTAAATAAATGATTTATGATTTATAATATTTTTAATTATAAAATTTTGTTATAGGTGATGTCAACTACGATGGATATATATTTAAATGTAAACGATTCTGTATCGCTGCAAGACATGCTAGATATAGATATAAAATCTGAAGTTGACACATTAGTAGGAGGCCATAATGACCTATCTGGATTCAATTTCACTGATCTTCCACCCTTAGAATTTGAAGACAATGAAATTCATTTTGTGTCATCCAACTCAAATCATTCGAATAGTAATTTTACTTTAGATTTTAGTGAAGATTCATCTACAATGGTAAATCCGAATGCTGTGATGCCTATCCCATTTCCACATCATGCACGTTCGCCTTCACCTCAACTTAAGAGAAGCCATTTAACATTTTCACCTTGCAGTGTTAAAATATCAAGTTTCAAGGTGACAGCTGCTGCTGCAGAATTCAAAAAGGATCTTTTGAATAAATTAAACTCTTCTGATGATCAATATAATATTAAACCTTTAAAAACTCCTAAGCCACCAGTTGTAAAAGCTTCTACCAAATCTAATCCTACTGTACTGACATTCAAGAATTCTATACCAAATACAAACCCAACTTATTCTGCAGACAATGTCAAAATATTCACCCAAAATAACAATCGTAGTAAAATTCCACCCCATAAAATAATTGGTGAAAATAGAACGTTGTATCCAAAGCCATCGTATAGTTATAGTTGTTTAATAGCAATGGCGCTTAAAAACAGTTGCTCAGGATGTCTACCAGTTTCTGAAATTTACAACTTTATGATTCGTCACTTTCCATATTTCCAAACAGCTCCAGCTGGCTGGAAAAATTCTGTTCGACATAATTTGTCACTAAATAAATGTTTTGATAAAATTGAAAAACCACCTGTTAATGGATCACACCGTAAAGGTTGTTTATGGGCTATGAATCCTGCAAAAGTTACTAAAATGGACGAAGAAGTACAGAAATGGTCGAGAAAGGATCCAAATGCAATTCGCAAGGCGATGATTAATCCAGGTATGTATATGTAATGTGGTTTTTACTAGTTTATTAGATCATCATCTGACTTTTGACCTAAACTAGTTAAATCGAAATCAACAATTTTTATTTATTTATTGATAATAATTAACTCAAGGACGTTTATCGTCTCACATATTTTTTGTGAATCTTTACAATACTATTGTTCTCTACAATTCCACATTTTAGTCGTTATTATTATTATTGCTTTATTATCCAACAGAATAAATCCAATTACAGGATAAAATTAACATAGAAAGTTATATAGAATAGTTATATAACTTAAGTAGGTAAATGTCATAATTATAGAACATTGACATATAATAACTATTAAAGTAGCTCTGTGGTTCATGGATTGCTAATATAATCTGCATAACAATCTTTCAATGTTACTGGATTAAATTGTTTAATTACCCTACACCTTTTTCCTACATGAGGCTGTTGTATTGTGTTTATCTTGACAAGTAATAAAAGACAAAGTCGCAGACTATAAGTGCATTTCTTTTTCTAATAATTATTGAATAGCAACTTAACACCATCATTCTTTTGTAACCATGCAAAAATTGATTACCTGCTGGTGACGTAATTACAACTTGTGCGTCATATGAGGCCACACTCCTGCCAATTATTAAAATAAATCTGGCGTTAAATTTAAATATACTAAATCATAACAATTCCTTCCTTTCATAAATAAAAAATGCTGACACGCTCATCTTAAGTTATATAAAATTATAAATTCATTCTAACTACAGGTCCCTACTCTTTCACTTGTACGTACTGCGAGGGGGGGTGGTCAACGGTGGACTTGTACTAAAAGCTCATTGCATTTATTATAGTTGTGGTTTTAAAACATTTTAAATAAATGTGTATTAAGAATATTTATAAGATCCTTGAGAACAAATTATTGTAAGTTAAACTTAGCGCCATTAATACTTTAATATTTGTCAGAACGCTTAGTATGGAGAGGCAAAAATGACTCAGTTCCAGTTACCTTGTGAACTCATGATTATTATTTTCATGTTCTTATTATTGTTGTTCGTTAATGATTTATTCTTAACTTAATAAATAGACATTTCACTTATTTTTATTCACGCTTGCTTAGGCAACTTACTACATCAGATGTGGGATCTGACAAAATAATTTACATTTTACGTATGTTAAGTGTGCTAACTTACAAATTACCTCATGGCAACTAATATGCAAATTACTTCAAATTTCGTTATTATGGAAATGAATTTCGATGATTTTCAACAACACGTGGATAACCATTCTGGTAATACTGCCCAGGCATTTATTTCTAATTTATATCAAAATGTGAATGGGTCAACAACCTCCACATGCGAAAATGCGGCAGAACGACTTATGAATATCGTTGAATCACTTCTTGCCCAGAATGCTCAATTACTAAATTTATTACAAATTATTCAAGACCAAAAACGGACAAATGTAGATGAAAATACTTTTTGCCGCCCCCTGACATAAAAATTTTAATAATATGCCAGACTTGTCTAAAACAATTGACAAATTTAATGGTGAAACGAGAGAAAGGGCTTTGAGATTAGAAACTACTGCTATTTTGCATAACTGACCTGATTCATTTACATTTCAAACTGCAAAAAGTCACTTGGAGAGTGCTGCTAAGTTTTGATACTTTGCAAAAAGTGACGTACTTACGAACTGGTGTACATTTATGGGAGTTTTTAGAGACATTTTTATTCGATTCGAGCAAGACTGAATTATGGAAAAGGATAACCGAACGCGTACAAACATTTAAGGAACTTGTTTCTCTTTATATCTACGAAAAAGTTGCCTTGTGTAAGGAATTACAATTATGCTTTAAAGATATAGAAGAACAGGTAGTAATCGGATCGGCATCCAAGGATTTAAGCAATTTTTTATTGTCGAAGAAAGACAATTTATTTCAAGATCTTCTAGATTATGAACAAGTGCTAACATACTCGTTTTAAGTTATATAAATATATAAATTCATTCTAACTACAGGTTTCCCTACACCTTCACTTCTACGTACTTGGGGGGTGGGTGTGATTCAAGTGGCGGTTGGCTTGTATAGGATTCCTTGAAATATGAGTTAATACTTAATTGTCTTCAAGGACCTTTTGATCAGGGACATGCAGAATTCAAATTAGGACCAGGTAAAGTATCTAATCTGTAACTGTCTCACCTACTTTATACATTTGACCTGAATGACGTCTTCAAGTACACCCATCATCCATTTTAATGCAGTAATGTAGTTTCCCAGTCTTATTCATTACTGTACCCAGATTCCACTTACCGTCCCCTGAATAATTCCGAGCTGCCATCCGGTTTGTCGATAACATTTTTATTCAAATACGGTTTATGTTTAGAAATTTCCGACAGCTGTATCGTGTTGATTTTCCTTCGTTTCAACACTTACTATTTTTGTATTATCGAGCGCATCTTTAATAAACGCTCTGTATATAAATTTTCCTCTTGTACAAATTATATTAATTTAAGTTGTCAAGCATTTGTCTATTATTTATTAAATGATTTAAATTAATTGGTTACTAATTAAAGAGTGGTACCAGTTGTAGTCCCTACTCTATACATTATCGGCGACACGACATAACTTTGTCTTCGATCGTGAACAACGTAAGTTGAAAGTACATGTGCCATTTTTGCAAGGTGCTACGGAATAATGGATTTGGCATAGCGGTCGTACAATTTATAATCCTACACTTTTGGTGGATCTCCGTACACTCTATTTACGGTGAAAATATTTATATAGAATTTTGGCCGGTACATGGGTTTTCACTGTTAAACAGATATCTGGTCTGGATTGATAAAAATAGGCATATGGTCATTTAACAAATTCGTTTTGCTGTAATTTTTAAGGGAGCTGATAGTCGCGTTGTTGAGTAAACACGAATCGTAAGTTAACATACTAAATACATTTAACTAATTTTTATTCCTTTAGGGCTTCTTATCTTCACTCTTATTCTCGTTATTAGTTTTGTAGTATCTTTATGGATAAATTTAGTTCATGCTGGACAGATGTTTAGGATTTTCGGCTATTGTGCTTGAAGAGTACCGTATCACACGTTGGTTATCGTATGAGCGATTAAACCTGGAGCATGCAACTTTTAATTTAAATGGATACATCATATTCAGTTTGAACATTACGGAATTTGATGGTTATTTGGCGTTATCCGTGCAGGCATTTTAATTTGGAAGGATTTCGTATTTTTATCTCCTTTATATATAGTAATCTGGAGGTAGTTAGTTATGCAAATACTTAATTTTGCAGTTTTGTAAAATCCGTTAATTTTATTTTTCTACGACTGTTTTGGAACGAGCCTATTTTAGATGTGTTTTTGATAGAGAAATCTACTACATTCTATACAGGTTTTTATTCCCACACTCTTTGCTAAGCAACCAGTACGGGAATGTTCAATTTGCACGGTTGCGCTTATATTTCTATTAATCAAGTAGCCCTGCACTTGCATCTTATTTCCAATGACGGCCGAGTTTTCAAAGGTGGGCTATGAAACAAATAATAAACCAACAAATGTCAAATAAATAATTTCATACTGTGAAAGCGTTTAAAATCTTAAAGTATTAGCAAAGTCTTTAAAAAATGGTTAGTGATAGTGAAAGAGAACTAGAACTGACGCCTCCAAATATTGTGGAAGCTGCAAATGCAACTACATTAAATTTATTACCGGAAATTTCCAAAAAAAAAAATGAGACTGCTTATAAATCGTTTATGGATTGGCGAAGAGATCAAAAGACAACATCTTATTCTGAAAATGTTTTAATTGCGTACTTTAATGAATTATCTAATAAGTATAAATCTCCGACATTGTGGACGCATTATTCTATGTTGAGAACAAGTCTCACCATCCATCATAGAGTAGATATATCAAAGTATGGAAAATTAAGAGCGTTTCTCAAACGGAAGTCAAGCGGTTATAAATCGAAAAAAATCAAAAATTTTTACAACAGAGGAAATAAATAAATTTATTACTGAGGCTCCGGATCAACAGTTTCTTCTGACAAAAGTATGTAATATTAACTTAGGAGAATAATGCGTGTTTATAGCTATTTTTATATTGTTACAGACTGCATTAATTATGGGAATTATGGGTGCTTGCCGCAGACAGGAATTACATGAGATGAAGATTACTCATTTCACGGAATTGGGTTCTGCGATATTAGTTACAGTTCCCGACACGAAAACAAAAATTATACGCAGCTTACGATAACGAGTAATTTTTATGAAATCACAAATGTTTGCGATCCTAGTTTTTTCTTAAATTATCAGAAAGGAAAATGCACCACACAGAAAGTGGGAATCAATAAATTTGGTGCTATGGGAAAGCAAATTGCAACGTATTTAAAACTACCCAATCCGGAATTATATACTGGTCATTGCTTCTGGAGATCTTCCGCCACTATTCTTGTAGATGCTGGAGAAGATATAACATCTTTAAAAAGGCACGGTGGCTGGAAATCAACATCAGTCGCCGAAAACTATATAGCCGATTCTTTAACAAATAAGTTGAATGTAGGCAACATAATACAAAATTCAATTGATAGCACATCAAATGTTCCATCAACGTCCAAAGACAAGAATTTCCAACGTCAAGAAAATTTAGTTTTTGGGAAAACACCTTCTACAATGACGTTTAATAATTGCAATGTAACCTTTAATATTGTTAATAATAATGAATCTAAAAACTAAACTTAAATCAATTTATTTACTTTTATTATGATAAATTTGTACTTTTCTTCGAATTTATGTATATTCACAAACGAGAATAAACTTATGATATTAATAAAATGTATACTCCTATATTTACCATGTATTTTATAATATTAACAAAAGAGGTATCACATTTAAAAAGTACGTACTATAGTCGTATTGCTACATTTGAAGAATCATTTCCCTTACGAAAAATATCAGGTACTGCAAAGAATGCACATGTGTCGTGGTTTAATGAAAACCTAAGAAATATGCGCAATATTTTACAACTATTGAATGAATTATACTTAAAATTCCCAACGGCTGAAAATAGATGTAGACGTAACAATTACAGATCAAAATATCGCTGTTCAATAAAAAGCATTAAAATCAAGCATAATTCTAATATTATTAAAAAATCAAGTAACTGTATTAAATCTATGTGGGAGGTGATAAACTCCAAAAGATTAAACACAAAAGAAAATATAAACTCTACATTAACAGCAAATGACTTCAACAGTTATTTCACTACTGTAGCCCAAACCATAATTGCATTAATTGAAAAAAGGAGTAATACTGTGAATAACGTCAATGCCAATATAAATGATCAAGATAAATTCAATTATTGTTTCTCTTTTAAATTGGTAACATTCAATGAAGTCAGAGACATAATCAATTCATTAAAATGTAAAACTTACACTGATTATTATGGATTAAGTACAAATATAATTAAATGTTGTAAAAACTTATTGATCGCTCCAATCACAAAAATTATAAATGCATGCATTAGTTGCAATATCTATCCAAATGCACTAAAGGTAGCTAAAGTTATCCGCTATACAAAAAGGTGATCTTAATAGTCCAACGAACTACCGTCCCATATCCCTGTTACCAATCATATCAAAAATCTTTGAAAAGGCCCTTAATAATCAAATTGTAAAGTATTTTGAAACAAACTATATCTTCTCCCTAATCAGTATGGTTTCAGAGCTAACAAGTCAACTATCGGAGCAATATTGCAACTAATTAGTGAAATTACTACTTCTTTTGAACATGGAGAATTTTGCATGACTTCTTTTATCGATCTTAGTAAAGCTTTTGACTGTGTATCTCATGAAATTCTGTTAAATAAGCTGAATTCTTATAAGTTCAGTAAAACAGTTGTTCGTTAATCGAATCGTACTTAAACAACAGAAGTCAACAAGTTATTTATAAGGGTATTAAATCGGATATAAGCGTAATAAAACATGGCATACCGCAAGGTTCTATTTTAGGTCCGACTCTATTTTTAATCTATATAAATGACCTATCGTCTCACCTACAACTGGCAAATTCAATCTTTTTTGCAGACGATACAACTCTTATAAATAAGTCATTATCCTGTATAGACCTAATAAACAAAAGTGTAATAACACATCATTCTGCAAATCAATGGTTTCTGTCGCATAAATTAAACTTAAACTCGGATAAGTCTCAACACATGCTATTCTCCCTTAACAAACATAGTTTTGTAAATCAAACTGCTATAAAATTCTTAGGGGTTTATATAGACCCCAAACTAAAATGGAATGAGCATATCAATGCAACAGCATTAAAACTAAATACATCAATTTACTGCATTCGTTCCTTAAAAAATTATGTTACTGATGATGTAATTCTTGTTGCATACTTTGCACTATTCCACAGTCACATATCGTATGCAATATTGGCCTGGGGCATTCACCATGTGCAAAGCGATTATTTTCATTACAGAGGAAAACTGTGAGAATAATATCCAATTTAAGTTTCAGAGAAAATTGTAAAGTAAATTTTGAAACTAAAGATACTTACTTTGCCCTCACTATATATATTGAATTGCCTGATTTATGTACATAAGAACTTGGATAATTTCACAAATAATCGAGAATTACAAATACACAAGCATTACATACGAAACAACAATACACTTAGAATACCATACACTAGGCTAAGTGGAACTAGATACTCAGTAAATTACCATGCAATAAAATTATATAACTGTCTACCACAATGTATTAAAACATTACAGCATTTACAATTTAAAATAAAAGTAAAAGCATTTTTAACAAAGCAAGCATTCTACTCACTTGAAGAGTATTATAACAGTGATCTCAATTTCTCTTAGCCAGGGGCCATATACTATAGTAATTTAAGTTTTAATATATATACTAAACAGGACATGTGTGTTGAAAATACATTATTTTATTAATTAAGAACCATATACTCTAGAACTATAGTATATGTTTTTAATCTATGTATTATATAGGACGTGTGCGTTAAAAAATGTAATATTTTATTGAGCACGAATAAATCTATCTATCTATCTATCTATCTATCTATCTATAGTGTACAACACGCATGGAATGCCCATTTCATGCTCGTTGTACAATATACTATTATGAAATTGAAAATAACATCAAATTTATAGCTAAGATTTTGCACTATAACATTTATTTAAAGCGTCAAAGCTTTCCCTTTTGTAAAAGGTTTATATTGGAGAGTTGTTCCAAGATCAGGTTTGCTTCTAATATAATTTACTGGTTTCTGTGTACACAAAAAGCAGGTCACGAATAACATTTTTTTGTAAAGACTATTACCTACAAAAGCAAAGGTAAAGGTAAATTTTCATACAAGTTCTCCAAGATTTTACCTTGCGTGAATTAATATTATTGATTGGTATAAAGGATTATTATTCCGGTATATACACAGGGATTGATAGGACGGTTAGTAAGTTCTGAAACTGTTAAAAATTAAGAGGATAATATACATAGTGTTATTTTGAGCTTTAATAATTATTGCTTCCTGAATACCTATGAGTCGTCATTGCTAGGCTTTTTTTTGTATGAGAGTGATTGAAGACGTCACTTTCAGTATTTTGAGCTTTAGGGTTTCCAGGCAGTCTTCTGGCGCCCAAAATTATCTTAACATCAGTTATTGGCTTCAAGTTTGGTCTCCATGACCCACGACCCAGCCAAATCGAGTTAGCGGGGAAACCTTATCTCATTCCACCATGTCTGGTGACTGCCTTTTTGCTGGGAGATCGGAAAAGGGGTGGCACAGCATCAGGTGAAATTTAGGCTTGGATTGATAAAAATTACCCCTTAAGGAGATTTTTCTGTTGCAGAATGTGGAGTAGTGCAATAATGCACTAATATTTGTAATACTTGAAATTCTAATAGTTGTTTGCTTTTTAAGGTTTGGACAAATCTTTCAGCTAATCCATTGGTATCTGGATCGTATGAAGTTGCTCTTTTTATGTTTAACACCATTAGCTATTAGAAAATTGTCAAATTTTGAATTGGTGAACTGGGTGCCATTGTCAGTACATAAAACTGAAACAAGACCAAACGTATAAAATATTTTTCTCAATATCTTTATTGTATTTTCAGTAGTAAGTTTATTCATAATATGAACTTCAGGCCAATGCGAATATGCATCCACCAATTTAAGAAAATATGTGCCCATAAATGGACTCGCAAAGTCCTAACGATATCGTTTGAAGGGTCGTGTAGGAGGCATCCAGTGATGTTTCTTGACCTTTGGAGATTTTTCTTATTTTTAATATAAGAAATACAGTTTTTACATGTGCTTCAATATCAGAGTCAATATTGCTCCACCAGCAAAAGCTGCATGCAAACGCTTTCATACGACTAACTCCAAAATGAGCTTCGTGCATTTCACATAGCACTTTATTCTTCAAACTTTCTGGAATTACAACACGACTTCCACACATTATTGTTCACTTTTGAATAGAACATTCTAAAGGATCAATTCCAAATCTAATTTAAGCAGCTATATCAGTTCCTTCTCGTAATGCGTGCAATAAATGACTTAATTTAGGATCGTCCATTGTTGCCTGCGCTAATTCATGAAGACTGATATGCATAGTTTCAATTTGATGTATTTCGTAAATGTCAGATTCTTCAAAAGAAACCTTATCTCCAGAATCTATCAGTAATCTATTAAACAAATCAACATTTGCATTTTGTTCAGATCGTCTATTCCTAATGCAATAGTTAATGCTTGAGGAAAAACAGTGTAATGTTGCATTTGTACTGCAGACATATGGGGGAGGCTGTTTGTTGGCGAGAAAATTTGAACCAAAGGCTTATGATCTGTGTAAAGGGTAAAATGTCGTCCATATAACAATTTATAAAAAATTTTTACACCACAAACTATACCATAACTTTATTTATCAATTTGACTTCAATCCCTTTGAGTTTCCAATAATGTTTGCGATGCAAACTGTATAGGGTTTTCCCCACCATCAGGAGGAATGCAACTTATTACAGCAGAAACACCTACTGGAAATGCATATCATTTCAATAATGAACTAAAAAAATCATCAGATCGCATCCTATCTTTTATATTTTTAAAAGCATGCTGACACGCAAACATCCAATTTCACTGAGCTTTTGAACGTAACAAGTTATGCAATGCTTCTAGTAGAGTACTTAAATTTGCAAAAAACCTATCATAATAATTTACTAAGCCCAATAATGACTTTAATTCCGCTAAATTAGTGGGTACAAGGGCTTTCTGAATTGCGCCGACTATCGAGAAAGACATTTATGATGCCAAACTTATCGATTTTAAAACCACAGTACTCAATTTCGTGTTACATCAATTTCAACTTTCCCAAGTTAATTCTTAAGCCATTATGTTGTAGGCATTGAAATACAAACTCTAGTCTATTCAATTGGGTATCGTTATCCGTTCGTTACACAAACATCATCAATAAATACGACAATACCCTCAATACCTTGTGGTATTGTTTCAATTTTTCGCTGCCATTTTGCAGGTGCACAACTTAACCCATACATCATTTAAATAACCCTACAAGTGTACTCAATGCTAACTTGCTTTGATCCTCATCACAAACTTTCCATTGTAAATAAGCTTTGTGCAAATCTATTTTGGAATATAACATTCCACACCTAACTTTGAGAACAATTCATCTATAGTAGAGGGAATGGGTGCACCTCTACCTCTGGTTGCAGATTTAAAGTGACTTTAGAATCACTATAAATTCGCAACCTATCTGCTTTAACTACAGGAACAATAGAAGTTGCACAACTAGTATTTTCCACTTTAATTAAAATACCTTTACTCTCCAATTTTGAAAGTTCTGGTTCAGTTCTTTTCTTTAAGTGTATAAGGCATGGAACAAACCTTTTTACAGAATGATTTTGATTTTTTTTAGTAGTTAAAATTGTAATATTTATTACCATTTGAAATAATTTTGACTTGCAACACAAACCATGAACAATAAATTAAAATGGGCGTTGAAAGTTTAAATGGTTTATAAATAAATTTCCATACAATTACGTCTAACTATAGATTGCTTAGTTGCGTATTCTTTTATAAACCTAGCCTGTAGTCTTATTTGTGAATGTTTGACTATAATGTTATTGAATTTTTGCCTCAGCACTATTTATGCCTACACACTTTGTCCGCACATGTACCCGTTCGGTTATTTGTTTAAGTAATAAAACATTTCGACTACTAACCTAAGTTGAAACTTCAACACTATTTTCGCGTTAGCACTATTTATTCCTTAAGACTATATGTTCGCTCATGCAACCGTTTGATTGTGTTTCTTAGTAGTAAAACATTTCAAGTACTAACCTAAGTTGAAACCTCAACACTATTTTCGTCTCAGCACTATTTATGCCTCAACACTTTCCACTCATGGACACATTTGATTATTTTGTCTTAGTAGTAAAATATTTCGACTACTAACCTAAGTTAAAACCTCAACACATTTTCGCGTTAGCACTATTTATTCCTTAAAACTATATGTTCGCTCATGGAACCGTTTGATTGTGTTTCTTAGTAGTAAAACATTTCGAGTACTAACGTATTACCAGATTTGTTAACAAATTTGATATTCTAAATTTTAATCAGTTTGGTTTTCGTTCTAACAAATCCACAGCAGATGCTATATATCAATTTTTAGTGGGTCTCTATACAACGTTGAATAGAAGAAAGTGCATCTGCTGCTGTATTTGTAGACATTAGTAAAGCTTTTGATTGCGTGCATCATAGCATCCTTTTAAATAAACTTGACCATTATGGTATTAGAGGGGTGGCAAATTCATGATTAAATCTTACTTAGAGAACAGAACTCAATCCGTTAAACTCTCTAGTCAACATAAAACAATTGTATCAAATATGGTACGTGTAAATTTAGGAGTTCCCCAGGGTTCTGTTTTGGGACCCTTATTATTCTTACTTTATATTAATGACTTTACATCTTCTGTTAAATATGCTTCATGTACATTATTTGCCGATGATATTACTTTGTATTGGGACTCTTCTTGTGCTCCTATACTTCACAATTGCATTTCATCGGATCTTGTTTCTACTCAAAACTGGTTCAAAATAAACAAATTCTCTATAAACACTAAAAAAACTTGCTGTATAATTTTCAAACCTCAAGTCATCTCTGAAACTATAAGTATATCAGACAATTTATCATTAAATATTGTCACTAATACTAAATTCTTAGGCTTAACTATCGACCATGGCTTAACTTGGTCAGATCATATATCCTTGCTTGCTGCTAACTTAGCGTCAGCGTGTTATGCACTGAGAACTACATCCACGGAACTAGCAATTGACTCTGCCCTTAAAGTGTATTATGCCTTGTTTGAATCCAGGCTGCGGTATGGTATTCCCTTTTGGGGATATACCATGCTAGAAAAGATGTCTCTCATCTTCAAATTGCAAAAACGAGCTATCCCGATTATTTGCCATAAACCAGGGGATGAACACTGCAGGCCACTCTTTAAACGACTGAAAGTTCTCACATATTCTTCTTTATTCATTTTGGATACATTGTTGTTCTTCCGTAAAAACACTCTTAAATATAATAGTGCCAACACTAATTCTTCACACATTACAAGAAATTCAAGAGATATCTACAAAATTACACCTACTTTCACCCGAGTTTATAAATAATTACTTTTTATGGCACCAACTCTCTATAATAAACTTCCTGACAGCATTAAAAACTCTAAGAACACTCATAATTTTAAATTGTCACTAATAGCCTTGCTGCGTGACCGGTGTTATTACACGGTGGAGGAGTTTTTGAATGATGAGTCTGTCAAGTAGATCTATTATGACAGATACTTTGTTAATCATTATTGTTGGTTAATTTTATTGGTTATGACTATAATATATCTTATTGTAATTATTTTAAGACTTTTAACACTGTCGTACACTATATGTTATATTGTTTGTTAAATTGCTTGTCTCTGCCACTATCATGTATATGTGGGTTCAAATAAATACAATACAATACAATACAACCTAAGTTGAAACCTCAACACTATTTTCGCCTCAGCACTATTTATGCCTCAAGACTATATGTTCGCTCATGTACCCGTTCGATCATTTTGTCTTTGTAGTAAAACATTTCAACTACTAACCTAAGTTGAAACCACAACACTATTTTCGCCTAAGCACTATTTATGCCTTGAGACTATGTTCGCTCATACATCCGTTGTATTATTTGTCTTAGTAGTAAAACATTTCGACTACTAACCTAAGTTGAAACATCAACACTATTTTTGCCCCAGCACTGTTTATACGTCAACACAATTTCCGCTCTTACACTCTGTTCGGTTAACTCGCGTATAAATCCGGTATAGTAGCCGGATCGGTAATAATAGGTTAGTTCGCGAATAATTCCGATATATATTAGTGATAATGTATTCCCACTCTTTTGTTATTTTTAAAATTAAGAATTACTTTCCATACTTGGTGGAAGCAACATGTAAATATATTATTGACGGGTTAAATGTGTGTACCGTCCCTTTTTTTGTATGTAACCTATGTAGTGGTTACCGTGTGATTTGTAGTCAGTGTTTATATTTTGGTTTATGGCTGTATATTAAAGAACAGGCAATTCACATTCGCTGTCCATGTGTCCACAAGAACGAGCGCTCGTATATGTAGTCTACTAGAAGGACAAGGTGAGTGTTTGTTTGCTTTATTATATAGAAACCAATTGTTTGCATTGTCTCTAACTCTGAATATTTTATTTAATTTAGTTATTGAAAATCCTATGTAATTACAGTCCTACTTAAAATTTCTATATCGTGGAAAGTGTATAAAACCCGTACAGTTGGTCACTTCGGCTGCATCTGGTTTGTTATCGTTTAAACCGGCGATGTGTTTGACTGAGCGCACATCTGTTAAATATCGATTATTTTAGGTTCATTTTCCACGAAATCTAGTACAACGGTCAAGTTAATTTGTACTTGGTTGTTTTGTACGCAATCGTAAATCTTCGTATTTCCTCGGCATTCCGTTCTAACCTTGCTTCGTGTTTTGACGTTATTTGAGGGTTACATGCCATTTAGGAGGTGATGCGTGTTTGTTTACATTGCGAAGAATTTAATAATTTATGCGCATTAGTTCATTGCATATCAATAGTTGATTGATTATATTTTAAATATGGATTATTGTTATATTTATTATTAATAATGCCTAAGCTTGAAGCGGGTATTGAAACGCTTGAAAATTTGATTAAACCCAGTGTGAAATTACTGGATTTAATGCAAGCTACTGAAAGTTCAGGTATAAGGGAAGAAATCGAAAATTGCATAATACGTGCGGAAGACTTCACAGACATCAGAAAGCGTTTTTGTGATTATCAAACGTGTGTAGTGAAGTCGGGTATTCCCGATAATTTAGTGGATAAAGTTCATACTTTAACAGAAACTTTTGATGATATTTCCTACTCAATTCGAACAAAGCATCGAAATTTAGTTAGGTTATTAGATAAAGCTCTAGGTGTTAAAGAAGTGGAATCTTGTGGTATTACTGATCAACCACATTTAAAGCTTCCATCTATTAAATTAAAGGTTTTTACTGGAGATATTTCCGAATATCAATCGTTTATGGAATTATTTAAAAGTTTAATTGATAGTAATGGGAAATTATCCGATGTAGAAAAATTCCATTTTTTGGTCATGCATTTAGAATCTGAACCCGCATCTCTTATAAAAAGTTTAAAGGTGACAGCAGCCAATTACCCTATTGCCTTCTCACAACCAGGTAGAACCTTGTGAAGAAGATTTTAAAAAAAATTATAGAAGAGATAGTGAGGGTCGTTATACAGTAAGTCTGCCATTTGTAGAAGGTTGTCCTCCTATATTTGGAGAAAGCTATTCTACAGCTCTACGATGCTTAAAATCATTAGAAAAGCGTTTATCTATCAATCCTGACTTACGTGGCTTATACATAAATGGTATGCAGGATTATATTGATTCGGGGCACATGACAGAAGCTGCTCCTATAGAGAATTCGAATGTCTATTATATACCTCACCATGGGGTTTTTAAATTGCAATCATCATCAACGCAATTGCGTGTAGTGATGAACGCCTCGAGTAGGTCTTCGAACGGCATCTCGTTAAATGATGCTTTGCTACCTGGTCCGAAATTACACACAGATATTGTTGAAATTTTATTGAATTTTAGGTTGCATTGGTATGCCCTCATTGCAGATATTAAACAAATGTATTGACAGATATACATTTGTGAGGAGCATCGCAATTTTCAGCGTCTTTTATGGCGTTTTTTTCTCCGGAACTTCCTGTTCGGGAATTTGTTATGAATAGAGTCACGTTTGGTGTATCGTCTGCACCATTTTTAGCGTTACGAACTATCCAGCAACTAGCTTGGGATGAGTCAGTGGACTTCTCTGTAGCAGCCAAGGTTTTGCTGTCTGAAGTGTACGTGGATGACATAATTTCGGGTTCTAGCTCGTCAGAAAGCACTTGCCAGTTAGCGATGGATTTAGTCGCACTATTACTTAAAGGTGGATTTGAGCTTAAGAAATTTGTTAGTAATAATTCTACTGTTTTACAAGGGTTGGATGTCTCACGACAGCAGACTATATCGTTTAGCTCTGATGAACCTTCATCTGTAAAGGTCTTAGGTTTGGAATGGAGTCCTGCGACAGATTGTTTTTCATATAATATTTGTTCCCAGGAAACACATTGCACAAAGTGTCACATCCTCTCGGAATTAGCCCGGATATTTGATCCTGTGGGCTTTGTGTCGCCAATAATGGTGTTTGCGAAATGTCTAATTCAAAAATTATGGATCTTGGGCTTGAGTTGGGACGAAGAACCTCCCCTTGAAATTGTTCATTCTTGGAAGAAGTTTCAGTCGGAGTTACCGTTAATCAAGGAATTGTCTATAACGAGATTTTATGGCATAGATAAGGCATCTATTTGTGAATTGCATGGATTCAGTGATAGCAGTGAAGGGGCTTGCTTATGCAGCTGCAGTTTATTTTCGGCTGTCCAACAATTCAAATGAGACAATATCTACTTTTTTAGTAATTAGCAAAACTCGTGTAGCCCCTCTGAAAAGATTATCCATTCCTCGTCTGGAGCTTTGTGCTGCTCTTCTTTTGGCGGAATTGATAGCTTTCGTCCGAAAGGCTTATAAAGAAAAAATAACATTTACCGATACAATTGCATGGTCTGACTCACAAGTGGTGCTGTCCTGGCTTAGGTCGCCGTCTCATACTTGGAAGACATTTGTGGCGAATCGTGTGTCCCTAATCCAAGAGCAATTGCCTGGAGATCATTAGTTTTATGTTCCATCACAAGATAATCCTTGTGACTGTGCTTCGAGAGGTTTATTACCCTCTCATTTGAAGTCGCATCCCCTATGCTGGGCGGGTCCCACTTGGCTTATTGGACCGAGAATTGGTTGGCCCGTTCAACCAAATTTAATTAAGATTAACGAGGAAGTAAACCAGAATATTTGTTTACTAAGTTCGGTGAAGGATACAGGGGCTGTAATCGATAGAATTTTGTCTTTACCGAAGTTGCAACGAATCATTGGTTACTGTCTTCGATTTATTTATTATAGTCGTAAGATTAAATATTTTTCTGGAGCATTTACTAGTCTAGAACTTCAAAAGTCTCTGTTGGTTTTAATAAAACTTGTCCAACAAACTGAATTTAGCATTGAAATAGACCAGTTGAGAAAGGGTAAGGTATGTTGTAAAACTATTCGAAAGTTGAATCCATTCTTGGACGATAATAATATAATCCGTGTGGGAGGTCGTCTTAGGAATGCTTCACTTAGTTTTGACCAAAGGCACCCGATCTTGTTGCCTAAAAAAGGCAACTTAACACGTTTAATTATTGGTCAATTTCATAGAATTTATTTGCATCCCGGATATCACACTTTGCTGTCTCTACTTAGGCGACAATTTTGGATTTTATCCCCGTAAAGGGCTATCCGTTCAGTATTGTCAACTTGCTACACATGTTTTTTCGTGTTTGCCCTTCTCCTTTCACTCCTCCCATTATGGCCAATTTGCCAGAAAGCAGGGTTTCTGAGGTAAAGGCTTTCAAGTTTGTGGGTGTCGAATTTGGTGGACCCTTTTCTATTACCGCCAGTAGAATTAGAGGAGCAAAAGTATTGAAGGCCTATCTTTGCTTATTCGTTTGCTTTTCAACAAAAGCGGTTCATCTGGAGTGCACCTCTGATCTCTCAGCAGATGCATTTTTAGCAGCTCTGCGTCGTTTTATAGCCCGCAGAGGGTTGTGCGCCCAAATATTTAGTGATTGTGGCACTAATTTTGTGGCAGCTAATAAAGCAATTTTACAGTATTTTCGTTTAGCGGTTGAAGCCGAACATTTGGTCTGGCACTTCAACCCGTCGGCAGCTCCCCACATGGGTGGCTTGTGGGAGGCAGGCATTAAATCAGTCAAACGCTATGTAATAAGGGTTATTGGAGACTCACCTTTGAAGAGATGTGTACTCTTTTTTCGCAAATCGAAGCTGTGCTCAATTCGCGACCGTTGTGTCCTAATAGTTCTGATCCTAACGTTTTAACGGCTATTACTCCAAATAATTTTTTAACAATCGAACCTTTAGGAACCTTTTTTGATGAAGACCTGTCGGACATCAAAATGTCACGTTTATCTCGATGGTAGAAAATACAAGCGCTTCATCAATTATTTTGGAAACGCTGGCAGAATGAATATTTGAACACTCTGCAACAGCGTTCAAAATTTCTTCTTGAGGGCAATCCTGTCAAAGAGGGCATGCTCGTTTTGATATGCAATGAACTCTTGTCTCTTTTGCAATGGAAGTTGGGGCGGGTTGTCTCTCTCCATCCCGGGTCTGACGGGAAAACTCGGGTAGTTACTCTCAGAACCTCTACAGGTTATTTAAAGAGGCCTGTCATTAAACTATGTCTTCTTCCTAATCAATGATTAACTATGTAATCTTGATTTAGTATTTATTTTTTTTGTTTGTTTATGCATTTTTCTTTGGTTGACGGTTTGGTTAAGATGAATTTATCTTACACGTCTTTACTTAGGTAAAATTGGGTATTTTACGGTGGGCGGAATGTTCGGTTAACCCGCGTATAAATCTGGTATAGTAGTCGGATCGGTAATAATAGGTTAGTTCGCGAATAATTCCGATATATATTAGTGATAATGTATTCCCACTCTTTTGTTATTTTTAAAATTAAGATATACTTTCCATACTTGGTGGAAGCAACATGTAAATATATTATTGACGGGTTAAATGTGTGTACCGTCCCTTATTTTGTATGTAACCTATGTAGTGGTTACCGTGTGATTTGGAGTCAGTGTTTATATTTTGGTTTATGGCTGTATATTAAAGAACAGGTAATTCAAGTTCGCTGTCCATGTTCCACAAGAACGAGCACTTGTATATGCAGTCTACTGGAAGGACAAGGTGAGTGTTTGTTTGCTTTATTATATAGAAACCAATTGTTTGCATTGTCTCCAACTCTGAATATTTTATTTAATTTAGTTATTGAAAATCCTATGTAATTACAGTCCTACTTAAAATTTCTATATCGTGGAAAATGTATAAAACCCATACACACTCATTCCATTATTTTGTCTTAGTAGTAAAACATTTCGACTACTAATCTATGTTGAAACCTCAATTTTCGCCTCAGCATTATTTGTACCTCAACACTATTTCCACTCATGCATCCGTTCGATTATTTCGTATAGTAGAATTATATTTAACAAGAACTTGTACGTCATCATGCGTACACGGCTAAAATGATGTCAGCATATCAGTGGCATAGATAATTTGCTATTAAACGTCAATTGATATTTGTGACTGATATTCTATATTTGTTTCTTACGCTTTCATAGTTTTTAATTCTGTTTCTTTGTGTTTTATGCCTTGCTTATTCACATATTCGCCATTTAAATTTAATCCACCAACAAAATAAAACTTGATTTTAGAATATTTACTCTATGGAGTTTGATAAAAATTATTAAATCCGATATGCCACTGACTTTCAAGGTTTGTGCCTATGTCAATTGACGTACAGGCTCTGCTCTACCCGAAACTGGGAATAATATTAATGCAACTATTAAAAGAATAACATAATCTCTTCTAATTATTATAGAAACCTAACCCCGCCTCACCTTAAGTGTGTTTATATTGTTTCGTTGACAGTCGGCATCGAATAATGTTAGTACAACCACTATATGAATAACATTAATGATACCCTTAGCAACAAATAATATTAGTGAAGTAATATTCAAACAATGTTTTGCCTAATGATGCACATTCTTGTTATTCTTATGCACTAACATCTCAGAATGGGACAATAATATACTTATGCAATATGCTTTAATCCTTCACATGAGCAATAATAGTAATTGAAAACATACGTATTTAATAGTTTAAATATATCAATGACAAAACAGAAACTGAAGTATTTTTTATCAGTGTGTAACTTAGTGGTGTGTATTTGTGATAAAAGTAAAACAATCAAAATAACTAAGTTATACTTCTTTCTAACACATTCTTAGAAAAGGTTAAGCAAAAAATTTTTTGGCAATACATATTCCAACCTTTTGTTAGTTGTATTCAAAGCAGATTATCAAAAATAACTATCCAAATGTGTTTCGTCCTTTTATTATATCACAATTAATGCCCTAAACATAATTAAAGCAAAATTAAAATAACACCTAATCGAGCTACATAACCTCAAAATTGGGTACAAAAATCTCGTTTTTTATGCATAAATCGCAAACACCCGCATTTTTTTCTGTTGATTTGTTATTTTAGACGTATTTGAAAGTATTTACTTCAAGGTAGAAGTCTCTAGCTGAGGTCACGTAATGTAAACCGTGACCTGCACTTTAAAATGATATATATAGTCAGAGCACTTTAGTACAAGTGTACTTGAAAATAGAACATTTAAAATCAAAGTAACAAAATCATTTCAATATGAATATGCTTTTGTAGAAAATATGGAATCTCTGGAACATGGTGAACTCAAATTTACATATGAGGAAGATACATGGCGATTCCTGTGGTAGTGCTGAAAGTGGAGAAGACTCTGAAACTGAAATTGAATTGTATAATCACAACGATGATCACTCAGAGATTGATTGGAACTCTGTTAACATGAAGGACATTGACATTGGAGTAAGAATTTTTAATTAATATTTTCTCCCCTCCCTTAGTAGTTTCTCGCTAAGATTTGTTTCGAAGTGATACTTTATTTCAGGTATGATACAGTCTTTTTGAGTGATTAGTACTTAACCTTTTGTTCATTAAGTGATTGGTATCATCAGGAGGACCTATTTGGATGATTGCCGGTTACAGAATTCTGTAAACGACAGCCATCAAAGTATACTCTTCTTATGATGTGAACCTGTTATATCCATAAGGTGTTGAAGGTAAACACTCAAAATGTTTGTTTTACATGTCAAACGCTTTACAAAAATATCTTTATATCTCTTTATTAAGATAACATATAAATATACTTGAGTTATTTAAAAAAAAAATTCAAAAAATTCTATTTCATATGAATTAAAAGTAATTTACTAAGCAACAAAAAAAAACATATATGTCTTCAATAATTGATTTTAGAAAAATTAATACACCATCGATTGACAAAAGGTCTTTTAAATTTAAATTTTAAATCATACGGAACTTCAATTTTGCCTATCACTAAGTCGACACAATCTAATATATATCTACAATGTTATGTTGAATTTAAAGGCGTCAAATTTTTATTAGCCTTCTCACGATATAAATACCAAAAAATAAAGTTTTCAAGAAATAAAGCTTGCGTATAAAAACTCACTGTTGTCAACTTATTTACTAGAAAATACTACAAACCATTTTTACGATGACTTAACTAGTCCTTTTCCCGATACAGGTGAAGAAATTACAATCCTTATTCGACATCTTGATTATAGCTGTTTCTTAGGAGTATTTTCATGGAGTATAATTTGGTTGCCTTGATAATTTATGTTAAATAGATAGATGCAACAGCTTTTTTTGATAACCATGGTTAAAGACATTTTCTAACATAGAAGTGCAGAATTTGAATTGTTTGATGTATTACAGTACGATCGTTTAAACGTATAATTGAATGGTTTTAATAATACCTGATTATGTAGCAATAACGCACTGCAGAAAATTTAGTAAGTAAAATATTTCTTTCGATAATAGCGAACCAGTCGTGCGTTGATCGATTACAAAACCAGTTGTAAATGTGAAAATAATGTAAAACAGTTTGAAAGAAGGACTAACCGAAATGTTCAGCTGCTGTTGTTAATAGTGGCACTCGATCTAAAGTAAGGGAATAGACCTGAAGTGAAAAAATGTAGTAATCTGCACTGTACACATTTACTCTAGCCGACCGAGAACCGTACCTTCCTCGTTCATGCTCAAACATCTAATCACGCACATACGAATATTGTTCGTTTCTTACTCCGCACGTGCGTTCACATTAATTCACATAAATGGTAATTCCAAAATATGCATATTTGACAATGCAGCTCTGCTGCATAAACAATACCTTTTTATCTTCATGACTCCAAGATTTCATGAGTACATAGATTCATGAATTCATAGTTGCTCGAAAAAGAATTAGAAAGCTGAATAATCATATGTAAAAGCTGAAAATATGAATCACGATTTATTTGCATGTTTATTCAAAATATTATACCATACTTCAGATTACGAGCCTTAAGATGGCCTTCGATCGTGAGATCTTCCACATGTTGATTTAAAAACGTAGACGATTACGTACAATTGACAAATTTCTTGGATCGGCAGTTACAAAAGCGATCTGTGACAACACGCCACCTGTACATTGAGATTAAATTGGGAATTTGAACGTTCTAGCATGTTATTTTAACCTTTGAATGGTACTTTTCTGGAATGAAATATATTTTTGTAACATATAATCTTCAAATAAGAGATATACGAAAACAACCATATTATTTTCCTTTGACACCTTTAATAACAATATGATTATATATATAAAAGGATTCGTATATTTAAAAAAAAATTATAATCAACAACCTGACCTTATGGTGTACTCAAGTGAACTTGAGGTTATGGTCTCCTTAAAATGATGAAATCTCAACTATCTTCCGACTAATCTAGGGGTCTATTCCTCGGGTAGAGCTTATGAGGAGTGGTCATGGGTTTTATAACAAAAACATTATTCACTTACTGACTCTAATAATACTAAAATAGGGGTACCAGAGGGGCGCCACCAAGTCCTTAAATTTTCTAAACACGGGTTTGCCCTAAGGGGGGACTTGGAAGTCCTTAGAGAGAAATATCGTATTTACTGCCTAAGCAGAAGCTGTAAAGAAAATATAATTAATACAGCAAGGAAGGACACAAGAGGTATACTCTTGTTACCTTATACTATAAAGAAAAGAATAGCTACTAATATCAATTATTTGAGTACTATTATAAACACAAGTTTAGGCATTAAAATTCTTGAAAATGCTATTAGTGCTCCTTAGTCAAGTGAGGACTAAAAACATTAATTTTGTAAAGGGTATTATGCCTTATTACCTCTTGATTTAATTACCCTATTCTTGAACTCACTTGTTCAAAATAAAACAATTACTCAAGTGAATTAAATGGTTGTCCTTTAATTAAATATTGCCTTCTAAGTAATAAAATTTTATGTACAAAATATACATCTCGAAGGTAGTTTAATTTTTTCAAGACGATTATTGAATGAGAAAATTATGACTGTCTCTACTAAGAATTAAAAATATCAATAATGTATCAAACATTTTCACAAGGTTTTTCAAATTAATTATTCAAAATTCTAGATCTGTTACCTTGGTTTACAAGTGTGTATTAAAATTTCAAAGTCTAATCATTTTAGTTCTCATAGTTGTTTAATGTATGATTGAATTTAAATGAAATATTTTGTTAGAATTAAATTAAGGTATTCATATTCATTTGTAATAATATCATGCATAACCCTTAATTCAAACTGTGATAAATTCTAAACAGAAAAAGTTTTCATAATTATACAGTAAAACAAGAATCGTCGATGGCTACAATGTTATTTTCGACAATCTGCCTCGTTGTCAAGATAGGCAAACAGCTGTCGTCATGTCAAAGTGATAAAAAAAGCTCACCTCGAAAAGTGTTTTTTTAAGCTACATTGAAACAATTACATTGTTGGGGCCAGATGTGCCGGCATGCGATTCTTTGACAAACAACTGACGTCAACATACTGTCCACATTTTATTGCGTAATATACTGGAACTTTACTGGAACCATTTACACGAACTTGAAGTGCATCTCATCTTTGCAAATCAAAACAAAACCAAACCATAAAACAGGCTATCCAAAATACATTATTTTCAACATTCTTCAACTTGTTTTAACGGTTATTCGGAAAATTAAATATGGTATTTGAACTTATAAACTCGCAGTCTTATTTTTACTGAATGTCCAGAATTAACTTTATTACAACTACGTTACGGATAATAAACTTGATAATTACAAAGACCAAACTTTAAGAAAATTATTATTGGAAATTCTATAAGACCATAACTAAAAAAATCCTCCAAGCACGTTTTATAAATTTAGTGAAATCAAAATTAACAAATTTGAACAATTCATTATTAAAAATCCATAGAGCGTTTGAACGCTATCTTACAAAAAATTATCATAGAACGTTTGAGCGCTATAACAAAATTATTTAGTTTTATTTGACATTATAATACATTATAATCAAAATACACCGTAAATCAAGTGTATCTTGCACCTGGCTAAGCGGCAACGCATACCGCTACAGGAAGGTTGCTGGCGAGGACCCAGTTCAACTGCATCGTGCTTTTTTAACAAATGGTCGTGCCAGACTGAATCGCTGCTCAATGCGCACAAGTAACATCAAAATCGCCTGATATTGATGATTCTATTCAAACGGCCAACGTTTACTAATATTAACTAACCCAGTATTATTGAATAGTTTTCTGGTCGTGATTGGGCTACTCTGCCTCGATCTAAATATTTATTTACATCGCCTGATTTTATTGTTTATTTAAATAGACAATGCAGCGTACTTAATGAATAATTTTAAAGGATTTGCAGTCATCAAAAAAAATTGTTACAAAATAACCGAATAGGCATTTTAGTATTTTAAACATATTAAAAAAAGTTTCATGGGTAAAAGGTATTGATTTTATGTATACGATAATTTTGGCCACTACCGAACACATTATTTCCTCAGTGAATTCCAGTAATGATGTGACTTACGTAATTACTCCCATCATTGTCCCAGCACTTATTCGTCACTTCTGGGATTGGCTTATTCAAATTGGTTGATATCTTACAACTAATTACAACAGATAACTCTGTCACTTCAATAATGCTTGTTCACATTACATTCCCTGAGGATAAAAATACTTTGGGGTATCGACGTATTGATGCATATTAAAATCGTTCTATTCTTACAATGTAACTAATAATTTATAAAATATCCAGCACGAGATGTAGGAAACAAGAGGAATTCTTTTACTTTTATACAAAATACCATAACTGTAATAAATATAAGAAACTGAAACTTGAATATCCAATAAATGAAAGGTATAATACGGGTTAATTCACTTAACACATTTATGTGTTCTTCATACATACCTAATATGAACATCATTTATTGAACAGCATTGCTTATTTCATTTGGCTTCTTTTTATTTTTGAACGAATCTCTGCTCAAGTTTAATCATTTTCCTTTTATTTTTTAATTTTTAAATTTTACTAATTTTATTCAACATTTCACAGTTCACAATAATTTAAACATGAATCGTAACACCTAAACCACTTTCTATGTTTTAAAATGTAAAAAGCTTCATCCAATTTTTCACTAGAAGGGAAGGTCCCCTTGATTGATATTGCATTTCCTCTCTGAATTGCTATTCCTATTCTTTGGGTGAGGTATAGACGAGAGCGAGGTTCTCTACTATGCAATGCTAGCAATCTTGAATAGCTTTTTCACACCACGGTTCTAAAGTTTCCACCGCGAAAGGAAGAAAAATAAAATTCTTATCGATAGCATTGGCATATTTTCTTCTTTTTAAAGCTGCAACCGTTTTGGCTGCGTATCCTACTTGATTTGATGATTGTGAAATATGAGATGGCGCAAAAGTATTCGAGCATATAGCATCCCAAACAAGGCATTGGCCTATTTCCACGGGATCAAGGTCATCCCATCTACTCTTTTCCCATCATCTCTGCTTAGGCCTATTGGTGCTAAACGAGAAGAAATTTTGGCCGAAACGAGTGCTTTGGATAAAATGGAGTTTATTTGTAGGTGCCTTGAATAGCGACCTAAGCCTTTTCCACAACTCAGTCCGTGATGACCATTAGATAATACTTCCGATCCACAAATGCATAAATGGGATTCACAAAGCTTACATCCAATCCATAGTCCAACTGCAATTCGGAAAGTATTATTGTCCAATAACGTATCCAACGACTTCGAAGGTAGTACATTTAGCCATGCATTTGACTCTGGTTGTTCTAAAGCTAAGCTAATAGCTTTTTCGTTCGTTAAACATGGCAAATTGGTATTTAATATGAAACATAGATATAAATTGCCCCATGATTTTTGAAGAAAAGGCGCCGGTGGTATTTCTAAATCTGAGGTCTGTCTATTCCACTCATGTATTGCTTCTTCAAAGTATGACAAATTTGGTTGGTCTGTGTCTTAAAGATTTAACATCGAGTTGACCAACTTAAATATGTTGAACGCTGAAGAGAGGAATGCAGGCAGTGACAGGTCTTTGCTTAGTCTAATCCCTAAGCCTCCAAATCTTGTTGGTAGTGAAGCTTGTTGGTGTTGATTTAAAGAAAGTTGGGAGTTGATTATAAATTCTATTGTCTCTTTGATAGTAGAGTCTAAATGTTCCAAAGTTTGGCTGAATTTACAAGTTGGAGTCGTCCTCAGGATGTAAGTTAATTTGGGAATAGCAAAGCAGTTTCTCAGTAGATAGTATGCGACATGAAAATTGGAAAGATCTCTAATTCGAATAAAAAATAATTCTTCTATTTTTTCGTTCAAAATGGCAGCGGTTGAATTATCTGTAATCGGTGTTCCTAGTAATGATAGTTCGTTAATTATTCTGATTCCAGGAGAAATGTCTTGAAAATTCTTCACGATTTGATGGTCAGTTTCTCCACAAAAGTATAGTTCACATTTTGATGCATTTACATGTAATCCCATTTTCTTGCATCTTTCGACTAAAGTACGAAAGTCGGATAAGACAATGGATGCATCTCCAGCTAACAAGCCATCATCAAAATAAAAACATGTGAATTAGGACATCAATTCTTGAATGATTGGTTAGATTGCCAAACAAAACAATAATGGCCCTCCTGAGTCAACTTGCTGGCAACCAGAAGCTGAGGTAATGATCCATTCTCCAAAAAATAGAAATGAGCTAAAGGCATAAGCTTGCCAAAATAGTGAATAGAGATTGGGTAGTAGCTTCCAGGCTTGAGTGAGGATTATATCACGATAAACTGAATTGAAAGCGTTTGCGTAGTCTATTTTCAGGACAATTTTCCTGGAACCCAAATTTTGATTAACAAATGTCCTTGTTGCATGTACAGCAGCTTCATAACCTCCTTTGGTTGCATATCCTAGTTGCTTAGGTCGTAAATATTTTCCCATTGGATGGCGAACACAGAAACAAGCTATTTTTGCAATTAATCGTCTGAGAGTGTTGCCAATTGCGATGGGTCTAATTCCACCGTCCTTTTTATTTAACGCGCATAGATTAGCACCAAAGAATATTGGGAACAAGTTCGGGTTGATATTAACAGATAGTACAAAGTTTACAAACTTAGTCAGCGCTCTTAATAGTCAGGTGGATGCCTCACCATTTTCTGGATTTAGCATATCTTTTAAATGTTGGGGTTGTAGACCATCAATGCCGCCACTGGAACCATTTGGGAAAATGAAAATAGTGTGTGTGACTGTTTTTTCATCCACTAATAAGGGGTTGGTTTGAATTGAAGACGGAGATTCAAAGTGCATAATTTTTGTAGAAGAGGGATGCTTTGGGTAGGAGTTTGATTTAGCAACCATGTTTATTTAATTAGTTGTATATATATATTTCGACGTAGAATTCAATGCTGAGTACGAAAATGGTAACCATTTTTGTAGGAAATGAAAAATAAAAAAGTTATGAATTTTTTTATGTCCCATGTTAAGTCTATGGGAAAATTATTTTTGAAATTTATAATTAATAAATATTACCCTAAAAATGCCAATCCCAACCTAACCTAACCTAATGCAACGTAACGTAACCAAACCTAACCTAACGTAATCGCCGTTTCTCGGGTTGTAGGCAATCTTCGGCAGTGAGGAACAATAATCAAATAAAATACAGTCACCTCTCCGGATAATAAACATTGCCCAAATTCTAGTTAATAAACATTCTCTTTAATGACGGTTGAAGCAACAGTGAAAGGTTAGAGATGCCAAAAATAATGTAAAAAACAGAAGGGGACGCCACCTATTAAATAATTTTCATTTATAATAAATAATTTGATACAAATAATTTTTCCATAGACAACATGGAAAATAAAAAAATTCATAACTTTTCTATTTTTCATTCCCTAACAAAATGGTTGCCATTTTCGTACTCAGCATTGAATTCTACGTCGAAATATATATACGATCTCTTTAAAAAAAAAATGGTTGCTAAATCAAATTTGAGCCATGCTTTGCTATCAATTTGGCAAAAGTATCTTTTCTTTCAACAGCCAAGGACTCCTTAGAAAATAAGATTTTAACGGCTCCACGGATGTTTCCCTCCGCAACTTTGGAATCAACACGTCTGGATAACAATGTCGATTTTTTTTTCCATGCTGACATAATTTTCTGAGCCGTTATTGTTCGCTTTCACCATTGATGCAAGTGACTTTATATTTGAGGCTTGCGGAACACAAAGACAGAAAAAACAGAAAGTGAGTAAATTCATCCATGAAGAAACATCATTCTTATTAACACAGCAATCTAGTACACTGTCAATTTGTTTACGGCAGCGAATCTTGCTCCTTTAGGAATTCGCTTCAAAGCTTTTATAGTTTTTTCTTCTCTGAAAGAATTTTGGCAAGTTGATGTGGAGTTTGGAATTGGGTTGAGTTATGGTCTTCAAACAGTATGTGGTGTTTTTTTGAAATGTGGATCTTGAGTCTCCTTTTCTTGAAAAATAAAGATTGCAATGTGGGCATTGGACACAGTTTGGATTGGCTGTAGTTCCATGTTCCACTTGAATACCAATGGCAGTTGTCTTCCCCCAATTTTTTAACTTCATCGTCACTTAGATTAGCACAAGAAGAATGGAACCAATTTTCGCAATTATCGCACAGAATCCAGTGTTCGGAAATATTGTCGTCTTTTCGGCATGGGCATAGACATACGTTACCGTCTATCTTTTTTTGTTGTCTCTTTTGCTGAATGTCTAGAAGGGTGCATGAAAATTTAATTATCTTCGTACTCAACCAACAATCCAATAGGGATCTAGAAACGGAATAATAGTTTTATATTCAAATGTAGATTATCTTCCTTTATCATTTACAATAGGTAAATTCATCAAAATATTTTGACAGCCGTCACTTCACAAATAAATTTCTTATAAAATTATAAATTAAATCTTCAAAAGCGAACACCAACGTTTGGATATAATCTTCTTATACTTATTCATAAAAATAAAAACGAATAATATAATATGTGAAGATAAAAACACAAAAATAAAATTCGGTCAGCACATGTAGGTTGTTTTTCATTGTCTAAAGTACAAATTTTTAATTTTATTATAACACCACACTATGAATATCTTTTTAATTAATTATCTTCAGCTTTTCTACATATATTTTATTTTTTTACATCTTTCATAATAATAATAATCAAAAACCTTAAAAGCCAAAGCGTCCTTATTTTTTGCTAGTAACAAATGTATTGTGTACTACCCAAACTAAATGAAAAACTATAAATGAAAACTAATTTGTAATGAAATCCTACACTCGGCCATCTGACAAAAATTTCGCCTTGGAATCGTTTGTATTATGACTCCAAGGTTTCAATATCTCTACACATGAGGCCGTTCTTATCAGATCCTCATGGTATCCTACTTTAACTACATCATATCTTTCATTACTTCTTACTTTCACCACCTGGTACGGTCCTAAATATTTTCTGTTAACTTTTAACCCTACACCAAATTGTGTGCGTTTGATTGCTACCAAATCTCCGTTGTTGTAAATTCTTGCCTTCTTCCTTCTTAAATTGTATCCTTTTCTATTCTCCTCCTGAACACTACGTAATTGCGTTTTACACGATTTTCTAGTTTCTTCTCTACTCACACAAATAATGATTTCGCTTCTTCTATTAGGTCATTGATTAATATTTCCTCTTTTACTTTCAACTTCACGCCAACTAACACTTCACATGGAGTTGTGTTAATACTACTCTGATAAGTTGAGTTGAGCGCTCTCTGTACCTTATCAACATACTTGTACTATTTCGTACAATCCTCCACACTTAGCTTTGTGAGCACAGGTATAATTGTTCGATGAACTCTTTCAATTTGTCCATTTCCGTGAGGGACTCCTGTTGAAATCATTACATGATTAATTTTTTTCTCGTTGCAATAGTCTTTAAATTCGCTCACTGAAAACATTTACCCCTATCACTAAAAATTCTATTTGGATTCCCGATTGTTTTTTTGCTGTTTTATTAAGCAACCTATCGTTTCTCTCGCTGTAGTGGTCTTCATTGGATAAAGCCAAACAAATTTAGTAAAATCCTCTATAACTGCAAAAATATATTGATAGTTTTTTAAAAAATTTTATAGCAACCGTCTTTTCTTTTGTAGGTTATATTTCTCCATTTCTGTTTACATACCCCAAAAATTCTACACTTTCTCTAATCAACTGACACTTCACTTCTTTTATCTCTAAACTATAATCTTTCGCTACATTTAGCACCAATTGTAATCTATGTATTCCTTCTTCGCAGGTTTTGCTCGGTATTATCAAGTCATCCATATAGTACACTACAATATTTTGCATCATGAGCGGTCTAAAAATATGACTTATAAAACGCTGAAATACAGCGGGACTATTACAAAATCCGAAAGGACACAAGGAATTCATATTGGCCGCTTGGCGTAACGAACGAGGTATAATAAATACTGTTCTCTTCGATATCTACGTGGTAAAATCTATTTCTCAAATTCATTGTTGAAAATATCTTAGCACCCTCTAATGCATCTAGAATGTCTTCGATTAATGGTAATGGTAATCTATCTTTTATGACATTACGATTGAGCTTTCTATAATCACAACATATTGTAGTTGAGCCGTTCTTTTTTGTAACTAGCACTATAGGACTTACAAAATCCTATTAACTTTTCCTAATAATTCCATCGTTTGGCCGTTCGGTAATTTGTCTATCCACTTCCTCCCTTTCTGGTGCCGACAATCGTCGTGGTCTTTGATAAACAGGCTCTTCGGTATTTAATAAAATTCTCATTTGAATGGCCGTCATTTTGGTTTTTTATGGTTTGTACTCTTTAATCAACTTTTTTATTGTCTGTTTCTGTCCTAAATCTTGTATGTGATCAACGTCAAGTTTGTCGTCTTTTAGCGTTGGTTGGTCTGCAGTGATCCACATTAAAAAATTTTCATTTTGCTTTTTACACACAACTATGCCGTTGTCTCTTATTTGAACGTTTGCTTGTACTAGTAAGTCGCTTCCTAAAATAACTTGAAAACCAGAATCCTTTGTTGGCACTACATGAAATAGGATTTCGAAATCTTCACCATTGATTTCAACAATTTTGTTAAACGATCCCTACGTATTAACTTTGTTTCTGCCGAATCCCGTAGAGTTACGATATCTGTAGACAAAATATTGCCTTGAAAGTGTTGCTCATAAACATCTTGCCTAATTGCGCTTATATCACTACCTGTATCGAACAACGCGGTTATCGTAAATCCATTAAACTTTATAGTCACTGCATTTTTTGGTATAATACTAATTGTAGTCACGCCTGTAGATGTACTGGCTCTTTGAAAGTTTTCATTTTTTTTACACACTGTGTTGATATGTGTCCAAACTCATTGCATGCAAAACATTTAATTCCCTTACTTTTATCGGGACATTCCTTAGATTTGTGACCGCTATTTCCACAGTTAAAGCAATTTCCAAAACTTTTTACTTTATTTTGACTTGCAGAACGATCACTTTCTGTCTTTACATTAACTTCTACCTCATGCTTCTTCCATTCGTTTTTCAGTCTGTACTGATTAGATCCTGTATGTACCCGTTTTCTTACGATACCTTAATAAATTTTTACTTTCTCTTTAAACTCTGAAAAATTTCGAGTACCATAAAGAATAATTTTGTTAGCCGAATCGTCCTGAATTCCATCTATAATATATTGCAAAATTACCTCAGTTTCTATACTAGCGCGACTTTCTATTTCTCTCATAGTTAAAACATACTCTTGAACACTTTCGTCGAATCTTTTTTTCTCGTCATCAACATTTTATGAATTTGGCCACTATTGACTTTAGTTCCAAACTCCTTCGCTAACGGATTCTTTAAAATTGTCAACGTCTTAACTCCTTTTAGAGGCTGAATATACAACTTTGCAAGTCTCATCAACGACTTCTTGGCAAAGAGGAATTTCTGTAATTCATTCCATCCTGTAACTTCAGCAATTTCATCAAAATCTTCTATCCACCTTTTGATCGAATAGCCGTCTTCTACATCACACCAATATTGGTATGTTTAACAGAAACACATCTGACAAATTGTATTGAAAGTAATGAAATAGGCATTAAAGGATACAGTTTAGGTAGGGTTGATTCTAGTTCACGACACACAGGAGGTGTCATAATTTACTATCAGTCATTTCTACAATTTGAAATATTAAAAGAGTATAGCCTCCATTTAGAATATTGGGGTATTGTTAGTAATATTAAGTTGAATAGTACAAGTATAAGTATAGCTGTGTTTTACCGTTCACCAAGTGGAAGTTGTGCTAATTTTCTAAACCTGTTGGAAAATGTGTTAGAAGAACTAGTAGAATCACGTGGTAGTGAAGATATAATTCTGATTGGGGATTATAATATTGATTGGAATAAAATAAATGATTTCTATACAATTAAGTTAAAAAATATTGTAAAGGACTGTGGATTTGTACAACTAATTTCTGAGAGTACAAGAATTACTAAGGAATCTGAAACATTAATAGATTTAGTGATAACTAATAATAATGGATTAAAAAGTACAGTATGGCACACTCCAAAAGTTACAGATCATAGTATTGTTGTTGCAGACATTAGTCACATCACACAAAAACTCCAAGTTGATGCAGAAAGCAAAATAAAGAAAATTCTTAACTATGAGGCCATAAAGAACGAGTTAATATTGGCAGATTGGAAGTATGAAATAACCAACATAAATAAACTTTATAAAACATTTTACACAAACATTAAAAATGCCATTGACCATAATTCATATGACAAGGAGGTGTCACAAAATAGTTCAAAATTATGGTTTAATGGAGAAATACAAAGAGTAATTAATATACGAAATAAATTTTATAAAAAATTTACATGCACAAGAAGTATGGAAGATTGGAAAGCATACAAAGAATGCAGAAATAATGTGATATTCATGATCCGTAGAGCTAAGATTAAATATTATGAAAAGAAAATAGATGAAAATAAAGGTAACACAGTAAAAATGTGGAAGACTTTAAAACTTGTATTAAAAACCGAACGTATTCAAAATAGTAAGCACATTATATTTGAGAATACACTAGAAACTAATGACAAAACTATTGCTGAAAACTTCAATACTTACTTCATAAATAGTATAACAGAAATTACATCATCAATTGGGATTGAAAAGTTTGAGTTTCACGACCAAATACGTACAAGCCTGAAGGAATTAAGTACTTTTAAATTATTAAAAATACATGAACTAAAAGAATTGGTATATAAGCAAGCAAATAAAAGCAGCCCGGATGGTGTAAACAGTAGAGTTCTTAAAGAACTTTTTGATATTATTGGTTATCCGCTACTAAACATAATAAATATGTCTCTTATGCATGGTATTGTGCCCAAGGACTTAAAGATATCAACAATTACACCAATTCAAAAAGTAGTATCAACAAAGAAATGCGAAGAGTACAGGCCTATAAATATGTTGGCCACAATTGAAAAGGTATTAGAAACAGTAATATATAAGCAACTGAAGCAATTCTTGGATGAGACTAATATATTAACCACCTATCAGTCTGGTTTTCGAACGAAACACTCGTGTGAAACAGCGATTCAGCTAATTATAAATGACTGGAAAGAATCAATGGATAAAGGAAAGGCAGTGTGTGCAGTCTTTATAGATTACAAAAGAGCATTTGAGACTATAAGTAGAAATATTCTCATTCAAAAATTGGAAAAATATGGGGTTAAAGACAATGCGTTAGAGTGGTTTTAAGACTACCTACAAAACAGGGAGCAAGAAACGAGATGGCAACGGGAAACATCTAATAAAGCAGAAATTGAGTGGGGTGTTCCACAAGGAAGTATTTTGGGACCATTGCTTTTTATAATTTACATAAACGATATAGTGAAATGTAGTGAAGGTAACAAAGATGCATATGTTTGCTGATGACACTTTAATATATGCTGAAGGTGCAAATGTAATAAACCTGATTCAATCTGTAAATAGTGCCTTAATAAGAATTAGCAAATATTTAGTTGGAAATAAGCTGAAGATAAATGTTGATAAAACAAAATGGATGTTGTTAACGAATGATAGAAGTTATCAAATGATCAAAACAGAAAATAGGAATGTACAAATAGATGGGTCTGATATTGAACTGGTAGAGAACATTAAATACCTTGGCGTAATAATCGACCGAAAATTAACTTTTAAAATGCATCTACAGATGGTTATAAATAAAGTAAGCAAAAGGTTGGATTTCTGAGAAGAATTAGTGCAAAGTTATCAAGTTTTGCTCGAATAACTTTATATAGAGCAATAGTTTATCCACACCTAACATATTGCAGCACCATTTTATTTGTCTCAAACCAAGGTGATTTGGAAAGATTGCAAAAGATACAAAATTGTGCAATGAGATGTTTATTAAAATGTAGCAGATTTGCCAAAGTCCGTAAAATGTTAGAATGCCTTAATTTTTAAATGTTCAGGAACAAATGAAATATAATAGTATGGTTTTATATATAAAATTATAAATGGTTTGCTGCCTTCGTACTTGGTTAGCAACTTAATTAAAGTGTCAGATATACATAACTACAGCACAAGACAAGCAGACAATTACTATATATACAAGAAGAATAAAACGATAACCACAAAAAATGTATTTCATTATGGCATTAAGATATATAATACATTACCAAAATCAGTTACAAATTAGCCTTCTCAAAGAAAATTCAAGAGTAATTTAAAAAAATATATTTTAAGTTGTAGAAATGAAAACTAATTATATTATTAACTGTATTTTAATAATTTGCTGTATAGTATAATATTTTGTTTTATACTTTATTAACCTATATTGAGTTATGCAATAAATCTACTTACTTACTATCTTTAAATGTTAAAGAAAAACCACCACTTCTATAACTCTTTTTGGAATTTGCGGCAACTATTTCTACGTCCTCGTCTTCAAATTCATCGTCATCATCCTCATACTTCAGCTTAGTCAAAAAGTATATATTCAATTCATTAGTTCTTCAAAAGAGCCATCATACTCTAAACTAAGAATATTACATACTGCAACTAAATCGGAAAGTTTTAAATTCTTTGTTATTTCTTGTAGTTTATCGGCATATTCATTCGCATTTTTGTCAAACTTAAAACCAGAAAATTTACATACGGCCTTTCGTATTTTTCTAGGTTCTCCTTTGTCATTAAAACAAATTATGTGTAATGCTTGTATTGCAGACAATTTATTTTTGAAGTGACGGCTGTCAAAATATTTTGATGAATTTACCTATTGTAAATGATAAAGGAAGATAATCTACATTTGAATCTAAATCGATTACTCCGTTTCGAGATCTCTACCGGATTGTTGGTTGAGTACGAAAATAATTAAATCTTCATACACCCTTCTCAACATTCAGCAAAAGAGACAACGAAAAAAGATGGACGGTAACGTATGCCCATGCCCATGCCGAAAAGACTACAATATTTCAGAAAACTGGATTCTGTGCGATAATTGCGAAAATTGGTTCCATTCTTCTTGTGCTGGTCTAAGTGACGATGAAGTTAAAAAATTGGGGGAGGACAACTGCCATTGGTTTTGTCAAAAATGTACAATAAGAACATCTCAGATTGAATATGGAACTGCAGTCAATCCAAACCATGTCCAATGCCCACATTGCAATCTTTATTTTTCAAGAAAAGGACTCAAGATCCATATTTCAAAAAAACAATAACTCATTCCAATTCCGAACGCCACATCAACTTGCCAAAATTCTTTCAGAGAATAAAAAAACCCTGAAAGTGTTGAAGCGAATTCCCAAAGGGGCAAGATTCGCTGCCGCAAACAAATTGACTAGTGTACTACATTGCTGTGTTTGATAAGAATGATGTTTTCTTCATGGATGAATTTACTCACTTTCTGTTTTTTCTGTCTTTGTATTCCGCAAGCCTCAAATAAAAAGTCACTTGCATCACTGGTGAAAGCGAACATTAACAGCTCAGAACATTATGCCAGCATAGAAAAAAAAGTCGACATCGTTGTTCAGACGGGTAGATTCCAAAGTTGCAGAGGGAGACATCCATGGAGCCGTTAAAATCCTATCTTCTATGGAGTCCTTGGCTGTTGAAGGAAAAGATACTTTTGCCAAATTGATAGCAATGCATCCTTCTCCTACAAAATTATGCACTTTGAATCTCTGTCTTCCATTCAAACCAACCCCTTATTAGATGTATTTCAACATTTGTATCAAGTAATGAATTTAATAACTTTTAGGTTCTTACAATTTAAAAGTTAAAGTTACAATCCCGCAAGCGCGAGACTACGTCACGTACCGGCAGATGGTAACCCTTATCTTGGTTACAAATTTTAGCGCGCCCATCTGTCAATGACGTCACATAATAAGCATATTTGATTGCGCAATTACGGAATAAATATAAATGTTCGAAATGCAGTATAAACAAATAAGGTACTTACATAAATAGGTACGACTTCCTACAGGTTAAGTAAAGATGTCGTCAGCACGTACATCAGGGCTGCTGATGGCCCCCTTTAAGATATTTACCGGAGGGTACGCCCAGCGTCCTTCCAAAGCGCTCCGACCAGCTACGGCAGTCATGGGCTCCGATTCGTTCCCCGGGTCGTGGGCTGCTCCAAGGTCGTATCCAAATTCCTATATGTAGCGGAACGATAAGGAACAGGTTTATCAGGTAAAGACAAACAAAGATAAGCAAGGGAAATCTACATAATAAAAATAAAGATACGATACCGGGCACGAGAACTGCACTCCTCGAAGTTCCAGGCAAAACAGCCACGTTACAGAGTCCCCCGGAAACTTCTCCCACTTTTACTCCGCCACTCGCGTCGTGCGATCTGGCGCAAACGCACTCTGACGTGACGGAAATACACGTCAAGTCTTTTGAATTTGTGGCGCGAAATTCCCGCACTTTAAGATTATGCTAAGGAATGTTTAGTGCCAATTTGGCACGTAACAAGGTATTTACTAACCTAGGGATATGGTGATATATCTGCATAAGTTACATATATCGACAAACCTTTCTCTTTCTTGGTCTTTTACATATTAAATTAAAAGACATACATGAATGCAACAAGAAAATATCTATTATTTAACTAAAAGTTACCTTAACCCGGGTTGTTATACACTATACTAATCAATGTAAATTCTACACTTAAAACAAGTTGGCCCCGAATTAAACATAACCAATAACTCTTGATATTTTACACAAAATTCATAATATTAAGTGGTAACGTTAATAATAATGTCCAAAAATTCCAACATTAACCTAGCAACTTAATAACATATTTATAAAAAAACATATGTATAAAGGTTCATACCTGCATCCTCGCGTGTATGCATGCATATGCATATACACGTCCGTTCTCTCAAATCAAAAGATTCACCCAATACCTGTTTTGGGTATACAATACCCACTGTTGCTCCAGTGTCTAAAGTACTTATCCTCACCAGGGTTGAAAGTGCTTAACACGGGTGTTGATAAATTTTGTGCTCGAAACCCTTTATATTCCCGTACTTCTTCACCAAATTGGATTGGGACCAAGCTTCCAAAAACCAGAGTCTGCTCATTTAAACTAGTACTTCCACAAAGTAGCGAATTATCATATAGTGTGGGAGTCCCACGTATTGGATGTAGGCAGGGGTTATTTTCGGTAAACCACGAACCGTACAGAGGTGGCAATTCTTCATGCTCCTCAAATAATGCAGAATATGGAGGTGGTTCTTTCTTGTGTACCTCAGAACAATTTACCGGACTTCCACCATCACTAAATAATGAACAGTATGTTGGTGGTGAGTCATCATCTTCTTCGCAGTTAGTAAACCTGCGCTTCCTATCATTCAACTCCTTACAGCTTAACCATTTAGCTTACTGATTAAATTTAAATTCACCGCTATTAAATTCTCTTTTAAGAGCTTTATCTTGTAAAATGAAGCTAATATTTTTGTATCCCTTGCAGATTTATTAACCAAACATCACGTTACTTTAAACTTGAACATAACCAATGTTGCTAGGCGGCCATGCAGCATAACACGTAACAGCCCCAGGCTAGTTACATTAACATTCGTATATCTTTGTGTGTCGTCTTTTTCTAATTTTCCACTTACCGTATTTATATACTTTCGGTCACGTGACTGGTCTAGCCATCAAAAACCTTACATATTTCACAATCTTAAATCATCCCCACATGTGCTTTCAGGTTAATTGCTTAAATCAACTTTTATTATTACCATTGCCAATTGGAAACTACCCTATATTTAAATTTAAGTTATTCTTCAATATTCTAAATTACTTTCGTTCATATTTTTATAAATATTGCAAAAAATTAAATATTATTGCCCACTTCCGGTTTCGAATTTTCTAGAACAAAACTAGCATTTCTTTGGCGCCTTAATTTAAAAATTCCTAAATTTCACGGGATGTTAGATATCAGTTGATAGGTTATGATCCTTTAAGTTGTCAACTGTCGCCCAAAACCAAACTAGGGTTGGGTAACTATATTAATTCTGTTCACTGTTGAGTTACATTTTATATAGAATTGTCAGTGATGTGCAAAAAATTTTGTTTGAAATTTGAATTAATTTAAAAATGTTCTTGGGTGTTACAATTGGATGTAAGCTTTGTGAATCTCATTCATGCATTTGTGGATCGGAAGTATTATCTGATGGTCATCATGGACTGAGTTGTGGAAAAGGCTTAGGTCGCTATTTAAGGCACCTAGAAATAACCTCCATTCTATGCAAGGCACTTGTTGCTGCCAAAATTCCTTCTCGTTTGGAACCAATAGGCCTAAGCAGAGATGATGGGAAAAGGGTAGATGGGATGACCTTGATCCCCTGGGTAAAATGCCAATGCCTCGTTTGGGATGCCACATGCTCGGATACTCTTGCACCATCTCATTTTTCACAATCATCAAATCAAGCAGGATACGCAGCCAAAACGGTTGCAGCATTGAAAAGAAGAAAATATGTCAAAGTTATCGACAAGAATTTTATTTTTCTTCCTTTCGTGGTGGAAACTTTAGGACCGTGGTGTGAAGAAGCTATTCAATTTGTTAATCAATTAGGAAGATTGAAAGCATTGTATAGTGGAGAACCTCGCTCTCGTCTATACCTCACCCAAAGAATAGGAATAGCAATTCAGAGAGGAAATGCAATATCAATCATGGGGACCTTCTCTTCTAGTGAAAAATTGGATGAAGCTTTTTACATTTTAAAACATATAAAGTGGTTTAGTTGTTATGATTCATGTTTAAATTATTGTGAACTGTGAAATGTTGAATAAAAATAGTAAAATTAAAAAAAATTAGCATTTGTTATACCATTCTCTATAATAGAAGTATCTCCTAATGTTGACATTACTGAAAATTAAATTTGCTACAAAATTTAAACTTTTTGTTTTTCTTGAAACTTTTATCCTGACACGAGTCCCCAACTTGTAGGTTGTTTTTCGTTGTCTAAAGTACAAATTCTTCACTTTATTAAAACACCACACTATGAATATCTTTTTAATTAATTATCACCAGCTTTTCTACATATATTTTATTTTTTGACATCTTTCATAATAATAATAATCAAAAACTTCAAAAGCCAAAGCATCCTTATATTTTGCTAGTAACAGATGTGTTACGTACTACCCAAACTAAATGAAAAGTATAAAACTAATCTGTAATGAAATTCTACATTCATATCAGTACTATTCTATTTTATTTGATTGTAGGAAGAAACCCTGTATCATGAAGAACATGGAGTGCTAAATATAGAAATGGCGTTTGCAGAAAAGAAGCTATATCGAAAGGAACGTGCTAAAAGTAATAAACGACGAAAACTGTACATCATACAGAATTAATTATTCCACATTAGACAGGTTATATTTAGTTGTAATTTTATATGTTTTATATTAGTACAATAAGTTCCTTTTAAACTCCAGTGTAGGTACACATCTACACCAAGCAAGTGGTGTATACATTGAATACTTGATTATGCACAGTGCTAATAAACGTCGTTTCTTTGTAATTACTACAACAAAATACATTAAGAAATTCCTGTGTCTCAGAGTGATATTTTAATATGTTATTTAAGCCTAAAATTACGTATTCGTAGAAAAGCGTTCTTATAAAAACTGCTGCTGTCTTCGAATATGTGAATCCTAATTTTTATATGTACAAAATTGCAGCAGCATCGTATGTGAACTTAACCTCATATTTTTGTTAAACTTATGTGCTTTCTAAATAAGTCTGTCTATACAGTATTGGTAGTTGATACAAATCGTTCGTCTTAGTTTTTATTACAATCATACTTTATAAACATAAACGATCGATTTGTTTTAGCTTAATGTTAAGGTGTGCCTTTGCTCAAATTATTCTAATTCAGTCGCTCATACAGGGGACCATTATGTGATTTTTTACTCATCCAATTGTTTTCAATTAACATTCTCACATTTCATCTCTGGCACTTTTGAGCATTTGAACAATACGCTGTACATTGCTCTTAGTTTTTCCAACTGTTAATAATGGTTAATTGGTTTTTTTTTGTTATTGCATGTTTGATACAAATGATGGTCTGATAGTAAGTAATAAAAATTTTGGCGTTAAAATTCAAACGTGTTTGGTTTTTAACTTAATAGAAGTTAACATGGAAATCGAACACGATTGATTGTGTATCTAGTAAGAAATTGTGTATTTTTAGAAATAATTGTAATGAGTTATGTAGGAATGGGTCTTAATTTTATTTAGTTTATAAGAAACTGTTTGAAAATACTAACGTTCTTTGTTTAGATCAGGCATGGGCAGAACACATTTTCTCATTGGGCAAGATTGCCCGACTTGGCATTGAAAGTCGCCCAGCAAACTTCTTTTATAATAATATTCTAAAAACGTATATTTTTGAAAGTTACTCATGGTACAACACATGGGTGACAATATTTCGAATGTGAAATCTTAAGGTGTTGAGTATTTCCTACACGACTAGTCGATCCTTATTTCTTAAAAGTCCTAGATTGTCTTGTTTTTGTAGCAAAAGCTACAGCAAAATCAGCTGCAATGTCGGCTTTATACGAGAACTTTTCATGCAGTAATGATTAATACACATTTTCCAGGTTTAGACTATGCCGTTTTGAATAGTAATGAAGTCGACGTTTTGTGTATTATCGAAAAGGACATCAACAAATTAGGATGTAGCTCACTACTTTTGAACATGCAGATTCATATGCCCAATTAAACCAGGCATCAAAAATCGTTATTAGGAAACGGATGCACTCACCTTATCAAGTTTAAAGGTGCTTGTTTAGCAAAGTAACCGAATGACAGTGGAGACGTCCTAGTTTATATGAACATGGTCGTTTACAGCACGATTGAATTATGAAAATTGTTAATTACGTTCGGGCAAAAGTTACGGTTGGTGCACTCATTACCGCTTTCGATAAAGAGGAAAGTTTAAATTTCATACTTCTTATTCTGTTCGAAGTTTTACTAATTTCCAGTTTATCTAATTTTTCCACTATGGAAAAAAATTGTGTTTGATCAAAATTGTTTCATGTTGGTGTTTATCCAGTGTTCAGATTCAATTATTTTGGTCTTTACCTATCTTTTTTATTTCCTATACTAGACCGAAGCACAACTTATCTTTCGCTTCAAGTCTGTACTTCAGAAACTCAAAAAGTGCAACACTATGAATTTAAACTTTGTAGATTTACAGATTCTCTTAAAATATCGCAATATTTAAAGACAAAGTATAACCAAAATACAAAAATCGGGCACGAACACGTGGACCTAAAAATTCCTTACATTCCATAAATAAATATAAGTTGCAAATATACATTATAGTCAAAACCATGAAAGAAGTCGTCTGCGTCATCACTTGTATTCATATGAATTAAATTGAAAATTTTAAGTCAATATAGCATCTAGTTCATAAATACCGAATAAATATTTCGATTCGAAAGTTTCCGTCAAGCTTTTAAAACTTTAAAAAGTATATTCCATTTACAAAAAAACTAAGAAAGATATTCTGTTTTAAAGAAAAGGCATAATTTTACCAAAGGTTAGCCTGTTAAGTATAAAGTTCAAAACAAACGGCACATACTCTTCTCTGCCGTTTTCCCAGATGAACATGTTCACGTATGTCTTTATTTAAAACACGTACAAATCGTATTACTATCTTTATCATATACATTAGTTAAGCTTTTAAATAATCTTAAACGTATGTTTTGAATTGAGTTAGACACCTATGACGTAGAGGACTTCTTTCGTGGTTTCTACTATAGTTAATAAGATTCTGTAATAACTTGGACTTTTATGCAAAATCTAAATGATCATTCAGATTGAGCTAGTAATTGAAAGATGCAAAATAAAAGATCTTGGACATGATTCGAAACGGTATCTTTGTTTTCAGGCCCTTACCAATTGTGCCGCCTGGCCAATTACAATTAGAAAATTATACAAATCTAAATCATGTACATAACCTAAAACATTAACCTAACTTTCAATTACGTTTGACATTTTTAACTTATGTCAAATATAGACAGAAAACAATGCTGAAAATCATGGCTTAGCCAACTATTAAATATACATATGGGATAATTGAAAGTTAGGTTGATCATAAAACCCTTATTAATCACAGTTTCTGTCCAATTAGAAGACATTAGTATATACTACTCATTAATGTGGTAAAGTAATTATTTCATTTTACATATAGATGGAACCGCGGCTCGTACTTTAACAGAGTGGTGAGGCAAGTATAGCAAATTGCCTAAGTAATTCTTTAAACTTTTGCAAAAGCAACAAAATACAAAGCATCTATACATAGAACGTTTAAACTGTACAGAAATATACTTACGACACAATATTTTTGCGATCATGATAATAGACAACAAATCATCAATCAAAAATAATTACTCACCAAAGTAAAATGTACGAATGTTGAAAGCTGCACTACAAGCTGAACAAGTTTATTTACACTATTTTTAAAGGTTCTTAAACACCAACGGTATTCGTCTGTTTTTTTATTTGCAAAATAATCTATCACATTTTCAAAAAACTGTTCATCACCCAGCAAACACAAATACACAACAGTTATTAAATCAGAATATAACATAGTTATAAAGTTATATAACACGTTTTGTAATGGTAAGCTAAGTACATTATAACCATACTGTTTATATTTCACACTCAACAATATATAGCAGGAGTTCTGCAGTTATAAGATTGTGTTATTGTAATGTTACAGTTTTATAACATAACATTTATAGAACAACTTATGTAACTGTAAGGTAACCACAATTCAAATTCAACACTCTAGAATACATAACATGAGTATCGAAATTATGTAACTGTTATTCTATGGTTATATTCTATAGCATAACTGCTATAGTGCAATTATACAACTCATTCTGCAACAGGAATAGAACACCACTATAGCCATTTAACATTAAGGCAATTATCGTTGTTTTGTAACTATTATATTTCTCTATGGGCCGTTTGCACCGCTTCGGTTTAAGTACTCGACTTAGTTAAGTGTCACCTAAGTTGCCAAATTTACATTGTTTAAATGTCACCAACCTTTCAAATATAATGTAAATTTGGCAACTTAAGTGATACTTAACTAAGTCGATACTAAACTGAAGCGTGCTCTGACCTAGTTATAAGATCAGTAGGTTAAACATCACTCCTATGAAACCAAACGTATCTGCAACTATAAAAAAATCTCGAACTGTACTAAGTATGAAAAACCTACATGAAAATAGTCTGGAGTTTTAAGATCTCTTATTAATAATTATTGTGTGCAAGAAATGTTTGCGTTCATGGGAGTTATCGTTATCCAATTGACACAAATTAATATGCCAGGGATAGTTCACACAGATATGTTAACTTTGGTGCCTTAGAATCATCTGAATAAATGACTTAACAAATCAATTGTTAAGTAGGGTAATTCTTTACTGTTTTTTATTAAACCTGGATAAAAAATTCTCCTTAGTGGGCAATTTTAAATATTCCAATATAAAATATTAAAAGCATAACATTCTTACAGACCAAATGCAAAAGTCAAAGTTCTAGACCAATATAATAAATAAATTATTAAATGGAAGTAGTTAATATATTATTGTTACTTTGAACAAAATACATAAAAAGTATATATACATAATATATTTAGGGTAATGTAAAAATTGACATTTATTAAATACATATATCCCTTAAGTAATTGAGAATTATTTTCATGTTGATTTAATTCTTTTCTCTTTTAAATCGCTGCTTCGCAAAGAGTACCCACTTTGCCATGTTACGATCAAATGATACCTCTTGATAGAAGTTAAAAGATGCCATAACTACACCTAAAGAAATACTTTAGAAACCTATAGATTCAATTTAGACTTCACTTACTTTTAATAATGGCCATTACTTTTAGATTGCACAATTTGAAATTTTCAGATCGTCCTTTCCAGGAACAATTTACTAGTAATTCATTTGTAAATATTTTCTTACCTAATCGCTGGACATTTTCCTTTGGATCTTTTGCGCAAATCCGCTTCAAAAGTTTTTCTAACAAGCAAAAATTAGTATAATATAATTATAATTTATTGATGACTCACAAGATTTACAGGTATTTCTGCATTTGTTGAGAGTAAGGTCTCAAAATGTTGTAAGTTTTCTAAAGTCTTTAATGGTAATAAAGCTTCAAATACATCACTATCTTGAGCTGTCCCATAGGATTCTCCCTCTAATATAGATTCAATGTGCTGTAACCTCTGTACTATCGAATCATTTTGTATTTTTAAACTAGCCAACAACCTCTCAATGTTCTGTAAGATTTGTCGATCTGTCATAAAACATATATTAGAAATAAAATTGTCTTAGTACGTGAAAATATTAAAGAATATATCATGAAACAATCCACTTTAATATAATTTGAGAAGATTAATAATTGTTTTAAAAATATTACCGTGTGTGGTTACATTCTCCACTACTGAGTTATTCCACCATTGTGGTTGTTGTACAGGAATAGTATCTGAAAAAATTCACATTAGAATGGCAAATGAAAAACCATAATATATACTTAGTTGAATTGGTGGGTTCTCAAAAATGATGGGAACATTTTCGATGTTACCCACATAAGTACTATTATGAGTATTCGAATTTATATCTTCTTCTTGATCAACATCCCTTGCTTGACTCAAAACTTGCCCAGAGCAAAGTATATTTCTAAATAAACACATATTAGGTCATTATAACAATTTGTTTTATTCATACCCATTGTGAACTTGAAAAGGCGGCACAATACTTTGTTTTACTAATGGTGCTGGTGGCACAATAGAGCAACTTCTAAAACAAACAAAATACCTATGTGTTGAATAAAATAGTAATCACTTTATTCATACCCATTTTCAGAAACAGGTTTCGTTTCCTTTAAATAAGGTGGTGGTGGTAAATTTGTCAGTTTTTGCCAACTACCTAAAAATATATATGTTCATAATATATAGATGGTAATTGATATAATGGATTTAAAAAAGTGAAGTACTGCTAAATGAGTATTGGTTGTTTGATTATATGCAAACAAAATGAATGCATAAATAAAAAGCAATCCAAACTTCAGAAATTTAGTGATAATTTTTTAATAAAGACTATTATTTTTATGCATTTCATAATTTACAAGTTCAATTAGACATGAAAGTATTAGAATAACCTGATCTGAATAATAATACTAGTTGTGACAAATATTTTAGGGCATAACTGTGCAGTGACGTTGCTGGTTTGCCTATAGTGTATGCTACGCGTCAACCATTACTCAACAATTTTGGTGGTTATACAACTATAACATATATAATTGTATAAAAGTCAATAATTAATTTATAAACATGCAAATACATTAGTAAAAAAAATACTCTGATTGATAAGAACTGTTGCTGTCATCATCACTACTTGATCTATATTTTTGAGACCGAATTATATTTCATTTACCACGTCCTTTGTTTTCTTCATCATCAGATGACAGAAGTTCGATGGCTTTTTTTCTTGCAGTTTCTAAATTAGCTATAAAAAACAAAACAATATATCAATATAAGATAATAACTAAAACTTACCACATTCAGCTTCAACTACGATTTGGTGTTTGCTCCATGTGCGTGTATCTGGTGGTGATCTATTCTGCATCAAATAGTTTATGGAAAATTTTGACTTTTTAGGCCAATAACAAAACTCCTCATCGCATAACCAGTTTGATGGTACTTCAGATACTGAAGACTCAAATTTTGAGCTTTCATTAACAAATCTAACAACCAAGTATGGAAAGTTATCAGCCATCTTGCTATTATTAAAATAAACGGATATATTACACAAACAGTTTTGACTGCTTAACGAACTATTTTTAGAGACTCACTATCTAACACAATCTATATACACTATACAACCACTATAATGGTTTGTCGACATCGATTAAAATATCTTTGCAGTATTTAATAACATATATGAACATCATTTACATTTCTCCTGACCATAAAGCCCAACAACAATGTCAATGTGGAAAATAATAATAATGGCTAATTTACTGTTTTATAATTAATTATTTTATTTATGTAACAATGGAATGATAAGATATTCACATTCCTCTTGTGTTAATTTTATCATTAAACACTTTCTTTTGATTTCTGAAGATGATTGTTCTTGTATTATTTGCAATTTTACTTACAACAGATATGCCTAAATCTTTTGAATTACATGGTTGATTAAAAAATGGTTTAGACATAAGAAAATAATCAGCAGTTAAGTAAAATGTTCCATTTTCTTGATATATATTAGAAATAAGAGCAATGCTCCCATCTTGTAATTCACAACAGTTATTATATTGCTTAACCGAAATAGAAAATCCATTAAACTGTAGCATGTAGACTCGGTTTTGCAATGAAGCTTTTTTAAAGTACTTGGGATATGGAAAAGCTTTTTGAAAATTAGTTTGCAATGGTAGTTGTTTTAATTCTTGAATCCTATTCACTAGTTGTTGCAATTCAGTTCCATTTGGCACAATTTTCTTTTTAATCTTTTGCATATGGTTCTCAAACTTGAAGGCGCTAAACTTGTCCAATGCTCCAAACTTTTTTACATCATTTGCTAGGTGAACCAGATTGTGTACATTGTATGAATAAAATTGGCAACCATATATATCACCATAACATTCAACAAACCAAATCAATAATGAATTTGCATAATCATTTAGACTATGACATAAATCTGGGTCAGCTAAAATTCTTATAGCAACAGACAACGACAGAAAATGATAATAACAGTCTGATGAGAGAAAATCTTTTAATACTACTATGCCCAAATATAATAAAATTAAACGAAATTCTGTTGCTTTCCGTCTGTCTACGTCATGTAACTTTCTGGGCTTTCTTACAAATTCATCACAGATAAAACATTTTATACTGGTATAATAATTTGAACAAGCGTCAAGCACCGTAGGCTTCAATTTTAAATTACCCTTACCCCTTACCCAAAATAACAATAACCGTTTCATTACCCCTAAACATACAAGATGCATATAATCCAGAGGAAGTTGAGAGACCATGCCAATATTTAATTCTTCCAAACAACTATAACCAATATGATGTTCTTCTTGCTGGCGACTTTTAAATAAATCATCTGTTCTCAGTGTATCACTAACAGAAGGAAATGTTACTCTGTTTTCTACAAAATCGCCTTCTTGTATACACTTTGAACAACCAAAATAACCTGAGTGGCCTTTTACACGGCTAATAAATGCTTTAGCAGGAGCGTCGCATATAATTGCATTAATTTGCACACAAGCGTTTTTATTGCCAATACAAACACCATCCTTTGCAATAACTTTAGCTTCTTCTACAAAAGGCAATAGAAAAGTGTTCACATCAGCAGGTTTCTTAAAACCATGAAATACACCTATTATAAAAGGTTCTATAAAAAAATCTGCAACAATTGATCCCATAATCGGCCATAACTGGCTTTCAGAACTAGCAGTTAAAGATAAACCATCAATGTTTATATTAATCCTAACATTGTCCGGGCAGCTTTTAAAATATGTGTTTACTGAATCTGTAATTCCAACAGCTAATCCCAAATGTATATAGTTACCATTTTGACATTTACTTACGGTAACTTCTAGGGGAGTACCCAGAAGCGTACGAACGTACGACGGTAGGTTAGCATGCCCATGTTTATTTAAAATTATTAACAATTCATTGACTGCAGAATGTCTAATATGATTTTTAACAATCCATGTACAGATATCATGTTTAAAATTAGTTACTTTAGTTGGGTACTCCTGTAAACTGCTTTCCAGAATATTTTCCTCTGCATTTCCAGGCAGTTCATAGACTAAATTATTCAAGTTTCTATTTGTTGCAAAAGTAATACTATTTGTATTAACAAAATTAAAGGTTTCGTGAGATGTACAGGGAGAACATATTGATGTTGAATGGTTAAGATTACTACAATGATCACTATTGTTCGCAATATTCACACTACTATCAACTTCAACCACTCCGATGCCAGAAGAATGTTCTGCTATTGTATGAATCTCATCCCTAACATTATCTGGCTGCTCACTTGGCAAAAGAGAGAATTTTAGTTCTTTTGAATTAATTGTAATCTCGACGCTTTGAAAGGTTATGTATCATTTTGTTATTCTTGGCATATTTACGATTGATAGAATTAAACTAGTTTAAGTGCCAAATGTTAACCCACACTGTATGCTATGTTTGCTTTACTGTTATCGTCACTCCAACCGCACATAATTTATATAATAGTAATTTCTACAATTGGTGTTGAACTTGAAACAGATATGGATTTATACTTACCTATACCTGCTTTGATAGAACTTCATATGATGCACTATACTGCTTACAACATTTCGAACACTATTAAATATAGAAAAACTTCTACAACTAGAACACAAGTCCGTAAATAAAAACTATTCATTCGCCCAGGCAGAATGCAGGAGCATACAGACACATTTGTTCATGTGCAGGAGAAACCTGAGAAACTTAGGTTAGGTGCTAGGAATGGGAAGTGTTCAAAACCACGGCGGCACGACTGCATAGCTGTTAAAAGGAATATTTTATAAAGTTTATTACTTTAGTTGAACTACTTTCAACAATAATGCTTTTGACTTTTTTATATTATTTGGAGGCATTATATACTCTGACCGTTGACAATCAACGCTTTGACGATAAAATTCATATTGCTATTGGTATTGCAACACAGAAATTTAACAATCCAACTAAACTGTTATAGAACATTACTATTAGCCATTATATTGCAAATAATGTGGTAACAATTTTAGAAAAACAGTTTGATAACATCTATACGATGCATTTATGTTACACAGTAACAGAAACATTTTATAACACTTATGCAACAAAATTGTGTAACTCTATTACCGTTCTCCTATAAAACATAATATTGGAGTCGTTATACTACAAATGTGTTGATAACATTCTTACAGTATTATTCTATAATCCAAATATAACAATATTATATATAACTCGTGATCTTCATGTTATATAACGGGATCGATTTGTGTTTGCTGGGCACTACTTAAAGTTTTAACTAATTGTTTTTCTATAGCAATTTGTGATACATAATTCAGCCGTTCTTGCCCTATAGTATTTCTAGAATACGTTTTTATACGTTTTAGGGCAGAAAAACTTCTTTCTACGGATACAGATGTTATGGGTATAGTTAAATAAATACTGAGAAGTTCATACAATTCTGGCAAACATCCACGTAATTCATTTTTATACATAAACTTAAGCATCTCCACAGTTGAACTTGAATTACCTAATATTTCTTTGTCACCATATATAACCAGCAATTCACTTTTAAGTTGAACTTTATTGAAAAATCGAAACTGACTTTCCAACTCATCAAGTAGCTCATGAGGGAACTTACGCAGATCCATATACTCTTCAAATTTGGCTACATTTAGCAATTCAAAAAAACAGAGTCTACTTAGATCACTAAATCTTACTTCAATCTGATTGATTATAACATCTACAATTTCAAAAAATAGAGCTCTATATTTCTATCGCCCACCTGGTAAATCTTCCCTCTTTGTCTATGGCTAGTAGAAGATGTTGACTTGTTATTGCGAACAGTTTCTAGTGAATCATTAATTTGATCAAAGAACACGCCATTTGATCTGAATTCTTTTAATTTTATTAAGAGCGATTACAGTCTGGTTCTTGCATATGTTGTATCAGTGTTTGTGTTGCCAAATAGAAAACACCACGTCAGTTTGTTCAAAAATTAATTTATATACTTCTAAACAAAATATAAAATCATTATCTTCTAAAAATGTTTTCAAACCTGACGCTTCCCGTACAGTAGTACTATCAAACTTGTCACTTTCTATTATGTTACTTAAAACTTCTATTAAATTGCTTCTATTAGCAGAAACGGTTAGCACAGCTCTTGATGTAAAGTTCCATCGCGTTGGAGCGTTAGTTGGAAGTCTACATTGGCAGATTTCGTCTAATAAAGCGGTGCGCTTAGACGATTTAGTAAAAACGAAGAAAATCTGGATAACGTTTGAAAAAATATTCTGGCTTTTTGTATTGAATTACAAGCATTACTTAGCACTAAATTTAATACGTGTGCAAAACAATGTGTAAACAAAGCTTGTGGAGAGACTGCTTTAATCTGTGCTTGTAGCCCGTTAAGGTGGCCACCCATAACTGCAGCACCATCATACGTTTGAGCAATAAGTTTGTTCTTAAAGTCGAACTTAGCAAAATTAGCATTTAAAAATTCAAACAGGCAGTCTGAGGTTTTTTTTTTGGTACTTACATCAAAAAAATCCATGAAAAGTTCCGGTTCTATCTTTGATATACCTAATAATTACTGATAACTGGGATGAAGTTGATACGTCTGTGGTTTCATAGATTGGCCAAGAAAAATAATCGCAGGATTTTATTTCAGAGCTAATATGTTCGTTTAAAACATGATAAAGCGATTCTATTAACTCGTGCTGAATTGTTTCTGAAGTACCTAAAAACACCAACTTAGTGTCGCTATCACCTTCTACAAATTTTTTAAAAGAGAATCTCTTTTACCGAAAACAGATAAAAGTTCTAAAAATTGCTATTATTTCATGAAGCTTCACTTTCATCATGTCCACGAAATGGTAGTTCTTGGTAACAAATACAGGATTATCTCCAATATCTTTTTAAGTATTTCCCGGTTTTCTGACACTTGTTCATTATATCTTTTAATTTCAATAACACGTGCACTGTCCAAAACGTTTACAATGTTTTGTTTACCCAAAAGATGTAATTTGCAATCGGAAGAAATTTGGTCTTTAGATTTTTCATGTTTAGAAATTGGCCGTGATAAATTTTTCATGTCCGAAACCGGTTTTATACCATACTACTTCACTACTCGTAGGAAATAGAACACATGGCCAGCAGAACAATTTATTAATTTGTGTGCTACCACACAACCATGGGCATTTTTGGTACCATAAATTAGCAATGCTCTATTTCGCTTTCCTTCATTGATTAAGGATTTGCTAAAATTTGGGCAAATTTTTACGAGCGTCTCGCGCCACATCTGATCTCGGCTGCCGTCAAGGCCATAGCTTCCTTGTTTTCATTACGTTGTCATGTGCCTGGATAGTTATGTTATGTTTGTTGGTGGTTTTAATTTAAAAATTCTAATTCTGTAAATGAACAAGTGGAAACCATATCTTCATTACATTATAGAAAAAATTAAACCACTTATTGTATAAGATTGGATCTCACAGAAAGGAGAATAATTCTTGGGGCATATAAACAAGGATTTATTAGTAACTGAAGGCTAATAAGTCATTTATACATAATATATTTGGTAAAGTCCTCACAAGTGTAATTTTAATTGCTGAGAGTGCCATCAAAGTTTTGATGTTTAATCTTCACCATGTAAACAAGTTTCACGATTGTCAACTGAAAACTATGATGACCTTAGCGGCAGCCAAGATCAGATGTGGCGCGAGACGCTCGTAAATTTTTAATGTATATTTTATTTTCGTAGGTTAACGATGTAAATCCGTTTTGAATTATAAAATGTACAATGTCATCACATTTCCCGAGTTCAGTTTGGTTTGACATTTTATGACTATCGCTAAAGATGCATACATACAAAAATATACAGCAGACGCTGACTCTTCTATGTTTCTGGTAATTAATAACTATTACCGTTACTGCCAATGCTAATTACGCACTAAATTAATTAAACTAAAAAGTAGTCAAAGCACCTCATCCCAATCACAGTTTCTAAAATAAATACTAACTAGATAAATTTGAACTGAATACTCGTACGGATAACGCATAAGACAAAACGAACAATGTATGTACAGTTGAAAATCAAGCTAACGTTTAAATGATTATAAGTATATTTTTAAAATTTTACATTATGTTCAGTAACAGGTAGGTAACAACTGATTCACAATATAAGAATCTGTCGTAGAAATGAGTCGGACTCAGAAAGTACAATAAGGCTTTGTGTTGGCATTGGCATGGGTTTATCACATCCACACTGCTACCGGAAAATTGCCTGGAAACAATTCTCCGAATGAAAATTGCCCGACAAATTACCCATAGAAAAGCTACCCTAGTGGAAATTTGCCCGAACTACCATGAGAGGCAGTTTGAATACTTGCCACACACAGCAAATACGAAAGTCTGGGAGTAAACAAACACTCATTCTTAATTTTTGTCTTTCTGTTCTTGTTCCTAAATAATTATTAGATTAGGTATTTATCACATAACACTGTGTATCAGAATTCAATATCGAATGAATAGACACATTATTATTTTAAAAAACGAAATAAAAACCCTTTGTTCGGTATGTTTGTTATACTTTTGCAGTTCGGATTACATAGTATAATAAATAATAATCCATGGCTCATTTAAAAGTGATTCCTTAAAAGGTAGTTGATTTTACAAATTTACATGCTCCGCCAAACCTGTAGTTGAACGTTTTTATATTACACATGGACTAATATTTTGTCCATCGAATATAAGTACACTTGAGACCACATACCAGTCTGCCTCTCAATGCAGCTTATAAGTTATAAAGCACGTAACTAAAATGCCAGAGGCCAGAGTTATGTAAAAAATGGGTTAAAGTTTCTGAACTGCAATGAACGTTGATCATTATGGATTAGGATCCATGGTCAGTTATAATAGAACAAATTAATAAAAATGTGGCTAGATTTTAAATAAAAAGTAAAAATTTTTAAATTGATATTTATGAGTTAGTTTTGAATTTAGATTTTTTCTGTTCTCATTTTATGGTGAGGCGCTGCCTCACCGGAGAAGCCGCCCCTAGTTGGAACCATGAAAGAAGACCATCACGTGATTATTTATATTCGTCTGAACCCATCTGAATTTCTGAACTTAAATTACCACCCACTTACATTTATTGAAAGGTTTTATAGGAAAAAGCAACATCACCACTTCAATTTTATTTACAAACATTAGTTATTGTAGAATTTGAGGTGTATTTAATTAGGCACTCGTAAAATTATAATAATCGTAATATACAACATGCATATAACTCAAGTTTTGTTCTAAACATCTGTACATACAAACAAGGTTTAAAACGATCCTGAGAAAATCTGAGAATATATTTTTTATACTTGAAATTCCTGGAAAATACCAAAAATACACCAGGAAGTCAGGGAATATTATGAAAATTTATATAATTTTCACTATTAGCATTAAATTTGGTACTGTAAATTGCATGCGCACATACATGCACTCGTGAACACGTGCACGAACACCACATACATTGCTGTGAATCGAAGTGACCTGTCAATAAACAATGCTGTGATTGAAGTGGCTTTAAGTGAGCCTTAATTATACATAATGTTTTTAAATTTGCTCATTTAATTATTTTTGAGTTCTCTTCAAATAAAACCACTAGACTCGGACGTCAAATTTATAATCTTTCAAATACTAGTTACTACATCCACAACAGTTTTTCTCTAACAAACAATATCTTATAGCCTTTCCGGTTATATTAAGGGATTTTTCTTATCAGGTTTTTACTCCTATGTGACCAGCTGTAAGGCACAAGGATGTTTGACGAAGATTTCCAGTAAGTGTAAAGAGCCCACGGCAAGTTTTGGTGGAAAATGGCTCGTAGATGAGGAAACCTCAAAAGGCTAAGCGGCTAGTCGAACTATTTGCTCTGGGTAGAACATGAGCTGTGGGTCGGGGTTGGACTGCGACCAAAATGTAAAGAATATGGCGCCACCGAATTTTTGTATCTGAAGAAGACCTTACTTAAGTCCCTTGTATAAGGCGAATGCGGAAACCTTTACTCAATTACCGCTATACAATATATTACTGAAACACAATCCCTAAAGTTTTCTTACCTTATGGCTCGATATTGACCTTTATAGATGCACTGCTACACCTGTGAACAGATTAAAACAAAGATAGCACTGTTTGTGCATTTATATCCAAAATGTAATAATTAATTCGAATCAACCCTCATTCATTCCAATTAATAATCATAGTCTTGACCAAAATAAAAATCTATTCCTTCAGTATTTAGTAAGTTATTTACAAGACATCTTCTTTAAATAAGTTTGATTAAATTAAATTATTGAAAGATATGTACATAGGTACTTGATAGTATCAGTATTTCTCACATATAAAACATGATAATTTTATATTAGCAATGTCTAGCAAAAATTTATTCTCAAATGAATGAGTATGAGTTTTTTTGAAAGTTTAACTTTATAATACAACTTCTATTGGTTTGAGTAGCACTACTTTAACCTCACATTCTATGATTAAATATTCCACTTAGCAATTAGTGAAATGTAAAATGTAAAAATTTAATTCTCTAAGATTTGAATAAATTATGTTTCAAATAATCAAATAATTTTCTTTAAATATAGAATTTAACTTTTCCTATCTTCATAATGACATCTACCGTATATTAATTGTATTAATAAAAAGATTTAATGTGAAACTTTATAGGTTCCTGTTGCATAATTTGAAAAATAACTAGTCTGTCATTCACCTAATGAACTTGAACTTTACCACGTGATCAAACAAAAAATTATTTGTCTGCTATACCCAATGCTACAGCTGACGTATAGGAAAGCAACCTACATACCAGATGTTAATCCGATGGAAAAATACCCGCTAGGTACATGGACCATACCCGGAATTATAATTGATGATTTATAATTTGCTTGTTTCAGCAACTACGAATACAGGAATTTCCAATTCCATACAACCAAATTAGCTGCATACTGAATCTTCAACATAACATCACGGCGTCCACATTAAATAATTGAAGCACGCCAATTCGACTTTCGTACAAGGTTAAACTTCACATAGATACTAATAAATTTTCATTTCTTGTCCAAATAAATTAGTTATATTTCTTAAATTTCAAAACTGAGATGTACAACTTATCCTAAATTGCACTAAAAATATTGATTTAGTAAGGCTATAAATTCAGTAATACTTACTGTTAACCAAAGGCCATTCAAACAAATCAACGTCTCGTCAATTGCGAGCTAATTCCAGCAAGTGTGGACATAAAAATGCGCGTCGCCGAGACGATACCATTTCAAGAACAATTTTTAATTTTTCTGTGCTTCCAACACGTGGACTGAATTAACGTCATGATCCTTGAGTTCAAGGAACAATTGACCTCTTCTAACGACAGCTGAGTTGGAAGTGATAAGATGACGTGGGTTGCCGCCTGACAACAAGCTTAATATTACAATCATCTAACAGAGGGAACTTTTATGATGACACTAACAAAAGGCATCTTTTGTCATTGCATAATTTAAAATTTTACACTTTCAAATCGAAAGCTAATATTGTTTTCGACAATATATAATATTTATTATTTCGTAGATTGTGTAGCATTATTATACTTAAGTTGGTTATTAATAAATTAAATCAGTTAGATATCTGCGAAAATATTGTCAGAAAATAAAATTGTTACAATCTTACATATAGCATCTAGGAAAAACAACTTTTTCTCAACACACCTTAAATATTAAAAATAGAGTCAAAAAAGGCCACAACAGTTTTACCTTACACACATAATCTTAAATGTAACATCAGAAAAATATAACTTCTGGATAATCACTCACCTATAGTAAAAATACAGCCCAAAATATATCTTCTATAATTAGGAAGAGCGTTCACAAATCTTAATCCCTCAATTTTCATTCAGATATAACTCCTTAATTAAATCGTATTATGTATAAAATATATCAAGATAAGCCTGATAATTCAATATCCACTCCTTTAAAATATTATTTAAACATATCTGATCAGTTGGTTTAATTATTTTTTATATACTGGCGTAAACCTTACCATAGGCTGCCCATTCTTTTTAATCAAATTATCAAGTTGTACATGCAACTCTTCAACAAAAAACATCTTATCATATAACCTAACTAATCAATAGGTATGTCCTTTTATGGTGAAAATCTGCTTATTGCCTTTTTCAGACCATATTTATCAATTAAGCTCCAAAATCGCTCAAATAGTTACACCTTTCCATGTAAGTTGCTCTATATAATGTGTAACAAACCATTCCCATTACATATGTTTTATTCCATTCAGAAGATTCTTACTGTAGTCTCAATTTATTTTTAATTCTGTATTTCTATTTTAAAAACTATTGTAATTATTTCAAATCTACTCCTTTTGTGATTAACAAAAACTTTTAATATCGTCTATTTCAATACAATCGTTTTTCTTCTATGATAACTTTCATTACTAAATACTATGTAGCGTATTATCAGATTAGCATGGTGACCTTTGAATCAAAGCTGGTTAACATTCTTGACATCCATTGGGTTTTATAAGAACGAACGAGCCCCTGCGATGTCTGCATCTAGATCTTTCTGTTCTCTATTGCGAATCTTCTAATTGGTTGTTCTGGAAGGCGTGTGATGCAACATTCTCAGATTTGTCATTATAGCGACCTCGAACTACACTAGTTAATTGATGTTCGTTTCCTATCTTATCAATATTCAAGATTTTATTGCAGTAATTAGCCTAATTTATCTTATCGCTTTTAAATATTTTGAATTTATTCTATTTTGGATAACGTGCAAAACCTAAGGTTTTATTATGACAAAATATGGGAATTTATATAGCGAAAGCTGGACAAAACATTTGCTTCAGAAACGTTCTACTAAGATAGAAATTTGTTTTAACAAGATGCATCTCTCAACATATTTAGTTATCAAAACACTTGCTTAGAAATATTTTTATTTTGGTAGAGCATGAAATGTGGCTTGTGGTTATCTAAGGTTAAAAGGCTGGCAATAGGTGTTTACTTTAATAAATTGGGAAGTGTTGATTTGCTGATCAAAACATTTGTTTTTGAAGGAGTTAGGTATCTGCTTTTCGAGGTTTTCTCTGGCTTCTAGCTATTAATGGGTTTATGGTACAATATATGCTTTCTATACAAAATGTAGGCCACCAATCCTACAACTAACTATAATTATGTGAGATTGGTTGCAGATATACCTAGTTGAACAGGCGTTGCTTTGAAAATTCCACGACTGGTTTACAAGCAGACGTTACTCGTGTAATTTCTATGTTTATCGAGGCCATTCGCTTGATTAGTTTCTATTATTTGCAGTTGATGTATTGAAATGAAAATATGATCCTTTCAGGTGAGTGATTTATCTCCACCATTTTATTTAGAAGGAAAGTTTCATGGCGAATAAAAGGGCATTATTGTGCTGATTTTCCTTGAGTAAAGTACGAGGTTGTTGTTTAGCTGTTATTTTTAGTGATACATATGATGTAGTGTTACAAGCTTTGTCCCAAGGCATCAAACGCTAGGGGATTCCTAACAATCAGAGATGAACCCACGTATGAAATGTTAAAGTGTGGCTATAGAAAGTATGGGAACTTGTTACTTGCAGGTTAAGCTTAAGAATGACCTTATGCGGAGAGACATGAGCTAGGGTTATGGGTGATTTTGTTGACCAAAAAAAATTTAGGTGCCACTGCAATTATCAAAATACATACAAAGGAGAAACCACAAGGGAAACACAGAAACCTTCTGGTATGAACAAAAAAATTAATTACTAACCCACCTCATCAATGGACTCTCGGTTAGAGCATATCTAAAAACATTAATTTTAAACCTGAAAAATAAACAACATAATTAAAATTATCAATGAAAGAACATATTTGTGTTCTGACAGTATTTTCTTTTAGAAATCATTCGCACTCGGAAATAAAAATTGGATATTTAAAGTGGAAAATATATTTCCTAAATATTTATTTTTATAAGCATTATTCGTTTCAAAAATAACTTTTAAGGATAAAAATTGTTCAATTTTTTAAGATATGCAAAAACAGTGAAAGTATTTACCACAGATGTTACTCCAATTAGACAGGCCTGGCTTGTTTGGATCACAAATAAACTAATCAAGAACTTATTACACGATAAAAGTTAACACCTGGACAACAAATAGAAAAGCTTTTATTAGACACTTTTATGAAAAAAATAAGACATAGTTAATTTTGTAAAAATAAAATTCTGCTTAAAGCAGCTGTAAAACCTCTAATTTTTAAAACTTATTTCGCTTGGCCGAACCAAACGCAGGTTCACTCATAAGAGGTAATAAACTTAAACTTACTTATAGGCCAGTCTGTACGACCAACAAACATTTGGATTTTAAAGCGGCAACACAGGCACGGAACTCTTGATAGTCTGTAAAACTAACAGCAACATAATTTAATGCTGTTAATCCTAAAACGACAGTGGAAGATCTTGTATATCCAAGTAAAACCATACGCTTATAAAAGCAAGTCGTTTGCTAAATCTCTGGAAAAAAACATATACATACCACAAAGACAATACATTCTAATAAATATACACACTGCAATTGTGAACATCTGGCATGTAGCTAATGTGGTGCATATTTATTTAAGACAGTAGATCCACTGAAAATGTACCATAATAACAAGAATGGAGTCGTTCCATCATTTAAGAGACTTGTTTTTGAAATCACTACTTTAGTTTTGCACTCACTTTTAATATAATTTTCACAGTTTATACTACCAAAGTTAATAAGCAAGCAAGTTTATCATATCTAGGAACCAATCCTTCCTTTTAAAGGAAAGGCCCCCATTCTAATACATTATTTTGCACCATACCAGTATGTACAAACATCAAAAATAAAATAAAATGATGCGCCCCATTCTGTGGTTCATCGTCTTATTTCTTTCGCCTCATTTCCGTACGCTTGCGCCAATGCCTGACAAAGCGTACTACTCAAAAGTGATAATGTTTAATGCTCTTTCAAATAGACCTGATTTGAGACGCAATTTAAATAAGAACCAATAGCATATTACGATAGTATTAGTATTTAGATTAACTGCTTAATACTTAAAATGAACTGTGAAACCAAATCAGCATAATTTAATGTAGCAACAGTGCAATTATATACGAAAATTTGCCCCAAGATTTTAACATGTTACAGTAGTGCATTCAGTAAGTGTTAAATAAAAGTACTGCAATGGCAATGTATTGAAAAAATCCACTTAGAAATGTGAGGAATGTCTTTGTTTCTAGCGTTGACGATGTGAATTGTCAACCAACTTGAATTTTGTTTTTCGTGGATTATGACTATTGTATTTGAATATACTCAATATTTTTGTAATACTTCTTCATCATCATTAGGTCTTCAGTCCTCGAACTATTTAGATGCGTACCTTCATTGTTTCCTATTGTGAGCTAACATATACATATCCCTAAAATTCGTAGAGCCTAAATACAACTTGGTTTCCCTTCTATTGTTTTTTAAATATATACCTTATTTCACCGATATTCAGTGGTGTGCGAAGGGTGTTCGGCAACCTGTAGTTACCATGATCCCCAACACATAGGCGAATTTTCCAATAAATCCTTTCGCACAATCAACATTATTTGAAAATATTGCAAGCCAACACCTATAGTTGCTTATAATAATCATCTGGTTTAAGTACAATAGACAGTACTTCAATTATACCCCTTGATGTAATCTTTGGAGCACCATCCAGGTCTAAAAGTACCATATCTTATTAACAATCTACATTTGACATAGACACAAAGCTGAATTAAGAATAGGGAATAACTGTGGACAGTTATAAGTGATTTCAACATCACACCCACAGAATTTGCTGTATTCAATTAAGTGTAGAAATTTTTATAGCAGTAAGCCTTATGGTTTACACACGAATTCAATAGATTTTTCAATTTGAAATTAACGAAAGTCAATGAGCTATATGTGATCATACTCATATGTGGATGTGTTTCACATTTAATGCAATATTCTGGTACTCTCCTGGATCACTTTCTTTATTAGTCATCATTAGGTTTTCAATCCTGAAACTGGTTAGATGCGTACCTCCGTTGTTTCCTATTCTGAGCTAACTGCCACGTTTCCCTGAAATTCCAACAGGCCACATCTTTCACTATCTGCATACAATAGTGTCTACCTTTACTTCTCTTTTTCCTATCTCTGCTTGTAATATATCTCGGACTATTCTCCAATTGCCTTGGAACATTCCTGTTCTTCTATTTCTCCTATTTCTGGTTTTCCACAGTTACCTTTCTTCCCCTACTATTTCTAAAATCTCTTTGTTATTAACTTTGTTTGCCCATGCTATCATCGCCATACATCTGAAGCACCACATTGTAAAAAGCTTGTACCTTTTTCCTGTTTGCTTCTCCTGTTGTCCGTTCTTATTTCATAGCCACACCGTACTTGCTCTACACATATGCTTTCAACAATTCTTTGTTTCTATATTTGTTGTCTTCGAACATAGCCACTGCTCTTTCTTGTTAGATACAGCTCGGTGTATCCCTCCTATTGTTTTCTAAATATTTACCCTATTTCACCTATATTCGGGGGCGTTGTTGTGGCTCAATGTAGTAAACATAAAACTACGGATCCTAAGGTCTTAGGTTTGAATCCTGATACGGCCGATTGCTTGAAAAATTAGCATTTTTCACCAAAATTACCCCTCGTTCGGATGAGAGGTTAAATGGATGTCCCATGTGTGAGTGTTGTCACGCACGTTAAAGATCCCCGCCTTGCCTTGAATAGCAAGATCGGTAAAATTCTAAATTTCCAGGCAACAAAAACTCGTCTCCTGGCCAATGTAGTACCTTCGGGTGGAGCATTGGAAATGTAAATGCACGGTATGTGAAAGGGGTTAAGCAACCTGCGGCTACCAAAATCTCCCATCACTTAATCATTTGCCGAATTAATAGCTTTCCAATGAATCCTTTTGCATAATCAACATTAGTTGAGAATATTGCCAAACCTTCACTTGTTGCTGATAATAATCATCAACTTCAAGTACAATTATTTTTTAGTAATTAGGTTTTTCATCTTGGAACTAGTTGGCACGTACCTAAATTGATTTCTATTTGAGCCGGTCTATACATTTCCCTGAAATTCCCATTACCCTACATCTTCGACCACTGTTGCTTTCTATTTACACCTTAGCTAAGAATGGCTTAAAATTAGGTTAGGTGAAAATCTAACCTTACCTAACTTCATTTGTATTTGATTATTAGAAGGTACAACTTAGCATTTTAGCTAACTAACCTATAAAGGGTTTGAAAATAATATTAAAATCAACTGATTCTTGTTAAGAATTAACTCGGTATGAACTGTTATGTTGTTACACTCAGACAACCGTTATACTGCGCAAATGTTATACTTGCGATATAATTCCCGCCAATTGTAACTTTTCGCACACATTTTAAAATTGATGCAGCCACTTTTTAAGTCAATTTGCAAGCACCATTTAAAACAAAACAAAGTACTTACATTCTCAGGGTCCTGCGATGTTTTGCAGGATGGGTTCAATTCACGCCTCGTTATAACCAGATTTCCCTCCGTTCTTCTTGCGTCTTCTTTACTGCTGTCGTAGAGGAACGACAGGATTCAGGTAATAGGTGCACAAAGGCAAAAAGGTAGAAGGAGCCTACATCCTTAAAAAGCAAAGACACATGACACAGATAGATGTTGCTTCGTCGAGGGCTCGTAACTTGATGGCGTCTTATAACACCACGTGCGTACTCCGCATTCTTTTGCACAGACGCTGCTGTCAGGGACGACGGAAATTGACATATTCATTTAAAAATACACGGCAATTTATTTACAAATTAAATCTAACGTGATACATGCCAGTTGGCATATAAACAATGTTATAGTTGCTTTTATAAATGTGCAATAAAAATTTATATCATACACAACACTTAAAATATAACCTCAATATAAACTTAGGGAGGGAAGTTAGTATCTAAGGTAGATCTATACGCACCTTATCTGGGGTAAGGGGAATGTAAAAGATCTAAGTTTTTAGTAGTAAAAAGAACGTGTCCTCAACTAAGATTATTTTATCTTAGGTTAGATTATCTTAGTTTTTCGGCAAATAGAAAGCAACATCTATCTGCAATAGTATAACTTAGGTTACCTCTTCCCCTTTTTTCCTATCTCTGCTTCTAATATATTCTAGACCATTCCTTCATGCTTTAGTATGTTTGTATTATTTATGCTTTACATAAGATACGGTTATTCAATATGCATGCTCTGTTTGTTTATAACCTGGCGGTGTAAATTCTGACATTCATGTAAAATACAATTAAGACAATGTGTCGTGTTGGTCCTGAAAGTGAATCAAATTTTTGTATTGAACTTTGAAAACAGAGCAGCTAAGAAACACTGAAACATCAAAATTACTTTTACTATCACATAAGGAGATGCGAAAAGCCATCCCCAGTTGTTGAATTCACTACCTCGGTCGATGACTTCACCAGCAATAGGTTTGGATTTAATCTTTTTCTTTTTCAAGTTGTTGGTATTGGAAAGGAATTCAACTTTGCTCCAGATAGTTGGAACACAATATAGAGACAGATATTATTGGTACTGATTATGGTAATTAAGTTTAACCCATACTACTTATAAACCTTTTTTTTTCTTGTATGAATTTTTTTTAGAGATATCGTACTGTTGAAGTATAATGTTATCACCTAGTCTTGCAGTAGGAATGCATTCTGATGGCAGAAGATTGCCTGTAATTGCGATAAATATGTAAGTAAATCCCTTCCCTTACTTATTAACGTTAAACTGTTTTGATAACAAATTAGGACAATATTAGAACCGCTAGGCATGTCGTTATGGTAAACGACCAGATGGTCTCTCATTTATTTTTTGGAGTTATGAAAAATCAGTTATTTGGGATTTCACTTGCGTAGATACCTTGGCAAATTCACATCCACAAAAACCTTTTTTTTTAATGCAAATTGCTGACTGATAATAATAAAGTAAGCTGCGAAATGTGCACAAAAAAAATTAAGAATCTTTTCAAACAAATGTTTATACTTATACCACTAAACAACTTCTAGTCTGCAATCCACTCGCTGTTCTGATTTAACATTTTAATCGATTTAAAATTTTAAGATCTGGATCTGCAAAAATGAATAACTATGTTTCTTTCTCAACATTATTAGACTTTACGACATTCTGTTCAAAACAATGTCAAAACTTTCCAACGCTCAATTTTAATCAGATTAAAGTATTGTATACACTTTACGGTGTTATAGAACATAGAGGTTCAATTCATGGCGGACATTACGTTACATACGTAAAAGTGAGAACTCCCATAAGAAACCACAGCTACCGCTGGCATTGTGTACTTAAAAACCAAGAAAATCCTTCACAAAGTAAAGCTACCGAAGCTAACATTCAAATGCCACTGGGAAAATGGTACTATGTTAACGATCTTCACGTGTCTGAAATACCCGAAAAAAAAGTACTTGAAGCACAAGCATTCTTATTATTCTACGAACGAATATTATAAGGACCATTAATCGAAGAGAGATCACTTGTCCTAACACCCCCACCTAATACATAAAGCAAGAACTTATATCACCTATATCTATAATGTGATATATTCATAAATTTGTATAAATTATTTTATTCTTTTTAGAAACATTATTGGCCGGTATTGCTGCTTTAAATGCCAAAAAAAAAAAAAACGAAAAATACGATGATTAAAAAATAATTATACTTTTTATCCAATTTCTATCGAGACATTAGGAGTATTTGGAAAACAAGGATTAAGCTTTCCTCGTGTTGTCGGAAATAAGATAATGGAAGAGACTCAAGATTCTAACTTTTAGTTTTATTTTACAAAGAATCCGAATAGCAATACAAAGCAGAAATGCTACTTCTATATTAGGCACCATACCTACAACAGAAAAACTGAATGACTTTTTTTTACTTTCTCAAATCAACAATACAAAGAGTTAACATAGAAACAAAGAACCTATTAAACATAAACTAATTGCAATTGGTAACACAAATACTGAAAATATTCAACCCAATATGGGAAATATATTAACTGAGCCTCTTTTCCAAACACCAAAATGTAATAATAGAGCACATCTTTCACGTTTGGATGATTCTGAAAATAATACTCAACAAATCGACTTCAAAATTTATGATTCTAAGAATCATTCATCAATTCAGTTTGACACTTGCACACGTTTGAATGTATCTAATTTACAGAAAGAAAATAATAACGAAGTGGAAGCCCCTCTATGGAGAAGCAGAAGTGTTTAAAACACAATGGTCATGATAAACTAAAAAAGTGCACATCTTTCATTAATGAATAAAACATTCGGCTAAATATTAAGGACAACAAAATGCAAAAGCAAAATGGACAACAGGAATCAAATTTTAATAGTTCTAACGATTTACTTGAATACTGTGATGTAAACAAAAAACGGTCGAGTGTTCTCACATTAATAAAGCAGCATTAACAAAATCACCAACGAAGTTGGATTTTAGTAAAAGAACTATTTAAGTCTGATCTAGACGATCCAAATTTACATCGAATAGGAGAATATTTGGCAGCTTACACCATTGAAAATCGTATTACAAGTTTACAACCTTGTGGTTAATTAATCGAAGTAATTACTGCTATATAAATTCAATATTACAAGCCGTTGTAGCATGTCTGCCTGTTTATAATTTATTTAAAAACTATCCAAATACAGGTCATTTGCTTTAGAAAGAAAAGGATTACACCCACAATTGATAGCATGGTGAAATTTGTCAGAGAATTTAAGGATCTTCTCCTACTGGAATGAGACTTGGACGACGTTTAGATAAAAATCAGAAAAAGGAATATAATGTAATTGTTAATTACGATATTCCATTTGATCCCATTTGGATACACAGAATGTTTAATGGCGTTCGTAGTGATACTTTTATAGTTGAAGGACGGCAAGAAGATGATGAAGAATTTTTTATTTGTCTACTTAATGGATTAAATGATTAAATGCTGGAGTTAATGAAATTAGTTAGCAGTTACAATGCAGTCGAAGAAACTGTACCAATAAATAATGATGAAGATGAGCGGCAGGTAATGGGACCTAAAAATAAAGATGCTATCACACGCTATACTAATAATAGGCATACCACTCGGTGATATTTTTGGTGGATTATTATGTTCTAGAATACATAGAGCTGGTGATACAGATACTGATAATATACAGCCATTTTTTACTCTACAGGTACATATAGAGAAAGTAGCAACTGTACACGAAGCACTTGAACTTCTTGTTACCATAAATCAACTTCATGACGTTACGCCAAGACAAACGAGGAAGTTGAAGCATGGGAACAAGTTACATTACAAGAACTTGTACTTGTGCTTTACCTCAAATGCTTTGAATACAAATTAAATTATTGTAATACGATTGTCGGTGGAATTTCCAATAGACTTCAAAATTGATTCTAAATTGCTTTTATCAAAGACAAATTACACTGCTAAAGAGAAGCAGTATATATTATTTGCTATAGTTTACCACGAAGAAAAAGAAGCAACAAAAAGTTAATTACCTACCTGATGCATATCATGTGGGTTAGGCAAGTTGGTTACGGTATGATGATTCGACTGTAAAACTTACGCACGAAGAAAATGTTCTCAAACTACAAGGTAATTGAGTTCCATACTTGTTGTTTTATTGAGTTATCAACTAATATGTATTATAATAATGTTGAAATTCAAGGACAAAGATTTAATGATTGTAAATATAACAGGACTGAAAGCAGTCTATTGTATTAAATTTTTCTTGTTTAGTGTGCATGTAAGGCATTACCATTTAAATTACTTTACAGGGAATTTAGGAAAGTATTAATTATTTTTGCTTCTATTTTTTTTTGGTACTATGAAAATCTTTCAGGATATTTTCTGAAAAATATCGGGAATGTATTTTTTATTTTGTGAAATTGTTTGTACTGAAAATACTTAGGGATATTTTGTAAAAAATATTGTTTTTTTTGTGATGGAAAAATTTGACAAGTAACAAAATGTCACTTTTTATTAATTTACTTTTTTCCCTGGGGAAAAAAATAAGTACTTTTTCTCGGGTATGTGCAAATAAGTAAGAACACGAACATATTCAATCTAAAGTCGAGTCCCACTTGTAACATTCGGGTGTAACATAACATCGTATCATAACTTCGTCGCGTTCAAAACAACCGATATAAACAACTTAAAAAGCATTTTTTTAAAACCACTCACAGAATTAAATTGACAGATATTTGATTACTTTAAAGGTTTCCTTAGCAACGCAAGTTTAACTGTCCCTATAAATACAACAGCCTACTTGTTTGAAGCTTCAAATTTAACATTGATTGATTTTTTGATTTTAATATATTGTACTATTTTTTTCAATATTATATCATCGTTTTGCCTGTCACAGAAAAAAATAGTGTATTATACACAGATAAAAATGTAAGATTTTAACTGCTTTCTATCCATTCTCGGTGGTAATTTATGCACCCCAATAAGCCGACCGTTTATAACAACTCTACACTGTAAAGCGCCTTTGAAAATTCGATTGCTTTATTACAGAAGAATTGTGCATAGCCCAGCCCAATTGTGATTATTATTGTGATACGCCATTTTGGGTATTTTGTCTTTAAAAAAATTTTCTTTTACATAACTCGGGTTGGCTGTGTTTTGTTTAAGTAGCCACTAACAAAAGCGAGGTCTGTTTCCATAATCAGCTGGTTTCAAAGCTTGCACTCGTCGATAATGAAAAGGAATGCCGTGAATGTTCATGCAGTGTTCTAATATCAACTTGTTGGAAACATTTAATCCACGGCCAATGCAACATGTGCTTCTGATGGAGCATTATTTTTTGATGCGTAATTTCAAAAAGTTGTAATTAATAGTCAGGAGGATAAAAACTACGACTGGTGCTTTAATTCCAAACGTTTACACGACCGGATACATTACACTTTTGCAATAACTATAACAACTACGTTACATAAATACGTTGAATCTTTAAAGACGAGCGACGGCACTATACAATAGACCTATTTCATTGTAAAAGTATAGAATGAGAAACTGCAAGCTAGTGAGTCCAGTTGTCGATCTTCTTTCTCACTGCAGCCAAAAGTGAGCATGTATACTTGTATCATTACTGTATTTACGGTTTAGATTGTAATCTAACCATGAATACTCTTTTATTCAGTTGTAAGTAGTTTTCGACACAGTTTCCTATCTTTTTACACATAACTACCCACATCCGAATTTCTTTCCTCTGATCCTGTATGAATTACCCTAAGGTCTCCACTTCAAAAATCCCTCGCCTCTGGCCTCAGTACCTCGCTAATCCCTACTATGTGTAATGCTAACAAGTTCATTTCAAATTTCAAGTTCTCTAGCTTACCTACTTGCTTCACTCTTCTGACATTCTATGATCCGACTTGCAAAATGTTCTCGGCCCTTTGTTTAAACTTTCCGATCACATCTCCAAAGTAGTCTCCTCTCGGAGATCTGTATGGGGGACTATTTTAACTCCGAAATCTTTTACCCCATAGGATGCCACCATCTTAAATAACAATTTAAGTATTCTGTGTACTTGAATTTCTAAAATAAATTTTTGTTATATGCTATAAATGACCTTACTATGAGCCTTATATATATTTTATATATATTGCTGTGGTCTTCGGGGATTATGTCCTACAAATTGGACTGTCATATAATTTGCAGTGGAGTTTAGCTTGAACAATCGAGTCCCAGCGTTGGGCCGTCATAAAATTGCCGTGATCTTTCTGGATTACCTTCGTGCCTTACCGTTGGAAGCCATAAAAATATGCAGTGGTTAAGCTCTAAAATCGTGCCCCTACAAAATTAGACTGCTTTAAATTTCCCTAAAAAAATAAAAATTCCAATATCTCTGGACAAGCTCCCCTAAAAAATCAGCATACCACGGCTAGCTCTGCTTCCAGCTTCTTCAGAGATACTTACCCATCCTATGTTTACTCTTTCTCACTTAGACTACCATTAAAATTACCAATCAAATAATTCAACGAAACATACAACCTTTTTATTTATACAAATCAAAGAATTATGTCTCACCAGATCAATATTTACAAAAGTGGATATAAACATCTTCATAAATTTTCAAAATATTAACCATTAAATCCTTTTAAATTTAATGAATTTAATTTATTTCAACACTTCTTTATATACATTATAAGTAGATGGGCCTACCTTGAAACCCTAAATTGAAATTTACCCTGGTCTATGGTGAGCTCAGTATAAACCCCGTTACTCTGAATGCATAAATAAATTGCATTTTGTATCAAACTATTCTAAGAACCCGTTTACTCTTTACATCAAAATTATACGTCATATATTTATACCATCAAACAATAAATTCAAATTGTCTTTTTCAGATAACCTTCAGATTAGATTTTATGTTCATAAAATATTCACCAGATATGTCAAATCACTCTAACACAAAATACCAGCACAAAATGTTCAAGCAATAACAAAAGAAAACAAATTTCTTTACCTGGTGTATGTTCTTGTACCATCACCTCTGAAGATGTCCACCAAATCCTCGTCGTTGCATTCCATCAAACTTCCCTGTGCTACATGTACATCAAACTCATTTCCATTTGTTCATCCAATTCTATGCAGACGCCTTCGATACAGCTACCCATATAATTCTCCAAATATGTTAGTCATCTTCTGAATCTTTTATACAACCAGCACCCTTGTTCAGAAAAATACCTAGGTTCGCTTACCTTAGTAACATCTTTAGTTCATTTCGTATTTACTTACAGTCCCGTTTATGACATAGCACCTACTCGTGCTTTCAAACACTTGCAATATAAATTAAACGGACTACGCACTATCACCGATTTACAAATTTTTAAATTAGATGTTACACCATGTAAGTCTAAAGCGAACAGAAGAAATAAGAGAGCCTCACTACGTCTCCTAGTGTACTTATAAGCGTTTCAGCCTACCTCCTGTACCCTACTTTTTTGAAATTGACCTCTACCTTCACTGATTCTGAAAATCCAAAACACAACGATCTTTAAAAACTCAGAAATTTCTCATTCCACGTCGCTTTAGTCCGAAACTACTGATTAGCATCCACAACGGTCGCAATACTCCTAGAAACGTCTCTCACTCTACTCGCAATCAGCCAATCAAAAAGATTTCTCCCATTGTAGGTCTATCGTTCAAATATGTTATCCTCGTCTAACTCATATTTGCTGTCTTTGTTAAAAATCTCACTATAGCAACTTAAAATCGATATTGTTGTTGGCCTCTACAAATTATCGCGTACTTTAAATGGCTGTTTTATCGCGTGTTTTAAATGGCTGTTTTATCGTGTGTTTTAAATGGCTGTTTTATTCAACGTCTGTTATTTTTCATCCTTTTTTACCCTATGCTATTTATATTCCGTCTCCACTTTGTCTTCAAACCACCTGCTTTTTCTCACCCTTCGCTTCGGTCGTTAGCTCAAATTTCTAAAGAATTATGTTTTAACGTACATTATGATTTCTTGAATTGTTTATTTGTCTGCCCATCTTTTCTATGAACTGTTTGCCAGTTTGAAATTGTATTTTCCCAAGTTGTTTAACTTGTAGACTTCCTAGGATTTGTTTTTAACGAACGCTTTGTTAGTTAAATGAACATGTGTGTTTACATTATCGATTTTATATACTCTGTACACAAAACTTTCCCCTATTATTGGTGTGCTCTATTTACAACCTTAGAATATTAAAGCTAATTATATCGCATTCTTCTTGAGTTTTTATGCCCTACCAAACTTCCACATTATGCAACTTTAAAATTACGATTTATTAATACAAATCCGTTTGTTTTAAGGTCAAAACTAATTAATTTGAAGCGTAAATAATATATTCCTGTTTTCTATATACAAGGTCCTTACAAAATTACTTTCTTGACTTATCTATCCCTCTTTACATATAACTTACACGATAATATATATATATATATATATATATATATATATATATATATATATTTATATATCTAGAATAAAGGTTGGTGAACTCTTTGGATATACTCATTCAAAAATAATTAGACTAATATGTCAGATCGTAATTTTATTCGACGTTTCAGCTACAAATTTAGTTATACCAGTTTGATTTTAATAATTCTGGATTGTGACATTTTGTAGTGTTATGAAACAATTCTTTCAAGACTGAATTATAAATATATTTTACTTATATTACAATACTGCTGTGCTTATGTTGATATACTATTTATATTATATTTTTGTGTTATCTTTTCAAAATTTTTTAAATGTAGTGGTTAAGTTAACACGTAAGATTGTAGGCATTTAGTGAAAAATTAATTAATTACGATAAATTAAAATAGAACAATATTCCTCCCTTATTAGATATTTAATTAATGTTTGATTATGTTAATTGTAATTTTTGTGTAGCTCGAAGTATACATAAATAGTGTATTTAGATTTAGGTATGATAATAATATTATCAGTAGAACATGTAACAATGTTTGTGATTTTCTTTTTACATAATAGTATGTCTACTTTATTCGTACAAGTTGTACTTGAAAATTAAAAAAAAATGTGTAGATGTAGTGTACGGTATAAATGATTTTGTGTTTATTTTAAATAATAACTTATAAATGAAAGTTTTGTATGTTTTTCAAGTTGCATTGCTTTTAACCGAATATTAGAACCCATCAGAATATATTTTTAGTGTTCTGAACGGACCTGCACCTTGAAGTTCTAGAATATTAGAACGGGTAGAATAGCTTGCGTGTTTCAGCGAGCTAAGGAACTGAACAATAGGTTTAACCAAATTAGTGAGTGTTGCGAAGTTGAATAAGGTCTATTTTAGAAATAATTCTAGACTTATTATTACTCCTTCATGATAATCATTTGGGGACTGTGCCAAATAATATTTGTAGCTGGTTGCTGAAATATAATTAAACACGAGGCACTTTGATGCTATATTAGTAATTAAAAACTTGAAACTGAAGTGATTACCGTTTTAATTTGTTCAAAAGCCTGCTGAGCTTCTAAATTCCATTCGATAGATTGGGATTTCTTATTTTTAATTAAAGCGATAATGGGTGTAGATATAGTTGAAAGGTTGGGTAAAAAAATGCGATAATAACTAATCATTCCAATTAAACGTTTAATTTCGGTAACAGTTTTGGGTGTTTTAAATTTACTAATAGCGTCGACTTTAGCAGGATCTGCTCGTAAACCCGTTCCATTGATAATAAAACCAAGAAATGTAAGAGAAGAGCAGCAAAATTGACATTTCTCCCAATTTATTTTAAAACCTGCTGCATTTAGACGTTCCGCAACTTCATTCAGTGTAGTGATATGCTCTTGGAAGGAACTTGAGATAACTAATATATCATCTAAAAATATAAAGGCACGTTCCTGGTGTAAGATAGGACCTTACGTTTGATCCACAGTATGTTGTAAAGTTTGTGGTGCGTTACCGAGACCAAATGGCAAAAAATTATATTCGAAAAGGCCTCGGCCTGGAACACAAAAAGCAGTTTTTGGAGGGGAAGATAAGTCAAGAGGTATCTGATAAAAAGCTTGTCTAAGATCGATAGATGAGATAAATTTAGCGTTTCGAAGCCGGCTTAAAATTGAATCAGTACGAGGTAAAGGGTAGGCGTCCGACACAGTTACAGAACTAAGCTTTCTGCCGTCAAAACAAACACGCTATTCATCATTTTTCTTGCAGACTAATAACACGGGAGACATCCATGGCGAATTTGAAGGAGAGATAACACCAGATCCTAACATTTTATCTATTTCGGAATGCAAATATTTTTGTAATGCAGGTGATAGCGGATATTGGCATTGCTTAAAAGGGAGGGCATCCCCTGTAGAGATAATATGTGTTGCAGTAGTAACGCAGCTAAGTTCAGAGGTATTTAATTTACGAAATTTGTCGATAGTAGAGTTAAGAATTACATTTTGGGAATCGGTAAGAGAAATTTTATTAGATATTCCTGCAGACACACAGGAATTTGTTTTAAGGGAAGTTTGCCAAGAAAAATCTTGAAAGTAGAGCGGTATATTAAAAAGTTTACAGAAATCTACGCCAAGTAAAAATGGGTAAGCTAATGTAGGTACGATAAAAAATGGAACGTCACGTTCAAGTGATTCTACTCGAATTTTTAGTTTAAGGGAACCCATTACATGTATTTGATTATCGTCGGCTAAATTTATAGAGGTTTTTTTCGGAACAACTTGAATTTTAATGTTTTGTTTAGATAGTTGCTGTAAGCCTTCATTATTTATAAGGGAACATGAGGAACCTGCGTCCAGTAAAGCTATTCATTTAAGGAACCAATTGAGATAGGTAAATGAGGACGAATATCAAGGGGTTTTTTAACAAGTTGTAGGGCATTATAATTTGAATTAGGGCCGCTATACTTGCCGCCACGTCCCCAATGCTCCACCCGGAGGTACTACATTGGGTTTAATTGCAAAAATAAACGTGCTTCTTATTAATTCTAACTTCATAATTAATCCACCCTAAATAAAAATCTAACAAACTAAAATAAAAACTAAAAACAGGGTTTAAATAATGGTATTCCTAGCGTTGACTTTGGAGTGTGCCCGATCAACAAGACACAAGCTAAAATGAGAGGAGGAGGGATCCGTAATACCGGATATATACAGTATAAGCAGATGCCGGCTCTGCTTACCAGTGCGACCTGAAGGGTCGACTTAAAACTATCCAAATCTAGCTAGCTAATTTAAAATGGATTCAAATTTCTAAGCAGTTGCTAAAAGTATTAATATTGAATCCAGCTATTTGCCTGCTCTATAAATTCGTCCTCCCTGATCTAAGTGTTTTATCCTAAATTTGTCCCTAATGTTCCTTATCGTTCCCTAACAGACATAATATACATACAATCTTCTTTTCTATATATACTGCGGCCAAAAATTGGCGACAGAACGTCAAACGAATCAAGCCACAAAACAATACAATGCAGGCAAAAATATAAGTGTAAAAATAAATATAAATATATAAATAAACATATAATAAATATATAAATAAATTTCAGAATAAGCAAAAGCATGTAACAGTGTATATATTAGCAAAAGCAAATACATTATCAGGTGCACTCGCACGAGCATTATATCGACTAGCGCCATTACACAAAAAACGCGCTTGTTAGATTATTTCAAAATCTGTTTAAAATCACAATTCCATGCTCATGTGAGTACAGCCGCCACAATTTTATTCTTACCTTCAATATAATTTTCTCCAGCATCCGAAGATCTGGTCGTCTACCTATATCTATTGGTTTTCTACCTTTATGGGGGAGTTGGATATGCACTGTTAAAGTCCTGGTGGATATGCACTAAATGTTCTGGGGGGGGATGACAATCACTATCACTTCACTTTTAAGTCCTGGGGGGATGCACGGTTTCACTCTATTTTATTATTTCTTTATTTATTACACTTATTTAAATTAATGAGGTATCCTGATTTAGTTTGTTGTTATTTATTTGTTTCGTTTATTCCCGGTTTTCCGCGTGTAAAAGGTGGGACAGTGATTGTTTTAGTGTGTGTTTGTCGTGCATATTAGAGTTTTGGGTATACTTATTTAATTATGATTATTATTGGTTTTCTTTCTTTTTTTTTGTTTTGTTTTTTTTTGCAGGTTTTGGTTATAATGCTCTTATCGTGTCCAAATCACGCCAGGTCGAAATCTATAATTTTTCAATCCTCCCACCATCCCCTCTCGACTTACACACGATTATCACCGTCTAATCTCGCAACCCTTCCTGCGAACTCTCTAAAGGCTGTCCAGAACGCCTTCTGGTTAGCCACTTCCCCGACTTCCTCTAGGCTCTTTGGCCATGCTAGACCTACGATAGCTAATTTCGTATCAGCCAACCCTCGATTTGCCGCTTCAAGCGGACAGTCGAAGAGCACGTGCTCTGCGCTTTTCGTGCTCTCACCGCATTCACAGCGGTCGTTGTTGGTTAATCCGAACCTATGTAAATACGCTTTCAGGGCGCCGTGCCCTGTTATCAACTGAACCATTTTATGATCGAGTTTTACCTCGATCTTGCCTCTAGCTTCTAAGCTCGGTATGAATTTGTGGGTCAACCTGCCCGTGGCAGCGTTGTTCCACCTTTCTTCCCATTGTCAGATTGACTTTTCACGCAGATTACTTTTAATCAAAGACTTCGGTATCGACGAATGTGATATTCGAAAGTCTCCCGTCGCGGCCTCTTTAGCTAATTCATAATCCCTATCGTTTCGTACGTTACCATTGTGCTACCTGACCCAACAGAACTTTAAACGTCGAAACTCGAGCGCCGTACGCGCTATCCTCCAGGCGTCCGCTTGGAGGTCTGTCGAGGTGTTCATGTTTGTTAAAGCCGTCAGCGCCGATTTACTATCACTGATTATATAATACTCGTCTGTGCCCATATGGTTTATTACGTAATCGATAGCCTCTCGTATGGCTACCAATTCGCACTGGAAGATAGTGCACCAGTTCGCGAGTTTGGTTTGAAACCGAAACACCTCCCTTTCCTGCTTATACACGACAAACGCCGCGCCTGCTTGCCCATCATCCATACGTGAACCGTCCCTATAAATTCTGATACCCATCGCGTCCCCATCACCTTCGACAAACTCGATTCCTCTAATATCAGCCGGGTGCCCCAACTCAAGTTGTAGGGCATTACATGTGATTTTCCAATACTCCACTCGAAGGTACTACATTGGCCAGGAAGCGAGTTTTTTTTACCTGGAAAATTTTGAATTTTGCTGAACCCTTGCTGTTCCAAGTAAGGTAGGGATATTTAACGTGCGTGACAACACTCACACACGGGACTTCCATTTTACCTCTCATCTGAACGAGGGTGTATTTTTGTGAAAAATGCTTGCCTAACATTTTTCAAGCGGACCGTGTCGGGATACGAAAAGTTGTAGGGCAGCCGACTTTTTATGGTAAAAGGAATTAACGGTTTGCAGCCAACTCGACCATTCCGACGGGGTAGTATAACGAATTTCTGATAAGGGAGGTAAGTTATTTTGTAAATTTTAGGTAGCGATATTATTCTTAGATATATTAGGTAAAAATTTAATGTTAGAGGCAGTTTTATGCTTTAAATTTATTAACGTCTGGGTGCGTTGAATGGTTGGTGTTGAGGACGATTTTGATTCCTTGAGATATTCACGTCCCGGGTAGGAATATCTCTGCGAAAGTTTCCCGATAAGTTACAGTTACAATTTGTACACGTAGATTAATAGGTATTGCTGCGACCGCAACCATAACAAAAAAATATTCCTGTACACATGCTGTAACTATGTTCACTTTTTTACAATTCCAACAGGTAAGTGAGTTATTTCAAGAGGTAGAAGGGAGATTAATAGTAGATACTTTACGAGAAGGTTCAGTTTGACATGCTAGATCAGGTTCTAATAGCCCAGATTGTTTTTCTGGGGGAGGACGGTATTTATCGAAACGTAATTTTACTTCTTGAAGGGAGCGACATAAATCTTTAAACTGAGGTAAAGAAGAAATGTGTTGTAGCGCTAAACGTTCAGAAAAATATTTATTTATTTTCATCCCAACAGCATCAGCGAATTACAGGTATAAATATTCAATAAAACACATTTATTATACAAGTCCTAGCAACTAATAACAGAATTAATTTTATTAACACCAGTCAACTGTTTTTAAGTGTTCTTCAATTGATTTCAAGTCTCTGGAGTTTATGTCTATGTCAGTTTTGTTTATTGTAGCACAGGTTCTTAATAATGGACTATTGCAATATGTATTTGTTGTTGGAACATTTACTGCATAAAACATAGATGAGCATTTTGTATTTATTGATGGACAATGTAAAGATAACATTGCAAGAAACTTATTATTGTCTATCATGCCTAATAAAAGTTTAATAATGTAAATAGCATCTAAGTATTTCCGTCCGTTTCTTAAGCTTTTAAATTCAAGTATAGTTTCTAATAGTTGCTGATCATATTCTCTTGGTGGGTATAGTCCGTGCTTTTTATAGTGCAAATACTTCAAAAATTTTCTTTGTATTTTCTCAATAGCAACGATGCCTACTCCCTACTGTGGATTCCAAATTACTGATGCATACTCAAGTTTAGGAACAACAAGTGAATTATATAATGATGTAACTGCTGAAGAGTCTTTGAAATATTTTGTATTTCTTACAACAAATCCTAGTATCTTATAGGCTTCGCTTCAAATTCCTACGAAACTGATCAATAATTTCAGATTCTAATGGTTTTTTATCTAATCTGCTATACAAAGCTTCCATTGAGGTAATAAAAGAGATTACATTTTCGTCAGGTCCCTAGGTTCAGTTTCTTATTTCGTTCCAGAGATTGCTAATATATCTATGTGGTAAAAAATCACGTTTTAAACAGGTAGCTAATTCTTCCCAAGTAGACATCTGATTTCTTATATTTCTATACCAAATTAAGGCAGAACCAGAAAATAATTTACCCGCTGAAACAAATAAATCTTGGTCTGTACAATTGCGTGATATTCTAAAATCGTTTACTCTATCAAGGAATGACATTAACGAGATTTGGCAATCAAAGCCCTGGAAAGTTGAACCCCATTTATACACAGGTATTGATTTCCCCAATGATGCAGATTGAGAGATGGTAAGGTTTGACAAGGCTGTAGGTACATTTACGTCTACATCTAAATTAAGTTAGTCAAGGACTGTTCCTTCGACTAAGAGAATGTCAGATAGAAAAGTCTGTTTAGTTTAGTCAGCCTGTTCATTGTTAAATAAACACAACAAGTCTATCCGCTGCTTAACGTGCGCTATACGAGATATAACACGCTTAAGCTCAATTTCGCTAGGTTCAGGATCAATTCTATGTACTATATTAGTAATATCATCAAGAGATTGTTTAATCAGAGACTACAACATGCGCAATAGGTAAGCTTTTAGCTTCTTCAGCTAATATGACTTTCAGCTGCAATCGTCTGTCATTTTGGTTAGATGCCGCTTGAATGATCCGGGATTGAATCTCGTAAATCAATTCCGATGATTTGAGATGGACGGTATTCATTGTAGTATAGTGTTTAAGGAAACAAATATAACGAAATCAAGTTACTATAGCGTTTTAGAAGATAAAAGATATACTCAGTTAATTGCTAAATTAGGGAAGAAATTTTCTTTATGGAGGTAATCGTAACTTATAATTGATTATTTAGATTATAAAGGGACACTTAGAATTATAGAGAAGTAAGATATTATATGAGTTATCTAAACGACAGCTTTTTAAAAAGTTGACCCAAAAAACTAAAGAAATCTGAAGTTTATAATCGTTATTTAATGGACTTTAATCTATTTTTAAGGAGATTTTCACTCTTAAAGAATGGTAAGTAGAGCTATTTATTTATAATTAGAATATTTACAGAAAAACTTATGTAATCCAAAAAGCATGTGCTTCCAGCCAGAACTGAGATTTAGGGAATCTGCCAAACATATTTAAAAGGTATACACTCCAGCTTTATGCTAAATTAGATTAGGTAATTATTTAAGAGAATTTAAAGCAAAAGCACACTATTTTTATAAGGTAAAATGTTAATTAATTGAGTTAGCAATACATTTATGAAAGCTATAAACAATAATCAATATGGCTGTCCATATGCGATTGACACATCAACTGTTTCCATGTCATTTCACTTAAGATGGTTGTCATGGCAACTTACAATGTTACCAACTTATATTTTTTCTATTTGAAAGTTATTGAAAAATTAAAATTTTGATTTTTGAGTGAATAAGACCCAATTGCTACAGATATATTCAAACACAAGAGGTGAAAACAAATTTTTCAACAAAAAAACGTTGAGTGCGCCACTATTATACTCTAAGTGTTCTATTCAAAGGTATACGGTTAAAGTCCTGGCGTAATTGGTAAGAGCCACTACGAAAGTTGACAACATAATAAACACATACGTAACATTGCACAATAAGGTGTTACGTCATATTTATGTTTCAAATTACTGTATCACATGCAAAAAATGTTTATTGCAATTATAGGAAAAGACAAAATATACTCCGTAAACTGTGGAGCTCTTCACAACATTGCAGCTATTTTGGCGGCAGTTGGGCGTTCTTGGGCGTGGTTCGGCCTTTGCCCCCCGTTGAAGTCAAATTAATTTGTCTTTCCTCTTCTTTTTTGTAACAGGAATAAGGTGAGGAACGATAATAGATACAACAAAGGAAACCTACATTAACTAAAAAAGAAAAGACAAGATAAATGACACACCACAGGTAACCACCCTGTTCGATGTTTAGTTCACTAGTCCTGACGTGACGGAAAATCACGACTCTCTTCCACACTCCGCGTCTGCGCATTCTCGGGCGCCGACGCAACTATCTAAAGTGACGGAAATGAATACACAAGACTTTTAAAATATTGGCGCGAATTCACTTACAAATTTAGAAACTTACAATGCCAATTTTGGCATGTAACAAAGTCTAACTCCACTAAAGAAAAACTGTAAGCTCTATCAAGCACTTATTCAAGTGGATGCTTTAACCTATCATAGAGCACTGGAAACAGGTAAAATGTATGTTGGATATGATTATTGCTTGCTCAGTATACGAAGCCATTGAATTACGAAAATGTTTCAACTGCAGTGGATTTTGCCATACTTCATCTCAGTGTACAAGTAAATTACCTGTTTGCCCTAAATGCTCTAGCCAACACACTGTGAAGGATTGCAGTGCCAAAGAACTAAAATGCATCCATTGTGGTAACTTAAAGTTAACGCGAAAAGATTTAAAATATAGATATAAACCATGCAACCTGGGATCCTGATTGTCATGTGCACAAAGAATTACTTCACAAACTTAAAACCAAATACTTGGTGTACAACAGCAATCAATGGAACGTCATATTCTACCCATGCTCTCTCTAACAAATTTGTCTAATAAGCAGATCAAATTGGGTGTGGTCAAAACTACAATCAGGAAACCAACTTTAAAGCTATTCCATGTAAATATCATATCCATAAGATCATGCTTCAAGACTTTCACTACTTTGTAACTACTCACGAACACAACCTTATTGTGTTGAGTGAAACCTGGTTAAGAGACGATATACCAGACTTGCAAGTTAGTATAACTAACTATAAGCTTATAAGAAAAGATAGATCCACACATGGTGGTGGTGTTTGTTGGTATGTACATCAAGACTTAAATACCCATATAATTAAAATGGATTATTTGGATAACAATAGATTTGAGGAACTATGGATAGGCATAGTCATTAATAAGATATAGTGTGGCTTTGGTGTGGTATGTCGTCGACCTGACAATACAATTACCCTATCAGATCTAGATGTGTCACTACATCAAGCTTGTCTTGATGCAGAAAATATTATTTCTGTTGGTGATATTAATATTAACCTGTTAGAAAATTCCACCTTAACAAAGCAATTTTCAAATCTATTAGAACTATAGGGTTTGTTCCAAATAATCACCAAACCCACAAGAATTTCACAGACTATGCACACATTCATTGATATAATCTGCATCTCAAAACACCGTAAGCATAAAACTCTTGATAATGTTGATCTCCAATAATATGACAGACCATTTACTCGTGTAATGTGAGCTATACATTGACCTCAATGTACACACACCAAAAACCTTTGTCTGCAGAAACCTAAATAATATTAACATAAATGACTGCACGAGATACAAACACAATTAACTGGAAGCCACGGTATAGTAGCAGATCCATTGATGATCAAGTTGCTTATCTCAACAGTGCTGTTCTAGCTCTTTTTGACTTACATGCACCTATTAGAACTTTTACTATAAAAAATACCAAGCATCCATGTCTCACATTTACAATAAAAGAAATTGATAAAAATAAAAGACAAAGCATACAGCAAATACCAAAAAACTAAAGCTGATAAAGACTTCAACTTCTTTAAACAACTCGGAAATTATGTTATTGGGGCCATTAGACGAGAAAAACAAGCATTTATACAACTTACAGTTAATGAAAATAAAAAAACCTCAAACAATTATGGAGAAACAAATAAACTACAAATACACAGAAAACAGCCCACCGTTATACCACCAGACATCATTGAAGTAAATGAATTAAACGAATACTACTATATCAATGCTATACCCACAACAAATTGACGATTGGTTGAAAAATTTCTGCACTACCAATGTCCAATCAGGAGAGACTTTCAATTTTTTGAAAATTACTGAAGGCAATATTTTAAGTGTTTTTACAGCATATTGTTACACTTGGCACCACTGCCATGGTCCACGTTTCACAATATTGCGCAATAGTATATATTATGACATAATTACGTGGCAAATTGTATCAAATACCAAACACGTTTACAATGATACAATTCTTATTTTAAATTTTATATAAAGCAAAGTACTCATTTAAAACGTGTCTTGCAGTTAAATCTTAGGGTACTCCTTATTTCCGGGTGTGGGTTGCATCATGTCATTGTTGAATCCAGATTTATGTCTCTCCTCTTTCGTCGTTCGTAGCGGTACGGGTAAAGGTAACGATAAAAGGTAGAGAGAAGATAGAGGAACCTACATCCTAAAAAGAGAAAACACGACACCAGTAGACGTCACCCGCTTCGAGGTCTCGTGGCTAATAAACGTCGTGTCACACCGCGCACTTGCGCCACTCACTCCTCGCCTGCGCATTCTTTTGCGCAAACGCAACTGTCCGGAATGACGGAAGTTAACAAGTCTATTTTAAAATAATGGCGGGAATTTAGTCACATATTTAAAAATTTGCATTGTCAATTTTTGGCATGTAACAATATCTTCTTCTGCAGAAGGAATTGAAGGCATAAATTTAAAACTGTGGAAAGTTGCTTTGCCATACTGTACAAACAGTTTTGACACAATAAATTTTTCGTTTGAGACATCATCTTTTCCAAAAATTTGAAAAATAGCAAAAATTATTCCAATTCATAAACAACTATCCTTAGTGGTCCGAAGGATCTCAGACCTATAAGTATTTTTCCACTAACTTCCAAGATTTTGTGATATTGTCAGAGGCTTTCACGGCCGGAGTCATTATAATTATTTATGGTTCTGGGTTGGGACCGTGTCATTTTATAAATTAAGGTCAGTTATAAAATGACACGGTCCCAATCTGGAACCATAAATAATTCCAAGATTTTAGAAAAAATAGTTCTAAACAAATTATGGGGTTTGCTTTCAAAAATATTCTTTCCAAGACTCGGTCAGGTTTTCTAAAACTACATAGTACAAATACTGCACTGTCACTAGTGATGCAAGATTTAATGCAAGCTATTGATAATAAATAAATAACATTGCCGATTCTTCTGGACTTCAGCGAAGCCTTTGAAGTGATCCACCACAAACTTCTGCTGAAGAAATTATATTCTTGGTTGCCATGCAACCTCTGTTAAGTAGTTCGAAAGTTATCTTGTAAACAGAATGCAATGTGTACAGCTATATAGAACTATTTCCTCATATAAAGAAATTAGTAAGGGGGTTCCACAAGAGAGTCTTCTTGGGCCCATTATGTTTGACATTTTACAACAGATTTACAAGATTGTATCAACTACAGTTCCATGTACCTATATGCCGATGACACGCACCTTTACAGATCATGCAGTTCACTAAACATTAATGTAGCAGTATGGGAAATAAATCAGGATCCTCAACCAGTTAATGAATGATCCAGTCGAAATGGTTTAATTCTGAATCCAGACAAAACTGTTGCAATATCTGTTGGTTCAAAGAAATGCACTCTGATGCCGAAAATATAATAAATTGTGATATATTAATTAACGATAAGGCGATAGTTTTAGAAAAATATGTTAAAAATTTAGGCGTATCGATAGATTGTGATTTGAATTTTGAAAAGCATATTATGCAGTTGTGTGCACAAGCCTTCATAAAGTACAAGTTAATTTATAGATATAAAAATGTCCTATGGTTATCTGGCCAATATTTTAATTTTAAATATCTAATTATTGTAGTAGTATTTACTTTCAATTTGCAACCAAAAAATGCCAAAACGATGCAAAAAATTCAAAATCATCATTTTTGGTTTTCGATTAATATCAGGTAACGAGATCATGTGTATACCCATTATATTGACAAGAATATATTAAGGATGGAGTACGTTTTTTTAGCTCAATATGCAACCATCCTATTCACTGTGATTAAGACTAGAGAGCCGTCATATCTATATGAAATCTCAAACCTCAGAGCCAATGCACATAATGTAAACATTCGATCTAGCCAGATATTAACTGTACCTAGTCATAAAACAACAAAGTTCGAATCTTCATTTGCATACTTAGCGGCACACACATCAAACCAACTTAATAATTTATTTTCGCAGCAGTTAGCCATAGCGATCTTTAAGAAAAAAATTAAAGCAAACTTATTACAATGTCAATCAATAGCTATTACGTTATATGAATAATTATGTTACTTTCTTCTTTATACTTTGGTTTGGGTGGTAGATCAGCTTCAGCTGAACTCAAACCTTTTGTGACTTTATTGTATTTTTTTATATCACAATAAACACTAAATAAATAAATATCAAGGCACAGAAGTCTGGTCTTCAAGAGGGCGACCGCATCCGGCAATACTATCCCGGATGGAACCGTGGACCTTCGCCTAAGTAGAAGAGACATCTGGAGGGTCGTCCGTACAAAGTTATAAAAAGGATTCACAACGTGGCATATAGGATTCATAAGCTCTCAAAAGGAAGAACAATAGTGGTGCAAGTTAACCGGTTGGCACCCTACGGTGGTGATGTTGTCGGTAATACTGAAGAACGGCGAGCAATTAGATGAACAAACATTTATGCTCGTGATGATGAACAAACGTCTGGTTCGAGCTATTATTGATTCATGTCTATGTATAGCGGCACAGGCAAAGAGAGATTTGGGTCACAGATTCAATGTAATCTATTCGATGTGCCATCGAAATACTACCTGACACATTATGTAGCAGTAGATCTTGAAATGTCCCTAGGACTTGCTCGGTTGTTTAAAAATAAATTTGGTGGTCTGGATTAATTTCGTTGACAACAACCAGAGGTCGAAAGACCATACAACCATAGAACCGACATCGTGGTATCTATTACCTAATAACAAAGCAGGAGTCTTCTGATAAACCGAATTACCAAGATTGGTGAAAGGCGCTAGTGCACCTCAATCGCCAGATGTGCACATTTGAAGACAAAAAGTTGGCCATGCCCAAGATCGGTTGTAGTTTCAATGGGTTGTACTGGAGGGTGGTATGAAATATGTTAGAAGTACTATTTAAGAAAATCGGGGTCCAGATCTGGTGTGTGGTTATAATCCAAACGCTACCGTGTCTGCTATGATGAGCGCTGATTACTAGTTCTATCAACATGGTGCAGAAATGATTTCAACTGTCCTTTCTGCCACAGGGACTTTCAACGTTCGGATCACAGAGTGTTCTAGGACAGAACAGCTTTAAGAGGGCCACAGTGCAGCGTTGTTTAGTTTATCGTTGACTAATAATTACACTGGAATGTAAGCAAGGCGTTAGTACATATGATTGATAGACCCTTGCGGGCGATGGATTGGATTGATAGGTACAAGAGTTTTGTATTTAAGTTATTTAGATTAGAATACGTACATTCCAGATGTTAATTGTTGGTTTGTTCTTGAAAAAGCTGGTACAATTGAATAATGTATGTAAATCGCCGTCTTGAATATTGGAGTTGTAGTTCTAATGGAAGCATTGATTAAAATATATTCTAGTTTCAAGTTTTGAAAAATGTTATGTAAACTACTGTATGTAATATAAATTACTGTAGTGATCGATGTAAACTAATAATTAGTGCTTAGATAGTTAATTATAGGGCTTTGATAGTAATTAGGTAGATAACATGGTAGTTTTTAAAAGTTAGTAATTGCATCGTTAGGGATTAGCTGCAATTAATTGTGTGAGGGCTTCTGAAGAAAATTTCACTGTAGCTTCGAGTTGTTGAAAAGGTTTGCAAAATCAGTTTTTTAATAAAGACCTGTTGTGCAAATAGAGTTTTCGCTACACTATAATCTTTAAACAAGCCTTTTCTAACTCCTTTTAGTAGCTGCTCATTTGTTACCCTGTTATAAGCTAATTTTCAATATTTTCCTATAATATTGCACTTTAATAACTTCAATTTATCTATAGTTTCCCCATAATGCATGCGTTAGAAACTCAATAGTACTACACTCCCAAGAAATGCTAAAAATTCTGTTCCTTTCTGTAAATTAATATTCAACGTGAGAAAGTTATTTAGAAGAACGTGTTCGTTGCTGATGCAATTTATTCATTACTAGTGCTTGCATCTCTTGTAATTTTATATCCTAATAACAAAATTCCTCTATTTTAGCAAATCTCTCATCGTATTTGTACATATAAATGGTTGATATTATTATTTTTACGACGAATGTCAATCAATAGATTGTATCAAAAATAATTAATGGTGTTATGAATGACTGAATATTATTAAATTTTAATATTCTCTTCATCATCATCATTTTGTTTTCGACCTGACTTAAGGTCGGTTTGATGCAGCTCTAACTTCTTTTCTATTCTGTGCTAATCTAAAAAGTTCTACATACCCTTCACAACATAAATTTCTAATAATTTGACTAATATAGCTTGGTCTAGGTCTTCTTATACTCCTCTATCTTTTTCTTATCTACCTGGCTCTACATAGCTATTAGCAACCTGATGGTTGTTAAAGAACTCCAACATGTTTACATGATTCCCATTTATAAGGAAATGAAATGTTACCTGATCCCTCCAAAAAAGGAAAAGTGTTAAATTATATGTTATGGTAAGGGTTAAGAAACGAATCGCTGTTAACATGCCAGACCACTAACTAATTGTGTGTTATGTCAGGCGATATTTAGTTAACTGATTTTTATTTATTTATTTTTTTTGTTTGTTTTCGAACTTGTTTAACACGTTCAATACTCATGCCGACAGGGTGTCGACGCGAGCATTGCTATAGGAGTGCGCACGCTGCAGATGTGTCGGCTTAAGACCGTGAATTCTATAAGCTGTCTAGCAATATGTGCACTGCAGTTGAGCTTTTGCCGTGGAAGGAGCACGTTGTTAAAGGTTGAATTTATACAAAAGCGAGAGTGGTTCATAATATTACGGTGTATTGTTCTCGCTACCTTAGTTAACAACTGTTAAATTTATTAATCTCAAAATGGCAGAGGATTCGGTTGCTGGTCCGTCAAGATCAAAAAGACTAAGAATTCGTAATCCAAATAAATTAACTGAGAATGAACTGGAGGCATTAGCTTTGTATTCTGATTCGGACGAAGAACCTTTCCAGAACTCTGATAGTGAATGGAGTGGTGCTGAAGAGGTCGCAGAAGAATTTGCTGAAGACGCTAATGATAATTACAATTATCAAAGTAACGATGGAAATTCTGTTGTCGAACCAATTGTTGAACCCACTGTCGAGCAATGTGGTAAGTTACAGTGGGTGGAGAATCCACCACTACTAAAAGATATTCTGTTTGTTGGGCAACAGAAACTAAATGTGCCCTTACCTGGTGATGGAAAACCCATTGACTTCTTTTATCTTCTGGCAGATAACCATTTTTTGATTTATTGGTTAGAGAAACAAATCTATATGCAGAGTATATATTGTTACACGAAGTTTAGGGACCGCATTCTAGAATTAGCCGTTGGAAACCAGTTGATAGAGAAGAAATGTTAATATTCTTGGGTATTTCGTTTTTTATGGGCATACTACAGTTACCTAGATTGCGAGATTACTGGTGTACAGATCGTTTGTATAATTTACCAGTAAGAAACTACATGAGCCGAGATAGATATTTAATTATATTGAGGTGTTTGCATTTTGCACCAAATCCTCAAGATGACGAAGACAGGCCTGATGACAGGTTATACAAAGTTCGGCCTTTGGTGGAATTTTTCAACAACAAAATGTTCACGATTTATTCTCCAGGAAAGAACTTGTGTATTGACGAATCAATGCTTTTGTGGCGAGGTCGGTTGTTGTTCCATCAATATATAAAGAACAAAAAGCACAAATACGGTATAAAATTTTATTTTATAATGGAAAGTAACAGAACAGTTTTGAATATGCAAATTTATACTGGAGCTTGTGATGACTTAGGTGGTAAAGGGCATGCTGCAAATGTTGCTCTCCATCTTCTTCGAAATTATTGTAATAAAGGTCATAGTCTATATATGGATAACTACTACAACTCAGTAATACTTGCAAGGCAATTATTGGAGAGAGGCACCTATTGCACAGGAACTCTGCGTATTGGAAGAAAGGAAACCCCTGAGGTAGTTAGTAAAGCAAAATTGAAGACTGGCGGATCTATCCATCGTTATGGAGGTAATGTGTGTGTTGGCAAATGGAAAGACAAACGCGAGGTACTCTATCTTACAACCGAACACGAAAATAACTTCACAGAAGTAACATCTAGGTCCGGTAAGAGCAAGATGAAACCTGCACCGATAGCACAGTATAACAAATACATGTCTGGTATAGATCTACAAGATCAAATGTTGTCTTATTATCCAGTACACAGGAAAACAATTCGATGGTACAAGAAAGTTGGTATGCATATTTTTGACGTAATGATATACAATTCATTCATGCTGTATAATAAATTCTCTAGACCCAAAATGTCATTCTTAGATTTTCGTCATTCACTTGTTGAAACTTTGCTGGTAGAGAATATTACAAAAGAAAATAGAGACCAACCAAAGGAGAATCCTTCAGCCTTGCATCTTTCATCAAAATGTGCAACAGGCGCAGGTGGTAGGAAACTTCGAAAAAGGTGCCGTTGGTGTTCAAAACGTGGTATTCGCAAAGACGCAATGTATTATTGTAAAACATGTACAGATTTGCCAGGACTATGTTTAGATCCATGCTTCAAAGACTTTCACGACAATTTGAAGTAAAGCAAATATAATTGATTTGTAGATTTAGTTTTTTTTCTGTTTATGGACGGTTGTATTTTTATAGACTATTTTTTTCCTCTATCTCTTTCACATTTACTATTGTGTTCAGTTCTAGTTACTTCCACTTCTAATCTGAACTTTCTTTTTTTGCATGTATTTTTTAGTATATTATGTTTATTTTACACTTTATAGATAATAAAGCCCTAAACATAAATTTCATGACAATATATTATTGACGACACATATGCGTCGCTGAGCACTTCATATTAAAAACATGTGTGCAGTGCTGGCGATGACACGTGTGCGTCACACGTCATTGTCTATTTAAAATTTTGTTGTTGCAAAATATTACGTCATCATCAAACTTTCACAAAAGAAAGAAAGCAATAACCACACTTTCAGCCTATGGTACCAGGTAACTTGGTCAACAGCGCCATGAGCAGCGAACGTGTTACGGTCGATTTGACACAGTTCTAAATTCTTTTCTATTCTGAGCTAGTCTAAAAAAGTCTACATACCCTTCACAACTTACATCTCTAATAATTTGACTAATATAGCTTTGTCTAGGTCTTCTACTCTATTTTTATTTGGTGGTCTATAATCTAAGACCTTACTAAATAGTCCTTCATGTCTTAACTGGTGCCCTATCATTTTATCTCTCCTGACCTTTAATTGTTTCCACATACAGGGTTCCTCACCTATCCTTCTATAAACTTCCTCATGTTACTCTATCTGTCCAACTAATTTTTAACATTCTTCTATAACACCAAGTTTCGAAAGTTTCTATTTTTTTCTTGTCTACCTCCTTAATTGTCCGAGTCTCTCTACCGTGTAATAGAACGCCCAGTACGTACGATTTTAAGAAACTTTTTCTATTATTTCAATTTAATACTATTAGCTATTAGTAAGTTTTCTTTTTTCAAAAACATTTTTCTAACTTGAGCTGTTCTAGCTACTATATACCTTCTGCTATGTCCGTCCTTGTAATTATACTCCTAAATATCAAAATTCATCTACCTCCTCTAACTCGGTATTACCTATTTTTAATTTTGGTTTAGAACTATGCTGTAACTCACTTGTCATTATCTTTGTCTTTCCTGAGTTAATTCTCATACTATAGTTACTCTGTAGTATCTCATCTAAAATATTTAAAAACTCTCCTAACTCTTTTCTAGACTCTCCTATAATGGCTATATCATCTGCAAGTCCCTGTACACTAATACCTTTCTCTTTTCTCTCTCTAGCTAAATTTAAAGCTTCCTTAATATAAACATTAAAAAATCAAGGGAGATAGTATCCTGCCCTGTCTAACACCATTTCTAATCTTACCTTCGTTTTCTATTTCATCAAATCTAATTACTACGCTTTGGTTTTTATATAGACTGTAAATAATTTTTCTATTCCTATTTTTCGCAAAACCCTGAACATAACAATCCAATTAACCCTATCAAATGCTTTTTCTAAATCTACAAACCCGAAATGAGTCTTTTTATTTTTTGTAACCTTTTTTCGATAATTACCCTAATCATTAGTATCGGTTCTCTAATCCCTCTGTCTTTACGAAAATCATATTGGTCTTCGCCTAAATAATTCTCAGTCAAAGCTTCTACTCTATTTTTAATTATTATTGTCAGTATTTTGGAAGCGTGGGAAGTTAAACTAACCGTTCTAAACTTCTCACACCTATCAGCTCTTGACTTTGTTTGAGATTTGGATAATATTTTTTTCGAAATCTATTGGGACCTCACCTGTATCATATATTACTTTTACTAATTCATATAATATCTAAAGTTTTCTGACTTGCATATTATATTAATTCTGCGGGTACATCGTACATCCCCGGCGCTTTATTTAGTTTAAGATCCCTAACAGCTCTGTCACAAATTCTTCTCTTAATATTCAGAACCCTATTTCTAAATCTTCTTCTTGGTCGTTCTCTAACTCATCCATATCGTCCCCCTCATATAAATCTTCTAAATATCTTTTTCGTCTATCTGCTACCTCAACTCTTAAAAAATGGCAATTATCTAGTATGATTACTACTTTAAATAAAAAAATATAAGCAATAAAACTTGAAAATCATTATCAGTGATTCAAAAAGGCGTTTCCATAAATTAATATTATAATAAGACTTGAAATTGACCCAAAATAACTGAATGAAAAACAAAATTAAAAGAGCTCTTATTAAAAAGAATGGATGTACATAAGCGAATTTTGTTAGGCTAAATAAAGTTTCTCGTATTTATTTATATTTAAGCAATAAGTAAAAGAAAGTAAAAAAAACACAAATTCAAATAAATACTTATAATATTGTTAGTATAAACATATTTCCAGGTAAACTCAATTTTTCCAGGACCAATATTAATTATAAATGGTACCTCTGTACAGTATCCCTAGTTACATATATCCTGATGTTAAAGTTTAATCTGAAATGCATAAAAGAATAAGCTCCTGCAATTTAATAAACAATATTAATAAATATTTCAATTCCAAGAAGTCTCTTTTCCAGTTATTCGTTCTAAGGGGTGTATTGACCCTTTTGAACTAAATATTTAACCTATTTCTTAACAAAGGGCGACATATTATTGACTACTACTGATGCATATAAACGCTCCATACTACGAACGATATCAATATTTTCTTCTAAGATACGTGACGCCAGTGACGTCTTTTCGTAACGGACCAATGCAGAGACAGTATTTATCAGTAAAGCAGTATTCACAAAACAATTGAAATACCAAGTTCGCATTAGTTTTAGTGCAAATCGTGTACGTTGTAGACGTACTTCTCGCATCATACTCGTGTTTGTACCCGTGATTTTATTTAATTTTAGTGTTTTAAATTAAAAATAAACGTATAAAAATGCAGTGCATTTATGTATTAACACTATTGTTAGTAGGTAAGTTTGTCTTTCTAATCTGTTTCAATTTGGTTATGTATTATTAAAAAAAAAAAGTGAAATTTGACCTTTGGTTCTTACAGTACGTAGTACATATTTTTCAATTCAAGAACCAGATTGCAATAAAGTACAAAACTCTGGTATTGATTACGACCTTTTGTTTGTTTGACCTATTTATATTTCTCATCATGCACAAAGGGCGGGTATTGTATTACACAAAGGACGATTTTGATCTGTTAATACCATTCCTTTTTCCAACCTTGGTGAGTATGACGACAATAATTGGTTGGTTTTGTTTTTTAATTACTCAAATGTAATAGCAGCTTGGCAACGATTTCCCTGTTTTTTACTAACTCAAACTGGAACAGGGCGTTTTCCACCCTAATTTAATAATGGCATCCTTTTGCGTGCCGGTTAAAGTCGTTGAATTAAATTCTAATCAAATTTCCGCTCGACAAGTGAATAACTAAATTATCAGGCAATATTCAACTTAATTTAAATTGTACAGGATTGTTTTAAATGAGAAAATATAGTTTATTGTTGCTTTTATCTCTTATAGGCGGTCTTTGTAGAATATGTGAAGGATTTGTTTTATACTACAGTTGAAACTGGACCTTGTATGTATTTTTATATATGTATTATTTTTGAATTTATGTGAAGGTAATCTGAAGGGTCAAGTGTACAAAAGTGATAAAAGAAATATTTTGTATTAATTTTTAGAAGACAGTTACAAACAAAATCAATCAACTTAGTGAACTGTATTTAGTATTTGCTTATAATTAATGTACAGTAGTGGCATAAAAATCTGGATCAATTAAAAATGTACTACAGTACAATCAAATAGTAATGGTTGAGTGATAGTCCAATACGGAACGCAGTGCAGTTACTATCATCGCGTTTTTAATCCTTAATATGTAGTAGAGCCAAATATATTTAGCTTAGTTGTTAACTATTATTAATCAAATAAACATTAATTAAAACCCTTCACTACAAAAATGTTTAAAAACTAAATACATATTTGATCACTACTGTAGTCGGGAAAATTCAATAAATAAGTAAAAATGTGTAACATACTGTTTTAGTACAGTCGGTTATGTAAAAATAACTTTCTATTATTTCTCAAATTGGTTTATTTTCTAGTTTAATTTTAGCGTCCCAATTATTAGGATAACGGTTTTGTAGCATAAATATGTCTGCGATTTTAAACGGCTTCAAAAGCTCCGTTCCCAAGTAGCCAGAGCAGGGTTCTTGGAAAATATAATCCAAAGATTTAATTAACATTCCCAAGGTACGAAGCTTTACTTGGAAGGCACTTAACGTGTCAGATTAGTAGTATCTACTAATAGATGTCAATCAAGTAGCTAAGACCCTAGTTATGTATAAAGCAGCTTGAGTTGTCTGAATAATTTTCAATTAGTTTGGGTACTTAACTAAAATTATAGTTTCGGAGTTTTCTTGTGAGGGAGATTTTGGCTATCCTAAAGCAATTATTAGTTTTAATTAACTTTTAAGATTTATGACAGGCTCAACCTTTTCGATTATGAGAGCTAAACTGGACTGGGTATTTTTCAATTAACTTAAAGGTATATAAGGAGTTCAGCGTGGGATGGAAGGGGCTTTTTTTATTTCGAGACTTCCGACAGACAGGGTTTATTTCTGTACTCCTGAAAGTAAAGTGATGTGTGTTTTTTTTATTTTATTCTGAGTAAGTACTTTCCCAGTTACTAAAACAGAGGTTATGGTATTTTTTAAATAATGAACTCAAGGGTAGTGTTATCAATTATGTATCCGTAATTGTTTAACTAAATTGTGCCGACGTTCTGTAAAAATACCGACGTTCAGATTAAAGCTCTGAGCTTGGGCTTAAGTTGAACGCGTTGAAATTTTAATCCCTGAGTGCTTATTTCAGCAGACAGCTAGTTTTCAGCAGGGTACACTGCTTCATTGTTATTTCGACGGTAGCCTGGGGGCCCACGCAATAGCTTAGCAACGATACCTACCTGATTACGCAATTTTCAGGTCGGGTATAGGAGTAAAGGACTCCCGTAGTGATAATCTTTGTGTGTGCTGGAACAAGTTCCGTTTTAGTAATAGTTGACCGGTGAAAAGGTCTTCTGTCCCGTTAATTGGAGACACCCTTGTTAACTTAGAGCGTGAGTCACAGTAGGTAACTTTATTAGAATACTGTATATATAATTAATTATTGTATTGGGGTGTTTGAGTCCTAAGGAATTTAGACATCAATTTGGTTTAGTCGTATAGTTTTTAGCTAGCCGGGGACTATAAAGCTCCACAGTAGTGCAGTGTTAAAATTTTCTGCGTGCGTATTTGTGACAATCTTTTCCCATTCTCAAGATCAAAGTGCAACGAGTGATAAAACCTTGATAAGGTCCGTAAGCCTTCCCCTCCCTTACGGTGGCGCCCTATTGTATATAACTGCAAATATTGTATATTTTTTGTACTCATATGTCATTGGGTTAAGGTTTAATTAGTTGTACAGTTAATAAAACAATCTAAATTTACATCTTAGTGTGTTGTAGCTTAATGAACCTCACCCTCTCACCGACTGTAGCAAGCTTGCGAGGCAATGTTCCGAAACGTTTGGCTACTTTAGATTTAGGGGTCATGCCCTATTATTTTATTGGTAATTTGATACCCTCATGAGGCTGGTTTGTATATTAGTTAGAAATGTAAGAAATATAGTTTCGGAACACTTATGATGATGTTATCCTCGTCACATAGGGGCTATTGATCTCTACAATAATAAGTGAATTGTAACCTTATGACCAGGGTTGGTAAATATGATATTTATAATAAATATGGCAAAGAGTATAAAGTTTTTAATTTGTGTGGTATATATACACGAAAGCTAGTCTTGTTTCTACAGTAATGAAACTCAACAGATTTTAAACACTCTTTGGTTTTTGTATTTGTTTTTTTTATCATTCTGCGACCTACTCTTAAGCCCCCTCCTCCTCGTTCTTTTGGATGTTTACCATTTTGGACAAAATGTCCAAATATTCTTTGAACAGTTACTACTAAAATTTGTACTATCCAAAACACAATTTTGCATGCTCTGATGAATCTTCCATGTTTGAAATGGCCTTTGTATTCAATTGATACTTGAGCGTGATTGGATTTTCCTTTTTGGTTTATTTCCACTGCAACTGTCACGCCTTTTTCCCCAATATGCATGGCAAGAACAAATAAGGTGGATATTCCTGCAAGTTCTTACATTTAAAAACGCGAATTCTTACGTTTTTAAAAAAACGTCGATAAATACATCGCGCAAGCGCGATGAAAAAGTGACGCCACTGGCGGTTGGTAACGCTAACCTTTGTACAGATTTTGGCGCGCCCATCTCTCAATGACGTCACCAATGCACAAATTTAATACGTAATTATCGGGAAATATAAATTTAAGGCAATAGTTTACTTACATAGGAAATCCGACGTCCTGCGGGGTTGAGTTAAAGTTAGCTTCTGTTGAAGTCCATCAGGGCTACGGAGGGCCCTTTTTAAGGCAATTAAAGATGGTGACTGCTCCGGTGCTGTTGGCGGAGCATGGACATCCGGCTCGTTCTAGGGTCGTGGGCTGCTCCAAGGTCGTACCAGATTTCTATATGTAGCGGAACGATAGGAACGGGCTAATCAGGCAAAGACAGACAAAGATAAGCAAGGGAAATCTACATAATAAAAATAAAGATACGATACCAGGCACGACAACTGCACTCCTCGAAAATCAAAGGCAAACAGCCACGTTACAGAGACTCCCGGAAACTTCTCCCCACTTTGTCCCTACTCCACTCGCGTCGCGCGATCTGGCGCAAACGCACTGTGACGTAACGGAAATACGCGCACCGAGTCTTTTGAATTTATGGCGCGAAACTTCCGCACATCAAAATTAACCTAAAACAATGTTTAAGTGCCAATTTATTGGTACGTAACAATCGCGACAAAGCCACAAAAGAAAAAACTTAAAAGAAGAAAAAGTCTGTTAGCACAGTAACAGCTTAAAATCTAAGTCCTAACTAGCCTACATAAAACCTAACTTAAAACCTACAAAATGTTTATGTAAGGCGCCACCTGGTTTTTTGACCGATAACACGTCTACCGAATTACCAGGAAACGGAAAATGTAGCCTCATTGTTTTTGACTACACTAATGATTGACAGCACAAATTTGTCGGGGAGCATGAAACACTACTTAAATTAAAACGGATGCGACTAGTCGCCTAACCTATCTAAACTAAAGCCAACATTAAAGTTTTTACTTCCAAACACACATGAGCGCTGCATCAAAACTGTTCTTTGTTGGCAAGAAGTGTCCAAATTTAAAAATGTTCATAGAGTGCGTCACTCTACACTCTAGCAAATTTTGTTACTGGTACTTTGGTTTACTAACGATACATATTAAAACTTGTCCATGACATGGTTGTGAATCAACAAATTTACCAAAAGTACCACCCTACTAGATCCTTACATGGCTAACCTAACAAATTACATTTCTATATCAGGCTAGCTTTTTCACTCAAATTTCAAGAAAAATAATTCCCACGTCTGGTCATAAATACCAAACGTTAGGAAGATAAAAAGACAAGATCTCAAATTGTTGTTAAAGATAGTAGATAAGATAACGATATTAAGCTTAAATTGTTATCCTCAAAGGTAATGGATAAGATAACAGTATCAAGCTTTAGTTATTATTTGAGATACTAGGTAAGATAACGTGATATTAAGCTAAAGTTATTATTAGAGATAGTAGGTAAGGTAACGCGATATTAAACAACAGTTATTACTAAAGATAACAGGTAAGATAACGCGAAATTAACTCAAAGTTATTACTAACGGTAGTCGGTAAGATAACGATACTAAACTAAAGTTATTATTAAAGGTAATCGGTAAGATAACAATATTAAACTAAGGGTATTATCTACAGCAGTCGGTAAGACAACGATACTAAAACTAAGGGTATTATCAAAGATAATAAACAAGATAAAGATATTAACTTAGATATTATCAAAGATAATAGATAAAGGTAACGATAGAGTGACTCCGTGGAGCCGTTAAATAGGGATTTTTTCGTACCCTCTAAAAAGAGCGACCTGTGAAGCAGGTCCGTTTACAAGAAACGGCACGTGGGACCGGCAAAGGCATTTGGGTGCATCCCTGCACCCGACGTTAATTGATATCGGCGATACAATCACCCGATACCCACACGGTATATATATATATATATATATATATATATAAACTCATTCACTCACACATTCACACACTCATACATACCTTCACTGCCAGTGCCCATGCGCTGACAGCAGCACCGCATGACCTCACGAAAGATTCCCAGAGACGGGGTCCAGGTGTCTGTGAAAACCTCCCGCGCAACCACACGGTGACTAACGGAAATGAAAAGGCAGAGAAACAGGAACGGTAGAAAGAAGGAGGTAGGTTATTTTGAATGCATAAGAGGCACTTCCAGGTAGAAGAAAGTAGAGGAAGGGCTCGCATTGAGCAAAAGAGACAGAAAAAGGTGGATAGCAAAACGCTACTCAACCAGCCAATGTGGCCAATAGCCCGGAGTGAGGGAACATCACTCTTATGCGGCAGACGGGTGTTCCGGGACAAGAACAGGTCCACCAAAAGAAGAATAAGGCAGAAACGGAGACAGTGGGATAAGAAAAAGTAGAGTTTTTGGACGAGCGTCCGAGAGAAGGTAGAGAGTTGTCCCTGTTAAAACACAGATCGGTCTGAAGGACCACCTGCGATATTTATCTGACAAGATAAGGTATCATACGTTAACAATTCGCTAGACTCTCAAGAGAACTAGTACGATCATTTTCCTAACGAGTGCATCCACTACGATAAGAAAATCAGACAAAAGTTGACACGACAACTTAAAGTATCATTACGGATACATTCACACAAAAACAAACTGTTTTAAGGTAGTATTTCAAAACGGTAGCACCCTAAACACACAAAAATGCCCAATTATAAGCAGTTAAATACAGGTACACTGTTCCAATATGCTAAAACAACCGAGAATTTAATAAGATAACAATAAGAAGCGATAGCATCTCACCACGAAGTTCAATAAAAAACAATGAAAAAATGTTTATAAGTTATGTTGATTTAGTAGAAAAAGAAACAAATAATGATATAGTATAATGTGGGCGACTGCAATAATTCAGAAGAAAAACACATGGAATAGACAATCCTAGTTTTTTGCAACTGCGAACATGGACTATTTCTAACAATGGCATAGGCTGCGCATGTCCTATGTGAGCCCAAAGAAGAAAAACATCCACTCTAACATCAGCTAAAACCAATAATAAAAAATCAATGAGTTATTACAACCAAAGTTACGACAATTACCACACAAAATTAAATGACGTAAGATAAACACTAAAAACCAAATAATATGCTGTAGGAAAAGTTCGAGGATTAATTAAATGAAATGAGAGAGTTATATTGGGGGGTGTAGAGGATAAAATGATATACAAGTAACGGTACGGTCAAGGAAAAGTCAACCAAAAGGAAAAGATAGCTAATTTAAGGTAAGTAAAGTTAAACGTGTAAGAGATTATATACTGTATGAGAGAAGGAATAGGCAATTAAAGTTAACCAATTGTTAGTGAGAACAAAAAAATATTAGGTAAATCGTAAGGGTTTAATCATATTAAGATACCCGGTATCAGGAATTAAATTTGGAATGTTAAGACAGACAACATCACGAGATAAGGCATCAGGTACGATATTTAATTTGCCAGGCCTATGCCTAACATCAAAAGTGAATTGAGAGATACGCAAGTTCCATCTTGCCAAACGACCTGCGGGTTGTTTTAAGTTATTAAGCCAAGTGAGAGCAGAAAACATTAGGTACATTGTCAAAGAAGTAAATGTGAAAAGCTCTCAGATATACGTAGGGTTAAACGATTTTAAAGATAATTTTAAGGCATTTAATGAGGTTTAAATTGATATGTGAAGAGATAAGAGTAATTAAAACTCGATTCACTAATAAAATTGTTGAAAAACAAAAAGATATTTTATAAAGCATATATTTACTAAAACGACAAACTTACCAACCAAATTCTTGTTTAGACTTATAATGCTTAACGACTGGTCCTTGGGTCTCACTTACAGAGCTATACGACCAAATCCGACAGTAAATTTCGCTTAATGGATGTTAAAGTACGTTGAAATATCGATAACTAAAAAAAAATGCAATCAAGACAAAATCATACTCGCTACATGAAGGAAAAATTCTACGATACATATACAAAAAGTTAGTATTCCAAATTATTGGAATGTTCTTTCGATATTGCGGGAGTTATCAACAACTGAGTTTAAATACTAAAACGTTAAAGGCAATTTCTTTATTTCAGTATTCAAAGGAGCAGATATAAAGAGATCCAGTTTATTACAACATTTTGGAAGGTAAAAGATATGGTTAGGTATATTTCGTTGACTATATATAAAGCAAGAACCTCTATAAAAAGCATTTATAGGTTATACTGTTTAAAACATTTAAGGGAACAACGTTTAAAACTATATCCAAGCAAGATAATATCTAAGAAAAAAAAATATCAGGGTTAAGTCAAAATAACGCTTTAAAAGACACTAAAAACTCAGGTAAGTAGGAAATCTATATTTGGACAAACAATTTTGTTATATATATGTAATTGTGAATTATACTAAATGATTTTGGTTATAGAAAACACTTAAGGTGTGAAATATTCATCTTGAATTTATATTTGAGACACGATATATATGAGATATACAATACTGAGGTAATTCAGGAGGTAAAAAACGGTACAGCTACTTCAAGTCAATACGGTAAAGATATTTAAAGGTAAAAACTTCCTATAAAAGCATTCGTAAGGAATAATATTGAAATATAATCACGGTAAGTAACCAAAACACTAAAGATACACGTTTAGAACAGTACGAGGGCAAGGTTAGTGTTTAATAAAGGAATATATCATTGATAAACTACAAAAAGACACTCCAAATTATAAAAAACACGTAGGTAATGTGTTATTTAACAAAAGCAACAACCCGTAGTTTAACGTTTCTTAAAAAGATATTAAAAAAAAGCCAATTTATTTCGTTCAGTGCTTTTAAACACAAGGTTTTCTTGTAAAGGTAATTCGAAATATCATTAATTAAACAGGTAGATTACTAAGACACTTTTTTTTTAGTGTAAACACACAACAGTGTTGATTTATGGTTTCAAAACAGTTTTTTAAAGTCGAAAAAACAAACAAGGGTTATATTTTAATTTAATATAAAGTAGATAATTTTGTAATAAACCGTGTTTAAAGCATGCAATTACTTAAATGCTTATGTATTTGTATTTATTCATATATAAATGATGCACGCACCTGTATAATTTAAAAGCAGGGTGAAGGTATAAATCCTAAAAACTTGCAGTTCTGTTTAGAACAGCTAAACACATATTTCAGATAATTTAAGTTATCAAAAGCACACCATATTTAAATTGGGAAAACATTAAGTCAGCCAACCATTTTAAATACACAAGCTGTATATTTCAATGTCAAAATGGCCGCCTACCTTCAGAACACCATAGCAACTGGTTTTGACATCTAAACGAATGTGGTGTGTTTCAAAACACGAATATAAGATTCAAGGATAACAGATATTAGATAATTGATTTTTTTTTTAGTGAAAAAGCTATAAATCACATTAGGTAATACATTGTATGTTTATAAAGGAAGTATGTATTATAACCTCAGACATTAAAGGCGCCAATTCTTACGATTTAAAAACGAATTCTTACGGTTAAGAACGTCGATAAATACATCGCGCAAGCGCGATGAAAAAGCGACGCCACTGGCGGTTGGTAACGCTAATCTTGTACAGATTTCGGCGCGCCCATCTGTCAATGACGTCATCAATGCACAAATTTAATACGCCATTATCGGAAAATATAAATTTAAGACAATAGTTTCTACAGCCAATACTCACATGAATATGTCCTTGGGTTAAAGTTGGCTTCTGTTGAAATCCATCAGGGCTACTGATGGCTCTTTTTAGGCAGTTAAAGATGGTGACTGCCCCGGTGCTGTTGGCGGAGCATGGACATCCGACTCGTTCTAGGGTCGTGGATTACTCCAGGGTCGCATCAGATTCCTATATGTAGCGGAACTATAAGGAATAGATTAATTAGGTAAAGACAAACAAAGATAAGCAAGGGAAATCTACATAATAAAATAAAGATACGATACCAGTCACGACCGCCCTTCTCGGTGTTCAAAGGCAACACGGCCTGACACGACCGCCCTTCTCGATGTTCAAAGGCAAACGGCCACGTTCAAGCGTCTCACGGAAACACTTCCCCCACTTTTGTCTTTCACGCGTCGGCGCGAAGTTATTCGTCCAACCCACTTTTGACGTGACGGAAATACGCGCACCGAGTCTTTTGAATTTATGGCGCGAAACTTCCGCACATCAAAATTAAACTAAAACATGTTTAAGTGCCACTTTGGCACGTAACACAGTTCTGCATGATCTGAACATAAAGTTTTATGCACACAAATTGGGTTGCAAAATGGCACTGCGTGTGGAGTACGCAAAATAATAATTACAAAAATTTATCAGGTGGATAACTAAGGGCCCGGTTGCGTTCTACTTCTCAGGGGTAAATCATAGGCTTGTGGATTCTTCAGCAGGATTTCCTCAATTCAGTCCACCTGTTCTCATTGACAAAGCCAAGATAATTGTATAGATATATGAAAGAGATCACAAGGAAAGGAATTACTTTGTCGAACTCGAAACTTTACCAAGCATGTCATATTCGTCCACCATCGATAATCAAATTCTTTCCTTTAAGAGACTTAGTTCTCACCAACCATCGTTCCATATCATTTCTCCCACGGCTAAAACCACTAAATACAGCTGTATTTTTATGGCCTGGGAAGGCAACATTTGCGGTCTCAACATCATAACTCTTACACTAATGTTGTAACAATTTTATTTTCGAATTCATAATTCGCTTCATTTAAGGTACGACAATAGTTAAACACGTTTATTAAGTAAAGTCATAATACATTTTACAATTAAAATATTACATTGTAACAGCATCTTGACTCGTTAGTCTAGTTGTTTTGGATGGCGGTGTATTTCACACCCAGTCGCAAGCGTAGAGAGGAATGACAACCCTCCTTTGGGATCCTCCCATCGACGAGAGCACGAGATAGGCACTCGGCCATAGGTAAAAGAGGCAGCAGCATGTTTAAGAGAACAATGGCCAGTGACCTACGGGTCGGTTTGATTAAGTGAGACATTTTCTGAATAACGGTTGGTAATGTATACTCGTTATTATAGTATGTAATTTGAAAATTTGTTTAGCGCAAACCAAGATTAGACGACGAAAGACTACAACACTTAGGCGATGAGAAGTTAAACAATAATAACTTAGAACTCTGAATCAACGTTAAGAAACCACTTCAATTTAACACATGCTTTTAGAGGATGGAAAGCAGATCTAATTAACAGGAGATCGTTTGTTGGTCCGAGCAAGATACTACTTTGTTAGGATGTAAGCAGTTAATTCCGCATGGCGATGCACATCCTATTTCAGCCTATGAAAGCAGTTTTGTTTGGTTCGTAGTAATTTTAAGAAATTCAATTGTGTTCCACTCAGGAATCACGCTATTTTATTTCGACACGTATAAATACGATTTTGTTATTCACTTTATCTGTTGCTAAGCTGGATTTCCCAGCGCCAAACTTAAAATTCACTGTTTAATTTGTCAGAACAACACGTTGCTTCACTATAAAATAACATGTGTAATTACGTCATTTATTTGTTTGAGATATACTGCTGACACTTGTATTTATGAAAGCAGATGCTTAGTATTTTATTACTACCAACTTTGAAAACGAGAATATCTTTATGAACATTTTCATTTTAAACTGAAATTAGCACATGTAACTTAACGAGAATATTTTGTATTTTAATTTTGACAATGTAATAGACCTAATCAGATCTGAATGGGTTAAAAGCTATTAATGTAACAAGTTATACTTTGTTGTAATGTTCTTGATCTAGAAACAGATTGATAAACCTTATCTTAAATTTCCAAACTACTACAAGTAATTATTTAATTTTGTTGCATTCAATTTTATTTAAAGTTAAAGGAATTCTTTCTAGTAAATTATTAACCTAAGTTTAAAGTTTTTTATTTTGATCAAGTGTGATCAAACCTAGCAACCCAAAAAGGCAATAAGAGTTGAATTTTGATGCCACCCTTATGTAGAAAATATTCTTTTTATTTTTTTTAGGCATATTTGAGGGACACAAACAGTGTTCCCATTTTCTATGTTGACTTAATTATTATTCTTTCTTACAGGAACAGCGTCTTATTCTGTTAAGACAGGTTTTTGTCACCGAAGGCGATCTTTTTTTCTTTGGGTCTCCACGTCCGCCCTTAGAAATATGCTATGCTTTTAACATGAATCAATCTGGACTTGGTGGCGCCTATTTGTTTTAGTTTGAGTGTGACCCCCCAACAGATTTCGACTTACCCCCCCATTGCTCATAGCTCTACCCAAGGAATAGACCCCTAGCTACGTCGGAAGACTTCGTTTTACTGACACCAAATGTGGGGCTGGTGTTTTAGTAGTTCTAGTATGTTTGTTTCACTAGCACACTCGTGGGTTTAGTGCTTCAGAAGTAAAACCGTTTCACTGGCGCCTATGCGTGAGGCTAGCGGAGCCAATTAGAGAGAAAAAATAGTTACAATGTCCCAAAATACGTGAGAACCTAATATTCAAGGGACTTACATGTAAAAGCTTAAATTAAGAATGATAAAAGAAAACGTTTCCGTGCGGATTTGAAAATACCCTAAAATTAAATAGTAAAATTAAACGTGAAGCCTTATGTAAAAAATGGTATAACAAGGGGTTGAATTTGTCGTAGGTGTGTTACATACTAAATTCCTCAAAAGGTAAATAGTGTGTCTACTCTACCTTATAGGCGGCAGAGCCTCGGTAGATTATGAGGGGTTCCTGTTTAACGTTTAAGCCCAGGGTAAAAAGGATGTTAAATGGCTTTGAGAGAAAAAGGTCCCTCTAATGAGATCTTCCAACCAGCTAAGCTTCTTCAACTTAGGGCAGAGCTATGAGCTACGGTCGTAGGATGGTATACGAAAAAAAGAAATGTTATTGGACGCAACCGTATCTTAATGGATGTTATAAAGAGAATCTATCCGAAGATCAGATACAGAAATCTTTGAAAAAAAATCCTTAAGACGAGCAACATATAAAAAAAAATATTTACGTTTGACTCTGCAATCTGAAATGGGAACGACTTCCTCGTACAACCTGAAAATTTAATCATTCCTAAATAATTTTAGACTAGGGCAATGTTTGAGCCTAGTCCCTTTATCACAAAAAATTAAAGTAAAGAAAGATCAAATAGCGAAAATTATGTTTCAAAAAAAATTTAAACCAACACCAATAATATATCTTTCTTTTCTCTACAAAATATTTATAAATGTGATTGGTTGCTTCTATGGAATAATTACTGCTGACTTCAATGAAAGAAAGCTTTATAACAACTTATTATTCTTTCTATTAATTTAAAAATATATATATATATATATATGTATATAATCAGTTTTGGGTTTTAGGTCAGCAGAATTGAAGAGTTCTCTTTTTTATAAACTCAAGCTTTCGGAAATTTATTTTTCATTTTCAAGAGTACTAAAAGTAAATACAAATGAATTAATTACGTGAACAAGGTTGAGTAATAGCTAAAAATTATAATTAACTGATACTTACTAAAGTGAGATAAGATACAATTGGACGATCAATAATAATGTACAGTGTATAAGGGTATGGTATAATTAAATTTAAAAATAAAAATAATACTAATTATATAATCAAAAGGGTAAATTTTTTTTTATTATGATGTATACTGTCTTTAAATTTAATTTTTGTAAATAGTTGTTTATATGAGAATTTTTTTGTTTGGGAAAGGTATCTTTATATGTATTAATTAAACGCATTAATTGTAATGACGTTTTTTGTAAATATATTACATTTTAAAAATATTTTTATCAATTTATTTAGTTATCTTTATAATTTTTTGTGTGAGTATGGTTGTAAGCAAAATAATATTATAACTTAATTATTTATTTCTTAATTTTTTATTTTCAAATTCTTTTTTTTAAATTTAGAAGGTAGGTATATATAGAACTCAAGTCTCCAATGTCGGTTTTTTTATTAAGTGTATTAGAATTTTGATAGATATAACACATTTCAAGAAATTCGCGTTTTAATTTATTATTTTCTATATGTAAAATTTTTGGACTGTTAAAATCAATTTTGTGGTTGGTGGTATTTACATGTGTTGATAGAGCAGTTGAATTTGGTTTAGTGCGTATATCACTTTGGTGCTGTGTTAACCGTTGTTTGAGGTTTTGTGAACTTTGCCCAATGTATATATTGGGGCAATTTGAACAATTTACTTGATATACGATGTTTCTTTGGTCTAAAGGAATGGTTTTATCTTTAATTTTAGAAAAAAGGTTATTTAGTGTTAGATCGGGTTTTTTTGCAAGTTTTATATTAAAATTTTTAAAAATATTATCTAGTTGGGAAGTTAACTTATCAAAATATGGAAATACCTTGTAACTAGGAATTGTACTGGTTTTGGTATCGGTAGAATTTTTGTAATTTATTTTATTAGTGTGGTTAAATATCAATCTTTTTATTAGAGGAGCAGGATAACTGTTATCTTTTAGGATATTATATAATTTGTTTAAATTTTTTTGATATAAAGAAGGATGGCTTATGTTTTTTATTCTGTTTTTTAATCCTAAAATAAAATTAATTTTCATATTCAGTGGGTGATATGAATGATAATTAAGGTATCTGTTTGAAGTGGTAGGTTTCTGATACCAGTCTAAAATAATTTTGTTAGTTTTATCTCTAATTAATAATGTATCTAAAAAAGGAACCGGATAATGTTTTTCTTTTTCTATTGTAAATTGAATTTTATTGTTGTAATTATTAAATATTTCTAAAGTTGTATCAATTTTATCAAAAGGTACAGCTGTAATAATATCATCCATAAATTTTTCAAAACGGTAATCTGTATGGTAGTTTGGGAATTATTTCTTGTATTAAGTCATCCATAATAATTTGTGCAATTATGGGACTTAGGTTAGAACCCATAGGACAACCATCTCTTTGTAGGTAGTAAGAGTTATTAAAACAAAAGTAGCTACTATCAAAAATAAATTCTATTATTTGTATAAAATGTTGTTTTGATATTTTACAATTAATTTTAATTTTGTTCCATAATTTGTTAATGTTGTCTAGAACCAGATATTTTGGAATGTTAGTAAATAAAGATACTGCGTCTAAACTTATTAGTACATAATTCTGAGGTAATTGAAAATTATTAATAAAAAGTGCAAATTCGAAAGAGTCTAAAACCCAAAACTGATTATATACACTTAGATAGCAAGGTCGTTACCAAATTTAGTATATATATATATATATATATATATATATATATATATATATATATATATATATATCGCTTGTACAAAGTTATCTGTACGGAGACTTTCGAAACAATTACTTTATTAAGATCTAGCATTAAATTCTGAATACGTATAGGATATTTATAATTGAATAATTTACGTTAATTCTCTATAAGAAATATATGGTTTTCATTTTTATGTTACAGTTTAATTATGATACTTGGATAGGACCCTGTTCTAGTTTACAAGAATTAAGTTAAATGCTCAGCTTTTTTTTATAGATTACAGATCTATATTTTTAATTGATATATTTGAAAGAATCAAAGGTCAAAAAACACTTATTGTCTGTATTAAGCTGTACTTCAGGTGTACTGTCAAAATATGTTATACACTATAATGTGGCAAACAAATATCAACCTATCACATGTTTAGTTATACGAACATTTTGGTATAACCTTGTAACGACAAAATTATCTTATAGAAATGCCTTGGAAATAATAAGAACATTTATGTACTATTCGAATATTAAATTTTGAATAAAATTATAAGTGTACCAATTTAAATGACTATAAAACTTTTGCAAAAATTTTGTGTATCAACTTTAAGTAAACATATATAGAATTTTCAAAAATTATTTGTACCTCATAAATGATTGTTTCTTGAAATGGATATAGCTATAAAATTGAGGATGACTCATCGCTATATATCTGCTAGGCAACCAAATTCTTTAAACGTCTACGTACTTACAATGGTAGGTGCGCGCAGCTGATACATGTGTCCAAACTTGACCTCTATACTAACCAAGCATATGTGGAAATTTCCACCCTCTCGCATAGCAACATTTAAAACTGCATTTGCAGCACAACCAATATCCAAAAAAAATTTATTACGTGTTTGCGTATCCATATATTTTACTTGATTTCAATACTAATTCATATTTTCGTACTTGCTTTAATTTACTTTGACATAATTCTGTACTTCGTTATAAGTTCCTACTTTCGTACTTTCGAACTTGCGCTGAAAAAAAATGGGGAAAAATGATTTTAAAGGTAAGTTTGAGAATTATCTTGACTATCTTAGGTCGATACTACAACTAAAAATGAAGCCATGGTACTCGTCGACTCCACTTCACTACTTTTTGGGACGGCATCTTTTATCGAAAACCTGCAGGCCCACGTTTATACTTGTATTCTGATTACATCCCGATATCAAAATGAAGCTTGACCACGAGGCTACGTTGCTATCCAAGCATGTGCAGAAAAGGGGATATTGTATCAAGATACATACAAATAGAAGAGTTCTTAAATTTTACTTTGACTATTTAAATATAGGTGGAGCTATATGCATGAATTCGTTGTATATTGTTTCTATTGGAATTTAATATTTATTGAATAGGTATAGGGAACAAAAGCGTATATTTAAGAAGCAGATAATCGTATTCGTTACAGGTGATGGAGATGTTATGTGGATCAGAATTTACACGGATGGCTCATGTATGCATGATGGGCAATCAGAAGCGGCGTTTGTCATATATAATGAGAAAAGGAAAGTGTTTCTGTTTCAGACTAAATCCGCAAACTGGAACACCATTTTTCAGTGCAAATTCGTAGCCATAAGAGAGGCTATTGATTATGTAATTAACCACACTGGTAGAAGGGAATATTACATCAACAGTCACAGTAGATCAGCACTAACAGTCTTGACAAATATGAACACCTCGACATATCTGCAAGCGGACATTTGGAGGATAGCATGTACAGCACTCAATATTGGAAACTTAAAGTTCTGCTGGGTTTGGTTGTATAGTGGCAACCATGATAAAGCAGATGAGTTGGTCAAAGAGGACGCAACAGGAGATTTTTGAATACTATACTCGTTGATGCTTATTATATTTTGATTTTCTCTTTATTATATATTTGTACAAATTTCAGAGAAATGTGTAGGTTAGTTCAGAATAGGAAACAATGATGGTACGCATCTAACCAGTTCCAGGACTGAAGACCTAATGATGATATATTTGTGTTTATATAAGTTTTATTAATTAACGATCATCATCATTAGGTGTTCAGTCCTGGAACTGGTTAGACACGTACCATCATTGTTTCCTATTCTAAACTAACCTACAGATTTCCCTGAAATTTGCACAGTCTGCATCTATCATTATCTGATCTATGTCTACATCTACCTCTTTCTTTTTCTATCTCTGTTTGTAATATATCCCATATTATTTATTCCCCAAAATGCTTTAGAACGTATTCCACCCTTCTATTTCTCCTTTTCCTCAGATATCCTCTTTTTTCCTATCTTTGCTTGTAATATATCCCATACTATTACCCAAAAATCCCTTAGAACAAATTCTGCCCTTCTATTTCTCTTATCTTTTTCACCAGATATCCTTGTTTCCCTACTATTTCTATAACCTATTTGTTATTATCTTTGTTTGTCCATGCTATTGTCCTCATACATCTGAAGCAAAGCATTTCAAAAGACTGCTACCGTTTTTTTGTCTGCGTTTCATACTGCCCGTATTTCATAGGCATACTGTGCTGTGCTCCACACATATGCTTTCAACAATTTTCTTCTTGTTCTATGTTTGTTGTCTTTCCTCATAGGCGATGTTCTTTCTTGTTAGATGCAGTACGGTCACCTTCTGTTGTTTTACAGTTATATACCCTATTTTTCTACCTTCAGTGGTTGTGAAGAAGAGTAAGCAGCCTGTGACTGCCAAGTTCCCCTAGCACTTAAACATTTACCGATTTAATATTTTTTCCAATATATCTTTTCGCACAGTCAACATTAGTTGCAGATATTTCGCAACCAACAACTAGTTGTTTATACTAGTCATCAGATTTATCTGCGCTTATTTTTTCGTCATTAGGTTTTCCATCTCAAAACTGGTTGGACACGTACCTGCACTTATTTATATTCTGAGCTAGCCTACATAGTTCCCTGAAATTCTCACACAGCATGTGTATACAGCTCGTTTCCCTTCTATTGTTTTCTAATTTTATGCCCTATTTCACCGAGATTCAGTGAAGGGGGTTAAGCAACCTGTGGCTACCAAGATCCCCCAACACTAATACATTTGCCGAAATAATGGTTTTCCAGTAAATCCTTTCACACTTAACATTATTCGAGAATATTTCCCAACCAATTCTTGTAATTACTTATAATAATCATCATGTTTAAGCACAGTTATTTTTTTCGTCATTAGTTTATCCATCTTGGGATTGGTTGGATGCGTACCTCCATTGATTTCTATTCTGGGCTAGCCTACACATCTCCCTGAAACCCCTACAGCCTACATCTTTTACTATCTGTGTGCAGTAGTCTAACCTAGGTCTGCCTCTTCTTCTCTTTTTTCCGATCTCTGCTTCTAATATATTTCGCACTATTCCCTCATGCCGTAATATGTGGCCTATCATCCTATCTCTCCTATTTTTACCGTTTTCCACATATTTCTTTCTTCCCCTACCATTTTAGTACCTCTTTGTTCTTAACTTTGTCTGGCCATGATATCTTCATCATACGCCTGTAGCACCACATTTCAAAGGCTTCTACCTTTTTCTTGTCCGCTTCTCCTACTGTCCAGGCTTCACATCCGTACAGTTCTGTGCTCCACACATATGTTTTAAGCAATCTTTTCCTTGTTTCTATGTTTGTGGTCTTTGAGCACAGTAGTTGTTTTTTCTTGTTAAATGTAGCACGGCCTTGTGCTAATCTTTGTTTTATATCTTTTGTGCTTTTCCCATCTTGCGTTATTTGGCTTCTTAGGTAGCAGAAATCATTAACCTCTTGTAAGTTCGTGTTACATACTTGTATTCTTGTTTTTGATTTAGTTTCCACACCTTTGCATACTAGAACTTTAGTTTTAGTTTTGTTAATTTTCATACCGTATCTCTCTGTTAGAACCATTTCCATTTCATTAAGAGCAGATTCTAACTCGTCTTTGCTAGACGCTAATATCGCTATATCATCTGCAAATCTAAGCATATCAATTTTTTGTCCTTGCATAGTAATTCCAAATGTCTTCCTGCATTTGACAGTATTCATTGCATCTTCTATGTACAAGTTAAAAATCAATGGGGATAGGGCACATCCCTGTCTCACCCCTTTCCTAATGTTTACGTCTCTACGTTCCTGCTCTAATTCTATTACTGCTGTTTGCTCTTTGTATAAGCTATGTACTATTTCTCTATTCCTATAACTCATTCCAAGCTTTTTGAGTATTTCAAACATTTTTTTCCATTTTACATTGTCGAATGCTTTTTTCTCCATTATCGCTCTCAGAGCTAAAATAGCCTCCCATGTTCCCCTGTTTCGCCTAAACCCAAATTGGTTTTCTCCTAGTATTTCTTCCGCCCGTTTTTCCATTCGTCTTTGCACAATTCTAGTTAATATTTTTGACACGTGTGCTGTCAAACTTATTGTTTGAAAATTTTCACATCTATTCACGCCTTTCTTTTTTGGTATAGTTACTATGATGCTACGTTTGAAATCTTTGGGTATCTCGCCTGTCTCATACATATAGCTTACAAGTTGGAAGAGATGTTCTGTTACTGCTTGTCCAGCGGCTTTTAGAGTTTCTGCTTGCACCTTATCTGTACCCGGCGCCTTACCATTTTTCAGACCCTTTAATGCTAATTCAAAATCATCTCTAAGTATAGGATATCCCAAGTCCTAATTTTCAATGTCTGATTCCTGTTCTAATGCAGTTAGTTCCTCTCCTGCATATAAATTTCCTATATATTCTTGCCATCTACCCACTTTCTCTACGTTTTCTGTAATGACGTTTTCTTTTGCGTCTTTTATATTTTTGCTGTACTGTTTTATATCCCTAAAATTCATTCTAATTAGTTTGTATGCTTCGTCTGTCTTTCCTATTTCCATCTTCGTTTGTACCTCTTTGCACTTTTCATCAATCCACTGTTCTTTAGCTTTCCTGCATTTTCGAATAATTTCCCGTTTTATGGCTTTGTATCTCTGTTTCCCTGTTTCGTCTGATTTATTTTTGTATTTTCGCCTTTCTTCTATTAAATTCAGGATATCCTTTGTTATCCATGGTTTCTTATTTTCTTTTTGTGTATAGCCCAGAATATCACTGGCCGCCGTGTCTAGGCTAGATTTAATGTTATTCCATTGTGTTTCTACTTGCTTAGTATCAGATATTTTCCCGATATCTTTGAGCAATTCATTTGACTTTTTTTCGAATCTTTCTTGAATATCTTTATCTTTTAGTTTCTCTAAGTCCAAGTGCTTTTTTCCGCTCCTTTTTTTCATATTCTTAGATTTAAGTGCGGCCTTCATAATTACGATGTTGTGGTCAGTATCTATATCTACTTCTGGGTAGCTTCTACAGTCTTACTTGATTCCTAAACCGTTGTCTAACAAGAATGTAATCTATTTGATATCTTCCTATATCTCCTGGCATCTTCCACGTATATCGTCTTCTAGCATGATGTTGAAATAATGTGTTTGTGATAATTAAATTGTTCTGGTCACAAAATTCTACCAGCCTATTTCCCCTGTCGTTTCCCGTGCCTAAACCAAATAAACCTACTACTGCTCCTTCCCTACCCTCACCTACCACGGCATTAAAATCCCCCGTAATTATTAAATTTTCATGTCCTTTTACGTATCTTAATATGTCTTCGATATCTTTGTAGATGGCTTCTACCTCTTCGTCACTGTAGCTAGAGGTGGGCATGTATACTTGTATTATCACTGTGTTTACCGGTGTAGATTCTAATCTAACCATGAGTACTCTTTTGGTATTTTGTAAGTAATTTTATACACAGTATTCTATCTTTTTTTGCATAACTATCCCCACGCCCAAATTTCCTCCCTCTGCCTCTGGCCACCAAACTTTGCTGATCCCTACTATGTCTAGTGATAACCTATTCATTTCGGTTTTTAGGTTCTCTAGCTTACCTACTTGCTTCATACTTCTAACATTCCACGCTCCGACTCGCAGAATGTTCTCGGCTCTTATTTTTAACTTTTTGATCGTATCCTCCGAAGTAGTCCCCTCCCGGATATCCGAATGGGGGACTATTTTAACTCCGGAATCTTTTACCCCAGAGAATGCCATCATGTTTGTAACAATTTAAGTACGCTGTGTACTTGGGAGATAATGCGGTGGTTTCCCGTTGCCTTTCACATCGCGGTAGTGTGTCTTAGACTGCCATACCGACCCCTATGGTCTCTGCCAATCTAAGTACCGAAAGAGCCGCTGCCCTCTTTCGGGGACCTGTCTTAGTCTGGTTCCTCACTAACGACCCTACTACTTTGGTTGGACCTGTAATTTGACTCATTAGCTCATTAGAACACGCAAGCCATTTCACCTGTTCTAGTAATTTACAACTTCGGCAAGGTGCAGGTCCATTCGAAATGGATAATTAACGATATCAAAGATAAATATTTTTAAATTTAATTTACGGGGGATCACCATTTACAAAAATATCAGTGTTATGTACATACGTATAACAAATTCTAAAACTAGAGTTCTAAATCTATGGTTTATCAAGTGGCTAAGTATGCAATTAAATATGTTAACTGCATACTTAGCCACTTGATAAATCACAGATTTGGAACTCTAATTTTAGAATTTGTTACACGTATGTACATAACACTGTTATTTTTGTAAATGGTGATCTCTTGTAAATTAAATTAAATTTAAAAATATTTATCTTTGATGTCGTTAATTAATAAAACTTATATAAACAAATATATCGTCATCATTAAGTCTTCAGTATATATCCTGCAGCAAAACAATTTACATTTCTAGTGTGTGAATAAGTTTTTTAAATTTAATTCTACATTTAACTCACTCAACACATTTACAGTTCTGTTCCGTTCCCATTAACAAACTTGTACACAAACACCAAGTCTTTATGCTTCCGACGAGTTTCCGATGATTGTTAGTTTAAGGATACTTGAATAATCGTGATTATTAATAAACCGTCTTTAGTTTATAGGCACAATGTTGTAAAAGTTATGATGAATTCTTTTCAATGTATCACTGTGTATCTGGTCTTGTACATAGGAGACCAGATCAGCAACTCATATTCCAAAGAAACTACAGCCAATGATGTATGCATTCGTATTGAATCTTGTATTCAGAACTTAGTATCATATCTGAGAATAAAATCTAATGTTATTGAGGGTTTAAGAGAAATATTATTAACATGATAATTATAATCGTCTGTTGCCCGAATAAATTTTCATTTACAAACCCTATATGCACACTTTTTCTTTTTTCTATTTGCTCCATTATCACTCTTAAAGCTAAAATGGCCACCCGTGTTTCCCAATTTTGCCTAAACCCAAAATGAACTTCTTCTAATATTTCTTCAGCTAGCTTTTCCTTGCTTCTTTGTAAAATTCTACTTAATATTTTTGACAAATGCGCTTTCAATCTTATTGTTCGAAAATTTTCACATCTATCCACACCTTTCTGTTTTTGGTATAGTGACTACGGTGTTACATTTTGAAATCTTTGTGTATCTCGCCTGTCTTCTACGTACAGCTTACAAGTTGGAATTGACGTTCTATTACTGCTTGTCCAGAGACTTTTGGAGTTTCTGCGTGCACGTTATCTATACCCCGAGCTTTATCATTTTTCAAACTCTTTAATGCTAATTCAAACTCTAAGTATAGCATATTCCAAGTCATCCTTTTCAATGTCTGGTTCCTGTTGTACTACTGCTAGTTCCTGTCCTCCATGTAAATTCCGTATATATTCTTACCATCTAACCACTTTCTCTACATTTTCTATGATGATGTCTTCTTCCACGCTCCTTATATTTTTACTATAGGGTTTTTATAGTTTGTAGGCTTTGGCTGTCTTTCCTATTTCCATCTTAGTTTGTACTTCTTTGCACTTTATTCAATTTATTGTTCTTTAGCTTTCCTGCATTTACGAATAATTTCCCATTTTATGGTTTTGTATGTTTTCCTGCTTCGCCTAGTTTGTTTTGTATTTTTCTATATTCAGAATATCCTTTGTTACCCATGTCTAGGCTGGATTTAATGTTATTCTATTCTACTTTTACTTTCTTATTATCAGAAATTTTTCAGATGTCTTTCGGCAATTTGTCTGACTTTTCAAATCTTTGTAGTTATCTTTATTTTGTAGTTTCTCAAAGTCGAAGTGCCTTTTTTAGTTTTTTTTCAACTTTTTAATTTTAAGCACGCTTTCATAATTACTATGTTGTGATCAATGTGTATATCTGCCTCTGGGTAGTTTATACAGTCTTTTACTCGATTCCCAAATCGTTACCTAACAAGAAGGTAATTTATTTGATCCTATGTCTCCTGGCATCCTGCATGTGTATCATCTTCTAGCATGATGTTGAAATAATGTGTTTGTAATGGTTAAAGTACTTAATTAATTAAATTGTTATGGTAAATTTTACAAATGAAGAAAAATATGATATGGTGCAATGTTATAATTCATGTCATAGAAATAGTATTAATGCTGAAAGAATGCATTTAAATAGATACTCAGAATGAAGGCAACCAAACAATAGTATGTTTGCAAGATAGAGGAAAAATTTACAAGAATAGGGGTCGTATAATAAGCCAAAAAATACAACCCACGATAAAACGTCAAATCTAAAAAGTGAAACGAATGTACTACATTGGTAATAGAATCGCCAGGTACTTCAGTTAGGCAATATCAAGGAATTCAGATGTCTCTAAATCAGAAGTACACCGCATCTTCCAAAAAATAAATTTCATCCCTTCAAAATCCATATCATGCAAGGGCTTGCACCTGGAGATTTTGATAGGTGTTCTGCATTTTACGAGTGGTATACGAGTCAATGTCAAAATAAAAAATAACTTTCCATTTCAAATTATTTGGTCGGATTAATCACATTTCACAAATAACTGACTATTTAACAAACATAATACCCATCACTGGAGAACTCAGATTCGCCATATAACTAAACAAACCCGACACCAATATCGTTTTGGTTTTAATGTTTGGTGCAGCATTCTAGGGTGCAATATCTTGTGGCCAATATTATATCAAGGATCGTTAACTTCTCAGAAATATTTAGGACTTCTTCAAATACATTTAGAAGACTATTTAGATGGCATGCCTTTCAATCAGGTATTAAGCTGCTGGTTTTGACAGGATGAAGCATCAGCTCATAACTCTCAAGTTGTTCGAGAGTCTTTACAGCAAATATTTCCCAATAAATGGATAGGTACTTGCAGTGTTATAACCTGATCAGCAACAGCACCTGATCTAACCCCCATGGATTTTTTTATAGAGTTATATTAAAGATATTGTGTACCAAAACCAAACCACTTCTGTAAATTTAGAAATAGCAGTAAGAAATGCATTCAGAACAATTTCTCCTAGAGTATTAGATAAGGTATTGATGTCCATAATACATAGAAGTTACAAATGTTTGGAATAAGGAGGTTCTTTATTGGAACATTTGCTATAGTCTGTTCTATCTAATTAGAAAAATAAGTATCTAAATGTGTTAAAGTAGGATCCTATTTCAATATTTGACTTTTAGTTTAGCTTTAATTTAATACTAAGTAAAAAAGTTGGTGTTCATGGTCCACTTTTCTATATAATTTGGATTAAACATTACACTAGAAAGTTAAAAGTTCGGAACTTCCTCATATTAAAATAAATTTTTAACAAAATTAATGGAAGCATGAACTCATAATTGCTTTTTACACACCAAAAAAAGAAAAATTTAAATTAGATTAAATTAATGTTCCATTCTGAATGGACCTGCACCTTGAAGAAGTTCTAGATTACTAGAACAGGTGAAATGGCTTCCGTGTTCCACTGATCTAAAGAGACACACTACAGGTTTAACCAAATTAGTAGGTTCTTTAGTGAGGAACCAGACTAAGACAGATCCACGAAAGAGGGCAGTGGCTATTTCAGTACTTAGATTGGCAGAGACCGTAAGGATCATTATGGCATACTAAGACACACCACTACGAGCAGTAACAGAACATCTTTTCCAACTTGTAAGCTGAATGTGTGAGACAGGCGAGATACCCAAATATTTCAAACATTCCATCATAGTCACTATACCAAAAAAGAGAGGCTTGGATAGATGTGGAAATTTTTAAACAATAAGTTTGACAGCACACGTTTTAAAAATATTAATTCGAAATGTAGAAAGACAAATGGAAAAACAAGCTGAAGAAATACTAGGAGAAGATCAATTTGGGTTTAGGCGAAACATGGGATGCTATTTTAGCTCTGAGGTCGATAATGGAGAAAACAATAGAAAAGGGGGAAAGCATGTATATAGGGTTTGTAGATCTGGAAAAAGCATTCGACAATGTAAAATGGAAAAAAATGTTCGAAATACTCAAAAAAGATTGAAATGAATTTTAGGGATAGATGGATAGTACATAGCTTATACAAAGAGCAAACAGCTGTAATAGAATTAGAGCAGGAACCTGTAGATATGTAAATATTAGGAACGGGGTGAGATGGGGGTGTGTCTTATCCCCATTAATTTTTAACTTGTACATAGAAGAGGCAATAAATGCTGTCAAATGCAGGACGACATTTGGAATAACTATGCAGGGACGCAAGATTGATGTGCTTAGATTTGCAGATGATATAGTGGTATTAGCATCTAGCAAGGAAGAGTTAGAAGCTGCTCTTAATGAAATGGAAACAGTTCTAACAGAGAGATATGGTATGAAAATTAGCAAAAATAAAACTAACGTACTAGTATGCAAAGGAGGGGAAAATAAATCGAAAACAAGAATACAAATAGGTAACGAGAACTTACAAGAGGTTAAGGATTTCTGCTACCTAGGAATCCAAATAACGCAAGATGGGAAAAGCACAAAAGATATAAAACAGAGTGGCACAAGGTTGTGCTACATTCAACAAGAAAAAGTAATTACTGTGTTCAAAGATAACAAACATAGAAACAAGGAAAAGATTGCTTAAAACATATATGTGGAACACAGCACTATATGGCTGTGAAGCATGAACAGTTGGAGAAGCGGACAAGAAAAAGGTCTTTGAAATGTGGTGCTACAGACGTATGGTGAAAATATCATAGACAGACAAAGTTAAGAACAAAGAGGTACTAGAAATAGTAGAGGAAGAAAGAATTATGTGGAAAACAGTAAAAGAAAATAGGAGAGGTAGGATGATAGGTCACATACTCAGACTGAGGGAATAGTGCGGAATATATAGAAGCCGAGATAGGAAAATAAAAGACGTAGAGATAGACCTAGGTTAGACTATTGTACACAGATAGATAAAGATGTAGTATGTGGGGATTTCAGGGATATGTGTAGGCTAGATCAGAATAGAAATCGATTGAGATACGTATTCAATTGGAAATCTAATGACTAAAAAATAAATGTACTTAAACATGATGATTACTATAAACAACTACAGGTATTGGTCTTGCAATATTCTCAACTAATGTTAATTGTATGAAAGTATTTAGTGGAAAACTATTAATTCGGCAAAGTCTAAGCGTTGGGGGATCCATGGTAGCCACAGGCTGCTTAACTCACTTCATATACCAGTGAATCTGTGAAATAGGGCATATTATTGGAAAACAATAGAAGGGGAACCGAGCTGTATGTAGGCTGTTGTGGGAATTTCAGGGAGCTGTGTAGGTTAGCTCAGAACAAATTAGTGGAGGTATGCGTTCAACTAGTTTCAAGACGGAAAATCTAATGACGAAAAACTAAGTGCCCTTAAATATAATAATTATTATAAACAACTACAGGTGTTGGTGGTGAAATATTTTCAACTAATGTTGATTGTGCGAAACAATATATTGGAAAAACTATTAATACCACAAATGTTCAGGTGCTGGGGGTACTTGGCAGCCACAGGCTGCTTACCCCCCTTCACACACCACTGAATATTGTGGAAATAGGGTATATAACTGTAAAACAATAGAAGGTGATCAAACTGGTGTTATAATCCAACCGACCGTTATGACCCTGCATGCGTGTTCAGAGCCACTTCTGCAGTTGGCGACACTGTAATGCTTCACATTCACAAAAATATTGCGCAATAAAGCTATTACGTTATAATTGCGTCTCAAATTGTGTCACATACCAAAAATGTTTACAGTGATATTAGATGCGCCTTAAAGAAAAAGATAAAATGTACTCACTTAAAAATGTGCGTACACCACCAAAAGATGTCAATTGAAAGTAGAAACTCTCACCCCAAAAATGGTCAAAATCTATCGACGCGTTTTTGAGTTATTTTAAAATATCAAATATTTTTCACGATTTTTGAAGCCCTCTAGTGGTTAAATGAAGCAACTTGTATAATAGGTAAGTTGACTCAAATCCATCTATTTCGAGCCAAAGAATCTCCGTTCTTACGTTGTACACGTATTTTTCGGACACCCTGTATATCATGCTGATTCTATGAAATTACGACATTTATGAATTTGGTTATTTGCATTTATAGTGTTAACGATTTACTGATATTTAGATAACTTTGATGGTACTCATATCCATCATCAGTGTTCTAATTCAAGACTAAGTTTAATCAATTTTGCAACTATATTAATATTAGTGTAAAATTAATGAAATTCTATACAGTAACGGCAACTGAAAGTTTCTCAGGTACAAAAATGTATTGTTAAGTAATAGATGTGTAGACATGTGTAGACATGTTTTCTATTTTGAATACTATTTGTCTAGTATATTGGAACTCAATTTATAACATTGCTGGAAGATTGACTACTTTAAGTATTAATATAAATTAAAATTCGTTTATAACTTGAAATGAAATTGTGCTTTATTTATAGGTTCTATATATTGCCAAAACGAAATCATAGACAACCTTCAAGACATAACAAAAAATCTAGACACAATTGGGAAATTTTCTGGAGTTCCTGGCCTTGAAAATTTCAATCAAAGTGCTCTTCCTTCACTTGAAGAAATCGTTACTGCAGTTAGAGAAAAATGTGAAAAAAATGGAGGACCAGAGGCTTATACAAAATTAGAGGTAATTGATATGTTGCATTTTATATTGTCATGAAAGTCAAGTACTTGATAAATATGAATGTAGTGATGGATAAAAGCTATTGTTCAGTGAATCTATTTGGTCATTCACCTTTGGACTTGTAGATTTATCATGCGTGACACTAATGGGATTTCTATATGTATTATTAGTAACCTTGTTATATTTTACTTTAAAAATAACTTTGTTTTGTGGATTATTTTTCTAAAGATGTTTGCATATTTGAGTCGATGTTGTCCTTGGTAAAAATTACGTTATGTAACAATTTTTGTGTATTAATAAATTCAGGAAATTAAAATACAATGGAAATTTATCTTATATAATTAAATTTTGTATAATTCAATTTTTTTCAAATTTTAATTATGGAATATATGGTTTGTAGCTGTTTGTTGGTTTCATGGAATTTCTAATCATCGATTTCTCTTATAAAGCCAAAATTTTGTTTTTCAAACAATAAAATAGATGACATTTTGAAAATGCCTTCGAAGCTAGCGAAGCCAAATCCATAAAGCTAGACTAGTTCAACTGTTTCTTTAATACTCACTTTAAACCAATATATACCTTGGAAGAGTAAAATGGAATACGCGATGCAGTACGAACCTTATGTAGAAAATGGCATTTCGAATTGAATCTGCATCAATTTGTATCATTGATCAGTTTTAAGCTCAATAGAAACTTCATCTTTAACAGGGAATTTTAATCTGTGCCTTTGCATTCAAATACATTTAATTCTCACCACTGTCATATAAAGTTTCAAATTTTATATTTTCGTCGCTCCTTAATGTAGTGCATCTAACTACTCTTACTTAATTTTTTGTACATGTGTCATATGCTAAAAGGGCTTATACGTATATAGTTTCCTATTTGATAAGTTGAAATATTTTAACTGTTAGGCCTTGTTCTTATTCACTTAACGTAACATAAATTAATATAATATTCCTGCGTCCAAAACAACTTAGAGTAGTTAATTATTGGTTTGCTGCGCATGCGTACTTCGTCACACTGCCACCTTAGCATGATAATAACCACGTTATTTTTATCTGATATAATCTATAAACCTATAAATATTTTTGTTTATAACCAAATAGTTGTATTAATTATATTATTCTTCAGTTTTATTTATTAATTTCGAAATTTCAATCTAGAAATTTTGCTTTTTAGCGGCGTCCTTAAAGTCTAATCTTTTCTTAATGATAAATGGGGGTAACTATGTACCAAATCTGTTTTCCATCATCCAATCATAAAAATTCAATGAGTTATTGCAACCAAAGTTACGACAATCACCACGAAATTAAACAACATAAGATAAATGCTGAAAACAAAATAACTTGTTGTAGATAAGGTGCTAGTATTAATTAAATGAAGCAACAAAGTTATACTGAAGGACCTAGATAATAAACCGATATGTTTAAAATAACATCACTATACAAAAATGGCCGACTTAATCATTCAGATTGACATTTCAAACTGCATTAAATGACGGCAACATAAGGTAAAAGTTACCAAATGCAATGTTGCCAGATTGTATTTCTTCTACCCAAAAGACACATAATAAGTTAAAAAATTACTTTTTATTATACTGGTTGAATGAAGAACCCAATTTTCTATGAATATATTCAAAACTAACATCTTATAAGATAAATCAGAGGTGAGACAAATTTTCAACACACGTTTAGGCATCACTATTATACTCCCGGCGTCCGTATTCAGCGCCACTACCACAGTTGGCAATACTGATACGATCCACATTCACAATATTGCACAATAATGATATTATGACATAATTACGTGTCAAATTGTATCAAATGCCAAACACGTTTACAATGATACAATTTGCCTCATAAAAAGATAAAAAGTACTTACTTAAAACGCTCCTGGCAGTTAATCTCAGGATCTTTGTTGGGGTGGGTTGTGTCATGCCATTTGAATCCAAATTTGTCTTCCCTCTTTCGTCGTTCGTAGCGGTACGATAGGATCAACCAGGTAGGGAACGATATAAGGCGGAGATAAAGGGAAACCTACATCCTAAAAAGATAAAAGACAAAAAAACCACACAGGGAAACGTCACCGTTTGACGTCTCGTGGCTAATAATCCTGTCCTGTCGTTTCGCAAACCGCGCACTTACCCATCACTCCACGGCTGCGCATTCTTTTGTGCAAACGCAACTGTCCGAAATGACGGAAGTGAACAAGTCATTTTAAAATAGTGGCGGGAATTCACTCACATATTTATACTTAATCTAAATATGATACATAGCCCATTTTCGGCATGTAACAATTTATTGATAAACTCTACAACAAAGTACAAATTGCAATGTATTTATAGTATTGATAATTAGAAGTTGTTACGAGCATATGGAGCATTAAGTTATTGACTTTAGAATTGCCCAAAAGAGGTGGGAATCCTGTAAAAAAAAAGGATACACTGGCTAACTACAGTGGTGCAGGAATACTCAAAATAAATCTGCCAGGGGTAATTTTAAGCTATGTGACTAACAACACTTACCTTGTAAGATTTTCAGTCGGTCAAGTTTATGGGCACTGGCTTATCTAATCTAGTTTCGTGCAAATCCCTCAAAATGACGAGCAGTCCAGAAGGGAAGTTTAATTACTTTACCCCTCTGGTGTAATCGAGGAACCCTCTCACAATTAATTGACAATTAAATATGAAAAATACAGTCTTACTGAAAATTGAAGTTTTCCATGTGGCTTTTATTTCGTTACTATTTACATTTGGTTTTATTTTGTGATTCTTTTCTATTTCGATCTTGCATCGTACTCTAAATTCGTATGCTTGATCTTCTTTGAGTTGGTTTGCTGTTTTCTCAATACAGCTCATTTCAAATGTTGGTATTGATTTTGTTGTTACTGCAAATTTCAGGCTTTTTGATAGAATTCGTTTTATCTGTGTCGTTAATGGTTTTGTTTGATAAATTTATGACGGTGTTTAGTATGGTGTTGCTGTTTTTTAATGTTTTAGGTTGTGTCTTACTTTTCTCTATAAATAGATTATTAAATTTCTTTTTGTCTGGAAAATTCCGATTCGTAGTAGGTTTTTGCACTAACGAGAATTTTATAAAAATCATCTTTTGTCACTGTTATTTGTAAGCAATTTATAGTGCCCTCAATAGAACCAACAATACACTAAGAACACAATTAATAAAAACAAAACTCAAAAATTCAATACAAAGTTCCAGCATCTACAAGATACCGTGCAAATGTAACAAGTTTTATATATAAATATTTATGGTTCCTGGTTGGAACCGTGTCATTTTATAAACTAAGGCCGACGTTTCGCCCACCTTTGTAAGGGGTTTCATCAGGACAAGAAAAGAAAATAAGTAATAAAATAAAAAATAATAATAAAGATAAGAATGATAATATTAAGTAGACAAGTTATTAAAGTGTAAAGAGTAGAGTTACTCCTGAACTAGCAGACTCACTAGCCCATTCAAAGCCAAAAGGTATCTTGAGGCGCAGTAACTGGTTAAAGTAGCGAAAGTGGTAGTTTATATAGGACGAAAACTTGATGCATGAATGATCATGAATAGAGAGGAGTGCCGTAGAGGATCAGTTAATGTCACGGTTCCGCTGTTGTGAACATAGGCTTGTTTTCCAAATGTGGGAAAGGTAGTAGCCATTGTCTTTGTTTAGATTATTAGAATTTTTATTGATTTCTATGGATTCTCTAATTTTTCTATTGTAGAAAAATGTTGGTGTTTGGCCACTGCTGAGCGATTATACTGGTTTGTTCTTAAGCATCGCTTATGCTTGTTTAGTCTAGTTTGTACTGACCATCCTGTTTCTCCTCTCCACAGCTGCAAGGTATACTATATACGCCTGGGGCTTTAAGACTATTTTCGAAATCTTTTGGGGTTGGTAATATTTGTGAAATTTTATTAGTGGGATTATAGATTGTTTTGATATTGTGTTTACGTAGAATTTTGCCAATTCGGTCTGTTACTCTGTGTATATATGGAAGGATTGCTAAAGATTGTGTATCGGGATTACAGCGTGGTTTGGGGGTTTGTGTAGGATGTAGATGCCGGTTTATTACTCTGCCGATATCTGTGTTACGATAGCCGTTTTTTATAAGACTAGTTTTAAGACGGTCTTGGCCGTGAAAGCCTCCGACCATATCACAAGTTTTATGTAGGCGAAAGTTAAAGATCTTTTAGAGTTCGATTAAAATAACATAAATCATATATAGAAAATAGAAAATTTGAAAAATCAGGATTTGTCAACATGCATGGAACTCCAGTCATAAAATAAAATGGGAGGACGCAAAAATTATTGACAATAGAAGAAAACCACCAAAAACGCAAAATCAAAGAAGCTGCTTATATAGCTCTACATAAAAATAACTGCATAGGAAACGAATCTGCGACTTTCAGTAAATATTACTAAAAGAAATAACAAATGAAAATCAAATGCCCCCAATATCTAAGTGGCCTTGCAAGTTTTTCCTGGGTTTTCCTTGCGATATTAACATGAAATTACAGCCTACATACATGATTTCTATTTATACAGACAATAACTAATTACATAACAATAGGCATATTAGAAGCTCCCGTAAAAAGCATTGGTATGTGACAATTTTTTTTATTAGTTACATCTAGATACTTATTTATAATGGTTTCTTTGTTATTATGGAATACAAAGTTTTAAAATATTAAGAAAATCTTGGAAATAATAAATAAATAATTTTGTTATTGTTTGGCTGATATTTACATTGTATTTTTACTTAACAGGTTCTTATAAAAATAAAAGTTGTTTTGTTAGTATGAACATCGGTGTTGAATTATCGCTAATGGTAAATTACATGGAAATTAAAACTTATTTTAAACAAGGAATTAATTAAATATGTACAAACTAAATTAAAATGTTAATTTATACAATCAGAACTAGAAATGGAGGAACAAGAGTTTATAATACCAATATTAAATTTCACTTAGTCAAAATGACCTTGCTAAAATGCACATTTCACATTTTTGAGCAAAAATATGTTGTACATTTATTCGTCATTGTATATGACTACAACCTATCCATCTTTGTTCAAATATTCTAAGCTTTGGAAAACAATATTGGTGCCACCAGAACTGGTAATCAAACAAATAAAAGTTTTGGCTTAGTTGGCATCAAAACCTAAGTTACAGATTTATGATAGGCAATTCTCAAATTTTTCATAATGTCTACAGTACGCCCATATTCAAAACAACATAAAGTAATGCAAAGTAATCTTTTATTATGTTTCTGCCAGGTAATTTGGTGAATCTGCAATACTGCCTTTATAGGATTTAACACTAGCAGGTAAGTATAAATCAAATTTCTGAATAAACTCCTTGATGTTCTTTACAGTAGTAACAAATGTATCAAATGATCGTGATTATAGGTCACTAAATGATCTCCATATTTTTCAGAACAACTTTTATACAATATATTATCTTCCAATGACCAGACCTCGTATAATTCAATCATAATTTTATAATATTTTGGAACATGTTACATGTAAAAATGATGTTACATTAAGAATATTTGTTTGCCAGAAGGGGCGGGAACCCTGTAAAAATTTTAAGGGTACACTGACTAAATACAGTGATGCAGGAGTTGGTTACTATGATAAATTAAAAAACTAATAAAAATATAAACATGTAAAATGACAGAAATACAAAGCTACTTCACAAGTAGAGCACTTACCTTGAAAGGTTGTCAAAAATAAGGGGTGCCAAACCGTCTTGTCTCAGCAATTACTTCAATATTGTCGTTATCCAGAAAATGGTTATTCTGGATAGGCTTTACTGCGTTTGGTTTTCTTAAACTTCATCAGCTCATACTCTACCTCTACAATACCTTAAAAATACTTGTTAATTTTTTATCGAATTAAAGAAATTTTCAAAATAAAGACTTCTTTCAAATAACGATTTTATCACTGAAGTGGCTGGATATCCTGTCACAATTTTTTCTCTTCCTTTAGTCCTATATTATAAATAACTCAAAATAAAATTCAACCTAAGTATAATCTTTATTAGCATGAAATTTCGAAAATATAATTGCACGTACATTAACCTTAAAAAAGTAAACCTAATCTACTTCCAACTGGCCAGGTATTATTCACAGAACTCTTTAAAAAAACATTAATCCATAAATAATATTACTTCACTGTTCTAATTTCTGAAATTGATCTATGACATTTTAAATACCATTTATTTTGCAAATGCTCTTAATAACAGTACAGAGAAAAACAGCGCAATACCAACTTTTTACTTATCCATTCCAATGTCCATTAAAAATATCGAGTTTGCACTTTTGAATTAACAATAATTCCACAATTGAGCATACATTTACGTATTTCGTCGTTTTAAAATGACTTCCATCGGAAATAATATTATACTTAAATTTTAACAAAGCTATTTCCGTCTCTATTTTATAGTCGAACAGAATAATATTGTAACAGGATATAATTTCCCACTACATACATAAAGCCATTTTCATTTAAAATTCACATATACATAATTATACATCATAAACAAACACAAATCTCATAGTACTCACAATTTAAATTTTTCAAATTATTTTTACAGCTAAAGAATGTGCAGGGACGCCAATGATTTGCCTGCGTTCAACTTCCTCGGCACATTAGGTCACTTCATTCCATCTATTTCAACTCCAACTTCCATTGGACGAGTAAAGCGAATTGATTACTCTTTCACTGTTTAATACCCCGACAGAGATGAATATAAATTCCACGATTTATGTGTTTGATCTTTCTGGTCTACGTATTTAGCAAAATCCAAAGCACTTTGGCATCGGCCCCTAAGAACCCACAACCTACCGCCAACAACATGCCCTCTGTCACTTAAACATCTTTTTTTTTTGACCTCTAATTCTGAACTTAATCGTTGTCCTTTTTCCCTTTCTTTTAAAAATTCCGTTCTCACACTTTGTGCATCTAAAGTTGTCTTATGTACAGTAAAAAAAGTGTAGTCAATTTAACAAAAAATATATAGTCCCCATAGTCCCACTATAAAATGTTGCAAATTTTACATCCATGTATAATGTAAGTTTTAGCACAATACTTATTGTTTAAATCAACTACGGATATATACCAAATAAAAGTTTTATCTTGTCTTAGTGAACAAAAGTTTCTTTCGATCTTCACTAAATAATTTAATAAAAGTAGAATTAAGATTTTGTAGATTTAAAGACACTAATGGTGTAGGTATAAACAGATTTTAGTTAAAAATGCAATTTACATTTTGTTATTCTAACAATGTATTTGGTAAACTGCCAGGTTAATTTTGTGATTGTGACAATTTTAAATTGTCCTATTTAGCAGTGACATATTGCAAAGTTGCACTTAGGATGCAACACCATAGATTACACCCTATTTGGCCATTAAAAAGAATTAGTTTAACAAATAATTGTTGTCACTTTAACAACATGAGAGTGTCACTTACTTATTTTTAAATTGCCAAATTTAGCAACGTCTCAGTGCTAGATTTGTATTTATTAGCATCAAATTTCACTATCCTCTAAGGTTAAATCAACAAATGAATGGTAGTCAATTTAGCAACGGAAATATGTTAGCTTCAAAAGAGTTTCGAATGAATATTACAAATATTTTACTTCATAATTTTAAATATAATGCCTACAAAAAATTACCATATACTGCATTATTAGTTTGGTAGGTTTGCATTAGTATACAATAAAACAGTGGGAATGCATAAATAATAGTTTATTTATCCAGCTTTTCTAACAGTATTTTAACATCAAATGGGCATAATTTTTTTAGTTAAGCAAGTCACTTCACTCTAGTGGAGCTTATAAGCAACAGAATAATAACAGGTGATTATATATAAAAACATTTTATTCTATTAATAAAGTATGGAGGACAAATCAAAACAATCCTGGTACCAGCAAAATAAAACCATTTTAAACTGATACTACAAACTATAGTCAAAATATAAAACATGGTTAGTTGAAAAATACTAAAACTATTAAATCTAGAATGCACGAAAAATATGGGACGCCAATTAAATTTACTACCAGCCTCTTTGCAGCGGCATGCGAAGTATAATTATTGTGTAACGTTCTATTTTTATTTAATCGAGTAGATACTTGAATAAAAGCTTTCTCGTTATATTATCTGAACATGCAATACAACCTGCTGCACCATTGCATTTTGTAATCATTATTTCCTTTTATAACCCATAAAAGCTGATAATGTTTGTCTTCAAGATTGTGCTCAAAAATAAAAAAATGTTACATTAATAATACAGTCAAGTTGGATGGACCTACATCAAGAATGCAAAAATAGGTTCAGGTAATACAGCCGAAAACTTATTCAAGTTCTCACTCAATTAAATATGAATGGCATGTTACACAATAACATACCTATACTTCGCGTACAGTTGCAAGAATTTAGGCTGGTGGTAAATGTAATTGACATCACATATTTAATACTTTTTCAAGTATTATTCTTAATATTAACATTTAAAATAATAAAATATTTACATATTATGTACATACCTTTGAGATAATACATAATGAATGAATAAACCAAATATTATTTAAACTATAGACTTTTACTCTACACAAAGTTAAATAATTATAGTATATTTAGAAATAATTAAGAATTCAATTCCAGTTACAGGTTGATGTGTAGATCATACGAAACAAAATGACGTGTCTCGTAAGTCCACTAAGTAAAATGAAGTATTTTATTTGGGAACAAACTTAAGAAATTTTCCAAACACAAAATGAATTTTAAAACAAAGATCAAATGCTGATAAAATGTTCTGTTCTAGAGCCGGAATGTAGTGTTTATCAAATATAACATAATATGCACTTACAGCTGCTTTACTAGTTCCAACTGCTAAGATATGCGGTTATGTTGTTTTCTTCGTACCCAAAACTATTTTCAGAGGTATTTGCATATGTTGGAATAGAAGTTTTTCTATGGCATTTGCTACACTAAGTTTTTATTTTTCTTAAATGATGTTGGTGGCAGGAGGTGTAACAATATTATTAAAGATCTGGTGTAGGTATCCCACTCTAAAACAAAAAACATGTCAGTAAGTAATTATAGAAATGTTTAATTACAAAATATACAACACAACAAAATCAATAATTAATGTGTAAACAAAACACTCAGTCCGTATCATGTAAGGTATCCAACAGATAGGTATTTGGTTTAGTGACTGTAGTAGTATATATTTGTTTAATAATTGGAAAGGTACTTGGAGTTAATGTATCCAGGAAAATATTTTCCACAATATTGGGAAATATTAATGTACATTCATATAAAATCTAAAAATAAATATATCTCTAAGTATAAAATCAATCATTTCCTATAGCACTTAATACTTATCCATTTGTGTTTTAAACATTTAGGATATGTATCTATAATGTTTACTCTATTGCTGTTGCGGCTTAGAAATGTTTCTTCTGTTTTAGTAAAAATGTTACTTCTCTGATCTTGGGTTGCAGATTTTAAGAAAATTATTTTACTTTCGATTTTAGCTTCATCTAGGCAACTGTTAACATTAGACACTTCACTAGTTGCTTCGGGTAATACTTTGGGCTTTATCCAAGCAACTATGGGTGACCCACTGCCTGGACTTAGGTTAGTTCACATTGTTTGGACTTAGGTTAGGTTAGTTCATGTTGTTTCGTCTTAGGTTAGGTTAGATAGCAAAAAAAATTGATAAGTTAGGTCAGCGTCGCCAGCGGCGCTGATCTAACCTATCAATTTTGCCTGCTATCTAACCTAACCTAAGTCAAAACAACACTCGGGCAGCCAGGCATGGTGGGTGAATGATCTTTGTATTTATCAATATGGTTTCTTGGGCCTTAGGTTTATTTATTTGTTCTAATTTAATATCATATTGAAATAGTCCCTTTATAAAATGTAAAATACACAAGCTTCTATAAAATTTTCAAGGTGATTTTTTGTTAAGCCCATTGAATTAACTAAATTCATCATCATTTTGTTTTCGACCTTACTTAAGGTCGGTTTGACGCAGCTCTAACTTCTTTTCTATTCTGTGCTAATCTAAAAAGCTCTACATACCCTTCACAACCTAAATTTCTAATAATTTGACTAATATAGTTTGGTCTAGGTCTTCCTATATCCTTCTATCTTTTTCCTATCCAGCTGGCTCTACATAGATATTAGCAACCTGATGGTTGTTAAAGAACTCTAACATGTTTACACGATTACCATTTATAGGGAAATGAAATATAACCTGGTTATCCGCTTCAAAAAGGAAAAGTGTTAAATTATATGTTATGGTAAGGCTTAAGCAACGAATCGCTGTCAACATGCCAGACCGCTACCTAATTGTGAGTTATGTTATGGTGACGTTTATTAAATTATATGTTATGGTAAGGCTTAAGCAACAAATCGCTACCAACATGCCAGACCGCTACCTAATTGTGAGTTATGTCATGGTGACGTTTATTAAATTATATGTTATGGTAAGGCTTACGCTACCAACATGCCAAACCGCTACCTAATTGTGAGTTATGTCATGATGACGTTTATTAAATTATCTGTTATGGTAAGGCTTAAGCAACTAAATTATTTCAATTTATTTCTACAACTTAATGTGTACTTAAGAACGTGCGAGCTTTACAAACATTTCAGTTACACATATTGTAAAAACAAAATAGCTTTTTATTTCTGTATTGTATACATGAGCTGTCCAAGAGAAAATGAAGTACAGTTATTTTTAGGGAAAGTGTTTTCTGAAAATTGAATTCAATAGCTTCGGTATGCATTGTGAAAATTATACACAAGGGAATTGTGGCTGCACAAAAAATGTTGTGCATGCCACACTCGAAAAGTGTCTTTACAGGGCTCGCATGCTTTCAGAACTCCGCCTATGGCACACCCTGAAAATCACAAGCTCACCCTGTAAAGTACCACTTTCTGAGTTTGGCACATAAATAACTATTCTGTGATCTCAATTGCCATAAAATTTATTAAATGCTTTATATGTTTTGATAAGGCCTCCTCGAATTTGTCGTTTTTCCAGTGTATTAAGCTGCAACTGTTTTAACCTTTCTTCATAGTTGGTATTATAAAATCATTAGGGAAGAATTTTTGTAGCCCTTCATTGAACCTTTTTTATTAGTTGATATTTTTTTTTAATAACAAACTCCAAAATTTTAGATGTTTTTATATGTTTTTGCAAACATTTCAGGTGTTACATTTATGCGATTTTTTGACCAGGAAGATTAGTACATTGGTATTCTTGATAACAATAATAATGTAATTCTCACATTTAAATATCACTGTATAATGTTACATTCTGTTCCGAATGGACCTGCACCTTGAAGAAGTTCTAGAGTACTAGAACGGGCAGAATGGCTTCAGCGTTCCAGTGATCTAAAGAGCTAAACTACAGGTCCAACCAAAGTAGTAGGATCTTTAGTGAGGAATCAGACTAAGATAGGTCCCCGTAAAAGGGCAGCAGCTTTTTCGGTATTTATAGTGGCAGAGACCATAGAGGTCGGTATGGATTCTAGGACATATTACTACGATGTGCAAGGCACGGGAAAACATAACATTACCTCCCAAGTGCACAGCATACTTAAACTGTAATAAACATTATGGCATTCTCTGGGGCAAAAGATTCCGAAGTTAAAATAGTCTCCCATTCAGATCTCTCGGAGGGGACTACTTTGGAGGATGTGATCGGAAAGGTTATGAAGATATCATGAACAGACAGAGTTAAGAACAAAGAGGTACTAGAAATAGTAGAGGAAGAATGAAGTATGTGGAAAACAGTAAAAAAAAAATCTATGCCGCATGTACGCCATACAACCAAACTTAAAGCCATTATGTAATAGAAATTCACACAAGTTTATTTTTATATCGTAACAATTTTATAAAATTTTTGAACATATTTTCAAAGTCGAATAACTCGAAAACCAATCGACATAGAGTATTGATGCTATGGAAAAATATGCTCAGGAGGTCGATATTAACCTAAAAATAATATTTATATTTTGTTATATTGAAGTTTTATATAACCAAAATTTCGACTTTAAAGTCGAATTACTCGAAAACTAGATGAGATATCGAAAATTGGCTAGCATATTCTTAATCATCGTAAAAACTGAACAAGATCCATATATCAAATGTTTGTAAAACGAAAAAAACGTGCAACGGACGACGGCGGCGATGACGGCGACGTAGCGATTTTATTAACCTAACTTACTTCGTAAGTTTGGTTGATAGGAGAGGTAGGATGATAGTTCACATACTAAGGCATGAGGGAATAGTGTGGAATATATTAGAAAGAGAGATAGGAAAAAAGAGAAGTAGAGGTTATTACAATTTAATTGGTGAGTGATACATTTATATGGTCGATAAAACAGTTTGCAAAGTATTACACTTTAGATGGTGATACATTTATATGGTGATAGTTCCTAAAAGTCGGTAATACAGTTAAAAGTCGATAATACAGTTATCAAAGTTAATGAATACATCGCGCAAGCGCAATGAGAAAAGCGGGTTACGCCTCTAGCGGAGAAAAGCGCGAACCTTTTACAGATTCGGGCGCGGTCCTCTACCAATGACGTCACCAATACAAATTTATATTGCGCAATACTTCGGAAAATTTAAGAATTTAAAACAAAACATAATTTACTCACATGATAGGTCCAGTTTTCCCCCAGGTACGCCTATCATCCTTCTGGCTAGGTAAAGATGGTATTGCTCCGGTGCTGTTGGCTGAGCATGAACATCCGGGTCATCTCTGGCCGTGGGCTGCTCCAGGGTCGTATCAGAGTCCTAAATGTAGTGGAACGACATGAAAGGTTTATTAGGAAAGACACACAAAGATAAGCAAGGCAAGGGAATCTACATAATAAGATAAGATACGATACCGGCACGACTACTTCACTTGATAGTTTTAGGCAAACAGCCTCGTTTTAGAGCGTCACAGAAACTCGTCTCCACTCTTTTGTCTTTTTCACGTCCGCACGAAGTTATTCATCTACCCCTCTAGGGTCGTGCGATCTGCGCAGCTCACTATTATGACGTATCGGAAGCACACGCCTAGTCTATTTAAAATTCCCGCTCATTGCGTCTTTTGAAATTAAGGCGCGAAACTTCCATACATCAAAACTTAACCTAGAAACAATGTTTAAGTGCAAATTGCACGTAACAAGGTAGACCTAGGTTAGACTAGTGTACACAGATAGTTAAAGATATAAGATGTGCGAATTTCAGGGAAATGTGTAGGCTAGCTCAGAATAGAAATAAGTGAAAGTACACGTCCAACCAGTTTCAAGACCGAAAACCTAATGACAGAAAAAAAATTGCACTTAAATCTTATGATTATTATAAACAACTACAGGTGTTGGTTTTGAAATATTTTCAACTAATGTTGATTGTGCAGAAGGATATATTTGAAAACTATTAATTCGGCAAATGTTCAAGTGTTGGGAATCTTGGTAGCCACAGGCTGCTTAATTCCCTTCACATACTACTAAATATCGAGGAAATAGGGTATGTATTTATAAACAATAGAAGGGGAACCGAACTGCATCTTAACATCTTAACAAGAGCAGCGGCTATGTTCGAAGACAACAAACATAGAAACATGAAGAAAATTATTGAAAGCATGTGTGTGGAGCACAGCACAGTACGTCAATCAAATAGGGGCAGTAGGAGAAACACACAGAAAAATGCCAGAAGCCTTCAGCAATGTTGTGCTTCAGATGTATGAGGATGATGACATAGACAGACAAAGTTAATAACAAAGAGGTTATAGAAATAGTAAGGGAATAAAGATTTCTGTGGAAAACAAAAAAAAATAGGCCATCAGGTTGCTCAGACCCCTTACCATACTACTAAATATTGGTAAAATAGAGTGCATACTTAGAAAACAATAGAAGGAGAGCTGAGCTGTATGTAACAAAAAAGAGCATCTCCTATGTTCGAAGACAACTGTTCGGTCTCTTTGTCGCACGTTTGCGTGTTTAATTTTAAGTCGTAAATTTGTAGTCGTAAATCTAATAGTAAAACTGTCATCCCTTGTTCCCTTTTATCCTGCCGTAAAAATTCCTAGTGCATGTGTGAATAAGTGGGACTAAGGGTAGCAATGAACAAACACTTTTCTTATGGATATTGAAGCAGAACGGTCGTCGGTTTCTTCGTTCAGTACCGTAAGTTAGTCAAGTGCCCCAGACTTTCGTTGTTAAACCCTAAAAACCTCAGTGCAAGTGTAACGTAACATAGACTCAATTCGCATACAGTCCACTTGGTTGAAAGAATAGGAACTGCAGCTTAGAAAAACAAAACACCGCGGAGGTAAGTCGATGTATAAAATTATAAGACCCCCCGCGCGTGAACAAAATTGGCCTTCATCACCGGATCTTTAATTAAATAATTAGTTCCCAACCTTTAAGCTCCTTATACTTAAATTTATAAAATTGTCTTAGTTTTTATTATGGTTAAACGTGTTACACAGAAAAGAACATCTTGCTTACTTTTAATGCTAGTAACATTTGGTCATAACGGTAGATTTTACAATACATTCCTTATCCTTTGTGGCAAAGATTAGGGTCGTCGTCGTCGGTATCTTTTTATGTAAACTATTTATGAGGGTTATTGTATCGTAAATCTTTACCTTATTTGTCACTTCAAGTTGGAGCAACCATTCGGGTTCATGCAACTTGTATAACAAAGGGGTTATTGGTATTTATTTGAAACCTTAAAAGCTTTGTGGGGCAAGCACTGTAGTTAGTTGCACTTTTCTATTAATAATTTAATTTCGTAGATGAGTTAGTAATTTAGCGTATTCGAGTTACGCATTGTTTTTATATTAATTTTATTGTCGTTCATTAATCATTAATCAAATATGGTTATATCAATTGATAAAGCTATTCTTGAAGCTAAATTTGTAGTTAAAAGGTTGGATCACATATACAGCAAAATAAACCAACCGGAAAACGTATCGATTGCTTTAATTAGAGCGTCGATTAAAACTGTCGCACAGATTGAAACGCTTTTCAAATCCTTTTGCAAGGATATTTTCTTTGATGAAGAAAGTGAACAATTGGATGAATTTTCTGCTCTTAGGGTGAAAATCGATGATTACCTATTAGATATTCGTATTATCGCTGAACAATGCAAATTAGATCGGGTAGAAAATAAGCCAAAGGTGGAAAATATGAATAATTCCTTTTCGTCAAACTGTGCAATTTGCTTGAAACATCTTTCAGTCCCTCGCTTCTCCGGACGCATATCAGATTTTGAGAGTTACAATGCAATTTATAAGCGGTTGATTCACGATAATATCGGTTTGTCCCCTGTTGAAAAATTTTGCCATCTCGTTGATACATTAGATGAGTCGTCGCGTGCGTTGATAAAACACTTGCCATTAAATGATTATGCATACGCGGAAGCCTATAAAATCATTACTAATCGTTTTCAGTCCAAGAGGTTATTACTTTCAACATATTTTAATGCTCTCGAAAAATGCCCTAAGGTCAGTTCCTCAGACTCGCATGCGGAACTCCGGCAATTAATTAGTTGTTTTGATGAAAATATATTCGCGTTAAGGCAGATGGAAATAGATTTATTAGATTTCATGTTGTTTAATCTGTTATCAAAAAAATTAGATACAAACATTTTAAAGCGTTTTGAATTAGGAAATAGTGACGAAATTCCTTCGTTTAAGGATTTAAGGTCGTACATTGAAAAACAATGTAAAGTGTTGGAAATAAATGACATTGCTTCAGGAACATGCTTAAAATCTCGAGATTCCGTTAAAGAAAGAGAAAAAGGAAGGTTCGTTAGCACTTCGGCTAAAACCTCTTTAGTTGGTACCACCAATGATGTTAAAAATTGTAGTTTCTGTCAAGCTGTGCATCCTATTTATAGATGTAAGCAGTTTCTCGATAAAACCCCTCAAGAAAGATTTGAGGTGGTAAAGCTTAAAAATCTTTGTATCAAATGCTTAAATCCTTCACATTCGATGAAAAATTGTACGTTAGATTGGTCGTGTAGAAAATGTCATCAGTCGCACAATTCGTGGCTTCACTTCGATAAACAAGAAAAATCGGTGTCGCCACGCCGACAAACCCATCGTCAAAGGTCAGCGTCTCCTCGGAGAGCGACGCCTAGACTTACTTCTACTAGTAGACCTAGTGAAGACAATCTGTCGTCGTCGGTTGTGCATGAACAACCTGTTACTAGTTCGTTGATTTCGACGTCATTAGAACACACAACCACGCTGTTAGCTACGGCAATGGTGTCGGTGCTTGATTATACAGGAACATTGCAATCTGTTCGTGTAATATTAGATAACGGATCCATGGAAAGTTTTATGACTGAAAGGTGCCGTCAGAAATTAAGTTTAAGGAAATGGAGAGCTAATGTCACTGTTCAAGGACTTGGCTTGAATTCGTCGTTGGTGTCTGGTGCACTATCGTGTGTAGTCAGTCCCTCGGGAGCACGGTCTCCAGCATATGGAATTGATTGTTATATTTTACCTAACATTTGTAATCAATTACCTTCGTCGTCGATAGGGGTCAAGGAATGGTCGCATACTCGAGGTTTGGCCTTAGCTGATCCTAATTTTAATGTTCCTGGTAAAATTGACAAGCTACTCGGAGCGGAAATCTTTGCTCAGGTTTTGTTGAACGAGTCTCGTTGGGGTGTCGCTAACGGGCCAGTTGCTATTAAAACAACCTTTGGTTGGGTTTTAACGGGAAAGGTCGTTTCCCCAAATAGTTCTATTACGTCGTTGTGTGCTTTCGTTGAGCCCTTAGACAGTGACGTTCGTCAATTTTGGGAATTAGAAAATATTCCCTTCAAAAAACACATTTCTCCTGAAGAAGAAAGGTGTGAAAATCAATTTGTGGAAAGTTATAGTCGTAACAAGGACGGTCGTTTTGTAGTGTCCTTGCCCTTTAAAATTTCGGAACCCTCATTCGTGGGTATGAGATCAATTTGTATTAAAAGATTTTTGTCGTTAGAACGTCGTTTGTTAAAAAATCCTGAATTGTATTCAGATTATAAAAAATTTATGGAGGATTATTTGACAAGCGGTCACATGGTTCAAGTGAAATCGCCTGAAAATTCGTCGGGTTATGAAAAAATGTATTACATTCCCCATCATGCTGTACATAAGCGGGATAGCACTACCACCAAATTGCGTGTGGTTTTCGATGCTTCGTGTCAGGATCAATCTGGAAAGGCGTTAAATGATAGCTTGGCTATTGGTCCTGCTTTGCAAAAGGACATTGCAGTTTTGTTATTGCACTTTCGTGTACATCCTATCGTAATTACGGCTGACATTAAACAAATGTATCGGCAGATTTTGGTTAAAGATACTCATCGTGATTATCAACGTATCGTCTGGAGATTTTCTACGTCAGATCCTATTATGGACTTTAAGTTAAATACTGTGACTTATGGAGTTTCGTCGTCGCCTTTTTGGCCTTGCGTACTGTTCAAGAATTGGCAAGGTTAGAGTCGATTAATTTTCCTTCGGCGTCATCGGTATTGGCGGCGATACCTATGTTGATGACTTAGTCACTGGATGTAATTCGATTGAAGCTGCTAATCAATTAATTGGTGAATTGAATAGTATTTGCTCTAGTGGTGGTTTTCAATTAAGAAAATGGAGTAGTAATTGCCCGGAAGTGATGTCCAACTTGAGGGAGTCCCTGTCCAGTTCGGACGCAATTACATTTCAAGATAAAGATAGTGGTTCAATAAAAATTTTGGGCCTTTCGTGGCGTGCTCTTACAGATGCATTTTATACAACTTAGACGTTGAAGAGCGCACTTGCACTAAGCGTAATATTTTGTCGGCTATCGCAAAATTTTGATCCTCTCGGGTTGATAGCACCTGTAGTACTGTTCGCTAAACGTTTAGTTCAAGATCTTTGGCTTTTAGGTCTCGGTGGGACCAAGAGCCTCCATTGAAGTCATACAAAATGGAAACATTGTTTGGGTGAATTGCCAGCGGTTTCGAACATTGAGATTTCGAGTCGCATCGTATGTCATAATTTTAAAAGGGTGGAGTTGCATGGATTCTGTGATGCTTCTGAAGCCGGGTATGCAGCTGTCATCTATTTCCGTTCGTTCGATCTAGAAGGTAATATTACCATTTCATTAGTATGCAAAATCAAAGGTTGCTCCTACTAATCGCGTTTCATTGCCCGTCTCGAATTGTGTGCTGCCGTACTCTTGGCAGATTTAGTAGATTTCGTCAAAATACTTATACAGATATTTTATCATTTAGTAATATTTTCGCGTGGTCAGATTCTACTGTTGTTTTGTCTTGGATTCGGTCTTCCTCGCATAAGTGGAAGACATTCGTTAGCAATCGTATTTCGCATATTCAAGAACGTATTCCTCCATCTTCGTGGTTTCATGTTAAGTCCCAGGATAACCCTGCGGATTGTGCCTCACGTGGACTTTTGGCTTCAGAGTTGGTTCATCATCCATTATGGTGGACAGGACCTTCTTGGTTAGTGCGTCGTAATGAAGAATGGCCAGTAACATCGCTGCCAAAACTTATCGGCTCATCTCAGATGGACGTCGAATATCGTACTCTGTCGTTAACAGTCGTTATGTCTGAGAATTTCTTAGATTTGTTGTTGGATAAATTTTTAAACCTGCAGAAAATTTGTAGGATTATTACCTGTATTCGTCATTTCATTCGTAATGTTCAATGTCCAGATTTGCGTTCAAAATATTCTGATAGTTTGTCTCTAGCTCAACAGCAAGAGGCTATACAGTTATTGATTAAAAGAGTTCAAACAAATGTTTTTGCTCAAGACATTGCAAATATTAAGACTGGAAAACTTGTTAGTAAACAACTTCGTAGCCTTAGTCCGTTTCTAGATAGTCGTGATTTGTTGAGGGTGGGCGGTCGCCTACGTAACTCAGACTTGTCGCATGATGCAAAATTTCCAATTTTGCTTCCTCGGTCGCATCGGTTAACTGAGATTATTATATTAGATTGCCATGAAAGACATTTACACCCTGGTAGAGACGGTATCGTTCGGGTAGCTACAGTCAAGACATACCAAGGGTTAGTTAAACGCCCCCTAGTGAAACTATGTTTACTGCCAGGTACTTGATATTTAATGGTATGTACACATATATTCACTTATATAAGTTTGTCGGTTAGGTTTATTAGTTAATAGCTCTAATTAGTTTTAAATACAAAATAAGTTAGTTCATACTTATTTTGGTGGGCGGGATGTTCGGTCTCTTTGTCGCACGTTTGCGTGTTTAATTTTAAGTCGTAAATTTGTAGTCGTAAATCTAATAGTAAAACTGTCATCCCTTGTTCCCTTATATCCTGCCGTAAAAATTCCTAGTGCATGTGTGAATAAGTGGGACTAAGGGTAGCAATGAACAAACACTTTTCTTATGGATATTGAAGCAGAACGGTCGTCGGTTTCTTCGTTCAGTACCGTAAGTTAGTCAAGTGCCCCAGACTTTCGTTGTTAAACCCTAAAAACCTCAGTGCAAGTGTAACGTAACATAGACTCAATTCGCATACAGTCCACTTGGTTGAAAGAATAGGAACTGCAGCTTAGAAAAACAAAACACCGCGGAGGTAAGTCGATGTATAAAATTATAAGACCCCCCGCGCGTGAACAACAACAAACATAGAAACAAGGAAAAAATGTTGAAAGCATGTGTATGCAGCACAGCACTGTACCGCTATGAAATTGGGATAGTGGGAAAATCAGACCGGAAAAGGTAGAAGCCTATTAGAATATGATGCTTCAGATGTATGATGATGATAGCATGTACAGAAAAAGTTAATAAAAAAGAGGTTCTAGAAATAGTATGGGAAGAATGATATCCGTGGAAAATAAAAAAAAATTAGAGAAATAGAAGGATAGGACATGTTCTAAGGCATTTGGGAAATATTGCGGCATATATTACAAGCAGAGATAGGAAAAAAGAGAGGTAGTGGTAGATCTAGATCTGACTATTGCACACACATAGTGAAAGATGTAGGCTGTGGGAATTTCAGGGAAACAGGGAGGTATGTATCTAACCAGTTCCAGGACTGAAGACCTAATGATGATGATAACTCTGTAACAAATTATTTGTTTCTAAAAACTGTTGTTGTTTTCTAGTTTTTGAAAAGTAGCATCTCGATCAATTTTGAAAAATTACTGTATTCATTAAATTTTCCCCAAATATGTTAATTTACCTATTACTGTGTTTTCCGTAATAAAAAGTTGTCTGTATATAGAGACAATAGATTATACATACTCTTCTTCTATAGAAGTTTGTTGTACTTACATTAATTATCCTAGTACAAGTTGCTATAAGCTGTTATATCAAATAACTCTATGGTACCGCATACGTATGTGTCAATTACTCATGTGCATCTTGTGTTAACTCTGCATTTAGTTAATTTTTTTAACACACATTTGTTTAAATTCTATAGTTTCCTTTTATCTGTATGTTAATTTTTATACCACCATTTTGCTAATTGCATGTCATAAATGCTCATCTATTACCCATTCGGTATTCTCAAGTCCATCTTTTCTATTTCTGCATTTTGAATTTTAAATGCATATTTTCGCATAGCTTTAACTTTACAAGAAATGTTTTCAATTTGTGATATCAGGCATGTTTATAATTAAAATGCTATTGCTGATTGTTTGGTGGCCAACTTTCGAACACTTATTATGCCATACAAGTTTCATCATCTGTGGCTTTTTAAAATGACAACTATTGTGAAGTGATAACATCAAATTAGTTTTTTATTGAACTCAGTTTGTATAGATTTATGAAAACCGAATGCATTTCCAAGATTAAGCAGCAATCTATTATATTGATTGAACATTTAATGATTATCTTCTCTGTCACGATTCAAATTATAAACATTTCTTAACACTATTTAAAACTAAAAACCTATTATAACCACTAACTGGTCATTATTAGTAGCAACACTTTTAAAAATACTTAAGGTTGTTCTGGAACTCTTCTGAGCATATCTCACCGTGCAGGTTGACAATTTCCACACCTCAAAGTAAATTTACTTTGTCCTGTGGTGATCACCAGTTTGCATTGTGTGAAGAATGTCATACTGCTAGAAAGCAGATCCTCAGACTCATTTAAGTTAAAAGGTGTCTTGTGTCAGTAATTGCATGCCCAGAATTAAGTTTCCTTGCAATCGACTGTGCTACAAGATATCTTTTGGCTTAATTGGACTTGTGAGTCTACACATTCAGAAGTGGTGATCTACATATGTCCTCACGATACCCTTATGACAATGGGCAAAACGTGGGCTTCATTGATATTTAATGTGACACAGTCGAAGCTCAGAACACCTATTATTGACAAGTGTTATTTTGTTGGTTGAAATACTTGCTGGGATAATAGTAACATTTATCTAAATACTTTAAAGTACTAGAAAACGATATTGAAATATTGTAGATCCATGTTAAATAAAGAAAGTGCACTGAATTGATGCAATGAAAAGACACCATATTCTGAATAGATTTTTGGATTTCAACATATAAATGTATGTATAGGATGCCGTCTTAAATTGATTATATAAAATAGCACCAGTTATAATATTTCATGATACACAATGTATTTTAAACGTACGTAGGTCAAATATTCGGTCCGTAACGTTTCTACATTTGCATTTGAATTAAAATTTTTTAATACATACAGTAATAAATCCTGATATTGTTAAATATGTTTTTCATTTTTTATATTAATTAATTTTTTTATATACATTACCTCATATTTACTATTAAAATTTCAGTTAACCATTCTCATTGATTCCATTAATAAAAAACTTTAACTTAGAATTAAATGATCAATAATAGTACATGCCTAGTTTTAATTAATTATACATTTGACTTACTACATTAAATGCTCGAAGGTAATTAAAAGGAACATCTGACCTTCAATACTAAACATATCTTAATTATAAAAGTGAAACTTAAATCTTTTCTGTTACTTATTTTTAAGTAGAATTGGTACAGTACAATTTGTTAATTTGTCTTTAGTGCATTCTTTAATTTTTACGAATCGTGGTTAAGAACGGATGTATGAGCTCTAGTGAAAATTGAAGTCATTTAGTTTTTGTTCAACAGAATACAGATAGCACAATATTTATAGAGAAATGCCGCTAATTAGTAAATTCATGGTATGTAACCAAGACCTTCATGTTGATAAGGAAATTAGTTGCGATAAATATAAATTGCCATTACATTCAACTTGTTCTAATTTATTGCAAGCCGAAATACAATGTTTTTCAGCCAAGGATAGAAGAGTTGTTTATCACTGTGATCCATGTGTAACAAAAGGATCAAAGGTTAACGAATTAAAAAGAATTAATGGTAGATTTAGAAACAGAAATTGATGAGTTAAAGTTAGCCGCGTTGCCATATAAAATGGATTTACTTTCATCAGATTCCTTTGAATCGGGAAAATAATTTTGTCATCTATGGAGTTCCGGATGACACCATGGATAATGAGATTGCAGCTGTAACCAATCTTTTTAAAACTATAAAATCCCATGGTAAAATAGGTATAGTGCCTAATACGATTGTATTTTGTTCAACAATCACAGCCCATTCGTGTTACATTATTTAATACCGCAGATGTATTCTTTGTTGAGGAATAAAAATATACCTGAGTCAAATCAAACATAAAAATTATCATGTTGAGCATGGTGAAACACATTATCAGCGAGAGCTATTACTATGTGCAAATCTACTTTAAAGGAGCATGTTGATAATGGTGAAGCTAATTTTACTATTAAATTCGTAAAAGGAATAACAGCTATAAGTTCAAAAAAACAAATAGCACCAAACAGCTATAAATTTAACGTTGCTATCAAAATGTCCATAGCATGCATTATAAAGCAGATAAGTTTATTTTTTCAACAAGTAATTACGAATATGATTTTGTATGTGTTACTGAAACTTGGTTATCGATGCTTCTGCGTATTTTCCTCTCAATTGCAATAGTTGTAGAAGGGATGAAAATTTTCAACAAGAATACATTAGCAATGTTGAATCTACTTTTCAATTACTTTATGCAGTTTCACACTAATACAAAACATTTACTAATTGTAGGCGCCTTCAATATTCCTATGTACAATAGTGAAGAAAATAGCTCTCTAAACCTAGCTAATGCAAATTTTTTGTGAGTTACTACATGTTGTTCAATACAATAATATCCACAATAGTAATTTTTCATATTAATTCCAGAAAAAAAGTACAGCAAAATATAGGGGGTAATATTAAAAGATGGAATTTGTTACGGAACTCCACAGTCGATAGTAGATGCGTTCTGTTATCACTTTTGTAGTTTGTTCAGTAATACAGGGACAATATCAACGGAAATGCGCCAAATAATTAATACTATTCTGAATAAAACAAATAAAGCATCGTTTGGAAGATCTGAAATTACAAATACTGATGTAGTAAGACCAATTGTAAAGTTGAAGAATAAAGCCACTGCAGGTAATGATCAAGTTTCCAGTATGTTGTAAGAGACTGTGCTTAAGTTTTGTAGAACCCTTAAAAATTCTATTTAAAATGAGTGTATCTAGATCATAGTTCCCAAAAACGTGGAAAGTTTTACGTATGTGACAAATGAATGAAGCGTTAAATTCTTAAATTTGGAATTACGCAATTGGCGCAGGAATTCCATAACAAAATAAAAGATGCACCGGTTAACTATAGTGGTTTGAGGAGAGTTCCTATTGAAATAGGACAAAAATTCAGAAAATGCAAAAATTGTATAGGTTTAATTTTAAGCTACGTTACTAATAACATTTACCTTGAAAGACTTTCAACCAGTGTCAAGTTTATGAGCGCAACTCATCTAATCTATTATAATAACCCAGTGGACGACAAGTAATCTTTGGGGATTTTAATTATATTAACCGTGTTAGAGTTTTATATAAATTCTTTTATATTTTAAAGGCCATTAAAATTTCTTATTAAATAATTTCGTTTTAAAATGCGGGTTTTCTATATCATTAGATTTACTAGCATTAAATTTTATATCAGTTTTATTTAACAAACAAAACATTAATCTTGATAGCACATTCCGTGTGTTATCGCCCCGTTCACCTGTCTGGATGTAAAACAAACGATAGTCTTCCTTTAACAGTTGCTTGCGATCAGTCATTTTAGTTGTGAGGGTGAGGACTTTGCTAAATATGTTGAGGCGTAACTCTACATAATTAATTTTTGTTATACCAGTTAGTAAAAATTGGTTGTACACTGTAAAGGGATCGCAGCGCTCTTTACAAGTTCTGTTACTTTCTCTTATAAAAATTACTGATTGACTTCAGACGAGGCGAACGGTGTTTCTACTCCTTTTTTTTATCCCAAATGCGTGTTGTTTCTGGAAATATATACACTCAGTCTCTCATAGTACAATAAATATCGTGCAATAGTAATTTTTAAATTCATTAAAGAATTATAAAATTATTCCTTGTGGTTATTATCTCCTAACTATTACCATGTTGTTTCCTTCGGTGTGTTTTCTAGTGCTATTCTAATGAACTCTCCATTGGCATATAAGTGTGTTAGTGAACTTGAAATAGTCAAAAAGTTATTGTAATTAAAATATTACTGTACATTTGAATAGTATTCCGCTACACATACTGGGTGCTATAAAATTTGTACACTCTTAGCGCGAACTACATTACGATCACTGATGATATTATTAATTGTTGTTATATGGTGTGTTTGATTAGTTATTGATTAAAGTGTACTACTATACCAATTAACAGTTCACTGCTCTTGGAGAGTTCTATTACGCTTGTGCCCCCTTCCCCCTCCCTGCCAAGGTCCTTATGACACAGAAGTCCCGTACTCTCTGCTCCTTTTTTCCCAAGCCCCTTGGTGGAATTGAGTTCCTCTTACAATCAATCAATACATTCAATCAAGAAGAAGAAATACAATCTCATGGTGTTACTTAACTCTATGCGTAATACACTCTCATATTCTTCCTGTAAATAGGTACATACAAAGTTTTTAAGATTACCCAGATAAATTTCAACAATCTTCTTATAACCCTTTAATCACATTCATTTACTTTGTTAACATTAATTCCATTGTCCAGGCTTTGTAAACCTAATAAAGTAAACGATATGGCATACATTACTGCTGGATGTTTTACAGTTTTAATGTCTAGCCAAATAGGTTTTATAAATATATGCCACCACAAAACAAAAGAAGAGTTTATAAATATTTACACTGACCATATAACTGAGTGCTAGTTTAATTAAGGCCATCCATCTCACCAACTGGAATCGATTTTGAAAAGGGTTATTTTTAATTTCCTACCAAATTGGGATGGAGCTACCCTGTCCAAATCTGATCTCGGGTTTTATCAATTATATCTCTGGATCACTATGTTAAATGCTCGATTGCTACTTCCTAGCCAATGGAGTTCTTCGACTTCCCTTATCTATAATAACCTTTAACATGCCTATTTGTTACTGGTGCACGAGTAATGAATTTGTTAAATTTTCCATTGAATGTAACTGTTAATCAAAATGTTAATTTGCATTTACAATCACATAAAGGAAATGATAATTTAAAGGAATATATCACCTACCTTTCACTGGTTGTAGTGGTTGATTGTATTTGCACTGCTATCAGATAATTATGGACTGTATGTATAATGTTCACTAATTGTTGCTAATTACTGATGCTCGATGCAATCGAACTAAATCACGAACCAAAGCCAAGCGAGAACGAAGATGAATAGTCGTCCACTGTACATTACCAACCCTTTTATGTCGTTGCACTAAAGGTAGGGATAATGGAGGGTTTCTAGGTGGGAATAGTTTAAGGACTTAAATTAATTGTGATTGGCATACTACACTACAACCAAAATACTTATAAAGCCTTAACATACCGCCCACCAAAATAAGTATTAGGAACTTATTTTCTAAGTGTGTCTAAACGAGCAAAAAAAAAAATATATTATATATATAAACCGAAATTTAAAAGTTAACTTACCCTAATATACTAACTATAATACTAAGTTGCCTCTGGAATGGGTGAGCACAATTTTACCACGGGCCTTTTAAATAGTCCCTGGGATGTTGCCACGTAGCCACACGACAAACATTGTCCTTTCCATAATGCAACGTATGTATACGTCCCATTTTCCACTGTAATGGAGACACTTGAGTATCTTTAATCAACACCAACGTTCCCACCATTAACGAATAATTAGCAGAAAACCATTTGGTTTTCTGTTGAAGTGTAGGTACTCCAAATGCCACCGTTTCCAAAATGATTGCTGAATCGTTGAACCAGTTGCCAACGATTTAAGGAAGATAGTTTCAGATCTAAGACATTAGGGTCGGGAATGACAGACACTGGTTCTACGTTCAGAAAATGACCAGGACTTAAGAATGAAAAATCAGTGGGATCGTTACTCATTGGACATAAAGGTCTGAGTTTAAGATGGCTTCAATTTGAACTAGAATGGTGTTAAATTCTTCGAGAGAATTTGTTCTACCACCTTCTTGAGATGGGACTTTACAGATTTTATCCCAGCTTCCCACATTTCCCCAAAGTGAGGAGCCGACGAGGATTAAAAACAAAGTGAATACCTTCCGTTTCAGATGACTGCTTCATATATTCGATTAGTTCGAGATGCTCCGATAAAATTTGTTCCACAGTCACTATGAATTTGCAAGCATTTACCTCGTGCTACAAACCGCCGTAAAGCTGCAATAAAGGCTTTTTAGATAGGTTTGATGCCAACTCCAGATGTATCGCTTTTGTACTAAGACAAACAAATAAACAAACATAGGCTTTCAATGATTTGGCACCTCTAAACGATTCATGGTGATAGAAAAGGGTCCACCGTAGTTCTACCCCAGTATGTAGAAACGCTTTACCGGCAGTAAGTCTAGCGGGCAAGTCGCCCATAGGAGGGCATAGCGAAATAGGTTTTGACGAAAACATCGAATACAAGAGTTTAGGCACTGTTGAATAGCCCTTTTGCAGACAGAATCCAAAAATTTTGTACTAACAAGAAATGAGTAGTTCTAAGTCCAGGGTGTAAATATTTCGTATGGCAATCTCGAATAATGAGCTCTGTCACCCGTGTGACCGAGGAAGTAGCAATGGAAATTTTGTATCATAAGATACGCTGCATTTGCAACCGCCGCCCACCCTTAACAACCCATCACTGTCAAGGAAAGGACTGAGAGGTCGAAGTTGTTTATTACTAAGTTTTCCTTTCGAATGATATCAATGTCCTGACTGAAAACTTGTTCTTGAACCCGTTTTATTAATAAATGAAGTGCATACTGTTCGGGGAGACCAATAATTGTTCTAAGTTTCGAATATCCAAATTTGCACGAACTTTCAAGTTACGAATGAACTGACAAATATATACCAGAATCCTGCATATTTTTCGCAAATCTGAAAATTGATTTACCATCGAGTCTACGAAATGATCTGCAACGTGTATATTAAGGGATAAAGTTCTTTTTCAATGTGCATCTGAGTGTGATCTGTAAGAGTTGGTTCCATATGAGCAGGCCAATTCTCTTTAGGTAATAGTAACCATGGTGGAGCCGTCCACCACAAAGGATGATTAACAAGCTCAGCAGCTAATAATCCTCTTGATGCACAGTCAGCAGGATTATCCTGTGATTTAATATGATGCCACGATGATGGAGCCACTCGTTCTTGGATATGCGAGACACGATTGCTAATAAAGGTCTTCCAATTATACGACGAAGATCGAATCCATGCTAATGCTACTGTGGAATCTGACCACGCAAATGTATCGTCCAATACTAAATTATCTCTATACGTATTTTGCACATACTCGACCAAGTTCGACAACAACACTGCACCACACAATTCTAATCGAGGTAATGATATACGATTGGTTGGTGCGACCTTAGATTTGGCACAGACCAATGAAACTTGGATGTTCCTTTCTCATCGACACAGCGGAGATAAACTGCTGCTGCATATCCAGCTTCCGATGCATCACAAAATGCATGAATTTGTACAGTTTGATGGTTATCGCAAAGAATCCGTCGAGGAATTTCAATTTTCAATAACTCGGTAATTGTTGAAGATACAGATTCCATTTTAAAACAATTTGTTGGGGAGGAAGTTCATCCCAGCCAATTCCTAATATCCATACAGATTGAATCAAATGTTTTGCGAAGAAGACCAATGGTGATAATAACCCCAGAGGGTCAAAGATCCTTGCAATTTCGAAACCATATTCCTTTTGGTACAAGGCCGATCAACGATATTAAGATTGTAAAACAACACATCACTCAATGGTTGCCATTGCAGTCCTAAAATTTTTGAGAAGTATTGTTTACCTCTTCAAACAAAATGCTTGCTGATACCGAACGGAATCAGGTAAATGGCCAATGACACTTGGCACGTTGCTATTCCACTTTCGCAACATAAAACCACCTGATTGGCAAATTTGGTTTAATTCATACACGAGTCGCTTGCCATCCTCTATCGAATCACACCCTGTAATCAAATCATCCACGCACGTATCCGATGCTAAAATCTTGGAAGCAATAGGAAAACGTAACGATTGACTTTTGCAAGTTCTTGAATTACACGCATGGCTAAAAATGGTGATGATGTGATGCCGTATGTAACAGTGTTTAGCTGATAATCGATAACAGACTCGAGAACTTAAATCTCCAAACTATACGTTGATAGTCTCGATGGCTAGTAGAAATAAGAATCTGTCTATACATTTGCTTAATGTCCGCAGTTAAAACTACAGAATGTAAACGAAAGTGTAATAACAACTCCATGATATCTTTTTGAAGAGGGGGCCCTGCGAGTAAATGATCATTTAAAGACCCTCCACTGTGAGCGCTGGCTGAAGCATCAAATACGACACGAAGTTTTGTAGTTGTACTGTCTGGTTTGAACACGGCGTGATGTGGTATGTAATATACCGGCGATAATGTAGACGATCGAGTTGAATCCGATACAATACGAGACATGTGACCACTATCGATATAATTCTGCATAAATTCTCTGTACGAATTATACAGTTGAGGATTTATTTCAAACGGCGTTCTAGTGAAAGAAATCTTAAGTGCTATTTCCGAGAGCCAGCAAATAGCGGTTCAGGACCATTGAAAGGTAACAAAACAATAAAACGACCGGTGTCATCCTGCTTGTGAGTGTCCACAAAATGCCTTTCACAAATTTCCGCATGAGGAGATAATTTGTTAGAATCTGGAATATTTTCCAGTTCCCAAAATCGAGTAATGTTAGCATCTTCTACAAGTGCAGCTAATGATATACGAGATGTAACAGAAGAAAGAACCTTCCTGTTAATATCCACCCAAAGGTAGTGTGAATTGCCACGGGTTCTTCTAGTGACCCAATGCGAGTTGCGTTTAATAAAACACGCCGAACAAATCTGCACCTAACAATAAATCGATATGGCTAGGTTTGTCAAGTCCGAATCTGCTAAATCTAATCCAACTATGTGAGGCCAACTATTTGGTGAGATCCTTGATGAAGGAAGGGTTCCACAAATGTCTGGTAAAACAAAACAATCAATACTGTACTCTGGAACAGTTTTACCTTGAGGACTAATTTTACACGATACTTGTCCATACGCATGAGAAGCAGATAGACCTAAGCCTTCAACCTTCATTGAAATATTCGATTTTCTTAAACCTAAGCGTCGACAACACTTATCAGTCATGAAATTTTCCATTGATGCACTATCTACAAGTGCTCTTACTGTCTGAACTTTACCAAACCCATCTGTAATTGAAATTCTTGCGGTGCCTAATAACGTCATTGTGTTGACGATCTAGATGATAACAACGTACTTGTAGTAGTGTTGCAGGTGGGTTCGGGAAGTTGATCTGTTGCCTGAGTGATTGCAGGTTTCTGTGCAACTGTAGGGTTTTCAAAGTGCAATAAAGTATGATGACCCTTGCACACTTTTTACAAACAAGTTTGGAAGAGCAGCGTGTAACCATATGAGAGTTGCAAGACAATTAATGCATAAGTGTTTGTCTTTAACAAAGTTATAACGGTCTTGTGGCGATTTATTCAGAAACATTTCACATTGGTATAAGTTATGAGTACCACTGCAAAGACTGCATTTCTGAGCGAATGAAGTTGTTACGAATGACTTTCGAACTTGGGGTTTTGAATATTCAAAGGAACGTTTAGAAGGTACACTAGATGATATGGTTTGTTTAATGGACGTATTAAATTTGGACGGTGTATCGGAAACAACCATATTGCTAATTTCTAATGCCTTGCAATGTTTTTCTAGAAATAATTTTAATTGATCATAAGATGGAATGTCTGATGTATTTTCTAACTCAAATGTTTTCAAAAGATTTGTATCTACCTTTTTTGATAACAAATTAAACAATACGAAGTCGAGCAAATCAATCTTAGTTTGACGTAAGCTTGATATATTTTCCGTAAAGCAATTAAGCAATTCTCTTAAATCTGTATGTGAATTAAATTTTGCTTTTGGTGACGATTCTAAAGCATTCCAATGCGTGTTTGCAATTAAACGTTTTGAATTAAACCTCTCACAATAATTGAATAAGCTAGCATATAATTATTATTCGAAATTTGCAAATGTCTAATGAGTTCTCTAGACTTAAAATCCAACGCATCAATTAAAAAATAGAACTTTTCGATCGGTAGCAATTGATTATTTTCATGAACTAAATTATTAAAAAATTGAATAAACTCTTGAAATGTTCTATTTTTCCAGAAAATTTTTTCATTTCTATCCGAGGGAGACGAATATTAGTACATGAGCCGATGCTAGTAATATTTTCAGTCAAGCATTTTTCAGCAGTGGATATATTATCAAATTGTGCCTTAATAATTTTAATGTTTAACAAAGACCTATCTATTTCAATTCTTAATGTTGTAACTTCATTTAATAATTCGAGTTGTCCTCATCCAATATGCACGTTTTATAAGATGTATCTACATCGTTTTTGATATCAAAGGCGCTTTCAGCCATAATATTAACAGAAATACAATTGCCTTTAATATGCTCCAATTTATCTATCGCACCAGATATATCAGATAATCTATCGAGTGCGGCCTTTAAATCCACTATCAACCTATCCGATGAAATATGTGCCATCCTAACGAACAAGGTTACTAATATCGATTTTATATTGATTTCAGCTACAAAATGAAGGGTTTGTTCACCTAATAATAGGATATACCAAGGGTAATGTTGAACTACCTGTTAAAGAATTTTTACTACAACGTGCCTAACGGAGCTTGCAAGTTTCAATATGACAAAGAGCAAAGGGTTTTATTCTACCCGGTTTTACGAATACCTGAATTCTCTAGCGAACTTGAATTACAAGTTTAAAATAACTGTATTGCTTAAACACTTTTCTGACTACAAATTCTTACGTTAACTATCCCTAAAATTTACAAAGATTTGTCATTTTTAAGGCTTTATAAGATTCTGTATCAGTACAAAATTTCAAATTTAATGCGAGATTGCATCTACTATAAGTTAGTTTACACAATTGACTATGAACTGGTGGTATGACTACACTTTTCTTCTAAATGCGGTCAACCCCTTATTTAAGCGAAGAGCAATTAACAATGTAGTTAAAATGAATGCCAATAATAAATGCCAATAATAAACCAATTAATAAGCCAAATATCCGGCTCGAAGGACCAAAAATGTTAATCAAAATGTTAATTTGCATTTACAATCACATAAAGGAAATGATAATTTAAAGGAATATATCACCTACCTTTCACTGGTTGTAGTGGTTGATTGTATTTGCACTGCTATCAGATAATTATGGACTGTATGTATAATGTTCACTAATTGTTGCTAATTACTGATGCTCGATGCACCGAACTAAATCACGAACCAAAGCCAAGCGAGAACGAAGATGAATAGTCGTCCACTGCATCATTACCAACCCTTTTATGTCGTTGCACTAAAGGTAGGGATAATGGAGGGTTTCTAGGTGGGAATAGTTTAAGGACTTAAATTAATTGTGATTGGCATACTACACTACAACCAAAATACTTATAAAGCCTTAACAGTAACTATTGTCATTTACTTCTTTCTCCTTATGTTCAGTGGGAGTTATATTTTTGTATGGTCATTCTTAACACGTGAATTCAAGCGTAATCTAATATGGTCCTATCATGCACAAGCCACGTGTCTAGCAGTTTGAGTACATACATTGTGACCATGTTATTTGTATTGATTGATATAATTTACTATCTAAAACTTGATAATGGTGAATTCCATCACTCAGTGTCTGTGTTTTTTCTACATTGTGTGATTATATTTCTAATGTGATCTAGCGTTTACTTGGCAATACAACTACGTAACTTTAAATTCTAATATATCTTACTAAAATTTGTAAAAAAACTTCTAAATTTGGGATAATTATGATATGGAACATGCATATTAAAATTTTCCTGTTACTTCGTTAGACATGGCGGCCAGAGAAATTCTGGAACATAAAGTGGGTAACAAAGGATATTGTGAATTTTCAGAAAAAGGCAAAAAAACAAAGACAGACCAGACGAAGCAGGAAAACAGAGATATAAAGCTATAAAATGGGAATTTACTCCCAAATGCAGGAAAGCTAAAGAACAATGGATTGATGAAAAGTGCAAAGAAGTACAAAGATGGAAATTGGAAAGACAGACGAAGCACACAAACTAATTACAATGAATTGAGGATATATATATATATATATATATATATATATTGCTGGGGAATTCGGGTAAAATCCTCACCAACAAAAATACATTCGAAAATATTTATAAAATTTTCAAATTCGAAAATAGAAAAATTTTCAAAAATTAAATAATTAAAAAAAAAATGTCTTACCCGTTTTCCTCTCTTCCTCGGTTGAATGGCCTTCTTCAACTGCTTCCGGCTAGCTCATTTGGACCTCCTTTTGGCTATCTATATTCACTCTCATATTCTATCATTCACGCACACTCCCAATAAAACCACAAAATACACCAAACATACAATCTTTTATTTATTCCTATTTACAAATGCAATTCAATAATGTTCATATTTTATTGTTCACGTTACACTTCAATAAATCTTATTTTGTAATGTCCTGTATTTAATTTTAAAATCATCAACCACATAAAATGTACTCGGAGTAAATGGACCTTGAATAATGCCTTCTCTAAAATTCCTTCTTTATAATTAATTAATTTATTTTAATAATCTAAGTAAACAGTGGGGTATGGTGAGCTCATAATAACCCAACTAATTCTGCATAATGTATGCCCTTCTACTGTGCATACTCTTAAAATAAAAAAAACAAAGCCATGTACTCTTCACAAAATTTCGCGTTCTGATGGAACGTTTAAAAGCTTTCTAGACACCTTCAATTTCTAGTTGAATACCGTAATAAAGTTATTTACACATTCTGTTCAATACGTAAATAATTCACACTACCTTGAAAAACACTCTCATACGCCACCCCAATATTTACAGTTTACAGGAATCACAATTTTAAATCGTTACCTGGAAATTTCTAGAAGATCTCCACTCTGTAGATGATGCTATGTATTTTTCTCCCTGGTTTGCAGGTAGTTTCTCGCTATTACTAGACGAACTCCATTTAAGTTGATCCGCCAACGCCGCCTTCTCAGTGTAACCAAATTCCAAATTTCATTTCAATTATACTTTTTTCACAGTAATCTACGTTACTTAATGTCCCGAAACGAGTTGATTAAAAATTATAGGTGATACCTCAATTAAAATAATAATCTCGGCACACTAACCGCGTTTTAATTTAGAGGCTACCACTAAGCAATACAATTAAAATGATTTGATAGGACTTACTACTCGTGTTAACTTTCATACGTGCTTTTGAGACGATCGAAATAATAAGGCACGAAGTTAAAAGAGAAGAGAGCGAGTGGTAGCTCTCTAGAGTATTTATATCTTTCCAATGTAACCTCTCCTGGCCACAGTTATTCGAAATTCCCTGCACACAACACACATTCCCACAATTTTGCACTCAACCCCGATTTTCAAATCCGCGAATTTCAGTACCTCATTATAAAATTTTAAAAAAAATTCGCTACACTATCCTTGTGTCTATATCAAGTCGAACTAACATATCGACCAATCGTAGACTTAATGACGTTTCTCAAATCCCTCCTATACTATCTTGGTCTCATGCTTATACGTTTTCTACTTCTCATTCTAACCTTGTTTGAGTGATAGAAAATCAATATCCTTGTTTGTGCGCGGTCTACCACACGTGGACTTTCTACGTGAGTTAAATAACCCCCTCATTAGCATTTCTCGCGAATATAAGCGATGGTTTATCCAACATTCTCTGTAACCGTTTGCTATCTACAAATTTTAAGTAGAACTTCACCTTTAGAAAATACGCAGGTGTTCAATCTTAACACTTTAAATAACACTTCTACAAGTTGGATTTTTCACGTATTTCAACCCTCCTGATATATTTGTACGTTATCAATGCGTCTCACCTTGGTATTATTGAGTTTTTAAACGCTTTTATGCATATTATACATCAATAATCGTTCAATTAAATTAAAATTAATTAATAAATTAATAGCATTGGCTTCTACCATTTAATTTCTTTGCAAACCTACTTAAATTTCATTAATTATTTTTAAAATTTCCATTAATACCTGATACTTAAAAATGAATTACCTAACATAACTTTCGTACGTAATTTCTGGTTGTTCCTTTATACAGGGTGTTTTGAAATTATTTTTTTTATATTTATTTTTGATCTTTTAAAACCACTATAATATATATATATATATATATATATATATATATATATATATATATATAGCCGTATAGCAAAAATATGAGGCGTGAGAGAAGACATTATTATAGAAAATGTAGGGAAAGTGGTTAGATGGCAAGAGTATATAGGGAATTTATATGCAAAACTGAAACTAGAAGCACTAGAACAGGAAACACATTGGAAAGGATGGCGGGATATTCTATACTTACACATGAGTTTGAATTAGCATTAAAGAATCTGAAAAATAATAAGGCACCAGGTATAGATAAAGTGCAGGTAGAAACTCCAAAAGCCACTGAACAAGCAGTAACAGAACGTCTTTTCCAACTTGTAAGATACGTATGAGACGGACAATATACCCAAAAGTTACAAAGGTAACACCATAATCACTACACAAAAAAAGAGCTATGAATCGATGTGAATATGTTTGAATAAAAAGTTTGGCAGCACACGTGTCAAAAATATTAACTAGAATTGTAAAAGGATAGATGGAAAAACGAGCTAAGGAAATATTAGCAGAAGATCAATTTGGGTTTAGGTGAAACAGGGGAACGTGGGATGCTATTTTAGCTTTAAGGTTAATAATGGAGAAAACCATAGAAAAAGGAGTAAGAGTATATATAGGGTCTGTAGATTTGGAAAAAGCATTCGACAATGTAAAATTGAAGCAAATGTTTGGAATACTCCATAAGATTGAAATGAGCCAAAGGGATAGACAGATAGTACATAGCTTATACAAAGAGAAAACTGTGGTGATAGAATTAGAGCAGGAATGTAGAGAAGTAAATATTAGAGAAGGGGTGAGACAGGGATCTGCTCTATCCTCATTAATTTTTAATTTGTATATCGAAGAGGCAATGAATACTGTCGAATGTAGAAAGACATTTGGAATAATTATGCAGGGACAACGGATTGATATGCTTAGATTTGCAGATGATATAGCTGTACTAGCATCTAACAAAGAAGAGTAAAAAGCAGCTTTTAATGAAATGGAAATAGTACTAACAGAGAGATACAGTATAAAAATTAAAAAAATAATAAAACTAAAATACTAGTATGTAACGGAGGGATAAATATGTTAAAAACCAAAATACTAATAAGGAACTAGAACTTATGAGGTTAGGTATTTCTTCTACCTAGGAAGTCAAGTAGTGCAAGATGGAAAAGGTCCAAAAGATATAAAACAAAGATTAGTACAAGGCGATGCTGCATTTAACAATAAAAGGCAACTACTGTGTTCAAAGGCAATAAACATAGGAACAAGGAAAATATTGCTGAAAACATTCGTGTGGAGGCCAGCACTGTACAGCTGTGAAACGTGGACAGTAGGAGAAGCAGACAGGGAAAAGACGGAACTCTTTAAAACCTGGTGCTACAGACATATGATGAATGTATTATGAACAGACAAAGTTAAGAACAAAGAGGTTCTAGAAAAGGTAGGAGAAGGAAATCTGTGGAAAACAGTAAAAAATAAGAGAGATATGATGATAGGACACATACCAAAGCATAAGGAAATAGTGCAGAATATATTAGAAGCAGATAAAGAAGAAAAAGAGAGGTATAGGTAGACCTAGATTAGACTGGTGCACACAAATAGTTAAAGATGCAGGCTGCGGGAGTTTCAGGGAAATGTGTAAATTAGCTCAGAATAGAAAACAATGAAAGAACGCAATCAACCAGTTCTAGGACTGAAGGCCTAATAATAATTACTTCGTAGTTCTAAAGCTTTCGTAAAATGACATAACCACACTATGAAAATTTATGGTTAAAATTATTGTTTATCTTTTTTGTAGTTTTCAAATAATTTTGAACCTGAGTTACATTTTCATATGTGTTGCCCAGAAGTAAAACTGCTTTTGTGTGTTTTTTCATTTATGATCGGAATTTCCTTTAATAGAACAAAGAAGAATTTTCCAATATTTAATATTTACCCTGTATAAACATATAAGCATATTCCCTATGCAGGATAAATGTATTCTCATGCAAAATAAAAATACTTTAAGTACATATAGTGTTATGATACCATTTCAGTACGAAGCCCAATTTTAAGTATAAAAGCATTCATTCAAATCCATGTGTAAATTATTCTAGAAAAATATTTTTTAATAACAAGTTTTTATTGCATCATAAAAAAATGAGTCTTATTCACTTTAAAAATACTAAATAAATTTCAATTCGTAGTTTTCTAAAAGGTAAATTACATTTGTTTCAGAGTTCTGTGACAAACCATAACTGAAATATATAGCTTCCCACAAACCTCTGGAAACGCAAAAGATTTCACACGGCAGGAAGCAAAAATAGCTGCCATTTTTTAAACCAGTCAATATAAAATTAAAATAATATTAATTTTATGCTACCAACATAGTGTGTCCAAATTTCGAGTCTCTACATTGTGATTTCAGTTATTATAAGAAATAGAGATTGGGTTAAATGGGGAAAGATTTGGAGGAATCCAGGCCAGTTTTGTATCCGTTTACAAAATTGGTGTAAGTTGTCTGGTTTTGGAGATATTCGAAGAAAACTAAAAATGGCGGATTTTGTTTTTGATAATAAAACATGAATCATAAGTCGCACCATCACAAGACTTGCACATTGTTAAAACACTTTTCTAAAAGGAGTATTTTAGCATGAACAGAATCATTTGACTGTCTTTTGTTTTCGAGGAAACGCCCACAACTTTAGTTTTTCTTATGGCCGCCATTTTGAATATTAAGTGAATATTATGCGCCTTAAAATTAACTTTTAAATGATATGCCACATGTCTATAAAAAATGCAAAAACTATTCTAAATTTTAAAAATAACTAAATTTGTATGTTCTTGAACGTTTGGTAATCCCAACAGGGCAAAAATTTAATTTCTACTTTATGAAAAGTACAATACACATTTTATTATGTACACAAACAGCATTTGTTACAAATTATTGATCATGGTGGTACTAGAGTTACAATGATATCGTTTTATAATAGTAGGCGGTGGTATGTGACAAAATCAAACAATTGAATTACAGTTATATGTCAAACAAATTCTAAAATTTATATAAACTTGTGTGTGTTGTAAGTTTTGGTGCCGGTGGTGCTGTATTTTTAATTTAAAAAATGGCACATGTCTACAAGTTTTCGAATGAGGAAAAGTTTGATATGCTAAGTACTTATTTACAATCGTTTCGGAACGCTGATACGGCATCCCCCAGATATTTGGAATTGTATCCAGAAAGATGACAACCGCATAAAACATACTTTAGAAAAATTGTAATGAATTTACTGAATTATGGTGCTTTTGAACAGTCTAGGGAATAATACGACGTAAACAATGGGGAATGTGTTCTAAGCATTACTGAGGCGGTAACACGAAATCCATCCACATCCGTAAGATCTGTAAGCCGTGAACTTAATATTCCAAAATCAACTGTTCATAATATTTTGAAAAAGGAAAAGTTTTATTCTTATAAACCCACCCACTATTGTCCAAGGCCTCAAAAGAGAAGATTTCGCCAGGCGAATGCGTTTTTGTAATTGGTACATCCAAAAATGCGAGGAAGAACCACACTTTCCAGAATAGGTAATATGGACAGACGAAACGCGGTTTACCAATTGCGGGGTGTTCAATAAACATAACACGCATCACTGGAGCACTGAAAATCATCATCTGACGGCGCAACGCAAATTTCAAACGAGATGTGGATTTAACGGTTGGTGTGGTATCTTAGGTAGTTAATTATGATATAAATATTTTAGTAAATTAACCAATGTAATTAATACTTTTATAGGTAATAATTTGATTGGACCCTTTTATTTTGTCAATAACCTCAATGGCGCCAGATATACGGAATTGTTAAGAGACCAAATAATTCCGGCTATTAGAGGACTTGTACCAAATGATGATGATTTTCGAAAACTATGGTTTCAGCAACATGGTTGTCCAGCTCACAATTCCCGAGAAGTTAGCGCCCTTTTAGCTGAACATTTTGGCCAAAATACTATATGCAATAGTGGACCAATTATGTGGCCGGCAAGATCACCAGATCTTACACCACTTGATTTTTATTTAGGGGGTTTTGCTAAAAATGAGGTATATGAGTTTGAACCACCTCATAATATAAACGAACTGCAGGAAAGAGTCCGTGACATTCTTAACTCTATAAATAGGCGCACGTTAAGCAGAGTTGTACGGAAAGTTTTAATTAATTGTCGAATGTGCCGTGATGCAAACGGACAGCATTTTCAGCATCTATGGGAAGGAATTTAGATGATAGTTTGCTGTTTTGATCACATTTAATTTTGTTCCCTAAATTAGATAAGATAGGCTACAGTTTTATGCTTTCTTACATTTGTATGGTGATAGTTCTTACAATTTAAAAGTCGATAAAACAGTTTACGAAGTACGTCGATAAATACAGTTACAAAGTCGGTAATACAGTTTAAGAGTTCATAAATACATCGCGAAAGCGCAATGAGTAAAGCGGGCGACGCGCCCTGGCGGATGGTAACGACAACCTTATTACAGATTCCGCGTTGCCAACTACCAATGACGTCACCAATGCACAAAATTATATTGCGCAATAAACGGAAATTTACATAATTTTAAAACAATGATAAAAGCAAACAAATTAGATAATGGATTACTTACATCAGAAATCCGGCATTCGCACGAAGTTGCGCTACGGTAGGCCTCTATTGAAGTTCATCAGGCTACCCAAAGTCCTTTTGCGGTAACTAAAGATGGTGACTCCGGTGCTTCAGCGGAACATGGACTTCCGGCTTATTCTCGGGTCGTACGGTTCGGTTTGCCCTAGGTGGCTGCAAATTCTCCTACCTATGCAGGGATCGGATTAGGAACAAGGTAAGGCGACAAACAAAGATAATGAGGCAGGATATCTACATAGATAAGATAAGGCACGATACGATACCTCAAAGCGTCCACACTCCTTGAAGATCAAAGGCAAACAGCCCCGTTAAAGCGTCTAACCGAAAACTCTCACCACTTTTCCCCACTTTTTGTCCAGTATTCGTCCAACCCTCTAGCGTCGCGCGATCTGCGCAAACGCACTGTGACGTATCGGAAGTACGTGCCTAGTCTTTTAAAATTCCGCGCACCGCGTCTTTTGAAATTATGGCGCGAAACCTCCGTACATCAGACTTAACCTAAAACAATGTTTAAGTGCCAATTTAATTGGCACGTAACAGCTTAAGTTAATTTTAAGATTTATATCCAATACTTTACGAGTTCTACTTAACAAAATGTATGTGGTAGTACTACTACTACTACTGTTTGGAAAGTAGAAATCAAATTTTTGCCGTGTTGGGATTACCAAACGTTCAAGAACATACAAATTTAGTTATTTTTAAAATTTAGGATAGTTTTTGCATTTTTATAGACATGTGGCATATCATTTAAAAGTTAATTTTAAGGCATAATATTCACTTAATATTCAAAATGGCGGCCATAAGAAAAACAAAAGTTGTGGGCGTTTCCTCGAAAATAAAAGACAGTCGAATGATTCTGTTCATGCTAAAATACTCCTTTTAGAAAAGTGTCTTAATAATGTGCAAGTCTTGTGATGGTGCGACTTATGATTCATGTTTTATTATCAAAAAACAAAATCCGCCATTTTTAGTTTTCTTCGAATATCTCTAAAACCAGACAACTTACACCAATTTTGTAAACGGATACAAAACTGGCCTGGATTCCTCCAAATCTTTCCCCATTTAACCCAATCTCTATTTCTTATAATAACTGAAATCACAATGTAGAGACTCGAAATTTGGACACACTGTATAGGGGTTATTACCTACAAAAAATAATTTTTATTTAAAATGGTCAAACAACCAATTATTTTATTTCTGGACCATTTACGATAGATTGGATTACCTACTTTAAATAAATATTATTATTACCCTGTAGAGAAGATACCTTACTTATAGTAATTTTGCATATGTTGCGAACTCATTTATATTTGTAAATACCAAAGTGGAGTATTTACAAATATCATGAAAGAGAAGGTCTCTTGAATTCATAACATGATATTGTACAAATCACATGCACATTTCTAAATATAAAACTAGTATTGACATGAGACTCTCAAGAGCAAACGCCTTTTGAAAAAAATTGAGTGATACTGAACAGGCATAGGTAATAATTGGCGTATCTCCCCGTTAATTCTTCTCTTATGCAAATGTCTTGAGTTAATCTCTTGTTGAATTTAATATTATAATTCATTAATTGAAGTTTAATTCCTTCTTTTATGTAAATATCTATAATGATTCAGAATTGAAAGTCAATGTTAAACTCACTCGCCTCTGGTGTTAGTCTAGACATTTACATTTAGTATGTTAATTATAGGCATCCATTATGGCATGCATTTATGTAGCCGCCGCCGAATCAGTAACATGCATAATTTGTTTTTTATCAAATTAGCGTTCGAAGTTTTAAAACTTTACCATTAAAGTAATATAGAAGTGTAAAACAGTTTTTCTATTCGTTTATGCATATTACAGGTCTTTAAAATCGAACTTCATTATTATAATTAGATCAACAACGGGCAATATTCCCCTTCATAAAACAATGCTGATGAATATTTAAAGAATTATGTTAAAAAATGCCAATAATAAAAATGAGCCCCAATTTACATATATTACCACATTATAGGCACATAATTTTAGATTATTTCAGATTGTTAGGAAGTTTAATTGCACAAAACTCAATGCAACACGACCATGAATACAAATGCCTTTTCCTTTATAACCTGCAGGTTTCTGCTAAATTCATAAGCACCGTTATGAACTGATATATCGTTGCAGCCTATAACGGTTCCCATTTAAAAAACTTAACAACCATGACATCACTTAGATAATGTATGCTCAAATGATAATTATTATATAGTCTAAATCATGAAAGAATGAATTCATGTCATAGGTTGCTGAATTAAAAAACGACATACTTTCAAATCTTATGCATTAAGTATATTCCGATAGATTCTTTAAAAGTATGTGGGTTTTTAATTCAGAAACCTATGACGTGAATTCATTTTTTCATGAATTAGACTACAGTATTCTTCTCTGTAAGGGCACTCTAGCTGTTGAGAATTAAATTAAATAAATAAATAAATAAGCAAACAAGGTTTATCTTGGGCATACAATATTTTTCAAACTTTTCTAAAATTGCTAATAATTTTGTCTTCTGCAAATTCAAAAGTATGATATATTTGAAAGATTTCACCAATGAATAAAATCAATAGATTAGCAATTTTAATTTACCCTTTTTATCGCATAGTAAATATTGTTGGTACCAAAGTTTATCATTTATTGTATTATCACCCATTAGCAGAATAACATTATGCTGTATGTTTACACTGATAGGATATTGCACACTAAAAAAATAGTCAGCTGACTAACCATAACCGATCATAACAAATCTGCAATTGCTTAAAACTAAGTGACTCATAGCTAAAAATGAACTAAGCAAAATAACACTCATGTGATTCAATAGACATGCAGATGATTGTTTTAACAAGTTTTAATATTGTTAAATATGATCAAATAAGATAACTAATAACATTTATATACTTTTAAATATGACACACTGCTTGTCTAGAAATTCAAGCTTATAATTATTAGTGATAAGGAATAGCAATCATATGCTGTTTCACCTAACCCTCAGTCATATTCCATATTCCACTCTATTCTAGCACAAGTAATAAAATAAATAATAATATTTTCAGAATCTACCATTTGAGGCAGCGTGAAATATATTATTGAAACATTTGCATAATAAATATAGTGATAAATCAATTATAAATATGTACATAATTATGTTTGTCATTTGTTGAAATTTACAAATATTATGAAAATGTAGTTCTTATTATGACGAATGGTAGTGTTTTTTAAATCAAATTGTTGAAAATAAAATTATAATTTTTGGAAGACCGTGGTAACTGAGCATAATAATTATAATGTATATTATTATGCTATTAGAATAATGACTGTCCTTATCATACCCTTTGTAAGTAGTTACATAAATTTCCTGGAAAAAATAGCCACTCATTCAATGGAAATTTTTCTCATATATTCTGAGAAACGTTTGTGTTTTTGTTGAAGTTGTTTATTAGTTACCACAAAAGCAAATACTACATGTAAAAGTAATGTTTGCTTTTTAACAAACACTGAAAATTATGATTTGACTAATCCAAGGTTTATTGCAGAATATGAACATGAAGTATATATTTTTAAATTACTTTATCTTTGTAAAAGTTTTTGACGACCATCAGTTTAAAGAAAGGGAAAATAGCTTTTTATGAAATACTTATATTCGTTTAATAACAGACCAAGAAATGTCATCTGAATAAGGACCTTTCATCAAAAGATATCTTTTTTTCTACACTTGCACGTTGTACAGAAGGTAATTTGGTTCTCAATTCTTCAATTTCGTTGAATTTTGTAAGGTTTTCTTTTTAACAAACTGAGCAAGAAATATATAGTATTGTACATACATTCGGTTCAATTTATGTATTTTGGAGTACTTCTTTTGCTAAACAAACCAGTACAACATAATAACAGGCTCTAATTGTATCATCTTGTCCAACAGACTGGCAACCTGTGATCGAGTATCATTCTTTTCATTTTCATGAATCTGATGTGTTAACTTTAGCGTATGAAATGTACTACTTTGATGTTTGTGAGGTGTTCAGATGGTGGAGTTGGCATCCAAGATTGACTGGTAGTACTTTTATAGACAAAGAGAATTTGTAAAGATATGGAGAAAGGATAAGGATTTTACTGCATTTATACAGCACAGTTACAGCTCAACGAACATGTTTTAATGCAGGTCCCTCAAGGAATATGGACATTTTATTGTTATCGTTTTGTATTTCGTTACTGGACCTTTTTTGGTATGGCGCCCATTTCGTTTGAAGAAAATTATACTTCCATAAACATTTATTTGAAACATTTTATTTTTATTTTTTATATAAAATTTGTTACTGATTGTGGTTCTCCCCTTCCATTAACAATCGTTTTTGACTGTTATTAATAGAAGTACAGTAAAAATCATTTGTAACTATCCTTCAACTTGTTTCAAAATGCATTAGTTACATAGGAGCATTTGCCAAAAAAATTTGCAAAATTTGTTGAAAATAAACACACTAAGTTCTTTGTAATACATAGAGTAGGGGTATACTAAAGATTCCTTTTTAAAAAAATAAGATTTGCCATTTTTGGTTAATATTATAATATGTATACAAAATAAGACAACACAATACATATATAAATGTTAAGGATGTAAACTCATAACTTCTCCATATAATAGCTTTAACGATCTTTTAAGCTTTAAATTAAAACAACGCTACGTAGTTTTTACTAATGCAAAGAATTTAAGTGCTTAATAATCAAAACCAAAGACCAAATACCTATATTAGACAAATCGGGCATACATCAGTTAAAATGTGGTTCATACGCTTGCATTTACATGGGAAAAATTGGTAGAAAAAGGTCATCACTTGGTTCCTAGAACATAAACGTTGTTTAACTAAAAACAACATTAACTTACAGTTTAATATCAACACAAAATCAACCTTCGCTAATCATATATTAACACATAACCACAATTTTGATTCAACAAAAAATTTTAGTAGTCTCCATGTTGAAAATAAAAGCATGCGTAGATACTTTTTAGAAATCCTAGAAACTTACAAAAAACAATAACGTTGATTGTGTTAATGAAATTAAAATTTTCGATAATACTTTACTCTTTCTTAAAAAGTCATTCAATTCAACCAGTGATGAACATTCCTTTATGATATTAATTTATATACTCTATGTCTCCTTATTATCACAATAGCTATACACTGTTTACTATTACATATTGTTCTCTTGTCCAGTAATATTAATTTAAGCTTGACAAATGTCATGTCACCTTTATTCTTTTATTTTTTTATGGTTGACTGGTCGTGTAGTGTTAGATATAGAAATTTAATCTTCATGATGACTCCCATCAAGAAAATAATGCTTTTAAACAAGTTGGATCTGTTACAGGGGCAGAGACTTATTTCTGTCCCATTTATACTTTTTAACTAGCTCTTGTTTATTTTGTTAAATATTTTTTCCCTATGGTAAGTCGATTTTTCCATGCTTTTATGTACCTATATACGTTGTTTTTTGTAATTATTGTTAATCTTTTTATGCCTAATGATGGTATCAGCGTGGATATGAAATGGTAGCATCATTTTAATTTAAAGTTCAAAAGTCATTAAAGCTACTATATGGGGAAGTTCTGAGTTTTGTCCTTAACATTTACATACAACTTTATTTTGAGTTCTACAAGACGAATGGAAATATTTGACTATACATATATAGTTGTACAGAGTGTTTATGAGATTAATTAGAGTAAGTAGGACTGCACACTAAGAGTTTTATTGAGAAATTACAATGAGTAGAGTTTAATACACATTTAGAAATATAATAAAACACCACATCTTCACAGAACGACGGTTTGTCAGTAAATACTAAATATAATTCCATTTACATCTTGAAGGATGCATTAGAATAAATAATCTCCAGGAGTACGTAGCATAAGTCCTTATTATTGACGCGATTAATAAACCGTATTAAATATGAAACCATCAGATTAAAGTACTTAACACAGAGTATGTACAGTAATAAATAGCGTAGCTTTTATGTCTTTTGAAAATAATTCCTAATGGATTCTGCTATCATTTTTTGTTTATACTTCACTCATGTAAATATTCATCATCTGAAACATAAGAAAGTTCAATACGATGTAATAAAAAATTATTTCTTGCTTGATTTTTTATTATTAACTTTATCCTCGTGACTATCAGCTAATAAATAACACCTTTAAATTTTCTAAACCCTAACCTGATATCACAAGGTGGAGAATTTCTTATTATTAATGCAAGCCCAAGGTAAAGTTGGATGGAAAATGGCTTGAGAAAAAGAAAAACTCTTAAGACATAAACGGCTAGTCGAGTATTAGCTCTGGGTAGATCATGAGCTTGGGTCATGGGTTGTCAAAAGACCAAAAATATATTTAATGAGTGCCACCGTATTTTTCAATACAATAACCACCAAAATTTAACTGTGCTTGTATTAGGGGAATGCGGAAACCTTATGTTAACACAACTAACATAGCCATAAAACCTGAATTTCACTCTTTTAAACACACTTACCAAAACCTCAAACACCAGATGTCATACAGATGTCTCGGCTTGACCTGTGAACAAACAAAGGTACAACATGGACACCATTTGTGTCCTCAAAAATATCTGCCAAAAATAAAATAATGGAATTTAGGTTTCTAAAATATACACCCAGGGAATTTGTTTTCATTACATGCAATTTCTAATCGGGGATGACTTGTAATTTTTTTACTTGAATTCTAAATAATAAAAAGTCATTCAAAAACAAAGTAGATTGTATTTGGATAAATTTCTGGATTCATGTAATTATAATATTTAAATTCGTATCTCTTAAAAAATTTTCACTTAATTATTTTTATGGAACAGAAATATACTAGCAAAGTTTTGCATTCAAAAATACGAAGATCTCTGAATGGATCTTTCTACAAAATTTAAATATACTGACTTGAAATTTTCTAAATTAATCATATTACATAATATTCTTTAAGCCAATGAAGTACTTCCTGGACCTTGACAGTAAAATTTAATTATCAAAGTGCTGATAATGTAGTATGTAATTACTCTAAGTTATTTTTATTTAACAGTAAGTACGCGAATTTCACATGTCGATGAAAAATGAAAGTTCATGACCTCAAAATATTTAAACGTATTTTAAATTAAAGTAAGACAACATGTGACGTCTAGATAGGACAACTGAATCTATGTTTTTTATATATCTGACATAAAATGTCATTCACAACCTTATTAAATGCACAATTTGTGTACATGTGCAAACATTCTGGCAAACAATAGATTTGTTATTTAATTCACTGATTCCTCAAAAGCTATTTTCTTTTTACGTTACTCAAATTTTTAATGTTAAATTCTTTATTGCAATTTAATTAATGTTCAAAGTGATTAAATCCTAAGGTACACTCACGTGCTACGAAACTGCTCTGAACGAAAGATATAGGACCTTGACCTCAGCTGTCGGAAATTTCCATAACCATCGAATATCAAAGTTCTTCGGAATACAACTATTACATAACGAAACCAACCTCAGCTTGATTGAATTTAATACTCGAACAAAATTTTAGCTCCAAGATTTACTTATTTGATATTATTTATTTGGTGAAGTTAAAACATACGGAACACATATAAAATTGCCTTTTATGATACTGCATTTTATATTATATAAGATGTAACCATATATGATCTTGCCTTAAAATATTGCGTTAAGATATTGCGTTAAGATATTGCGTTAAGATATTGCGTTAAGATATTGCACTAAGATGAAAAATATTAGTATAATCTATTTAATTAATTTATACTAACTGTATTAATGATGTCAAAGGGGGCTTCCATCTCCTTAGGCCTGCAGGGATCAACTGAACCGCTCTAGGTGGAGCTTATAGAAAATCATGCTCATGCTACAGCTGTTAGGCTCGACCTCCAGACACCAAGAATCAATCAATTAATCTTTTTTTTTCTAACACTGTTAGAGGCCACGTGCTTACACACGACCATCTTGACTTCACTTATCTTGTAGAGCAGCTTGCCCGTTCAAACGCTGATAATGAAGTAGACAAATTAACAACTCGACAGAGCTTAGTAACGAACCTTAGAGCATAAAGGTAAAGGAATCTATATGTTATTATCAATACTATGCATTAATTTCTATTGGACGGAAATTCACAAATTAAATATTTTAAATTATAGCTGTTTTATTTTTATTTTAAAGAACGAAGTGTAACTAGAAAAAAAATACGTTACAACGAAAATTAACAGCTTTTGTACTGCTAAAGTTTGTAATGCCGTCAGACTTAAATTATAATGTTTCTGTATTTACATTATTCTCATTTTCTTCTTCACCAACATTTCCTTCAATTTGGACTAAAGCTGTCAAAACTAATTCAGTTTCACTAAAAAAATCGTTTACTGTTGTCGATTGGGAGAGATATATCTTCACTTGTTCTACTTGGTTGATGTAAGAAATCTTTGCGTTAATAGAAGCTCATCTTCCTTACAGACATAGAATCACCATAAAGATGAGTAAGTTAAAAGCAGTTAGAATTTGTTTTTTGGGGAACCTTTCCTGTGATAGCATTTATAAATCATCATGATAGCTTCTATTACAGAAATATTAAATTCTGAATTTTTGTAAATTGAGGTTATCATTTTAACGAGTAACATTTTTTAGGGCTTTGGGTTTTGAGACCTTGTGTTTATGCTCTGGTTCATTTACTAGAGTATACCAATAATGTTTGGTAGATGAATGAATATTGATATCAGCCTACTCCAAAAAATCGGTACTGGCAATACAAATTTCTCAGAATTACAGACTTTAATGTACTTCAAAAAATAGTACATAATACACCAATACGTCCCAATACGATATAGACCCTTATGTGTCTCCAGTATTTTTCCTATGAAGTTTCTGGAGTTACTGGGCCACGATCTACTTTAGATACTAAAAGTAATACACTGTTCCCAACTCCAATGTCCTTAAACTTCTTCGCGTTTGTTTCAGTCATTTTATCTATGGCTTTTTTTAAATGTTAATGTGTTCTCTCATGTTTTATTGTTATAGTGTCTTATTTCGTGCACAAACTACAAAGTAGTTGCGATCTGTAGCCCACCTTGTTTTCATTAGTTTGCCCGCAGATTATATGGATTTCTCTTTTGCATTTCTAGCAACGATGTGCCCTGCTACATCCTCTTCGCCATACGCAACAATTCAAAATGTTAGAATCTTGTTCAAGTAATGGAAATTTAGGAGTCTCAGAAAAACTGTGATCATGATGTGGCTGTAATTTCTCGTCATTAGTGTTCAACTCTGTATCATAATCTTTTTCTGCATCAATTGCCCTTGTTAAGTCTCTTCTGTTTTGTGGTAAATTTGTTGATGCAAGACTGAATTCAAGATCTTTTCAAAACTTTATATGGAGATCCTATGATATAAAGAATTGTTTTGAAACTAAGCAAAGTAACATCTCTCAGACCGGGAAGTGGAATTATTATTCTGCATCCAGGCTCATATCATAATTTTAACATCCTGATTACATTTCTCAACAGATTCCTGGCTCCTAGGGCGACGTGGTCTTCCATTTAGTATTATACATCGGGGCCACATGTTGATTACTTCCTGAATCACACTTGCAGTAAACTCGTTGCCATTATCGCTCTGGATAATGACCGGACACCATATTTCCATAAAAAAAATTTTAAGCAATTCTAAATCCACTTCAGCAGCATGTTTCGAAGTCATATGTTTGAAGAAGCAAAACTTTGTTCCATGATCCCGATAATTAAGCAACCAGTTGTATTTATTATCCGAAGCCGATTAGAAATCGATTAAATAGATCTGCCCATAGCTATTAAAATCTTTTATAATAATTGGCTTTATTACAATTTCTGTTTTTGGAAATGCTTTCTTCTCTGTACGTGTCCTACATAACTTTAAATACATTTTATTTGCTGGAATAGTAATTACATACTTTTCTGCAAGGCCTAAACAATTTTGTCTCACCCTCCATGGCCCGCCGATTTGTGGAATATAATCGAAATATTGTTCGGTCGATATTACCTGCACTATGAGCACAGAATAACTTTTCTGTTTTGAAATAAAATTCTTTTCACAATCAACTTCCATTACATCATGTATTTTGGCATAAAAATGAGAGTCGGCCCGCTTGAACTCCCCAATTACCTTTATAATCTTTTTAAATGATCGACTATCCACTGATTTCTTAGATTGATTTACGTAAAATAAATTTAACTTTTTAATGTTCAATGTTCAAAACATTAATATTGGTAGTCGTTTTGTTTTTGTTGCATAATTGTTTCAATAGAATCGCTACGGTCACTCGTTGCATTAAATAGGTGTAACACAAACCACTAGTAATTTAATCTAAAACGTCGTGTCATTTACTTATGTAGTGAACAACTGATGAGTGAGTATGTGTTAAACGAACATAATGGTGCATGGATTTGTTACCTCTTGTCTTGCCTGCTGTGCTCTGAATTAACAGAAATTCAAACCCATCTACAAAACACCTGATATCATTTTATTAAATTCCTCTGATATCATCTGGCCATTTAATAATAGTCCTGATGAAACCAGTCTTTAGATAAAATCCTAAAAATACTCAAGAATTTAATAGAATATGTGTCGATTTCATTATTTGCCGACGTTTAATTAAATCCCTAGATTTTTAATTAAAAACAGTTTTATTATTATGGGAGATATACATCATAAATCTTGTATTAATTTGTATATTAGTTTTTAAGTTACTTTATTAGTAGCAATTTTGTGAAATAAGGTTGTTAAGTGAAGTTCCTTCGTGTAAATATTTTCGCTCGTACCTAATTAAATTTCATATTCCTTACTGTATTCACAGTCATTTGAGAATTTTCATTAACAATTTCGACTACTTTCTAAGTTGAAATGATTCGTATATTCTAGGTAAGATGATAATTTACTACTAGCTGTCGGTCAAAGAATTGAAGAGTAAATAATTTGGTATGGTTTTTTTGGTTAAGTTTTTGAGGTTACTCATCACACAACTAGAGGTGTTACGGTGTTGAACTTAAACTTACTTCACTCAAACTGTCTGATTATGCTAATGAAGACAGCTTTTCTTGTTAGGGTATTAACTATAAAATATAATTTTCTATAAATAAAAATTTAGAGTACACTATGATTTAAGTGTGATGTTTTTCTAATAATTTTTTTACAACTACGCCCAAATGCATTTCGACTCATAGATGGTTTCTTTGTTTAATACTGTAATTTATCGTTATAATTTTTTTTGTTGTAATTCTTTATCAAGAATCGTTTGTGAACTGTATGTGAGTATAGGGTTTGTATGACTATTTTAATTGCTGTTTTATTTAATTATTAGGATGGAGAGTAGTGACTGAAAACCATTCACTATATTTTTTTAATTTCTGTTTTTTATAAATATTAGGATTGAGGTGCGAAATTAAGTTAAGGTAATTGAAAAAGAGTATAAATTATTTTTTGCGAAGATCTTTGTACTATTTCAATGTTCTCTGCGAGTTGGTTTTCTTTTTATAATCTGTTGACTTCTTAAGAGTTTGTAAATAATTTTTTTTTCTTGACGTTCTCTTTTCTTTTTGTGTGATCCATCCCAGTCTGCGACGTTTTAGCTAGAACGACATTACTTCTTTTGATTCCTATTTTGTTGCGATACTCGGTGTGGACTGTTTCTTTGCTTGCTTTACTACTGTCTTTCTTGTCTGCACGGATTGCTGTAACAGGGTTAGCTTGTAGAAATAATAAATAAATACAAACAATATTCTATTCAAATTTAGATTGGGATGTGTTGGACAATTGTGATTTGTAGGGAGCACAGAGGGTCACAGCGAAATTATAACACTTACATAGTTTGAAAAAAAACATAACTTTATTCTTCTTCATAATTTTTTCATGTAGCATAGACATATAGCAAGGAAATAAAAACCTTCATCTTTGCTTCTTCTTTTTCATTGGTTAGACCACTCGGGCATATGTTGCTTTTTATTTATACCTTAGTTAAGAATGGCTTAAAATTAGGTTAGGTGAAAATCTAACTTTACCTAACTTCATTTGCATTTGATTATTAGAAGGCATAACTTAGCATTTTAGCTAACTAACCTATAAAGGGTTTGAAAATAATATTAAAATCAACTGATTCTTGTTAAGAATCAACTTGGTATTAACTGTTATGTTATAGTTGCTTTTATAAATGTGCAATAAAAATTTATATCATACACAACACTCAAAATATATCCTCAATATAAATTTAGGGAAGTTAGTATCTGAGGTAGATTTATAGGCACCTTTTCTGGGGTAAGGGAATGCAAAAGATCTAACTTTATCTAAGTTCCTTAGTAGTAAAAAGAACGTGTCTTCAACTTAGATTATTTTAACTTAGGTTAGATTATCTTAGTTTTTGGGCAAATAGAAAGCAACAATAGTCAAATGAAGGTTGGCGCCAAATTCAAATATAAATAATATGACTCATAACTACAAATATTAAAATAATCTACAGCTCGGCCGATGTGACACGTCCCTGATCAACATTAAAAGCTAAATTAATTCTCTAGTACATCAGCTATTTTAAAGGTTTACCATAATTCCTAAACAACAACATAAGTGATTCGTAAGTTCATAAGCAGCATAATAATAAATTAACTCGTGTAAATTTGAGCTTTTATGTGTTAAACACTATTTTAACAAACTTTAAATGCGGTGGTTTTAAGGTATTACAAAGTATCCTGCACTTTATCTAACTGTTGTCTTCCAATTAAAAGTTTGGGAAGTGTTTTGCTAGTAGACCTGTTCACCATGTTTTAAAAGTAAATTCTATGTTTAGTAATACGTCATTCCAAGGTTCCAACTTCTCACTTTAAGTTAACCTTTTAATAAATCGTATAACGGTATAGGTATGAGTACAAAATTAGGTATGAAACGACGAAAATAGCTTACTAAACCTAAAAATAATTGTACCTGCTTAATATTAGTGCAATTAGGGAAATGGCAATCTTGAATACTTTTAATATTTTCATTAGTTGGTTCAATACCCTATAGCCTTTTCAGTTATATTGAAGGATTTTTCCTAATAGGTTTTTTCTCCTATGTGACCAGCTGAAAGGCACAAGGAAGTTTGACGAGGATTTCCAGTAAGTGTAAAGAGCCCACGGCAAGTTTTGGTGGAAAATGGCTCGTAGATGAGGAAACCTCAAAAGACTAAGCGGCTAGTCGAACTATTTGCTCTGGGTAGAACATGAGCTGTGGGTCGGGGTTGGACTGCGACCAAAAATGTAAAGAATATGGCGCCACCGAATTTTTGTTTACGAAGAAGACCTTACTTAAGTCCCTTGTATAAGGCGAATGCGGAAACCTTTACTCAATTACCGCTATACAATATATTACTGAAACACAATCCCTAAAGTTTCTTACCTTATGGCTCGACTTTGACCTTTATAGATGCACTGCTACACCTGTGAACAGATTAAAACAAAGATAGCACTGTTTGTGCATTTATACCCACAATTTAAAAATTAATTCGAATCAACCTTCATTTATTCCAATTAATAAGGATAGTCTTGACCAAATAAAAATCTATTCCTTCAGTATTTAGTAAGTTATTTACAAGACATCTTTTTTCTTTAATATAAGTTTGGTCAAATTAAATTATTGAAAGATATGTACATAAGTACTTGATAGTATAAGTACTTCTCACAGATAAAACATGGTAATTTCTATTAGAAATGTCTAGCAAAATTTATTTAAAAATGAGTGAGCATGAGTTTCTTTTCTGAATATTTAGCTATAAATAACAATTTCGGTTGGTTTTAGTAGCACTACTTAACCTCACAAAAATATTCCACTTAGCAATTAGTGAAATATGAAATGTAAAAATTTAATTTCTAAGATTTGAGTAAATTATGTTTCAAATAATTAAATCAATTTTTATTAAATATAGAATTTAACTTTTCTTATCTCATAATGACATCTACCGTATATTAAATGTATTAATAAAAAGATTTAAAGTGAAAATTTACAGGTTCCTGTTGCTTAATTTGAAAAATAAATAGTCTGTCATTCACCTAATGAACTTGAACATCACCATGTGATCAAACAAAAAAATTATTTGTCTGCTATATCCAATGCTACAGCTGACGTATATGAAAGTAATTTACATACCAGATGTTCATCTGATGGAAAAATACCTGTATATGGGCCATACCCGGAATTATAATTGATGATTTATAATTCGCTTGTTTCAACAACCAAAATACAGAAAATCTCCAATTCCATACAACCAAATTAGCTGCTTACTGAAATTCCAAACAGCATCACAGCGTCCATATTAAATAATTGATGCACACCAAATCGACATTCGTACAAAGATTAACTTCACTAAATACTGATAAATTTCATTTCTTGTCCAAATAAATTAGTTATATTTCTTAGATTTTTCCTAAATTTACCTAAATTTTCCTAAGTTATATGTTATCCAAAGGCCATTTAAACAAAATAACGTCTCGTCATCTGCGAGCTAATTCCAGCAAGTGTGGACATCAAAAGTGCGTGTCGCCGAGACGATAACATTTTAAGAAAACAGTTTTTGATTTTCTGATGCTTCCAACATGTGGACTGAATTAACGTCATCGTCCTCGCGTTCAAGGAATAATTGACCTCTTCTGACGACAGCTGAGTTGGAAGTCATAATATGACGCGGGTTACCGCCTGACATCAAGCTTAATATTACAATCGTCTAACAGAGGGAACTCTTATGATGACATTAACAAAAAGGCATCTTTTTTAACACCGCATAATTTAAAATTTTACACTTTCGAATTGAAAGCTAATATTGTATTCGACAATATGTAATATGTATTTCGTAGATTGTGTAGCATTATTATACTTAAGTTGGTTGTTAATAAATTAAATAGGTTAGATACCTGTAGAAATATTATCAGAAAATAAAATTGTTACAACCCTGTTTATCGATATGGTATCCTAAAAAATCAGTTTCCTCAAATAGAATATAACATTTATTTAATCTCATTTCTAACAAATTATTAGTTAAAAGAGATAGGGCTTTTTGTAATATTTCAATTTTTTGCTGTTTTCGTTGCTATTATATGGTTAGATTTGATTAGATTTATTTGTACCCATCAATGTAATGATAATGCACTGTTTTACAATGATTATTACACTTAGTTAACAATGAATAATTAAAATTAGAATATAGCTTAAATAATAAAATTATCTACATCTATGAAGATAGTCATGAATTAAAAACAATTTTTCTTTAATCTCAAGGTTTTCGAAATGGCCAACAATAAAAGTAAATAATGAATAATAATATTATATAAAATAATACCTTCAACAGTAAATAGTCTACAACTATTTAAATCTTATCTTCAAGAAACTCTGTTAAATTACAATAGCAACATTCACACAACAAGGTTAATTAATGGTGCTGATTTAAATTTAGAAAGACTATCAAGAGATTTGATGGCTATTGGTAGCTGGTTATAAAGAGTTGGTGCCACATATATAAAAGACTTTTTAATTAAAGTAGACCTTGGTTTTGGTGGATATCCATCACCAGCATGTCAAGTGCTGTGTTTATGAAAAATGCTTGGTGTGAAAAATTTATTTTTGTTTTTATAAAATAGAATTAGAGTTTTATAGATATATAAAGAATAAAATGTTCGTATTTTAAGCTTTTGAATAATGGTTTGCAATGTGTATTGTATGCAGCATTGCAAATATTACGAAAAACTCGTTTTGTAATTTGAATATTATGACAATGTTTTTACTTAATGCATTCTCCTAAAATACAATATCATATCTTAGACGGAACTCAAAAAGGGCATGATACACCTTAAGCGAGGATTTGATGGAAGTTTCAGGCAAAACCGTTCTAATTGCAAAACTAGACCATTCTAATTTGCTAGTAAGTGATTGAACATAAGTTGTTCCATTTCATTTATTACCTAGAGTCAAACCTAGAAATTTGGTTGAAGGAACTTTTAGTGCCGGGTTTGTTTTAAAAATTATGCATGACGATTTAAAAATTTATTGTAAGGAAATTTACATTACACCACCTCCCACATGCATTTGTATTAGTTACGATATTATTCTGGCCTGTAAAGTGGAGGCGTTTCAATTTAAACTAACATCATTGTTAAATAATGTACAATTTGCAAAATTTATACCTGGAACAAAGTGGTTAAAATAAAATAGAAATAAAAGTAGACCCAAAACAAAACCTTGGGGCACACCAAATTTTAAGCTAAGAGTTGTCAAAAAATGGTTTTTTGATTGTCTACAAGTTTTACACATCGAGATCTGTGCTCCATATATGAAATAAACTGTTTATGTAAATAATAAAACGGATAACTTATACAAGTCAAGCATGATCGGCTGCTACCTTTAGACTTTGACAAAGCTACTTGTATAATCACCTAAAATCCTTACTTACTCCCTCTACTACACTTATATATTATGACGCACGCAAGAGGCTGGAAATATTTTACACATCCTCCCACGCAGCTGCGCAATTTAAATTATGCAGTGTTTACTTCTAAAGGATACAAAATTTGTATGGGACGCCTAATTACGGTGCCATTTGTACATTTAACATAACAAGAGTGCACTTTCCATCATTGCTGTTAATCACTTCATTCACTAATCCCAACTTCCACAATAGCCGGTGCTTATCATTTCGTTGTACTAATACGACATCGCCTTGTTTAATCGAACACTCTCGCATCTTCACGTTATAATGAGTTCCTTGTAGTAACTGTAAATATTTGGCGCTCCATCTCTTCCAGAAACAGTCTATAGTTTCAGTTCGATGCTTCCATTGTTTACGAACATCATCTCCCTTAGCAACACCATTAATATATGAAATGGTGGTTAAAGCAGGACCCAATAAGAAATGCGAAGCACTTAGCGGCGTTAAATCTGTTGGTTCACTTCCCAGGCGGCTCCGTGGCGTAGTGGTATGTGTGTGACTACTACGCCCAAGGTAACGGGTTCGAATCCCGACACGGTCCGCTTGAAAAATGTTAGGCGAGCATTTTTCACAAAAATACACCCTCGTTCGGATGAGAGGTAAAATGGAGGTCCCGTGTGTGAGTGTTGTCACGCACGTTAAAGATCCCTACCTTGCATGGAACGGCAAGGGTTCGGCAAAATTCCAAATTTTCCAGGTAAAAAAAAAACTCGCTTCCTGGCCAATGTAGTACCTTCGGTGGAGCATTGGAAAATCAAATGTAATGGTTCACTTCCCAGGTATGATAGCGGGCAAGTGTTAATCGTAGCTTTCACTTTGGTAATAAGAGTATACTTTCGATCGCAGCATTTGCGTTTATTACTGTCACATGTAATACTGTTTGTAGATTTACCCTTATTTTAGTAGCATCGATTGGAATGGGACCGTGCAATGCATAACCAAATTTTGTGTCTGCCGCAACTAAACTCTCGTTAAGACGTACATTCTTTCCTGTTACTACAGTCCAGTAATTGTCTGCTCCCATTAGTATGTTAATTTCTTCGATAATTAATTCGTGATCTGCATTGATAGGGGATTTTGTCGGCAAGTTGCAAATTTTGATATTTGGTCACGTTTTCGCTAGGGATATGTAGACTATCCATTCAATTTTCGGGAACTTCTACAATTTCAATCGTTAACGTTTTATATGTATATTGTCCCCTTGAAGTAATTAAAACATGGTTGTAGAGTTTTGACAGTATTGATGCACAATTTCCAAATGCTGCAATACGAACCCGATGTTGACCAACAAGGTAAATTTAAAATTCTTGAAAGATTTTCTTTAATAAATGAAAGCTGACTACCGCCGTTTATTACTAATTTAACTAGCTTCTGAGAATTGTCGCCAAAAGCGTAAACGCAGTCCGTTTGCAATCACACATTCTTGCACAAAAATCGCACAATACAGAAGTACAAGATACCCAAAAACTACAGACTTTTCTTTAAAAATAGTTAGTTGAAAATTTTTTACCTTTATTCAAGGAGACAAAGAGGGGGGTTTGTCTTTGAGGCACTAGACATTAATATGTACAACCTTTTATAAACTAAAATTTAATATAAGCTTATCGTTGTATTTAGTTTTATTAAAAATATATTCTTTATTTACAAAGGAATAGTATTATTTATTTACAAGATATTTTGCAACTAAATGCTGCACCATTTTTGTTTCCATTGAGTGCTTAAATATATTTTTTCATAAAATTTGGTCAAACTTACAATACTAGTGAAGTAACTATGAAAGTTAAATTTTACATGGTAGTCAAAGTTAGACATATAGTACATGTAACATCGACTACCTGAATATGATTTTTTCTTCTTAAACTATGTAGCAATTTAAAATAATGTTTACTTATTCGAAGAGCTCTCGCTACAGCCCCACCAATAGCTAAGTTGCCAGTAAAATATTTCCACGTGATAAAGCATAATAGCAATATTCATATCGAGAATGGTCAAACTTAAGTGGATCTACGGTATATGTAATGTATATGGATTTTTGTCACAACAATTAGACAGTTAAACTAGATACCATTTTGAAACCAGCAAAAAAACTTCAATAATTTCTTAATGCTTGACCTGCATATTGTTATTGCTTATACAGGTAATTATAATTTTCTTTAATGGATGAACAAATAATCAACACCTGCTACATAATTGTTATCTCTAAGTATGGCTTGGTTATAGATAAATGTATGCAACGGATTTAGCAATAGCTAAATATTAAAGTTTGCTACTTAACTTGTGCACGGAAATTGATAAAACTTACCAAAAGTGTGCATCATATACAGAATATATTTGTACAAATTTTCAAAATTTAGTTTCACCTTGTTCGTAAATAATTCACTCGAAAAACTTAAAACTTTCTTTCCTTTGCCAATTCTCTAAAAATTTAATTAATAAACCTACAGAAACTATTAGGACTTGTGCTTAAACCAATTGGAGCTTTTATAAATTTAAACTGTCCCATATGGGTTGCAAGTGATGTGTATTTGATTGATTCTTCCTAAATTGTAACATGATAAAGTGTATTTTTTAAATCCAACCAGAGAAATAAGTTTTCTCCCTAAGTTCATTCAAATGATCATTAATAAATAAGATTGGATACTAATCTCTTTCTATGTTTGTATTTAAGATTCTGTAATCGATGCACTTTCTAAATTCTCAACTTTTCTTCTTTACCATTACAACTGGAAAACAATAAGGTGAGTCACTTGCACCTATAATACCTTTAAACACCTTTATTATGATACAAGTTTATAAGCGAGCCTTTAAAGCACGTGCAACGTTTGAGGACGCGAAGCGAAGTGCCCTTAAACGTTGCAAGTGCTTTAAAGGCACTTATAAACGAGTATCATATGCTATTTTTTAATATACCTGCATCTTAACTTGATTTATAGACTTATAAATTACTGAATGTATCCGTATTGAAGTGCAATACCACAGATTTAGACCATCAGTCGTTTTGATTTATCGTAGTTGCCATGGAAACAATTGTGGTTTTTAATTAGTTTGACAGTTCATTTAATTTATGTTTTGAGCGTAATTAAAAATGTTGAATGATAATGAAGAACAACTTTCAAGTGAAATTGAAAAGTTAGCAGCGGAAGCTGAATCGAAAATAATTCCTGAAAAGTCCAGGGATGCTTATTATAAAGAATATAATAAGTTATTACTTTCGATGGAGAAGAAAGGTGCCCAGGCTGTTAATGAATTGGTGATGTTAGCGTATATGATGAAAAAGTCCAGAACATATAAATCTTCCTCACTTTGGTGTTCCCATTCGAAGCTTCAAGCAATTTTAAGAATAAAAGCATCTTATCATAAATTGCATGCATTCATGAAAAAAAAAACACTAGTGCTAGTGCAATAAAGATCGATTTGCGCACGCTAATTAGTTCTTTATACTAGTATTAAGGTGCAGGTATATTTAAAAAATACTTTCCAGAGCATTCTTCTTAGTAAAAGACACTTGCCTTGGCCTATAAGGCAAACAGTTAATTTTTATTAAGATTAATTTGCATCTTATATTCTGTAGCAGGTGTTTCTAGTCTATCAGTAAAAAGGTAATCATTTTCTAAAATATTTGTATATCTTTAATTAAAATGGGATTTAATTCATTATTTATATTAACAGCAAGTTCATCTGTAGCAAAATCATTAATTAACAAATTCTTTATCCATAGTTTTAGAAGTAATCCAAACATCACTATTTTTAGAAAAACTTCTATGAATAACAGAATTACAAAAAAAATCTTTCGCTAATAAACAATCATAGTGCATCATCTGGTTATCCACTACATAATTATGTTTCTCAACTGTAATTGTATCTACTAATTTACATTTTGTATTAATCAAAGGATCATTTGCTCCTAAAAAATAATTTTTGTGCAAACAAGCATAATTAAATTCTGTGGCACCAATTTTTCTCTAATCGTTGAAATAGGACCACCAGAATCTAACTATGTTTTACCTTTTTGTTTAGAGTATTAAATTCTTCTTAAAAATTAAACACTGGAGTAAATCGTAAACAAGATTGCTCAACAAACACGGGTTGTACATCTGTGGTTGAACGATTTCCTCTTGGTTGATGGTCTCTGAACTGGTGCTCGCTCAACCCACACTCAAAACAAGTACCTTCTTTCTAACTGGGTCTAAGACACTTCTTGGCAGAGTGCCCCAATCGACTACAATATATTACATCACACTTGATGGCCATTTTGACAATTCTTGTACGATAGACACCTCTTTATCTCCACTGAGGCTTTGATTTGGCCTAACATATTCGACACTTCAGATACCCTGATTCCTTTGTGAATTCGATTAACAAATTTATCACAAACAATAAATCTTCTATAGACGAAAACTCACACATCTTTGCTTGGACTTGAAGAGAGGTATTATTAAAACCTTCTATTAAAAACATGATTAGATCCAACTCTGGAAGGTTAAGTTTATTTCCTAACAATACTTTGGCTACATAATAATCCAAAAACTTTTCGTTATGACCAAGTTTGTGGTTTTCAAATCTTCGTAGTAACGTTACAGTATCTTCCACACAGCTAAACATCGATTTAATTTTAATCTTACACTAATCATAACTCAGTGACACATTTTCAGGTATAGAATGAAACCTTTGTAAAGCTTTTTTTTTACTTTTTAACAATAGCAAACAATAGCAGGTTTTCAGCAATAGTGTAATTATTGTAAATTCTATCGATTATCTCAATCCACATATTTACATCCTCTCCATGTGATGCCGAAAATTTTGAAATTAACACCACAATATCTTGCAGAGATTTCTGTACCACGCATAGCTCGTTTTGCATTCATAGTTACCGTAATTAATTCATCGATGCTTACCATAATAGCACTTTTCTAAGAGGTATCAGAGGCTGCAAAAGAGTACTTGTGACATTACCTTCTTATTCCTTGACGGCATAAACGTGTTATTAAGACTCAGTTTCATAAACAAAAATCCGTCAAAATCTGCTACAGTTTCGCCTATAACCCCACCTTGCAGGTGTAGGAACCACATAGGGTCACATCAAAATTATAATACTTGAATAGTTTTGGAAAATAACTTTATTCTTGTTCATAGTTTTCATATAGCATAAACATAAAGCAAGCAAACAGCAACCATCATCTTTGCTTCTTGGCTGAACCGCTCACACTCAAATTCAAGCGAACGGCCAATTATTACTGGTAATAGTTGGTATTTACCACACATATTCAAGCGGCTGTGATTATAAATTATAAATTAAAGGGCTATATGATGTCATGCATAAACCCATCAAATGTCATTATTTTAATTTCTATAACCGTGGTAAATACCAAGTCCCAGAGCTGTTTTATAAACCGAACTAACCTATAAAATTGTAACAACAAAGAAATTATGGGAAAATATGTAGTAAGCGTTAATATTGAAGGGGAAGATATTCAGTTAGAAGTGCCCGATATGGGATACAGCTTATTTACTACTTAGTGGTATGTGAACACAATTTATAGAAATTACGTTAATAGTTAAGTGAATTATTTGTAGATCATGGAGCTGCATATCTTCATGAAACACAGCCAAATAACATAGAGACTGATGTGTCATCAAATTCAACCTATGATTTGATTGCCCCCTCAACATCCACAGTAAGGTACAAATCGGCTGAATCATCAGTGGAAACGATATGGACTAAGAAACGACCAACAGAAAGGGACTTGGAAGCTACTGTATTACTCCTGGCTCTACGAGAAAAGTTAAAAAGCAAATTTGATGATAAAAATCCATTAAAGGTAAATTGTGGCACGAAATTGGTCTAGACATAAGGCACATTACTTTTTTCTGGGATAAAATGAAGCTGAAAGGTGTCGCCGAAACTTTGTGAATTTAAGTAAGCTTACATTGATTATATAACACACCAAAAAAAAAACGAGCACAGGTGGAGATCAGGTGCCTCTTTTTTTTTGATGAGCTACCTTCGATTATGGATAGTAAAGATAAAGTAAATCCGCGTCATCTTGAAGATTCTTTCTCGGATATGTCTGGCGAAAAAACGTGTCCAGCATGGAATATCATACGGACCATAATAAAAATGTGAATGTGGAAACTGTGCCGACAGACACAGAAAAAGTAAGCAAGGAACGTTTTAAGAATGTACAAAGGAAAATAAAAACCTTCCTCTCGATTCGATGAAATTTTACAAGAGTTGAAAAATGACGGAATGCAGGCAAATGCAATTTCAGTTAATGGAGCAACATATGAAGAAATCGGAAGACCCAGAGAGATTTCTCAATATTTTGGAAAGAATGTTTGTTAAAAGGAAAGGAGACCCCATCTGACGACTTTAATTAACTTCAGTATAAAATGTATAGACTACGTAGGTTAATTTACGTTCTATTAATAACTACCATATACAAAAAAAGGTTATGCATTATAGTATTATACAAATATCACTTTAGATTCTAAGTTACAGCATCGGCTATTGCATTTCGTTTCATTTTATCTTTGTGTTGATCTTGTGCAGTAATACCATCATCACCTAATCTATCAGTAGGAGCCTTTTCGTCTCAGAAATCAATATTTGAAATACAAGAATTTATGCAACACACAAGCAGCAGTTGAGAACTCAATAGCTTTGAATATGCTGTAGGTGTTTATATATTTAATTAATTCTCCTCCACCGTCCTTTTAAAATTCCGAATGTATGTTCTACAGCTACTCTATCAGCACTGAGGAAATAGTTGTGTTGTCGCTGTTTTGCTGTTAAAGTATTGCCTATGTAAGACTTCATTAACCATATCTTAAGGGGAAATGCACTAGTACCTATGAGGTGGAACTTCTCCACATCCACAAATGTTTCTATATTGCTCAATTTCCTAAAATAGCAGGGAATTTTGGAAAACCTGTAAAAGTAATGGAGTAAAATTAAATGACATATTTTTTCTCTATACTTACTCTCGAATCATGAGCTGAGCCAGGAAATTCTACCATAACGTATGTAAATACACAGTTTGAGTCACATATAAGTAAGTAAGTAAGTATATTTATTGCATAACTCAATATAGGTTAATAAAGTATAAAACAAAATATTATACTATACAGCAAATTATTAAAATACAGTTAATAATATAATTAGTTTTCATTTCTACAACTTAAAATATATTTTTTTAAATTACTCTTGAATTTTCTCTGAGAAGGCTGATTTGTAACTGATTTTGGTAATGTATTATATATCTTAACGCCATAATGAAATACATTTTTTGTGGTTATCGTTTTATTCTTCTTGTATATATAGTAATTGTCTGCTTGTCTTGTGCTGTAGTTATGTATATCTGACACTTTAATTAAGTTGCTAACCAAGTATGAAGGCAGCAAACCATTTATAATTTTATATATAAAAACCATACTATTATATTTCATTTGTTCCTGAACATTTAAAAAATTAAGGCATTCTAACATTTTACGGACTTTGGCAAATCTGCTACATTTTAATAAACATCTCATTGCATGATTTTGTATCTTTTGCAATCTTTCCAAATCACCTTGGTTTGAGACAAATAAAATGGTGCTGCAATATGTTAGGTGTGGATAAACTATTGCTCTATATAAAGTTATTCGAGCAAAACTTAATAACTTTGCACTAATTCTTCTCAGAAATCCAACCTTTTTGCTTACTTTATTTATAACCATCTGTAGATGCATTTTAAAAGTTAATTTTCGGTCGATTATTACGCCAAGGTATTTAATGTTCTCTACCAGTTCAATATCAGACCCATCTATTTGTACATTCCTATTTTCTGTTTTGATCATTTGATAACTTCTATCATTCGTTAACAACATCCATTTTGTTTTATCAACATTTATCTTCAGCTTATTTCCAACTAAATATTTGCTAATTCTTATTACGTCACTATTTACAGATTGAATCAGGTTTATTACATTTGCACCTTCAGCATATATTAAAGTGTCATCAGCAAACATATGCATCTTTGTTACCTTCACTACATTCACTATATCGTTTATGTAAATTATAAAAAACAATGGTCCCAAAATACTTCCTTGTGGAACACCCCACTCAATTTCTGCTTTATTAGATGTTTCCCGTTGCCATCTCGTTTCTTGCTCCCTGTTTTGTAGGTAGTCTTTAAACCACTCTAACGCATTGTCTTTAACCCCATATTTTTCCAATTTTTGAATGAGAATATTTCTACTTATAGTCTCAAATGCTCTTTTGTAATCTATAAAGACTGCACACACTGCCTTTCCTTTATCCATTGATTCTTTCCAGTCATTTATAATTAACTGAATCACTGTTTCACACGAGTGTTTTGTTCGAAAACCAGACTGATAGGTGGTTAATATATTAGTCTCATCCAAGAATTGCTTCAGTTGCTTATATATTACTGTTTCTAATACCTTTTCAATTGTGACCAACATATTTATAGGCCTGTACTCTTCGCATTTCTTTGTTGATACTACTTTTTGAATTGGTGTAATTGTTGATATCGTTAAGTCCTTGGGCACAATACCATGCATAAGAGACATATTTATTATGTTTAGTAGCGGATAACCAATAATTTCAAAAAGTTCTTTAAGAACTCTACTGTTTACACCATCCGGGCTGCTTTTATTTGCTTGCTTATATACCAATTCTTTTAGTTCATGTATTTTTAATAATTTAAAAGTACTTAATTCCTTCAGGCTTGTACGTATTTGGTCGTGAAACTCAAACTTTTCAATACCAATTGATGATGTAATTTCTGTTATACTATTTATGAAGTAAGTATTGAAGTTTTCAGCAATAGTTTTGTCATTAGTTTCTAGTGTATTCTCAAATATAATGTGCTTACTATTTTGAATACGTTCGGTTTTTAATACAAGTTTTAAAGTCTTCCACATTTTTACTGGGTTATCTTTATTTTCATCTATTTTCTTTTCATAATATTTAATATTAGCTCTACGGATCATGAATATCACATTATTTCTGCATTCTTTGTATGCTTTCCAATCTTCCATACTTCTTGTGAATGTAAATTTTTTATAAAATTTATTTCGTATATTAATTGCTCTTTGTATTTCTCTATTAAACCATAATTTTGAACTATTTTGTGACACCTCCTTGTCATATGAATTATGGTCAATTGCATTTTTAATGTTTGTGTAAAATGTTTTATAAAGTTTATCGATGTTGGTTATTTCATACTTCCAATCTGCCAATATTAACTCGTTCTTTATGGCCTCATAGTTAAGAATTTTCTTTATTTTGCTTTCTGCATCAACTTGGAGTTTTTGTGTGATGTGACTAATGTCTGCAACAACAATACTATGATCTGTAACTTTTGGAGTGTGCCATACTGTACTTTTTAATTCATTATTATTAGTTATCACTAAATCTATTAATGTTTCAGATTCCTTAGTAATTCTTGTACTCTCAGAAATTAGTTGTACAAATCCACAGTCCTTTACAATATTTTTTAACTTAATTGTATAGAAATCATTTATTTTATTCCAGTCAATATTATAATCACCAATCAGAATGATATCTTCACTACCTCGTGATTCTACTAGTTCTTCTAACAAATTTTCCAACGGGTTTAGAAAATTTGCACAACTTCCACTTGGTGAACGGTAAAACGCAGCTATATTTATAGTTCTACTATTCAACTTAATATTACCAACAATACCCCAATATTCTAAATGGAGGCTATACTCTTTTAATATTTCAAACTGTAGAAATGATTGATAGTAAATTATGACACCTCCTGTGTGTCATGAACTAGAATCCACCCTACCTAAACTGTATCCTTTAATGCCTATTTCATTACTTTCAATACAATTTGTCAGATGTGTTTCTGTTAAACATACCAATATTGGTTTTTGTCGATTGATTAGCTGTTGTATCTCGTCAAAATGTGTAATTAAGCCTTGTGTATTTAAGCATAAAATTATTGACTTATAGTCTGCTGTTGTATTTAAACATCTAGAAGGTAATTGCTATAAGTAGTTTATTTTACGCTTTTGTAATTCAATTATCCTTTTAAAACATGTACAATTATAGTCCCATACTGTATGCTGCTCATCTAATTCTATATTTACATGATTTTTTGCTTCCACACAGTTAATACACTTAAATTGACTTTCTTGACAATCTGCTTCATTATGAGATTGCGCACACCGTGGGCACACTACACTCCCTTTGCATTCTTTGGCAATATGCCCAAACTTACAACACTTATAACATCTTTTTATTGACACATGCTCTAATACCTTACATCTCCTCCTTCCTATTCTCAATAGTTCTTCTCTCATAATGTATTTAAATGTATCTGTATCCACTTCTACAATAATGTTAAATAACCCTTTAACAATTTTGGTTTCATACTTAATATTCATTTGAAAATTTTGTTTATGCTCATCTAACTTATTTCGATTTATTATTTTTTTGTAAATGCCTTCTTTGTCACTTTCATCTACTCCTATAATTTTTATCATTGGAAGTCTTTTTAATGGAATCTTTACTGTATATTCTTCTCCCATTTTTTGTGATATAGTTTTCTTCATCACCTCTACTGCCCTATTATTTTCACATTCAATAACAATACCACCATTTTTTGTATTCCAATAAGGTTGTTTGAATGCCGTCTTTATTGATCAATATAACTGTCTTGCTGATGTTTTTCAATTTTTATAAAAATATGACATCAGTCAATTGCACCCACAGTACCTGTAACAGAAAATATTACTACTATTAATATGTATAGTCCATTCGCTTTAACTTTAGGATGACGTCACAACTGAATAAAATACCACATTGCCAATGTTAGCTTAAATCATAATATATTTAATGAAAAATATAGGAATATTCCCATTGGCTAGAAGAATTGGTGGTCACGCCGTACAGAACTGCCAACCTTTATTTTGTTAAATGACAGTATTCTTCAAGTGCAAATCTAGGTATTTATTTGCATACCGTTGCCAACACTTAATTACTGCATTTGACGTTATCCTAAAGTTAATTTGAATGGACTATACTAATATAACATACTTGCTAAGACCTGGATAATTTGTGAAACCTCTTGAATTCTGTAGCTCTTGCTTGGTTTTTGGGAAATAGATATACAGTAGATCCTCGATAATCCGAATCAATCAAAACCATTGCGATTCGGATTATCAAAAAATTCGAATTACCGAAACAACATAATACTCAACTAAGAATGTACGTAGATACAAATGAACATTTATTTTCAATAGAATGAAGTTACATACAACGCAACAAGTTTAAAGTAAATAAACTTAAATGGTTGAAAATGCATATTTTGAAACATATCTACTACTTAAAAAAATGTGTTACTTTTGTTTGCTTTTTAGAGCATGTGTGAAGTTTTACAGTGGCCCTTCTTTAAATTCTTTAAGTATTAGTGTATGATTTAAAGAAACGTTGTTTTCCTCTGTCCATTGTATCACTGTAGTCAAATAATTCACTGCCTCCTTATGGTTCACTTTTACCGTTACGTTTTCTTGCATTTCTTCATCTTCCTCGTCCGACTCATTGTCACTTAAAGCAGCGTCTACATCCTCCTGAAGGTACTGGTCTTCAGTTTGTTCGACCCATTGGATGACGGCATTTTCTGAAAGTGGTTGGTCTTTTGATATCGTTTCTAGCATAGTTGAAACATCTTCAAGGGTCTCCCTTTTTTCACGTAATTGTGTACGTAGTACATTTAAGGGGATTAAGTCTTCAGGTTCATAATCGTCTGTCATATTCCTTTCATTTCGATTTAACAATTTTTTCCAATATTTTTCCAATGAAATTGTCGGAACCTTCTCCCACGCATTATGTAACATACAGACAGCATCCCATAGATTTATATTTTTTAAACATTTGGAGATGTCATTATCATGCTTCTCTATTATACCCAAAAGATGAGCCCATAAACTTTTTCTATAGAATAATTTTGTAAGCCTAATGGCATTCTGGTAGAGGCTGAATTAACGCTGTACAATTTGGTGGAAGGAAAATTGCATACACATCTCCATTCTCAGAAATTAACTCTTGCTCACTACAATGACTTCGTGCATTATCAATTAAGGGTACCGCTTTTTCAGGAAGATTTTCTTTCTTTAAAAATGCTTGCAATGATGGAAGTCATTTATGCATTCTAACTAGATGTGTACTCTAAGGGCAACCCTTTATTTTTAAATACTCTGGGATCCTTTGATTTTCCTATTACAAGCAGTTTTAGTTTGTGTGATCCAATTCCATTAGTACACGCTAAAAACGTTATCCTTTCTTTACTAGTTTTCCTTCCAGGTGCCGTTTTTTCTTTAGAATGCACTAATGTTTGCTTGGGAAGCATTTTCCAAAACAAACCAGATTCGTCGGCGTTATAGATTTGAGTTGAAAGAAACTTCTTTTCTTTTATTATTTGTGCTAGTTTGTCAATAAAAGGTTGCACGGCAGTTTCATCGTTAGAAAGCTTTTTTCCGCATACTTTAAGAAGATGTCTAAGTCCATGATGTGTTTTAAAATTTAGAAGCCAACTTCTAGTTGCGACAAATGTATCTCTATTGTAGCAGTGTTTAAAAATTTGTATGGCTTTAGCAGCTAGAATATCAAAACTCACAGGTGTATGCCGATTTTGTTGCTGAAGAAACCACGTGTAAAGTTTTGATTCCATTTCTGTATACTCTGCATGTTTTAAAGTTTTTCCATGTCCCGGACCAGAATAACAGGTTTTTACAAAGCTGAAAGTTATAGAAAATTACTAGTTAAAATTCTCAATAAGAATAAATTTTATACCTTTCAATTTTCTCCCTCCTTTTTTTAAAGTCCGTTATTGTAGAAGCACCAACTCCGTACATTAAAGCTAACGTTTTAACTTATCAAATAATTCCGTTTTTTCTTCACTGATAAAGTTATGTGTTTTCGCTTAGGAGCCATATTGAAGTCCTCAATTTAATACTACCATAAACACACTAAACTTTCTATGAGTTAAACACAATGCAGGTGATTTGCAAGTTGTTACAAGAAAAATTCGGATTACCGCAACCTAGTAATTCGGATTACCAAGTACAAGAGGTTATTTCGGATTACCGCAACATTTGGACTAACACGTTCGGATTAACGAGTCTCTACTGTACTTCTTTTTCAGTATTAATAGAAAATACAATACTTTGTTAACTATAGTCATTGCTGTAGCAGGTGATATTGCAAATCTATCACCAATACTTTGTAACGTGCATTTTTATTAAGTTTAACATTTTACGCTTTTTCTCAACTAGTAAATACCTTTCTGCAATTACTATTTCTATATTTTATTTATAATGAGTGGATCGCTGTTTGTATAAAGTAAATACTTCCGCATAGTTTTCAGAATTGTATACAATTTAACTCGTGTGTATTAATTAAAGATAGATAAATTGAAGATTGATTCTCATTAATAAATAAATTCCAAGGAGTGAAGGTTAAACAGCTTGTAATTGATTATAGATTGTATCGTTCTTGTCTGGCCGTCGTATAAATTTAGTTCCTGATGTGGATATACGAGTCGAGTTGATAGGCGAAAAGCGGTTGTAATAACAACGATTTGATATCTACAGATGGGCAGTTGTCGTTTGGTTCTGTGTTCCTATACATTAATTACTTTAAAAATACGTTTTTCTTGTTGCTGTGAAATAAAGTTATATATTAACTGTAGTAGTGGAGTTCTGTTCTGGGTTCCGATATATTAAGTATGTTAAAAATACTGCTTCTTTCTGCTTTGAGAATAGTGAGAATTACTGCGGTATCAATTCTGGTATTGTTCATAAACAAGCAGGCCGTGTTTTTAGTTGATTTTCTGTTGAAAATAAAAGTAGTAGAAGTTGTTAAACTCGAGGCACGTGTGCTTTACGGAACATTTGACGGACGGTTTTATTTGTTTACGCGTGCCTTACTAATTGTCTTTAGTCGTTTTTCTTGTGAGATAAATGTTTTAAGGAACATTTGACGGACTTGTTTTAGTGATACACGTGCTTGACCCGTTATGGTTCTTTTTAGTTGTTTTGTCTTTTGATATTTAAACGGTGTGTGCGATCTAGTTTCGCGGTCCTTTTTCTTCAGAGTAGCGCATACTTTGGATTATTTAAATACAGTGATACTGTAGTTTCTGAATTTTCTAACAACAAAGAATCTAAAATAGACCAGTGCTTGCCATAAATTTCGTTATTTGCGAAATATAACAGATTACCGGCTTACAAAGGTATTGGTTGAAGTTTCTCACTGCTTATTGGGATGTTTATGAAAATAATATACATCTGGTCCCAGTTGAAATTAAACTAGTGCTACAGAATATTTCGAAATTATTGTCTTACAAATAGAATTTATCAAGGCTACATAGTTCCGACGCTGATAATGTCTGCTGAACACCAGTGAAATACGTAGGTGTGATTAGTGTAACGTGTGATAAGTTCCATCAACACCCTCACAGTCAAGGGTGAAGTGCTTCATTAGTGCAGGACATCGTTGAATCACACTTCAGTTGCAAGGAAGCGTTGCTGAAGGACTTTTGTAAGTTGAACTATTTCCTACTGGTTATTACTTTAAATATCTATCCGTTGCTTTACCATATCTTTGTGGTTCTGATACCTTTACAATAGACTTGCATGCTATTTTAAAACATAGAAAAAGGAAAGAAAGAAAAATCAATACTACTGAATTACTCATACCAATTGTGTCTTATCTATTTATCTTTTGTCAACATTTTGTCTGATTTATGTTTAATTGGTGTGTAGGAAACGTTTCTGCTACTCCCAATATTACCTCACTTTGTACTAAACATTTGTCTGTATTGCTTTTACCGTTGTTATATTATATAGATTATCCAAACAGTTTCTTTTTTACATTCTACAAAGTACTGAATAATTTAGACTTTTCATTACTGCTATACTTATTCTTTTTTTTCAGGTTTGCTTAACTATTTTTCTTGCAGGTATTGTCACTAACTCCTTACCTCCGCATACATTATCTGTCAGTCTGCTTTCTACAACCCCCCCTAATCTCCGATTGAGCCCGGTCATTCTGTGATATCTCTGTGTTACGTAACATAAATTTGGCGCCCAACGTGGCTGTCACGAAAAAAAATGTAACAACTTATTAAAGTTTCTTCTGTTGCCATGTACCATAGGAATGCAAGTATTTGGCCGGCAGGCTCGATAGGATAATGATATACGGTATATCGTTTATGCAAAATATTGTTTATGTCGACCCTATCTATAATCTTAACTAGTAGATGGTAAGTAACTTCCTCCTTTTGAAACAGTTTGAAAAATTGGTGACTGCCATAATCAATAAGCTTTTTTTTTCGGTTGTCATTATTTTTGGCGTCATTATATGTACTTTCACAAACATTAATTCCAATTTTATGTTTAACGTGGAAATGACATGTTTTATTAAGACATCAGTGTCAAACAGTCAATGTTCAGCAAACGAGAAACAGTAAAAGTCTTATTCATTTTTGTAAGCATAACCCCAAAAATGCAAAAAATCTATAACCGGGTTTGTTAAAATCACATTCAAGTGGTGTGATTCTGGTAACTGAAGACATCCTTAAAGGGCATAACCAAAAATAACCACTACTATAATCGTGGTATTTAATGGTCATTCACTTGAATTCTACTATAGTCCAAAGAAGAATGGTGCCAAATTCAAATGTAAATAGTATGAGCTATAACTACCAATATTAAAATAATCTACAAATTAGAAATAGAATTTTTAAATATTTGTTATGTGTTCTGTATTCCATTTTTGTGTTACATCTATAGGTTAAGTAGTGGAGCAGGCTAATGTGTCTGAACTTTACCATTTTATTCACTACCTATTATTGTTGATTGTAATTTTTTTATGCAAAAATATTGTTTTAAAAGTAAGTTGGTGTGTGTCAATAAAGTTAATGAAAATAGAAATCTCGGATGTTATCTACGTCTTCTTATTGATTAAACAGGTTAAAAGATAGCTTTTGATTTTTAAAACGTTTTGCTGATTTAGTTATACTGAGTATTAAAAGATGTTTCCATTCAGATTCATCATTACATGCCAAAACAGTAACACACTATTTGAAATATTTTTTGTTAGAACACTCTTCTTCTTCAAACTTTAACATTTTAGCATGGATAATTTTGTAAAATTGTCCAGCTTCGTCATTGAACATTGTCTTTGTACCAACAGCTTTACCATAGAATTTTCCAGCAATGATGTACCTATCTTAAGTATTGAATTTTATTTTGTAGGCAGCAAAAGATGAGCTACAAGAATACATTCAAACAAACTTCGACTTTGAAAAAATGCAACAGGAACTTGATGAGAAACGAAAAACAGGTTCAATGGAAGAAGTGTTTGCTAAGTATTGCGAAAAGTCACATTTTGTTCAAAATAATTTCAAAAATGTAACAGAAGCATTAGAAAATTGTCTAGAGTCTGAAGAACGAGTAAATATGAAGATATTTTTAAATGTTACTGAAAGCCTGCTTGATTTCATGTGTTACCGAGATGGTGATAGAATTGCATGTGAGTATTTCTTTTTTTATTATTAATTATAGGAAGTTGATAGTAGCATGATTCATATAATTTATGTGTATCAGATATGGTATAAACGTTGTGGAATATACTAATATTTAAAAATAACAAGTTTCTTATCTGAGTTAATAGTTTAGTAATTGCTCGACGTCTTTGTGGCGTTGAAATTAAAAATCATTTATTGTAATATACATAATAACGATTGAAATCGCACGTAATGTTTTAAAATATGGCATTTAAGTTCAAGGACTAGGAACTAAATTAAATGACTTTTGTGAGAGTTTTTAAAATTCCCTTAACTTCAATGAAACAATGAATTAACACCCTCGCTTTCCCTACAAATAACTTTTAAATAACATTGGGACACTTATAAAAAACAGTGGAGAAAACAACAATTTGTCTACAGCCACGTGCTTTTTAAGTCACTTTTAAACACCACATATGTGCATCCAAACATAATATTATATTGAATTACTCATTTTACTGTATAGAACAAAACTGAAGAACAAAATATTTGTTGCTATTTCAAAACTCTAAAATTACAAAACTATGCAAAAATCAACCAAATTCATTTTTAACCAAAAACTAGTTTTGATGTACGTCATATATACTTTGTTATTAACAAGGAAAGCGAATAAAAAGTTCCCATTTACAATAAAAAATTATTAGTGGTAAATTTAAATGCTTACAGTATATTTTTAATGACAAAGTGTTGTGTATTATGCGGGAGCAATAATTGTAGGCTCTTACGAGTACTATATACTTTATTCACGATACACAACTTAGTAATTAGTAGAAGCTTAATAATGCATATTACCTTATATTACATACATGATACAAGACAATTAATTATGACATTCACATGACATCACCCAAAGGGTTGTATCGCAAGTACCTACTACCATATGTAGATGATAGCGTTTGATCATAGATCACAAAGTATGCCACACTGCCTCCCCCTTACAGAGTAGGTTTTACTACACTATTAGCACGCATTCACTCGTGACTAACTTTCATTCACAAGTCGAGTCTTCTTGGTGCTTGTATCTTACGACGTTCTCTGCGAGCTGCCCATGAGGGCGAACTACTTGTGGTAGAAGTTGTGTTTGGAGCATATGGTGTAATTACTTCGGGTACTTGTGTTGCCTCAACGAAAGGTTCAGTAGACTCTTCAGTTGTATTTGTTCGATCTTGGTTCTGAGATGTTTGTTGTACAGGTGCCATAGATTCCATGTTAGGATGTGTAGATGTAGTAGTATTGATAGTAGCATTTTGTTGTGTGATATAGGTACGAGGTAAGTAAGGTATATCAGGTAAAGTAGGAATAGGTATGTCCATACCAATTACTTGAATTTGTGAAGCATGACGGCGCCACAATTCATTTTCAACTTGGACGGTCTATTGTAAATCACCATCTTTTAATATTATATGACCAAAAATCCATTTTTTTGTTACGGCTGCTGTAATTTATTACAGCGACCTTTTGACCATTGTGAAAAATGGGATCCGTAATGGTGTATTCTTTTCTGATTTTATGTTTAATATTTTGCGGTATGTTAGGTTGTAACATTGACAATGGGGAATGTAGCTCTCTTTTTAAGAACATTTGAGCAGGACTTTCTCCTGTTGTGGAGTGAGGTGCACGCCGATAGGGCATTAAAAAGGTTTGTAAATTTCTATGTAAGTTGTTATTATTTGACAAGCATCGTAATGTTTGTTTGAGGGTATAAACATAGCGTTCGGCTTGCCCGTTTGAAGCTGCATTGTATGGAGGACTCGTGATATGTTTTATTCCTTTAGATTTTATGACTTTGAAATTCAATGCCAACAAATGATGATTGGTTGTCCGTAACCAATGCTTGAGGAACCCCGTATCTAGCAATTACGGTTTCAAGAATGTCAATGGTACTATTAGCGGTCATAGAAGGAACTATGAATATTTCTGGCCATTTTGAAAAGGGATCAACAATTAGCAGAAATATTTTTCCCACGTATGTAGCAAAATCCATACGGATACGTTCCCAGACTGTTGATGGGTATTCCCAAAAATGTGTTTTAATGGGTAATCTGTTTTCTTTATATTTAGCACATTGTTCACAGTTTTTACAAATATGCTCAATATCGGCATTTATACATGGCCAATACACGTATGATCGTGCAAGAGCTTTTTTTTGAAAATTTCTAAATGTCCTGAATGCAATTCATTTTGGATCATTTTACGGAATTTTTGGGGAATGTAAACTCGTAAACCTAGTAATATACATCCAGATTGCAAACAGTATGCTCCGTTATTTGCATCCGATGTTTTACCCATACATAATTTTTGTAACAAAGGTATTAATTCCGGGTCTGATAGTAGCTTTTGCTATGTCATTTACCAATATAGGTAAATTTGCCATATGCTGTAATTGAAATATTTCAACTTCATCTGTGAATAATTGTTCAGATGCTAAGGGTAGACGGGATAGCGAATCCGCATTTAAATGATCCATAGATGGTCTGTAACGAATGTCAAAACGAAAATTGTTGAAGAAACAAGGCATAATGTAGTAATTTTGTTGCAGATATTGTAGGAAGTTAATTTTTACCAAAAATTGATAATAAGGGTTTATGATCGGTGTATAAAATAAACCGTTTCTCATACAGCTAGTAAAAGAACTTTTGTACCCCCCATTTATAATCGCTAATGCTTCCTTATGTATTTGAGAATAATTTTTCTCACTTGGGCTTAACATACGCGATGCAAAAGCTCTAGGTTGTTCTCTACCATCTGAGAAAACGTGTGATAAAACGGCTCCGATGCTCACAGGACTGACATCTACCGCTAAAATAATGGGTATTTCAGGATTATAGTGAGCTAATATACTGTTGGAAGTAATTTCCTTTTTTAGTCTTGTGAAACTTTTATCACAATGTGATGTCCATTTAAATTTAGAATTTTTTTTCTAAATTGTATAAAGGTTTAGCCACTGTAGCTAATTTTGGGGAAAATCGAGAATAGAAAGTGATCATACCTACAAAAGCTTTTACCTGTTGCACTATTTTTGGTGTTGGTACCTCTGCAATTGCTCTTACTTTTTCCAGTGATTTATGTATAGCTTGAGCTGAAATTTTGTGGCTCAGATAATGTACTTCTGGAGATTGAAAAGAACATTTTGTACGAATTAGGTGTAACCCAGCTTCTAGTAGTTTCTTGAAAACTTGCTGCATTCTTCGTAATAGTTGATGACTGACGTTCCCTGAAATGAGAATGTCGTTGAAAAACACACCAACGCCATCAATTTGTCCTATGATTGTCTCAATGTATTGTTGACATATCGCAGGTGCAGCACTGATTCCATACATTAATCTCTGAGGTTCAAATAAGCCTTTATGAGTATTTAATATCATTAACTTTGCAGTTTCTTTTGACACGGGTATACTTAGATATGCGGTATGAATATCTAAAGTTGTAAATACTGTCCCACCTGCAAGTTTTGCAAAATGTTCTTCAACCCGAGGTACCGGATACTGAGGAACTTTTATTTGTTTATTTAAGGTTTGTGAATAATCTGCACAAATTCTTATAGATTGATCTGATTTTACAACAGAAACTATTGGTGTTGCGTATTCCAAATGATCTACTTTTCTTAATATTCCTTCTTGTACTAACCTGTACAATTCTGCTTCAACCCTGTTTTGTAATGCATAGGGCACAGGTCGTGATTTCCTAAAAACCGGTGTAACAGTGTCTACCAATTCTAACAAACAAACAAATTCTTTTGCAATAGCAGTAGTTTTCTTGAAAACTTCCTTGTAGGTACTTGTTTAATATTGTAAAAAGGTCTAATTCTCCACGTGATAGGTGATGAATAGCTTACCAGTCTAAACATAGTGACTCACTCACGACCCAACAAGGGTGGTAGTTCTTGTTCCGCTATGTATAATGGCAATGTTAGAACTTGGTCGACATAACTCACTTCTACTTCAGAGACTCCTAATGGTGAAATTATTCCGCCTTCGTAGTTTCGAAATATTTTATTTGTAGCATTCATAGTTGTATTAGGTAATGTTTTAAACAGTTTGTAATTAATAACTGAAACGGCACTGCCCTTGTCTATTTCATCTTGACAATTTTATTATTTATTTGTATATCAACCATGTATGGTCCCGACGTATTATTGTACAGTGAATAAATTTACAACGCATGGTCTTCATGGTCAACGCTTTCATTTGTAGATAACTCATGAATTGTATTCTTAGCTTTGCAAACTATTTTCATATGTCCATCACGATTACATTTATCACAATGCAAATTTTGTTTACAACAATCAGGAGCTTTGTGATTAAAATTACCACAACGATAGCAGCGCACAGTGTGGGGTTTTGTAGTGCCCTTTTGTATCTTCCCCAAACTTCTATTATAAAATTCTAAGAATTTTTATATTTTCTATTTAAAAAAAAATTTAACTAATGTTTTTCTTTAAACCTATATTAGAAAAGTTACTAAACTTTGGTAAAATGTAATCTTTTATTTAAAGAAGACCTTGTGTTTGAAAAGCTCTGCCACTTTTGAAGTTTGGCGGCATTGCACTGATTATGTATTATATAGACTCAATCTCATGTATTTGATTAACTTAATATTTATTACATTGTTTTGTTATAGTATTCGTGGCAGAGGGTGGTTTTGATTGTATACAAAGTAAACGAGATGGTATAGAAAAGTGCCTAAATGATACATTACATCATCGTATTCCTAAAGATTTTTCACTGAATAGTTTACCAACACTATCAATAGATGAAAGCGTTTGCAAGTAAGTAAATAATTTAATTGATATAAGTGTTTAACCCCTTTGTTTTTGTAGTGATTATACAAAAGTTCAAGCATGTACTGTAACCGTTCTTGAAACTTGCAAAGACACAACACCAGCCAATATAGTCGATGCAATATTTAAATTTGTACGTCGTGCTACACCTTGTAAGAATTATCCAGTTCCTCCATCAGTGTTTGGTGCTCGTAAGTTAGATAGCAATCCGGGTTCATCCAGTAGTAATATAGCAAGCTTTTTCTTGATTTCTGTAATGATTTTCGTTAATTATTTATAACTTTACAATATTTAACATCACTAGTTATTTCATAACTAAGGCAAAAAAGTATATACTATTTGTAGTTGTGCCAATTTCTTTCGTTAGCATCTAGTCTGAATTTAAAATTAATAGTCAGTAGGGCTGCTCTCATTTGTTTTTTGTAATTTTTTTATATTTAGTATGGTGCATGTAATTATTATTAAATACTTATGGAAAAGAAAGAGGGTACTATTATACAGGCTCGGGTATTAATAAACCTTCAGATATTAATTATGTAATTTATTGTTTAAGTATATTGTGATATTACCTATCATACATCTTATTTTTTAATATTTAAGATCAAACGCTCTTATTTTTATATTCAATTTTGTATCTTCTTTTAGACAGTGATCAAATAAAAAATTGTAAAGTTACCTTTCTTTTATTTATTTTTTTAAAGTAACTTTGGTATATTTTTTTGCCTTGGCTTTTATGCTACTAACTAACTAATCGTACACTGTCTTCTTTGCAACTTTACTTAATAACAGTGCATGCGCTTTTTGACAAAGCAGTACTAATGGAATGAGATGCTTAAAGTGTTTGGGCTTACACTTTCAAAATTGTTTTTAGATCGCCGTGTAACAAGGAACTCTGTCGGTCAACAGCTGGGACCTTTGTATATGGCTTATGATCAGGTTAAGCAAAAGTATGAACCTCATTGTGAGAAAAATGGTGGACAAAATGCACTTGTAGAATTTAGGGTATGTATGCTTTATCTCTAAGGTTAAAAGATAATTTCCTAGTGCTTTTGGTATGGCTTGTTAACCGTTTATGATGTAAAGTTTAAAATTATTACTATATTTAAGTAGCTTGCTCAAGGGTTTAGGTACTAACCATTACCAGTGGATTGTTAAGGATGTACATGCTTAAATGCATTTGAACATAGTAGTGATCATCATCATTAAGTCTTCAGTCCTGGAACTGGTTAGACGCGCACCATCATTGTTTCCTATTCTGAACTAACCTACAGATTTCCCTGAAATTTGCACAGTCTGCATCTATAACTATCTGATCTAGGTCTACATCTACCTCTTTTTTCCTATCTCTGCTTGTAATATATCCCATACTATTTCCCAAAAATGCCTTAGAACGTATTCTGCCTTTCTATTTCTCTTATCTTTTTCCCCAGATATCCTTGTTTCCTTACTATTTCTATAACCTATTTGTTATTATCTTTGTCTGTCCATGCTATCTTCCTAATGCATCTGAAGCACAGCATTTCAAAAGGCTGCTAGCGTTTTTCTGTCTGCGTTTCAGACTGCGCGTATTTCATAGGCATACTGTGCTGTGCTCCACGCATATGCTTTCAACAATTTTCTTCTTGTTTTATGTTTGTTGTCTTTTCTCATAAGCGCTGTTCTTTCTTGTTAGATGCAGTTCAGTCACCTTCTATTGTTTTACAATTATATACCCTATTTCTCCGACCTTCAGTGGTTGTGAAGGGAGGTAAGCAGCCTGTGGCTGCCAAGTTCCCCCAACACTTAACCATTTACCTCATTAGTTGCAGATATTTCGCAACCAACAACTAGTTGTTTATACTAATCATCAGATTTATCTGCGCTTATTTTTTCGTCATTAAGTTTTCCGTCTCAAAACTGGTTGGTCACGTACCTGCACTTATTTATATTCTGAGCTAGCCTACATAGTTCCCTAAAATTCTCACACAGCATGTGTATACAGCTCGTTCCCCTTCTATTGTTTTCTAATTTTATGCCCTATTTCAGCAAGATTCAGTGAAGGGGGTTAAGCAACCTGTGGCTACCAAGATCCCCCAACACTTAGACATTTGCCGAAGTAATGGTTTTCCAGTAAATCCTTTCACACACTTAACATTATTCGAGAATATTGCTCAGCCAATTCTTGTAGTTACTTATAATACTCATCACAGTTATTTTTCGTCATTAGTTTATCCATCTTGGGATTGGTTGGATGCGCACTCCATTGATTTCTATTCTGGGCTAGCCTACACATCTCCTGAAACCCTACAGCCTACATCTTTTACTATCTGTGTGCAGTAGTCTAACCTAGGTCTGCCTCTTTTCTCTTTTTCCTATCTCTGCTTCTAATATATTCCACACTATTCCCTCATGCCGTAGTATGTGGCCTATCATCTTATCTCTTATCTTTTTTACCGTTTTCCACATATTTCTTTCTTCCCCTACCATTTTTAGTACCTCTTCGTTTTTAACTTTTTCTGTCCATGATATCTTCATCATACGTCTGTAGCACCACATTTCAAAGGCTTCTACCTTTTTCTTGTCCGCTTCTCCTACTGTCCAGGCTTCACAGCCGTACAGTGCTGTTCTCCACACATATGTTTTAAGCAATCTTTTCCTTGTTTCTATGTTTGCGGTCTTTGAGCACAGTAGTTGCTTTTTCTTGTTAAATGTAGCACGACCTTGTGCTAATCTTTGTTTTATATCTTTTGTGCTTTTCCCATCTTGCGTTATTTGGCTTCCTAGGTAGCAGATATCCTTAACCTCTTGTAAGTTCGTGTTACATACTTGTATTCTTGTTTTTGATTTATTTCCCCCACCTTTGCATACTAGAACTTTAGTTTTAGTTTTGTTAATTTTCATACCATATCTCTCTGTTAGAACCGTTTCCATTTCATTAAGAGCAGCTTCTAACTCTTCCTTGCTAGACGCTAATACCGCTATATCATCTGCAAATCTAAGCATATCAATTTTTTGTCCCTGCATAGTAATTCCAAATGTCTTCCTGCATTTGACAGTATTCATTGCGTCTTCTATGTACAAGTTAAAAATCAATGGGGATAGGGCACATCCCTGTCTCACCTCTTTCCTAATGTTTACTTCTCTACGTTCCTGCTCTAATTCTATTACTCCTGTTTGCTCTTTGTATAAGCTATGTACTATTCGTCTATCCCTATAGCTCATTCCAATCTTTTAGAGTATTTCAAACATTTTTTCCATTTTACATTGTCGAATGCTTTTTCCAGATCTACAAACCCTATATACACGCTTTCCCCTTTTTCTATTGTTTTCTCCATTATCACTCTCAGAGCTAAAATAGCCTCCCGTGTTCCCCTGTTTCGCCTAAACCCATATTGGTCTTCTCCTACTATTTCTTCTGCTCGTTTTTCCATTCGTCTTTGCACAATTCTAGTTAATATTTTTGACACGTGTGCTGTCAAACTTATTATTCGAAAATTTTCACATCTATCTGCATCTTTCTTTTTTGGTATAGTTACTATGATGCTACGTTTGAAATCTTTGGGTATCTCGCCTGTCTCATACATATAGCTTACAAGTTGGAAGAGACGTTCTGTTACTGCTTGTCCAGCGGCTTTTAGAGTTTCTGCTTGCACCTTATCTGTACCCGGCGCCTTACCATTTTTCAGACTCTTTAATGCTAATTCAAACTCCTCTCTAAGTATAGGATATCCCAAGTCATCATTTTCAATGTCTGATTCCTGTTCTAATGCAGTTAGTTCCTCTCCTGCATATAAATTCCCTATATATTCTTGCCATCTACCCACTTTCTCTACGTTTTCTGTGATGACGTTTCCTTGTGCGTCCCTTATATTTTTGCTATACGGTTTTATGTCCCTAAAATTCATTCTAATTAATTTGTATGCGTCGTCTGTCTTTCCTATTTCCATCTTCGTTTGTACCTCTTTGCACTTTTCATCAATCCATTGTTCTTTACCTTTCCTGCATTTTCGAATAATTTCCCATTTTATAGCTTTGTTTCTCTGTTTTCCTGTTTCGTCTGATTTATTTTTGTATTTTCGTCTTTCTTCTATTAAATTCAGGATATCCTTTGTTATCCATGGTTTCTTATTTTCTTTTTGTGTATACCCCAGAATATCTCTGGCCGCCATGTCTAAGCTGGATTTAATGTTATTCCATTCTGTTTCTACTTCCTTAGTATCAGATATTTTCCCGATATCTTTGAGCAATTCATTTGACTTTTTTTCGAATCTTTCTTGAATATCTTTATCTTTTAGTTTCTCTAAGTCCAAGTGCCTTTTTCCGTTTCTTTTTTTCACATTCTTAAATTTAAGTGCAGCCTTCATAATTACGATGTTGTGGTCAGTGTCTATATCTGCTTCTGGGTAGTTTCTACAGTCTTTTACTTGATTCCTAAACCGTTGTCTAACAAAAATGTAATCTATTTGATATCTTCCTATATCTCCTGGCATCTTCCACGTATATCGTCTTCTAGCATGATATTGAAATAATGTGTTTGTGATGATTAAATTGTTCTTGTCGCAAAATTCTACCAGCCTATTTCCCCTGTCGTTTCTCGTGCCTAAACCAAATAAACCTTCTACCGCTCCTTCCCTCCCCTCACCTACCATGGCATTAAAATCCTCCGTAATTATTAAATTTTCATGTCCTTTTACGTATCTTAATATGTCTTCGATATCTTTGTAGATGGCTTCTACCTCTTCGTCACTGTAGCTAGAGGTGGGCATGCATACTTGTATTATTACTGTGTTTACCGGTGTAGATTCTAATCTAACCATGAGTACTCCTTCGGTCTTTTGTAAGTAATTTTGTACACAGTATCCTATCTTTTTCCGCATAACTATCCCCACACCCAAATTTCCTTCCTCTGCTCCTGTATGAATTACCCTGAAGTCTCCACTCCAAAAATCCCCCGCCTCTGACCACCGAACTTTGCTAATCCCTACTATGTCTAGTGATAACCTATTCATTTCGATTTTTAGGTTCTCTAGCTTACCTACTTGCTTCATACTTCTAACATTCCACGCTCCGACTGCAGAATGTTCCCGACTCTTATTTTTAACTTTCTGATCGCATCCTCAAGTAGTCCCTCCCGGAGATCCGAATGGGGACTATTTTAACTCCAGAATCTTTTACCCCAGAGAATGCCATCATATTTGTTATAATTTAGGTACGCTGTGTACTTGGGAGATAATGTGGTGGTTTCCCGTTGCCTTCCACATCGCGGTAGTGTGTTTTAGACTGCCATACCGACCCCTATGGTCTCTGCCAATCTAAGTACCGAAAGAGCCGCTGCCCTCTTTCGGGGACCTGTCTTAGTCTGGTTCCTCACTAACGACCCTACTACTTTGGTTGGACCTGTAGTTTGGCTCTTTAGCTCATTAGAACGCGCAAGCCATTTCACCTGTTCTAGTAATTTAGAACTTCGGCAAGGTGCAGGTCCATTCGAAATGGATAGTAGTGATATAAAGTTATAATATGCACATATGCATTTAATGACCAATGAAATGAATTAACCAGACGACAAATTTGCAATTGAAAAAAATTCCAAAATTTGAAATAGGTGTGGTAGATCAATTAAAATTATTGCAGTTTGCTTCAGCATTATGAGTGGGATAAGAATTACCGGGACATTACTCATGTATTATTAGAATTGTGCTGACCACCATATAATTTTGCAGGTAGCCCCACTATATATATGCTCGACTATAATATGACCAAACACTAGACAGTATACCAGTTAAATTGCGACTCATGTAGATGTTTCTGCATCACTAAAATAGACAGGAACTTCTTCATAAGATACCAAGAACACAATAGTTGTATCTGCAAAAATAATATTAGTTTTAATGCAAATCACCCAACCCAATCAGTTTTTGCAAATCTGTACTAACCAACAACCATCAATTTGAGTAAGTTTAACCATCTCAATTTTAATTTTAGAAATTTCACATAATTGTAATGTTTTTAGTATACATAAGTTTTTTAAACATCTCAAGATGACATCAGTGGTTGTCGAAAACCAGTTAATAGAAATATACAAAAAATTTAATAGTTGGGGATGGCTTTGAGTTGATCATATTATCTCACAGTATATTTGAATTATCCACTGGTACGTCTAAAAGAACGGCTCTGTGCATCGGGCAATTATACACATATGACTGCTGATCCCAAGGTCTCGAGTTCGATTCCCGACACGGACCGCTTGAAAATGTTAGGCAAGAATTTTTCTCAAAAATACACACTTGTTCAGATGAGAGGTATAATGTAGGTTTCGCGTGTGTTGTCATACACGTTAAAGATATCTACTTTGCTCAACAACATTCAAAATTTTTCACGGTAAAAACACTCTCGTTCCGAATGGACCTGCATCTTGAAGAAATTATAGATTACTAGAATGGGTGGAATGGCTCGAGTGTTCCGATGAGCTAACAAGCCAAACCAAAGGTTTTACCAAAATGGTGAGGTCTTTGGTGAACATACAGACTAAGGCAGGTTCCTGAAAGAGGGCAGCAGCTTCTTCGGCACTTAGAGTGGCAGAGACCATACGGGTCAGTATGGCATTCTAGGACACGCTACTGCGATGTGAAAGGCAACGGGAAACCACCACATTACCTTCCAAGTACACAGCGTACTTAAATCATAATTAACATGATGTCATTCTCTGGGGTAAAAGATTCCGGAGTTAAAATAGTCCTCCATTTGGATCTTCTGGAGGGTACTACTTTGGAGGATGTGATCGGAAGTTTCAGAAAAAGTTGGCAACGTTTTGCAAGTAGGTAAGCAAGAGAAATTGAAATTGATAGGTTGGTACTAGACATAGTAGGGATCAGCGAAGTTCGGTGGCCAGAGGCGGAGGATTTTTGGAGTGGAGACTTTAGGGTAATTCATACAGGATCAGAGGAAGGAAATCAGGTGTTGGGATAGTTATGTGAAAAAAATATGACACTGTACAAAATTACTTACAAAAGAACAAAAGAGTACTCATGGTTAAATTAGAATCTAAACCGGTAAATTCAGTAATAATACAAGTATACATGCCCACCTCTGGCTACAGTGACGAAGAGGTAGAAAAGATCTACAAAAATATCGAAGACATATTAAGATACGTAGAAGGACATGAAAGTTCAATAATTATAGGGATTTTAATGCAGTGGTTGATGAGGGTAGGGAAGGGGCGGTAGTAGATTTATTTGGTTTAGGCACGAGAAATGACAGGGAAAATAGGCTGGTAGAATTTTGCAGCAAGAACAATTTAATCATCACAAACACATGCTAGAAGAGGATACACTTGGAAGATGCCAGGAGATAAAGGAATATATCAAATAGATTAAATTCTTGTTAGACAACGGTTTAGGAATCAAGTAAAAGACTGTAGAAGCTACCCAGAAGCAGATATAGACACTGACCGCAACATTGTAATTATGAAGACCGCTGTTAAATTTAAAAATTTGAAAATGGAACGGAGGAAGGCACTTTGATTTTGAGAAACTAAAAAATTTAAATATCCACAAAAGAATTGAAAAAAGTCAAATGAATGGCTCAAAGATATCCCGAAAATATCTTATACTAAGGAAGTAGAAACAGAATGGAATAAAATTAAATCCAGCTTAAACATGGCAGCCAGAGATATTCCGAGGTATACACAAAAGAAAATAAACCATGGATAACAAAAGATATTTTGAATTTATGGAAGAAAGACACAAATACAAAAATAGATCAGATGAAGCAGCAAAACAGAGATACAAAGCCATAAAATGGAAAATTATTCATAAATGCAGGAAAGCTAAAGGACAATGGATTGATGAAAAGTGCAAAGAGGTGCCAACTAAGATGGAAATAGGAAAGACGCATGTAGGATACAAATTAGAATGAATTTTAGGGATATAAAACCATATAGCAAAAATATATGGAGCGTGGCAGGAAACGTCATTATAGAAAATGTAGAAAAGTGGTTAGATGGCAAGAATATATACGGAATTTATATGCAGGACAGGAACTAGCAGTACTATAACAGGAATCAGACATTGAAAAGGATGACTTGGGATATGCTATACTTGAAGATGAGTTTGAATTGATATTAAAGGGTCTGGAAAATGGTAAGGCGCCAAGTACAGATAAGGTGCAGGCAGAAACTCTAAAAGCCTCTGGACAAGGAGTAACAGAACGTCTCTTCCAACTTATAAGCTATATGTATGAGACACGCGAGATTTCAAACGCAACATAGTCACTATACCAAAAAACAAAGGCTCGGATAGATGTGAAAATTTTCTAACAATAAGTTTAACAGCACACGTGTCAAAAATATTAACTAAAATTGTACAAAGACAAATGGAAAAACGAGCTAAAGAAATACCAGGTGAAGATCAATTTGGGTTTAGGCGAAACAGGGAAACACGGGAGGCTGTTTTAGCTTTGAGTGTGATAATGGAGAAAACAATAGAAATAGAGGAAAATAGCATTTGACAATGTAAAATGGAAAAAAAAATTGTTTAAAATATTCAAAAAGATTGGAATCGAGATTTAGGGATAGATGGAGATACTACATAGCTTACACAAAGAGCAAAGAGCGGTAATAGAATTAGAGCAGGAACGTAGAGAAGTAAATATTAGGAAAGGGGTAAGACATGGATGTGCCCTATCCCCATTAATTTTTAAATTGTACATTGAAGAAGCAATGAATACTGTTCAATGCAAGAATAAATTTTGAATTATTATGCAGGGACAAAAGATTGAAATGTTTAGATTTACAGATGATATATCGGTATTAGCATGTAGCAAGGAAGAGTTAGAAGCTGCTCTTAATGAAATGGAAACACTTTTAATAGAGAGATACGGTATGAAAATAAATTAAGATAAAACTAAAGTACTAGTATGCAAAGGAGGGAAAATAAATCAAAAACAAGAATACAAATAAAAAATGAGAACTTACAAAAGGTTAAGGATTTCTGCTACCTAGGAAGTCAAATAACGCAAGTTGGGAACATGCAAAAGATATAAAATAAAGATTAATACAAGGTCTTGCTATATTTAACAAGAAAATGCAACTATTGTGTTCAAAAACAACAAACCTAGGAACTGTTACGTGCCAATTTGGCACTAGACATTCCTTAGTTTAATTTTGATGTGCGTTAGTTTCGCGCCTTAAATTTGAAAGACTTGGAGTGTATTTCCATTACGTCAGAGTGCGTTTGCGCCAGATCGCGCTGACGCGAGAAGGAGAAAGAGTGGGGAAGTTTCCGGGAGACGTGGTAACGTGGCTTTTTGCCTTTGACTTCCAGAGAGTGGTTTGGTTTAGGTATCGTATCGTATCGTTATCTTTATTTATGTAGATTTCCTTGCCTTATCTGATTGTCGCCCCTATAACTGTTCCTTAATCGTTCCCTACATAGGTAGAAGGTAATTTGCAAGCAGTCTGCCCGAACCGCAGTCCACGACCCTACCACGAACGAGTCCAGGGAGCCCCGCTAGCAGTTAGCCGGAGCAGTCACCATTATTAAATAACCCGGAAGGGGGTCCTAGCAACCATGAAGGAAGCGGGACTTATTCATGTGAGTATTTAACTTTTACGAACTGTTTGCGAATTTGATATTTATTCCGTAATTGCGCGTTTAAATTTGCATATTGTGTGACGTCATTGACAGATATGCGCGTTAATTTTCACTTATTGGATTAGCGTTACCAACTGCCGTTGTGTCACTCATACCGCGCCGACGGTTATGTAAGAATCATTTGTAAATGTAAGAATTGCCACCTCAACGTGGTTTTTAGGTTGTATAATTTCTTTTAGAATGTATTAATTATCATATATATATATATATATATATATATATATATATATATATATATATAGCTTTTTCACTAAAAAAATTAATTATCTCAATTTTTTTCAATATCTATTGACCTTAAAATTTTAGGTTGGTATCTTGGGACTCGCTAGAGATTTTCCTGAATTGACATGTCAGCTGTTGTGATGAAAACGGCCATTTTGAGCTATTGAAAGGCCTTGTTCTTAAACTGTTTATTAATCTAATTAATTTTCTGGTAACTTTAAATGAAGTGTATAACTGAAATTATTTGAAATATGTGATTAGTTGTTTTAAATGGAACTACAACTTTTAGGAGGGATTTTCAATACCTTAACCTCACAAACTATACACGTGAGTACACATAAATAAACATAAACAATTAGTTCTTGTTTGCATTTTTCATTGTTTATTACGAAAATTATCTACTTTATATTAGATTAAAACATAACCCTTGCTTGTTTTTCGACTTTAAAAAAACTGTTTTAAAAAACCGTAAATAAACACTGTCTTATGTGTTTACATTTTAAAAGTGTCTTTTAGTAATCTAGCTATTTAATTATGCTATTCGAATTACTTTTAAAAGAAACCTTGTGCTTAAAAGCATTTAACGTAATGATTTGAGCCTTTAAAATATCTTTTAAAAAATGTTAGAGTAATGGGATCTTGTTTTATTTGTTAAATAACACATATTATGTACCTTTTTATAACTTGGAGTGTCTTTTTGTAACTTAACAGTGATATATTTCTTTTATTAAATACTATCTTGCCCTCTTACAGTTCTAAACGTGTTTTTTTAGTGATTTAAATACGTACCGTAATTAAATTTAAATACTATACCTTACGAATGCCTTTTAAAGAAGTTTTTACCTTTAAATACGTTTATCGTACTGACTTGAAGTTAGCTGTACCGTTTATTATCTTCTGAATTACTTTACTATTGTATATCTGGTATATATTGTGTCTCAAATATTAATTCAAAATGAACATCACACATCTTAAGTCTTTGGAGCTGATTTACGAGATTGAGTGTAGAAACATTACGCCTGCCTCTAATCAAAATGATAGACGATTACAACTTAAAGCCATTCTAGCCCAGGAAATGAAAGGCTTACCTATTTTAAAAAAAATTGTTTCCGAATTAACTCAAAACGTATCTGAAATCAAACTGTCTCTTGACGATATAACTAATATAATAAATAAAATAGACCCCGGCCCAAGTGATATCGAGTTAAAACGCTTGGTTTCGCGAATCACCCATCTCAAACAGCGAATAGAATTATTGTGCTTATATGACAATGAACAAGCGAACCAAGCTAAACAAACTTTTCTATCAGATATATTATTACTTGAAGGGATAGTTCTTGTGAGACTCAATCCAAACGCAGACACAGATATATCTTTACCGCTATCAAATCTCGTAATTGCCCAAGCTCAACCATTAGGGAAATCTATACCTGTTTATAAATGGGGTCTAACTTTTCAAGGTTTTGACCTCAAATCTCTTTAATGTCTTTTCTCGACAGGATTAACGATTTTAGGATTTCTCGAAACTGTACCGATCAGGATTTATTTGTTTCAGCGGGTGAATTATTTTCCGATTCTGCGTTAATCTGGTATCAGAACATTAGAGATCAAATTCTACCTGGGAGGAGTTAGTTGCGTGTTTAAAACGCGACTTCCTACCTCATGGTTATATTACCGACCTTTGGAACGAGATACGAAATCAAACCCAAGGACCCGATGAAAATGTTATTTTCTTCATTACCTCAATAGAAGCCTTATATAGTAGACTTGATAATAAACCTTCAGAATCTGAAATTATTGATCAGTTACTAAGAAATTTAAATCCTTAGTTTTCTTAACATCTAGCATTACAACACATTTCTTCCTTAGCTCACTTTAAAGATTTATGTCGTTCCCTTCAGGAAGTAAAGCTAAGAGTTGATAAATACCGTCCCCCTCCAGAAAAGCAATCTGGCCTTTTAGAACCAGATTTAGGGTGTCAAGTTCGAGCTTCTCATAAAGTATCTACCCTTAATGTTCCTTCTACCGCAACAAATAACTCACTTACCTATTGGAACTGTAAGAGAAGTGGACATAACTATAATGTTTGCACATACCCTAAAAATATTTTTTGTTATGGCTGTGGTCGCGCAAATATCTATAAATCTAACTATACGAATTGTAATCCTAACGTATCGGGAAACTCTCGTCGAGATATTCCTACTCAGGGCGTGAATATCTCAAGGAATCAAAATCGTCCTTAACACCAATCATTCAACGGACCCAGGCGTCAATAAACTTAAACCATAAAACTACCTCTAACGCTGTACCTTTATTAAATTTATCTAACAAAAATATTGCTAGTGTCAATTTACAAAATGCCTTACCTTCATTAGAAGAATTATGTTATACTACTCCATCAGAGTGGTCTAATTGGCTACAAACCGTTAATTCCTTTTATCATAAAAAGTCTGCCGCTTTACAACTTGTTAAGAAACCCTTTGATAATCGTCCACATTTATCCATCTCGATTGGTTCCTTAAATGTAATAGCTTTATTGGACACAGGTTCCTCATGCTTCCTTATAAATAACGAAGGTTTACAACAATTACCTAAACAAAATATTAAAATTCAAATTATTCCCGAAAAAACTTCTATAAATTTAGCTGACGATAATAAAATATATGTAACGGGTTCCCTTAAATTAAAAATTCGAGTAGAATCACTTGAACGTGAGGTTCCATTTTTGATTATACCTACATTAGCTTATCCTTTCCTATTAGGTGTGGACTTTTGCAAACTTTTTAATTTGTCGCTTTACTTCTAGGATTTTTTTTGGCAAACTTCTCTTAAAACATTCCTGTGCATCTGTAGGAATATCTAACAAAATTTCTCTTACTGATTCACAAAATGTAATTCTTAACTCTACAATTGACAAATTTCGTAAACTTAATACCTCTGAACTCGGTTGCGTTACTACCGCAACACTTGTTATCTCTATAGGTGATGCCCTCCCTTTTAAGCAACGTCAATATCCGTTATCGCCTGCATTGCGAAAGCATTTGCATGCCAAAATAGATAAAATGTTAGGATCTGGTGTTATCTCTCCCTCAAATTCAACCTGGATGTCTCCCGTATTATTAGTTCGTAAGAAGAATGACGATTGGCGTGTTTGTTTTAATGGCAGAAAGTTGAATTCTGTAACTGTTTCTGATGCTTATCCTCTACCAAGAACTGACTCTATTTTAAGCCGGCTTCGAAACGCAAAATTTATCTCATCTATCGATCTTAGACAAGCTTTTTATCAGATACCTCTCGACCTATCTTCTTGTCAAAAAACTGCTTTTTGTGTTCCAAGCCGAGGTCTTTTCGAATATAATTTTTTGCCATTTGGTCTCTGTAACGCACCACAAACCCTACAACGTACTATGGATCAAGCGTTAGGTCCTATCTTACATCAGGAACGTGCCTTTGTATTTTTGGATGATATCTTAGTTATCTCAAGTTCTTTTGATGAACATATCGCCACATTAAATGAGGTTGCGGAACGCTTAAACGCAGCAGGTTTTAAGATAAACTGGAAAAAGTGTCAATTTTGTTGTTCGTCCCTTATATTTCTTGGCTTTATGATCGATGGAACTGGCCTACGAGCAGATCCTGCTAAAGTCGATGCTATTACTAAATTTAAAACACCTAAAACTGTTACTGATATCAAACGTTTAATTGGAATGCTTAGCTACTATCGCATCTTTCTACCGAACCTTTCAACTATATCTGCGCCCATTACCGCTTTAATTAAAAATAAAAAGAAATCCCAAACTATCGAGTGGAATTTAGAATCTCAACAGGCTTTCGAACAAATTAAAACATTAATCACTTCAGCACCTATCTTAATCTCACCCAATTTTGATGAAAAATTTTATATACAAACCGATGCCTCACTTACTGGTTTAGGTGCAATGTTGTTCCAGGTGAGCAATGGTTTAGAGCACCCAATCGCCTATGCAAGTTGTGCCTTAACTCCTGTCAAACAAAAATACTCAGCTACCGAACGAGAATTATTGGGCGTTATCTTTGGCATCGAGAAGTTTAGAGGATATGTTGAAGGTACACATTTTACCGTAATCACTGATTGTGCAGCTCTCACTTGGCTTAATAACTTAAAACAACCCGCAGGTCGTTTGGCAAGATGGAACTTGCGTATCTCTCAATTCACTTTTGATGTTAGGCATAGGCCTGGCAAATTAAATATCGTACCTGATGCCTTATCTCGCGATGTTGTCTCTCTTAACATTCCAAATCTAATTCCTGATACCTGGTATCTTAATATGATTAAAAAAATTCCGATAAATTTCCTCCCTTTCGTGTAACTAATAATAGATTATATAAATTTGTATCTCCTTCCCCTCACAAAATATCTAATATTCCTGAATGGAAACTTGTCGTCCCTACCGCTAACCGCAGTGAGGTGCTTAAATTATGTCATGATGATCCCATTGCTGCGCACCTTGGTGTTACAAAAACTCTCGCTAAAATATCTGAATTATATTACTGGCCCACACTAAAGCAATCTGTTTGTCGCTATATTAGGAACTGTAAAATTTGTGGTTCACAGGACGCTCGTTCTGGCTTAATGGGTAACTTTAAACGTGTCTCTTATCCCTTTCAATTAATATCGCTTGACTTATTAGGACCTCTCCCCCGATCGAAAAAAGGTAACCAATATCTTTTAGTTGTCACCGATTGGTTTTCTAAATTTGTTATGGTGCAACCTTTACGTAAAGCTACATCTGCTGCTATAATTAAATTCCCAGAGCAAAATGTATTTCTTATCTTTGGTGTTCCTCAGATTATTCTTTGTGATAATGGGGCACAATTTATCTCTAAAGATTTTCAGAATTTCGTCAAAAGTTACAAAGTACAAAAAATTTGGTTTAACGCAAAATACCATCCTCAAGTAAACCCTATCGAAAGAGTAAATAGAGTTTTAATTACCGCTATTTCTTCCTATATTGATTCAGAGCATACTACATGGGATGAAAATATTTTTAAAATTGCTCAAGCTTTGCGTACATCTAAACACGAAGCAACCCAATTCACTCCGTCATTTCTTGTTTTTGGAAGATATACCCCAATCGATGGGAGTTACTATGGTTTAGTGCCTGACGATACTAACGTAATTGAATTTGACGATAAAGTACGCTGGGACAAAGGCCAACAGTCATTACCTTCTATCTTTAACGACATTAGAAAAAATTTGTTAAAAGCTTACGAAAAGTGTAAGGACCATTATAACTTACGTAAACGAAATATTTCCTTCGCCTAGGGCGAACAAGTTTAAAGGAATTATGTCTTATCGGATGCATCTAAGAAATTTTCCTCAAAATTGGCCCCTAAATTTGTAAGGTCGTTTGTGTCATTAGTCCCCTTATTTACGAACTTCAAGATGCTGAAGGAAAACGCCAAGGAAGGTGGCATATTAAAGACCTTAAGCCATTCTCTGCTGACCCAAATGCTAGTTAAGTTTTTCACGTTCCATTCCCCTCACAATTTACCTAATATTTTTTTGTTTTCACCATTAATTAGTAACTTTAATAACTTATTTCCCCTCTTGTACTGTGTATATTTCTTACACGTTTAACTTTACTTACTTTATATTAGCTATCTTTTTCCTTCTGGTTGACTTTTTCCTTGACCATACCGTTACTTATATATCGCTTTATTCTCTACACCCCCCAATATAACCCTGTCGCTTCATTTTCCTACAGCATATTATTTGGTTTTTAGTATTTTTCTTATGTCATTTAATTTTGTGTGGTAATTGTCGTAACTTTGGTTGTATTAACTCATTGAATTTGTATGATTGGTTTTAGCTGATGTTAGAGTGGATGTTTTTCTTCTTTGGGCTCACATAGGACACACACAGCCTATGCCATTGTTAGAAATAGTTCATATTCGCAGTTGCAAAAAACTAGGATTGCCTATTCCATGTGTTTTTCGTCTGAATTATTGCGGTCGCCCACATTATACTATATCATTATTTGTTTCTTTTTCTACTAACCATAACTTATAAACATTTTTTTTTCATTGTTTTTTGTTGTACTTCGTGGTGAGGCGCTATTGCTTCTCTTATTGATATCTTAGTAAATTCTCGGTTGTTTTAGCATATTGGGACAGTGTATCTGTATTTAACTGCTTATAATTGGGTATTTTTGTGTTTTTAGGGCGTTACCGTTTAAAAACTAACCTTGAAACAGTTGGGTTTTCGTGTGATTGTATCTGTAATGATACTTTTAAGTTGTTGTGTAAACTTTTGTCTGATTTTCTTATCGTAGTGGATGCACCCAAATGCCTTTGCCGGTCCCTCGTGCCGTTTCTTGCAAACGGGTCTGCTTCACAGGTCGCTCTTTTTAGAGAGTACGAGAAATGTACTCGCACAAGCTTTGATTTACATTAATTAGTAGTTTTTGAAATAATTTAACAAGCACGAGTTGTGTGTAAAGGCGCTAGCCGACATAATGCTGGTGCGAGTGCACCTGATAAATAGGGTGATGCTTTTGTTTTTTTGTGCACTGCTATATGCTTAACGCTTATTAGACATTTATTTATATATTTATTTATATTTTATATTTACACTTTATATTTATTTATTTATTTATTAGCATGCATTGTAGCATTTTGTGGCATATTTATTTTGTTTGACGTTCTGTCGCCATATTGGTTGCAGTATATATTTGGGAAGGAAGAGTAGAATAGTGAAGATTGTAATCATAATATAAATTAGTTAGGGAATGATAGGGAAAGCTAGGGATGAATTTAAATTAGTTAGCTAGATTTGGATAGTTTTAAGACGACCTTTCAGGTCGCACTGGTAAGCAGAGCCGGCGTCTGCTATCCGGTATTACGGATCCCTCCCCCTCTTATTTTTGCTTGTGTCTTGTTGATCGGGTACACTCCAAAGTCAGTGCTTGGGATACCATTATTTACAACCCTGTTTTTAGTTTTGTTTCAGTTGATCAGATTTTTATGTTTGTTAGATTGTTAGAGCTTGTTAGGTTTGTTAGATTTTTAGGTTTGTTAGATTTTTATTTAGTTTTTTATTTAGGGTGGATTAACTATGAAGTCAGAATTAATCAGAAGCACGATTATTTTCGCGTTTAAATCCAATGTAGTACCTCTGGGTGGAGCATTGGGGACGTGGCCACAAGTATAGCGGCCCTTATTCAAATTATAATGTCACCAAGTATTTATTGCAGGAACAAGCTCTAGGGCGGTAAATTTTAGCTTAATTTCACAATAGGTGTAACGTGAATTGCTGACGTTATACCTTTAAAAAATAATTATGTATATGAATGTATATATGTATGTATTGTATATATTAATTAGATATATGCCCTTAGCGGTACTTTAAGATCTAGCATACATGTTGACAATTGTAATTATTATTTAATAAACTGATACAATTATTATTATTAAAAAATTTCTATTTTGGTGTACTTTGCTCAGTACTAAATAATTCTAAAAACAGCATCAGTATATAAATCTTCTGGAATCTACTTACTTGCATTGTTCCGTGGCAATTTTAGATTACTTACATTAGATTACAAATGATTGCTATCTTTATTTACATTACAAGTTCTCGATTTCCTTGCGCTATCACAACTTCTGACATCAACTAAATAAGCATCTGAAACAGCAAGCTTATTCCCTAATTTTGCAATCATCCATCTTGGGTGAGCATCTGAACTAAATTGTTCATCAGTAAGGTGATAAAGTTGTTGCACAATAACATTGCAACACACTGGTAACCCACTGATTATTTTATATGTGACATATACATCTTTAAGTTCCATTAACATTAGCCAAATGCCTTTGGAAATCTTGGAGAGGTGCATTGTACAATGAAATCAATTTGTCCTCTAACATTACAGTCAAGAAAAATTCTGTCAATAATTCCTTATCATGGTTAGACGACGGTTCAAAATTAGTCTTCCGCATAGTCCATACCAATCTCAACTGATACTGATGAACAACAAACTCTTATCTAATTGAACCCTGTTGTCAGGAACGGATTTTTATTTGCGTTTGTCAGCATATTATTGTAATATTAAAAGTGTTTGAAAAGTGGGGTTAAGTTACATTGTAATTAAGGTTAGACAATAACATAATTGCAAAATAACAAAAAGGTTTGCAAAAAATAAAATTGTTAGGTGAAACTTAAATTTACAACTAACTTTATATGTACATATTATGAGAAAGAAATGTTTGTTATGGGGATATTACATTTGACGTTTTAGGTTGCCATGTCTGTTATGAAGTGTTTGTGTTGTACAAAAGTATAGTAAACAATAAATGTGTATAATGTAATTGGCACTATGTAATAATGTCCTCCTAAGAGAAGCGTCTTCTTTGTAGAGGTATCCGCTAAGTGAGGTTTCACTGTATAAGAATAAAATTTTAAGTAAATGTCTTATATTTATAATAAAACCTGCTCCTGGTTTAGACATTAGCATATTGATCAATTAATATTTTACACAAGATCAAATAACATTTGTACGTAATTATTAGTAAAGACCTAATTCTCCATCCAAAATAAGTTCTGTTAGTCAAGTTTCAGATATTAGATACAGATTATATTTTTGTGTTAATGGTTAACATGTGCACCAAAAGCATTTTAAGCAATGCATACTTGATCAATTTTAAAATACTTTATTTTTCAGGAAGCCATGTCTAGAGTTGAATTTTGTCTTCAGACTAAGATAATGACGTTCCGCCAACAAATTGAACCGATGCGAGGATTTCCATATGACTACTTTTGTACGACATTACGGCGTGACATTCGCAGCTGCTTGGTTAACATTACTGACAAGATTGAGGCCTGTTCAAGCAAAGCTGAAACTTATGTGCCAAAACTTGGTTTAGAATTATACGATTCAGTTTATAACTTTTACTGCAAGGACGATGCCAAATCTTTAAAAAGTATGTCATCATATGAAATCCAATTAAAATAGTACATGACTTATTAGAATACATGAAAAGATAACAGACCATTATCTATGTCGTGGGCATTTTATTTTTTTATTAACATAGAATATCTATAGTCAAAATCATGAAAGAATGCATTTACGTCATCAACCATATTCGTATGCATCAAGATTAGTCAACTGAATGTTTAATAAAATAATATAGAAATATTCCCATTGGAGGATGGGCTATTTTTCAGTTCAATTTAACATTTAGGACCAGCGTAATAAACAACGTCAATACCATTTTATTCTTGTAGCCATCGCTACTCTTAATTACTTAATATTAAGTAATATTTATAAAAAATTATATAAATAATGATACATTAGTTATATTTTATTATCATCATCATTTTGTTTTCGACTTGTAACACTTTTAATTTCAGCCTTTTTCGAGTAATTTAAACTATCTTTTAATTTGTTCTGATCAGTATCGGCAAATAAAAAAAAAGACCATACACAAGAATCTACCTCAGGGAAACAAATGGGTTCTTTGTTTGTGGCTGCAATTGATCACAATTGTTATAAGTTCCAAACTGTACTTTTGTTGCCTAAATGATATAGAAATAAAACAGCTGATATTTTAACTTACTAAATCAATCCCATATATTACAAAAGACCAAAATAATAATGTTCACAAATAATTAATATCAGTTTAACTGAAATTTCTACAAACAAACAATTTCAGACAAATTAAACACCTTCAAATAGGTATATATAAAATATAATCTTTAAACTCTCTTAAGACAATCTTTTTAAATTAAGTAACTTTAGCGGCTTTGCAATTTCTTTAACCACTACTCTGAGCTCAAAGCAATTCACATAGAAAAGAAATTAAATTAACACTTTAATCGCTTTTATCAATATTTTGTTTCAAACAGTAAAGAAATTAATTCCATTTGAGTAACCAATACATTTAATACAATAGCGAATTATTTTTTTTTAATTCTTACAGTCCCGCTTACGCGGCATAAGAATCACAAAAGACAGTTGGTAACGATAATCCATAATGTGGAAATTAGCGCGCCCATCTGTCAATGACGTCACACAATATGCAAATTATTACACGCAAATGACGAAATATGCAAATTTCCAAAATATATTATAAAAAACCCACACGGGGAACTTACGTGAATATGTAAGCGTCTCACAGAATTACTTCCTGATGCGGCTCGTGGCTCCCTTCAGGATTATTTAAAGATGGCGACTGCGGGCTTCCTTCAGGATTGCTCCAGGCTAGCGACTGCGGGGCTCCCTTCAGGATTATTTAAAGATGGTTCTCGGGGCTCCGTAGAGATTCGGTAATACATCTCGAGTCGTGGATTTTCTACCAGGTTGCATCCAGATTAATATCTTCTTTTCTATATGTAGGGAACGGCAGGAACAGGTTTATAGGGACGACAATCTAAAGGCAGAGGGAATTTACATAATAAAAGATAAGATACGATACCAGACCAACCACTCTTGTTCACGTTCAAAAACAAGTCTTTTCAAGCGTCTTGCGGAAACACCCCACTTTTCTCCCGCCACTCGCGTCGGCGCGAAGTCTCGCGCAAGCACTTTTAAAGTGACGGAAATACGCGCACCAAGTCTTTTAAATTTGAGGCGTGAAATTCCCGCATATTAACACTATAAAAAATGTCTAGTGTAAAAATTTTGGCACGTAACATAATTAGCTTTATCAATTATATTTGAGAATATTTATAAGGACGCAAAAATCAGTTATGGCATAAATACATGAATTACCATCGGGATTATTAACCAATAACTTTTATCACAAGGTGTTGACCTTGGCCGTTGTTGACATCAAGTAACCTTCACTGATGATAAAAGTACGAGAAACAATTTATAATGGGCTTTTCTACATAAACTAAAAATAAAGGCAAATGTTTTTTTTAAAAAGGAGTTAAATCAGAAAGCAGCATCTTCTGCAAAAGCAGCTTTTGGTATATAAGGTTTCCATTAAAAGCCTCTAACCATTTACTACGACCTCTTACAGCATCCAACCATACGGAAAATGTATGCTCAAGGGCCTCTGGATAAATTATAATTTTTAACGTGATTCTGTCATATTGGGAAATCAAATAACAGATTAGGTGCTAAAAAATGCATACGCGACAATGATTGTATTAATGCAAATTATAATATGGATCTTACCCCTAACAGGCATTGCAAAATGTATTCGACCGGAGAAACAATCTTGACTCGGTCATGATTATAATTGAAATTTAATTTAGGACGAGCATCGCCATTACGGTCCATTGTCCCACCCGCCATCGACCAAATGTCCAGTACCACGTAGGGATGAACGTGCGCACACAATATCAAACAATCTTATCACCTATGGTTCTTACTACGTGACAAAGATACTAATTGCATTCTAAACTACATGCATTATAGTGTACATAGAGTTGCCTAAAACTCTCCTATCGTAATAGGAAATGATACTGTTACAGACTTTACTTAAGGTCAGTTTAGCGCAGCTCTAACTTTTTTTATATTCTGTGCTAATCTAAAAAGTTCATACCCTTCACAACCTAAATTTCTAATAATTTGACTAATATAGCTTGCTCTAGGTCTTCCTATACTCTTCTATCCTCTTCCTATCTACCTGGCTCTACATAGATATTAGCAACCTGGTGGTTGTTGAAGAACTCCAACGTGTTTACATGATTCCCATTTATAAGGAAATTAAATATTACCTGGTTGTTTCGTCCAAAAAAGGAAAAGTGTTAAATTATATGTTATGGTAAGTCTTAAACAACGAATCGCTGCCAACATGCCAGATCGCTAACTAATTGTGAGTTATGTCATGGTGACATTTAGTTAACTGATTTTTTATTTATTCATTTTTTTTTGTGTTGTTTCCGAACTTATTTAAGGTCGGTTTGACGCAGCTCTAAATTCTTTTCTATTCTATAATCTACCGTTATAACCAGATGTTTCTACCATTAAATTTGCAAGCAGAATGTTATTCTCTTTGTAACACGTTTAAACATACTCAAAACTACGACAGTTATTAAATTTTAGTATAAATAAGGTGCTTAAAGGATAGGAACTAATTAATTAATTAAATAATCCGGTGATAAAGGCCCTTTGTTCAGCGCGGGGAGTCTTATAAATTTATATATCGACTTACCTCCACGGTTTTTTTGTTGTTCTAAGCTGCAGTTCCTTGCTCCTCAACTAAGTGGGCTGTATTGGAGATTATAGTACGTGTTACTTTGCACTTACACTGTGTTTTTTAGGGGTTTAACAAATTAATTCACATTCAGCGGCACTATGACTAACTCACGTATCGAACGAAAAAACCGACTGTTCTGCTTCGATATCAATGAGAGAGTGTTTGTTCGTCACTACCCTTAGTCCCACTTATTTACACATGCACAAGGAATTTTTACGACAGGATATAAGGGAACAAGGGATGACAGTTTTACTATTAGATTTACAACTACAAATTTACGACTTAAAATTAAACACGACAACGTGCTACAAAGAGACCGAACATCCCGCCCACCAAAATAAGTATGAACTAACTTATTTTATATTAAAAACTAATTAGATCTATTAACTAAGAAACCTAAACCGACAAACTTATATAAGTGAATATATGTATATATACCATTAAATATTAAGTAACTAGCAGTAAACATAGTTTCACTAGGGGGCGTTTAACTAACCCTTGGGCTGTCTTGACGGTAGCTACCCGAACGATACCGTCCCTACTAGAATGTAAATGTTTTTCATGGCAATCTAAGATAATAATTTCAGTCAATCGATGCGACCGAGGAAGCAAAATTGGAAATTTTGCATCATGCGATAACTCTGAGTTACGTAGGCGCCCGCCCACCCTCAACAAATCACGACTATCTAGAAACGGACTAAGGCTATGAAGTTGTTTACTAACAAGTTTTCCAGTTTTAATATTTGCAATGTCTTGAGCAAAAACATTTGTTTGAACTCTTTTAATCAATAAATGTATAGCCTCTTGCTGCTGAGCTAGAGACAAACCATCAGAATATTTTGAACGCAAATTTGCTGGACATTGAACATTACGAATGAAATGACGAATACAGGTAATAATCCTACAAATTTTCTGTAGTTTTGAAAATTTATCCAACAACAAATCTAAGAAATTCTCAGGCATAACGACAAAGTACGATATTCGACGTCCATCTGAGATGAGTCGATAAGTCTTGGCAGCGACGTTACTGGCCATTCTTCGCTACAACGCACTAACCAGGAAGGTCCTGTCCACCATAATGGATGATGAACCAACTCTGAAGCCAAAAGTCCACGTGAGGCACAATCCGTAGGGTTATCCTGGGACTTAACATGACACCACGAAGATGGAGGAATACGTTCTTGAATATGCGAAATGCGATTGCTAACGAATGTCTTCCACTTATGCGAGGAAGACCGAATCCAAGACAAAACAGCAGTAGAATCTGACCACGCGAAAATATTACTAAATGATAAACTATCTATATAAGTATTTTTGACAAAATCTACTAAATCTGCCAAGAGTACGGCAGCACACAATTTGAGCCGGGGCAATGAAACGCGATTAGTAGGAGCAACCTTCGATTTTGCGCATACTAATGAAGTGGTAATTTTACCTTCTAAATCGAACAAACGAAAGTAGACAACAGCTGCATACCCAGCTTCAGAAGCATTACAGAATCCATGCAACTCCACATTTTTAAAATTATGACATACGATGAAATCTCAATATTCGAAACCGCTGGCAATTCACCCAAAAAATGTTTCCATTTTTGTATGGCTTCCAATGGAGGCTCTTGTTCCCAACCGAGACCTAAAAGCCACAGATCTTGAACTAAACGTTTAGCGAACAGTACTAAAGGTGCTATCAAACCGAGAGGATCAAAAATTTTTGCGATAGCCAACAAAATATTACGCTCAGTGCAAGTGCGCTTTTCAACGTCTAAGTTGTATAAAAATGCATCTGTAAGAATGCGCCACGAAAGGCCCAAAATTTTTATTGAACCACTATCTTTATCTTGAAATGTAATTGCGTCCGAACTGGACAGGGACTCCCTCAAGTTGGACATCACTTCCAAGCAATTACTACTCCATTTTCTTAACTGAAAACCACCACTAGTGCAAATACTATTAAATTCAACAATTAATTGATGAGCAGCTTCAATTGAATTGCATCCAGTGACTAAGTCATCAACATAGGTATCGCTCACCAATACCGATGACGCGAAAGGAAAATTAATCGATTCTAACCTTGCCAATTCTTGAACAGTACGCAAGGCCAAAAAAAGCGACGACGAAACTCCATAAGTCACAGTATTTAATTTAAAGTCCATAATAGGATCTGACGGAGAAAATCCCCAGACGATACGTTGATAATCACGATGAGTATCTTTAACCAAAATCTGCCGATACATTTGTTTGATGTCAGCTGTAATTACCATAGGATGTACACGAAAGTGCAATAACAAAACTGCAATGTCCTTTTGCAGAGCAGGGCCATTAGCCAAGCTATCATTTAACGAAACAAAGATGGCTGAAGGTGTAAGTATATGTGATGATGCCTCTGCCAAACATTATAAATGCTGCAGGAATAAAGTTTGTAACATATTAGTCTGTGTCAATTGTGATGGAGTTTATCATCAAAGCTGTGCTGAAAGGTCAAAGAATGTAAAAATTGTTAGTAATAACAAGTTATTGTGCTGTGAAACTAAAATAACCTCACAATTTGAAAATGATTACTACCTAAAAGAACAAATTCTATTATTAAAGGAAGTAAACCAGCAAAAGGATGTAATAATTGGAGATAAGGATATTATTATCAAACTAATGGAAGATAAAATAAAAATCTGGAATTGCTAATTGGTAAACAAAGTACATTAATGGATATGAATGATAAGCCACAGCATGGTATTGATAATCAACAAAACAATGTATTCATAAATCCTAGTTATAGTGAAATTGTCAAACAAGAAACCCTTATATTGAAGGGTACTAATAACACATCCTCATCTGATATTAAGAAAAGTTTATTAGAAAATATAAATCATAAAATGTTCAATCTGGTAAAATTAATAATGCTAGAAAATTTCCTGGTTTAGTTATAAAAATGACAACAAAGAAACCTTACTCGATTTACAGAAGACTATAACAAAGTCATGTGGTGAAAATATTCAAGCACGTATACAGAATAAGATTCGTCCTAGGATTAAAATTATGAATATAGACGGAATTCATTTAAATGATGAGCACTTAAGAGATAATATAATAAATCAAAATGATATACAGGCAAAGCAACAAGATTTTGTATTTGATATTAAGCACAAGAGTAAACCTATTAATAATTCTTTTAACATTGTGGCAGAAGTAGATGCATTAACTTTTAAGAATCTAATAAAAATCAATATTTATATGTAGCTCTTAATAAATGTAGAATTCAAGAGACATTCTCTGTATTTCGTGCTATCGGTGTTGTCAATACGGACATCTTGCAAGAAATTGTGATAATAAAGAGACTTGTGGGACCTGCGCTGGTAGTCATCTTTCTAAAGACTGCAATAACAAACAGCAAGTAACCGAGCATAAATGTATTAATTGTATTCAAAACAATTCCAAACTAAAACTAATCAGAATACTAATCATGCAGTTTATTACTCTGACTGTTCTACTTATAAAATGATTTTAAATACCATTGCTAGGAAAATTGATTATGGAGCATAGCAATTACAGCATCAATTTAGCGTATATTGCTTAAATATTCAAGGATTTTTAACAAATCGTTATGAATTACATCATTTTGTAAAAGAGAACTATCCGTTATTATTATGTATAACTGAAACACACATTACGGAGGACATTAGTGACAATGAAATATACATACCAGGATATATATTAATTAGATGCAATTCACATAGTAAGCATACTGGGGGAGTACTTATATATCTGAGAGAACCTTATGATTATAAGATAATTATAAACAAAAGCTTCAACAATGAGTGGTGGGTTGTAGGCATATCCACAGATGGTTGCAATTATGTATGTCTATATAGATCCCCAAGTGGTAATTTAAGAAAATTTCTGGATGAATTGGAGGCATTTGTCGATGCCCAAGATCTCGATCAAAAGTTTATTATAATGGGAGACTTTAACATTAACTGGTATAAAGTAACAACTTACTCAAATAGACTTAAGACTCGAATGGATGATAGAGGATTTTTCAAATTATTAATGAATGCACTCGATAGTAAATAATAGTAAAACACTGATTGACTTAGTATTTACAAACTGTAAGTCAATATGTTCTGATGTTTTAAATTCTAAAATATCTGATCATGCAATACTGAAAATTACTCGGTGCGTACGTAAGTCTGTTTCCAAATTCACAACTGTAATGCTCGATAGAGTGATCTCTGTTCGTGATGTTAAAAACATTGATAAATTAACTTTTGAAACTCGTCTATCGCAGTTGCCATGGATAAAAAATACGTCACTTCACGAAATGATAGATGTTTTGTACAACAATGTTACTACTGTTATGGATGAACAGGCCCCAAAAAATCTTCACAGTATCTAACAAGAAGAAGAGTAAATGGTATGACTCTGAAATTTGTCATTTGGCTAAACAAAGAGATATAACATACCAACAAGCTATATTTACAGATAATAACAAGGATTGGATTACTTATAAAAAATTACGAAACGCTGTTACTACTATGATACAAAGTAAAAGAAGAGGTACTATACAAAATTGATTGATAAAACAAACGCGATCCTAAGAACCTTTGGCGTATTATTAAAGAATCAATTGATGGTCTACAAAATACACCTACTGTGGTAATGAAATTTGATGATGCTACAACACGTGATCCACAAACAGTGACTGAAAAGTTTAACAAATTTGTGGTGGATAGTATAGAGGAAATTATAAGTGACATTCCCAATATTACAAACATTGACAAGATAAATAAGATAGGTTGTAGGAATGAATTTACTTTTAATGAATTCTCAACGGGTTGTGTGTATAAGGCGATTTACAATACAAAAGATTCTAATACAGACTTATTAAATAAAAATATAGTTTTGGCTGGCGGGCTTATCTAGTTGGTAAGATAACGGAACTTTATAATAAATCTATAACTACTGGATTTTTTCCATCTCAATGGAAGGAAACTGTAATAAAACCAATACCTAAAGTAAGAGGTACCCTAAACCCTATAGAATTCAGGCCAATAGCTACAGTGCCATTCCTTGGAAAAGTATTTGAAAAACTAATATACGACCAAATTATTAAACATATTGAAGTGAATAACATTCTCATCAAAGAACAATCAGGATTTCGTGGCAAACATTCCTGTGAGTCTTCACTACAACTTGTGCTGTCAGAATGGAAAAGAGTACTGGATAATAGTTCTAATGTTATAGTTATGTATTTCTAGATTTTAAACGAGCATTTGAAACGGTTGATAGACTGATTCTAATAAATAAATTAAAATGTTACGGTTTTACGGACCAATCCTTGAAATGGTTCTCGGACTACCTATATCAGCGAAAGCAAATGACTAAAATTAATAATCCTACCTCTAGTGCTATATTAAATAACCACGGTGTACCACAGGAACTATTCTAGGCCCATTGCTTTCATACTGTATATCAATGATATAGCAGATGCAGTTGATGACTCTGCAGTTTTACTGAACTTATTTGCAGATGATACCCTTATAGCAATCTCAGATACAAATATAGATAACGCAATACATAGGATGAACAGTTTGCTCAATGCTGTTTCAAAGTGGTTGATCAGTAATAAATTAGTTATTAATACTAAGAAAAGCAAAGCAATGATTTTAGGGTTGCGTTATAATGGAAAAATGCATATGTTACCTCCCATAGTTTTCAATTGTGACAGGCTGCATTATGTTGATGAAATTAAGTACTTGGGTGTAACTATAGATTCATCGCTTTCATTTAAAACACATTCGGATAAATTGATAATACAACTTACTGGTAAAATTAATTACTTTTATCGTATCAGTCATAACCTTAATATGCTAACTCGATTAAAAGTTTACCAAGCGCAAATTGCGCCACATTTTATATACTGCTCGTCTATTTTATACTTTCAGAGTCAAACAGTGATAAATAAACTACAGGTCCTTCAAAATCGTGCTCTCCGTATAATATTAAAATGCAATATTTATACAAAGGTACATTTTATGTTGGATTGTTTAAAATTTTTGTCGGTGCAACAACATTTGTATTTTTTAGTTATGTGCTTTATATATAAGATTACCAGAAACTTGTTGCCTACTTACCTACAATGTAAGTTAGTTATGGTTCACGGAATCCATAACTACACCACTGCAATTCTAATTTTTATATTTATCCTTTTAAGAAAACATGTACTAAAAGATCCTTATTTATTGACGGCATCCGAGAATTTAATGCGCTCGCTGCCAATATTAAACAATCATCATCTTTGCGATTATTTAAACGTCAATTGAGGACATCAATGACGACAAGGATGTGAAACTATCGTATCAACTATTTATGTGGTTGTATTCTCTATGTAATATATTTAATACTATAAAGTAATTGTAACATGTATTATCATACATTTAAATAAATAAATAAATAAATAAAATTTCCAGCTTGATCCAGATACGAAGCATCGAAAACCACACACAATTTGGTCGTAGTGCTATCACGCTTATGTACAGCATGATGGGGAATGTAATACATTTTCTCATGAACCGACGAATTTTCAAGCGATTCCACTTGAACCATGTGACCGCTTGTCAAATAATCCACCATAAATTTTTTATAATCTGAATACAATTCAGAATTTTTTAGCAAACAACGTTCTAACGACAAAAATCTTTTAATACAAATCGATCTCATACCCACAAATGAGGGTTCCGAAATTTTAAAGGGCAAGGACACTACAAAAGGACCGTCCTTGTTACGTCTGTAATTTTCCACAAATTGATTTTCCTACTTTTCTTCTTCAGGAGAAATGTGTTTCTTGAAGGGAATATTTTCTAATTCCCAAAATCGACGAATGTTGCTGTCTAAGGACTCAACGAAAGCACACAACGACGTAATAGAATTATTCAGGGAAACGACCTTTCCCATTACAACTCAACCAAAGGTTGTTTTAATAGCAACTGGCTCGTTAGCGACACCCGAACGAGATTCGTTCAATAAAACCTGAGCAAAGATTTCCGCTCCAAGTAGCATGTCAATTTTACCAGGAATATTAAAATTAGGATCAGCTAAGGCCGAACCTCGAGTATGCGACCATTCCTTGACCCCTATCGACGACGAAGGTAATTGATTACAAATGTTAGGTAAAATATAACACTCAAGTTCATATGCTGGGGTCCGTGCTCCCGAGGGGCTGACTACACACGATAGTGCACTCTAAATTAATGGTAAAACTAGTGACTATTGTTCAATTATACAAGTCCTACAGCATAACAAATACATTTATATTTCTACCGTGCGAATACATTTTTTAAATTTAATTAATGAATTACAGAAAGGGTCTACTTTTAACTTATTAAATAAATGTAAAGATCTGTCTAAAGGTATGTGTCGTCCATAATTTGTAGAATGAAAAGGAATACTAAATAAATTATGGTTATGCAAAAGTCTATTAGGAACATTAAAATGAATTCTCTCGATAAGTTGTAAACAGTCAATTTTCCCATTTAGAAGTTTATACACAAAAATCAAATCGTTACATTTTCGACGAGTTTCAAGCGTTTGTAAATTTAAGACATTAAGAATACTCGAATAATCGTGATTATCAATAAATATTTTTAGTTTATAAGCACAGTAACGTAAAAATTTATGGTGAATTCTTTCTAATGTGTACATGTGTATCTTATACATAGGAGACCAGATCAACGATGTATACTCTAAAGTTGAACCAACCAACGACATATACACGTGTGTTAAAGCTTGTATAGATAGCTCGGCACCATATCTGAACAAAATCTAGTATTTTGGAGGCTTTAAGGGAAATATAGTTTATATGATCATAATAATCAAGTTTGTTATCTAGTATTATGCCTAAATCTTTTACAGAGTTTACAGAGCAGAGCAAATTTCCATTTATAAAGTAACGACTATCAAATTTTTTGGATCTGTAGAAACTCATATGGTAGCATTTATTGATGTTGAGTGACAGACATATTGTTAATATTGCACCAGTTTATCAAGCAATTTATATCTTCCTGTAAAAAGTCAGCATCCTGTTGTGAGTTTACAACTTTATAAAATTTAAGATCATCAGCAAATAATAGATACTTGCTATTTGCAAAGCATTTTCCTATATTGTTGATGAACAGATTAAATAATAGGGGCGAAATATGTGATCCTTGAGGAACTCCAGATGGAATGGGAATACTTCTGGAACTGAACGAGCCGATTTTGACGTTTTGTGATGTCTGTCAAAAAACTCTTTAACCATTCAATTATATTATCACCAAAACCCAGCCATTTTAACTTTATCAATAGAAATTTATGGTCAACACGATCAAAGGCTTTGGAGAAATATGTAAATCACATCAACCTGACACCTTATCTCTAAGGCTTCCGAAATATCTTGATTGAAGACCATTAAGTTAGTTGTAGTAGATCTCCCACTATGAAACCCGTGTTGATTATCATTAATGATTGTTGAACAAGTGAAACTTAGTTGGTCACAGATAATACTGTCAAATAACTTAGACATAGCTGATTGATTACATATGCTCCTATAGTTCTGTACATTACTTGCATCACCTGATTTGAACACAGGTACAATAAAGCTCTCTTTCCAAATATCAGGAGAGGTTCTACAATCCAGAGATAGTTTAAAGATTAGAAATAGTGGTTCGATAATAGTACATATACAGTTTTTAAGAAAAATGTTTGGGACGTCATCAGGACCTGCTGTTAATTTATTTGGTAAAGTTGATATTTTGTTATATATAAGGTTATCATAAAGTAAGGGATATATTTTAAATTATGATAACTTTTTAACAAATTAAGTTAATAACAAGAAATAAATGAAATCTAATTGCTTATGAAATGGGATTTAGTATGCCCAAAACAGGTTACGGCAATTGCTCAATATGACCTCCATTTTGTTGTTGTAAGATCACCATCCTTACCTCCAAATTGTACACAGCATTTCGTAACATTTCTGGTTGAATTGTACCAATTTGCTCCGTAATACTGTCTTTTAATTCTTGTAGCGTAGTTGGTCGCCTTCTAAACACTAAACTTTTAAATAACCCCACAGCCAGTAATCCGCTGGGTTTAGATCAGGTGATCTTGGTGGCCATGAATTTACGAAATGTCTGCTTAACACGCGATCTTGAAAAACGTTGGTTAACAATTCTTTGACTGGTCGAAAATGTGCGGGGTGCTCCATCCTGCATAAAATGATGTTTTCAATTCCGTAGTGCTCGTTTTGCAGCTGTGGAATAACATAATTTTGTAACATTTGCAAGTATCGTTCACCATTTACAGTTACAGATACGGCTTGTCCATTCTGCATTTCCTCGTAGAAATACGGACCAATAATAAAATCAGCTGCAAAACCGCACCAAACGGTGACTTTCTTGTCATGAAGACCTTTTGAACGATTTGTTGCGGATTTTCTGCAGACCAGATTCTACAGTTTTGAGTATTGACTCCACCATTCAGAGTAAAATGTGCCTCATCTGTCCATAAAATACGGCATAACCATTCGGGTTCAATTTCCATCTGAGCCATTACTCAAGAAAAATCGTACCTAGTAGCCAAATCTGCGTCCTTTAATTCAAAGAGCATTTTCAGTTTATATGGATACATGTTTAGAATTTTGCGTAAAATTTGCCAAATCGTGGTATACGGCATTTGCAATCGCTTGGATATCGCATTTGCACTGCTGATTGCGAGTGAATTGCTTCTGGCTATGTCTTGATTTTCATGAAGAACCTCTGCAACTTGGACATTACTAATTATTGGTCTTCCTGATCTTGGTAGGTCAGTTACAGACCCTGTTCTTTCAAATTTTTGTATCAAATTGCGGACGCTTTCATTTGACAGGGTCCCGCTCTCAAACCCATTCTCGCATGAAATCTTCGTAATCCAGCGGTGTAATTTCTGCCGGATTCATAATAGCACTGAACTAAACCAATTCTTGTTTGTAAATCCATGTTATTACAGTTGAGTCGTTTGAACTCAACGTTTACTTGAGTTTTAATTTCAAAATAAAACTTCAAATTGAATAATTTCGTTTTGATACTAGTGTCAACAATTGTTATGACAACGCTTTTGTTTCTCATAGATACGGTAAAATCCCATTCATTAACCAACTAGATTTCGTTTATTTTATGTTACTAACTTAATTTATTAAAAAGTTGTAATGATTTAAAATATATCCCTTACTTTATGATAACCTAGTATAATAGCCTTAGTAATTTGAGGATAAGATATATCATATTGAGTTATGTTGTTTGGTGTGCTCGTATATAATGAATTTTCTTCTTGAGAGTACACAGTTGAGAAGTAATCACAGAACAAATTTGCAATATCTTCACCCTGAGTTTTTTGTTGGTCATCAAGAAACATACTATGCGGTAATCCATATAAAGAGTTTTTGTTTTTAAAAAATGCCCAAAAGGCTCTAGGATCAGTAGTTAATTTGTCATTAATATCATTAATATAATTCGCATAACTAGTTTTTGCAAGTATTTTACATTGTGTTCTTAGAGAAGCAAATGTTTGATAAGTAGCAATATTTGGATATTGCTTATATGCCACATGTGCAGCTTTCTTTTGATAGACGAGATTCTTTAGTTCTACTGTAAACCACTTAGGAAAGCTTGATGTAGTATAACGTCTTCGAGGTACATAAAGTTTTATGCCGGTACGTAACACATTGTAAAATTTAGAAATGGCTTCATTTACATCTGGAATATTTAAGAGAGACGGCCAATTTATTGAGGCAAGACAGAGATTCAAAGCTTTGTAATCAGCATTTTTAAAATCGTAAGAAGGTTCAGTATATTGTAGCTTAATATCTTTAGTACGAAAACAAGATACTGCAAATGAGTATGCGTCATGATGTATGGATTTTGGAAGTAATGGATCTATTGCAGACTCAATAGCTAAATCATGTTTATTTGAGAATACTAGATCTAAACAAACATAATTACCATTTGGGATGCAACAATTTTGGGTAAAATTTAGAAATGAGTATCCTTAAGTGAGAACTATGGCCTTAGGGTCCTGTGAACAACTAACTGCTACACCTGGTTCTGAATTAAACCATTTTACATTGGGCAAATTGAAGTCACCGAACACATAAAAGGTATGTTTATTAAATCTCGAAACTAAGTCATCCATTACATCAAGATGGCATACATACTTTTCAATAGGACTGGCTGGAGGAATATATACACCACCGACAATGAAATTCACATTATTGAATGAACATAATAAATAAAGTTGTTCTACTGATTGTTGTATAAGTTCAAGTTGTTTCACTTTTATGTGGTCTTTTATAGCAATTAGAACACCTCCACCCCGTGATTTGTCACTAGTTTTATCAGAACGGTCACATCTGTAGATCTTAAGTGATTTGAATTGCACTTCTAACTCAAGGATGTCGCTTGAGAGCCAGCTCTCCACGAGAATAATTATATCATAGTTTGATAAAGCAATTGCATTAGATAATTCAACACATTTTGTACGTAATCCTCCTACATTATGACAATAAACTTGTAATTGGGATGAACATATACTCGATTGCTTACACTTATTTAGTTTTTTTTATCAGTGCGTTGAATAATAACTGGGATGCCCTGTTTGTAAATGATAGCTAAATTATTTTCCCCATTACCTTCTCTTGTTTTTAATTGATCAAAAACTACCTTACATTGTTGTTGTTGTAGTTTAGTTCTACCCGGGCCAATCATTATGTTTTTTTGAGATAAGCTTACGTTTCAATTTCAGAGCATGTAACACAGTAGAATTATTTGAGAGTATTAGCTTAACTGGACGTGTCTTGTTATTAATCACACGACCAACTCTGATTACTTTTATTATATCGTTAGAGCTGATACCCACTTCATTAAGCATCGAACTAAGAGCTTTTTTATCATCATCAATCTTTTGCTCCAAAATGTTTGACGTTGATTCCCGCAAATTATAAACCATCAGATTGCTTGCTCTAACTGTGCGCTCATATATCTCAGCACATACATTGTCAATGGAAATTTTAGATTCATCAGACTTCAATTTCACTATTTCTTCTTTTAATTTAGTAATTTCACTCTGTAAAAAGTCAATTTTACGTAATAAATTTGGTGTTTGTTTTAGGCAGATTTACACTCATCACAGAAATATATTAAGGCCCTTTTTGATAAATCAATTACCCTTTTTTCAGTAGAGCTAAGATTGCTACAATTTTTATCAATGTGAAAACAGATTCCACAACTATCACATAAAATTGTTTCATCATCTTCTCTAATAATTGATTTACAATGTGAGCACTTATCCATACTGCTGAATCCAATCCTGCACAATAGTATATAAAACAAACCAAATAATAAATGAATTAAAAATTAATGAACGACAATAAAAATTAATGTAAAAACAATGCGTGGCTCAAATACGCTACAACTAATTAATATACGAAATTAAATTATTAATGAAGAAATGCAACTAATTACAGTGCTCGCTGGTTCCTCCAACTTGACGCGAAAAATAAGGTAAAGATTTACAATACAATAACCCCTCATAAATTTAGTTTACCTAAAGTAAACTGTTCCACCACTATAATCTTTGACACAAAGAATAAGAGATATATTCTATAATCTACCATTATAACCAGATGTTTCTACCATTAAATTTGCAAGCAGAATGTTATTCTCTTTGTAACACATTTAAACATACTCAAAACTACGACAGTTATTAAATTTTAGTATAAATAAGGTGCTTAAAGGATAGGAACTAATTAATTAATTAAATAATCCGGCGATGAAGGCTCTTTGTTCAGCGTGGGGAGTCTTATAAATTTATATATCGACTTACCTCCACGGTTTTTTTGTTGTTCTAAGCTGCAGTTCCTTGCTCCTCAACTAAGTGGACTGTATTGGAGATTATAGTACGTGTTACTTTGCACTTGCACTGTGTTTTTTAGGGGTTTAACAAATTAATTCACATTCAGGGGCACTATGACTAACTCACGTATCCATGAGAGAGTGTTTGTTCGTCACTACCCTTAGTTCCACTTATTTACACATGCACAAGGAATTTTTACGACAGGATATAAGGTAACAAGGGATGACAGTTTTACTATTAGATTTACAACTACAAATTTACGACTTAAAATTAAACACAACAATGTGCTACAAAGAGACCGAACACCCTTCACAACCTAAATCTCTAATAATTTGACTATTATAGCTTTGTCTAGGTCTTCCTACTCTATTTTTATTTGGTAGTCTATAATCTAAGACCTTACTAAATAGTCTGGTGCCCTATCATTCTATCTCTCCTGACCTTTATCTGTTTCCACATACAGGGTTCCTCACCTATCTTTCTATAAACTTCCTCATTTGTTACTTTATCTGTCCAACTAATCTTTAACATTCTCCTATAACACTAAGTTTTAAAAGCTTCTATCTTTTTCTTATTTACCTCTTTAATTGTCCAAGTGTCACTACCGTATAATAGAATGTTCCATACGTACGACTATAAGAAACTTTTTCTATTGTCTAAACTAATACAATTAGCTATTAGTAAGTCTTCGTTTTTTAAAAACATTTTCTAGCTTGAGCTATTCTAGCTACTGGGTCTCTTCTGCTACATCCGTCCTTTGTAATTATACTTCCTAAATAGCAAAATTCATCTACCTCCTCTAAATTCTCACACCTATTAGCTCTTGACTTTTTTGGGATTGGGGTAATAATATTTTTTAGAAATCTATTGGGACTTCACCTGTGTCATATATTACTTTTACTAGTTCATATAATCTGTCTAAAGTTTTCTGACTTACATGTTTACATGACTTACATTTAAGGGGATTAAGTCTTCAGGTTCATATGCGTCTGTCATATTCCTTTCATTTCGATTTAACAATTTTTTCCAATGAAATTGTCGGAACCTTCTCCCACACATTATGTAACATGCAGAATGCATCCCATAGATTTATATTTTTTAAACATTTGGAGATGTCATTATCATGCTGCTCTATTATACCCAAAAGATAGCCAATAAACTTTTTCGATAGAATAATTTTGTGAGCCTAATGGCATTCTGGTCTAAAGGCTGAATTAATGCTGTACAATTTGGTGGAAGGAAAATTGCATACACATCTTCATTCTCAGAAATTAACTCTTGCTCACTACAATGACTTCGTGCATTATCAATTAAGGGTAGCGCTTTATCAGGAAGATTTTCTTTCTTTAAAAATGCTTTAACCTGCTTGCAAAACGAATTGTGAAACCAATCCTTGAAAATGGCAGAAGTCATTCACATTCTTACTAGATGTATACTCTAAGGGCAACCCTTTATTTTTAAATATTCTGGGATTCTTTGATTTTCATATTACGAGCAGTTTTAGTTTGTGTGATCCAATTCGATTAGTACATGCTAAAAACGTTATCCTTTCTTTACTAGTTTTCTTTCCAGGTGCTGTTTTTTCTTTAGAATGCACTCATATTTGCTTGGGAAGTGTTTTCCAAATCAAACCAGACTCGTCGGCGTTATAGATTTGAGTTGAAAGAAACTTTTTTTCTTTTATTATTTGCGCTAGTTTGTCAATAAAAGGTTGCACAGCAGTTTCATCGTTTGAAAGATTTTTTCCGCATACTTTAAGATGTCTAAGTCCATGACGTGCTTTAAAATTTAGAAGCCAACCTCTACTTGTGACAAATGTATCTCTATTGTAGCACTGTTTAAAAATTTGTATGGCTTTAGCAGCCAGAATATCAAAACTCGCAGGTGTATGCCGATTTCGTTGCTGAAGAAACCGCGTGTAAAGTTTTGATTCCATTTCTATATACTGTGCGTGTTTTAAAGTTCTGCGATGTCTCGGACTAGAATAACAGGTTTTTACAAAGCTGAAAGTTATACAAAATTACTAGTTAAAATTCTCAATAAGAATAAAATTTTATACCTTTCAATTTTCTCCCTCCTTTTTTTAATGTATGTTATTGTAGAAGCACCAACTCCATACATTCAAGCCAACTGTTTGCCAGTGAAACCACGTTTTAACTTATCAAGTATTTCCGTTTTTTGCTTCACTGATAAAGTTATGTGTTTTTGTTTAGGAGCCATATTGAAGTCCTCATTTCAATACTACCATAAACACACTAAACTTTCTATGTGTTAAACACAATGCAGGTGATTTGCAAGTTGTTACAAGAAAAATTCGGATTACCGCAACCCTAGTAATTCGGATTACCAAGTACAAGAGGTTAGTTCGGATTACCGTAACATTCGGACTACTGCGATTCGGATTAACGAGTCTCTACTGTATATGATTTCTTATGATAACTCTTAAAACACAACTACTAAATATTGTTGTTTTTGTTAAGAGTTAATCAAAATATCAAATTTAGAATAACAAACTAAGAATAAAAGAATACATAGCTAGCTCATTTATATTTTTCCTATTTAATTTACCAGTTGATGGGATCAGCATCCTTGTTTTGTGTGTTGAAATCCTGGAAGTAATCAATGAACGTTAACACAGATTTGGTGGGAAAGTTTTTAGAAACTAATTGCTGAGAAGTTTTATAAATTCCTTTAACTAAGCTAGTGTAATTAAATTTTGTTTACATTTTTTAATAATCGTAAATTAATCGAAGTCGGCATAGTAAATACAATTTACTTCAGCCCTGGAATTGTTTTAGTACAAGAAGTTAAAGAAAGTTAAGCTATCGTGCCACCTATTTTACTCGTAATGATGCAATCACGAATTTATTCATGAGTAAGTTCAGAAAAGCAAAACGAGTCGACTGAGATTAATAATCCTTTAATACATGTGGGTTTTTGGAAAAGTTTGGAATCCTCTATTACTGTATGCAGTTCCATGTATATTGGAACAATCTGCAATTGCTTTATACCATGCAATTTATTAATGAAATTATTTTTACAGATTTTTTGAACAAACAAGACACCTGTATCAACAAAGCTCAAAATTCAACCAGTTATTGTGTAGGAAAAACCAAGCATGTAAAAGCTTATGCAACTGATGCTGTTGTCACTAAATCAGAATTGTGCAGGTAATTTTTTAAATCTACTTCCATAATGACAATATTTTAAATTTTGTTTTATAGCGATCTAAAAATCATTCGCGGATGTTATAAGGACATTGCCATTCAAACTTGTCCATCAAACAAAGTTGCCAATGAATTTGCCGAAAGTTTGAGTGATGCAATTTATGCACCCTGCGCCGCATCTCGAATTACAACAAATCTTATAATATTTATAACCATTTTCTTCATTACCAAATTATTTTAAGGGTAACTATTCGAAATAGCTTGTATTTTCTGCTTGTCTCGTGTTTGTCTTGTATATTTTACTAGTTGAAGCGTAAGTTAAAATTCTATTTAGAAATATGATATAAGTGCCACATAAAACAGAGCCTTCCGAAATAATTCAAAACTATTTTACATAAAGTGCAATTGATTTTTTATATATATACATGTATAGATACTATTTACATTTATAGTTGTTAGAAAAAGAGTTGCAAACAAATGCAGCTTATGAAGATTGGTGCGATTTATAATTTTTATTAGTTGTTTTATTGTTTTTGTTAATATCTTTGTTGTAATTAAAGTTTGAAATTGATTGTGAAAGCGCTGTGCTATAGCGGATTTCTTTAAAGTGAATGGTTGAACTGCAAATTCGTTTATAAAAAAATATACAAAGAATACGAAAAAATTTTGAAGCAATTTTATTAGAAGGTATAAAAATATCTTCAATTAATAATACCAGTTTCGTTTAAATGCCCTCTGTTCCATTGGTGCCTTTTACTCTTAATTAAAACAAGAACTTTAATTAATAAAATGCACAATATGTGTAATGTGTGTTTGCATTTTATAGGCGATTTTTTTTTGTGCGTGTTTCGTACTAAAGTGGCGTTACATTTCTAAATTAATTTTACTCTACAGAGGGATGAGGGGGGCGGAGTGAAGTAACAATAAATTTGTGTACCGGCTAGCTGTTGGTGGTGTGAGGTGGGTTCTATACTACTGTTAGGCATATGCAAGTTGTAACACTTCTACTAAATAGTTTTATGCTTACCTTGAAAGGCTTTTAAACACTCTAGTCTCTGTTTTGCCTTTGAGCACCAGTCAAGTTTAGGAAAACCCCCCAATAAAGACTACCGGGTAGATAAATGTTACTAATGGTTTAACAGTTTTCACTGCTGCTGGAGGTTGATCAAGCGTTGCTTACAGCTTAATCACCTCCTACTGCTAGTTTAATATTAAAAAAAACACATTGTGTATATTTAACGTATATTGTAAAACATGATTAAATTAGTGAATAACAAGCGAAAAAAACCCATGATCTATTCATAATTGCTCAAATATGCATGTAGCTAAAAAACAACTTAATATTATCAATGATGGAAATTCAACCAATTTAATTTTTACATATGAATTATGTGGATACAATTGCGAGTCCGTGTGTATAATACGCTTTAAATAAGCATGCATCAATGTTAATAGTTCTTAATAATAATAAGTTCCACATATTATTATCAGTACCATCAAATACAATTATTCAATACAAGAGAGTATGTGATGTTTAAAAAATATATAACTAGAATTCATTCGACTTAATTTTTGTTCTCCTCAAAGGTCTGCCAACTTCTAGTATAGGGCTCGCCATAGGCAAAACTTAATCGTTGCTCAAAAGCATCCAACACAGGTCACCTTCACGTTAACTGCAATATCAAATCCGCGTGTTGGTACATGCGTTTGGAAAACCTGTTTTCATTAAGTTCCTGGGTTTGAGTACCGCCATGTCAACTACCTGGAGCTCAACCTCATCTCACACCTTGGTGGTGGTCCGCATGTCAATTTGAAGCCCTGCCGACTGATATCTAGTATCCAATAATTGGTTAATGAATTAACGAATCTCTCTTTCACTATATGTCGCTTTTTATAAGTTTTTGTGCACGTTGAATGATATTCCTGTTCTAAACTATCATAATTCCGAGGTCAATGCCGTTTTGTCTGTGTGAACGATTATTTTGTTCCCATGTTTGTACATTTAAAACCGAAAGCTGCATCATTCGTGGCGTATAATGCATTAATTTTATAGCCATATTTTATGGTTATTGGGATGTATCACCCATGGTTGCGGTATCTTGAACCCGTGTGAATTTGTGCAAATAACTAATATGCCCCAATTATTTTCCAAGTATCTATTTGTAATTTTTCTTAGTTTAATACAAACTGGTAGAAAGTCCTGATATTTATTACTGATCGTATCTAGTGTACTGAGTGCTTTACTATTTAATTTAATATTACATTCGGATGACAATGTTATTGAGCGTAAGCTACTCAAGCTTTTACATTTTTCAGGATGATTTTTTGTTAAAAGCCCATTAAACTAAATGAAATTCATAAACACATTTCTATGGTTTGATGTTTGCTTAATTAACATACTAGCATTACATACATTTGTAGATAAACAAATTCGCTGGTGGCTTCATAATACAATCGGATTGGTAAAACTTGGTTTATTGTAATAGAACCAAGTTTCTAATCATTTTCTATCCAGAAAAACAAAAACATGAAGAGCCAGATGAGAAAATGTGATCTAAGGCTAGGTCTTTAGGAGTTTCAGTGTATTATCGAATTCTAGAATACTAACTAATCAACAGTTCGCATTATTTATATAATTATTGTATCTAAATTTTTAATTTCTGCGCAAACCTTAAGAAGTCTTACAAATATTAGTTGAGCACATTGAAATAAAACAGCTTGTTTGTACAAAACAGAAACATGTTTACAAAAATTTCTACTTAGTTGCAGTTTAATAACAAAAAATTATGGAAAACGGTCACATCGTCTTATATGGTATTTCGTAATGAAAATTTGGCACATTTATTATTTTTCAATGTCTGATTGCATAAGGTTATTACGATGTAATTTCGTGTATGCATGATAAACTTTATAACCTGGAATTTTGATACGATAACATTCTCTTGATTGCTATTTAATTGCTGCATATAGATAACTCTCACAGGCTATTTTTAGAAAACTTGTTTTCTTCGCATCACAGTGCATTTTATTTATTAATGTCAGTGTGACAATAGCCTACTACTTACAACTTGAATTGTTATTAAAAGCTAGGTTCCATTCCTGCTCTTGTATTTTATGTAACATGTAAATTTCTATATCACTGACATTTTCATTGTGTGCTGTTTCATAGATTTCTTTTTTTAAACTTATAGGCATCAGGCGTGATATATTTCTAGCCTTATTCAATGAACTTGCTCGAAAGTACAATTTCGTTCTTGATCTTGATAATTTACATCGATACGTAATACGCCAGTCTCACTTTGTCGCTATCACACAGAAGCACGACATTTGTGGTAATTAGTTTAGGATATATTTAGTATTATTTTTGTTTTCCGACTTGATGCTTTTACTTGTAAGTTAAAAATGTGGGAAATGCTTTTGTAGCTAGGTTTCTATCAATTAGAAGTTATTCTTATTTGTACTACCTCTTAGAATTAATTGCCGAATTAACTTTTATTCTTTCACTATTCACAGTGTACTGCTTGTCGGATCTGGGGGTGTATTCTCGAAAGACGGTGATATTTATCGCATGCGATATTTTATGATTTTTGCATGAAACGTCGAAGTTGATATTCTTCAATTTTCACAATAGATATTTATCGCACGAACTGCAAAGAGCAGTGCACTACCAAGTGATATATTTTATCGCATGAAAACACACGTATTACGCATGATTACTATATTAAAATCGACTGACATAACACATAACCATAGACTTTTCTCTATGCACATAATCAAAAAAATTGCCACTGGTTTTAATCTATTTCGCGAGTGTTTGACAAATAATTATAATTAATAACAATTATGGCCAACTTTGATGAGGCAGCATTGTTTGCTATTTTGGAGGTGCTTGAAGAAGCTGCCGAAGTGACTAAAAGACAATTCTATAAGCGTATACTATCTTTTAAGTGAAAAAATGTTTGTGCATATGTTCCACTTAATAAAAAGTTGAATTCCGGGAATTTCATTCAGTTCCGTTGCTATTTTTTCCCATTCTTGGTTAGCTTTTTTTTGTAAAATTAGAGGAAAATTTACGGCTGCATAATTGCCGTCTATTTATAAGTAACTTTGTTAGTTGGGCGTAATTAATGCAAGTAAACATTACGTTCATCCAAACTTCGATTTTGCACGACAAAATACGATCTAGTAGCTTCCTGAACCACGTGATTTCGTTCCGGTTGGCTATTGGCTTTTATTATTATTCTATTTACGACATGCCTCACTTCATTCGATATTTAAAATATCAAATCACATCTTGTCGAGAATAGCAAGTCGTCATAGAACTGTTTCGCATGCGATACTTTTGGGTGATAAATATCACTGATGATATATATCAAACAAATTTGAGAATAGACCCCCTGGAAGACATAACTACGTTACTTACTTTCCCATCGGTACTTTCAACCTGGAAGGAATGATTAACAATCAGCCACAACATTGTTATTGTATTATATTGTTACGGTATTCTGTGCAGACAAGAAAAGGTAAAGTAGGCAAAGAAAAGTGACCGCACCAAATACCGCAACAAAACAAGGGGAATCCAAAAGAATTAATGCCCTATTAGCTGAAAACATCATAGAGTGGGGTGGTTCACACAGAAAGAAGAATTGGAAACCTCGGGAAGTAGATTTATTGCTAACCGTTAGTTGAGAAACATTGTATCAAAAACAATATTTACAAAAACCAGAATGAGCATTTACGTTACATTATGTTAAAACATGATAGAAACGAAAACGTCAACTCGCTTATAACAACATAATTCCCAAAATATACATAAAATTTGAACAAATATCAATTAGGGATTATTGCTCAATCACATCACGTATTAGAATATAAACAACACATGTATACTTACATAATGTTTCCAGCCCTAAATAAATACAAGAGTAAAATTAGAAATAGTATATACAGTGATACAAAGCTGTTTACCTGCTCCTTACCGAAGTGCACTTACTAAATATAATAGCGTACATAAAATTACTTCAATGTGAGCTTCTGTTTATCTTTATTGTGACTTGAAAAACAATTGCATAATCATTTTGTGCACTAACACGTGAAAGTAAATTTTAGAACCACAGTCTGTAATTTATTATGCCATAAACCACGACTGAAAAAAAGTGCTGGCATGGCTATGCACCATAAAAAAGAACTAACTAGGTTCCATAAAAAGCATGAAAAAAGACAGTGTATTCGTACTTTAAGTTTGTTTGTGTGCCCAAGAGGAGTAGCTGCCTTCTGAGGAGACTATTCGCTCAACATGTACCCTATCGTACATCGCCAGCATGTCTCTGGTTCCATCGCAGCAGATCTGAAAGTGTGTACTTACAACTGTCGACGGACCAAATTTCACTAGTTACATAACTTGACTAAGTTTGACTTTATAAAAACTGAAGTAAAGCAATGCCTTTCAAAAAGAAGCATCTTAAGTAACACCACGACTGTACAGAGTGTCTTCACGTGAAAGGATGCTGTATAGAATAAAATTTCTTTCGACGCTCAGCTGGTATATATAGGGGAGAGAAGGCACCAGGTGGTAACATGTTTTCCTTTCAAAAATTTTCCCATCAAGAAAATACCACCTGCAAAGGATTCTCAAGATAGCTTGCAATAGTAAAATTTGTACGGGTCAATATGCACGGTCAGACAGAAACAGGAGAAACATTAAGTATGGACCTGCACGAATCACGATTACATATAAAATGATAAAAGAAATTTAGAAAGACTAGGCTAGCTACAAACGCGGAGAGTGGAGGGGGATTCACATAGGCAAAAAGTACACTGTCAGTGATTTTCTATTTACAACAACAATAAATAAAATTTCTATATAAACAAGCAAAAGAAGTAAATAAAAAGTTACTATTTAAAAAAGCAATTATACTCTATGGATAATTTAATAATTTAGATACGAAGTGCGCATCTCATATCTAACATTTTAAAGCTAATCAGTAAAAAAAATAAAACGTGTGCTTTCTTTTAGACAAACATTTTTAACTTGTACGTAGTACATTTAGAGCGATTTTAATATCAATTTACAGTAACAAACAATAGTCCTACAATTTAGAGTTTCTTTTAACGCAACAACATCAAACGCTGGTAACGATGATCCTTGGTATGCAAAAGTAGAAAACAAGTCACATACCTCCACATGCCAGGATCCTTATCTTGCAAACCATCGACAGTGGATCAGCACAGCATCACCACAGTAGTCAGGATCCATTCACCTTGCTATCATAACTGTAACAGCGCTCTACGGACAAAAGCAATTAGTCTACGTCAAAGAATAGCCAGGCCTACATGAAAAGCAATTTGGCCTAATCTAGGAGAACCATTGGGTCTACGTTGACGAGTTGAAAAAGAGAATCTAGTAGTATTGATAAGTACGGAAGAACTTACCAATGCACCCAAGTTATCCACTTCTTGTGAAAAAAAACATGCACCGCTTTTGCAGAGAGCACATGCTATCAGGCAAAAGACAGGATCAAAAGTGAAGTGAAATTAGGAAACAAGATGATAAGCGATTCGAATATTTGAGTAACACATGTTAAAAGAACACTTTCAAAGTTGTAATGTAAAAATAGATAACCAAAACCGACAATTACGAATACAATTGTAGATTGTTATGCTATTCAAACTTGCATATTCTTTAGAAAATAAAATTTGTAGATAACCGAGTTATATTTGAAGCTTTATATCAAACCATAAAGAGGTGCTTACACTTAATTTATTTAAATGCCTAATTACATTCTACAGAGTGTTAGAAAAGTACATGTTTTAATGACATGAGGATGAGCTTTACAGAAACAAGTCGTTTTCGTTAAGTAGGAAGCGTAATAAGGAGTGTCTCTTTTAACCAGTAGTTACACAAAATATCGAAGCGGAAACATGGGAATATTTAAAAAGAATCCTAAATTAAGTGAAAACATTTATTAAAGTATAATTGAACGTAACAAGCTGCAAAGTATTCCCAGAAAGAATACTTTAAGAAAGCAAAAGATGACTTTCACGAAGTATGTCCGCGTGAGAAACCTGTGTGTAGTAGTATACAAATAACGTCTGTTCACATTGTTAGGTATGTCTGCAACTTGCATTGCAGCATTTGTAATTAAGTGTATGACAGGTGCCTATTTGTTGTATAAAAATATAGAGCTGTTTCTGTGAACATCTGTGTGATAATAGTATTTCATGCTAACTCGTTAAATGTATTTATTTGAGCGCTGCAGGTGTTTGAAACTTATTTCAAAAAATCCATTATACAAGACTTTTTAACCTTTACCAACCAAAGCAAATTAACATAGAATAAATTCCAAATATTTAACGTTGTAACTAAACATTTAATGAGATTTTATAGGATGCTTAAATAAGTAATCCTTTCAATTTGAAAGGTAGTCGAACTTGTTAATGAAAATTCGTATGATCTTGAATACAATAAGAAATATACCATTTAATCAGAAAGTGTAATATGCCAAAGCTGTACTTAACATCATTTTTGTGCCTCTAAATTTTGAAAAATAGGACGAGAGAACTTTATGAAATTTTGAAATGATTGAGGTATCTGGGAAACGAGAAGATCTGAGAGGATTCACGGTTCAAGGATAAGATATACTTATGCACAGCAAGATAAAGTTCAAAAATAGAAATTCAATTTAGATACATCTTAAAGAAAAGAAGATATATTTAGATAAAGGTAGAAAGGAAAATACTACTGATTACTATTCATCGCGATTAAAATAAAACTATTTTAGGTTCTTAATATGCCACCATCCTTATGGTTTGTCATCGGCATCTTGTATTTTAGATCAAATTTTTGCGGTGAATTCTATCTTCTTACTGAAGCGTAATCAGGAAGGCATAGGTAAGGTAAAGGTCGTAAAGTGGAGTGGGTCACACAGAAAGAAAAATTGAAAACCTCTGTAAGAAATTTATTTACAAATTGTTTGGTCAAACATGGTATAAAAATGAATATTTACAAAATGCTAAGTCAAACATTGAGGTAATTGTCTTGTTGTAATTGTGATGTAAACAAAAGCGTCAATTTGCAGATAACTACACATGGTAATATACATTCAAGCCAATGTAGATGTAAAATCTTAAAATCTAAATAACTTATACATACGTACGTAATATTTTCAACCTTAAATATATACAACAAGAAAAGTAGACATAATATATACAGTAATTTTACCTGCTCTGTGAAATGCACTTCTTAAAAGAAATAACGTAACCCTAACTGAGACGAACCAAGTGTTACTTACTCTAACTTAGAATTGGGTAAACAAATTGTTGACGTTAGTATTAATTTATAAAAAAGGAAACAGTAAAAAGAGCTCTAATGCCGGCATCGGTTTATACTAATTGTGACTTTGAAGAATAATTACATAATCACTTGTGCACTGTGAAAGTAAATTTGCAACATGCAGTCTGTAATCTATTGTGCAACCACGAGTAAGTGAAACTACGGTCTTTCCATGATTACAACCAGCAAAAGAAGTGTCTATCTTCCACAGCAGCATCAGGAAAAAAAGGAAACAAAATAAATGCATTTAAACAAGCTGTGTGTCACTGCTACCATCGTAAAGGATTTGGAAGTACATACTACACTTACCAACGGACTGTATACTCGATGAAACAATTTAACTGGACTGTGGCACTAAGTAATACACAGCATCTTAGCACCATGACTTACGGCGTTTCCTTTCGGTAAAAGGACTTTGTATAGAATTACCTTTCTTTTAAAGCCCAGTCTGTATTTATTAGGATTGAAAACTATGTGTTTGCTTTTTAAAAACAATTCCCAGCGATAGTATGTGAAGTATTTTGCGAACTGTACCTGTAAAAGTCAACGTGGAAAATGACGTTTGTTTCAATGGTTAAGTAAGTTTACAATCCCCCTGGTAGCGCTATAGAATAAAATGTATAACAGTTTGCCTAACTGTTAATGAAACGACAGCGATTTATTATATCTGTAGTGTAACCGACCTGAAGGCTAACCAAACGCCCTCTATGAACAGCACATCGGGCTCCATGATCTAACATCTAGTGCTAGTGGCTCGACGACACCTACGTTGTGTTGTTATAATGTAACCCAAATTCACACTGGGAAGATGGCATTAAGGCAGGAAGGTTTGAAATAAAACTACAGAAATTACCTAACTTTACGTTTAATCAAAAGAATAACCAATAAATAGGTCATTCGCATGAAAATTGACATTTAAAGCAAACAGTGCCGTACTCAACTTGGGCGATTGGGGAAAGAGCGCGGCAGAGAAAACCCCAAACTGCCCTCACATTTCCAACTGCATTTTACACATTTCAACAAGGACCGGTAGTGTACAAGTACCCAGATCACCAACACTGAAATTGACAGGATGTCAACTGTTACCCAGACACATCACATTTGACAACTGAAGAAACGTTAGTGTAAACCAGTTAGTCTTTTCTGGTAGGTACTGAGGTTGGATATCCAATACTACCCAGCTAAAGTCGAAAGAGAGGAACACTAGGAAGGTAAAATCTGTCTTGACTACCAATGTTCCCCCTTGCACGGACATAAAATGTTAGTAATATTCAACAAGACTCGAACACTCGTGTCCACATACATACATTAATAGTTTCCAGCCCGCGTTACTAAATATTTTTTAAAGGCTAGCCGATTTTCTATTATTTGCAAAAGGGTACAACTACAAGTACAGTGACAAGACGACATGAACCGCTGAAATGAACTTATGGTATGATAGCGCATAGTTAAAAAGGCGCTTATTATTGAATAGACTATCTCCAACATAGTCATAAATGCGTTAGGCATGTGAAGGTCGGTCATACCAGAGGTTCAATTTAATTACATCACAACAATTATTACAAACGTTAAATACTAGTTAATTATATAGGAACATCGGCTAGATAATAGGATAAACAAAACAACAAACAATATAATTAAGGTTAAACCAAGATATGAGCGATGCAGTGGAATATGTGGTTAATATGCTGAAATAAAACAAAATAAAAATGTCAAATGCATCACAAATATCAAACATTATAAAACTTGTAGGCAGCAAAAACATATCAAAATTTTATAGCACAAATACAAGCCCAGATTCAGGTGCTAAATGTTTATATAAAAGCATGTTAGTTAAATATATGAAATCTTTGAAAATTTAACACATCGTGACATTACAAATTACAAACAAAAATATACACAACAACTTCATGGTTAATTCAATAAAACCCTAAACAAATATAACATGGAAATATAATACTATTTGTATTCAAACCTGCCTAACAATTTGATTTAAATATATCTAAGAAAATGAAATTGGTACCTTTCATATATTCTCGTAAAATCACAGTAAGGGTACATTTATACTATTGATTCGGCAATCAAGGCAATGCAATGGAAGTTCGAACTCTATTAAATACTAAATAAACATTATTTCAAATAAATAAATATTAGTTTTTGGCCGTTTAAACAAACAACATTCAATTATACAGAAACAATTTCAATAAAATTGTAAATCGACATGAAAAGTATATATTGCATCTGATAAATAAAACAAATGGCAAATTCAGAGACAAAAGCAACAGGTAATCATAAAAATATTTCCTTCGATGTTTAACTAACTAACGGTTTTACAATAAGTACCAATATCACATTGAAAACAAAACTTGGATTACAAAATGTAATCAGATTACCTTAAATAGTACCTACATTATCAATTTATAAAACATTACCTTACATAAAAAACCTCCAAGTGAAATGCTTCAACCTTGCCGTCTTGAAATCTAAAACAAAGTCCTTTTAACCCTTGTCAACTCAACCGATCGTTCCTACACATGCGCGCATTATATCATAAATTCTGACATAACGGAATGCACTTTGAAACCTGCAAGTGGTTACTGAGCTATTCGAACAAAAACCTTCAAATATCGAAATGTACACTGTAATATTTTCAATAATTATCAACCAATGAGAAAATGACTTAGAAACCCTACTGATCACTTCATATCGAACTACAATACCTAGAATGAATTAATCGAGATGGCGGTTTATTGTTCGTAAGCTTGAGAAAGCTCAACACGTGCAAGATAACGAAAAGTGACTGCAGTATACGTCGTAGTAAGCATATATATAACAAATCCATTAAAAGCTTTCAATTAACGATGCACAGGTGGTTGACATGTATTTCAAAGAATTTATAAAGCCAAGTTTATAGCCTTGTAAAGAACCTATTAAAAGCAGTTGAACAATAGCAGATGTTTACTTATTTCAACAAATTTATAACGTTACTACCGATGCAAAATATTATGGAATAAATAGTTAAGGATATTTTATAGCACATTTTAAATAAGTATTTATTTCAATTGAACTTGTTAAATGACAGTTCGTATGATTTGAAATAACATAAAAAGGGTAAAGTTTTTTAGATTAGAATCTTTAGGAGGTGTTTATTAAAAAGAAGTAATACAAGGTAGTTGAAAATTAAAATTTTAGGATGCAGAAATAGACCGGTGGAAGGGATTTAATGTAACAAGTGGTACAGGAGTGGTATGGAAGAAATAATTAAAAAAAAATAGAAAAATTAAAAACAACAATAACAAAAAATTACAAAATGGCTGAAATATAAAAACTATGTTATACTAATCACTTACTTTGAAAGGCTTTTTCTTTTTGTCATAATTAAGAGGCACTAAATTGTTAATATCAGCAATCCCTTCTAATATTATGCCTACACAAAAGACGGTTATTCCATTGTTATGATCTATTTCGTAGTTAAAATTTAATGCCTTTTACGTTAAAATCCATTTCACTTCCTACTCATTTAAATTTAAGTTTGCTTCTATAAACTCAAGCGGCGTAGATAGGCAACCAACTGTACCCGTCCATTATTTACTTATAGGCCTTCTTGTTTGTGTTTATACTTTCTGGTTCCTTATCTATACATGCATACCTTTTAAATACGTATATCATTCATGTGTGTTGTTAGAAGTTTGTTGTGCATTTTAGTAAAAATTGTCATTTACTTTTCAAAACAAAAGTTGTATTTTTCTCCATCGTTTGTGACACCAACAATTTTAGTAATATTTCCATAAAAAAGTGTCGTTTGCGGTTTTAAACAAAAACAATTTCAAGGGAGATATGACATGATGACCAATGTTACCAAGCAATTTTAATCGGACAATAACAGACTGTACATGATCTGAATGACAATGTTTAAAATGGTGAATAATTACAGTAAGAACCTGAGTGTTTTGTTTACGTTTATATACATGACATTTATAACAACGAATGAAGGTATTGTGACATTTTTATAAACTCTTTTAACGAGAGACTGTACAAAATACCATACTTGAAAGGGTTGAGCATTATGGTGAATATTTGGAGATGAAGACTACCAACTTCAACTTGAAGTATGATGTAATATCCTCCAGGGCGAATCGTTCTTGAGGTTTTCTCTTTCTTCTTTTCTACGATCCTCCCCTCTACGACAATTTAGTTAGCACAGCATTCTTCTTCCTTCGTTCTGTTTTCTTTTTTGTCCGCCCAGTATACTGTAACACCATATGTCTTATTTGCTTTGGTTTCTACATTTATCATGTTATACTTTACCTTTCTTTAAAATATTTTAAAACGCTTATTAAGTTTTGTCAATTGCATAAAATTATAAAATAAAATGCCTTTTCCAAATACAACTTTTTCACTGGTATGACTGGATATTCTTTTACAATTACTCGATTTTACCTAGTTCTAAGGAATTTCAAATAAAATTCTACCTACACTTAATCTCTATTGAAATTAAATAATTTCAATAAAAAATACAAATGTATGCTCTTAAAAACATCTAGTTTCTTAACCTTGCTCTGGCTATGTATTAACAAAAATCTTAAAAAAGATTAAAATGGAATCAATTCTAAATTTTCCCCGTTTTCCATATTAAATTACACAATACTCTAAATACTAATTTTTGAAAATGTCTATTAATAACCAACATCAAAAATGGTTTATGTGTAGGTTTAAAATATATAATTTCTAGAAACTGTTGGTATTTCTATTTCAACTTGCCTTTCAACAAACACATCTCCCTTAACTTATTTATTTGAGCTATTCTCACAGGTAGTCCTTTCATTATGACAGACGAGTTTTTAAAATCCAGTGCACTGAAAAAACATTCCTTGCCAAGGCGCAAGTTAAGTTCCATAAAAACTCGCACACCATTTAAATTCTCACCTGTGGAGAAGGCCATGTTACATACTTGAAGCTAGTTTCGTTTGGTATTACTTTTAGCTTAACCTCATAACATCCAACCTCGTGACCATTTTCGCCGTATTACGTCCTCCTATGAGTACATTTTGATCTTTTCTAATTTCCTGTTCTCGAATAATTAATTTGTTAACTTTACCGTCAGCTGTTAACTACTTTACTTTATTCACTTTTACTATGTGAAAGCTGCATGACTTTGTATGGTTTATACTGGGTTTAATTTTTTTTAACTAACTGGGTTAATACATTGTAACATTATATTTTATGATAATGTTTGGTTCATAATCTAGTATATGCGGATTTCACTAACTCATCAGCCGCTTTTTGTATTTAACAACATTATCTTATTTTTATCTTGGCTTGCTACATTGTAAATTATAGCTGCAATTGTTTTGATGTATTATTAGATGAAATTATTCCTAATGTACAATGTACAAACGTTTTCTTAATTTTATGTGACAAATGCGTAATATTGAAGCCTGTTTTCTCAGTTTGTGGTTTTAAAATAACTTTCCGATTTCATGGTTTGAGGTCATTGTATGTCGCTTTGTATTCTATACCTATTTAACATTCCTGTTTTTACATATTTATTGCATTGTATGATTTATGGAATCTTTTTATTTCAACAGTTTTTATTGTCACAACGTTTATCCTATTTAATGACTAATGTGTTACATTGGTATTGTATTAAATGATACCAATTTATTTTAAGAAAATTAATTTTTTATTGCTTTAATTATATTGACTGTGCTAATTGAAAGTATACTATTTAAAAACAAAGAAAAATATGCTTAAATAATATTAGCTATTTTTCTTTCCAATCTAATTTATAGCTAGCGTAATGCAACGCGTTACAACCTTGTATATGATAAATATACCAGAAAAGCAATCGTGCATCAAGAACATTCAAGAACAAGAAGACGTACATTGATGGTTATGCTTATAGTTCCTATGTATGAAAGTGCACAGAAGCAGTTTGTTTAGAGTTTAAATGTGCTGAAATAGTAACAAGAATATGAAACAGGTCTGTGTTGATTTGCTATTATTAGACTGGAATAATATGGTTACTCATTTTGTGTTTGTATTATAGTGGCATTTATTGTATATTCATTGTAAATAGTGATAATTTTTCTTTAATTAATTTTAGTGTCTTATAGATCGCACCATTTATACCTGGGTTTAGAAATGTGTCAGTGATTCATTATATATAACATGTAGTACAGTACAACAAATGACATGAGGAAATGCAATGGGAATCATGTATGTGTAAGTGTTTGCAATTGTAAAAGAAAACATTTTAAAAGCAGCCGTAACCGTTACTGGTGGCAATGCTGAATCATAAATTTACTAATTGATTTAATTACATCAGTCGACATTAACACTTTATAATTGCTTTTATATAATTGCAAATTGGTAGTTACAGAACCAAATAAAGACCATTATAAAACAACATTGTGCTTTTTTGCAATGATGCATAAATACCATCTACTTACATAAAGAGGTGAATAATGTGACAATTTTATAAAACAATATTAGGCCTACATTAGCTGTAGCTTAGTATTTATTAGTGGCTGTGCTATTTTCCTAAGATTAAGATTTCTAATGTGAATCATTGCCGTTATTTCATACAATGGGTATAGTATAATATTTCCTATGTTAAGAAGTAATACAGCTACTAAGTTGAGATTTTTGTTCACTTGTGATATATTTATATTTATGCAACTAACATTTTTCCTGTTAATAAGCAAAGATTTGAAGTTTTTAATAATATGTATACAATTTGCTGTACTTATACACATATATTTTGATGTAATTTTAAAGGGATAAATATAACTTATGTAGCATTGATTTTGTTTTATTTATGGTTAAACTCTACGAAAATTTGTTTCAAAGGTTTTTGTATCAACTACTTTTTATCTCATTAATTATGTTTCGTATTTGATTTACTTAAAAAAACATTTGTTTGAGGTAGCTATAGTGCGTTTAACCAACAGATTTCTTAAGTGCTTCTCCCATAAGTGAGCGGTAAGTTTAAATAAAAATTTTGTATTGCCAACCTACAAATGTCAATTAGTTTCTCACTTTTCGTTGATATTGTGTTATTGTTTACTTGCTTTTCTTTCGTTTATATTACTTTAGTACATTATTTTTATACACAGTATTTTTCAATACTATAATTGCATAGGTTATTTGCAATTAATTACGTACATATGGATCAACAGAATTTTTCACCCTCTAAAAATCGCTTATCTATGATTTTTCCATTGATGATAAATAGCGGATCTTAAGTATTTTTTAAGTTTGCAGTGGTGTAAATACTTGTGGACTTTGTGTTTATCTAAATAACAGTAATACTGTTGTTAGTTTTAGATTTTATTCACTCTGATAAAACATAAATATAAGTTAACGGTAAGATACTTCCATGTTGGCTTAACCATATTCCAATCTCAACTGCACATAACCTCATTTTAAGTGGCAAAAATTCAATTTCAAAATTAATTTACTACAGTTCGGCAAATCCTAACAAAATTATTGTCCTCATTCTTTCCAAATTACTTAAATACAACAACAAATTTTAGATATTTCCATACATAAACATAAAACCAAATGTAAGAAATACATAAGCATAATTTCAGCTAACAAAACATTCCTAAGTATAAATCAAAAAATATCATCTACTTTTAATAATAGAACAAAATACCACACATAAGGGCATAAATGAACAAAACCCTTAAAGTATATATTTAATAAGTATCAGTGGTTTCAACCGAGATGGTGCCATTACGCTTTCATGCAGAATTGGTGTAATCCGAAATCCCTCAATGTCCCCATCGACATATATATCATTTTCCAAAACTACTTTGATTATATAAGATCCACAATATTTAGGAATGTTTTTTATTTGAGCATGGAGTGGCATCAGTATTTAAAATAACAACAATCACCAACTTTATACCTATTAAAAGCCTTGTGCTTTTATCATAATACATTTTATTATAGTCTTGAAACTTTAAAATATTTTCAGCAGTTTTTTCTTTAATGAGCTCTAAATTACGATCTGATTCATTTTGATTTTGAAAGAAAACACGCAAGTTATCTAAATCATGTCCTTTTTGTTCAACACCAAATCATTCTCTCGTAGATCTAGTCAACGTATTATTTATAGAAAATTCTACTTTTTTTAATACTTCATGCCATTTATTAATATCCTCAGAAAATTTTGAGCACATAGCATTTATTGTTTTATTGAAGATTCTTAGTTTGAAGTCATAATTGGACAATTTAACGGTTTATAATAGCAAGCGCGGAAAAATCGACGCCACGGCAGGTGGTAGCTCCAAGCTTACACCGGCTTTAGCGCGGCCATTTGACAATGACGTCACCAATGCACAAATTTAATACGCAATTATCGGAAAATATAAATTTAAAACAATAGTTTATAACAGCGAAATACTCACATGAATATGTCCCTGGGTTAAAGTTGGCTTCTGTTGAAGTCCATCAGGGCTACTGATGGCCCTTTTAAGGCGATTAATGGAGGGTACGCCTACATCCATCCAAATAGCTTCGACTGGATCTCAGGGCTCCACTCCGGAGTGTTTAAAGATGGTGCTCCGGCGTGGAATGCGGTTCAGCCAACGGATACAAATTACCTCTACCTATTTAGGGAAAGACAGGAACAGGTATAAGGGCTGTTACGTGCCAATTGGCACTTAAACATTGTTATTAGGTTAGTTTTGATGTGCGGGAGTTTCGCGCCATAATTTCAAAAGATGCGGTGCGCGGAATTTAAATAGACTAGGCGTGTACTTCCGTTACGTCATAGTGAGTTTGCGCAGATCGCGCGACGCTAGAGGGTTGGACGAATAAGTTCGCACCGATGGGAAAAAAGACAAAAGAGTGGGGAAGTTTCCTGTTCTCTCTATAACGTGGCTGTTTGCCGAAAACTATCGAGTGGAGTGGTCGCTTTGAGGTATCGTATCGTGCTTATATTTACCTATGTAGATATCCTGCCTAATTGTCTTTGTCTGTTGCCTTTACCTAGTATTCCTGCCCATTCCCTGCATAGGTAGGTGATAAATTTGGAACCACCGAGGCGAAACGTACTCCACGACCCGAGATGACGAGTCACCATCTTCCATTACTCCGGGAGGGAGCCCTGATGGACTTAAATGGAGGCCTACCTTAGCGCAACTCCGTCGAATGCCGGATATCTTATGTGAGTATTCTTTTTGTTAAAATTGATCGCTTTTATCTTTCATTGTTTAAATATGTAAATTTCCGAAGTATTACGTCTTAAATTTATGCATTGGTGACGCCATTGGTAGATGACCGCGCTTTTCTCATTGCGTTTGCGCGATGTATTTATGAACTCTTAAACTGTATTACCGACTTTGTAACTGTATTTATCGACGTACTCGTAAACTGTTTTATCGACTTTTAAATGGTAAGAACTATCACCAATTAAATTGTAAGAGCGCGACAAACAAAGATAATCAGGCAAGGATATCTACATAAATAAAGATAAGGCACGATACGATACCTGACCAAACCGCTCTTCACGAAGGTCTAAGGAAATAAAGCCACGTTACAGAGCCCATCGGAAAAACCCGACTTTTCTGTCCTTTCACGCGTCGGCGCGAAATTATTCGCCCAACCCACTTTTGACGTGACGGAAATACGCGCACCGAGTCTTTTGAATTTTAAGGCGCGAAAACTTTCGCACATCTAAGCTAAAACTAGGGAATGTTTAGTGCCAATTTATTGGCACGTAACAAGATATCTACCTGTCCATTTGTTCTTGGAACTCCAGTAGCAATTAACATATGAGTAACATCATGATCCTTCATAAAGTTTTTGAATTCGTGAGAAGTAAAACAGCTATTAGGATCTGAGATAATTTTCAAAGGTTTACTGTAAAATCTAAACTAGCAAGTTATTATACTCCCGGCGGTAAGCTACGCGAGCCACTACAGTCAGTTGGAAGCAATGTTAAATAATTGTAAAAATGATGCGCAAATAAAAGATTGCGTCATATCAATGTTCGAATTATTACAACATAATAAAAAAGTTATACTAATTTTAAAGAAAACCCAAAGGGGTACTTCACGTAAACTGAAGGTCAACTCCAGCACTACTCCATTATGGCAGGTTCCGTTGATCTTTCGGGCGTGGGTATTCGTTGGCCCGGTCGAATCCAAATTCGCCTTCTTCCTATTTGTAGAGGGGCGACAGGAAACTGGTTTAAGGAACGATAATCAAAGATAAGGCAAGGAACCTACATAACAAAAAAAGACACGATAAGACACAAAGGTAACTATAGTGCGTTTAACGAACAGATTCAGTAAATGCTCCGCCCATAAATCAGCGCCAAGTTTAAATAAAGATTTTGTATTGGTTGGCCGGATTCGCACAACCACACATTTCAATTTGTAACATTAACCTACAAATGTCAATTAGTTTTTCGTGTTTGTCTTTGCTTTATTTTTTGTTCACTCGTCTTTCGTAGTTTTTGCTCTTGTACTTTTTTTTTCAAAAACAGTATTTTTCAATACTTAATACATTTGTGTAGGTTATTTACAATTTGATCGCTGTAAATCAAGCTTATGCTCAGTTTGTACTGCGCAACTAAGCCCATCCTATTATTTTAATTACTGAATCTGTTCGCTAAACGCACTATACATTCGTTGGCCTCTCGATCACCAGTCCCGACACGCCTGTTGGAAAATCCCCACCACCCTTCTTGGCACACCGCGTCGGCGCAATCTCGCGCAAACGCACTGTCTAAAGTGACGGAAATACGCGTACGTCTTTTTAAATCCTTGGCTCGAAATTATTACAAATTAAAACTAAATTAAAAATGTTTAGTGCCGATTTCGGCACGTAACAAAGTTAAATTTTTAATCACAGTTTTTGTATATCTAAAAGCACAAGGAAAAAGTTTAATAAATTTGGTAAAAGCACCAGGAATGATTAAAATATATTTATATTTGTAACGAGTTTGTTCCAGTGGTTCGTAATGATTAACATGAAGCATCTGAAAAGGTAATTTTTCCCTTAGGTGTAGGATTTAAATAGCCTTTAGGTTTTCTTGAAGTACACAAATAACAAATACATTTTAAACAATTGGAAATATAATCCTTGACTTTCTGCCTTAAATTAGGAAACTAATAAGCAGGAAAAATCAACTCCTGTTTTATTTTCCCCAACATGTCCGACCTCGTCATGATATATTCGGATTACACTAGCTTTCATACTAGCCAGAACATAAAAAAGTATATCGTTATAATGTTTCCTATAAACTAATCCATTGCGCATTTCAAAAAACTTATTTTCAGATTTTTTCAGTAAATTTCGAATCTCAGAAATTTTCTTATATCGATTTTGTTTAATATTAAGGTTGTTACGTATCTTCTAAGATCCAAATTGGATACCTACTTAGGCAATCCACGTGCAACATGTGTTTATTCGACTGGTACTCCAGAACATAGCAATAGTTTTGAAGTTCTAGACCATCTTAAAATTCTGTTATCTCCTTTTTTGTAGAGCAAGTTTAACTCTATTGCAGACAGTGATTATTTTAAATACAACACCTTGCAAATATACTTGAAATCTTATAAAAGAGTATGCAATACACATCAATTCAGGTTCGTAACTGTGATATTTACTTTCTGCATAGTCATTCTTTTAGAAAAATTAAATACAGGATGGAATTTTCCATCTTTCTGTTTTTGTACTAAAATACTGCCAAAGCCCCGTGCCAAAGCATTACAATGTAGCCGTGTCTCAGTATTGGGGTTGTAAATAGCTAATATTGGTTCACACACTAAGACCGATTTTAAAGTTTCAAACACCCATAATTCCTCTTTAAATTTAAATTCGTTATTCTTTTTCAGGAAATCATATAAAGGTTTAGCAATAAGAGCATCATCACCATCATTAAGTCTTCAGTCCTGGACCTGGTTAGACGCGTACCTCCATTATTACCTATTATGAACTAACTTACGCATTTCCCTGAAATTCCCAGTCCGCATCTTTTACTATCTGCATGCAATAGTCTAATTTAGGTCTTCATCCACCTTTCTTTTTCTTATATCTGCTTGTGTTTTAGCCTGCATAATTCCTCAAAAATGTCTTAAACCATGTCCTGCCTTTCTATCCCTCCTATTTTTCTTTTGTTTTCCACAGATATCCTTATTCCCCTACTATTATTTCTATAACCACTTTCTTATTAACTTTGTCCGCCCATGCTATCATCCTCATACATCTGAAGTATAACATTCCAAAAGGCTCCTTTTCCTGTCTGCTTCTACTACTGTACCTTATTTCATAGACGTACAGTGCTGTGCTCCACACATATGCCTTCAACATTTTTTCCTTGTTTCTATGTTCGATGCCTTCGAACATAGCCGCTGCTTTCATTCTTGATAGATACAGCTTGGTTCCCCTTCTATTGTTTTGTAAACATATACCCTATTTCACCGATATTCAGTGGTATGTGTAGGGGGTTAAGTAGCCTGTGGCTACCAAGATCCTTCAACACAGACATTTGCCGAATTAATAGTTTTCCAATAAATTCTTTCATACATAATCAAGATTAGTTGAAAAAAATGCGAAACCAACATTTGTAGTTGTTTATAATAATCATCAGGTTTAAGTGCAATTATTTATTTCTTTAGTGTTTCCGTCTTGGAACTGGTTGGATGCGTACCTCCACTGACTTCTATTCTGAGCTAGCCTACACAGTTACCTGTAATTCCCACAACCTAAATACAACTCTGATTCCCCCTTTTATTGTTTTCCAAATTTATTCTCCATTTTCACTGATATTCAGTTGTATGTGAAGGGAGTTAAGCAACCTGTGGCTCCCAAGAGCTCCCAACACAGACATTTGCTGAATTAATAGTTTTCCAGTAATCCCTTTCACACAATTAACATTAGTTGAGAATATTGCAAGCTATATCAGTCAATTTATTAGAAATTTAGGTTGTGATAGGTGGGTAGAACTTTTTAGATTAGCACAGAATAGTAAAGAAGTTAGAGTTGCGCCAAACCGACCTTAAGTAAGGTCGAAAACAAAATGATGATGATGAGAATATTGCAAAACCAATACTTGTAGTTGCTTATAATAATCATCAGGTGTAGGACCAATTATTTTTGTCATAAGGTTTTCCGTTTTGGAACTGGTTGAACGCGTACCTCCATTGATTTCTATTCTGAGCTAGCCTACACCTTTCCCTGAAATTCTGACAGCCTACATGTTTGACTATCTGTGTGCAATAGTCTAACCTAGGTCTACTTCTACCTCTCTTTTTTTCCTATCTCTGCTTCTAATATATTCTGTACTATTCCCGCATGCTTTAGTATGTGGCCTATCATCCTATCTCTACTATATTTTTCTTCCTCTGTTGTTTCTAAACTTCTTTATTCTTAACTTTGTCTGTCCATGATATCTTCATCATACGTCTGTAGCACCATATTTCAAAGGCTTCTATCTTTTTCCTGTTCGCTAGATTTTCTTATTTTTTAAGTTTTTTTAATGTTACTTATCACACAATTGAAGATGTTTTGCTGTGAAAATTGAATTTACTTTGCTCAAGTCGTCGAATATGCTTTTTGCGATAGCTGTTATTAGTTAAGTATTAATTATATAATAACATCCAAATGGACTGACTCTAACTTTTGTATATATAAATTTTTTTTAGAGTTACATTATTGTTTATGTGATATAATTTTTATACTTCTACAGCTAAAATGCATTTCAGCTGGTAGGGGATTTTTCTTACGTTGGCATTGTACCTTATTATGTATAATAGTCACTACTAGTATGTTTTGTAGTGCTGCCACTAGGTGGTAGCTGTTGTATGCGCAATGTTTATTTATTTAAGAGTAGTACGCATGATGTCAGACCAAGCACCGGCTACTATAACTTATACTCATGTTTAGCTTTTGATTTAATTTAATAAAATACTTTTGAGTGTATCTTATTTTGATTATTGGCCGTCCTGAGAGAAAGCTAACACTTACTTGTTACATTCCACTACTACATTAATTCTTTTTAGTTATTTTTAAGAAGTTGTGAACACTAAGCAAATGTCTAATTATATAAATTGCTTTTTTTCTGAATGAATATTTTGTATATAAAGGGTTTTAATAATTGGATCGAAAACACTCCACTACATACTTCTTTTTAATGTTTGTTTTATGTTGTTCACGCCTAAGCGGAACGGCTGGTTCACAATAACAAAAATTAAACGTGTAATAAAATGTGGTTGCATAAAAAACTTACCCCGTGTTCAATTATCACTTTACACTCACCACTAAATACATAATTGGTTAGACAGGAGAGGGTTGGTGAAGGAAGGGAAATAGAGGCGCTCACGTTGTTAATTAATTAATAATTAATGCCGACAAACCGGTGCGAATGTGATATTTAAAAATGGACTGTGTTCTAAGAGAGAGCTGTGTCGACTTACTTATCTTATTGGTTGTAATCAGCGCTCACCTTTGGCGATGCGCGAGTAACAAATCGTAGTCGAGACATAAGAGGAGCATGCTTTTAATTTATATTAGGCAAGGCGTAAACATATGTAAATACGAGAATTGAAGTTTAAAAATTAGTTCTTGGTAATTAAAGAAGGTATTAATTATTTTTCGAAGTGTTTTGTGCTAGTGAATCCTCCACGATATGTTTTGGATAAATGTTGTTTTCTGGGTGAGTTGGTTTTCCTTTTCTTATAACGTGTCTTTTTATTAATTAAAGGTGTGCAACTAAAATTTTTCTTTGGAGACTATCTTTTTCTATCTTTGTGGCCCACTGACTCCACTCTATGACTTTTAGCTGGCACGACCTTCTCTGAATTCCTTTTTTGTTGTGATATTCAGTTCAAGCAATTTTCTTTGCTTACTTTACTTTTCTTTCTCGTCTGCATGGAATACCATAACACATTTTTGTTAATTTTTTTATACTGTATTTTTCTGTTAGTACTGTTTCCATTTAATTAAGAGCTTCATCCATCCAAGTCTTCCTTGCCAGATGCTGACACCGCTATATTATCTGCAAATGTAGGCATATCAATCGTTTGTCCCTGCATAATAATTTCATTTGTCTTCCTGTATTTGACAATATTCATTGCTTGTTCGATATACAAGTTAATGGGGATAGCACACATCCCTGCTTTACCCCTTTCCTAATATTTACTTCTTTATGTTCATGTTCTAATTCTATTACAGCTGTTTGCTCTTTGTATAAGCTATGCACTATCAATCAATCTATCTTTGTAACTTATTCCATTTTTTTGAGTATTTTGAACATTTTTTCCCATTTTACATTGTTGAATGTTTTTCCAGATCTACAAACCTTATATACACACTTTCTCATTTTCTTGTTGTTTTCTCCATTATCATTCTTAGCCAAAATGCTTTACCACGTTCCCCTGTTCCTACTAAATTATTCTTCTCCAAATATTTCTGCAGCTGGTTTTTCCATTTGTGTTTGTACAATTCTAGTTAATATTTGTGACACGTGTGCCATCAAACTTATTGTTCAAAAGCTTTCATATCTATCCGCAGCTCTCCTTTTTTGTATAGTGACTATGTATTACGTTGTTAACACTTAAAAACCACTGTATTTAGAGTAAAATAATATAGTAATTACCACGCTTATATTAATTCAAATTTACTCGGGGGTTAAATTTACCAAGGCGACGAAATGCGTTGCAGTGGTCTCCTTGGTTTACATGGGGGAGTTGTGGCTTCCTGTTTTTCCTGTCGTTTGCATCACTGTAGCCCTTGTGGACGACGTGCCGATATGATATGAGATAGGAACGGAAGGTGGGAATCGTCTGATCAATAAGTTAAAGCACTATTCTCGCGCCTGCACTCAAAAGAAGTCGGTAATTAAGTTCCATGTTATGGTACTTTTGCTTCCAGGAAAATGTCGATCCGCTCCAGAAGAGGTTAAATCTTGAGGCACGTTTGTAGGTACAACACTATTCTATGGGTGAGGAATTCCGACATAGCATTCTCTCAGACCACAGAGTTAAACCAATGCCCGAACTTTCAATGTGAACCAAAACTTTGTGGTTTTCACGTACGTCATTGTTGCTATGCTGGGAATGTCCCAATGCACGGTTTTAAAAAGTCTCTCAAACCTAATTAATACAATAAATGTTAAAGCTTTATACAAGAAGCATAACAATGTTGGAAATCTTTAGATATCTCTCTTGTCTCATACATATATCTTATAAATTGGAAGAGACTCTGTTGCTGCTTATTCAGCAACCTTTAGAATTTCTGCATGCGCCTTATCTATACCTGGTGCCATACCATTTTTCAGGTCTTTTCATGCTAATTCGAACTCATCTCTAAGTATAGGATATCCCAAGTCATCCTTTTCAATGTCTTGATTTCTGTTCTAGTGCTTCCAGTTCTGAATATAAATTCGCTATATATTCTTGCCATGTAACGCAATATACGGCACATAACTCTGTTGCTTTATCTAATTGATATATATTTAATGATCATATTATTCAAAATTCTAAATTATTAATTATCCTGCAACCTTCAAGACAGTCTGAAATACATCTCAAGTAAGGAATATGTAAGCGACATCTACATAGAAGCTGTGTACCAACCACAATTATTATAGGGTGTTTGACTGATATGGTACCTCAACGTAAAACTGTAAAGCCGATGTTGATTGATGGCAATGGTATAATAGGATGTCTATAAAAGATTTACAGTGATAACAAATAAACAAATTTCTTGCAAATATCGACATATTTATTGATAATAACAACTTTATATTCTTACATTATATCCATTTCTATTAATTGACGCTTTGTCTTAATAGATTTACAAGGAGAACTAAATGCATCAAACACTCCAACTAAGAACAGGTTGAGTTCTTTGGCATCTGGACACTCCTTTGTTAAAAATTCAGAATAACAATTTTTAGCAGTATGCAAATCTCTGAAACAAAAAATCAGTATTTAAAATACAATAAGTACTTAGGTTGTAAATAATAGTTAATACGTTGTTAAAATTCTGATTACAATACAATAAAGTTAATTATTTTCTGTAATACTAACGTCATTATATTGTAATTTTTAACTTTTTTAGTAATACCATTTAGCAAAACTTTGCTTGGACATAGTTTTGGTAGGGTTATTTAGAGATTTCTTATTACTATGATGCATATAAGTTTTGTACAGTCTCTGTTGGGGATTTAATAGAACCGCTACAATGTGAAGTTACTTCGTGGTTGTGTCGGGAACTTGGTGCCAAGGCGCCGATGCTTTGTTGCATGCTTCGTTTTTATATTCATTCTCAAGGGTCAGCTCGAGACAGCTCATCCCAATCTATTCGTATGTATACAACTTAAGTCTTTGAATTACGTATAAATTATATTCAGTAATAATAAATGTATCCTACTTTAAATTATTCTTTATATTTTCAAATCTTAGCAAGAAACAAGTTTTCAGTTTCTTATTAAGTGGCTTCTAAGAGTTTTACACTTCAATGAATACACGTGCAGCAGATTTCAGGTGTTCGATTATACCAGTTAATTCATCCCACATCTACAAATTCACAAACTACAAACAGTCTCATACGGAGTTTAATTAACATTTCCTAATGCATTTTGTGTCTGGTTTTATTTGGATGTTCTTAATATAAGTTTTACAGCGGGGCAGCAAGGTACCGTCCATATGAGAGGCATATCATATTATCGAGTGTCAGAGATATAGACAATTTGTTGCTTTGATATATCTTGATAGTTACCATGGGTATGCCATATTTCCATGATGTCACAACAACAGCTTGATGATTATGCATTGCTGTGTTGCTTCTTAAAATTCTTACATTGCAGGGCTTATATAATTTACAAAACAAAATTGCTTTTTGTACAGACAGCGATATGATAAATTATATTACGGTTATAGATTTTGACAGTTTGAAGTTAGAACTGTCTAGGTTAAAGCTATATTTGGTAGGGCTTAGTGAAATCAGGTGATCACCAGAAAAGAACCTTGTTAGAAGAATTTTGAGCTATCCACTAGGCCGAGGTAATGGTCATACAGGTGTTGGTTTTATAACGAATGGAAAAATATGATTTATGTAAGTGCTGCTATGCAGCCTTGTTTACAATGTTTAACTGGTTGCTAAGTCCAGTTTCATTTCAGAAATTCAGATAGATATTTTAAAGAGTAGCTCGTAGAACTTGCCTGAAGCTCTATAATATGAAAAATTATCGTTGGTCTCAAATGTAAACAACAAGATTAAACGATACCAACTAGGGAAGGGAAGGGTAATTACTTGAATAAGACTGAAGTACTATTCTAGGGGGATCTTGTCGAAACTTGGTAATACCGTTGATGTACCATCTAACTTCAATTAATTTCAGGGATTTTACAAGAACAGCTCCTGCTGCATATGAAGAGGTTACCAGAGCGTGAGATCAGAAAAGTGTGCAGTGGTTTATTACGTAAGAAGATAATCATATAAACCAATATATATATATATATATATATATATATATATATATATATTGCTATGATTTGCTTTTATATGTGTGATTTTGCCCCACGATTGGACATACCATTTAAATTGCTATGATATTCCTTATTATGTCCCACGTTTGTGTGCGATTAAATTGCTTTGATTTGCTCCACGATTATTCGTTATTAAATGGCTATGATTTGCTCCACGTTATTTTTATTGATATGAAATTTTTATTTGATATGAGTTTTTATTTGATATGATATTTACTTTAAGCCCCAATGTTGTACGACTAGCTTACTGATACATCTTATTTTACCCTTTAAAATGGATTCAAATAAAGTAGTTCAAAATCACACAATATAATAATTGATAATATGTACAATGTTGTGTAACCTCAAAAATTTTCCTCTGTATAGAATATTTACATTTACCAATTTATGTTTTCCTGAAAGCCGGCAAAATATCTTTTAATTACTCTCAAGTACCTTCCAATGTTCTAAGATGCCTTTCCGTGTTTTCATATTTTCAAATGACCTTTTTGATGACTTTTACAAATACATAATGTATAACAAATATTAAATTAAAAACAGTCCTTCAATAATTAAATGTTTAAAAATCGCTAACCTGGAATGGTCACTGAAGTTCCCTCATAATGTCTGAGGTCTGCATCCTTTACTGTGTCCGCTTTAGTTATTGGCCAGAATTATCCACTCTTGATTTCTGGTGCATTTCCTTCAGACGTATTTTAAGATTTGCGTTAAGGCATGAACAAAATTCCGTCTCTATAAGATGGCATCAGCAAAAGCCGTCTCAATAAAAGAAGCCTCAACAAAAGCCGTCCCAATAAAAGAAGCCCGGTTTGTTAAATATTAAAAATAGATTTAATTGATGGTTTAACTTATGTCTATTCGTAGATCGGCTTATTTTCGTCGCACAATTTTTCACTTTCAAACTTTACTTATTCTGAATTTTGTTTCACTAATTAATTACGTAACTTTCTACTGCATTTTAAACATAATTTGTGCCTGGTTGAATATGAACTAAACGTTTATTCATTTCCTATTGTATTTATAAGCCCGTCCCACCAAACGTTTTCATTGGCGTGTTGATTGATCAAGGCTTGTACTTTGACTTATCTGGCAGAACTCAGTATTTTCTCAAATTCCCTGATTTAATTCTTCGACAAAGTGCTTTCTCAGTTACGTAAGCGTTCTGTTAAATTACAGTATTTTGTTAGTATTTCCAATTACAGCTTTTATCCAGTCACGTATTTAATGTTTATCAGTTCAAAGTTCAAGGTTTGTCATATAATTGAACCGCTTGGTTTTTATTTGTTTGTTACAGAATGTTGGTTTTTTGAACAAACGTGTTCTTTCTAGTCACGTAATTTAATGATGTATTAAGATGCGTTTGCATATGGATGTGTTGATATTTTCGATGTAATTATTAAATATTTGTAATGCCAATTTATCTATATTTCCCGATAATTTTATCTGCTGCAATTAGTTGCTTCTAAAATCTTATCTCTACTCGTAAATTATATTTAAACATTTTATACGACGCACACATTACTATCCTAATTAAATGTTATCGGATTATTACTAAAGGAGCTTCTTTCTCATGCATTTAATCAAATATCTTTTATATACAGTGTCCTCGCAATTGACTTTTTGTAGAATAGTCGATTAACTCCTATAATTGATGGAATTATTTAATTTTCTTAAAGTTAAAGTTATTTATATTTATTCTACAGCCCTATGACTTAATCTACCCTTAAACTACCCTCTTATCATAGCAATATATATATATATATATATATATATATATATATATATATAAATTAGGACCAAACGATCTTCCTTGGATTTTATTTTGCCCAAATTTGAAAGTTACAATGATAATGTTATTTGTAAGTAACTGACATTTCGAGAAATATGTTCCCTTAGACATAGTTCTAAAATTAAAGATGATGAATGCAATCATGCAAATAAGATTTGTTAATTAGTTTTCGATTAAGTCAATGTAAGTAAATTTGAATCATCTCCAAATATGTTAACTTTTTACTCTAATTTTAGAACTAAGTCTAAGGGAACATATTTTCCGAAATGTCAGTTACTTACAAATGACATTATTATTATAACCTTCAAATTTGGACGAAATAAAACCCAAAAAAGATTATTTGGTCTTAATTTATACATTACAACATCCAGAAATATATAACAATATATCATCTTCATTAGGTCTTCAATCCTGGAACTGGTTAGACGCGTACCATCGTTGTTTCCTATTCTGAACTAACCTACAGATTCCCTGAAATTTGCACAGTCTGCATCTATAACTATCTGATCTAGGTCTACATCTACCTTTTCTCCTAATAACAATATATATTATATATACAGTGCTTCCCAAAAGTAACGGATAAATTCGATTAAATGATTATTGACAATTTCTAAGTAAAAAGCTCTGACACGTCGATTTTTATTTTTAAATTGTCATTTAATTATATAATTTTTAACCCCCACCCTTCAACCCCTAAGCGCTAGCATCCCCTACTTAAAAATTTTAAATGGCAATGTACCCCTTGTGATACCTCAATTAATAGCATTTTTCATTCAGAAATAAAATTTTACAAAAAATTCTAAATCGGTTGATAAATAACTGTTTTATTCAATAAAAACTTATTCGCTTAAAGTGCCAATTATCGGGGATGCCTTGACAAACAAAATGTTTGTAAAGTGAGAAATAAGTTTAGTGAAAGTACGTTAGTTAAGTGCGTGTTGCTTGTTTAATAATAAGTCAGAAAAACGAGACTTAACGAAGCCGAAAGGATTGAAATTTTAATGATGATTGGCTTTGGAGATAGAATTCGAATGCACAAAGAAGTTCGAATTTTATTCAATGTAATTTATCCAGACCTCTCCCCAATCTCGCAATCAACGATAATCCGAATTGAAAATAAATTTCGGAATATTGGACACGTACGAGATAAATCTAAAGATGGACGGCCATCAGCTTTAGATGAAGATTCAGAATTGGATGACTTGCTATTTGTGCAGGAAAATTCACATTCAAGCATTGCGGGAGTCGCTTCACAGTTAAATTCATCAAAAAGTGCAGTTTATAGAATTCTCCGTAAGCAAAGGTTTCACCCTTACAAAGTGCAAGAGTTATCAGATGATGATTTTCATAGGCGAGCGCAATTTGGTGAGACAATGATGGAACTTTGCAATGAAAATCCTGGATTGGAAGGAAATATGATGTTTTCGGATGAGGCAACATTTTATTTCAATGGTACCGTTAATAAGCAGAATTGCCGTTATTGGGCTGATGAAAATCCGCATTGGATGATGGAAGCAAATACACAATTTCCACAAAAGATGAATGTTTGGGTGGGGATAGTGGATAATACAGCTATTGGACCGTACTTTTTTGAGAGAACATTCAATGCGAACAGTATTTAAATTTTCTCCAATTTGAATTAATTCGGGCTTAAGCGGTACTACATCTGAATGCAGAAGATCCTGATTCACCTCATCCTAGTATTTGGGTACAGCAAGATGGTGCGCCTCCCCACTATGCACGTCCAGTACAGGAATATTTCGACCAAGTATTTCCTATGAGGTGGATTGGTAGACGAGGACAAATTGAATGGACCGCTAGGTCTCCGACTTAACCCTTTGAATTATTTCCTCTGGGGTTATTTAAAATCTAAAGTGTATCTGAATAGGCCTCAAAACGTAAACGAGTTAAAGCAGAGAATTTGGAATGAAATTCACTTAATTTCCCCTCGGATAGTAACCAAAGTTCAACAAGAGTTTGTCTCTAGATTAGGATACTGCCTAGCGACTAACGGGCAGCAGTTATTATTAATGGTTTTTTTTTTATTTTTTAAAATTTAAAATTACTACGACTTTTAACTATTTCACTTTAAATGGTTTGTTTGTAGGTCTATATTGATTTAAGATAGTTTTTATTGAATAAAACGTTATTATTACAAGCAACAGATTTAACTAATATTTCACTAAATTTTATTTCTCATGTTACAAATTTTGTTTAGATCAGGTATCCTACGGATAATTGGCATTTAACAATAATTTTAATTGATAGGGTTATTGTTACCGTTTAGGGCTATTTGGTTAAAATTATTATAATTAATGACAATGAAAATATAATCGACGTTCACAAGGAGCTTTTACTCGCATTTCAAAATTTTTAAGTGGATTCTACCGTTAGGGGCTTATTGGGGTAAAATTATATAATATAATAATATTTATAAATATATAAAATCGATGTAATTTTCTCATGACAATTGTATAATCATATAATCAAGGGTTTATCGTTATTTTGGGAATGTATTTTAGGTAAATAAAATATATTTTATATAATTCTTAATTCTTGACTTTCAGGTCGGGTTTCTGACCTTAATCGTAAGTATAGAAATATTTAAATTAGAAATAGACTATGACATATGATTTTACTAGATGACAGATGACATACATCATGATGTATGTCATCTAGTAAATCATATGTCATAGTCTATTTCTAATTTAAATATTTCTATACTCGATTAAGGTCAGAAACAGAACTGTTAGCAATTAGAGGATATTTATAAAGATTTTATTTATTTATAAAATTTGCCATAATAACAGGAAGTTTAAAACTCGTATTAATATACATAATATATATATAATTATATTTATATATATAAATATTTTAAGGTAGTTAATTACAAGGTAAGTTGATAAATACTATCATTGACAGTTACATAAGATGAAATCATAACTTAGACTTTTATGCCAAAGCCCAAATGATCATTTCCAAATCGCAGCTAGTACATTGACAAGATTGGATTAAAATATAAGGTCTTGGACAGGACTTGAACCACTGTAATTCTTTGGTTTTGCACGGAACCATTGCAGTTTTACCAATTACGCCATCCGAGATCCGATGACCATAAATTGCGAAATTTACAAATTTAAATCGTGTACTAGACGATACATCAACCTAACTTTCAATTACGTTTGGCTATTTTAGTCAATCATATCTGACATTGTCAAGTTTTGACTATATAGCAACGTAATTATTGAGTCATCGCTTCCTGTCTATAACATTGCAAGTTTTAGACTTATGTCAGTTATAGACGGAAGCGACGCTCAAAATTACGGCTATAAGTCAAATACAATGTCAGATATGATTGACAAAAATGCCAAACATGAAAGTTAGGTTGATATCGTCGTGTACAATTTAAATTTGTAAATTAGTAAACGCATGGTTCCGGCAAAACCAGGATACAGGTTCAAGTCCTGTCCAAGGCATTATATTTTCCTTCTTTCAATTACTAGCTCGATTTGAAATGATCATTTGGGCTTTACTTAAAAGTCTAAGTTATTATTTCATCTTATTAATTTCAATACGTAAGTATTTATCAACTTACCTTGTGTAAAAACATTTTGAGCGTTGCTTCCTGTCTATATCTGACATAAGTCAAAACTTGACAATTTCAGATATGATTGACAAAAATGCTAAAACGTAATTGAAAGTTAGGTTTATATATATATATATATATATATATATATATATATATATATATATATATATATTACTCATATTTAGACCAGGGTAGAAAATTAAATAATCACATCAAATAATTTTAATCACCGTGTAGAAGCTTTGGGAAAAGGTACGCGTTATTAAAAAAACCATGGAGAATAAAAATGCATTCGTTTCATTAAAAATAAGAGATTTAAATCATTTACAAGACGCTTGCTATAAAAAAGGAAGCAGTATTAAAATGCTCTACGTGTAATTTAATTATTCCGAGTAAAGAAACAAATGGAAATTACGTGCAAAATTTATATTAATTAACTCAATTTTAAGTAACCGGTATTAAACAAAATGTACAGATAATAATTAATATTTGATTAGGAGTCACTAAAAATAAAAGGGTATTTGTTTTAATTGAAGTTAATTGAACCATTAGTAACATATAATATGTATAAAAGCTAGTAAAAACCCAATAATATTCAGATCGTAGAAGTATTATGTTTGAACACCTGCGTATTTTTAAATGTTTTATGTTCTGCGTAAAATTTGCAGATAACAAATGGTTACAGAGAATGTTGGAGAAACCGTTGCTTAATATTTACAGGAAATGCTAATAAGGTGGGTTATTTCACAAGTCCTTAGATGAAGATTCAGAATTGGATGACTTGCTATTTGTGCAGGAAAATTCACATTCAAGCATTGCGGAGTCGCTTCACAGTTAAATTCATCAAAAGTGCAGTTTATAGAATTCTCCGTAAGCAAAGGTTTCACCCTTACAAAGTGCAAGAGTTATCAGATGATGATTTTCATAGGCGAGCGCAATTTGGTGAGACAATGATGGAACTTTGCAATGAAAATCCTGGATTGGAAGGAAATATGATGTTTTCGGATGAGGCAACATTTTATTTCAATGGTACCGTTAATAAGCAGAATTGCCGTTATTGGGCTGATGAAAATCCGCATTGGATGATGGAAGCAAATACACAATTTCCACAAAAGATGAATGTTTGGGTGGGGATAGTGGATAATACAGCTATTGGACCGTACTTTTTTGAGAGAACATTCAATGCGAACAGTATTTAAATTTTCTCCAATTTGAATTAATTCGGGCTTAAGCGGTACTACATCTGAATGCAGAAGATCCTGATTCACCTCATCCTAGTATTTGGGTACAGCAAGATGGTGCGCCTCCCCACTATGCACGTCCAGTACAGGAATATTTCGACCAAGTATTTCCTATGAGGTGGATTGGTAGACGAGGACAAATTGAATGGACCGCTAGGTCTCCCGACTTAACCCCTTTGAATTATTTCCTCTGGGGTTATTTAAAATCTAAAGTGTATCTGAATAGGCCTCAAAACGTAAACGAGTTAAAGCAGAGAATTTGGAATGAAATTCACTTAATTTCCCCTCGGATAGTAACCAAAGTTCAACAAGAGTTTGTCTCTAGATTAGGATACTGCCTAGCGACTAACGGGCAGCAGTTTGAACATTTAATTTAAATTGGGTTTGTTTTTGTTTTTTATTCAAGTTTTGTTTATTGAATAAAACTGACTTATTATTAAACAAGCAACACGCACTTAACTAACGTACTTTCACTAAACTTATTTCTCACTTTACAAACATTTTGTTTGTCAAGGCATCCTCGATAATTGGCACTTTAAGCGAATAAGTTTTTATTGAATAAAACAGTTATTTATCAACCGATTTAGCATTTTCTGTAAAATTTTATTTCTGCATGAAAAATGCTATTAATCGAGGTATCACAAGGAGTACATTGCCATTTAAAATTTTTAAGTAGGGGATGCTAGCGCTTAGGGGCTGAAGTGTGGGGGGTTAAAAATTATATAATTAAATGATAATTTAAAAATAAAAATCGACGTGTCAGAGCTTTTTACTCAGAAATTGTCAATAATCATTTAATCGAATTTATCCGTTACTTTTGGGAAGCACTGTATATATATATATATATATATATATATATATATATATGTAATATTAATTTTCTTGACCAATTATACTTTATATAATAAGGGTTTTTTTGTGTTTTGGGATATTTTAGGTCAAATAAAACAATCGTCTTTAAATTCCTCTAATTACTTGACGTTTCGGTCGGGTTTCTGACCTTAATCGTAAGTATAGAAATATTTAAATTAGAAATAGACTATGACATATGATTTTACTAGATGACAGATGACATACATCATGTATGTATGTTTGAACACCTGCGTATTTTTAAATGTTTTATGTTCTGCGTAAAATTTGCAGATAACAAATGGTTACAGAGAATGTTGGAGAAACCGTTGCTTAATATTTACAGGAAATGCTAATAAGGTGGGTTATTTCACAAGTCCCACATGGATTGAAAATAACCGATACTAAAGAATATCGATTTGTACCACTCGGAACAGGGTAGATAGAGACAGATAATATGCGCAAGACAGAGACACATATAGTAAAAGGCGTGAGTTGAGCAACGTCACTGGGTTGCGATTGGTTGAAAATAAGAGGCAAACTTGAGAGGTAAAAATAACATTTCTGTATAAAAATTAATTAGTTATTCCCAGACGTTGCGAGCCGTGTCGAAATTTCTGAGATTTAACTGGTGCGAGTGCAAATTTAATAAGAACCGACGCACAGGCGGTCGAGATGGGAACATAGAATGACGAAATTCGAGAAACTGTCCGTTTTGGGGACAAAAGCGACGCACGGGCAAGCGATTATATATACCCGTGTTAATATGAGTTGAGCTCTCTTAGATTTTCGATTTGATCCAATGCGTTAAACAGTGCTTTTTAGTTTTCCGATTTTGATAGAATAATTTAAACAGTTTGCTCGTATATTTTGGTGATTTAAAACAGTTTGTTCTTTACGTGCTACAATGAATGTAATTTAGTGCACTTAGAAAAGAAGATACAAGATAATAAATTCTAGTATCACTGTACCAATTAGTCAAATTTGCAATGACAAATGAATACACAAAAGTAGGCAGTTTTGGCGTATATTTGTGAAAGAAGTATGAATTTCTTTGCTATTTTTCGGGGGTGTTAATAATTAAATGATTCGTAAACGTGTCTGGATCCACAAAACAAGCTTCAGATATACACAGATGAGTTCCGGAAAAGCACTGAAACAACTTTAGATGAATGGTGGTGTAGAGAAAATGTTTAAAAGCGACCAGTAATCCGAGGACGTAAACATAACCCAGTTGGAATGGTGAAATTAGCAAGGACGATGTACATTGGGGCCACGAGTGCATTAACCTTCAGGTAACTTATGCTTTGTTGTTCGATTTTTGATGTTTTGGTGTGTGTTGAATAACTTTATAATTGATTTACTTAAAATGGACAGTAGTGAAATTGTACTAACAACAAATTTTTAATTTTAAGGTGAAATTTTCTTGTTTAAGTAGAAAGGGGTATTTAGTATTGATGTTCTGGATTATGATGAAAATTTGGGTATGTCTTTGAGCTCAATTAGACGAACCTGATTAATTAACGTAAAGGGGTGGTAGATGCTCCCTTTGTACTCAGACTCAGGTCTGCATATATTGTTATATTAATTAGTAGGCATCCTACAAGGACTTTAATTCTGGATGCACATTAAAATGATAACAAATTTAATCTTGAAATTTTCTGATACTGAAATTTATGCTGAATTTTAATTTTGAAATTTTAATGTATTGTGAATATTGATGTAAATAGAGTTAACGTTGATGTTTGTGGTAGGAATGTGTTTTTTTTTTATGAATGAGGATGAAAGTTTTAACTAGGTGAGCAGCCGAGGCGGAAAAGAGTAAAGAGGCGATTAACAGAAGAAAGTCGACGGACCAGTTAAGTTAATAGCTTTTTGTACGTTTCACAGCATTCTTGACGCCCAATCTGTGGGGCTCGATTCGAAAACCGTAGTTCCCGGATTTTGGTGGAATCACAGCAATATATATATATATATATATATATATATATATATATATTGTATAGTAAATATCGGGTCGTAGTCAATCTGGGCAATTAGATAACTCTTATAATCAGTTCAAGCTTTCGAAAAATTTTATTTTCTTCTTCAGGAAGACTATATTTGCAGGATTACAAAAATGTTAATATCTTAATTCTACTTACGATTATATGAAACTATCTAGTAATTGCCTGGAGCTTGATAATAATTAGGATACGACGACAAACTTGGTGAGTACATTCAAAACACATAATACAGTTAACATAATAATTAATTAAGGTGGCTTATTGCTAAAACAACATTAACGGACAATTTAAAAATTACAAGTTACATAGGAACCAGTCAAGATATAAAATACTACTAACATATAAACTTTGCAGTGGATAACTATAGATAAAAGTTTGTATTACACTAAAACAAGTATAGATTACGGCCAACAAGGACAACATAAAAGGAGGCTCACTAGTTAACTAGATGTAGGATACGTAGTGTTGTTAATAACAGAGATCAGATGGGAATATATATTATTTAGGTTTTGCGTGTTAGTTTTTTTGTTGATAGGATGGTCTTGTAAAGATATTGCGACCATTTCGAGGAAAATGCGTTTTTTGTACTGTTACAGGGTCTCTGTCCCTTCAGGGCAAATCAAAATTTATTAACTTACTGCTCATTTTACCTGTATAAATTACTAGAGCTGAACAAAAAAAGATTCCTTTTCAGTTAAATTTATCTTTAGAATTTGATTCTCTGTTTACAAGAATAATTAAAACTCTTACTTTTTATTAAAATTGTGGTATTGTTAAATCAAATGAATATTATCAATTATTAAACTTACTCTAAGCGTACTGAAAAATGTTTTCGAATCTATATACACACGAAAATTGCTGAGAATTATAAAGCATATCATGTGTCAGTTACATACACAGTTTGCCTGTATTTAATTCAGCAAGCTGAGAAACTTTTTAAAAAAATTCAGTAACGATGGTAGGCAATAGAGGCCGTCCTATAGCAAACACTTTCATGTTGGTTATAAAAATATTTTGTCAAAAAGAAAAGTCGGTTTTAGAGCTATTCCCTTAAAATTTAAAAAAAAATTATTATACACATTCTGATATAATTATTTTACAATTCTGCTTCAACAACAAAAATTGAAAGTACGAGCAAGTAGATCTTTTTGTCATCGTCTCTAGCAAAATTTGTGAAGGTCTGTTATATTTTTAATTAGAGGTTTAAAAATCTTTGCTAACAGTCTCCAAGGGTGAAACTTTAGTGGGGGAGGATCTGTGTAGGGAGCAAAGGTGTTAAATTTGTATAGTTTTGAAACATGTTTAATTTGCTCAGTATTTATTCGCATTGAATTACAAGTATAAAGCGTCAAACGTCCCTTATTCTTTATTAATGTTCCATATAGTACATAATGGAACGCTTCGTTTTAATAATCTTCTTGTAGTAAAATATCTGTGTGACAAAGTTATTTTGTCGAGCATCTCTAGCAATCTTGTTGCTTTCGTATTTCCCCACCTCTAACGGCAAGGCTTTGAATCGTCGCTATCGTCCGGTTTCTCGTTTGTTTGTAGTTGCAGCCAAGCTATCAATTCCTCAAGATGTTTTCCAGACTAGAGGCTTACGACCTTCGATTAAATTATTGGTGTGAGTGGTTCAAGTCATGGTAGACTTGAATAAATATCTATAACTTGTACTAACGCGCGCCTACGAAAAACAATAGAGAAGTACAAGTGAGAATTTTGTTTTGTAAGTTGTATGGTTCTGTACAAGGATTGGAGATTGCGGACATGTGGTCGTGATTGCTGTTACCCCAAGAAATGGTTACGGCTTCCTAAGTTTGAAATGGTTTATGGTGTTGTTTGGAGCTGATGAAATTTATGATGGGATTTGTCTATGAAAATCAGATGCAGTTTGGTTCGTTATTAAATTTAAGAAATTTTGCATGTGTTTAGAATGTCGTTAGTCTTTGATAAACAGACGGTCATATAAAAAACACGAAATTTGCTATCATGTTTATCAATATATGACCTGTTTCACTTTCGATTATTGTTAAACTGGTTTTACAAACCGCAGAAAGAAATTTTTGTTAGGTTAGGTTTATATATTTGTAGGCTTTGTTTACATTCGAACTTCAGATAAATTTCGAAGTATCTTTTCGACGTTATATTTTTTTGTGATGTACTAACATTTTAAAGATATTTGCCGTGAAAGCAGATGCTTTGTGTAGCTTTCCGAAAATTCAAATTAAACATTCTTCAATCTTGAAATTAGCTTTTATTCACGTATAAATTATAAAAACTTAGTATAAAAATTTATATTCGTTTAGTGACAATTGCAAAGTGGTTGCATTTGTGTTCATACAAAAATTTTGAGGTTATGAAAATGTATATACTTAATACAAAAAGTACTTGATAAGTAATAGCAGTGAACTTTTGTTTACTTTTAATTTGTTATGTACATGGAAGTTTATTTCACTTCATTGCAAAATTTAAATACACGCTGCGTAATAATTATGAAACTGTAATCTACCTGATAATATCTGCCCAGGATAGAAATGATAGTTCAATGCATTGTGTTTACAAATTTTTTTGATTAAATATTTAAAACAAGCTTATGTTTAGAGAGCAGTCTTTTGCTTTAAAAAGACAAAATTTTGATTTTGTTATAAACATTATTGTTGAGAATTTTTACATGTTAAAAAGTTATGAATTTTTAAAAGAAAGTTTTTTACTTCAGTAAACAATTAGTTAAACTTTGAGACTTTTATTTTGGTCAAATGCGATCAAATCTGATAACATAAAGGTAGAATTTTTGGGTAATAATTTTGTGCCAATATCATATTGGATGTACATTTTTTTTATTTTTAATACTTTTATAGGACACAAATGGTGTTCTACATTTTTTTTTATTTAATCTTTGTAATTTCTTACAGGAGCTGCGTCTTATTTTTATAAGACAGGTTTTTGTTAACGAAGGCGATCGTTTTAGCTTTGGGTTTCCACGTCCGCTCTTAGAATTGTGCTTTGCTCTAATCGTGATTATCTCAGGACTTGGTGGCGCCTATTTAACTTTGTTTAGTTTTTGTTTGAAAACAAAATTCGACTCCCCCACTTCTTATTGCTCTACCCAGAAATAGACCCCTAGCTATGTCGGAAGATGGCCCTTTCTTCGATTCTCTGTGAAGGAAGCGGAAAATTTTTGTGCACTGGCGCCCATTTATAAAATTACGTTTCACTGGCGCCCATCCAACAAGAGTAAAATACGTTTCAGTTTCAATATGACAAATATGAAACCGTTTGGGATATTTGTTTTCTACATGTTTTAAGAAAAGATGTCCATCATTCCCTTCGATGCTATCTTATAATAAGGTATAACTACTTCACATTATTTAAATGTACATTTATACATTCATCAATAGACAAGCACTTTTCAGTTTCAATTACTTCAGGAGCTTTAGTAAGAATATACTTGTAAAATATTCGGTAGTTGGGTTGTTTACAATTTATTAATATGGTTATTTCGTCATGATATTTAAATTAGGACAAGTAAATGCATCAAAAAGTACCTGATACATTTTTATATAGTCCGCAAAAAGATAGAGGTTTTACACTATTTGTATTCAATACGCAAAATTACCAATAAAACCGGGGATATTGCTTTCATACTAATATTTGTATAAATTCTCATGGTATTTAAAATATCACAGAAGCAAGAAATGTCATAAAATTAATGATTGTACACACCAACTGAAGACATTGAACTACCCTAAGAAAGCTGTAGCCGTATAATATTGTGAACGGAATGCGAAATTTTAAAAAAGGTTGTGAGATTAAAAGGACTAAGTTTGAATAAAATTAATACAGAGAAGTGGTCAAGAACGAAATTATGCGTCAGTGACAGCAGACATGTTCGAACGCCATTAGCCATTCGACAAAAAAAGGAACAACAACATGGTTTAAGGGTAATGAGTGTCTTTAGATGCCAAGGCCTTCCGGCAGATGGGCAAATGCGAATTTTTTTTAGCTTCACTAGATGAATTGACCAGGAAGTTTAAACACGCATGTTGTGCATGGATTTAAAGTGTGTCCGTAGTAAAGTAAATGCGTAAAAAGTGGAGTTTCACTCATCAACGTATGTTGGATAAATTACTGGAATGAGATGTCCTAACGTGCTAAGGAAATAATTAGTTCATCAGTGGAGTTAATCTGGAAACCCTTAAATTACAAAATTTTAAACTTTTTTATTGTATTTTGGTTGATGTTTGAAAAATATGTACGTACGAACTTGCAGATATAATTATAATCAGTTCGTAGAGTGATGGTATTAGTTATGTACATTTAAGGATGAAATTATTAGAAAAGAAGTTTGAAACTTTTAAAATACTAAATGTGTATATTAAATGAATGCAAGCTTTAATTGTAAGATGTACTGTTCGTAAATTTCTGTGTGCAAATTTCATATTTTTGATGGTGGATACACAAGTTGGGATTGTTCTATGTATTTGTGTCATTTGTTAAGGAAATTTTTTAATAATTGGGATTTATAGAATGTTGTATAAAGCAATTTAGGAATCTACTGCACTGAAATGGCCGTATTACATTCAGAATAAGATTTTTAAGGAGTTCTGTCGATAACACCTGGCCAATGGAGGTTAGACTAGGTTGTTTTACGATTAATGAACGTGTAATCATGTTTTGAAGTTTACTGTTAATAAAGTCTAAATGTGGATGGAATTTTATTAACGTTATAATATAGGTAAGGTGATCGGTGTGAAAAAATACCCAGTCACCCCAAAGATGAAGTCATATTTGGAAGAGGCCGTTATTTTGAGAATTTCTGTAATTGGGTAGAGAGCCAAGAAGTGTTTTTAGGTAGGGTTAGAAAAGGTAACAGCCAAGGTGAAGAGTTTGGGACCGAAAGCAAGGAGAATTATCTGGAATAACTCTTTCGGGTAGCAAATATATCAACGGTATTACTAGGATATGATGGTTTGGCACCATTAATTTTGACAGTTAGTAAAATCTCAAGACAAGTAGTACTTGTAAAGTAGTTTTATATTTCGGACATTTTAGATTTTATTCTATTTTTTTTATTTTCTCATAGAAACCCACTCCCGCTCCACTAAAAGCTAGCCGATACATTTCTAAAATTGTTACAAGGTTCCCGCCGCTTCTGAGCAATTTGAAATTAATAACATGACGTCATTATTACCCGTAACAATGAATATGTTGTTCAAAATGTGTAGTAGGAAATGGATTTACTTTACTACTATCAAAGAGATCATCGCTAGTAATTTTTCAATGGATTGTGATTTGACTATTCAATTTTATATTTGGCTGTAATACAATATGAAATGTAGCAGAATACTTACTCGCATAGTTCTGGCTTCGTTATAATGTTATCTTCAGTATCATGAAGCAACTTGAAATTATTGGTGCAGACGTATGTCAAGTTTCCAGCAATAGCTTTTTCTAAAACATGGCTTCCACATGTCCATGTTTGATTACTATTAAATAAGTCTGAAATACAAACACTAAATCATCTATTTTATAAGATACTCAAATTACCTTGCAAAACCTTTCCATCATTGGCACAAAAATAATCCAGTAAAGCATCAAGAGCATCGAAAGCGAATTCTGGCGCATATTTTTCCTGTTCAACTGAACAATCCTTAGCAGCTTCTATTAATTCATTAAAGCAGCCTCGAATAGATTTACGTCTTTTTGAACAAATCTTAGTTTCCTCCCCAGTTACTTCTAGTTTTAGTTCTTCTTTGTTTTTAGGCGCTTGACTATTTAAGCACGAGACTGTTGATTGAAGAGCTACCTGTAAAAAGATGGAATAAGTAAATATGGCATATAGGGAGATATTTGTTTCAGACATTTATTTTCAATTGTTTAAAAACTACTTTTGATACTTTCGCTTTTATGTTAATACAAACAAAAGCTAGAAAACGAATATTGTAAACAGTTTGTAGTTACTTAAGTTTTTGAATTAGTTTTTAAACTTCGTCAGTAGGTGTATTTTAGGGTTTTGTAAAATTGAAAAAGGAGCTTAGGTAAAGTTTTTGGCCCTCAGTATATCTACCAGTTAATTCAAGGAACACTTCGTGAAGTACACAGACATGGCGGCCAGAGATATTCTGGGGTATACACAAAAAGAAAATAAGAAACCATGGATCCTGAATTTAATAGAAGAAAGGCGAAAATACAAAAATAGATCAGACGAAACAGGAAAACAGAGATGCACGGCCATAAAATGGGAAATTATTCGCAAATGCAGGAAAGCTAAAGAACAATGGATTGATGAAAAGTGCAAAGAGGTACAAACGAAGATGGAAATAGGAAAGACAGACGAAGCATACAAATTAATTAGAATGAATTTTAGGGATATAAAACCATATAACAGAAATATAAGGGATGCGGGAGGAAACATCATTCTAGAAAATGTAGAGAAAGTAGCTAGAAGGCAGGAATATATAGGGAATTTATATTCAGGAGAGGAATTAACAGCATTAGAACAGGAACCAGACATTGAAAAGGATGACCTGAGATATCCTATACTTAGAGATGAGTTTGAATTAGCATTAAAGAGTCTGAAAAATGGTAAGGCACTGGGTACAGATTAGGTGCAAACAGAAACTCTAAAACCCGTTGGACAAGCAGTAACAGAACGTCTCTTCCACCTTGTAAACTATATGTATGAGATAGGCGAGATACCCAAAGATTTGAAACGTAACATCATAGTAACTATACCAAAAAAGAAAGGCGCGGATAGATGTGAAAATTTTTGAAAGATAAGTTTGACAGCACACGTGTCAAAAATATTAACTAGAATTGTACAAAGAAGAGTGAAAAAACGGGCTGAAGAAATACTAGGAGAAGACCAATTTAGATTTAGGTGAAACAGAGGAACACGGGAGGCTATTTTAGGTTTGAGAGTGATAATGGAGAAAACAATAGAAAAAGGGGAAAGCATGTATATAGAGTTTGTAGATCTGGAAAAAGCATTCGACAATGTAAAATGGAAAAAAATGTTTGAAATACTCAAAAATATTGGAATGAGTTATAGGGATAGACGAATAGTACATAGCTTATAAAAATAGTAATAGAGTTAGAGCAGGAATGTAGACAAGTAAACATTAGGAAAGGGGTGAGACAGGGTGTGCCATATCCCCATTAATTTTTAACTTGTACATTGAAGAGGCAATAAATAATGTCAAATGCAGGAATTGGATTTACTATGCAAGGACAAAAAATTGATATGCTTAGATTTGCAGATGATATAGCGGTATTAGCGTCTAGCAAGGAAGAGTTAGAAGTTGCTCTTAATGAAATGGAAACGGTTCTAACAGAGAAATACGGTATGAAAATTAACAAAACTAAAACTAAAGTACTAGTATACAAAGGAGGGGAAAATAAATTAAAAACAAGAATACAAATATGTAATACAAACTTACAAGAGGTTAAGAATTTCTGCTACCTAGGAAGTCAAATAACGCAAGATGTGAAAAGCACAAAAAAATATAAAACTAAGATTAGCACAAGGTCGTACTACATTTAACAAAAAAAAGCAACTACTGTGTTCAAAGACAACAAACATAGAAACAAGGAAAAGATTGCTTAAAACATATGTGTGGAGCACAGCACTGTACGGCTTGGACAGTAGGAGAAGCGGAAAAGAAAAAGATAGAAGCTTTCGAAATGTGGTGCTACAGATGTATGATGAAGATATCATGGACAGACGAAGTTAAGAACGAAGAGGTACTAAAAATGGTAGGGGAAGAAAGAAATATGTGGAAAACGGTAAAAAATAGGAGAGATAGGATGATAGGTCACACACTACGGCATGAGGGAATAGTGCGGAATATATTAGAAGCAGAGATTGGAAAAAGAGGAGAAGAGGTAGACCTAGGTTAGACTACTGTACACAAATAGTGAAAGATGTATACTGTAGGAGTTTCAGGGAGATGTGTAGGCTAGCTCAGAATAGGAATCAATGGAGGTACACATCCAACCAGTCCCAAGATGGATAAATTAATGACGAAGAAAGTAACTGTACTTAAACATGATGATCATTATAAGCAACTACAAGTATGGGTTGGGCAATATTCTCGAATAATATTAATTGGGTGAAAGGATTTACTAGAAAACTATTACTTTGGCAAATGTGTAAGTGTTGGGGGATCTTGGCAGCCACAGGCTGCTTAACCCCCTTCATTGAATCTCGGTTAAATAGGGCATAAAATCAGAAAACAATATAAAGAAAACCGAGCTGTATACATGCTGTGGGAGAATTTCAAGGAACTGTGTAGGCTAGCTCAGATTATAATAACTGCAGGTACGTGTCCAACCAGTTTTGAGACGGAAAACCTAATGACGAAAAAACAAGCGCACATAAATCTGATGACTATTATAAACAACTACAGTTGTTAGTTGTGAAATATCTGCAACTAATGTTGACTGTATGAAAAGACATATTGGAAAAATATTAAATCGGCAAATATTCAAGTGCTGGGAGAACTTGGCAGCCACAGGCTGCTTACCCCTTTCACAACCACTGAAGGTTGGAGAAATAGGGTATATAATTGTAAAACAATAGAAAGGGACCTAACTGCATCTAACAAGAAAGAACAGCGCCTATTATGAAAGACAACAAACATAGAACAAGAAGAAAATTGTTGAAAGCATATGTGTGGAGCACAGCACAGTATGCCTATGAAATACGGACAGTCTGAAAAGCAGACAGAAAAAGGGTAGCAGCCTTTTGATATGCTGTGCTTCAGATGTATGAGGATGATAGCATGGACAGACAAAGTTAATAACAAATAGGTTATAGAAATAGTGTAACGAATACGATTACATCCTTCATTAATATACACTTTTGTTATAATTATTTAATTAACAAAGATCCTTTACTGTATAGAAAACACTAATTCCTATTTCAATAATATAATATCTATTTGTTACTTAGAACTCTATCTATGTTTATGAACTTGAAGTAGAACCACAGTTCCTTTTTATCCGCATATGTGTTGATGCAATAATTCAGTCTTTTGCGCGTGCTTGAGTAATAAACTGCTTTGATGCTAAAGTTCGCCATTAAATGTACGAATGTGATCGCATAAACAAGTTTGTGGCGTGGGCCAGCAGGTTTCTTTGAAAACATGCAGTCCCAAAGGCAAGTGGCATAGTCCCAGCGAATACCGTTAGTACCGATCCATAGTTTAATCGACCTATTGTGGCTTTAGAGTAAACATCATCACGGTAGGTAAATAGTTTTCAATTTTGCATTTAAATCATTTTCTCGATTCTTTTTAGCGCAAGTTTTATGTAGATACGTAGTAGATAAAGTATTTTTAATTATGGAATATAGCACAGTCTAATTGTTATGGAACATTGAAACGCAAATCTTTTTTTGTTATGCAGTATTGAAGTTCAAATTGTCAAGTGTTGCATATCTTATGTAGTATTGTGGAATTTTCCGTTAATTTTGTTTTGAATGAAAGTCAAACTGTAATGCCAAGCACGTACGAATCTTGCACACCTGTTGTTGTTGTTGTTGTTGTATTTGCACACGAAGATTAACGAACGATGATGTTTAGAGGATTATTTGGGGTGAGTGCTTTCCAATTCTATTCTTGTTTCACCAAACCATTACTGGAGATGTAATAATTTTTTGTAAATTTTATATAGTGATTTAGATAGGCATACGTAATTTTTTTGTTTGGAATTTAATAGTTAGATATTGTATAAATGTTTGTAAGAACCTAAAGAAATTTCTGTAAGATAACTTTATTTGTTTGTTTGTCACATTATAAAATCTAGTTTTTTTGACAGTACAATTAAAATACAGATTAGTTCAGATCATAAGGATATTTGATCTTTGGTTCAAGAAATTAATTAATTAAAAATGTAAGTTCTGCAGTTTATGAAAAGTCGATACATTTAATTAATAATATGTAAACCAAACAGGATCCTTTTTTGGTATTAGGTACAAGTTGTAGAACATTATTAAAAACTCAATACTTTTCCTAAAGAACTCTAATAAATTAGCACTTGCAAAATTCATAAAATTAAAATGAGACAACTCTTAGATATTTTTAAATATAGATAGATAAAAAACATTAATACATGTAGAATTGTACAAATGATATATATATATATATATATATATATATATATATATATATATATATAAATACTAAATTCTCGAACGTAAGTAAATAGTTAATAGAATAGTTGTTGAAATCTTGGGATGCAATCGTTCATACAGCAATAAAAACTACAGTGTCAAATTGTAATTCTATTCTAACGTTTCGGCACACGAATTATGCCTTCTTCAAAGACTAAAATTTGCTGAAATAGTTACAAGGTCTGAAACAATACAATCCATCTACTTACATGATTACTTTGACTTTATATAAATGATGGTAACAAAATAAAAAACGCAACTCCATACATAACGCACAGCATTAATAAATAATTACATAACATTACAGTTAAAAGTAGCAAGTCAAAAAATTAAAAATACATTAAACACTACAATCAAAATAAAATATATAACTGTGCTAGAGTAACACACAACAATTACTATATGGTAATGGTTCTTACAAAAATTATCATCGGAAAACAAGGTATTACACGAGTACGGAAGATAACAATATAAATCTAATACATGACGATAACAAGGACAAATAGGAAATATAAAACTAAACGTGATTACTTTGTATAGCAATTGATAGAGTACACATTATACATTTTCAATAGTTATAATCCGAATTTGGTTTTTACTTGTGAAAAGGAAGTTAACCAATGTATTCCTTTTCTAGATACATTAGTCATCAGATCATCCACCAACAACTTGAAGTTTGATATTTATAAAAAACCTACAGATTCTGGTAGGTACATTAATTATCTTTCCAACCATACATTTCATCATAAACTTAACACTATTAACTGTCTAAAACACCGTATCCTCAATATTTGTGAACCTGAATTTCTCAACAAAAATCTAAAAGAATTAGAATCTATCTTACTGAATAATTCATACCCCAAAAAACTGGTTAAAAGGTTGCTGTATTCTAATCATCTACATACTTCAAATAAAAACAATAGTATTGATATTAAATTTAGGAAACTCCCATACATTCCGAATTTAACTCCCCAAATTGTCAAGATCCTTAAGCAACCTGGTATCTTTATAGCGAGTACCTATTATAATTCGATAGGTATGTTGTTTACGAAATTGAAAGACAAGACAGAGAAGTCTCTATGTAGTAATATTGTTTATCAGATCGAATGCAGTTGCAAAAGAACGTACGTAGGACAATCCAAACAATGGCTAAAAAATCGGATTATATAACATAAGAGCGATGCCAAGATTGGTAAATCGTGCTGTGCATTGTCCTCACATCTTTATGATTCTAAACACCTAGTGAATTTTGATAACACCAAGATTTTGGATATTGAGAGTAATTACTACACAAGACTATTCCTAGAATCGTTTCATATTTACCGACAACGTAATCCTTTAAATAATAAGTTAGATATTAATAATTTAAATGTGGTATATTCGGGGTTATATAGTGTTAATGAAAAAACACGAATGTAGATAGCGTTGTTTGCTATACAAAGTAATCACGTTTAGTTTTATAGTTCCTATTTGTCCTTGTTATCGTCATGTATTAGATTTATATTGTTATCTTCCGTACTCGTGTAATACCTTGTGTTCCGATAATAATTTTTGTAAGAACCATTATCATATAGTAATTGTTGTGTGTTACTCTAGCACAGTTATATATTTTATTTTGATTGTAGTGTTTCAATGTATTTTTAATTTTTGACTTGCTACTTTTAATTGTAATGTTATGTAATTATTTATTAATGCTGTGCGTTATGTATGGATTGCGTTTTTATTTTGTTACCATCATATATATAAAGTCAAAGTAATCATGTAAGTAGATGGATTGTATTGTTTCAGACCTTGTAACTATTTCAGCAAATTTTAGTCTTTGAAGAAGGCATAATTCGTGTGCCGAAACGTTAGAATAGAATTACAATTTGACACTGTAGTTTTTATTGCTGTATGAACGATTGCATCCCAAGATTTCAACAATTATTCTATTAACTATATATATATATATATATATATATATATATATATATATATTAAGATCGCTGTGGTAGGGGATTTTAAGCTTTTAACATCGAGCCAGTGTCATTAAATAATTTTCATAAATAAAAAAATTCAAAAAAAAACATTTCTTACCCGTGAAAATTTCTGCTTCAATAATCTTCAGCAGCTTCCCTGGCTAGCTCAGCTGTGCCTCTTCTCGGATACCTAAATATACAACCATTCGTCCTTCCCACTCGCACACCATTCAATAAAATCACCAAATAATACAACAATCATACAATCTTTTATTTACCGCTATTTACAGACAAATTATTCACATGTATAAACAAACCGTTTGGTACACTAATTACAAACTCAAAATGTGATATGTTTTTAAGGTCCTTGAGTTTCTACTTATATTTGCAAACAAATTTAATGAGATATGAGTAGAAGGGCCCCACATATTACCCTAAAATGATTGTACCCTAGAGTATGGTGAGCTCATAATAACCCAGTGTATTTTGTATATGCCTTTTACCTTGCATAGATTAATACAAAATTGATAGACCCGTTTGCTCTTTACAATCTAATTTATATTCAGAATAAAATTTAGTAAGTTTTAAATGCGCCCTTTTTCAATATTTAAATAACCCCAATAAATTGTCCAGTACATATATCTTTTCCAATAAGTTTATATAACCATAAATAAACCCCAAAATTCACTCGCACAGCACCAAATTTCACAAAAGTTTACCAGACAACAGAAATTTGAAATAAATTACCTGGAGAATGCTTCAAGCTTCTATTCCTTCGACGACGATCACCAGAACCCCTTGGCTTCGTGATTCTGCACTGTTATACTCAGCTATTCACAGACGATACCCCATTTGCGAGCACGCGTATTTAGAAGTAAGCATAGTTCAGGTAATTAAACACGCATTCAAAAAGAATTCTAATTATTTATGATGATACGGAGATAAGAAATAAAACTTAAACAAGTGTAGTGTAAGTGCGTACAAACAATTAACAATTTTTAATAGTAAAGGTAATTAAAAATGTGTAAATAGAATAATATACTTGAAAATTGAAAGTCGAATTGCATCAGGTATTTGTGTATAATATGGAAACGCGATTATTTTCCCAAAACACCGCATGGTCTGATAACAAGGCATATGTAAGCAAACAACAATTACTCGAAAGGCCGAGAATGTTACATCAGAAAACCACTTTAAGTGTAGAAAATAGAGAGACCTTATTGGTTAAAATTAGCGGCGGGCTTGTAAGCCAAACCCACAGACGAAGTGGGATATCAACCATATATTAACAGCGAGCATGATAACGAAGCTCAGTTTTCAACTCGACAAGGCCAAGCTGTGTCCCTATGAATCAAAGAGTAACGCGTACGTAATAATATTTTGAGAGTAAAGTGGTTAATGACAGATAGTGCTACGAATACGAAAATTTCTAATGCCGATGAACGTAAGTAGAATTTTGGGAATTTATTTAAACTAAAATATAATAATAATAATAATAATAATAATAATAGGGCTCTAAGTTTGGTGCGAGAAATCTAACTCTAAGTTTGACGACAATAATTCGAGGGAGATGTAATAAATCTAAGTGATGTTAACGATCCAAAGGGGTGCATGATTTTGAGGCAGGTATAGAATAACTCTAAGTTGGACGACAATAAATCTAAGTTGGACGATAATAAATCCAAGGGTGATAATAATAATTCTAAGTCTGAGGCTGGTGAGAATAATTCAAGCGTGTGGATAGATAATATTTCAAATGGGTATATAATAATTCCGAATTGATGGAGAATAATTTTGAATATAATAATGCATGGAGAATTCTAGTTGATGTTAGTTGATAATGGATGCGTTGATAATTTTGGTTGCAAGAAGGAAATAAAGAAGCATACAGACCAGGTTAGACCTTTTTAGCTTTAAGACATATTTTTTTATTTCAATTTGAATATTGAATTGCTTAATTAATATAAAATAGTGAAACAGAGTCAGCAACGAACTTTTGCATACGTTGAAAGTACGTAATATAATAAAGGGGTTTTGAACGTTCCAGGCTTCTTTTGATAAAAATAATAGTTTTTAGTGACTTTAGATAGATAGTAAAACATATGATTTTGAGATAAATAAGACTTATAATATTGATTGATTGAAAAGTGTATTTTATTAATTTTCAAAACCTGTACATAATATTTGTTTTCATTATATGGAATTGAATTAACTTCATTTTATAATTCAAAATAAAAGCTAGTTGAGACATAACAATAAAATTTGTGGGAGTGTAACTTGATTGAGATAAACACAGAAAGGTGGAGTCAAGTAGAATACGCCATTGATACCGAGTACGGCGTCATCATATCAAGTTTTGTTATTGGTCGACACAAGGTCGGCAAACGAAAGTTCCAGGAGTATTATAGCAATATACATTACAATTACAAGGGGTTTGTTGAAATACATTTAGGTACAGATACTTTGTAAACTTTTGGGTAAGTTAACTCACCAGTATCGGTTTCAGAATTCTAGGCCTAACCACCCTGGGACATGTCCATGTACTTTCCGCTGTAGAGTAGCCGAGGCGTTTGAGGGAAGTAGAGTAAAGACTATTGGATTAGAAGTAGTTGATAACCTTAGGGAATAGGTAAGTGGACCCTTGGCTTGCAATTTTGAACCATAAAAGGTGATATAAAGTTGGCATACGATTATACATGTATTAGGTAACTCGTTCCTTGTTTCTTTGACTGCTACGTAGGCCAGGGAAGGAGGGCGAAGTATTACAAGACCTAGATCAGATAGTGATAGATACAGACTGTGCAAATTTCAAGAAAATCTGTAGGTTAGTTCAGAATACAAAACAATGAAGGTACGCATCTAACCAGTTCTAGGACTGAAAACCTAATGATGATGATGGGTAATTAACTTAGTGTCGGAACCTAAAAACTACAGCTCGCCATTTTGAGAAGAATTGTTTTGTTCTTCCCGATAAATGTATATTACGCTTATGCGTTATTCTTGTTTATATTTGTTTTGGCACTACTGTGTTGGTATAACATGTTTCTTTTTTGTTTAATTATAGTTTTTTATGTTTTGTGGGGATTTTTTAAATGAGTGCCAGCATGTTTTTTTTTATTTCAGGCCTTCCTTTATTTTTGAAAGTGAAATATCCTGCCTACTCACGGATTGAGCCCGGTCATACTTACTTTTGGTTTTTTTGTAGGCTACGTCAATGTACATAGCAAATCTTAAACAAATAGTAAAATTTAATATTATAAATGGACTAACTAAAAACTTAATCTAACCTTTAAGTAACATTATGCAGTCTGTGAGACTGCTGCTTTAGTTTTCCACTTTATTTCTCCCTTACCAAGGACACTAGGCCATCCAACCTTCATCTACCTTTCAGTTATAGTGTTAGTTATACAAATAGATAAATAACTGTATGTTCTCTATGGTTATACATCAAATCGTCCTGTGGTTTACTACCTCCAAAATTTGTCGTTACCAGCGGTATTACAAGCTTCATAATGTTAATTACGTGACAATTTTTGTAGTCTTAGTTTTACTATTTACGCGTATCATGGACAGTACTTGTTTTATACGTTATTGTTTATTCGTAAATAGTATACACTTTATCAATAGACTGCGTTTCTATAAAAATGGACCCGCCATCATCAAACTTTTTAGTACATATATGTTAATGAAACTGGTTTCGAATCTGATGATACTAATATTGAACTAAAATACATAGTGAAGAATGCGAGAGCGTTCAAAATTCTGATTACGAAGTGGAAAGTAGTCACGACACAGTGTCAGAGTTGGATGAAGATGATGCTGAAAATAACGAGCCTAAAGAAGAGAATGAAGAAAATCAAAGCAAGAGAGAAAGCTATTTTATGGTAAACAATTGCTTCAAATGGACACAATCTAGTATTACAACTTCCTGGATTACGACCCAAGGCGACAAACCGGAGGTAGAATCGGTATGGCAACTCCTCTTTCCTGAAGATATTCTTTAGGAAATTTTTCCATGGACAAATGTGAAAATTTGCTACAATGAGATAAAATTTTCACAAACCAGATAAACTGACATATCTTTATGCTTATGCAATAACTATAACCGCCCAGACGACCGTCAACATTTTAAAGCACTTCGCTCTACTTGCAAAGCAGCAATATCACAAGCCTACACTGTATATCTAACAAAACATCCAAGATTCGCTTGGTATTGATCCTAAACAAATCTGGAAATATGTTCGTTCTAAACCAGGTGCCACCTGTATACCTGGTTCACTTACTAATAATAATATCGGGTATAAAATTCTGGAAAATATAATGAATGCCTTCAAGGAGCAGTGTATATGTTAAAGCTGACTTGTCAGATGCCCAACATGTGAATATTCCCAACGTTAGCAAATCACAAATTTCTATCAATTTCTTAACGTTAGAAGAAGTTGTGAAGTCCATTGAAAGGCTTAAAAATAAATCTACTTCCGAGCCAGATCAAATCCCTTCGTTTCTTATATGTGATTGTAAAATGGTGTTTGCGAAGCCCCTGTTGTACCTATTTAATTTATCACTTAGTACTTGTACTTTACAAGATGAATGGAAAATAGGAAAAAACTGTCCTATCCTTAAGGGTGGTAATGCAACAATTAGCATCCTATGTAATTTTGCCAAATTGCTCGAGAGTATTTTGCACCAGCATATTTATCCATTAGTAAAAAACTATATTTCTGTTGCTCGGCATGGATTTATGGAGAACAGATCTACATTGACGAATCTTACATGCTTAACACAGGATGTGTCTGAAGTTTTAGATGATAGAGGTCAAGTAGATGTTATTTACACGGATTTTGCCAAGGCGTTCGACCGAATTCTCCACAAAATTATTATACAAAAACTTGAGAGCTTTGCTTTTTCTATGAATTTGATTCAATTTTTTACCTCTTACTTGCATAATCGAATGCAATATGTTTCCTACAATGGATATAACTCAGATTATTCTGTTGCCAATTCAGGTGTACCGCAAGGATCTATTTAGGCCCGCTTTTATTCCTACTCTTCATCGATGACGTTGTTGATCATTTAGACTGCCATTTATTACTATTTGCTGACGATTTTAAACTGTATGCTAATATTTTGCACGATGACAATTGCTATATAAGCTTCAATTACAACTCAATAAACTACAGAACTGGTGCAACACTAACCACTTGCAAGTTAACACTAGTAAATGTAAAACTATCTCCACTCATAAACATCAACCAATTATATTTAACTATACTCTTAACAGTGTTATTTTGACACGTGTTATAAGTGATAAGGATTTTGGGGTGCTATTTGATTCGAAACTATCATTTTCGGAACATACCATATCGTCTGCATCTGCTGCATTCAAACTTTGTGGCTTTATAATTCGTAACTGTAAGTCGTTTACCAACATTCGTGTACTGAGAACGTTGTATTTAACTTTAGTGCGGTCAAAATTAGAATACTGTATGCTACGTTCATTTTCGTAAATAATTAATTAGTTATATACAATAATTTTTATCTTAAATTCCTTTGGCGTTCAACACAAAAATTAATTCCGTTAATTAAAAATAACCCTTTCCTGTATTAAAATTTGTATGGTAATTAATAATAAATATCCTTTCTAAGAATTTCGTCCCATGGAATTTACGCCTTAATTAGATAGGCGACTTTCCAAGTATTTTAATAATTAAATGCTGGTGTTTTCCCTTTTGAAAGAATTCGGCAAATTTATTTTAATAAAATTAGGGTTTTCCTGGTTTATTTCCTTGCTTTGGTGCTTTAACAAATGTAACAATTCATTTGCTGTTCGATTAGCGACCAGAAAACACGTTGTTTTGTTTCGCTCGTTTTCTTGATGCGAATTTCCGGCACGCATTATTTAGCGTGGTGAGTATATGGAGTTTATATAAAACCATACGTTTCGGCTTCATTAAAATAATTTATTGTTCGTAACTATTCTAGCTTCCTACGGGGGACACGTTAATCCCTTGAGCTTCTTCTGGGAATGCGAGGTCAAATGCGCTCCGCCTGGACGTAAGACCAGCGACTGGTTCCACCCTGATGCCAGTAACTCGAGGGTGAGTTCTTTTTTTTTTGTTCTTCTTTATATGTGCTTGTGACTTCGGAACCAGAACGTCTGGCGTTTTACCATTCTAAGATGGCATTTCTAAATTTGATTTTTATAGATTAAAATTATTGAACTATTTTGGCATTTACTGCTTTTTGGTTACTACCTTACTATTTGTTCCTAAATTTCTAAAAATATACTATACATGTTTGTAAATTTAGTTTAAGTTTATCCTTACGATATTCTAGAGCTGTGGTTTTTAGGGTTGCGTTTGGTTCTTTCTTTTTGTTCTAATTACTGTCAGGGGGTAGCTGCCTAAAAACTACAGCTCGCCATTTTTCTTGAATAATTTCTTTTTACTGTGTTGTGTAAATATTTTTTTTTTAATTATAAGTTCTTCCTTTTCCGTTGTATGGTTTGTTCTGAGTGTGAATGAGTGAGAATGAGTGAGTGTATATAAATTTTTTTCTATTTATTGCAGGTTTCCTTTTAATGTAGCTATAGGTATAAGACACCGTCCACTCGCCGCCTGAGCCCGGACTTACTTTCTTTCTCTTTCTTTTTCTTGATTTTTTGTATGTTACGTCAATGTACGTAGCATGTACTCTTATTTGGAACACTCACTATAAAGTTTATATAGCTTTATCAGAAAAAGTGCAACGTAAGTATTTTAAATTTGTTGCGACCCATACGTACCCATGCCAAGGTATAAGTCAGACTTTGTTACTATCCAAATATAACGTTCTACAGCTCGATGTGCGGCGCGGAATTAATGGTCAGTTGTTTCTGTATAAAATTATTCAAGGATTTATTGATGCACCATATATTTTAGCAAAGTTAAAATTTAATGTTACGTCTGTTAATACACTTACTCTATTATAAAAGTTGTCTCTCTATATATAAATTTGTATTTTCTTATTTTCTTTCTTTGTTAATTTTATCCTGTAATTGGATTTATTTTGTTGGATAATAAAACAATAATAATAATAATAATAAAATAATGACAGATTTAGTGGAATCGAAGTGTTTCCTTGGATTTGTATTTATGGTAATATTTAAATCTACAAATGAATCCATTGAAAACCTTTTTTGGCACTGATGGTACGGACGGTAACATTGTTTTATGCACATGATAAAAAAACAGGTTTTTATTTTTGTTATCAGCACTTAGGTTTGATAATTCCAATGACAAAGATAGAAAAACAAATGATCCTATTGCTGCTATTTTTAACAAATTCATCGTTAATCTCAATTGTGTTATTCATTGGGTGCAAGCATGTGCATGGATGAAATGATTGTGCTATTTAGAGGGCAATGCAGGTTCAAAATGTACATCCCAATAAAGCCAGCCAGGTATGGTTTGAAAATCATGTGCCTCATTGATGCTAGACAGCATTACTCTCAGCATGGTCGAACCTGGACCTCTCAAGTCCAACTTCCTTTTACAGTTTCTTCTTAATCTTATTTGGGAATTGAGTGGTTTAATTCCCAAAGAAGATTAAGAAGAATGTTAAACAAACCACAACAAACATACAGGGAGTATTTCCTTTTACAGCATTAATCAATTGATTTTGGCTGTCTCGTAGCTAACTGGTTTTTACTGCTTTATGTCTTTGATTCTCTGCCTGCAGAAGGTGTGAAATCGTTTCTTTGCGCTAGTTTTGCTGGCGGAAGGATTTGTGTGCTTGGTGTGTGTGTGTGTGTGTGTTTACGACTCAGCCATCTGATATGCTTCTGGGTGTTTTTTGTGTTTGTGTGGGTTTCTGTCCAGCATAGGTGCGATGTGTTGAATGTGTTCGTTTTCTGAGTTGTCGATTTTCTCGTATATATTTGATGCCAGCATCTTGAAATGGTTTCCTAACGTTTGTAGTCTAAAGTCCTGCCTTGAGAGTTTCATTTCTAACGAACCCTGGTGCTCCGGTGATGGTCCTAACGGTCTTGTTTTGAAATCCTTCGAGTTTGGTTTTGTCTGTTTTTGAAATGTAGGCGTACCATGCCGCCGATGCAAAACTCAGTATGGGTCTTACGTATGTCTTGTAGTTCTGGAGTCTGATGTCCATTGATAGTCTGTTTTTGTGGACGAGTATTCCGTGGATGAAGACTTTTGCTCTTCGGGCTTTGTTTGTCGTTTCAGTAACGTATTTGCTGAACGTTAATTGCTTGTCGATGTGAACCCCTAAGTATTTTATTGATTCGATCCAAACTAGCTCTTGGTCTTCTAGTGTCAGTGGTATTTGCTTTTTCTTGCGTCTGGAGAATAGTATGGCTTCAGTCTTCTGAACGTTTAATTTAATTTTCCACTGTTGGAACCAGTCCGGTAGTGTGTCGAGCTGTTTTTGCATTTTTGATGTTGTTTCTTTAGCGTTTCGTCCGGTTGTCAGGAGCAGGGTGTCGTCGGCGTACATGGCGCAAAAGACTCTTTGGCGGCATGGTAACAGCATTACTTGAGCAATGCTTATATTTATTGTGGCAAAGGGAGTGATGAACAAACATTATCATATGAACAAATAAAATTTGATATTTCCAGGGTCAGTTATAAGACTTGCCAAACCAATATTCAAAACTCGACGCAATATTACAGTTGGCATTCGGATTTTGGTTCGATCCCATTCGTGTTAGAACAAAGAGGTAACATATGTGGGTACAATGAAAAAAAAATAAAAAGGATATTCCTAATTTGTTCCTTCGCCAAAGATCACAAGATTCCAAATCCTCATTGTATGGTTTTAGACATGACATTGCTTTCGTATGTACTAAAAAGGGTAAGGCTGTGATTTTAATTTCTTCAATGTACCACTCGAAGACAGATGATACAGAAACAGGTAAGCCTGAGATTATAGCTTTTAATAATTCAACAAAAGGGGGATTTGAAAGCCTTGACCAGAAATGTGCCATCTATAACATCAATCGGTGAACAAGAAAATGGCCAATGGCAATTTTTTTACATTAGTTGATATAGCTAGCAGAATCAATGCCTACGTCCTCTACCAAACATTCAAAGATACCACAGAAATGACATGTCTTCAATTTATGAAAGTTTTAGTCAAGTCTTTGTCATATCCCCGTATGAGACGTAGACTACAAACAAGTCGTCTCCCTAAAAAACTTGTTCTTCCATTAAAAATATTTCTAGAAATGTCAGAAGAGAGTATCAAAAGATTTGATGTAAAAGAAGTTTTTGAAAAAAGGAAACCATGTAGCTTTTGTCCTCCAAAGCTAAAAAAAAAACCAAATATCTGTATCAAATGTGTGGCATGGCAATTAGCCTAGTGTTCTAAACGGATTTGGAGAAACTGTTTTGAAAATATACGCAAGTAATCATTTTAAAAGAGTATATTATGTGTGTGTTGTTATTTAAACTATATCTCGGCTTTTCTTTATGAACCCTAGATTTAATAATGCATTCTGGAAATTTGTTTTTCTTTAGCAAACAGTTAGTAGTCTCTTAGACCTCAGCATGTCAGTTATGTAAGAAAATGCTTGTAAGTTACTTGTGGGCTAAACACAGACGTACGTGTAAATTTATCACTTCATTATTCAATAAATTATAAATGTTTATGTACAAACCTTCACTCCAGTATAGTTTCAGAAGGGTTATATATAAGTTGTTTTCCCTGAAAAGGTGATTAATTATTGTGTCAATATAGGTTGCATTAGAACGTATTGAATGTTAACTTCGTCAAGTAGGATATTTTAAGATACGCAACGTGATTGGAAACAGATGTTTTAAATACGGGGATAGAAGTCCAGTAAGCGTGTGAATTGCGTTCGTTAGTTTAGATTTTTAAGGAATCATTTTTTGAAAAATCGTGGTGGTTAGAATGTTTTACGAGGAATTTTGAGCGTACGTTACAAAATTACTAGAAAACAGTGGCAGTAGTGTTTGTTTCTGTTGTAAAATTGTGAGAAGTGAAGACAGTTGGAAGTGTATGTTTGTATTGACAGGCCTGAGGAATTGTATATAAACCCCAGCAGGTTATTGTGGGGCTCTCTTTAACTTTTCTCTTTTAAGCTCGCTCTTTAAGTTCTCTTAAAGTACATTTAATCTTTCGATCTGAGTTTGGTGATAGTCTATAAGTTCTAATAGCATAAAGCTTTTCAACCAGCCGATGGCTAAGAAATTAATATACTCTAAGTTGAATAAGTGTCAGTAAAAATTGTTTTAATTTGAATTTGCAATAAGTATGCAAAAAAAGCATACATATAGAGATGGTATAAATATCGATAGTTGTTAAAATTGGTTGTGCATCAACATTTAATGATATTTTTTGGGAGAGCTTGGGGAAATTGGATGCATTTAGTATGGTAGATGATTGCTGTTATGGTTAAATGGTTACTGCTGGAGAATATGGTTACGGCAAGACAAGATGGTGTTCCAGTATGCCGCAGTCTAGGTGGGAATGATAGCAGCCGTATGCTAAAATAGTTTCCAGGTAACTGTTGCTTTAAGTATTAGTTTTTAATTTTTCTACATGTATGAACTAGTGTTCAATGACCTTTTGTGCATTGGGGATATAAGTTACGACTAAAAAGGACAAAAGTGAAAAGTGTGACTGATAGAATTTTTATATTGCTTTATTGTATTGTATTTTTATTTGGAAATTTTGATTTAAAAGTTATTGATATTAAAATTTTTGGTATGTACAAAGTAAAAGAGTACTTTTGGGGAATTAATGTGCTATATTTGCACGAAAGTTTAATGGTTATTATGAGCTCATACTAAACCAGGAGGAAAACCCTGTTACTTTATAAAGTAAAATCATTTGTAATTATTATTTGAGTAATTATTGATTCCAAAATAAATTATGAAATGTATAATTGCATAAAGGTGTTGTATATAATGGATTAATAATGTGTGAACGTGGATTTTTAATTGTGATTTGGCGTGTATAATATTTATGAGTATGTAATAAATGTATGTGATTTTTTAGCAGCTAATTTTTTTTTTGGTGTTAGTTAAATTGCAGAAAGAAACTGAGCAGCCGTGACATGTATTTCTTTTTAAGCGTTTTAGACACAGCATGTCAACACTTCATCAGCTCCAGAGTTTACAGCAAATAGTGACACCCAGAAAGTAAGGTTAATTTAAAGGTTTTTGTTTAAGCTGTCTTCTAAAGAGCCACCATTTCACAGCATTAATGACGCCCAACAGTGGAGCTCGAAGCCGTAGTAGTAACATTTAAAGGTTTTAATTTTTTTTAAAAATAGTCTTTAACAGATTGTAAGTTCACAGCAATTAAGGCCACCCAAGCGTGGGGCATGAAACTACAAAACATTTAATGTTGACCCAATCGTGGCGCACAAGTCATAGGACATCGTTAAGTTCACAGCATTAATGACGACCCAAAGGTGGGGCTTTAATTTGTAGCATATATATATATATATATATATATATATATATATATATATATATAATAAATGCATCTGTAAAAACAAATTCTCTTATGAAAACCAAAAGAGTGAATTTACCTATGCAGATCAGACTAATATTTGCATATTCCATCCACAAAACAAGAATTTGATTGTTTCATAATGGGAATTTTAATTTACGTATTGTGATCTAAAATCAGAAACTGGGGTTTTACATTTATTTGAGTTAGTACGTCTTTGTTCCCAGACGATGAGATCATCCGCACTATTATTTCTTTGTTGACAAAACAAAATCAGGACTGTACTAATTACAATGATGACATTATTTCTAACTTTTATAAACTGACATGAATTTGACAACCTTTGAATATAGATCAAATATGATGCTAAATACTTTTCTCTTAGATTAAAATTTATAGAAACCTAAAACGTATATTTCTTAAAGGGAATAACATAATCCTATTTGTGGAATTTATTAATACAGAGACCGTTAAACTGAAATGAGTTTATAATTTTTTAAGGCCAATGTCAGGATCTGATTTAAATGACAGAAAGAAAACGACTATCGTACAATGTGCAATAATATTTAGTTTTGCATTAGTTTAGTTAATCAAAGCATAATTAATATTGGTCCATCCATTTTAAAATTGACAACTTTCCTTATGCATAGTATTGGAGATGTGCGACGTGAAACACTCTAAATTTTAATTAATTAATGTGTATGAATTTGAAAACATACATACAGAAAAATTTGTAAATAAATTTTATCTCGCTTTACAACACGGTTTACATAAAAGGTCATCACATTAATGTTTCGTTGTTGAAGCAACTGTTTTTTAATGATATAATTTGAGGGTGAGTGTGTTATAACCTTATGAAATCTTAAACTATCATTATTACGAAAAGCATTATCTAAACGTTCAGCAGTCTAATTTTAGAATAAAGGTCGATTGATGACTTTGTTACATTTAGTAATTGATAAAAAATTCCAACAATTATGTTCAAGCACGTGATGGAAATTAATAAAAAAAGATTCATTTCATATTTGGGCATCGAGCAGAGAATAGAAAATTGTTACAGTACTTAGAACAAAGTTTTACACGATTTAAATTTGATAAATTGATTTGAAAGGCATATGGTGTATAGTTTATTACATACTACTACCTTAGTGTTGTGTCTCTGCTTGATATAACTTCTAGAGAGATAAAGGACAATTAGTATCATTTATTACAGTAAGTCAATTTGAATAACAACCAACTCTCATTTTCAATGACAAATCTGATCTTCAATCCATTCCTTGCTTGTTTAACTAATTGCAACTCTATTCTAACTAGCCATGGACATAACAGTCTCTCCTACTATTCTTTTTTCCTTATTCAATCTGGAGGTCATATAATCATGGAAATATCATGGAGATTGGCGTACTCTTGTCGATTGTTGTACTTGTGGCGGGTGGGATACCTCGGCTTGCTCAGGGAGTATCCTACATGCAGTGATCGTAAGGGTAATAGGCAGAAAGGTTTAGGATTTCTCCTTGTTCTACTCGTCCTCAATACTTTGCTCATTCTCGTTTGCAAACGCTTTTGATGAACAAAGTTAGTCTATGTGTCATTTAAGTGTGTAACCATTGTCCAACCTAACCTGGTAATGTAAATATCTATATTTGTTTTATTGCCACCCTTCCAAGACATTTTATTTCTTTCATAAAATGTAGTTTGTACTTTTTCTCTCGCACATAATTGAAATGTGTTACAAAAATGTTTCTGGACACTTTCGTGTTTGTTTAGTTGCATAGCACTCAGTTTGTAAGACAAGCTCTGTTCAGGTACATTTCTGCAGGTGATTGCCCATTTTCAAGTAATGTGACCTTAAAGTGTGGACTTAAAGAGAATTTCTTGTACTTCATTAGCTACACTACCGGGTTTATTTGCCATATCCTCTAGCCTATTTTTGAATATTTGTACTTTGCATTCTTCTAAGTCGTTTATCGCAGGGTATCCTGGCACTGTAAATTTTTGAAAAATACTATTTTCCTTGTAATACAGTACAAATAATTCGCTTAAAAGAATTGTTGCATTATCAGATACCATCACTGCTGGAAAATTATGAAAACAAAAAATGTCTTTAGTTAAGTATATTTATAACTTTATATTGGAATTATTTTATGTTAATAGAACTTAAGTTTAGGTTGAATTTTATTTCAATTTATTTAGAAACTAGGTAAAGTCAGCTAATGGTAAAGAATATCCAGTTACTCCAGTGGTGGTATCTTATTTGGAAGAAGTATTTTAGTTAACAATTTTATTTAATTATGACCGAGGAAGGAAAATTTATGCGGAAAAACCATCTTCTGTATAGAAATGTTATCATAAGGAATTACTATGGCATATGGTTTGGCATCTCTCAACTTTGAAAAAGTAGAAAACCTTTTAGTATTAGTATAACATAGAATTTTTGTATTTCAGTTATTTTTCTGGATTACTTTTATTTATTTTTGTATGTGCTTTTACAATTTTTCCATAGAAACCCACTCCCGCACCACTGCAGTTAGCTGATGTGCCTCTATATTGTTACGAAGTCCTCGCCCCTTCAGGGCAACTCTAAATTTAATTACCTTCATGCTCATTTCACCCATAACACGGTAGTATGTTTATTTAGGTTACATATGGAAATCGGCAGTGGAATACGCTGATAGAATTTTGCAACAAAAACAATTTAACCATCACAAACACATTATTTCAACATCATGCTAGAAGACAATATACGTGAAAGATGCCAGGAAACAGGGAGAAATCAAATAGAATACACGCTAATTAAACAACTGTATAGGAATCAAGTAAAATGTTGTAGAAGCTACCCAGAAGCAGATGATCGCAACATAGGAATTATGAAAACCACACTTAAATATAAACATTTTGAAAAAATGAATAGAAAAAGGTACTTTGACTTTGAGAAATTAAAAGATAAGATATCCCGAAAAGTTTTGAAAAAAAGTCAAACGAATTGTCTAAAAACATTGGGAAAAAAGGAAGTAGAAACGGAATGGAATAACATTAACTCTGTCTTAAACATTCTGACCAGAGATATTTTTGGATATAAACAAAAGGAAAATAAGGAACCAAGAGAAACAAAAAGCTTTTTGAATTTAATAGAAGAAAAGCGAAAATACAGAAACAGACCAGACAAAGCAGGAATGCGAGATACATAAAATGGGAAATTATCACAAATGCAGGAAACCTAAACAACAATGGTTTGACGAAAAGTACAAAGAGGTACAAACTAATGACTTTGCACATTTTTATATTTATACAAGTTATACAATTTTTATTCAATAAATTGAAGCAAAAATCAGCTTAAAAAGATTTTTCGATTTAATTTCTATGTTAATTTAATATATATCCTCACCTTGTAAGTTAATATCAATTCATGTGTATGTTAGCCTAGTTAATTGTATTTTAGAAAGCCTGTGATCAAGAATTTGAATTGAATTTGAACATTTAGACCTTAGAAAAGAGTATACTTTCCTCCAGCTGACCTCAAACCCATTAATAATATATCGTGTACATATGTATGTATTTATGTACTGGTCCTTCAGCTATTAATTATCGTTACTTGAATAATTTGGTCACAGTAGGAGAAGCAGACAGGAAAAAGATAGAAACCTTTGAAACGTGATGCTATAGACGTATGATCAAAATATCTTGGTCAGACAAAGTTAAGCACAAAGAGGTTCTAGAAACAATAGGGGAAGAAAGAAATGTGTAAAAAGTGGTAAAAAAAAATAGAAGAGATAGGATGATCGGACACAATCTAAGACATAAGGGAATAGCATGGAATATATTAGAAGCAGATATGAGAATTAGAGGTAAACCTATGTTAGGCTCTTGCCCACAAATGGTGGAAGATGTAGGCTAGGGAAATGTGTAAGTTATAGCTCGGAATAGAAATTAATGAAATTACGCGTCCAACCAGTTCCAGGACAGAAAACCTAATGATGAAAAATGTAATTGTGCTTAAATCTAGTGATTGTCGTAAACGATTACAGGTGTTTGTTTTGCAATATTCACAACAAATGTTGATTATGCGAAAGGAGTAATTGGAAAACTATTGATTCGACAAACATGTAAGTGGTGGGGGATTTTGATAGCCCTCAGCTTATTTAACCTCCTTTGTGTACCACCGAATATCAATGAAATTAGGTATATTCTTAGAAATCAATAAAAGGCAAAAAGTACAAAAGATATAAAAAAGAGATTAGTACAAGGTCGTGCTGTATTTAAAAAGAAAAAGTAGACGATATATTTAAAGACAAACAGAAATTAGGAAAAACTTGTTAAAAGCATATGTGTGGAGCACAGCATTGTAGGGCTGTAAAATGTGCACAGTAGGAGAAGCGGACAAGAAAAAGATAGAAACTTTCAAAATGTGGTGCTACAAATGTATGATGAAGATATTATGGAGAGACAAAGTTAAGAACAGAAGGAAAAGAAAGATCTATGCGAAAAACAGTAAAAATAAAAAAGATAGAATGATAGTACGCATTCTAAAATTGAGGGAATAGTGTGGAATATATTAGAAGCAGAGACAGGAAAAAGAGAAGTAGAAGTAGACCATTGCACATAAATAGTAAAAGATGTAGGCTGTGTGAATTTCAGGGAAATGTGTAGGTTAGCTTGGAATATTATACAATGGAGGTACATGTCTAATCAGTTCCAGGACTGAAGACCTAATGATGATGAATCAAAAAACTTATACTCAAAGTCTGTCTGCAATATACATTAACATTTTTAGCTTAGCATAATTAACTTATTATCTTTATATACTAACATCGTCTATAGCTGTATTGTCCGCTAACTACCATTTATAAATTTATATTATCCATTCTTTTTGCACTTACAATAATTTATACTCACCCAACAGGGTTAAACATTCTTCTCTGTTAATATCTCTAAAATATCTTTTAATTGATGTACATACTTATATAGAATTTAATCTGTACTTACAGTTGTTCTTGTATTTTATAGCTGCTTTGATAATGTGAATACAATTCACGAAACGTCAGCGCTTACATCAGTTTTTAATTTCTATACTTCAGTCTGCTTTCCAACTTTGACTGCATTTCTCTTAACTCGTTCATCCAGTTCTCTACCAATTTGTGGACGCCTTCCACACGACTGCTCGTACAAAACCCAAACTTTGCTTCCTCCTCCAACTAATTTGTTCATCCTGTTCTTTAATAATTTGCTCACTTACTTGTCATCCTACTTCAATGGTGATAATTATTTCTAATTATGTTTGGCCCGTTTAAATTACTTGCACCAACTCGTGCATTTCAAACACTTGCAAGTTATTCGGACAGCACTATTACGCGATTTTCAGCTAGGATGGTCTTTTCTATACTATCAAAAGTAAGCGATGCGACTCAGAAAATAAGAGAGAGATCGCCCCCTCTGGTAATCCTTATGTAGCCTCAAAACCCCCCTTTTGTGTCACGTATTTTCGCTGCATTCTCTGAACTCCGTCAACTGTCACTTTATTCGGCAAATTTTTAGATGTACACAACACATAACGAACTTTGAAAACCAAGAATTTTACCACCCCAACAATATTATACTTCGAAAACACGCTAAAACTAATTAACCGTCCACTTGTTGTCTGAGCTGTGTCCCTCTTTTATCGCCTCTCACCAATCTAAGTACGCCTTTTAATGTCCGCGTCTATATTCTTATCCCACTCATACGTTTATAATCGCCTTTTTTGTTTTTGTCTTATAGTCCCACTATTGCCCTGTTGTTTTTGTTTAAAGCTTCTTTCTTCTATATGTGCGCCTTGAAAAATCGATATCGTGTGACGTAAAACCTGTTGCATCTGCGCCCCTATCTTAGCCTCTACAAATATTTGTTTACCGCGCTCTTGAAACTGTTTGTTACTCAAACACCTGCTATATTTTCCATCTGCCTCTATTACATTCTAAAGATTCTCTGTCCTTTACATTTTTATCGATCTGTTTATGAAATACCCGTCGGTTAAAGTTAACTACGTGTCTTTCCGTTGAAATGTTTTGTTAACGTCTTCTAGCCTTCACAAGAAATGCTTATTTCCCCAAGCTTTTATTCCTCGAAAACCTTGACTTGTTTTGCTGTCATAAACTTTGTAACATTCTACGAACTGCTTTAGTTTACTATCTTAAATAAATGTGCGTTGCTTACTTATTGATTTTTACCCTGCAGAGCTTTAATACTGTTAAATTTTGTATGCAATTTCCATCCTTGCATCTACCTAATGTATACAAGTTATTGATTTGAACTTATATTAAAATATGCCCTTTTATCCCCATTTAATTAATTTGAAACGTAATACATAAATTATTGTTTTGAGCTTATATTATAATATGTCCATTTTTATTCCAATTTTATTTAATTGAAGCGTAATAAATAAATTATTTTCTTTTCATGTCTAGGGTGTTTACACCTATCACAGTAATATATATATATATATATATATATATATATATATATATATATATATATATATATATATATATATATATATATATATATATACATAGCGTATGCCACTATTACTAATAAGAAAACTAGTCATGGACGCTTTATTGTCAAAAATAGCAAAAATTTAAAAACGGTGCCTTCTGAGAAATATAGCTTTAAAGTAAGACTTGGCTTTCAAAATTATTTTCAGAAATATCTAAAACTGAGAAATCATTTTGAGAAATTAGCTTTGGAGGTAAACTTATTAGTCTAAAATTAAATCTTAAGACCGTTAAGAGAATTTAAAAAATTAAGGTCGGTGATATTTTAAATAATTAAGCTTTAAACGTGGTATGTTTCTTATAAATTAAAATTTACAAGCTAAGAATGTATGTGTTTTACAGCTCTGGTAAATGAAAATTAATGAAATAAATTTACCGTAATTGTTTCCAATAAAATATAAGCAACCGCAAATAAGTGGGAATTTAAATAGTTGTGCTTTAAAACATTTTTATTTTTAAAATTATAGTTTTTAGCGATATCAATAAAAATGTGGAAGGTTTTTGGGCCATTTGGAAAAATATGAATGTTAGAAATGTGATAACTTGTTTTTAATTTATTTTTTAAAAGTAAGGGAACTTTGAAGATGTAGCCATTTTGAGAAATTTAAATTGCTTATGATTTTATGAGAGGTATTTTACATACAATACTTTTTGTTAAAAATTGTTGTACTGATTTGGAAATTTACAGAAAAAGAAATCATTTTTTACGATATTATTCACAGTTTCAAAATTGATTAAAATTGCACTCTTAAGTAATGTACAATTGCGACTCATTTCTATTAAATATAAGTAAGTACTTCTATCACAGAATTTTTCAAAATATTTCCTGAGATAAAATTTTACACTAATTGTATTTTTGGTTTTTTCTATTGAAATTTGTTTTTCTTTCTATGCAGTAAGATATAAATTACCTGAAACTTCTTTGCTGCAGCCTCTCCGCCTACTTCCTTGCACTTTGCCGAAATTTTCTCAGTTGTATTAGCATCTATAGTAAACAATTCTTCACTGCTGCTGTCATCGACTTTATTAGCAGAGTCGTTGTCGGCAATATTGCGAGCAAACGCCACTCCTTAATTAACCATTAATTAATTAAAAGAAAATTTTTAATAACATACCCAAAAAGAGTAAACTGGCCAAATATAGAACCTTCATATTTGTAAGATACCAAGCACCAAGCACGTCTTTAATCGTCTCAGTTTTCTTGAAAGAGCTTTTTATATAAGAAAATAGTGGTGCGGCATCAAGTAAATTCTTGTTATCACGACGATTATGTACAGTTCACTTGAAATAGGGTCACGAAAATATTATGTAACAAGACTTAGTGCTGGAGAAATCTTCAACCTTCAAAGTACATTTTTGTAATTACTAAGAAGCTGTTTGTACTTTGCACAATCGTATTTTGTTCTAATTAATTTTAATTGATTAAAAGATTAGAAAACATTTGGTTTAAGAAGGTTTATCACTTTTGAGAACATTTAAGGAAATGGTTATTCATTCTTAAGTAATTCAATAAAAACTGAATTGGTTCCATTTGTCTGTGATAAATGTTTGAAGCATTTTGAATTTTTAGAAAATTGTTTTTTCGCTAAAAAGAATAGTATAGAAAATTTATGTTGACATAAAATAATTTTTTTTTTGTTTACATAAAAAATTATAATAAGTAGAAAATAAGTTACAGTAATATAACAATTAAGATAAATATAGAGTAAGCTTTGACTCTTCTTGAAATGGTCACGGAAAATTAGCTGTTCTGGTTAATCAAGAATATTATTGCTCAATTTTCACTTAGTCGCAATTATCTTTTCAATTGCTTAATCTTTATTGTTGTTGCTTAATTTCAACAGCTATTTCTGATATTATTTTAATAAGGAAGTATTAGTCATTCGCCTTGTGAGTATTGTTAAAAATGTGTAGGATTATGAATGCGTGTATTTTAAATGTACGACGTCTCCATTATGATCAGCTTTGCATAAAAGTCTAAGTTATTATTTCATCTTATTTACTGAAATACGATAGTATTTATCAACTTACCTTGTGTTATTAACAATCTAAAATATTTATTATCAGTTACCAGCCGACCATATCCTCATATCTATAGACGTCCGTTCTTTGTTCACAAAAATCCCTATTAAATTGGTTGTGAAGATCATTACGGAGAAATGGAACTTCATTCAACCTCATTGCAATCTTGACTTGAAATCTTTTTTATTGACTCTTTACTTAATCTTCAATAACACGTATTTCTCCTTTAATTCTACGTTTTATATTCAGACATTTGGTACTCCCATGGGGTCACCGTTGTCCCCCATCATTGCTCAGTTGGTTATGGATTCCCTGCTAGAGTCTGTTATTTGTTTACTTCCTTTTGAAATGCCCTTCATAGTTAAATATGTTGATGACATTTTATGTTCTGTTCCTGAGCATTTGATAGAGTATACGGTGTATATTTTCAATAGTTACAACTCCAATCTGTTTTTCACATACGAAAAAGAAGCCGACAATAGTATTCCTTTTTTGGACACGCTGGTTATCCGATCTTCTACAAACAAACTTAAGTTTGACATTTACAAAAAACCTACCGATTCTGGCAGGTATATAAATTTTCATTCAAGTTATTCTTTCAAACACAAGCTTAACACTATTATGTGCTTAAAACAACGTATTCAAAAAATTTGTGAACCAGAATTTCTTAATAAAAATTTAAAAGAATTAGAATTCACCCTAATTAATAACGCATACCCTAATTTTCTCGTAAAAAAGTTATTATACTCGAATAATCTCTATACATCAGCTCATGATAGATCAAGTATTACCAAATTTAGGAAACTTCCGAACATTCAAAATTTAACACCTCGACTGGTTAAGATATTGAAACAATCTGACATTTTCATTGCATGTACTTACGAGAAAACAATCGGTAATTTATTTACTAAACTAAAAGATAGTACGGATAAGCCTCTTTGTAGTAACACTATTTACCAGATTGAATGCAGTTGCAAAAAAACGTATGTTGGTCAGTCGAAACAGTGGCTAAAGAACCGCATAGTACAGCATAAAAGTGATGCCAAGATTGGAAAATCGTGTTGTGCTTTATCATCACACTTGTACAACACTAAACACGTAGTGAATTTCGATAGTACTAAGATCTTGCATATAGAAAGCAACTACTACAAGAGACTTTTCTTGGAATCGTTCTATATACATCAACAACGTAATCCTATTAACAGCAAGTTGGACATAAATAACTTAAACGTTGTGTATTCGAGTCTTTATAGGTTAAACAACTATCACTGTCGCAGATAGGTAAAAACTTTTAATATGTGGATATGTTGTGTGGACGACAATGTACTTTGTCCTTGAGTTAACGTTCGATCTAATTATATAGAGATACACCTTCCTCAATTTTGTTTTGTCGTGGTCACCATATGACTTTCGCTTCGTAAACTCGTATTATTTTAAATATTGTGTTAGGTTTAATTTTACCTGTTTTTTAAATTTTACTGTAGTTATTTTATTTATTTGACATTACAATCTTTTAATTGTGCTAATGTACTTAAAATTTTTTTTTATTAATTTTACCGCTTGTTATGGAATCACTTACTTTTAGATTAGTTTATGTGAATCTTTTTACGTCATAGTAAGTATGTAAGTCAAATTGCTACACTGTTTCAAGTTTGTATACTAACATTTGCTAAATTTCAGTCTTTGAAGAAGGCATAATTGTTCATGCCAAAATGTTGAATATAGTTACAAATTGACGCTGTAGTTTTTATTTGTACGAACGAGTGTATCCCAAGATTCTATACAACTTTATTTCATTATATATATATATATATATATATATATATATATATATATATATATATAAATTTGTTGTAGAACCTCTGGAATCGGCTCACTAATTCGTGCCCCTCACTTTGGGCATTAAAAATTTGTTGTGTTTAGCTTGGAAAGAAGCCCTAAAAATCGAGCCCCAATGTTGGGTTATCATATTAATTGCTGTGTATCCCTTTGGAATTGTGCCCCACTGTTGCGCTGTCATAAAATTTGTTGTAGATCTCCATAAAATCGTGCCCCTCTGTGTTGTCATTAAATTTACTATGGATCCTCTCTGTGTATAGTGCCACTTTTCTTTGGAAGTGCCCCACTTATGAATTTCTACTTACCCTAGCTGAACTCAAAACCAAGCTCCTCCAATCCTTACCTATATATAACAATTTATGCTTCCCCAAGCTAATCTTTCATGGTTACTCATTCTCTCAACACCTTTATATTAAAAAAAAATAGAAAATTCAAAATAAAATCTTTCAACAAAAACACACACCCTTTTATTCATATGACATAAATTATGCTTCACACAATCTCAATATTTACAATTTATTTACAGTAAAACATTTTACATTTTAGTTCAATGTAAAAGTCTCGTGACTTTTATGTTCCTCTATTCTTCAACATTTTATTTAGAAGTAGATGGGCCTATCCTGAACCCATAAATTTACTTTTCCCAGGTCTATGATGAGCTCAGTATAAACCCTCTATCCTGTATACATAAAACACTGCATTATCAAATTACACTAGAGACTCGTATACTCCTTACATCAAATAAAAGTATTATTCATGTATTTACACCCTTAGATTTAAAATAGAAAAGTGTCTTTCCATATGTTAATCAAATTAATATCCAGTTCATAAAATTTTTCACCAAGTAACTCACATCACTCATAGTCTTTATAATTCAATACCAGCACAACAATTCAATAAAAAAAATTCGTACCTGGAGTGTTCTTCAGAATCACCATCCCTGTAGACGACGTCCACCAAGTTCACGTTCCTGCACTGCATCCAATTCCTGCTTTCTAACTAGGACAACCATTCCATCTCGACTCGTCCATCCAACTTTCCCAACAATTAGTGGATGCCTTCCATACAGCTACTCTTCCAGAGTCCAAACTCCACTTAACGTTAAACCAGCACTCTCATTCAAGATGTAATTCTCTCGACACCAGAGCATCTCCAGTTGTGCAATGAGTAATCTGAAAAATGCAAATCCAATTTTTCTCAAACGAAACCATCAAATCGTCGCAGAGAAGAAACACCAATCTGCTTGAAAATAACTTAGTGCCAATTACAGTAGATAATTTAGTTGTTGGAAAAATTCCATCTTTCAAAGGAACAACTTTATATTTTTAATTTTGTAGACCTCTACATATTTTTACAGTACTCGTTTACCGACAACTACACAAATGTATATATCTCCAATCAACATTGCAATATGCTCCCACTGTCCCTTTATTAAAATAAAAGTTCAAACAAACAATAAATTGGTAAACGTCGTTATTGTCATATAGAAATAACTGTATTTTTGACACACTTCATGCCTGTGCCGAAAACAACTCATCAACATATTTCTTCTTAACTAGACAGCAATCTGAGTACCAGGAAAACAAAACCCAATTACGTTCACAGTTCACGTTAGTTATTTAACTGGAATTTAATATCATATTTGCATAAAATTCGATTGTGTATGTTAAAATTGCACAAGTATATCCTTCCTTGTTACAGGATGCAGAATATCTCAAATTTTACGCAAACGAAACTATGTAAAGAAATCATTCGTGGTACCCATAGGCCATCACTTCAAAAAAATTCAGTTATGTTTTCTCGAGGAAGATGAACATACTAATAGATTAATAATCCAACGCATAACTGTACTACAAAACATTTTCTGTCGGTAAACAAGATGAAAGGTATTTTTCAAAACATTCTCCTACTGATAGGAAAACAAGAGCGAACTACGATCAATAAATTTAAAATTCCACGTTTACTTTATGGTTGTAAACATTGTAAAATAAAACGACAGTACATCAACCCAAGGACTTAGGACGATATGTAAAAAATTTCCTATATTTCATATAAAATTGTAGCAAACATTATATAAATACAGTTTAGACCCCACCTGAGCGAGAATTTATATGTGCTTGTCAACAAAACTTGCAGCACACATTGTAATTTCTCTGAAAACAATTATTTATTATTTGTTATCGACCTTACTTAAGGTCGGTTTGACGCAGCTCTAACTTCTTTTCTATTCTGTGCTAATCTAAAAAGCTCTACATACCCTTCACAACCTAAATTTCTAATAATTTGACTAATATAGTTTGGTCTAGGTCTTCCTATATCCTTCTATCTTTTTCCTATCCAGCTGACTCTACATAGATATTAGCAACCTGATGGTTGTTAAAGAACTCTAACATGTTTACATGATTACCATTTATAAGGAAATGAAATATAACCTGGTTATCCGCTTCAAAAAGGAAAAGTGTTAAATTATATGTTATGGTAAGGCTTAAGCAACGAAACGCTACCAACATGCCAGAACGCTAACCAATTGTGAGTCATGTCCTGGTGACATTTAGTCAACTGATTTATATTTTTATTTTTGTTTTGTTTTCGAACTTACTTAAAGTCGGTTTGACGCAGCTCTAAATTCTTTTCTATTCTGAGCTAGTCTAAAAAGGTCTACATACCCTTCACAACCTACATCTCTAATAATTTGACTAATATAGCTTTGTCTAGGCCTTCCTACTCTATTTTTATTTGGTAGTCTATAATCTAAGACTTTACTAAATAGTCCCTCATGTCTTAACTGGTGCCCTATCATTCTATCTCTCCTGACCTTCAATTGTTTCCACATACAGGGGATCCTCACCTATCCTTCTATAAACATCCTCGTTTGTTACTCTATCTGTCCAACTAATCTTTAACATTCTCCTATAACACCAAGTTTCAAAAGCTTCTATCTTTTTTCTTATCTACTTCTTTAATTGTCCAAGTCTCACTACCGTATAGTAGAACGCTCCATACGTACGACTTTAAGAAACTTTTTCTATTATCTAAACTAATACTGTTAGCTATTAGTAAGTTTTTCTTTTTTAAAAACATTTTTCTAGCTTGAGCTATTCTAGCTACTATATCCCTTCTGCTACGTCCATCTTTTGTAATTATACTACCTAAATAGCAAAATTCATCTACCTCCTCTAACTCGGTATTACCTATTTTTAATTTTGGTTTAGAACTAGGCTGTAACTCACTTGTCATTATCTTTGTCTTTACTGAGTTAATTCTCATACTATAGTTACTCCGTAGTATCTCATCTAAAATATTTAAAAACTCTCCAAACTTTTTCCTAGACTCTGCTATAATGGCTATATCATCTGCAAAACGTAACATGTCTACTTTCTGTCCCTGTACACTAATACCTATCTCTTTTCTCTCTCTAGCTAAGTTTAAAGCTTCCTCAATATAAACATTAAAAATGAAGAGAGACAGTATACAACCATGTCTAACACCATTTCTAATCTTAGCTTCCTTTTCTATTTCATCAAATCTAATTACTACGCTTTGGTTTTTATATAGACTGTAAATAATTTTTCTATCCCTATGAGAGATTCCTATTTTTCGCAAAACCCTGAACATAACAATCCAATTAACCCTATCAAATGCTTTTTCTAAATCTACAAACGTGAAATGAGTCTTTTTATTTTTTTGTAACCTTTTTTCAATAATTACCCTAATCATTAGTATCGGTTCTCTAGTCCCTCTGTCTTTACGAAAACCATATTGGTCTTCGCCTAAATAATTCTCAGTCAAAGCTTCTACTCTATTTTTAATTATTATTGTTAGTATTTTGGAAGCATGAGAAGTTAAACTAACCGTTCTAAAATTCTCACACCTATCAGCTCCTGACTTTTTTGGGATTGGGATAATAATATTTTTTTCGAAATCTATTGGAACCTCACCTGTGTCATATATTACTTTTACTAGTTCATATAATCTATTTAAAGTTTTCTGACTTGCATATTTTATTAATTCTGCGGGAATATCGTCTATCCCTGGCGCTTTATTTATTTTAAGATTCCGAACAGCTCTATCAAATTCCTCTCTTAATATCGAGAACCCTATTTCTACATCCTCTTCTTGGTCGTTTTCTAACTCATCCATATCGTCTCCCTTATATAAATCTTCTAAATATCTTTTCTATCTATCTGCTACCTCAACTTTATTTATTAGAAGCTCATTATTCTCGTCTCTAATACCATTATATTTTTTCCTATCTTTCCCGAAAAACTGTTTAACTGCCCTGTAAGCCCTGTCTGTCTTACCTACTCGTAAATCATCTTGTATTCCCTTACAATTCTCCTCCATCCATTTATTTCTAGCTTTTCTACACTCATGTACTATCTTATTTCTAACTCTATTATATTTTTTCTTACTTTCACTATCCACTTCTCTGAAAGGTTTAAGCTTTCTTCTATTCTCTATTAAATCTAATATCTCCTTTGTTACCCACGGTTTTCTCGCTTCTATTTTTTTCTTACCTATAGTCTGTGTTGCTGTATCATGTACAGTCAGTTTTATTTCTTTCCATCTATTTTCTACGTTCCCTCCTACAGCTATCTCTTTGCTCTTATAATCTAATACTTGTTTATATTCCTCTTTTACCCTACTATCATTAAGCTTACCTACATCCCATCCCTCTCTTTTAACCTTTCTTAATTTTTTGAATTTTAATTTACACTTCATTTTAACTAAGTTATGGTCGCTACTATGTCAGCCCCTGGATAACTACGACAGTTTTTAACTTGGTTTCTAAATCTTTGTTTTACTAAAATATAATCTATTTGGTATCTAGCCCTATCACCTGGCGCTTTCCAGGTATATCTTCTCCTAACATGTTGTTCGAATAGGGTGTTTACAGTTACTAATCTATGTTCCTGGCAAAACTCAACTAATCTTTCTCCTCTATCATTTCGTCTGCCATACCCAAATTTTCCTACCATTTTTCCCTCACTACCTTCTCCCACTGCCGCATTAAAATCGCCCGTAACTATTAAATTCTCCTCTCCTTTTACTTTTCTCACTATACTATTTATAGCCTCGTATACCTTTTCTACTTCCTCATCCTCGTACTGAGTTGTTGGCATGTAAACCTGAACTAAAACAATGTCTGTGGGTTTTGTACTCAATCTAACCATAATTATTCTATCACTAAATTGTAAGTACTCTTTAACTTTATGCCCTAATCTTTTACCTAACACTATTCCTACCCCTGCCTGTCCATTAGTTAAAGAAGTTATAATTATTCTATAATTATCTTTTCAAAAGTCATTACTATCTGGCCATCTCACTAATACCTAAAATGTCCAGCTTTTCCTTTCTCATTTCGACTAATAAATTCGTTAACTTATCTACTCTAAGTAATGACCTTACATTCCAAGTCCCTATCACTAAATCGAACTGTTGTTTTATATTCTTACGATGACGAGCCCCAAGTACCCCCTCCCGGAGATCCGAATGAGGGGATATTTTACCTTCGGACAAGAATTTTACTTGTGAGCTCTCCATCATATGTATTTCGTGTTTTAGGCCACGCATACCTGGGAAATATTGTGGTAGGCTCCCATATCTTTCCACAACGCAGTTTTTAAAGATTTTAGCAAAAAGCCGTATCCGTCATGGCCAACCCCCAACAAGCTTGTAAATTATTGAGGCTCCCCCGAGACCAACCGACCCTCCTCCAATATTTGTTAGCCAGCAAGGCTGCTGCCTCTTGCTGCGCCTTTTAATCGCCTTTTACGATAAGCAGGCTTACTATAGTAGTATTCTTTATCCCCTACTATAGGGAAAACAAATATCTTGATAATCAAACCATGTTTTAAACTTATTAGAATATTTCCAAAGCAATTATTTTGATAAATAAATACCAATAAAAATGAATAAAACCCCTTAACCACAAAAAATATTTAAAATACTAGATACGTATTTCGACCACTATGTCATCATCAGTAGGAATTTACAATTAAAAAATAATTAGCTGTTGTTCTAGAACACCTCAGAGGATATTCTCCTCACCACTTAGGCTGAAGTGAACCTTTCCAACATACAATTTACTATATTGTTGCTTTAAACACAATCGAGGATATTCTTCTCATCTGCAGGCCGGTGTTTTCCACAACAAACAAGTGAATTTTGACATTATAACTAAAATCTACTTAATTTATACTATTTCTAAATCTGCTGAAGCGGAACCAAATTAATCTTGTTTTTTTATTGGTTGTTGATGAATAGGGAAAGCAAGGCAGATGGCTCTATGGGCCCTTTATGTGTTTTATGTTTAACAATTTTAATTGATTCATATGCGTTTAAGAAAGAAAACATTGGTACTGCTTTTAACAATTTAACATTTTCTAGTTTAACGGGGTGGCTGATTTCAAAAATATGTTTGGCGACCTGAGACTTTTCTTATTTACCATATTTGAAGTGAGCAATGCGCCCCTTAAATCTTGTTGTTATATTCCTCTTGGTCTGACCAATATATTTTTGAAAACACCCTGGCCTTGAACAACTAATTTCATAAATCCCCGACTTTTGCAATTTTTCCACTTTGTCTTTTAGATTACTTAGCAAATTTTGAATTTTATTAGTTTTACTGAAAACAATTTTGAAATTAATCTGTTTGTACATTTTATCAAGACCCTTGTGGTTTTGTGAAACGGAAGTTTAACATATTTCACATTATCGTTAGAGGTGGTTGACTGCAAAGTCGTTGATTTACGAATGTTAATTCTGTTTTTACACTTTCTAAAAATATTATCTATAATATCAGAAGAGAAACCATTGTAATTCGCTATTTGTTTAATAAGAGCAAATTCCTTATTAAATCTGTTTTTATTTAAAGGGAAATTCAATAATCTATTAATTAAAAAGTTAAATGAAGCCAACTTATGTTGTATGCTATGATTGGAGAAAGACAAAATAAAGCGACTTATATTGGTTTCTTTTCTATAAATGTCAAATTCTAATTTATTACCATTTCTAATAACTAATGTATCTAAAAAGGGTAATTGTCCATTATTCTCTAGTTCATACGTAAATTTTATGCTTTGAAATTTTTAATTCAATTCTTTAAGAAAATCATCAACATTTGATTTAGAAGTGTCAAAAACTGTAAAAAAATATCATCCACGTACCTTAACCATATTCTTGAGAAGTATTTCGAGTTTTCCTTTAACTCGGTTTCAAAACGAGACATAAATAAATTTGCTATGAAAGCTGATAGGCTATTTCCAATTGCAGTGCCTTCATGTTGTTCATACAATTTGTTGTTAAATTAAAAACAGTTCTGAGACATGCAATGTGAAACAAGCTTGATATAATCCTCTACTTTATCATCATCAATATCACTATCTATAAGAACATCCTTTAAATATGTCAAAGTACGTGGTATCGGAACACTAGGGAATAATGAACTGACATCAAATGAAATTAAGATTTAGTTCTCTTCTAATGTGATATTTTTTATTTTATTAATGAACTCTAAAGAGTGTTGTACTGACAAACTGTTAAACTTTAAATTCTTAAATTCATTTTACAGCCATCGTGATAAATAGTAAGTCGGTGAGTTGATGCCTGAAACTATGGGTCTCATCGATTTATTATTTTTCGCATTTCAGAATTTGAAATTGTCAATTTTATTTTTAGTGTGGACGAAATTAAGTTTGAACATTCTTTCAAAACAGAATCTGTTGATTTAATCATTTTATTTAAAGGAACCTCATTTTTAAGTTTTTTTTGCTAATGGTCTGTAAGGACCCTCAGACAGAAAAGTTTCTATTCTATCCACATAGTCTAGTTTATCCAGAATAACCAACCTATTCCCCTTGTCGGCCTTTAAGTAATAACAATCCTTTTGTCGTAAATCTTTAATAATAAGATGGTCTTTCCTTGTTTGTTCTGAGGCATTCCTTCTGCAAGTGCGTAAGTTGTCCGAAAGTTGAATTTTGCATGCGTTTCTAATAAAGGTTTTTGAATTGTCATGTAATTTTGAAATGGATTTTTCAATGCCAGCAATAATGTCTTCCAAAATAGTTTTCAAATGATCTACTCCAAATTTTAGGCCTGCGATTGAGGAGAATACCCTCGATAGTGTTTAAAGCAACAATATAGTAAATTGTATGTTGGGAAGGTTCACTTCAGCTTAAGTGGCGAGGAGAATATCCTCTGAAATGTTCTGGAACAACAGCTAATTATTTGACCACATAGTGGTCGAAATACGTATCTAGTATTTTAAATATTTTTTGTGGTTAAGGGTTTTTATTCATTTTTATTCAAATCGTGCCAGTGTTCCTATAGATTATTAAATAAATACCCGATTTAAGGTTATATTTAAAATAAAATAGATTTATAACTGAATATTTAATAAGAATTCTACAGGATGTTAGATAAACAATCGTTTACATTGAAAGTGAGTTGCACTTGCTAATAAACATGCAAAATGACGGTGAATACAATAAGAGATATGAAATTCATTACACAAGAACAAAATATTTATCTACAGGGACGGCATGTAACAATATACCCACCATTGTTGCATGTTAAGGGTCATTTGTTATTAACATATTTGTACCTATAACATGTCTAATAAAAACAAATTAAATTTATTTAATAACTTATCTTGCAATTAATTAGAAACCCATAGAAATATACAAATTTATTCATGTTCAATAACAAAGCTTTAAAATACATAACAATCGTTAAGATATTCTTGATATATTTTTTGACAAAATTATATCCATCGAATAAGATGCGCTGCAGGTATTATCCACGGTCTTTCAACATGCCCATGTGTTGCAGCAGCTATGGCAGCAGCTGTTGCATCTAGAGCAGCATGTTTGGCTGCAGCAACATGTTTGAATTCTAGAGCTGCCTCCGTACTTTGAATTTCGGAAATTTTGTCTGCTGTAGTTTCTGAAACAAAAATGCAGTTCTAATTGTTGCTTTATAGTTCAAACTAACATAATAAATAACACTAAATCCAAGAGAGTACAATTTTCTACTAAACTTGTAGAAAATCTTAAAAAACTAAAGCATATGAATTGGCTTAGAAAACAACTCAACCATTGTCGATTTACATCTGTACTATAAACCATTTAAAAAAATCTATAAACCAAAACATTATTGAGGAAAAGAATGCCCATTATGGATTATTTATTAATAACTCTGCTAACACCACAAAGCAGTGTGGAATATTGCCAATATATCCAAAAACAAATGTAAGAATCGTAAAATCTCTATTCATTGAACTATTTGCAAAGTTTTTCCACAGAAGTTCCTGTGAATAAACTTAACCAACACTTTAATAAAGGTATATAAAAAAATTGTACTGTATCGTAAGTAAATACTGGACATTGTTTTTATTTTTTTCCAACGAAGGCCTGAAAGTGTTGGCTTTGATGAAATATCAATCTCAATAATTAAGGATTATAAAGAACCTTATCGATCTGTTTTGCTTATCTTATAAACAAATATGTTGCATTAGGTCAGATTTCCAAAAATTTAAAATAGACCACAGTAACACCAGTTTACAAGAAGGCAGATGTTCATAACATGGAAAATTATCAATCAATTTCAGTTTTAAGTAACTTATGCAAAATTATTGAAAAACTCATATATACTAGAATATTGTCATATATTAATAAATTTAGAATAATACTTTGCAATCAACATGGATTCAGACAGAGTTATTCAACTGAAACTGCAATGATGAATAATTTAACAGGTAAATGATAAACTAGACCATGCGTGGTTGCCCTGTTTTTGATCTAAGCAGTGCATATGAATTGGCTTAGAAAACAACTCAACCAATGCCAATTTACATCTGTACTATAAACAATTTAAAAAATCTATAAACCAAAACATTATTGAGGATAAGAAAGCCCATTATGGATTACTTATTAATAACTCTACTAACACCACAAAAGCAGTGTGGAATATATAAAGATAATTTTATACCCATGAAAGTAAATACATTTGGCTTAAGAGGAAATATAAATGATTGGCTAGTATGAGGGGTGCTCGATATATATAGGAAACTGACAACACTAGTGTTGCTAGGTGCGATCTGATGTTTCTAACCTAAAGTTTGACATTTTTGACAGTGTACATACTTATAACATTTGAGCACTATTTCTTTTGTTTTGATTGACTTGAAAATTTCGCCTCGGCCAAAAAAATGGAATGAACTTGTGAACGTGCCATGATTTTTTATGATTGACAACATGGATTATCCCCACAACAGTGCCTAAATCAACTTATTTCGATTTTTGGGGAAGAAGCTCCAACTAAAATCACTATATATCGTTGGTACAGTGATCGTAGTTTGCTAGCAGATGAATTTAAAGAAGGTCATCCAAAATCGGCTGTTGTGCTAGAAAACATCAATACTGTGCATGAATTGATAATGCAAGATTGTCATGTGACTTGCCGCGAGATTCAGGCATCCCTAGACATTAATATGGCAAGTATGCATTCGATATTACATGAACATTTAGCTGCGAAAAAGCTATGTGCGCTTTGGATTCCACATAATTTGACAACCGCTCAAAAAATGATTCGTGTCGATTAGAGCAAAGAAATGCTCAAAAAATATGATTGCGGTTCATCAAACGCAGTGTATAACATCTACAGGCGAGATTTATTCGTATGCAGCAGTCGGCTGTATAGATCTTTCAAGATGAACAAAATCCAACAAAAGTTGTTCATGCTCGAAACACTTTGAAGAAAATGGTTGCCTGCTTTTTCGAGATAAATGGACATGTCGAGACCGTTGCTTTAGAGGATCGTAGAACAGTTAATTCTGCTTGGTATACAACCACTTGTTTGCCACAAGTTTTCTGAGAAATAAGAACAATAAACTGACGACGTCGAGTCATGCTCCATCATGACAATGCGAGTTCCCACACATTGGCTCAAACAAGTGTTTATTTGAGCACTCAAAACATCGAATTGATGGGTCATCCGCCATATAGTCCTGATTTGGCACCTAATGATTTCTTTTTGTTCCCACACATGAAGAACAAACTGTGTGGACGATTTTTGACACCAGAAGAGGTGGTTGATGCATTTAAACCCCATGTTTTGGAGATATCCCAATCGGAATAGAAAAAATGCTATAAAAATTGGTTCCAACATATGCAAAAGTGTATCAATCATCAGGGAGAATATTTTGAAAAACAATAAAAAAGTTTTCACAGCTTAAGTTTTGTTTTTGTTACTTATTCCTGATATATATCGAGCTCCCCTCGTATTTTATTTAAATCAAAAAAATTTAAGGGTAAAATATAAAAACATCTTTTCAGAAAAATATAATATACACATGGGAACCCTGCAAGGCAGTGTGTTTGGGTCATTATTATTTCTTATATATGTTAATAATCCCATTTTGAATGGACCTACATCTTGCCGAAGTTCTAGAATACCAACAGGTGAAATGGCTTGCATATTCTAATGAGCTAAAGAGCCAAACTACAAGTCCAACCAAAGTAGTACAGTCATTAATGAGGAACCAGACTGACAGGTCCCCGAAAGAGGGCAGTGGCTTTTTCCGTAGTTAGATGGGCAGAGACCATAGGGGTCGGTATGGCAGTCTAAGACACACTACTGCGATGTGGAAGGCAACGAAAAACCACCACATTACCTCCCAAGTACACAGCGTACTTAAATTGTAATAAACATAATGGCATTGTCTGGGGTAAAAGATTCTGGAGTTAAAATAGTCCCCCATTCGGATCTCCGGGAGGGGACTACTTTAGAGTATGCGATCGGAAACTTCAGAATAAGAGTCGGGAACATTCTGCGAGTCGGAGCGTGGAATGCTAGAAGTATGAAGCAAGTAGGTAAGCTAGAGAACCTGAAATTGGAAATGAATAGGTTAGCACCAGACATAGTAGGGATCAGTGAAGTTTGATGACCAGAGGCGGGGGATTTTTGGAGTAGAGATTTCAGGGTGATTCATATAGGAGCAGAAGAAGGATATTCGGGTGTGGGGATAGTTATGCGGAAAAAGATAGGATACTGTGTATAAAAATACTTACAAAAGAACGAAAGAGTACTCATGGTTAGATTGGAATCTAAACCGGTAAACACAGTAATATTACAAGTATACGTGCCCACCTCTAGCTACAGTGACGAAGAGGTAGAAGTGATCTACAAAGATATCGAGGACGTACTAAGATACGTAAAAGGACATGAAGATTTAATAATTATGAGGGATTTTAATGCAGTGGTAGGTGAGGGTAGGAAAGGAGCGGTAGTAGGTTTATTTGGTTTAGACACGAGAAACGACGGGAGAAATAGGCTGGTAGAATTTTGCAACAAGAACAATTTAATTATCACACACACATTATTTCAACATCATGCTAGAAGACGATATGCGTGGGAAATGCCAGTAGATATAGGAAGATATCAAATAGATTACATTCTTATTAGACAACGGCTTAGGAATTAAGTAAAAGACTGTAGAAGCTACCTAGAAGCAGATATAGACACTGACTACAACATTGTAATTATGAACGCTGCACTTAAATTTCAATATTTAAAAAGAAACGGAAATATGCACTTTGACTTTGAGAAACTAAAAGATAAAGATTTTCAAGAAAAATTCGAAAAAAGTCAAATGAATTGCTGAAAGATATCGAGAAAATTTCTGATACCAAGGAGCTAGAAACATAATGGAATAACAATAAATCTAGTTTAGACATGGCGGCCAGAGATTCAGGGGTATATACAAAAATGAAAATAAGAAACCAACGATAACAAAGGATATCCTGAATTTCATAGAAGAAAGACAAAAATACAAAAATAAATCAGACAAACAGGAAAACAAAGATACCAAGTTATACAATGGGAAATTATTTGCAGATGCAGGAAAGCTAAAGAACAATGGATTGATGAAAAGTGCAAAGAGGTACAAACTAAGATGGAAATACTAAAGACAGATGAAACATACACACTAATTAGAATCAATTTTAGGGATATAAAACCATATAGCAAAAATATAAAGGACACAGGAGGAAACGTCATTATAAAAAATGTAGAGAAAGTGGGTAGATAGTAAGAATATATAGGGAATTTATATGTAGGAGAGGAACTAACAGCATTAGAACAGAAATCAGACATTGAAAATGATGACTTGGGATATCCTATACTTAGAAATGAGTTTGAATTAGCTTTAAAGGGTCTGAAAAATGATAAGGCGTCGGGTACAAATAAGGTGCAAGCAGAAACTTTAAAAACCGCTGAACAAGCAGTAATAGAACGTCCAACTTGTAAGCTATATGTATGAGACCCAAAGATTTCAAACATAACTTCATAGTAATTATACCAAAAAAGAAAGGCACGGATAGATGTGAAAATTTTCGAACAATAGGTTTGACAGCACAAGTGTCAAAAATATTAACTAGAATTGTACAAAGATGAATTGAAAAGCGAGCTGAAGAAATACTAAAAGATCAATTTGGATTTAGGCGAAACAGGGGAACATGAGAGGCTATTTATAGCTCTGAGAGTGGTAATGGAGAAAACAATAGAAAAAGGGGAAAGCGTGTATATAGGGTTTGTAGATCTGGAAAAAGCATTCGACAATATAAAATGGAAAAAAATGTTCGGAATACTCAAAAAGATTGGGATGAGTTATAGGGATAGACGAATAGTACATAGCTTATACTATCACAGTCCCATCGACGCGGCACATGCGACACAAAAGACAGTTGGTAACAATATTACCTAATGTGGAAATTAACGCGCCAATTGTCAATGACATCATACAATATGCAAATTATTATAATACTTTCTTTTAACATAGAAATTATATAAAAACCCCCCACAGTGTACTTACGTGAACATGTAAAGCTTCCTACAGAATTACTTCCTGATGGCGGCTTGCATGCGGATTACTTAATGCTAGCGGCTGCGGGGCTCCGTGAATTCGTTAATATATCTCGGGTCGTGGATCTTCTACCAGGTTGTATCCAGATTCGTTGGTCTTCTTGCTATGTATGCAGGGAACGACAAGAAACTGGTTTAGGGAACGACAATCAAAAAGGCAAAGGAAATCTACATAATCAAAAGACACGATACGATACCAGACCAACTCTCTTCTTCCCCCACACGCGTCGGCGCGAAATTCGTGCAAGGCACTTCTGAAGTAACGGAAATACGCGCACCAAGTCTTTTAAATTTGTGGCGCGAAATTCCCGCATATTAAAACTATATGAATGTTTAGTGCCAAAATTTTTTGGCAGGTAACAATACAAAGAGCAAAGAGCAAACAGAATTAGAGGAGGAATGTACAGGAGTAAACATTAGGGAAGGGGTGAGACAGGAATGTGCACTATCCCCATTGATTTTTAACTTTTACATTGAAGAGGCAATGAATACTGTCAAATGCAGGAAGACATTTGGAATTACTATGCAGGAACAAAAAATTGATATGCTTAAATTTGTAGATGATATAGCGGTATTAGCATCTAACAAGGAAGAGTTAGAAACTGCTCTTAATGAAATGAAAACGGTTCTAACAGAAAGATACGGTATGAAAATTAACAAAAATAAAACTAAGGTACTAGTAGGCATAGGAGATAAAAATAAATCAAAAACAAGAATACAAATAAGTAACAAGAAAGGTTAAGGATTTCTGCTATCTAGGAAGCCAAATAACACAAGATGGGTAAACCACAAAAGATATAAAACAAAGATTAGCACAAAGTCATGCTACATTTAACAAGAAAAAGCAAAAAATGACAACAAACATAGAAACAAGGAAGAGATTGCTTAAAACATATGTGTGAAGCACAGCACTGTATGGCTGTGAAGCCTGGGCAGTAGGAGAAGCGTACAAGAATAAGGTAGAAGCCTTTGAATTGTGGTGTTACAGACAAAGTTAAGAACAAAGAGGTATTAAAAATGGTAAGTGAAGAAATATTTGGAAAACGGTAAAAAATAGGAGAGATAGGTTGACAGGGCACATACTACGGCATGAGGGAATAGTGCGGAATATACTAGAAGCAGAGATAGGAAAAAAGAGCAATAGAGGCAGACCTAGGTTAGACTATTGCACACAGATAGCGATAGGCTGTAGGAATTTCAGGAAATGTGTAGGCTAGCTCAGAATAGAAATCAATGAAGGTACGCATCCAACCAGTCTCAAGATGGATAAACTAATGACGAAAAAAATAACTGTACTTAAACATGATGATTATAATAAGCAACTACAGGTATTGGTTGCGGAATATTCTCGAATAATGTGAAAGGATTTACTGGAAAACTATTAATTCGGCAAATGTCTAAGTGTTGGGGGTTCTGGCAGCGACGGACGGGCTACTTAACCATCTTCACATACCACCAAAACACGCTGAAATAGGGCATATAATTAGAAAACAATAGAAGGGGAACTGAGCTGTATATAGGCTGTGTAGAAATTTCAGGAAACTGTGTAGGTTAGCTCAGAATATAAATAAGTGGGGATACGTGTCCAACCAGTTTTGAGACTGAAAACCTAATAACGAAAAAATAAGTGCAGATAAACCTGATGATTATAATAAACAACAACAGGTGTTGGTTGTCAAATATCAGCAACTAATGTTGACTGCGCGAAAAGATATATTGGAAAAAAAATAAATCGGCAAATGTTCACATAACCTGTGGCAATTTTTGATTTCCACTCTATTAATTCTGAATGCTTTCTTAATAACAAATTTACCCTGCTTCTTAAATCTTCTGGACATTTCATCTCTTCATTTTTGTTCGTATTCCCCTCATTATCTATCTCATCATTAAACTGATTAATATTCACGCAGTCACCCTCTATTTCAATATTACCCTCTTCATACCATTTAATATATTTCCCATTACACTCCATTTCTTTGCATTCTGCATTTATCTTCAACCCCAACTTATCTATAGTATTCATCCCAAATATAATATATATCTTTAGTCCAGGTACAACTATAAAATTATTTTCCCATTTCATATCTCCCATTTCACATCTCAGAATTATCATTTCATTTACTATTGAAAATCTCTTATTTGGTGCCACCAAATTACATCTCGTTATAGGTATCGCTTTATCCCTCAATTTCTCTCGTTTAACAAATTCTTCCGCAACACGTGATGCTTCTGCCCCAGTATCAATCAATACTCTAACTATTCTATTCTCCACCTTTAAATTAACTATTGGTAATAAGTTTCTTTCAAATCTTCCTAATTCATTTTCCATTTCATGTTTAATAAATTCTCGCTGGTGTTCATATCCGTTTATCTGTAGAAATTTACTTGGTTCGTCCGTACCTAAAAACTTTGGTTTCGCATGGAAGGTCCTGCGTGACTTGTTATCTTTGCGTATGTGCGATTATTATTATTACTTGTTTGCATGCGATCAATATTTCTCGTTTGCGTGCGTTGGCCCTCATGTTCCTGCCTATTTATTTCTCTATTATTATTTCCCTCATGATTACTCCGCTCGATTCGTTGCCTTGGTATCTGACCCGTATTTCTACTTCGTCTGAAATTGTTATTAAAATTGTTGTAATTCCCCCTATTAAAGTTTCTCCCATGATCATAATTGTTTCTTTGATAATTTGTTCTTCGAGTCTCAGTATTTCTCTGCGTCTTTATAAAATTCGTGTGTAGATTCCTAGCATTATTTTCCATCCTATAATTTGTTTCCAACGCATCATACCTTTGCAAATATTTTATAAATGTGTCTCTGTCCACTATATTCTGTGTTGTGATATATCTTTTTACTTCTGCGTTAAAATGCCCTGCCAAATATTTTATAATTTGTTTATCCTGTAAAGGAGGATCTAATTGTTTCGCTACGGTAAATTTTTCAATGGCATATAATTCTCGCCTCATTCCTGTATCTGAATTGTATTTTCCCATGCTCAGGTCATTCCTAACTCTATCCTGTTGATTATCCCCCTCAAAAGTGTCGTAGAAATTTCTGTTCGAACTGTTGAATTGTCCAGAAACATACCACAAATATACGCTGATTTGAAATATTGTATTGACCTAGATTTGAAATATTATTATCGACGCATACTTGAAGTATTATATCGACCCAGATTTGAAGCCCTATTATTATAAATATTTAATTTAAATCAATTACCCAAATTCTACTCACGTTTTCTATAAAAAACGGAAAAAATTCTTCGTAATTGTTGCACAATTTTCACTGTAACATAAACTTGATATTCTACTATACTTTATTTATTTTACACGTGGATTTTTGATTAACAGTGCCGCAGCTTCGACGTGCATCAGTTGTGAACTGAGTCGTCTTATCACAGAATGGGTGTTAAATAGCATTTTCCCATTACATGTGGGCTGGGTTTTCAAGCAGTTCTGCAGATTATCTCAACCAAGCAGGCGCTGTCTTCAGCATTCCCTGCATTTTGAAGTATTTTGTGATATAATTAATTCAGATTTCCATGTAATGGTGTTTATGCTATTGATACCTTATTATTCGTTATCTTTGCCATACGTTCTTTTGTATAGATATCGCCTTATGGATAATTGTACAAAATAAATGATGTAACTTTAATGCTGTTTTCGTTCATGTGTGTTTATGCATCATTGAAACTGCGTTTTCTTATCAAAATGCTCGTCGTTCCAGCATATTTGCATAAAGCTTTGTTAGGTTTTATCTACTCTACCGCGTATTTGTTTTATAACTAATTAGACACTTCTCAATTACATGTACGATCATTTCTTCTGAATACGCGTTCTATTGTTGTAAGATATGATTAGTTGCATCGTTTAAAGTTAATTACGGTCTATATACAGGGTGTTAAACGCTTGCTATTTACATAAGGTACGAATTACTTAATTTTCTGCTAAATAAATGCAGTTTTCTGCTTCCTATTACTATTTATTGTTACTACATGACCCTTGCTACACAATACACCCCTAAACCCCTTATCCCAGCTATATATATATATATATATATATATATATATATATAATAGATTCTTTGTTTCTGGACATTATTAATATTAAATTAAGATTCGATTTTGGGTTTTACTTCGTCCAAATGTCATAAATTATTCAAAATATGCCAAAGTCATTTATTAAAAACTGACGTTTCGGAAAGTATGTTTCCTTACACTTAGTTCTATAATTAAATAGTTAACATCTTTGGAGAATTTCTTAAATCTATACTTACATTTATTAAACTATTGGTTTTTATGAAATTTTGTGATGAATGAAATTTGTGTTGGTTTTGTTTTGTTTTACTAACTACGTTATTAATACTAAAAATTACAGAAGTGTCAATTACAAATAAGAAAATAAATATTTAAAAATTAAAGATGTTGTTACTTATAAATTATATAAAATTATGATAATCTACTGAAATATTATAATTAATAAAAATGTGTTTGTATGTATGCATGTGTGTGGTGTGTGTGTGTGTGTGTGTGTGTGTGTGTGTGTGTGCGTGCGTGTGTGTCTGTGTGCGTGTGTGTGTGTGTGTGAGTTATTTATACATGTAAAATAAATTATAATGTATGTGTGTATGTGTGTATGCATTTGTGTGTGTGTGTGTGTGTGTATGTTTATTTTAGACTGCTTTAATCAGTTTAAATGGTGTTTATTACTTTTTATTTAAGGAGAATAAAAATGCATAACTTTTGTGTAGGTTATCTATGTCATTTTTAAAATTAATTGTATTGATTTGTTTTTGGATATGGTAACTTTCTAGAAATAATCTGTTTTTGTATATACTTTCTGTATCTAATATTTTTGTGTTGTCAAAATCTGCTTGGTGTTGATATTCATTTAAATGTATAGTTAGGGCGCATGATTTTTTGTTTAATTTTTTATCACTTTTATGTTGTATTATTCTGTTTTTCAACCACTGTTTCGATTGTCCTATATATTGTTTATTGCAGCTACAGGGGATGTAAGTCAATTTGGAGAAGATATCTTAAAATCTATGAAGAGATGGGCTAATATAACTCTAAAATTGGCTAACATTAACAACAGGTCGTATTTCTTAGAAAGATGCAGAAGAGAAAATGTTGTACCTGACCACATTCAGCATAGCACAATAAACTGTGACAACCTATTAAACACAAGCAGTGGTAAACTATTTTATAGAATAAGTAGATTCCAAACTAATATGAAGACCAAAATCCTATCTTTAGAAATAGAAGTTACTCATTCTAAACAAACAGGATCTAATTGTTTCGCTACGGTAAACTTTTCATTGGCATATAATTCTCGCCTCATTCCTGTATCTGAATTGTATTTTCCCATGCTCAGGTCATTCCTAACTCTATCCTGTTGATTATCCCCCTCAAAAGTGTCGTAGAAATTTCTGTTCGAACTGTAGAAATGTTTCGATCTCGCTTTCAACTAAGTTATACCACATTTCAGCTCCCCCTTTCAGCATTGATTTTACTAAGTTTAATTTATATTGCCCGTCTGTTGAGCTCTGTACTAACATTTTAATATTTTTCAAAAATATTTTTGGATTTAATTTTCCGTCCCCGTAAAATTTAGTATATTGATCAATTGAAAGATTTGGTTGAATTAGCCTAATTGGTTCCTACTATTGAAATTTCCTGAATTAGTTTTTAAATTACTTATTTCCCGATTTATTGTCCTGAATTCTGTTTCACAGTTTTCTTCAACCTTCCGTAATTTGATATTTAAATTCGTGATTTTATAGTTCGTCTTGCTTTCATATTTCTCCTGTTTTGATTTCACTATTCCAACTTGATCCCATACACAGTCGATTTCCTTCGTGATCCTCACGATTTTCTCTTGCATTCGTTCTCTCATCTCCGCAATTGTTGGGTTGGTTTCTTAATCCATCGCTTAGAATTTTAATTTCCTTCTTAATTTTTCGCTGTTCTCATCCATTTTCAGGGTCATGTTTTCATGGCCTCCTCATTTTTGTCCATTTTACTATTGAGTGCCATTAAAATTTCCATCATTTTTCCTGTGAGATCCGTTGTTCCTCGCTAGAACTCCTTTCAAACGTTATGCTTTTTTGGGACTCTCTCCATTTTTGAAATTATTATATTCACACTAAACTTTTAAATACTAAAATAAATCTGCCTAAATTTAATTAATGTACAAATTTCTCTGAATTTTTGATTTGGTAATTTTTCTCAAATTAAAACCCTTTAAAGTCCCGGTTTAATTTAATAATTTTGTTTTAAATCCCACGGTCGTATTATCAAATTTATTTTGATTGAATTCGCATCTCTTTGTCTAGGTCGCTGTATTTTATCGTTGTAAAATATTCTTGTCCCTACGTTCGGGTCGCCATATAAAAATTGATATGATAACGCCGTACTCGGAGTTATGACGTTTTTACTTAACGCCACCGCTCTGTGTTCTCACTTCAAACTTACTAATTTTATTATTATGCCATGGCTAGCTCTTTTTAATCTACACAGAGTGCACAACGTTACGATGATCAATTTTCTTCTCCACCCCTTTTTGATTACCTATTTGAATTGATGAAACAAAGTCAATTAATTTCATATAATGAAAAGAAATATTATTTACAATTTTTGAAATTCTTTAAGTACACTCCTCAATCAATCAATATCATATGTATCACTTATCCCAAAATTTATATACTTTGAATTCAATCTAAAGTCACCAAAAACTACACCCTCTTTATAAAAAAATCTGGGACGTTCTAAACGTCTTTATGATATTTTTAACGTATGCAAAAGTTTCTTGTAGACTTCATTACAAGTTTGGGTAAATTGAATAAATTCACTATTAAAATTTAAATTGAAAAATATTATAAAATTAAATAGATCTGACCTGTAATATGTTGTTCGTGTTGTGGATCAACGCCCTTTTGTTGTCTTCAATCGTCTACCAATGCTCTGCTTAGTTGAACCAATATTTGAGAACATTTACCTCTTGTTTTCCAAAAATTACTTCGTGCTTCTTTATTTTATATGCCTTGAATCTCTTCCCTTAAATGCTTTTGACGCAAATGAGAATTGTACCAGAATTGTACCAAAATTCGATTAGAATTGTCCCCTTTGAATCCACTTGAGAATCCACTTACAATTAGACTTCATTCCAAAGTATTATTTGTTGACGCTGACTTGAATTGTCCAGAAACATACCACAATATAAATTGTGCGCTGATTTGAAATATTGTATCGACCAGATTTGAAATATTATTATCGACGCATACTTGAAGTATTATATCGACGCAGATTTGAAGCTCTATTATTATAAATATTTAATTTAAATCAATTACCCAAATTCTACTCACGTTTTCTATAAAAAAAACGGCAAGTATTCTTCGTAATTGTTGCACTATTATCACTGTAACATAAACTTAATATTCCATTATACTTTATTTAAATTACGCGTGGATTTGTGGTTACCAGTGTCGCAGCGTCGACGTGTATCAGTTGTGAACTGACCTGTCTTATCACAGAATGGGTGTTAAATAGCATTTTCCCACATGTGGGCTGGGTTTTTAAGTAGTTCTGCAGATTATCTCAACCAACCAGGCCCTGTCTTTAACACTTTCTGCATTCTGAAGTGGTTTCTGATGTAAATAATTCGGATTTCTATGTAATGGTGTTTATGCTATTGATACCTTATTATTCGTTATCTTTGCCATACGTTGTTTTGTATAGATATCGCCTTATGGATAATTGTACAAAATAAATGATGTAACTTTAATGCTGTTTTCGTTCATGTATTTATGCATCATTGAAACTGCGTTTTCTCATCAAAATGCTCATCGTTCCAGCGTATTTGCATAAAGCTTTGTTAGGTTTTATCTACTCTACTGCGTATTTGTTTTATAACTAATTAGACACTTCTCAATTACATGTACGATCATTTCTTCTGAATACGCGTTCTATTGTTGTAAGATATGCTTACTTGCATCGTTTAAAGTTAATTACGGTCTATATACAGGGTGTTAAACGCTTGCTATTTACATAAGGTACAAATTACTTAATTTTCTGCTAAATAAATGCAGTTTTCTGCTTCCTATTACTATTTATTGTTACTACATGACCCTTGCTACTCAATACACCCCTAAACCCCTTATCCCAGTAATATATATATATATATATATATATTGTAGTGTCAGAGGAGCTACCAAGGGTTCTAAGGGTTGTTTAGTAGAAGGTAGTGTATGCCAATAAATGATCCATGTATCTGATCCCATAATTAAAAATGTTTCGTATTACATTGCTAAAGTATTCAAAGGGGTAGTTGAAATGTAAGTGCCAAGTTTTACTTGAAATGACTGTAGACTATAAATATATTAACCACATTTTACATTTCAAAATAATTTTTATTTACAAGTATCTGGTACACCCATGGGTTCCCCGATCTCACCAATACTTGCTCATTAGTAATGGACAGGATACCTGATGTAAGTAAATCGTTACTTAATTTGCATGCGCTTATTTCCTTGTTTTGAATTATTTAAATTTGCGTAGTATTACAAAATATTGATGACATCATCAGTAGTTGAACCGCGCCTAAATCCGTATAAGATTTGGTGCTGCCAACTGTGATAGTGTCTATCATACCACGCCACCGGTGTAGTAATTATCGAACTTTAAATTTTAACTACCGTTTTTCGCATAAGACACCAAAGATATTCATATTGGAAAATTACTAGCCAACATTGAAAATATTTTAGAGGCACACGAAGAAAATAATAAAAACAAACTTAGGGCACAAATCATCAACAAAATTACAAATTTTTTATTGAATCCAAAAAACTCAAATAACATCAGTACTATCTATAAAACTAAATGTAAAGTAAATAGGTTTTGAAGACACACCCAGAAATAATCATCACCAATGCAGATAAAGGAGCAGTTACCGTTATTATGACACGCACACAATACAACACCTTATCAGAAAAATTATTGAACGATACAACCACTTACAAAAAACTAAACAAAGATCCTACATTCACAATTCAAAAGAATGTTAACGACCATATTAAGTTATTGGAATCTAAAAAGATGATTACAGAACAACAAAAAAAAGAACTCACTCAAAATAATTCCATTGCAGGCAGATACTACGGACTTCCAAAGATACACAAACCCGAATTATCACTTAGACCTATCATCTCATCTATCATGACACCAACGTACAACTTAGCTTCATTTCTATCAACAATTTTAAGTAATGCATTCCCCATTGAATCCAGTTACAGTATCAAAGATTCCTTCACATTTGTCGAACGTTATAAACTATATACTATCCCAAACGAATTTATTCTAATATCATTAGATGTCAAGTCTTTATTCACTAACATACCAACAGATTTAGTTATCAACATCTTAAAAGAAAAGTGGAGTACTATTAAAAAGCATTGTAAGTTTTCACTTGATCTGTTCATCAGTAGCATATATTTAGTAATTAACAACACACATTTTACATTTCAAAATAATTTTTATTTACAAGTATCTGGTACACCCATGGGTTCCCCGATCTCACCAATACTTGCTCAATTAGTAATGGACAATGTTATCGACACCATAAAACCACAGTTACCCTTCAAACTAGATTTCATCGTAAAATACGTAGATGACATAATTTGCTCTATCCCAAAAGACAAAATCAAAGAAACTACTATAGCATTTAACAATTTCCATCCAAAACTTCAGTTTACTACAGAAACAGAAACCAACAGAAAACTAAGTTTTTTAGACACCATTGTCATTAGAGATTCCAACAATAAACTTATATTTGATTCATACAAAAAACCAACAAATTCAGGCCGCTATCTCAATTTTCACTCAAATCATACTTTCAGACATAAAATAAATACTGCCCTAACTTTAAAAAACAGAATTTCAAAAATTTCCGACCCCATTTTTCTTACAACTAATCTTAAACAACTACAAAAAACTTTACTAAACAATGGATATCCTAAATCTTTAACAAATAAACTAATTTTTCAAACTAAACAAATACATCCAGATAAACACATAGGAACCGAACTTAACAAATACAAAACACTTCCATACATACAACAACTAACACCATCTTTAATAAAACTATTAGAAACTCCACAAATAAAAATTTCGACTAAATATGAAAATAGCATTAAGAACATATTTACCAGGACCAAAGACAATATCCCAAAATCACTAAAAGCAATACCATATACAGCATCCCTGTAGCTGCAATAAACAATATATAGGACAATCGAAACAGTGGTTGAAAAACAGAATAATACAACATAAAAGTGATCAAAAATTAAACAAAAAATCATGCGCCCTAACTATACATTTAAATGAATATCAACACCAAGCAGATTTTGACAACACAAAAATATTAGATACAGAAAGTATATACAAAAACAGATTATTTCTAGAAAGTTACCATATCCAAAAACAAATCAATACAATTAATTTTAAAAATGACATAGATAACCTACACAAAAGTTATGCATTTTTATTCTCCTTAAATAAAAAGTAATAAACACCATTTAAACTGATTAAAGCAGTCTAAAATAAACATACACACACACACACACACAAATGCATACACACATACACACATACATTATAATTTATTTTACATGTATAAATAACTCACACACACACACACACGCACACAGACACGCACGCACGCACGCACGCACGCACACACACACACACACACACACACACACCACACACATGCATACATACAAACACATTAGAACGTAATACACAACTGTATATAAATGATAATATTTTTATTAATTATAATGTTTCAGTAGATTATCATAATTTTATATAATTTATAAGTAACAACATCTTTAATTTTTAAATATTTATTTTCTTATTTGTAATTGACACTTCTGTAATTTTTAGTATTAATAACGTAGTTAGTAAAACAAAACAAAACCAACACAAATTTCATTCATCACAAAATTTCATAAAAACCAATAGTTTAATAAATGTAAGTATAGATTTAAGAAATTCTCCAAAGATGTTAACTATTTAATTATAGAACTAAGTGTAAGGAAACATACTTTCCGAAACGTCAGTTTTTAATAAATGACTTTGGCATATTTTGAATAATTTATGACATTTGGACGAAGTAAAACCCAAAATCGAATCTTAATTTTATATATATATATATATATATATATATATATAATATGTACATGTAAAGTAAAAAAGAATTAAAGGCAAGTGACTCAAATTCGGTCACAAGGGCATCCTGTCGACGTGTTTCGCCCTAATTGGAGCTCATCAGGACAGGAGTAGCAAAGTTGTAATATCTAATACAGACACCTTATGGAAAGTACAGCATCACCTAGCTCACAATTTGTGTCTTCGTGCCGTTACACCTGACGTCGCAGGTTTTAGCAACAGTCGGCACGGAGGAGATCCGTCTCAACTGCCTTTTTTCCATAGTCAAACGTTATAATTTAAAAGTACAAAGTAAAAAAGAATTAATGGCAACTGACTTAAATTCAGCCACGAGGGCATCCTGTCAACGCGTTTTATTCTAATTTGGGTTCATCAGGACAGGAGTAGTAAAGTTGTAATATTTAATACAGACACATTATGGGAAGTACGTATTTATACATATTAAAATCATTATAATCTTACAATCTATCTAATAATTTATAAAATAACCAGAACTTGATTTAGGAAACAAAAAGAATTTCTGTACTTATATACAGAATACCGTAAATTTAATAAATATAAAAAATAGGAACTTGAATGTCCAATAAACAGAAAACACTTAACAAGTAATATACTTTCTTCAATTAGTTAGTGGTCTGGCATGTTGGCAGCGATTCGTTGATTAAGCCTTACCATAACATATAATTTATCACTTTTCCTTTTTTGGTGGGGATAACCAGGTAATATTTCATTTCCTTATAAATGGGAATCATGTATACATGTTGGAGTTCTTTAACAACCATCAGGTTGCTAATATCTATGTAGAGCCAGGTAGATAGGAAAAAGATAGAAGAGTTAAGGAAGACCTAGACCAATAGTCAAATTATTAGAAATTTAGGTTGTGAAGGGTATGTAGAACTTTTTAGATTAGCACAGAAAAGAAAAGAAGTTAGAGCTGCGACAAACCAAGGTCGAAAACAAAATGATGATGATGACTTTCTTTTAAGTATACATGTATGGTACTTAAGTGTACGGGCGTCAGCATCACATTTCAAACGTACCTAAATGTCCCCTATATTTCACACAATTATATTTATAGCAGTTTGAAAATTTCTGTGTACCTTTCTTAGAGTATCTTTTTCAAAATGGTTTATATATAAAGTTACGGCGCCCCGTTTCCAATTTTTACCTCTTTCTACCTTTCTACTCTTTTGTGTATTTTGTATTACATGCATATAATTAACATTTGTACTCACAACCATTTTCGTTTCTGTTCAAGCGAAATTCAAGCTAGTCAGTTCGCAAGCACTTTCTGAAATTCTTCAGACCTTTACATGTTCATTTCATTGGGAGTGCTTTTCATAAATGTTTGTTTTCTTAACGGATATTTACTCACCACTTCGTCGTAGCTGCTCAGCAGCAAGAGAAGCTGATCGATGAATAGCAACTGCAGCTAGTCCTTCTTTTTCAGATGCCACTCGTTGCTTGTCAGCTACTTCGGCTTTAGCTTGCGCTAAACGCTGTTGTGCCAAAACTACTGCATTTGTGGCAGCGCTTGCTTGTTGCCGTTGAACAGTAGCTGCCGCCTCAGTTTGCTGGAGTGCCAGCGTTGCTTGTGCTTCCTTATGTGCGGCAAGTTTTTGCTGTGTTATCAACTCATTTTTTGCTACTTGAACACGTTGTTGAGCGGCCATAACGTTAGCGGAGGCTTCTTTTGCAGCTATGATGGCGGCGGCAATTTCTTTCGGAGAAAGTCCTGCTGGAATCTAAATTCTTTGATATTAATAGTACAGAATTAATTATATAGTCTTACAAAAAATGGCTTATGAATTAGAACGTTATGCAATGGTGGTGTAGCGACTGGAACTACGTTGACAATTTCGCGTGGTCCGTAGAATGCTCCGTCATAAACTCCGCGTTTACTTACTGACTGGGCGAGTATACCCCATGAGCAGAAAAATAACATCGACTGTAAAAGAAAAAGCATGTTAGAAGTTTAAGGATATTTTTATTAAAAATAACGAGAAAAACTAATAATCTACTTGTTGTTACGTGCCAAAAATTCGGCACTAAACATTTTCAATTCAAGTTTTAGTTTGTAAGAATTTCGCGCCAATAATTTTAAAAGACTTGTGCGTGTATTTCCGGCACTTTAGACAGTGCGTTTGCGCAAGATTGCGCCGACGTGGTGTGGAAGAAAAGGTGATTTCCGGCATTCGTGTGTGGACTGGTGATCGAGACTCTAACAAAATGAGTTACCTTTGGTGTCTTATCGTGTCTTATTGATGTAGGTTCCTTAGCTTTGCTCTGTATCGTCCCTTACTTGTATCCTGTGTTCCGCTACAGAAAAGAAGACAAGTTTGAATTTGGATTCGACCAGGGCCGACGAATCACCCACGCCCGAAGGAGATCCACGGAGCCCCGCTGCCGCTATCAAGGAGTAATTCTGCAAGAAGCCCTGCAATTTATGTAAGTAGCGTTTTCGTTTTCTTTTTTTATGTGATGGCGTAATTTTATGTAATTGCGTGACGTAATATTTTATTTGCGCGTCATAACGCAATTATTTACCATTGCTACCAACTGACTGTAGTGACTCGCGTACCCGCACGACGGGGCTATAATAGTGGCGCATCTAAAGTGTTCAGGTTGAATAATGATTTGTTTTCTATCTTCTTATATCTTGTAATGTATTAATTAACTATATTTGTAGCTTTTTCATTTAAAAAATAAATAATTATATATATTTATAATATCTGTTAACTTATAAAATATAAGTTGGTAACACTATACGTTATTATGTCAATCATCTGAAATGAAATGACACATGTTATGCTAATTGAACATGGGCTGTCATATTGATATTGATTTTTCTGGTATACTTTTTAAAAGGTATTGCAAATTCAAGTAATTATCCTGATATTATAAAAATAGTGTTTCTAATTTAAATTTTTTTAGATAATGACCTAACTTAATTTACCAGGAAGCTGGAATAACTTTTTGAGGAGGTGTTAAAGCAACATAACCTAACTCTGGTGTTTGGATCACATAACTTTTTCCTGTAAGTACATTAAATACAAATAATTAATTAATTTAATGCCTTATTCCTTGTTCCTTATGGAAATTGTTTGTTTGATATTATATTAAAATAAAAATAAAAATAAAATTAAATAAAAACCCTTAACCACAAAAAATATTTAAATTACTAGATACGTATTTCGACCACTATGTGGTCATCATCAGTAGGAAAAAAAAATTAGCTGTATAATTTACTATATTGTTGCTTTAAACACTATCGAGGATATTCTCCTCACCCGCAGGCTGGTGTTCTCAACAACAAACAAGTGAATTGTGACATTATAACTTAAATCTACCTAATTTATACTAATTCTAAATCTACTGAAGCGGAACCAGTTCAATCTTGCTTTCTCATTGGTTGTTGACCAATAGGAAAGCAAAGCAGATGACTCTATTGGCCCTTTATCGGTGTTTAAGAGGGTCCTTTATGTTTAACAATTTTAATTGATTCATAGGCATTTAAGGAGGAAAACGTTGGTACCGCTTTTAACAATTTAACATTTTCTAGTTTAACAGGGTGGCTGGTTTCAAATATATGTTTGGCGACCTGAGACCTTTCATATTTACCATATTTGAGGTGAGCAATGTGTTCTTTAAATCTTGTTGTTATATTCCTCTTGGTCTGACCAATATATTTTGAAAACACCCTGGCCCTGCACAACTAATTTCATAAATCCCCGACTTTTGCAATTTTTCCACCTTGTCTTTTGGATTACCTAGCAAATCTTTAATTTTATTAGTATTAGTGAAAGCAATTTTGAAATTACACTGTTTGAATATTTTATCAAGACCCTTTGTGGTTTTGTGAAACGGAAGTTTAACATATTTAACATTATCGTTAGAGGTGGTTGATTGCAAAGTCGTTGATTTACGGATGTTGATCCTATTTTTACACTTTCTAAAAATATTATCTATAATATCAGAAGAGAAACCATTGTAATTCGCTATTTGTTTAATAAGAGCAAATTCCTTATTAAATCTGTTTTATTTAAAGGAAATTCAATAATCTATTAATTAAAAGTTAAATGAAGCCAACTTATGTTGTATGCTATGATTAGAGGAAGACAAAATAAAGCGATTTACATTGGTTTCTTTTCTATAAATGTCAAATTCTAATTTATTACCATTTCTAATTACTAATGTATCTAAAAGGGCAATTGTCCATTATTCTCTAGTTCATACGTAAATTTTATGCTTTGAAATTTTGAATTCATTTCTTTAAGAAAATCATCAACATTTGATTTAGAAGTGTCAAAACTGCAAAATATCATCCACGTACCTTAACCATATTCTTGGGAAGTATTTGGAGTTTTCTTTTAACTCGGTTTCAAAACGAGACATAAATAAATTTGCTATGAAAGGCGATAAGCTATTTCCCATTGCTGTGCCTTCATGTTGTTCGTACAACTTGTTGTTGAATTGAAAACAGTTCTGGGACATGCAATGCGAAACAAGCTTGATATAGTCCTCAACTTTATCATCATCAATATCACTATCTATAAGAACATCCTTTAAATATGTTAAAGTATGTGGTATTGGAACACTAGGGAATAATGAACTGACATCAAATGAAATTAAGATTTCGTTCTCTTCTAATGTGATATTTTTAAATTTATTAATGAACTCTAAAGAGTTTTGTACAGACAAACTATTAAACTTTAAATTCTTAAATTCATTTGACAGCCATCGTGATAAATAGTAAGTCGGTGAGTTGATACCTGAAACTATTGGTCTCATCGATTTATTATTTTTGTGAATCTTTGGTAAACAGTAAAGTTTTGGCATTTCGGGATTCGAAATTGTTAATTTTAATTTTAGTGTGGGCGAAATTAGGTTTGGACATTCTTTCAAAACAGACTGTGTTGATTTAATCATTTTATTTAAAGGAACTTCATTTTACGTTTTTGACTATTGGTTTGTAAGGACCCTCAGACAGCAAAGTCTCTACTCTATCAACATAGTCTTGTTTATCCAGAATAACCAACCTATTCCCCTTATCAGCCTTTAAATAATAACAATTCTTTTGTCGTAAATCTTTAATAATCAGATGATCTTTCCTTGTTTGTTCTGAGACATTCCTTGCGCAAGTGCGTAAGTTGTTCGAAAGTTGAATTTTGCACGCGTTTCTAATAAAGTTTTTTGAATTGTCATCTAATTTTGAAATGGATTTTTCAATGCCAGCAATATTGTCTTCCAAAGGAGTTTTCAAATGATCTACTCCAAATTTTAGGCCTCGATCAAGGAAAGTCAACTCTTCATTATTAAAGATTTTCGACGATTCGTCAACAACTATTGACTCTAATTGAGGTGAAGTAATTTCCAGTTTTTTAGGAGGTACATTGACATTGTGTTTCTTTAAAAGAAACTTCATATATAAATCGCACCTAGCACTAACGTGCAATTTATCCGAGTCCGGTTTTCAGGAATGGAATAATTTCCAGAGATTTGTTTTTGAAGTCAACAATCATAAATTGTTAGACAAAATTAATAGTCAAAACACTAAGTTGAAGTTTCTTTTAAAGAAACACAATGTCAATGTACCTCCTAAAAACTGGAAATTACTTCACCTCCATTAGAGTCAATAGTTGTTAACGAATCGTCGAAAATCTTTAATAATGAAGAGTTGACTTTCCTTGATCGAGGCCTAAAATTTGGAGTAGATCATTTGAAAACTCCTTTGGAAGACATTATTACTGGCATTGAAAATCCATTTCAAAATTAGATGACAATTCAAAAAACTTTATTAGAAACGCGTGCAAAATTCAACTTTCGAACAACTTACGCACTTGCGCAAGGAATGTCTCAGAACAAACAAGGAAAGATCATCTGATTATTAAAGATTTACGACAAAAGAATTGTTATTATTTAAAGGCTGATAAGGGAATAGGTTGGTTATTCTGGATAAACAAGACTATGTTGATAGAGTAGAGACTTTGCTGTCTGAGGGTCCTTACAAACCAATAGTCAAAAAACGTAAAAATGAAGTTCCTTTAAATAAAATGATTAAATCAACACAGTCTGTTTTGAAAGAATGTCCAAACCTAATTTCGCCCACACTAAAATTAAAATTAACAATTTCGAATCCCGAAATGCCAAAACTTTACTGTTTACCAAAGATTCACAAAAATAATAAATCGATGAGACCAATAGTTTCAGGTATCAACTCACCGACTTACTATTTATCACGATGGCTGTCAAATGAATTTAAGAATTTAAAGTTTAATAGTTTGTCTGTACAAAACTCTTTAGAGTTCATTAATAAATTTAAAAATATCACATTAGAAGAGAACGAAATCTTAATTTCATTTGATGTCAGTTCATTATTCTAGTGTTCCAATACCACTACTTTAACATATTTAAAGGATGTTCTTATAGATAGTGATATTGATGATGATAAAGTTGAGGACTATATCAAGCTTGTTTCGCATTGCATGTCCCAGAACTGTTTTCAATTCAACAACAAGTTGTACGAACAACATGAAGGCACAGCAATGGGAAATAGCTTATCGCCTTCATAGCAAATTTATTTATGTCTCGTTTTGAAACCGAGTTAAAAGAAAACCCAAATACTTCCCAAGAATATGGTTAAGGTACGTGGATGATATTTTGCAGTTTTGACACTTCTAAATCAAATGTTGATGATTTTCTTAAAGAAATGAATTCAAAATTTCAAAGCATAAAATTTACGTATGAACTAGAGAATAATGGACAATTGCCCTTTTAGATACATTAGTAATTAGAAATGGTAATAAATTAGAATTTGACATTTATAGAAAAGAAACCAATGTAAATCGCTTTATTTTGTCTTCCTCTAATCATAGCATACAACATAAGTTGGCTTCATTTAACTTTTTAATTAATAGATTATTGAATTTCCTTTAAATAAAAACAGATTTAATAAGGAATTTGCTCTTATTAAACAAATAGCGAATTACAATGGTTTCTCTTCTGATATTATAGATAATATTTTTAGAAAGTGTAAAAATAGGATCAACATCCGTAAATCAACGACTTTGCAATCAACCACCTCTAACGATAATGTTAAATATGTTAAACTTCCGTTTCACAAAACCACAAAGCGTCTTGATAAAATATTCAAACAGTGTAATTTCAAAATTGCTTTCACTAATACTAATAAAATTAAAGATTTGCTAGGTAATCCAAAAGACAAGGTGGAAAAATTGCAAAAGTCGGGATTTATGAAATTAGTTGTGCAGGGCCAGGGTGTTTTCAAAATATATTGGTCAGACCAAGAGGAATATAACAACAAGATTTAAAGAACACATTGCTCACTTCAAATATGGTAAATATGAAAGGTCTCAGGTCGCCAAACATATATTTGAAACCAGCCACCCCGTTAAACTAGAAAATGTTAAATTGTTAAAAGCGGTACCAACGTTTTCCTCCTTAAATGCCTATGAATCAATTAAAATTGTTAAACATAAAGGACCCTCTTAAACACCGATAAAGGGCCAATAAGTATCTGCTTTGCTTTCCTATTGGTCAACAACCAATGAGAAAGCAAGATTAAACTGGTTCCGCTTCAGTAGATTTAGAATTAGTATAAATTAGGTAGATTTAAGTTATAATGTCACAATTCACTTGTTTGTTGTTGAGAACACCAGCCTGCGGGTGAGGAGAATATCCTCGATAGTGTTTAAAGCAACAATATAGTAAATTATACAGCTAATTTTTTTTCATTGATGATGACCACATAGTGGTCGAAATACGTATCTAGTAATTTAAATATTTTTTGTGGTTAAGGGTTTTTATTTAATTTTATTTAAATCGTGCCACAGTGTTCCTATAGATTAATAATGATATTATATTAAATATAATTATATGCCTGTTTTTTTTTGGGTTTAACTTTTAAAACTATTTTTAAATCATGTACAAATTATCTTGCTCTGATACCGTTCTAAAAGTGTTTTCTTAGTAATTTAAACAAGTAACTATAACCTATAAATTCCTTTTAAAGAAAATCGTGCGTTCAAATACAGCTAACGCAACCGATTGAGTTTTTAGTATACCTTTTATCTTCCGAACGTTATAGTATCTTAATTTCCTTATATTTGTTGTCTTAAATACTATCTTAAAATGAATATCGTTCATCTCAAGTCATCGGAACTAATTTACAATATTCAATCTAGGAATATTAGAGCTGCATCTAAACAAAATGACAGAAGTTTGCAACTTAAAGCTATACTAGCTCAAAAAGCTAAAGGGGTACCTATTTTGAGAGTCATCGTCTCTGATTTATCTCAAAACGTGTCCGAAATTAAACAATCCTTTGACGATATCGCCAATATAGTAAATAAAATTGATCCAGAACCAAGTGAAACTGAATTGAAGCGTGTCGTTTTTCGCATAGCTCACGTTAAGCAACGGATAGAGTTGTTGTGTTTATTTGACAATGACCAAGCGAACCAAGCTAAACAAACCTTCTTTTCGAACATTCTGTTACTCGAAGGAACAGTCCTTGACAGGCTGAACCTAGATGTAGACACAGATATACCTGTACCTTTATCGAACCTTGCAATTTCTCAAGCTCCATCATTGGGGAAATCCATACCTGTCTATAAATGGGGTTTAACTTTCCAGGGCTTTGACCCCCAAATGTCTTTAATGTCTTTCCTTGATAGGATTAAGGATTTCAGGATTTCACGGAATTGCACATATCAAGATTTATTTGTTTCAGCGGGTGAATTATTCTCTGGTTCTGCCTTAATTTGGTACGAAATATAAGAGGTCAGATTTCTACCTGGGAGGAATTAGTTACGTGTTTGAAACGGGATTTCTTACTGCATGGATATATTACCGATCTTTGGAACGAAATAAGAAACCGAACCCAGAGACCTGACGAAAATGTAATTTCTTTATTACCTCAATAGAAGCCCTATATAGTAGACTAGATAATAAACCACCAGAATTTGAAATTATCGATCAGTTGCGTAGGAATTTAAATTCATATTTTTCCGAACGGTTAGCGTTACAACACATTTCTTCTTTACCTCAATTCAAAGACTTATGTCGCTCGCTCCAAGAAGTGAAATTACGTGTGGATAAATACCGTCCTCCCCCAGAAAAACAATCTGGCCTATTAGAACCTGACCTAGGTTGTCAAACTCAACCTTCTCGTAAAGTATCCACCTTCTACCTCTGCAAATAACTCGCTTACCTGTTGGAATTGTAAAAGAAGTGGACATAACTATAACGTTTGCACATACCCCAAAAATATTTTTGCTATGGCTGTGGTCCCACTAACACCTACAAATCTAACTGTACGAATTGTAATTCTAACGTATCGGGAAACTTCCGTGGAGATATTCCTACCCGGGACGTAAATATTTCAAGAAATCAAAATCATCCTCAACACCAACCATTCAACGCACCCAGACGTCAATAAATTTAAAGCATAAAACTACCTCTAACGTTATACCTTTACTTAGTATATCTAAGAATAATATCGCTACTTTGAATTTACAAAATGACTTGCCTTCATTCACAGAATTATGTTATACTACCCCGTCAGAATGGTCGAGTTGGTTGCAAACCGTTAATTCCTTTTACCATAAAAAGTCTGCTGCCTTACAACTTGTTAAGAAACCCTTCGATAACCACCCGCACTTACCCATCTCGATTGGTTCCTTAAATGTAATAGCTTTATTGGACACAGGTTTCTCATGCTCCCTTATAAATAACAAAGGTTTACAACAATTATCCAAACAAAATATTAAAATACGAATTGTCCCCGAAAAAATTTCTATAAATTTAGCTGATGATAATCAAATATATGTAACGGGTTCCCTTAAATTAAAAATTCGAGTAGAATCACTTGAACGTGAGGTTTCATTTTTATTTGTCCCTGCATTAGCTTATCCTTTCCTATTAGGTGTGGACTTTTGTAAACTTTTTAATATGTCACTTTATTTCCAGGATTTTTCTTGGCAAACTTCTCTTAAAACAAATTCTTGTGCATCTACAGAAATATCTAACAAAATCTCTCTTACTGATTCCCAAAATATAACTCTTAACGCTACAATCGACAAATTCCGTAAACTTAATACCTCTGAACTTGGTTGCTCTACTACTGCAACACATGTTATCTCTACAGGTGATGCCCTCCCTTTTAAGCAACGTCAATATCCGTTATCGCCTGCATTACAAAAACCTTTAATTATCTTCTACTGTTGTATAATAATTTGCATAACATTAGTGATAGTCAAACTATAAAATTAAAGCTCAGTGATACACTATGAACCAAAACAAGTGCAAAATGTAACGGTGACTCTTAATTTTTTGAACTAGATTTAAAATCTTTAATGTCGGACCCAATTTTAAACCCATATATTTCATCATCATATCAGAATTCAAAAGAAGTAGTGCCTTTCCATCAATTTCATGTTTTCTGAAAAGATCAGCATGCATACCTAAACTAGAATCTGCCGATTCTATAAACTGAATAACTTCTTCAATACCCCATTCGTACGTGGGCATCCTCGTATATGATGAAGGTGCAACAGTTGAGGATATATCATTAGGTGTTGTTGAAGTAGCAGGTTCCAGTTCTGCTGGAGATTTCTTTTTGACCGGTGGTGGCTTTACATCACAGGATGAGCATCATCATCATTTTGTTTTCGACCTTACTTAAGGTCGGTTTGACGCAGCTCTAACTTCTTTTCTAATCTGTGCTAATCTAAAAAAGCTCTACATACCCTTCACAACCTAAATTTCTAATAATTTGACTAATATAGTTTGGTCTAGATCTTCCTAAATCCTTCTATCTATTTCCTATCCAGCTGACTCTACATAGATATTAGCAACCTGATGGTTGTTAAAGAACTCTAACATGTTTACATGATTACCATTTATAAGGAAATGAAATATAACCTGGTTATCCGCTTCAAAAATGAAAAGTGTTAAATAATATGTTATGGTAAGACTTAAGCAACGAATCGCTGCCAACATGCCAGACCGCTACCTAATTGTGAGTTATGTCATGGTGACGTTTATTAAATTATATGTTATGGTAAGGCTTAAGCAACGAAACGCTACCAACATGCCAGACCGCTAACTAATTGTGAGTTATGTCCTGGTGATATTTAGTTAACTGATTTTTATTTTTTTGTTTTGTTTTCGAACTTACTTAAAGTCGGTTTGACGCAGCTCTAAATTCTTTTCTATTCTGAGCTAGTCTAAAAGGTCTACATACCCTTCACAACCTAAATCTCTAATAATTTGACTAATATAGCTTTGTCTAGGCCTTCCTACTCTATTTTTATTTGGTAGTCTATAATCTAAGACTTTACTAAATAGTCCCTTATGTCTTAACTGGTGCCCTATCATTCTATCTCTCCTGACCTTCAATTGTTTCCACATACAGGGATCCTCACCTATCCTTCTATAAACTTCCTCGTTTGTTACTCTATCTGTCCAACTAATCTTTAACATTCTCCTATAACACCAAGTTTCAAAAGCTTCTATCTTTTCTTATCTACTTCTTTAATTGTCCAAGTCTCACTACCGTATAGTAGAACGCTCCATACGTATGACTTTAAGAAACTTTTCTATTATCTAAACTAATACTATTAGCTATTAGTAAGTTTTTCTTTTTTAAAAACATTTTTCTAGCTTGAGCTATTCTAGCTACTATATCCCTTCTGCTACGTCCATCCTTTGTAATGATACTACCTAAATAGCAAAATTTATCTACCTCCTCTAACTCGGTATTACCTATTTTTAATTTTGGTTTAGAACTAAGCTGTAACTCACTTGTCATTATCTTTGTCTTTACCGAGTTAATTCTCATACTATAGTTACTCCGTAGTATCTCATCTAAAATATTTAAAACTCTCCTAACTCTTTTCTAGACTCTGCTATAATGGCTATATCATCTGCAAAACGTAACATGTCTATTTTCTGTCCCTGTAAACTAATACCTATCTCTTTTCTCTCTCTGGCTAAGTTTAAAGCTTCCTCAATATAAACATTAAAAATCAAGGAGACAGTATACAACCCTGTCTAACACCATTTCTAATTTAAGCTTCCTTTTCTATTTCATCAAATCTAATTACTACGCTTTGGTTTTATATAGACTGTAAATAATTTTTCTATCTTTATGAGAGATTCCTATTTTTTGCAAAACCCTGAACATAACAATCCAATTAACCCTATCAAATGCTTTTTATAAATCTACAAAAGCAAAATGAGTCTTTTTATTTTTTTTTAAACTTTTTTCGATAATTAAACTAATCATTAGTATCTGTTCTCTAGTCCCTCTGTCTTTACGAAAACCATATTGGTCTTCGCCTAAATAATTCTCAGTCAAAGCTTCTACTATATTTTTAATTATTATTGTTAGTATTTTGGAAGCATGAGAAGTTAAACTAACCGTTCTAAAATTCTCACACCTATCAGCTCCTGACTTTTTTGGGATTGGGATAATAATATTTTTTTCGAAATCTATTGGAACCTCACCTGTGTCATATATTACATTTATTAGTTCATATAATCTGTCCAAAGTTTTCTGACTTGCATATTTTATTAATTCTGCGGGAATATCTTATATACCTGGAGCTTTATTTAATTTAAGATTCCGAATAGATCTATAAAATTCCTCTCTTAATATTGAGAACCCTATTTCTAAATCCTATTCTTGGTAGTTCTCTAACTCATCCATATCGTCTCCCTTATATAAATCTTCTAAATATCTTTTCCATCTATCAGCTACCTCAACTTTATTTATTAGAAGCTCATTATTCTCGTCTCTAATACCATTATATTTTTCCTATCTTCCCAAAAACTTTTTAACTGCCCTGTAAGCCCTGTCTGTCTTACCTACTCTCAAATCATCTTGTATTCCTTACAATTCTCCTCCATCCATTTATTTCTAGCTTTTCTACACTCATGTACTATCTTATTTCTAACTGTATTATATTTTTGCTTCCTTTCACTATCCACTTCTCTGAAAGGTTTAAGCTTTCTTCTATTCTCTATTAAATCTAATATCTCCTTTGTTACCCACGGTTTTCTAGCTTCTATTTTTCTTACCTATAGTCTGTGTTGCTGTATCATGTACCGTCAGTTTTATTTCTTTCCATCTATTTTCTACGTTCCTCCTACAGCTATCTCTTTGCTCTTATTATCTAATACTTGTTTATATTCCTCTTTTACCCTACTATCATTAAGCTTACCTAGATCCCATCCTCTCTTTTCACCTTTCTCAATTTTTGAATTTTAGTTTACACTTCATTTTAACTAAGTTATGATCGCTATCTATGTCAGCCCCTGGATAACTACGACAGTTTTAACTTGGTTTCTAAATCTTTGTTTAACTAAAATATAATCTATTTGGTATCTAGCTCTATCACCTGGGGCTTTCCAGGTATATCTTCTCTAACATGTTGTTCGAATAGGGTGTTTACAGTTACTAATCTATGTTCCTGGCAAAACTCAACTAATCTTTCTCCTCTATCATTTCGTCTGCCATACCCAAATTTTCCTACCATTTTTCCCTCATTACCTTCTCCCACTGATGCATTAAAATCGCCCATAACTATTAAATTCTCATCTCCTTTTACTTTTCTCACTATACTATTTATATCCTCGTATACCTTTTCTACTTTCTCATCCTCGTACTGAGTTGTTGGCATGTAAACCTGTACTAAAACAGTGTCTGTGGGTTTTGTACTCAATCTAACCATAATTATTCTATCACTAAATTGTAAGTACTCTTTAACTTTATGCCCTAATCTTTTATCTAACACTATTCCTACGCCTGCCTGTGCATTAGTTGAAGAAGTTGTAATTATTCTATAATTCTCCTTCCAAAAGTCATTACTATCTGGCCATCTCACCTCACTAATACCTAAAATGTCCAGCTTTTGCTTTCTCATTTCGACTAATAAATTCGTTAACTTATCTACTCTGAGTAATGACCTTACATTCCAAGTCCCTATCACTAAATCAAATTGTTGTTTTATATTCTTACGATGACGAGCCCCAAGTACCCCCCTCCCGGAGATCCGAATGAGGGAGTATTTTACCTCCCGGACAAGAATTTTACTTGTGAGCTCTCCATCATATCTATTTCGTGTTTTAGGCCACGCACACCTGGGAAATATTGTGGTAGGCTCCCATATCTTTCCACAACGCAGTTTTTAAAGATTTTAGCAAAAAGCCGTATCCGTCACGGCCAACCCCCCACCAAGCTTGTACATTATTGAGGATCGCCCGAGACCAACCGACCCTCCTCCAATATCTTTTAGCCAGCAAGGCTGCTGCCCCTTGCTGCGCCTTTTAATCGCCTTTTACGATAAGCAGGCTTACTATAGTAGTATTCTTTATCCCCTACTATAGGGATTAACTAAGCGGCTTTTGCAATTATTGTAAAAAGATTACAAAATGACTTGCTTACCGATGGTGTGCTTATTTTCATAAACTAAAATTATAGTTTGCTTAAAATTATATTTGGAACATTCCAAGCAAAGAGCCCCCTCTCCAATTAAGGCAAGCAACATGCCATCCTGTTCAGTTTTTCACGCTGATTCCAAATATAAAATTAGCCTTCTGCAGAAACCAATTGTTAAAAAGTTATCCAGAGTCAAAGTTCGAATTTTTCCAAATTTAGGTTTTTCAACATTTAATTTATTTATCAACTTAATTAATCTAAGCAATTTCCCTTTCTTAATATTTCTAACAACGCTGTGCGCGGTGCAATTCCCCTTTATAAAACCTAATCTAACCTAATACAAAAATATAACTTTAATAATATTAAATCAATGCAAATCAAAAGTTTTATTCATTTTCAAATATTGATTATAATTAATTAATCGGTATTGAAATCAATATTTTTCACAACTTCCCAAAATTTGCGAATGAAAATGAAAATGCAAATATGAAAATAAAGGCATTTTGTCATCCATATTGTATTGATCCGTACTATTTCTACGTCAATTCTCAATAGTTGATAATTATTGCAAATATTATGTGTGTCAAGTTAGCAACGCCCGACTCGGCAACGAACCACAATCACAACCGCACACCCATTATCCGTTTTAAGTTTTTGGTATAACGTACAAGGCTGAGTCTTTTCTCAAGGTTAGTTTATCATATTGTTATTATACTCTGTAACAAGGAATCTTTAATTCCAATTAGTTGCTTAGATATTAATTGTTTTATAGCATAAGATATATTATAGTCCGGTCCAGTATAATAGGTGTGCGGTTGTGATCATAGCTCGTTGCCGAGTCGCGCGTTGGCAACCCGACACACACAAATATTATAGTGTATATTTCGATATTTGAAAGTATTTTTTGAACAGCATGGTAACCACTTCCAGGTTTCCGAACGCACTCCGTGACGTCAGAATTTACCGTTGCAAAGGCGATCGATGAGCAATTTTCAAAATTTGCTTCTATACGAAATGTCCTTTTACAATAGCCAAGTGAAGATGCTAGCACAGAAAATAAATTTTCTAAATGCGGTGGTCTGCAACATAAGTATTTTAACAGCATATGCATTTCCTTCGAAAGGAATAACTATTTCTTCTCCTTGAAGGTTTCCTAAACGTGATAATATTGTTTCTGTCTTTTTAGAAGCCTTTAATAACTCCACAATAATTTTTCTTGCCATTTCTGTTAATGAAGTATCATTAACCGTTGTAGGTAGTTGACTTGTATTGATCAAAGGTCCTACAGTACATGATCTGTTAAAATAAATTAAAATAGGGGGCGGGGCGGTGGTATAACTGATGTATCAGCTTCAGGTGACTGAACTTCCATGATTCCAGTACTATTTACTATAGTCACAGTTCGTGCTTTGAATGTAAACTGTAAGACGACTCCAGTGCTACTCCATGTCGGTAGAGCATGAGTCTCTTAATCTCAGGGTTGTGGGTTCGAGCTCCACGTTGTGCGCCCCTATTATAGCCCCATCGTGCGAGTACGCAAGCCCCTACAGTCAGTTGGTAGCAATGTTAAATAATTGCGTTATGACGCGCAAATAAAATATTACGTCACGCAATTACATAAAATTACTCCATCACATAAAAAAAGAAAACGAAAACGCTACTTACATAAATTGCAAGGCTTCTTGCAGAATTACTTCCTGATAGCGGCAGCGGGGCTCCGTGGATTTCCTTCGGGCGTGGATGATTCGTCGGCCCTGGTCGAATCCAAATTCAAACTTGTCTTCTTTTCTGTAGCGGAACACAGGATACAGGTAAGGGACGATACAGAGCAAAGCTAAGGAACCTACATCAATAAGACACGATAAGACACCAAAGGTAACTCATTTTGTTCGAGTCTCGATCACCAGTCCACACACGTATGCCGGAAATCACCTTTTCTTCCACACCGCGTCGGCGCAATCTTGCGCAAACGCACTGTCTAAAGTGACTGAAATACGCGCACAAGTCTTTTAAAATTATTGGCGCAAAATTCTTACAAATTAAAACTTGAATTGTAAATGTTTAGTGCCAAATTTTTCGGCACGTAACAATGTTTTAGGAGTTTGTTATTTAAAAAATAAATGTTATTATCCAGTATCTACTAACTTAAGGTATACATATAACGTTCAGGCGTTAATTAAGCATACATTCGTCAATAGTAAAACAATTATTATTTCAGCTATTAAGAAAATATCCTTAAAATGTTATAGAATCTTGGATATTTTACAGTTTATAATGGGGCTATTTAATTATAATATTAAAATAAACTACAGAAATAAGCCTCGTACATTTTTATACGAATCGCAACAACGACCGCAGTTTCACATGTTGTATTGCTACATGCTAACTGGCATGTATCACGTTAGATTTAATTTGTAAATAAATTGCCGCGTATTTTTAAATGAATACGCCAACTTCCGTCGTCTCTGACAATCGCGTCTGCGCAAAAGTGAGGTGGAGTGCGCGTGTAGTGTAAAAGGACGCCATTAAGCCACGAGCCCTTGAAGAAGCAAAAACTATTTTGGTGTGGTGTTTGTTTTTATTTTAGGTATGTAGATTCATTCTATCTTCTACCTTTGTGTACCTGTTACTTAATCCTTCCGACGGATGGTAATTTGATTCAACATGGCATGATTGAACCCAACCTGCAATTCATTTCCTCATTCCTTGTTTTTGGAAGATACACGCCAATTGATGGTAGTTATTACGGTTCAGTTCCTGATGATACTAACGTAATTGAATTTGACAAAAAAGTACGCTGGGACGAAGACCAACAATCATTACCCTCTATCTTCAATGATGTTAGAAAAAATTTGTTAAAGGCTTACAAAAAAAGTAAGGACCACTATAATCTGCGAAAACAAGATATTTCCTTTGCTTTAGGTGAACAGGTTTAGAAAAGTAATTATGTCTTATCTGATGCTACTAAAAATTCTCTTCGAAATTAGCTCCAAAATTCATTTTATGTCAGGTTACTCGCGTCATTAGTTCACTTATTTATGAACTCCAATACACCGAAGGAAAACGTCAAGGAAGATGGCATATCAAAGACCTTAAACCGTTCTCTGCTGACGCGAATGCTAATTAATTTTCACGTTTCATTCTTTAACGGCATACCTAATGTTTTTGTGTCTGCTATGAATTTGTTAACTTTATCTATTCGTTTCATTTCTCATACAGCATTTACCCTCAACATTTTTACTTTATTTACCTCCTTTTAGTTATCTTTTTGCTGGCTATTAATTCTTCCTTGAATTTATTGCCAACCATATGTCTGTTTATTATCTAGGTTCTCCAATGTCACTCTTTTGCTTCACCTAATCAATCCTGGCACCTTTTCTGCATCACATTATTTTGTTTTCAGTATTTATCTTACATTGCTTAATTTCGTGGTGATTGTTGTAACTTTGGTTGGTGTAACTCATTGAACTGTTACGATTGGTTTTAGCTGATGTTGAGTGGATGCTTTTTTCTTCGGATACACATAGGATACGCGGCCTATGCCTTTGTGAAAAACAGTCCATATTCGCAGTTGCAAAACTAGGAGTTCCTATTCCATGCGTTCTTCTTCTGAATTATTACAGTCGCTCACTTTATTCTCTGTCATTACTTGTTTTTTCTTCTGTTAAGTCATCCGAACATTTAAACATTTTCTTTTTTGTTTTTTATTTAACTTCGTGGCGAGACGCTATCGCCTTTTATTGATATCTTATTGAATTCTTGGTTGTTTTTAGCATATTGGGACAGTATATTTGTATCTCCAAGTAGCTACGTATAGTTAGGTATTCATGTGTCTACGGCGTTACCGTTTCTGAAAATTACCTTGGAACACTTGGTTTTTCTGTGTGAAGGTATCTGCAATGGTATTTTTAAGTTGGTTGTTTCAACTTTTTGTCTGATCTTCTTATCGCAGTGGATGCGCTCGTTAGGAAGATGATCGTACTAGTTCTTATCGGGGGTCTAGTAATTTTTTTAACTTATTATATGTCTTAATTTGTCTGATTAACATAGCAGGTGGTCCTTCAGACCAATCTGTGTTTAACAGAGACAACTCTCTACCTTCTCTCGGACGCTTGTCCAAAACTTTACTTTTTTTTTTATCCCGCTGTCTCCGTTTCCGCCTTATTCTTCTTTCGGTAGACCTGTTCTTGTCCTGGAACACCCGTCTACCACATGAGAGTGATTTTTCCCTCACCCGGACTAATGACCACATTGGCTGGTTGAGTAGTGCTTTTCTATCCACCTTTTTCTATCGCTATTGCTCAGTGGGAGTCGTTCTACTATTCTCTTCTACTTGGAAGTGTCACTAACACATTCCAAAATGCCTACCTCCCTCTTTTTACCTTTCCCATATCTCTATTGTCTTTTCATTTTCGTTAGTCATCGTGTGGTCGCGCGGGGGGTTTTCATGGGCACCTAGACCACGTCTCTGGGAATCTTTCGTGAGGTCATGCGGTGCCACTGTCAGCCGCACGTGGCTGCTAACAGTGTAAGTATGTATGAGTGTATGTATGTGTGAGTGTATATATGTACGAGTATATCTTATCGATATCGATCTCAACGCCGGGTGCAGGAATGCACCCACATGCCATTTCCGGTCGCTCGTACCGTTTATCTAACAGGTCTGCTTCACAAGTTTCTCTCTTCTAGGGGGTACGAGTACTTTCCTGCGCAACGGCTTTAAGGAGACACTCTCTTTTGTATCTTTACAATGGAGGACAAAACGGCTACGCTATATATTTAAAGTTTATAGTTGTGGCATGCCTTGGCGTACTGCGACGTTTTGGATCCCTCTATTGTTATCTAGTTTTATCTTAATATCTCTATCTTACCTATTAACTTTAGTAATAACTTGAGACTCTGTCTTACTTTCTTTTGTTGTCCTAACGTTTGGTATTTATGATCAGACGTAGGAAAACTTTTGGGTATTGAGTGAAGAAACTAACCTGATGGTAGCAATGTAATTTGTTAGGTTAGAAATGTAAGAAATTAGTAAGATGTGTAACGGGCGTTTTTGGTAGTTTGAACATTTTACGCTGTTTCCCAATTCATAAATACATTTCTACAAATTACTATTTCTATATTTAATATTTATTAACTCGTTGACGAATGTGTCGTGTTATAATGAATAGATTGCATCGTTCTTGTCTTGCCGTAAATATAAATTTTGTTCCTTATGTGGATATACAAGTCTAGATAAGATACGATAAGCGGTTGTAATAGCGAGGAATTGATATAAACAGACGACAGTCGAGTTCTGCTCTTTGTTCCGATATACTAAGTACGTTAAAAATACTGTTTCCTCTTTGCTTTGACAATAGTGAGAATTAATGCGGGATTAATTTTCGTATTGTTCATGTACGAGCACGGCACGATTTTTAGTTGTTTTCTTGTGAAATAAAAATTGTATATTAACTGTACAAAGTGTAGTTCTAATTCCTTTTGAAGGAAGTATGCTTGATAGGCGAACGTGTTTACTCGACCTGCACGTGTGTTTTACGGAACATTTGACGGACGGTTTTATGGCTTACGCGTGCCTACTAATTGTTTTTAGTTGTTTTTCTTGTGAGATAAATGTTTTAAGGAACATTTGACGGACTTGCTTTAGTGATACACGTGCTTTACCCATTATAGTTCTTTTTAGTTGTTTTGTCTTTTGATTTTTAAACTGGGTGTGCGATCTAGTTTCGCGGTCCTTTTCTTTTTAGAGTAGCGCATACTTTGGATTATTTAAATACAGTGATACTGTAGTTTCTGAATTTTCTAACAACAAAGAATCTAAAATAGATCATTGCTTGCGCAAATTTCGTTATTTGTGAAATATAACAGATTACCGGCTTACAAAGGTATTGGTTGAAGTTTCTCACTGCTTTTTGGGATGTTTATGAAAATAATATACCTTTGGTCCCAGTTGAAATTAAACTAGTGCTTCAGAATATTTCGAAATTGTTGTCTTAGGAAATAGAATTACCAAGAAATTTATCAAGGCTACAGAGTTCCGACGCGTGATAATGTCTGCTGCTAACACCAGTGAAATACGTAGGTGTGATTAGTGTAACGTGTGATAAGTTCCATCAACACCCTCACAGTCAAGGGTGAAGTGCTTCATTAGTGCAGGACATCGTTGAATCCCTCACTTCAATTGCAAGGAAACGTTACTGAAGGACTTTTTGTAAGTTGAACTATTTCCTACTTGTTATTACTTTAAATATCTATCCGTTGCTTTACCATATCTTTGTCGTTCTGATACCTTTTACAATAGACTTGCATGCTATTTTAAAACATAGAAAAAAAGAAAGAAAGAAAAATCAATACTACTAAATTACTCATACCAATTGTGTCTTATCTATTTATTTTTTGTCAACATTTTATCTGATTTATGTTTAATTGGTGTGTGAGGAAACGTTTCTGCTACTCCCCAATATTACCTCACTTTGTACTAAACATTTTTCTGTATTGCTTTTACCGTTGTTATATTATATAGTTTATCTAAACAGTTTCTTTTTTTTACATTCTACAAAGTACTGAATAATTTAGACTTTTCATTGCTGCTATGCTTATTCTTTTTTTTCAGGTTTGCTTAACTATTTTTCTTGCAGGTATTGTTACTAACTCCTTACAGCCGCGTACATTATATGTTGGTCTGCTTTCTACAACCCCCACTCTCCGATTGAGCCCGGTCATTTCTTTGACTTTCTTGGGGTTACGCACGGCTACGAGCCAACGTAGCATAAATTTGGCGTCCAACGTGGCTGCCTCGGAAAAAAAACGTAACAGATGGTACTGTTGGTAAATTTGTTAATTCACAACCATGTCATTCAAAGGTTTGGATGTGTACTGCTTATTAAGCCAGAGTACCAATACAAAAATTTGTAAAATGTATAGTAACTTGCTCTCTCGCGCATTTTGAAATGTGGGCATTCTTTGCCAAATCAGAAACACTTAAAATGCAATGCTTATGTGCTTTGGCACCAAAAAAACTGTAAAGTTAGCTTTAGGTTATTGTAGAAATGTTAGGCGGCTTGTCGCATTTGTTTTTAGTTGTAGTAGTGTTTTGTGCTCTCCGACAAATTTGTGCTGTCGATTATAACTGCGCCACATCTAAGACTAGTGTGTGCATTTATAGATGTAGGTCATAAACAATGGGGCTACAAATTCCGTTTCCTGGTTACACGTAAGACGCGTTATCGGTTGAAAAAACCAGGTGGCGCCTAAAATAAACATTTACTAGAATGTAAGTTTATATGAAAGTAAGCCTCTAGACTTTAAGTTCCTACCGTGCTAAAAGTCTTTCTTTTTTTAAGATTTTTTTTCTTTTATGGCTTTGCTGCGATTGTTACATGCCAACTGGCATGCATCACGTTAGATTTAATTTGTAAATAAACTGCCGCGTATTTTTAAATGAATACGCCAACTTCCGTCATCCCTGACAGTCGCGTCTGCGTAAATGTGAGGCGGAGTGCGCGCGTGGTGTAAAAGGACGCCATTAAGCCACGAGCCCTCGAAGAAGCAACAACTATCTTGGTGTGATGTTTTTTTAGGTATGTAGGTTTCTTCTACCTTTTACTTTTGTGTTTCTGTTAAACAATCCTTCCGATCCCCTACGAGTGCAGTAAAGGGAAGGACGGATGGTAATTTGATTCAACATGGCGTGATGGAACCTAACCTGCAATTCACCGTTGTGTCCTGAGATGCCACCACGTAAGTAATTTGTTTTGATTTAAATTGTGCTTGCAAATTTGACTGTAAAAGCGGTTGAATCACCCTAAAGCGTGGTCGGTATAAGTTATAAAATGGCGGGAATTATGCCGCGTAAAACTATAACATTTGCTCAATAGTATAACAAATACCCGAAAGTATAACAGCATATCGAGTTAGAAAAATACCTTCATATTTCAGAAAATAAATATCCTACAAAATTGTATTCGTAATTCTTCACACGAACTGGAAGAAACCGAAATCATTGTCAGTTACTCAAATAGACGGAAACTCATAAAATATCATACAGTTCAATGCGGAGGTAACATTAATGCGTTTACACGGGGTGATACTTTTGAACTTGCCCATAAAACAACTTTGTAGATGCATAAATGTGAGAACGAAATTTTTCAATAAGTTGGAGATTATAAGGACAACGTTTAAACGAAATTAGTACAAAGAGGTGACCAAAACGGGAACGGAATTATGTCAGTAACAACGCATGCGTGCGAAGACCGTTGGTCTCTGAACAAGGTATCCGTCGACTCCTCGACAAGGTGGTCAGAAAAGAACAACATGACGTTTGAGTGACAGTAGATATGTCGTTGGGGTTAAGGCTATGTTCCCTCAGGGTCCGATATTGAATTATTTTGAGTTTTACTGAATACGTACAGACCTGAAAGATAAAACATGTGAATCGTGTCGGTCGGGCTGATCACAAAGAAAGGGCGATGAATTGCATTCTGCATCATTAGTTGTTAGAATCAATTTGAACCTTAGAACCATGAGTACTATACGAGCTTTCTTTTGTTTGTTTATAGTGTATAACTATGTATTTTGGATTTAAAATAAAAACGACTTGTATCTATGTAGTGGGAAATTTTATACCGTTATGTAAGTATTTTGTTGGACCATGAAATAGCGATGGAAACAGTATTGTTGTAAGCATGTATTAGGCCAGACTTAATTCCACATGTTATTCTATTTTCAATTATTTTCCTTTATCTTTCTTGCGCTGCGTTCATGGCGTAAAGATTAGTTGTGTAGTTTTAAGAATGCTGTTGTCAAGAACAATATACTTGTTCAGCCTAGGAAACCAAGTGTAGCGCCGGGTTAGCGATTTAAAAATACAATGCTTGAAGTGAAGGGTGAGTCGGTATGGATCACTCGTGTTGGTGGTATCTTGCGGAAGCTTTATAGTTTCCAAATTTTCGAGAACGTGCGATTTAGTTCTATAGTGAATGTGATATAAGTGCCTTAATCATTGACATCTGTTAGTGCACAGCATGTACCTCCTAGTGGTCGTAGCACGGGCAACTTTCTGCTGAATTACAAGGTAATCCCCTTAGAAGGGAAGGTTTTAGCTTGTATTGAAAGACGTTAGGCATACCTGCAGGACTTGGGAATCGTGGTGACGTCTATGGCAGGCAGATTAAACATGCCAATGTTGAACGGTAAGGTGTTGTTACGGTTAGTAGGGATAGTTACAATGGCACAGTTACGATCTAAGCTGGTAACCTAGTTCAACCTAATTAAACTTACTAACAGGACCTCTACGAGAGGGCGACTAAGACGAAAAATATCTCGCTAATCAGATGTGACTGCATGAATCAGGAATGGAGATTTGGTACTTGAAATGTTAGGGGAATGTACGGTAAAGTGTATGAAATTATGAATGAAGTAAAAGAAAGGCGCATGGATGTGCTGTCTGCAAGTGAAACGTAAAGGGAAATATGTTGTTGAATTAGATGACGGTATGTTGGGTTTGTGGTCTGGAGTAAACAGCAATGAGTTCAGGGCGAAAGGTGTTGGTTTTGACTGATCATTCAAAAGTGTGCGTGAAACAATATGAATTGATGTCTCACCGCATTTGGTGAGCTAGAATGAAGGTGGACTTCAGAAAGATCTCTTTAGTAACATGTTATGCTCCGGTGAATGACGATAGAGGGTGTGGGCAATTTTTGGCAAGAGTTCGAAAATGTATTAGACAAAAGCGAAAGGAATGCCCGTGTAGTTTTATTAGGCGATATGAATGTTTGGGTTGGAATACACAGAGAAAATGCCGAACACGTGGTAGGTCCATACGGTGATCCAAAAACGAACGAAGATGGAGATATGTTAGTTAGTATATGTATGGAAAAAGAACTGTTTTTCTCCAACACATGGTATAAACATAAGGACGTACACAAATACATATTATTTTTAGTTGGTATCATTGCTGCTGGGAGACTTGTGACCCTTACCATAGTGCACAATCATGATAAAGTGCAACTTGCGACGTCTATGGACAGTGGCCTACGAAGACAGTCGGATGCACGAAGATTCAAATGTAAAAATCGATATTAGTAACAAAATATTCGACCATCGAGTGATAATAGCGGTCATCACAGAAGCTATCTTGAAGAAGTAAGGTTTTAGTTTAGATATGAAAGAGGATGTCAAGAGAGTAGGGAACGAAGAGATACCGTTTTGTGATACAAACGACGTATCAGTACCGGTATATTTGACGGACGACATTTTCCTATCGCAAAGGACAAAGCGTGTTGATGGAGCGATTGTATGATGAACTCCGGGAAGATTTTGTGCGCGATATCGAACCGGTCAATGATGAATCTCTTGGGAAGGGCGACTCGTAGGAAAAGCACTGACATAAGTGTTAGACATTGTAGCCGTTAGGATTTTAAACGCCAATAACCATCACTTCGCATTGAAAAGAATGGCACAGTGGGGTGGTACTCTTCGGTTATTTACGGGATGGGTAATACCAGCAACTTTAAGGTGGCCACGATCGTGCTCTTCGAAGTTATTGAACCTATGTGATTTTTCAATGCTTCACCTGAAGGTACTACAATGGTCAGGAAGCAAGTTTTTCTTACCTGGAAAATTTGGAATTTTGCCGAACCCTTGCTGTTCCAAGCAAGGTAGGAATCTTTAACGTGCGTGACAATACTCACACACGGGACCTCCATTTTACTTCTCATCCGAACAAGGGTGTATTTTTGTGAAAAATGCTCGCCTAACATTCTTCAAGCGGACCGTGTCGGGATTCAAATCCGGGATCCTGGGCGTAATAGTCACACACATATCACTACGCCACGAAGCCGCGGAAGTTATTGAACCGCTTAATAAAGCCATGGAAGAATCTTGAACAACAACAGCTGGCTGTACATAAAAACCTGATTCGACGTATTTGCAATTAACGGAAGTCAGTTGGGAAACATCGCGGTAATTAAGCACAAAATCGATACCAGGGATGCCCGGTCAATAAAGCAACAGCCGAGAAGATTACTATTGGCCAAGCGTAAACATGTCAAGAAAATGGTTGGAGAAAGGGCAGGGTATGACCGAACGTTCCGACAGCCCTTGGGTATCGCCTGTTGTGCTTGTGATAGACGGGTCGACAAGATTCTGTGTTGACTATCGCCGCTTGAATGACGTGACAAAAAAGGACAGTTACTCATCACAGAAGATCGACGACATCCTAGATATACTCTCAGGGTCAAGGTGGTTCTCGACCTTGGACTTGAAAAAGCGGGTACTGGCAAGTAAATATATGATCCCTGTTAAGTGCCAAAATTTTGGCACTAGACATTTTTAAATAAGTGTTAATATGAGAGGATTTCGCGCCATAAATTTAAAAGACTTGGTGCGCGTATTTCCGTCACTTCAGAAGTGCGTTGCGCGAATTTCGCGCCGACGCGCGTGGGGGAAGAAGAAAGTGGGGAATTTCCGGAAGACGCTTAGGGACTTGCCTCTGGAACGCCAAGAAGAGTGGTTGGTCTGGTATCGTATCGTATCTTTTTCATTATGTAGATTTCCTTGTACCTTCTTTGATTATCGTTCCGCAAACCCGTTCCTTATCGTTCCCTACATAGAAAGAAGATAAGTAAATTTGGATGCAACCTGGTCTAACAGCAGCCCACGGCCCGAGATACATTAACGAATTCACGGAGCCCCGCAACCGCCATCATGAAGTAATCCTGAAGGAAGCCACGAGCCGCCATCAGGAAGAAATTCCGAAGGAAGCTTTACCCATTCACGTGAGTACCCCTCAGGGGACTTGTAAAATTTATATATATATATATATATATATATATATATATATATATTGGAAATATGTGTTGCCATAATTTGCATATTGTGTGACGTCATTGACAATTGGCGCGCTAATTTCCACACTAATCGTTACCAACTGTCTTTTGTGTCGCATGTATCACGTCGACGGGACTATAATATCCCAAATATCGAGAGGACTGCTTTTACTATCGTCACTGGTGTATGGCAATTTACAGTGATGCCATTTGGACGTTGCAATGCGCCTGCCACCTTTGAGAGTATAATGGATAACATCTTACTTGGGAAAACATGCCCCTGTATTTAAATAATCTAATAGTTATTGAAAAGACATTTAAGGAAGACTAGACCAATTTAGAAGAACTGTTTCTAAGATTTGGAGAAACCAATTTGAAGTTGAACCCAAAGAAGTGCCACCTGCTCAGCGAAGAGAAAAAATAGTTGCGGCATGTAGTCTTACGGAATGGAGTTAGACCAGACGCGGAAAACAGTTAGGCTAGTTCAAGAATAGCCGACGCTCAAAAACAAGCAACCACTATGCAGTTTTCTGGGATTATGCTATAACGTACAACTCGCATCCCGATAAACCGCAGGTAAATAAATAATCATAAGACACTTACCCCGTGATTCCAGCAGGGTGCGGAAGTCGTCCTCCGAGAGTGAGTTCTTGCTGCCTTTGTCATGGTGTAGATTTCTGCTGGAGATGCTTCGCTGGACGATACAATAGTAGAGAGAGGTAAGAAGATGGGAACGACGATAGTCGAAGCACTCACGTTAGCACTACACGGCAGGCGGTAGGGTAGTGTTTACGGAAGGCGGCACGGTAATGTTCTGAGCGATGGTGCATTCCTCACATAAAACGTCTATCTCCTCCAACCGAGATTGACACGCTTTCACTCGCGTTGGTGGGAACCGAACTTGCCACCTGGAAGAACTTATGTCAGCATGCTTGCGACCACAAAGGTAGGTCAATGACGTCAACACCCGTACGAGCACCAACCTAGCGGGGTTTTACGGCGTCACACTACATTTGGTTTTCCAATGCTCCAACCGAAGGCACCGCATTGGCCAAGAAGCGAGTTTTTTACCTGGAAAATTTTGAATTTTGCCCATCTTTTGCTGTTCCAAGCAAGGTACACGACAACACTCACACACAGGACCTCCACTTGACCTCTCATCTGAACGAAGGCGTATTTTTGTGAAAAATGCTCGCCTAACATTTTTCAAGCGGACCGTGTCGGCAATCGAACCCGGAACTTTGGGCATAGTAGTCACACGCATATCAACTACACCACGGAGCCGCCTTTTTTTACGGCGTCAGCGGTATTATTAAGATCTGCGGGGAATTTTCTACGGAGTTCTAAAAAAAGTCCCTCAATCTAATTTAATGAACTAATACCTGGGAGTTTTAAAAAATAAAGCGTAAGAATGCACATAATATGGACAATTTTTTTGTGGATTTGTGAATATTGTCCAGCCCTTGTATGGGACGAAAGTTGTCAAATTGCAATTTACAGCTGATACATTTATTGACGGCAACTCCAATCTAAAGTTACTCTCTGTCGGAAAACAAATTCAAATTAGACACGGACACAAGTAATGTTGCCATTGGAGATGTGTGCCCAAAATACAGAGCCGACAAGAAAAAGGAATTGGTTATTTCAGAAAGGTGCTCTCGAAACCGGAAAGATGCTACTGCGATACAAGAAAAGCACTGTTGACTGTCGTGAAATTGGTACAACATTTTATAAGTATTTCTATGGTCAAAAGTTTCACCTGAGAACAGATTACGCGACACCGAAGTGGCTATTGCAGCTCAGGAATTCGAAAGGACACGTCGCGAGATGGCTAGAAAGATTGTATCGAACCGGTTTAAGTCACCGTAAAGCAGATGCCTTGTCGAGACGGCCTTGTTCTGAAGATTGTAGTCATTGTTCACGGCTGGAGACGAAACATGATTTTCTTTGTCGGACGACCATGATTACTGGCAATGGACAGCCACAGCAGTTGAAGACTGAACAAGGGAACGTCCCAGACCTATGCGTCATAATGGTTTTAAAAAGCAGAGGACAGCGTACATCGTGGCAGAATGTTAATCCGCTAAATAGCATGCTGAAGTTGTACTGGACACAGTGGGATTCCTTGAAGTTAGAGGACAGGATCTTGATGCGCTTCCGGGAAGAGAAAGATTGATCTGTGAGTGCGCTTCAGGTGGAGGTTCCCAAGAGCCGGGTGTTGGAGGTTTTAGAACATCTACATAAGGGAACGTTGGGAGAGCACTTCGGCGTCAAGACAACTCTAGAGAAAGTCTAAAAGATTTTACTGGGTAGGCGGCAAGGAAGACGTCTGGGAATGTTGCAAGAAGTGTCAGTTATTTGCACTGTTGAGTTACCGGAAAGCGCCCATGAGGCAATACATCATAGGAAGTCCGTTTAAGAGAGTGACAATTGACATTGCAGGTCCATTTCTCGAAACCGACCTCGGAAATAAATACATCTTGGTGGTCATGGACTACTGTAGAGAATAGACTGAGGCCTATGCCATACCTAACCAGGAAGCAGCAATCGTCATCGACGTATTACTTAAAGAGATTTTCGGTCGTTTTGGAATACTTTTGGAGCTGCTTGGGATGAGAAAGACCAGAACGACGCCCGTGAACTCTCAATCAGATGGTATGGTAGAACGCATGAACCGTACCTTGAGAAAACGTCTCTCCAAGGTAGTTTCTGAATATCAAGCGGACTGTGAGCATTGCATACACCTATTTTTATTGGTCTATCAACCTGCGGTTCAGGAAAGTTCTGGAGGGACTCCTGCATATGCTATATTGGGTAGTAAACTCAGAGAAGACGTAGGCAAAATTTATGTCGTGAGACTCAATCAGAAAGTGCATAATATCTATGGAGACGTAAGAAAGAATATTCAGATTGCGAGCGACCGGGTGAAGACCAGGTATGATATCAAGGCTCAGAGTCGCGATAGAATATTTCAAAAATGAAAAGAAAAGGTTTTCGGGTTTTATCAAAACATGTTTTAAATAGTTTATAATTATGATGTCGCTTTGAGAAAGTTTCATATTGCAATGTAATCGATAAAGAAAAATTCAAAAATAAAAGGAAATGTTCGTTGGCCGTTAAATAAATATCCCAAATAAAAGCAGTAGTTGTGAATAGGTACAACACTTGTTATTCCATGATTTGTTATACTTTCAGGCATTTGTTATACTATGCAAGTGTTATACTCGCGATAACTCCACGTCATTGTCATAATTTAACGCATAATTACCCGCCATATTGTATAACTTATACCGAACACGCTTTAAGAGTGATGCAACCGCTTTTTAAGTCAATTTGCAAGCACAATTTAAAACAAAACAAATTACGTACGTGGTGGTATCTCAGGGTCCCATGATGCTTTGCAGGTGGGGTTCAATCACGCCATGTTGAATCATATGACCATCCGTTCTTCCTTTTACTGCACTCGTAGGGGGCTTACAGGAATTAGGGTACCAGGCACAATAAAAGACAAAGGTAAAAGGAACCTACATACCTAAAAATAAAAGACACACCACACAGACAGATGTTGCATCGTCGAGGGCTCGTAACTTAATAGCGTCTTTTTATACCATGCGTGCACTCCGCACCCTTTTGCGCAAACGCGACTGTCAGGGACGACGGAAGTTGGCGTTATTTATTTAAAAATACGCGGCAATTTATTTACAAATTAAATTTAACGTGATGGATACCAGTTGGCATGTAACAGATTTTATTTGAGAAACTATCTTATTTTGTAATACTTGCGAAAGAAAATTTTTAAAATAAAATAATGACTTTTGGGGAAAATATTTAAAAAATATTTCAAACGAAAGTTGAATTTTATGATGATTACAACTTTCATTTTATCACTTCTTTTAGAAAACTTCCTCGTTTCGAGATAATTCCCAAAAATATACAAGAACAAAAACTTAAGTTTCTAGGGATAGCGAAATTCTTTTGATTAAAAGTTACAGCTTAGGCTCAATGTAAAAATTTTTACTGTAACTAGCTTTTAAGAAACGTTCCAGTTTCGAAATTGCCAAAGAAAATTTGAAAAATGAACAATTGTTTGTTGGAGTTTGCTACGTTGTTACGTGCAATTTGCACTTTAACATTGTTAGTAGGTTAGTTTTTAATGTACGGAAGTTTCCCGCCATATTTTCAAATACGCGAGACGCGGGAATTTTTAAATAGACTAGGCGGTGCTTCCGATACGTCAGAGTAGTGCATTTGCGCAGAGTGCATATCCCTATAGGGATATGGCAATACTAGACAAAGAGTGGGGTCGAGTTTTGGTGACGCTCGGAATCGTGGCTGTTTTCTGGGGATCTTTGAGTGAAGTGGAGTTAAGTGGAGGTTTTGTGGTGACGTATCGTAGCTTACCTATGTAGTTTCCCTGCTTGCTTATCTTTGGTTTGTCGTACCTTCTACCTTTTTTCCGTCATTCCCTGCGTAGGTAAATTTACAGCAACCTTCGGCTACTGGACCCGAGACGACCCTGAGGGACATGCTCCGCTAGCCGCTCCGGAGAAACAGCCATCTTTAATCCCTCCGACATGGAACCCTGATAGAGGCCAACTTTGGTTCAACCCCGCCGAGTTTGGATTTCCGGGATGAGTAATACCGTGTTTAAATTGTTTACGAATGTGAACTTTTGTAATTGTTTATTTAATTTTTATATTTCCGGTTATGACGCAATAATTTGGGCAATGATGACGTCATGGTGGTTGGCCACGTGAAACCTGTAAAAGGGGTTCGCGCTGTCCTCCTCTAGAGGCGTCATTTGCTTTCCTTATTGCGCTTGCGCGGTGTATCTTATGAACTTTGGTAACTGTATTACAGGCTTTTAAGAACCATCTATCGCCATATAAATGTACCACCATCTAAGTGTAATACTTCGTTAACTGTTTTACCGACCATATAAACTTTCACCAGTGATAGTCTATAAGAACGTTCAACGACGTAGCCAAAAAAAAGAAAATAAAAACGAGGAAGAAAAAGAATAAATTGACCGGGCTCAATCGACGAGTGGACGGGGTATTATACTTGCAAAAAATTAAAGGAGGCCTGAAATAAAAATATACTCACTCACGCACAATCAAACATTTACAAACTAAAAACGTCTAATTTAAAAGAAAAACAAAATTATATACAAAACACAATACTACCAAAAATGAACAATTCGTAGGTACGCAATATACATATTTACGAATAAAGAAAGAATTATTTTTAACATGGCGAGCTGCAGTTTTTAGTGTTACGTGCCGAAATCGGCCGTAAACATTACGAATTTTAGTTTTAATTTGTAAGGACTTCGCGACAATAATTTTGAAAAGACGTGTGTGTATTTCCGTCACTTCAGACAGTGCGTTTGCGCGAGATTGCGCCGACGCGGTGTGCCAAAAAGGGAAGTGGCGGATTTCCGGGAGACGTGTCGGGACTGGTGACCGAGACGTGAACGAATGTAATTATCTTTGTGTCTTATCGTGTTTTCTTTTTTGATATGTAGGTTCCCTTTGCCTTTATTGTCTATTGCTACCTTTACCTTATTTCTTCGCATCTCTACATAGGAAGAGAAAGAAGACAAATTGTAATTTGGTTTCAACCGGGCCCAACGAACACCCACGTCCGAAAAGGACCAGCGAAGCCCAGCTGCCGCCATCATGGAGTAGTGCTGTGAGAAGCCCTACAGTTTATGTAAGTACTTTTCTGGTTTTTTATGTGATGGGGTAATTTTATATAATTACGTGACGTAATATTTTATTTGCGCATCATTTTTGCAATTATTTAGCATTACTACCAACTGACTGTAGTGGCTAGCGTACCGCACCGGCGGGGGTATAATATTAAGTCACCTTCTATATTAGTCTTCAAACAAGAAAAGGAAACAAAATTACCCCACTAAAAATCACAGCTCAAAATCAGCATTGTAAGTACGGAATTCTATACATAAAATTATCCTAATAAAGAAATCAGTAAACATTATAATAACCTCGCACATACAAACAACCAGTCATTTTACCACCAACAAGGTGATGCAGCCGTAGACCTGCGTACATATGTTGTTTACAACAACTACCGGGTACCCATATAATAACATCAGTGTATAAACACACCCTCGAGTTACCACCGTCGGATTGGCTCCTACTGTCTGTGCGGAGCAAAAGTGCGCGTGATCACGCTTTGAGACGGTCCTCCCATCACAACAACGGACGACCATTGATTGTGGCTTTAAGGGCCACCGGAAGGAGTTATAGTAATTATAAATAAAATTAATTTATTGTTGTCAAAAAATACAATTTATGAAACCTATAAATATACACCACGCTGTAACGCGTGCGCAAACTTTTCATACAGAAAAACGGAAACAACCAACCATTCTACACGTGTTTTCGTTGTGTAGATTGAAAAGCAAGTGAATATTAATTTCGTTTCAATAATGACCAGAGCTCAAAGTAATATTGTTGTTAAGGAAATAAAACTGGAAAAACGCGGTTTATTGGGATAATACGCGGCTTTAATTCGACGAAGCTTTTAATCGAAAACACATAAGAATCAATTATCAGTTACCTAGAACCAGTTATCGCCTGTTTAATTTTAGCATAAACTTTACGTTGAGGAATTCTTAGAAGGAGTATTTATTATTAATTAGGCTCTAGGATCTAACAATAGGAATCGTATTTATACAAATAGATAAATGAATCAACACGTGAAAGGGTTATTTTGATTTATTGAATTAGTTTTCGTTTTTAAAACCAAAGGGATTTGCGTTGAAAATTATTAGACCGCGTATTTCTTATTAACAAAAAAATGTACAGGATGTTCAAAATAAACGTAACAAGTTTACAACAAAATCTTTCAAATATAAATTACAGTGTATGAGTACTATATTTTTTATTCGGTAACTTTTTGATACACACAATCCATACTGCTTATTTTATTATACAACAACAGTTTTCTATCTTCAAGGTCTCGCTAGTAATTGGTATAATCACGTAAAAGGAACAGGATCTGCATTTTTAACGTCAATGAGTATAATTGGTTAGTAGTCGGTATATCTTCGCCTGTTTGAGTTCCCATGCAGCATTGTGTAGTTTATTTCACTTATATCTGAATACATCCCTAACAACCTCAGAGTGCTCACACAGTTTCCATGACAATCAGCAAATACAAGCGCATTGAATTATGATTGGTTTACTTTTGATTTGTTTACTTGCACAGTGCTCGTGCCATTTGTTCTGTGTGACTTATTATTATAATGTGGAAGAGCAGTATGATTATAAAGCTTAAGAGCTCATCACAGTAGCAGTCATCTTGAAATTTCTAAAGATCCAAATTTCTTTCTTATTAGGCACTCAAATTAAAAACGGTTTTAATAAAAGTTACATATAAAATAATTGTCTATATGGGAAAGCCATTTAGGTTTTTTTAACTGAAATTTTTTTTTTTTACTGATAATAGAGCGATTTAAACAAAACCAGTAACTTTCCTAAATGTGTGAATAATTTTTATGAATTTTCATCAAAATTGCACACTACAATTCACTTTATTTATCGAAAAAACCAAATATTAGTATTTTTTAAAAAAATGTACCTGCAATGTGCTGATGTGGAAAAATTCAGAACTTCCATGTCACACACTATTGTAAAACAGAAATGGTTTGAATACATGCTATACAAAACAAAACACAACAAACATAGAGGAAACGCTATACTATTGAGATCAAACTATCATTATGAGAGTTTTCGACTATAGTCGTAATTGCTGGCAAATCTATTTATAACTTTTATTATGGATATTATTTAGGCCTCAGCATTTATTGAACTGAGTTGTTTTTCATAACCTTAGATTTACATAAATTTTGGTTGGGCTTCCTATTTAGAAGTAGGTAATTGGTATTCTCCAGTTTTGAAGTAAATGATAATGAAAGACTACATTGCAATAGTATCCTATATTTTTTAAAATTTTTTTGAAATAATATACTGTATAGTTGGTGTAAAACTACTTGTAATATGGTGAAAGAATAGGTATAGTGTAATGTAAAAGAGAATAAACACAGTGTTGGAGTTTCCTAAATTATTTCGTATTCGTAAAATCTTCTTTATTTTCAATAAGATTAATTACTTTCAAAAATGCTCTATTATTATTTCTTGGAGCATATCAATGTTCAATTCTAATTAAAATAGACTGCCCTACAGGCAGGAAGATAACCTTGAGGCACGTGCAGTGCTCACCTGCCTTCGTTTTAATAGATAAACAACAGAGTTCTGCTTCAACTTTCCTAGTTTACAGACGTATTCGCGCGGGCTGTTGTTATTCTATATGCTAAAACGCTGTTCTAAATTATTTCTAGTGTGCAAAATTGTAATGAATCGTTCCTATCGTAATAGTTATTGATTAACTGAAATACGAGGCGATCATTATGCATAGTAATTTGTATTCTCAACACAGGTGCGTGTTCTTACAATCGTAATAGTTATTGATCTTTCCGGTTATAATAGTAAATAATAACCATTTTTCTTAATCTGGTATCACGACAAGTTATCTCGTGCTTGCGTGGTATTAATGCAATGACCCTTTCCATTGACGTATCATACAAAATACGTTAGTGAACTTGATACGCGGCATATGTATTATGAATTCCTAATAGTGTGATAAAAGTATTATGTTTATACAAGTTCGAATAATTCAGAAATTTAATATACTGTAAATTGTGCTTTTCGCTGTATTTCTAATTCTTATTGACGTTATAATATATGATCCTCTTACTACACGGTGTACGATTAATTGTTTAATTTACTTACTCCATAAAGTTCACCAGATTATCGTTGTGAGTTGTTATATGGCAATAGTGTTCATTTCGTACTTCTCGGTCCTTCGTTATCTTCGCATTTCTTCCACTAGTGTCCCCCTCGACGATTACAGTTCACTGCTCCGGGAGGTGGAACTTCAGGGGTGCCTACTTCGCTCCACCTTCCCTGAGTTACCCGCTCACACAGAATTGTTTAATTTTTATGTCGAAGTTCATTATGGTACAAATTCACCATTCACAAACTCCCATACGCAATTGTGATGGAACAAAATATGACAAGCTGCTTGCAAAACGTAAATAAATAAAAGCAAAACAAACTTTGGACTACTTAAAAATGCAAGACTTACATTTTTATTCTACTAGAGTAATGTTTACTGTGTCCGATTCAGTACACTTGGTTTATTATTTCCTCGTTAGAAAATGCTAAGGGAAACGCGGGTGTGATAAAAAAAGAAACCAAACCTATATTTGTAGCTTTTTACAAACTGTAATCAAAACCCAATTGACACTTTACTTAATCACTTTTTATTAGAGATACGTTTAAACCATTATTCTGTTTTTTCCATTTATTGACAAATTAATTAATATAAGCTTTGTCAATTGCATATTAGAAATTGTAAAATAAATGTGCGATGCAAACGTAGAAATGTTAAATCTTGTAATTTTTTGTTCTCTAATAATTTTTTTTACATTAGATATCGGAATTTCAACGGTTTTCACTGGTTATAAATGTTAGAGAATATGTATAATTAAAATATCTGTGAGGTTTATAACCGGACTAATAAGTTCTACAACACTGTCATCTATATGTGCTCCTTGGCACTTCATAAACCAAGTAGGCGGAGTACTATACTTCATATCCTTTTCTAATGAATATCTGCATCTCGACATTTCGTCCCACCCTATGCTACCTTACCCTAACTCGCGCTTTTACAGCAGATGCTAGGTAACCTGCTTGTGATGAGCTCTTAACGAAATTTTATTACTTTAAATCTAACGAACAATTTCACGTGATTTAATGCTTCACTTGTTTGACTGGGCGAGTTATCATTGCTTAAAAGTTTGTTCATCTTGACTACTTCAGGTAAATGACTTTATATTACTCTATATGGAAATATTTATATAATAATAATACAATTAATACTTACAATCACTAATGAACACATTTTAACAGAAGAAAGAAACAAACAACAAGCACACTACCGCACCAGCTTCCTTTATATATATATACTTTTACAGGCTTTAAAATAACAGAAAGTGAATGCATTTTTCATTTATTAAAAAAATCGACTAAGAGCAAATATTTGATTACTGGTTTGGAATAAATTGGTTGGATTAAACTGTCACGAACTATTTAATGTAATTGTAGGTGAGCGTATTTTGTAACCATAGACGCAGCGTATTTTTTCTGTGAAACAAATTCACTTTCAATCCTGCAGTTGTTAATCAATGTAAGATGGATTGTAAATCTGTATAAAAATTTACAGACGACTTCAATTTGAAGCGTGTTGCACAGTAAAAGAAAAGTATCATTTTTTATCAAAGAAGTCTTACAGAAGATTCATTTATAAAAATTAATATCTTCAATAATAGTACATTTTAGAACAAATAATTTATAAAATTTTATACATTTGAATGGAGCAAGTATCAGAAAAATTTCAACCCTACACATATCGACAACATTCTCCCTTTTCCAGATATATGTTATATATATATATATATATATATATATATATATATATATTGCTATGATAATAAGGTAGTTTAGGGGTAGGTTAATTCATAAGGGTCGTCGAATAAATATAAACAACTTCAAATTTAAGAAAAGCAAATAATTCCAGAAACTATAAGAGTAAATCGGTCACTCTACATAATGTTAATTAAGAGGACACTGTATATAAAATATGCGGAATTAAATGCATGAGAACATAAATATGTCTAAGTGTAGTTTACAAGTAAAGATAAGATTTTAAAACGCAATAAATTGCATCAAAATTAAATCACCGGAAAGCATAGATAAATTGACATTGCAAATATTTAACAATTACGTCGAAAATATCAATGTACATGCATTCTAAATAATTCATTATTAGAAAATCGTTACGTGACTGGAAGAGAACACATTTGTTCAGAAAACCAATATTCTGTAGAAGCAAATAAACACCAGACGGTTCAATTATACGATAATATTAACAAACATCCAAATACGTGAGTTAATGAAAGTCAAAATTCTCGAATAATATTACAATATGCGGGCGTGACGAACAGAGCATGCATCGAAGATTTAAAATAAGTAAATTGTAAAAATTCCGAGTTATGCGAGATAAGGCAAAAATATCAACCTAGCATGTAAACAAGCCAATGAAAACAATTGGAGGAAGAGCTTATATATACGATAGTAACGGAACGACATTTTAGTCTACATTCAAACTGAGCAACGACTATGTTTCAAGCTGTTTAAAACTTACGTCACTAATGAAGTATAAATCAAAACAAATCAAAGTTAAAAAGTGCGAGAATTTGTGCAACGAAAACTAAGCCGATCTATAGATAGACGTAAGTTAAACAAATTAATTAAATTCATTTCTAATACTAATGAAACAGGGCTTTAATTTGGATTTTAATTTGGACTTTAATTTAGGACATATTTAAATGAGACGACTTTAATTTGGGCTTTAATTTGGACATATTTGATTGAGATGGCTTTAATTTGGGATGTTTAATCAGAAACGACTTTAATTTGGGACTTCTAACTTTGAACATACTCTAATTTTGGAGATAATTTAAAAATGAACGTATTCTAATTTGGACATATTCCGATTTGGTACGTTTTAATTGGAAGTGATTTATGGGAGGCGATTCTTATATGGGACCGGCAAATCAATAAGCAAAACGGACGCAGAAAGGGAATGCAGATCATAGACTAGGATGGAACTACAGAACCCATTCCAGGTTAACAATCTTAACACACTTTATTATTGCAAACTGTTTTGATGTAATATTTGCCATACATTGTATATTTGTAAGAGTCATCAAAAAGGTCACTTAAAAATTTATAAAACGGAATAGGTATCTTGGAACGTTCGAAGGTCCCTAATATAATTAAAAGATATTTTTGATGGCTTTCAGAAAAGCATAAATCTGGTATATGTAGATATTTTGTACGAAAGGGAAAATTTTGAGAGTTGTAAATATTATTAATTATTATATTGTGTGTTCTAGAATTACCTTATTTGATTCAATAAGATTTATTCAGTAAGCTAGTCGGAGGAAAAACCTTAAAATTAATATTTTATATAATAAAGGGAATAGCACAGCAATTTTATGACACCCACCGTAGGGGCTCGATAATCCTAAAATAAGGAAGTTCAATAGCAATTTTATGACATACAAAATCCTGGGGCGAATAGCACAGCAATTTTATGGTACGTCCAATCGTGGGGCGTATTTCATAGCAATAAATGCTTGTCCTATTTACACATGTTTACGCTTACCGTACACAGTATAATATATATATATATATATTATACTGTGTACGGGTAAGCGTAAACATGTGTAAATAGGACAAGCATTTATTTATTTGAGGACCCGGTATGTAAAAATCAATAATTTATTTATTAAGCTTCAGTATAATTAGATTGGAATAAAATTACATGTTATAATGTAGGTGTAATTTGTATACGTTAATTTAAGCAAAGTACATTAATTTAATATCATAAATTACAGCATTTGTAGAAAACTACAAGGTTTAAGATTGCAAACAAGTTAAAACATTCAAGGATTTCAAGGAACACAAGCTTGGGGTAGTTCAATAATTCTGGTTAAACTAGAATACTTGAGAAAACAATTCGAAGTATTGTGGTAACGGAAAGACACAAAGTTAACAATAAGAGACGACTATTTCAAAAACAGATCGATAAAATTAAGCGATAGAGAATCTTTAGTATGTAACAGAGTAAGATGAAAAATAACAGGTGGTTAAATGACAAATATTTTCAAGCGCGTGTCAGACGAGTATATTTTAATAACCAATAAGTGGGACAAAGATGCAATATGTTTATCGACAGCATCGATTTTTCAAAGTGCACATATATGAAGGAAGAATTAACAGCAAACAACATAACAATAGTGTGACAATAAGAAAGACGAAAAACATATGGCAGACAAAGATATCAAAAGAGTGGAAATAACGTCGAAAATTTAGGTTGGAAATTAAGACAAAGATGGTTATGAAAGCATGACTGTGATAACAGTATAGACACGTACATCAGGCGTGATTGGATTTGTTTGGGGGAATAGAGGACTATAAATTTCAAAGAAACTAAAACGGTTGGTAGTTTTACGAAGCTTTTCGTGATAAAACTATATTGAAGTGGATGACTTCTAGGTTTTGAAAGTTCGTTGAGTGTTTGTACGACTTGAATTTGTGGAATTGTTGTGGTAGTTGACAAAATTTCATAGAACGTATAGTAAAAATACGGGCAACGTAAGTGAGGCTAAAAATATATAAGCACTACCGGAGATAGATTAGCTCTCTTATTTCGCTCCTATTTTTCGATTATTTTTCTGATTTCTCGATTATAATTTGAATTATTCAGAATCACATCCTAGCTTTGATACCGTGTGATAGTGCAGTCCGCCGGAAAAGTTTACAAGTGTTTTGTTAATGCACAAGTGGGTGCAGAGTAGTTAAACAGGCTGAACTGAAATAAATAATTATAATAATTAAAGCAGGACGCTGCGTAAGTAAAAGAATTATTTACATTTTGAACGAAGGTGCTGGTGGCACATTAAGTAGAAGAAGAGGTGTGGTTTGAATGTTGTACGAGCAGTCTGGTGAAAGAAGTCTTCAGATTGTTAATGATTTGGATGAACGTGTAAGAAATGGAATTGCTGTCCAACTTGGATTTCAACAAGATGGAGTAATCCAGGAACGAGCAGTCTGGTGGAAAGTCATCTACAGAGATGGTGATCTGATTGAACACACTCCAGGTAATGATTTTTTTTATTGAAACTATTGTGCTGGTGCTTAGTTACTTTAAACTATGAGTGATTTGAGTTATTTTGTGATGATAATTTTTATAAACTAAAAGATAATCTTATGGACGTTTGTAATGGACAATTTTTCTATTATTAATCTGAGGGTGTAAATACTTGAATCATAGGTTATAGATGTAAGAATTAAACGGGTTTTTAATATAATTTGACAATGCCAAAATTTATGCACAGAAAACAAACAGGTATATATTGAGCTCTACATAGACCTGGGAAGTAAATTAAGGGTACAGGATAGGCCCATCTACTTGTAAATAAAAAAATGAAATGTAGAAGAGCATAAAATCACGGGGATTTTAGATTGATGTTTTACTACTGAACAGAAATATGAAATGTTTGAACTTGAATATTAATTGTACATATTGAGATTTTTGAAAATTATTTATTATTGTTGGCAGAATAAAAGGGCTGTATGTTTTGTCGAAAGATTTTTTTTTAATTACATAGGTGGTAAAAGAATGCGTCGTTGTGGTATCTCGGAGGACGCAGTGAGCAAAGCTAGCCGTGGTATTATCAATTTAGAAAACATTTTCAGAAGATACTCAACCTAGACATATCATAATCATAGCGTGGACTCAAAATTTATTTAAGTGAAAATTGGTGGAGTTTTTTTTAAATTTTCAGCTAGAGTAATAGCGACGTAAAGAAAAGCACAACTTTCTAAGTTAGTAACGCGATTTAATAGGTGAGTACGTAGCATTTTTATGATCAACCCAAAGTAAGGAGCTTGAGTCAGGAGCGGAAATTCACAGAATATATATATATATATATATATATACATATATATATATATATACATATATATATATATATTGCTGTGATAAGGGGTTTTTAAGGGTGTTTTTTTGTAGTAAAGGTCGTTTAGGAATTAGAAATTATAATAGGAAGCAGAAAAATGCAGTTATTTAATAGAAAATTGAGAAATGGAGATAGTTTGTAAATAGTAAGCAGTCAACACCCTGTATATGAAGTATAAATAGTTTTAAGCGACGCAAATAAACATAGGAAGACGCATAGTTAGCGTAGGAACAGGGAATACATACATTAGGTAAATAGTAAATATTTAACACCCTGTAGATAGAGTTTTAGTTAATTTAGGTAAGACAATTAATGATATTTTTTAGTGGAAGCACGCGTATATTTAGGAATAAATGATAAAGTGTAATTAAACACGCATTCAAAAGAATTTCAAACAGTTAGGTTAATACGGAGATAAGAAATAGAGCTTTGAGAAGCATAGTGTAAGTGCGTACAAATAATTAACCATTTTTGATAATAAAGGTGATTAAAAATTGCGTAAATAACAAGCATATATGAAAATTAAAAGTCGAATTGCATCAGTTGTTTGTGTACAACATGGAAAAGTGATTAGATTTTTTAAAACACCGCATGTTTGATAACAAGGCAGCTGCGAGCAAGCCACAATTATTTGAAGGCAGAGAAAATTACATAAGAAACTACTTTAAATGCGAAGACTTGATTGGTTCAAATTAGCGACGAACTTGTAGGCCATACCCACTGACGGAGTAGGATATCAATCATATATTAACAGGGACAGTGATAACGAACTCAGTTCTCAACTCAACAAAGGCAGAGGTGCGCCACTTTGAAATAAAGTGTAATACGTAAGAATAATTTAAAGTGAAAAATTGTTTAAGTGCGATGAAGATGAAAATTATGATTGCCGATTAAACGTAAGTAGATTTTGGGAAATTTATTTAAACTAAAACATAATAATAATAGGGCTCTGAGTCCGGGGAGTATAAACTACAAATTCGAGTCCGTGGAGAATAACAGTCTGAGTGTGATAATAAGAATTTCAAGTCAGGGGAGGATGATAATCCAATTCTAAGTTTGGGGAAATTGATGAGAATAAATTCTGAGTCTGGTGAGAATAAGTCTAAATGAGACGATAATAATTTGGGGTGCATAAGTATAAGTTTAATAATGGTAGTCCAGAAGGTGATGACAATAATTTAAATGCAATGGTTCATATTTCGAATGGGTATATAATAATTCTGAATTGAGGGAAAATAATTTTGATCCAAATGGATGGCATAATGCATGGAAAATATTAGCTGATAATGGATGCGTCGATTGCAAGAAGCAAATAGCAAAGAAAATAGACCAGGTTAGATTTTTAGTTATAAGACATTATCTTTCTATTTGAATTTAAATATTGAATTTGCTTAATACAAATTAATGTTACGAAGTCAACAAAACAAAGGACTTGCATACGTATAAAGTGCGTTATATGATAAAAGGGTTTTGAACGTTCCAAGCTTCTTTTTATAAAAACAATAGATTTTTTGGTGACTTTAGATAGATTGAATAGTATATGATTTTTGATAAATGAGATTTACAACATTAATTAATTGAAAAGTGTATTTTAATAATTTTCAAAAACCTGTACATAATATTTGTTTTCATTATATGGAATTGAATTAACTTCATTTTATAATTCTAAATAAACGCTAGTCTAGGTCAAAAGATAAAGTTAATGGGAGTATAATTTGATAATTTAAACAATAAAGGAGGAGCTATAAGTTGAATACGCCATTGATAACGAGCAAGGCGGTATCCCATCAAATTTTGTTATTGGTCGATACAAGGTCGAGACAAGATAAAATCCAGTTAAGTTCCTGGATGGAGTTCAAAGCAATATTTATATGTCGCCTAAACGATGGGGCGCGAATAATTGAGGGAGATCATAGCCCGACGTTGGGCTGTCATATAAATATTGCTATGATCTCCCTCAATTATTCGCGCCCCATCGTTTAGGCGACATATAAATATTGCTTTGAACTCCTTCAGGAACTTAACTGGATTTTATCTTGTCTCGACCTAGCAATATTATATGACAGCCCAACGTCGGGGCTCGATAAATCTAGATTTATCGAGTCCCGACGTTGGGCTGTCATATAAATATTGCTATGATCTCCTCAATTATATATATATTATATATATATATATATATATATATATATATATATATTGCTATGCACTAACTAGATTTATCGAGCCCCGACGTTCAGCTGTCATATAAATATTGCTATAGTCTCCCTCAATTATTCGAAAATTTTATAAAATTTTCATATTCGACAATAAACAAAATTTTCAAAAATTACCTAATCAAAAAAAAATTATCCTTACCCGTATTCCTTTCCTCCTCGGTTGAACGGCCTTCTTCAACTGCTTCCGGCTAGCTCATTCGGATCTCCTCTTGGGTATCTAAATTCACTCGCATATTCTCAATCATACACACACACTAGCAATAAAACCTCAAATACAACCAACATACAAGCTTTTATTTATAACTATTTACAAAGGAAATGCAATAATGTCCATATTCCATTAATCACGTTACACTTCAGAAAAACCTTATTTTATAATGTCCAGTATTTCATTTTTAAATCATTAAACACAGAAATTGTACACGGAGTAAATGGGCCTTGAATAATACCTTCGCTAAAATTCCTTCCTTATAATTTATTTATTCATTTTACTCTAAATAAACTCTGGGGTAGGATGAGCTCAGAATACCCAGTAATTATACATTTGCATACTTTTAAAACAAATAACAAAACAAAGCCATGTACTCTTTACAGAAAATTTTATGTTCTGATGGAACGTTTAAAAGCTTTATAGAAACCTTCAACTTTTCAGTTATATACCATAATAAAGTTTTACACGTATTACGTTCAATACGTAATTAATACACACTACCTTGAAATTTCACTCTAGCATTCTCCCAATATTCACAGTTTAAAAAGTCACAATTCAAATCGTTACCTCGAAATTTTATAGTAGATCTCTGCTTTGAGGATGATGCCGTCTATTTCTTCTGTCCGTTCTGCAGGTCGTTTCTAGCGGTTACTAGAAAAACTCCATCTCAATTGAACTGCAAACGCGACCTCCCTGGTGTAACCAATTCCAAATTTCATTTACAATTATTTCTTCTTTAATTTAAATGCTTCGAATCACGTTACTTAAAGCGCGACACGAGTTGATTATAATTATAGATATCTCTATTAAAAAGTAATTTCGGCACACTTAACCGCGTATTTAATTACGAGACTATCACCTTGTAATATAATTTAACTGATTTAGTAATACTTACAACTCGTGATACTGCGATACGTACTTTTGAGCGGACGAAAACTTAAGGGCTTTTACTACATTCACGAAAATCATTTATACACTTAGGCTGCCACCTCCTGGCCGTCTTTCATCCGAAATCCCCTTGTTAACACAACATATTCTCGCAAATTTGCACTCAACCCCATTTTCACTCCACGAATTTTAATACATCGTTATAAAATTTCCCGAATAATACGCTACACTAAGCTCTTGTTCGTTTCAAACTAGACTAAACATTTCAACCAATCATAGACCTAGTGACGCTTCACAAATCCCTCCTATCCTGTTGTTGTTTCATGCTTATGCGTTTTATCCGTCCCTTTCTAATCTGGTCTGAGTGGTACAAATCGATATTCTTGACTATCTACTATCTAGACCCCACGTGGACTAGCGACGTGACTTTTAAACAAACGCTGTTTTGTATTTCCTGCTAAAACATTCACCCGTTTCCAATCTACCTAGAATCTGCATGTTTATCTACTCGAATTTATTAGAACTTGACATTTTAAAGTTTGCAGGTGTTCGCTCCTAATGAACGTTTTAAATACAATTCTCCGAGCTTCGTTTCATGGTATTCCAACCCTCCTTTTAGCCGTTTGTTACCAACGCGTTTCACCTTGGGTTTTCACAGGCTGTTATGCTTATTATTTATCACTAATTGTTCAATTAACTCTAATTAAATTAACAATGAATGGCATTGACTTCTACCATTTAATTTTTAGCAAAGCTATTAAATATTAATTATTATTTGTATAATTTGATTAATACCCGTTACTTAAAAATTGAATTAATTAATATAAATTTCGCACGTATTTTCTGTTTGTTTCTTTATTATGTTTTGAAATTGCTGCATTTATTTTTATTTTTAATAATATAAAAAACCACTATAATATATATATATATATATATATATATATTGTTGTAATTATAGGGTTAAATTAGGGGTAAATTAAGTCATAGGGGTCGTAGAATAAACAAAAGAAAACCCCAAATAACAAAAGCACATAATTACAGATATTAGAAGAGTAACAGAAGAATAACAGTACAAGCGATTAAACGCATATCTAAGAGTAGTTACGAGCAAATATAAGATTTAAAAATGTAATGAAATGCGTAAAAATTAAATCAACGAAAAACCTATATGAATTGGCTAGATAAATATTCAACAAGTGCGTTAAATATATCATCATTTACGCTGGTTAAATCATGCATTATTTGAAAAGCGTATGTGATAGAAAAGTATTACATTTGTTCAAAAATCCAGTTTAACTAGGAAATAAACAAACACCAAATTTATTTCTATTTAGATTAGAATAAAGCAAATAACAAGAATACGTGATTTAATAAACGAAAATTCCTGGGATTTCTGTATTAAATGTGATGTTATGTGAATGAATTACGTGACAACTTGAAGGTTCTTCCATGCAATTAAACTACACAATTGGTAAAGTTTCCGAGATAACACAAGAGATAAGACAATTGGTCTCGCCCAACACGTCAAAACAACGAATAGCAAACAAAGGGGCAAGGCCTATAAATACGATAACAATTGAACAACGAGTTAGTATACATTTGAAACTGGGCAGTCATTATACTCAAAAGTGCTAAATTATTCACGCAAACAGTTAATTAAAAGTAAAGTGAAAATCATTTTTATAAGAGTGTAAAAATTGTGTAAGCGAGCCATTCTACCACAGACGTAAGTAAACCAGATTTAGTGAAATTATACAATTTCTAAAAATAAATAAAACAGGGCTCTTGGATACGAGTCTAGATACGATCTTGGATACGACTTTTGAATACGATTTTGAATACGGTTTTGGATACGAGTCAGCAAGACTCTGAAGATTACTGCCTGCTAGATTAATCACTGACATGGTAAATATTCTATTACTGTTTCGTTAATTACGGAGATGGAAAACCTTTTATTGGAATAAACTCATTAATAATCATTGGATAGTATTTTGGTTGGATGTCGACCTTCAAATTCGGCTCAAAACATTTAGACTGGACACGAAAACTCTTGGGGATGCAGAGAAGCTACTGAACCACTCCAGGTTAGATACTTTGATATGATTTATTTCTGTAAACTGTTCAAAAGATTTACCTGAATTTAAAAATTTGGGATAATTGAAAATTTGATAGAATTCAAATTAGGTATTGTTGTTAACAATGAGTACAGTTTTCGTTTGGGGAAATAAAAGTTAATTAACTTTTAATATAAACTATGGTTTTAATGCACATACACTACAATTTAAGTATAACCAATTTATTGCGGGGATTATGATATTAATTTAATAGAAATAATTTGTATATTCTTGGATTTAACTATTTATAATAATATTTTTAATGTTGAATTTGTAGAGAATTCTTTTGACAAATTTTGTGTTATTGTTTGATTACAAAATTGTATTTTGGAATCGATATTTGGTAGTAAAACTAAACCATCGAAGATTAAGAGGGTTCTGTAGAACGAAAAGTTGAGTCAGGTATTCATTGGAGGAGTTAGGGTGTCTTGAGCAGGTTGGTATTTTGTTTTACGGTTACAGACCTGAGCCTAGCATCATGGTAATGTGTTTTTTGTGAGTGCGTGCGTGGGTGCTCGCGAATGTGTGTGCGCGCGCGTGTGAGAGACTGCGCCCGCATGGGTGGGTGCGTGGTGTTGGTGCTTGCTTGAGTGCTTGCGTGTGTGCGCGCGTGCTGGGTGGATGCGTGCGTACGTGTTTTCCGTAGGTGCGTGCGCGCGCGTGTATTTAAAACTTATCCGTTTTGCTATATTTTTAAAAGGTTTATATGGAAAAGTGATGTCTTGGGATATTTTATTAGTGCTGTAACCTAATGGGTTTATTATTATTTTAAAGCTACAGCGCATTTTATTTTAGAATTAATCTCCTTCAGATGCATATTAAAAACACGTTAAAGGGAAAATGACAATTAGCACAATACATTTAATTCGCACTTTTCATTGTTTCAGATTTTCCTAAACCATAAAACGTAGAAGGAGCTTGATATTTGCTTCATATAATAAAAGGAGATAAAATTAATTAAGTTTTCAATCTTTGTCAAAAAAACCGACGTTCCACACTTTGAAAAACGACACCTAAGCGATCTTAATGCGTATCTTATTAGCCGTGAATAACAAACAGAAGCACAAAAGTTTATCCTTAGCAGAAGTTTTCCTTTTGTGTGAGAAAATTCTACTAAATCAATATCATCCCAAAGGGTTGTTGCCATAGTAACGCGCACGGGCGAGGTCTACCTCAGCATCATAAGTAGTGATTTCCCAACCATCTTCCTGTAAACATGGTTTTTCACTTTAAAATGCGATTTCTTGTGTTGTTTAATTTTCATTTATTAATGGCCGATCAATGGTCATCGTCCAATCCAACGATCTTTAACGTTGGCGGTGTTTTGAGTAATAACGAAAGTGCTTATTATTTTAAAGAAACTATTCTTGTGAGTACAGACAAATGTTACGGTATTATATAATGAATATATCATTTTCCAGCATTTAAATTTTGATCAACAGTACGTGCCAAAGGGAGTGACGTACTACGACAAGGCGATTTTAATGGATCCCAACCCGATTCGGACGGCTCTCAATGTTTGTAAGCATGTTATTTCTAAACGGGTACGTTAGATTTATCTATATCATTTAAAAGAATGCAAGTTTTTAAAAACGTCTTTTATGTTTTGAGACACTAGCGCACGCGAAACTTATATAAAACATCCTCTTTATAATTTTTAATTTTCTCCCACTGAATGGAGAATGCCGATTTAGAGTCACTACCTTTCTTGTGCCCCATAGAACTGTAGATCTTTATAGTTTAAGGTAATAACAGATTTCTAGAAAAAAAATTGATTTCAAACATGTTTAATGTTTTTCTCTCTTAGACACAAATATTCTGATATAGGATATTGTAACGAATTCTTTACCTGACGTTTAGCTTTTATTTCCAATAAATACAAGTCTAATAATTATTTTTCACGATCACAAATGTTTACAGTCTTGTTTACATTGACACTAGCTTAATCACTATCTGTAGGCACTAATTTAATCTTCTACATACGACGAATTAAACACTTAAGTAGTTAGTTTTTGGGGCTGCTGGCACCACATTTGCTCCCTCATCTGGACCAAATTTACATGTAAATTCCCATAAGGAGGAAATGTGTAGATGAATCTCATCATTGCGCCCTCCTTGTAGACCTCCTTGTGGAATTTTAAACCTCAACCATCCCTACCCTAAAAATCGGTAACCTAACCCCTAAAATGTTCAAGATACCTCTTGGTGCCTATAGGCACCGCACCCACGAGATAAATCTCTATTGTTTGGTATCAATTAATATTAGATTTTTCTCAGCTACCCGAATTTCTAGGAATTTTTTAGATAACATCATCCCCCAGGGAGCTACCCCAATTTTAAGATTTTTTTACCGCCAACAGTCTGAACCAAAAAGTTTTCTTTGACTAACCATTTCCACACACGAGATAAACCTATCTTGTTTGGTATCAATTAATATTAGATTTTTTCAGCTACCTGAATTTCTCGGAATTTTTCAGATATCATCACTCACTAGGGAGCTACCCTCATTTTAAGATTTTTTGCTGGTAGCGATTTTTGGCCGTCCTTATAAATTTTTTAGCCATGCGATACGTCAAATTAGTCTAGATTTTTACGTACAATCCAAATCTGTAAACAGATTTAAAATAGGACCACCCCTTACCGTTTTACAGACATACCCTCTGCGAGATAAATCTTTCTCCACATTTCCACCCACTAGATAAATCTATCCTGTTTGGTATCAATTAATATTAGATTTTTCTCAGCTACTCGAATCTCTAAAAAATTTTTAGATAGCATCATCTTCCAGGGAGCTACACTCATTTTTGCCCGTCCTTATAAATTTTTAGCCATGCGACACATCAAATTAGTCTAGAATTTTACGTACAATCCGAATCTCTAAACAGATTTAAAATAAGACCACCCCGTACAAAGTTACACACATACCTTCTAGTGAGCATACCGCCACCGTACCACTACTCGCTTTTAATGTTATACCATACTTTCTATCTTGTTTAGCTCATCTTTCGAGATAAATCTATCTTGTTTGGTATCAATTAATATTAGATTTTTCTCAACTATCCGAATCTTTAGAAATTTTTTAGATTGCATCACCCCCAGGGAGCTACCCTCATTTTAAGATTTTTTACCAGCAGCGATTTCTGACCGTCCTTATAAATTTTTTAGTCATGCAATACATCAAATTAGTCTAGAATTTTATGCAGAATCCGAATCTCTAAATAGATTTAAATACGACCACCCCTTACCATTTTACACACACACACACACACCCTCTAAATTATAACTTTCCTGCAGCTCATACTTATCGCCTTTTTGAATTCATTTCCAGTTATCCTTTCCTTCCACTTATAGCGTATGGCATGCATGATGGAGCAATTTCCTTTAGCGTAAACGGATAGAGTTTACTACCAATATCTACGCATTGTCGTACAACCTCAGGGCGAATGTTAGGCGTATTTATCAACCCCAATTCTGAAATGACTATTGCTTTTGGAATTGTAGAATATTGTGTTGCAGATTGTGTAAAATATGTACTACCTGCTTTAATGTAGCATTTTATCTTAGCTCTCTTCCTCCCTTACTATCTCCAAATAATTTACAGGTATATAGTTAAAACTAAAAGCCGAAAGCACATACTTTATCAATTTTTTCCTTTCCTCTGGTTTTTTCGGACAACTTAATTTGCAAGCCTGTCAATTTCTATGTATTGCTATTTCCCCAATACACGTACTGTAGTAGGTTATTATACACTAAACAGCAGCTATTTTGTAGCTTGGCCGATAGCTTACTCCACATTTTGGCAAGTGGTGCCGAATACATTGGCGCCTTTTGGAAGTATAACTTACTGTCTTCCAATAAGGTTAAACAGTCTTTTAAGGGATTATACACCCGTTCCACACTGACATAGCTTTCAATTGTACAGTTGTATATTGTCGTTTCCAATCGCGTAATACCAGGTTCTTTGGCCAAAGTATACGCAAATGTTTCCCTTAAACGTAAATCTGGACAACGTAAAAAATCTAGTATATGATTGCCAAGTTGTTTATTAACACCAGGACTTGTTATCTGACACACAAATTTGTTGTATATCTTAATTCTTGCATTGGTTGTTAGCCATGTTAAACAATCAATTCCCACAGTTTTATCGTTGCCAACTATAATATTGCACTTTTCTTCGTATTCGCCCTTGTAGCAAGAGTTATGGTTTGTAGTTAAATAATTACACATCTCCATCTTGCTAAATATGCCAGCAAAATCTTGGATTACATCCATGTCAAAAAGATAGTAATATTCTTTTTTGAGTTCATCTAATATATCTGGTAGTTTCTCCAATAAAATTTCCAACTTAACATCTGCTAGTTCCACTTTGTATGGAACACATATAGGATCTTGGAATTTTTTATTAATGCTTTCGAGGTCTTCTTTTCCGATAATTTCTTTTACTCCCTGGCCCATCTTGTTAGTGCTTTCCAGAGAAAACGGAAGCTTAGCTTTAACACCATGCCTAGCGGAAACAAATCGGTCGAACTTTTTTCGCAGATAGCTGTTAAATGCACCACAAATTTCTTTTTTTAGGATAATCATCCTTTTGTTTGCAGATGTTTGTTCGGCGTCAGAAAGGTCGCAAATTTTAACCAACATTATATTGTCACACAATAGTTCTGTAATTGGTGTGTGTAGTCCGCCAGTCAGCATCTGTTCGCCTTCGACATAACAAATATTACCAATATCTGTCACCAGATTATTGTTGCACATATTTTCTGCCAACAGCCATAATCCAAATCGCTCATTTGTCGGTTTCACTTTATTCCCAAAAAGTTGAGAAACGTTAATCACCTTGGAGACGCTCATGTTTACCGTTCTAGTTACTGTCGAATACTAAATTGAATATGAAAAATTGCCCCTTATGTATCCTACAGTGTGGGGGCGTTTATTACCGAAGATAGTCCAATATGTCGGACACCGCCATATCGCTTACATTCTCTTGTTTAGGAAAAATTAATCCGAAAAAACCAGAGGAAAAGGAAAAATTGATAAAGTATGTGCTTTCAGCTTTTAGTTTTAACTATATACCTGTAAATTATTTGGAGATAGTAAGGGAGGAAGACAGCTAAGATAAAATAAAAATCTTACACAAATGCTACATTAAAGCAGGTAGTACATATTTTACACAATCTGCAACACCATATTCTACAATTCCAAAAGCAATAGTCATTTCGGAATTGGGGTTGATAAATACGCCTAACATTCGCCCTGGGGTTGTACGACAACGCAAGTTAAGGTTCGTGGCTTCGAGCGGTCCTTTTGAAAAAGACTTCTTTGAACTTTAACAAATTTATTTGATTTAAACAGATTTGAACAATGGAATTTTTACAATCTTGAATAATTAATCTAAGTCGAAAATTATTTAATAATTGTACAAGTGGGTTATCTACGAACTGCAATGTAAAAGCTGAACGTTTGATGAACTGACTGCGAGTGGAGCTCCTGGGCCTTTTATAATATCCCTACCTCCTCACAAGTCTGGGGGACTTGCAGACCTAATGTCTGCTTACACTTGACTCTATTCATGATACATAGTTACTATCTTAAAAGCTATTCATAAATACTTTGTTGCGAGCTTACTTCTGCGTAATCTCGGCACGTGACTTCCTATGACCGTCTGTGACCTGACATCTGCAGTGTCACTTATCCTTGTGCTACTTTGTAGCGCTTCCGTTCACATGAACGTTTATAAACTGAAATAAATTGTAACAAATTGTCTTTTATAACATTGTTGCACATTTCTTAATATTTCCTAATAACTTCTTAACTATTAGTTTTATATAGATATAATAGATGGGGGGTTACATAACTCGCGTAAATATTGGTAGTAAACTCTATCCGTTTACGCTAAAGAAGATTGCTCCATTATGCATGCCATGCGCTGTAAGTGGAAGGAAAAGACAACTGGAAATGGATGCAAAAAGGCAATAAATATGAGCTGCAGAAAAGTTATAATTTAGAGGGTGTGTGTGTGTGTGTGTGTGTGTGTGTAAAATGGTAAGCGGTGGTCCGATTTAAAATCTATTTAGAGATTCGGATTCTGCATAAAATTCTAGACTAATTTGATGTATTGCATGATTAAAAAATTTATAAGGACGGCCAGAAATCGCTGCTGGTAAAAGATCTTAAAATGAGGGTAGCTCCCTGGGGGATGATGCAATCTAAAAAAATTCTAGAGATTCGGATAGCTGAGAAAAATCTAATATTAATTGATACCAAACAAGATAGATTTATCTCGAAAGATGAGCTAAACAAGATAGAAAGTATGGTATAACATTAAAAGCGAGTAGTGGTACGGTGGCGGTATGCTCAGTAGAAGGTATGTGTGTAACTTTGTACGGGGTGGTCCTTTCTTAAATCTGTTTACAGATTCGGATTGTACGTAAAATTCTAGACTAATTTGATGTGTGGCATGGCTAAAAATTTATAAGGACGGGCAAAAATCGCTACCAGCAAAAAATCTTAAAATAAGTGTAGCTCCCTGGGGGGATGATGCTATCTGAAAAATGTTTAGAGATTCGAGTAGCTGAGAAAAATCTAATACTAATTGATACCAAACAAGATAAGTTTATCTCAAAAGATTAAAAATGATTAGTCGAAGAAAATTATTTGGTCCAGATGTGTTTGGGAAATGAGGATGCTGGTGGAAATGAGGCGGCAGGATTGTCCTAAAGCATCTACTCACTTATGTCACTAATATTACTAATCTAAAACATTTATATCGCGTGAGTGGATTTATATCTACATTAATTTATGTAAATCAAACGTTTATTAGGACGGAATTCAAACCAGTACTAATTTATTGCAATGGCGCTCGCACTTATATACAATAATCGTTTATTCTAGTTAAATCTAGAAAACATCGAGATTGTGCGTCATCAAACTTATTGTATTATGCCATATATTTTACATTTTTATTATCGATAGGCAGATATGATTGTATTACGATACCTATAAATCATCCTTTATTATCGCTAAATAGATACGGAGCCGGTTTAGTAAAACCAAGTAAGCGTAATTTCCCGAGTGTTTTATATACTTCTTAATTACTGTTATATTGCTCTAACCCAACCCCCTCTTAAAACTGTTGCATCTCAGAACATTTTCCGAGCCGGATCTTGATGTTCCTGTGACGATAGGAACAACCGTAGCCATTCCTGCGTTTTTCATGTTGATGGAAGTAGCAATCGAAACTCTTAATAGCAGGTGCCGTTCTATTTGGGTTAAAGCTGCATACGAAGATTTGACCCCGGTCTTCTAAAATAGTAATTTCAGCATATTTTGTACTACCATCCAGTCCTTTTTATCGAGCCCAACTTCTTGTTTCCAATCTCCATTGTCTAGTTTTTGAGATCCACTGACGCCATTCACAGGTCCTGGTAACTAGGTTTACCAGAGGACAATTGCTTCATCACTAGGTAATAAACGCGACGACATCCGCCTCTAATGTGTATGGTTTTGCCCACCTTTGTTGGTGAAACCGGTCCAAACTACCAAATTTATTTTTGAACACCATAGCGATCCCTAGGGTCAAATTGACATCTACCGCAACACAATGTGTAAGAGAGTATTTCCACGGTACATCAAATAGATCCTTGTTGACCTCTTCGGTATTCCCCAACCTCGTCTTCCCGGTGCCGCTATACACGGACATAAACTATTCATAATTTCGATTAGGTCTTGGTTAGTCTTCCTGACTTTCTACTCGCCTTACTTTTTCATGTTCTTTGGTATTGTGGTAATTATCACTTTCGTCTGTTGATGTGCGCCACTATTGTTTTAACTTTTGGAAGCTTACGAATCCTATATACTACATCGTTGATTCGTCTCAATATTTCGTAAGGGCCCTTCTAATTTCTTTGTAACTTTGGCGGACAACCTACACCTCCGCCTGGGATTGTACAACCATACACGGTCTCTCGTTTGCGCCTTAATGTTACACCTTATCTTCATCCGGTCGTGAATATTCTTTCTTACGTTTCCTTGTGTGTAATGCATTTTCCGCTTGAGTCTCTTGCCATAACTTTCGCCCACAACGTTTTCATCATACCAAACTCGAGGTCACATGGTAAACGTATCCCGTGTCCCAGCATAGCACATACAGGAATTTGTTCAGTACTCTCGTGAACCGCAGATTGCTAGGCCAATAAAAATAGGTGTATGTACTGCTCTGAGTCCCTTGGATGGTCAGGCACTATCTTAGAGGGATACTTTTCCAAGGTACGGTTCATACGTTCTACCAAACCATCTGATTGACGGTGCAACTGTGTCGTTCTGGTCTTTCTTATCCCCATCAACGGTCAAACTTCTTGAACTATTCATATTTTGGCGCAGGTCTAGATTCGTATTCTTAACTTCCTATTCACTTCATTTTATCACATTCTCCGTCATTGTGGTAGTCGTCTCTATCATAAAGTACAACTGTTAATGGGCACTACCATTGTCCTGCCTTTTGGGAGATAACGTTGATTAGTTTCAATACTTGGTAAGGATCCTCCCAATTTCGTTGTAACTTTCACGACAATTCACACGTCCGTTTGGGATTGTACAACCATACGTGGTTATCTGTTTGAAAACCATACTCTTGAGCTTTGATGCCATACCCGGTATTCATTCAATCGCTCGCAATCTGAATATTCTTTCTTACGTCTCCATGGATGTCATGCATTTTCTGCTTGAGTTTACGACACAAATTTCGCCTACAACGTCTTCTCCACATTTACTACCAAATTCAAGATCACATGGTAAACGTATCTCGTCTCCAAGCATAGCAGGCCATAGCAGTAAGCCAATAAAAATAGGTGTATGTGTTGATCCCAGTCCGCTTGATGTTCAGAAACTACCTTGAGAGATACTTTCTCAAAGTACAGTTCATGCGTTCTACCATACTATCCGATTGATGGTGCAACTGTGTCGATCTGGTCTTCCTCATCCCCAGCAAAGGTCAGACTTCTTAAAATAGCGTTGACTCAAAATTTCTGTTCTGGTTAGCGAGCAGCTCCAAAAGTATTCCAAAACAATAGATAAGCTCTTTGACAAATATGTCAGCGACGGTTGCTGCTGCCCGGTTAGTTATGGCATATGCGTCAGTCCATTGTAAAGTAGTGCATCACCATCAATTGGTATTTATTTCCGGAGTTTGTTTCGGGGAATGGGCCTGCGATGTCTATTGCCACTCTCTCAAATGAGCTTCCTATGTTGTATTGACTCGTACACGTTTTCTGGTTACCCAACAGCATACATAACTGACCCTTCCTGCACCATTCCCTGACGTCTACCTTGCAATTTACCTACTAAAATCTTTTACCGGCCTTTTTCTAGACTTGTCTTAAAGGCAAAGTGCCTTCCCGACGTCCTATCTAAAACCTCGGCTCTTGGGAACCACGACCTGAAGCGCACTCAGATTCATATTCCTTTACAAGGAATCACGCCAATATTTCATCCTCTAACTTCAAGGAATTTTACTGTGCCCGGTACGACTTCAGCGTGTTTCTTAGCGGGCCAACATTCTGCCACGATGGACGCTCCCCTCTGTTTTTACAATTCATAATGACGCATAGGTAAAGGTCATTCTTTTGTTCGGTTTTCAGCTCATGTGGCTGCCTAATCACGTTTGTCGAACAAGGAAGATTACATTTTGTCTCCACGCGTGAACAATGGTTACAATCTTTAGGACAAAGCCTCGACAACGCATCTGCGTTCGATGTTCAGTGTCGCATTCGTATTCCTGCAGTCTTTCTATCTATCTATTTTGCAACCTGAACTTCCGCGTTCTTGAACTGCAGTAGCCACTTCAGTGCCGTGTGATCTGTTCTCTGGTAAAACTTTCGACCATAGAGATATTTATAAAAGTGTTCTACAGATTTCACTTAATGTCAAAAGTTCTTTCCTTGTGACACACGATTTCGAGAGCACCTTGCTGAAATAACCAATCACTTTTTCTTATCCGTTTTTGTATCTAGGGCCACACACTTCCAGTGGCAACATTACTTGCATCCGTGTCTAATATGAATTTGTTTTCCGACCGAGGCTAACTTAAGATCGGAGCTACCGCCAAGAAATGCCTCAATTGCTGGAATGCATGTTGACAACCTCTGTCCCCTACATAATCACGCCCTTCTTCTGTTAATCTAGTCAAGAGCTTGACAATATTCGCAAATTCACAAAAAAATGTTCTACAACATGTGCATAATCCCAAAACTGTCTAGTTGATGTTTGTCTTTGGGCGTCGGCCACTCTTGCACTGCCCTAACTTTTTTCGTGTCCGACCTGACTCCATTTTGTGAGACTACAAGCCCCAAGTATTTTATCTTTTTATCGAGCAGGTGGCACTTCTTTGACCTCAACTTCAGACTGATTCCTCTCGTTCTTCGAAACACTTTTTTCAAATTCGCCAAGTGCTTCGTAAACGTCTTACCAATAGCGATTAGGTCATCCACATATACGAGGCATGTTTCCATGTTAATCCACGTAAGATATTATCCATTAAACGCTCAAAAATGGTAGGAGCGTTTTAAAGTCCAAATGGCATCACTGTAAATTGCCATATGCCAGTGCAAATAGTAAAAGCAGTCTTCTCTCGATCTTTGGGGTCCATATCCAGTTGCCAATATCCGCTTTTCAAGTTCAAAGTCGTGAACCACCGTGACTCTGATAGTGTATGTAGGATGTCGGCAATTTTGGTAATGAGTAACTGTCATTTTTCATCGTGTCGTTCAACCGGCGATAGCCAAACAGAATCTTTGTTACACTTTAGGTCTAAACCCTAAGGTATACTTTTTAAAGTCCCGATTCACATGTATGAGAGCCACTACGACAGTTGGTAACAAAGATAAGTACTGCAAAATGTTGCGCAATAAACGGTTACGTCATATTTATGATTAAATTATTATCACATACAAAAAATGTTTATTTTAATTATAAGAGAATGACAACAGGTACTCACGTAACCTGTAGGACTCTTCGCCGCATGGCTGCTACTCTCGCGTCAGTCGGCGTGGGTTGAGCGTTGTTGGGCGTGGGTCATCCCTTTCCCCCTCAGCGGAACCAGATTAATTTGTCTTCTTTTTCCTTGTATAGAGGGACGACAGGAATACAGGTAAAGGTACGATAATCAGGAAGAAATGGAAGGAAACCTACATTACCTGAAAAAGAAGACAAGATAACGGCTCAAAGATAACCACTAGGCTCGACGTCTCGATGACTAGTCCTGACGTAACGGAAATTCACCACTTTTTTGTTCCACCCTGCGTCTGTGCAATCTCGAGCGCCGACGCAACTATCCAAAGGGACGGAAATACACGCACAAGTCTTTTAAATTATTGGCGCGAATTCACTTACAAATTAGGAACTTATAGAAATGTTTAAATGCCGATTTTTGACATGTAACATCTTGTCGATCCGTCCTTCTTCACAAGCACAACAGACGATACCCAAGGACTGTCGGAGTGTCCGATCATACTCTGCCCATTCATTTCTCCAACTATTTTCTCGACCGCTTCACGTTGTTACATGTAGAACGGCGTTACGTTAATCTACTAATGTGATGCGGGAGGGCTTCCAAATAAAGAAGAACAAGTTCGAGAATATACAATTAGCGAAATTACTGAATTTCTCGACACACACACACACGCACGCGCGCATACGCGCACACACACACACACACTTACCTTGAAACGTTTTACTTCTAATTATTTCTGTCGCAACGAATAGGGCGCCAAACTACCGGTTCTTCACGGAACTTATCCTGCAATGATCTTTTCTTAACATGAAAGGTGATTGTTTCAAATAGGTCATTTAGAATCACGTTTACCTAAATCTGTACTAAATTTACCATTCAGTTAACTTTTAGTTGGAAGCTTCTTGTCCCAGCTCGAAACAGATTTAATTAAATTTAGCCAATTTTAGGTCTGAACAAAAAAAAAACAAATTAACTGAAGTTTGTGGATGTCCTGTAAATAAAACTCAACACATGAAAGATACTTAAAACCTATATAACATAGAATAAAATACTAACATCAGATCTGTGCATCATCAATTTCATTTTAAACAGAAAAAAAGTTCTACAGTTGCTAAGTACCTAGACGTAGCCGGAAGAAACGTACATACCAGGCTAACTACCAAACGCGGAGAGTGGGGAAATTCACCTACTTACCAAAAAAACAAAAAAAAGCACGTCGCCCATGATTATCTATTAACAATACAAATAAATAAAGGATTCTGTACAACCAAGCCAAATAAATAAATTAAGCGTTACTATTTCAAAGCAAACAATTATGTGATATGAACAATTTAGTACTTTAGATACGAAGTGCGCATCTCGTATTTTACACAAAATAAAACTAACCCGTAGAAAATAAACATGTGAGAGCTTTTGTCGAGCGTTTTTACAATTGCACATAATACCTTTTGTAAAATAAACTAATCAGTAGAAAAGAATAAGCGTGTGGAAACTTTTGTCAAACATTTTTAAGAATGGTACATCACACCTGTAGAGCTATAATATCGATTCGCATTAACAAACAATAGTCCTACAGTGTCACGTTTCTTATCACGTAACTACACCAAACGCTGATCAGAAATATGCCCTTGATATACACAAAAGAAAACAAGTTGTATACCTGTATGTGTCGGGATACTTAGCTTGCACGCCATAGGGAGTGAATCAGCACCGCATCGCCACGGTCGTCGGGATCTATTTACCCTGTTATCATAACGGCACTAGCGATCTACAGACAACGGCAGGTGATCTGTGGCAAAGAACAGTTGGGCCTACATAAAGAAAGAACCAATTTGGCCTCCAGCTAAGAGCTAAAAATAGAATCTTCTACTTGTCGAACAAAAACGTGCATCGCTCTTGAATTACTGGGACGAGTAATGTAGAAAATATTTTAACGCACAAGCTGCAGAATCAAATTAAAAATTGGTTCAAATAACACGAGTTCGAACAGCAATCCTCGCGCTATCAAAGCGCAATTAGCAAACTGGAAAACACGCTATCAACTAATAGTACGATCTATTATTTCTACAAGTCTCTAGATGGGAAACACAAGAGAAAGCAATTATACGTTATCGGAATGTTTAACAAATCAACGGATACCTAAAACAAGGTATTGACTATTTAATTTATCGAATAAATTTTCGTTTTAAAAGCAAAATGGATTTGAGTTAAAAATATGTTAAAACGGGCATATTCTGAACGGGTATACGATATAGGGTATTGTTGGAGAATTTAAGAATAGAAATGAAATTAATTCGAGCGGGTAATGACTTAACCAGGAAAAACAGGGTATTTAATTTATGTTAAAAAATAAACGTAACACAGCTCTCTGTGAATAGCCAAGTATACGCTTTACATATATGAAATATACACTAAATTAAAAGGAAATGATATGATCTTTCCACAAATTTTCCTACTTTTACCAAAACATTAACTAAATTGCGTTTTGATGAAACTTTTACAAACGCCATCGCACACAACCATTTAATAGTCCTGCAAAGAAAGACGCTCTACTTAACTTTGTCGCTATCACTATAATTCACGATAACAAGAACATGCACATGTTACGTGAATAAGCTTACAAAAAAATCCAATATACAGCAATTATTTAATAAATAGGTAACCCACTGTTTGGTTTGCTTTCCACTAGACATTAAATAACCAATGAAGAGTCCATCAACTTTAGCGTGTTACCGTTTCCTTCACCCTTAATTAATTTTAAAGTTCAATCATGCAAATTTATACATACAATATTTTAAAGTTAATAACACTTACAGTTCAGGGCCTCCGGCGACGAACTTCTGTTGTGGTTTTGGTGGTTCGGTTTTCTCAAATTTCTGTTATGTTGTTGCTTGCAACATCTCTGTAACGCCCTAAAATGGAAAGAGTAAAGAAATAGGAACGAGAAACTCGAACACTACATTTAAACACGCGATGACACACTCCGAAAACACAGTCGTTTCCGTAAATTCGGGTACTAAAATACTCAATTTAAATTCCCATTGTCCCAACACTTATTCGTCCATCCCAGAATTGGCTTATTCAAACCGGCTGATGTCTTACAACCAGTTGGAATAGAGAACTTTGTCACTTCAATAGCGCGCGTTCACATACTTGTCTCGACAGCAATAAAAATCCCCGAGGCGATATCTTAACGTATTTATGCATATTCAGATATTTTATTGACACAATGTGAATAATAATTTATAAAATAATCAGTACCAGATTCAAGAAGCAGAAGAAATTTTTTTTACTTTTATACAGAATACCATAGATTTAATAAATATAAGGGATGGAAACTTGAACATCCAATAAATGACGCACACGTTACAGATTAATTCACTTAACACATAACAAGTGTATGTTTTAAGCTTTTCAATGGCACCAGGATACTTATATTTTTGAATAATCTTCAAGATCACCTGCGTGGCGAACCTATCATTCACCACCGAAACTTGCATTCGTAGGCGCGTTAAGGTTCGTGGCTTGGGAGCGGTCTTTTTAATAAACCATTTCCAAACTTCGCAACAATTTATTTTGGTTATACAGAAATTAATAATGAAATTTTACAAAGCTTGGATTGAAATTATTTTAAGTCCGAAAATTAATATTAATTGTACTAAAATGAGTAATCTAATGAACTGCAATGCTAAAGCTGATCGATGGATTAACTGTCGTCGACTGTGGCTCCCGGGCTTTTTATAATATCCCTACCCCCTCACATGGCTGTGGAAACTTGCAGATCTCATGTCTGCTTATTCTTAACTCTATTCATAATTACATTGTTGTAATCTTAATTTCTAAGTAATCTCGGTACCTGACCGTCGGTGACCGTCTGTGACTTGACATCTGCAGTGTCACTATCGTCTGCGATACAAAGTAGCGCTTCCGTTCCCATGAACGTTAATAAACTTTACAAATTATCTTTGTGTTACAATGTTGCACTTCACTTGGCGTTACTTAATACTTTCTAATCATTTGCTAATTTATTCTATTTCTTTGTACATATATCAATTGGGGGATACATAACACCTCCCGACATGCATTAAAAATTAAGGGTTTTCCTTTTCTTGATTTTTAGTTTAACAAATTCATTTAATTTCATTTCTTAAAATTCATATATTCTAATGGTGCATTCGTTTCTTTGTTTACCTTAAATCTAAAACTGTTTTCTTTATTTTTATACCTAATATACATTTTGTAAATTACATAAATGATCAATAAAATAGTGAAAATAATTAATACAATTGTCCATACACTAATGTTATCGTAGTACACTTTGGGCGTTTTAAGTTCGTTTAGGTGTTCTTTATAATCTTCCATAAGTTTCACGGCGTGGTTGAGGTTGTCTAATTTCAGGTGTTCAAGCTGCATGGGTTTTTGAAGTATTTCTTCGTCTTCGTCTTGCGTTATCTTGATTTGTAGTTCGGGTAGATTTGCTAATTTCTTGGTTTGTACGGGATCTTGGTAGACTCTGATTATTTCATTTTTCAATTTTAAATAATAATTTTCTTTAAGTGTGATTAATTTACTTCCGGTTGTTACGTGCCGAAATCGGCACTAGACATTTTTAATTAAGTTTTAAATTGGTAAGGATTTCGCGCCATAAATTTAAAAGACTCGTTGCGCGTATTTCCGTCACTTCAGAAGTGCGTTGCGCGAGATTTCGCGCCGACGCGTGTCGAGGCAGAAGGAAGTGGGGAATTTCCGCAAGACGCGTTGGGACTTGCCTCCGAAACTCGAAGAAGAGTGGTTGTGTGATGTGTTACCGTATCTTTCTGTTACGTAGGTCCCTTTTTGCCTTCTTTAGATTATCGTTCCTCATACCCTTTCCCATCGTTACCTCTACATAGGGAGAAGACAAGGTAAATTTGGATACAACCTGGCTTAGGAGTTCCCACACCCGAGAAATATTAGCGAAGCCACGGGCGACCATCACGGAGTAATCCTGAAGGAAGCGTACCTGTTCACGTGAGTACCCCGTGGGGGATTTTTATATAATTTGTGTAATTGGTAATTACGTGCCATAATTTGCATATTGTGTGACGTCATCGAATTTGCGGGTCAATTTTCAAATTATTTAATATCGTTACCAACTGTCATTTGTGGCGCGCATATAGCGTCGACGGGCTATAATACGGTTAATGCTAAGTTGTTTTCGTCTTGATTACAGTAGATTGTTGCTATTACTTTTGTGGGGAAAATGGCTATCCATTTATTTTCTGTTACTTTCTGGATTTTCATATAAGTGATTTGTACAGGTTTGGCTTCACAATTTTCGTAATGATTTGAAAATTTTAGTAGTTGTACTTCGCAGGGGCTATTTTCTTGAATTGTTGTCGTTGTCAATGATTGGCATAAATATTGATTTGGTGTGACTTCATCACATTTTTCGTTCGTATAACCATATCTTTGTTCATTTAAGGATAGGAATTTGGTTTTTGGAATAATAACTTGGTATGTGCTAGTCATTTTCATTGGAAAAGCAAATAAGTGATAATAATTGTAACTGTTAATCTCTACTATTGGTATTTATATTAAAAATGTTATATCGTTGTTTTTTACATAGCCTTAAACTATAGCTATTTTTTCAAATATTAAAATGTTTGATTCTATTACATCGAAAGGTAATTTACTGTTAGTTATAAAAATTTTATTCTCAATAATTCTTTTAATAAATCTATTGGTTCTATGATACTTGAATGTAGGGTATTTAATTTTGCAAAGGTTACTGCGTTTTCTAACTTTGCTAAAATTTGTTGAATTAAGGTAAGGATTGATATTATCTGGTTGTGTATTGTGATAAATCTGATTAAATCTAGCATGCCTAACATGGTAGTTTGCATGTTATTTTCTAGGGTTTGTATTCGATTGGCTATACTATCTTGGTTTATGACTAATTTTCTTAACGTTTCGTTGAATTTTATAATCGTTCATTGAGTTAATGATATTTGGTTACTAATTATGGTTTTGATGTCGTTCTGGTTTTCAATTAATTGTTGTATTGCGTTGTCATAACGTTCTGCGTCTTGATTATCTAAGTTGCCTGTTATTGCTTTTAGTATGTTTCCTAATCCGTTGATTAGTTCTCTTTTTCGTCTCGCCGTTTGTTCTGTGGGTATTAGTCGGTTAAATTTGTCTTCTATGTTTCTCACAATACTTTCTATTATGCTGTCATGGTTCATCATTTTTATTGCGTATTTTTTTCCGAATTTTGTTGTGTCCATTGATTGTTTTAGTCGATAATAATTGGTTTTAATTATTTGAAACTCTTGTTTCAGTTCCGTTAAGTCGAATTTTTGTGCAAAGGTCCAATAGTCTATGGTATTCTACATACTGCCTAATTTTATTGGTAGTATACCCGGGTTATTTTTTATGTCTTTAATTATTATTTCGGTGTCCGTCTACCTGGGTGGAAGTTGACAGTAAGGGTGATGATTGTCCATCTGAAAGTACAGGATGTCTTAAAATTTTCAAGTGAATATATTTTGTTATCTTATCGTTGTCTACTACGGCTACGTTTTTATCTGATATTCTTTGAATTTTAAAGGCCTAAATTTCTAGGTGCCGTTTTGTGTCGTTTGTTTTGGAAATTTTTCTCGTATACGGTTTGTCCTATTGAAAATCTGTTTACGTCGGTATTTTTATTACGGGTTGTGGTAATGCGTTCTTTGTCGTTATCTAATTCAACCTTTACTTTGTCATAAGTTATCTTTAATTTTTCTTTGTGGTCTTTGGCGTATTGCTGACAAACTTCTTTTTATAATGTATATCATAAGGGTTGCGTGAATCTGAATATCCTAAAGTTAATTCTAATGGTGTAAAATTGGTTGATGAATGAATTGTGTTGTTATAGGCGATTAATGCGTATGACATTAAATTAGTTATGTGTTCCTTTGTATGTTATTCTTAATAATCTGATTTGTTCTAGTAGGGTTGGATGTAGTCTTTTGATTAGTCCGTTGGATTCAGGGTGGTTTTCAGTTATAAAATGAATTTTTATTTTGTGTAATTCCAAAGTGTTTTGTATTGTTTCATTTTTTAAACTCGCTGCCGTTATCTAACGTTATTGTTTCAAGCGTTCCATAGAATTTGAAGTAATGTAGAAACCCTTGGGTTACGTTTATACTATTTTTAGAGGTGATTGGTATTGCTTGGCCTATTTTTGTAAATGTGTCTACGATTGTCAAATAACTTTGTGCTTCTACTACCAGAGTATCGGCATATAATTTTTGAAAGGGTTTGTCAGGTGTTTTAGTCAACATTAAGAGTATCTTTGGGGGTTTCCTGTCATATTTTGCTTTGTCGCATAGTTCACATTGATTAATAAAGTCTGTAGTTCATTCCTTCATGTCTTTGAAATAATATCGTCTCATAATTTGTTTTAGGGTTTCATTAATTCCACGATGGTTGGTCTTTCCTTCGTGTTGATTTCTGATCACATCATTTATTTCGTCATGGTCGTCTAAGATTATTAATTTTCTTATGCATCTTATAAGTTCAGGGCCAGAGCTATTGAATAATTTAACATATAATTCTGAAAATCGTTTATACAAGTTTTCCGTGTTAAAGTAAAAGTAAAATCGTTTTTTCTCGGGGGTGTATTCTTTTAGAATTTTAATTATTTGTTCTTCATTGTCATCTTTGGTTATCTGAATTTGGTATATCTTTTTGTTATCTACTTTTGTATATTTTACAGGGTTGGGGTTGGTTAAAACTTCGGTGATTATAAACTGATTGGGTTTCATATCAATGGCTTCATTTAAATTTTTAATCGCGGTTTTCGACTCGTCATTCTGTGTTGAGTGTATGGTGTCCATTTCGTCTGGATCTTCTCTAATTTCCGTTTCGTCTACGTTTCCTATGATTGATTCTGTTTCAAGTGCGTTAGCTGTATTCTACTTAGAGCGTCTGCGTTATTATTATAAATTCCTTTCTTGCATATGATCTCATAGTTATATTCTTCTAATCGGATTCTCCATCGTTGTAATTTTGAATTAGGTTTCTTTAGTTTGCATAGCCATACTAGTAGTCTGTGATCGGTGTATATATAAAATTTCCGTCCTTATAGGTATGGTCTAAAATACTTTGTTGCCCAAATTATGGCTAACAATTCTTTCTCTATACTGTTGTATATCTGTTCCGTTTCGTTGAGGGTTCTGGATGCGTAACTGATGAGTTTATCGTTACCTACTGTTCCTTGGCTTAATACTGCGCCTAATGCTACATTTGATGCGTCCGTTGTTAATATGAACGGTTTCGAAAAATCGGGGTATTCTAATACGGGGTGATTCGTTAAAATGCTTTTGATTTTATCTACAGCTTTAATAAATTCTGGGGTATGTACAATTTTGTTTCCTTTCTTTAAACAATTTATCAGGGACTTAGTTATTTGAGCATAACCTTTAATAAATTTGCGGTAGCAACCACTAAGTCCTAAAAATCCTTTTATTTCTGTATTAGTTTTCGGTATGGGGTAATTTAATACAGCGTTTGTTTTATCGGGATTCGGCATGACTCCTTGGGGTTTATTATATGTCCTAAGAATGCTACTTCTTTCTGTAAGAATTCGCTCTTATCCAATTGTACTTTAAATTGTGCTCTTCTTAATCTTTCGAACACTTCTCTTAATCTTTCTATATGCTCTGCTAATGATGTTGAATAAACTATGATATCGTCTAGGTGCACAAGGCATTTTTCGTCGTGTATCCCACGTAGTATATTATCCATAACTCGTTGGAAATTTGCGGGTGCGTTCTTTAATCCAAATGGCATCCTTTTATACTCGTAATGTCCTCTAGGTGTGCTAAAGGCTGTTTTTTGTGTATCCTTTTCTTCCATTTCTACTTGATGGTATCCTGAGGCTACATCTAATGTCGAAAAATATTGGCACTTGCCTAATTTATCTAAAATTTCAGTTATATTTGGCATCGGGTATTTATCGTCTACCGTTTTTTCGTTTAATTTTCTGTAATCTATTACCATTCTATATTTTCGTTTTCTTGATGCGTTCAGTTTTTTGGGCACTATTAGTGCGTGGCTGCTCCATGGTGAATTGGAGTGTTGTATGATGTCCTGATCTAATAGATCGGCTACTTGTCTGTCAGCTTCTTCCTGACTTGCCTGGGGTAATCTGTATGCTTTTGTGAATATCCGTTGGTTGTCTGTTAGTTCAATGTTGTGCTTGACTGTATGTATTTGTAAAGGTTAGGGGTATTCCTTCGCAATGGAATATGTCTCGGTATTCGAAACATAAATTTTTGATTGCTCTTTGTTCCTCCTGATTTATGTCGGCGTTAAAGCGGATGTTACTTAAATTTTCTCTTAACATTTCGTCGTTTTCTACGGAGTTATAATTTTCGTTTACGTTTTCGTCAATTTCCATCTCGTTAAAATTTAATTCTTCTACGTTAATTGGGTTTGTTAATTATAGTTCTACGGGGTAGTCGTTTGAATTTAATATCGTTGTTGTGACATAATTATGCTTTATTTGTACTAATGCGGTTGGGGTCTCTACTCCTTGTTGGAACGTTATGTGATTTATTATTCCTAATTTGTTATTTGAATTTACTGGGATTTTTATTTTTCTTTCCGTTCGGGGTTCTATCGTGTATTTTGTTCGACTTGGGTATTTTGAATTTTAATGGGGATTCGTCCGTATTTTGTTCTTAATAAACGGTTCTTTATGTCAATGTTGGCTCCTAATTTTGTTAGAAGGTCCATTCCTATAAGTCCGTCATATTTGTCATTGAATTCGAAAATACAAAATTTATGTTTCATTTCTACGTTAAATGTTCTAAGTAAAGATATGTTAGCTACGAAATGGTCTAGGGTTGTTTGTAGGGCTGTTTTAATTTTAAACGGTTCTCTTTCTACATAATCTAAATAATGTTTCTTTACGGTTCGCGGGCTAATTAATGTTTTTCAGGATCCGGTATCGATTAGTAGTTTGAATTCGGCATGGGGTATTTCTATATAGGGTAGTACGAGGTGATTCATATTATTTAAGTTTATTACATTTGGTCGTTTATAAATCGGTCTATCTGAAAATTTGAGCACGCGTCTTTCTTCGTCGTCCTCCTCATAAGCTTCACATGATTCTTCGCGTTCATAATTGTTCGAATGGTTTTGTTCATTGTCTGTACTTGGTCGAATGTAATTATCCTGGTCATCTTCATATTTCTCTGCTTCTTGATGAAATAGTTCTTCCGATGTAAAAGTGCGTTTTTGGTTAGGGTTCGGTCGAATGTGTGTTATTTTTGTGTTTGGTCCTGTGTTACAAAATAAGGTATCCATTGGTGTAGGTTTATAGTAGTTATTGGGATTGTTATTATTATTTGTCATTGGTGAATTTCTCGACAGGGTTTGCGTTGAATGCTGGTCTTTGTTGATTTAAGTTTTAGTGGAATCTTGGTTGAAATGCGGGCTTCGTAAAATTCGGGTTAAACGTTGGTTTTGAAAAATGTTTATATTGGTTATTAAAGTTTGCGTTATTAAACTGTGGGTTATTGGTTTGCGGTTGGTTTGTTTGTGTATTGAATGAGGTAAATTTTTGTTGCGGATTCGTTTGTCTCGCGGGTTGTATGGTTTTTATTGGTGTATAACCTTTATTTGCGTTGGGGTTATATAGTCTGTTTCTGTAGTACATTACGTTTTCTTCCTCGATTATCATGTTCATAGCTTCTTTTAATTTTTGTGGATGTTGAAATCTGATTTTGTCCGAAAGTCGTTCTGGTAGTGCATTCAGATATGTGTCTAATGCCATTTCGTCATACATCTTTGTTTTTAAAAGTCTGATATTTTGGTCGGTTTCCTCAATTTTTAGTTTTGTCAAGATTAAGCTTCTTACGTTTTTGCATTTCATTCCAAATTGGTAGGGGGGTTGGTTATTCTCCATTCTAAGGTTTATTAAATCGCGTACTAGGCATTTTAGGTTCCTTTGATCGCCAAAATATGCAATCAATACGCGTTTGAAATCATCCCATTGTTCTAAGTCATCTCGACTCGCAATTAATGTTAGTGCCCTTCCGGTTAGTTTGCTAATAATAAGGCGTAGGAGTAATGCGTTTCTTTCGTTATCTCCGGGCTTATAGAATGTTTTTAAAAATAGTTCACACGCAGTAATGTAATTTCCTAACAGGGTTTGTTCACCGTTATACGTGGGGATCGTCTCCAAATAAAGCTTCATATCTCCACTCATTTTGGCTGGGGAATGTTCTAATAATTAATTTTTAATTTGACTTTGATTATTTTCCGATTTTGTAAAAATTTGGATTTATTTCGTGGTTTGTATTGTTATTCCTTGCTTGGATTTATTAATTTTTTGTTTAGATTGCGTCGGGTTACTTGCTATTTTTAGATTGGGTCGTTTTAGATTTTTTAAAGAATTGAGTTGCTTATTTTGTTTTTAATTGCACGGTGTTGTAGTTATTTCATGGGTTTTACGCTTGATATTGTTTTGGTAACGTTTATTTCTAATTTACTGGTGTTAATTTTAGTGTAGGTTTGATCTCTGAGGTTTCAATGTGACTGAGTGATTTTTATGGCAATTTATTTCACTTCGTTTGCTTTACGCCAGTTAATACTTTTCTATTTTATTTCCGCTGATTTTAATTCTGTTTGTAATAATTATCTCGTGCCGCGGGTTTGTTTAATTTATGTGTCTCTGCGATGCTTCTCGTCTCGTGAACTTAAATGTTAATTTTAAGTTTGCAAGGTATCGTCTTTTGCGTTGTTCAAAGTTGCATACAATGGTCTCGTTTTAATTACAATGTTGTAATCTACTGTAGGATGTTGCCAGTTAATTAGTTGCGTCAGTGTCTCTGTTGCAAGGTTATTTTTAATTATACTGTAGGTGTAATTCAGCGAATATTGTGGTATAATACAATTTTTTGATCTTCTTGAAAGCTTCCGTTTAAATAGATTGCGTCTTTTATTTTGTTGATTATAAATGTCACGTCCAACTCTGTTATTTGTTGCAGTATTTTTAAGTATAGAGTGCCTTTTATACGGTTGCAATATGCGTTTTAATAGCGTGATTACTTCTAACTTTATTACGTTGATTTTATAATTAGGCGTATTTAAGATAATGTTTTATAAGAGTTTCCGGTCGTAATTTCTTATGCTTTATTTTAATTCAAGATGCTTTAATTTTATATTCTGGCAAACAAAAGGTTTTTCTACGGTTACGCAAATTTAATTGATTATGGCACTAAAGGTTTGGTTTTCGTTTCGTTCAAGGTTGCTTTAAATTATTCACTTTTGATGATGAATTTTCGCGTTTGGATTTGCGCTTTGTTAAATCTCGTATGGTTGTATTTAGTTTCGCAGTATGTTTTAATTAGCTTGTGGAGTTTAGGATGGTATTGTTCCGTAGTATAATTAGATATATATTCATTTCCAATTATAACCATTTTATAGTGTTGCTTGAATGATCTGTTCGAAGATGAGATGAATGTAGTTTAATAATAGATTGCAAATGGTGTCTATTATTTACGGAATGCGATGAGTTTGCGTCTGGGTAGTTTATTTCAATATTCTTTATGCGTTATACGCAAAAATTTCGTTTTTAAATTCGTGATTTAAATTCGCTTTTATTCTTGGGGTATTGCGTTAGTTAATACCGTGTTGTTAAATTAGAAATTCGTTTTTGTTTTGTTTCTAATAATTCTTACGCCAGTTAATCTCGTAAATATGGTCTCAAGTGCGCTTGAAATGCGACTTTTTGATTTTCTCAAGTTTCTATGTCTCTTTTATACAAAGAATAAATTTTTTCAAAAATAGCTTGAAGATAAAACCTTGCAATAGCTTAGTGGATTCTTTTCATCAAATTGCATAAAATAATGGTATTAATAATCAATATACATATATAAATCATAAACTAGCAAATATCAAATATGTTTGTAAAATCAAAATAAAATTCAATTAATTTAAAGGAAAATGAACTTACACCAATTGTTTTGTTGCTTTCATGGAGTCCGTCGATTCTGGTACTTTCTCCACATTGATTTTCTGTTTGTTTGCTGGATTTGAACGATTCTTGTTTCGCCTTCAACTTCTGTTTTGGTTCTGCCAAATTCGGAATTGAAATTCCAGACCACCAGTTTTTCGAATTTGGGTTTCCTAGTGACGTTTTGACATCCGTTACGCTGCGCCAGTTAAGGTTCGTGGCTTGGGAGCGGCCTTTTTAAAAAAACTATTTCCAAACTTCTTAAGACATTTATTTTAGTTATACAGAAATTAATGATGAAATTTTAAAAAGCTTGAATTGAAATTATTCTAAGTCCGAAAATTAATATTAATTGTACTAAAATGAGTAATCTAACGAACTGCAATGCTAAAGCTGATCGATGGATTAACTGTCGTCGACTGGGGCTTCCGGGCTTTTTATAATATTCCTACCCCCTCACATGGCTGTGGGAACTTGCAGATCTCATGCCTGCTTAATCTTAACTCTATTCATAATTACATTGTTGTAATCTTAATTTCTAAGTAATTTCGGTACCTGACCGTCTGTGACCGTCTGTAACCTGACATCTGCAGTGTCACTATCGTCTGCGATACAAAGTAGCGCTTCCGTTCCCATGAACGTTAATAAACTTTACAAATTGTTCTTGTGTTCCAATGTTGCACTTCACTTGGCGTTTCTTAATACTTTCTAATAATTTCCTAATTTATTCTATTTCTTTGTACATATATCAATTGGGAGATACATAACTGGCGTTAGATTAATATTGGTCAACCCACGAGCCTATTCGTATCTTTCAATCTTCGCGCTGCCATTATAAACTAAAAGCTTACTTTTACTTCGAATTCCACTCGACTGTGACTGACTGTTCGTTTTCAGTCGGTTCGTTTTTATGAATTATAGCTCCCTGTTGCTCTGCGCTAGAAGTGTTCATAGTTCCCTTTGTAAAGTCAATGTGTCGTTCACGTAATCGCTGTGTGCTTTCACTTGAGAACCGTTGGGTATCACTTTCCCATTGACGCGTTTACTCGTGATGTTTTTTGTAAATCCCCGCCTATCGTAGAAGTTTCTCAAGCGTCATTGCGGTTTTTATTACTGCGTAGTATTTCCTGTCCTTGATGAAGGTTAGTATATTGTTCGTTATTCTTCCCATGGTTGAATATGTATTTTAAAACTCATCTTTCGCAAATGAATTTTATGAACATTTTATCAATTGGTTATCAGGGTTATTCCCATATTCTTATGTAATTAAATTAAAAAAAGGAATTTGAAATATCAATGATTCCTATAATGAACTACACTTGTATACGACGCTTATCTGTTTTTACACTTATCACTTTGTCATCATGAAAACATAATTTGTTTAAATTTTAATTTTCGACTGTCTTATTTCAAGGTTTATGCTGTAATAGTATCCCATCCAATAACTGGAGATCTCTCGCCAGCGGCTGTTTCATATACATGCGGATTTTATCACATTCCGGTTATTGGAATTTCATCCAGAGATGCTGCCTTTACCGACAAGGTAATATCTATATTTACAATCTGTTGCTGATTTGTTTATTTTAGAATATACATGTATCATTTTTGAGAACAGTACCGCCATATTCACATCAAGCAGATGTTTGGGTTGAACTTCTCAAGCATTTTAATTACAAAAAGGTTATATTTATTCATAGTTCTGACACCGATGGACGAGCATTACTTGGACGTTTCCAAACAACATCACAAAGTTTGGAAGATGATATCGATATAAAAGTTCAGGTATAGTATCAAACTCGGTCAAATGTATGTATGTATGTATGTGCGTGTGTGTGTGTGTGTGTGCGCGCGGGCGCGTGCGTGTGTGTATATATATAATAAGATGTATCTGTAAACAAACTCATGAATATAATAAAAGCTTATTGACGTATACAAATCGGGCTAATAGTTGTATAACCATTAACAAAACAATATCTTTAGTACTTCACAAGGGGAGGAAACATCTACTGATCGGCCGGTTTCAGCTTCCTTAAGCACCTTCAGAGCGAATTAGTTTCCAACCTTAAGGGTTGTTTTGTTAATGGCTATACAACTATTAGCCCGATTTGTATACGTCAATAAGCTCTAATTATATTCATAAGAGTTTGTTTACAGATACTTCTTATTTTATATATTGTTCTACACAATTTCCTATTGCGGACTGCAAATAACTTGTCTTTTATATATATATATATATATATATACATATATATATATATATATATATATATATATATATATTGCTGTGAAACCTCTTGAATTACCTGGTCCGTTGACTTTCTTCTGTTAATCGCCTCGGCTGCTCCTCTAAATAACTTACATCCTCAATCATAAAAAAAAACAAACACATTCCTACCACAAACATCAACGTTAACTCTATTTACATCAACATTCACAATACATTAAAATTTCAAAATTAAAACTCAGCATAAATTTCAGTTTTAAAAAGAATTTCAAGATTAATTTTCTTATCATTTTAATGTGCATCCAGAATTAAAGTCCTTGTAGGATGCCTACTAATTAATATAACAATATATGCAGACCGGAGTCTGAGTACAAAGGGAGCATCTTCCACCCCTTTACGTTAATTAACCAGGTTCGTCTAATTGAACTCAAAGACATACCCAAATTTTCATCATAATCCCGAACATCAATACTAAATACCCCTTTCTACTTAAACAAGCAAAATTTCACCTTAAAATTAAAATTTTATTGTTAGTACAATTTCACTAATGTCCATTTAAAGTAAATCAATTATAAAGTTATTCAACACACACACAAATATCAAAGTTCAAACAAAATAGTATAAATTACCTGAAGGTTACTGCACTCGTAGCTTCAATGTACATCGTCCCTTTTGTCAATCACACCATTCCAACTGGGTTATATTTATAACTTCTGATTCTCAACGCTTTAAAAATTTTCTCCATCACCATTTATTTAAAGTTGTTTCTGGGCTTTTCAGGAACACATCTGTGTATATCTGACCCTTGTTTTGTGGATCCAGACACATTTATGAACCATTTAATCATTAACACCTCCGAAAAATAGCAAAGAAATTCATACTTCTTTCACCAATATACGCCAAAACTGCCTACTTTTGTGTATACATTTGTCGTTGTAAATTTTACTAATTGGTACAGTGATACTAAATTTTATTACCTTGTATCTAAGTGCACTAAAGTATATTCATGTTAGCACGTACCGAACAAACTATTTTGAATCACCAAAATATACGAGCAAACTTTAAATTATTTTATCAAACTAAAATGCACTGTTTAACGTATTGAATCAAGTCGCGGATGTAAGAGAGAGCTTGTTCATATTCACCTGGGTATATATAGAAGTTAGCCTGTCTGTCGGTCGAGTCCTCAAAATGGACAATTCTAAAGAATTTCGCTTGTTATGTTCCCATTCCGTAGCTCGCGCGTCGGTTTTTACGAATTTTGTACTCGCCCCAGTTAATTTTCAGAAATTTCAACACGGCACGCAATGTCTGGAAATAACTAATTGACTTTTATACAGAAATCGTTGTTTCTACCTCTGATATTAGCATCCTATTTTCAACCAATCGTGACCCTCGTGACGTTGCTTAAATCACGCCTTTTACTATATGTGTCTCGGTCTTGTGCATATTATCTGTCTCTATCTAACCTGTTCTTATTGATGCAAATTGACACTCTTCATTATCGATTATTTTAGTCCACATGGACTATCTGAGTTAAATAACCCCGTATCGCACCTTCTCGTGAATATTAAGCCACGGTTTCTCCAAGATTCTTTGAAACCATTTGTTATCTATAAAATTTTCGCCGTACGTGACATTTAAACTACGCAGGTGTTCACCCATACTATTCATTCTCAGAGCTTTATTTTCTGGTATTATAATCTTGGATTTTCACAGACTTTTATGCTTATTATTAATAATGGTTTAATTAACTCCAACTAAAATTGACTTCTATCCTTTCATTTTTAGCGAATACAAATTAAATGTTAATTATTATGTGTACACTTTGTTTAATACCGGTTACTTAAAATAGGGTTAATTAATATAAATTTTGCACGTAATTTCCATTTGTATCTTTATTAGGAATAATTAAATTACACGTAGAGCTTTTTAATACTGTTTCTTTTGATATAAAGCGTCTTGTACATGATTTAAATCTCTTATTTTTACTGAAACTAATAAATTTTTATGCTTCACGGTTTTAATAACGCGTATTATCTAATAATATTCATTATACACAGTGATTAAAATTATTTTATGTGATTATTTAATTTTCTACCCTGGTCTAAATATGAGTATATATATAATATATATATATATATATATATATTGTTGTGATACTGTAGCAATACTCCTATGTGCCCTTTTTGTAAATTAAAAAGGTAAGAATTTTTAATCTGTCAATTTTTAATATATAATTTTAATTGCGTCGGCTAGCTCAGTTTTTAAATTACGCACGGAGCTTGCGACAATACGACAAACAAAGAATTTAAATATACCTTCTACCTCTCCTTCCTGTTCTAATCTTTAAACCAAATCACCATTAAGCACAAATTATTATAATGTTCTCAAAAATATTTACAACGTATGAAAAGTTGAAAGAATTCTCTAACTAGAATTTTCTTCTAATAATTGAATAAAAATTTAATAATTATCATTCCCAAAGATGATCAAAAAGCCAGCAAAATCACTATTATTATTGACTGAAGCCTGATTAACGTTCATTCAACCTCTTTTAATATATACGTAATTTACAACGTATACTAAAAAAACAAACCTTGCCGATCCTTCACATAAATTATCATGAAAGCAATTTTTAAAGTATTTAAATTAGAAATATTCAATGACATGTTAATTTTTAAATGATTCAGTTTAGCAAGGTACAATGAAATATTCACAAATAAAATAAAAAAACATTCAGATTGGCTAACCTGTTCTTTTCAGCTCGAATTAGTCACTGGTCCAACTGTTTTCGGTATTGTCTGCATCCCTCAGCATAGCCATAATCACACTAGCGTCCATTAAACTCCTTGACAATTCATCGTTAAAGTAAATGCTTGTTGCATTTCCTCATTTGTTCCAGTAATCATCTATAATCGCTTCAGTATTTATTTAAACTTGTTCCTCAGTAATTATTTAGACTAGTCTCCAGTAATCATTTAGATTTGTTCCCCAGTAATTATTTAGAGTCGCCTTTTAAGGATAAAACGACAAACCCTTCAATTTTTCATAATTACTATGGTATTATTTCGCACTTCACAATTAATTACTTGACGTAAATATCTTTATTTTCAGAGACGTGAACTATGCCTTACTTCATGGCAAAATCATTTATTTACAAATTCGGTCATATTTAAATGCACCGTCTATATATTGACGAGCGCAAGATTTGTTGTTGTGTATTACACTTTCATACCAAGTTTTAGGATATTCCATGGTATTATTATTGTATATTAACATCAACGCGTTACTTTTGTCACGTACCATTTCGAGTTAATAGCATTGATTTGCTTGGATTTTCATACCTCTAGATAAGTAAACCATTGTTTGTTCAAATAAATTTGGTGAACTTTGATTTTAATTACCATGCCTTGCTTGCTTCCAATAAATCAGGTGTCGATTTTAATTTTTCACTCACGTAGACTTAATACAATGTATGCATTAAATTATATGCGTTTGCTATCTTACGCATTTTTAAACCTGCTTGTTTTAATTGGGATTTTTGATGCAATAATGTTGCGTTATCCACGCGTGTCACGTTTCAGCTTGCATTTATGTTATTTATCGACTTGTGGATTTGTCTTATTCAAATAAATCTTCAAAATATTTTTCATTAACTGAATTAATTATGATTATGGTTTATATACAGGCCGTTGTCATTTACTTTCCAGTCTCATCATCATACTTCTTGTTTTCTTCAGAAAACTGTCTCGTTTTCTGAGCCCTCATGTATTTTATTTGAAGTGCGCTATACTATTGGTTCTAACTATCCCTAAAAGACCATATTAACACAGCAATATATATATATATATATATATATATATATATATATTGATATGATAACGCCGATGTGATAAACGTGCAGCTGAACGCCACCGCTCTGTTTTTTTCTAATCTTCTAATTTTATTATGCCATGGCTAGCCTAGTTAAATTTACACAGAGTGCACAGCGTTACGATGATCAATTTAATTTACCCCCTTTAACTCTTACCTGTTTGAATTGATAAAACGAAGTCAATGAATATTTGTATAATGAAAGGAAATAATATTTACACTTTACAATTTTTGTAATCCTTTAAATAAAACCTTCAATCAATTAATATTATTTGAATCATTTATCCAAAAATTTACATCTTTTTAATTTAACTTTAAAGTCGCCAAAAACGACACCTTTTACAAAAAAAAATCTGGAACGTTCAAGACCCTTTTATGATTATCACGAAAGTTTCAATGTATTCAATATTTTTGTAGACTCCTTACAAGCTTGAGAGAAAATTAATATATTCAGTGTTTAAAATTTAAATTTGAAAAGATTTTTTAAAACTAGTTAGCCCTGACCTGTGAGTTGTTGCGTGTTGTGGATCAACACCCCCTTATTATCTGCAATCGAAAACCAATACTCTGCTTTGTACTCCTTTACATATGGTTGAATCAATAATTCAGTATGGTTACCCCTTGTTTCCAAAATTCATCTCGTGCCTTATTCTATATTTTTCTGAATGCGCTTTGGACCTCTTTACTTAATTACCAACTGGATTTGTTATGGTCTTGAATTAGAATTATTTCACTTATAGTCGTGAATTAGAAGTGGATTTCTTCTGTTCGTGAATTAGAAGTTCTGAGTACCAGACTTAGGATTTGTAGTTTTCTTAGATTCGTGAATTAGAATTTCTGAATACCAAACTTAGGAGCCCTACATTATTATAAACATTTAATTTAAATTAATTAACCAATTTCTACTCACGTTTTCTGCAAAACGGCAAAAACTTTTTCATATATTCTTAACGCTATTCGTCATCAACTATTATTCTTTCACAACACTATTTTTCACAATAATATAATATAAAATTTATTTATTTGACGCGAAAATATTTGATTAAGGGTATTGCAGTTTCGACGTGCTTCAAATTGAGACTGACGCTTTCTTATCAACTCATGGGCGTTATATAGCTTTTGCTCTCTACATTTGGATTGGTTTTCGAAACAGCCTTACAAAGTGTTGCAACCAACCATATTTGTCTTGAACATTCCTTGTATTTTTCTAGCTGATTTCTGACGAAACTATTCTGTAGTTACGTATCATGCTAGTATTTGCTATTGTTTTACGATCTTTGACCGATCTTTGTTATTATTGTTGGTCTTTAATTTAGCTTATGTTTGTTGTTTTGTGTAGATAAAGCTTTTGGAGAATTGTACAAAATAAATGATGTAACACGAGTGATGTTTTCGTTTATGTATCTATTTAAAACTCATCTTTGAAAGTGCGTTTTCTTATCAAAGCGCTTATTGTTCCTTCTTTCTTACAAGCGTAATTTCATAAAGATTTACTAGGTTTTATCTTATCTTATGCGTATCCTGACGTATTTTAATTACATGTATGATTATTTCTCTGCTGAATACGCGTTCTATTATTGGAAGATCTGCTTACTGGCATTGATTAAAGTTAATTACGGTCCATATACAGGGTGTTAAATGCTTGCTATTTACATAATGTGCGAATTACTTATTTTCCTGCTAAATAAATGCAGTTTTCTGATTCCCATTACTATTTACAGTTGCTACGCGACCCTTACTACTCAATACACCCATAAACAACCCCTTATCACAGCATGATATATATATATATTGCTGTGTCAACGCTCCTTTTTGATGCGCCGCAAAAGGAGTGCTTGATACAGATTATGCAAATTGTAAAATTTGAAATTGTTGACGTACCTTTCTTTCTAACTTTAATTTGCCTAGCTAACTCAACGGAAATGTTGGAGTTTATAAAATGAAATCAAACAAAGCAATATCACTATGCATTTATACAGTCTAAAATATTTGTTCTCATACAAAAGCACATAGAACATTTACAGCATGTTTCTTTTAAACATGATATTATTTCTAACAAGTACTTATTTACTTAATTATAAAAATGTTCCTTACCTTGGCTAGATTTAAATTTACACAACCAAATCTTTTCTCTTATGGATAGTTTACCTGGTTATGATTCTCACACTTGTAAGATTTGTTTGGCCAAAAATCCTTAACGGATAATCTATTAAAAGGTTAGAGTATTTCGAACACTGAACACAAATTTTCCTGGTAAAGATCCTTACAAAAATAAAATGGTTAGGACTTATTTTATCTTAAACTAAATGTCAAATACTCAAATATCGGTTACAAACAATATTTAAACAAAAATTTTACTTGTAAAAATCCACGAAGCGCTTTTTTATCCAATTTGTAATTAAACATCTTATTTTAAATTGACGTCTAAATCAGCTTACAGATTATACATAAAATCTCCATTTAGAAACAGCAGTTACCAATTTTTATATTTGTTTAAATCTTCCTTTTAAGTATTTAAATAACGCCATATTGAAGAGTTTTCCCTCTTTATTGTATATAATTACATTTAATCATTTCCATTTTTTTATGCAGGTTATGTTTAAGATTAACTTCTGTATTCACTGTTACATCGCAATTATTAATTACGATATGCGTATTCAATACCTTAAAACCATAGCTTGGAAATTCTTTTCTCAATGTGACATTTTCGCGATTGAATTTATGAATTAATCTTTTTAATAAACGCTTCCATTTATATACAAAATTATCTATTTTCTAGGATAGACTACTGTTTTCGTGATTCTATTTCAAATACTACACGCTCATCTGATGCAGTTGTTTCCGGGAATTTCTCATTAGCGTTCAAAAATGTCGCATTTTATTATCATGTTAACGCTTATTAACTTATTGACACTTATTAGTGACGTACATGGTTCGTCTTATTCTAACACATATACGGTTATTGTGGCGTCGCATACTAATGCGAAAGAAAATCAATTTTTATTGGTTATTTTATGGATTTTATGGGTTTTTTCAATGATCTGGCGATTCGTAGAATAAACGTTTCTTTATTAATTAGGTCAAAAGAAATTGACATATTTTTGTCAACTCCTCTCGAAAAATATACGAGAACATGCAAATTGAATTTATGTAATACACAGGTTAATTAATTTAAACCTTGATGAATTTATAATGCAAATTAGTTGCATTTTATAGAAAATATTTACTTTCATGGTGAAACGTGTTTTAATACCCAAAATTAAGACACAATTATTTATTTTAATGCACAGAAAGGGCATTTTTTATTACAAACAAATAGCTCTTGTATTTATCTTAAAATGATCGATTTGCATTTGCATTTAATGCGTTTTAAGGTATCTTAAAATTAATTATTTGTACATATACAGCTTACATTATTTGGTATGTATTTACAATACGCTTATATCATACAGGGTGATTATTTATACTCGCGCAATTGCATTTTTTGTTTGGCATTTTAATGAATAAAAGTATGCTTGTATTAAGCAGGGCGTAACCATGAATTTACGGAAATTTCTATTTCTTCCGGATTCTTTTATATCTTAGTGGGATTTATTTGTAGAATTTGGGTTTCAATAACCTTTCGTGACCCCTTATTACGTCAATATATATTGCTACGATATCGCCGCCTAATTTTTACGATCAATTATCTGCTGATCGCCTTTTTTCTGTGCCTCTAAAATATCTAAAATAATTTTAAAACAACACAATAAAATTTATGTCCCAGCTAGCTCAGTTATGTCCTGCACAGAGTGAACGACGATATGATAACAAAGAATACTTACCCCCTTCACTCTAACACTTCATGTACATGAATAAGATAAACGAAATTTGTCAAAATTTGTATAATAAGCTAAGGAGTATGCACAATTTCCAACTCTAGGACTTTCGTACTGTCATATGCTATTTAAAAACTTTTTAATCAAAATTAAAATAAATATTGAATTTGTTTATTACCATAATTTATAACCCCTTTTAAGCAATTAAAGCCAACAAAAATAACTATGTATTATATTGAATGTTTGTTACGTTCAATTTATACTGTTATGACTTTTATGTATTCCCAAATAAAATATCACATTACCGCTACTTTTCTCGCTTATCCTAACTTCAGAATGCATTGTAATTAGGCAACCGATGTTACTCTGTAAATGCATAAATACTAAATTTGTTATATCTAGTTAGCGGTGCTGAATATTTGAGAATTGTCATAAGAAAATAATTTTGATACCGTTGTTAGGTTTTACTTAATATTTCGTCTTGTGTTTGAAATTTAAGCGAGCAATTACCAATTCCTATTCGAATTTCTTCCTTTTGGTTAATTGGTAAGCAACCGCCATTTAGTTGTATAGTTTCAAAAGTTAGTGCCTGATTTTTAGCTCGCTTATGGATGGATTTCCGTTATATTATACAGAAAGTGGATAATTCACTTTATACTCGTAGTTTCTACCTACCTGAGTTATACCTTTTGGTTTCTACTCTCCCGCTTTACTGGAGTACTGGTTTCTGTTTGTACGGATTTGTTACCGTACTAACGGCTGATGAATGGTCACAATTCGACTGTCCGCAGACCAATTCGAATTGGTGGTGCTGCATCTGTTCTACATCACTTTTGGTGAGATCCTTCTAGAATATCTTTTTTTATTACGTTTATATGTACCATGTACTACTCAAATCGTTAAATACACTACTGTATATTGTTGCTAGGAGCCCGAACGCCGTTACTGATACTTTTAGAGTTTGTTCGTGTTAACATAGTTCAATTCTTCCGCTATACGCCCATGAATTTAAGATTATAATATATGTCAGATCTTAAAAACTATAGAAAACAGAGTTTACTATAAATATTTTTTTTCTACATTATTACTTTAAATTTCAATTAGAGATTGTAAAGCTGGTGCGTATCTGGAAACGTTTCTAAATGTGTATAAAGCTCTTGCAGTAAATTGTAAATTACGAATTATTAGTGAGAGGGTTACATAATTATGGTAATCTATTTCTTTGAGTTAAGCATTAACTGTACTTTAAAATTGTAAAGGAAACTGTCATACGTACTGTACCTATAAATAATTGTTATTAACAAACCCCACTCAACCTTCCATGAATAAACTATCTAGTCAGGCTATTTTACTTTTATTATTATAAATACTGATATCAGACCGATTAAGGTGTGGTCATGGTTTACATTTTTACATAACCTAACCTTTTTTTATTTCAGCTATTCGATATATTCGTTCTTGTTTAATCCTACACCCACTCCCAATCTACGACTACGTTAGTCCGGCATCCTTTTCGTTGAACGTTCAATGAACCGTTCCCTTTCTTTTAACGTATTTTCTACGTATCACCAAATTTTTGATGACGCTTTACATACAATATCTAAGTACATGTAAGTTTTAAATATTCAAAATGAAACTTATGCTATTAATTGAAAATTTAATTCTTACCTAGTATTCTTCCAATTGATTTCCACGAGAGTTTACTGTTTCAAATCAGTTGCTAGTTTAGTGGTTGTTGACCCGCAGCTGTGCAGGCACCCCACTGTTTCGAACTGTTCTTCTACAGCTTAACGAATGATTTCCAATGAACGTGTTGCTTAGAACTTTACTTGTAACCTCAACGTTTTAATTTAGAATTTTCCATTTTATTGTATTTAGTACTTAGAGGTATTGAAGTATTACTATTGAAGTATTGTTTTGAGTTTTACTTCCGTACCTGATTAAAGCATAAGTTTTACTTCCGTACTTACTTGGAGCCTTAAATAATAAATTGTAAAGATTTCGTTTATTACTAATTAATTTTAAACTGACGTTTTAAGCCAACGGCAGTTTTTCATACACTCGTATGTTTAAACGCGCACTTCTACGGTTTCCTTTACTTGAAATTTCAATTAATGTGACTTTCACTTATAATTTTTAATTTAACTTCACCAAGTTGAAATCTACGTAATACTTTTGTTACAACTGGTACAACTCGTGCTTCAGTTATGGAGTGAATGTTTGTTATCAGTTTTGGTGCATTATATAGACAAGTCATCTCACGTGCTGTTATTGGTTGACCGCCCGCTATCTTGTTATTCGGCCATAGTAGAGGCGTTACACTGCGCTATCATGCAGCCGGTTGGGTTTTACTTCGAGTTACTTACTTTATACATTGCTCAGACGCTCCAAAAATCACGTAGACAATAAGCTTTATATTATAGATTTCGTTAGCCAAAGGTACTTTGTACCTATTAACATCACGTAGTTGTAATTTTGTACAAGAACTTTAACATATTAACCTTTAATTCTGCACGTACATCCAAAATTATAATTTCCATAGTTTGTTTACTTATGTTGGTTCCTTTAAATGTGGCGAGTTCTATATTTCTAATGTCACGTAAGCGTTTTGCCCCAAGATCTATATCTTATTGCATTATGAAATATGCTCGTTTTTCAAAAGTTTATTTTATGTGTTTTATTGCCTTCAATTCCTTAAGCAATGCGTCGAGTTTAAAAGAGATTTGTTTCACTTATAAGTATGCAGAGTTTGTATTTATTGGGAGTATGAATATACTAAATGTTTCTAAAATGAATTGGGTTGTGCCCAGAATTATTTATTCTACTAAATGTGGTTCAGCCATTACAGAATGAGCTTCTTTTTATTAATTGTGACTGGTTATCGATTTTATACAAGGTGCTTTCTATTTGCTTTGTGCCTAATGAATGAATTATGTACTTTTTAACGATTTAAATGTTCGGTTTTCTTGATCTCCATGTTGTTTACATACAGTATATCTCCCTTGTGACCTTAAATACCCTTAAATAACCCTATTATCATAGCATAATATATATATATATATATATATATATATATATTGTTCTGATATTGAAATAAACTTTCCTACACAACAGATGCAGTATCTCCTATCTAAATAAAAGAAACCACTTCCTTAACTATTTTAGTTGGTAGAACATAAACACTCATGTTCGAACAAATCAGTTATTAAATTTTAAAATTTTTAAAGTACCAATACTTACATATAATAATATTGAAAGATGAGCATTATTGCTTCATAAATCGCAAAAAAATAAGTTTCAACTTACACTCAAAATAAAATTACTTGAATTTCCAGTATCTGAGTACTCTTATCGCTTAGCTTGTTGTTTTAAAATATACATAGTATGAAAAATACCTGTAAATTGCCCTTCATTATAAATAATTTTCTAAATGAATTTTTGAACTAATTAAACCTTAAGACTACAACTTCTCACAATAAAATTATCAGATGCAACATTGTGATTTAAATATTTTCATAAAGTCCTTTACAGAAAAAACACATCTTAAAAGTTAATTTGATATTGGTTTCAGGAGTCGAATTAATTCCAGACCAAACAGTTTCCTAATGCTTTAAACTGTCTGCACAAACTTTCTTCGAAAGGATTGCTTCTTGAATAAAAATATACAGAACCTTCACATCCAAGTTAAAAAAAGCTACTTTGCATCGTATTCATCCACAGCAAAATCAAATCAAATAGATTGTAATAGCGAGTGAACTAATCATCATCATTAAGTTTTCAGTCCATTGTTTCCTATTCTGAGCTGACCTACACATCTCCTTAAAATTCACACAGTTTGCATCTTTCACTATCTGTGTGCAATAGTCGGATTTACGTCTACATCTACCTCTCTTTTCTTACATCTGATTGTAATGTAACCCACACTATTCTCTAAAATGTCTTAGAACGTATCCTGTCCTTCTGTCTCCTTTTTTTTTGGTTTATCACAGATATCTTTATTCCCCTACTATTTTTATAACCTCTTTGTTAATAAGTTTTTCTGTCCATGCTGTAATCAATGCAACATCTGAAGCATAACAATCCAAAAGGTTTCTTTTTTGTACTGTCTGCTTCTCCTACTGTCACTATTTCATAGGAGTACAGTGCTGTGCTCCACACATATGCTTCCAATACTTTTGTCCTTGTTTCTATGTTGTTGTTCCGTAACCGTTCATTATTTACAATTCCCCTTGTATACAGAGTGTCCAAATTTCGAGTCTCTACATTGTGATTTCAGTTATTATAAGAGATAGAAATTAGGTTAAATGGGGAAAGATTTGGAGGAATCCAGGCCAGTTTTGTATCCGTTTACAAAATTGGTGTAAGTTGTCTGGTTTTGGAGATATTCAAAGAAAACTAAAAATGGCGGATTTTGTTTTTTGATAATAAAACATGAATCATAAGTCGCACCATCACAAGACTTGCACATTATTAAGACACTTTTCTAAAAGGGGTATTTTAGCATAAACAGAATCATTCGACTGTCTTTTGTTTTCGAGGAAACGCCTACAACTTTTGTTTTTCTTATGGCCGCCATTTTGAATATTAAGTGAATATTATGCGCCTTAAAATTACCTTTTCAAAAATATGCCACGTCTATAAAAAAATTCAAAACTATCCTAAATTTTAAAAATAACTAAATTTGTATGTTCTATAACGTTTGGTAATCCCAACAGGGCAAAAATTTGATTTCTACTTTCCAAACAGTAGTAGTAGTAGTAGTACCACATACATTTTGTTAAGTAGAACTCGTAAAGTATTGGATATAAATGTTAAAATTAACTTAAACATAAAACTGTAGCCTATCTTATCTAATTTAGGGAACAAAATTAAATGTGACCGAAACAGCAAACTATCATCTAAATTCCTTCCCGTAGATGCTGAAAATGCTGTCCGTTTGCATCACGGCACATTCGACAATTAATTAAAACTTTCCGTACAACTCTGCTTAACGTGCGCCTATTTATAGAGTTAAGAATGTCACGGACTCTTTCCTGCAGTTCGTTTATATTATGAGGCGGTTCAAATTCATATACCTCATTTTTAGCAAAACCCCATAAATAAAAATCAAGTGGTGTAAGATCTGGTGATCTTGCCGGCCACATAATTAGTCCACTATTGCATATAATATTTTGGCCAAAATGTTCAGCCAAAAGGGCGCTAACTTCTCGGGAATTGTGAGCTGGACAACCATCTTGCTGAAACCATAGTTTTCGAAAATCATCATTATTTGGTACAAGTCCTCTAATAGCCGGAATTATTTGGTCTCAACAATTCCGTATATCTGGCGCCATTGAGGTTATTGACAAAATAAAAGGGTCCAATCAAATTATTACCTATAAAAGTATTAATTACATTGGTTAATTTACTAAAATATTTATATCATAATTAACTACCTAAGATACCACACCAAACGTTAAATCCATATCTCGTTTGAAATTTGCGTTGCGCTGTCAGATGATGATTTTCAGTGCTCCAGTGATGCGTGTTATGTTTATTGAACACCCCGCAATTGGTAAACCGCGTTTCGTCTGTCCATATTATCAATTCTGGAAAGTGCGGTTCTTCCTCGCATTTTTGGATGTACCAATTACAAAAACGCATTCGCCTGGCGAAATCTTCTCTTTTGAGGCCTTGGACAATAGTAGGTTAAAAAGGATGAAACTTTTCTTTTTTTAAAATATTATGAACAGTTGATTTTGGAATATTAAGTTCACGCCTTACAGATCTTACGGATGTGGATGGATTTCGTGTTACCGCCTCAGTAATGCTTAGAACACGTTCCCTATTGTTTAAGTCGTATTGTTCCCTAGTCTGTTCAAAAGCACCATAATTCAGTAAATTCATTACAATTTTTCTGAAGTATGTTTTATGCGGTTGTCGTCTTTCTGGATTCCAAATATCTGGCAGATGCCGTATCAGTGTTCCGAAACCATTGTAAATAAGTATTTAGCATATCAAACTTTTCCTCATTCGAAAACTTGTAGACATGTGCCATTTTTTAAATTAAAAATGCAGCACCACCGGCACCAAAACTTACAACACACACAAGTTTATCTAAATTTTAGAATTTGTTTGACATATAACTGTAATTCAATTGTTTGGTTTTGTCACATACCACCGCCTACTATTATAAAACGATATCATTTTAACTCTAGTTCCACCATAATTAATAATTTGTGACAAATGCTGTTTGTGTACATTATAAAATGTGTATTGTACTTTTCATAAAGTAGAAATCAAATTTTTGCCCTGTTGGGATTACCAAACGTTATAGAACATACAAATTTAGTTATTTTTAAAATTTAGGATAGTTTTGCATTTTTATAGACATGTGGCATATTTTTGAAAAGGTAATTTTAAGGCGCATAATATTCACTTAATATTCAAAATGGCGGCTATAAGAAAAACAAAAGTTGTGGGCGTTTCCTCGAAAACAAAAGACAGTCGAATGATTCTGTTTATGCTAAAATACTCCTTTTAGAAAAGTGTCTTAATAATGTGCAAGTCTTGTGATGGTGCGACTTATGATTCATGTTTTATTATCAAAAAACAAAATCCGCCATTTTTAGTTTTCTTCGAATATCTCCAAAACCAGACAACTTACACCAATTTTGTAAACGGATACAAAACTGGCCTGGATTCCTCCAAATCTTTCCCCATTTAACCCAATTTCTATCTCTTATAATAACTGAAATCACAATGTAGAGACTCGAAATTTGGACACACTGTATATCATAAAATACTCCTGCAAACCTAATCGATTTCTATACATTATCCCTACCTACATAAAACTAACCAAAACCAAGGAACAGATAAGAAACGAGAGTGCTCGAGCAACCTTCAAGCAATCAACACGCGTTCTCCGATATGTCGTGCATATGGTTGCGTTAAAAAGGCATAATCAGTGAATAAATGTTACATTGAAGTGCGTGATAAGTGAACATCGAATCAACAGACAATCCATCATCAAGTGTAAGCCGTTTCACCACTTCAAACAACAAGAATATAGTCGAAACTACTACACCACATGTCAAATCAAGGTTAGTTATCCTATCATTATACTAAAAAAACAATCTGTTATATTTATTATCTGATTATCCATTATTTTGCTCGTCATTTAGACTGTTAACCTTTCATTCAATAATCATACACAAGTCTACACCAAGCCTAGCATTGTTTTCAAATACGCATGCTACAACTTGGTATTTCATTATCTATACTTTTCAACCCCTAAACAACAACGCGTGTTTTCAAATACGCACGCGCCAGTTGTTGTCTTCGATCATAGCCGCTGCTCTTTCTTGTTAAATGCAGTTCGATTGCCCTTCTATTGTTTTGTAAATATATACCCTATTTCACTGATATTCAGTGTTATACGAAGGGGGGTTAAGCAACCTGACGGCTACCAAAATCCCTCTGACATTTAGATATTTGTCAAATTAATAGTTTCCAATAAATCCTTTCGCACACTCAAGATTAGTTGAAAATATTGCAAAACCAACATCTGTATTTGTTTCTAGTACTCAATCAGATTTAAATGTAATTAATTTTTTGTCATTAGTTTTTTTGTCTTGGAACTGGTTGGACACGTACTTGTACTGATTTCTATTCTGAACTAGCCTACGTAGTTCCCTGGCATTCATACAGTCTAGATACACCTCTGTTCTCCTTCTATTGTTTTTTAAATAAATGCAATATTTCACCGATATTCAGTGGTATGCGGCTACCAATATCCTCCAACACAGACATTTGCCGAATTAATATCTCTCCAGTAAATTCTTTCACACACTTAACATTAGTTGAGAATATTGTAAAACCAACACTTGTAGTTACTTATAATAATTATCAGGTTTAAGTATAATTATTTTGTTTTTTCATCATAAGGTCTCTGTCTTGGAACTTGTTGAACGCATACCTCCTATTCTGAGCTACCCTACACATTTCCCTGAAATTCCTACAGCCTACATTTTTCATTATCTGTGTGCAAGAGTCTAGACTTAGGTTACTGTAAATAGCTAATATTTTATGCAAAAACTGCCTAAGTCAATTTGGACATTCCAGTTTATAATTTTATGTGAATAAAATTGTCTATACCGTGACATAGTCATTATTGAACATTTAAGACATGCACATACGGATTTCCTGTGAACGATAACAATGCAAGCAGTCTGTTTGCAGTTATAATTGCTTACTCAGACAAGTTGATTGTTTGTTACAACTACAATTCTTCTGAGTAGTTTAGTTCTCACAGTGATGTCAAACAGATTTAATGGTTGTTATATTACTAATTATTCAACATGTGTATTGTGATATTTTAGACTGTTAAAAGATGTACGCACGCGGATAAAGATTAGTCGACATGTCTTTAAGGGAATCTAATACAAGTAAGTATCTATAAAATTCCTGTTTAATGTTTTGTTGATACATAAAAACAGTTTTAAAAGTCTGGTATTTAATTCAGCTTAATTTGTATTTTCTGGTATGCTGTTGATTATTATAGCAGATTTGCCACAAAATAGTGGGACCACGTTGTTGAGTTTCTTATTTTGTATATCAAATTGATATATTTTTATTGTGAAATAAAATGATTGGTTATTAATCATAATATTTGCATAAAAGGCTTTACTTTAGTAATCGACAAAATTTACAATAATAACTTTTTTTTGCAGATGTATCGATGAGATATGTTGCGATAGATAACGCAAATTCGGTGGATGCTCCATCAACGCTTGCTGGAGTTCTACTTGAACCAGCATCAACGATTACAGAGGAAGATAATATGGACGAGGATCTGGATTTCTCTGATGGTTCAGATGATCTCTATCGTCCTTCCAATAGCGAATCGTCATCTTCTGATAATGAGGAAAGTGAGAATGGTTTTATCCAAGAAGAGCCAATGAATATTTCTATTCAGCAACACGATACTGCATCAAATTCACATAAAAAAAGGAAAAGAAAGAAGCAAATTATTGGAGCAGGATAAAACAAGAAAAAGAATTAAATCTCCTAAGAAATGGAAAAGGAATGTGCGTTATGATGCAAAAACTAAGGGAAATCCTTATTGTTCAACAACAAATAAATTCGTTCCTGAAAAAATTTTAAAACTTGTTTGCTCATGTAAGAAAATGTGCGGGGATAAATTTAGGGAAGATATTAGACTACAAATTTTTCAACACTTTTATGCACGCGTAAAATCAATTTATTGCACAGAACGTGGAGGAAGTTGAAAAAATAGTTGAGAGACGGCGACAGCACCAAAGACCAAGTAGACAACAGTTTACTGTTTTATACTTTTTAAATAACAAAGAATGTAAGCTACAAGTTATTACAATTTACTTGGTGATAGTTCTTGTAATTTAAAAGTCGGTAATACAGTTAGCAGCCGATAAATACAGTTCAAAAGTTTATAAAATACATCGCGCAAGCGCCATGAATACGAAAGCAATGCAACGTCCCTGGCGGCCGGAAGCGCGAACCTTGTTACAGATTCCGCGTTGCCAACTACCATGACGTCATCGTTACACAAGTTAAATTACGCAATTACGCCATATATAAATTTAATTAGGAAGCAATTATGACTATATTGTACTACTTACATAAGGAATCCGAACGTCCTGCGGGGCTCCATCCCGGAGAAATTAAAGATGGTAACTGCTCCGGTGCTGTTGGTTGAGCATGGACATCAGGGTCGTGGAGTCCAGTTCGCCTCGGTGGCTGCAAAATTCTCCTACCTATGCAGGGATCGGATTAGGAAAAAAACAGGTAAAGGGCGACAACAAAGATAATTAGGCAGGCTATCTACATAGGTAAAGATAAGCACGATACGATACCTCAAAGCGACCACTTCACTCGAAGAACAAAGGCAAAAGGCCACGTTTCAGAGCGTCACCAAAACCTCTCACCACTTAGTCCCCACTCTTTGTCTTTTTCACATCCGCACGAAGTTATTCGTCTACCCCTCTAGTGTCGTGCCATCTGCGCAAATGCACTCTGACGTATCGGAAGTACACGCCTAGTCTATTTAAAATTCCCGCGCACCGCGTCTTTTGAAATTATGGCGCGAAACTTCCGTACATCAAAACTTAACCTAAAAACATTGTTTCAGTGCCACTTTGGCACGTAACAAAGTTTGTCGTACCATGTTTCTAAACTCTCTGGATATTAAAGCGGACAAAGTTAAAGTATTAATAAAAAAGAAAAGAGTTGCTGCAAGTGGCGTATTTCCTGGCAATGTCAGAGGACGGTATGGACGTCAGTCTAAAATCAGTGAAGAGGCCATTACTGTAATAGAAAATCACATAAAAAGTTTTTCATCGTATATCAGCCATTACTCAAGATCACACACTGCAAAAAAATACCTGTCACAAGATTTAAATATATCCAAAATGTATTGGTTATACAAAGAATATTGTACTGATCAGTGCTTAAAACCCGAACTTGAGTCATTTTACAGAAAAATATTTGTTGAACGGTTCAACTTTTCATTTCACCATCCTTCGAATAATACTTGCTCCAAGTGTGATAAATTTAAGATACTCCTTGAGACCACTAGTGATTTACAAGAAAAAGGTATTCAAGAAGGGAATTACAATCAACACTTAACTATGGCTCAAGATGCAAACACTGCTAAAAAATCTGACAAAAATCAGAGCCAGAAATCTGACAGTACGGTATTTTTGTCATTTGATTTGGAAAAATGTCTACCCACACCAATGTTGGAAAACAATGTTTCATTTTATAAAAGGTTTTTATGGACCTATACCTCACTATTTACAGCATTGTAAATAAAATGAAACATGACGTTTGTTACATTTGGGATGAATCAGTAGGCGGTAGAGAAGGTCAAGAAATAGCATCTTGCTTACAACATTATATCCTATCTTTGCTTGCAAACGCCACTGAAATTAACATGTTAAGCGATTGTTGCACGGCACAGACAAGAAATATATTTTTTGTCGTTATGCTTTCTCTTTTGGTAGATCATTTCAAGAAAAGTGGAAAAAGTCTTGTAATAAATTATAAATTTTTGGAACTTGGACACACCCATCTAGAAGCTGACACTATACATGCAGCCATAGAAAAGTGCAAGAAAAATACTACAGCAAAAATTGAAATACCAAAGGACTGTGAAAACTTAATTAGAATGGTTCCAAGAACTCTCCCTATTGAAGTAGTGCAATTGCAACAAAAGGACTTGTTAGAATATGATAAGGTTTTAAAAAGTCGTTATGTGCATCACAAAATAAATACCGAAAAAGAAGTTATTAACTGGTTTCATATAAGATGGCTTCAATATAGGACTGCTTCACCCGCTCACATATTTTATAAAACTTCACACACTATTGACACATTCAAAGATTTAGATTTAAATAGAAAGAATATAACCAGTAACAAGGCATATTCCACACGTTCTGCTGTATCATCTAGATCAAGCAGTAGTGATATTATACTTACCCCGATAAACATAAATCGAATTCCGCTAACAGACAAGAAAATTAAAGATCTTAAGGACTTAATGCTTTATGTGTCCGAAACAAGCAGGCATTTTTATGAAACATTTACTGCTACACCAACAGGTTTGCTTGATGAGGAATACCTACCCGACGAGCGCATACATGATGAATGAAAACCAGTATTTGAAACCATTTTTTGATTATATTCAAATAAAAATGTATACTATTAAAATGTTCGTTGTTGTCTAAGTCAATACTTTGCAACAGAATGTATTTCAAGAAACGTCTGTCACTTTTTTCTAAAAAAAGAATAAACAAAAAATATAATTCTCTACGTTCAAGTCTTAATTCTATGATTACCTACCTAAAGGAATTTAATAATACCCAGTAAAGTGGAAAATAAAATCACTAGAAACAATCAAAATTTCAGGCAGAACTTAATTTAGCTCTACTGAAAAGTAATAGATTTTGACATAGGCACTTCTTGTACCTAGTCACACATATATACTTCTCTACATTCCTGCTCAAATTCTACTACAGCTGTCTGTTCTTTGTATAAGCTATGTACTATCCATCTATCTCTAAAACTCATTCCAATCTTTTTGAGTATTTCGAACATTTTTTCCATTTTCCATTGTCGAATGCTTTTTTCAGATCAACAAACCCTATATACACGCTTTCTCCTTTTTCTGTTGTCTTCTCCATTATCACCCTCAGAACTAAAATAGCCCCCCTTGTTCCCTGTTTCACTTAAACGAATATTGGAGGAATATATAAAGTACTACCTGAAGAAATATCTGATCTCATATTTGTAGCTATGTACAAAAATTGGGGGATTCAGTTTGAAGAAATCACATAATTTGGCAATTCGCGTTTTTTTCTTACCCCCTACAATGTCGAAGACCACATTACTAATTTTATTATTAAACGTTCGCTAAGGTGTTATGGAAACGCAACGTACAAAGAGTTTTGAAAAAATATTTATTGTTTCGGTTGCATGATCTTCCAAAGTGCGCCCTTTTTGAAGAAAAAAAGTTTCTTGGAGGCACGACATTTGATGATAGTTATATAAATCCTCATATCACATTAATTATTTGCTGAAGCACTATTCAAATATGTAGTAATAAATAGGGTGTGGTATTTAAAATAACGAAGTCGAGCCCTATTTTCTGTGTAATTGGAAGCTGCACGTAGTTTGGAAAATTGTAGCTGGACTTGCTTGCAAAATTTCAATTTTCTACTTTATGTAGTTTTTGAGATACCTTTGATGAAAGTTTATCTTGAGGGATCCTGTATACAATGAAGGTTCAATTTTATGTAACTATTTATTAATCCAAACTAAATTTACAACAATCTATCATACCAGATATGTACCTACCAATTAGATTAGTACTAATAGAATTTTACATTCCTCATTCTTAAAGGCACCGTACAAATATGTTAAACAAACCACGTATTTGTAATATTCGATTATGAACGTGTTAGCAAAATTGATTGATGCTTTAAGGAAAGCGAATACTTGGGGAAATTAGCGTAAATTGCAAACGTATCGGGATTTGATAATGTTTATCTTACAAACATAATAATTAAATTTTTAATGCAAAATTCAAATACTAGACCTGGTCTGATTTACTTCATAGCTACTTACTAAAAAAATAGTGCGAGTAAGAATTATATTATTCAAAAAATAATTATGTATTTCTTTATTCCTTACTGAAATTAAAAGCAAAATTAAAATTAATGACACAGAGAAATTTAAATCAATCAATAAAAGCAAAAATATTTATTTGGTTACATATTTTTTCCTTTCTAATTGTCAGTTTTATATTATGTAGTATAGTTACTAAGAGTACTACACTAATTTTTAGTCGCTAATAGTTGTATTGTTTAAGATGTGGCATAAATGCTTCGTATCCACTTTAAATATTTTTAATTTTTTTACTAAACCTACTTTGATGGCAATGATAAATTATTTGACTAGCCTTTATTAAGTGGATCAACATTTATTGAAGAAATTTTATTTTGATTTTTTTTCAACAATTGAATCTAATAATATTCCTACATTGTATTTACTTTTTATTAGGTGGAATCTGTTATTGAGTTTGAGGCTGGTCTGGACAACTTTTTTGATCAATTATTGGAAATGAAGAATGCCCAGTCTAGAGTTTATTTGTTGTATGCCAAGTAAGTGAACTAATGTTTAATTTTTAAAAGATGTGATGTAGTTGTAATTAGATTAAATTGATAAATCATCCACTGCATTTGCTTTGAGTTTAGTTTTTACACTTTTGCAATACAACTTGTTAATGTTTATAAAATATTCACTAACAAATAGTCCATGCAATGATAAGTAATACTAGAAATTGAATTCTTGGACAAGAGGTTTTATCAGTAAATATTTGACAAATATAAATTTTAATAATTATAACATTATATATAATGCTATGATAAGAGGGTTATTTAGGGGTATATTGAGTCGTGGTGGTTGCGCAATACAAGAAAATAGTACTAGGAATTAGAAAACTGCAATTTAATCAATGCCAGTAAGCATTCAAAAATAGAACACACCATCATCATTATTAGGTCTTCAGTCCTGGAACTGGTTAGACGCGTACCATCATTGTTTCCTATTGTGAACTAACCTACAGATTTCCCTGAAATTTGCACAGTCTGCATCTATCGCTATCTGATCTAGGTCAACATCTACCTCTTTTTTCCTATCTCTGCTTGTAATATATCCCATACTATTACCCAAAAATCCCTTAGAACGTATTCTGCCCTTCTATTTCTCTTATCTTTTTCACCAGATATCTTTGTTTCCCTACTATTTCTATAACCTATTTGTTATTATCTTTGTCTGTCCATGCTATCGTCCTCATACATCTGGAGCACAGAATTTCAAAAGACTGCTACCGTTTTTCTGTCTGCGTTTCAGACTGCCCGTATTTCATAGGCATACTGTGCTGTGCTCCACACATATGCTTTCAACAATTTTCTTCTTATTCTATGTTTGTTGTCTTTTCTCATAGGCGCTTTTCTTTCTTGTTAGATGTCGTTCGGTCACCTTCTATTGTTTTACAATTATATACCCTATTTCTGCGGCCTTCAGTGGTCGTGAAGGGAGGTAAGCAGCCTATGTGGCTGTCAAGTTCCCCCAACACTTAACCATTTACTGATTTACTATATTTTCCAATATATCTTTTCGCACATTCAATATTAGTTGCTGATATTTCGCAACCAACAACTAGTGTATACTAATCATCAGATTTATCTGCGCTTATTTTTTTGTCATTAGGTTTTCCGTTTCAAAACTGGTTGGACACGTACCTGCACTTATTTATATTCTGAGCTAGCCTACATAGTTCCCTGAAATTCTCACACAGCATGTGTATACAGCTCGTTCCCCTTCTATTGTTTTCTAATTTTATGCCCTATTTCACCGAGATTCAGTGAAGGGGTTTAAGCAACCTGTGGCTACCAAGATCCCCCACCACTTAGATATTTGCCGAAATAATGGTTTTCCAGTAAATCCTTTCACACACTTAACATTATTCGAGAATGTTGCCCAACCAATTCTTGTAGTTACTTATAGTAATCATCATGTTTAAGCACAGTTATTTTTTCGTCATTAGTTTATCCATCTTAGGATTGGTTGGATGCGTACCTCCATTGATTTCTATTCTGGGCTAGCCTACACATCTTCCTGAAATTCCTGCAGCCTACATCTTTTACTATCTGTGTGTAGTCTAACCTAGGTCTGCCTCTTCTTCTTTTTTTCCTATCTCGGCTTCTAATATATTCCGCACTATTCCCTCATGCCGTAGTATGTGACCTATCATCCTATCTCTTCTATTTTTTACCGTTTTCCACATATTTCTTTCTTCCCCTACCATTTTTAGTACCTCTTCATTCTTAACTTTGTCTGTCCATGATATCTTCATCATACGTCTGTAGCACCACATTTCAAAGGCTTCTATCTTTTTCTTGTCCGCTTCTCCTACTGTCAAGGCTTCACAGCCGTACAGTGCTGTGTTCCACACATATGTTTTAAGCAATTTTTTCCTTGTTTTTATGTTTGTGGTCTTTGAGCACAGTAGTTGATTTTTCTTGTTAAATGTAGCACGACCTTGTGCTAATCTTTGTTTTATATCTTTTGTGCTTTTCCCATCTTGCGTTATTTGACTTCCTTGGTAGCAGAAATCCTTAACCTCTTGTAAGTTCGTGTTACATGCTTGTATTCTTGTTTTTGATTTATTTTCCCCACCTTTGCATAGTAGAACTTTAGTTTTAGTTTTGTTAATTTTCATACCGTATCTCCTAGTATTTCTTCCGCCCGTTTTTCCATTCGTTTTTGCACAATTCTAGTTAATATTTTTGACACGTGTGCTGTCAAATTTATTGTTCGAAAATTTTCACATCTATCCGCGCCTTTCTTTTTTGGTATAGTTACTATGATGCTACGTTTGAAATCTTTGGGTATCTCGCCTGTCTCATACATATAGCTTACAAGTTGGAAGAGACGTTCTGTTACTGCTTGTCCAGCGGCTTCTAGAGTTTCTGCTTGCACCTTATCTGTACCCGGGGCCTTACCATTTTTCAGACTCTTTAATGCTAATTCAAACTCATCTCTAAGTATAGGATATCCCAAGTCATCATTTTCAATGTCTGATTCCTGTTCTAATGCAGTTAGTTCCTCTCCTGCATATAAATTCCCTATATATTCTTGCCATCTACCCACTTTCTCTACGTTTTCTATGATGATGTTTCCTTGTGAGTCCCTTATATTTTTGCTATACGGTTTTATATCCCTAAAATTCATTCAAATTAATTTGTATGCTTCGTCTGTCTTTCCTATTTCCATCTTCGGTTGTATCTCTTTGCACTTTTCATCAATCCATTGTTCTTTAGCTTTCCTGCATTTCCCATTTTATGGCTTTGTATCTGTGTTTTCCTGTTTCGTCTGATTTATTTTTGTATTTTCTTCTATTAAATTCAGGATATCCTTTGTTATCCATGGTTTCTTATTTTCTTTTTGTGTATACCCCAGAATATCTCTGGCCGCCATGTCTAGGCTGGATTTAATGTTATTCCATTCTGTTTCTACTTCCTTAGTATCAGATATTTTCCCGATATCTTTGAGCAATTCATTTGACTTTTTTTTCGAATCTTTCTTGAATATCTTTATCTTTTAGTTTCTCTAAGTCCAACTGCCTTTTTCCATTTCTTTTTTTCACATTCTTAAATTTAAGTGCGGCCTTCATAATTACGATGTTGTGATCAGTATCTATATCTGCTTCTGGATAGCTTCTACAGTCGTTTACTTGATTCCTAAACCGTTGTCTAACAAGAATGTAATCTATTTGATATCTTCCTATATCTCCTGGCATCTTCCACGTATATCGTCTTCTAGCATGATGTTGAAATAATGTGTTTGTGATGATTAAATTGTTCTTGTCACAAAATTCTACCAGCCTATTTCCCCTGTCGTTTCTCGTGCCTAAACCAAATAAACCTACTACTGCTCCTTCCCTACCCTCGCCTACCACGGCATTAAAATCCCCCGTAATTATTAAATTTTCCTTTCCTTTTACGTATCTTAATATGTCTTCGATATCTTTGTAGATGGCTTCTACCTCTTCGTCACTGTAGCTAGAGGTGGGCATGTATACTTGTATTATTACTGTGTTTACCGGTTTAGATTTTAATCTAACCATGAGTACTCTTTCGTTCTTTTGTAAGTAATTTTCTACACAGCATCACATCTTTTTCCGCATAACTATCCCCACACCCAAATTTCCTTCCTCTGCTCCTGTATGAATTACCCTGAAGTCTCCACTCCAAAAATCCCCCGCCTCTGGCCACCGAACTTCGCTGATCCCTAGTATGTCTAGTGATAACCTATTCATTTCGATTTTCAGGTTCTCTAGCTTACCTACTTGCTTCATACTTCTAACATTCCACGCTCCGACTCGCAGAATGTTCCCGACTCTTATTTTTAACTTTCTGATCGCATCCTCCGAAGTAGTCCCCTCCCGGAGATCCGACTGGGGGACTATTTTAACTCCGGAATATTTTACCCCAGAAAATGCCATCATTTTATTATAATTTAGGTACGCTGTGTACTTAGGAGATAATGTGGTGGTTTCCCGTTGCCTTCCACATCGCGGTAGTGTTGTCTTAGACTGCCATACCGACCCCTATGGTCTCTGTCAATCTAAGTACCGAAAGAGCCACTGCCCTCTTTCGGGGACCTTTGTTAGTCTGGTTCCTAACTAACGACCCTACTACTTTGGTTGGACCTGTAGTTTGGCTCTTTAGCTCATTAGAACACGCAAGCCATTTCACCTGTTCTAGTAATTTAGTACTTCGGCAAGGTGCAGGTCCATTCGAAATGGAATAGAACACATATTCAGCAGAAAAATAATTATACACGCAATTAAACTAGTTCTAAATCAAAATGCGTTATTAAATTATAAATAAATAGATACGCATGGAATAAGGTAAAAGTTAGTAAATCATCACGCAATATCTATTAAAATTAAGCATGCGATAATGAAAGAATATAGTAAAGCGCTCTGATAAGAAACGCATATTTGAAAAGAAATGAGTTTTAAACACAAGATATAAATAGTGTATATAAGATAGAAAATTGTACCTCCATATAACATAAATGCCTATCTTACCTGATATCACACGGTCGAGAACTTCTTGTTAATGAGAGAAGCCCAAGGTAAAGTTAGATGGAAAATGGCTTGAGGAAAAGAAAAACTCATTAAAGATAAACGGCTAGTAGGGTGTTAGCTCTGGGTGGATCATGAGCTTGGGTTATGGGTTGACAAACAATCAGAAATATAGATAAAGAGCGCCACTGTATTTTTCAATACAACAACATATGAAAATACGTGTAATTGTATTAGAGGAATGCGGAAAGCTGAAGTCTATACCGCTTATGTAGCTACAAAATCTAAATATCGGACCTTGCAAAAATACTTAACAAAATATCACTTACCAGATGTCTCGGCATATTCTGTGAACGAACAAATGCACAACAGAGACACTGTTTGTGTCCTTAAATACATTCACCAATAAATAACATATTTGCTTTTAAGTTCCAAAAATAATATATACCCAGGGTACCTGTTAACATTGAACAAAGTTAATCCTTTGCTTAATAAGAACTAAGAAATTTCCTTTAAATTTTTAATAATAAAAGAATTAAGCGAAATTAAAGAGATTCTATTCACTTAAATTTGTTTAGCTTGTTTCAATGGAAATATATACAATCATAATAAAAATTTACTTGAATGAAAACTAATAATGTTCTTTCTAGAATAATATAAACTTCATTAGACTTTCAATATTACAACGTCATCAGTCTAAGGCATTCGTTTTCTTAATAATTTTACACTTTGAAATTAAAATAGCCTTGAGTAGTACTACGGTAGACTTTACAATTACCAATCAAAAATATTTCATTTAAGTGTTACTAAATTGTACCATTCAGACAAAGAATAAACTTTAACATTTTGTCCTTTAAGAATTTAGCATTTCTTAAGGTTAAAGTACATGTCTTCAATAATAAGCAAAAATATTTTAATGTCATTTAAAATACTATGTGGTGATAGTATCTAAAAATTGTAGGTATTTTGACATGTGGTTTCAATAACACTTATTAGTGAAGCTAAAAATTGTTTCCTTAAAGATTAAATATTCAAGGCCACAATACTGCCGTCTTTAAAATTTTTATAAAGTTACTAACACAAAAATAGGGTGTTTAAACAAAGCCCACTTCAAGATAACAACATTAAAATAAAATATTAATCTTTTATCTAACTTGGAACTTTTAAATAAACTCAATATACTTTAAGGTTAAGATCACTGGCGTGCACGAAGTACAGTTGAACAAAAAAACTTGAACGTTCTTACCAGAACAAAACAACACCATATGTCGACCAATCTACACACCTCCGCGATCCACACAAAAAGTTGATCATATTATAATGTTGAATTTAAATTGGAGCCCACAAAAATCTTTTTAATAAAATATTATTAAATTAAATTAAATCTTCACTTGATGTGTCAACAGTTTTCATTATTCCAAAATTTATCTAAAGTTTTTACCTCTCCATTATTGCACTACGGAAACGAATTAATAAATTTTATAAAATTATTTCATACTAACTGCATTAATGATGTACACCAAAATTTTTCATCGTGTCTGCAGGAATCAAACTGCTTCACCAATAGTGGAACACAAAATCAATCCACACTAAAAGCTATCGGTAACCAGACTATGACACGATTATATTAATCATTTAACAACCTTTTTTATGAACATGGCACCAACCATATTTGCTTAGCACCATCTTGACTCTTCTTATCACCAGTCGAGCTACCTTCTCGTTCAAGCTCTAGTCGAAAAGTGTTCGCTAAATGTCAAATAAGTAACTAGCCTAGTAACTTAGTTATCTGAGGAGAAGGAGCCCATTATACACATAATAAGCTATCTTTTGTAACCAGACAATTACAAATTATGTTTTGATTTTATTAAAGCATAATATTAAATTTATAGTAACTAAATGAAAAAAAAATACGTTACAATATGTTAATTTACATCAATTATGCTACGTGATTTTATTCATGAAATTCCTTCGATTCCCAAAAGCTTTATCTACACAAAAAGAGCCTTAAGCTAAATTAAAGACCAAGGTAAATTAAAAATTCCAGTAATAATACCAAAACAAGCAGTCAAAGATCGATAAATGATAGAAATATTAGGAGAATACGTGATCACAGAATCTACAGATATATCCAAAACAACCTGTGGTTGACTGCAAACTTTAAACGACAGTTCAGATAAACCAATGAATTTTAGATAGAGTTAGACTATATATCGCCCAGAGTTTGATAAGAGTCTGTCTCAATTAGAACGACGTAGAAGCTGCATCACTGTTACTCAAAAATTTACGCGTCGAATTAATATTCAAATTAAATAATTAAAATTTGTGAAAAGTGGTGTTATACAATATTTTAAAATAAATTATAGTAAAAATAGATGAAAAAGGTTTCGCCGTTTGCTGGAAAACGTGAGTAGAAATTTTATTAATTAATTTAGGTTAAATATTTATAATGTAGGGCTCTAAGTTGCACCAAGCAAACTCTAAGTTACGACAAGAAAATTCTAAGTTACGACAAGAAAACTCTAAGTTGCACCAAGCAAATTCTAAGTTACAAGAAAATTCTAAATTGCACCAGGCAAACTCTAAGTTACCTCTAAGTTGCACCAAGCAAACTCCAAGTTTATCTAAATAAAGCACGCAGTAAATTTTGGAAACAAATTAAATAATACTGAATGAAAATTATTGGTTTAAATTCAAGGGAAGGAGCGCAAAGCAGAGCATTGTTTTAAAAGAAGCTACTCCATTGAAGGTAATCAAGGGGTGTTGATCCACAACACGTAGCAGCAGAGCAAAGGGGAAAACAAAGAAGGACACGCCAGGAAAACTACAGGTCAGGGCTACCTAGTATAAGGCATTATTTCATTTTTTTAATTTGAACATTGACTATATTTTCTATATTTTGTAAGGAGTCAACAATAATATTTTATACGTAAAAATTTACGTAAAAAGGGGAAAGGTCTTGAACGTCCTAGATTTTCCAGTAATAGTGTCATTTTTGGTGGCTTTAAATTAAAAAAAGAGAGATACAATTTTGGGGATAAATAATCTAAATATTATTAATTGATCGAAGGATTTATTTGTCATATAATAAAACCGAAGTGCAGATATTATTTTCTTCTCATTATACAAATATTGATTGACTTGCTTTTATCATTCTAAACAGAAAAGGTTTTAGGGAAAAGGAGTAAATTATTTGATTATCGTAACGTTGTGCACTCTGTGTGAATTAAACTAAGCTAGCCGTGGCATAATTAAAATTAGAATATTAGAAAGACATAGCGGTGCACATCCAAACACACAATGTCCTACAAGTTGTGGGCCTAAGTAGTTTTGAACTGTGGTAGAAATCAAAGTAGATTTAATCATAAATGGAAATCTAAAAGTTAAAATCAATAATTTAAAAGGTTCTGAAAATTGGAGTCAATGAAAAGAGACCATGATTTTGGTTCTCAAATGCAAAAAAGTTGAGGATACAATCGACAAATCATACAAGAACAGTATCCCAACCTTGACTTTGGTTAAAAATGATCAAATGGAGTATGATAAGCTGTTGAAGAAGTATAAGAAGAAAAACAACATAGCTCAGCTTATGTTCCGTACCCATGGATACTTCAATATGTTCTTTAATTTCCGGCCTTGAGTGTGCGTTTACATTTGAACAGCGAAGTGGTCAACGTTTAGATATGAAATACATCAAGTTGTTCAGCGATGATATGAATCCAAAGCATAATATAGCCATCCACTTCAGTGCTCTTGAATGCAATTGTCGTAATATCGCACAAGAACTTGAAGGTATGGCAACTAAACAAATAGTTCAAACAATTCTTATCAATCGTGTTTTAAACACTTTGCCGTCCACATATTTCAAATTAAAAGACTTGTTACAGAAACAGAAATCATATCCTTTGATCGCTCTTAGTTCAAAGTACAGTTAGAGTTGGAAATTCTAATTGTATACCAGCCGCTGCTGAAGGAGATATTAAAGTTCACATACATATCAAAGGTGAGCGGATTGAAAAATGGCTTTATGACGTGATGTTCCACGAATTTGTCCTAATCTGATATCCATTAGTGCTCTTATCAAAGGTGGTTCAACCTGTATCCAAGAAGATAATCAATGTTGTATTTCCCGTAATGGCCGTACTCATGTCAACGATCTTTAAGATGCATATACAAATTGTTAAACCTATCAATCAATGTGAAGTTAATCTCAGTGATTGTAATAAACTTCAAATCTGGCATTAACGTCTCGGTCACCAAAGTAAAAAGCATTTGAAGAAAATCCTTAATCTTGAGGCATTGAATTCGATGACAATAATCAATATTATGAAGGCTACATATTTGGTAAGCAACATCGTGAAACTTACACATCTAGGTAAGTTCGTGTTACCAAAGTTGACGATATAATTCATACTCATGTGAGTGGTCCGTTTGAACCATTTGTTTCAAATAAACGTTATTATGTTGCATTCAAGGACGATTATTCGAAATTTTACATCCAATTAATCAAAGAAGTTGTTGAGAAGACACGCGAGTACATCTCTTTTGTCAAATCATCAAGCCACGTGATTCAAACAATCATGTCTGATCGTGATACTAAATACAACAATCAAGAGTTCAAGCAATTGATGGTTGAGAGTGGAATCGTTCATCGTATGATATCACCATATACACCAGAGCAAAATGGTTGTTCTGAACGGGAAAGTCGAATCTTGTGTGAATCTGCTCATTCAATGATTCATGCAAAAGAAAATCTTGATCAAAATTTGTGGGCTGAAGCAGTCTGCACAGCCTGCTACATTTTAAATTGTTCCGCTCCAACTTTAATTAATAAAGACACCATTTGAAATTTGGTATGGTAGAAAAGTGCCTATTAATCATTTGAGAATTTTTGGAACGGAGTGTTATGTACACATTCCAAAGCAGTTATGTCAAAAATTTGACAAGAAACGTCAAAAAGGATTTCTCCTTGGTTATAAAGATGAAAAAGATGGTTATCAAGTCATGCTCAAAAGGTAAATTGAAAATCAGCAAAGATGTTGCGTTTCAAATTGAGACTACAGCAACCGGAAAGTCTACCTCATTAGTCGATTTTGAAAATTATATAAATAACTCTGACACTGATAATCAATCTAATCATGGTGATGAAATCAACATTGGAACTAAATCCGATCATGCAGGTGATTTCGAAATTCGAATCAACCCAAACGTCAGAGTTCTTCGAAATCGCGACAATATCAAAAAAACAAATTGTTGTGCCGACATCAATCACTGCGAAGCCTATGAAGAATTGGTCACAGTGTCTGAACTATATGACTACGCTGAAGCAATCAAAAGAACAGAAGCAGTACAGTGGAGACATGCAATATCTGATGAAATAAAATCGCTTCACGAACATCAAACTGAGAGTTAGTTGATCTTCTAGCAGGAGTCACACCAGTCAAGAATCGATGGATTTTAAGAGTCAAGACAAAAGCAGATGGTTGAATCGATCGTTTCAAAGCTCGTTTGGTTGCTAAGGACTATTCACAGAAACCAGGTGTAGACTATCTTGAAACTTTTAGTCCTGTTGCTCGTCTTGACACTATCAGATTTTAATTAGCGGCGCTGTATCTGAAAGCTTAAATTTAAATTAGTTTGATGTTACTAGAGCATTCCTTTATGGTAGAGACTAGAGGAACAAGGAACAAGTGAGTTCATATGAGGGCCATGTTGTGTAAAATCTCTGGCATATGATATTTTATTTAAATCTACATAGTGATGGTGAGTATTCTGTACTTCTCTATAAATATCAAAATTAAGTTTGTAAATAAATTGATTTAATTAAGGACGTCCTAACCAATACGGTGCTGTTACAAATATTACTTTAGTATTTGTAGTAACTTTTAATTTATTACGAAACTTCTCTTTATCTATTGAATTCCCACAAATTGGTCTTAGCTTTAAGTATGGTAGCGATAAGTCCACAACTATTAATCAGCATGGCTACATCAATCGCTTAATTGCCAAGTTTTGATTGCAAAATCCGAAATCATCATGTAAACCAATACTCAAAACAAGTTTGAATTTAGATTCTAAATCTGAAGAGAAAATCAACATTCCTTATCGTGAAGTAATCGGTACTCTTATGTATTTGGCATTATCAACTCGTCCAGCTATCGCTTTTGCAACTATATATTGGTCCAAGTTTATCGAGCATCTGACTCGTACAAGTTTAATCAGTGTCAAAAGAATTGTGCACTATCTAATAGGCATTATTTGGGAATAACATATCGGTTTAGAAATCATCAACACGAATCAAGTTTTGTTGGCTATAGAGATGCTGACTTTGCTTCAAGTCTAGATCACTATTTGACTAGTGGTGTGGTGTTTTATTTAATTGCACAAGTGTTACTATATCGTGCATGAGTAAGAAACAATCCTCAATAGCACAATCAACTATTGGTTGCGTGCAATGAGGCAACAGAACATGCTATTTAGCTTCGCTGATTGTTTTATGAGTTGACTGGTAAGAATGATATTCCAACGATCAAAATTGATAATCAAAGTACAATTAAAGTCATCAAAAATCATGAACAACATCACAGTACAAAGCACATTGAGTTGCGTTATTTACTTCTTTGCAAAGCTGTTCGCAATGATCTTGTTGAAGTTGAATACGTCAAAACGAATGATCAAGCAGCAGACGTACTCACCAAACCTATTGAACGCTTGCGTCTCGACTATTTATGTCAGCTTTCAGGTCTCTACACGAGTTAGTGTAGATATTGAACGTTTTATTTGTCAATTTCAAAGTGTATTTAATTAAATGTTTAATCTTATTGTTTCAAAGACTAATTGAATTTTAATCTATTCTAGCATTAGGTTTAGGGAGAGTGTTGAAATAGAAGCCCTAATGCAGTCAGTCACCTTAGTGATTAAGAAATAATCAAGTATGTCATTATAAATAAAAAGATTCTGTCAATCACTAAAATTAAAATAAAACTGCTTTTTCATTTTTCATTTAAAATTAATTATCGACTTAAAATCTAATATAAGTCACTCTGCAGAATCCAAACACACCCTATCCAACAAGCTTCATTTCTCCAAAGTTGAAAATTTTATTGAGTTGGACAATATAAAACTTTCTCTCTACCGCTTTTCAAAATAAATATCGTTTACTAATTAAGTCATTGAATGTAGATATTAAAGTAATATATTTTTATTTAATACATATTACTCCACAGATATACAGATCAATCCAATTACGGAGTAATACCTAAATATAACAGTTAAATAACATTTATAATTAAAATCAAAAATAAAACTACTGGTCAAAAAACATACAGAAGAATTACACCACTAAAATAGTCATAGACATATACATTAGCAAAAACAGAATATAAAAACATAGTAGTCAATATTTAAAGTATTTCAGGTGTTAATCAACTGGGCAACATCTTGAATAAATGACCTTAGTGATGAATTAAATATATCAATATTTCCAGAGCATTTATTATAAAAATTAGTATACAAATTGCACATTCTATAAATAGGGGAATTTTTATATTTATTTGTACTAGCAGACTGTAAATAAAACATGATTCTAGTTCTTACTAATTTTTCTGGTACATGAATATTAATGTTCGATAAATTAACAGGGTCGTCTAATAAATTATTTAAAAGCTTAAACAGATGAATCAAGTCTGATTTTTTCCTACGTTCTTCTAACGATGGTATACTAAATTCTTTTAATAAATCTATATATGGGTAGCCCCTGGGAGGATAATTTTGATGCTTCTTAAAATAAAGAAATTTTAAAAATCGTTTTGTTCATTTTCAATTCTGGCAGACTTTTTATTATACTGTGGTGACCAAATTAGTGAACCATATTCTAAAATGCTCCTAACTAGGGTATAGTATAAGGTTATAAGACAGTCAATATTTGAAAATGAAAATGCGTTTAGAATTACGAATCTTAGGGATTTTGCTGCTTTTTTGACTATATTATCAATATGATTTTCAAACAACAATTAGTTATCAAAAATGATTCCCAAGTCATTAACAGATAGAACACGTTTAATTAAACGATTGTTAATTTTATAATCAAAAAGAATTAGTACTTTCTTATTTGTATAGAACATCACCGTACATTTTTCTTCATGCAAGAATAATTTATTTTTAGTACACCACTCTAAAAGTATGTATATGTCATCTTGCAATGACATACAATCAGAAATGGAATTTACTTTAGTGAAAATTTTCAGATCATCAGCAAATAGTAGTTTTTTATTTGAGAAAATATAAGTTATGTCATTAATGAATAATAAAAAGAGAAAAGGGCCCAGTATAGAACCTTGTGGAACGCCACTGGGGAAGAGATGCAGTGCAGAATTATAACCATAAAATTCTACATATTGATAACGATCAGTTAGATATGATTTAAAAAAGTCTAGCAATTTATCTGAGAAATTAAGTTGATCCAGTTTATGTAACAAGATGTTATGGTTAATGCTGTCAAAAGCTTTTGCAAAGTCAAAATAGATTACATCACACTGTGAATGTGAATTTATACATTCAGATATGAATTGTGTAATAAAACATAAGTTAGTCATAGTGGACCTCTGTCTTAAGAAACCATGTTGAAAGTTAGTTAGTTGATTTGATACTTGAGGAAGGAGACGATCGTATAAGATATGTTCAAAAACTTTACTAACATTTGAAATTATTGAAATTGGACGGTAGTTGATCACTAAAGATTTATCGCCATTCTTGAGTATAGGTTGAACTCGCGATATTTTCCAAACATTGGGAAATTTTGATTTACTTAAACATAGATTAAATATATGAGCCATGCAATGACTAAGGCAGTGAGAAGAATCTTTAAGCAAGAAAGCTGGAATATTATCCGGACCGTAGCTAAAAGTATTCGGGAGTTTCTTACAGGCACTAATTACGTCAGCCGATGTTATTTTGTGTATGTTTATAATATTGGAGAAACGTTTCACTTGTGGTACAGTTGGTGTATCCACGATTTGAACAGGGTAGCTACGAGAAAAAAATTCAGCAAAAGCAGATGCTATACTTTTATGGTCCAGTATTTCCCTACCATCTATTTTAAATACACTTGGGGTATGTACCTTCGTTTTATTATTAACAAAATTCCAAAATTGTTTAGGGTCCTTTTTAATAAAAGTTTGGGATTTTTTAATATAATTTTTGTATTCACTCAGAATGGAGTATTTTAGTTTGGCCCTGAGTTCTTTATACTTGAGATTAAAGTACTGTGAGGCTGGATGTTTCCTAGATAACCTATAATAAAAAAATTTGTGTTTCAATTCATTTATGATTTCTTTTGTGTACCAGACTGGGTACAGCCGTTTACTAGGCCTACGTTTCGGAACTGAGTATTTAAATATTTCATGTAACTTATTTGTAAACAGGTCACAAGCTACATCCGGATTGTCACTTCCTAGTACATCTTGCCATGAGGTGTCACAAATGAGTTTATACAACCGAGGAAAATTTGCTTTTTTAAAATTAAAATGTGACTTCCCAGAAAAAGTGGTATTTATAACATTTCTATGAGAATTATGATAACAGACAGTAACAATTATATCCAAGGCTGGGTGGTAGGTATCTTCGGGTATTAGCGGGGTAGAGGCTCTAGTAATTTCTGCTGAGATTCCATCCAGCATAAATCTGGCAAATACTAAATCTAGTAAAGTGGAATTACAGTTAACAATGTTATTTAATTGAACAAAACCATGTAGAGACTGAAAGTCCATTAAGAGTCTGAAACTACTTGATCGCGTTTTGGTATAAAAATTAGGAATGTTAAAATCACCTAAAAGTAAGACATTAAAATGTATTCCTGAAATTATTGTATCAAAGTAGTTGAGTATCGAGGCAAGCTCACTGATTAGAAATGGTGGGATATATAAACATATAATCAGAAAGCATTGATTAAATATTGTTAATTTTACTGCTAAAATATCAACTGCTGGGTGTGGATTATCCTCAGTCCGAAGATCATATAGGGAAGTATTAATCTTATTGTTACAGGCTATTATTATACCACCACCCCTAGAGCGGTTACATTTTATAAAATCTCTGTCCTTCCTATACACCACATAGGATTCATTAAAAATTTCAGAGGAAAAAACTTTATCATTTAACCATGTTTCTGTCATTATAATAATATCAAAATCACTGACACATGCATTGAAATAAAAATTTTTTAACTTTGTGTTCAGACCTCTAACATTCTGATAGTACAGAGTGAAGTACTTTTTATTTTTTGTTTTTATGTTAATGAAATGGCAAATAATTGGATCCTTTAAGGAATAGGCTAGCATTACTTATATCTCTGGCATTGATATTGTTATTAACGAAAGCAGTTGAAAGAGGCTTCATCAAAATTGAGGATTTATTAGATGTGCTTTTGGCATTTATAATATGGCTACTTGTTTTGGCAAAACTAAAGTCATTAGATTCAAGATTATTGCTTGTTGACTTTCTACTAGTGATACGATAGTATAATTCTTTAATTAGGAATAGTTTGCCTGAATAATTAACATGCAAACCGTGTTGAGTAAAATTGTGAGCTTTCAGAGTGGTGCTATCAATAAAATTAGCTTTACCTCTAAAAACTGAGTATATAGATAGGTTATTATTAAAAACATACTTATTGAATTCTAATTCATTATTCCAAAAAGGTGTCATTAGAAATATTACATTAGTGTGGTTAATTTTCAAACTTAGGGAAACCAAAAATTTTTGACTAATAAAACAGCGCCTGAGGGCATTATTTGAGCCAGCAAAAATAATAATATGATCCCTTTTATTGAAGTTTTTAGCTAAGTTTTCAACATCCTCAACAACATTTTCCAACTTCGCATTGGGTTTAACAATAGATAATATGTCATAATGTTGCTTATCAAAATGACTACATAATATATTATCACAAGTTCTACCCTGGCTGTCACATAGAAATAAAATCTTCGATTTTACAGACAACTCAGAGCACTGTTTTTTATTATTATTATTAATATTTGTAATTGGAACAATTTTTCCTATGGAGGATGGAAGCACAGTCACATCTTTATGAGTTAGAATATGATCATTAGGTCTACTTTCTGTGTAAGTTGGAGGATGTCTGTAAAGAATCTCAAACCACTCATCTGAGTAGCTTATATCACTGGTATTTAAATGTGTTTCAGACATTTCATGTACAGTGGTTTTTGGAGTTGTATGTGGTACAATATTACAGTTATTTTTATTTACATCATCAGGATATACTGTATTGACCAATTTCTGATTATGGTTTGAAAGCACACATTTGTAAATACCTGATTCCACATTATTAGTAACAGTATGTAACATATCAGTATGGACATATTTGTTTGTAGTGTATTTTATTTGATTTGTAACATAACCACTATTATAATCCATATCAGTTTGAGATCCAACATGTTTCTTATCAACAGCTATGTTAGCACTCTTTGTAAGTTGTAGAATTTTTAATTGCAGTTCTTGTATTTGTAGCTTTAAACCTGAGATAGCAATCTGAAACTCTTTTTCATTCAAAGCAGCTTCTTCAAGAATAATTTGGTTGTTTTTCTTGAGCTTACTAATATGTGTCTTTTGATGTTCAATCTCAGACAACAAATCATTACTGACTATATCACCACTTTTAACCATGTTTATTGTTATTAAGGAATACTATAGATTTTATAAAACGCGATAAACAACTTTTATGAAAAAAATAGAAACATATAACACAAACAAAGAAATTACTAGGTTTAGTTTTACAACATTTAAATCTGTTTATTGCAGAGCACACTATATCACAAGTATTAATGACAGCCATCTTAATCACATATGGTTGGTTTTTCCGCAAATCTTTCCATGTTGAAATTGCTGATTAAATTTTTGAAGAAAGAGTATATTGTATACCCAGTAGGAAAAGCTCAACATTCCCAGACGACGTGAAGATTGCTTGTTGAAGCGCAAGCTGAGACAAGCAACACGGGAGACCGGGAATGTTGCTTTTCCTACGTGGTATACATACTATTTTTTTCGCAAATTGTTAAAAACGACAAATTAAAATACTAATTTTAAAAACCTGCTTAAGTTTATTTATAAATAAATGGTGCTGTCAAATTCTTAATAAAAATTTTTGTGTAACCATGAAAAGGTTCTTATCAAGATATTGGATTGTTAAACTTGACACATTGAAATATGATTGCTGGTATTTTTGAAAGTAACAATACAAAGTCTATAATTGTACTAATTGTAAAATACCTGAAAATATCACACACAACTTATTTGAGAATCAAATACATTCTGAAGTTAGTTGTTTGTTATATTTACATAATGTGTTAAGATTATTTTAATAGACCTTACCATGAAAGTATGGTCTCAGTCATTTATGTAGTCCATATGTATACAAATATTATTTCTGTACAGTACAGTAATGAATATTTCTTTACAGTGATTTGTTGTTGCTTGGCAACGACTAAACATTTGGAAATATTCAATGTTTCTTTAAGAAATTTTATCAGAAATGTCAATATTTTTGAATGATTTGCGGAAAAGGTCTATATTTCCATGTGTCTAGTTGTTACCAAGCAACGAAAAATAACTGTAAGGAAGTGTTCATTTCTGTATTATCAGGAAATTATTTGCGCACTTGCATTTTTTTTCTTACGATAGTCCACAGAATGATTGTATGCATATTCATGTTTCTCTCTTGATCTTTTTGGTAGTATACTTAATTTTGTAGTCCGAGGCTTGTTCAATTGAAACCCATTTTCGTCAGGTTAGCCTTGGAAACAATTGTAATCACTCAACTGACGTTTTGCAACGTTTGTGGTGTTTGTAAACTTCCCACTGGTCAGTTTCTCTCGTATATATTTGACAGCGATTTTAAGTATTGTGACTTTGAAATGACGTTTGTTGTTAACAATCCGACCAAATGTGATCAGGGTGCGGTAATTCAGTTTCTGTGTGCTGAAGGTTTGCAACCATTGGAAATTCATACACGAATGCAAGCAGTGTATGAAAACGCATGTTTTGCATATCCAACTGTCAAGGAATGGTGTCGAAAGTTTAAGACTGGATGCGAAGGGACGAATGATAAGCCGCGATCAGGTGCAATATGTACTGCATCAACAGACAGGAATATGGTATGTGTGGAAGGCCTGATTAGCGAAAATCGTTGAGTTTCAATCAGAATAATTTCCGAAAATATTGGTGTATAGGATCTGTTAATAGCATCCTACACAAACTAGGATACAGCAAAGTTTGTGCGCAATGGGTTCCTCGCTTTTTGTTAGAAAACCAAAAAAACTTACGAATGGGCTTATCTTTGCAACACCTCGCGGAATACAGACAAAATGGTAACGATTTTCTCTCGTCAATAATTGCTGGCAACGAATCTTGGTATCATTATTTTGAACCATCCAGTAAGCTGTCATCGATGGAATGGAAACACGCAAATTCTCCGCCACCGAAGAAGTTTAGAAGTTCAACCTTCTGCCGGTAAGATCATGTTGAATTTTTTTTCGACTATGAAGGACCCTTGTTGATAGAATTTACAGATCCTCTGGTGCATATCAACGCAAACCTGTATAATGAAACTTTGAACAAGCTCCATCAAGCAATAACACGAAAACGTCCAGGGAAGCTTTCACGTGGTGTCATTCTGCTTCATAAACAATGCTCGACCATGTTGCTAACGTAGTGAAAGAAAATCTACAACGAAAAAAAATGGGGATATTACAGCATCCACCATATAATCCTGATTTATCACCTTGCGATTTTTACATCTTTGGGCCACTGAAAAAAGCGTTAAAAAATAACCGTTTTTAGTCGGACAAAGAAGTACAAAACGCCGTGAAAGAATTCTTCGAACAGCAGCCACATGATTTCTTTAGGCCGGGTATACATAGATTGACGAAACAATGGGATATGCGCCTTAATCGTAGTAGGAATGATTTGTAAATTTAGTTGTCAATAAATTTTTCCTGTTCCAAAGATGGGTTTCAATTGAACAAGCCTCGTACTTACTGTCTATGCTAGTTCAAAAGGAGTTCCAAGAATGGATAATTCATCACCATTTCATTACCATTTTGTACTGGTACTTTCACTACTTTCGAAAATACCAGCAATCAAATTTCAAAGCCTTAAGTTTAACAATTAAATATCATGATACATTTCTATAGTTACTCAACAAATTTTGCAAAGAATTCCATGCACCATTTATTTAGAAATAAAATTATTTATTCTTTTTAAAATTAAATAATGTTTTAATTTCTGTCATTCTTTAACGATTTGTGGAAAAATAGTATGTATACCACGTAGGAAAAGCAACATTCCAGGACTCCGTGTTGCTTGTTTTGGTTTGTGCCTCAACAAGTAATCTTCATTTCATGTGGGAATGTTAAATTTTTTCTACTAGATCAATATACTATTCTTGCATTAGCTGGAGTAAATAAGACACTTTTACTGTTTTTACCATACATGTTTTTATATTTTACCTAGTAATTTTATACTCTGGTACCTTTGTAATCCTGCTTTATTTATTTCAGCAAAGTTGATGCAAAGGTAATATTTAGAGATGCTACCGTCTACAACATGACAGATTCTGGTTACGCATGGATAGTCACAGAGCAAGCCTTAAAAGCTGATAATATACCAGAAGGGATTTTAGGTCTTAAATTGGTGAATGCTACTAATGAGAAGGCCCACATTCGGGATAGCATGTAAGGCCGGACTTTCTTTAAAATCAACTAAAACATTCGTTACAGATACGTACTAGCATCTGCCTTAAGAGATATGAATCAAACTAGAGAAATTACTGAAGCGCCTAAAGATTGTGATAATTCCGGCACTATTTGGGATACTGGTCGTGAATTGTTTAACTTCATACGAAAACAAGTGCTGTTAAATGGTGAAACTGGTAAAGTAGCTTTTGACGATCAAGGTGATCGAATTAATGCTGAATATAATATCATTAACATACAAAGACGAAAAACTCAAGTTGTGGTTGGTAAATACTACTATCAAGCGGTAAGACTTATATGTTTATTTTTTTTTTGTTGGGAAGTTATTGAAGTGCATTCAATTTAATTGATAAAATAGAATGGAATTATATTTATGTATTAGTACTTTACATAAGCAGTTGGTGTAAAATACTAAATACATATATACATACACACTATTTTATAAATATATACATACACCTATTGCACTACAAACCTTTTCTACCTGTTTCTAAACATCTTTAACTTACAAACATACCATTTAAAAGTTGTTTTGTACTAAGTAAATAAATATTCAAATACTAGAAGTGGTACAGTACTTGTATGTGATATCTATTATTTCTATTATGGCTGGTAAACAACTAGCCATTTACATTTCAGCCTTTATCTGAGTATATGGGTCAAAATTTGATATTGGGACACATTGTTTTCCTGCTATAGTAAAGTAAAATATGCATTCAGTGCACTTTCTAAATACCAAAAACTTAGATCGTAGATTGCATTGTTCAAGAATAAAACAAGAAAACGTATTTACAGTAAAATAAATTTGAAATGTAGTACAAATCGCCTATAAAAAATAATGACGGTCCCGTGTCCCCAATACAGAAGTACAACTTAATACACAATCGTAAAGCTCAATTTGTGTTAAAATTTATTTCTGTAGACTAATATCCTAAATTTAAAGTGCACTTCTCAAGGATTATTCAGAATATTGTCATTTTTCAACAGATCATTTAAATACCATCGCTGTTTAACCTGTTCCCAGGTTTTAAAATCCGCACTAAAACGAAGTATAACGCGCAGCTTTGGATATTACAAAAGTTGGTGTGCGCATTAATAGTAATGAAGTCGTTGTACTAGTATCAAGACGCAGTTGATACAATATCTTAAGGTAGGCATTTATTTTGCTAAATAATTTTAAATAATTATCTAATTATATTTATGGAAACGTATGTTTTTACCATATAACAACTGTCCCGTACACTAACAAAGCCCATGATAATTAATACTTCATCCGATTTTGTAGTAACCTAGCACTGAGTGACCGCTACTTTTTTAAATTATGCAGTACAGGTTCGTTTCAATTTGTGATGTTGTAAATTAAGTGAAAAGTATTTCAGTAATGTCGATCCCTATAAAAATTGCCCAAATATTCGGGATCGTCGTTATACATATGGCAGACCGAAGTTACGTTTCTGATAAATGACTATGTTCTAAAGTACCTAGTTAGTTAATTGTATTTTTACGTAATATTAATATAATGTATCTTTTGTAAAACATAATATTTAGTCAAAGGACCTATCTATTCAAAGTTTTATATTGAAGGCAAAATATGGACGCACCTTCAGTTATTAAAGTAAAACTTAAAGATTTTTCGAATAAGAAAAGGATTACCACCAGTAATAATGTAAAGAAAAGTAATAATTCTAACAATTGTAAAAATAGCAGAACAACAAAACTTCCACATTAAGCACCGCTGTAATTGCCAAACGGTGAAAATATGAGAGAGACAGAGAGAATGAGAGGGGGGGGGGAGAGCGACGGCAGAGGGCTAAAATGGCTCTTGACAAAAAGGAAGAAAATAAAGGATATGACAGAGAGAGAAAAGAGAAGAGTGAGGAGTCAGGGAAACAAAGCACAACAATTTAGGGAAAAGAAAAAGCTTTTAATACAACAACTAAAGTTAATGGAAGCCACTCCCCCAACAACGGATTCTGAGGAACAAGCAGAGCCACATTTACCAACTTCGTCTTCATCTAGAAAAATATTATGTGGACGCAAAACGAAAAACAGAAATAGAGGTAAAACATATAGAGACCTAAAGAAATTGCAGCAACAGTTAGTATTGGCAAAACGTACAGTAGAGCGGTATAAACGCAGACTTAGCAGATTAAAAAATAAAACCAAAAGTCCATCGCCAAACTCCAAACTAATGAAATCATTTGGAATTCCTATGTTAAAGCATCCACCTCCTATTAAAAGGTTTTTGTTTGTAGAAGAAGTTATTTCACATTTAAAAGAGCAAAAAAAGGTTGCTTCTGGTGAAATAGAGCGTTTAGAATATGCAAAATTGGTTGGTGCTCCCAAGTTAAAAAAGTTGAGATTAATAAATGAAGCTTCGTCGCTGTTATCTTATAAAACGTTCAGAAAGGCAACTTCTGGAAACTTAAATAGAAAGAGAAGAAAAGACTATATATTAGATGAGGCATCAATATCTATTAAATCATTTAGGAAGAAGATGTAAACAGCCGCCTTTGTGCGGGTAAAAAAGATACAAAAACGGCTAAACAGCAGCAAGTCCAAAAAAAATGATCCTTCTTCACAGCTTTAAAAAATTACATAATAAATACAACGAAACTCATTATAAAAAAATATCTTACACGGTCTTTCTGAAATGTAGACCTTTTTACATTGTGCCCCCCCACCCAAGCTTTCACATAGAAACACATGCATGTGAATTAAGCATACCAATTTAAAGTACATCTTATACAAACTGGTTTATTATATAATTGTTACATATAAAAAATATACTAGTATAATTGATTCAACAGTTTGTAATTCAGATGATATAAAATGTATGTTGAAGCAAGTGAACAGGGTAAGACAAAAAAAGTCGAATACAGTATACCATACAATATAAAAATGTTGCAAATTCAATGCTCGCAATGGTCCACCGAAATCGAAAATAGAACTATCAAAGAGAAATGTGTAATAGTGAAGATAATGCAACGTAAACAAATAAACGTATCAATTCCCTAATTAATTGAAAAATTTGAACTTTTATTACCAGATTTTAAACAGCATGTTTTTTTAACATCAGTCAACAATTTAGAAACATAAAAGTACTACAACACAATATGTCCTCAAACGAAACATTAATATTGATTGATTTTTTTGAAAACTACTTATGCAAGTATCCCAATGAAAAAGTACAGCAAATCCATTTTGGGGCATTGCAGAAACAAATACCTCTGTACACTGGTGTATTCTATACTCGTGAAAGCTCTGAAATTGGAGTTACTCCTCATTCATTTTGCTCAATTTTAACAACCTAAACCATGGTGATCATGCTATATGGGGGCATTTGTTACCAATTTTACAATATATTAATGACAATAATCTTTTAGTAGATACTTACCATTTCTAATCTGATGGACCTTCTTGCCAATATAAAAATAGATACAATATTTATTATCTTGCTAAGTATTTTCCTACAATTAATATTAATGTAAAATTGGTAACGTGGAACTATTCAACCACGAGAAAGGTGCTGCAGATGGTGTATGGAAAAGAACCGCAGGTAGATTAATAGCTGAAGGAAATGAGCTTTTAAATGCAGAGCAGTTAGTGAAAAAACGTACCAAAGCTTGTCCTAGTGTTTATCGGGTAAATGTAGATGAAGAAGAGATCGATAATTAAAAGGCACTTCTTCCAAAGCAGTTTCATCCAGTCAAAGGTGTATTTTCCATGCACCAAATAGTATGGAACAGAAGGACTGCAAAAGCACGACAGAAGAATCAATCATGAATTATTTAAAATCCAACTTAGGAAATGAGGAAGTTTCAGGTTCTCGTCTTACAGTAAATAATGAGTACCCATGCTTCAAGGTTAGTGCTCCTATGAAATGTAAAAATCAGTTGCATGATTCTGAATTTTGGCCGAATGGGGTAGTGATACGGAAATTTAATTTTCCAAAGGGTTCTTTTTTTCGAAAACCATTATGAATCCCGCAAACGAGTAAATTTAATACATGTTTATTACTAAAATATAAGAAGTCTATAACTAAATTAAATCGACTCTCTGCAGGTGTAAATATTAGTAGTGATTATTGTTAGTTGTTTTTTGTAAATGGTCTTTTTATTACCGTTAATAAATATTATTAGTATATTATTATTATTATTATAATTCGAACGTATTCTTGAGAAATTTAAGTTGCTTCAATTGCTTAGAATTCTGCAAACATTATCCTGTTAGAAGTAGATGTATTGATGCAACTGTATCCTTTTTTAGTTTTTTATTTATTTTTTCCACTTCATTCCTTAACAGAAACAATAGCTTTTAAGTTCGTCAAACCACCAAACAATCATACTATGGAAATCTCTGCGGATGTAGTAAAGATTGGTGATTTTGTTGAATCTAAAATTATTTATATGACCCTTTTGGTGTAGGTGAAGTTGAGAATAAAAACGGTTCAATATTAACGATTAAATTCATGGGAAGAAATGGAAGGTATTTTACTTGGCCAGCGGAAATTTTATAGGCATGAAATAGAGGAGGCAAGTATCTTATCCAAATGTTCCAAACCACGACAATTTTCAAAAAGGAACTTTTTAATAAAGGAATCCGAATTAATAAACGATTTATTTTTTAATATGGAATAGGTATTACGTAGTTTTTATAAATAAATGTTTTTTGTTTTTAACTATTCATTTATTGTTATACTTGAAATGTTAGGTGTCTATGTGTGAGTGTGTAATTGCATGTGCCAGTGTGAATAACAATGGTCTTTTAATACAGTAACAGCGGTCCCTCTGAAAGTATGTACGGTCCCCGAATTTGTAACAATGGTCTTCGTGAATCCTAGTTTTTTAAAGAATTGATCGCAGACATACATCATATTTTATTTTGGTTGGTATAAGTATTCTCTTAACGTACAAACATACATGAAAGCAATCATTTAATTGTCCGAATTTTATGTGCAGCAATTGTCTCTATATCTAATTTTGACCCATACCTTCAACTCTGAATCTACTAGACGATCACATGACCTTGCTTCAAGGCAAGGTGTTTAAGGAAAATAGCAACTGTGTACCTTTATTTAAAATATATTTCCTAATTTTTTTCATTAGTTGTGGTCGTTGGAAAAATCGTGTACAGTACTCATGTAGAAAGTGACCCATTTCAAACTTGTGGGATTGTCGCACGAGGGACGAGGTGTAAAATGGGTCACTTTCTACACTAGTAATGTAATATACTATTACAATATTGAGTTATCTATATTGATTTGATTTGCAAACTATGTATTTGGTATAGTACATGTTAATAACACTAACTAGAGTGCTTCACTTAATTGGTATTTGTTGGGAGTGTGCTTGTGTGTCCTTACAGGTTTTTCATGCAACATTGGCAGCAGATGTTATTGTTAAGTTTATGAGTTGGAAACATTGTGGTTTACACTTATTTGTAGTAACAACTATCGAACAGTCTCACATTTTGCCGTTATGGCACACAGTTCAATCATACTTTGTGACGGAACCTGGGCTAAAACTTCACAATCTTACATCTAACCCCAAAAAAATACTTTCATACAAATATTAAAATCTAAAAGTTCAAAAATTTCCACCACGGTTTTGCCTTAAGTCTAACATATAAAAAAGTCGCTTACACTAAAATAAGAGTCAAAAATCTCTCTTTTCTAATTCGAATTTTTATTCATAAAACATTGCCCATTTAAATCTTATTATGTACGAAATTTTATAAAATGTCGGATAATTTTAATAACCTCCCCTTAATATCAGATTTAAATGAATCTGATCAGTTATGTTTAATAATTTTTTATATATTGGCAAAACCTGCCAAAGGTCAGCCATCCTTAAAGCAAATTATCTACTTGTAGAACTCTTACACAAAGACTTGCACACAAAAATCTTACGTAACTTAACTAACTAATAGAAATGTCCTTTTTATAATTTTAAAACAATGTGATTTTTATTTTACCGTCTTAATTATGCTGGTCGTTTTTGTTTTTGCTGTTGGCTGGTCCAAAGTCATCCATCCATGTCTAAATTGTTAAAAATTTTCCATTAAATACCATCCAACATCAAAATTACATTCCAAATCCATATACAGTTATATTCAATTTAAAACTTTATCTTTCATTAGTTTTTCATTATTTATACCTTTTACGTATTTCCAATTAATCTCTCTCACTTCTGTACATTCCAAACACTTTTCTGTCACTCTTTCAATAAATCATTTCACTACTAAAACTTTACTGCATGGTATATTATCATTAGTTCGACGGCATCATGACGTTTTTAGCAACTCATCAACTGCCTATTAACCCCCTGTTTGATCCGCTTTTAATTGGTTATATGGTCGAGCCTTTGTGTTATGTCATTCATCTGGAATAATCACGTTAAGTTTAGTTGTTACTTCAACGTGTTTATTGATTGAAAACTAGGGGTCCATCCTGTATGCATGCATCTGGAATCTTTATGTTCATTAGCACAATGCAACATTTACAGAACTGGCGTCCCCCAGCAGCTTAGAGCTACTTTACTTGACCTGGCGAATCAAGGCTATGGCGTCATATGTCAGCTGTCGACTATGTTTCCAAATGTTGAAAATGTGTTTTTCATTTAAATACACAACTAATTATTGCTACGGTGCATATGAACGCTTTTAGAGGCTTCGATCATGTACCAAACACGCCCTAGGTTGTTATATAGCCAAGTATACCAAGTAAACATGCATTTCATGGTTCAACAAGAATTAGTTTATGAATAAATTCATTATAAGAATGAGCTATCAATTATAGTTACATTAAAAAAAGTTCGTACAATATTAGGATGACATGAAAGCACCTACAAAGTTAACAGTTCTGAATTTAGCTAAAGCTGTTAAAAAATGGTTCTGTTTTTACGACAACACCAATATATCCTTACAGTGGTTGGTCAAATAAAAATATTACTGCAATTAATGAAAGTATATGAGATGATCAGACGAGGCTTGGCAACAGTGCATTGTAATACCATTCGTACAAACCAGAATGCTCTAAAATGTAATGTCAATATACTTTATCTTTTCATACGAATTGGCATTTAGAATTGGTCTGCCTGGATTACTGTTTTTGACATCATAGCCTTGATTCGACGGATGAACTATAATTAGTTCCATTTATCTATGCGTTATCTTATCTTCAAGATACGGCCGCAATTAATTTCATTTTTACGATTTTTATCTCCTTAATTGGATGAATATTTATATTCTTTATTTGATCATTCACCTTCGAGATTATTCTGGAAGTTCAATAAAGACGTTTTCAAGTTATTTTTCAATTGAAATACACTGTCCTAATTTCTTGGAATATTGACCGATACTTTAAACGAGTACATATATATATACTAACACAATTAAATATTATACGTGCTCTATGTATAACACAAAATTCAATGTGGCTTTCCACTATAACATCAGAATCTTTGAACACCATACTATATTAAACATTATTACCATGGAAATATATATCATTAATTACTTTGGTGCATCACTTTACTTTTTTTTGTATTTATTGTATTTATTATAATTATTTTAATATATAAATGTTTTTTATTTTATACTATCATGTATATATATATATATATATATATATATATATATATTATAGTGGTTTTAAAGGGTTAAAAGTAAATATAAACAAAGTAATTTCAAAACACCCTGTATAAAGGAAACGACCAAAATTTACTTGCGAAATTTATTCCAGTCAGTTCATTTTTAAGTAACAGGTATTAACAAAATTTTACAAATTATGAATAAAATTTAGTAAGGTTTGTAGAGAAAAGAATGTTAGAAGCCCATGCAATTAATTTATTAATTTAATTGAGTTTAATTGAACGGTTATTTACGTATAATATGCATAAAAGCGTGTAAAAATCCAATAATACCAAGAAGAAACGCGTTGCTAACGAACAAAGATATCGGTGGGGTTGAAATACGTGGAAAATCCAACTCGTAGAAGTGTTATTTAAAATGCTCGTTAAGATTAAACACCTGCAGAATTTTAAATGTCAAGTTCCATTTATTTTTATAGATAGCAAACAAGTTCAAAAAATATTGGATGAACGGTCGCAGGTGTTCGCAGTAAACACTAATTAGGGGTTATTTAAAGCACGTAATTTTGGGGTCCACGTGGGTTAGATAGCAGATGGTATGGAATATCGATTTCTACCACTCAAGCAAGGTGAGAAAGAGACGTAAAATATGCATAAACAAGGGACAACGTTAGTATAGGAGGAATTTGTGGAACGTCAATGCACTGTCTATTGGTCGATATTGTTAGTTGAACATGAGACAGATACGAGCATAATGTATATTAATTTTCAGAAAAGATCGGAACGGTGCACTGAAATTCGCGGACTTAGAAATCGGTTGAGCTCAAAATTTTAAGAACGTGTTATTTTAAATTACATTTTTCATGGTAAAAGGGGCTGGAGAGGTTACAGTGGAAGCATATAACTACTTTTCGAAAACATAATAAAAGCCCTTAATGTTTCAACCGCTTCAGACGACGTATGAAAGTTATCACGAGTTTGTAAGTATAATAAAATTATTTTAAATTATATTGCATGGGGTTAAGCTCATAATTTGTACGCGACTTGTGCCGAGTTTAGAATTTATTGAGCTATCACCTATATTTTTAACAAACTCGTGTCGTGACGTTATGTAACGTGGATTAAATTAAATAATCATGAAAGACGTATAATTAATGTGGAGTTGGAAATTGGATACACAGTAAAGGCAGCGCTTGCAGCTCAACTTACATGGGGTTCTTCTACTAATAGCTAGAAGCGGCCTGCAGACCCGAAAGAAGCAAATACATGGCATCGTCAACATAGTAGAGATCTTCTAGAAATTCCAGGTAACGCTTTGAAATTGTGTTGTTATAAACTATGAATATTGGGTGACGTATGAGAGTGATTTTGAAGGTATTGTGCATTATTTGGCGTAGTGAACATAATACATATAACTAACTTTATTATGGTATTTAAATAGAAATCTGAAGGTGTATATAAAGCTTATTAACGCTCCATCAGAAAGTTAAATTTTGTGAAGAGTACATGGGTTGTTTTTTTTTAGTTTGTTGTAAGAGTATGCAAAGTATAACGGCATACATTATTCATAATTAACTGGGTTATCATGAGCTCACCATACTCCAGAGTTTACATAGATTTAAAATAAATTATAAAGAAGGAATGAGAAAATAAGGTATTATTCAAGGCTCATTTACTCCGGGTACATTCTATGTGTTTGATAATTTAAATTTAAATACAGGACATTACAAAATAGAATTTATTGAGGTGTAACTTGATCACTGAAATGTGTATAATACTGAATTTTGTTTGTAAATAGTGAAAAATTAAAGAATGTATGTTTGTTGTATTTTGTGTTTTTTTTTTTGGGAGTGTGCGTGAACGATAAATTATGAGAGTGAATCTAGATATTCAAGAGGAGGTCCAACTGAGCTAGCCAGAAGCAGTTGAAGAAGGCAATTCAACCTAGGAAGAGAAGAAGGAACGGGTAATGAATTATAATTTTTTTTGAGTATTTAATTTCTATTATGTGCAATTTTCGGGTTTTGAAAATTTAATATAACTTCTCATCTCGCTTACCCTAGTGCCATCCTTCCATTAGTTTGTTGAGTGTAATAACAGCACCGTCTATTAACTAGTACCCACTTGTGCAATTCACACGTTTAATAAACTATCGACGTGCTGTACTAACACCGCTTTAAACACTTTTACATTCGGATGTTGCATTACAAGCCAAGCGAAGTTAACAGATAAGCGAAGTAAGAGAGTTTTACCGCGTCTCCAAGTGTATTTATATTCTTCAATACACCCTATTTCAGTCGAAAAGCTCATTTTATCATAACTGATTCTAAAAATTTTGCACATAACGAACTTGTACAACCGAGAATTCTCATTCCACCGTACTTTAGCCTGAAAACTGGTCAACAACCTATAACCGTCTCAAACTTCTTGAAAACTTTAGCATTCAACCAATCAGACACCTTTCCTCCATTTTTATATCCAGCCTTTAGCTATCTTCCCTCGTTTAACCAATATTTGCTGTCTTTTTTAGAATCCCACTTAAGCAACAGAAAATCGATATTGTGGTTGACCTCCAAACCTGCCGCGTACTTTAAATGAGAGTTTTAACCAACGTTTATTATACATGCTCTCTGTCTGCTTTACACTACGGATATTCTGTTTCACTTTGTCTTCAAACCAAGGTTTCTTGAACTTGTTATTTTAACTGTCAGGTCTTTCTATAAAGCAACTGTTCATTTGAAATCGTATTTCCAAGTTTTAGAATTTCTTAGGATTTGTATTTAACAAACGTTTAGTTTAGTTAAATGGAAAATATGCATTTACATTATTGATTTTATGTACCCAAAAGTTCTGTTTATTATCCGATGCGCTTTAAAATGTTAAAGCTAATTATGCGTATCCTTGAGTTTTCACTTACTCCAAAGCTTCTACACGTTATGCAAATTTAACATTCCGATTTAGAAATACACAAATATGTTATTATCCGTCCGTCCGTTTTCAATGTCTAAACTAATTAATTTGGCGGGTAAATAAATTGTTCCTATTTCCTATATACCCAGTCGTTACAAATTTATGCCTCTTTACCTATAATTTTCACGACAATATATATATATATATATATATATATATATATATATATATATATATATATATATATACATCCCACCAACAATCGAACGTCCGTACATTCTGATTTTACATTACATCCAACGTCCATGTGAAATACTACGTCCAGTATACGGACGCCGAATTTCCAGCATGTTAAATTTTTGGAGAAGCTTTGTATGAGCTAAATATGTCATTTGACAAAAATTAGGGTGGACGTCCCTTGGCTGCAAAACATTAAAAATATACATTTTAGTTCAACGTTTTACAGCAGAGGCACTGCGTTCGTCGGGTGTATATCGAGACCGTATATCTATCAGTCGTGGTATTCACAAACACACGTCCGGAGAATTGGCAACGTTGTACTCCTTGAAGTCGCTCATTATTTCAGGTCCACTACAACTAAGCTTTACTTGTTCGATTGACTAGTATGTGGGAGGAGTTTGACATGCGCTTGTTGCATTTGCTTTTCCGTAAGATATTATTAGATCACGTTTAAAAATTACGTGACTAATTTGAAGGACGAAACTGCGTTTAGCGTTCATTGAAGTAATACAGTAGTCTGTAAACTTGAAAATGCATACATGTAATCATTGACTTTTATTAGGACATGATTTAGGCTTTAATTATTATAAGAACTTACCGTGAGTAACAAATCGAGAATAATTTTGAACCCAAACGTTTGTCAACAAAGCGCTATATAATTTTTCTATAAAGTACGACATTAAATAAACTACATTGTTTGATGCAAATGTGATTTTCAGCATTACTACTTTTTCGTATTTTGGCTATTTTAAAAATTCAGTGTTATGGATCTTAATTTTTAATAATATTTTCTAGAATAACGCAATTTGAAAACAATTTTTACCACAGTTTCTTTGTTGTTCAAGGTCGACATTATACCGTGCCATTGTATTCAAATCTGTATATTATTAAATCGATTGGTGAAGTGATTTTTAAAGAAGAGTCAAACTTATTGATTGCAATGTTATCTAAAAATAGTTTTACGGACACTTAAATTTACTTAATGTGAAATATGATAGGCTTTGAGATGTAGAATTTTTCATATATAAAAGCGGATGGGTTTTTTTGTCTACATTCTACAAGGGTAATGAACAATAATTAACTCCCTTTTTTGAACGCAAAATCCCTTGAGTGTACATACTATTTTCAAGTAAAGTCATTGAGAAGAACGACAAATATCTCCTTGTTATAAATAATTACTTTTTTCATTCTTTTAAATTTAGACGTTCTAAACCAGCCGAATATACCGTCCTTGTAAAATTCATTATACTGATCCTGATTAAGATTTTGCGGGTTCTAGGCTTAAATTGACTGTTCTTGGCTATATATTCATATTTTTTTTATTCATATTAAATAGAAAAATAATCTTTGAAAGTAGATTAATAAAGAGGAACTTATCTAATAATTATTTGTATATCAAGTTTGTGAAATTGACTTTTTGTGTACCGAAAAGCGGCTTGTTGCTGAGGAAAGATAATCTCAAAGTCGCTACAAAAATTTCACCGCCAGGTGTACAGGTGTTCAGAAATACCCTAAAGATCATTTCTTATATAACTGCACATACCAGCCTACATGCTTTTCAAATCACTTGCACATGCACAAACACATAGCGACAGACCCAGAAGAGCAAAATATTTTTTGAACAAATCGCTAGTATATTGTTATAGTAATGTGTATGGTAGTTTTATTTTTTAAAAGTTCCGAAAGTTATATTAATTTATCTGATTCTCGATCGCTGGAAGTAAATTCCGAAACGTAGTCTCATAAAGCAGAATATAAGTTATACAACTTATACTTTTTGGTAATAATAAATCATGATTCATAACTTGGAAGAAACAATAATTGTTTCATTTTCATATTCTACCCTAGGAGATTTGATTATTTTAGGATTATTTTGATTACGTATCATGATATAAATATTAACACAGACACACGCCTTCCTTTATAATATAAAAATGCAATTTAATTGAAACTTTATTTTTCCAGAAAATATACAAACGTAGTTCCGCTTAGAACCTTAATTTCGAAACTAAACGCATTATTAACATAATAAACTGCATTGTACTAAAACATTTGTAAAACTACAATAACAGTAGTAGTAAATAAAAAATCGAAAATAATACCTGTATAACGTACAAAGTATACGATCTTACTAAAATACAGTTATTATTTTGACGAGACATACTTATTCTGAACATAAACTTTTATTTTAGTCAGTCTATTAGCTAAATTATCCGGAAACACAATCTTTAACTTTTCACACTCATGACGTTTTGGGGATTTTTAGATTTTATGTCTTGCAAAGTAATTTTCAACAATTTTTTTGTTTACGAATCCAAGGAACCACATGTCTCTTTTTCTTTGTGTAATTTTTATTGTGTTCGTTTTCATTGTTGGCTTTAACTATCTGTTGACATCCTTCAAGATATACTATTAACTGACCAAAGACCAAAGCTCTGCAAACCTGGCAGCAAAATAAGAAGAGAAATTACAGGAGAATACCGCAAACCTAGCAGAAAACAGTACAAGCACCAGAACGCTTAGTGCCGGTGATACAATGGCAGGTACCAGAATCTAAGAATGTCGGAGAACGCGAACTGGCGCCAAGGTTCAGAATAAAACCAGCCACATTTGATATGAAGTCACCTATACAGGGATTAAACAGTTCGAGGCTGTCGCGTGAGCTAACGCTAGAACGACGATGAAAGGGCGACCGCGTTAATTATCGCATTATGAGGCAAGATACACCGCGTACTTAAATTGTAATAAACATGATGGCATTCTCTGGGGTAAAAGATTCCGGAGTTAAAATTCAGATTTCCGGGAGGGGACTACTTCGGAGAATGCGATCGGAAAGTTCAGAATAAGAGTCTGGAACATTTTGCGAATCGGAGCGTGGAATGTTAGAAGTATGAAGCAAATAGGTAAGCTAGAGAACCTAAAAATTGAAAGGAATAGGTTAGCATTAGGCATAGTGGGGATCAGCAAAGTTCAGCGGCCAGAGGCGGGGGATTTTTAGAATGGAGACTTCAGGGTAATTCACACAGGAGCAGAAGAAGGAAATTTGGGTGTGTAGATAGTTATGCAAAAAAAGATAGAATGCTGCGTAGAAAATTACTTACAAAAGAACGAAAGAATACTCATGGTTAGATTAGAATCTAAACCGGTACACACAGTAATAATACAAGAATACATGCCCACCTCTAGCTACACTGACGCAAAGGTAGAAGAAGATACGTAAAAGGACATGAAAATTTAATAGTTACGGGGCAATTTAATTCAGTAGTAGGTGAGGGTAGGGAAGGGCGGTAGTAGGTTTATTTGGTTTAGGCGCGAGAAACGACCGGGAAATAGGCTGGTAGAATTTTGCGACAAGAACAATTTAATCATCACAAACACATTATTTCAACATCACGCTAGAAGACGATATACGTGGAGGATGCCAGGAGATATAGGAAGATATCAAATAGATTACATTATTGTTAGACAACGATTTAGAAATCAAGTAAAAGACTGTAGAAGCTACCCAGAAGCAGATGTAGATACTAACCACACCTTCATAATTATGAAGGCCGCACTTAAATTTAAAAATTTAAAGAAAGAAACGGAAAAAGGCACTTTGAGTTTGAGAAACTAAAAGATAAAGATATTCAAAAAGATTCGAAAAAGTCAAATGAATTACTGAAAGATATTGGGAAAATATCTGATACTAAGGAAGTAGAAACAGAATGGAATAACATTAAATCCAGCCTAGACATGGCGGCCAGATATATTCTGGGATATACATAAAAGATGTTACGTTTTTCGTGGCAGCCACGTTGGGCGCCAAATTTATGCTACGTTGGCTCGTAGCCGTGCGTAACACCAAGAAAGTCAAGGAATGACCGGGCTCAATCGGAGATTAGGGGGGGTTGTAGAAAGCAGACTGACATATGATGTATGCGGCGGTAAGGAGTTAGTAACAGTACCTGCAATAAAAGAAATTAGAATAGCAAACCTGCAATAAAAAAAGATTAGTCTTGCAAACCTGAAATAAAGAAAAAGCATAGCAGCCATGCAAAGTCTAAGTTATTCAGTACTTGGTAGAATGTAAATAAAACTGTTTAGATAAACTATATAATATAATCACGATAAAGGCAGTACAAAAATTTTTATCACAAAGTGAGGTAATATTGGGGAGTAGCAGAAACGTTTCCTCACACACCAATTAAACATAAATCAGATAAAATGTTAACAAAAGATAAATAGATAAGACACAATTGATATGAGTAATCCAGTAGTATTGATTTTGTTTTTCTTTCTTTTTTTTTTTCTTAGCAGCATGCACTTCTATTGTAAAAGGTATCAGAACGACAAAGATATTGCAAAACAACGGATAGATATTTAAAGTCATATCAAGTAGGAAATAGTTCAACTTACATAAAGTAACATCCTTCAGTAACGCTTCCTGGCATTTGAAGTATGGGATTCACGATGTCCTGCACTAACGAAGCACTTCACCCTTGACTGTGAGGGTGTTGATGGAATTTCTTACACTTTACACTAATCACACCAACGTATTTTACTGGTGTTAGCAGCAGACATTATCATGCTGATGGAACTATGTCGCATTGATAAATTTCTTGTTAATTCTATTTCCTGAGACAATAATTTCGAAATACTTTGTAACACAAATCGTAAAAAAATGGTAATAAAATTTAGAATCACGGGCTTTCAAGGCACGATGTAATGCATTAAAACTAACAGCAACGTGAGGTGTTTTATTTGCTACCTATGGTAACAAAGAAAAATCTAAAGTTTTTGAATAACGAAATTTGCGTAAGCAATGATCTATTTTAGATTCTTTGGGGTTAGAAAATTCAGTAACTACAGTATCAACGGTATTTGGACAATCCAAAGCAGGCACTCCTCTGATAAAAAAAAGGAGCGCGAAACTAGATCGCACACACAGTTGAAGTATCAACAGACAAAGAACCAACAAAAACACAATGAGTAAAGCACTTGTATCACTAAAGTAAGTCCGTCAAAGGTTCCGTAGAACACGCGTCACAGTTCAAATATAAAAAGACAAATCAACTAAAAAAACACAATGAGTAAAGCAACGCGTATCACTAAGTGCGTCCGTCAATGTTCCGTAAACCAGCACGGGCGGTCGTGTAAAACACGTTCGCCTATAAAGCATCTTTCCTTCAATGTCATCAGAACTACACTTATTTTACAAGAAAAACAATTAAAATCGTGCCGTGTTTGTTCATGAACAAATCGAAAAGTTTATCGCATTAATTCTCACTAGCTTCAAAGCAACAAGGAAACAGTATTTTTTTAACGTAATTAATATCTAGGAACCAAGCACGAAAACTAACTCAAAACACAATTAGTAAAGCAACAAGGAAACAGTATTTTGAGCGTAATATATCGGAACTAAGAACAAACTACAACTCCTCATCTGTTTTCATTCAATCGTTGTTATTACAACCGCGTATCGACTATTACCTAGACTGCTATATTCACATAAGGAACAACATTTATATCAGCGGTTAGACAGAACGATGCAATCCACTCATTATAATACGACGCGTTCACCTAAAGATGTGTTTCAATTTCGATCACCTAACCACACTATCGAATTGTAGAGAGTGAAAGTCGATAATCGCGTAATATAATATAAAGGGATTATTCGCAAACGAGTTAATAAATATAAAACATAGAGATAGTACTTGCAGAAATGTGTTTACGAATTGAGTAGTGTAAAAAGGGTAAGCCATTTAAAAATGCCCGTTACAAAGAAAATAAGAAACCGTGGATAACAAAGAATATCCTGAATTTAATAGAAGAAAGACGAAAATACAAAATAAATCAGACAAAACAGGAAAACAAAGATACAGAGCCAAAAAATGGGAAATTATTCGCAAATGCAGGAAAGCTAAAGAACAATGGATTGATGAAAAGTGCAAAGACGTATAAACTAAGATGGAAATAGGAAAGACAGATAAAGCATACAAACTAATTAGAATCAATTTTAGGGATATAAAACCCTATAGCAAAAATATAAAGGGCGCGGGAGGAAACGTTATTCTAGAAAATGTAGAGAAAGTGGGTAGATGGCAAGAATATATAGAATTTATATGCAGGAGAGAACGAACAGCATCAAAGAAGGAAGCAGACATTGAAAAAATGACTTGGGGTATGCTATACTTAGAAATGAATTTGAATTAGCAATAAAGAGTCTGAAAAATCGTAAGGCGCCGGGTACAGATAAGGTGCAAGCAGAAACTCTAAAAGCCGCTGGACAAGCAGTAACAGAATGTCTCTTCCAACTTGTAAGCTATATGTATGAGACAGGCGAGACACCCAAAGATTTCAAACGTAACATCATAATAGCTATACCAAAAAAAGTAGGCGCGAATAGATGTGAAAATTTTCGAACAATAAGTTTGATAGCACATGTGTCAAAAATATTAACTAGAATTAAACAAAAACGAATGGAAAACGGCCGGAAAGGGATGAGACAAAGAGCAAATAGCGGTAATAGAATTAGAGCAAGAAAGTAGGGAAGTAAATATTAGGAAAGGAGTGAGACAGGGATGTGCCCTATCCCCATTAATTTTAACTTGTACATTGAAGAAGCAATGAATACTGCCATAGGCAGAAAGACATTTGGAATTACTATGCAGGGACAAAAAATTGAAATGCTTAGATTTGCAGGTGATATAGCGGTTGTAACGGGCATTTTTATAGCTGAACATTTTTCGCTCCCTTTCTGATAGAGTACTTAAAAATACATCGTTTCTTTGGGATCGCTGTTTGTATAAAGGAAATACTTCAGAATAATTCAAATTTGTAGGCAATTTAACTCGTGGGTATTACTTTAAAAATAGATAATTTGAAGATTGATTTTCATTAATAAATAAATTGCAAGGAATGAATTGTAAATTGGATTATTCGTAAATTACTTTCCGACTTATCGAATATGATAAACCGCCGTAATTAATTATTAGATATGATTGCGGCATTCACGTTTTGGATGTTCCTTATGTTATTAACGAGGTCGAGATAATAGTTGATAAGAGGTTATGGTAACAACGATTGAATGAAAACAGATGAGCGGTTGTGAGTTTCGTGCTTGGTTTCTAGATATTAATTACGTTAAAAATACTGTTTGCTTGTTGCTTTGAAGATAGTGAGAATGAATGCGGGATAAATTTTACAATTGTTCATTAACAAGCACGACACGGTTTTAGTTGTTTTTCTTGTGAAACGAGAGTCGTATATTAACTGTATAGAGTGTAGCTCTGATTACATTGAAGAAAAGATGCTTTATAGGCGAACGTGTTTACTCGACCGCACGTGTTTTACTGATTGTGTTTTTTTAGTTGATTTGTCTTTTTATATTTGAACTGTGTGTGCGATCTAGTTTCGCGCACCTTTTTTTATCAAAGTAGTGCCTGTTTTGGATTGTCCAAATACCGTTGATACTGTAGTTACTGAATTTTCTAACCCCAAAGAATCTAAAATAGATCATTGCTTACGGAAATTTCGTTATTCAAAAACATTAGATTTTTCTTTGTTACCATAGGTAGCAAATAAAACATCTCACGTTACTGTTAGTCTAATGCATTACATCGTGCCTTGAAAGCCCGTGATTCTAAATTTTTATTACCATTTTTTTCTTACGATTTGTGTTACAAAGTATTTCGACATTATTGTCTCAGGAAATAGAATTAACAATAAATTTATCAATGTTACATAGTTCCATCAGCCTGATAATGTCTGCTGCTAACACCAGTAAAATACGTAGGTGTGATTAGTGTAAAGTGTAAGAAATTCCATCAACACCCTCACAGTCCAGGGTGAACTGCTTCGTTAGTGCAGGACATCGTGAATCCCACACCTCAATTGCAAGGAAGCGTTACTGAAGGACTTTATGTAAGTTGAACTATTTCCTACTTGATATGACTTTAAATATCTATCCGTTGTTTTGCAATATCTTTGTCGTTCTGATACCTTTTACAATAGAAGTGCAGGCTACTAAGAAAAAAAAAAGAAAGAAAAACAAAATCAATACTACTGGATTACTCATATCAATTGTGTCTTATCTATTTATCTTTTGTTAACATTTTATCTGATTTATGTTTAATTGGTGTGTGAGGAAACGTTTCTGCTACTCCCAATATTACCTCACTTTGTACTAAAAATTTTGTAATGCTTTTATCGTGATTATATTATATAGTTTATCTAAACAGTTTTATTTACATTCTACAAAGTACTGAATAACTTAGACTTTGCATTGCTGCTATGCTTTTTCTTTATTTCAGGTTTGCAGGACTAATCTTTTTTTATTGCAGGTTTGCTATTCTGATTTCTTTTATTGCAGGTACTGTTACTAACTCCTTACCGCCGCATACATCATATGTCAGTCTGCTTTCTACAACCCCCCCTAATCTCCGATTGAGCCCGGTCATTCCTTGACTTTCTTGGTGTTACGCACGGCTACGAGCCAACGTAGCATAAATTTGGCGCCCAACGTGACTGCCACGAATAAAACGTAACACGGTATTAGCATCTAGCAAGGAAGAGTTAGAGGCTGCTCTTAATGAAATGGAAATGGTTCTAACGGAGAAATACGGTATGAAAATTAACAAAAATAAAACTAAAGTACTAGTATGCAAAGGAGGAAAATAAATCAAAACAAGAATACAAATAGGTAACAAGAACTTACAAAGGTTAAGGATTTCTGCTACCTAGGAAGCCAAATAACATGGAAAAAGCACAAAGATATACAACAAGGATTAGTATAAGATCATGCTACATTTAACAAGAAAAAGCAACTACTGTGTTCAAAGACAACAAACATAGAAACAAGGAAACAATTGCATAAAACATGTGTGAATCACAGCACTGTACGGCTGTGGAGCCTGTACAGTAGTACAAGCGGATAAGAAAAAAGTAGAAGCCTTTGAAATGTTGTGCTACAGACATATGATGAAGATATCATGGACAGACAAAGTTAAGAACAAAGAAGTACTAAAAATTGTAAGGGAAGAAAGAAATATTTGGAAAACGGTAAAAATGGGAGAGATAGGATGATAGGCCACATACTACGGCATGAGGAATAGTACAGAATGCTTTAGAAGCCGAGATAGGAAAAAAGAGAAGTAAAGGTAGACCTAGGTTAGACTACTGCACACAGATAGTGAAAGATGTAGACTGTAGGAATTTCAGGGAAATGCATAGCGTAGCTCAGAATAGAAATCAATGGAAGTACGCATACAACCAGTCCCAGGATGGATAAACGAAAAAAGTAACTGTACTTGAACATGATGATTATTATAAGCAACTACAAGTATTGGTTGGGCAATATTCTCAAATAATGTTAATTGTGTGTAAGGATTTACTGGAAAACTATTAATTTAGCAAATGTCTAAGTGTTCGGGAATCTTGGCCGCCACAGGCTGCTTAACAGTCTTCACATACCATACATGTGATTTTCCAATGCTCCACCCGAAGGTACTACATTGGCCAGAAAGAGTTTTTTTTTACCTGGAAAATTTGAAATTTTGCCGAACCCTTGCTGCTCCAAGCAAGATAGGGATCTTTAACGTGCGTGACAACACACACACGGGACCTCCATTTTATCTCTTATCCGAACGAGGGTATATTTTTGTGAAAAATGCTTGCTTAACATTTTTCAAGCGGATCGTGTCGGAATTTGCACCCGGGACCTTGGGCGTAGTAGTTACAAGCATACCAACTACGTCCCGGACCCGCCTCCCCCTTAACATACCACTAAATCTTGGTGAAATAGGGCATATAATTAGAAAACAATAGAAGTGGAACCGAGCTGTTTATAGACTGTGTGAGAATTTCAGGGAACTGTGTAGGCTAGCTCAGAATTTAAATAAGTGCAGGTACGTGTCCAACCACTTTTGAGACAGAAAATCTAATGTCGAAAAAATAAGATCAGATAAATCTGATGACTATTATTGACAACTACAGATGTTGGTTGTGAAATATCTGTAACTATTGTTGACTGTGCGAGAAGATATATTGAAAAAAATATTAAATCGGCAAATGTTGAAGTGCTGGGGGAACTTGGCAGCCACAGGCTGCTTATCCCCCTTCACAACCACTGAATGTCGAAGAAATAGGGTATATAATTGAAAAACAATAGAAGGGGACCGAACTGCATGTAACAAGAAAGAACCGCGCCTATGATGAAAGACAACAAACATAGAAACATTATTGAAAGCATATGTATGGAGCACAGCACAGTATGCCTATGAAATGCGGGCAGTAGGATAAACAAACAAAAAAACGGTAGCAGCCTTTTGGAATGTTGTACTTCAGATGTATGAGAATGATAGCATGGACAGACAAAGTTAATAACAAATAGGTTATAGAAACAGTAGGGGAACAAGGATATCTGTGGAAAAAATAGGAGAAATAGACGGGCAGAATACGTTTTAAAGCATTTTTTGGGATTGGTACGAGATATATTGCAAGTAAAGATAGGAAAAAGGAGGTAGATTTAAACCTAGATCAGATAATTATAGATGCAGACTATGTAAATGTTTACGTTAGTTCAGAATAGGAAAAAAATGAGGGTGCGCGTCTAACCAGTTCCAGGACTGAAGGCCTAATGATGATGATGAGGCGAGGTTTTGAATATTCTGCAGGTCATACCAGATCATGACCAAAAAAACTATGGGGCCTTAACATCAAGGCTAGAAATGAAGTACGACGACTCTCTGCAACAAGTGTATCACGCTCAAGTGAAGGGCCGTCACCAAAGAGATAACAAGAATTTGCAAGAGTTTAAAGCAGATATTTCTTGCTTGGTGAGACTATCCTACCTAACAACACCAGATAGCTTCCTAAAGTAACTTACGCTACAGACCTTTGTTGGCGGGGTACGTAACGGAGTGATCCAGCAAGTACTATGGCTGTTTCGACGAAGGGCCTTAGATGAAGCGCTAGCTCATTCTTTGGAATTTGAAACAGCAAAGCAAACTTCGCATCATAGTAGTGGCAAATGCAAAATGTTCCGTTTGAAAACAGCGCTCAGAAAGCATGGAGAAAGTGATTCGACGAGTAGTTCGTGAACACCAACCAAAGAGGATGTGGACCCAGATGCTGGAATTGTGGTGAGTTTGGGCGTATACAGTCTAAATATAAGCAGCCCAAAGGGAAGTAAAAAGCCGGAAACTAAAGGAATATTTGGAATAGATTTTTTGAAGTGGATACAAATCCCATGTAGGTATGAAAGAGGATGTCTTAAGAGTAGGGAACGAGGTAGTGTTGTTTTGCGAACAGACGACGTGGCTATGCGAATTTGTTTTATTTGACGCACAAGGTTGTTCTACCTGAAGGAAGGAAAATGTTGTACCGGAGGCTGGGATGTTGTTCTCTGGGAAGATTTTGTGCTCGCTATTGCCCGATTAGTGACAAATTTCATGGAGATGACGTGCTTTTGAGAAGACTGACGAAAGTGACGGATGGTGTTCCTGTTAGAATCCTAAACGCTAATGACTTCTAACATGCTAAAAAATAATTCAACGGTTGGTGGTATTCTTCGGTTGTCCAAGTGATGGGGTGTTCCGGTGTTAAAAAAGAATCACCCACTAAGGAGTATTCCACAAAGTTATTAGATCAGTTGACGAAACCGTGCCAGTTTCTTGAATAACAACAGCTGGCCGATCTTAAGAACTTTATCCGACATTACTCGGAAGGTTTCGCAATCGACGGCGGCCGATTAGGAAAGACCGCAGTAGCCGAGCACAAAATCGATACAGAAGATGTCAGGTCAATATAATAGCAGTTGCGGAGACTCCCATTGGCCAAATGCGAGGAGGTCGAGAAGATTATTGGAGTTATGGAGGGGTAAGGAGTGATTGAGCATTCTGATAGCCCTTGGACATCGCTTGTTGTGCTTGTTAAGAGGATGGACGAGCTAACAAGATTTTGTTTAGACTACATGTGATTGAATGCCGTGATCAAAAAGGACAGATACCTACTTCTAAGGTATGACGATATCCTAGATACATTTTCAGGGTAGCGATGATTCTCAATTTTGGATTTGAAGAGTGACTACTGGCAACTGAATATGGAACCCAAAGATCGAGACAAGACTGTTTTCACTATTGGCACTGGCCTATGACAATTAACAGTCATGCTATTTGGACTTTGCAACGTTCCTGCCACCTTCGAACGTTTAATGGACAGCATCTTGCCTGGGCTTACGTGGAGAACGCGTCTGGTAATTTGTATGGCGTGATTTTGATTGGAAAGTCATTTGGAAAATATTTGAGAAATTTGGAAAAAGCGTTTTGAAGACTCAGGGAAGCCAATTTGAAGCAGAGTCCAAACCAGTGTCATCGACTAGGCAATGATGTAAAGTACCTAGAGCAAGCAATTTCACTCAATGAAGTCAGGCTAGACCCGAAAACAATTCAGGCGCTACAAGAGCGGCTGATGCCAAAAGGCAACCACCAGCTACGCAGCTTTCTGGGATTCTGCACTTACTGTAGAAGATTCGTTTCCGAATTTACGAATATTGCCAAGCCTTTAGTAAAGTTGGTTGAAGATGTCGTGATTATGTTTGGAATGAAGATTGCCAGCGTACGTTCCAACAACTAGGGCAGTTATTAATAACAGATCTGATCTTAAGTTATTATCATCGATTGGAAGGCAAATTCATCTTGATTACAGATTCAAGCAATGTGGCCATCGAAAGTGTACCATCCCAAATGCAAGGCGGCCAGAGAAAGTCATTGGTTACCTTAGCAGGATGCTCTAGAAACCAGAACGGAATTATTGCGTTACAAACTGTAAGCTGTGGTGCAATCTGTAGAGCACTTTTGTAAGTGCTCCTACGGGAGAAAATTTCACCTGAGAAGCGACAACGTCGCTTTGAAGGTGCTATTACAGTTTAGAAAGCCCAAAGTGCAAGTCACCAGATGGATAGAATAGTTTCAGCAGTATGATTTCGACACGGAACACCGTGCTGGTGCAAGTCATCGTAATGCAGATACACTTTCGAGACGGGCTTTAGCCGAAGATTGTAATCATTGCTCAAGGGTAGAAACAAAGTGTGATCTACTTGGTGGATTACCGTGATCAATGACGATTGGTAGCCTATACAGATGCGAACGAAACAAGAGAATGACAAAGACCTACGACTCATTCTGGCTTGGAAAGCGGAGCAGAACGCGTTTCCATTGAATAACACTTTGAAGTCGTACCGGACACAATGGGAACACTGAACAGACACTTGCATGTGCTATGCTGGGACGCAAAATACTTCTGCCGTGTCTTCTTGAGTTTGAGTGTCAGCTCTGAGATGACCTCGTGTGCTAGGGCTACGTCGAGGAGCTCAAACGCAAGATGCAGGACATGCATGGTGACGTTAGGAAAAATATCCGGTTCAAAGCGATCGAATAATAACCAGATATGACATTAAGGTACAGGAAGCTGGTTTTCAAAAAGGCGACCGCGTTTGGCTGCACAACTGCAGACGGAGACGTGGATTGTCCACAAAGTTACAAAGGGTCCGTACAAATTTGAAAAAGAATCAACGACGCAGTATATCGGATTCGTAAGCTTGGAAAAGGTACGCGTTAACCGGTTAGCATTCTACGGTAGTGATGACGCCGGTAATGCCGAAGAACGACACGAGACTATCAGTTACGCTCGTTTAGATGCTAGCGCGTAGTTTATATGTAGTGACCCACCTTGTATATGTATATGAATAGTAATTTTTTTTTTATTTATATGTTACTTATATCTTAATTATTGTCTGGTTCTTTATTTTGTTATGCATTTCTACACTTTACTGTCGGGCTGTAGGTTCATTGGTTTCGTTTTGATTGACCCCTCAATCTTCGACTGTGTTAATGCGACCTTCTCCTTCCTTCCGTTTTTTCTTCTGTTATAGTAATTCCGGCGAATCGTTCTTGACCGACTCACGTCTTTTTATGGCCGGCTAAAGTTATAACCAGTTTGTGTGCTTTATTCTATCCTTATAAAAACACTTGGTATTTTCAAAATCGAAGATCCACGACTTCTAAATTAGGTAACATGAACATTAATTGCTATTTATAAGCAATCGTAAATAGACAGTTGTTGTCCAGACGCCGACGAGGCAACAACAGTCATCTACCACCACCTCCGGGCGACCAAAAGTGAGCAGCGGAACGGTGACGGCCTGAGGAGTTCTCCAGCTATACGGGGCGCCGAGGAATGGGTACACAAGTGAAGTCGTTGGGGATCCACATCCGTCAGTCCTGTTAGACGAGCTACTTGACAATGGAGCGGCCTGTGGCGAATAGCCATCTTGTCGGTCGAAAACTACAGGCCAGTGTACCCAGGATCCGGATATCGTGTGGTTGGAGGACAACCAAGGGAAGATCCGGAAACTGCTCACTGCATCAAAACAAGAGGATTCCAGGAGCAGGTCTCTTGGAATCCAGACCAACATATATATTTAAGAAGATCAACCTATAAGAAACACCATAACAACTCATCACATCATCAACAAGCAGAAAAATTCTCGAGTTAAAAGGCATAATACCGACGCTGAGAACGTCGGGTCCAGCTAATGCACGGAATCGTAAACAAATTAGGTAAAATGTATTGTAAAAGTTTCATGCGGTCACTATAAATGTACTCTTCGGGTATTCGAAGATGATACTTGGATACTATTGTGTTAAAATGTGCTAATTTTTGCACTATTTTTGCTTTTGCACAAAATTTTGTACTTAAAAAGTAGACAGGCTATTAAACTTACAAGTTGTCAGGACTGTTTTGTATCGTCGAACAAAAGTGTTATATATTAATATTTGGCAAGCTAGATATCAATATATAGAAGCAGAAAGTTTTTCGTTCTCAAATGTTGAAGTACAAATCAAGAAAAATATATTTCAGCTGTTTTCGTTAGCAATTGTTATCAAAGAGCACTTGATATCCTAATCCTCAACCGTCGACTTCTCGGTCATCATATTCGCACAATAAATACGATACCTTTTCGTTGACCTTGAATTTAACCTGATTCTAACTGTTCCGACAGACAAAATTAATGAAAACTGTGAAACCTGATTTCTAAACCATTCTTAACTACATATACAATGTGATTCTAGACAAATCCTTTAACGCATTTTAACTTCCGTTGCTTTTGTACAAACTTTTTACTTTTTAAGAAATGTTATGTAGGTAACCTTTTAAGTCAAATAATTTGAATTATCACTCAAAATGAAACATGTTTACATGGTTTAATTCCTAGAATAAGAAAAACTAATATGATGAAATAAATTCCATATATAAAAATAAACGGTAATCATAACTTTTAATTTCAACGAAATTCATACAGGAACTGCACAGAAAGCACAAATACTTAACTATCTTGTCGACTGTGAGATATGTGAAAAGCTGGCAACGTTGTCGGATCTTTGGTTGATATCGTATTTGGGCTGTATATGAAAGGAGTATATACATCGGAAGCTTAAAGTGTGCAATATAAAAGGACGCAGTGAAGATGAAAAAGTAAAAGTAGATATTTTTGTAACAATAGATTCTAAACCCCCTAGGTTCAAGCCCATTCTAAACGGTTTAATATACATGCATGTATATTGAAACATTGGCAGTATTTTTGGTGGACGCTGTAAGTGTTAGTTGTAAAAGGACGCACTATTAATACTGGGATGTAAATATATATATATATATATATATATATATATATATATATATATATATTGCTGTAATTATAGGGTTAATTTAGGGGTAGGTTAAGTCATAGGGTCGTGGAATAAATAAAATAAACTGCCAAGTAACAAAAGCACATAATTACAGATATTAGAAGAGTAAATAGGTCATTATACATATTGTTGGTTGAGAGCACACTGTATATAACAGTACAAGCGATTAAACGCATATCCAAAAGTAGCTACGAGCAAAGATAAGAATTTAAAAATGTAACGAAATGCATCGAAATTAAATCAATGGAAAACCTGTATGAATTGGTTAGATAAATATTCAACAAGTGCGTTAATGTATCATCATATATGTAGGCAGAAATTATGTATTATTTGAAAAGCGTACGTGCTAGAAAAGTATTACATTTGTTCAAAAATCCAATTTAAATAGGAAATAAACAAACACCAAATTTATTTCTATTTAGATTAGATTAAAGCAAACAACAATAATACGTGACTTGATGAACAAAAGTTCCTGGGATTTCTGAATTAAATATGATGTTATGTAAATGAATTACGTGACAACTTGAGCGTTCTTCCATGCAATTATACTACACAATTGGTAAAGTTTCCGAAATAACACAAGAGATAAGACAATTGGTGTCGCCCAACACGTGGAATCAACGAATCGCAAACAAAGGGGCAAGCCCTATAAATATGATAACAATTGAACAACGAGTTAGTATACATTTAAAACTGGGCAGTCACTATACTCAAAAGTGCTAAATTATTCACGAAAACAGTTAATTAAAAGTAAAGTGAAAATCATTTTTATAAGAGTGTAAAAATTGTGTAAGCGAGCCGTTCTACTACAGACCTAAGTAAACCAGATTTAGTGAAATTATACAATTTCTAAAAATAAATATAACAGGGCTCTTAGATACGATCTTGAGTACGACTTTTGGGTACAACTCTTAGATACGATCCTGGGTACGAGTCTTGGATACGAGTCAGGAAGACTCTGGAGATTACTGCTTGTTAAATTAATTTGGTAATCTCTGACAATGGTAAATATTCTATTACTGTTTCGTTAATTACGAAGATGAAAAACCTTTTATTGGAATAAACTCATTAATAACGATTTGGATAGTATCCAAATCGTTGGATGTCAACTTTCAAATTCGGCTCAAAACATTCAGACTGAACACGAAAACTCTTGGGGATGCAGAAAAGCTACTGAACCACTCCAGGTTAGATATTTCGATATGATTTATTTCTGTAAACTGTTTTATTTCAATAATAATTCAAAATGTAAGATCCGACAAAACCGGGGTTTCTTTGATAAATTTATGAAAGGCAAAAGTCATCTTGAAACGTTTCAAAAGATCTCTAAATGTAATAAAAAGCTCGTTTTGCTGGCTTTATTTTCTCAAAATCTGACAGATGTAAATAATTTAAAAAGGGGAAGATATTTAAAAAGGTTGTAAATATTTAATCATTATACTGTGTATTGTAGAATTGCTTTATTTAATTGAATCAGGTAGTTGAGGCAAAGAGATTTATAAATTAACATTTTTACAAGTGCTTGAGTAATATAAAGAAAATAACACAGCATTTTAGGACGCTCATCATAGGGGCTGGTGGGGTATCACAGCATTTTATGCACGACCCAATCGTGAGGCACGATTAACACAGTAATATATATATATATATATATATATATATATATATATATATATATATACAGGGTGAATGGTATCGTTCGTGCAAAAATAAACTGGCATATAGTACACTTAATTTGCAACAAAAATTGTTAATATGACCCCTGTCCTATCTCGATTGGTTTAGGAGATATGCTTTTTTTAGTCTATTTCTTAATAACGCGACTTCTTGACAGTAAAAGTTAAATTTCTCGGCTACTGCGCAAATAACTAGATAAACAAACCGATTTTCATAAACTACATTAAATTTCCTATAAAAAACAACTATTTCGATTTTTTTAATTTTAAAAGAAACATTTATTATAAAGTATTAAAGGGTAAAAAATTACAAAGGAAATTTTTTTAACAAAGTTTAAAGTAATATTACAGCGAAATTATTTTATCTACAAATGAGCAAATGTCACAAAAACAACCTCACTTCATAAGGTTTCCAGCAGTGGGAAACACTTTCTTTTTGATTTTTAATTTATTAAATTATTGCCTTCGTAATGCGGGAAAAACCTTGTTCGATTATAAGATAATCGAGGCAGTGCGAATTGAAAACAAAAATGTACAGGAATTTTAAGAGCACAGATACGTTCATAGCATGTAGTTGTTACATTGACAGTGTGAAGCATTGTCACTGATTAGACAGTCGTATTCGTATAAATTTTTAATACGTACTAAATTACTATCTAAGATGCCTGCTCGTTATAGCAATAGAGAATATGCAGATATGCATTTCATTTATGGTTTTTGTAATGGTAATGCTACAAGGGCATGGGAGGAATATCAACGTCGGTTCCCAAATCGTCCGATTCCCAGTCGCAACGTGTTTGCAAGAACACACCAATGGCTCCTTGATGGAGGGGCATTTCAAGTACCTAATGAAAGGGGGCAAGATCTGGACGTAGAAATTGACGAGTTTGTCTTGGATCAAGTGGAACAAGACCCTTTTACACGTCAAATTGCAAGAGAGGTTGTAGTTTTGCAATGGAAAGTTCTAGATGTTCTGCAGAAGAATAATATTCGTCCTTTTCACTTTACACCTGATCAAACTCTGGAAGGCGGATACAAAGATCTCCAACGAATGTTGATGTTCTGCCGTTGGTTATTAGCACGGGATATTGAGGAGCGCCATTTCTTTCGAAAAATACTGTAGTCTGATGAGTCCCTCTTTACGCACGCCGGCGTTCTAAATCTCCACAATTACCACTATTATGCCGATGAAAACCCTCATGCAATAAGACAGAAATCGTTCCAACACAGATTCAGACTAAATGTGTGGGCGGCTGTGATAGGAAACACCCTTATTGGCCCCTATGTTTTCGAAAGAAACCTCAATGGAGAAGTGTATTTGGACTTTCTTCAAAATCAACTACCCCTATTGTTGGAAAATGTCCCTTTAGAAGTTCGTAGAGATATCATTTTTCAACATGACGGGCTCCTCCTCATTACACACGTGATGTCCGCCAGTTTTTAAACGAACAGTACGCAAGGTAGATTAGTAGAGGAGGACCGATTCCGTGGCCAGCAAGATCAGCTGACTTGAATCCCATGGATTACTTTGTTTGGGGCTTTTTAAAAGAATACGTATACAGCACGGAGGTAGTCAATTGGAAAAATTGAGACAAAGACTCGAAAATTGATGTCAACTCTTAAGAGAGAAGCTATCTATCAACGTGACTGTGGTAGGTATGCGGAAAAGAGCAAGAACCTGTATCAGGTGCGGTGGTCAGCATTTTGAACAATACAAATAAAATTTAATTTATCAAATTATTGCCTCCGTAATACCGGAAAAACATTGTGGGATCATCAATCAAGGCAGTGGGCGAATTTTAATGCGAATTGGAAACAAATTATTTGTTTCTATATTTCCATACTTGATAAATTAAAAATAAAATCGAAAGTGTTTTGTCTGCTGGAAACCTTATGAAATGAGATTGTTTTTGTGACATTTGCTCATTTGTAGATAAAATAATTTCGCTGTAATATTACTTTAAACTTTGTTAAAAAAATTTCCTTTGTAATTTTTTACCCTTTAATGCTTTATAATAAATGTTTCTTTTAAAATTAAAAAATCGAAATAGTTGTTTTTTATAGGAAATTTAATGTAGTTTATGAAAATCGGTTTGTTTATCTAGTTATTTGCAGCAGTAGCCGAGAAATTTAACTTTTACTGTAAGAAGTCGCGTTATTAAGAAATAGACTAAAAAAAGCATATCTCCTAAACCAATCGAGATAGGACAGGGGTCATATTAACAATTTTTGTTGCAAATTAAGTGTACTATGTCAGTTAATTTTGCACGAACGATACCATTCACCCTGTATATATATATATATATATATATATATATATATATATATATTGCTGTGAAACCTCTTGAATTACCTGGTCTGTTGATTTTCTTTTGTTAATCGCCTCGGCTGCTCCTCTAGATAACTTTCATCCTCATTACATAACAAAAACAAACACATTCTTACCACAAACATCAACGTCAACTCTATTTACATCAATATTCACAATACATTAAAATTTCAAAATTAATATTCAGCATAAATTTTAATATCGGAAAATTTCAAAATTAAATTTATTATCATTTTAATGTGCATCCAGAATTAAAGTCCTTGTTGGATGCCTACTAATTAATATAACAATATAAGCAGACCGGAGTCTGAGTATAAAGGAGCATCTACCACCCTTTACGTTAATTAACCAGGTTCGTCTAATTGAGCTCAAAGACATACCCATATTTTCATCATAATTCAGAACATCAATACTAAATACCCTTTCTACTTAAACAAGCAAATTTCATCTTAAAATTAAAATTTTATGGTTAGTACAATTTCACTAATGTCCATTTAAAGTAAATCAATTATAAAGTTATTCAACACACACAACAATATCAAAGTTCAAACAAAATAGTATAATTTACCTGAAGGTTACTTGCACTCAAAGCTTCAATGTACATCGTCCCTTTAGTAATCACACCATTCCAACAGGATTATATTTACGGCTTCTAATTCTCAACGCTTTTAAAATTTTCTTTATCACCATTTATTTAAAGTTGTTTCTGGGCTTTTCCGGAACTCATCTGTGTATATCTGACCCTTGTTTCGTGGATCCAGACACGTATTTGAACCATTTAATTATTAACACCCCGAAAAATAGCAAAGAAATTCATGCGTCTTTCACCAATAAACGCCAAAACTGCCTACTTTTGTGTATACATTTGTCGTTGTAAATTTTGCTAATTGGTACAGTGATACTAAATTTTATTACCTTGTATCTAAGTGCACTGAAGTACATTCATGTTAGCACGTAAATAACAAACTATTTTGAATCACTAAAATATACGAGCAAAATTTTAAATTATTTTATCAAACTAAAATGCACTGTTTAACATCTTGAATCAAGTCGCGGATGTAAGAGCTTTTAACGCATCGAATAGTCAAAAGTCTAAGAGGCCGCAATTCATATTACCACTCTATATATAGCGAATAGCCTGTCACGTCGCTTTTGTTTCCAAAACAGACAATTCTTAAGAATTTCTCATTCTAGGTTCCCAGTCCGTCGCTCGCGCGTCGGTTTTACGAAATTTTCACTCGCCCCATTTAAATCTCAGAAATTCTCACACGGCACGAAACATGTCCGAGAAAAACTAATTAATTTCGTACAGAAATTGTTGTTTCTACCTCTGATATTTGCATCCTATTTTCAACCAATTGTGACCCTCGTGACGTTGCTTAAATCACGCCTTTTCCTATATGTGTCTTTGCTTGACGCATTTTCTCTTTCCTTTTCTAACCTGTTCGTATTGGTGCAAATTGATATTCTTTATTATCGATTATATTTTAGTCCATGTGGACTATCTGGGTTTAATAACCCCGTATCGCACATTCTCGTGAATATTAAGCCCCGGTTTCTCCAAGATTTTTGTAAACATTAATTATCTGCAAACTTTTTCGCCGAATGAGCTTTTAAATAAACCCTGTTTTGTATTTCGTGCTAAAGCATCTGACCGTTTCCAATATCCTTAGAATCGACATGTTTATCTAAACAAATTAAACTGAAATTGCCTTTTAAAATACGCAGGTGTGTTCAAACATCCTACTTCTAACTAACACTTCTAGGATTTGCTTTTTATTGGGTTTTTACAAGTTTTTATAGATATTATATGTTACTAACGGTTCAATTAACCGGTTACTTGAAATAGGGTTAATTAATATAAATTTTGCACGTAATTTCCATTTGTTTAGGAATAATTACATTACACGCAGAGCTTTTAAATACTGTTTCTTTTGATATAAAGCGTCTTGTACATGGTTTAAATTTCTTATTTTTTTACTGAGACGACCGAATTTATTTATGCTTCATGGTTTTAATAAAGCGTATTATTTAATAAAATTCATTATACACGGTGATTAAAATTATTTGATGTGATTATTTAATTTTCTACCCTGGTCTAAATATGAGTAATATATATATATATATATATATATATATATATATATATATAATTAATTGATTTTGTATGAATATTGGGATATATTTCGTTCGAAATAAGATAGTGGTTTGGTTTAAAACATTTATTACACTTAACGTTTCGGAAAATTTGTTTCCTTAATCATAAGCTACAAATAGATAGCATTAAATTACATATAAAAGTTATAAATTACTTACTTAATGTGTTTTTATAGAAAACCAGTTTTGACATATAACGTCATCTCATTGAAAGTTGTTGTTACAAGTGATGTATGTCAATACTAGCTTTCTACGTTTAAATAATTTGCAGAAAATATAAAATGTTATGATTAATTAGAAATTCTTATTTTATCTGACCAACAAATCTTCATTAAGTGTATATGTATGTGGATATGTGTGTGGATGTGTGTGTGTGTGTGTGTGTGTGTGTGTGTGTTTGTGTGTGTGCGTGTGTGTGTGTGTGTGTGTGTGTGTGTGTGATCTGTGTGTGTGTGTGTGTTGTGTGTGTGTGTGTGTGTGTGTGTGTGTGTGTGTGTAATAGGAAACTGGTTTGTTTTTGGGTTGTTGTATCTGTAATTTATTAGTTTGATTTAGTTTAGTTTAAAACACTTAGTTGAGAAAATGTTATTATTTATATAAACTTTGTGTGAAAAAATCTATGAGACTGTATGTGTGACCTGGTTGTCTAGTTATTAGGAATGTTATATTTGTTTTCTAAAATTATAAAGTCCAAAGTATACTGCTTCTAAATTATTAATATCAGTTTTTTCATTTAAACAGTTATTTGTTTTTGAATGTGGTAGGATTCTAAAAATAATCGTTTGTAATAATTAGATTCTATTTCAAGTATTTCGACATTTGTAGATCTAAAGTGTGATTGTTTCTTTTTATATGTGTTGACAGTGCGCAGGTTGTTTTCCTATTTTGGCGTCGCTTTTATGTTGTGTCAGCCAGTTACCCAGGTATTGTTTTGATTGACCTACATATTGTCCTCCACATGAACATTTGATTCTATATACAGTATTGCTTATTTTCAATTTTTTGTTTTGTCATTTAAATTTGTGAAAAAATTCTTTGGTTAATTTATTATAATTAAAAGTAATTTCTATATTCAGTTGTTTTAAAATCTTTTTAAATTAATTGATAAATTTTGATATATGGTAATGATCTGTATTGTTTTTGTGTTATCGTACTTTCTTCTTTGTGGTGAATTTGGTTGTTAAATATTATTTTGTTTATTAGATTTTTAGGAAACCATTGTTTATGAAGATGTTTTTAGTTCAATTAAATTTTATGATGAAATTCAGGGTCACTTATTTTAATTATTCTGTATTTTATTGCTAAGATTGTATTGATTTTATGTTGGTATGAGTGATTTGAAAAGTAGTTTATATATCTCTCGGAATTGGTTGGTTTCTTGTACCAATCTAATTTTATTTTATTATTTTCATCTCTTATGACTTTTGAATCTAAAAAGGAATACTTTTGTTTCTTCTATTTCGTGTGTAAATTGCAATTTTGGGTGGAACTGATTAAATTGATTAAGTTTCTTAATTTTATTTTCAGGGACAGCAGCAAAGAATGTCATCAACGTATTTAGTTATGAATGGGAATTGAAAGGTTAGATTTGGAATTACTTCTTTGATAAGATGGTCCATTACTATTTGTGCTAGTATTGGGGATATAGGAGATCCCATCAGTACAAAATTTTTGAATGTAGTATTGGTCTTCAAATGAAAAGTAGGTGTTGTTAAAATTAATGTTATTGTGGTTATGAACATGGTTTGATCTAATTTACAGACTTTTTATTTTATTCAATTTTTAGTTAAAATTTCTTTTGTTAGATTTAAGGGTATGTTTGTGAATAAAGAGGATGCATCGAGTGAGATTAGTATGTGATTGATTGGTATTTGAAAGTTCCTAAATTTATCAACAAATTCAAAAGTGTCTTTTACGTTGAAACCATCTTCAATAGGAACGCCTTACTTAGAATACCTCCTATCCATTTTGCTAAATTGTAAGTTGGTGTATTGATTGATGATATAATTGGTCTTAATGCTGGTCGGTTTATGTATTTTAGGTAGTCCATAATATCTGCCGAAGTGGAGTTATTTTGATTAGATTGTTTTTTCTTCTTTAGTGATCATATTTTTATTAAATAGCAGTTTAATATGTTCGTTTATGATTTTTGAATAGAGGTTGTTGGATCATTGTTTGATTTTGTATATGTGTTTGTGTCGTTTAGAAGTTCATGAGATTTTCAATATAAAATTGTTTGTTGAGTAGAACTGTTACTGCGCCTTTGTCTGCTTTTGTAACGATAATATTTGGATTGTCATTTAGAAATTTTTGGTTTTGAAATATTCTTTCTTCTTTGTCTGGATATGTGTTGTTGTTTGGATTGTTGATGAAATTAGTGATGCAGTTTGTGATTTTTATGCGTAGTAAAGATTTTTGTTGGTCTGATAAAGTGTCATTATTAATAATTGATTCTATACAAGCCAAAAGTTTACATGAATATTTTGTTTGTTATATGTAAATTGAATTTGGGTCCTAGTGATAACATGTTAAGTATATCTGTGGGAATATCTTTATTACTAAGATTAACTATCCATTTACTGTTATCTATGAAAAGTTGTTTGTGATTAAATTGACTATGTTTTAAGTTATCAATTTTCTGATATTTTCCTTTTTACTTGTGCAAAGTGTTTGTTATAAAATATCCTTTGTCTGCGTTTGAAAGTATTTATAATGATAATAGGTAGGGTTGCTTGAAGTGAATTTTCGATATGTCTAATTCTATTGCTGAAAAAGTTTATATTTGTGTGTGTTGCTTCTAATTCTAGATTAAAATTTGGATTTGTAACTTGGTTTTAGATTTTCGATTTTTTGTTTAGTATTCCATGTGTTATGCCTATTAAATTTTGTATTATATTAGTTGGATGCGATATATGGTTTGGGATGATTCCTTCTCTTCTGCATCTTTCCATAAACAAGCATCTATTTTTAAGGTTAGCCAATTTTGATGTTGTGTTTGCCCATTTCTTTGGTAATGTAACTGGGCAGGCACAATCTATCAAAATAACTAAAAATAAAACTTATGAAAAGAAAACAGAATCATCAAAATGACCAAATTCTAGCTATAATGGGAAAAAAAATTTCGAAACAGTATGAAACAACATCGGCTGCATCGTTATACTCTAAAATATCTAATCGAAGTAGACTAGGTATAACAATACACAATATCAAATGAAATGGCATGGGATCAACTACGTCTGTCGAAAAATCAAAGGTGAAACATTTGACTGTAAAATTAAATATCAAGGACAACAATAATCAATCACCGCGATAATGGATAACATACGACCGCTTAGACATCTCAAACTACAATTTAATGTAGTTTATGAAAATCGGTTTGTTTATCTAGTTATTTGCAGCAGTAGCCGAGAAATTTAACTTTTACTGTAAGAAGTCGCGTTATTAAGAAATAGACTAAAAAAGCATATCTCCTAAACCAATCGAGATAGGACAGGGTCATATTAACAATTTTTGTTGCAAATTAAGTGTACTATGTCAGTTAATTTTGCACGAACGATACCATTCACCCTGTATATATATATATATATATATATATATATATATATATATATTGCTGTGAAACCTCTTGAATTACCTGGTCTGTTGATTTTCTTTTGTTAATCGCCTCGGCTGCTCCTCTAGATAACTTTCATCCTCATACATAACAAAAACAAACACATTCTTACCACAAACATCAACGTCAACTCTATTTACATCAATATTCACAATACATTAAAATTTCAAAATTAATATTCAGCATAAATTTTAATATCGGAAAATTTCAAAATTAAATTTATTATCATTTTAATGTGCATCCAGAATTAAAGTCCTTGTTGGATGCCTACTAATTAATATAACAATATAAGCAGACCGGAGTCTGAGTATAAAGGAGCATCTACCACCCTTTACGTTAATTAACCAGGTTCGTCTAATTGAGCTCAAAGACATACCCATATTTTCATCATAATTCAGAACATCAATACTAAATACCCCTTTCTACTTAAACAAGCAAATTTCATCTTAAAATTAAAATTTTATGGTTAGTACAATTTCACTAATGTCCATTTAAAGTAAATCAATTATAAAGTTATTCAACACACACAACAATATCAAAGTTCAAACAAAATAGTATAATTTACCTGAAGGTTACTTGCACTCGTAGCTTCAATGTACATCGTCCCTTTAGTAATCACACCATTCCAACAGGATTATATTTACGGCTTCTAATTCTCAACGCTTTTAAAATTTTCTTTATCACCATTTATTTAAAGTTGTTTCTGGGCTTTTCCGGAACTCATCTGTGTATATCTGACCCTTGTTTCGTGGATCCAGACACGTATTTGAACCATTTAATTATTAACACCCCGAAAAATAGCAAAGAAATTCATGCGTCTTTCACCAATAAACGCCAAAACTGCCTACTTTTGTGTATACATTTGTCGTTGTAAATTTTGCTAATTGGTACAGTGATACTAAATTTTATTACCTTGTATCTAAGTGCACTGAAGTACATTCATGTTAGCACGTAAATAACAAACTATTTTGAATCACTAAAATATACGAGCAAAATTTTAAATTATTTTATCAAACTAAAATGCACTGTTTAACATCTTGAATCAAGTCGCGGATGTAAGAGCTTTTAACGCATCGAATAGTCAAAAGTCTAAGAGGCCGCAATTCATATTACCCCCTCTATATATAGCGAATAGCCGGCACGTCGCTTTTGTTTTCAAAACAGACAATTCTTAAGAATTTCTCATTCTAGGTTCCCAGTCCGTCGCTCGCGCGTCGGTTTTTACGAAATTTTCACTCGCCCCATTTAAATCTCAGAAATTCTCACACGGCACGAAAACATGTCCGAGAAAAACTAATTAATTTCGTACAGAAATTGTTGTTTCTACCTCTGATATTTGCATCCTATTTTCAACCAATTGTGACCCTCGTGACGTTGCTTAAATCACGCCTTTTCCTATATGTGTCTTTGCTTGACGCATTTTCTCTTTCCTTTTCTAACCTGTTCGTATTGGTGCAAATTGATATTCTTTATTATCGATTATATTTTAGTCCATGTGGACTATCTGGGTTTAATAACCCCGTATCGCACATTCTCGTGAATATTAAGCCCCGGTTTCTCCAAGATTTTTGTAAACATTAATTATCTGCAAACTTTTCGCCGAATGAGCTTTTAAATAAACCCTGTTTTGTATTTCGTGCTAAAGCATCTGACCGTTTCCAATATCCTTAGAATCGACATGTTTATCTAAACAAATTAAACTGAAATTGCCTTTTAAAATACGCAGGTGTGTTCAAACATCCTACTTCTAACTAACACTTCTAGGATTTGCATTTCATTGGGTTTTTACAAGTTTCTATAGATATTATCTGTTACTAACGATTCAATACCGGTTACTTGAAATAGAGTTAATTAAGATAAATTTTGCACGTAATTTCCATTTGTTTAGGAATAATTACATTACACGCAGAGCTTTTTAATACTGCTTCTTTTGATATAAAGCGTCTTGTACATGATTTAAATCTCTTATGTTTAATGAAACTAATAAATTTTTATGCTTCACGGTTTTAATAACGCGTATTATCTAATAATATTCATTATACACGGTGATTAAAATTATTTGATGTGATTATTTAATTTTCTACCCTGGTCTAAATATGAGTAATATATATATATATATATATATATATATATATATATATATATATATATTTAATCTAATTTTTATGGTAATTACGTCTCTATGCGTTGAGTACTTTGATACCAAAAGTATATGAAACTCTTAAACAAAAACATTCTTCTACATCTGGAATATACTATTATTCTTATCTAAAAACATTATTAAGTATGAAGGTTATTCATCATTAATAAAAAACTTTTTCAATCGAGAGTCTTTTATGCATTTATGCTTAATGTACTGAGCGCTTCAATAAATACTCTTTACAGAATTTGAACCTTTTTTCTTACATTTTAATTTTGCTATATGATTTTAAATTTAATTTTAGGAAAACAATAAAATGCACCTGACAATAGACGAAAAGCGTATTTTGTGGCCTGGTTTACAAAAGGTTAAACCTGAAGGTTTCATGATTCCAACCCACCTCAAAGTCTTAACAATAGAAGAAAAGCCTTTTGTGTACACTCGTAAAATCAGTGACGAACAAGAATGTTTGCCAGATGAAATTATATGTCCTCATTTTAATTCTACACAAGATGGTATTTGTTTCTTATTCAATACTTGAGTACAACTTTACATTTGTAGAAACCGCCAAATACTGTTGCCGTGGTTACTGCATGGATCTTTTAAAGGAACTCTCGCGCAAAATAAACTTTACATACAGTTTAGCTCTTTCGCCTGATGGTCAGTTTGGAATTTATGCAATTAGAAATCTTTCTGGTAAGTTTGTCATAAAATTGTTGACAAATGCAATTTATTGATTTGCAGTTGGTGGTAAAAAAGAATGGACTGGTTTAATTGGTGAATTGGTTTATGAAAGAGCAGACATGATTGTCGCACCTTTAACAATTAATCCTGAGCGAGCAGAATTTATTGAGTTTAGTAAGCCTTTCAAGTATCAGGGTATTACTATTTTGGAGAAAAAGGTAAAGTTTACAGTATTAGAGAAGAAAATAGCATTAAATTTGAATATGTCAAAAAGTGGCAATGGCAGTTCCCCCTCTTAACTCACACATACATGTACACATGCACATAAACACACACAATTGCAGTAAATATCGCTTACAGTCTTAAATACACACAACTTACAAATTATTTCAAACAGGTTTTAAAGAACAATATAATATACAGGGTTAGTGTATATATATATATATATATATATATATATATATATATATATATATATATATATTGTAGTGTCAGAGGAGCTACCAAGGGTTCTAAGGGTTGTTTAGTAGAAGGTAGTGTATGCCAAGTAAAATAATCCATATATCTGATCACATAATTTAAAAATGTATGTTTGCCGTACTTTACATATGCTAAAGTATTCAAAATGGTAGTGGAAATATAAGTGCCAAGAGGTAAATTAAAATGACTTGATGACGTGATAAAATGCACAGTGCTCAAGGGTTTATACTGAGTTAGTATTAATAGGCCATTGAACGTACATTTGCCATCCGAAAACCGAATGCGTCTATGGATGTCCACTATCAACCACGCCGATCCAGGGTCATGTGTGATTTATTTTGGCTTTTGTTTAATTAGAATCAACTTTTGGACGAATATGTAATTTCAAAATTATAAGTGATAACAATGTCAAATGTGATTGAAGGATTGTAAAATATTTAGAACCAATACTAGAATATTATGTGTAAACTATGAAAGTGTAAAAGGACATAATTTATGGTATGTGCGACACAAACTTAGTGTTTAAATATTATTGGACGATTTTAGTTTATGTAATTTGTAATGTAGTAAGCAAGTAATGTTGTAATTATCACCTTGGAAAGTAAACAAGGGGAGTTTATTTTGAATATTTTTGGTATAAAGACGTATTTTAATGAACTGCGCTAATTTGTGTAAAGATTTTGAAGATTAATAAACGTGTTTGATTTTGAAATAGTTTGATTATTAAAGAAGGGTAAAGAGCAGCAGCGGTACATAAATAAGTAATAGCGACGACAAGGAAGAGTAAAGATTTGTATTAGTGCGACGGCGAAGCGACGGATAGTAAGATAGATTTGGAACGATATTGATAAAGGCAGAAGGCATCGGATTGGAATTGTAAGAAGGAAGAATATTTGGGATCGATTTGGATACAGATTTATAGGTAGCAGGGCATTGAGTGGTTATATAAAAGGGACGAAGATTGATTTTGATATGGATGTATATGTAGCGGGGCATTGAGTGATTTTGAATAGGACGACGATAGATTTGGATTGAGTGCGGATAAAAGGCGGACGTATTAATTTGGAACAAGAGGAGCGAAATTAGGAGAACACGTAAGAGCAGTAATTGGAGGTAGAAGAGTCAACGCAGAAACTACGACGGAAGAATTAGCGCAGGGGAAGTAAAATAAACGGGTATTCTAAATTCTAAAATTCGGGTCATTTATTTCAGATATTGGGAGTAACAAAATTTAAAGAAAGATACCTGGAGGCGAGACGGAATTTCAACAGGATAGTGCAACCGTGTAAAGGCGCATACGGCGACGAGGATTTTGAGCCAGCAGTAAGAGAGGCCGGAAACAATGTATAATCCAGGTGAGTGCTGTGAAATATCTTATAACGTCAAAAGTCATAAATTTGTGGTATTAAATTAATTTGGCACAAGGCAACGTTGATCATAAAAATTTGGCATATACAAAACTAGATTCAAAAATTAGTACTAAAACAAAAGAGAGTGCAGTTTGGTTGGGCATTGCACATCTACTTACCACTGAACCCACGGTAAGTAGGTGGACACCCTGAGAATAAAGAGTTCAAATAGTCGAGGCATTTTAATAACAATTTTGATCAAATAACCAACCAAACGTTGCAAAAGTACGGGGCGTGCAATAGGTGTTTGCACATGATACAAAAAGCATTGCAATTTATAAGAAGGGGCGCGCGACGGGAAAAAATATAAGTAATAAAAAAGGGAGGTAGAGTACAAAAATATATATATTGCTACGATATCGCTCTTTGCCAGATGTACAATGATCAATTGCCTGTTGATCGCCACCTCTCTGCGGCTTTAAAATAATTTAAAATTAGCACAATTAAATTAATACCTCGACTAGCTCAGTGATATCATGCACAGAATGAAAGACAATATTATAACAGAGAATTTTTGCTCACTCCTCTCCAACACTCAATATCTCCGCATAAGACAAACTACATTCACCAAAAATTGTTTAATGAGCCAAATAAAATTACTGTTTACAAATCTGTGCCTTTTTTAATATCATTTACTTTTTATAGAACTTTTAAATCAAATTTTAAATAAATATTCTTATTAAATTTGCTCTTTACTAAGATTCTAGATTTCTACACCTTCTTATAGCAATTAAAGCCAGCAAAAATATTGCATTTTACCACGAATAGTTTCGTTGAACGTTCAAAGAAATATCCCCTTTCCTTTTTAAACATATCTTTACGTACTAATCAAATTTTTGTTGACCTTTTACACAAATTATTATAATTACATGCAACTTTTAAACTCACTTCTGAATACACATACTATAAATAAAAAAATAGCTTTGACCATTATTTCTCCTGTATTTCTTGCTGAAGCTTCCTGACCCAAATCACTCGTTTGTTCAGTAGCTTGGAGTCATCAGCTTAGCGTGCTGACCCAGTACTTTAAAATATTCAGCAGCAACTCGGAGTCGTTTGCCCAATGATTTGAACTTTTTACCTTCGAGTTTTAACCCAGTAGCTTGGTCTTTTATACCAATAACTTAGAATATTAACGTCGTGATTAAATTTATTATTAACGTTGGGATTTGTATATATTACTTGGAATATTTATCCAGTGTTTTGAAATATGTATTACTTGGAGCCCTTAAATTAATAAATTGTAAAGATTTTACTTGTTAATTAATTTTAGACTTACGTTTGTCTCAACGGCAGAATTTTATACATACTTATTTCAACGCACTTTACTGTTTCACTTGAAATTATTGATTTATGTTACTTTCAATTTATTGTTCACTAAATTTACATAATAATCTTCTTTCAACTATTACAGTCGGCGCGTCGATTATGGAATGAATGTCGTTTATCTGCTCTGGTTAGTTTTATAGACAAATTCCTTCGTAATGTTGCCCGCGTTCTCATTGGTTGACAGCCCGCTATCGGTTGTTTGTCCGTGGAAAGGCGTTTCAATTATGTGGTATATCTGCAACCTGTTGGGTTTTATGAAATATTTTATTCTATATATGCTCTAATTGTCACGTATCTCGGAACTTTATAAAGGGACTTATTAAATATTGCATTTATATACATTCAAATTTGCACGTACATCGGAACTTTCTCTTATGAAATTTGATTAACAAATGCCATTACATATACTTTCTTTACATATGCTTGTTTTACCAAGTGTAGCACTTTATATACGTTTCAATTGGCACATACTCCTTTGCTTCTAATATGCTTATTTTAAATGTTTGCCTATACAAACTGGTATCAATTACATCCGTTTAATGAGTTGTTTACGCGACTGCGTTTAAAAATGTTATTTCGCCGTTATTTTTCTTCAAAAATGTTGAATTTTGATTTGATTTTATGCTTAAAATGTCTTAAATGTTTTCAAAATGATTGGGTTGCTTCCACAATTATTTATTTTAATGAATATGATGAAATTACTACTGAATGAGCTTTCTTTAATTAATTGTAGCTTGTTATTGATTTTATACAAGGTAATTTGTATTTGCTTTTTGCATAATAAATAAATTATGTACATTTTTTAGCATTTAAATGATTGATTTTCATGCTTTTCATGATATTTACATTAAGTATTCATCCCTTGTGACCTTATATGACCTTAAATAACCCTATTATCATAGCATTATATATATATATATATATATATATATATATAATTCCTCTGCTACTATCCTAGATTGGAGAAAGCTCCACGTTGGGCGCCATAATTCAGCGGAGTTCCCTTGAAAACAAGTTGGTAAATTCGTGTCCCACACTTTGGGCGTCATAAATGCCCTGAAGTCTACCTGGACATATGCTGGATCACCTACCTTCCCTGGTCGCCCAAAACTTATCTTCTTCAGTGAAGTTCGCCACGGCTGCTCTGCTACTTATACCTAAAAATGTTACCCTATCTTCTACCAAAGAAAACTCGACTACCAAACATTCATCACGTTTATTCTAACAGAAAATTCTATACAACAACAAAGAAAATCTTTATCTGATAATTATTTCACACCTAGATCAAATTACATTCATCCTCGTTTACAATAATTCATTTTCAATCGAATATTTGTGCTGCAACTTTACTCATCAATAAACTCAGTAAAGTAACTGGGCTTAATCATACCCTTACTTTAATCACAGGTCTAATATGAGCTCATAGTAAAAATCCTTTTTGGACACATGTGCTAATTTTTGCACTGAAAATCACCAACAGGCTCTTTTACTTTGTACATAAACAGATACTGAAAAATATTTTATAAATATAAATCCTTATATAAAATATGGCACCAAAATGTCATAACGCACCAAATGCACACAACAGAATAAAGTTTCACAAAAATTGTTACCTGGTAAGCACCACCTCACATGGATCTGCAACTAAACCATCGATGATGTTGTCCTCGACTATGACTGCACATTTAGGAACCAACCCGAACTTGAATCATACCCTCTTCGACAGCAATCCGCTATCCAATTCTTTCGTCCACCAATTTACGGTACTTCCAAACCTTAGATTTCATCTACGGACCCAACTAGCCTCAGTACATCACCACGTCGATCCACCCACTACTCTATAAAAGTGCTCATCTTGCACGAACAACCAAAATAGCAAGCAATCTCTACTTACAGTTCTGAAGCAAGTTTTGTATACTCAAAATATACTGTATAAAATTGTTGAACTGCTTATACAACAATACACCAACTTGTGCATGTTTTAATTAACTTGAATTAATTTATTAAAATCACTAGTCTCGTAATTGGTTTACTAATATTACTTGAAGCTTGAATGAGAAGTAAAGAAGACCTTTCACTGCCATTCAGTGGTTATATAGACATCCTGCCCCCCCCTGTCTAAATGTAATTCTTGAAACACACCACTACAAAAAATAGACCTTCTTTGTTAATTTTCAAACCCTCATCACGATTCTACAAACCACATGCTCACAAACAATTTTCAACCGTCGGTAATTCTGAAAATCCCTCCGATAACGTTCACTATTTCCACTCAAAACTCGCAGCTGTGTATCAACCGTCTTCAAATCTAAGAAATTTTCAAAATAAATAAACAATTTACTACCAAAATATACAACGGATATTAAATTTGCCGAAACCCTCGCTTCAACTGACATAAGTTCTATCTTCTAAAGCACGCCTTCAAAATACGCATATTCAGGTTGTCTTATTCTAACTCACGTACGAAAATTTTTTATTTCTTTTTTTTGTACCCTTCCTATATTTTCTATTCCTACTACCCGTTTGCTGTATCCTAGTCTAACCTTTATTTAATATCTCTTTTCCTTTTTTACTTCTTGTTTACAATCACCCTTACTTTAACTAGCATTTTCTCTCTCTCTCAACTATCGTCTATCCCTCTTCTATATATGAGATCCAATAATCTATCTCCGTTCCTTCTATGCAATTTTGTCTATAACCTCGATATCTATTCCCTACTCAACACATTTTAAACTATGTCTATACACTCATGTTGCAGCTCACTCGTACCTATAAACTTAAATTTTTTCTTGTCCCACAGTTTCTTACAAAGTCAAACAAACTTTTAACATATGATATCTTTTATTCCACTCGAATGCATGCTAAAAATTAATCTTTGTTTATCTTATATCGAACCCTACCTGTTCCATACGTCACTACCTACGCAGAAAATAAATGTTATTTGAGCACGTCCTCTGTCTGCCTACCGAGAAATTTAGTAACGATTATTTTGCTTACCACACTACCAAGCTATCGAGAAAATCTTGAAATAAACTACTACTAAGAAATTGTTTTCAATAATATTCGTTTCGTTCTTGCTATAATTTTGGAATTTATACAAATGTTAAAGCTCCCTACTAAAATATAATAAAGATGCATGCAAAGAATATTTACACTTAAAATATCTGTTAATCGTTCACCCTCCTTGATAACAGTCTTAAAATTATTGATTTCTACACTACAGAAAATTGAAAGCTTTTCAGACTCCTATATGCACACTCTCATCTAAATAAGATGCATGTGTTTACACTGCATGTTAAGGATCTACATTTCTTACATCTACTATTTGTAATTAGTATTTACAATTGCTCTAAAATATATAATATTGCGCTGGACACATAAGAATAAGAACTAGAAATATTGCGATTACTGTATATAGTTTGTGTCCTTATACAACTTGTACTATTTTTGCAATTAATTTTTACAGCCATCACGATCTTCAACCCTCGTCTCGTTCTTGCAACCATTTAGTAACACACTGTGGATCTTGGTAATGGTTTCGGTACATGTTGTAGCTTTGGTATTGTACCTTTTAGATAGATTTTCACCTTTCGGCCGTTTTAAATTAGCTAATACAGATGGCACAGAAGAAGATGCTTTAAATTTATCTAGTGCTATTTGGTTTGCATGGGGAGTCTTACTTAATAGTGGAATCGGTGAAGGTACTCCTAGAAGTTTTTCAGCACGTGTTCTGGGGATGGTTTGGGCTGGATTTGCAATGATTATTGTTGCGTCTTATACTGCCAACTTGGCTGCCTTTCTTGTATTGGAACGGCCAAAAACAAAATTGAGCGGAATTAATGACGCGAGAGTATATTTAGAACATTAATGTTCATTTTTAAGCTGCTTGTTTTAGTTACGTAACACCATGGAAAATCTTACTTGTGCCACTGTTAAGGGATCTTCAGTTGACATGTATTTCAGAAGACAAGTTGAATTATCAAACATGTACCGTACAATGGAAGCTAATAATTACAATACAGCAGAAGAAGCTATTAGCGATGTTAAAGTGGGGTAATATTAGATAACGTATCTGTTTAATATTTAATTCTTTCTTCCACAGAAAACTAATGGCATTTATTTGGGATAGCTCACGATTAGAATTTGAAGCCGCACAAGATTGCGAACTAGTAACGGCCGGTGAATTATTTGGAAGATCGGGATATGGAATAGGATTACAAAAGGGATCACTGTGGGCTGATGAAGTGACATTAGCCATACTTGATTTTCATGAAAGTAAGTGATTTGCAATATAATGACTATATTATAGTGTTATAAGAATTTGTTAATTGTCAACATCAGGTATTTAAAACAATTACTAATTACCAACGTATTTTTTTGCCTGACTATGGTGTAAAAGTGGCTTTTGTTTTTTGGTAGTCACTGTTAATGATTGTGTAAATAAATAGCGTAACTAGATAATGTTGAATTTATAACTACAAATAAGAAATAAATCAAATCAAACTTGTTTATTAATAGTTTATTTCAACAAAATATGGCAATGTATTTGATAAGACTATTAATAATTAATTATTGTCTACAAACATAATAAATTAAACCAAATTTGATTAATATTATTATTAATAATAATAATAATAACTTTATTTCCAACAGGAATACACCCAATTATAGGAAATAATTAACATTGTTTGATATATTATACATATATGAATATACGTAAAGTACAGTTATTTATTACTCATTAATCTACAAAAAGATAAACTATAGAATAAATGGAAAAAGAAGACAGGGAATAAAAAGGTAAAAAAATTATCAATTCAACCATTTCTCAATATCCATAAATAGATCATCATAAATGTCTAAATCATTGCTAAACAAATTAAAAGCTATACATACACCAGTAGCACGAGAGTGGAATAATAAATTTGTTCTTCCTGCTTGTAGATAAAACTTATTACTAAAAGGTGCGTTCTGGCATGGCACAGTTAACAGTATTCTTCCTAGTACGTAAGAACAATCGATTTCATCATCATCATCATTTTGTTCTCGACCTTAGTTAAGGTCGATTTGTCGCAGCTCTAATTTCTTTTCTATTCTGTACTAATCTAAAAAGTTCTACATACCCTTCACAACCTAAATTTCTAATAATTTTACTAATATAGCTTGGTCTAGGTCTTCCTAATCTATTTTTATTTGGTAGTCTATAATCTAAGATCTTGCTAAATAGTCCCTCATGTCTTAATTGGTGCCCTATCATTCTATCTCTCCTATCCTCTAATCGTTTCCACATACAGGGTTCCTCACCTATCTTTCTATAAACTTCCTCATTTGTTACTTTATCTGTCCAACTAATCTTTAACATTCTCCTATAACACCAAGTTTCAAAAGCTTCTATCTTTTTCTTAACTACCTCTTTAATTGTCCAAGTCTCACTACTGTATAATAGAACGCTCCATACGTACGACTTTAAGAAACTTTCTCTATTATCTAAACTAATACTATTAGCTATTAGTAAATCTTTTTTTAAAACATTTTTCTAGCTTGAACTATTCTAGTTACTATATCTCTTCTGCTACGTCCGTCCTTTGTAATTATACTACCTAAATAGTAAAATTCATCTATCTCCTCTAACTGGGTATTACCTATTTCTAATTTTGGTTTAGAATTAAGCTGTAACTCACTTGTCATTATCTTTGTCTTTCCTGAGTTAATTCTCATATAGTTACTCTGTAGTATGTCATATAAAATATTTAAATACTCTTTTATAGACTCTGTTATAATGGCTATATCATCTGCAAAACATAACGTCTATTTTCTGTCCCTGTACACTAATACCTATCTCTTTTCTCTCTCTGGCTAAGTTTAAAGCTTCCTCAATATAAACATTAAAAATCAAGGGAGACAGTATACAACCCTGTCTAACACCATTTCTAATCTTAGCTTCCTTTTCTATTTCTTCAAATCTAATTACTACACTTTGGTTTTTATATAGACTGTAAATAATTTTTCTATCCCTATGAGAGATTCCTATTTTTCGCAAAACCCTGAACATAACAATCCAATTAACCCTATCAAATGCTTTTTCTAAATCTACAAACGCGAAATGAGTCTTTGAAACAGTTTAATTGTCTACAGCCCTTACTGAAACAATATTGCACGGAATCGATTATTTTAGTTTACATTTTGTTCTACCAATAAATTATTTCGCACTATAAAATTTTATTCAACGCCCTAATCCTGTATAAAATTCATAAAACAAATCTCGCTACATTCTATAGTTCAGAAATAGAAATTTTATTGTAACAAAGTAAATAAAGTCATAGGTTCAATGCGCATCTACCGGTTTGTAACATACCACAAGTTGTTGTTCGTTTGAGCACTGCCGGCTGCATCGAAAATCCACCACTTGTAGTCCAAATATTAGTCCGCAAACATGTATTTGTTAAGCGCACTAGTCACATGTCTACGTCCAGCAATCCTCCTGATTCACCGGTATAATTAATAGAAGCCAATTAACCAATGCGCACTTAAGCAACTATGTAAACACGTTTAAATATAAATTTCACTAAAAAGAAAAATTAATTCAACCATATGCAGTTTTTATTATCCTTACATATGATGGCACTGTAAAAGGAAGCAATACTTTTTTCTTAACCAGGATGTATTTAACTACCGACGCTGACCCTTGAACTCAAGAAAATAAGGTTACGACACATTCCAATGTCACAAACAACAATGCAGGCGGGAAGCCCCGTATAGGATTTCGTCCATGTATTCGATCTATTACGTAATGGAAAAGCCATGTGACCATACGCATGTAATGTACGGTGAGTCGTATAAAAACATTTCCATTGATATTCGTACTGTTGGGATATTACATACATTTTGTTTAATTTTTATTGGTCAAAAAACTTTATTATACATTTGGGTAGAAGATCTTGGGTAATGCTATTTAAAAGTTGGTTTAAGAGCCAAGCATAAATGCAATTGATTTTTAAATTTTCATATTTAGTACTGAAGTTTCGCTCATGGTGAAATTTAATATTTGCAATATATAATGACCTTGTGGTCATAAATGTAAGTCGCAGGGCCTCAGATCTGATCACCTTCGATAACCTAAAATGTTTTTTGTTATGAAGCAAGAATTTAAATTTAAAAATTGACAGAACAGTTAAAGAGGATTTGATTTTGTACATATAACTCTTTTCAGAAAATAGATGCTTTGAGTTGACTTAAAATTTATTTACTCAGGTTTATGAACATATGAATTAACATAAAAAGAGGAGTTTAAACTATGTAGTTCTGGTCGTAATATAACTTGATTAGAGATATCTATTAAATGATTATAAGAACTGTTTGCTTAACTACCACCTGCCGTGTTAAAAGTAATAGTATGTGTTTATAATTAATTAATTTACAAACCAGCATAAGGCAACCTTAATTGTAATTTCCTTAAGATACGTTATACACCATAGAGTTTCTACTTTCGCGCTATAGTGTTGTCTTGTCAAATAAATTAGGAAAGTAGTGGCGCCATAAAATGTCCGTAGAATAGGAACCCCCTGATAGTCTCTTCAAATAATCGAGGGAGATAGAGTCCCAAGCTAGTCCGGAAGATTCCCAAAGGTCATTCAACTATGGAAATTAACAACTTTGCTCGGACCTTTGAGAATACATCGGGAGTTGATCGTAAAGCATTAACCACCCGGACCGAGTGTTCCGACCCCTTTTGATAATTGCTTTATGCCAGTATATAGTTAGTCGGACACGTCTCAATACACAAACAACTTAACCTAGCAAGAGGTTGCATCTTTTTATCTTTTTGTAACCTTTTTTCGATAATTACCCTAATCATTAGTATAGGTTCTCTAGTCCCTCTGTCTTTACGAAAACCATATTGGTCTTCGCCTAAATAAGTCTCAGTCAAAGTTTCTACTTTATTCTTAATTATTATTGTTAGTATTTTGGAAGCGTAGGAAGTTAAACTAACCGTTCTAAAAATCTCACACCTATCAACTCCTGGCTTTTTTGGGATTGCAATAATAATATTTTTTTCGAAATCTATTGGGACCTCACCTGTTGTCACGGTAATTTGATGAAAGCTACAAAGGTGGGTTCTTTAGGGTAGATACAGTGACTTTTTGCACCTCGGCTAATAAAGACTTTTCTGCAGGGGTGGATCTTGATTCCTGCAAGTAGGTCGTTAAGAACCCAAACAGACCTACAAGTAAATGCAGTATAAAAGGCGCCAGAGACTTGATTAAAATGCCGAAAGAACTACGAAACCCCAAGTCCCAATGGTTTCGGATAATATCACACCTAAAGAGCAAAATAAGTATAACAACGGTAGCCACTACAATCATATAACTATATTTCAAAATATCTGAATTACAAGCACAAGCGATTTATCTGGTAATTCAATACACACCACAGTGGCAATGCAAATATAAACGTATTTTAATAACACACATAAAGGATAATATATGTATAAACCGATATCCCACTAAAAGCAATGAATTTAAGGTATCTTTCGCCTGTTGGCGAGTACAAACTGACATTAACCTAGCCGCAAAATGTTTCTTGCTAGTAAGTAAACTTCAAAAACACAGAGGAGAAAGGCCTTACAAAAATATACACAAATGGCTTTTCACCTACAGGTTAGCAATAAATTTTAATTAATGTAAATGATTACTCACCAGAAAGCGGCATAAATTGAGCATAACTGGACGATGCAATCACTAGCTAGTGAATCGCTGTGCTCCAGTGCTGACCTGTAACATAAGTAAACACACGAACAGCTGGTGGTAGGATACCAAGAGTTTGATATAGTTTACCAATAACAATGCAATAATATAACCAGCATACGGCTAATTACACGGATTCAATCAAGAACAAACAATAAATACGCCAATACTTGCGTAACGCAACACACAATAAATACAGCAATAGGTATCACTAACTTCTAAGTATACAACCTGGAGTCTGGATCATAAATCAATGCTTTCCGCTTCCAACGAGTCTTCAGTACATAAGCCACAGAATGAAGTAATATTTAATATTGAATTTGAACGAAAATCCAAACGGATGATTAGTACAGAAATGAAGTGAGCTCACAAGGAGCATCCAAGGGCTGATATAAGGATCTGTTTACATGAAACAAGATTAATACAAAGATTATATCTAAGATTCAGGACCCTGAAATAAGTAATGTTAGTACTGAAATTTCAGGAAGATATACTTTACCACAGAAGTGGGTTTCAATGAATTAGTAACCAACAAAGAACATCTTTGATATTCGTACAATACAAGATTCTGAAAGATAAATAATTAATATCAGAAAACACAAAACAGGAAAAACGTGGCTCACCTAATATAAGTAAAAGCAGGAAATATCCGCAAGGCGGTATTGTGAGTAGAAAAATAAACGTATAAATCAATGTAATACCAAAATCTACTCCACAAATATATTATTTAATACATCCAAAACCGCAATAAAGCGAGATGAAGATGGATGCATTAAAAGACTGCTTGTCAAAGCGGCGTTCCTTGAAAGAAGAACAATGGCTTCGTCGACAGGTTCTTATCAACCACCTCCAAATTGAAGATATCAATTTAGCCAACATAAAAGGTATTACAGACCATGAAGATCTGAGCACGGAAATAAAATTAAATTACATAAATAATGGCAAATGTAGAAATTACAAAACGAACCGTTTCACTGTGTCATATATTACTTTTCATATAATCTGTCTAAAGTTTTCAGACTTGCATATTTTATTAATTCAGTGGGTATATCGTTTATTCCCAGCGCTTTATTTAGTTTAAGATCCCTAACAGCTCTATAAAATTCTTCTCTTAATATTGAGAACCCTATTTCTACATCCTCTTATTGGTTGTTCTCTAACTCATCCATATCGTCTCCCTTATATAAATTTTCTAAGTATCTTTTCCATCTACCTGGTACCTCAACTTTATTTATTAGAAGCTCATTATTCTCATCTTTAATACCATTATATTTTTTCCTATCTTCCCCGAAAAACTTTTTAACTGCCCTGTAAGCCCTGTCTGTCTTACCTACTCTCAAATCATCTTGTATTCCCTTACAATTCTCCTTCATCCATTTATTTCTAGCTTTTTTACACTCATGTACTATCTTATTTCTAATTCTATTATATTTTTGCTTACTTTCACTATCCAATTCTTTGAAAGGTTTAAGCTTTCTCTTATCCTCTATTAAATCTAATATCTCCTTTGTTACCCAGGGCTTTCTCGTTTCAATTTTTTTCTTACCTATAGTCTGTGTTATTGTATCATGTACAGTCCTTTATAATTTTTTCCATCTATTTTCTACGTTCCCTCCTATAGCTATTTCTTTGATCTTATTATCTAATACTTGTTTATATTCCTCTTTTAGCTCACTATCATTAAGCTTACCTAGATCCCATCCCTTTCTTTTAACCTTTCTCAATTTTTTGAATTTTAGCTTACGCTTCATTTTAACTATGTTATGATTGCTATCTATGTCCGCCTCTGGAAAATTACGACAGTTTTTAACTTGGTTTCTATATCTTTGTTTAACTAAAACATAATCTATTTGGTATCCCTCCCTATCACCTGGCGCTTTCTAGGTATATCTTCTTCTAACATGTTGTTCGAATAGGGAGTTAACAGTTACTAATCTATGTTCCTGGCAAAACTCAACTAATCTTTCTCCTCCATCATTTCGTCAACCATACCCAAACTTTCCTACCGTTTTTCCCTTATTACCTTCTCCCACTGATGCATTAAAATCGCCCATAATTATTAAATTCTCATCTCCTTTTACCTTTCTTACTATACTATTTATATCCTCGTATACCTTGTCTACTTCCTCATCCTCGTACTAAGTTGTTGGCATGTAAACTAAAACAGTCTCTGTGGTTTTCGTACTCAATCTAACCATAATTATTCTATCACTAAATTGTAAGTACTCTTTAACTTCACGTCCTAATCGTTTACCTAACACTATTCCTACCCCTGCTTGTCCATTAGTTGAAGAAGTTGTAATTATTCTATAATTATCTTTCCAAAAGTCATTACTATCTGGCCATCTCACCTCACTAATACCTAAAATGTCCAGCTTTCCTTTTCTCATTTCGACTAATAAATTGATTAACTTATCTACTCTAATGATCTTACATTCCAAGTCCCTATCACTAAATCGAGCTGTTGTTTTAAATTCTTACGATGACGAGCCCCAAGTACCCCCTTTCGGAGATCCGAATAAGGAGGTATTTTACCTCCGGACAAGAATTTTACTTGTGAGCTCTCCATCATACATATTTTGTGTTTTAGGCTACGCATACCTGGGAAATATTGTGGTAGGTTCCCATATCTTTCCACAATGCAGTTTTTAAAGATTTTAGCAAAAAGCCGTATCCGTCACGGCCAACCCTCAACAACCTTGTAAATTATTGAAGATTGTTCGAGACCAACCGACTCTCCTCCAATATCTTTTAGCTAGCAAGGCTGCCCCTTGCTGCGTCTTTTAATCGCCTTTTACAATAAGCAGGCTTACTATAGTAGTATTCTTTGTCCCCTACTATAGGAATTAAAAAACAAAATATAGCATGATATTTAATAGAAGTATACAGAGACATTGTGAGGTAGGGAAAATAACGCAACAACTAAATGAGAAATGCAGAAATTTTCAAAAGCTCTTATTGATGTATTTTTAAATTTGAGTCATATATTACTTTGTAGGTGGATTTATGGAAAGTTTGGATAACAAATGGATATTACATGGTAACATACAACAATGTGAACAATTTGAAAAGACACCTAACACTCTTGGTTTAAAGAACATGGCCGGAGTGTTTATTCTTGTAGCTGCAGGCATAGTGGGAGGAGTTGCTCTAATAGTAATCGAAATGGCATATAAGAAACATCAAATTCGAAAACAAAACGGATGGAACTGGCACGCCATGCAGCCGATAAGTGGAGAGGCTGTGTTGAGGTTTGTATTCACTTAAATGACGATTGTTGCTAATTTGGTATGTTTCAGAAGCGTAAGTCCTTAAGATCCTCAATGGTACCACAAAGACGTATAAAATCTAACGGTATTAATGATACTGCAACTATTTCTTTGGCAGTAGATAAGAATCAAAGAACGTCTGGATTGGAACGCGCGTGGCTTGGAGATATTGATATTCGTCAAAGAAGAGTTGATGAAAGTGGTGTTCAACCTGTTCCAAGATACTTACCTGCATATACAGCTGATGTTTCACATCTTATTGTTTAAACAAAGGTTTGTTGTTTATCGAATATTAACCTTTAAATAGATGTAATTAGTATTTGCCGTAATAATTTTTTTGTGTCTACCTAACTTCTAATTTTAATATTTCCAGTAGAATTGTTATAACCTTAGAAAATAATAAATTATTTTTGTTGTTTTAACAGTTGTTTTTCTAACACTTTCTTCAATTTAAACTGTTTATTCGGTCAAAAACAAGTCTAATTATTTACAATTTGGACGTACCTATGAGGTTGTAGCTAGAATATAGCAAGTTACATACCTGGAGATACTATCGAAGGGCAAAGTTTGCTAGTCCAACGATTAATAACCAACGAATTAATGGACTGTATTTCGAAGATGTAGTAGTGCTTCTCTGCAAGCCGAGACGAAATATCAACTGACCGACAAGTTTTGTTATAACTCACAAAGTTCGCACTATTATGGCCATAAATAGCACTTGTGTAATTACACCCTTCATTCCGAACACTACACGATTATGAATGTTTATATAACGAACCGTAAAACATGCTTCGAGAACATACCGAATTGTATGTTGCGTTAATAACGTCTTCACGTTTCGAACGATTAACTACGACTGCTCTTCTTAGGGGTGCAGGCACGTCAAAAACAAGTTTCTACCTGTTCAAACCTGATCGCGCGTAACCTTCGTGATAAAAGGGGTGAGGTATTCAGGATGCATATTTCCAATGCCTACATTAATAGGATACAGGAGCGAGTCGTTTTCAAATTAAACTTAATAAAATAATAAAAAAGACCGAACACAATTATTTAAAGAAAATCTTTAGTTTATTGAAATTCTGCTATGGTATTTATTAAGTTCATTCTTAAAACAACAGAAATTCTAATTGTGTACATTTTATTAGCTTTATGCACAATTAATTGATTATTACACAAACACTGATCGACTACATATAAACATGACTATAATTCATAATTTACATAGGCACTAGCACATTTATTATAGCATATACAATTTACTAATTGTTGTGGAGATCACTAACCCACATGGCTAGGGGAGTACCCTCAAAAGTGTTCAAGTGAACATTGTGTGCTAGGCACGTCCAGTATACATGATTATTTTGTTAAATTATATTTTCTCTCTTCTTAAAATTCTGTCCTTGCATCGAAAACAATGTTGTGCTCTAGTAAGTAAGTATATCTAAGTTAGTTACCAATGTAGCGCATCTTGGGGTACAAACAAGGGTGCGGGCAGATACGTAATCAATTAGTTGCGCCTGGTCTGTCGGCTGAGTGAGATGTCAGGCGTGATATTCATTAAGAAATATGGTTTTTAGGTGATTATTTTGTTTATAATTGCATTGAGAATTTAATGTGGTTTCGTTTGTAAAAGTGATGCTTTAGAAATTAAAGCTTACGGAATAACTCAGAAAGTGACGCAGTGCTAAGTTTAGATTCAGAACAGAGTCGAATCTGTAGATATCGTATGCATTTAGAGTATTAAGCATGCTCCAACTTTTGTTATGAAGAAATATTAGAATTCACAGTTTGTAGATAGTGGTGATCTGGTTACAATATTATCCAGTACTACTTTCAACCACGACGTGTTTTGTGAAAAGGTAGTTATTTACCTGGTAGGATGATGTTCACTTGTATACAAGCAACCATGTATAAGAAGGGGCCCCTTTCTAACATTATCAACCAAACTTAGAAGTAAGTTAGGTTAATATAATCGCTACGTCGTCGTCGCCGCCGTCGTTCGTTGCCATATTCCCATAATGATACAATAAATGATATATATGTACCTTGTTTAATTTTTTACGCTGATTACAAATATGTTATACACTTTTGAATATCTCATTTAGTTTTCGAGATAATCGAATTTATTTCAGAAAAAATGTTAACAGTACAAACTAATATAAACTTTAATAGATATCCAAATGATTCTTAAACAATAATATAGTCTAAGTTGAGTTATGTTTAATGGGAAAACATAGGCACTCAGAGTTTAACTGAGTGATTTAATTTAAAATATATAATTTCCTTTTATAAAATTTCCGTAAGTTTGGTTGTAAGACGTATATTGGTCTTAGTTTTTTATATTATTTACGTTTGGTGTTATATTTTACTTCGCTGATGTTATCAAACCGTGGAACTTGGGGAAAGAATTATATTAATAAACTTCAAAGGCGCGTGAAAGTGAAACAGTATCGGTGCAGAAAATTCGAGTTACTAATATTAGCATAATTTATGATAAGTGGTTGCTAGCATTATTATTAATACCTAAGTTTAATGTACCTACGTCCGGTAGTTCTTTGACCCTGAATAGTTAATAACATTTTAGCTAGAATTGGAGGGTGCAGTAAGGTTGTTTAGTACCCTTTTAGGTTTTTGTTTTAGTAGTAAGTATAAGCGTTAACTAGGATGTTCATTTTTCTTTATTATTGTGGAGAGTACAACCACGCAGCTGGAATCCAGTAATTTTTCATTTCATTTTTTAAGTAACCTACGAAAAGAACCCGTAATTAAGAGTCCATATCCCTGAGTTTAGTTCAGTTGTTAAATTGTATGTTATAAAGGTTCACTTTAGCCTATATGCTCAGGAAAATATCCTATGAAGTGTACTGAAACAACTTTTATTTATTTATTGAATTTTTCTACTGATGATGACCACACAGTGGTCGAAACACGTATTTAGTTTTTATATATTTCTTATGGTGAAGGGTTTTAATTATTGTTTAGTTGAAACGTGATACAGAGTTATTATTAATCATTTGATTAATTAACAAGACGAAATAATAACTTAAGACTTTTATGCAAAGCTTGAATGATTATTTCAAATCGAGCTAGTATTTGAAAGATGAAAGATATATGGTCCTGGATGGACAGGATTTAAGCTAGATCTTTTCTAGCTGCCTTACAACTTGTTAAAAAACCCCTCGATAATCGTTCTCATTTACCCATCTCGATTGGTTCTTTAAATGTAATAGCTTTACTGGACACAGGTTCCACATGCTCCCTCATAAACAACGAAGGTCTACAACAATTATCTAAACAAAATATTAAAATTCAAATTGCTCCCGTAAAAACTTCCATAAATTTAGCTGACGATAATCAAATATATGTAACGGGTTCCCTTAAACTAAAATTCGAGTAGAATCACTTGAACGTGACGTTTCATTTTTGATTGTGCCTACATTAGCTTATTCATTTTTACTAGGTGTAGATTTTTGTAAACCTTTCAACTTGTCGCTTTAGTTTTAAGATTTTTCTTGGCAAACTTCCCTTAAAACAAACTCCTGTGCATCTGCGGGAATATCTAATAAAATTTCTCTTACCGATTCCCAAAATGCAATTCTTAACTCTACAATCGACAAATTTCGTAAATTAAATACCTCTAAACTTGGCTGCGTTACTACCGCAACACATATTATCTCTACAGGTGATGCCCTCCCTTTTAAGCAACGTCAATATCCGTTATCGCCTGCATTACAAAAGCATTTGCATTCCGAAATAGATAAAATGTTAGAATCTGGTGTTATCTCTCCCTCAAATTCACCATGGATGTCTCCTGTGTTACTAGTCCGTAAGAAAAATGACGAATGGCGTGTTTGTTTTGAAGGCAGAAAGCTTAATTCTGTAACTGTCTCGGATGCTTACCTTCTACCTCGAACTGACTCCATTTTAAGCCAACTTCAAAACGCTAAATTTATCTCATCTATCGATCTTAGACAAGCTTTTTATCAGATACCTCTCGACCTTACTTCTCGTCCTAAAACTGCTTTTTGTGTTCCAGGCCGAGGTCTTTTCGAATATAATTTTTTGCCATTTGGTCTCTGTAACGCACCACAAACCCTACAACATACTATGGATCAAACGTTAGGTCCTATCTTACATCAGGAACGTGCCTTTGTATTTTTAGATGATATTTTAGTTATCTCAAGTTCCTTTGACGAACATATCGCTACACTGAATGAAGTTGCTGAACGCTTAAATGCAGCAGGTTTTAAGATAAATTGGGAGAAATGTCAATTTTGTTGTTCGTCCCTTACATTTCTTGGTTTTATTATGGATGGAACTGGTCTACGAGCAGATCCGGCTAAAGTCGACGCAATTACTAAATTCATAACACCTAAAACTGTTACCAAAATTAAACGTTTAATTGGAATGACTAGTTATTATCGCATCTTTTTACCTATAATCTTTCAACAGTCATTTTCTTTTTTTAAGTTTTTTCTTTTATGGCTTTGTCGCGATTGTTACGTGCCGAAATCGGCACTAGACACTTTTAATTCAAGTTTTAATTTGTAAGAATTTCGCGCCATAAATTTAAAAGGACGTGTGCGTATTCCGTCACTTTAGACAGTGCGTTGTGCGAGATTGCACCGACGCGGTGTGCCAAGAAGGAAGAAGGGTGATTTCCGGCATACGTAACGGGACTAGCCATCGAGACGTGAACAGGTGTAGTTGTCTTGTATCTTATCGTGTCTTTTTTGGTTATGTAGGTTCCTTGCCTTATCTCTGATATCGTTCCTTATAAACCAGTTCCTTGTCGTACCTCTACATACAAATAGGAAGAAGACAAATTGGAATTTGGTTTCAACCGGGCCCGACGAATTACCCACGCCCGAGAAGGATCAACGGCAGAGCCCCGCTGTAGCATCACGGAGTAGTGCTGCGAGAAGCCCTACATGTTTACGTGAGTACCCCTTGGGGGTTTTCTTTAAAATTAGTATAACTTTTTTATTGTGTTGCAATAATTCGTATATTGATATGACGTAATCTATTATTTGCGCGTTATATTGCAATTATTTAACATCGCTACCAACTGACTGTAGTGGCTCGCGTACCGCACCGGCGGGGCTATAATACATGTCAATCTTCATTCATGATAATGTCTAAATTTTAACACATTTTGTTCATTAACAGGCCTGGAAGGACACCTGCTAACTAAATCTTACATGAATGCCATTCTTTCTGGAACCGCCTAAGAAATTTCAGCTAAGTAACCCAAATCTTTAAATTTTTGTTAGATGTAAACATATTTGTTGTCTGTATCTATATCATTATTTAGTTCTCAATAACTTATTAGTTAAATTTAAATTGTCTATTTACGATTTGAGTAACCAACCGTATGGTATGTATTTAGTACTAAATTGAAAGTCTCCTCTCTAACTGTCATTATAAGTGCAATATATATTGTCAAGACTGCACTGTACTTCGCTTGTAGTTTTTTTAATGGTGATGATATAATCATATCCTGAATTGATATACCTTTATTTGTGTTTAAAGAAATTACGTTATACACCAATCCTTGACCGTGGTGTGTGGTTACGTTAGCAAAATGTATAATATAGGTTCAGTAATGATTAAACTAAAAATCAAAGTTTTTGTAGGTTAATAATTGAATATAAAACTAGGTGAGTCAATTTCCAATTTAGTTTTGTGTTAAACCATTTTGGTTTATTGCCTATATGTAGTATTAGGCTGTGCCACAGAAACGGTATATTATATCCTATTCACAATAAATATGGGATGACGTCGTGTACAGTAATAAAGTGTTAGTAATTGTATAATGTGAACATAACTATGAACGCAGCTTTAATGATATTACGATTTAGTATATTATAGTTGGCAGTTTCTTACATTTAAAAACGATAATTACATTTTTAAGTTCGATAAATACAACACCGGAAGCGGGGTTTACTAGACACCACCGGTGGTTGGTAGCGCTAATCTTATACAGATTTTGGGCGCGCTCATCTACCAATGACGTCACCAATGCACAATTTATATTGCGTAATAATCGGAAAAATATATAAAGTTCAGGCAATATATTCTAATGCAACTACTCACATGAATATGCCTCTGGGTTAAAGTTGGCTTCTATTCCAACTCCATCAGGCTACGGAGGCCCTGTTGAGGTAGTTAAAGATGATATGCCCGATGCTCTTCCAAAGCGTTCGGACCAGCACTCAGGGCTCCGCTCCGGTGATTAAAGATGGTGCTTGCTCCGGTGCTGTCTGCGGAGCATGGTCTTCCGGCTCATTCTCGGGTCGTGCAGTACGGTTCGCCCTAGGTGGCTGCAGATTTCATCTACCTATGTAGGGATCGGATAAGGAAAAACCAGGTAAAGGGCGACAACAAAGATATCTACATAGATAACGATAAGCACGATACGATACCTCAAAAGTCCACTCCACTCGGAAGTTCAGGCAAAAAAGCCACGTTATAAAGAGCACAGGAAACTTGTCCCCACTTCTTGTCTTTTTCACGTCGGCGCGAGGTTATTTGTCCAACCCACTATTGACGTGCGATCTGGCGCAAACGCACTGGGACGTAACGGAAATGCGCGCCCCGAGTCTTTTGAAATTGTGGCGCGAAACCTCCGCACATCAAAATTAACCTAATAACAATGTTTAAGGGCCAATTTGATTGGCACGTAACAAGTTTTGTGCGGTGTTGTAACATTTTCTGCTTCTGTATCTTTAGGCGCAGAATTTGTTTACAGTGAAGTTTTAAGACACTGATTTTATTACTTGAAAAATCTTATTTTGGCATCTTGAGTTGCATTGCTACCACAATTCACTACCATATAGAAAGAAAGTATTTTAAAAATAACCATACAATTTAAAATATGCCAACGTTTAATAACTATTTAAAAATAAACAAAAACTATAGGTCTAACTATTAAATACGCATAGAATAAGTCAACCATTACAACACAGCATTTATTTATATTGTGACGTTATCCCATATTTATCATGAATAGGGTATAGCTAATGTATTTCTGTGTTAATTGGTATCTTGTAATTGAAAATTTACCATTTAGTTTTTAGGCATTTTAATAATTGGTGTATTGTTATTGGGGTACTTTAAATTTGAAGAGTCACCTATTAAAACATATTATAGTTTTAAAAGTAATAACATGTAACTAGGCAAAAAAAAACTATTATTCTATATACACTAGAATTAAACAGAAATACTATAAATTATTAAACAATATTTATTTTATTTTAAAAAGCAATTATCACAAGTATAACAGTAAAGGAAACTTGTTAAACAATGATATTAAATTAATTTATTTAATAAGTAAATATAAATAATAATTACAAAATAAGGCAGGAAAACAATTTTATTTTAGTAGTAAATAGGAGAAATACAAAAATATTCGTTTATGATTTTAGTACGCTTAGCAATAATAAAGTGACTACTTAACGAATGACTTTGAAATATTATTCAGTCAGCACCAAAAAAGTTGAGCATAACAAAACATACACACACAACATTCATTCTCTTTATACAATTCATATATATTTTATATAATCTACACAATAGTCTTATTTATCGGCTACAATCTTCCAATGGCTCTTTAAATGAAATATTTTACATACAATTATTATGGCAAGGGCATTAGATTAAAATTAATGAAACTTAAGTGTTGTTATATGCTAGAAGACCACCACCAATCTAATGATTCCCCTTGTCTTTACTATAGAAACAATTACAGAACAGCACAGAAAGCCAATGGAAAAGAGGCACAAAAATATTTACGATAATCAGTTTTTTATTATTGAGTAGCAAGAAGAATCGATAGGATTATCATAAATATTTTTCTAATAAATTTCGTTGTCTTATCTAATATCTACATTATAAATTGAAATCGTTCGTTACGTGAGGTAATCAGGACTGGGCTCCGCCATTGGTTCTGGAGTGGTAAATAACGGATTTGGAAATTCTGGTGGATGGGGAAGTGGTCCTGCTGCTTTTGGTCTACGACGATAAGCCATCAACCAGCAGGAAACAGCCACTGCAATAGCCACTAAAGCAAGCAAGGCTGTTATTACCAAGGCTATTATAAATCCAATCATTGATACGCAAATATCTTCCACTCTTTGAGCGTTTGGAGCTGGATGAAAAGTATAATTTAAAAAATGATGTGGCAATATATAACTTTTACCTTCAGTAGGATTTACATAGCGTTCCTCACGTCTTTCAAAAGTCAATATGGCATTCGATTGTATCGTTATTTCTTCTCGTAACTGGCCACTTAATAAGTCGCCCTTTGATGAATCGGCAGTGTCGTTACTTTCGATGGCACGTTTACGTCTTCCAAAAGCATTGAATCCATGGCAGTTAACCTAACAAATTGATCACAATTAATACAGAATAATTTATTAATATAATAAGACATTAAATGTAACTTAATTTTTGTTACTTTCACAGTAAACATAAAATTATCCAAAATTAAATGGAAGGAAATAGTGACTTCTTATCAAGAACTTATACAATTTCTTACGTGTTAAGTGAATTAACTCAAAATTTCGTTTCGTATATTGGACAACCATTTTCTTAAATTTAATAAATCTATTATTTTTGGTATTAAAAGTAAAGTCATGCCACAGTTTCATAGATCCAGTCTTGACTAAGCATAAATTAGTCGTTACATTGTAGACTTAGAATGATGTAATATGTATAAATATGTTAAGACACTCTCACAAATATTTTTGTTTTTGAAAATGACTGTGATTATGCATTATCGAGGTGCTATCTCAATTGGTTCTAAGACATCGACCAATTTAAATAAGCCAATCCCAAGAGTGATGAATATAGTGTTGAAATGATTTAGCAAATTTATACAAACGAAGATCTCTTACTTCAGTTTGGAATTTTGATAAAATGCACCTGTGTTTTTAGAGGTGCTGTTTTTGTACATGCCAGTTTTGTACGTGCTGTTGTTGTAATGCTCAAGTTTCTTGTCTTTTTTTTTTTTGTCGTGCCATTCCTTAAGGCACTACAACTGCTATTGGTCAACATTATATCAAAAACATTTGCAGGAATGCCGACCCCACTGAAACCCTTGAGATAAGATCGTCACTGCAGAACTGAACAATGAGTGTTATATAGAAAATTTCAACATTCGAACATTAATATTTGATTAACTGGGGGATCACATAATAAATTATAGATTGTAAAACCAAGCAAGAGCAAATAAGAGTAGATTTTATATTAAAAAGTTAGTAAGTAGATGAATAGCAAATAAAATGTCAATGAGTATTACAATAATAGTAATAGATTTTTCTTAATCTTCTTTGGGAATTAAACCATTCGTAGTTGTTAAAATTGTCTTTATTTACGTTTCGATCCATGACCTGGGATCGTTGTCAAAATAATAAAAAACTTTCAAGTTTAACATTTATTATACAAATTGAAGGTGACTTTGATTTATTAATGTTTGATATATTTGGTTTGAATTCATTAAGTGAAAATTATAAAGTTTAGAAGAATGATTGCCTTCAATTTGTGTTGCGTCCTGGGAGCGACTTTGAGGTAGCCAATATGCTTAACGTGATCAGCTGATTAATTTTTATATAGTTAAATTTCATATAAATTCAATAACTTGAGGTTTGGATAACATTTTTTAACATGTTTCTATTTATACGATTGAGGGGATGGTTATTAGAGAAGTGTGTGTGTGCTACATATAATAGATTTTAGTCGTCCCCGTTCATAGCAACTTCTGGTGTTCCACAGAGCTCTAATTTGGGGTCACTTCTATCAATAATTTTTATAAACGATGTCATACATTTATTTTCATGTTATCATCTCATGCTGATGATTTAAAACTGTATATAAAAATAATCTCCTCTACTGATTGTCAAAATTTACAATTTTAAATAAATAGTTTACACGTGTGGTGTGTAAAAATAAAATTGCTTTTAATGTTTCCAAATGTAATGTTGTATTGTAACACACTAGGAAGTTGCAACCAATTCATTACAATTATTATAATTGACAGTAAAGCGATAACTAGACAAGTGTCAACAAAAAACTTAGCAGTATTGTTTGATGCCTCGCTTTCACTTACACCTCATGTAAATAATATTGTAAATTCTTCTATTAAAATATTAGAATTTATAATAAGAACTCCAGATCATTTTTGACACCCAAAGTTTAATTGTGTTGTATCAAGCCTTGGTTCGCCCCAAGCTTGAATATTGTTGTCTTTTTAAATAACAAAAATCATTAGTAGAATCGATTCAACGTAAATTCCTTAAATACTTATTATTTAAAACTGAGGGATATTTTCTGGAATGAGGCTACAATCAACTTGTATTATTAAATAAATACAGTTTTAGGTCATTGAAGTCCTGAAGAGCTATAGTTGCAATAACATTTCTATATAAATTGCTTCCTAACCTGATTGATTGCATGAATCTGTTATCCACTGTAAAGTTTCATATTCTTAGATACAATACCCATCTTCAATAACTGGGTTTAATATCTGTATAAGATGTACATAAATAAATTAATTAAATAAATAAATGAATAAAGTTTGTCGTCATTAGAATTGATCCTTATTTTTTTGTCTTGGTCGATCACCAGTAATTACGGTTCAGGGCTGTCAATGCAAACTATGATTTGAACCAGACCCACCCCTTGTCAATCTGAGCTAGTCGCCTTAAGAGATTCAGTCCTTTTGTCTCCAACATCGTAATGTCAGACGGGCCCATAACAATGTGTTGAGAACTAAGGAAAGAATAGTGAAAAAATAATAGGTTATCATCATAGGCCTCGCATGTTAAAAAGGAAATATAAAAATATATCCACATAAGAAAAGAAGAAATGTAAAAAAATCAGAAAAATCGCGTAATTAAAAATTGTAGAATGGAAAATAAAATTCCATAAAAGATTTCAAAAAGTAGAAATATCATTTACAAAAGTTGGGGAGGGGAAGGTTTCAGTCGATTCAGGACATAAGTCGAACAAAAATTATTTTAGGAAAGCAAAATGTGCTTTAAAAAATGTAACTAGAAGCGGCTTGTAGTCCCTTCAAGACTACTTAAAGCGCCATATACCCATTATGCCCAAGACCCCATATAACTTTTCATAGGGACCAAATCACTGAGTTGGTCGCCTCAATTTCGAGAAGTTGGTCTCACCAATACCATTTCGCTCTAGTAGACTTCATTGGTACGACTTCGAGGAGTTGATCGGTTCAAAACCTCATCACCCTATTATACTTTGTAGAAACGGAACACTTAGAGAACTTTTCCGAGAAAATCTTCGAAAAAGCCTAGAAAACCCCCGGAAAAGCCTAGAAAATCTCCAAAAAAACCTAGAAAATCACCGGAAAAGCCTAGAAATTGTTGGAAAAGCTTACATCTCCGGAAAAGCCTAGAAAATCTCCAGAAAAAGGCTAGAAAATGTCCAAAAAGCGTAGAAAATTACTGGATATGCCTAGAAAACTGCCATAAAAGCCTAGAATATTGCCGGAAAAGCCTAGAAAAATGTCGGAAAAGCCTAAAAAATTGCCGGAAAAGTTTAGAAAGTTTCCGAAAAAGCATAGAAAGGTGCCGGAAAAGCTTAGAAAATTGACAAAAAGCCTAAAAAATTGACGAAAAGCCTAGAAAATTTCCGGGACACTTGGAAAATTGACGAAAAGCCCCGAAAATTGTTGGAACGCCTACAATAAACTATGACAAATCAGTTTTTAATAAAATACATGAGGATAAACTTCGTAAATCTCCAGGGGTCTCAACCTTGAAGCGTCGCCGTGGATCAATGTAGTAAGCGTAAGGCTACGGATCCCAAGGTCCCGGGTTCAAATCCCGACACGGTCGACTGCTTGAAAAATGACAGGTGAGCATTTTTCACAAAAATTACGCCCTCGTTCGGATGAGAGGTTAAATGGAGGTCCCGTGTGTGAGTGTTGTCACGCACGTTAAAGATCCCTACCTTGCCTGGAACGGCAAGGGTTCGGCAAAATTCTAAATTTCCAGGCAACAAAAAACTCGCCTCCTGGCCAATGTAGTACCTACAGGTGAAGCATTGGAAATGTAAATGAACGGTCTCAACCTTGAATATTTTTTGTTTGAATATTCAATCATTAAGCAATAAAATTAATGACATGGAAGCATTTTTTATCTCTAATAAAATTAAATATGACGTATTATGTTTAACTGAAGTGAACATAAAGAATGATGCTCTACAATTTGTGAAAATTAATAATTTGGTACTATCTCTAGCTTTGTCAGATCTAAATTTTCTTGGGGAGGAGCGACTATTTTTTTAGATGAGAAATTTTACGCCACTCCTAATGTGTTGGAGTCAATCAATAAATACTCAATTGAGTTACATGCGGAATTATGTGCAATACTTTTTAATCCTATCAATCTTACTATTATTACTATTTATAGATCCCCTAATAAGGGATCAATTGACATATTTTGTGAAACACTTCACAGAGTATTTAAGCACCTTGGTTTGCCTTTTAAGTCTCACCTCTTGGTCTGTGGTGATTTTAATGTTCATTTTGAATCTACTGAGAAAGCAGCTATAACACTGAATGATTTGTTTCTTTCCTTTGGCTTGTACATTGTTAATAAAACAGCTACTCGTCTTTCTCATTGTCTTGATACAATCTTTACCAATATTACATCTCTCTCTTGTAGAGTGGTTAAGACTGGCTTGTTTGATCATTTCGGCCTTGCCACTCAATTAAATCTTAACGATAATGTTAAAGTTGTTAATCATCATAAATCGTATCGATCTTATACAATATATGGGAAATATAAATTTTTTAATCATCTCCAACTAGTTAACTGGAACTTTATTGATGATAATAGTCTGTCCATTAATGACAAATTTTCTAACTTTATGTCTATAATTGCTTCTGCAGCTGATCTATGTTTTCCTATCAAACACTTAAGGATATTGAATAACTGTTCCAAAATAGTTGTCAATTGGTTTACGGATGACCTACGAAAGATGCGTGATAATTACTTACTTCATGTTGAATTCTATTATGCTTTTCCTAGTGCAGAACTCAAACTGCATGTTAATAAATTAAAATATGCTTATCGTCATGCACTCAAAAATGCTAAAATTAATGCCTATGACAACTACATTCTTAGAGCTAAAAATAATAATAAAAGAAAATGGGATTTGATTAATAATTTCAAAGGTTCTAAACACAGAGCCAATGATATGAACACTCGTTTCTCAGCCGATGACTTCAACTATTCTTTTATTGATTCTGTTGCAGAAATCTTATCCAATTTATCTAATACTAACACCAGTACCACAACTACTTATACACATTGTTTCCTTGGTTTGGTACCCTCTTTCCATTTTGAAGAAGTTTCTTTCAACTACGTACGAGATTTTATCTTAGCGATGAGGAATTCCCGATCGAAGGATTTGTTTAATATTAACATCTCTTTAGTTAAATCAGTTATCAACAGTATTCTTATTCCGCTAACCAAATTACTTAATATTTACATAAAGAAAGCAGTTTTCCCTGATATTCTAAAACAAGCAAAAGTGATCCCTGTTCATAAAAAGGGTATGTTTGATGATATTAAGAACTATCGTCCTATTTCTCTTTTACCCACTTTTTCGAAAGTTTTTGAATGCATATTAAATACTCAAACTACTTCTTATCTTGAAAATAATAGTTTGTTTTGTGCTGAGCAATTCGGCTTCCGAAAAAAATTATCTACTAGTGATGCATTAGTCAAATTAGTAAATAAAATTTCAGATGTTTTTGAGGAGGGTAGTTATCTTGCCGTTAAATTCTGTGATTTGACTAAGGCTTTCGATTGTGTTGATCATGCCCTCTTAGTTAACAAATAAAAAGGTTTAAATTTTGATGATGATAGTATTAAGCTAATTGCTTCATATCTGACTGCTAGGTCTCAACGGGTTTTTTACAAAGGCAAATTGTCCAGCATGTGTGAAGTTTTTTCTGGTGTTCCTCAAGGTTCCATCCTCGGTCCGCTTCTTTTCTTATGCTTTATTAACGACTTACCTTTTTTTCTAAAAGACAAGTGTGATGTTGTCCTTTATGCAGATGATACCACTCTATATAATACGAGTGATAATATGGCTCAACTGGTAGCTGACAGTACAACATCTTTATGCCTCACTGAATCATGGTTCAATGATAACAAACTTGCCCTGAATAGGGATAAAACCAAACAAATAATTTTTTCATTAAAAAGGGATTCTTTTTCAAGGGAGCAATCAGCTAGTTTTCTCAGTATCACCCTGGATAGCAAATTAAGTTGGGACACCCACTGTGATCTGCTATGCAAAAAACTTTGCCGAACTATTTATTTCATAAACTCTTTGGTAAGATCACTTTCACCTAATGTGCTACTGTCATGTTATCATGGCATGTTCCATTGTCATATTTCATATGCTATAATTGTGTGGGGCCATTGTAGCGGCTCCCTTCGGGTTTTCAAGCTTCAACGTAGAGTTGTTCGCATTATGTCTAACCTTGGGTTCCGTGGTGACTGCCGTGCATCTTTTATGAAATTTAAAATTTTAACTTTGCCTTGTCTGTTTATTTTACAATGTCTGCTTTACATAAAAAAAACAAATCTTTCAATATCAACACAACACTGATATTCATCACTTTGACACTCGCAACAAGGGAAAATTGGTTGTACCTTACCATAGGCTAAGTAGGAGCAGAAATGGTTCTAACTACTTTGGCTGTATTTTTATAATGCACTTCATTCTAGCATAAAAGATTTGCCTATTTATCAATTTAAATTAAATATAAAAAGGTTCTTATTAGAAAATGCTTTCTACACAATACCTGAGTTTTTAGCTTCAGTTGGTTCTTTAAGGTTGTCCTCTGAAGATTTATAACATTTATAACATAATTCCATCTCTTTGGTGATTTTTTTTTTAATTGTATATTCTAAACATATTTTTATTGTATTTGACAAAATGTTATTCACGTCAGTGATTCACACATATTTTATTATAAATAAATAAACAAAATTGCCAGAAATGTCTAGACAATTACCGAAAATGCCTAGAAGATACTTGAAAAGCCGAGACAATTACCAGAAATGCCTAGAAGATGCATGAAAAGCCTAGACAATTACCGGAAATGCCTAGAAGATTGCCTGAAAAACATACAAAACTGCCGGAAAGCCTAAAAAATCCCCGCAAAAACATAGAAAGTCTCCGGAAAAGCCTAGAAAATTGCCGGAAGCACCTAGAAATATTAGAAATGTATCAAGATACTTGTGTTTAATAATTTCTGGAGTAAAATATATGTAATTGTTTTAATAGTTGACGTGCAAATAACACCGCCACTGGTATGTAGACACCCGGAAATACTTTAACAAACTGTGATCTTCATATCAATGATGGCGGTTGGTAGTTGCCGCCACATTTGAGTGTAGATAATTTAAAAAAAAACGAAATTAAAATAATTTTCCGTTTTTCAAATTAATAAACACATGTGATTTGTTATGAATGAATTTTATATCCTCAATGTTTAATTTTTTTGAACAGTAGTTTTAAAAAGGGAAAATGATGGAAATGGTTTAAGCAGCCGTTACAGAAAGCATCAGTTGCAACGTAAAAAACAACCGATGTAACCTTGAGTATTGAAATTGATATCATGCAATTTTTCGATCGTTTCCCTTTAAGGCAAATCAAAATCTTAACACTCATTTTACCCGTATCAAATACTATCAGAAAATCTACTAGGACAAGATTTTCATTTATTTCAAAACAATTAATACTTTGCCATCCTCAACGTCATACCATTTGGCTTTGTAAGTTGTATAAAGTTTTATTGTATCAAAGCATAATTCAGCCATAAGGTTTTTTAGCTATTAAATTTGTAACCATTTTTTAAATCGTATCAGCTTCAATTTGAGCAATGCTCTTTAGTTTCAAATTTGTCTAAATTTATGCGTTGTATTCACAATGACTACTACTACAAATTATCTACTTTTTTAACTATGTAGAAAGGCTGGGTCTTAATTGAAGGATTACAAAGTACAATTAAAAAATGTACCTAAAAAAACATTTATTGGGTTTGGTGGTTTTCAATATTATGTTCAAGCATTATATATTCGCGAATATGCTTTACCAAGTTTTATAGACATAACGTACACTAACATCAGAATTGTCATCCAATAATTCATATTCTTATTATGATTCTAACCTGATCATCTATACAGAAAGCAGGAGCCTTGCTACTCTGTACTCACAATTATGCATCGGTTCAACTATTACACTTTAACAATTAAAAATAATAAGTCACAACCAAACATTATAAGATTCTAAATTTTATAAAATATTTCAAAACTTAAACATCGTTCCTCATGCTTTTCAAATATGGAAAAGCCCAACTGTAACATATATAATTAAAATCCTACACTTAAAGCAGATTTATTGCTTTTGTAGTACAAATAAACACCAAACGTGAATTAATTTTCTTTTTGTTGATGTGGCAATAAGAAAATAAATTTACTTACCGGTTGACATTTTCCAAAGCACACTCTGATATTACATTGGAATCGAATATTGTCACTGTTGGGGAATTTGAAGGCATTAAAAGTAGCCATCAAGCTTTGTGTATCGGAATTATAATCCCATTCTCCAAATATGTTCGGATCAGTAGCACATCCATTTTCATCAGTAACCATATATTCGTTTTCTACATTCTCGCCAGACGTCTTTGCAATACAACTTCGAGCAAAACCTCCATAAATAGATCCAGGTTGTACTTCAACTTGCAGCATGAGATTATCACCAATTTCTGCAGAATTCACTTCTTGACCGGTTTGTGTTACAATTCTCATTATACATGTTGGAGGTGGTCCTGTATTTGCAATAGTACCAGCAGTTGTTAGCATTGACACATTAAAACCTAATGTTACATTCTGTTCGCCCGTTTGATAGACGCATTTAATATGATAAGCTTGTGCTTTATATGTAACAAGTTTGGGATGTTTTTGTATTACTAAGATGAAGCTTGCTTGTCCCTGTAAAGAATATGAATCAGTTAAAAATTTTCAAAAGCAAAAAAGACTTACGTTCATAAGAATTAAGCCGCATTTGCCAAATTGTGCTTTGAAAATTTCTGTACGTGGCACTGTATCAGATGGAACAGTGATTACGCGACGACATTTTTCATCTTTGCTGTGACCTTTGACATACAGTACTCCATTAAAACCTTGTTCCTCAATATGTATTACAACTTCAACACCATCTGACAGACAACTTACAACCATATCGGGTCTTGGGAAATCTGTTCGACCTTTTTCAGTTTGATCTAAAAATTAAAAACGAATACATTAATATTCTTTGTAAGAATAAGTCACTGTGCTTTCATACCCTACAATTACTAAATTATAATATCAGGGATTTGTTAACAAGTGTTTAATTTTGGGGTTCTGCCATTATAAAAAAAAAATTATTAAACTAACTGATCAGATTCGTTTAAAATCCAATTTTAAAAAATGAACATTAAGTTATCTATCTTATGTTGACAATTTCTATCACTAAAATTTTAATTAAGTACTTGATGTTATAAACTATTTTGCATTAACACTTTACATACGCACACTTCTGCAATCATATCTCCAGTTAGTGCGTATTAAAACATTCACCTGCGAGTACATTTGCTCAATTTGTACAAACAGTTCTTTATTTTCAAACCGATTATACAAGCTTTTTCAATCACTCTGTTGTGCTTTTTTTTATATAAAGGCTTCATGCTACATTTTATTATTTAATTTTAGAGCATTTTTAAACGCCGCATGGGAAAGTTTTCTTTCATCATTTGGCGATTTTAAATGTGGGAGCATGATTGGATTATAGTTAGTGAAAATAAAGCCTCTGAAAAGAGAGGACTTGACTATCGACTGTGGACTATTACGGATGTTCAGAGTTGAAGTTCCGAATTTAGCTAAGTGATTCCTTTCCTTGCTCTCTTTCATATATCTGCAAAAGTATTTCAGCTTTGTCAACGAGAACAAGTGAACGGCATCAAGGAAACTTCTGCAGAAGAATTCATGAACTTATGATTTATCCCTGAGAAGTGGACGCAACGAGGGCTTTATTGATCCACCTGGTCAGTTTTTGTTTTTATTAATTTATGTATTCACCCACAGTTCCATTTATGCAACCCAATTTGCGAACGTAATACTTTATTTCTTAAAAATATTACAACTTGTAGCTACAGAGTGCAATTTGCTAAAAGCTCTCGCAACAATTTCTTTCCAGCTAATCGCTAACACTACAAATACTAACTTCTAAGACTACTATACAATCTTATTAATTCTTATATCGATGCACTATGATTAATTTACATTATCGCTACAATAATTAAGATCGACACCAATAATTTATCACAATTTTCAAAGCTATAAATTAGAACTCACATTATAATTAAGGTTTCGATTAAACTAAACTAACGTTCATCGCGGAAATTTATATATTAATCCAATTATTCGAAAAAATAACAAAATATGCAAATAATATCTTGAATGTACCTATTGTAAGCTAAATAAAGTCCTAAATGCAAAACTCTTGTTCCTGTCAATCAGGTCCATTGTCCGCAGGAATCTATCACTTAATACTTGTGTACAAATGCCTTGCTTAGATCCAAGGTAATTATTTTGGTCAAAGATAAACTAAACGGCACTACAATATTTTTGTTACAAAATAATAAAGAATTGTTATTATAATAAAAACGAGGATTTTTTTGCACACACCTACTACAAAGTCTACAAATTCAAAGCTTAAGAGTAAAACAAATTTCAAATGTTTTCATAGTAGAACACAAAAAGGCCATCCCCTTAAACAAATATTTATAAATTCTTTTTGTGTGGAAAATTTTAAAACAACTGCGGCAATACACACAGAACACATCTACTGTGTTTCGATCCTTTTATTATGTTTTGCACAAACAATACATCTTTTAGTGGGATTTCTGTTGCACTGCATAGATGGAACAAAAGAAGGAGAATGCCTTTCAGTTAAATATAACTCTACATTGTTATCTGCTAGTAGTCTTCCACCACCAACATGCAGTAGGGATGTGTGATATTTTTATCATCATCATTTTGTTTTCGACCTTAGTTAAGGTCGGTTTGACGCAGCTCTAATTTCTTTTCTATTCATCTAAAAAGTTCTACATGTCATTCACAACCTAAATTTCTAATAATTTGACTAATATAGCTTGGTCTAGATCTTCCTATACTCTTCTATCTTTATCTTATCTGCCTGGCTCTACACAGATGTTAGCAACCTGATGGTTGTTAAAGAACTCCAACACGTTTACATGATTCCCATTTATAAGGAAATGAAATATTGCCTGGTTATCTCCTCCAAAAAAGGAAAAGTGTTAAATTATATGTTATGGTAAGGCTTAAGCAACAAATCGCTACCAACATGCCACACCGCTGCTAACTAATTGTGATATTTTATAATAAATTTCTTTTTTAAAAGTCAAATGAAATTTTTCAACAGACATACAATTGGTTGTGGTAGTTTTGTACAAGTGGTAACTGTTTACGACTGCAATCTCTAAGGAATGAAAATACACCTTCTTATATTACCACTTTTTACTTTTATACATTGGTTTCATCATTGTCTTTCTAGTTTTTTTCCATAGACTACTTGATGTCTGGTACATAATATTTTCACATTGTATTTATCTTTGTATCTTAGGGCTAGAAGTTTAATGTATGATCAGTATGTAAACAACTCACTACTTAAAAGTTTTTCTATCATTTTTGACATGTTTTTACTAGATGTTTTAACAGTTCCACAAGCATTGGTTTTTATTTTGTGCAATGTCTCCAGCGAGTTGAAACTCGTATACCAATTGTCAATATACAGCATGTGGCCTCAAGCAATGTTATCACAATGCTTTTAAATTTTTCAATGTCATATTTATTGGTGAAATCTTTTACCTCTATTGTAGCACCAGTATGCATTATAAAATCTAATACATATTCAGTATTGCAGTCATACAATTAAAAAAAAGCTTTATATTGAATATGTGATATTTGGAGGATATATAAAATATATTGTCTAAAAAAATATACTGCCTCCAAAAAGCATCAAACTTTCATCAATGCACAAGTTCTGAAATGGTACAAATCCTTCTTTAAATTTGTTCCTAAGATGATCAACAATTGCTCTAATTTTGGGCAACCAATAAAGTGATATATATATATATATATATATATATATATATATATATATATATATATATATTTGATCCGTTAAATCAGACATGATGTCATAAATTTATGCAGCCAAATTCTAAACGTTAATGAAATTAAGAAAATATAATGTGTTACCATTGTATTTTAGAGTATTCTGTTTTTCGTTATTAGTATTGCAATGCACTGTTGTCAACCTTATTTTGTTCAGTTCGAAATAAATACATTGCATGATATGAATCCTGAACCAATCTTCATGTCAGCATCAATTGAGTTATTATTAGTGTCTATAATTTCCTAATGTTATTGTAAATTTATACAAAAACAGTTTTCAAGTTTGATATATCAGGGCACTAATATTTCTAGTTTAGGAAATAGTTTGTAGATGTATATCTATATTTAGCAACAGATCTGTGAAAGTTCATACTAATACTGAACATGTTTTCAATATTTGGCAACATAGTCAATAGTTAACCATATGATATAATGACACTGATTGAACGAATCAAGTACACTTACTGAATTTTAAGAGCCAATAGCTACTAATAAACATGTTATAATTAGTCCAGTAAAAAAAAATTTTTAATAAGTCTTTAGGGATCTAATGGCATTGTTACTTTGATTGCAAACTATTCTCCAATATTTTGTTTAAAAACTGGTACTTACAATTACTATAAGCTACCGTTCATTTACATTTCCAATGCTCCACCCGAAGGTACTACATTGGCCAGGAAGCGAGTTTTTTGTTGCCTGGAAATTTAGAATTTTGCCGAACCCTTGCCGTTCCAGGCAAGGTAGGGATCTTTAACGTGCATGACAACACTCACACACGGGACCTCCATTTAACCTCTCATCCGAACGAGGGCGTAATATTTGTGAAAAATGCTCACCTGCCATTTTTCAAGCAGTCGGCCGTGTCGGGATTTGAACCCGGGTGTAGAATCTTGTAATGTAATAAATGATAACGATAAAGAACAAACTAAATGTATTACATGTTATTAGGCGAGACACTACAAACAAATTTAATGTTTTACATCTACACCATAACAAGGCTGCATAAAGACTCGTGCTAGTACAATAACTAACGTTATACAAAGCAAGGGTGCACGAAGCTGAAGGAGGGAAATTCCAAGCGGCTGCCGTACAGGTATAAACTGGTTAAGCAACACATTATTTTAACTTTGAATATATAAAACTGGTGCTACAAGATATGTACATAAATGATTGAATATAATTTGATGGAGTATTTAGATGTTTGATAGATAGTTGAACTAAGATATTCGACATCCCGCCACTCTTGATAAACTACAGTTTTTAAGACTAATAGAATAAACTGAACCACTTCTGTTATTGTTTTTTTTTTAACTAGTGAAATTTAATTGTTCGGTTCCACCGGTAAGAGACACAGTTTCTGCACACCACGAGTAGTAATTCCTGTTGAAGTGCGAATTGTGGCAGTACGGGCAATGTCGTCCTCTCTGGACTTATGTAACTTTAAGATTCTTCCCATTTTCCAGCAAAGTGGTGGAACATTTTCTTCCTTCAGTAATACCAAAGAATTTTCTTTCAGACCATCAAACTGATTATCACTGCAGCGTGAGCGTTGCTGTAGAGAATTTAAATATTCGGTACTCCAACGTTTCCAAAATATTTGTGTTGCTTGCTGTAGAATTGCATACTGTTTTAAGCGATTTGTGGGTACATTCGCTAAGTCTGCATGGGGTATGTTCGTTAATGGATGACCAATTAAGAAATGACCAGGTGTTAAAGCGGATAAATCTGAAGGATCATTGGATAGAGGCGTGATTGGGCGTGAGTTCATTATTGCCTCAACCTGCGTAAAAATTGTAGAGAGGTCTTCAAATGTAAAATTTGTTTTTCCCACAATCCGCGTTACGTGATATTTAGCGCGTTTGACGGCAGCTTCCCACAAACCGCCGTGGTGGGGGGGTTCTAGGTGGAATAAAGTGCCATTCTATGCTATTCTTTAAATAAAAGTCAATTACGTCACGATCATTTAAAAAATTCGGAAGAGATTGGTATAATTGTTTCAATTCATTTCGTGAGCCTATAAAATTGCTACCGTTGTCACTGTATATTTTTTTGCAGAGACCTCGGCGCACCACAAACCTTTTCAATGAGTTTAAAAATGCATGGGTAGTTAGATCGCTCACCAACTCCAAATGAACCGCTTTTGTGGTAAAACATATAAATATACACAAGTATGCTTTAATGATAGCTCGATTACGGAGCTTTCCGTCTTTAATATTAAAGGGGCCTGCATAATCCACACCCACAATATAGAATGGACGATTTGGAATTATTCTGTCCGAAGGTAGATTGGCCATTTTCCGAATTATATTTGTTGGGCTTGCTCGAAAGCAAACTATACATTTTGTAACACGCTTCTTACAGTACGTCTGCCGTTAATCGGCCAGAATCTCTCTTACAGTATTAAGAATCATTTGCGGGCCGGCATGCAAGTTACGAAGGTGCTCGTTTGAAATAATCTGTTGTGTTAATAAATGTTTGGTAGCGATAATTAATTGATGTTTGTTTTCTTCGGATAAATTTGATTTTGAAAGTCTGCCTCCCACACGAAGTAAGCTATGAGAATCTATAAACGGATCTAATGATTTTAACCTTGACCTTTTGGGTAGGGGTTTCAGTTGTTGCAAGCAATTAATCTCGGCAAAAACTTTCATGTTGTGCTATTCTAACTAAAATTATTAGTGCGTTATTAAGTTCTTCCAGTTTGATTTTACCGGTAATTTTGGATTCCTTGTTACGAAGATTGTTACAAAATCTTATGCATAGAGCTGTTACTCGTTGAAGATGGTATAAATTAGAAAATCTCTCGAATAAATTGAAATCACGAAAGGTGGCTGAGAGCGCAGTATGCAATACTCGTGTTTCGGGTGCTTCGTTTACGACCTCTTTACTTTGTGGCCAATATTCGTAATCGCCCTTTAGCCAATCTGGGCCATTCCACCATAAAGAATTGTTACTCAGATTGGTGGCATCGATTCCCCGCGACGCCATATCCGCTGGATTGCTGGCTGAGGGCACGTGACGCCATAAGCCATTTTCAGTTAAGTTTTGTATATCTGCCACTCGATTGGCTACAAAAATTTTCCACGTATTTGGAGCCGCTGCCAACCATGATAGAACAATTGTGCTGTCCGTCCAAAAATATGCTTTATCTATATTTAAACAAAGGGATTTGTGTACCTTATTGTAAAGTTGTGCAAGCAGCAGCGCACCACAAAGTTCTAAACGAGCTATAGTTATTGACTTTAAGGGTGCTACGCGAGTTTTTGAGCATAATAGTGTCACCGCTGCATCATTATTTTGGTTAACCGATTTAATATATATGCAGGCGGCATATGCCATTTGTGAAGCATCACAGAAGCCGTGCAGCTCAATATATTTGTATTTTGGTAAAACAATATGTCTTGGGACGCGAGTGTTATTAATTGTGTTTAGTTGTGTTTTAAATTGTGACCATTTAAATAACATCCCTTCTGGTATTGCATCGTCCCAGCTAATATCAATTTGCCATAGTGATTGCATCATGATTTTAGCTTTAATGATAATGGGTGATAATAGTCCGAGGGGATCGAATATTTTTGATATTAATGATAATAGTACTCGTTTTGTAACTTTGGAAACTTCAAATGCGGTCTCATCAACGGTATAAAGTAACATGTCGGATTTGGCTTGCCACATGAGGCCGAGTGTTTTGTGTATATTGTTACGGTCGTAATTTTCATAACGACATTTGCATTTAGCAGTGTACTTCAAAAGTATATTCTTTCCAAATTAGATTGTATGAATTCGAATAGTGATAGCACGCCGTGTTATCAGGTACCGGTTCCCGGACTAGCTTTGATGGTCTCAACACAATACTCTTGATTACACTCTTGATTCGAATCGAGCAATTTTAATTACGCCGTTGGAACGTTGTATTTCCTCCTTTATTGAAAGGGTTTTGGCGGATTAATTGAAGGAAATTATTTGTTGTGATTTGAAATAATTTTCTTATTTCCTTATTGGGATTTCGGCGATTCATCTAAAGTGAATCCTCGACCGTTGTATTTGGTGACCACTTGTACATTTTTCGTTTGTTGTTTTGTACTGGACCCGGAATTGACCGGGTTCCAAGTTCCAAGTGCCAAGTTCCAAGTTCTAAGTCTTCAAATCCCAGTTTGCAGTTTTCAGTCTCGATCTGCAGTTTTCAGTTTAGCCCCAATAATAGCTCCAGTCGTTATTTTGCCGTCGCAACCCTTAGTTGGCTTATGCTAAGATCAGCTTACAACGACTAGTGCAGCTGTGGGTGAGTCGTTCCACATTTAATTTTTCTACTGTAACCGTCTGGTTGGTATTGCTTGTTGAAGATTATTTTTTTTATTTAATAACACTTTACTGAAGACTGTTTTGCTTACACATTTATTATAGGGTGGGTTCAGATTTACTAATTTGTAATTTACATTATTCACAATTTTAACACGTGTGAAGTTTAGCCAATGCACCGATCATTATAGGTATAATTATAGTTTATACCAATGCCCTCAGCGTTCAAGGGTCAATCTACGAGGATCCTGGTATACCACCCTTAACATTATTTAATAGTCATTCTGTTCTGCCATCTTGGCGCAGATTTGTTTCAATAGGTTGGCTGAATTGCGTTAAATATAATAGTAAAAGTAGCAGTAAGAGTTATACAATCAGGTTATTTGCTGTTTGTTTATTGGAAATTACACCATAACAAGTGGGTGGGTAATTGGAGCCTTTTTATATGTTTACTGTTGTTATAAATATATTATATGTTTGTAGTAAAGTGTCAATACTGTATGTAAAAGATAGTTTTGTATTACTCGAGTGTGAGGTGTGAGGAGAATTTTTGCTGATTTGGGTGTTACAGGCGTGAGGATTTCCTATTTCAGTCCCGTCGGAGTACAGCTGTTATAGATTTAGGTGGCGCTCATTTGACTGGTTGTTTATGGTCTACCCCATCCCGGCCTCAGTACTGGGTTGGTCCAGGGCATATGGAAGCTGTTGACTCCGACTACCCGGAAAGGTATTATTTGCCCGTTCCTCTTTTGTGATTAGTATTGAACTATATCGAGTACGTCCCTGTGTTGTGTTGTTTTGTAGCGTCACATTCTTGGCGCCCAACGTGAAGGCTTGTTTTGTTTCTGATTTATATCGCTGGTTGCTAATCAGAACATTTGTTTTGAATTGAAGTGTTGAATTTTGTTAATCGATATGGACGTAAATCGACTATTATCTGATGAAATTTCGTATGAATTGAGAATACGCGGTCTTTGTTTAACCAAAGCCAATGTAGAAGATAAACGTAAATTATTAAGAGACTTACTACAAGTAAGTGTCACGTGTGAATTAGTGCCTAATGAAAATTTAAATATTATACCTGGTACAGAGCTTGCTATTTGTTTAGCCAAGCTTAATAATCTAGAAAATGACTTAAACAATTTTAATTATTCTAACCATTCTAATGAATCAAAACGCATATCTACGCGACTTTCACATATTGATAACGGTTGCAACGAATTACTTCTTCTAATGAAGATGAAATAATTCGGAAAAATGAACTTACAAACAAATGCTTAAGTCTAATAAACTTTTTAACTGAAATTCAGAATAAAGCCGCTATTGTTAGACAAGTGTCAACAATTTCAGATCAAGGCGAAATGTCGTTAATGGACTTAGACATCCCGCATACTTGGGTCATGTTTTAGATCAACCCAATTTATTATTGCCTGAAGTAACACACAATAATAACATAAATTTAAATGACGATAACCCGTTTATTGAGACAGAACGGATTTCTCACTCTAGTCCGGCACGGAGAAATTTTTCGGATGTAAATAAGAATTGCCTTCCATTGTACAAATGGAATTGCACTTTGACGGCTCTACTAGTGTGAACGATTTTCTACAGCACGTGGAAGAACTATGCGACGCGCGGTGTATCAAAACACCATGTTTTCAATTCGGTAATCGAATTGCTTCAAGGGCAAGCACTTATATGGTATAGGGCGAATAAACATACCATTAATTCATGGCAAGACTTAGAAACTAGATTACGTCAAGCTTTTCTACCTTATGATTATGAATTCATCCTTCAAGAAGAAATTCGATCACGGACGCAAGGCCCGATGAAAGAATTGTTATATTTATTTCGGTGATGGAAAATATGTTTAGTCGTTTGCGTCACCCTCCTCCGAAAATAGTAGAATCCAATTAATTAAACGTAATTTGTTGCCGCACATTCAAGCGCAATTGGCATTGCACCCCATAAAGACAATGGCGGAGTTATCACAGTTAGGGCAAACTCTTGAGGAAACCCACTTGAGGGCAAGGCAATACCGCCCACCCCGTCAAATTCACAAGGTTTACTTGAACCTGATTTAGCTTACCATAAATCGAAACACAAAGCTGTTTTGTGTCAAATCGAGGACAGTAGTCCCGACTATGCTGTTGTTAATACTAACGTGAACAATACCAATCCATTTTAAATTATGAGTTTTCTGAGACACCAATTCAATCGGTGAACCAGATCCAACCGAACTTGTTTGCAATTAAGTGTTGAATTGCGACAAAGAAGGGCACCCATTTCGATTATGCCTTCAACCAAGAAAGTTACGCTGCTTTAAATGCGGTACTGCCAACTATACCGTCAAATTGTCCCCAGTGTTCGGAAGCGGACAATTGGGCCGCCGATAGATCGGTCTGCGCGCTCTGTGTCAACCCCGAATCCGATCAACCTGTCTAAGAAAAATAACCCCAACAACGATCTTAACCCTACTATTAAAGCCACCCTTAATTTTGTTTTGGCGAATGTTATAGACGACGAACGTCCTTATCTCGAAGTGGACATCTATGGAATATCCATGCTCGGTTTGCTTGATAGTGGAGCCTCCCACACAATATTAGGCCAAGCTGGTTACGACAAGCTCCGTAAATTAAATATAAAACTTCAAACTAGTAACATTCAAGCATGCCGCGTTGCTAATGGTCAAATGTGTAACATTAGTGGCACTTATAATTTACCAATTAAATTACAAAATAAAGTTGTCTGCATAAAAGTTCTGGTGATTCCTTCCATACCAGATCCGTTGATTCTTGGTACCGATTTTTGGTTTAGTATGGGTGTTGTACCTGACTTACGCCACGGTCTATGGCAGTTTTCTTCAGTAACACCAAACCTATTTAGTATACAATCGGATGATAAACTTAACCCAGAACATACAGCCCTACTAAATTCGACGATTGAACAATTATTTAAAGATATGCCCGACGCACTAGGTTGCACTCACTTGGTAGAACATGTGATAAGAACAAGTGCTGAACCAATAAAGCAAAGGTTTTACCCTTTGTCTCCAACCCTTAAAAATTGTCAATTCCCAGTTGGACATCATGTTAGAACAAGGTGTTGTTAGTCCATCTTCAAGTCCTTGGTCGTCACCGGTGGTTATGGCGAGAAAGAAGGATGGCAGCTATCGGTTTTGTGTTGATTACCGGAAGGTAAATAAGGTCACCGAACGCGACGCCTACCCCTGCCTTTAGTTTCAGCGACCCTCGATAAACTTCGCGACGCCAAGTACCTTACTTCGATTGATATTAAAAGCGCCTACTGGCAAGTGCCGGTAGCTGAACCGTCCCGCCCAATTACTGCTTTTAGCGTTCCCGATAGAGGTCTCTTCGAGTTCAACCGAATGCCTTTCGGTTTACATAATAGTCCCGCTACGTGGCAGAGACTTATTGACCGCGTTATCGGTCTTGACCTCGATTCCTACGTATACGTCTATCTTGATGATTTGGTTATTGCTACTAACGACTTCAATAAACATTTAGAAGTAACCAAAGAAATTTTCCGTCGGTTGAAATCGGCTGGTTTAACTGTAGCTCGACAGAAATGTCACTTTTGTAGACCCGAAATCAAATATCTAGGCTACGTCGTTGATAAGGAAGGGTTGCACGTTGATCCCGAAAAGGTTTCGCCATTTTGGATCTTCCTCAACCTAGCAACGTTCTTGAAGTCCGCCGCTTTTGGGTTTATGCGGTTGGTATCGCCGTTTTCTTCCAAACTTCTCTACGGTAGTAGCCCTATAAATAAATTAATGCGAAAGGGCCATAAATTTTTATGGACCGATGAATGCGAGTCCGCTTTTACTGAAATTAAAAATTTCCTAGTATCAGCTCCCATTATGAGTTGTCCCGAGTTTGAATTACCATTTACTATCCAAACAGATGCCAGTGATTATGGCTTGGGCGCCGTTTTATCCCAAATTCACCCCGATGGCGAAAAGGTGATAAGTTATATTAGCAGATCTCTGAGTCCTAGCGAGCGGAAATTTACCGCCACTGAGAAAGAGTGTCTTGCGGTAGTGTGGGCTATCGGCAAGTTCAGATCTTATGTTGAAGGTTCCCACTTCACGATTGTTACGGACCATTTTGCTTTACTTTGGCTAGATAATTTAAAAGACCCTGCTGGTCGTTTAGCGCGTTGGAGTGTCCGTTTACAACAATTCAGTTTTGATATTGTCCACCGTCGTGGCAAAGACAACGTTGTCCCCGACGCTTTATCTCGTTTTGTGCCTGTTATTAACCAGATCGGACCCCCTAGTAACCCGGAACCACATTTTAAAAATATAAAAGATCGTTGGTTTCACAAAATGTGTGATCAGATTTCGAAAAATCCCCTTAGATTTCCCTTATGGCGATTTGATGGGTCAAATTTATTCAAAAGTGTAAGTCCCCATACCCTGATTTAGAATCGGCTGCTTCTGAGTGGAAGATCGTAGTCCCCAAGTCCCATAGATTGGAGATTGTGCGTAATAATCATGATGAGCCTACATCAGGCCACTTAGGTGTTTTTAAAACCTACCATCGAATTAGTTCTAGGTACTTTTGGCCGAAAGCCAAAAGTGATGTTGCAAAATATGTGCGTAACTGTCATACTTGCATTGCTTGCAAGGTTGAACAGAAACCACCTGCTGGATACCTTTTGGGCCGCCCAGATATCTCAAGACCTTGGGAACTTATTTTTGTTGACATTGTTGGACCGTTTCCACGATCCACTTCCGGATACAAGTATGTGTTGAGTGTAAAGGATTATTTCAGTAAGTTTTGTATTTTTCTCCCCATGAGAGAGGCTACTTCATCCAAGCTTGTTGAATTATTAGAGGACCATGTGTTTTGTTTATTCGGTGTCCCCCCGTACCATAATTTGTGATAACGGCAATCAATTTCAGGGACGTCAGTTTAAATCTCTGATGGATGCCTATCGTGTTAAGGTCAGCCATATGGCAAATTATCATCCTCAGCCGAATGCTGCCGAACGACAGCACCGTTCTCTGAAAACTATATTGGCTTCTTTTGTTAAAGACAATCAACGTACATGGGCTTCGTTGCTTCAGAAAGCCGCATGCGCAGTTCGTACGTCGAGACATGAGGCTACTGGTCCCACGCCGTACTTCGTGAACTTTGGTCGTGAAATGCATCATAGGGGTAACAGTCACGATTTACCCAAAGTCCCCGTGAGTGATGACATTGGGCAAGATCCTGTGCTTCCTGTGGATCGACCTCCAATTTTTAAAAAGGTTTTTAAAGATATTCGTGCTCGTTTAGACAGAGCTTTTGTACGTAGTAAAAGGTGTACGACCCACGTCGCCGCCCGATAGTTATGTTGTAGGCCAAAAGTGTGGCACAAAATTTTGTACACTCGGATGCCGCGGCATATTTTACAAATAAGCTTGCACCCAAGTACGTAGGACCCTTTACTATATCTAAATGCGTTTCTCCGTGGACTTATCAGTTGGAGACTGATGATGGTCGTAGTGTTGGATTGTGGCACGCCAAGGATCTCCGTCCTGATCCTTGACTAAGTTTTGTTGTCTGTTGTTTAGTTATTTTGTTCTGTTCCGCTCATTGATTTTGGATTTCAGTATTTGGGATACTTTGCGCACTTTTGTGCCCTTCAGTAGTTTTGTCGGTTTTTGTTCCCCTTTACTGTACTTTGAGTAACTTTTGTCGTCAAAGGTTACTTGAAGGCGAAGAAACTTCGGATTTGGTGTCTTTGTTATGGTTATGCGGGGTTCGAACCCCAGCGTTAGCTTCTTTTTTTGGGTAAGAAGGAGTTGTTACGGTCGTAATTTTCATAACGACATTTGCATTTAGCAGTGTACTTCAAAGTATATTCTTTCCAAATTAGATTGTATGAATTCGAATAGTGATAGCACGCCGTGTTATCAGGTACCGGTTCCCGGACTAGCTTTGATGGTCTCAACACAATACTCTTGATTACACTCTTGATTCGAATCGAGCAATTTTAATTACGCCGTTGGAACGTTGTATTTCCTCCTTTATTGAAAGGGTTTTGGCGGATTAATTGAAGGAAATTATTCGTTGTGATTTGAAATAATTTTCTTATTTCCTTATTGGGATTTCGGCGATTCATCTAAAGTGAATCCTCGACCGTTGTATTTGGTGACCACTTGTACATTTTTCGTTTGTTGTTTTGTACTGGACCCGGAATTGACCGAGTTCCAAGTTCCAAGTGCCAAGTTCCAAGTTCTAAGTCTTCAAATCCCAGTTTGCAGTTTTCAGTCTCGATCTGCAGTTTTCAGTTTAGCCCCAATAATAGCTCCAGTCGTTATTTTGCCGTCGCAACCCTTAGTTGGCTTATGCTAAGATCAGCTTACAACGACTAGTGCAGCTGTGGGTGAGTCGTTCCACATTTAATTTTTCTACTGCAACCGTCTGGTTGATATTGCTTGTTGAAGATTTTTTTTTTTTTTTTTTTACATTTAATAACACTTTACTGAAGACTGTTTTGTTTACACAATTATTATAGGGTGGGTTCAGATTTACTAATTTGTAATTTACATTATTCACAATTTTAACACGTGTGTGAAGTTTAGCCAATGCACCGATCATTATAGGTATAATTATAGTTTATACCAATGCCCTCAGCGTTCAAGGGTCAATCTACGAGGATCCTGGTATACCACCCTTAACATTATTTAATAGTCATTCTGTTCTGCCATCTTGGCGCAGATTTGTTTCAATAGGTTGGCTGAATTGCGTTAAATATAATAGTAAAAGTAGCAGTAAGAGTTATACAATCAGGTTATTTGCTGTTTGTTTATTGGAAATTACACCATAACAAGTGGGTGGGTAATTGGAGCCTTTTTATATGTTTACTGTTGTTATAAATATATTATATGTTTGTAGTAAAGTGTCAATACTGTATGTAAAAGATAGTTTTGTATTACTCGAGTGTGAGGTGTGAGGAGAATTTTTGCTGATTTGGGTGTTACAGGTAAGCGTGAGGATTTCCTATTTCAGTCCCGTCGGAGTACAGCTGTTATAGATTTAGGTGGCGCTCATTTGGCTGGTTGTTTATGGTCTACCCCACCCCGGCCTCAGTACTGGGTTGGTCCAGGGCATATGGAAGCTGTTGACTCCGACTACCCGGAAAGGTATTATTTGCCCGTTCCTCTTTTGTGATTAGTATTGAACTATATCGAGTACGTCCCTGTGTTGTGTTGTTTTGTAGCGTCACAATATCACCATCAGAGATATTATATTTATGTGTGTTATAAGAACCTTGTTTGTCGAGTATTTCTGAATTGTTGGACGCCCATTTGCGCAACTCAAACCCATAAGTACTGAGTAGCGTTGTTAAATCTACCTTTAATTTTATTGCTTCTGACATAACATCGCTTCCAGTTAATACATCGTCCACGTAAAAATCGTTGCGAATCACATTGCATGCATGAGCATCAGTGTCTTCATTTTCGAATGCTATCTGGTGTAAACTACGAATTGCCAAGAATGAGGCACATGATGTACCGTAAGTGACGGTGTTGAGACGATAATGTTCTACCTCATCATTGGAATCATTTCTCCAGACGATTCGCTGCATATCGCGTTGCAATTGGGTTACGTCAATTTGTCGGTACATTTTTGCGATGTCGGCAGTAAATACAAAATTGTGCTTCCTAAACCGCAATAAGATACTACACAAATCGTTCTGAATATTTGGTCCTACCAATAAAATATCATTTAATGATACACCACTTGAGGATTTTGCCGATCCGTCAAATACGACGTGTAATTTGGTTGATGCGCTTGATTCTTTAATAACGCCATGATGAGGTAAATAAAATACGCCTGAAATATTAACATTATTGACTTCTGTTTGGTCGAGTTTTGTCATATGACCCAGTGACTCGTATTCTTTCATGAATTTTACGTAATCCCTTTTAAATTCGGGATTTCTTTGAAATTTACGCTCTATCGAATAAAGTCGTTTCAGTGCATTATTCAATGAATGCCCTATAACGTTAGGTTTCGCTCGTGTCGGTAACTTGACTGTAAAATGTCCGTTTAAATTGCGCTTGACGGTTTTTGAAAAAAGGTGCTCACATTCTTGTTCCTCCTTTGAATAGGAATTTGTGTTTGATTGAACCTCTTCGACATGCCAAAATCGTTCAATGGAATCTTCCAAAGATTTTTTGATCAATAGATTACATACTGCGTTATACGTTTTGCATGAATTATTTGATAACGGTCCAGATAATACCCATCCTAAAATGTTTCTTGTAACACCAGTAAGTCGCGGCCGAGCTTTATTTGACGTGAACCAAGAAGCTGATAAAATATACCCGCGCCTAGTAAAATGTCTATTGTTCCCACGATATTAAATTGAGCATCCGCTAACACCGTGTTTATAGGTAATTTCAGACCTTCTGTGGTAAATGATTTTGTTGGCAAAGTTTCTGTAATTTGTTCAAGTATTAAAAATGTTAACTCGGCATTAAAATTGCTATGACATGATTTGACGATTGCTGAAGTTTTTCTATTTATATCAGTAACCGATGTACCCACACCTACAATAGGTGCATTAATGTTGATTGCCGGTAATTTTAATGATTCATGGAGTTGGCGTGTAATAAAGTTGGGCTGACTGCCACTGTCTAGCAGAGCCCTACATTCATGACATTTATTATTTGAATCCTTGATTAGGATAATGGCGGTTGATAATAAAATTTGTCGATCGTAGTTTTTGCAATAATTAGTCACCAGTTGTGTGGTTGCCGATGCTACAGATCGCGTATGATTAATATTTGACGTTGAAGTGTTATTAATTTGATTTTCTTCATGTTTAATTGGTACGTCATTATCGAGGTGCAAAAGCGTATTATGACGTTTTTTACATTTTTTGCAACCTCGTGATTTGCACGCGAAGGATGGATGATTACCCCGCAAGCAATTGGTACACAGTTTTAACCTTTTTACTTCCGAAAGACGCTCTTCTACCGGAAGAGATTTTAGACTTTCACAATCAAAGATCTGATGTTGATCCTTACATAAAGGGCACCCGTCTTTATTATCCCGTGACGCGAAACCAGAAAATTCCCTTTCCGTAGTTTTCTTCGAAAAGGTTTGTGCTTTGTATGGTCTTTGAAATATTTTATTACCTGATTTATTTTCGCTTTGGGATCCAATGACTTCTAATAATCTACAACGCTGTTCCAAGAAATCCATCAAATCGTCCATTCGCAATTGTCGGTTATTAATAGTGCTAGAAATAACGTGCGATTCCCATTGCTGAGCAGTGATCTGGTCTAATTTTTTTGATATTAAATAGAATAATAAGGTGTCCCGGCTTTCGACGGGTTCACCTAAAGTTTTTAATGATCTAATGTGTTTTTGAATTGAATCGGTTAATTTACGGAGACTTGAGTGAGCGTCCCTGCTAACCATGGGTAAGTCAAATAGTGCTCCCACATGGTTTTTATAATAATTGATTTATTTTGATAGCGCGACGTTAGGAGTTGCCACGCGGTTTCGTAATTTTCATTAGTTACTTCAATGCTTTCGATGACCTTAGCGGCCTCCCCCTTGATGCAGCTCAAAAGATAAAAGAATTTTCTGATATTATCTAAGGAAGAATCATTGTGTACTAGTGATGTAAACATATCCCTGAACTGACCCCACTTGTCATAATCGCCATAAAATTTTGACAGTTCTAGGACCGGAAATTGAACATTCGCTTTTAATTGGTTGGAGTTTTCTGTACCTAAATTATTTGATGTTAATATTTCATTTTCGTTCGTTTCCTTAGCAATAATTAATGAATTATGGTCGTGTTTTGAAATTAAATGCTTATGCGTTTGAGGTAATACCGTAAAATCGGTCTTCAAAGTTTTGCCGCTCATCGCTTTCTATTTCTGTTTCATCTAGTAGTTCTAACTCGCTTTGAATATTATTAAATTGTTCTAAAATAGGAAGCGCTTGCTCTAAACGTGATTTTAATTGTAAAATATTTTCATCCTTAGTTTCAGATAAACATTTTTCAAAGAATTTTGCGAAACGCGTAAATGTTGCTTTAATCTGAGCGCGTTTTGTGGTAAGCTGCCATCGTTGTTCCTCCATTGTAATAAGTTCGATGTACTTTAACCTGATTGACGATATAGTGTATAATTAATTATATGTTAAATACTGTAATGCCCGATTTTAATATTAATAATTACCTGTGAGTTACTAAATCCACAATACAATACAATTCAAGTTAAAGCAATAATAAAATGCATTTATGAATACAACGGGATGAGTAATATGGAACAGACTTACATTAGCAGCAGGCACTTGACCCTGACCTTGCGCGAGGGATGATGAATACATTCACGCTTCTTCTGGACTGATTAAAACCATTGTAATTGTAAAAAACCTTTCGACTCGAGGACCATGTAGAATCTTGTAATGTAATAAATGATAACGATAAAGAACAAACTAAATTTATTACATGTTATTAGGCGAGACACTACAAACAAATTTAATGTTTTACATCTACACCATAACAAGGCTGCATAAGGACTCGTGCTAGTACAATAACTAACGTTATACAAAGCAAGGGTGCACGAAGCTGAAGGAGGGAAATTCCAAGCGGCTGCCGTACAGGTATAAACTGGTTAAGCAACACATTATTTTAACTTTGAATATATAAAACTGGTGCTACAAGATATGTACATAAATGATTGAATATAATTTGACGGAGTATTTAGATGTTTGATAGATAGTTGAACTAAGATATTCGACACCGGGACCTTGGGATCCGTAGTCTTACGCTTACTACATTGATCCACGGCGACGCACTATAAGCTACCACTAAAAATATTCAAAATTGGTAAACACTACAAACAAGATAAACATATCGTTAGTTTCTAAACTATAATTATTATACAAGATATCGAGAAATGCTCTTCATAAAAGAAAATGCAAATTGTAAAGCTCATTTCATATCGATTTAAGTAAATCTTGTTATCCAAACATGCTTGTTAAAGGAGTTAGAGCTCTTTATAGATGACGCCATAAGATCGGTTTAATTCAAATATCTTCACAATAGTTTCCTTTCAAGTGATTAACATTTTGTACATTTATTTTGTAGAATGTGCCCAATCGTAGGGTGTGGAAATGTTTTTTTAATTGTAGTTATAAGCAGTTTTTCTAAATTTGGGAAGGGTATTGGTCATTTCTTTTCATAACTTTTTGGTCTTTCAAATTTTGGCTATTTTGACATTTTGTTTGTTATAACGAACGCATCGTTTTCAAAAACAATCAATTTGAGCTTTTCATGTGTGAAAGCATACATTTTATTGATTAACAAATTCATTTCTAAATTACAAAAGATGGCTATCGAAAATAAACATAGTAACAATTGTAAGAATGTCAAACTGTTCTTATGTTATAAACTGTTTCCAACTAAGGATTTTGCTTTTCTAAAGTAAAAAATAAATAGGAGTAAAGAATTATATTAATATCAAATGACTGATATTTCAATATTGTTAGTTGTAAACTAGTTTTAAGTAAATAGTTGTTTATTATTTAGTGTTACATTAATTTTAATTTTCAAATACCAAAAGTTTAAGATTAATATAATGGTGGTTTAATAACGAAGAATTTGCTATCATTTAGTGTATGATGAAATGTAATGCAACGCTTGGGCAGCAGCACATAGGTATGCAAATAAATTTCCAAATAGCAGACATCCTGCTCCCAAAACATTTATAGTTCTTTCAAATAATTAGGGAAACTGGATTGGTAATCCCCAAAATCAGTGAAACAGGAAATCATGCGGACACAAGAGAAGAATATGAGTATACTTTTTTAATGGAAGAATAAGAGAATCCCAAGATTAGCGTTAGAAGATTAGCTGCAATGTATCCTATTTCTACATCTTCTGTGTGGAATATTATTCATAAGGACAACTTGCATCCTTTTCATTTTAGAAAAGTCCAGGCTATGAGTGACAGTGATTTTGTGTTTGCATTGATTTTTCTAATTGGTTGCAAAATAAAGAAAATCAAAACCAAAACTTTTTTCAAATATTTTGTTTTGTGACGAAGCTGTTTTTATTAAGGATGGAATTTTGAATATGTATAATACACATTATTATTCCTACGTCGGTGATGATTCTCATGTTATAAAAGAAACTAAACATCAAGAAAGGTTTGACATAAATATATGTACAGGCATTCTTGGAGATAATTTGATTGGATCTGTAGAATTGTCCAATCATTTAAATGGTGAGAATTATCTGGACGTTTTATAAAATACTTTACTTGATCTATTGGATCGTATTAATTTACATATTCGGCAGAACTTGTTGGTTTCTATATGATGGTCTTTAAGCTCATTTTGGCAGAATTACTCGTGAGTTTTGAGACAATAACTACTAACAAGGATGGATCGGAAGAGGTGATCCAGTTGCTTAGCCGGATAGGTCTCCAGATTTAAATCGTGGTGGTTTGTGTGTGTGGGGGGGATGCCTAAAAATCAATTGCTTATTCGCAAACAAACAAACGCTCGATAAGCTTAGGTGGCTAATTTAGGATGCCTGCATGTGTTTAAAAACAATATTGGAATTTTTGTAAGAATTCAACAATCTTTGCGTGACTAAATTAGTGTTTAGAAACAAGTGGCCATCGTGTGCGAGTCTGTTGTAGAATTATTTTTGTGCTTTGTGCTTTCAGTTGTCATATTGGTCTATTCCTTGTCATTACTAATTTCATCAGGTACTGTGTTTGTATCATAAAAATTTTATTCTTTTCTCCTCTTTATTTTTTACTTTAGAAAAGTCAAATCATTAGCTGGAAACGTTTTGTGACATAAGAACAGTTTGACATTCATATAATTATGAAGAAAATTATAACACACAATTCATATAATTGTTATTATATTTATTGTCCATATTCATCTCTCATAATTTAGAAATGAATTTGTTAATCAATGGAAACGTATGTATTGACACATGAAAAGTTTAAATCCATATTTTTCGAAAACACTGCATTATAGCGACTTCAAATAAAAGAATATTTTTTTTATAATCAAAATAAAGTTTGTTAAATGGCAAAATTTGAAAGGCACAAGTGATGAAGAAAAATGTGCAATAAGAATCCCAAACAAACCGCTTATAACTACAATTAAAAAATCACTTCCACACCAAACGATTGGGCGTATTCCTCAAAATAAACGTACAAAATATTATCGCTAAAAAGCAACCGTTTTGAAAATATTTAAGTTAAACCAATCTTATTGCACCATCTTTATAGAGCTTCAACTAACTCCTTTAGCAAACATGTTTGGATAACAAGATTTAGGTCAAATCGACATGAAATAAGCTCTAAAATTTGCAGTTTTCTTTTGTGAAGAGCGTTGCTGGACATCCTGTATATCTATATTTTTATTGAGATTGAGAATGATTCCATATCTAAATAGAACTGGTTTCAGATCTAAGTAAAAACCAATTTTGCATACAGACAGTTAGCAATACCATACCTGGTTAGGAACTATTCAAAATTGGAGAAATAACTGTTGGAGATTTGAATATAGGTACATCAAATTTCTCACACACTTTTAAAAGTTGAAATCATATGTAGTGGCAAAATGGTCCATAGGACTTAAAATTTCAAAACTAAGATTACTTTTAATTAAATTGTAAAAACTTTTAAATGGAATTAGTGTTAAGATATTTTGTTTGAACTCATTAGATGCACACCATAAATAGTATAAAAGACAAATATAAAAATAAAAGCAATACTTACTGCAATACACCTCTGCATTTCCAAAGTATCCAGTCAAGCACTGACATACAGCATGATGGTTTGTAGCATTACAGAAAGCATTTTTACCACAAACTTTAGTTTTGCATACATATTCACATAAACCATTTTGAAGATTACAGAATTTATTATCAGGACAGTCAGTGTCTTCTTTGCATTCTGAGGTTGATGAAGGTACACAGTTTCCTTTAGCATCCAAGTGATACCCATATTCGATAGGACAAGCACAGTTGCCTTTTTCATCTATTATCATTCCACGTTCTAAAGCACAAATACATCGGCCGTTTTCATCAATCATCATGCCTTTTTCAGGTAGGCAAGGAACACATTCGTCATTTTCATTTAAAGCTGCATTGGGTGGACAGATGCATTTTCCATCAGGTGTTAGTACAAAACCTTTTTCAAGTTTACATAATGGTACTAAAAATTGAAAAACACGCATTAACAAAAATTTGTTATTATGCAATTTTCTATTTCAATTGTAAAGTATAAATGTAGCTGTGAAATTATATATATATTTTAGGTAATTAATTACATAATGTCAGTAGGTAGATAATAACATATTATAGTTAATAAGATGAAATAATAACTTACACTGTTATGCAAAGCCTAAATGATTATTTTAAATCAGGCTAGTAATTGAAAGATGGAAAATAAAAGGTCTTTGAGAGGACTTGAACCTGCAGCTTAGCCTTTCTAGGACCATGCGTTATTCCAATTATGCCACCGAGACCGATGACGATAATTGGGAAATTTATAAATCTGAATCGTGTACACAAACATACATCAACCTAACTTTTAATTACATTTAGCATTTTTGTCATTCATATCTGACATTGTCAAGTTTTTGATTTATGTCAGTTATAGACAGGAAGCAACACTCAAAATTACGGCTATGAGCCAAGTATTAAATATATAAATAACAATAAATATCTTATGGCTAACCTGTGGTAGGGTTTTGCCACTTATATAATGAAAAGTATTAAACATAACTGATCCGATACATTTATATTCAATTTTAAAAAGAGGCAGTTATAATTACTCGACTTAATTCCTTAAAATTTTGTATACGATATAAGGTCCCAGACAGAATTCGAACCTGTATCTTAGGTCTGTGTAATTATCCAAAATGTATATTTAGTAGTTGGTATCAGCCATAATTTTGAGCATCGCTTCCTGTTTATATCTGATACAAGTCAAAAACTTGACACAAAAATGCCAAATGTAATTGAAAGTTAGGTTGATGTATGGTTGTGTACATGATTTAGATTTGTTAATTTTCCAATTGTTGTTACCCATCTCGGTGACATAATTGGAAAACACATAGGTCATGAATGTCTAAGATACAGGTTTGAATCGATATAAAATGATCATATATATATATATATATATATATATATATATATATATATATATATATATATATATTATATATATATAAATTATAAAACTCTACTTTATTGACCAGGAATCAATGTTTAATATAAAGATGAAATTAATTTATTGGGATATTTTTGGTCATAAATAAAACAACTGTCAAATAATCTTTCGTTTTTAACTTAACGTTTCGATCATTATTCAGATCTTAATCATAAGCTAAAAGTTAGGTAATTAGAAACTAAATAATACATATATTAAAACTTACATAAAACTTGATTATTCTTAAATTTAAGGCTAGTGTAAACTAATTTTGAATGACATAAGCAAAACTTGAGTGACAGAATTAAAATGGTTTTTTGTATGCAATTTTGATGTTACAAAAACCAAGTTAAGTTAAATAATTTTTGAATATAAATACGATAAAAATGAAAAGAATGTATAAATATTGTCCATTAAATAACAGCACTACAATTAATGTTTATATAAATCAGAGTAAACAACACTTAAGTTATTTAGGTCTTGTTTGTTGTTGATGCACTTTTTTTCTTTTTGTATATGAAATGATTCAAGTAATAAGCGTTTTTTGTAATTTTGTTCTATTTCTAAAATTTTGGTGTCTTTGAGTGAAGGTGTGTGTTTGGTAGAATGTATATGTGTTGAGAAGGCACAATTGTTTTTCCCAATTTCGCATCACTGCGGTGTTGAGTTAATCTGTACTTTAACCACTGACCAGTTTGGCCGATGTGGGAGTGGTTGCAAATACATTGAATCTTATATACAACGTTACTGCACATTTCAGTGTTTGTTTTATCTTTAAGGGGCGAAAAAAGATTTTTAATCGACTTCACATAGTAGTATGCAATGCCTATATTTGGTTTTTTTAAAATTCTAGTAAGTTGCGGAGTTAGTTTTTCAATGTATGGAAGCTTGTTGTAGATCAGTTGTTGTGTTGTTTTTTGTTCTGGTAAAATGTTGGTATTCAACAATCTGTTGATAATTTGAGTTGGATAACCATTACTGATAAAGACTTGTTTTAATTCTTTAATGTTGTTATTTAGAAAAATTGGATTGCTTATTTTTGTAATTCGATTTTTTAGTGCTAAGATGGTATTGACCTTATGTTTATTGCTGTGACTGGATTGGATTGGTCTTAAAAATAGTGTTGGTTTGTGTATTTTTGGGAGACCATAATACTTTCCTGGACTTGAACTGTTGTTGATTAGTTCTTTTTTTGTGTTGTTGATATCATATTTTTTTTAAGAAGCGAGTTAATGTGTTCATTCACATTTTTTTGTATTTTAGTGGTTGTATTTTTTGTTAAGATTTTATAAGTTTCTGTGTTAGATAATAAATTAAGTGATTTTTGTTTGTAATCTTCTGATTTCATTATGACAGTAACTTCACCTTTGTCTGCCTTGATTACCAATAATTCCTTGTGGTTTTTGAGAAACTTTTTTGCTTTGTAGAAGGTTTTGTTTATAAAACTGTTGTTATTGTTATTGATTGGATTTTTAAAAAAATTGGTGATGATGTTTGTAACTTTGGCACGTGTAATGTTTTTTCTTCTCGTATAGTGTCTTTAAAATTATCTATGATAGTTTCAATGGTATTGTTTATCTGAAAATGAGGGCTTATTTGAATATCTATTATAATTAATTTTTTCTTGAACTCTTTTTCTCTACATTTCTCATAAAAATCATTTCAAGTTTTACTTATTTACGGTTTTATTATAAAACTAATACCAAAAAACCTTAAAATTGAATATATTTATAAATTGACTGCGTTTAACTTTGAGAATGAACATCCACTGGGCATATGTGTGTGTGAGTGCGTGCATGCATGTGTGTGATAAAGATTTTAGAATGGGTCAATGAGCACCACATTCTGTAAGAAACCGACCCAAAACTGAGAAAATTGAATTTTCAAATATTCAATTTTTATCCTGTATAATATTCTAATAAGATAAGCTTATTAGTATATAAGTCAAACCCATGTTTTAACTAATGAGTAAATATTTTCTTTAAAAATATTGTTTAAAACAAGTTCTGGCCATTGAAAATACAAAAGCATTCATTAATTGAAAAACCAGTGTACAAATATTGATCCTCTTGAAAAATATCAGTTAAAAACAAGTTTTATTACATTTATGCAGACTGGAAGGACCGTAGGCGGATTCTAAGGTGTAAAGATTCATCCACTTTAAAAATACTAAATAACTTCAATCTTCTTTAAAAATATCATTTATCAAATGTAATACACTGCATTTATTTACATACTTTGAAAGACAAATAGTGCCAGACTCTTCGAAAATCCAATATGAATGAACTACACATCAGTTAAGATATTCGTGGAATGCGATAACATCGGGAGAGTCTATATACCAGATAATATAACAAGTTTTAATGGCTATGAATTGTTACAGAAGCTCGTAAAATTATAATAGGAAGAGAGATAACAAACTATTAGCCCCAAGCATTAATAAAAGATAGGAAACCTTATGATCACAATAAATTTTAAACTGACAGGTTATCAAAGATAAGAACACACGAAATTGCAGTTAGTTGTTACATCATGAGATGACTCAAACCTTCTAGAATGTAATTCAAGTTCGAGAACGATGATGTATTAAGATTGTGTTTATTTAAAAACTGGAAATTCATGAGGAGCGGGCATTCAAGATTTGAACATAAGTCCTTTGACATTCGATCATTGATAGATTAGTTACTGAATAGTTTCTTATGCAGTACAATAACATTTAATTTATTGCTCCAATATAAACAGTAATTGAACTTGATGCAAACGCACCTGCTAATTTAATCTATTAAAATAAAAGTACTTTCGAAAGCTGACAAAGTAAACTTTGACATATGACGATTAATTAAAATAGAAATTTAAAAAAATGGAACCAGGAATTTTTGATGCAGTTAACTCTAATTGGAAAGGATGTTTAGATAGTAATTATAATCAAAGACAGGTGGTGGTCTCTCTCTAGAACATGAACATAGTGAAGTTAGATCAATTACAGACAAAAACATTGTAGATAAATACCAATGTAAAAAATGTATAGTAGAAATGAACAATACAAAAAAATAGACAATAAAAGTTTGTAGGTGGTCTAAAAGGATGTAAAGGACATTAAAATAGTAGGTAGTGATAAAAAAAATAATATTAGGAGAATTAACATTTTTTTGCATTTATAGTATTTTTCTCGTTAAGCGACAAATTCACATAAACGTCTTCGTTTTCAAGAAAGTTGTTTTTAAGGAAATGTGTATTTCTTTTGTGTTCTGGTAGCCCAAACTTCTGTCTTTCACTCTGCAGCTGAACTAGATTTTGGGTAAGGTGAAGATTTATATTGTGAGGCTTTAGTTTGAAATTTATGATAATTTATGTGTTGGATACAATGATTGGTATTGAAAAGAATTTTGCACGTTCCAATGGGAATACAAATAGTTCATCTAATGATTGGCACGATAGAATTGTACCAAGAACTGATGATGTTACTGCATGGTATTGCTAGACTGATTTTTTTGTAAGAGAAGGGAAGTTGCTTGTTACGTGCAATTTGCACTTTAACATTGTTAGTAGTTTAGTTTTTAATGTACGGAAGTTTCCCGCCATAATTTTCAAATACGCGGTACGCGGGAACTTTTAAATGAACTATGCGGTGCTTCCGTACGTTAGAGTAGTGAGTTTGCGCAGTGTGTTTATCCTTAGAGGGTTAGACCAATACTAGACAAGGAGTTGGGGTGACGCGCTGAATCGTGGCCATTTTGCCTTTGATCGTGAAGTTATGTGCACGTGATTGTCTGGTAACGTATCTTAGGGTTTACCTATGTAGAAATCCCTTCTCTAATTATCTTTTTGTTTGTCTACCTCTACCTCCTTCCTGTCAAATCCCTACATAGGTAAGAATCTGCGTCGCCTAGGGCCTACCGACCTCCACATCTGTAGATGGAGAGGCCTCATGTCCACCTCAGCTAGCCGAGCTGTTCCTTACGCATTTGATGGCGTCGACGGATGATCTCTAATTCCGCCGGGAGGAGCCCGAGGACTTCAGAGAAGCGAACTGTAACGCAATCCCGCCAGATACCGGATTCCTTATGTAAGTAACCCTTTACTTATTTTCTACTTTGTTCGCTGTATTATGTGTTATCTTAAATGTATCTATTGTTTCCGTTAATTACGTCTTAAATTTATGTATTGATGACATCATCAGTAGTAGACGCGCCGAAATCCGTATAAGAGTTGGCGCTGCCAACTGTGATAGTGTCTCTTACACCACGTTACCGGTGTAGTAATTATCGAACTTTAAATTTTAACTACCGTTTTAAATGTAAGATGCTCTGGAATCAAAGGTGCAATTACTTATTTTTTTTTCCAATTTCCTCGATAAAAGACATGGCATAGGAACTGAAAACACAAAGAGTTTTTATAGCTATTAGGTTGAAAATATATAGTTCTGATAGGCAAGAGTAGTTCCTAATTTTTTCTCCATATAAAGTAGCCGTTCTGGTTTTTATGGAACAAGCAATGACATGTGAGTTTGTTAAGGAATCATTACAAGTAAAATCCCAGATGACAGATTTTCCAAATTTCCAAGGTACCATGGATATGCCACCTGAGTATTTACCGTCATCTCTGAAAATATTATTAGGTCCCAGAATAGATAGAACATCAGCCGATGCTAAAGCAAATCGAATTACTCTATACCTAGAATGGCGGGCAGCACTATATTTGCCGTTTAAACCATGGCGACCAAATTTGTCTATTGGAAAACCACAAATACGAGTGTAAGGGATACATAATTCAACCCCGAGTCTTAAACCAGTTGTTATGCTAAAGATATGATGATCTAATAAAGTGTCCAAGGAAGAAGTAAGAAGTGCTGTAAGCCAAACACTAGCGTATTTTGAAGAAACTGCTAGAATGTGTGCCTTGCCAATAGGTCTAGTAACCGAATTTAGTAGGTTATTAAAAATTCAGTCTAATACTGGTCCATCCCAAAGTTTTTGGACACATTTATTGTGATCAAATTTAAATATGCCTTTTACGTTATGCCACGGGTTATTAGGTTCCATGTATAGGAATTATTTAAGACACTTTCCATAAAGGGTTTAACATGCGTTGAATAATGATAAGAAGAAGCAGGAAGAGATAGAGATGAAGCTAGACAAACACCAAGCCCTCCTCTACATTTTGGAAGTGTTGATTGAGATCAGCAACTATCTGTCAGTTTAATATTAATAATTTCTTCTAAATATTATGAACGATTTTGTCGAAATAATTTATTATATCTTTAAATTTCCAAGATAGACTGCACCTAAGTTAGTATGCACGTTTGGGAATAATAAGACAGTTTTTTAAAAGAAAAATGTACGTGAAGGCAAATTAAGTTTACTGAATTTATTGGAAATTAATTGGAGCTTATCTATTTTTTTTAAACAAAGTTCAACTGCTTCAAGGCAAAGTGGGACTCCGAGTAAATTCCATTTATTTTTTGGTGGTATAATAATATTAGGGGCAATTGATTGGAATGAAATGACTATGGATTATTTAAGTTGATTAAGGAAAATTAATTCGCATTTATTAAAATTGAGTGGAAATATTAATTACGTTAGAAAGATTACTTAAAACAGATTTAACGTTGCCAATGATACAGCCGTTAAATATCAACAATTAACATTCTCACTGTCAAGTGTATTTTTTAAAATGATACGTTATCAGGCCAAAGCTGTTTTTAGTATTAAAATAATACATAGACACGTATAACTTCATTCATTCTTGAAACACCATTTCACTTTTTTGAAATAATTCAATTTTTTGGGTGTGTATCAATATGAATACACGTGGCCTGGTGTTATAGGTGCTTATAGGTTAGGCCAAATGTATCATAATTGATACACCTGCTTTAAATCATAACAGTTTGAAATTCCTCACAAATACAGACAAATGGTGAAGTCACACTTCTTCTAAATCATTATTGGTCAATATAGTCGTTCGATTCCCTTTAGCTTGTAATTGGCGTGTAATTTTACATGTGAACAGTGTTATTTTGATCTTACGTGTTGTAAGTGTTTAGAAAACTTTTTGTACTGAATAGTAAATTATTCTTAAAAATGCTGCGATATTTTACCAAAAGAAATAGCTGAAATGCACCAAACTGACTATTATGTTTCCTGCAATATACAATTAAATAAATGTGCCTATTATTTTAAATAAAACTCACATATACATAGGCCAAAAATTCAATATGGTGATACGTAGTGTCAGACCAGAGCAATCGAATTCACATAAGAAACCCTATTAAAATGTATTTGTTTAGATGCACAGCGATTTGAAAACTACGCAAGTCCTGTGTGTCATTTTGTATACACCTGACCCACAGGGTTCATTCCTTGGTGTATCATAAATGATACACGTGGCAGTGAGAGTGTTAAACTCTGAATTAATATTTTTGTCAGATTGTCAATTGTTAAGCAAAATAAGGGTGTGCCAAAATGGATCTCCCCGTTGAACTCCTGATTCAGAGAGAATAATTTTTGAACCAAGATTAAGGTATGATTTAGTCAGACAACATTGAGAAACGAAAGAAAAAATGGATGAAATGTTTTTATATACTGGTTTGAGAAAGGTATGTCTACGAATGTTATTAAAGCCCGTTTTAAGTGATAGAGGCTACCAAAATTCATGCGCATAGTTGGCTTATTGCAGAAATTCCTTAAGTGCAATATATAAAAGAAATTAAAATGTAACCATGGTAATAAAAGGAAGAAATTAAGTTGGAAAACTATTCTATAACATGCTGCTTACTATAAAAAAATAGTACTGGTTAAAGGGATTAGAATCTAAACAGCTAAACGGTTTTTCTAAGTTTTCCAAAACTATAAGAAGGGGTTTTTGAAATAAATGATTCAATTAAGGAATCAATTGTATTTGCTTTTTATTAGTTGTAAAAACTGTAATGTTTCCAAAAAATTTGTAACAAGTTTAGGCAAATTTGGTATTTTATTTTGTTCATTCTTTCAACATTGAAATCTTAATGTCATATATATGCTTATTATTCTCCTGCATTGATTAATAACCAATTCACGATAAAGGTCAGAAATACACATCAATTTATACAGCTACATTACATACTGGTTAAGTGAATATATAAAGTACTTACCAGGATCGCATTTAACTGCAGCATTTCCTTGATAGCCAGGAATACAGTCACAAATCAGTGTACGAACAGGTTCAGTATCTAACACTTTACAAGTTGCATTAACCCCACAAGGATTGATAACCTCGCATGGATTAACACATTTACCATTTATGCATGCAGTTTGTGACGGACAGTGTTTATCATATTTACATTTGGTTTCTTCTTTACGGCATCCTTGATCAGTATTGATATATCCAGGTGCACATACACATTGGAGTTCATGGTTGTAAACTTTGCAATCCGACGGAGCTAAACAAGTAGCAGCTATGCATGGGTTTACACATTTTTCATTAATACACGCACGGTTTGATGGGCATTCACTATTTGAACGGCAACCGACTAATACACAGGCTACCTTCGGGTTACCTATAAAACCAGCAGGACATTCACAAATTGCTCGGTGCTTGATTCCATAACAAACTGCTTCGGTGCCGCAAGAGGATCCATCAACTGGACAAACAGGAACACATTGTCTGTTAATACAGGAATGTTGGCCAGAGCATTCAGTATCTAATCTGCAGCCCATACGTATACATTCCAATTCGGCATTTCCCTCAAAACCTTGTCTACATGCACACATTGGTTTGTGATTTTTAACTTGACAATCTGAGTTTGGACCGCAATTGCATGGGTCTTTGCAAATACCATGATAGCATGCTTTATCAGTTGGACAGTCACTGTCAGATGAACAAACACCGATCTCTGGTACTGATTTTATAGGTTGACATTTACCACTTCCACTGCTGATATAACCAGGTGGACATATACATATCATTGTTCGTACAGGAATAGTTCCTGATACAGCACAATCGGCTGGCTGTTCACATGGTTCAAATATAGTACAAGGGTTCTGGCACTTGTTCTTAATACAAGCTAAACGATTTGGACATTCTGGATCTTCACGACATTCAGGTTCAGGTTCTTTGCGGCATTCGATAAATGGATTTCCAGTATAACCTGGTGTACATCTACAAAGTGGCACGTGGTTATGAACTTTACATTCTGCTCGTGTTGAACAAGGATTGTCGTAAACACAAGGATTAATACATTGCGAATTTATACACTGCCGATCTCCAGGGCAGTCACTGTTTGCTCGACATTCAACAACTATACACCGATCCTGTGGATTGCCACGGTAACCACTTAAACAACGACAATCAGCATTATTACCATGAACGTAGCATTCAGCATTTATTCCACAAGTATCCTGTACTAAACATGGGTTTACACAATTTCCATTGATACAAGCGGTTCCTGATCCACACTCTGAATTAGTTCGACATCCAACTTTACGACAAGCTATGTGTGGATTACCTTCAAATCCGTTTTCGCATGAGCAAATTGGGCGATGGTTTTGAACAAGGCACGTTGTTTGTGAACCACAATTACAAGGGTTACGACACAATCTATTTATACAAGCTTCAGTTGTAGGGCAATCTGAATCTGAAGTACAACCAGGTGGTACTGGAACAATAACGGCATGACATTCTCCATTTTCATTAGGGACCCAACCATTTGGACATGTGCAAATCAAAGTTCGTACAGGTGTTGTGTCCAACACACTACAGTGAGATGTTCTGTGACATGGTGAAAGTTCCTTGCAAGGATTAACACATTTATTTCTAATACAAGCAAGTTGACTTGGACAGTCAACGTCTAATTCGCATTCATACTGCCCTTCAATAATCCTTGCTGTACAGTACATTAAAGGATTACCTTCTGGTAAATGAGGTGGACATATGCAACCGGCGAGGTGGTTCTGCACGTAACATTTGGCATTCTGTGCACATGGTGGCTCTGCTATGTTTGAACAAGGATCCACACATCTTTGTTGTAAACATGCACGATTATTGGGACAATCTGTATGAACACGGCATTCAATACGTTCACAGCGTTCAAATGGATTTCCTGAATATCCTGCCGGACATTTGCACGTAGCACGGTGATTATTTCCATAGCATTCAGCTGTGCTTGCACAAGGATCGCCTAAAACGCATGGGTTGATACATTGGCCATTGTAGCATTGTTGATCACTACTGCATTCGTTATCTGATTGGCAGCCCACTGTAATAGATAAATAATAATGAATAACATATTCAAGAAATATTTATACAATAATATGTTAGTAGAATATCAAAGTTTGAATGTATTATTAGGTTATGTTAGGAGCATTTTTTAATTTTTGTTATCAAGTTGTAACGTTTCTATATCGCAAATCTGACTTTTATTGATTTGCCGGATTTTATGCAATTCTGTCGTATTGTATGTGTGGTTATAGTTGCCTATACTATGGGTATTCTTGTAGATTCTATTAGCGCCTGCTTAATGAGTTGTTATTGTATAGATTTTTTGATGGTATTCGTTCTTTTTGATAGTAACTGTCGAACTGGAAACAACTAACTGTGATAATATTCGTTGCGTGTGTGATTTATATTACTCTAAAATATAGAGATTTTAAATTCAGTTAGTGTTGTATCATAATGTCCGTTACGAGATTTAACTCCAGTCAGACGGCTATATTATCACGATTTCACCCTTCAACCAACTAAGGTAATATCTATTTTAATTGTTTTTATCGATATATTAGGGTTCAAGTATCTTCTCAAACTCAAGTTAATAGTTCAAGTACCTTCTAAAGCTGAAGTGAATACTTCAAGTACATGGTAGTTCAAATACGACATAGTATTTCAAGTGCCTGTTAATTGCCAGGGTGCACATCGTTTAATTATCCTCTATGTATTTATGCATGAAAAGCTAATCTGGAGTTTGATAGCAACTTGCTTATTTCTAATGCCACACATGTCTGCTCACGATTGTGGACACCTACGATTTATCAAAGTTTACATTGACCTTTATTGATAACTGTTCACACATTTGCGATCTCAATTTTATTTAGAATCAAGTTTATTAACCGGTACATCAAATTAGTATGTATAATTATTTATACGGCGAAAAATGCTATACAATTTATAAACACATCTTTTGTAATTGAAGACTTGTATGTAACAGTAATTATTAATTATTTAATCCACTTTTCCGACGGATTTAATATTTTAAAATTTGTAAACGTTAACTATGAACGTGGAATAATCTGTAATAAAGATAAAATTTATATCCGTGTTAATTGCTATTTATAACTAATTATATACTATTCCAACTGTTCTTGTCTCGAGCTTCTTTATTTATTGGTTATAGTACAGCACTTTGGGTAATGCTTGCAATTATTTGAGTTTAGTGTTGGCATATGTTAATGATTCTAAATGAGTAATTAATTTATTGGTCTTAAGTATATCATTACATGTTTTGTGGTTTATTACAAGGCTAGGGAAATTAATGCGAATTGTTCCATTAGGCTCACTCTCCCTGGCGCCCTATTAAGAAATACCATCCCTGATATTGTAGCCGCTATTACCCACGGCCACTCTTCCTGATCTTAGCCGCTATTTCATTAGGCCTTGGTTAAACCGATTCATATTGTCGACCAAGAATTTCTCCAGCAATCAACTTTTTAACAACATTTGGAAATACAGTCAATATTGAGACGCCTCAAAAAGGGAAATTAGGGCATTTCAAGGTGTGTACTTATTTTATGTAATGTAAAGCACAGAATGTTTGAATAAACACAAGAGTGGCTCCTGCAATTTCTCCCAAATCGCTGTCACATTACTTGGTTACTTTTGCGTTTGAATGAACGACTACATTGTAGACTGATAACGGTGGAATTGTGTTCAGTTCCGATATGTACAACATTTGCAAAGTATGTCAGTTCATTTTTGCAATTGACGTCTTTTTTCGAGTGTTTGAAAATTGGAAAATACACCTGATTCCTACCTAAATTTAAATGGCAATATTTCAAAATTCTAAATTTTTAAAATGTGTAAGTTATCACCGTGTGCATCAATGATTAGCCATAACACAGTAAGTCGATTGATATAAAACAAATAAATTTATATATTGCTATGTAAAAAAGTGTTTCCATGCCTATACACCTCTAAAAGATTTTCATATTCAATAATTTATGTATTGGGGGAATTTCAAAAATTAATAATAGTTATTTTCTTGAAGAAACATCCATTCATTATTTCAGGCATTATTTAATATAAGAAAGTTTCTATATTATATTGGATTTTGTATACAATGGGATTTTACACAAGGTTATGTTTTTATCTCCAAATTTTATTTATTTTTATTTATTTATTATTATTACCCTATCTTACAGAATGATCCCTTTACAAGATAGGTAAAACAGGCTAGGTATATGTAAAAATTTACGAAATTACAAAATAATTTACAGCACAAAGTATAAATAGCTCATAAACGTATATAGCTAATCACATATAACCCCTTTAACCACACTTGCCACTTGCTAAAGTATGTTTTTTAATTTCTTGAACTGATGTGCAGAATATGTTGGTCATTTTGAATGGTATTATAGTTTCAGCAAAATCGATGTAATGGTGAAAATTTCAAGAAATTAGTCCGCGGTATATTCGAATGAAATGTACAGGAAATCTGGAGGCAAGGCGGGGAACATTTAAAGTAATCAAACCAAGTAATTGAGGCCAGTGAAAATTGGTTAGTAAATGATGGAGAAATATTATGGATTGAAAAAAATGTCGTTTCTCCATAGAGGATCGATTGAACCTAGCCAGAAGCATGTTATGGGGGTGTCCAATTGGTGGATATGTACCACATATACGGTATAAGAATAGTTTTAGAAACCTCCTTTGAAGGTACTCAATTTTGTTAATGTACGTCACATAATGCGGGCACCATATTATTGAGGCATATTCATAGCGGGTACAAATATAAGTATTAAATAAGGTAATCAAAGTAGATGCGTTAGAGAAACCAATGGAGTTTCGGATTATAAAACTTGTTAATTTGCTAGAAATTTTAACCATACATTGAATATGCTCCTTAAAGTTGAGTTTGCTGTTAAAATAAACCCCTATATCTTTGATATATTGTGGGCACTGGAGAATGTCACCATTCAGTGAATAGTCATGTAGAAACAGATGATAAGTTCTGTAGAATGACTTGACAGTACATTTTTTTACATTTAAAGGAAGTCTATTAACAAGGCACCATTATTGAACGTCTAACATGTCCCCAATGTCGTTGATGTAAATAATGAAAAACAAGGGTCCAATTATTGAGCCCTGCGGAACCCCAGATTGAGCCTTTATATATTTAGCTTGAAATCCATGATATTACACGTATTGAGTACGATTGTGTAAGTAGGAAGATATAAGCTTCAGGAGGGTATCTGAGAATCCAATTTGTATAAGGATTGAGTGACAAATACGATCAAATGCCTTCGAGAAATCAGTATACAAAATATCCACCTGAAATCTGCGAACAAGGGCATCAGATATAAATTTGGCGATACAGAAGAGGTTTTTATAGTTGATCGACCCTTAATGAAACCGTGTTGGTGGGTAGTGATTTTGTTAGTGACAAAATCCAACATACGTGTATGTAGCAGTCGTTCGAATACCTTGGAGAAGTTGTTTATTATGGCAATAGGACGGTTATTGCTGACATCATTTTTTCACCACTCTTATACATTAAAGTAATCTTAGATAATTTCCAGGCTGAAGGATAAGTTGATGTTCTAAGTATAAGAGGTTGAATATAAATGTTAATGGAGCTAGAAGAGCGGGCTTACAGTCAAGAAAAATTGCTGGTATGTTATCTGGCCCCATAGTCATGCTTGATTTAATACTGTTGCAGGCTTCTAGCACCTCTAGTTCAGTTACTTCCTTTATGTGGAGTATATTTGTATCATGTACAGTGTTAGTTTGGTCTGCAACAGTAATGTGTTCGGAATCATAAGAAGTTGAAAAGAAGTCTGCAAAGGCAGACCCAGTATTAAATTTGATAGAGTTATATACCATATGAGCTGGAATTGATGCAGTATTATTCTTATTTGACATATATGACCAGAATTTCTTTGGTGTAGAATTGATGTTTGACTCTATATAAGTAAGGTACCTATTGTAGGAGACATAGATGTCTGTTTTTAGTTGGGTACGTAGTTCACGGAATTTTCCATATACTTCAGGATCACTTGTTCTACGGTGGAGCTTCCATAATGAGTATTTATGCTTAATCTTTTTGATAATAGCTAAATCAAACCATGGGGGGTAATTATTTCTGGAGGCCATTGTCTTCGGCACTGTCTGATCAAAAATCTTGTAAAGTGTAGTATATAGGTAGTCGCATGCCGTATCAACATTTGTACAACCGTAGAGCTTGCTCCAGTTAACTCTGGATAAATCACAATACAGTGTTCTGAGATCAGCCTTACGAAAATTAAAAGACTTTTTTGCTGAGTATCCAAGACCAATGGCCCCACTAACTTTCAATGCTGTTGTAATCATTAATGCAGGGTGATAAGATTCCTCATTGAGAATCAATTGGTTGGATCTAGTCACAATGCATTCCATTGAACTAAACACAAGATCCAGAAGTCTACCGCTAGTGTTATATACTTGATTGAATTGACGCAGATTATAGAATTCAGCAAATGAATCAACTTGTGTTAAGATATTAGAAGAAATATTTTGTTTGTTAACATATTCTGGAATGTTGAAATCCAATAAATATAGTATCAGATCCATAATTGGCATCTAGTGAGATTAGGAACTCGAACATCAATTGATAATCATCAGGTGACAATGATGGTGGAATATATATTGACCGAACGATTTTTTATCAATACCTTTATACCAACAATATCAATTGGTATGTGGGATAAATGATGGCAAGTGGTGTTTATACTATAAGACGGTATATTAGAGTCAACTGCAAGGAGAACACCACCTCCACGTTTAGTGGTAGGTATTGGAAAACAATTCACAATTTTCGACACTTGATGACAGCCAAGTCTCTGTTAATGTTATGATGTGGTAATAGCCATATAAGGTAAATAGGTTATTAAAAAAAGCATGCGTCTTAGAGTTGAGACCACGCACATTTTGGGCACATTACCTGTAGCAATTTTTGGTCGATGTTGTTTATGCTGTCGTTGCTATATATTGATTAAATTTGCCTTAAAATCTTTACACTTTATAATGTACACAGGGCACGATCTATCCCACGCCACGTGGTTGGTATTATCATTACATGGAACATTGGGAAATTGTTTACTTAATAAATTACAACAGTTTATGCACTTCAACGTCTCTGCTGTACAGTCACTAACCTTATGGTTTTTAGCACATCTCGGACACGCCACTTCCTTTTTGCATTTAGATGCGAAGTGATTAAAGCCACAGCAGTTAAAGCAGCGTTTGACCTCAATGGCATCATATACTGGGCAACAATCATAGCCGATAAACAGATAACTTTCTTTCATAATGCTATTGTAAGTCCCCAGATCCGTTTGTATAAGACACTGGTATACATTTTGTTTTTTTTTATATGTGGTAATGTCTAATATTTTCAGGCAACAGCTTTTAGTGAATATATTACAATTCTATTGTAGTAAATATTGATGAATATCCTCCATTGAATAATTTATAGTTAGACCTGAAATTCTAATCCGTGGATTCAAATTGGTAGCATCTCGCACCACAAGTTTGTCTGGCAGTTCTTTTGCAATGAGACTTTTGAACTTATCTGCCTCAGTTTTACTCAAACAGTCAATGGCAATGCCACCCTGACTAATAGACTTCACTCTACTTACAGTGATATCATTAACCGCAAGATTGACCTTTTGTAATAACTGGGATTTTGTAATGCTATTGCTATGCGATGAGTCTTTTGGTTTTATTATAACAGTATTTTTATTTCCCACCACTGCTGCATAGGAGGTATTATTAGTATGTGGTTTTGAGCTAGTACTACTAGATGACGACATAATCAACAATTTCTCATCAAGAATTTTGGAAACAGCAGGTACAACATCTTTAGATATGTCGCTACCGCTTACTGGATGATATTGTCTTGCCATTATATCAGTAAGGTGCTGAATACTGGAATTAATACTAATTACATGCTCACGAAGTGTCACCAATTCGGATTCCAACTGGTCAAGTTTATTATAAACAGCATTTTCAAGTAGGAGGCAATCAGGACACAAAGAGTAATGTCCTTTCTTTTAGGAGTATAGCAGGAATCTCAGTAGGGCTAATATTTGCACAAGTTTTACAAATGTTATTTTTGCAGACATCATAAGGATAGCCAAATAGTTCCCCATCTTGTGGTTCTAGATTAATACATATTAATGAATTACATTTGTAGCATTCCATTATCAAGCAAGTAGATTTATTACACATAGAAAAAATATAATATTTGTAGTACTTCTAGTAATTATGTCACTATATTATACTTTGCTGAATAATATCTACAAATTGGTGGTAATAGCACCATAATCCCAGTATTTAATTTATATGAAAATTTCCCACTCTACCTAGATAGAATTTTTTTATTAATTTAAATTCAACTACAAATACAGTTAAAATGTCGGAACCGATTTTAACAGTTGATCGTTCAATTCATTAAATATAGAATGAAATTATCGACATACTCAGATATGCAATATTCAGACTTTCAACTCATTCTATAATAACAAATTATACTTACATTTTACACAGCCTGTTTGTGGGTTTCCTGAATATCCTGGTTGACAGTAACAAATAGGATAGTGATTAGTTACTTTACATTCTGAATGTTGACCACAGTTACATGGGCTGATGCAACGACCATTTACACAGGCTTCAGAACGAGCACACTCTGTGTTTGATCTACATCCAACACCTGGTCCTACGGCTGCACAAACAATAGAAATTTTAATAAATTTAACATAGATATAGTCACTATACTTACGAGGAATACATTCTAGTCTTGGATTTCCTTCATAGCCAGTTGGACAAACACATACCGCTTGATGTTTATTTACGGAGCAGAATGCACCTATTGCACATGGCTTATCTTCAATACAAGGATTGACACAAAGTTCGTTTTTACATTTCTTATCGTAAGGGCAATCATCGTTTGTATAACATTCTGGTACAGGTATAGGATGTGGCACTTTTGGAACTAAAAATAAAGTCACATATTAGATGTGTATTTAAAATACACTTTCAACTATAACTAAAAGTAATGTTAACCTCTATATATTATAATAATAAAATAAAACAGGGTTAAAAATGTTTAGAACTGGAGGTTAAAGAGATTGGTTTTGAAGGTATTCATTGATCACAAACCATGGGCATGTTTATGTACCTATTTATAAGCCAATAATTGAAACAAAATGTATGGTATTAAACCATGTTGTATTAGAGTTAAGTTCACAAATAAAAACAGATGGCCAAATATAATTAAGAAGTAGGTGTGTGTTGATGTAATAAAAAACTGTATAGTAGGTTTAGGGTCATGTGGGCAGATATGAACTGTAACAACAATAAAAATGTAGTAGGCAGGCATCTGAAGGAAAGGTTGCCAGGGGTAACAAGAGATAAATAAAATAAGTTTTATGTAATGGTCAAAAAAATTCTATTTTTAGAAGATAGATTCTATTATTTAAAAATTTACCAGAAGTCTAATTAGCTTATCCAAAGTTGTAAATTTAGACAAAACTGGGATTTGTGATATATTAAACTGAAAATTAAACTTGTATGTATAGAAAAATTGTTCCAAATCAAAAAATAGAATCAGCCAAGAATTTTGTGGTTTTATTTACTGTGCTGAAAGTGCAGTTAATAGGAGCAAGTAGAGGATCAATTTCACAAAGTTATTCGACGGAGTAAGAACAAGCGGCTGAAGAAAAGAATAAGAAGCAGAGAGGACTTCAAGATCACAGGACATAACAAATTAGGAAAGTAGAATTTAATGTATTATTGTACAAAGTTTGGTTGTGAATGATTGTAGTTTAAAGACAAATTAATATTTAAAAGGATTGGCGTGTGGATGTGCAACCTGTATTTTGAGAAAAAGATACATTCATAAAGTGAGGAATGAAAATCAAAAGGGTTAGATTTTGTTGTTCGTTTTATTTGAAAGTTAACTAGGAAATTAACTGCACAATAATTTGTAGGATTGGTAAGGCAGTGCAGCAGCAACAACAACGCAGGTCGCACATCGGATATTGGACAGTACGCGCCAGCATTCAAGGAATCTCCAGGGAACGGTGGTAACGTATAAATATAAATTCTATTTTGATTGTTTTTTTGTGAAACTGAAGCTTGATGTTACTGGACTGAACCGACTGATAGCATAATTAATTTGAAATAAAAGGGTAGAAAAGCAACCTATTTATTAAAAAAACAGAATTAGGGGAACCGCCTGTGAATCGTAGTGCTGAGAATAAGGCTGCCGGAGCATTATTAAAATAGAATAGAAGGGGGAAGGTGTAGTATAAGAATATATATATAGAAGTGCAGTAACAGGTTTATAGGTCTACGTTCATAAAGGTAAAATTAAAAACTCTTTGTTCTTTACCAAGCTTTCGATTTAATTTTAAATCTTCCTCAGGGTGCTACAACATTACAAACATCACGTCAACATTCAAATAAAATACATTAACTTACAAAAACTAGAATGTAAAATAGTAACTACATTGAAACATTCTAGGTTAACATTCTTGGCACTAAATAAATAAACTAATGGATTAAATTTGTAACTTCACATGGTAATATGTTTGACCAGGTGTGCAAACTTAATTAAGTGACAGATGTTGGTAAAACCTGATTTCAATACTTACAGAAATTATTGCATAAAATTCAACTTAGTGTCTCTTTCTTTCTGTTAATATTACTTAGTTTTAAAATAAAAGAATAAATCACATTTAGATTGCTAGTAACAGATTTAAAGTTCAAAACGTTGTTGTTATTATTAATGTGCACCATTTCAAGAAAAAGTCTACCTCTGTAACTAACTTCCCTATCTAAAATTTTTACTTTATTAAAATCCGGAAAATGATTAGCTTTTTTTGCATGGCAAGATAAAGCGCACAAATCTTTTTTGATTTTACAGTCACTCCTATGCTGAACGATCCTGGAACGTAACCACTGTGAAGATTGTCCAATGTAAATCTTATCACAATTACTGCATGGAATAGAGTATATGACGTTAGAACTACTCAGCATGGGAGTCTCATCTTTAATGGTAGAAAATAATTGATTTATAGTAAGGGGGTTATATTTTGAAATTATGATGGAGTCATTCCATAGGACGATAAGTAATTTTAATGTTAAATTTTTAATCATCGGTAGTTTCTTATAAACAATTTCTATAACAGGTGTCAAATCAGATTTTTGTTTTTTATTATTATAGTTATTGCCGAAAATAAGTTTCTTAATCAGATTTTTGGAAAGCCATTGTTTATCGCAATTTCTGTTAACACCTTAAAATTTTTTAAACGTAAAGAAGGATGTGAAATTTTAAGAATTCCATTTTTTAAACCAAAGTACATAACCTTTTTTTCTAACCACAGCCTCAGTCAAAAAGGTGAATACCACATTAGGTTTAAAAAATATTATTCTAAAATTTCACATCCTTCTTTACGTTTAAAAATTTTTAAGGTGTTAACAGAAATTGCGATAAACAATGGCTTTTCAAAAATCTGACTAAGAAACTTATTTTCGGCAATAACTATAATAATAAAAAACAAAAATTTGATTTGACACCTGTTATAGAAATTGTTTATAAGAAACTACCGATGATTAAAAATTTAACATTAAAATTACTTAACGTCCTATGGAATGACTTCATCATAATTTCAAAATATAACCTCCTTACTATAAATCAATTATTTTCTGCCATTAAAGATGAGACTCCCATGCTGAGTAGTTCTAACGTCATATACTCTATTCCATGCAGTAATTGTGATAAGATCTACATTGGACAATCTTCACTATACTTCGTTTCATTATGCCGTTAGTAGTCTTTACACTGACTACACGAGTCACACCATTTTTGCCGGAGTGCAATGCAGTAATTCGACCAGTAATCCACTTGCTTAGGGGCAAGTTATCTTCTTTGAGTAACACCAATGAATTAAGCAGATTTGGGCGGTCTGCTTAAATCTCCATTTAGTCCTTTGGTGCAAATTTTGAAGATATTCACGGAAACATCTTTTCCAAAAATGATGAAGCATAAACTGCAAATGTTATCTACTTAAACAATTCATGTGTACTTGTTTGAAATCAAGATCAGGTACCATATTTAGTGGATGACTCACAAGAAAGTGTCTTGGGGTAAGTGGTTCTGGGTCAGTAGGATCATTGGTTAATGCGATAAGAGGATAGGAATTTAATACCGCTTCCACTTGAACCAACTATAAAATTCCTCATAGCTTAATGGATTTTTATCATTAATTATGCGACACAAATGATGCTTTACAGATTTTACGACTCTCCCATATACCACCAAAATGAGGCAAACACGAGGGAATGAAATTCCAATTGCTTAATTAGCATTTTTGAGTTGATAATGAAATTCTGAGCTCTTTAGAATGTCATAAATTGCAAGCAATTCACTTTGAGCACCTACAAAATTTGTTCTGTTATCGGAATATAAATTCTGACACAAACAGCGTCTAGAGGCAAACCACTTTAACATATTTATGAAGCCTTGGGCAGTGAGTTCAGTTACAAGTTCTAAATGAATTGAGCACATAGCCATACACCCGGATACGCATATACAAGCCTTAATAAACCTTCTGTTGCGAAATTTGGAATCCTTTATTAAGAAGAGGCCATGCCCGTATTTAAAAATGACCTAGAAAGTGTTACGCAATGTATAACAGTTTTGGGTTCTGTGAAAAGCAAGGTAGACATTTCCGAACTTTGCTTTTCACTTCCATCTTGCCATTAAGACCAAAATTTTTTTCGTATAATTGTCGTTTGGCTAGTAACAAAATGAAGTGTTTAGATTCAAATGCGAGGTTTGAATTTGTTAGTCGGCCACCCACATGTAAAACACCATTTTGATCCATAAAAGGATTCAAGGAACTTAGTTTGCTGTTAACCCATACACGATCCCTTGTATTTATTTCATGCGCCTTGCTTAAATGACTTTTATTGCACAAGTAAGATTAGGCAGCGTATACCGTTATTTTTCTCATTGAAAGTTATATGACCAGTTGTTCGGAGTAATTTAGAAACCCTTGAATTGGCGATAAATCGTAAGGAATAAGCTGTTACATTCACCAGCCTTGTGTAAATCGAAAACCTTTCAAAAATTGGAAATGCTATCGTAGAACTAAAAACAACTGATTTAGGGTTCAATTCTAGATTATTGGATTGATGTTTCTGGCATTCATAATTAGAAATGTGATTATTTGTAGGCAAAGTATGATGTGGAAGGGATAAGAACGGTGGACCACGCCACTACAACGAGCATATCTGCAGATCTTCTTGTCTAGTCCCTCTAGAAATAACGTCGGCAGAATTATGAGACAAGGGGATGCGATACCAGTTATCATAATCTGCAATTTGTTGTATTTCAGATACTCTGTTGCAAACGTAAGTTTTTAATTGACGGGCTCTAATGAAAGTCAACATAGTACAATGGTTGAATATCTATAATAAAAACCTTTATCAATAAACACTGTACAACCCTTTTCATTAATCTTGCTAAAACTATCGGACCGCATAACTCCATACGTGGTACAGAAATCGTCTTTATAGGGGCTACGTGACTCTGCATAAAGAAAGTTGGTGGCTAGACAGCCATTAGCATCAACTGTTCGCACCTAAACACATGCACCAAAGGCGTTGATCGAGGAATCACAGAATTCCTGCAGTTGCATGAGGGCTGGGGTTTTAAGGGTGATGTCTAGAAATTTCAAAGTAATCAACTAGTTTGAGATGATCAACAAAATTTTGCCAAATTTTATATAAATCAGTGGCTACTGGATCGTCCCAGTCCTTCTTCAACAACAATAATTTTTGAAGAAGAATTTTTACTTGAATCATCCTAGGCCCGAGCAACCCTAAAGCAACCCTAAAGTTGGCATAGCTTTGCTCCCGAAAACCTACCAGATACAGGTAAAGCAAAAAACTTTTTGCATGCATATATGAAATGTTTTTCTTTAAACATAGAACAAGAAATATTACAACCTTGAGTTAATAACGATTTACGTTCATGCATTTTATCAATTCCTGTTTCCTGTTTTTTATTATGAAGCTTAAAAATCAATTGATTAACTCTAATTTAACATCCAACAGATAAATTATTGTGGTATACTCCATTAATCAACAAGTTCACCTAATCACCTAATGCCTTGTAATGATTTTGAAATGTATCTAGAAATTTTCTTAAATTCGAATGAGAATCCTTGACAGAGTTCAAATTAAAAATGCATTTTACACGAGAGTGAATAATTGCTTTTTTTATTTTCATACATTTCCTATAATAGTGACCCTGCAGTAGAGTAGCTATTACTAGTCATTGATAAAGAGCTTATAAGTTCTTCAAATTGACCTTTGAGGCTTTGTTGCAAATAGTCTAAGTTATTATTTCATCTTTATATATATCAAATATTTTCAATTGTTCTTGGGAATTTTAGATCGTTCAATACACGCTACAATCAATAAACTATTTCATACTTGTCTATTATATAACCTATTTGTTATCCTTCCCAGACGTTTCAACCTCTTACACAGGTCTTTATCAATGGTTAAGGTATGTTAGTATCTGTAAAAGACATATTTCAAGAGTACTAAACACTATAAAATCAATCAGTTGGCAGGCAGGAAGATCGCTAAAAGAGGTTCTGATGTTGTTTTCATTTTCACTTTGAACCGTATTTGGATTACGAGTAAATGCTTGAGGTGGTATGTCTTCAGAGTTTAGCATGATTGCATTAAATTTTCAAAACAGCTACACATACAAGTTACTGACGCAATGCGTCTTTTAGCGATCTTCCTGCCTGCCAACTGATTGATTTTATAGTGTTTAGTACTCTTGAAATATGTCTTTTACAGATACTAACATACCTTAACCATTGATAAAGACCTGTGTAAGAGGTTGAAACGTCTGGGAAGGATAACAAATAGGTTATATAATAGACAAGTATGAAATAGTTTATTGATTGTAGCGTGTATTGAACGATCTAAAATTCCCAAGAACAATTGAAAATATTTGATACTTTTTAAGAAAGGTCAAGAAAGAATAAATCTAATGAAAATATATATATATATATATATATATATATATATTGCTGTAATTATAGGGTTAATTTAAGGGTAGGTTAAGTCATAGGAGTCGTAGAATAAACAAAAGAAACTCCCAAGTAACAGAAGCACATATTAGAAGAGTAAATAGGTCACTATACATATTGTTGGTTGACAGCACACTGTATATAACAGTACAAGCAATTAAACGCATATCCAAGAGTAGCTACGAGCAAATATAATAATTAAAAATGTAACGAAATGCATTGAAATTAAATCAATGGAAAACCTATATGAATTGGCTAGATAAATATTCAACAAGTGCGTTAATATATCATCATATACGCAGGCAGAAATTATGCATTATTTGAAAAGCGTACGTGATGGAAAAGTATTACATTTGTTCAAAAATCCAATTTAACTAGGAAATAAACAAACACCAAATTTATTTCTATTTAGATTAGAATAAACAAATAACAATGATACGTGATTTGATGAACGAAGGTTCCTGGAATTTCTAAATTAAATGTGATGTTATGTGAATGAATTACGTGACAACTTGAGCGTTCTTCCAAGTAATTGAAGTACACAATTGGTAAAATTTCCGAAGTACATAAGAAATAAGACAAGTGGTGTCACCCAACACGTGAAATCAACGAATAGAAAACAAAAGGAGCAAGGCCTATAAATACGATAACAATTGAGCAACGAGTTAGTATACATTTGAAACTGGACAGTCACTATACTCAAAAGTGCTAAATTATTCACGCAACCAGTTAAATAAAAGTAAAGTAAAAATCATTTTTATAAGAGTGTAAAAATTGTGTAAACAAGCCGTTCTATTACAGACGGCTTTTGGGAAACGACTTTTGGAATACGACTTTTGGGATACAACTTTTGGATACGGCTTTTGGGTAAGACTTTTGGACACGACTCTGGACACGAGTCTGGAGACTGGTCTGAAACGACTCTGGAGATTACCTCCTGTTAAATTAATTTTGATAATCACTGACATGGTAAATATTCTATTACTGTTTTGTTAAATACGGAGATGGAAAGCCTTTTATTGGATTAACTTATGGAATTTTGAATTACGATTGGAATAGTATTTTGACTTAATGTCGACTTCCAAATTCAACTCTAAACATTCAAAAGCGAAGAAAACTCTTGGGGATGTAAAGAAGCAACTGAACCACTTCCGGTTAGATATTTTGATATAATTTATTTTTGTAAACTGTTTAATTCAATAATTTTTCAAATAATGTACGAGTCAACAAAATCGGGGTTTCTTTGATAAATTTATGAAAGGCAATAGGCATCTTGAAACGTTTCAAAAGATAATGTTTTAAACCCAACAAATTGCATCAATATAAACACGTAATCAGTAAAGATAAACAATATGGCATTCTAGATATTTAATAATTTCCTCAAAAATGTCAACGCATGAATAAGTAAACGCATTCTAATACTTCATTATTAGAAAATGAATATGTGACTAAGAATATTACATTTCTTTAGAAATCCAACATATTTTTAATAACAAATAAATAACAAACGGTTCGTTATACGATAAGCTTTGGACTACAGGCGACACAAATATAAAAAACGTGACAGAATGAAAGGAATATTTGGAAATTCTAATAAAATACTGTGATATACAAAACGCTTACGTGATCGGCAGAGCATTTCATCAAGAATTAAACCAGAGAATTTGAGAAATACCAAGGTTTTATAGAGATAGGCGGAAATTACAAACGTTTATCAATAAACACGCGATGCGCGCCAATTAGAGCATTCGAAAGTGGAGCTTATAAATAAGATAGGAAACTCGAAAATAGACAGTCTATCCTCAACAAGGCACGAGTCACGTCAATATAAAGTAAAAATTTACGTACCAGTGACAATTTGTAAAAAGTCAATAATTTAGTAAAAGTGAAAGATTGAAAGTGCCAAATTTGTGCAACAAAAAAATAGCCGTTCTACGCGTAAACGTAAGATGAAACTATTAACTAAATTTTATACTGATATTTGACTATTTAGGCTCTGATTAAAGGTCTGAATAAAGATCCGAAGAAAGGTCCAATTAAAAGTCTGAATAAAGATCCGAAGAAATGTCCGAATAAAGATTTAAATGTACGTCTAAATAAATACTCTAAATGCATATTTAAATAATACATCTGAAAATTCGTCAAAATAAATTATTACATGGAAATATAAAATAAACGTAAAGATACTCAAAGTTACTCCAGAAATCCTAGGGGAAAAATACAAGCAACCATTAATCCATCATTCTGGCCAATCAAGTGAAGCAAGTCGAACTGTAACAATAAAGGGGTGCTGACCACAGATACTCTGAGGCAATTCCAGTGACAAGCAAGGAAAACGCAGGTTAGAGATTTAAAATTTTTCTATTAGTTAAAGAACTGTTTCAATTTTAATATTTGGTATACATTATATATCTGGGTGTCAACAAAAAGGTCATTGAGAATTTGAAAATAGTGAGAGCATCTTTGAACGTTCAAATGATACTTAAGAGTAATTACAAAGATATTTTTGCTGACTTTCAGGAAATTATAAATTTGTGAATGTTAATGTTCTATTCAGGGGCTAAATTTTGAATTTACATAAACCTGTACGATCATTATATTGTGTAATCTTTGGATTGCTTCATCTAAATTAATTTAACAGTTAGGTAGTAGAATGAAAAAGGATTAAACAATCTTTATTGTTCTGAAGTAGGGCATGTTGTGTTTTTGAGCTAGCAGAGGCAGAACAAATTATAGAAAATTTAAAGGGGTTCACAGCAAAATTAAGGAAGAAACATTTGTAGAAATTCCACTGAAAATATTAAAGGCACACCAACGTAAGGGCATAGTACAGCAATATTAATAACTTCCAATCAATCGTAGGGGAATTTCATATCAATATTAATAACGACCAACGTGGGGCAAGAAAAGGGAATATCACAGCAATTTTAATGGTACGTCAAATCGTGAGGCATTTCATAGCAATATATATATATATATATATATTGCTGTGATAAGGGGTTGTTTAAGGGTGTATTGAGTAGCAAGGGTCGTGTAGTAACCATAAATTACAATAGGAATAAGAAACTGCATTTATTTAGCAGAAAAATAGGTAATTCGTACATTATGTAAATAGCAAGCATTTAACACTCTGTATATAGACAGTTATTAATTTTAAGTAATGCCAGTAAGAATATCTTTTAACAATAGAACGCGTATTCAAGAGAAATAATAGTACATGTAATTAAACACGCGTTAAGAAGTGTTCTAATTAGTTATAAAACAAATACACAGTAGAAAAGATAAAACCTAACAAAGCTTTATGCAAATATGCTGAAAAGAAGCGCTCTAATAAGAAAACGCAGTTCTCAAAGACGCATAAAAATACATAAACGAAAACAGCATTAAAGTTACATCATTTATTTTGTTCAATAATACAAAAAGCGATATCTCTACAAAACAACAGACTTAAAGTTGAACGTCTGGCAAAGATAACAATGTATCAATAGCAAACAAACATTACACAAAAAACCGAAGAAATTACATCAGAAACCACTTCAAAATGCAGGGAATGTTGAAGACAGGGCCTGGTTGGTTGAAGATAATCTGCAGAACTGCTTGAAAACCCAGCCCACATGTAAATGGGAAGAGCCTATATAACACAGAGCAATGATAAGACGGGTCAGTTTACAACTCATGCACGCCGAAGGTGCGTCACTGCTAACCAGAAAGCCACGCGTAAATTAAATAAAGTATAATAGAATATCAAGTTCATGTTACAGTGAATAAATAAAGCAGAATAGCAAGTGTATGTTACAGTGATAATAGTGCAACGATTACGAAGAGTTTTTGCCGTTTTTTTTTTATAGAAAACGGCTTCAAGTTGCTTCGATGTAACACTTCAAGTTGCGTCGATAATAATACTTCAAGTGGCGTTGATAATAATATTTCAAGTTGCGTCGATAATAATATTTCAAGTATAGGTCGACAATAATTCAAGTCTATGAACAATCCAAGTATGTGTCGACAATAGTAATTCAAATCTGGGTCGATATAACATTTCAAATTTGCGTCGGCAATAATACATATGGTATATAGAAATTTTAATTATAAGTGGATTCAAAAGGGACAATTCTAATCGAATTTTGGTACAATTTTGATTTACGTCGAAAGCACTGAAGGGAAGAAATTCAAGGCAGATAAAATAAAGAAGCACGAAGTAATTTTTGGAAAACAAGGGGTAACAGTACTCAAATATTGGTTCAACTAAGCAGAGCATTGGTAGACGAATGAGGACAACAAAGGGGTGCTGATCCACAACACGAACAACATATCGCGGGTCAGATCTATTTTATTTTTAAGAGATTTTTCTATTTAAAACTATAATACTGAATTTATTCAATTTATATAAAACCTGTAATGAAGTCAACAACAAACAATGCATACGTTAAACTTACGTAATATATTATAGAGAGGTCTAGAACGTTCCAGATTTCTTTGGTAAAGAGGTAGTTTTTAGTGACTTTAGGTTGAATTAAAAGTATATAAATTTTAGGATAAATGATACATATGATATTGATTGATTGAGGAATGTATTTAAAGAATATCAAAAATTGTAAGTATTATTTTTTTTTCATTATATGAAATTAATTGACTTCGTTTTATCAATTCAAACAAATAGGTAATCATAAAGGGGTGGAGAAGAAAATTGATCATCGTAACGTTGTGCACTCTGTGTAGATTAAAAAGGGCTTGCTGTGACATAATAATAAAATTAGTAAAGTTTGAAGTGAGAACACAGAGCAGTGGCGTTAAGTAGAAACGTCATTACATCGAGTACGGGTTATCATATATATATATATATATATATATATATATATATATATATATATATATATATATATATATCAACTAGCTGAAATTTACTTGTCAAAAAGATGCACACATAATTTTTGTTTCAAAGTACATGCAACATTGACATTTGAAATTAGTTATGACCATACTTAAACAAAATTGATACTTACTGTTACTACATTCAAAGTGGGCATTTCCAGTATATCCAGGTGCACAACTACAGATAGATTGATGGTGCAATGAATTACACTGTGCATTTATACCACACGAATCAATATGACAAGCCTCTATGCAATGTCCTAATATACACTTATCGCTGTCATTACAATCAGAGTCAAGATGACATTCATGCTGTGGCACAATTGCCTTGCAGTGTCCATTTATATCGGTAACAGTTTCAGCTGGACATTTGCAGAGTATAGTTCGTAATGGTGACGAATCCAGTACTTTACATTCTTGATCAAGATTACAGATATTGCTTACAGCGCAAGGATTTTGACAACGTGAATTTATACAGCCTAACGATGATGGACAATCTGAATCTGATCGACATCCAGAAGTAACACTGGATGTACATTTGGTATAAGGATTTCCTGTTGTGCCTGCTGGACATGAACATATTGGTTGATGAAGATGAGCAATACAAACAGCTATATCAGCACACGTATCGTCGTTACAAGCAGGTCTACAAACTCGGTTCAATCTATCACATGCTTCATGATCAGCACAGTCTTCATTGTATTGACAAACACCGGCTATGCAAGAAATTAGTGGATTACCTTGTGTACCACCCGGACATTGACATTTTGCATGGTGATTTGAAGCAGTGCATTCTGCACCACGACCGCAAGATTGCTGAGCACAGGGGTTTAAGCAGTTTTTGTTGATGCATGATCTATCATATGGACAATCGTTGTCTGTTGTGCATTCAGCTGAAACAGTTAAAAATAAAATTAATATCTTAGTAAGAAATACACAATTTAAATCGAGTATAGCAGTCATGATACCTTGAGTGATTTTAGTAAGGCTTTTTTTCGGATGTACCACTATTTTTACAATTTTACTTGAGAATCTACTGCATGCTTTGTATGGATGCAAAGAAGGTTTTACATACACATACTATAAATAATAAAAGCCCATGCAGCCTCTATCTCTAAAAGTTTTATCTAGATGACATTTAAAAGACGTCATCAACAATTAATATGATATATTGATGACACGTTGCTCAATTAGGCTAAATGGCATTATGGAAATTTCCCACTTTGTAATTACAAATATGATTGCTTTGAGGGTAATTTATATTAGCTATAATAAGTAAGTTTACAATTAAAGTATCTTAAGTACTCAAACATTTATATATATTTCTAAATGTTTTAAGACTTGGTTGTTCTCTAAACTCAAAAATTGATAAACTTTAAAATTGACGAATAAATATGTAATAATCTACAAAAAATTATCTAAAACCACTCAAACTGTTTAACTACATCTCATAATCTCGTGTTTTTATAAATACTTAAATTAACGAAACTTCATTTTTGTCATTCTATATTCCTACAATTTTAAATATTTTTCTAATTTGTATACTTACGTTTATAACACTGCAACTGAGGATTGCCACCCCAACCTTCAGGACAAAGACAGGTAGGTCTATGCTGAGTTGTTCTGCATTGAGCGCTGATACTGCAAGGGTTCGTTACAAAACATGGATCTTGACAATGGTGGTTTACGCAAGCTTTGTTAGTTGAGCATTCGGAATTGCTGGTGCATTCAGGTTTTGGATGTGGAATATCTATGAACATAAGTATGTATACATTAATAAACATTTTTGTGTCTATTTTGAAATAAAACTTAAAGAATATTTTTTGGTTTAGTAAAAGATATTTCAGATTGATGCAGACAAAATATATAATATTTATATCAACAAATACATTTAGATGTGATTTCATGTGGTCCTATAAAACTTATTTGTAAACAACAATACTATTATCCCACTACAATTACTAAAAGTAACACTTGTAGGTATCAAATGATGCCATAAACATTTTCTAATACCAACATATACAGCACTTTGTCATGGCCACTTTTAACCCCTATAGAATGACCCGATTGGATTTGTTAAAAACCGTTTTGCCTTTAACTGACCGTCACAGCAACTTTCTTTTTATTATGGACGTCATTTTGGGTTTTGACATATTTTCATACATCTATTTTTTCTAATTATACAATGTATGATATGCAGCAAAAAACTTTTAAAACAAAGGCTTAATCATCAATAACGATATTTGTCAACCACAAATATTAGCAGCCCATGAAATGTTTAATTAAAGTTACTCCTGTCATTATCCATCATCTGAATAATACACTATTACTATTACCAGTAAATACATCCTTTAGCTATAGTGAAAAACCAAATGTTTCGTGTTTTTTATTCCTTTCACCAACATTTCAACAATAGATAGTAGAACATATTAAAGACTATATCTAGAACGACAACAACGACATCGTACTATGTTTCTGAAGCTTGATAAGAACTTAGTCAAATGCGAATGTATCGTCTACTAGACCCTTGCAATGTTTATGGTAAGATAAATTTGAATAACAACCAAAATATTTTACAAATGGTAAACCATAAAGTTAAAATACTTTTTATAACAACTGATGTAGTTAACAATTTTATTGTCTAGATAAATGATAATCTTTCAACATCCACATGTGAAATAGATGCTGAATTAAACTAATAACAGACATGTAAATAAGTATAAACCATACAAGATTCATTAAGTTATACACTAACTATGATCTGGAGATGGCATCTGGCTAGACTACTACAATTGGCTGTTAGGATTTTTTAAAGAAAATCGTTTGGTTTGACAATCTAAATTTTTCACAAACACTGGAATTTTTTATCGTAATACTGAACATTCTTGGACAATGCAAAATCCGAGACAAATTCTGGAAAGAAGACCACAGCAACGTTTTGGTGTTAATATTTGGATGGGTGTTTTAAATGGCCATTTAATTGCACCATTTATTATAACAAATCATAATATCAGAGTATTGAGACGATATTCCATTAAAACAACAGTAACACTTTGTTGGAATATGTTGATTGTGCAACATAGCAAGTTAATTCATAGTTATCTAGTGTATGTGTATGTTATTCGGTTGTTCAAAAATTTATTTTACTTTACGGTCACTCTAAATAAATGTGAAATAGATTTCTCTTTACTGCGCTATTCTAGCTAAACAACCAACACACTTATGGTGCCAGTAAGACAGTGTGTAATGGCTACATCTCTGTCGGAACAGGAAGTTTCTTTTAATGTTGTAAAAATTAAAGGTTAACTTTAAACATTTAAATTAAAAATAATTTCGAGTAAGGCCCTGTAAAATATAGGTTACAAGAATTTAAAAACAGATGATAGATGGAATTTTCCATCAGCAAAAACACATTAAATTGTCATTTGAAAATATCATGAAAAGCAATATCTTATTGTATCCGGCAATTTAAATTCATTTACTTGTGATTGCTTCTCTGCTGGGTAGACTTCTGGATGTAGGAGCAACTCTCATCAGCTGTGGTTGACTTCCTGAACAACAACAATCCGAAATATAAATATAAATATAAATAAGTGCAGGTACGTGTCCAACCAGTTTTGAGATGAAGATCCAATGATGATGATGATGAAGCATATTAACAATCCCTGTAAAACAGCATTGGTATCTGACAAGTGTAAACCCGCCATAGGGTCGCCTCAGAACCATATACAACCTTCATAGAACAACATTGGTATCTGACAAGTGTAAACCCGCCATAAGGTCACCTCAGAACCATGTTGAAATCTACCAAAGAGGTAGCCTAAATCATAATGATTTTCCCCTTCAAAATAAATATAAAAAAACGACTGCTTAAGCCTTTCAATAATGCAATCGCACACTTCTTTAATAACCATCCTCTCAATTGTATAAATAGATACATGTTAAAAAATGTTTTACAATTCCCAGTTATTGAATTTATATAAAATTTACCAATAAAAGTTAATCAGCTGATTTCACGTTAAGCGTATTGGCTACCTAAAAAAAGTCGGTCCCAGGCCGTAACACAAATTGAAGGCAATCATTCTTTTAAACTTTAAAAATTTTTGCTTAGTGTACTCAAACCAAATATTTCAAACATCAATAAATCAAAGTCACCTTCAATTTATGTCATAAATGTCAAACTTGAAGTTTTTATTATTTTGACAACGATCCTAGGTCATGGATCGAAACGTAAATAAAGATAATTTTAAAAACTATGAGTGATTTAATTCCAAAAGAAGATTAAGAAGAATATAAAATAGTGGTTGGTGGATAAATAGTTAGAATTGTTATATTAATTTAACCAACAATAAGGATTTATGTTTTTTAATGTTAAATTTTAAGGTTTATTAAATTGTGTTGTTTTTAGATGTATTACCGAATTTCGTTTGATTGCAAATATATGATAACATTTTTATGTATGATGTCTTTGTAGTATAGGTAACAAAGCTGTGTGCTTTAAAGTGATTTACAGATTAAGTGAATAACTGCTGAGAGAGGATCCCCAACAGTATGAAATCTTTTAATTTCAAATATACTTTGTACTTACACTTATCGAATAAAGATTGCCCGAGAGTCAGTCCTGTTTGAATCCACCCTAGATGTGTCCATGTTTATCAACTGAGCTTAACACACTTTCTCTAGTATAAAAATTTAATTTATTTGAACCAACCCACGAGATTACATTTATAAATATATATTTAAACTATAGTTGTCGATATCTTTTAGATTAGAATGTACGAGCTACTATAAATAAGGAGGTCATTATAGGTGCACTAGTGCATAATGCAGCAATTACAAAAAATTATTTAAATCGAGAATTTCCTAATTATTGAATTCGAAATGGTGGAATAGTTGAATGGCCTACCAGATCCTCGGGCCTAACACCATTAGACTACTTTTTATAGAGAACCGTTAAAAACCAAGTTTACAAAGAATCCCCCAACAACATCGGGGAACATAGAATTACACATTTGGCACTATTGTCAGAAGATCCATTCAAAGAACTGAGTTAAATGTTATGCGTTAATGCAATAGGTTTGAACTTTTATTGTAATGATTATTTCTTCGCTACTTAAGTTATAAAACATGTTTAGGTTTATTATTTCTAAAATTTTTTATTAAAATACCGTTACTTACAATTAAGTCACTGTTTAAAAAGATTTTTGCACTCTGTCATACATTGTTGTACTCAGAAAAAATAGATGAATCAGAATGTACCAAAAACCAAATCGTCATCTATAAGAAAGTTGATGATGATCATGTATAGACAAAACGTTTTTTGACTAATTGAATCGAGTCATTGTATAGGGGTAAGAAATGGCCCTGCGAAAGTGCTTTTATACGAGGGCTGTTTTTTTTTCAAGTTCCAATGGGCATAAATAATAAACACATTGAAATAACATGACAATTTTAATTGTAAAAAATCTATAATATGTTACTTATTTTTCTACATAGTCAGCATGAAGGTTGATGCATTTGTCATAACGAGAGACTAGTTTTCCTATACTTTCTTCAGAGAAGTCTGCCGTCAGTGAGCTCAGGTAGGTCCTTATAGCATCTTGAAGCTCTCGGTTGTTAGCGAAGCATCCACCTAATTATGCCTCCATTTCTCGAAAGAGGTGATGGTCACTGTGTGCTAAATCAGAGCATAAGGTCGATGGTTGAAAACTTCCCACTTGAACGGTTGAAGAAGTTCTTTAATAACATTGGCACTATTTGGTCGTACGTCATTGTGGAAGAAGACCATGCCAGATGAGAGCATGTCTCTTTGTTTGTTTTGTTTCACTCTCCGGAGACAACGTTGAGTCTCAGAGTAAACTTTCTTTGTTATTGTTGCTCCCTGTTCCATGAAATCAACCAGAAGCACACCTTTTTGGTCCCAAAAACCTGTAGCCATTGTTTTCGGCTTGGCAAAACTCTGTTTGTATTTTTGGACTTGCTGGAGAAGTGCATGTATATCCATTGCTGCGACTGTTCTTTGGTCTCTGGATTGTCATACAGAACCCAAGTCTCATTCCCAGTAACAATAGACTTTAAGAAACTTTTTCCGTTGTCATAATGCCATTCACCTCATTTTGTTGTTCTCACTCAACACTCTTGGAATCCAAAGGGCACACAGTTTTTGATATCCTAGCTCGGTGGTAACATTATTGTATAAGGCAGACATTGAAATGTTTGGAAATCCTATAAACAGTTCACTAATCATAAACCTCCGTTTCTCCTGCATCACATTGTCAACCCGGTCAATCATACTTGCTATAGCAACCGACTTGCATCCTTGACCCCCTTTGTCATGATCGTCTGTTTAACTATCCGCAAATTTCCTACATCATTTATTGACAGCACTATCGCTCATACGGTGTTCAGCATACACTACACTCATCCTGCGATAGGTTTTAGCAGCATTAGATCCTTCAGCTTGAAGAAAACGAATCACACTCCGCAACTCACAATTGGCGGGAGAATTGATCATAGCGGCCATCCTTACTCGCTCGTAGTTCGGTAACAACTAATGGATAGGAGTCAGAATTGGCATCAGTTGCTGTGGAGGAGCTAAAAAATCGTACAACGTGCAGTTCCGCTTTCCGCAATCATACTGTATACTTAGAGCAACAACTGAACTTGAAAAAAAAACAGCCCTCGTATTTCGAATATTATTTGAAATAACAGCAGTGAAAATAAGAAACGAAAATTAAATTTTTACATTTTTCAAAATATCTCAGATGCCAAATGAGATATCTCAAATTATTTTGCAGATTATTAATGAGTGCAAAATTTAACAACTATCTCCATTGATAAGCAAGATCTCCATAGCAATGATTGAATTTGATTAGTTTATATGGATGGAGTTATTTGTAGAATTTTTCAGCAAATGTTTATGTTCAGTTTATGAGTATTTGTAGGTTTGTTTAAGCAGATCCTATCTTTTAGGTAGCCCCAGAAAAAAACTCTAATGCTTTCAAATCAGGTTAGCATGATGACCAATCAATACCATCTCATTAAAATATTAGACATATGGAAAATGCTCTTTTTAGAATGTCGTTTGTTGTATCAGATGTATGGCATGTGGATCCATCATGTTTAAAACCACATATATTGTGATCGCACTGTTTTATTTCTAGCAAAACAATCCCTTGCAACATGAATTGATATTGCTATACAATAATGGTCACAGTAATCACCCTATTATCTTAATTAAAAAAAGCTAATTACTTCTTCAGCCAATTATAGTGCATTATACTGTAATTTTATAAAAATACACATCTTACATGGATTATTATAGGATTCGGTGAGCTCCACAACAATTATTATGTATGTTAATGTATACGGTTATGAAATAGCATTGATGCCATCTTGGATTTTATTGTGCGAAATCGTCATTAACCTTATTATTTTTTTTTTGTATCCGTAAGTTTTTGTGAAAAAATCCAGTACGATTTTACAGACAATCAACAGCATAGATAAAATATATTATATTGTGCGAAAGAAATTGGTAGAAGGGAAAATGAGATATAAAAACTAAGTTTTACAAGTTGGAACTTAGTTAAAAGAAATTAAAAAATACTACAACAACATGTAGGACACACAGTAAAGTGATGAAATCACTTTCACATGTTCATGGATTTTACTGTGTCAGTGGAATAAAAATTCACAACGAAATTATGAGAACATTAATAAATACAAGCGTTAAAACTAGCATGTTTACCCATCCATTAATGAAAATATGTTATTGTTTTATGTGAATTCGTGACCTAGTAGGCATGTGAACTCTTGGTGTTGCTGGATATCTTTTTTCAGGAGCCACAAAATAAACTTGAGTAAATACACCTTTTTAAATATAAAAATATGATAATGTCAAATTGACATGCAAGTTATAGACAGTATCTGGTCATTTATAAAAAGTTGGCATAATGCTAACAATTGTTTGTTAGACTATTTGAAAAGTGATGCACTAAAGTGCCTAGTACTCAACCTGGTTTAGTTTTAAGCGTGCTAGTGTAGAAAATTGAAATTATAACATTTTTTATTGATTGATTAGGATGTGCATGATATTTAAGGTGGGTTTTACATGTGGTGTAGTGGTAGTTAAGAAGTGAACAATATCAAATTGGTAATTTGATTACGGAATGCAGACATGAAAAGCTATATTGACAGATGCTTTTATCTATTGCTAAGTTGACATTTCCAGAAACTGAATTCAGAATGTAGCTACCAATATTCATAAAACTTAAAGAAATCTGTTTGATAATAGAGGTATTACGTTTTCTTTTAAGGATTTCCTCTTCCGAATAATACTTGGGCAGTCCGATGTTAGTAAATAATTTTTTCTTTTTAAGGAATCTACTTGTATTTTTAGAATAATTATTTAATGTCAATAGAGGATAAGGTTGGGTTGAATTATATTTGCACTTACTAATGAACAAGATAAACATAGATAAATTTGTGAAGGGATATCTAGTCACCACAGCGATAAAGTCGTATTTGAGGGAGGCCCTTTTATTTTACAATTTCCTTAATTTGACCAAAACTTAAAGTGTTTTTAAGGTGTTGTAGAACATGGTATAGTATAATATGTAAGAAAAATAATAAAAGGGATTGCTGAGACAGTGATTAGGAACCCTTAATTATAAGAATTAAAAAAGCCTTTCAAGGTAAGTGATCATTGTAACTTGTTTTGCAATTCAGCCATTTCAAATGTATATTTTTATTATCTTTCTTTCCTTAGAACACACTCCCACACCACTATAGTTTGTTGTGCACACTTAAAACTGTTACAGAGATCCCAACCCTTTCAGAACAAATCTAAATTTATAATGTCACTTTTACCCATAACAGACATGCAGTTATTTTCATATTATAAAACATGTAGATGCATTATGATTATAAAAAGTATCTTGTGTGACATGGTTCTGGGCAGTTAGTACAGTTTTAAAACAGTTCCATATGCACAAAAGAGATTTCTGCTGCCCATAAATGTAGCTGTAAGCTACCGCCACAAGCATTTTGTATAATATTGTTGTCTGCTACTTCCAATAGCAAAACACCTCTGCATACGAATTAACCCACTACCACAGGAACTCGAACTACACCTCGTATCATAAACTTAGAAGTGATTTCTGTTCTTAACAGGATTGGATTTTTTGCAAACAGAGGTATTTTGCAACTGGTAGTAACGTATGAACTACAACATCGAAAGCGCTCCATTTATATACGAGGGTAAGATAATACTCGTATATGAAGTCAAAAAGCACCGCCATAGGATATTTTGTGTTGTAGTTCAAGTGTTACTACTGGTCTCTTGAAACACGTCTATATTTGAAAAATCTGGTCCCATTCGGATTGGAATCACTTCTAGTATTTTATATAATTTTTGTTATTTCCATCTTGCAAGACAATGTTGATTGCAATTAACTGCATAATATAAAATACAATATTTGGCAAATTTTTGTGGTAGAAGAATTTTTGTGCTTTTTTATATATATTGTATTATTTGTTTTCGAAACTGTGACGGCTGCAGTTTACTTACACAGTAATTTAAATAACACACAAATACACCAGTATTGATGAATGACTGGAAAAATATTAATCGAAAAGCTCAAGTAGAAACAAAAAGATTCTAATTCAACGTTGATCATATGAGGAACCACATTAATCTACATTAATTCTTTTAAACAGTGCTGTATTTATGAATTGCATGCTTTATTTTGTTTCATGGATATTATTAACTTTAACTTTGACAAACTATTTTTACACCTTCTGAAGCTTGTAGTAAATTGGGTGCTACTGTATTTCAGAAAGAACTTAACTAAAATTTCTCATTGTCACAAGACAGAATTCAAATGTGTAATTTTAAGATACAGTTAAGTACTTGTTTTGTATTCCCCTATTCTACAATATACCTTTAATACTAATTTTAAGCAATGTATATGTATCATACACTAATTTTCAAAATTGCCAATAATTTTCAAAGCATTCCTGTAAATACATCTGCCTTAATCCAATGCCCTGAGGATTTTTTATTTTAAAAATAAAAGATCGACATTAATTCTGTAAGTGTCGGTTAACGAAACTTTTAGGGACAAGTAAGCTGTGAAAGTCTACCAAAGCATTGATCAATCATCACTTAGTATATTTAAATAGTTAAATCTGCAAGTTCTTTAAGCAAAAAATAGATATTACCAACAAATGAAATGAGTTTTTTTGATTGTCATTCTGAAATATGAAATATCTTTTCTTTCGTAACGTTTAAAATTAAACCATAACACAAAATTACCAATCAATACGTTAACTACGTACCTTCATAACAGTTAACAAATGGATCACCGATAAAGTGTGGTGGACAGCGACAAACAGCCTTGTGGTTAGCTGGATGACATTCGGCAGTGTGTGAGCACAGTTTCTCTAAAGTACATGGATTAACACATTGTCGATGTAAACATACTTCGCTCGATGAACAGTCATCATTGTTCTTACAGACGGGATGCTCATCAGGTACTAGAAGCATAATAAAACAAATAAGAATTGAATTAGTTTTGAGATGCCTAGCCTAATAAAAAATGTTGCTGTTGCTGTAAAAAGAAAGATACAAAATTAAAAAATACCTAAAACAAAAGAGTAACATTAGTAGAGTTTGACTGTAAGTAATACACACCTTTTTTACATTCAACATCAGCATCACCAACGTAACCTGGTAAGCATAAGCATGACATGGTGCGAAGTGGTAAAGTATTGACAACGGAACATTCAGCATTAGCTCCACATGGTTTTGTGACACCACATGGGTTTTTGCATTCACCGCTAAAACATGCGAGTTTACTAGCACAGTCTGCATCAACTTTACACCGAAGTGGTGATATGGGTGTTTCTAAAACCATAACATTTTTCAAACAACTCTTAACTTATATAAAATATACTTACCAATTTTACAAGCGATTAACGGGTTTCCACTATATCCTGGTGGACAAGAACACTGTGCTCTGTGATTATTAACGCTACACAAAGCCCCATGTCCACAGTTGCAAGGATCTTCGCAATGTTCATTTTTGCAGGCCATATTAAATGGACATTCATCATCGTTCACACATTCGGGTCTTTCACAACGGACGTAAGGATCTCCTCGGAAATGATCAGGGCAGTAACAATGAGCTCTATGATTTAAATCAGCCTTACAAACTGCACTTAATCCACATTGTGCAAAAGTACAAGGATTGGTACACTCACGATTTACACATGCTTGGTTAAATGGACATTCTGAATCAGATCGACATCCAACTACAAATAATTGTTTAAAAATGAATAATTCATCATTTATTACTTACTTTCAAAGCAAGCGCTTTGCGCATTCCCAGAATAACCATCTTTACAAATACAAATAGATCGGTGAAGTTGTACACGACATTCGGTATTTAGTCCACAAACTCCTGGTGTTTCGATGCATGGGTTGCGACACTTTTCATTGATGCAGGCTTTGTCATTTGTGCATTCTGAATCTTGTGTGCATTCTGGTTTCGATACTAAACAAACTTAATTAGTAACGATTAGAGTCACACTGGATTTTTCAAGATTGCTTTGAACTTTGTAAATTCATGCCAATACTGATTACCAATAAAAAACAATATTTATAAATTAAAGGTTGCCTGTAAGATTTTGAAATAGTAAGGACTTTTTTGCTTTGAATTATTTGATATTTGGGATATTAGAATTTTGATAATTTTGTTGTTAACAAAAGTAAGTGATATGTGTTATGCCTTGGGCTACGCAAAGCTTTCGTTTTAATATTAGGAATAGGAGATTTTATAACTCGAAAAGGAAACTTTTTTATCTTTAATTAAACTACTATAAAATTGCAATTTTCCCTTATCACGTATTATAGGATAATAACCTACAATTTTATTGTATGTGTTAATTTAAGCATGCATTTTTCCCAGGCCAAAACGATTGTGTGGCCAACATGATTAGCAATGAGAGATAATTATGGTAGGGACACTAACAAGTTTGTCGCAACAACGCATTAAAAACAAGGACTTGCCTTCCAACTACCGTGCACATCATTGTATTAAACGTTAGGATGCATTAATTAAGTGCCAAGTGTACCTTTTGCATTCCCTTTGCCTGTCCAATTACTTTTAATGCATTGTGTTCCCTAAAAGTGTAGGTTCAATGCACATCGCTTTCGGAATCTGAAAAAACGCCCCCCCCCCCCCCCATCTATCTAAAGACACCAACGAAGGATGCCTTAGCTGCAGTTATTAATTAAGGTCAGCCCTTTGTTTAGTTTTTAATGGCTTCTTTAGCATGTAACCGTTTGATGGCAATAAATTGCTATCAAAGTTGAAGGTGTAATGAAATATGCCCGGGGTTAATGTAATAATTAATTCCAAACAGGGAAAGGCAATAAAACATAGCATATGTTCATACAATCCTTATTAAATATGACAAATTAAACTTAAGAGAATGTTTAACAGTATAATCGTAATTTCGAATTCCTACAGTAGATATATATAAAAAAGTTTTTAGTTCAAATTGAAAAGGGTTGACAGTGGACATCTGACACCCCTACAAAGATTTATGATTAAAAATAAATAACGCTACGACCATTTTATTGCACACAATCTATATAATGAACTGCAAGCATGCTATATCTTAAAATTGCATATTATTTTATCAAGGATTTAATTTTTAAAATGCAGTCATTTATAAGTATAGTAAAAATCACGAAAGAATGAATTCACATCATTAATTTACAATTCAATTCAGGATATACTTCAGCATATACAATTGGCATAATTAAAACGTAAGAGAAAGAAAGAATACAAGAAACAAGTGTTTTATGCAAAATAGCATAGTAATGACATACATTGTAGAATTTATGCTAAGTATAAAAAGAAGAGTCTAAGCTGTCGCATATTCTAGTTTTGTTACAGTTATGTGAATATTGAATATCATGGTATCTATAATTTTTAATACAATGTAATCCAACCTTAATTTGCATTTAATTGATTTATTCTCTTGCATACAACTACGCTTGATGACAAATGCACTATTATGAGATTTTTTTCTATATTCTCATACTATTAGGTGTTAAGTGAATTAACCCGTTAATTACTGGATAACAAGGTTCCATTTCTTATATTTAATAAATCTATAATTTTTTCGTATAAAAGTAAAGTAATTCCCTTTATTTCCTAAATTCGGTTTTGTTTATGCTATAAATTATTAGTTAGTGTAGAATTAGAATGATTTTAATATATAAATACGTTAAGATACTCTCAGTGATTTTTGTTGCTCTTGGAAATGTACTGTGAACGCGCATTATCAAAGTGACGAAATTCTCTATTTCGATTAGTTGTAGCATACCAGTCAATCCTAGGGGGATGAGGAATAAGCATTAAAACAATGAAGTAATTTATATAAACTTAAATTGACCAGGTAAATACCGAAGTTCAGAAAGGCAACTCACTTATGTTGTGATGTAATGCTCATTTAGCTACCAAACCTCTCCTACTTTTTTCCATAAGACACTACTGAGAACTCAATCCTGCTGCAGGAAGACATAATCGTAAGTGATAATTTGTAACAACTGTGATATAGAAATTTGCATGCTTGAATTATGAAATCTACTAAGTAAGGTGGTACGTAAAGATTGTAGCAATTATTTACATAAATTTTTACCATCAACTATATTTGATATTATGGAAATATGATATGATTTAAATAAAATTTAATACATAACAATATTTTATTATGCAGTTGTTGCATTTGTGATTCAAAGTATATTGTATGCATTTGTGTTTAGAGATTCTGTATATTACAAGTACAGCACATCTACTCATGATTACGCATGTGTGGTTAATTATGATTATTCCCATGCATTAGTATGCTATTTGAGTCACTTCTTTAAAATAAAGTTCATAATAAAGCAACATAGTTTAACATACAATTGACGTTATGTCAGCCATTCATTTTATTTAAGCTTTGAAACTGATTTGATTTGATAAGAGATTATAATCTTAATTTGTATAAAGGTTTTTAAATTACGTGACTATAAAGATTCGTTGTTTCAACTGTAAGAAAATAGATCTTGTATTCACATTAGTAACACTTGATAGTTGTTTCAAATGACAACCTTGAAAAAACTTTCCAGTTAATGTTGTTATAATACTTACGTGGTTCAGGTGGTTTTAAAGTACACTGCACTTCAGGTAATCCCATATAACCAGTTGGACACAAGCATATAGCCTTATGGTTTATTGCTTGGCAAAGAGCATTAAGTCCGCAAGCACTCAAACAAGGATCTCTACATTTTTGCGAATAACATGCCCTGTCTCTTGGACAATCTTGATTAATAATACATTCAGGATAATTGCAAACAGCTGCTCCATTTATAACTGTACATTGACCATTTGATTTACAAGGTGATGGTATACATGGGTCTGTAGGTCCTACTGGCTGCTCTTGGCAGAAAATGAATGGATCTCCCATTAATGGAGTTGGACAGCTGCACACAGGACTGTGATTAATTACATCACATCGGGCACCAAATCCGCAAACGCCTGGGCATGGGTCAATACATTTCTTATTAGAACAAGCTTTATTGCGTGGACAATCTGCACTGATTGTACATTCTGGTCGACATCCTCCATTGGTTGGTGAACCCTGGAATTCTGGTAAACATTCACAGATTGCATATTGTCCATTAGGTTTGCATATAGTATTTATTCCACATGGCGAAGGACTGCATGGATCGGACTCTGAAAACGATAAAACTATGTTAACGTTTTGATATTTATAGTAGAAAGGAACTGAGTTGAACATTAGAAAATAATCATTACATTCTATTAATTAAATTCAAAACAAAGAAAAAGCACATAATAAATTAAAATTCGAATATATTACAAATTTTAAGAAATTTTGCATTCTATTATGATAATTTATTACGGGGGTGTTATGTGCATGTGCAAAGGCCACAATATGTATGTGGAGATTAAGGGCTAAAAGTGTTTAATGTGTGAATAAGTGAAAATATTTATTTTGGTAATGTGAAATACAGTGTAAATGGTTGGATATACATGAAAATGGTGATAACGTTTGGGTGTTACGAGAAATAAAAATCAGATGAGGAAGGGGGTAATATAAAACGGACAACTTATTATTGAAGTATCTTATAAAATTTTGATTTCGGTATAATAGTGTTTAATATGGTATTGCGTTGAATAGGAGTTCTATAAAAAACCATAAATTTAGAAACACAAAAGCATTATTTTATGTTTATATAAAACATTTGAAATGAAACTCCAATTCATTAATTATTTTAAAAACCACCAAAAAGGGTAATAAATTTCAATACATTTCCCGTAACACATTAAGAAAACTTTTATACATTAAAAATATTCCATTTAATAATACGCCTACATAATTACAGATATTAGTTCCAATGTGTGCAAGACGCAATAAAAATTGAGTTTTTCACAATACAAAGAAAAAACTACGAGTTCATGAAACCCACAGAGATTAAATTACAAACCAGACATCATTATACAGGAGAATGTATTCATTTATATCACATTTTTGTGGGGTAAATAAAAGAAACCATGACTCAGGTATCTTACACATGTTAGATATATATTAATAACGCACCCCCTCTGAGACAGATATGTGGGGATAATGACTTCATGAGACAGTTACTTGAACAAAAGAATTTGAATTCCTTAGAAGTCATCAACACAAACGATGAGAGGTTAGACACTGCATTCGATTTTCCAATGCTCCACCCGAAGGTACTACATTGGCCACGAAGCGAGTTTTTTTACTTGGAAATTTTGAATATTGCTAAATGCTTCTGTTCCAGACAAGGTGGGAATCTTGAACGTGCGTGACAACACTCACATACATGATCTACATTTTACTTCTCATTCAAATGAGGGCGAATTTTTGTAAAAATGTTCGGACCGTGTCGGAATTCGAACCCGGGACCTTGGACTTAGTAGTCACATGCAAATCAAAAATCAAAAGTCACAGAGCCCCCTATTATTTTACTAAAAGATATTGTAACAAATATTTATAGATGATAACAATATAAATAACAAAAAGTACAAATTATTTTCAAAATAGTAACAAATCATGGCACATCTGATGTAGTTCATATAATAAGGGTTTTCTTTAACATTAGGTTTAACTGTAAAGTAAAATATAAAGCGTCCTATATTCTTGAAATTGGCATTGAATTGTCTATTAAATGAGATATAGATACATGTTACCTATATGAAAAAATGAACCTGATGATGATTTTGAAAATACAAAACACAGTTGAGAATTCTGATTTATTTTGTAGATTTTGTACAAAAAGTTGCAGTGAGAAAGTGTTTTCATGTTTTTTATTTTTTATGATAAAAAAAGGTAGCAGCTCTTTCGGTACTTAGAATAGAGACCTTGGGAATCGGCATGGCATTCTAAGATACACTACTGCGATGTGTAAGGGAACAGGGGGCCACCATATTACCTCCCAAGTACACAGGGTATTGAAAATGTTTTTAAAGTAATGGCAGTCTCTGAGGTAAAAGATTCCGGAGTTAAAATAGTCTCCCATTTGGATCTCCTGGAGGGAAGTACTTCGGAGGATGTAATCGGCAAGTTTAAAATAAACATAGGAAACATTTTGCGAGTCAGAGCATGGAATGTCAGAAGCGTGAAGCAAGTAGATAAGCTAGAAAATCTGAAATGGATAGGTTTACATTAGACATAGTAAAAGAATAACAAAGTTCGGTGGCCAGAGACAGGAGATTCTTGGAGCGGACACTTTTGGGTAATTCATACAGATGCACCTACCCTTTTCATGGTGGTATAAAAACGACAGTTGCATGACAGAGTAAATTACACTCTGGCACAGCTAACATCAACCCTCATGGGTCGCATTGAGAAGCACGAGACTAGAATAATAGACTGAATATCATAGTGCTTTTTATCTTCACAAATCATAAGTTATACAAAGTTAACACATTTAAAATTTATTGCATGATAAACATAGACGGGCGCTTTCGACTATTAACTCATTATCAAGTCAACTAGAAACCAACAATTGAGCGGTTATGTAGGCAGTATAGTTTCTAGTTAGACTTGAAAATGACTTAATAGTCGAAAGCGGTCGTCTGTGTTTATCCTGTAACAAATTTTAAATGTGTTAACTTTGTACAACTTTTTATTTGTGGAGACAAAAAGTACTACGATAGTCAGTCTATTTATTATGATGGGACCTCACCAAGTCACTGCTGAATCTATTAATATATGTGACTAAAATATCATCGGCATCTATCTTTAAACACAACTAGAAAAATTAAGAACACAAACATGTAATAAAACACACAAGCAAATTACAAAAATTTTCTGATATATTGGGCAACAAAAAAAAAAAAATTATTGATACTCAAATTTCAATAATAACAAGAGAAACTATACATCGAAACCAATGAAGTTTTGATATTTTTCTATATATAAAAATTTGCTGAAAGCATAAAAAGGAAGTCATAATTTGACTTCTTACTAAGTAAAGATACAACAGTGTTCGTTTTATAAAGTGAACACAGATATTGGCCTGACCTTTAACCTCAAAATTTCATGAAACTTAATACGTTTTATATTTCTTTTTCTTTTAATAAAATAACATACAAAACTACATATTATGGCTTTGCCCAAGAACATAAATATTTCAAATAAACAGTGCTTTAGTAATTTAAACCAGTATTTTAAACAAAAAAACTTGAAACGTAATTTAGAAATGTCTTACTTCATTTTTGTCATTGAGCAAATAACACCAAGAAAACCACAAAATTAAACATACCTTGACTTAGGATAACCTTATATACTCGCTTCTAGAAGTTGCTTCTTTTTCTATAAACATTTGATTGGCTGCTGAGTGCATGTGACTTCCGAATAAATCATAGTAAAAAGAAGCAAGGTGATTCAACTTTAACTTCTTTGCTTCTTTTTACAATATGACATATCATTTGTTAGGTTATGTCACACAATTTAGTCTCGTATCTTCCGTTTAGGCTAATAAAGAACATTAGTAGAAGCTAAACAATAAATTGTTATGAAGAATTTCTGCTTTATTTAGAATTAAAAAGATTTTTATGTTGTGTATGTAATAGCAAGAAAATGGGTCAATATTAGAATCCACTTCTTGCTGTTGCTATCTAAAGCAGTATGCAAAAGTAGCGTAATTTCTTTCTGAAGAAGCAACTTCCAGAAGCAAGTATGTAAGGTTACCCTTAAGATAACAAAAAGAAATAACAGCCGTTATCCTGTCAAGGTTCTTATCAATCGCCCCATCATAATTTCTTTTCAGATTCTTGAACGCAATAAAATTTAGCAACTTTTTCAAATTTAAACCTATTTTCCATCTTTTATTGTAAGCGAAATCCTTGTAGTGTGGGTTAAAATTAAATCACCCTGTATGTAAAATGAAGCAATTCTTTTACTACATTAATAAATACTATGTACTAAATATTCCTTCTAATTGGACAGAATATGTCATTAATAAAGGGCTTTATGTTGTTCCTGCTAGAAAATCAGATAGAACAAAAGTCACAAAATGGAAACTAGAAACTTTGAATGGAAATGGACACCAAACGACAGAAATCACAAGATTTAACTGCATTGATAAAGGAAGAAGCTTTAGTGGGTTCAAGTCTGACATATGAAAGGTATTCTGAAAGACTATGAAGAACAAAGAGATTGTTTCTCCTAAACATTTAATACAAAAAAGAACAAAAAATTGTGTAGAAAATATGGTATAATATTGGATATAGAAAAAGAGGAAGTGAATAATTACTGGAAAAAGAAAAACACTTTAGTTTCATTGTAAACTAAGCTAGGACTACTAGCCAGAGAAGTATTTAAGAAAAAATATGAAGATATTAGAAAAAGAATGAAGAATTAGGTAGTGTAGCTCTTTAGTAAGACTTGAACTCTAAAAGCAGGAAGAAAATAAGGAAAGGTATTTAATTTGCAGTTGAAATATTAGAAGGATAAATTTCTGTAAAAGGCAAAATAAAAATAAATAATCTTATAATACACAAACAAAAGAAAAAGAAACTGTATAAGAGACAATGATAATTAAGGATGCAATACAGGTATGACATGGTAGCGGGAAGTAAGAGGATAAGCAGACAAAAACATTTGCGGTGAATTAAAAGCCATTGCAAAATTGATCTTTGACGCCAGGATACCACATTAACGAGAATGTATGAATTCATAACAGAACTATTGAGGGTAATCTGGACAATGGTATTGATTTTACTATAGATATCTTTAATAGCTCTGCTTTTTAGAATTATTAACAATTTATAAAGGAAGAATACAATACGTCCAGTATTACAAAAATAACTGCATAGGCTATAGATTGCTGTTTTTTTAACTGCTAACAAACAAAATATCAAATAGTGGGGAGATAGTGCTATACACACTATACATTTGGTACGGATTCCTGTAATAAATAATTCTGCATTTAAACAATAGAAGAACTGACGATTCTTTGCCATTAATACAAAATTTGGAACTATTGGTAAATAGTAAAAGATTAACAACACCCATCTGATGAGTCACAATGACAATAAACATATTCACGATTGATGATTTTTTATAAATTGCTCATAATTAACATCTAAAGATAAAAATAGTAGTAGTTATCTCAAATCCAACAAATAATTAATAACTGATCAAATTCAACTTAAAATTAAAAAAATAAACAAACTTACCTGTAGGTTGTACATGTATACACTGTCTGAAGGCATCGCCAGTAAAATCATCTGGACATGAGCAAATTGGAATATGGTTACTGACAGTACAAAGTGCAGAAATTCCACATGTTCCAGGACATGGATCTTCACATTTACTTCTAATACAAGCGCGATTCATTGGACAGTCTGAGTTGGCTAAGCATTCTGGTCTACAACCTTCATAGGGATTTCCATGATAATCAGGAGCGCATTCACAAACAGCATTACTTTCAACACGACAGTGTGCATTTGATCCACAAGGCGATGGATAACATGGATCTTGTGATTTAGGCGGTTGTTTTGGTTCTGCACAATGGAAAAAAAACACATGAATTTTGGAATTTATTTGTTAAGTAGGGATAATGTTTTGCCCAAGATAAACAGCTCGGTTTACTTACTTTCTTCATATATACATTGAGTGAATGGGTCACCAGTGTAACCGACAGTACATATACAGTTAGGAATGTGGTTGACTGCATGACATTCAGCATTTAGACCACATGAACCTGGACAAGGATCGCGACATTTCTGGTTTATGCATGCTAAATTGGTGGGACATTCGTTACTGCTAATGCATTCTGGATGACAGTGAGGAGGTACACCTTGGAAACCTTCGAAACAGCTACATGTATAAGTGGTTTTGTCAGGTGATGGTGAACAGTACGAGTTAGGGCCACAAGGTGATGGATAACACGGATCTTTTGGAGTATCTGGAGCTGGTTTCTTCACAACTGTTTAAAATAGTATTAATCTTTGTTATGGTAAACTGTAAAACTTACTAATTATTTGACAACTAGTAAATGGATCGCCAGAGTATTGAGAAGGACAACTACATATTGGATTGTGATTGACAACCTGGCAGACTGCTCGTATACCACAAGTTCCTAGACATGGATCGATACACTTTTGATTGACACAAGCTTGATTAATAGGACATTCAGCAGAGATAACACATTCAGGTCTGCATACGGGAGGTACACCTTGATAACCAGGCAAGCACGAACAAACAGCCTGGGAATTTATTTCTCTACATTGACTATTTGGACCGCATGGGGAAGGATTACATGGATGTTGTTCAAGCGGAACTATAATTTATTATTAATATATTTAGCACTTTTATTCTACTATCTAACTTACTCTCAACTTTACGACATACAACAAATGGATTGCCGGACATTCCTTCCAAGCAGTTACATGATGGTACGTGATTGATAACACTGCATACAGCATTTTGGCCACATGCACCCGGACATGGATCGATACACTTATTGTCTATGCAAGCTTTATCACGAGTACAGTCTGAGCTTAGAATACATTCAGGTCGACATCCTTGATATGGATCACCTTGATATTCGGGTAAACAAGTGCATACACCATTGTTGCATTGAGTATTTACACCACATGGAGATGGATAACATGGATCAGTAGGTTTTTTAGCTAAAAGTAAGTGTTAGAAATGCATAGTAAAACCCGGGGTTTCCATGCTGAAGGTCAGTGGAGTAAGTGTCATAAAAAGATATTTTTGCCAGAAGTTAAGATTTCCTCGAAATTCTTATGGTTTCACAAAATTTTGCTAGTTAAATAAAATTTGTAACAATGATTTTTTTATATAAACATTTTGAAACATACATGCTACATATTATAATTGTATTTTAAAATATAGAAGTGTGTGTTATATTCTTTATAACAAATCAATTTTTTTTTAATCAAACACCCTGAATTTTATTCTAAAATTCAAATTCTGTTTTTCAGCTACAATTATATTATATTGTACAGAATTTATAAGATATTTCAGAAGATATAACCAGTATTATTAGAAAATTGCTAAATTTAACTCCTGTATATCTCTAAAAAAAAAATAACTTACAACAATTTATTTGCAAATGTAGCTTTTTCGGTGAATAAATAGGGGTTAGTAATAATTTCAGAAAATAAAGTTTATACTAGAAAAGACGATAGCAGTTAGTGGAGTTTGAATTCAAGATAACAAAAGAGTAAAAATTAATATTATGTTACGTTCTATTTCACAGTTAAAAATTTACCACATCGGTACTTTAAAAACCCCTTCAGTTCCAATCATTTAACTTACGTTTTCTATAAATTCAAGAAACATAGATAGGCCACCAATTCTACACGTTGTCTATTTAATTCAAGGTCTGCAAGTTTAGATATACGGTATGCCCAAAATAAGGATAGGGATCTCGGAAACCCTAGAAGTTACAAAAACGGTTAAATTACAAAAAAGTTGTGCAATTTAGGGGTCAATAATATGCTATTGAGAAAATCCCCAAAATTTGACTTACTTCCGAAATATCGCAATTTCATTTTTATTTTTCTTTGAAGTTATTTGAAACGGTATAAAAAAACAATAGACACTTTGTTATTGCCACTATTTTAGATGTACAAGACAGCGTTTACAAATTTTCCATAACATATCCCATTTCAAGGAAATCATCATCAACTTTACTTTTTTATATGTCCCGTAAAAAAAATACGCTCTCTATTAAATAGTATTTTCTACTACAAATTCGATGGTGTATAGCATGATATAACTGCCATGTGCTTTTATTTTAAAAAAAGGCTTCTAAATAAATTTCCAAGGTTTTGGCTAATTTTATAATTTCATTATTTTAATTTAACCAATCATGTTTTGAAGTAAATTGGAACAGTCCTACAATAAATGTTTAAATATATTACCTCCATTTTCTAGACAGCAGTATGCTCGTCTCAATGTATAATCTAACACATGCTTAACATTTTAGGAGTTATTTTATTGAACGCTGCTCATACAGATTGAAGTAATTGTTCCTAATTTTCAAAAATTTCCCGGAATACTTCATTGTTTATGTAACCCTACAAAAAGATCCAAGGGGGTTAAGTTCGTTGACCTTGCAGATCACTGTGTTTCACTATGAGTGCTAATAAATTGTGTTGCAAACTGCTCATTTAAATAATGACGAACATCTCTGGAGTTATGTGCTGGGGCACCATCTTGTTGCAACCAGCAATCTTGTACAACACCCAATGGCAAATTATCCAATGCATCTTCCAGATCGTGCTGCAGAAGGTCAAGGTAATGATCTGAATTTAGGGAACCACAATAGATAAAAGAACCTATTATCCTTGTACCAAAAATACCATACCACATATTAAATCCAAAGCAATGTTGATATCTGGTCGTTCTTACTCATGGATTGCTTTGTGACCAATAATGTGTGTTGCATCTGTTAAAAATACCATTATTGGTTACCATACTTTCGTCAGAATTTAAATGGAAAATTTATATTGCCCTCACACATCCTGGTATACCACTCGCAAAAATTCCTACGTCGTTCGTCATCACTTTGTCTTAATCTTTGACAAAATAGAACTTTACAAGGCTTAAATCGATTCCTTTTCAAAACGAATTGAACTGTAGATTTGACTATTCCAGTCTGGTCTTCTATTATTCTTGTTGTTGTTTCTGGATTTTCAATAACCCACTGTAAAATTTGGTATTGTGTTTCCTCGCTGGTATTTTTTTGTCGAGATAGCACAGGTTTTTTAATGAACCGTCCTTTAAATTAAGTACTAAATGCTTAAAAATAAACTTGCCAGGTTGTTTTCTTTCTGGGTATTTGTTCAAATACACGTGTCCAGCTTACACAATTTCTTTGGCATAAAATGTAGCAGCACAGGATATCCAATTTTTCTTCAGATGTAAAACAATCTCCCTCCATTGTAAGCGAAATAAATTAAACATGCACAATAACAACCAAAAAAACACTTGTTACAGAAGAAAACTTGAGATTCAATTCAAAACCGCAACACAAATAATAGTAATATGTCAGTAAAATTGATTTTGTTACAACGTTTACTATTTAATAAAATTACTACCTAAAATGTGAAGTCGTGTAAGATTCTACAGTGAGATGGGCATACTGCTGTATCGAAAATAGAGATAATCTGTTTAAAAATTTATTGCAGTAGGACTGTTTTTTAGTTATTCCAATTTGCTTCAAAACATGATTGCTTACATTAAAATAATTAAATTACTAAAATAACACCAAAACCTTGGAAATTTATTAACGAGCCATTTTTTTTTATATAAAAACATGACAGTAATACCATGCCACACATCATTGAATTTGTAGTAGGAAATACTATTTAATAGAGAGTGTATTTTTAAAGTAAAGTTGATGATTTCTTCAAAACAAAACGTTCTATAAAAAATTTTTAAGCGCTGTCTTGTACATCTAAAATAGTGGCAATGACAAAGTGCCTTTTGTTCTTTATACCTTTTCAAATAACTTAAAAAACAATAAAAACAAAATTGTGATATTTCGGATAATTTCGAATATCTCCGGAAGTAAGCCAAATTTTGTGATTTTTCAACAGCATATTATTGACCTCCAAATTGCACAACTTTTTCGTAATTTAACCGTCTTTGTAACTTTTATAGTTTACGAGATCCCCATGCCGTTCATCCTTATCTTGGGCACCCTGTATACTTTCTGGTTCCTTATAGATTCATGCATACCTTTGAAGTAGATACCATTCATATATATTGTTGGATTTTAAAAATAGTTTGTGGTATAAAATGTAATTTGGTTTTTAGATGCAATTTAAAAAATGTACTTGTGTTGTTAGTAATTTGTTGGGCAAGATAAAATACATGCTTTTTAGGGTTCCGTACCTTATAAGGTATAACGGAACCTTTATAAGATCACTCACGTGTCCATCAAGCCGTCTGTCATAGAAGTTTGTCAAAAAACTATGTAACGTAGGAATTTGAAATTTGACACAATGCTAGGTTTTTGTGGCGTGCACATATATCGACAGTGAGAAAATGGAAAAAAAATATTTTTAAAATAAAATTGCGGAGGTTAATTTGATCAAAACAAAAAAAGTTTTAAAAAAATATATTGTGTGAGGTATCAATTGAAAGAGGATTCTAAAAGGCTTCTAAAAATTTTTTTTTTATAATTTTCGGTCCAATAGTCTTCATGAGATAGCTCAAAATGTGCCAAAAAAGACCGTCCCCCCCCTGTTCTCCTACATTTCCAAAGCTAAAATTTTGATTTTGATACAGATAGTAGACTGTTAATTTTAGGAGCATAATTTTCCAGAAAACTTTGTTAAATGAAAAAAATATATTATTTTGCGGTGGCAGTGTAGTAAATGTGTTATATACATTTAAATAAATATGCATTTTTTAGTATACGTTTACTCTGTCACATTAAATTAATTTTAACACATACTTTAATTTTAGTTTTTAATTGATATTATATTTATTTCTTATAGTCCATAGTAAAATGGGTGGTGCAAGCAAGAAAAAAACTCGTCAAAATTCAGAGAAATACTTAAAGTTTGGGTTCATACCCGCTGTCCACAATGAGAGGATTCCTTTCTGTCTTTTATGCCAGCAATGCTTGACTAACGAATCAATAAAACAAGGTAGTCTTGAGACGCATTTAAAGGCAAAACATAGTGCTCATATTAATTCAGATTTGAATTACTTTAAAACTTTAAAGAAAAAATTTTGAAAAGAGAACAAACATTAAAGTCTCTATTTATTGCTAATACTTCAACTAATAATCGTGTTCTTAAGGCTAGTTATCAAATTTCTTTATTCATCGCTAAAACTGGAGAAAATCGTACTATAGGAAAGAATTTAATAAGACCGTCAATATCAGCATTCCTTAAAACGGTTCTTGAAAAAGATGACAAAGATGTAAAAGCTATGCCAATCAGTAACAATACTGTTAGCAGAAGAATAAACGAAATGAGTGAAGATATTGAAAAACAACTTCTTGAAAAGCTGAAAACAAGAAATTTCTCAATGCAAATGGATGAATCAACTTTGAGAGACAGTGAGGCAGTATTGATAACTTACATAAGATATATTAATAAAGGGCATTTTGCTGAAGAAATGTTGTTCTGTAAAAGATTAGAAAGCACCACTACCTCCAAAGATACATATAATAAGCTAAAAAAACTACTTAGATGTCAATGACATACCAATGAAAATATACAATCTTGTGCTGCAGATGGTGTTCCTAATATGATGGGCAAGAAAAATGGCAGCTTAAAATTGATGAAATATGCGAATCCAGAAGTGATTCTTGTGCATTGTGTTATTCATAGGGAAACCTTGGTAGCTAAAAACATCTCGTCTGTTCTAAATGAAGTACTACATTCAGTAATAAAGTGTGCTAATGCTATTAAAGCTAATGCCAAATGTGAGCGTCCCTTCAAGCTATTTTGCAAAGAACAAAATGAAAAACATGTGAGACTTTTACTTCATACTGAAGTAAGATGGCTATCTAAAGGAAACTGCATGAAAAGATTTATGGAACTGTTTGATACTCTTAGTGATTTTTTAAGCGACAAACCTGAAATGAAGTCTCCGTTAACAATCGATGGTAAAGCATTTGTGAGTTATTTAGCCGATATCTTTAAAAAACTAAATATATTAAATAAGCAACTTCAAGGAACAAATAAAACTCTTGTCGATGCAAAAGCGAAGATATTTGATTTTATTACCCATATTGAGTTATGACAGAAACATATTAACAACAAAAACTTTGAACAGTTTCATTGGCTCCAAAAATGTGAAGTAACTGATACCGCTTGACTTGTTATTGTCAATCATCTTAATATTCTATCGGCTGATTTAAAAGAAAGATTTTCTGGTTTAAAACAAATTGATTTTCCAAAATGGATGATGCAGCCAATGTTAGTAGATTTGTCTGATATATCAAATATGCAGTCATAGATTATCGGAAAATGGAAGGGTGTTTGACAGTGTAATAGTTGCTGGGAAACAATTTTTTAAACACAGTAATAGACAACGTATTTACTAATAATATACCAGTACAATGTGAGACAATATATTCATTTTTCAGTTATCACAATCGAATTTGTATAAGATTTAAATATACATAAAAAATAAAAACAGCTTAATTTGGTTTATTGATTGCTCACTGTAGTATTGGTACGGAGCCCTAATAGTGCGAGCTCGACTCGCTCTTGGCTAACCTTTTTTTAAATACTCCCTGTATGTTTGTTGTAGTTTATTTTGTATTTTTCTTAATCTTTCTTGGGCATTAAACCACTCAGAATTTTTAAAATTGTCTTTATTTACGTTTCGATCCATGACCTAGGATCGTAGTTAAAATAATATTATTTTATTTTGACAACCATCCTAGGTCATGGATCAAAACGTAAATAAAGACAATTTTAAAAACTCTGAGTGGTTTAATGCCCAAGAAAGATCAAGAAACACGCTTTTTTTAGTTAAAATTAAATCATATTTTTCTTCACCCTTTGTTTATCTTGTGAGACACCAATTTTAATGATCTTTCTATAAACAAGTGTTGTTTGTGGTTCTAACCATGAAAACAATTTTAAGTGATATATGGCATGATAGCCATTGTCACCAAGCAGTTTGTTTAATCCTACAATAACAGATGTGACAGGAAATGAATGATAACGCTTAAATGTTAAATCATTATGGTAAGAAATGATTGTTTTGTTTACGTTTATATACTTGACATATATTTTATAACAACGAATAAAAGTATTGCAACTTTCCCTTTTTATATAAACATTTTTTTAATGGGAAACTGCGTTAACTGCAGAAAACTATAATTAAAAAGGGTTGAGCATCGAGTAAATATTCAGAGAAGAAAAGTATGACACCATCAATTTGAACTACTGTATAAAATCTTCCGGTCCGATACAATAATGAGGTTTTTCTTTTGACTCCCCTCCCCCTCATCTTTCTGACTTCGTTAGCATCCTCTGTTGTGGTAATAAATGCGGACTATGTATGTTGCTTTCGTTGTTGCCTTTTTTATCCGCACGGAACACCGTAACAATTATATCATAACTAAAGACACTACAAAAATGAGTTGAAATGGAATGTAATAGAATATTAGAGATACACATAGTAAACAGAAGTTAGATTCGGGAAAAGAAATGCAAATGTTAAAGCATAACGACTTTAATAAAATGTAGCCAATCAGGAACTTGGAATTTCTAACAGAATAATTAATCATGGTAATTTAAATAGTAGCCTTCTATTGCTGTAGAAAGATATGTAATAGTTTATAAGAGGGTACCTGAGAAAATAAATAAAAAAATGTAAAAGGTAGAAGAGACATAGGGTTCTATGGTGATGTGGTACTCTAGGAAATAAAAAAAAATGAAGAAAATATATAAAGGGATAATATAAGTTTTCTTTTAGAGAACGCTTTAAAGATAATGGAAAAGATAATAATTCAAAGAATAGCTAGTATAGCAAAGAATAACTGTTTATGAAGAATTTGTCAACAACTTGTTATAAAACAGAACATCTGAATATAATTTATTAGTGGAGCAGGAGTTTCATTTATCCCCAAAAATAGGAGATTTATAAGAAAAGAAGCAGTAGAAAAAAGTATATCGTGATTGAAAATTATTAGATGGAGTTTTAGAGTTTTGAACAAAATCATCAAGACCTAAATAACATCAGGGAAGTGATACATACATAGATAAAAATTGTTATTGTAGTAGTTTAGTTATTTAGAATTAGTATATTTATGAATGTAGGTATGGATGGTATGATATGTGTAACCTTTGGTGTAAATAAATAAAAGATACATTCATATAATTGGTTTTTGCAGTAAATTTTGTAAAACGTAATTGAAAAAATATACATTTGTTTTTATGTCAAGTTTGAGAATGTCAAAGTGTGCAAAAATTTTTTTATTGGAAAGTAAAACCTACTGGATGTACAGGAAAATGTATAAAGAATTGCTGGAAGCATTAAATAACATAACCTACCTTCATAGATAGCATGTACGCAAACGAGCATCTGGAGGATACCAGATTTTGGTATCGTATGTATATATTTTCTAATTTTGCTTTGATCGTTTGAAATAATAATTACATTTATTTTAGTAGTGACCGAATCTTATTAGTGTTTGTTGTGCAAGCGTGCATCCATACACACACACACACACACATGCATACATGCTTGCATGCATGCACTCATGCAGACCCACACGCATGCATGGACGCATGTGCCCACACACATGCATGGATGCGTGTGCCCACATACACGCATACATGCATGCATGTATGCACGCATGAATGCTCGCACACACACACACACACACACACATACACACACACACACACACACACACACACACAAACACACACACACTACTGTGCATACGTTACTACAAGCATAAAAACCTTACTTTCTATACCCAAAAGCAAATTTCAATTAATTAATATAATATAGGTACATAAATACCAATTGTCATATTTTGTATATTTCTGTACAAGAAAAAGTAAAATAAACAACTTAAGAGGCTTTTCATTTTAACTTTAAATAACATTTCCTAGTAACGGTATTTTAAATAAAAGTCGAATTCACATTAAACCGTTAGTTAAAATTTTATATTTACTCACAATAATAAAAGACATTCAATATATCCTACAAGACAGTTTTAAGTTCAAGAAGTTCATTTGTGAGAATAACATATTTAAAGCAGCGAGTAATGTCTAGAAGGCATAAGACTTTATCGTTAACAAGAAATATTAAAAAGGTAGATAGCGCAAGTGTACATATTAACATTGAAGAAAGTACAAAGGAGGTATAAGTTAGAGAGAATAGATGTAATTAAGAAACTATAAGGTTAAAGTGAGAGGGATATGCATTCGAAATATAAGGTTATAAACACACAAACAGTTTGGGATTAAATAAAGTTGTACTAACAATAATATGCAAATATTAATTGTATATTCCATGAAATTTTAATGAAGAGTTAGTTTATGTTACAGGGTCGTTTTAAAATTACGATCGTCTTTTTGTGAATTTTAATTTGAAAAATACTTTGTTGAAATCTAAAAGACGCGATAAGTGAAAAGGGATTGCATTTAAATAGACTGGAATTGAATTTCGTTTTCCATTTCAATTAAATCAGCCAAATACACAAGTGAGAAACTTCGTTGTAATTTATTCAAGCATACATCTAAAAATGTGTTAATATAAAAATTAAATTAAAATATTATGCTTGGATCTTACGAGAGGATTAAATAAGATGTATCTCAATAATATACAAATATTTATTTGTATTCCAAGAAAAGTTAATTAACGGTTTTGAGTACGCAAAAGTGTTTGGATAATACGACAAATTGTCTTTCCGTGAAGTTTATTTGATAAAGAATTACTTGAAATACAAAAACGGTAAAATAAAAACCTTATTCCAATAGAACCCAATGCTGGAGCAATTTAAAGATTGATGAAGGCATCTTTGGAAAAGAAAGACAAATAGATGATGCTCTATGTTCCATAATTGAGCTAAAAACTGTACATTTTCAAATGTATTTATAAATAGTAGAAGTGTATGATACTTCTGAGCCATATGAACTATTCACTGACAGTTGCAATATCTTGAATATTTAGAATACGATTGACTCTATTGTATATTACTATAAACGTGAAATAAGCAAAATAGTAGCTTTTTGTTATTTGTTCAAAAACCACATTTAAAAAATAATATTTTCTTCAATAGGTGTCAAATATATTTTATTTGCTGACTAGTTTGTTTTGTAAACCCATATGCCATATTCTTCTGCACGTAATAATGGAATATTTAATAAACTCGTAATTAACTGTATGCCATGAACAATATATTTCAAGGTATTAAATGTTATTTCAACTACTTTACAAATAAAACTTCAGATAAAAATATTGGATTACTAGAAATAACCTTCAATACATACAAGAGTATTATATACAGCTTGGATGACTTATCTAATCACGACTATTAATTCAATACCACCATCAAGCTATAGCTGTATAATCCTAGTCTCATTTGAATGGTTTTAATCTTTGCGTACTTTCCTGGAATTGATTCCAAACATTCAATAGAGACAAAAAACCCAACTAAACATAAGAGGCGGTGGGAGGGGAAGATTAAATGACAATTAGATCCAGTGAAAAAACAAATTATTCATTTGCAAACTGGTAATAAAAAAAACATCAAAAATATACACATACACGGACAAAACAAACTGAAAGTAACCACGGAGTTGGAGGTTGATATGAGGTTAAGTTAAAAGTAACTTTGAACGAAACACGCCTTCAAAAAAATTAATTATAGAAGTTTCTGCAGAGATCATAAAAATGGCATATGACTAATTTTTGAACTTACGCTTGCATGGGAAAAGTATTTTCAATTCACATATTTGTAGAATTATCATCGTTATGACCTGTTAAAGGAGCTAAGACTATAATAATTCACCCCGCCATTAATTTGTAAATTTGTGTGGTGTTGGGTCAAGAGATGTTGTTTATAGAACGAAAAAATGAACAACATTACTGGTTGTTGGAAATCCTTGAATTAAACTATGAAAAATATTATGAATTTTATGTAACTTTTTAAAGATTTGTGAATTTTAAATGTCAATAGTGTGATTTTATGTAGTAGGAAATTGTTTACAGTGAAAGTGATTATTTTATTTATCACTGATATACCGAAGGAACACGTGTTGTTTAAATTTAAGCATAATGTAATCAGTTTAAAATATTAAGAAATATGTGTGTATTGACTTTAAATTACTTTGAATGGACCATAAAATACAAAAAGAAAGTTGGTATTTAAATGTTTTCTATGTTTGTTAGTAACAACACTTTCAAAAATTGAGATTTATAAATATTATGCAATTTAATATGGGAAATGGTAAATTTTGGAGGGACAGCTTTGTTGATGGATTAGATTTAAGGTATTTTTATAATTTTTTTAGCAATATCTGGCCAGAGTGAGGTTAAAAATTTAGGGTTTTCTTTTAAGAAAGTAATTTGTATGTATATTGAAATTATTTAACACTAATAGAGCTTAAGTTTAGGTTGAATTTTATTTAAATTTATTTAAAAATTATGTAAACATACATTTGTAAAGGTTCTCCAGCTATCCCAATGTTGAGATCGTATTTGGAAGACATTTTCGTTATAATTATTTAATTTGACTAAAAATTTACTAAGCATTTTAAGGAAGTGAGAGAATTGTAAATATAACATAATAAATTTAGAAAATGGAAGCAAAAGAGATCTGTGTGGAATAACCATCTTCCGTGTATGGATAGTAGCAAAGGTTGGTGTGACAGATGGTTTGGCGACCTTCAATTGTTACAACTAGAAAAACCTTTCAGGCTAAGTGATACTGCAATGTAGTTTTTTCGATTTTAGCCATTTTATCTATTATTTTTATTTGACTTTTTCTACTTTCTTTTATAATTTTTTCCATAGTAACGCACTACCGCATCACCACAGTTAGCCAATATACCTTTATAGTGCTACAGAGTTCCTGTCCCTTCGGAGTAAATCAAAATTTATTAATGTAACGCTCATTTTATTCATAACAAACTATTCGTTACAATAAAAGTAAATATAATCTATATACTTGTTGCCTTCTATTTGCCCAAAAACTAGGATAATCTAACCTAAGTTAAAATAATCTTAGTCGAGGACACATTATTTTTACTACTAGAGGACTTAGGTAAAGTTAGATCTTTTGCATTCCCCTTACCCCTGATAAGGTGCTTATAGATCTACCTTAGATACTTCCCTTGATAAGTTTATATCGAGGTTATATTTTTCGTGTTGTGTATGATATAAATTTGTATTGCACATTTATAAAAGCAACTATAGCACAACAGTTAATACCAAGTTGATTCTTAACAAGAATCAGTTGATTTTAATATTGTTTTCAAACCCTTTATAGGTTACTTAGCTAAAATGCTAAGTTGTACCTTTCAATAATCAAATGCAAATGAAGTTGGGTAAGGTTAGATTTTCATCTAACCTAATTCTTAGCAAAGGTGTAAATAGAAAGCAACAACTATTTGTAAACTAATAACTTAACCTCACTTTAATAAGTGTGATAATATCTGATGACGATGCCCAGTTTTTCATTAGAAAAAATAAGTAAACTTTAAAACCAATTGAGGTTAGATTAACAGTACTGTGTGAAACCGCAATATCTCTGATATGATGCACTAATTGTTCTAACGACAGTATATAAATAAATATGGTATTAAAAGAAGTTGCACGATTTCTTTTGCATGTAGCAATACCACAAAAATATATGTATAACACTTTTACCAAAATTCTATATGTGATATGGACTTTAAAACTGCCAAAATCGCTTTTAAAATAAAACTGAAGGTAGTTTACTAAGCTGGTTTTATCAAAACTAATTTTAGCAAATCTTGTTCTAGCTAAACTAGTGCTACGTTCCACTTCGTAGTATAATATTTTCTGTTTTTTACACTTTCATTGTTTTAAGTTTGCAATTGTTCAGTTAAGCTACCAACTTTGTTAGTTCTTTATTTAATTTGCAAATTCGCATTTATTATATTATTCCTTCTGGTTCCTTATCTAGGCACATGTTTGATAGTCAAGAATTTTCTTAGTGTTGCTATCTAAATAAATTAAAAGTGTTCTTTGGATTTTTTGTCACTTTCTTTCTGTATAAACAATTTTGTATTATATGTTCGTTGAACTGACTGGAATTCTTTTTTCGAGTGTTGGTTTTACTATTACATTATAAAGTGTATTTTCCAGTAGTCATACATAATTGAAATTTTAAACTGTGACTGTTGTTTCTTCACTGTGGTATATTTATTAATTATAAACCCACCCGGGCAGTTATAAAATCTTTATTCAGTTGCTAAGTGGATGCAAAAGTTGTGTTACGATACAATTAAAGTGTACATGAGATTTGTTGTCGATTTTTTTTATATAGTGCTTAAAAATGTTTCTAAAATATATTACTACAAATTCCAGATACCGTTGCAAACAGACTTTAAAAATATGTTTTAGGTTTTAATATTAATACCTCGTATTTGTTTTTGTGTAACTTGTTACGCTTTATTTTAAAACTATCATTATCACTATCAACTATTCATTAATTTAGATTTAGGGACTTTTTAGAATTTGGTGTGGAAATATCCCTATTGATTACAACAATTTCGTTGACACCATGAAAACACGATTTGTTAGTGTTCGCATGGTTGTTGACGTCATTGGCTTATCTCTGTGGTCGTAAACATGCTGACAACGATTCGTATGTGAGAATCAGATTGCTTTTCATCAATACAAATGGAAGTGCGTCAATCCCGGTTGAAGGGGAGAGACGTTTAATGAGAGAAGTGCAGCATAGTTCAAGGATTACCGTACCGTCTTTCGAAGAGTAAGGATTACCGTACCGTCTTTCGAAGAGTAAATATTACCACACTATCTTCCGTAGAGTAAAGATTATCGTATCGACTTCCATATAGTATTGTCGTGAATGCCTCATTCTCATCCCCACCCTTTTACCTATCCTTATATCGTCCAGCGAGGCATCACCACCAGGAATACATGTAGAAGCAACTACTAACAACAATAAGAACTGACGAGAATCAACACCCTGAGAACAACAGCTGCACCCACAAAAATTTTGGGGTAAGTGTTATTAAACTATATTTATTTGCACTGGGTGTTATTGAGAGGCAGTTATACATTATAAATTGTTCATTACTTCTTGAAGAGTTACCAAAACCGTTCACAGCCTGTTTCTGGAAATATCATTGTAGCCAATGGCTTATGCTTGTTTTACTCATTTACGATATGTAGGTTGCTTGCATTATAGAAATATTAAGAGATTGATAAGTAAACCATTGCAGATTCCTTAATGCTGTGATTATTTGGATAAGGATTTAGTGTAAGTTTTGTATATTGATATGGATAATTGAGTTAATTGAGTCTGAAATTGTATACAGACTTGATACTTATCCATCAACTGATATTCGATTATTTATTGATGCTGTTTTATCGATTGTACCAAAATGTACTATTGTAACTAAGTACTTTATTTCATGTTTTAGTAGACGAGCTTGTCATCGCTAACATAATCATTAGGTAAGATTCCTGTGGTGCTTTCAATCTCCAACAGTGTTAGTGTGACACTTGTTTTCTTTCTTTTCATTCTCGGTTACCGTAATTCGTGTGAGCATTCCGTTTCTGATTTCGTTTACTTCTTCCTGGTCTGCTCTTCTTACAGGTGACAATAGTTTCAACAAAACAAGCTTGTCAAAAGCAAGTTTACCAAAAAATGATTTTATTGCCAAAAGCAGGTTTCAATTCAGAAACTTGTTGTTCTAAAGATGGTTATTTATCTAAACTAAAACCAGTATTTGCTTAGAGCAAAATCAAACGAGTGAATTCAAATCATGCATATATTAAAATGCTGCATTTTCTTATGTTCAAGAATATTCAGAATTGAAAAATATTAAAAAATTTCAATAAAATCATAAAGATACAACATAAAAGTATGCTGTAGAAAACTGATTATATATTCGTTTGCACGTCGTCGTTGATCTTAAAAAGAAAAGTTTTTTCTTCTAAATTTCAATACATCCTAACATTGGGAAATTTTAAATTTCTAACCACGATCAATGGGAAATGTGAATTCATCAACAGCCTCCAATAGTTAAATTTTTAAGAATGAAAACACATTCATCTTTTTTATTTTTAAATTAGAGCAAGTTGATTCAAAAATGTCAATTAAAATTATACATGCATCAGATACATTCTCCTCACGAACTTTGTATTTGATATGGAAGCTATTTTTGAATTCAAGTAAGTCTATGTATTAACCTATTTAGAAATGTAACTTAAAATTTTGTCAAACTAATAGAAAGTAAAGATAAGCACAAACATTCTCTAAATTCTGGCAAAAATCATACGTTAAAAATAATTTTTAATATCGCCAAGTCTTATTTCCACTGGCAATTAGCTGAAAATCAATATATTTATTTGTTTATATGTCTTACGTGGTGGTACAGGTTCTAGGTAACAACTGCTGAATGGGTTTCCAGTATATCCTTCAATGCAAGTACAAATAGGAATGTGATTAACAATACTACAGCGAGCTGCAGTGCCACATGATCCGGGACATGGATCAATACATTTTTCACGTATACAAGCCAAATTACCAGGACATTCAGAATTTATGCTGCACTCTGGTCGACAATTTGGAGCACTTCCAACATAACCTAATAAACAGGAGCACGAAGGTGTTCCACCAATATCGTGGCACTGAGAGTAAGGACCACATGGAGATGGTACACATGGGTTCGATGGTTGAGGTTTAGTTGGTGGAGCTGAAATACACAAATTAGTAATATTTAATGTATGAAATATATTTCATACATGGAGTATGATAGCATCGAGCAAATGGATCTCCAGTGTGTCCCTCATTGCAGCTGCATATAGGACTATGATTTATTACCTCACAACGTGCATTTAAGCCACAAGTACCAGGACATGGGTCTGTACATTTCTGATTTATGCAAGCTTTATTGAGAAGACATTCTGAGCTAACAGTGCACTCAGGTCGGCAGGATGGTGGACTTCCACTATAATTTGGTAAACATGAACAGACTGCCTGTTCATTAACTTCACGACACTGACTATTAGGTCCGCAAGGCGATGGATTACATACATTAATTGTTTGTTTTTCTTTTGCTGTAAAATTAAATTAAAATTTATACAATTTTATAATAGGGATACATACGTGGTTTTTCTATATTACAGTATGTAAATGGATCTCCACTATATCCCACTCTACATGAGCATGACGGTAAATGATTGATTGCCTGACAATCTGCATTTTGTCCGCAAATACCAGGACACGGGTCAAGACACTTATTCCTAATACAAGCTTGATTTGATGGACAATCAGAATTAAGAACACATTCAGGACGGCATCCTTCATATGGGTTTCCTATATAGTCAGGCATACATGTGCAAGAGCCTGCATTGTTGCGTTCTTTGCAAATGGCATTAGCGCCACAAGGTGATGGGAAGCAAGGATTTGTTAATTCACCAATTGGAGGATGAATCACTGTAAATTAATATTATATATAAAAGATCCATTTTTTAGACACCACGGTCTAAGATGGTCTCCGTTTGAAAATTGTGTCATTTGTTTAGAAAAACTAAATTTTCGACTGTATAATGATATGACCATGATTAATTCAAAATACATAATTTGAATAGTTTTTCATTTTTTTATGATTTCTCGTCTTCATATTTTGAAATAGATATCAATAGTGGTAATTGGAAACAAAATTGTAATATTGGCACTTAAATATTGTGCAAAAAAAGAAAAGAAAAAATTCTCCAACTAAAATTGACAACTGCACAAATTTCATAAAACTTTTATGGTGAGAGTCAAACAACAAGTAGAAACTTGTAGAAATGTGGCACTATTTGCTTCTTATCATCAAACATCCTTGTATGGTTTGGTATGACTCGAGCACAAACCAAAATCTATGAAAAATATGGCAACTAATGATAAAAATTGACAGAAATGCGCTCAATTTTTTAACATTATACGTTTGAATGTTCGAAAAATTGAGGACAGAATACAAATACAGTGACAAAGAGAAAAATCAAGGATGGTTGTTGCATACTCAACATTAATTTGATATTTTCAGGGAGGTTTAACAAACATCTACAAAAAATTTAACAATTTTCAAACCAAACCTTGTTATAGAGTAATAAATCTCTGTTACACACTGCATTCCTACCTTCTGCATAACACTGTCTGAATGGATCGCCCGTATTTCCAGGAGTGCAAATACAATTAGGAGTGTGACTTACAACTCGACATTCTGCATTAATTCCACATGTTCCTGAACATGGATCTTTACATTTTTGATTAATACAAGCTAAATGACTAGGACATTCACTATTGCTAACACATTCTGGACGACAACTAGGTGGCTCGCCAATAAACTCGGGCAAGCAGCTACATGATGGTGATTCTCCCACTACTTTACATATGCTATTTGGTCCACATGGTGTTGGTTGGCATGGATTTTTAGTAGGAACCACCACTTCACCTAAAATAAGATGTTCATCCCAAAGTTGAAGACAATTTTTGTCACTTAATGCTTACGTGTAGGGACACATCTCGTAAATGGATCACCTTCAAATCGTTGTGGGCAACTGCATATTGGATTATGATTTACGACATGACAGACAGCGCTAATGCCACATGTTCCAGGACAAGGATCGATACATTTTTGGTTTACACAAGCTTGACTTAATGGACATTCAGAGCTTGAAACACATTCAGGTCTACACGATGGTGGTGCTCCTATAAATCCATGTACACAAGAGCAAACGGCTTGTCCGTTTATTTCTCTGCACTGACTATTTGGGCCACAAGGTGAAGGGCTACATGGATTAGTTACAGTGGGTTCTAAAATGTGATAAATTTAATAAAACCATGTAGCTCATAGAGGTGTAGAACTAATTTACAACACGTATCAAAATCACGAGTACCGATTGGAAAGCTTGCATAAAGATTATCAATTTAATTCTGAAAGTTAATAATTATTTATACAATATGTATACGTTTCAAGGTCATACAAAAAACTGAAAAGTTATAATTTGGAAACTTCGCATTTGATGCGTAAGTGCATTCGTTAAACCACACACAGCTTTATTTTTAAATAAATGTTGACTTCTAAATACACGTGCACAAACTTTTACAATTTAAATAGGTGAGTCAAAATTTTAGTACAGGAGAATTTTTGAAAATCAAAATCCAAGTCAAATGATTGTAGTCGTTATGATTTAGATACTTTCCTTTTTTTTTTAACAAATATAAGCTATTTATTCCGCAGTTCTATATTCTATGTTTATTTAGTCTTTGAAATTTACATTTAAAAAATATTTAATTTCATAAGGTTATAAATATTAATTTTATGACCATTTCTAACAATGAACTTATAAAACTGGGAACACATAAACAATTAAAATTTTCCTATTCTTAAATAATAGGCAAGTTTAGGATGAGTATTAGCCCTTTCGTCACAATATTTATCTGAAACCAACACAGTATTTCATTGCAGATTCCTAAAACTTTCAAAGTACAAACTAAAGGTGGTCTTTTTCAGTCCCATGTTTTTGACTTTAGCCTGGGAAGATCTTTTTTCTTGGCTGCTTTGGCACATTGCCAGCCTCTTGTACAGTGTGTTTGGCTCCCGTGTTAGGGAAAATTGTAATTTTCTTAAACGTAATCCGGAACGTGACCGCAAAAGCAAAAATTCTCAAATAAACACATTTTCACCTAAAATATACTGTTCTCCATCACGAAATCTAACCTATTGGATGTAGAACTTTATTCCCGTCAACCTCCACCCCTTCCGACCCCCATCGGAGGAGGTTCATGATTAGCCTCCCAACTGATCACTAACTATCAGAACAAAAGCTAGCTATTAAGATTTATAGTTATTTGTTTTAAAAAGTTAAGCTTAAAGATGTTGTAACGTTTACATGGCATATTAAGAATTCGTTTATAAATTATCTTCTTTCTTCTATCTTAAGATTATTAAATTTGGACAAGCAGTCAGCGAAGAGAGGGCTTTTCTTTTAGCAACACACAATTACTATAGCTTGTTAGTATAGTCAACATCTATTTTAAATAAAACCCCATGAATTAGTATTTTGAACTATAACCAAGAATTCACGTAATATTCAATTTGCATCTTAGTTCTACAACTGCTATATTTGAAAAAATGCATACACATTAATTTAAATAACTTTGAACAAATTAGAAAGTCAATGGTACCTTTAACTTCAAAGCATGCAACAAAAGCATTTCCTGTAAATCCATGTAAACAAGTACATGTTGGAATATGATTTATCACTTCACATTCTGCACGTTGTCCACATGTATTGGGACAAGGATCTATACACTTATTTCCAATACACGTTCTATCTCGTGCACAATCTGTGTTTAGAACACATTCTGGCCTACATCCTATGTATGGGTCTCCTTGGTACTCTGCTAAACATGTGCATACACCATCGTTACATTCGGCATTTGTGCCACATGGAGAAGGATAGCATCGATCAACCTTTTCTGGTATTTTGGCTGAAACAGTAGCTGCCATGAATAAAATGTTATGTATTGTACTCCACTTACGTGGTGGTTCAGGATAACAATTATTAAATGGATCTCCAGTAAAACTATTTGGGCACGTACACGTTGGTGTGTGGTTAATTACGTTACAGTGAGCATTTAAACCACAAGAACCTGGACATGGATCTCTACATTTTTCTCTCATACATGCTTTATTACTTGGACATTCTGGATTGATAGTGCATTCGGGTCTACAATTAGGCGCGTTTCCATAGTATCCTGACAAACATGAGCATGAAGGTGCTCCGCTAATATCTTGGCATATCGAATAAGGACCACAAGGCGATGGAATGCATGGGTTTAATGGTTCAGGAGTTTTTGGTGGTGCTACATACAATAAATTGATTACAAGTTAAATCATAATCTAATGGCTGACAGTAACCTAAAGTGATTTAATCAAACCTTTTTCAAAGAATAGATTACCAGCATTATAAGACTAAACTTTGTTGCTGTAGCAAAAACAAATTTAATTTGACGTCTAAATTTGACCTAACTCAGAAATGAATTTGGTTTGTTTAATTATAGTAGTACTTTTTAATTGTCTGTAGTATTAACTTTACCTTTACGTAAATTTATTTTACATTTAATGTAGTAAGTAATGCAATTTTGTATATTAGTGAAAATATTTCAGAATTTCTATACAAAATAATAAATTTATATACTACAATTGTATAGGATGACTACAGTGACCCTACAGTAAGTTTCGATGCCCACAGGGACACGCCACCCTAGCGGTAAGTGTGTTCACTGAATACAGGCGGCACATCAGAAAAGCAGCAGTATTTGGTAAGTGGAGTTGCAGAAAAGGTGGTTTTTTGAATAAAAATATATTTCTGCTACAAGTGGAGCTGCTTTCACTGTTACAAATACAACAAAAGTAAAATAAACAAACAAATACATGCCTGCATATTTAGGTGACAAGATTCAAAATGGATTATAGCTTCTAGCAAATGGTATTAAAAAGCTGTACTAAAGTTACTAGAAAATGTTCAATATTTCTCAATAATTTAAGACCGTGCACCAGACAAAGGTCACCAGGAACAATTAACAGCTATAGTACGTTTTGTTGATTTGAATGTTCAAACAAAGGCTAAGAATTCATGAACATTTCCTAGGATTTTGCTGAATATTTAGTTCAGTTCGAAAATCTATTTCAAGAGCTACATAAACATTTAGAATCTCTAATTTAGATCCAAGAAAAGGAAGCACAATAGGTTCCAAAAATTTTAGATTCTAATCCTAGAGTATATTTTGTTAGATGCATAGCTCACAGTACATTTGGTCATAAATGATATAACTAATATAAATTTCGAAATTGTTGATTTTTTTGGTATCGATCAGGAACTTTACATATTTTTTGCATCCTTAAATCAACGTTGGGATGTTTTGAAGAAATACAACAATAATTTCACATTAAAACCATTAACTGAGTCAGAAATACTGGATACATTGAACAATCATGATATTGTCTAAAAATCTTCTGAAATTATTGCTCAGCATGAGAAAACTTTTATAAATCGTGTTCCTTATTACGATAAATAATTATTGGTCTTCTTAAGGTTAATGTTTATTTAATTGTTAGTTAATCTTTTAGATGTAGACCTAGATCAGATAGTGATAGATGCAGATTGTGCAAATTTCAGGGAAATCTGTAGGTTAGTTCAGAATAGGAAACAATGATGGTACGCGTCTAACCAGTTCCAGGACTGAAGACCTAATTTGTAGAAATTGCATTACTATTACATTTACTAATATTAAAATACTTTTCTATTAATCCTCTATATGTTTAGTATGGGCAGTACAATACATTTTAAACACAGGTGGCCTAAGCACAGTACGGTCCTGGATGCCCAAGCAAGAAAATCTGTTGTAAAGCTCTAAGTTATAGCAATTTTGAAGAAAGACTACGATTACTACATAGATAGGTTTAGCAAGAAGTACAGAAATATATTACAAATAATTGACAGGGAAGATACTTAACAATTTTATTTTAATACTGCAAAAACGGTTGATCCCACAAAATTTATAAAAATTAAGCAGTAAATTTCTATGGAAAATGGTAGTAATACACCATATGCAATAAAAAAAGGAACACTAATAATTTTAACTATTTAATTATTCTTTAAATTTGTTAGAGAAACATTTACTAGAAGTTCAAAATAAAATGTATGATGCACAGTTTTTCTACAATAAAGTTGGAATTGAGTATTGCAGTTGTACTTATAATGTAAAATTATTAAAGAGAATGTGATTATTTTCAGAAACATCATACTCAACGGAATGTTGTAAAATTTTATTTATTGAGGGATAAATTTTTCAAATATAAATTCAGCTTTAAAAAGTATTTACTAGATTAAATTATAGCGCCACACTATAGACAATATTTAACTTAAAATGCTGGTTTATCACTTTAGATTAACACAAAAACAACTATGACCATTTGTAACAAACTTACGTGGTGCTGGATAGCATCTAGTAAACGGATCTCCAATAAAATCATTAGAACAGCTGCATATTGGACTGTGATTGATAACTTGGCAGCGTGTATTTAATCCGCATGTTCCAGCACATGGATCAATACATTTTTGATTAATACAAGCTTTATCTAATGAACACTCTGCACTCACAGTACATTCAGGTCTACAACCTGGAGGCGTTCCGCTATAATTAGGTAAACATGAACATACAGCTTGTTCGTTAACCACACGGCATTGACTGTTAGGACCACATGGAGATGGATTACAAAAATCTTCTGGTTTTTTGATAGCTACAAGGGAGTTTATAGAACTGTTAATAATTAACTATATCTTACATTCTGGTGTTGAAATACTGCAATATCTAAATGGATCTCCTGTGAAACCAGTTCTGCATGTGCAAGAAGGTAAATGATTTATAACTTGACAGTCTGCATTTTGACCACATGTTCCAGGACATGGATCATGACACTTATTACTGATGCAAGCTGTGTTTGATGTACAATCGGAATTTAAAACGCACTCCGGACGACAACCTTCATAAGCATTTCCGATATAGTCTGGTAAACAAGCGCATGAACCTGCTCCATTTTGTTCTCTACATACTGCATTAGGCCCACATGGTGATGGGAAACATGGCGTTTTCTTTTCGGGTATTACAACTAAGAGCATGAAAATACAATGAGTACAAACTACACTGCACTATAATGAAATTAATATTTTTTGATTTAAAATAGGATGAAGCAAAATCTTGTGTCAGCTGAGATTGTTCCTCGGTACTATATTTTTAAAATATGTATGGATACTACAAATGTTTGTTCATAATTAGAAAAATCAAACAATTATCATAAATAATAATGTTAGGTTAATAATGTTAAGATTTTCAAGTATTTGTGTATTTATATATCCTGTATGATCTCAATTTAAGTATAAATAACTGTTGGAGAAAAATGTTAAAGATAATACTTTGGGCATAAGCAAATTTCTTATATATTATCTATTTAAAATGGAACCTAAAATAGTAAAGAATTAATTATATGATAACTTATGTATTAACCGATGTAATTTTTTAAATAATGGCTAGCTATATTAAATTCATGTTATATAAGTAGATTTCAATTGTTCCTTTTTGTTCCAAGATCAGTTACTTGAAAAGTTGATTTACTATTTAAAAATTATACTACAAATTAATTGGCATTGTGAAAAGTTTTTGAATTTGATTTAATGTTTAGCTTGTAATTGTCAATTCCCGATGTGGATATATAAGCCATTATAACATTATTTTTTTATTTAAAGTATACATTTTTGTTTACAAGGAATTTTAATTTGTAGTACGACAGCATTAAATTTATTATGTTTAAATTTCTAACACAATGCGTTGCGCTAACAATAAATTAGATGTGAAAAAAATAAATTTCATTTTGAAGGGACAAAATATATGGATGCATTTTGTACAAAAGATTTCATGAATAAATTCTTAATTAATCAGGATGTTTCAATTGTAGTTCCTGTAGGAAAAAAAATAGTTCAGATAAGCAAGTACAAATTTAACTATAACTACATTGTATGGTAAGAATAAAATCGTGATGATATTAATAAAACCTCAAAGCAGACATTGAAAACTGACAACACTTGCACAGATAAATACACTGTAATAATCTGTCAGCCATGAGAATAGTGAAGTAAGTATAGAATGAACATTGTAGTAAACAAACGCTTATCGTAATAAAATATGATTTACAGTGGGCGTAGATTAGTTTTATTGAGCACAATGGAAACAGAAATAAAGTCAGTTATAAAGGAAACATTGACCTGAAAACACCAATTATCTAGGGGTACAAAAATGTGTGATCGCGGTCGGGGACAGAGACAGGGGGGTTTCTGTATGAGGACTTGGACAGGTTAAGTTTGGAAAGTAAAAGATTAAGGAATGTTAATTTAGGAATTAAAAGTTTAATGAGGTGACGGAATTGTAGATAGTCGAAATAAGCAGTTTAGGAGAAGAACACTGCATACGATAAATGCGAACTACGCTTGATCTTGGCAAGATATTTTCAATACACCTGTAGGTGGAATTAACATCGTTGGCCATTTGTAAAGGGTGAAACGGGATTTGTTCATCCCACCATTAAGTTGAAATTTTGGGGTTATGTGGTAGCAGTTGTTCAAAGAATGTAAAAAACCAGAAAGTATATTCATAAGAAGCTGGTGTGGTCTGACTGTTCTAAACCATTATAATACAGGAATTAAACTGTAAGTAATATTATAGGTGTAATTTATATGTCTGTGAACGTAAATATGTTTGACATTTTTCGACGTAAAACATTAAGTGAACATTACAGTGAATATTTTTTATTAAGGATTTATCGACGAAACGAATGGTTATTAAATTTAAAGATAAGGTTATTAGTAGAATATTAAAAAAATATGTAGATGTTAAATATTTTGGAAAGGACATGATATAGCAGAAAGTTGGTATTTAACTTTTTTGTTTTATAATGACATTTCCAATAATTTAATATTTACTAATTAATGTCTTACAATTAAATGGGAAAACTGGAAAATTTAGAGTGGTGAATAGTTTTGTTGATAGCTTAGATTTGATTTTTTCTTTAAGATTTTCTTTTGGATTTATTATAGAAATACCTAGCGAGATTTAAGGTTAGGAAATTTCTTTTAAGAAAGAATATTCCTGTGTGCCGAAATAATTGTGTCAATAGAGGTTAAGTTTAGGTTGCTTTTTATTTTAATTGATTTAGGAAATCGGTGGAAATTCAATAATTTGTAAAGAATGTCCAGCTAGCTCCAGTGATAGTCATATTTAGAAGAAACATTTTATTTGGAGAAATTTCTGGATTTAAAATGTTCCATCCAAATACAAATACCACTGGAGTAGCTCGATATCCTTTACAAATCACTGACTTTACACCTATTTTCAAAATCAATTAAAATAAAAATCATCCCAAACGTATCCTCTTTAACATAAAAATAATATCAAAACACATATGAATATTCTTTCCTAAAAGTAATTTCCTAACCTTAAATCTGGCCAGGTATTTCTAAAATAAATCCGAAAGAAAATTTTAAGAAAAAACTTAAGTCCAAGCCATCACAAAACTATTCGCCACTCTAAACTTTCCTGTTTTCCTATAGTTAATTATAAGACACTAGTTAATCCCAAGTTATTGGTAATGCCATTTATAAAAAAAAGAGTTAAATACCAAGTTTGTGCTATATCATTGTCCTTTCCAAAATATTTAACATCTACATATTTTTTAATATTCTACTAATAACCTTATCCTTAAATTTAATAACCATTCGTTCCGTCGATAAATCTTTAACAAAAAAGAAGAATCACTGTAACGTTCAATTAATGTCCTATGTTGAAAAATGTCAAACATATTTACATTCACACATATAAATTGTACCTGTAATATTACTTACAGTTTCATTCCCTTATTATAACTATTCAAAATGGTCAGATCACACCAGCTTCTATTTTGTTAATAATATTTTAGAGCCTCTTTCGTAAAATGTAACAGTCATTATGCTAACGTGCCTCTAAAGCACCAAAGTTTATAGCACTGTCAATTTTGTACTTCCTGGTTTTCCATTCTATGAATGACAGCTACAACATTATCTCAAAATTCCAAGTTAATGGCAGAATAAACAAATCCAACTTCATCCCATACAAACAGTCATAACTCTACTAACTTCATCTGCAGGTGTACTGAAAATACCTTGCCAAGAGCAAATGTAGTTCACATAATTTATGGTATTATACCACATTTTTCTCCCGTTAAGCTGTGTTCAGTTCAACTTTTTACAATTCCTTCACCTTACTAAATTTTAAAATCCTAAACTAATATCCCCTAATCTTGTACTTTCCGAACTTAACTTGTTCACGACCTTGTATCAAACCCCTCCCCCCCTCCGCCCACGCCTCCTTTCGTCAACATCCCATCACCATCTGCAATCAATCACACGTTCTCATATCCCCTACATAATTGATGTTTTTAGGTCAACGTGTCCTATACAACTGATTTTTCTGTTTCTATTACGCCCAACAAAATTAATCTACGTCTACTGTAAATCATATTTTATTATGGTCAGCGTTTGTTAATACAATGTTTCAAGATCATTCTATACTCACTTTACCATTCTCACAGCTTACAGTATATTACAATGTATTAATCTGTGCAAGTACATTTCAATGTCTGCTTTGTGGTTTTATTAATGTCATCGCCATTACATTCTTACCATACAATGTAGTTAAAAGTTAAATTTGTGTTTTCCTATCTGAATTATTTTTTTATAGCAACTATAATTGAAATATCCCGATTTATTAAGAATAATTATTTACCAAGTCTATTATGCAAAATGTGACAATACATTTTGTCCCTTTACAATTAAATTTTATTTTTTTCACACCTAATTTATTGTTAGTATAACGCATTGTTTTACAAATTTTGTAAACAACCAATTTTTGTAATTCATTTCACTTATTAATTTTACTTTTTCAAAAAACAAAAAGAAATTAAATCAAGTGACACATTTATGATAAATTCACAAACATGAACAAACATTTGTTGAGCATAAAATAATATCCGAGGAAACTACCATCTTGTAAATACTATCAGTATCTGTTCGAATAAGTATATATAATCTACCACAGCAAAAATTACCTGGAGGTGCTTCACATATTGCGAATGGATTTCCTACAAGTCCAGTTTGACATACACAGTTTGGTGTATGGCTTACTACACGACATTCTGCGTTTGTTCCACATACTCCAGGACAAGGATCCTGGCATTTTTTATTTATACATGCTAAATTGGGCGAACATTCACTATTACTAACACATTCTGGTCGACAATTTGGTGGAGATCCAACAAACTCTGATAAACAAGAACAGGAAGGTGAGTCATTGATTACTTTACATTGCGAATTGGCTCCACATGGTGATGGTTGACAAGGATTAATAGGCAACTTAGGCTCAACTGAAAATAAAAATTAGGCAAAAGATACACTCTAATTTAGAAGATTACCAGTTGGTAAACATCTAGTAAATGGATCGCCTTCATATTTTTCTGGACAACTGCATATAGGATTATGATTCACAACTTGGCAAGTAGCATACAACCCACATGTTCCAGGACAAGGATCAACACATTTTTGATTCACACAAGCTTTATTTAAGAAACATTCCGAGCTAACAACACATTCGGGCCTACAAGTGGGTGGCGCACCGATATATCCAGGTACACAACTACAAACTGCTTGATTATTAACCTCTCGGCATTGACTATTCGGACCACATGGTGATGGGCTACATGGATGCGATTCACTTGGTTCAATTTTAAACGGTGTACAAATAACAAAAGCATTTCCACTGTAACCAACTGAACAAGTACATGTTGGTATATGATTAATTACAGAACATTGTGCGTTTTGTCCACAAGTTCCAGGACATGGATCAATGCACTTGTTCCTTATACAAGCATTGTTTCGTAAGCAATCAGTATTTAACACACATTCGGGCCTACAACCTTTGTATGGATCACCATGATACTCTGGCACACAGCTACAAATACCATTGTTGCATTCAGCATTTGATCCACAAGGATTTGGGTTGCATGGATCTTTTGGTTTTACTTCTTTTGCTAAAATTTTGTATAAAATATAGTAAAATAATGACCTATAAGAAAAGTACCTAAAATTGTCATATTGGGCTTAGACAAATCTAATTAAAATTACACGAAACTGATTAGAAGTAAAAACACAACCCCACAGGTGGATGATAATGGTGCAACTTGAATAATCTATATTTAAACTTTATAAGTGACAGCCCAATATGCAACTTCAATTTGTATGCTAATCTTACTTGGTGGTTTTGGATAACAATTGTTGAATGGATCTCCAGTGAAACTTTCTGGACAGGTACAAGTAGGTGTATGATTTATTACAGCACACAGAGCATGTATTCCACATGAGCCAGGACATGGGTCTCTACACTTTTCTTTTATACAAGCTTTATTACTAGAACACTCAGAGTTGATAACACATTCAGGATGGCAATTTGGAGGATTTCCTATATAGTTTGGTAAGCACGAGCATGATGGTAAGTTTCCAACTTCGTGACATTGTGAATATGGACCACAAGGTGATGGTGCACAGGGATTAGTTGGTAGTGGTTGCTTAGGCGGTGCTAAAATATTACATGTTATTGTGATGAAATTTGTGAACAAAAGCTTACATGGAAGAGTATAACATCGAGTAAATGGATCACCAGTGTGCCTTTCAATACAGCTGCAGATAGGACTATGATTTATTACATTACATTTAGTGTTTAAGCCACAAGTTCCTGGACACGGATCGGTGCATTTTTGATTTACACATGCCTTATCAAGTGCACATTCAGAACTAACAGTGCATTCAGGTCGGCAACTTGGAGGACTTCCAAAATAATTTGATAGGCATGAGCAAACTGCTTGTTCGTTAATTTCCCGACATTGACTATTTGGACCGCATGGTGTTGGATGACAAGGATTTGTTGGAGTTTTTGTTGCTGTAAAATAATATAAAGCAAATTCATATTGTATACTAGGAAACTTACGTTCAGGTGTTGGTACAATACAATAGCGGAAAGGATCACCTGTAAAACCTGATATGCAATTGCAAACAGGTAAATGATTTAGAACTCTGCAGTCTGCATTTTGACCACATGTTCCAGGGCAGGGATCTGTGCATTTTGTACTTATACATGCTTTGTTTGAAGGACAATCAGAATTTAGAACACATTCAGGTCTGCATCCTTGATATGGATTTCCAATGTAATAGGTTAAGCAAGTACATGATCCAGCACCATTTTGCTCTCTACATACGGCATTTGCACCGCATGGCGATGGTATACAAGGAGAAGCAGGTTCTATTGGAATAATTTCTGTTTTTTTAAGTTCACACTGAACAAAAGGATTTCCTAAATAGCCAAAAATACATATGCAGTTGGGTGCATGGCTAACTACGCGGCACTCTGCGTTAATTCCGCAAGTTCCAGGACATGGATCTTTGCATTTTTCATTAATACAGGCTAAATGGTTTGAACATTCACTGTTACTAACACATTCTGGTCGACAATTTGGAGGTACTCCTTTAAATTCTGGCAAACAGCTGCACGAGGGTGAATCGCCAATAACTTTACATTGAGCATTTGACCCACATGGTGAAGGATCACAAAGATTTTTAGGAACAACAGGGATATCAGCTGCAAAGCAATTAGTTAGGTGTTTTTAAGTTGCAAATCTAGTCTTACGTTTTTGGTGACATATTTTAAATGGATCTCCTGTGTAACGTTGTGGACAACTGCATATTGGATTGTGATTAACAACTTGACAAATAGCTGCTAATCCACAAGTTCCAGGGCAGGGATCAATACATTTTTGGTTAACACAGGCTTGATTCAAAGAACATTCACTGCTAACAACACACTCGGGTCTACAAGTTGGTGGCGATCCTGTAAATCCAGGTACACAAGAACAAACTGCTTGTCCATTAATTTCTCGACATTGACTATTAGGACCACAAGGTGTTGGATTACATGGATTTGTAATAACTGGTTCTAAAATATAACAATATATCCCATTTCCTTAACTAGTATACCACTACCTTTATGTTCAGAGCAATGAACAAAAGCATTTCCTGTGAAACCAACTCTACAGCTACACATAGGAACATGATTGACAACATTACATTCTGAATTTTGACCACAGGTGCCAATACAGGGATCTACACATTTCATTTTCAAACAAGCTTGATTTTTAGAACAATCTGTATTTAAAACGCATTCAGGTCGGCATCCTCTATATGGATCTCCTACATAGCTAGTGAGACACGTACAAATTCCATTAGAACATTCTGTGTTATAACCACAAGGTGAAGGGTTGCAAGGATCTTGCTTCGTAGGTTTGTTAACTGAAAAGTAGTGTTTATATATCCATTATATAAAAATTAAAATCAAGAATATCTTACCAATAGGATAAGGAGCACAACTAATAAATGGATTACCAGTATACAATTCCCTGCATGAGCAAACTGGTGTGTGATTTATAATACTACAATCTGCATGAACACCACAAGAACCAGGGCATGGATCTCTACATTTTTCTCTGATGCATGCCAAGTTAGTAGGGCATTCGGAGTTAATTGTACATTCTGGATGGCAGTTAGGAGGACTTCCAATATATCCCTGTGAGCAAGTACATGATGGTACACCACCGATATCACGACATTCTGAGTTTGGCCCACAAGGTGAAGGTATACATGGATTAATAAGTTCTGGCCTTTTAGATGGTAAAGGAGCTACGAATATAACTTGGTAAACATTTTTCAAAAATCTTTAAGAGGTTCATTAGCAAGTATGCTGTAAAGTGCATGGTATTTTAAGAAGCAATGTATTAAAAAAATTTCTATTAAATTTTGTAAAAGAATGCTATTGGAGAGCAAGCTATATGTAGTAAATGCAATTTCAGAATCTTTAAATGATATTTGTTTAATAATAGTCATCTCGACTAGTTTAAACCAAATTTAAATACAGTGTATGTTCAATTATTCAGATATCAAGTATCCATGCTTATAAATTTTTCTTAAAAGTCCATTATTTTACTGAGAATATACCCCCGTTTGATATACGAAACGAACGATGAAATATGCAAATTGTGTTTTTTGTTTGAATATTGTCCAGCTTTGTCAGACATAAAAACATTTGCAAACGTTCTTTCTTATTGCATCACTGTCAGTCAACTGCCTACAAAATGAACAGAAAATGCATAGATATGGAATAACGGTTTAAATCAATGGTACTTTTTGCTACACATGCACATATGTTCAGTTATTGTTTAAATACTTTTTGTATAAAATTATAATCTTTTACATACACCCAAAATTTTAGATCCGTATCCTACAAAAGTACTAGTTCTAGTTACTTTTGTAGTATAACAAAGGCAAACACTTCAATCAAGTAGTAGGCATAAGTACCATCAAAAAGCGCCCAAAGATATAGCACAATATTTAAATTTACCATTAGCTAATTTTATACAACGGCAGTGCTGTTGTTGCACTTCGGCAACGTTTTTAGTAAATAATGACGAAGACATGATATGCTTAAAATGTCACAAAAGATTGTTACGTTTATTTTACAACTAAATTAAAACCTACCCTATACTTCATTATTCATTTATTCAGATCCTGTATATCTTACCGTTTTATAAAAGTACGCTTCCTAACGATTTTCATTAAAACCAATTTGGTGCGAATTAAAAAAGCTTGAACTATAAATTAAATAGTCAATACCCTGTCCTTGGAGACGGTGTGACTAGCCTACACTTTGGATATGCTGGTGAGTGTTTCTTCCTTGTTTACGTTGAAACCATATCTATTTGGACTTTACATTTTAAGGTCCGGTATTCACAAAATTAATCAATCCGCATATTCGAAAATTATAAAACTATTTTGCTATTTATTGCCCTGCTATGAATGCAGTACTATTTGTTTTAAATAACTGAAAAAAAATTTGTATGCTACTTATTAATAGTTTAAAATGATTACCTTTAGGGGTGATGATGTTTGTCAATAATATTGTATTTATTACGACAATGTTATGTACTGAATTTGGTATTTACACTGATACTGTAGGGCTGTGGTTTATAGAGCTGTTATTGGGTAATTTTTCTTTGTGTAATTCATATGGGGAGGGACCTAGAAACTACAGCTCGCCATTTTAAGAAGTAATTTTTTTTGGTTCCTCCTGGCATATGTGTATTGTGGTTATTGATTTTGTTTCTTTTTTTTGTATACTACGCTGCTATGTATAACCAGAATGTTATTTAGAATAATTATAATTAGTACTAAATCGTGTTAATTTCTCTTCTTTATTTCAGGCTTTCCTTTAGATAATTTTTTTTTTGTATGTGTTATACCCCGCCCCCTTGCCGATTGAGCCCGATCACACTTACTTTTCTTTCATTGTTTTTTTTTTATGTTATACTACGTTGATCTTTTGATGCAGAAGCTTGAAAAGAGATTTACTCTTGAAATTAAAATTTACTAAGTTGCAATATTTGGAAGCTTACTGGAGTAAATATAGAAAAAGCAGTTTGAGGATTTTTTTAACAAAAAAGCCTAGATTACGAAAAGTTCAAGAATATTTTTCGCTTGTTCAGAAAATATTGTGGGTCTAAGTAAACAAGCATTTTCTATTATGAACATTAATAAAAGCTAACAATGTTCGTGTTTAACTGACGAGCATTTGTAAAAGCTTTTGAAAACAGCTACTTGTAATGAGGTTTCAGAATATGATAAACTTGCTAAAGAAAAACATTGCAACATATCTCATAAAGATTTAATAGATACATATTTATGCAATTGAGCTACATTGTGAATTTATCTTGTATAATAGACATTTTTTGTAACCCGCGGCAATTACTATTGTGGCACATAAAGTCACATTGTAGAACTGTTGTTTGTTGTTGCGATTCGATATTATATCGCTCTATAAGTGCGATGTACTATTTTTAAACATGCTTGTCAAAAGAATGCACACGTTTATTCGCTTTACGGACTAGTTTATTTTACAAAAATTTTAAAAACGTTCAACAAAAAATTCTCACACGTTAATTCGTTCCTACTAATTAGTTATTTTATAAAAGTATTAGGTGAAATTTTAAAAACACTTAACAAAAGCTCTCGATGTTTTTATTTGATACTGATTAATTTTATTTAGTGTAAATGCGAGATGCTCACTTCGTATCTAGATTCCTAAATTGTCTGTATAATATAATTGTTGGCTGTAAAATAGTAACGCTTAATTTATTTTCCTTTTGCTTGTTTGTACAGAACCCTTTATTTATTTGTATGTGTTAATAGATAATCGTGGGCGATGTACTTTAATTTTTTTGGTTTTTTTGGTATGTAGGCGAATCCCCCCCACTCTCCGCGGTTGGTAGTTAGCCTGGTATCTAATTTTCTTCCAGCTACGTCTAGGTACGTAGCAAACAAAATACAAAATTTTCATTTTACTTAAAAGCTGCGATTATTATCAAACAAATATATAGAATCTGCATTGCTAAAATGACATTTTCACAATTTGTTTTTAAATATATTAATAATCATCAATAAATTTCAAATTTGTTAAAAACGTTGCACAGACTACAGCATTACCTCTAAAAACTTCTTATATTTCAAATCTTACGTGGTATTTCATAGCATCTACTAAACGGATCTCCAGTGAAACCAATTGTGCAACTACAAATTGGACTGTGGTTAATCACGTTACATTTGGTATTAAGTCCACATGTTCCTGGACACGGATCTACACATTTTTGATTTATACAAGCCTTGTCATGAGAACATTCAGAGCTAACAACACATTCTGGTCTACATCCTGGTGGAGTTCCACTGTAGTTTGGTAAACAAGAGCACACTGCTTGTTGGTTGACTTCGCGACATTGACTATTTGGACCACAAGGTGTTGGTACACATGGATGAGATATTTCTGGCTCAGGTGCTGAAATATTTTTAAGAAATACATACTTTTACCGTTCTGTAACTTACGTTGTATTGGCATTCTGGTACAATATCTGAAAGGATCTCCCGTAAATCCTGTATTACAGACACACGATGGAAGGTGATTTATCACTTTGCATTCAGCATCTTGACCGCAAGCTCCAGGACAAGGATCCCGACACTTATTATTCAAACAAGCAAAATTAGAAGGACAGTCTGAATTTAAAATACATTCTGGTCTGCAACCTTCATATGGATTTCCAATGTAATTTTCATTACATGAGCAAGAACCCGCATTATTGTGTTCCTTGCAAATGGCATTTGCACCACAAGGTGAAGGTATACAAGGTGTTATTGATTCAGGTACACTTGGATGAGCTGTTTGAGAATCATAAGTTATTACAGTGTTAATTTTGGAAACATACGTACTGTAAGTGCTACACTGAGAGAATGGGTCGCCACTGTAACCAATAGGGCAAATACAGTTTGGTGTATGGCTTACAACACGACATTCGGCATTAACACCACATGCTCCTGGACAAGGATCTCGACATCTTTGATTAATGCAAGCAAAATCAGTTGGGCATTCGCTATTACTCACACATTCAGGACGACAATTTGGTGGTGAGCCAATAAATTCTGGTAAACAACTACACGAAGGAGAATCACCAACAACTTTACATTGTGCATACGATCCACATGGTGATGGTTGACAGGGATTGATTGGGGTAGGAGGTACAACAGGTTCTTCTGTAAATGCATATGATAATTAAGAGTTATTACAGTTCAACTTGCTTACGTATCAGAAGACATCTTGTAAATGGATCTCCTGAATACTTTGATGGACAACTACAAATAGGGTTATGATTTACAACTTGACAAAGTGCATTCAATCCACAGGTTCCTGGGCATGGGTCTATACATTTTTGATTTACACAGGCTTGGTTTAATGAACATTCAGCGCTAACAATGCATTCCGGACGACATGTTGGTGGAGATCCTAAAAATCCTGGTACACAAGAGCAAACAGCTTGGCCATTAATTTCACGGCATTGACTGTTTGGTCCACATGGAGATGGTATACAAGGATGTGTTTCAACAGGTTCTAAAACGTAATGGTTATTTTAAATGCATTGCAATAGGAGTAGAATATTCAACATGATTATGTTGTAAAGTTATGCAGTTCCAGAAAACCAAGTATATTGTACATTTATTTATAGTTGCTATAACATAAAATTTGCCTTTTAATACTGATAAATGGTGTTAAATGAATAGAAGCATAGCACGCTGGCTTGAAATATTTCATCAGTTAAAAAATATTTTAAGTGTAAACATTTAATACAAGCTTCTACACTTTGTTTTATTATAGCTATATATTTTTAATAACACCAAAATGTCACCAAATTATACTTTTCTACGTTTAACTTTAGTCAATAAATAGTAATTCTGTTCTTTTCTATTGCCGTATACAGGATGTCCCATAACTAATGCGCCATAGGGTGATAAGATACGAGACATCAAAATAAGCTGATTTCTTCTTATAAGTTATTCTGATACGTCACAGGTTACAAAGAAAGGATGTATAAACTGAAAATTTACTTTAAAAATTAAACTGTAACATTATCTTGTAAATCATTTGTTGCATTAAGTTTATTTTTTTGGGAGATGCCGTGGCATAATCACTTTATCAATACTGAATTAAGAAACATGCTCAGTGCATATGTTCAAGTTAACTATAACAACTGCACTGTTGCTAGATGATATTTAACACCATATTGGAACAAACGTCAACACTATAGAAAAATATTTCAATGTATTTACACTAATTTAAGTGCAAGAGATTGCTTTTGTGGCAAGAGTCCTGGTGGCAAAGCTATAATGATAGTGCAAAAATGGAAACTATTGGTTTGTATCGTGGATCCTTTTAAAGCACCAGATGTTTGAGGACTGCTATTACGTTAAGCAAATTAACTGTTAGGGATTCTCAAGAAAACGAAAAATGGTAAAATTGGTAGACTAAAAATTCAAAGATGTAAAAAATGCAAACACAAATGCAAAATATAAAAATTTGAAAGTTTAAAATAGGAAAATTGGAAGAAATAAACTCACAAGCACGAAAATGCAAACAGAAACGTAAAAATACAAAAATGCGAAAACACAAAATTGCGAAAATTGAAAGAACTAAAAATTCAGAGGTGTGGAAATGCAAACGAAAACGCAAAAATGCGAAACTAGGAAAATAAAAAATGCTAAAATTGGTAGAGTATTATTTAATGCAAAACTTATTAGAAATTGATTTGCAATCGCAAATTGAATTTCGTTTGTTTCTGATGAATAAAAAACAAAAACCGATGGTTTCTAGGAAACATATTATTTACTGATGAAACGTTCTTTACGAGGGACGTCTTTTGTGTTTTGTTTACTGGGTGCCACTAATCACAGGTCAGAACTAAAAATTAACCTCCATCTTTAGTTAGTTTTGTAACATTTTTTGATGAGACATAAATAGACGTATATTCTTTGCTTCACTACACTTAGTGCGCTGGTTGTTTGATTTAGTCATTGATTCGCTTTAGATTCCTGAACAAGAGATGAGTTTGAGAAGAATAGCGTACAATATGCAAGTCGCCATTTCAGATGTCTCTTTAGGTAAGAAGGTTCCATGTAAGCTCTGCTTTCTCTGTTAACCCATTTTTATGAAGGGTTTTAAGAAGATTATAGTGCCACAAGGTCAACTCCTTCTAATGTATATGCCGTTTTGATTTATGTCGTTTCAGTTTATTGGTTTGTGGATGATGAGGAATAGATTCAATTAATAAGTTATCTACAAAGAGGAAAGAAAACCTTGACAATTTGTAGTTGCGTAAAATTTCGGTAAGCGATTAGCTTTATACCATCCATTTGTTTTGAAATTTGATAAGGAAATGAATAATACATTTACACGAGCAAAGTAGTAACAGCACATCTCTTATGTCCTTTCTTTGCTCTAACTGTATTGTTTTATTACAGGTGCCATGTGCTCCTTTTTGATAACTGTGTTTACACAGCAAATGTGATATTCTTCTTTGAGGGTTTCTAAGTTCTCTTTTAGAGTACATCTTGTTTTCTATGAGCATAAGACTTGGTGGCGCCCTTTTTAGTGTTGTTCTAATTCTAGTTTCTATAGTGTCGTATGAAATATTGCTTTTGAAAATCCACAACCATCTCTCAAGGCCCTACCCAAGAATAGACCCCTAGCTTTGTCAGAAGATTGCCTTTCCTTTAACAATTTGTTTTAGGAAATGGATTTTCTAACAAGTTACCCACTTACCCACTACATGGTGAAATTAACAAACCTAAATTCAAAGTTTTAGTGCGATACGTGTAGTGTTGTAGCTACAACAAACTGTCAAAGTTTACAAGCTAATCCAAAAAAGTAATTAAACAGTAAATTTTCGCACCATATTTTTTTCATAATTTTCGAAGACAATTATCTCAACCTCGGGTGGTTTGTATTTTTGGCAATAAAGCACCGCATCAGTTAACACTTTATCATCGATATAGAGAATTCAAACGTGGATGGTTTAATCTTAGCGATGATCTAAAAGCAGGTGTATTAAAAACAGCAGTCGCTCAAGAAAACTTCGATGCAGTGTGCAAGGTCATCAACGAAGATCGACATGTGACATATCGAAAGGTACCATGGAGGATTTCAAAGACACCAATTCAAAAACTTCTGGATAAAAAATTGCGTGTAAAAAAATAGTTACCCACTGGATACCACATCCGTTGGCCAAAGAACAGAAAAGCAGCTTGCATGAATTGGTGACCAAAAATTCTATATCTCTTCAATACAGGCAACTGTAAAAGGGCGTACAACATTGTGAGTGGTGATGAATCGTGGATTTACTCATACGAGCCAGAAAATAAGCGACAGTCATCCATTTAGGTGTTCCAAGGTGGAGAAACACTGACAAAAGTCATCCATTCTCAGTGTCTCCAAAAAGGTGCTCACAACATTTGTCTCGAAAGCAGGTCATGTAACAACAATTTCCCTACATGTTCAAAGAACTGTTAGTGCCGATTGGTATACAACCATTTGTTTGCCGCAAGTCACTGCAGAGCTTCAAAAAACCAACCCCAAATGACGAATCTTTCTCCATCAAGACAATACAAGACAATTGAATTTTTAACTCAATAAAATATCAAATTGTTAAACCATCTTCTGTACAATCCCGACTTAAGGCCCAACGAGTTCTATACTTTTCTAGAAATCAAGGATAAACTGTGTGGTCAAAGGTTCCAGTCGTCAGAAGAAGCAGTCAATGCCTTCAAAAATGCAATGTTGACTGTACCAACACACAAGTGGAATACCTGCTTCCAGAGTTGGTTAGAGTACATGCAAAAGTGTACTAATCTTTGTGAAGAAAATTTTAAAAAGTCTTTAAAAGGTTTCTACAGTTTTATTCCAGCTCTATATACAAAACTTAAATGACAACCCTTGTAGCAGATGTGAAATCTTCAACTGTAGAGAGACACATTATTATGCCCTTGAAAGTCCATGCTTGTCGAAAGAAGGGCATTTTCAGCATGAATTTTTGGTTAATATTTGATGTGGTATCAATGACAATTACTTGATAGGCCAATTTGAATTGCCACAAAGACTTAACAGTGAAACTTATTTACTACATTTTAGAAAATGATTTATTTAATCTGTTAGATGATATATCATTAAACAGATTGAGATATATGTGCTGCATACAAGATGGTGCTCCACTTCACTTTCCACTTGTAGTTCAGAATCATCTTAATCAAAGTTTTTCAGATTGATCAGGGTAGCAAGTTTCCTTGACTTCTTCATAGCCCAAATATGAAACCCGTTCAACTTTTATTTGTAGGGGTCACATAAAATTAATAGTGCATAAAAACAAATTAATGCACAATATGCACTTTAACAAAAAATTTATGAAGCTGTTAATGCGATTAAAATAATTACAAAATTAATAAAGTAAGATGTCAATTAGTTACGTTTAAATAAATGTAATGAGCTGGACCTAACTATTTTGAACATTTACTAAAGTGATTTCGTTGTTTCTAATTTATTGGCGGGTCTGAGACTTAGTTGGTTTGTGTGTGATTACTAAGTCCAAGGTCCCAGGTCGATTTCCGACACGGACCGCTTGAAAAATATTAGGCGAGCATTTTTCACAAAAATACACCCTCGTTTGGATAAGAAGTAAAATGTAGGTCCCATGTGTGAGTGTCATCACACAAGTTAAACTTCCCTTGAAGATACTCTCTGTATGTTTGTTGTGGTTTGTTTTGCATTTTTCTTAATTTTCTTTGGGAATCAAATCACTCATAGTTCTTAAAATCGTCTTTATTTATGTTTCGATCCCCACCTTGCTTAGAACAGCAAGGGTTTGACACAATTTCCAGGTAAAAACTCGCTTCCTGGCCAATGTAGTACCTTTCGGTGAAGCATTGGAAAATTAAATTTAGTATTTCTAATTTATTGTATTGTGTTAATCAAAATATAAATCTAATAATTAATTTTGACATCTTGTATCATTTTAACCAGTGACAACTTAAAAATTTAAGAGAAGAAATTGGCTTATTTTAAAGTACAGTATCTCCAGTTGTCAATGTCCCATTAGTTATGGGACATCCTGTATAAGGAGAAAAAATATTACATAAAAATAATGCATGTATTATCGAACTTGACTTAAGTTTTCTGGACTTGTTAATCCCTGTGTAACAAATTAATAAATTAAAACATATTTGAGATGTTTTTGCAATTAATTCAGAAAATAAGCAAATTAAAATATATAAAATTAATGTGTCTTATCAAAATAAAAGAAAAACATATAGTGTTAGAAATAATAAAACTAAGAATATTTAAGAACTGACGGAAGAACTGATAGCTAATTAAAATAGTACCACATCAAAGAAAACAAAAATAATCTATAGCAAAATTGCTTCTTCACAGTTAAGAAAAAAATTGGCAATAAAAGATATTTTCATATAATAGTTAAAACCAACATTAAAGTTTATTACAATCAAGGCAAATTTGTATAAAAATAAATTCCGAAAAATGACAATGAAGTATTTGCAAAAAAGTCATACTTTTAAATTGCAGAAAATCTCAAAATTGTATCATATTTTCTATCTACCAAACTAATTTTTTCTTACCCTGTCTTTTTAAACAATTAAGGAATGCGTTTCCTGAAAAACCATGTAAGCACGCACATGTAGGTATATGATTTATTACAGTGCATTCAGAATTTTGTCCACAAGTTCCAATGCAAGGATCTATGCACTTATTTCTAATACAAGCTTTATCTTTTGAGCAATCTCTGTTTAAGACACATTCAGGTCGACATCCCACATATGGATCGCCTTGATATTCCTCTAGACAACTGCATACTCCATTGTTACAATGCGCATTAGATCCACACGGAGAAGGATTGCATAGATCTTTTTCAGCAGGAACTTTGGCTAATGAAGTGAAAAGAGAATGTTTAATATGACCGTTATTAAAATGTGAAAGTTGAAGAGATCAGTATCGCCTGAATTATTTTATGCAATCTTAGTGCTTGTAATAGTGATAATAAAAATTGTAAAATAATGCCAATATTTGATAAATTATAAAGACAAAATTTGAAAATTAATTTACTACAGTATAAAAATGCATAAATGTAGCTTGTCAAACTTAAAAGTGATCCACCGTGATCAATATATACATTTTAAAAAATTGTATGTAGATATGTAATTTTAGTTAAGAATTCATTATTCCATTCAATAAAATTAGCATTTCTAGTTATAGCACACGATATCGAAGTAAATATTCTATTTATGAGGAAACATTTAAGATGTCAAAGTTGCGTATGTGGTTAATTAATAAGTCGATTTGCACATTGTAGAGTGCGTTAAATTAATCAAATACTTTGTTGTGAATAGAAACCATTACTACTGAAGCAGGCTACGTGATTTTTACAGATTCTTGGTGAATAGAAAATTTCGTGAATGTTGTTATGGTTTTCGATTTCGGTTTTAAATTATAAATACGAGTGTAGTCTTAAGGAGTGAATTTCATGTTGTTCTGCTGACAAACGGCATTATTGAAAGTAAAACAGTGATTAATAATAAAATTTAGTGCAAAGTTTAAAGTATCTACAATTATTATATCTTCAAGTTTTTAATACTAGTTTGAGTAATGGGGGATTATTTTTAGGACTTCAATTCAATTCAATTCAGTTTAATTGTACTTTATTTTTTATTAGTTTTCTTGGCTTAGTGCTGCCAAAATTCCAGTACAAGTTAATTATAGTAAAACAAAAATGTCATACACCAAGTTTTAGTAGTAATTTATGTGAGGAGAAGATCCTTATTTGAGGAGCATTAATATTTGCAGTGTTTGGAGTTTAAGTATTGAAGAGCCAGCAAATTTGGAGTTATTTAAATGCACCAAAGAATAAAAGATTAGACTAACTACTGAGTTTTGTCATTTATTACAAAAGACTTTATGAAGATATTTAAATCAGCAATTTGTATAGTGCTTTGGAATGTGATAATTTTTATTGTGAAAGGTAGTACCTTTTGTTTATCGAATTAAACGCGAATTTCACGATTTTTATTTAGAAAATTTATTATTCGTACAAGTGCAATTTACACATATTGGGGAGAAAAGAGATATTTTTAAAAAAGTAAAACGGTTGTGTGAGTATACTCAAACTCTGTAAGTATTACATAAAATTATTCATGGTGTAAGTTGAAACTTTGACCTGTTTGTTTTATGTAATCTAATACTGTAAAAATTTTCATTTTTCTATATTTTATTTTATTAATTGCGAATATTTGTACTTAAGAAATCTTAGTAAAAATGTAATACACTAATCTATTAGAGCTGAAGCGTCTTTATAATGTTCTATTAACTGATGTAGTCGAAGAAGTGGATTCATGAATCTATGTTTGAGATTCTGCATTTGTTGTATTTAGAAGAGGTGTTTTCTGATATCCAGTTAGGAATTACAGAAGATAAGTGAAACGAGTTTATAACTTCATAGCATTTGGTGCCAACAAACGGGGCTTCGATTTTTAATGTTATATTAGTTAATAAGTTCAAATGAAGCTAGTAATTCTGCACAGAATTCAAACTAGTTGGCATAAAAGCTTTTTTACAAATTCATCTATCTATTTTGTTTGATTGTAATAGTAATTTATATAGTTTATGCGAAAAGTTTTAACTAAGCATTATGAAGTAAGTTTTTTGTAAATTTGAATCATTAACACAATTAATTATCACTAGTAACTCACAAACATTTAAGCGATACATTTTCAAAGTAAAAACATAAATATTTTCTTACGTGGTGGGTTGTAATAGCAGTTACTAAACGGATCACCAGTGTATTCTTCAGCACATGTACAAACAGGTATGTGATTTATAATACTACAGTGTGCATTTACACCACAAGATCCTGGACATGGATCCCGACATTTCTCCCTAATACAAGCCTTACTACTAGGGCACTCTGCATTAATGGTACACTCGGGTCTGCAATTTGGTGGGCTTCCATGATAATTTTCTAAACAGGAGCATGAAGGCAAATCACCAATTTCTTGGCAGTGTGAATTGGGTCCGCATGGTGATGGTACGCATGGGTTTATATATTGTGGTTTTGGCTGTGGTAATGTTGCTAAATAATTGATTGATATTAATAAATAATCATAACTAGAAGTGATGTTTATTATTTACTTGGTAGAATGTAGCAACGAGTGAATGGGTCTCCTGTGTATCCTGCATTACAACTGCATACTGGACTATGATTTATAACTTCACAACGGAATTTAATCCACAAGTACCAGGGCATGGATCAACACATTTTTGATTTAAACATGCATTGTTTTTCGAACACTCGGAACTAACTACACATTCAGGACGACATGATGGTGGACGATCTATGTAACTTGGAAGGCATGAGCAAACAGCTTGCTCATTAATTTCTTTGCACTGGCTATTAGGTCCGCATGGAGATGGGCTGCAAGGATTTGCAGGCCGTTTATCAACAGCTATTTAAGAAAACAAACAATGAAATGTAAGGAAATCAATACGAGCATTTCTTACGTTCTGGTGTTAAGAGACTACAATAACCAAATGGATTTCCGGTAAAACCAACTCTACATGTGCAAGATGGCAAATGGTTAACTACCTGGCAGTCAGCATTCTGACCGCATGTTCCAGGACAAGGATCTTGACATTTATTATTTATACAAGCTTGGTTTGATATACAATCTGAATTTAAAACACACTCAGGTCGACAGCCTTCGTAAGGGTTTCCTATGTAATCAGTGACGCACATGCAAGAGCCAGCTCCATTTTGCTCTTTACAAAGAGCATTTGCTCCACATGGTGATGGTACACAGGGCGTTCTAATTTCTGGGACTGGTTTGGCTAAAATATTGTAATTATATAGTTAGTGTCTAAAGTATTTAATTAAGCAGCATTTTAAAGGTGGAAAATCTTACTTTCAATTATGCATTGAGTAAATGCGTCCCCACTATAACCATAAACACATGTGCAGATAGGTGTGTGACTAATGACTTTACATTCAGCATTAATGCCACATATACCTTGGCATGGATTTTTACACTTTTTATTAATACAGGCTAACTGGTTCGAGCACTCTGTATTACTAATACATTCAGGGCGGCAGTTTGGTGGAGAACCAATAAATTCTGATAAACACGCACATGATGGGTTTGAGGAATCGTCAATAATAGAACATTGAGAATTTGGTCCGCATGGCGATGGTGTACATGGATTAATGGGATGTATAACAGGAATATCAGCTGTAATAAAAAAACTAAATAAATGCTGTTTAAAGTGGTTAACATACGTATTGGTAGGCATCTAATAAAAGGATCGCCAGAATAATGATCTGAACAACTACAGATAGGATTATGATTTACAACTTGACATAAAGCCATTACACCACAAGTACCAAGACACGGATTGATACATTTCTGATTAACACAAGCTTCATTAAGTGAGCATTCAGAGCTAACAATACATTCAGGATGGCACGTTGGTGGAGTTCCCATATATCCAGGAACACAAGAACAAACAGCTTGACCGTTAACTTCCCTACATTGACTATTAGGGCCACATGGGGATGGATGGCATGGCTGTGTTTCTAAGCGCTCTACAATATTATATTGATTAAACGTTTCAATTAAATGCACTTTTACCTCTAACTGGTGAACACAATATAAAGGCGTTTCCTGAAAAACCATGCAAACACGTACATGTTGGTATGTGATTAATAACACTACATTCTGCATTTTGACCACAAGTTCCAGGACATGGATCAATGCATTTGTTTCTTATGCATGTTTTATCTCGTACACAATCAGAGTTTAAAACACATTCTGGTCTACAACCAACATACGGATCTCCGTGATACTCAAATAAGCATATACAAGTTCCATTATTGCACAACGTATTTGAACCACATGGCGAAGGGTAGCATGGATCATTTACGACAGTCTTTTCTGCTGTAATAATTATTATTGAAAAAAAATATGGGAAGTTTAAGCTAAAAAAATTTCGACAGCACTATATTTAAAATTGTTATTGCTTTAAACGGGTAGTTTTTGATAGATATTTGTTGTAAAACTCAGATTTTGCATTAATAACTTAATACTGTTACTAACTCAACTGTAAGTTGACTAATCTCATTGAACGATTTTATTTCAAAGTTCACAATGCTACAAGATTGTATTAATCAATATTAATGTATTGTATTAAATCTTATATATGTCATTTCTGAGCGATGCAACGTTATAACAATTAATAATGAAATACTATAATTCAAACCTAAATTAAAATTTCTGTTCAAAAATTTCTTGGAACCATTTAGTTTTATTGTTATATAGATACTGACTCCTACCTGTTTAGTATATTTTCATTAAATTTAAGAATTTAGTTTTTATGCAACTGTTTAATGAAATTTTTAATAATTGATTAACCTATTTTTATAAAATTAGAAATCAGCATCTACTGTGCGTCTAAGGATAAGTGAATTTATAGGTGTGATAAAAAAATTTTCGAATTGAAATTTTACCATTTTGGATCTACGCTTGGTCGATTAAATAATAAATTTTACATTTTGATTTTTAATGTATGAAGCAGGCCTTGGCAGGAGCATTTTTTTTATTTTCTGTATAGGTAAAGTGGCTATTCTGCATGAAATATTGAAAATTTTTATTAAGAACAGTTGCTTAGGACGCAATATTATGCATACATACAGAATGTCACAACCCATCAACCTAGATTGATTTTTCATTTTTGCAATATTTGCCAAAAAATTTTTAATGATTTTTTAATTTATTCAACTGTTTCATTTCCTTCTTCTAAAGTATGTAAATACCTTGCTTCGAATGTTTTAATATTATTGGCATTTTCTGCAATCTGTATCCCAAACGAGTGTTAATTGTATAATTAAAATCTAATATGTCTTGGAAACAAAACCCGTAGAATATTTATGTTGCTGTCAGAGTTATGTGATTGTCTTGTGGACTTTTAAAAATTTATATTCACTTTTTATCTTAGAATTTAAAGGAAAATGCTAAATTTGGAACAAAGAATTTTCATTCTGTAAAGTATGGTACTAGAAACAGTATATCATCATTAAATACGTTTTACATCTCTTTTGTAAAAAATATCTGCAAGTAAAGGTAACAATATCCAGTACGAGGAGATTAATTAATCTATTTGAAGTCATGGTAGTATTGAGAAGAAAAAAAAGAAAAAGTTACAATGAAAACAATGCTACCACATTTGCTGTTTTGGAGTCAGTTGTTAAAACTCTCGAATTTCATTAAGAACAGGATCAACAGTGTTGAACGTCAGTAAATCTCAGTTACAACAAATTTATCATACCCATAAAGTTAAAGTATCCAATCCAAGGTATTTGCATATTTTAGAAGAGGGGGATGACAAGTGTCGTTTAAGTTCTTCTGCTTATTTAGGCAAGAAAATATTAGAGAACGGAGATTTTCATAAAAAAATAATTTTTTCGGACAAATCTACTTTCATGACAAATGGTAGAATTTCTTCACAAAACTGTTGCTTTTCGGCAAAGAAAACACCGGACTTTGTTATCCATGACAAACGAAAATATTTCCAAAACGTCAATGTGCAGTGTGCCATACCTGACGATTTAGGTATAATTGGGACTTATTTTATTTAATTTTTTTAATTTATTTACAACTATCTTACAGACCAAACAGAGTTCTTAATCAAAAAAGTATCTTCTAATTTTGGAACAATTTTTTGAAGAGAGCTTCAAACAATTGCTAGTTGAACGAAGAATAAATTTTTTTATTTCCGATACAACAGCTACTCAGCACATTTCACTACTCGAGCGGCTGAATGGTTACATGCAACTTTTCCAAACCAAGGAATTGAATAAAGCAGCTCAATTGAATTGCCTCCAATATCTTCTGATATAACCATCTAATAATTCTATTTATGGGGATAACTTAAACAAATGATCTATTCGGAGCCATTACCAAAGGATTCAAGGTGTTTGTAATTCCATAACCATATAAGAAATTAGAAATTCCTATAAGAAATTTAGGGAACATATTGAAAAATGTTTGGACAAATGAGGTAGTTATATTGAATAATTTTTCACTTTTTAGGTTTAAGTTTAATTTAGCAAACAGCATATTTTTATGATCGTTTGTTATTATTAGCTTAGTATATCAAATTTGGTCATAAAACATTATTTCTCAAAGAATTTTTCTAACAAATGTCTTCAAAATCCTGTACAAAAATTCTCTTTAGTGTTTTTTCACAAACAAAAATGAAAAAAAATCAATGTAGACTGTTGGTAATGAAATTCATCATGCATGCATAATCATGCATTCTAAGCAATTTTTCTTAATAAAATTTGTAGATATTTTGTGCAGAATAGGTATTTTAACTCAGAAAATAAAAAGAATGCTGCGGTCAAGGCCAGCTTGATATATTAAAAATCAAAATATGGTAAAATATATTATCTAATTACGCAGGCCTAGACCCCAAATGGTCAATTTGAACTCGAGAATTATTTGTAATTAATGCGTATAAATTCGCTTATCCTGGCACTTACTGTATATAATTATAGAATGAAATATCTATCCAATCGATCTATAAGCCTAAAACTTGGACTATAATAGAGTGCATTTTTTTAACCACCTGACCTAAAAATATTCTACCCTAACTATACTTGTAAATTTTCTTATTTTGCATTTTAGGAAGAATAGTCATTCTTCATAAAAAGTTTTGCTTTATCTAGCAAGACTGTAGCCACTACCAGAATTTCAAAATAACATACAGGGTGGTTACAATTTATTACAAAATTTTTACAATACACAAAAACAAAGAAAGCTTATTTATTGGTCATTGTTTTTTCAACGGAACTGTAAAACAAGAATACATAGATAAAAATGTTGAAAAACTTCTTCCTTCTTACTCTACATGAGGTAAACTTGCAGAAGAGACAGCTGCTTCATTGTCAACGAGACGATTGTCCTGCTCGTAGAGCATTTCGAGTTGGGGAGTGGGTAAATAGGTATTTTCCTATTAAATGGATTGGACAGTTTGGTCCTATTAGATGGCCTCCTCGTTCTCCAGACATTACTCCATTAGATTTTTTATGGGGATATCTTATGCAGAAAATATACATGTATGATTTGCAGGATAATGAAACTATTTTAAGACAGAAAATTACAGAACTGTAGCGGACTTGAATGGATATACCATTCACCTAGTGTTCGAAAAGTTTAAAGCAAATGTATAACATTAGGAGAGAAACATGTAGAATACGTTTTCTTTATTTTTGTGTATTGTAAAAATTGTGTAATAAATTGTAACCACTTTGTATTTTAGTTAGAAATTTTGGTAGTGGTCGCAGACTTGCTAGATGAAGCAAACTTTTCTATGAAAAATGACTGTTCTTCCTAAAATGCAACTACGAGTTGTTGCAAATAGAATTTTCATTACAATATTAAATCTATAAAACTAACTGAAAAATGTTTAAATAAAAGAAATTTTAGCGATACAAATATTGAAATTTGAAAAGAAACAAACATTCCAGGTTCCATGCACTATAAAAATGATATATCAGCAGTACGATTACATTAGCAGTTTACCTATTATAATTACAAACTAACTTTAATTGTTTTTCAGCTAATGATATACGTCTTTATAAGATGAAAGATGTCAGTGTGAGTTTTCTGTAAAAATTATTAACTGATTTATTAATTAATCACAAACAGCAATTTTGATTTGTTTTTAATATACTAATTAAAATACGATTTCAGTAGTTTAATTTAATAGTATTAGCAGTTAAGGTAATGTTAAGGCGACATGTATTATTTATAATTCGGAAGAACGAGTATGCGCTCCCTAGAGCTGGTTTATCACATATAAATCATTTTCTACGGTGTAAAAATATTTCTGAAGATTCCTATACTTGTAATTGTAATTTATTATACTACTATATCTTTTAAAGAATTGTGAAGAATTATATGACTAAGTTTGCTGTAGCATGAACACAAAATAGATATATATTGTAAATTTGGACAATATACCCAGTATAAACGTAAATTATTTACAATACCTATTTGATATTCATTGGATTATCGGCTTCTTGCATGGGTGACATTATTTTTTATGAAATTACTGTCGAAATTTTGTACACTTCTATATAAAACTTACGTGGCGGTTTAGGGTAACAGTGAGTGAAAGAATCACCAGTATAACCTTCAGGACATGTACATGTTGGCGTATGATGTATTACACTACATTCTGCCATTATGCCACAAGAACCTGGACATGGGTCTCTGCATTTTTCTTTTATACAAGCTTTATTACTAGTGCATTCCGAATTAATAACACATTCTGGTTTACAATTTGGTGGACTTCCTACGTAATCTGAAAGACAAGAACAAGCAGGACTGCCTCTGATATCGTGACACAATGAGTTTGGACCACATGGTGATGGACTGCAAGGATTAACTGGGTGGTATTCTTGAGGAACTGGAGCTAAATAAAATTATTGGAAAATAAATATTAATTACTGTTGTTGCTTTCATATAGGTTATGTTTGCGTAAACTACTAAATACAATTTCCAATAATATTTAGTATGATACAAATCATAAAACAATAATTTCAAGTAAAACTTACATGGTACTACGTAGCAACTGGTAAATGGATCACCAGTATGCCCAACGTCACAACTACATATAGGGCTGTGATTTATTACGTTGCATTTGGCATGAATTCCACATACACCTGAACAAGGATCAACACATTTTTTTGCCACACAGGCTTTGTTAAGAGGGCATTCAGAACTAACAACACATTCTGGGCGACATCCCGGTGGGCTTCCGATATAGTCTGGCAGACAGGTACAGACTGCTTGTTCGTTAATTTCCTGGCACTTGCTATTTGGACCACATGGTGTAGGATTACAAGGGTGAGTTGGTTGTCGGATGGCTAAAATTGTTGTTATAAAATTTTTTAATTATTTCATCATCTTACGTTCTTGATGTGGACTACAATATCTAAATGGATCACCAGTAAAACTATGTTTACATGAACATGATGGCAAATGATTTACTACTTGGCATTCTGCGTTTTGGCCACAAGTTCCTGGACATGGATCTTGACATTTCTTGTTAATGCAAGCTTTGTTTGAAGGGCAGTCAGAGTTAAGGATGCATTCCGGTCTACAACCTTCATATGGATTTCCAATATAATCAGGTAAACAAGTACATGAGCCAGCTCGGTTCTTTTCCCGACACTCGGCATTTGCACCACATGGTGATGGTTGACATGGTAAATCAATATGAGTTGATGGTTGTGCTAAATAATGAATGTGATTCAAAGTAAATGCAAATATCAAGAAAACTTACTAGTAGGAATTGTGCACTGTGTAAATGGATCACCAACAAAGCCAGGTACACAAATACAGTTTGGTGTATGACTAACAACATGACATTCAGCATTAGTGCCACAAACTCTTGGACACGGATCTTTGCATTTTTTATTAATACATGCCAATTGACTTGGACATTCACTACTGCTGACACACTCCGGCTGACAATTTGGAGGTACCCCTTTGAACTCTGGTAAACAACTACATGATGGTGATTCACCTGCAACCTTACATATAGCATTTGATCCACAAGGCGATGGTTGACAAGGATTTTCTTGTGGTTCGTTTGATATAACTAAAATATAAAGTGTAATTTCTGTTTAGTGATGAGTTTTGTATGTCTTACGCCTTATTTGGCATCTTATGAATGGATCTCCACTGAACTGTGATGGACAACTGCATATTGGGGCATGATTGACAACTTGACATATCGCGCCTATTCCACATGAACCAAGACAAGGATCTGTACATTTTTGATTAATACATGCTTTGTTCAACGAACATTCAGCACTAATGACACATTCAGGACGACATGTCGGTGGAGTTCCAATGTATCCAATAACACAAGAACACACTGCTTGTGCATTTATTTCTCGACATTGACTATTAGGTCCACATGGTGAAGGATTACAAGGATTTACACTCACAACAGACTCTAAAATAAATGAACACGAAATCTTGTTAAACAGATGAAACTTTCAATGTGACAAAGCGTAAAAATGGCATTTTATTAGTAGTTAAGAAACTTTTATTGAACATACCTTTAAATGGTGAACAAAGGATAAATGCATTTCCTGTAAAGCCATGTGGACAAGAGCACATGGGTATATGATTAATAACAGAGCATTCGGCATTCTGTCCACATGTACCTGGACATGGATCTGTACACTTCTTCCTTATACATGCATGGTTTCTATTACAATCAGTACTTAAAAGACATTCTGGTCTACAACTATTATATGGATCCCCATGATAGTCAGTCAAGCATGTACAAATACCATCATTGCAGTTGGCATTTGCACCACATGGTGAAGGATTACAAGGATCGGTTACTGCAGGCTCGACAGCTATACAATATTAATATTAGATTAAAGATTTGATTTCAGTGACGAAAAACAAATTTTAATTTAAAAACTCACATTTTGGTGGTTTTAGATGACAGCTACTAAATGGATCTCCAGTAAAATCTTCAGGACATGTACAAACAGCGATATAATTAATAACATTACATTGAGCTTGAATTCCACAAGAACCTGGACATGGGTCTCTGCATTTTTCTCGAATACATGCTAAATTACTAGAACATTCAGAATTGATAGTACATTCTGGTCTGCAATTAGGAGGACTTCCAATATATCCCATTGAACATGAGCATGAAGGCGAGCCACCTATATCATGACATTGTGAATTTGGACCACATGGTGATGGTATACAGGGATTTATGACAACTAAAGTAGGTGGTGTAGAAGGAATAGCTAAAAACTTTCTATTACAAAAAGTAGACACTTTAGACAAACTTACGAGGAATATGGTAACAACGTGTGAAAGGATCACCCGTGTTTCCAGGATTGCAACTGCATATTGGACTGTGGTTTATTACTTCGCATTTTGCATTTAACCCACAAGTTCCCGGACAAGGGTTAATACATTTTTGAACAACACAAGCTTTATCTCGTGAACACTCTGAGCTAACAGTACACTCTGGTCTGCAACTGGGAGGACTTCCTATATATCCAACTAAACACGAACACACAGCTTGAAGATGAACTTCCTTGCATTGACTATTTGGACCACATGGTGATGGATCACAAGGATTTAAAGGTCCTTGTTTTATAGCTATAAAATGGTAATTGTAACAATTGAAATTTTCATTTGTGTGTGTGCTTACGTTCAATAGATAGTGGATGGCAATATTTAAAAGGATCGCCAGTAAATTGTGCAAGACATAAGCATGAGGGTAAATGATTTACAACTTGGCAATCTGCATTCTGACCACATGTTCCTGGACACGGATTCTGGCATTTATTTCTGATGCAGGCTTGATATGATGGACAATCCGAGTTCAATGTGCATTCAGGTCGACAACCTTCATATGGATTTCCTATATAATCTTGTACACAAAGGCACGAGCCAGCGTCATTACGTTCTTTGCATAATGCATTTGCACCACAAGGCGAAGGTGAACAGGGAGTACGGTGTTCTTGAGAAATAGGCTGACTTTGCTTTTCACAACGGGTAAATGGATCTCCAGTATATCCTATATTGCACACGCAGTTAGGGGTATGACTTACAACGCGGCATTCTGAATTTTCTCCACATGCTCCAGGACACGGATCAACACATTTTAGATTGATACAAGCTAAGTGCACAGAACATTCAGTACTGCTAACACATTCTGGCCGACAATTAGGAGGAGAGCCAATAAATTGAGGTAAGCAAGAACAAGATGGGGATTCTCCTATAACTCTGCACTGTGAATTGGGCCCACATGGCGATGGCTGACATGAATCAATAGGTATTTTGATTATAGGTTCTTCTGAAAATAAAATATTTAATATCCGAACGAGTACAAATTAAACTCTAACTGAAAATCTTTGCCGACTAAATGACTTTTAATTCAATAAACTATAATGAAACTCTTGTTATTCTTAATGAATTTTATTTACATAAATCGCCCAAATTTAAAAAGAATTGTTATTATCCTGCAGTTCTGCCAATAAAGAACAAAACCAGTTGTTCTTTATTTTTATTTTCATGTATAATTGACACACAAACTGAAATGAATTCGATTCAAAGTAAATGTAAATATCAAGAAAACTTACTAGTAGGAATTGTGCACTGTGTAAATGGATCACCAACAAAGCCAGGTACACAAATACAGTTTGGTGTATGACTAACAACATGACATTCAGCATTAGTGCCACAAACTCTTGGACACGGATCTTTGCATTTTTTATTAATACATGCCAATTGACTTGGACATTCACTACTGCTGACACACTCCGGCTGACAATTTGGAGGTACCCCTTTGAACTCTGGTAAACAACTACATGATGGTGATTCACCTGCAACCTTACATATAGCATTTGATCCACAAGGCGATGGTTGACAAGGATTTTTTTGTGGTTCGTTTGATATAACTAAAATATAAAGTGTAATTTCTGTTTAGTGATGAGTTTTGTATGTCTTACGCCTTATTTGGCATCTTATGAATGGATCTCCACTGAACTGTGATGGACAACTGCATATTGGGGCATGATTGACAACTTGACATATCGCGCCTATTCCACATGAACCAAGACAAGGATCTGTACATTTTTGATTAATACATGCTTTGTTCAACGAACATTCAGCACTAATGACACATTCAGGACGACATGTCGGTGGAGTTCCAATATATCCAATAACACAAGAACACACTGCTTGTGCATTTATTTCTCGACATTGACTATTAGGTCCACATGGTGAAGGATTACAAGGATTTACACTCACAACAGACTCTAAAATAAATGAACACGAAATCTTGTTAAACAGATGAAACTTTCAATGTGACAAACGTAAAAAATGGCATCTTTATTAGTAGTTAAGAAACTTTTATTGAACATACCTTTAAATGGTGAACAAAGGATAAATGCATTTCCTGTAAAGCCATGTGGGCAAGAGCACATGGGTATATGATTAATAACAGAGCATTCGGCATTCTGTCCACATGTACCTGGACATGGATCTGTACACTTCTTCCTTATACATGCATGGTTTCTATTACAATCAGTACTTAAAAGACATTCTGGTCTACAACTATTATATGGATCCCCATGATAGTCAGTCAAGCATGTACAAATACCATCATTGCAGTTGGCATTTGCACCACATGGTGAAGGATTACAAGGATCGGTTACTGCAGGTTCGACAGCTATACAATATTAATATTAGATTAAAGATTTGATTTCTATGACAAAAAACAAATTTTAATTTAAAAACTCACATTTTGGTGGTTTTAGATGACAGCTACTAAATGGATCTCCAGTAAAATCTTCAGGACATGTACAAACAGCGATATAATTAATAACATTACATTGAGCTTGAATTCCACAAGAACCTGGACATGGGTCTCTGCATTTTTCTCGAATACATGCTAAATTACTAGAACATTCAGAATTGATAGTACATTCTGGTCTGCAATTAGGAGGACTTCCAATATATCCTATTGAACATGAGCATGAAGGCGAGCCGCCTATATCATGACATTCTGAATTTGGACCACATGGTGATGGTATACAGGGATTTATGACAACTAAAGCAGGTGGTGTAGAAGGAATAGCTAAAAACTTTCTATTACAAAAAGTAGACACTTTAGACAAACTTACGAGGAATATGGTAACAACGTGTGAAAGGATCACCCGTGTTTCCAGGATTGCAACTGCATATTGGACTGTGGTTTATTACTTCGCATTTTGCATTTAACCCACAAGTTCCTGGACAAGGGTTAATACATTTTTGAACAACACAAGCTTTATCTCGTGAACACTCTGAGCTAACAGTACACTCTGGTCTGCAACTAGGAGGACTTCCTATATATCCAACTAAACATGAACACACAGCTTGAAGATGAACTTCCTTGCATTGACTATTTGGACCACATGGTGATGGATCACAAGGATTTAAAGGTCCTTGTTTTATAGCTATAAAATGGTAATTGTAACAATTGAAATTTTCATTTGTGTGCTTACGTTCAATAGATAGTGGATGGCAATATTTAAAAGGATCGCCAGTAAATTGTGCAAGACATAAGCATGAGGGTAAATGATTTACAACTTGGCAATCTGCATTCTGACCACATGTTCCTGGACACGGATTCTGGCATTTATTTCTGATGCAGGCTTGATATGATGGACAATCCGAGTTCAATGTGCATTCAGGTCGACAACCTTCATATGGATTTCCTATATAATCTTGTACACAAAGGCACGAGCCAGCGCCATTGCGTTCTTTGCATAATGCATTTGCACCACAAGGCGAAGGTGAACAGGGAGTACGGTGTTCTTGAGAAATAGGCTGACTTTGCTTTTCACAACGGGTAAATGGATCTCCAGTATATCCTATATTGCACACGCAGTTAGGGGTATGACTTACAACGCGGCATTCTGAATTTTCTCCACATGCTCCAGGACACGGATCAACACATTTTAGATTGATACAAGCTAAGTGCACAGAACATTCAGTACTGCTAACACATTCTGGCCGACAATTAGGAGGAGAGCCAATAAATTGAGGTAAGCAAGAACAGGATGGGGATTCTCCTATAACTCTGCACTGTGAATTGGGCCCACATGGCGATGGCTGACATGAATCAATAGGTATTTTGATTATAGGTTCTTCTGAAAATAAAATATTTAATATCCGAACGAGTACAAATTAAACTCTAACTGAAAATTTTTGCCGACTAAATGACTTTTAATTCAATAAACTATAATGAAACTCTTGTTATTCTTAATGAATTTTATTTACATAAATTGTCCAAATTTAAAAAGAATTGTTATTATCCTGCAGTTCTGCCAATAAAGAACAAAACCAGTTGTTCTTTATTTTCTATTTTCTTGTATAATGACAAACAAACTGAAATGAATTCGAATAAAATAATTGAAATTATAAAGAGGTGTGTGTATTTGCAAAAAATTCAACATTTAATTTATTACATTATTATATTTTAATATGCGGTAAGCCATTGCATAAATCTTTATTTGAGAAAAAGTATTGAGACACTACTACTAAACATCCATATTTTAAATTTGTATATTAATCGTTATGTACATCACAGACACATGCACCCATGCACCACACACATGCACATACATGCACACTATATTAAAATATTAAAATGTCTAGACGATTCTTTTTAAAATTTACAATTCCTCTATATTATTAAAGCTATAAAACAGAAGTTGTTTGCGATTCAAGCCATATGGTTGTTTTCGTGTATCTTATAAGACGATTTTACGTTACAAAATAAATTTAAATCCATAAAAACACTGTTCGAAGGATAATCAGTAAACTGTAGTGTTCAAATTCCCAGTTGTCACTTGTCAGGAGCCGCCTTCAGGTTTTCAAAGATTTAAAATGTGGAAAATTTCACTATCAAACCAAGGACACGTTAAGTAATCGTGAAATGGTTTGTTATATTTTTGGTATTCGAGTTGCCATTCGGTGAGTTTTATGTACAAGGTTTATTTCTTGTGAATTTAATATTTGGTATTTACGTTTATGGAAGAATAATAAAAAATGGATGTCCACAAGTTTATTATAATTTTGTAGATTTACGGTAATAAAATTTTGTCAACTTAGCAAGATACAAAGTCAAAGTTCATTATGATCAAAAATTAGATTTAGAAAATTTTCGTAAACTGATGATGTTATTAATGTTCTTTAAATCAAGCAATGAGGTTATATTGTAACAGTTTTTTTGACAACTGCAGAACGTCAATGAATTTTTAGTTTTACAAACTCTTGTCTAGTCATTTATATCAGGTAAACCATTTTTAAATAAATAAATACCAGTATTGGTATTATGAGTGCTAACCGCCATACAGAAATGCTAGTTTGGTTGCTAACATCAGGCGTCGAATGTTAGTATAAATATTTTCAAGACCAAGCAGCTTTCCAGTTTCGTGCATATTGCATTAGCACTCACTATAGCTAGAGCTCTTGTCGAGAACCATCATGGAAACCAAAAGGGTTCTAACATGTAACTTGCGTCTGGCCATGTGCGGTAGTAGAGTCCTAGTGCGCTGAACACTAGGCGTAGTGGTTTTAACAATGCACTCTTTTAATAACGTTTTTGGATAGTTTCTTTTTATAACGTCTTTTTATAATGCCTTTTGAAAAACTCTTTTAACAACTTCGTTTGAATAATTCTTTTGATAAATTCATTTAATAATTCTTTGGACACCTGTTTAAATAGCACTTAAAATATTCCTCTAATAATTTCGTAAAAGTTACAATAAAATACGCCTTTCAACGCTTCGTTAGAAAATCTTCAATTAAATATTTATTTTATAATTCTCCTGCAAATGTAGAGAAAGAACCTTTTAAGAAACCGTTTTGTATATCAATTGTAAGGCTTCTCCGTATGCTCATTTTGTGAGAATGAACTCGCCTTATCTGGTTTTATAACAATGAGGCAGTCTGTATGCTGTATTTCAAGAGGATATTAATTCTACTTTCGCACCTGCGAGTATCAAGTTATAGTTCATTCACATCAACTTTGCGATATAAAATATCAATCCAAGATGATCATCCTTCAACCGTACGATGAATAGTTGGATTTTATGTAATGTTATGCGAGAAAACAATAAGTTTGGATTTTAAGGAAACGTTCTACAAATACGTAGAAATTTTTATGGTTTGGAAATAAAATCCGATGATAAATTGAAATGGTATTTTTGAAGTTGCGAGTGTGAAATTACAAGTAATTAGGAGGACGACTATACAATGGTAATTATTTTGGTCAAGATCTACACACCGTAGAACATCTAAGTTTTATATTGGATTTTGGTTGGTCCGGTTTGTGCGTATAAAAAAAACGCACGAAGTTCATATGGTCCGGTCTACGGATCACGCAGCTGTTTGTGTCCTGTAGAACATGTAGATTTTACATCACTTGTTTTCTGAAGAACGTATGTATTAACACCTGCTCTAACATACTGTCACACCATCACGTAAACAACATCTGCTGAACCAAGGTAAGAGATTAGTATTATTCTTACATCAAGTCTACATTTGGTGATCTTTGATACGAGGCTGCTTCAGAAAATATCTTTGCAACCACTTATTATCATTAACCCGTTTAACAAACTGAAAAGGACCTTAGTAAATTTTTATTGTCAATACTAGTGCAGTGTAATCACAGTTACTAATTTTAATGAAATTAATGAAACCTAAAGAGTTCTTATTAATGTTTCATATATGCATGATTTCGCTTACAATTTCTGAATGATGAGTTTATAGACAATGTAGTTAAATTTTATAAGTATGTAAACAGAAAAACAGATCTGATATTTCTGGTATAAATTCAAGTTAAATTTTTGTAACGAAAACAACATTTAAAGTTTTTAATATTTCCTTTGAATATATAAGCCTACCTTATGAGTAGATGAAACTTGTATTATCTTTTCTTAAATATGAATTTTATATTTACAATTTTTATGAAGAAACTATTTTAATTAAAGAAGCAACATTTAATTTTCTTAATTAGTTGTTTTATTCTGAACAAGTACGTTCAGAAGTAAAGTACCAGATATAAGATAAACTAGCGTAAAGTGATAACCCCAATTTAACAAGAAGCTTTAATAGCCTTTGCAGATTTGGGAGCATAAAATCTGTGCTCAAAATATTGTTGCCTGATTAATCTTTGTTGTTTTTTTATATGAGGTAACAAGAGAATACCTCTTGTGTCCTCATTTTTGTAAATTTAATTAAATTTTCTTTACAGCTTCTGCGTTAGCAGTTAATACGGTATGCCTCTCTAAGGACGCCCAAGTCCCCCTTAGGGAAACCCTGTGTTTAAAGTTAATGACTTGGTGGCGCCCTATTTAAACCCCTGTTTTGTTAAGAATCTAGCCCTAGTAAGAAAATAATGCTTTGTAAAAAGAACCACGACCAATCCTCATAAGCTCTGCCCAAGGAATAGACCCCTAGCATAGTCGGAAGATATTTGCATCCCATCATTTTAAGGAAATCCTTCCTTAAAGGTCACTGGTCACATTAAGGGATAAAAAGAACCCGTAACATGTTACCAATCAGTTGATTAATTAAGTAATAATATGTTTTTCTGTTGCTTAGTAAATTACCTTTAATACACGTATAAAAAATCTTTTGAAATTTTATTAAATTAATTCAAGTATATTTATATGAGACCTGTATCATTAGTAAACCTAAATTTGTTCATTGAAATATACATAGATTGTAAAACATTTGACAGATCTGTAAAACGAAGTCGATAAAATTTGTTATAACAATCGTTTAACTTTAATGGATAACATGCATGTGCTATTTTGAAAGATATTTAATTAGTTGAAGTTTACACTCAACTACCTACTTTTTGTAAATAATTAAATGTCATAACGAGAGTAATATATTTTGTAAAATAGACACTTTCAATTATATAGGCAAGTTTTATTTGCGACTGTTTGACTAAGAAAACATACAAAATAAAATTCCTTTGAGGATTAATTCAAGCTACTTGTTAATAAATTATTACAGGTAAGAAACTCTGAATTTGCTCTTAAAATGGAGTATTCTCAAAGTCCTGGAACAACATCAGGTATAATTCTATTTCTGCTCAACAGATATTTTTGTTTGGAGACACAAATTGTTGTCTCACATGTTCTGTATATATAGCTTTATTTCAGGAATTGCGTCTAGAAATATTGTTGAGGTGGAGCTAGTTTCTTTTGCTGTTGAAACGTCAATTAATGCCCAAGGTTCTTAAACTTTCCTTAGTGACACGGTGTTGTTAGTAATTTTTATACAGACTTAGTGGTATCTGGTATATCCCTATTTGTCTCAATCCCATGTAATCTTATCAACTTTACCGTTGAAGTTAGAGCTCAAGTGACTCCGTGGTGTAGTTGGTATGCATATGACTACTATGCTCAAGATCCCGAGTTCGAATCCCAACACGGTCTGCTTGAAAAATGTTAGGAAAGCATTTTTCACAGAAATACGTCTTTGTTCGAGTGAGAGGTAAATGTGTAAGTATTGTTGCACACTTTAAAGATTCCTAGCTTGCCTGGAAGAGCAAGGGTTTGAATTTCAGATAAAAAAAATCGCATGTAGTACCTTCAAGTGGAGCTTTGGGAAAATCAAATGTAGTGAAGTTAGACTTTAGAGATAGATCGAAAGTTTCCAAAGATTACATTTTATAAACAGATAACGCACATCTCTAGTTGCATCTATGCGAGAGGGTTATTTTATTTAACTTAGCATGTTCATGTGCATTCTCTCTCTCTGTCACACACACACACGCACGCACGCACGCATGCACACGCAAACACGCACACACTCACACTCACTCACTCACTAACTAACTAACTAACTAACTAACTAACTAACTAACTAACTAACTAACTAACTATGTCTTCAATTAGCTCGCTCGCTCGCTCGCTCGCTCGCTCGCTCGCTCACTCACTCACTCACTCACTCACTCACTCACTCACTCACTCACTCACTCACTCACTCACTCACTCACTCACTCACTCACTCACTCACTCCCACTCCTCGCTCGCTCGCTCGCTCGCTCGCTCCTCGCTCGCTCGCTCGCTCGCTCACTCACTCACTCACCACTCACTCACTCACTCACTCACTCACTCACTCACTCACTCACTCACTCACTCACTCACCACTCACTCACTCACTCACTCACTCACTCACTCACTCCTCACTCACTCACCACTCCTCACTCACTCACTCACTCACTCCTCACTCACTCACTCACTCACTCACTCACTCACTCACTCACTCACTCACTCACTCACTCACTCACTCACTCACTCACTCACTCACAAACACACACACTCACAAACACACACTCACAAACACACACACAGATACACACTCACAAACACTCACATGATATGTAGTTCCTGAAGTTTTTTGGCAAAGTTTAATGATTAACGATTAAATGAATTTATTTAACATTTCAACCATAATTTGGTCTGGGTCAATATATTTTTATTAAGTTTGCATTATATGTGCATATAAAATTATTGTAACAACAGCAAAAATTTCAATAAGAAAAATTTTCACTTTACTGAAAAGCTGTATCAATACTTGTAAAAGCTATAAGGGAATTGTTACATACGTGCTAGTTAACTCATTACATAAAAGCCAACATTGGCACGATAACAGCAATATCAAGAGTCATTATTTGACTGAAAAATTGCATTAATTCTACTATAAAGTGCTTCATGTTGGGAGTTACGTAATTGTTTATTATTCTTTTCAATAAAAGTATATTTGTAGCAATAAGCTGACATATCACAAAGCAAACATTCTGTTTACGAAGGAAATATTTGAAAGAGATTAATATTTAAAATGGTTGGAATTTATGTATAATGAAGCAGGTCAATTTTGAATTGTTGAAAGTGCTAAGTTGTTACGTTTATTTTCAGCATAAATTAATTCTAATCATTTTCAACTCAAACCCCTTTTGCTTCTACAATGAAAATCAATTCAGTAAATTTAAAATAACCCTGGCCGTTATTAATTCATTTATCTGGTGTATAAATTCGATTTGTATTGTTAAACCCTTCTGTTACTTAATAATAAATACTGTTTCTCAAAATTCCTTAACATAAAATTTACGTCATAATTAGATAGTCGATAACGTTGTTTCAAGTATCCAATAATTAATTTTTGCGTTTCCCATTGAAAGAATTCATCGAATTAAAGTTGCACATTATTTCAATAAACTCGGGGTTTCCAGTTTTGAAGCCTTAACAACGATATTACTGTGAGCTCTAGTTCTTGGTTAAATGAAATGAATATTCACTTGTCGTTCAACTTACAAGATGACAACATCCTATTCTGATTTTCTTCGTTTTGTTCGTTATAAACACTTCGAGCATGCCTTACAGCGTGCTTTCTTCCGGTGGCCTTAAAGTCACGATGAAGGATCGTCCCTGGTTGTAATGGGAGGCCAAAAGCGTTCTTTATGGGTGTAGGCCCCTCCTACCCGTTGCTGTGGACCAGCTACTGAATCAACCCCGACGTCAGAACTCTAGGGTGAGTGTTGTTTTTTTGTCTTCCCTAATTACGTTGGGGCCATATTGATTAAGAGTTGGCTATGCAAGTACATGCATTTCCAAATGTAATTCGTCTATATAAAAATTAGTGAACTATTTTAGGATTTATTGCCATTATACTGAGAACTATTTTTGGTATTTATTGCCGTTATAGTAAGGCAGTACTGTTCGGTTTCACATAACTAAAAAAATATACTAATTGAGGAAGTAAAAATGAGTTAACGACTTGCTGACGCCATTGAAAATGTTGTTGCCATTCTGATGTATAGATTTAGTTTTAGCTTTACTAAGAGCTGTTGATTTTAGAGGGAAACTTTCGTTTATTTTCTTATTTTTGATTGAACCTTAATCTAGGGAGTAACCTAAAACCGGCAGCTCAATATTGTAAAAATGATCTTTTGTTTTGTATTTTTTTTGCTAGGGTTTGTGTATATTTTTTTTTAATTATAGGTTTCTTTTTTTGGTAGGTTTTGTTTTTAAGTATAAATGCGTAAGTATATATTTGTTTCTATTTTTATTTCAGGCCTCCCTTAATCTTTTTTTTTGGTATAATACCCCCGCCCCCTCGCCGATTGAGCCCGGTCATACTTTTTTTGGGTTTTTTTGTAGGCTACGTCACATGCATGTAGCAAAGTGAATCAAATACTTTGGTGCCTAGCGAATGATTGTAATTGGTTTGAACTACATAATTTGTAGAAAGTCTCAAACTTGGATAGTATGGGGGAATTTCTAAAGATAGTGTTGTTTATAATCTGGATAAAAGGTTATATATACGACAACAGCAATTTTAAAAGCAATATTCCTGTTATTCTGCAAACAAATCAAGTGATTTAAAAATAACAGTGTTCAATAAAAATTAGTTCACGTAAAGTATTGCAATTCTTATAAAGTGTTTTGCAGTTAGTTGATTTTAAGAATCTTGAAAAAATTGTAACTAGACTCGTATTTGTGAATTAGTTTTAGTAGTAGGAATTATCTTACAGGGTTAAATTCTATTCAAATTTTGTGCAACTTCAATTTAATTTAAATACTATTTCAATTCAACTCGTTGTAATTAGCTTTCTTGGCTTAGTGCTGGAAAAGGTACTGTGCAATTTAATTCAAGAAACAATCATGCTGTCAAGGAGCATTTACATTTCTAGTGTTTGAAGTTTTAAAATATTGAGAACTGGTGAGTTTGGAGCTACTTCAAGGCATCAAAGATCAAAAGTTAGACTAATTTTTAAAATTTTTTCTTGTATATGAAACTTGATGGAGTTATTTAAATTTGCAATTAGTCTTCAATAGTTTTATTGTGAGGAGTAATAATTGTTAGGCTTATTTAAGTTAATAAAATTTCAAGATTTCATTTAGGAAATTTATTTATACCACAAAGTGCAATTTACTTGTATTATTGACAAAAGATATATTTTTAAAAAGTTGTGAGAGTACACTCTGACGCTACAGTGCAACATAAATTTATTCAAGGTGTAAGTTGAGAGTTTGTTTTTTTAATTCTTTTATGTGATTTTATATCTAAAAATTTTCATTTTCATTTATCTTATTATTTGTAAACATATATACTTTAATATTTTAGCAAAAGTTAAGACACTAATCTATTCAAACTGAAGTCTTATAATATTTTTTTAACTGAAATAGTCGAAGTAGTGGATTCTCTTGTGTTGAGAAACGAGAGATTTTCAACTTCACTTCATAAAATTTAGTGTCTTACTCATGGGGCTTATCAACATCACAGCCGATATCATTGTCATCCAATGCAACATCACAGCAATATAGTGGAGATTTAAGGCAAAGTAATTTATATTCAAACAAAAATTTCTGAAAGTTTTCATGCTATTGTATTTGTACTAGAAAGGTTCTTAAACACAACTGTCAAAAATCTTCATAGTAATAAATTTTGTCAAATAATCGGCTTGATATAATTGTCAGTTAGACCTTGTTCGGTTCCTAATCTACTTACGAGTTAAAGTACAGCGTGTAAATGGATCTCCTGAGTATTGTGGTGGACAACTGCATATTGGATTGTGATTTACAACTGAACAAACTGCTCTTAAACCACAAGTACCAGGACATGGATCAATGCATTTTTGATTCACGCAAGCAAGCTGTAAAGAGCATTCTGAACTTACAATGCATTCAGGTCTACATGTAGGTGGAAAACCAATGAAACCAGGTACACAAGAACAAACCGCTTGTCCATTAACTTCACGACATTGACTATTTGGTCCACAAGGTGATGGACTGCATGGATTAGTTACAATAGGGTCTAGAAAATATTAAAATAATATTATTGGTTAATATACAGTTCATTTTGAACATATTCTGTTCCACTTTTTGTAGATTAAAGGTAGTCACTAACATTAGAGAATGTTTTCAAAGCAATCATACCTATTCTTGGTTGACAAACAACAAATGCATTGCCAGTAAAACCTGCAGGACAACTGCACATGGGAATGTGATTAACCACTGAACATTCAGCATTAGGTGCGCATGTATCTTGGCAAGGATCCACACACTTATTCCTAATACAAGCTTTATTTTGATTGCAGTTAATATTCAGAACACACTCGGGACGGCAACCTTGGTAAGGATCTCCATGATATTCTGGTAAACATGTACATTCTCCATTGTGACATTCGGCATTTGAACCGCATGGTGATGGTTGGCATGGATTTGTTTCAGGAGCCTTTTCAGCTAAAACCTTGTTATAAATTAAAGACATCTTCGAAAAGATGTTCTTACGTATTTGTTTGCGATAACAATTTGTAAATGGATCGCCAGTGAAATCTTCAGAGCAAATACATATTGGTGTGTGATTTATAACACTACAAACAGCATTGGTGCCACATGAACCGGGACAAGGATCTCGACATTTTTGCTTCATACATGCTTGTATACTTTTACATTCAGAGCTAATTGTACATTCTGGACGACAATTAGGAGGAGTTCCAATAAATTCTGTTAAACATGAACAAGATGGCATGTCACCTATTTTGCGGCATTGAGAATTAGGTCCACAAGGTGAAGGCTCACAGGGATCTATTATGACAGGGTGTATAGGTAATGTTGGGGCTAAAAAATTAATTTTGGAATAAAATAAAATTGGCAAATCAATATTACTGTGTAATATGTAACATCTGGTAAATGGATCTCCCGTATGACCAGGACTGCAACTGCAAATTGGACTGTGATTGATAGTATTGCATTTTGTATTTAGACCACATGTCCCTATACAAGGATCCACACATTTCTGATTTAAGCATGCTTGATTTTGAGAACATTCGGTGCTTATAACACATTCAGGTCGACAATTAGGTGGGGTTCCATTATAGTTGGTTAAACAAGAGCAAACTGCTTGTTCATTAACCTCACGACACTGACTATTGGGTCCACATGGAGATGGAGAACATGGTTTGATTGGATCTCTTTTAACAGCTAAAAATAATGAATAAATATGACAATTTATGTTAACTTATAACCTACGTTCTGGAGGAATTGTGGTGCAATATCTAAATGGATCTCCTGTAAAACCAATTGCACATGTGCAAGACGGTAGATGATTTATTACATTACAAATACTATATTGACCACATGTTCCAGGGCACGGATCTTCACACTTGTTTTTAATGCATGATTTATCAGCAGAGCAATCAGAGTTTAATACACATTCAGGTCGACATCCTTCATATGGATTTCCTATATATTCAGGGAGACACACGCAAGCACCTGCACCATTCTGCTCCCTACATAGTGCATTAGCTCCGCAAGGTGATGGAACACACGGACTTAAATGTTCCGTTGGATGAATTATAGACTGTATGTTACACTGGATGAACGGATCTCCAGTATAGCCATTTAGACATACACAATTGGGCGTATGACTTACAACCCTGCATTCTGAATTAATTCCACATGCTTCTGGACAAGGATCTGCGCATTTATTATTTATACAAGCAGAGTGGCTAGGACACTCGCTGTTACTGATACACTCAGGACGGCAGTTTGGTGGAGCTCCGATAAATTCAGGTAAACATGAGCATGATGGCGAATCACCTGCAGTTCTACATTGTGAGTTAGGTCCACATGGAGATGGTTGACAAGGATCAGTGTGCGATTGAATGATAGGTTCCTCTGTAAATAATGTGTTAGGGCAAATACAGGTGCAACATTTTAATTTGCACATAAAGTTGTAATCCAAATGTATAGAATTAAAAATTAGTTAAACAAAATGCAACCACAAAATGTTTTGGTGACAGAATACAATGACTACAAATTTAGAATATATGTGTAAAAGAATTTTCATTGAATAACCATAAAAAACCAAACGTGCCAATAAAAATGTTGAATTGTAAAAATCTTACCAAAGTAACAACGTACAAATGGATCTCCTGTATATTCGAGCGGACAACTACATATTGGGTTATGATTTACAACTTTACAACCTGCATGCAAACCACATGTTCCGGCACATGGATCAATACACTTTTGATTAACACAAGCTTTTGCTAAAGAGCATTCGGAACTGACTGTACATTCAGGTCTGCATGTTGGTGGAGCCCCAATAAATCCAGGAACGCATGAACATGCTGACTGTCCGTTAACTTCTCGACATTGGCTATTGGGTCCGCAAGGTGAAGGATTACAGGGATTTGATTTGATTGGTTCTAAAAGTAAATGCATTTAAATCCTTTTTCAGTACTGTTGGATAATACCTTTCGCAACCGAGCATATGACAAATGCATTTCCAGAAAAACCAGATTTACATGCACACATAGGAATATGATTAATGACATTACATTCAGCATTTTGACCACAGGTTCCTGGACAGGGATCTATGCATTTGTTTTGTATACACGTTCTGTCTTTACTGCAATCTATATTTAAAACACATTCAGGTCGACATCCAGCATATGGGTCACCGTGATATTCTGGTAAACATGAACATATTCCATTATCACATTTTGTATTTGAACCACATGGTGAATGGTAGCAAGGATCAGATTCCACTGGTTCTGGAGCTAAAAGATCTTAGTTAATTAAATTTGACTTCTTAAAAGAATCTTACATAGTGGCGGTTTTGGATAGCAACTGCTGAATGGATCTCCGGTATATCCTTCAGAGCATGTACACATGGGAGTGTGGTTTATAACATTGCAATCGGCCGAAACACCACAAGCTCCCAAACAAGGATTTCTACACTTTTCACGCATGCACGCTGTATTACTGGAACATTCGGAGTTAATGCTGCATTCTGGTCTACAATTAGGCGGACTTCCAGAATAATTTGGCAAACATGAGCAAGATGGGTTTTCTCCAATACTACGGCATTCTGAGTAAGGTCCACACGGTGAAGGAAAACATGGATTTAATATCTGAGGTTGTATATGTGTTGGACTGGGTGCTATTAAAACAACAATAAACAAGACATAAGTATCAGGAGATTCTTACGTGGAATAGTGTAACATCGAGTAAATGGATCACCAGTATGTCCAACTGTGCAACTACAAATGGGACTATGGTTAATTACATCGCATTTGGAATTGAGGCCACAAGTTCCTGGACAAGGATCAACACATAGTTGTTTTAAACATGCTCTATTGTGTGGACATTCAGAACTAACAATACATTCTGGACGACAACTAGGAGGACTACCACTGTAATCTGGTAAGCACGAGCATACTGCTTGTTCATTGACTTCACGACATTGACTATTAGGACCACATGGAGATGGATTGCATGGATTTTTAGTTTCTACAGCTAAAATAAATAAGGTTTTAACTTTTAAACAATAGTGTGAAAACAGTATAACGTTTCTGAATTTGCTCATACATTATCAAATTTATGTAAACGCTACGCTTTTTTTAGCATCGCAAACTTTAATTTAATAATTAAATCCACGAGATTTCCAGTCCTAAATTGGAATGTTACATTCCATCATGATTTAGCTAGTATAAGTACGTTACGATGCATAAGATTGCGTTTTTTAATTCCCATGAACTCGAGGACTATTAGAAATAGCTTATTATGCTGATTGAATATTCGAAAACTACGCGTCATTGTATCGATCAATGAAAACGTAAATATAGGAGAGCTGTTTTTACTAGTTGGTGTAAAGCAGATTATCTTGGGCTTTTTTATCAAATAGACGTAGTGACTAGTCAGTGTAGGTTAAATGCAGTGAAGCTATCTGTAGAATACCTTTACCTTTCCTTCTCTTAATGTCTAACAGGTGTTCCATACCGTTGTAGGTTAGCAATAACTTCACTGTGAATTTGTAGAAAAAGACCAATGAACCACAGAGGACCCTAATATATGTTGAGAGGAACAAATTGTATAATACGAGAATGTAGTTCTACCTTAAATATCTATATTAATAAAGGTAAGCAATTTTCTGGATATATTATTATCTTGCATTCTAGTTGAAAACCTGTGTAATATTACTATGTCCTCTGTATGGTGATAAATTATATTTTTTACACCTGTGAATTTGGCAAGTAATAGAATATAGTTCCAATGTGCTTCGACAATGCATACTAGTTATAACAACTATCTCTAAAATCGTTTCAGCAGCATACTCTCATATGGCTAGACATCTCTATTGGAAAATCTAAAGGTGTAGACAGTTTTCTTCGATATGTTTCTGAAAGATGAAATTTTTTTTAAGTGCATCATCATATATGGATAGTGACTTGATGCACTTTCTCCTGTCTTTACATTTAAAACATTCTGTTTGTGTCATCATACAGCATTTCCATTCTAATGGAATAGTCTAGACAATGCTGTAACATCAACGGGCTTATGTGCTTAGGTATAGGAAACAATAAATCCAAAAAATGTAAAAGTTACAGAATAATAATTGCAAAATATATAACGTAATGTAGATTTTAATTGTCCAGCAAAAATAACAGCAATTCTTTGTAATAAAAATGAAGTAGCTCTTTGATCAAAGATATTATAAGAGATTCATCTACCAATTTCTTTTATGAATTCTAAGTCATAACTACCTACAACTCCTAAGGTTCCAATTAAAACTGAATAAAAAATATAAAGATCTGATAGAGAGGAATAAATTTCTATATGTTTGCCAGCTTTTGCTGTAGATCCAGATTTATTTGAACAGATAGTAACATGAGAATTGACAAGGGTGTCGGTACATATAAAATCCCACATTATTGCTTTGCCATATTACCACGAAATTTAACTAATGTCAACATCATCATCTAAATAAATGTGTAGGTTCCAGAATAGAAAAAACATTGGCGAACCAAAGCTCGTTTAATTAAATAATTAACTGTGCTTTGTGTCTGGAATTCCTTTCTGCACTAAGACTACAACTTAATTCATTATCTGCGAATGAACCACAAATCCAAGTGTAAGTTGTACATTACTGAATACCGAGCCGAGTCCTACAGCAATTCTAAATAATTCATTATCTTAATAATATTCCTAGAAATGATTTTGGAAGAGCAAACAATTATGCTGGCATATTTCAAAGAAACTGCAAGAATGCGAGCTTTATGTGTAGTATTTGTAGATGATTGTGGCAACTTTACCTGAAGAAATAGGTCTATCCCATTCCTTTTGGATGAATTTGTTATGTTTCATTTCATTTTTATAAGTTGTAGACTTCCAAAGTTCTTTGACTTCCAAAAATAATTATCAAAAGATAAATTGCACATTGAATTAGAAAAAAATCACTAATTGTAAGTAAAGAAGAAGAAATGAAGACAGGCGGCGAAAGTGAGATTGAAAGTCGGACACTTAATCCATCTCTCTTTATTAGAAGACATGCTTGTCATCATTTGTAACAGCTTAATTTAATATTCATAATTTGCTTTAAAGTGCATCTTAATAGTTCATAGAACGACTCAAGAGATTGTTTACACGCCCAAGATGGCCTGCCCCTGAGGTTATACATTCATTTGGGAATTGCACAACGATTTTTAATGAGACACAAAGAAATATAATTAGGTATTGAAGTTGACTTGAGGCGAGAACATATTAAGGACAACAAATCGATGTTTTTATTGATGCTTTCTGGAATTGCTTTAAGAAGGAGTGGTGCAACAACATTAAAAAATAAAATGATTTTGCTAAAATTTGCTGGAAATGAACAAAACAGTTCACATTTATTAAAATTTAGCTTTAAACCTATCGATTCAGAGGTTGCAATTAATTTTTTTAAAGATAGAAGTACGGATTGAATATCGCTACCAATACATCCGTCATCTAACTACCAAATATTAAACTCTGCATTTAGTGAATTAACAAGATTATTTATTGCCAGACAGAAGATTGGAGGACCTAACAGATCATCTTGTTGCATATGCCTCTTTCATAATCAATTGTGTTATTACCAAACAAATTTAAATATAAAATTTGTATAATATTGCTGATAGAATGGCATTAGATGAGGAATGTGGTTGTAAATACTATTTAAACGAACATTTCTATTAAATGTGTTGAAAGCGTTTTTAAAATCAAGCTATAAATTAATTTTTTCTCAAATACTGACATTGATGATGTTACACTTTAATAGTCGTTTGATTTTTAGCTACTAAAATATTAGAAAATCAGGCACAATAGGTATGTATGAGCATATTCATTTACAATTTTATATTTTGATAAATAAAAAAATTGATAAATATTTCTTACGTTGTTTAGGAGGTGGTACTGGAATACAATATCTGAAGGGGTCCCCTGTGTAATCTGGTCTACAAAGGCATGATGGTGCATGATTTATTACTTGGCAATCCGCGTATTGTCCACAAGCTCCTGGACATGGATCCTTACAATTATTATTAACGCAGGCCTTATCTGATGGACAATCTGAACTGAGAACACATTCAGGTCGACAACCTTCATATGGATTCCCTATATAACTAGGAAGACATAGACAAGCACCAGCTCCATTACGTTGCCTGCATTCAGCATTTGCTCCACAAGGTGAAGGATCACACGGTGTTAAGGATTCTTGTTTGATCACTAATTTAAATACTGTCGGTTATATATTTAAATAAAAAATGGCATTCTTACGTGATTGTGCACAGTTTGTAAATGGATCACCAACATATCCTTGTAAACAAATACAGTTTGGTGTATGACTAACAACACGACATTCTGCATTTGTTCCACAAGTACCAGGGCATGGATCAACACATCGTTTGTTAATGCAGGCGAAATTACGAGAGCATCCACTGTTGCTAACACATTCAGGATGACAATTTGGCGGAGCACCAATAAATTCAGGTAAACAAGAACATGATGGGCTTTCTCCAGATATTTTACATTCTGAATTAGGTCCACATGGTGATGGTTGACAAGGATTTTGTTTGACTACTGGTTCTTGAGCTAAAGTGAATATTAACTATTTGTACAGAAATACTAAAAATGTTTCTTACGAATTGGTATACATCTAGTAAACGGATCACCCGTATGCAATGGTGAACAACTACATATGGGATTATGATGAACCACTTGGCAAATAGCATGTAAACCACAAGTACCCGGGCATGGATCAAAACATTTATGATTAATACATGCTTGATTTAGAGAACATTCTGAACTCACAACACATTCTGGTCGACAAGTAGGTGGTGAACCAATAAATCCAGGTATACAAGAACATACTGCTTGTTCATTTATTTCTCTGCACTGACTGTTTGATCCACATGGCGATGGGTGACAAGGATTTGTTTTAACAGCAACTACAAATAAACAGGTTTAGGAAGTACATTTCTGCCACGTATAATATACCTTTAACAGGATTACACAATATAAATGCATTTCCTGTAAAGCTTGCACTACAAGAGCACATGGGAATATGATTTATCACAGAGCAATCAGCATTTTCACCACAAGTACTAAGACATGGATCTTGACATTTACTTTTCATGCATGCTTTTTCACGTGGACAATCGTTGTTCAATACACATTCTGGTCTACAACCCGTATATGGATCACCTTGATAAGATGGCAAACAAGTGCATGTGCCAAGGCTACATTCGGCATTAGGTCCACAAGGTGAAGGGTTGCACGAGTCAATTTGGAGATCTGGTACTGGGAAATATAAATTAGATGTGATCAATGCACAAGCCAAAAGATATTTTATAAACACTCATGACAGTTTTAATTTATGTTCAACAAATAAAAACAAAAACCAAAAGAATTTTTAATAATAGACACAGTTCATTTAATAAAAAGCACATTTAACATAAAAATTCTGATAGTTTACCTAGAAAAACATAGGTTTTACCAATACCCACAAACTGGTAACGATCATTATAAACTTGTAAAAGAATAAAAATTTCCGAAAACTTAAAACTGTAATGAGTTTTATAAAAAAAAAGATTGGTGCAATCACTTACTGATTGGTTTACGGTAACAACTGGTAAATGGATCTCCTGTAAAGCCTTCATTACAATTGCACACTGGAATATGATTGAAAACAGCACACTGAGCTAAAATGCCACAAGATCCAAGGCAAGGATCTCTACATTTTTCCCGAATACATGCCATATTGCTTGAACATTCTGAATTAATTGTGCATTCAGGTCGACAATTAGGTGGACTTCCTACATATCCAGACGAACAGGAGCATGATGGAGTATTTCCTATATCACGACACTCAGAATTTGGACCACATGGTGAAGGCATGCAAGGATTTGATATTAACTTTGGTGGAGGTGGTGCTATAATTAGTTAGATATAGTTACGATGCTTTGCGTTTTTATTGAAGTTATAGTATACAACTCCAGCGAGGTGCAAATTATTAACTTTATGTTATATATCAAAATATAATTCTTTCAACTTCAATTTATGTTCCTTATTAATTTATACAGTTAATGCACAAGAGTAGATTTTGAAATTTTGTATTTTATTCGTGTATTTGCACAAAACTTTTAATTAACTTTTATGTGGAAAATAATCAGGACATGATCAACGTCATATCTTTGCAATACGATTTATGAATGAACTTACAATTATATTTAAATTTTAAAAGTATTTTACTTTGTATACGATTTTACAAAATTTAAGCAAAAGCGGTGTTTCTGATTTTCAGAAAACTACATTCGTCAAATAAAAATGCCAATACTAGAAACTCATTGTAACATTTTAACAGTTTTATTTTTTGCAATTAAATTTTAATTAAAGTACAAATATTGCAACACTGTTTAGTAGTGGTATACCCCTGACCAGAATAATTACATTGTAATGTAAGCGAGGCGTTTGTACACAAAAGGTGATTCATAGACTCCTGAGGGCGATGGACTTGATTGACAGATACAAGAGTTTTGCATTTAAGAGCTTTACAAAGATTACAATAGGTTCACTCAAGATATTATTTGTATATTCTGCTATTTTATTGAATGATTTTGCTAAAATTTGCTGGAGATGAACAAAACAGTTCACATTTATTAAAACTTAGCTTTAAACCTATCGATTCAGAGGTTGCAATTAATTTTTTTAAAGATAGAAGTACATATTGAATATCGCTACCAATACATCCGTCATCTAACTACCAAATATTAAACTCCGCATTTAGTGAATTAACAAGATTATTTATTGCCAGACAGAAGATTGGAGGACCTAACAGATCATCTTGTTGCATATGCCTCTTTCGTAATCAATTGTGTTATTACCAAACAAATTTAAATGAAAAATTTGTATAATATTGCTGATAGAATGGCATTAGATGGGGAATGTGGTTGTAAATACTATTTAAACGAACATTTCTATTAAATGTGTTGAAAGCGTTTTTAAAATCAAGCTATAAATTAATTTTTTCTCAAATACTGACATTGATGATGTTACACTTTAACAGTTGTTTGATTTTTAGCTACTAAAATATTAGAAAATCAGGCACAATAGGTATGTATGAGCATATTCATTTACAATTTTATATTTTGATAAATGAAAAAATTGATAAATATTTCATAAACTAATAGTCTTACGTTGTTTAGGAGGTGGTACTGGAATACAATATCTGAAGGGATCCCCTGTGTAATCTGGTCTACAAAGGCATGATGGTGCATGATTTATTACTTGACAATCTGCATATTGTCCACAAGCTCCTGGACATGGATCCTTACAATTATTATTAACGCAGGCCTTATTCGATGGACAATCTGAACTGAGAACACATTCAGGTCGACAACCTTCATATGGATTCCCTATATAACTAGGAAGACATAGACAAGCTCCAGCTCCATTACGTTGCCTGCATTCAGCATTTGCTCCGCAAGGTGAAGGATCACACGGTGTTAAGGATTCTTGCTTGATCACTAATTTAAATACTGTTGGTTATATATTTAAACAAAAAATGGCATTCTTACGTGATTGTGCACAGTTTGTAAATGGATCACCAACATATCCTTGTAAACAAATACAGTTTGGTGTATGACTAACAACACGACATTCTGCATTTGTTCCACAAGTACCAGGGCATGGATCAACACATCGTTTATTAATGCAGGCTAAATTACGAGAGCATCCACTGTTGCTAACACATTCAGGATGACAATTTGGAGGAGCACCAATAAATTCAGGTAAACAAGAACATGATGGGCTTTCTCCAGATATTTTACATTCTGAATTAGGTCCACATGGTGATGGTTGACAAGGATTTTGTTTGACTACTGGTTCTTGAGCTAAAGTGAATATTAACTATTTGTACAGAAATAGTAAAAATGTTTCTTACGAATTGGTATACATCTAGTAAACGGATCACCCGTATGCAATGGTGAACAACTACATATGGGATTATGATGGACCACTTGGCAAATAGCATGTAAACCACAAGTACCCGGGCATGGATCAAAACATTTATGATTAATACATGCTTGATTTAGAGAACATTCTGAACTCACAACACACTCGGGTCGACAAGTAGGTGGTGAACCGATAAATCCAGGTATACAAGAACATACTGCTTGTTCATTTATTTCTCTGCACTGACTGTTTGATCCACATGGCGATGGGTGACAAGGATTTGTTTTAACAGCAACTACAAATAAACAGGTTTAGGAAGTACATTTCTGCCACGTCTAATATACCTTTAACAGGATTACACAATATAAATGCATTTCCTGTAAAGCTTGCACTACAAGAGCACATGGGAATATGATTTATCACAGAGCAATCAGCATTTTCACCACAAGTACCAAGACATGGATCTTGACATTTACTTTTCATGCATGCTTTTTCACGTGGACAATCGTTGTTCAATACACATTCTGGTCTACAACCCGTATATGGATCACCTTGATAAGATGGCAAACAAGTGCATGTGCCAAGGCTACATTCGGCATTAGGTCCACAAGGTGAAGGGTTGCACGAGTCGATTTGGAGATCTGGTACTGGGAAATATAAATTAGATGTGATCAATGCACAAGACAAAAGATATTTTATAAACACTCATGACAGTTTTAATTTAAGTTCAACAAATAAAAACAAAAACCAAAAGAATTTTTTAATAATAGACATAGTTCATTTAATAAAAAGCACATTTAAGATAAAAATTCTGATAGTTTATCAAGAAAAGCATAGGTTTTACCAATACCCACACACTGGTAACAATCATTATAAACTTGTAAAAGAATAAAAATTTCCAAAAACTTAAAACTGTAATGAGTTTTATAAAAAAGATTGGTGCAATTACTTACAGATTGGTTTACGGTAACAATTGGTAAATGGATCTCCTGTAAAACCTTCATTACAATTGCACACTGGAATATGATTGAAAACAGCACACTGAGCTAAAATGCCACAAGATCCAAGGCAAGGATCTCTACATTTTTCCCGAATACATGCCATATTGCTTGAACATTCTGAATTAATTGTGCATTCAGGTCGACAATTAGGTGGACTTCCTACATATCCAGACGAACAGGAGCATGATGGAGTATTTCCTATATCGCGACACTCAGAATTTAGACCACATGGTGAAGGCATGCAAGGATTTGATATTAACTTTGGTGGAGGTGGTGCTATAATTAGTTAGATTAATTTCGATGCTTTGCGTTTTATTGAAATTATAGTATACAACTCCAGCGAGGTGCAAATTAATAACTTTATCTTATATATCAAAATATAATTCTCTCAACTTGAATTTATGTTCCTTATTAATTTATACAGTTAATGCACAAGAGTAGATTTTAAAATTTTGTATTTTATTCGTGTATTTGCACAAAACTTTTAGGTTTCTTAATACTATTTAAAATCAATTTTAAGTAATATTTTAATTAACTTTTATGTGGAAAATAATCAGGACATGATCAACGTCATATCTTTGCAATACGGTTTATGAATGAACTTACAATATATTTAAATTTTAAAAGTATTTTACTTTGTATATGATTTTATAAAATTTAAGCAAAATAGGGGTTTCTGATTTTGAGAAAACTAAATTCGTCAAATAAAAATGCCCATACTAGAAACTGATTTTAACCTTTTAATAGTTTTATTTTTTGCAATTAAATTTTAATTAAAGTACAAATATTGTAACACCGTTTAGTAGTAGTATACACCTGATCAGAATAATTACATTGTAATGTAAGCAAGGCGTTTGTACACAAAAGGTGATTCATAGACCCCTGCGGGCGATGGACTTGATTGACAGATACACGAGTTTTGCATTTAAGAGCTTTACAAAGATTACAATAGGTTCACTCAAGATATTATTTGTATATTCTGCTATTTTATTGAATGATTGGATTCAATATAAATTGCCATGATGAGCGTTAGTTAGTTCACTTCCAATTAAAGCTTTAATTGCAATATGAATTCCAATTGCTATGAAAATCATGATGTGAAATAAATTAATGGTAAATAACTCTTTTTTTAAATTGCCTTATGTGTTATAAATTGATTATAGTGCTCCGATATTAAGTCAATTATGAAGATATAATGTAGTGTTAAGAAGTTAGTATTTGTACTGTTACAATTTTACAATTTCATTGTTTACAATTTCATTGTAGATACGAATTGTTGAAAAGACTTGTATAATTAGTTAGATAATAAACAATTGTTTGTGCAAATAGAGTTTTCGTTACAATATTATATACAACTGACTCTTTGTACGTTCTATAAAAAAATATTTCAAATATTTATTTTATATAGTGTCCTTTAAATGTTGCTGTTAAGTGGATATGATTACTATTATTATTCCTAATAAATTTAAATATGCCTGTTAAATTGTTATGATCTATTTTATTGCTGATGTTTCTATTTAATTAATCTAGATTAAATAAGAACACAAAAAATAACAGTGATCATAGCAATTTAACAGACACGTTTAAAGGTAATGATCTATAATTACTGAAATTACTTTTATAATTGTTTAATTTTAATTTATTCACATCTTAATATCATTTATGATTTAATTTCTGATAAGTTTCTCGATATATTTAGTCTTTTTAAGAACAGTTTTGTTTTAAAGTTCATTCATATTAAAATTACAATTTAAGTACACAATAAGACATTTGATCCATAATTGCAGGTTTTGATTAGTTAAGTATAATTAAAAATGCCAGGCATAAAACTTTGCACCCCTTGGTATTTTTATAAAACATAAAAACTAAAATTTTTAATCGTTTGAACTGAGAAAAGTTTAGTTGTAGAGTATTTAAATCATAATATTAATATTCGAGAGTATTAGTTAAAAAAGTCTTTGTAACTGAATAAACCAAACAAGGAACATAATCTTCATTTTATAATTTTCAATCAAAGTTCGGCGTTTTAATCAAAAATTTCATATAGTTCTAGCTAATACTATAACTTCTTAATACTTATAGACCGTAAAATATCTTACGTGGTGTTAAATTACAACGAGTAAACGGATCTCCAGTATGCCCAACATTACAACTACAAATGGGACTATGATTGATTACAACACACTTTGCGTTAATTCCACAAATTCCAGAACATGGATCGGCACATTTCTGATTCACACAGGCTTCATTATGTTGGCACTCAGAACTAACAACACATTCCGGTCTACACCCTGGAGGGCTTCCAATATAATTAGGTAAGCATGAGCAAACTGCCTGGTCATTAATTTCACGACACTGGCTATTGGGGCCACATGGTGATTGTTGACAAGGATGATTTGATTCGATAATGACTTCTACAAATGAGGAACTTAAAATAGATTATAAGAATAATGTCTGCTTACTTTCTGGCGGTGTTGGGTTGCAATACCTAAAGGGATCACCAGTAAAACCAACATGACAGGTACATGAAGGCAGGTGATTTATAACTTGGCAATCAGAATTTTGTCCACATGTTCCGGGGCATGGATCTTTACATTTATTGTTAATGCATGCTTTATTTGATGCACAATCTGAATTAAGTACACATTCAGGACGACAACCCTCGTATGGGTTCCCAATGTAATCCTTCATGCATGAGCATGATCCTGCTCCATTCTGTTCTCTACATTCTGCATTAGCTCCACAAGGTGATGGTACACAAGGTGTCAGGTGCTCAGAAGGTGTAGAAATGGCTTGTGCTAAACAATTAATAAATGGATCTCCAAAATAACCAGGTAAACAAACACAGTTTGGTGTGTGACTAACAACACGACATTCTGCACTGTTGCCACATGCACCTGGACAAGGGTCACGGCATTTATTGTTTATGCATGCTAAGTGACTAGTGCATTCACTGTTGCTTACACACTCTGGACGACAATTTGGAGGTGCTCCTATAAATTCAGGCAAACAAGAGCATGATGGAGTTTCTGATATCACTTTGCATTGTGAATTTGGACCACATGGTGATGGTTGGCATGGATTAATTCGAGGCCTTGTTGTTTCCTCTGCAATGTTTAAGTTAAGTTTTCTGCTTCTACAAGTTTAGAAATATTAATGCTTACGTATTAAAATGCAACGGATGAATGGATCCCCTGTATCTTTTGGAGAGCAACTGCAAATAGGGTTATGGTTGACAACTTTGCATGTTGCTGATATACCACATGCACCAAGACAAGGATCTATACATTTTTGGTTGACGCAAGCCTGATTTAACGGGCATTCAGAGCTGACTACACATTCTGGTCTGCAAGTATGCGGAGAGCCTATAAATCCAGGTACACACGAGCACACTGCTTGTTCATTTATTTCTCGACATTGACTATTAGGCCCACAAGGAGATGGATTACAAGGATTCTTCGCTTCAACTGGCACTAAAATAATATTGTAGAAACAAAGTCGTGCTTTTAATTGTTTTAATCAGAATTTTAATTTCATTATTTGTAAGTGGTCTACATTTGATTTGCTTAGAATTGATGTTTCTAGATTTGTCATACTCAATGTAACTAAAGTAGAAGATTCCTTAAATAACTCACTAGAAGTGTTTTTGAACAATTTATTTGACAGTATCCTTAAAATTATTGAGTCATCGCAAATTTTACTAACTGTGGTTTACAATGGAGTGTTAAAAATTTCCTCAAATAAAATACACTTTGTGTCAAATCTATTGAAATATTTTTTATAAAGTGACATAGTGATTAAAAATTTGTAAAAATATACCCATAATTCTGCTTTTTATTGAAAGTTAGACAAGTGATAAAATAAAACTAAATTTAACAGTCAAAATATGAAGTTTTATAGAATTTCCCTTAGCAGTTTATATTACACGTACATCTACCTAATCACAAAAATATATAAAATTATTATTTAAAACCAAAAGTATGTAGATGAATCACCATTTTTTTTCTGTAATTGGACTTTTATTAAAAGTTAAACATGTCAGTACAATTACAAATCGATGTTGTTTCTTTAACTATTATGTTGGAATTATACATTGTCAATATATGAATAAACTGATAAATGTCATTGGTACAATAGATAAAAGTGCTTGTATTATATGTGTATTATATGCTGATTTAACGGTGTAGAAAAGATTTGGTTTTACAGCAACTTTTGTTCAAGGTTAGTAAAAATTTTCTCATATGAAAATATACAATTTTTTTCCCAAAAGATGATAATTTTCGCATGTTTACTTATTTTTTATTACTGATTAACTGATTTATAAATACTTAAGAATTAAATTTATTCTCATAAATTATAATTATTATTTGAAGTTTTGTTTCTATAAAAAAATTCTGATAAAATACAAATTTATTATTTTAAATACGTAATGAAGGACGATAACGTTACACAATCACAAAGCAGACAGTAGAATGTGACAAACACTGCGTATACAGTTCCCATAGATAAGTACATTGTAATATACAGTTGCGTAACAACGTGTTTATTAAGCATAGATTAAACATTATACATTGTATTAACCAGACACTGGCCATAATTAATATGATTTACAGTGAGCGGAATTAAATTTGTTGAACCCAATGGGAAAGAAATGAAATCAGTTATTTTTACAAATCGGTAATAAGAAAACATCCCAACATGTAATGGTACAAAACATAATATAGTGGTGACCCATGCGGTCAGGGTTCGAGATAGCGCGAAGTTAAGTATTGAAAAAACAAATTAATTAAAAGCATAAGGTTGAATGGAATGCAACTCCAAAAAAAATAATTAAAGATTGATGTTCCGTAAACACAACAAAAACCGAGCATTGCTAAAATATGAGAATTTGCTCTCACATGGAAGAGGTAAATTCCATGCACCTGAGGGTGAAATTATTGACGTTGTAAATGTTTAGAAGGGTTGGAGATTTGAATGGTTCATATCGCCATTAATTTGGAATTCTGGGTTATGATAGGTCAATAATAGCTATTGTTTGAAAATGCAAAAATGGAATTAGTAATGAATTGGAAAGCTAGTTTGGTCTGGACATTCTGAACCTTACAATAGATGAATCAAACTTTAAGTTTGTCCTTGTTTATGCTTCTTTATAATTTATATGTGAAATTTGGACATAAACATGGTTGGTACTCTATGACGTAGGACAATAATTGATCACAAAGGTGATTATTTTTTATTGAGTAAGGATTTACTGATGGAACAAGTGTTAATATTAAAATATTTTAGAAAGGACTATGGACAGATTACAAAAGATGGTATTTAACTGTTTTCAGTGTTGTTATTAAAGACATTTCCACTAATTGGCATTTATAAATGTCATTTAATTAAATATTAGAAATAGAGAAAATGTGGAATCATAGTTTTGTTGTGGCTTAGGTATTGTTAGTTATTTTATTTTAGCAATACCCGGCCAGATTTTAGGTTAAAAAAATTCTTTTTTTTGAAAGTAAATGTTGTAGTGTATATGCATATTCCCGCCAAACTTTGAAACTAATATGCATATGAGTACAAACAGGCACACAGATACACGAAGAATATTAGGTTGAAGCGGCAACAGAAGTAAGAACGCATGGTTGCCAACAGCCACTGGCAGATACTATATGTAGACGATGAGTTGACAGATTATATAAAAATAATTAGCATCCAGTCTGCAATATTGTTCATTGGTGCTGAAAAGGACAGATTCTAGAAGTCACCCAACAATTAATAGCAGCATATTAAGAAAATTTATAAGTAAAATAGCTGTATACAATTCCGGCGTTTAGGTGAGCAGGCTTTGCCATCGATATTTAGAGGTTACAGGTTTTTGTAAGATTTTGATGTGGAAATATTACCACAATACAAAGTTGTGTTGTAACATTTGTTGTTCTAGAATAATCCAGTACGCATTACTAGTTGTTATTGGGATACCTAGTGACTACGACTTACTGTATAATTTGCAACAAATAGAGTTTGTTTGTAGATAGGTTGACTAGTATTTTAAATTTTTCATGCCAAAGAATGCCCACGACCCTATGACATTATAAATGAGAAGTGCTTTTTCAAGAAATTTAGAACCATCACAATGTGTATTTTTATTGATATTATTTTATGTGAATATAGTTTAAATTTAGGTTAAAATTTTATTTGAATTCATTTATTTAAAGTCAGCTAATTGTAAAGGATATCCAAATCCTCCAGTGATGGAATCTTATTTGGAAGAAACATTTTATTGGAGAAATTTTATAAATATGAAAAAAATTAAGTGTTTTTAAAGTATTTTTGATAAAGGTAGTACATAAAGTGACAAAATTTAGGAAACCAAAGAAAGGTAGATCTATGAGGAATAACCATCTTTCGTGTAAAAATAATATTAAAAGAAGTACTGTGACTGACGGTTTAGCACCCCTCAATTAGTGAAAAACCTTTCAGGGTAAGTGCTACTATAAAGTAGTTTTTGTATTTCAGCCCGTTTATTTATTATTTTATTTATTTACTATTTTTATTACAAATTTTTCTCTATTTTGTTTTATAATTCTTCCATAGGAACTCACTCCCACACCACTGCAGTTAACCGACCCACCCTTATATTGTTACGGGGTCCTACCCTTCATGGCAAACCAAAATTTTTCACTTAATGCGCATTTTACCCGTAACAAATTAGTAATTACTAGCATTATAAAATTCCATTTTGTGTTAATTTATTATTTGTAGGGTAGCTACTGATAAGATTTTAATTACTTTTATTCACAAATTATTATGTTGTTGGCAGATTTTGACAAATTACAATAAAATCACCACTACTATATCCATATAACCCTATTAATTATTACTAATGATAATGAAATACTTATCATCTGAAAATCATAACTGCACCAATTGCAATTTTTACTACCATTATGCATGTAAAAGAATATTCTATTTTATATGCTATAGCTCAATGGTATTAAAAAACTGGTTATAATCAATACTGTAGACCACTTAGAATTATTTAAAAACATTACCTCTAAATGGTGAACAAAGCACAAATGCATTTCCTGAAAACCCTGATGAGCACGAACACATTGGTATGTGATTTATAACGCTACATTCTGCATTTTGGCCACAAGTTCCAGGGCAAGGATCAATACATTTTTTTCGTATGCAGGCTTTGTCTTTAGAACAGTCATTACTAATAAGACATTCAGGTCGACAACCTTTATATGGATCTCCTTGATAATCAGACAAACATGTGCAAACACCATCAGAACAATCTGTGTTTGAACCACAAGGTGAAGGATTGCATTTATCAAAAATCACTGGCGCAGTTGCTAAAAGTTATTTATAAGAATAGTTTATTATTAAGAACTTTTGTTCTTACGAGTTGGTTTTGGGATACAATTGGTAAAAGGGTCACCAGTGTAGCCATCAGGACACGTACATGTTGGAGTATGATTTATAACACTGCACACTGCTGTAACTCCACAAGAACCTATGCATGGATCAACACATTTTTCTCTTATACAAGCTCTGTTACTTGCACATTCCGAATTAATAACACACTCTGGTCTACAATTTGGTGGACTTCCTATAAAATTAAGTAAGCAAGAACATGCAGGATTTCCACCAACATCGCGACATTGTGAATTTGGCCCACAAGGGGATGGAACACATGGATTGGTATAAATTGGCACAACTTCCTTAGGAGCTGAAAATGATTTAATTATCACTAAATAAAAGGTTTATTGGTGTTTCTTACGTGATGGTGTGACGTAGCATCGTGTAAACGGATCACCAGTGTACCCTGGCATACAACTACAAATAGGACTGTGTCTATTAACACTACATTTGGTGTTTAAACCACAAGTTCCAGGGCAAGGATCAATGCACTTTTGATTAATACAAGCTTTTGTAAGTGGACATTCCGTACTAACAACACACTCTGGCCTACAACTAGGAGGACTTCCAGAATAATTTGGCAGGCAAGAACAAACTGGTTGTTGATTAACGACACGGCATTGGCTATTAGCACCACAAGGTGTAGGAGTACAAGGATCAGATGGTTCTTTATCTATTTCTATAAAAACTAGGTTAGATAATGTTTAAATTTTGAAAATTATAACCATACTTTCTGGTTGTATGGTGCAGTATGTAAATGGATCTCCGGTATAACCCATTTTACATGTACAAGAAGGGAGGTGATTAATCACTTGACAATCTGCACTTTGGCTGCACGTACCTTTGCATGGATCTTGACATTTGTTACGAATGCATGCTCGGTCGGAAGGACAATCAGAACTTAAAACACATTCTGGACGACATCCCTCATATGGATTCCCAATATATTCAGGAAGGCATATACATGCACCAGCTCCATTTTGTTCTTTGCATTCTGCATTAACACCGCAAGGGGAAGGAACGCAAGGACTTAAGTGTTCTCTGATTGGGAATGGTTGTTGTGGCAAGCACTGAATAAATGGATCACCTACAAAGCCATTTTCACAAGCACAGTTTGGAGTGTGACTAACGACACGGCATTCTGCATTGTTTCCACATGCACCTGGACATGGATCTTGACACTTTTGATTAATACATGCCTGGTGGCTTGGACATTCACTATTGCTGATACATTCTGGACGACAATTTGGAGGTGATGAAATAAATCCTGGTAAGCAAGAACACGATGGAGAATCTCCTGTTACTTTACAGTGGAATTTGGACCACACGGTGATGGTTGGCATGGATTTAATGTTTCTACAGGATTTTAGCTAAAAGCAATTCAATTAATTTGAGTATTAGTTTGATCAAGAATTCTTACGGATAGGTTGGCATCGAATAAATGGGTCCCCACTGAATTGATCGCGACAACTGCATATTGGGTTATGATTAACAACTTGACAAACTGCATTCACACCACAAGTTCCTGGACAAGGGTTAATGCACTTTTGATTACCACAAGCCTCGTTCAAGGAACATTCAGAACTGACAACGCATTCAGGTCTACAAGTAGGTGGAAAACCTACAAATCCAGGAACACAAGAACAAACAGCTTGGCTATTAATTTCCTTGCACTGACTATTAGGTCCGCAAGGTGATGGACTACATGGGTTTTTCAAGACAATCGCTACAAGTTCAATTAATAGTAATTACATATAGATTTACGTATCACCTACGTTCTAGAACACTGCAAAAAACAAAAGCATTTCCAGTATATCCGGCACGACAGCTACACATTGGTATATGATTTACAACTGCGCATTCTGCATTATTTCCACAGGTATCAGGACAAGGGTTGGTACACTTATTTCTCATGCAAGCTTTGTTTATAGGACAGTCTGTGCTTAATAGACATTCTGGGCGGCATCCACTATAAGGATCTCCTTGGTACTCAGCAATACAGCTGCAAATTCCATTATGACATTCTGCATTCAAACCGCAAGGAGATGGATTGCAGGGATCTGATATAACTGGCTTTTCAGCTAGAAATTGAGAATGTTATAGTCAAATCACAAAGTCAAAAATATTTCTTACGAAGCTTTGGATTTAGGTGGCAAGTCCGGAATGGATCTCCTGTATATCCTTCAGGGCATGAACAAGTGGGAGTGTGATTTATAACACTGCACTCTGCTCCTATACCACACGAACCTGAACATGGGTCCTTACACTTTTCCTTCATACAATGCTTTATTACTGGGACACTCGGCATTAATAGTACATTCTGATCTGCAATTTGGAGGAGTTCCAATGTAACTTGCTAAACAAGAACATGATGGAACACCTCCAATATCACGGCATTGTGAATAAAGCCCACATGGTGATGGCATGCAAGGATCCGTAGGTGCTGGTTTAGGATGTGGCATAATAGGTGCTAAACATGTAAAATTTGTAAACAACAATTAGATTGTACTCGCTTTTTCATCTTACAGAAACTTGGAAATTCAAGATTGGATTTTCCAAAAAAAGCTTTAATTCATTTGTTTTTAAAAAGCTATTGCAAGATGAAAAATCGATTTAATTTAATGTACAAATAAGTATTGGGTCTAGATATCACTTAAGTTAAAGAGAATATGTATTATGATTTAGAATAATTTTGCTGTATGCGAGTGTTAAAAATTATACCAGTTTGTAGGACAGACATTGTTCAAGGATGACTAAAATGATCCAAAAGTTTTTACTTGCTTATTATATGGTTTTGACAAAAGTAAATATAAGACACTAAACTTGTGACACTTCTTAATGAGGTAATCAGTCCTTCAACGACTTTTCCAGTGTCAATACCATTCTATCTTTGCCTTCGGTGATGGGTACCCTATTACCTTTTATTTCCCTATAGTTTTCTAAATGCCTGGCTTTGTCTGGTACTTTGGGCCTTCGAACCAGATAAATCTTTGTACGCTTTCTTTATCTTTTGGTCCTATATTGTAGTCTAATAGGACTTTCCTTTGTGTCCGTACTGTTGTTGTAATTGCTTGATCAATTGTTTTGCACCTACCCCAACCATTTAATTTTGCTAGGATGGCAATTTGTTCCATTTCGTAGCTTGAATATTTTATGCATTCTACATTCTCAATACCCCATTTTAATAAATGTCAGCTTTCATATTTGATAAATTGTTCAATACACGCTTATGATACGTTGGTGTTTGATATTTATTATAGTTAAATGACATAATTTAATTGTAATGAGATACAGTAACGATGTTATCTTGAATGCTAAAAATATGCTCAAAGTTGTTGCTGGGTTTTCGTTGTTATTCTTCAAAAAACAATTTTATAAAAAAAATTTCGTTGAACGAGTTCACTACATTTCGAGTGTTGGTTTGCGTGGTTTCTTTCATCATTAATATTCAACCAGGCAGTTAGAAATTCTTCTTGGTGAAAATTTGCTTCCTTTTTATGTGACTAGGAATTGAAGGGTGATATTTTCTTAATGGAAATTGTTAATGTTTTGAGCCCAGATATTTTACCCCACATTATTAGTCTATATTTTAACCTACATTCTTGGTGTAGATTCTACCCCACATTCCTACCTTCTTTGAACCAATGTTTACCTGGCATTAACACAGAAACCTCACAGTTATCGTTACAACACATTTCGTCTGGCTGTCGTTTGTACGCAGATTGAGTTATAATGAGATAAAACCTTGCAGTTACCAAGGAAATATCTTCAAAAGCAACAGCTAACGAATAGCTTTACTCGTTTAAGGTACATGGATTTTACTTGTATCATAAAAATATTAAAAACTTAATGAGAAATTATTGTTGTTTATTTAATGCTACTAGTATTAGAATAAGGATATTAATGAAGGTTCTGTGTGATATTGTTTTTCATATTGATGGATAACTAAGTGAATTGGTTTTGAAATTATACAGACTTGAAACTTATCCCTTAGCTGTGGTATTTGATGTTGATTGTGCTAGGGACACTACTGTAAATATGTATGTTGTTCTTTGGTTTTAGTAGATTCTATTTGGAACAACATTGTGTTCGTCAACGTAGTAAGTAGGTAAGATTCATGTTATATTTATATTTTATATTTTTTATTGCTATGTGTTACGGGTATAAATATCTGTGTAAAAATGCTACAACAAACTCCCTAATTATTTTGTTCATTCCTCTGTGTTATGAGTCAAGTATTGTATTGGACAGACTAGTAATCTGTTCGCATGTACATTTTGTAGATATACTAATCATTTTGTTTCAAGACGAATTGAGTTGTGTTCTTTTATTGTGTTCTTTAGACACCCCCCCCCAATACAACTGTGTTAGTGTGGCATTCATTTTCGTTATTTTCATTCTCTGTTATCGTAATTCGGGTGATCATTCCATTTCTGATTTCGTTCTTTCTTCCTGGTCTGCTCATCTAATATGTAACAAATTTGACGCCCAACGTAGAGCCAGATTTGCTACGTGTAAGATGAATGGGATAGAATGGGAAGAACGAAATCAGAAACAGAATGCTTGCCCAAATTGTGATAACGGAGAAGGAAAAGAACAATAACGAATACCACACTAACACAGAAGTGGATTGAGTGGAGAGGAGCGGTATGAGGGAGGGTATAAAATAAAACAAAAGAACACAATTCAATTCGTCTTAAAATCTATCTACAACATGTACATGCGGACAGAACACCAGTCTGTTCAATACAATAAAATGCAACACTAAAGAAAAACAACTAAACAAAAAATAAACAATAATTATGGCGTTTAATACAGCATTTTTACACAGATGTTTATATTCCATAACACAGGAATAAAAAATATAATTATATTTATAACAAGAATTTTACTTACTTACACACTACATTGATGGTGACTCGTCCAAAAGGAATCTACTAAAACCTAAGAAACAAAGTACATATTTACTTATAGTGCTTTAGGCGTAATCAAATACCACAGCTGATGGATAATTATCAAGTCTATATATAATTTCAAAACCATTCAATTGGTTATCTATCAACATAGCAAACAATTTCACACAGAACCTACATTAATATCCTTATCCTAATAATAATAATAGCATTAAATAAACAACTATGATTTGTTCATTAGGTCCTTCATATTTCTATGATACAAGTAAAACCTGCATACCATAAAAAAGTAAAGTTATTCGTTACTTGTTGTTTTTGATGATATTCCTTGACATAGACTGTTAAGTGTTATTGGTTACTGCAAGATCCTTATTTCATCATGACTTTATCTGCATACAAATGGCAGCCACACGAATTGCATTGTAACGACAAATGTTAGGTTTTTGTGTTAAGACCAAGTAGCTTTGGTTCAAAGAATTTAGGAATGTGGCTTAAAACCCAGGCTAATGTGAGAATCTGAGCAGAAAACATTAAAATTCTATTAAAAAAACATCATCCTTCAAGTACCTACCAGTCACACAAAAGGAAACAAGTTTTCACCATGAAGCATTTGTAACTGTCCAATTGCATTTATAATATTTATCATGAAAGAAACCACACAAACCAATACTCAAAATGCAGCGAACTTGTTCAACAAAATTTGTTATAAAATTGTTTTCTGAAAAATAATCACGGAAAGCCCATTATAGAATAGCAACAGCTTTGAGCATTTGTCTGGCGTTCAAAAACAATGCAGCCGCATAATATAATTACAATTAAGCTAGGTCATTTAACTATATTAAATACCCAACCCCAACGTATCATAGGCTCGAAAAATTGAGAAATTTATCAAATATGAAAGCAAACACTTATTAAAATAAGGTATCAGAGTGTAAAATGCAGAAAATATTCAAATTATCAGATGGAGCATAACAAACTTAATAAAAATTAATAGTAACATGTATTTTTTACTTGCAACCCTAAAACGGTATAATCATTTAGCTTTTACATTTTTTAGATTTTGCGTGATGAACATTATGAGATCTAATAAATAATCGTAAATATTATTCTTGCTATCAAAATTAAAAAATCCATTCAAGCTTATAAGAAGTTCTTTAAATGAAAATATCCCATTCAGCTAAATACTCAAATGCAACATTGCTTTAGTCGGTTGTAGAAATGAAATATATTATCTGACAGTAAGAAATTTGATCATATGGTTATAATTTTGCAATTTAAACTGCCCACTTATCTCTTGATAATTATCTAGAATAGTACTTTCGGCTTTCTGCAGTATCAAAAATCGAAAATGCTACATATTCATCACGGTACTAAGTCTACTAATTTTAAATTTAAAAATGGGCTTAAATCTTTAATAGTTAGCTACTGATTTTTAAAATCATGAAAAGCAACCAAATTAGTGTCACTCACCTACTAATATGTAATTACGTAGCATACAGAATTAGCTGCATATGATGCAAAATTTAGAAAAGCTTTTTACTTAATTAAATTAAATTACCGATATTGATATGTATACCTATTTGGAAGAGTAAGAAGAGGTTTCACAGAATTGAATCTACCTATCTCAACAGTACTTGTAATGTCATTGTCGTTTAAAATCAACTACGTCCACACGCATTTAGTTACAATTTTTTGAACTGCCAATTCATTCTTTAGTAATTTTCCAACACAGCAGATTTAGTCTTTCTGTAGTATAAGATAGCTCCATATCCAAAAGCGAGAACACTGTTTGCAAATCAAAATTTTGATGTACTTATGTTCAAACCTCTACTACTCAATTTCTGATTGTGAAATTATCAAAATATTCTCAAACTAAAACCGCTCACTTACAGATTTTAAAATTACTAAAATGTGTTAGAATTAGTAGCACTGATGCATAATTTGAAAATGTGGAGGTGTTATAAAATTACTAACATTTAAATGTGGAAAAATCATAAATTATTCAGACGATAATTAAAATAAATGTGATTTGGTCTTGCAAAAAATTAATTTAAATAAGCACACTGTAAAAGCTTTCACTATGCTCTAAATTTAAACTAAATCAAAAATAAACAGTGTGCTATGTTCAAAAAGACTAAAATAATTACATATTGTATAATAGTGAGGTAGTTTGTCTCACTTTTAGAACAATGATGATTAAACTTTGCTAATATTGAAGGGTTCTGAATGTAAAACTTATGTGTAGAACCAGAAGAGAGAATCTGCCAATTGTTAATAGTGGCAGGTGTTTTTTATAAACAAGTAGTAGGCATTTGAATGTCCCATTTTGTTAGGAAAAGATGCACCTTTGTTTGAGGATTTACAAGCAACTATTATATAACACTGCAATTTATACATTATGTCGATACTTTAGTTATTTGTAATATAAAACATGCTGTATTTTTTAGAGAAATCTTTAATCCTTACAATAGCCTACATACTATCATGAATTAAAAACACTTGAAGTTCTACAATAGAAATTATTTCCATAAAGAATGACTAACGACTGTGAACGAAAAGTGTTTAACAAACAGGACTTGCTATACACGTGTAATAAAATACTTAGGGATAATCACATAGTAAATAAAAAAAATTTAAACAATAAAGTTGGTCAAAATGATGGTGTACTACTTAAAATAAACAAATTATAAATTAATGGTAATGACTAAGCAGTAAAATGCAAATGCGAAGAGAACATGTTTTGAATTAGTTCAAATGATTAGTGCTAATTTTAATGCACCTTGTTGAGATTAGAAATGGTTCTGAATCAGTTTTTGAAATTGCAATTTAGTACTGTGCTTGTAGGTTTACGTACTAAAGCATCAAATTGTACAATCTTCCTGACTAACAAGAAGACACCTTTTAAAGTTTCGGTTAAAAAAGGGCTTTTCCAAACCTAACAAGAAATTTTCTAATAAGTGCAAGATGTTAATAATGATTTAGAATATGCAATATACCAGTTTACTTTAGCATCCTTAAATGTAGCTTAACCTCATAATACCTCAAACAATGGAGATTGATAACATCGTAATTTCAAAATGACGTTGGTACTTTAGTTATTTTTAATATGGGGCAAATGATATTCTTTAGTGTAATTTTTAAACCTTGTAAATAATATTCTTCTTTCTCTTTTTTGGGATGAAACCACATAGATTTTATAATTGTACATTTATTGATGTTTCGATCCATGATTTGGAGACATTGTCAAAAAATAACATTTATATATTTGACATTTGTTAATAAATTGAAGGCAGCTTTGATTTATCAATAGTGAAATATTTGATATGGATGATTTAATGGTAAAAAGAAGTTTTAAAGATTAAATTGCAGTAATTGCTTTCAATTTGTGGGCACACACCTGGAAACGATTTTCAAGTAGCAAATCCATTTAACATGAAATCAGCTAACTTTTTGTGTCTAAATTAATTAAATTGTATATAAATTAAATAACATTTTAGGTTGGTTAGGAATTTTGACCTGTATAATTGAGTTCTATTTATATAGGAGTGAAAAGAACAACAAGGTTGTTGAAACCATAAATATTCTTTAAAACAGAAAGAAAAGTAAAAAGAAATGTCACATTAAGGATTAAGCAACTTGTCAGTTAGCAAGATGCTTAAATCGTGGTCATAATTGATTGTTGTATATATTCTTTGTAATATAAATAGAAACAATAGTTGTTAGGTTGTGTTTTATGTTAATATTACAAGGAAAACCGAAGAAAGCTAGCGATGCTATCTAAATATTGAAAGTATTTAATCTTCTTTTATTTCTTTTAGCAAAGCGGTTCCATTGTAAATTAAAAGTTACGGATTCGTTTGCTACAGATATTTTTATGTAACATTATATAAGCAGCTTCTTTAATTTGGTGTATTTGATCGTTTTGTTCTTTATCAATGATTTTGGCATTTTATTTTATGGTTAAAGTGCGATGCATGTTGGCAAATCATAAATTTTTCGAATTTTCTATTTTTTATATATAATTTATGTTCTTTTAATCTAATCTCAAATGGTATAGAACTTTTTCCAATACAAAAATTATTACATTCGCATGATATTTTGAAGATTAAAATTTTTTATATTTTGTTTTTGGGTTTTGTTTTGCTAATTGTGTTCTTAATGTATTATTGGTTCTAAATACTGTTTTTATTTTGAATTTGTTTCCTATCCTTTGGATTTTTCAGAGAATCCTCCTATATTTGGTCTTGAGAGTATTATTTGAAATTGTTCGTTGGTTTTGTTTTCTTCTTTACTTTTTGGAGTTTTGTTCATTTATTTTCTATTATTTCTTTAGGACATTTGTTTCTAATTAGTGCGTGTTTTATTAGATCTTTTTCTTCTTCTAGAATTGTTTGGTTTGATGATATTAATTTTACTCTATCATATATGGTTTTGATAATTCCATGTTTAACACAACTTAGATGAATTGAATCAAAGTTTAAATATCTGTTTGTGCGAGTTGGTTTTCTGTATACGGCTGTCTTAATTGAGGTATCGTTTTTCTAATTAGATTAGCTAAAAAAAGAAACTTACCATGTTGTTTGATTTTGTTATGTGAATTTAATAGTTGGTTCTATTTTATTAATCAAATATACAAGGTTTTCAATTTGTTGTATATTATGAAGACAAATGGGATAGATGCCATCTACATATCTCCAACAGATTAAGGGTTTTAAGTTTTGTATGAATATTACTTTTTTCAAATTCCTCCATGAATATATTATTAAAAATTGGTTAGATGCATACCCTCATCGTTTCCTATTCTGAACTAACCTACACATTTCCCTGAAATTTGCACAGTCTGCATCTATCACTATCTGCATGTGAAAGTCTGATCTCGGTCTACCTCTACCTCTCTTTTCCTATCTCTGCTTGTAATTTATCCCAAACTGTTCCCCTTCTATTTCTCCAATTTTTTTTTTGTTTTTCACCTATGTCTTTATTCCCCTACAATTTCTATAACCTATTTGTTATTAACTTTGTGTGCCCATGCTATCATCCTCATACAGCTGAAGCACAACATTCCAGAAGACTTCTATTTCTTTGGGTCTGCTTTTCCTACTGCCCCTATTTCATAGACATACTGTGCTGTGCTCCACACATGATTTCAACAATTTTCTTTTAGTTTCTATGTTTGTTGCTTTTCAACATAGCCGCTGTTTTTTCTTGTTAGATACAGTTTTGGTTCCCTTCTATTGCTTTACAATTATATAACCTATTTCCCCGATATTCAGTGGTATGTAAAGGGTGTAAGTTCCCCCAGCACTTGAACATTTGCCAAATTAATAGTTTTCCAATATATCCTTTTGCACAATCAACATTAGAAAATACTCACTGTGTGTTTGTTGTGGTTTGTTTTGTATTTTTCTTAATATTCTTTGGTAAATAAACAACTCAGAGTTGTACAAGCTATATACTATCCGTCTATCCCTAAATTCATTCCAATCTTTTTGAGTATTTCAAGCATTTTTTTCCATTTTATATTGTCGAATGTTTTTTCCAGATCTACAAACCCTATATACACGCTTTCCCCTTTTTCTACTGTTTTCTCCATTATCACCCTCAGAGATAAAATAACCTCCTGTGTTCTCCTGTTTCGCCTAAATCCAAATTGATCTCCTCCTAGTATTTCTTCAGCTCATTTTTCCATTCGTCTTTGTACAATTCTAGTTAATATTTTTGATACGTGTGCTGTCAAACTTATTGTTCGAAAATTTTCACATCTGTCCATGTCTCTCTTTTTTGGTATAGTTACTATGATGTTACATTTGAAATCTTTGGGTACCTCCCCTGTCTCATACATAGCATACAAGTTGAAAAATACATTGTGTTACTGCTTGTCCAGTGGCTTTAGGGGTTTCTGCTTCCACGTTATCTGTTTACCATTTTTCATACCCTTTAATACTAATTCAAACTCATCTCTAAGTATAGAATATCCCAAGTCATCATTTTCAATGTCTGATTACTGTTCTAATTCTGTTAGTTCCTCTCCTACATAATAATTTCCTATATAGTCTTGCCATCTAACCACTTTCCCTACATTTTGTGTAATGACGTTTCCTCCTGCGACTCATATTATTACTATACAGTTTTATATCCCTAAAATTCATTCTAATTAATTTGTATGCTTTGTCTGTCTTTCTTAATTCCATCTTAGTTTGTACCTCTTTGCGCTTTTCATCAATCCATTGTTGTTTAGCTTTCCTGCATTTGCGAAAAACTAGGCTAAGTGAAAGTCATACCAAACTGTGCAGTACGAACTTCTTTATTGATTGAGTGTATTAGTGTACAGATTTTATTGACTACGTAATCAAAAATCAGAACTAACTATAAGGGATTAATAATAATAATAATGCAGCAGGTGTAGAACATCATTTTGATAAGTGATAAGAACATCACATTCTATCAAGAACAGGTTAAAGGCCATTAAACTAAATTAAAGTTCAAATGTGTTGCACTATAATCATTGTTAGTCACTGTAACAGATCCTGTAGTGTGAAGAGTTTTTCTTTCTTTTCAATTTCCTTACTTTAGCTTTTGTCCAGCTTTTATTTAGTTTCACTAATCCCTTTCCTAGATTTTCTAATTCATCTAACGTATTACAATGGCAAGTGGATTCTCGTTCAGATGTTGCAATACAAAATTTCACAGTAATTATATCTGCATGAATTGACACTGCTTATATCACAAAAGCTGCTAGATAGGAAATAAATAACACAATTCGATCAGAATAAAATTAGCTGTTCTGGTGAAGACATGGAACATTACCCACACCGGAAATTTGCGAATTTGAAGATGAATTAACTGAACTCAAATTGGAAAATGGAGCATAGAAGTTTATTAAATCACAGTACTGAATTACATTCTCTCTCTCTCTCTCTCTCTCTCTCTCTCTCTTCTCTCTCTCTCTCTCTCTCTCTCTCTCATCTCTCCCTCCCTCCCTCTCCCTCCTCCTCCTCCTCCTCCCTCCTCCCTCCTCTCCTCTCCTCTCCCACTCTCGTTGTTATGAGGAGAGTCTGTGGATGATTTGATGGATATTTTTTATCAAAACCATAACAATCGCACCTTCTGCAACATTTGTTTGAAACAACTAAGCTTCCAAAAGAAATTTTACCCCTAAAATCAAAACTAATAAAGACAGCTGCTACGGTTAAAAAGGTTGACAAATATACACAATATGAGCACGATTTCAACATCAATATGGACAAAAGTATTCAAACTGAATCTGGATTATCACTCGTTAAGTCAGACGATACTACGGCCACACATACCCTATGGGACTATGATGAACCTGACGAATATTCGCAAACTGATCGTGATCGCTTTAGTTTTACTGATAGAAAGAACAGTGTTTGCAATCTTACCTCATCAAGAAAAGAGGAAGATGTCACTAGAGACAGTTTTTATAGATCAACCCATAAGCTAAAATTACTCTGTTTAAATCTATAATCTATTTTTAAAAAAATTATGAAGTTTTGACGTGTAAAAATTTAATAAAAAATTATTCAATCACAAAGTGCTTTTGGCAAACGCTATCATCAGTGTCCCTTTGTCCTAATCAATAAAATTGCCATCATTAAAACAACTACAATTAATGCTCGAATTATATTTAAAATATGACAACAATCGTTTGCCTGACAATAGTTGTTATATTTTAAATGTTAATTCGACCATTAACTGTAGTTGTTTTAATAATGGCAATTTTATAAATTAGGAAAAAGAGACGTTGATGATGGTTTTTACCTAAAGCGCTTTGCGATTTTAATAAATTTTCACACGTCAATACTTCAAAATTTTCACTTATATTGAAAACACGTCTACATAGCCAGCTGGGACAATTAGGATAAGAAGCATTTTTGGCCGATAAAAATATTTTTATTGTTTGGTTCACCAAACAATAGTTATCAAAAAGGAAATAAATCAGTATACCTTGCAAAACTACACTTTAGCATCTTATTTTTATAGATCCTTATGGGGAAGTAATGATTTTTGCAGAACAGAATTGTAAGTACTAGATTAAGGAAAAGTTAAATAATTTATAAATAGAATTACATTGCAAAATTTCAGTAATCGTTCTTAGAGATTTTTTTCACAACAATCGTTAATAATTATCATTTGCCATCTGAAGATGTTCTTTTGTTTGTATTTTAAATAAAATCTTTACAATGCTTGATTTTTCCAATAGAATTATTACATGCAGAGACTTAAATATGCATTTTAATCAAAATACTAAAGAATCTTTACAAGTTTCAAATTTCCTATATTCTTTTAATTAGATTCTTTAGTAACTTTCAATTTTTACCATGATACAGAGTTTGTTGTAAATATTGATAAGTCGACACCGTTTGTAGCGCTAATGCATTAATTAAGCATACATTTGTTATATGGAAAAGCATTTATTAATTTAAATTATTGAAAGGAGGTTCAGTGCGAAAATTCCATAGAATTTTATAGAAGCTAGGTAGTTTACAGTTTATAAAGGGATCATTCAATAATAATATTAAAGTAAAATACCTGAATAAACAAGAAAAGTGTTCAGTACAGTCTTTTATAACCAGCAATACAAGGAACTTCACATGTTGAATATGAAATTAGAAAATATCAACATATTTTTCTACGAATCGTTATCCTACAAACGTGTATTCATAAATCTTCCCATGCATTGCAAAGACACCAAAATAATTATACATTACTTAAATAGACAGGAATCAAAAAACAAAGTTTAAGACAAATCGGACTCACCCAATAACGCCGATGTCAATATTAAATAGCAACTACGAATGTATATAGTATTCCCATGTACCAAAAAACCTGATTTAAAATCATGCAAACCGTGTGAATAGAGGAAATGGGAATCCCCTACAATAGTTTATAATACTGCCATTGCATAATACTATGTGTATACACATTCATTCAGATTCATTCAAATCTTTGAATACAAGCTTTTAGCTTCAGTCAAATGACAAGCATGATTGTCAGGCACATGAACCAGTTTATAGTAATTCGCATAATGGTAAATTGAAATCAGGTGTGAAGGAAACACACCGCAAACGCGAAAGTACTCGTGACTTCGATAATGGAGTCGTTACATTGTGATAGTTTCTGTAGTGAATATTTTCCATCAATAGAAGTTGGATATATGGATTACTAATACCTAAGTACGTCCTGTGCCAAAAGGGTTGTTTGAACTTTGTACTCGAACCAAAATATGTAAGTGATAAAATTTTGACTTTCAAGCTGTTGACATATATTTCATTATTTACATGTAATTTATTAGTATGCAGACTTGTACCTTGGTGTATGTTTGATAAGAGCATAATGTGATGGAAATAAGCACCACAATTGTATTCGTACAATACTTGGATAATTATACTTGAATAAATTTAAGATGTTCCTTTTCATTTTGATACACGACCAAAAAATTAAACGCTAATGAGAAGAAACAAATGAAATAATTAAATATACAAGAATTAGTATATATATATATATATATATATATATATATAGTATATATATATTATACTTATTGATTATAAATATTAACCGATATAGTTAACGAATAATTTGTATTCATAAGATCGATTCTATTGCTTGTCTAAGCATTACAAGAATAATAACCATTTTCTACAAAATTGAAAATATCAAGTACAACAAAAACGTTACGAAAATTTTATCAATTTATGGTTGTTCAATTTGGATAATTTTCAATTTGCAGAAGATCTGACAATTAAAATTTAGCTCTCGTCAATTAGTAAACATCTAAAGTTCTCATTGCATTGATTTAAATTTTTTCTTTTAAGTTAGACACAACAAGCTTATGTGGTCGTATAAGTACACAACCTAGCCATTAAATTGATTATTTGCTGTTCTAGATCCAATACTAAAATTTAACTGTTTGTGGTTCTTACGTGGCATAACGAAGCATCGAGTAAATGGATCACCAGTATAGCCTGAGTTACAACTGCAAATTGGACTATGATTTATAACATTGCATTTTGCATTTAAACCACATGTTCCTGGACAAGGATCGGCGCATTTTTGATTAATACACGTTTTGGTAGAAGTGCATTCTGAACTAACAAGACACTCAGGTCTACAATTTGGTGGACTTTGTGTATAAGTGGGCAAGCATGAACAAACTGCTTGACCATTAATTTCACGACATTGACTATTAGGTCCGCATGGTGATGGATTACAAGGATGAGAAGGTTCTATAGCGACAGCTAGAATAATATGTAATGGCAATTAAGAAAAAATATATGAAAGGTCTTACGTTCAATTGGCAGAACATTACAATAGTTGAAGGGGTCGCCAGTATAACCTACAGCACACGTACATAAAGGTAAATGATTAACAACGTGACATTCAGAGTTTTGGCCACATGTTCCTGGGCATGGATCTTGACATTTGTTTTTAATACAAGCAAAGTGTGATGGACAATCAGTGCTATGCAGGCACTCTGGACGACAACTCTCATATGGGTTTCCTATGTATTCTGGTAAACAAGTACACGAACCAGCGCCATTTTGTTCTTTACAAATTGCATTTATCCCACAAGGAGATGGAACACACGGATTGTTGGTCGTCTTTGGAGGAACAACTGAAATGTTCAGGCATAATTAGAAAATGATTGGGGTTATTTTCCACCTTTAAAATAGCTGCTTTTTGTGTAAGTAATACGGCATTGCTTGTGGGGTTTTAAGCAATTAAGCGCAATAAATTTCCAATAACCTATACCGAGCTGTTTATATATTGGGCAAAGCGTAACCTACTGTTGTTATTTTAATTGGGTTATTATGCAAATTGCAGGCATGATGAAGTAGCTGTAGCCATCGAATGCTGTTATCGTTGGGGGACTTGGAACCTACCTTGAGTGTCCCCTTATGCAAAAGCATTAATTGTACAGCAAAAAAGCAAAGCATATATGCAGCAGCAAAAATAAAAATAACAAATACCAGCTTATAATAATTATTGATATGCATTACATAAGAGCAATATGTAGACAGAGAATTTTGTGTATAACAACATTATCATTTCTCCATTTTTGGTATAGTTTTACTTCAATTATAGAAACCTTTCGTTCAACATTTGTATAACAAATTTAAAAATAAACATGAATAATTTGAACATTATATACATATTTCACAAGAGCGAATCAAATATATTCAAACATAGCACGGAATAATGATTGTTGTAGTGAAATCAACTGAATACTCTTATCATCTTGTTGGATTAGTTGTTATGATAACCGAATATAAACCACAATGTTATGCCTCATTTAGCTACACAAAGAATTTATTTTAATAATTATTTTGTAGAATTAAGTAGGTTATGACATTATAAATGTGGTTTTTGAGTTCCCAGCATTGTTAAGGAATTTATTATTGTATTTTGCGGTGTTCTCACACTTCCAAGTGATATGCATCCTTGCTTCAATCAATGAGAATGTGAGACAATTGGCGAGGTGCTTACAAGTTGGTGGGAACGAACGCCATGATTTGACACTACTCTGAGCTACCATACCTAAAAGTTGAAGTGACAAGTCAGTGAGTGTACTACAATGAAGTTATCTTTGATTTCCTATCTTCCCTTATCTCTTAGTATATGTCTGTTTCCCGTTTTATTGTTATATGTGATCAACAACTTTTGCTGAATCTGCCGAATAAAGGTCACTGTACCCATACGACCAGAACGAACGTGTTAGAAAACAATATGTAGAAATTCGCACAATGATTGCGAAATACAATAATCTAGTAATTAGTTATACGTTAGCGTAACTATCTAGATGAATAAAGGTAAGCTATTTCACGATGCTAATTATTATTCTTTTGTATTGTAAAATTTGTGCAATATTACTATGCTTTCTGTATAACCATGCAATAAATTATTGTCCCTCATACCTATATAATTGACAAGTAATAACAAATTCTGATATACAAAATGTTCTAATTAAAATTTTAACAAAGACATTTTAACTATCGAAATTTCAGAAACTTACATGGTGCTTTAGGTGCCATGCAATTGAAAACCAACCAATAACATAAGAATAATTGTTGAAATCAAAAGTTAAATTTTTGGCTCATGGTTTTAGGTTTCTTTTTGTTAAAGTAACAATTATATCTCGATGTAGCAATGTATAAAAAGCAAAATTTTCATCAGACAAATTATTTACAACAAAATACAACACATAATTTACTGAATTCATTATAATGTATAGATATATTTTATTTCTGGCTATGGGAAATTTCTGTTCCACGTACCACTATGGAGTAAATAACTATATGCCCATTGTGAAATTCTAAAAACCCAGTTACATTTGCTGTCGAATGTAGTGGGAGTATAGTTAGGAAGTCTGTGAAATCAGTTACATATGAAATACTTATTAAATGTGTTGTAAGTCCTATCCTCTGATTTATTTTTACAAATATGTATTTAGATTTTATGTTAACTCTAGAGAAAGTTGACGTTATTATCCACTACAAAGGAATTTATTCTGAACTGATTGATGTATTAATACGGCCATGTTTAAATTCCTATATTTGTTACGAGTTTATAAAAGAATTTCGTTATGTAGCAACTATTCTATAAAGTTTTTAATTATTATGGATTTTTACCACTACAGACAACAGTAGAAACGGTAGTTTGAAAACAAATTGAAATTAGCAGAATTAGTTATCTATGAACTTTATACATGTTGGATGGGTTATCTAAACGATTTATCACAGAATTCTCAAACTACTTGACAAAATCAGTTTTAAAAAACAAGATTGAAAAAAACAAATGATCAATAAACTTCAAGATTGTATATCACTCACATGTTAATTAAGCATACATTCGTAAAAAGACAAACATTTATTAATTTCAGTTAGAACTTTACTAAAAAATATTCTATTGCACATGCCAGCCAGGAGCCCTTGATTTCGCGCTTTGCTGAAAGAATTGACCAAATAGTTCAAACACGTGTGTTGCATGGGTTTCAATCAAGTCGGAGTTAGTTAAAAGGTTGATAAGTAAAGTTTCGCTCATCAACTACAGGTTGGATACATCACTAGAATTTTGAGATGATCTGCCATGCCGAGGAAGTACACACCAGATATATTATTGGCATCCCTCAACATTCTGCATCATTAATTGTAAGAATTTTTGGAACATTAGAACCGTGACTACTTTAAGAGCCCTTTGTTGTTTGTTTATGATATATAATTACGCGTATGTGGATTACAAATGAAAATGGCTTGATCTATGTAGTGGGAAATTAATATTTTGTTAGTTAAGCATTTTGCTAAACTATGAAAGAGCGACGGAAATAGTTTTGTTTTAATGTATCATAATATTATTAGTGAAGGAAATTTGAATATTTTAAAATGTACACGCAAGCTCAAGTGGGGAATATTGTTAGTTAAAGGGTGTATACTTAGTATTTTAAATACACAATAGATTGGCTACGTGAAAAGTTGAAATTGCACTATTTTTTTCCTCTGTATGTTGTTGAGAGCATTTTCAAACAAATTGGATTTAAAATGTTATATAGATCAATCGGGGGAAAATTAGTACACTGAAATGTTAGTATTAATTTCAGATTAATGTTTTTTTTGGAGTTCTGTTAATAATATCGGGCAAGTAGGATGTAGATTAGGTTTACTGTTCTAAAGTGAATACACGTGCAATGATATGGTTTGAAATTTACTGTTAATAGAGTCTAAATTTAGATAGACTTTTATTTGCAGTTAGTTAAAGGACATCCAGCTACTTCAATGATGACATCGAATTTTGGAAGAGGCCTTTATTTTGAACAATTGTTTTAGTTTGATAAAAAAATTAAAAAAGTGTTTCTAAGTGTGATTACGAAATGTAAAAGATGAGAGGACGAGCTTGGAATATCAAAAACAAGGAGAGCTATCTGGAATAACCGTCTTCCGGGTAGCAAATACATCAACCAAATTGCTAGGATATGATGGTTTGGCACCATTTAATTTTGACAATTAGTAACGCCTTTCAAGGTAAGTGGGTACTTGAAAGTAGTTTTATCGGTCATATCACATTTTAGATTTTATTATTTTTTTAACATTTTGTCACAAGAATCCACTCCTGCACCACTGAAAGTTAGTCGATGCATCTCTAAAATTGTTATGAGCTTCCTGCCCTTTTTGGACAATTTGAAATTAATAACGTGACGTCATTTTTACACATAACAAGATAAAAATTTTGGTAAACATAAATTGCAATTAAAGAATTTTACCACCACCTATAATACATTTGATTCACCCTTATTAAGACCGAATTAAAATGTAGGGAGAAAGCTTTCTATAACAACAGAAATGAATGATAAAATTGTTTTACTGCAGCTCATTAAACTAATGTAATTATTTTTTGACAAATATCAACGAAGTCTAAATGTCATAATTACACTAACCCATATGTTATTTTATTGCAGTTTAGCAGTTTCCTTGCAGTATTAAATTAAACAGTCTTGTTTTAAATAGTCTTGTAATTTTGTATCCCTTGAAGTGAAGTTGTATGTAATTAGTCAACTTCAATTTAAATGCATATTAAATCTAAATTGTGCCCTAGTGTAAACAATTTTAAAGAATGTATCCTTTTGGCAATTTCCTTAGTTTATAAATAAGAACTCTTGTTTGATAATATGTTCCATATTTCATTTGTATCTGCAAATTGAAATATTGTGAATCGCAAATTTGGGTTAAATTCTTTAGTTAATCATCTAAGTTTATCTAAGTTATCGCTTATAATGACTCTTACCTAATTGACATTTTATAGTAAAGATAAAGGCAGTAATATTAAGTGAAATCTGTTAATTTCTTGTATCAACTGCTCTTGCTTCATGATCCAAAACTTTTGGTAGTGCTCTATTCAAGTAATGTGCATATATACAGATAGTCTTATCATTGGGTCAATTTACAATACCTTTAAGGTATGTAAAAATCAACACTTTCTGATTATATCTTCTTGTAAAACTGCTTGGAGACTTAATGATTACACTGACTATCTTAAAGCGACCAGTTGGTGCACCTAAATGACACTGAGTATATTAAAAATGATTTTTAAAACAATAAAGAAAACTGAAATACATGGAGAATGTAATGGTTTCTGAATTACTATATAGTAGAGTTCATACCAGGCAAAACATGCTCTAGAAACAGATTCCATGTGCAACACTTTAGTAAAGCTGGAAACCATCTTAATTTTTCACCTACCATAATAGTATATGAGATCTATAGGTCATAAAAAGATTGTCTTTGCGGGTGGGTGAGGGTAAAGGGTAAAATGTGCATTTCTCCTATTTATTTTCTTTAGGTCATCGTAAAAACAAGAACAAGCCACTCATTTCTGTACCAACCAGAATATTCCACAAGGCACACATTTATTATAACAATTTTCAAAGTTTCCACAATACATGGTCTTATATTATGGAATCTGAGAACATTCAAATGCAATTTACTTAGGCACATAATATTGGAGGCATCATATTTTTTGGTTTCACAACGATGACTTTTTAATCATACTTTATACGTGAACATTTTTTTCAGTAAACGATATTCAGAAAAGCTTGAGAATAATTGTTTTTTTTTTATTTTTACGTGCTGTTTAATAAATTTTCTGTTGGTAAAATATAAGAGTGGTTTAACAGTTGATTTTGCCGTCCGACATACAACTCTCGCCACTGTACGTCTAGGGCCTTGAAGTTTACGAGTCACAACAAAAGAGTCATTAGTCTCTTTGAAATACTTGTCTAAAGTAGAGATTTGAATATTTTTGTGTGATAATATTTCGATATACCTGTGCCTACTATTTCAGTTTAACTGAAGTTTTATGATAAAGAAGTCAAATTTTTCTCAATAAAGTCTCTTTGTAATTATTATATTTAATGATTAAATCTGTGAAAAAGCATGTATCTATGGTGATGATAAATAAACAAAACTAATTTGTAGTAGATTCTGACATAATAGAGTTTTGTAAAAATATTTACAGACTAGTTTTGTATAGATCAACTTTTTAGATGCAAAATTGCATAGAAAGTTTGATTTTCTTGACTACTTCAGATAAACAAAATAATTCGTATTGTTTTTAGCCACTTCCGAAAATGCAAAAAGTTACAATAAGCATATTCAATTGGACGACAGAAATGAAGAGGAGCCAAAGGCGCCTCTTTAGGTATGACGCCCTAAGTGGTCGCTCAACCACAGCCTACCCTAACACTGCTACTGCACCTGCATGTGCCACTGACTACAGGCTTATACACTGGGATGTGCACAACGAAAGAAATTAGACCCTACTATGGTGTATTATGAAGAACTGTAACACCTTTTATACATTTGGAAAGTTAATAAGTATCCTGGAGAAAAAAATAAAAATTGTTAGAATACTAAGTGTATAACATATAACACTTTTTTTAAAAAAAAAAAAACAATAGTTAACATGTTATCGTGGTGGAAACAAAAAAAAATGTATTTAAATTGCTAGTTCGAGAAAATGACGTTTGAATGTTTATGAGCTCCATTTCAGACCGTGTATTTCTTTGAAAAACATTACAATGACACACCCTATAGAACATTCCGGTTTTAACAAAAATAATTGTTTCGTTTTTCTCATTGCATTTATTTTAGGAAAACCAATACGGTAAAATTTACATCCGCCTCTTTTCCCACCCACCTGCAAGAACGATTTTTTGACAACCTCTTGATAACATATCCTGATATGATGGGGAACAGTTTAAGACCAATTCTTGTTTTTATCAAAGCATTGCACATGACATGACACAATTATCGGGTATCTGAACTCTACCAAGATCAATGTGCCCTAACTTCTCCCTATTTATGTACTTCTAATACTACTACATTAGATTTAAATGCAAAATCAAGACTCCATCTTTATTGCAAATTTAATTAAACAATTCGATCGTTTTAAAATTGTAGAAAACCTTAGCCATCAGGTTTACATTTTCACATACCACTACAAATTCAAATTTAACCATTCTTGTTTCGTGACAACGCAAATAATTTTCACCTCATATTGCTCTTACGTAAAATATAAATATGGTAAGCATTGCTTGTTAAAAACTCAATTTTGCTATAAGAAATGTTTATTGTTATGTATTTTATCAATAACCATAAGCAAAGCTAGAGGTTAACCTAATTAAATGGTGTAAGTATTGGGGAAAGCTGGTAATGTTATTTATCAAATTATAAGTTCAGCTTGATATTAACACTAATTGGTATAAGCAAATTTATAATTTTCAAAAACTTAAAAAATGTCAGCGAACAATGAAACTTCAGGTAGAAACTTCTCAGCAACTATTACCTTATTTCACGTCTATTTTAAGTATTCCTTTTTTAGATAGTAAAGTCTTTATCTATTTTCACATTTTTAATTATTAACAAAATCAAATTTTTAATATTTTACATTCATCTCCACAATGTGACAGTCTGATTCAGCTATGAGCAACGCTTGTGCAAAACACCAAATAAAACAAGTACTCAGTTTGTACCATATAAGTAAATACTGTCTTAGTTTCAATTAAGTTTCTAAAAATCTGTTCGTTCTCTTTTGCAAAAGCTCATTTTACAAATTTAAAATGTAAAATTGATTTACATACAGTAGTGGCAATTTGTCTCACGATTTACAGCTGATTAATTTTTTGCTCTCTTTCACTTTTTAAAATTTATACAGTTTGTTTTACATGTAAAAGATATTTTATATGCAAATACAAACTAAATAAATCTAGTTGCCACAACCAATAACCTGCTATTAGATTTCAGTTTAATTTTTTCTTTTAGCAGTTAAAATACAAGAAAGCGAGTGCCAAATAGACAAAAGGAATAGACTATTGTTGCTTGCTACTACCCTAGCTGTTGAGTTGCAGAGTTTCCAGCTGAATACGTTTTGCATACCATTTAGTGTAATACCATTCTACGAAAATAATGATCAGTATACGAGTTATTGTCTGATTATTATTTGCGTAAAGCAAGAATGTAAAAAAAATCCTACCTTGAGGCGCCACGATGCATCCGCTGAAAGGATCACCAGTAAATCCTTGACTGCACGAGCACACAGGACTGTGATTTATGATGGAACAAACAGCATTTGATCCGCAAGATCCAGGACAAGGATCACGACAGCGTTGATTAATGCAAGCAAGGTGACTGGAACATTCCGGATTTATGATACATTCTGGCCGACAACTTGGAGGAGATCCAACATATTCGGGTAAGCAGGAACAAGCAGGACTTTCACCGCGTACTTGACACACTGCATTAGGACCACAAGGTGATGGTTGGCATGGGTTTACGTGTTTTTCTGTGAAAAAAATTATTAATTTACCTGGTCTGTGTTTCTTGAATATTAACATAATACTTTAATTCAACTATTGGTCTTAAAACGAAAACAACTTAATTGTTAAAAATGTTAGGTACTGCCTAAATGTGGTTTAAATTGCAAGCAAACCATAAAATAATTTAAAACCATTTTACCTTCTATAAATCTTTGATAAATGTGATTATTTTAAAGCGCCTTAAATTTTATATTGATATACATTTTCCATGGATTTCATAAACATTCGTTTAAAAAAATTATTATTATTAATTCCTATATAACTACCAGGTGTGTTTTTAAGTAAGGACCATTTGAAAATAAAAACCTAACGAAAGAAAATTTTCAAAAACCAAATTTATTTTCAGATTCGACATACATTTCTCTATTATTCACCATAGCTGCCAAGTTTGTTTAAACACTTATCGTACCTTACAACCAGATATTGAATACCCTCTTCATAGAAAACTCGCCACCTGCTGCGACAAAAAAGAAGTCACAGCCGTTTTCATGTCTTCATCATCGTTGTAGTGGTTACCGGCGAGATGATGTTTGAGATAGCGGAAAAGATGACACTCGGGGCAATGTCGGGGGGGGGGGGTTGCACTTTCCAACCAAAAGAGTGCCATAATGCTTGATTGTGAGTTGCGGCGTGAGACCTTGCGTTGTCATGGAGTAGCAAAATTCTCTCTGTCAGCATGTCACGCCTCTTGTTTTGAATTGCTCTGCATAGCTTTTGCAAGGTTTGGCCATAGGCTACTGCATTTATGGTGGTTCCACGTTGCATGAAGTCGACCAACAAAACACAAATGCGATGATCTTGCACTGGGACAGAGTCTGTTTGCCCTTGACCTTTACAGGAGAGTGTATGTGTCTCCATTCCATGCTCTGTTGCTTCAATTCGGCTATGACGTGTGAAACCCACATTTCGTCTCCTGTTATGATCCGACTCAACATGGCGTCACCTTCTTCATTATAACGAGTCAAAAAATTAAGCGAACCCTCAAATCTTTTGTTTGTGGTCCTCACTTAGGAGTTTAGGGGCCCAACAGGAGCACAGTTTCTTTAAGTTTAACTTTTCAATAACAATCTTGTAAAGCACTGACCTTGACACTTCAGGACAGTCTTTTAAAAAAGTGCTTAAGGTGAAGCGTCTGTTCTCAAGAATTTTCGCTTCAACTGAAGCCACCATATCGTTTGTGATCACAGATGGGCAACCGGGCCTCATCATGGATGTTGGTGCAGCCATCTTTGAAGTCTCTGACCCACTTACGCACTTTGCCTTCACACATGGCAGTAGCTCCGTAAACTTCACAAATTTGCCGGTAAATGTTTGCAGCAGACAGGTTTCTTGCCATCAGAAAAAGTGTCACTGACCGTATCTAACACGGGGTGGGCGATTAAAAAATCTTCATTTTAAAGACACAGAACAGACCGTACAAGTTACCTATGCAGTTGCAACTGAGCACAGTTATTCACAAGGAATGCCAGAACACGATACAAGCACTTGTTGTGGCGCACGTGTGCCACCTATTAGTGTATACAACAAAACGACTCTTACTTAAGCATGCCTCGTGTTACTACATAAACGCTGTTTTCTATTTTTTATAAATCTTTAACAACCATTTTGAATATATAAAGGACTTCTAATAATTAGTTTTGTCATGGCTTTTAGTTGTTTATAGACTGCAACGGAGAGAATTTTTCAACCAGTATTTCAAAAGCACTTCAAATTACACTACTCATAACAGAATGTGTTAAATTAGTCAATAATATATTAGCAATTATTGGAAGAATGAACTATCCAAATTCCTTAACCCCTTTGTACCTTCGTCATCAGGACATTATATACACAAACTCGTAAATTGAAATGTCCTGTCTTTTTGCAAGAATAGTTCAACAAATTAAGTCGCATGCCACGTTATTCCCTGTGGGAAATCGATATTGTAATCTTAGAGCTCTGTACTCTCACCTTAGCTTTTAACTTGTCATCATACCATTCCAAACAGTGCAGCTACCCATTCGTCTCACTTGCAAATAATTAATTATAATTTCCGTCAGATGTAATTATTGTCATTTAATTCTACTTTTAAGAAGTTTAAGTTGTCAGGATTTTTTGTCATAGTAATAATAATTCTAAAACTTTCTTTAACAAAAAACGACATGCCTCCACTACCAACGTTTACAGTTATTTGTTTAAATTTTTGTGGGTCAAAATAATTTACGACCCTAAGTTCGGTTCCTATATGTATTTAACATAGACAAAATGATTATTTTTATGATGTTTATGTTTATGATTTGAATCGCACTACTAATTTATTGCAATGCCACGCCTACTGAACATTACTATACACGAAATCAAAATTATACAGAGTGCTTCAATATGATTTTGTCAATTTAAGATTAATTTTCCCCCCTTTTACGTCCAGTTTTTATTAACATAAGGCCACAACGTTACAAGATGTAATCTCAACCATTCAATTCTGCCTGTAAGATGTATAATTAGATAAAATATTATAGTTTCAAAGTTAATGTGTTTGTTATCTAAATAAATGACAGAGAAACAGGTGGTAACATTATGTAAAGTTTGGAATTTTTTCTGGTCCTTTTGTAAATATTTTACAGTGAACGTGAATTATCTTTTCTTGCAATTTTTACTATGAAACAACATTTTGTTTGCAGATCTAATTTTCGTTGTTCACTCAGCTCCTCATCTCTTGTTAATTTTATTTATGAGCTTTCCTAATAAACAATGCCTTTTTTGGATAGACCACCTGACTGTGTTCGGTATTACTGATATTTTGTATTTTGCAGACAATTGTTATGTATATTTGTATACATGAATATGTTTTGTACACCTATTAAACAATATGGTGTTAAATGAATGTGGGGTAGCTGCATGTTCACCCTTTCCCTTCTCATACAGAATCTATTAAGACGCGAATGGTCACATGCTGCTAACTTATTCTAGATCAGAGGTTCCCAACCTTTTCTGAACCACCGCCCCCTCTACTGGAAAAAAACTTCCAACGCCCCCTCCTCATCATAGTGCATTATAACGAATATTAAAATATTGTTGCATAGTATCTATCTATCATATATATATATATATATATATATATATATATATATATATATATATATATATATATACATAGATACTCATATACGAACGTTGCACTTTGACTGCTATTACAAGCGTTCACTAAAGCGTTGGACAAGGTATATATATTAAAAATCGCAAAAGTAAACCTTAATTAAAACGACTATCAAATGTAATACAAACTTATTTATTAAAACTTAAATATGAATACATAATGAACAGAAAAAGATTAAGAAGAAAAATTAATGAGATAGTTGAGGCTGGTGAAGTTTTAACAATTTGCTAATGTCGGGTTCCAATTTCGTTAACATCAGCCGCAAATCGCCACGTTCAGTAATGTGCAGTCTGTTCCTTTTCTTAGACAATAAATTAGCTACTGCACTGAACCCACGCTCGGCCAAATAAGATGAAGGAAATGCAATTAAAAATATCTGTACTCTTGACCACAATCCAGGGTAAAGAACTGGTATTGGTTTTGAAGCCAGAACTCTTGATATCCATTTCTGAATTTTACTTTTGGTTCTTCGTTAGTTGTGAGTTCTACGAGTTCCTCTTCTAAATTTGATGATTCTGCTGTATCTGCATTTGCGAAAGGATCTAAAACCCAACCCGGTATATTCATGTTTAAAATATCCTGAATCGCTCCACACAATCAACATGAAGAACGTCCAAGTGTTGGCAGTAAGTAAGTAAATCTTCATGTTTTGCAGAGACTGCTGATAATGTGGGAAAGTGGCTGTATTCACCTCTCCCTAGATTTCGTTTGAATAGAAGAAGTTTTCCCACAAAAGCAGCTATGACGTTTTTGTTTTAATTAAATTCAATTCGTCACCTTGCAATTGTAAATTGACTTCATTAAATATTTTAAACAAGTCTGTCAAATAAGCGATGTCATTTTTATGTATAATCAGGTTTTCGCGCAATTTTTCGTTTCTGTTTTCAAGAAAGTTCAGTACTGAATCAAATAGTTGAAAAAAACGGTTCAAACAAGTACCTTTTGAGAGCCAACGAACTTCTGTGTGCAGCAGCAAGCGATTGTAATCTTCATCATTTTCACTACAAAGTTGGCTAAATAATCTGTCATGCAATGAATTGCTTCTAATCGTATTTACTGCTCTAATAACGTAATGAAGCGACGAATGCAAACGTTCGTTCAGATTTTTTGCAACCAAGTGCTGACGATGAATAATACAATGTATAGCGAGTAATTTGGTACTGCTTGTTTCAAATGAGCTATGAAACCCTTATGACGTCCCGTCATTGCTGGAGCACCATCAGTAGCTGCCGACAAAATATTATGCATAGGTATTTCTTTCTCTTGAAAAACGTACTCATGGTATTAAATATCGTTTCTCCCTTTGTATCAGTTTCCAAATTTTTGCAAATAATAACTCTTGATAAATTTTTTCGTCTTTTATGAACCGAACGTATGATAACAGCAGTACTTCGTTATTTGGTAGAGTGGATTCATCAAGTTGAATGGAAAAATTGCAAGTTTTAAGTAATCGCATAATGATATTTCAACGTCTTGAGCCATTTCGTCTATTCTCCTTTGCACTGAGTTATTACTCAGAGGAATTTTTCTGATGACATCTGCCGATGTCTTATGATGAAGAACAGTTTTATTACCTCTCTGACTGCCGGCAAGATAAGTTCCTCGCCAATGGTATGTGGTTTTCCGTTTTGCGATTAACAATGAAATGTTATATGATGCTCGTAGTCCATCATCTTCTTGTTTAGAAGACGACGCAAATAGGTTTGATATAGTTGGCTGTTTCAAATATTTCTTCTGCAGTTCTTGAAAATAGGACAAATCGTTGTCCTTTTATCAGTATGCATTTTATTTAAATGTTCTTGTAGCCTAGAAGGCTTCATGGCTTCATTTGAGAAAACTTTTGGCAAAGTAAACACATGGGTAATGATGGGTTTACAGGAGAGTGCGTAAATCCATATTTCAAATACAAAAACTGTACTGCCGGCATTTCTTCTTAGATTCAGACATTTTGAAATCCAAAACTTGCCACGGTTTAAAATAAATTAACTTTTCAACGAATTTATAGATAATTATAAAATTAATGGTTATAATGACTTATATAACTTATCACTCACGAACATGGATTATTTGAAGCACACAAAATAATAACACATTCCTAGAGCTATCCCTGCCTTTTATACGTTTGATTTCATACAAGCATCAACTTGTATGTTTTATCTTGTTTGCGATGCCGGTGCACTTTATAAGCAAGTCATATCGCGTCTTTGCTTATCAACTTGCAAAGACTTGTTGCGGACAATATTAAACGGAATTAGGTATTCATAGACCTAATGCTGAATTAAATATTTTAAAGTATATTTTCTCGATAACAATAACATAGACATTTTAGATAGCTAAATAAACTGTCTATTCATGCCAACTAGGTATTTTCAAAGTATTTGAATATATTTATTTTCTAAAAAGGTAAGTACGTCACGAACGCCCCCTTGATCCTCCTAACGCCCCCCTTTTGCCCTTGTACTCGCTACCGCCCCCTTTGAAAGCTACAGCGCCCACTGGGGGGCGGTACCGCCCCCGTTGGGAACCTATGTTCTAGATAGTTCAATTTAAACTTCCATATTATTTGCAACTATACATAAAACATTCTTGTTTTAGTTTACGTATGTTAAGAACGAATAAAGTGACTTCATAAAATTATAAGTTTGTTTTCTACAATATATTATACTCCAGTGGTAAAACTTCTGCAAATAAGTAACAAACAACGCAAAGTAGGAAACTAACCTTCAATAATTTCCTTGCAATTCATTTTTTTATTAAATAGCTAAAGCATATATACCTAAAATTGTAGTTACTTGCAAACCACTTTTTAATATTGATTTAGTTACAGTATCTACATTTTTAAAATAATAAATTATTGTTAACTTTAATTTTAAAAGTAGTAAAAAGTTTAAAACATACCAGGCACGTAAGGTAAGCATCTAACAAATGGATCGCCAGAATAATCGCCATTACAGCTACAAATTGGATTATGATTGATAACTTGGCATTTTGCATTAATTCCACATGTTCCAGGACATGGATCTTGGCATTTGTTGTTTAAGCAAGCATGAGTTAAAGGACATTCGGCACTGACTACACATTCAGGTCGGCATGCAGGAGGACTACCTAGATAGCCAACTTGACATGAGCAAACAGCCAATTCATTAACTACTTTACATATACTGTTTGGTCCACAAGGTGATGGATTACAAGACTCAGCTTGTTTTTCTAAAATTTAAATAAAAATTAGTTGTGCAAAGATTTTTGATGTTGATATAATACCAGGTTTAACGGGCGCATGTCTGCATATCACAAATGGATCCCCTTCAAATTTATCTGGACAACTGCATGTTGGTATGTGATTAATAACATCGCATTGTGCGCTTTGTCCACAAGTACCAAGGCATGGATCGATACAGTGAAGATTGATGCAAGCTTTATTAGGTGAACAGTCTGCATTCATGGTACATTCAGGACGACAACCAGAATATGGATCACCATGATACTCAGGTAGGCATGTACAGATGCCATTACCCGAACATTCAGCATTAGGACCACAAGGTGATGGATGACAAGGTTCAGGTACTGGTATTTTTGGCTCCTCTGAAAAAATAACAACTTAATGGTAATAACTAAAGATAATATCAGTTTAATAATAAATATCAGAAGATCTTTCTAGAATTTTAAATAAGTTCTTCCAATTTTGACATTAGTATTCTTATACATAATTGTATAAGCGTTTTGTTCACTTGCATACATATAAGATAACTAGTACATCGAAAAAGCAGTTAAATTATCTTGAAGAGCTACTGTAACATTCACACAATAACTATGCATACATTGGTATATAGGAAGATATTTTTCAATTTTATTTAGCTTAGGAACCGTAATAAGAAACTACATGAACAATTTTATAGAACCTCAGGTGGTTTGCAGTTTAATATGGGACAATGACATCATGTTATTAAAGTAAAATGCAGAAATAAATAGTAACATACTTAGTATATTTTTTCACAACCAGTAATTAAAAACTGGGACTTCACAATAAACATACCCAATTCAATAAATATCAACATATTTTCTGTGACGCATCAAAAATATTCTCATGCATTGCAAAGTTACCGAAGAAAGGCAGAAGCCCATAAAATAAAACAATTTAAATGTGGATAGACCTAACCCCATGCGCAGATGTCAATAGTAAATAGACTGTGTGAACTTTCCATTACACATATTTTCCCGTGTACTAAGAAAGTGCTTGACTTCAAATGTAAGGTTAGTGCAAATCATACGAACTCTATGATAGTACGACACTACATAAACCCTTGGGACATTTTAACTTATATATACCATTGAATGATAATAATAATTTATTTAAATTCCATAGAATGACGAGCATTGTGGAAAAAAGTCAGACATTTTACATTACACATAATAGTACATATGATAAGTATATATAATATAATACATGATTAACATGTTAGGAAAAGGAAATTGGCAAACAGTAAGCCATATAAAACTACATATAAAACACGAGTCAATATTACTAAAATCATTTAAAAAATTCATGCAAGTCATAAAAACACTGGTCCAAAAGAAACATTTTCAATCTGTGCCTAAAAGTTTTTAAATTGTGTGAAGATTTAATATCCCTTGGAATTTTATTGAAAATTTGAAGGCCCAAAAAAGCTGGCGATAACCTCCCAATTCTATATTTGAAGTTAGGTAATCTTAGAGCATTATTACGGATATTGTGGTCATGGTTACTACTACTGGATCGATATTTATCCTTTTTTTTATATATTAAAGTGGCAAGTTCCAATATAAGTATAGATGTTAAGGTCAAAATTCCATATTCTTTGAAAAACCTTCTGCATGACACAAGTTGCAAAACACCTGCAATGCATCTGATTATTCTTTTTTGACATATAAACACATTATGTGCAGCTTAAGATGTACCCCAGAAGCTAATACCATATCTCAATAATAGATAATAGTAGGAAGCATTAAAACACAGTCTATCAGTTGCGCTTTTCAAGCAGTGATAATTTATTTTACAACCACCACTGTTGAGTGATGACAAGGTAATAAGTAATTGAAAGTATGGTAACTTTATAAACTTGAGCGTTACTTAGTGAAAAGATCTCGGATGCAAATTTGTAATTGCGCAAGCGAATAAATTACAAGCACGAAATGAAAGCGATTTGGTCATAAATGCTTTCAGTAACATTTTGTTGGAACCAAAGGATTATAACATATTTTCGTTAAACGATCTGCTACTTGGGTGTATGCTTGCATGAGAGTGATTTCAAACCAGGGAAAGCACCACCATCGCAATATTTCGCTTGATTTGATACACATATTTAATAAAATTATTCTTTTTTTCATATAGATGTGACCAAATAAGTTAAGTTAATCGATCTGTTTTGCGATGATGATAATTATGTGTTAATATAGGTGAAGAGCAGCTTGAAGCTTTTATTTTGAAGTATTTAAATTCAAATTTATCCTAATTTACTGCTCTTTTGTTATTGATTGGTAATACAGATTATTGTGCTACTTTTTTTTTGTTGGAAGATAGGTTGTCAATTAAACTCACTTGTATGTTATGCTTTGAAGAGAAAAGTATGTCATTAATAAATGTGTTAATTACGTGTATTACGTTTAATCTTTATGGAATTTAAATTAATTGAAATTACAAAACACATCCCCGATCAGGCTATCCAGCATTTAATACAATTTGTAGATTTGTAAGTTAGCAATTTTAGGAAAAAGGAAAGTGTAAACGAGACTCTACCAACCTGAATCGCAAGAGTTTAATAATAATTATTTTAGTATCATCTTAGAGATCACTCACCGTCTGGCGAGATAAACGATAAATTATAGGTGAGGTTGGCACCCACCATTTTATTGAACTGAGAATTCAGAGACCTCTTTCCAGGTAGGTTGCACGAGTTAAAATTGTATACTCCAACAAGAGTTCCATTTGTTTATATTGAATCCACCCACTGGTCACTGTATGTAGCTGGCATAATTCTTTTTGTTACGTTCTGAGTAAAATAATTTCAAAGGTCACTAGCGTCAAAATAGCACGTAACACAAGGGATTCATACAAAGTGTTTCACGTTGATCGTTCATCAGAATTATCTCAAAACTACAAATGCTGGAAAATTGAAATTTTGCATGTAGGGGTTATCGAACAACCCGAATCCAGTTGATATTACCAACATGTGTGACTTCCTGCTACACTACTACTTTATTTTAAAAGGCACTATTTTATTACATATTTGAACGATCTTTCAGAAAAAGATTAATTTGAAATAAGGGTTTATATAATTATCTTCAATTGTTTTACTTCCACAAAAATTCTCATGAGAAAAAAACTTTTGAGAATCGACAAAATCAGAAAACTAAATATTTTACTAAATCTCTTTGTACATTGCGTTTTCATAATGCCCTGGTAAATGTTTTTTAATATAAATAATAACTTTGATTAAATGATATTTTTGTGTAATAAATTACATTTCACTTATTGCCGAAAAGTTGATATGGTAAATTTATTTACTATGTAATGATGATACATAGTTCTTTATTATTACGATTGTTTTTCGTTTATTTATGATGTCTTGATATCTAAGTGTGAGAAGCCCATAGCCGACTTAATACATCCTATATTTCCCATATGACAAGAAATCACACCTCGATATGAGAATTATATTTCTGTTCATCTCTTCTCCTTGATTTTCTTATGAACTATTTTTAATAAATGACAGGCGATGAAGACACAGGAATCTAATAGCCCACCTGATGTAATATTGAAGATTCTCTGTTGTTATTTCTGATTTTAAAAAAATGATAACACTCTATGGGGTTATTCATAGTTTTTGACATTCAAGACATGGGAAGCTCATGGCCACGTAATACATTTTATATCATCTGCATCATAAATTTAAAATGACACCAATATTGCATCGTTATGATAGTGTTAACAGAAACAGTGACGGTTCTCTACTATATTCGTCATGAAGTATGAGGCCATGTAGCTACTCCCATGGTGATGTAATTTAATAACATTATCTATGAAATACATTCACATTAAAATTTTAACAATTTCGCTGCATTTTAAAAAAATTCGGAGTGCTTTTATTGCAATTTTAATTTTCATTATTCAGTGGAGTCGTTACTAATAAGTGATAATTTGTGCTCTGGCTTGGAGTGTTTAAGTCGAGTCTTTAAGCCTACGAACCTTTAAGTCTTTGAGCTTTAAACCTTTAACCACCATGAACTAATTCATTTATTTTGTCACTGATGTACATTTCTTTCTTAAGAATTATTATTTTTGTAAAATAAAGATTTTTGAAAAGACACTAACATTTTATTTTCTTACAAGTTAAGGCACAACCTACAGAAGCGTTTCTAGAAATGACATGGCATACATAAAAGCTGTTTTGAAAAGTATATCATTATTAAATAGAAGTATGAAATTTATATTGTATTGTTTCTAAACTGTTATGAAATGAGTTTTTTAGATATCTTCAAAAAGCCAGCCAATAGTAATTTGTTTTCGGGCATGTTTAGTGAGAAATATATCACAACCAACCATTTGCAGAAAAATTAAATAAGCTAACTGTATTTTCTGTTGCTTTGCTTACCTGGTTTTGGTGTACATTGAGTAAATGGATTTCCTTGATAACCAACGGCACATGTACAAATAGGAATATGATTTTGAACGCGACATTCGGCATTAAATCCACAAGAACCCGGACATGGATCTCTGCATTTTTCTGTAATACAAGCTGAGCTTGAAGAACAGTCAGTATTAACCACACATTCAGGTCGACAATTTGGTGGTATTCCCATATAGTTCGGTTGACAAGAACATGATGCTTGATCATTGACAGCTCTACATAATGCGTTAGGACCACATGGAGAGGGATTACATGGATCCACATGCTTTGATGGTTGTGGCGTTGGTGCTAAAAATAATAAGTGCCATATATAAAATGGACTAGCATAAAGTTGTTTTACCTGTATAGCTGTAGCAACGAGTAAATGGATCACCAGTAAACTTTTCAGGACAGCTACAAATTGGATTGTGGTTGATGACTTCACATCGGGCGCTTAATCCACAAGTTCCACTACAAGGGTTGGCACATTTAAATTTGTAGCAGGCTCTATTTTGAGGACATTCAGAACTAACAGTGCATTCAGGTTTGCAATTTGGAGGTGATCCAGTATATTCAGGTAAGCACGAGCACACAGCTTGATCATTAACGGTTCTACATTGGCTGTATGATCCACATGGTGATGGTGAGCATGGATTTGAGCGTGGTTGTTCTGTAGAAACTGTAAACATTATTTAAATAAAATTAAGATTCATAAATCTGTTTTCTGCAACTGTTCAAAAATGATCTTTTTTTGTCTATAATTAGGAGCTATTTACTGGACTGGTATAAAAGGATTTACTGACCTATAAAAGTAAGTACTAAAGAATGACATATACAAACAATTATCATACATAAATTGTTGAATACATTAAAATATCCTGGTATATCAATAAATTCTTGTATCAATAGCTGTTGATATATGAAAATGTTGATAATCACAACTGTCAATATTAATTAATTAATAAGATGAAATAATAATGTAAGACTTTTATGCAAAACCTAAATTAACATTTCAAATCGAGCAAATAATTAAAAGATGAAAAATATAAAGTCCCAGACAAGATTCGAACCTGTATCTTCGGCTTTTGCAACCGATGCGTTTACCAATTACTCTACCTGGATGGGCGATAACAATTGAAAAATTATATAAATTTAAATCATGTATGCAACCTGATATTTGATTGCGTTTGGCATTTATTGTAAATCATATCTGACAGTATTAAGTTTTGACTTACGTCAGCCAACTCTTAAATATACATATTGCCTTGTGCAATTATCCAATATGTATATTTAATAGTTAGTTTTCAGCCGTGATTGTGAAGATCTTTTCTATCTATGCCAAACACAATTGAAAATATGTTGATGTATAGTTGCGTACATGATTTAAATTTGTATAATTTTCCAATTGTCATCACCTGTCCCGGTGATATAATTGTGAAATGCATTGGCTGCAGCAAGGTCATATTATAATGTATGACAAATATTTATTTTATAAAATCGAAAAAATGCGAAAAGGAAGCAGTTTATTTAACAATTTATTCACATATAAGACATTGGGAACACATTTTAGAAATGCTGTGTATAAATGGTTACATAAAGTATAATAAACATACTGAATTCAGCACGTTTAACGCGGTTAAGATAAAGGATATTACATTAGATGATCTTCTGAAAATAACTGGTGTAAATAGTAATTCTAATGGAAATTTAATTAAGGATTTATTAATGAATAATTCTCATGTATTTGAAAGTTATTTATTGGAGTAGTAGTGTGAAGAATAATTGAGAACTGGGTTTGTGAGGACAATTAATTATCTTGTGTGAATAAACGCTTCGATTCAAAGAACACACGACTACCAGAAACGCTAAAGAACCGAGATAACACGTTTAATAGTTCTAATTATATTACAGAAGGAGAAAGATAACAGCGGTTGGTGTTGTTTGATAACAAAGATGCGAAAGTTCTTATGATAGCCATAAATTATACTGGCAGCTCATTAGTTAGAGATAAAGCACGAAATCGCGCTGGAATATTGCATCATGCTAATGCTTCGAAATAGGACCTAGAAGAATCTGGACCTCTGACATATTTAGAATTTTAGTATATAAGATGGAAGTAATTAAGAAGAGATGAATTCCTTTTAGGACATGAAACATATAAGTTTCGAGTAATTTGAAATCTACTCTGTGGGCATTTCCACATGTAACATAAGTAATGAAGCATAATTAATTGAAAAAGTATAACTTAGATTTAACACATCAATATAAATAATCTTGGTGCAAGAACAACTGCCAATTTTGATCTATTAAAAATAAATGCACTTTGCAAACTGATATTTCTATGTCAAGATTGAATATAAATGGAGGTTTAAAATGGAATCACAATGGAATTACAATGCAAAAGATATTTTTATACGCACTATAAAGGAGAATTTGACGATACCAACTGCAAGTATAATTTTGTTTTTTTGTAACCTAAAAGGATATTTAAGTATCATTCAGTAAATTAATCTAGAATGTTATTTTTATAAAAAATTATTTGTCAAGAGATAATTTATTCCAGCAATTTTGAGGTCAGAGCTCAAAGCATTTTGACCTTTACAAAATTTTCTGCCCAGCGTCATTGATCAACTACACTGACAAACGAGGTAAAACAAGGATAGGTGAATTACCAAAAGAATTTTAAAGAGAATTTTGTGACACATAAAAATGCTTTGGATTCTGTAATTGTTAACAAGGATTAGGTGAAGATTATTTTCATATGTAAAGTAGTAACTCATTAGATAAATTTTCTGTCTAAACTTAAGCTGAATTGTAATTATAAGCGTTATTTATATGTGTATGTAAGAAATTACTGAGATTATGTGTATAAATGATAAGATATTTTTGAAAGTATAAAAGATTGTTCATAGATGTTTCTTGAGGTTTCAGTGTTTCGTTTCAACATGTTTTCCATTGAGTTAGCCAGGCAAGGAAAAGTGCATGGTAAGATAAAAATTCATATTTTCTATTGCATCTTCATTAATACAATTCGGCTGTACCCAAGTCACTCCTTTGTAAGTAATTACTAATAATACTAAAACCATTGAAGAGTAGTTCTTGTCAAATAATTTTAAATTTTTTTAGATTTGAAAGTTGCAGAAAAAAAATCGTAACCACACATACAAAAAGAGTATTTACCAGAATCGCAAACTTCCAAAACTAACCTATAGCTTGTTTTGTATTTTGCATACTCTTCCAGTAAATATCATTCGGTGGTTGTTACAAAAGTTGCTAGACTTACCAGGAGTTGGTTCAGGTCTACATATAACAAATGGATCTCCAATATAACCTCCAGTGCAAGTACAGGTTGGAACATGATTAATTACAGCACATTCGGCAAATTGGCCACATACACCAGGACATGGATCTTGACATTTATTACGAACACAGGCTTTATTCGTTGGACAATCAGAGCTAAGAACACACTCAGGTCGACATCCTTCGTAAGGATTGCCTTGGTAATCGTCAATACATGCGCAAGACCCAGCATTGTTTCTTTGTGTACAAATGGCATTAGCTCCACATGGCGAAGGTTCACAAGGATTTGGTTTCTCTTGTTTTTGAACGATGCATTGGATAAATGGATTTCCGGTAAAACCTTGTGCGCATGAGCAAGTAACTGTATGAGAAATGATTCGACATTCAGCATTTTCACCGCAGCTTCCAGGGCAAGGATCACTACATTTATTGTTAATGCAAGCTTTAGTGCTTGGGCAATCTGGATTTATCACACACTCAGGTCTGCAATTTGGAGGATTTCCTATATAATTTTCATGACAACGGCAGGATGGAGTTTGTTCAATGGCATTACAGTAAGCATTAGGACCGCAAGGAGATGGATTGCATGGGTTTTGCTTTTCAGATGGTTGCACGGGTATTTTAGGAATATCGCGACAACTCTGGAAAGGATCTCCGGTTTGACCTTCTGGACAGCTACATATTGGACTATGATTGATAACTTCACATCTTGCACCTAAACCACAAGAACCGAGACAAGGATCTGTACACTTTTGATGAACACAAGCTCGAGTTGACAAACATTCTGAACTAACAATACACTCAGGTCGGCACGCTGGTGGTGTTCCCATAAATCCCTGCATGCAAGAACACACAGCATGCTCATCGATATTTCGACATTGACTGTTGGGTCCACAAGGAGAACGACTACAAGGATCCCGTTTTTCTTCAGGTTTAGGTTGCTCCATAATTCGACAGTGAGTAAAAGGATCTCCTGTAAAACTATCTGGACATGAGCATACAGGAATATGGTTTATAACATCGCAACGAGCGTTTTGTCCACAAGTTCCTGGACAAGGATCAAAACATTTATTTCGTAAGCAAGCTTTATCACGACTACATTCTGTACTACCAACACATTCAGGTCGGCATACTTCATATGGATCGCCCTGATAATCTGAGAGACATGTGCAAGTACCTTCATAGCAGCGAGCATTTGGACCACAAGGAGATGGTGTGCAAGGATCTTTGTGCACTGAAGGTTCAGTAACAATATTAAAAGTACAAACAGTGAATGGATCTCCAGTATGACCATCCTCACATGTACAAATTGGCAAATGGTTAAGAACAGTGCATTTAGCATTAGTACCACATGAACCGAGGCATGGATCACGACATCGATGGTTAATACAAGCCAACTGACTACCACATTCATTGTTTAAGACACACTCAGGTCTGCAGTTAGGAGGTGATCCAATATAATTTTCCATACAGGAACATGATGGCGAATTTCCATGTAGTTGACACATTGAGTTTGGTCCACAAGGAGATGGATAGCACGATGGCGGTCTTTCTGTTTTAACTTCTGCTGGTTCAGGAGGAGCTGCAAAAATCCATAATATTAGTATTCAATTTCGTTTTAAAACCAATATTATTAATTTCTACAAATCCGTATACCTTTAGACAAGGATTTGTATATTTTTAATTTTTTTAAATTTATTTATTTGAATCCATATACATATGGTAGTAGAAAATTAACACTAGACATGTTAATAGTTTTAAAAATAATGTACCACAAAAAAATATCACAGTCACCATCAACTAAGGAATAACTGACAATACAAGATGAATAAGGACCTGCCACAATAGTAGCTCTACTTCATAGACTCGTCATCATTTAAAAATTCCTTCACTGAGTAATAACAACGGCCATACAGCAAGGCCAAAGCGTCGATTTGAATTTATGAGTGTTATTAGAGCATTTGATATTATTAGGAAGTTTTTTATAAAGCGTTGGTACCACATAAATAATAAATGTTTAAACCATGGTCAAAGTATGCGTAACTGTATAAAAGTCACTTGCATTTCTAGTATTATGTAAAGTAACAGTGTTTGCGTTATTGTATTTAAGAATATTTTTGTGGAAGAGCAACAAAGTATCCTAAAAGTATAAAGAAGAATACGTTAGAACATTTTGTTGTTTAAAGAGTGGCTTGAAATGTTCATTTCTTGATTTCTAGCAAATACAAGGGATTGCACGTTTTGCAATTTGAAGATAAGAAACGTAGTTTCTAATGTGGTATATCCCCAGCCGGATATACCATGCTGCAACCTTGATTCAAAAGGGGCATAATAAACTTTATGCGCACCGACTTCTGATAATTCCGTGAATATAATTCTCAGTACATAATGTGCTGAGACTAATTTAGTGGCAAATGAGAATATATGATCTGACCATGTTATCATGATCAAATAGTTAAACCTAAAAAATTAGATTAGTACTAACGTTTAGTGATAACTTGTTCGCTATATCAGAGACGAAACGGGACTTGAAATTTAAATAAGAAATCTTTTTAAAGTTTACAGAAAATTTGTTTATTTTAAACCAATTTTGTGTAGAATCAAGATGCGACAAAATCCAATTATGTAGCAAAGACAGAGAGAAGCAGTCCCAGTACAATGTAATGTGATCTGCAAAATAGTACACATGAAGCATAATTAATAGAAGCGGTGAAATCGTTTATATAAAACAAGAATACAGATAAGGCCCAATACAAAACCTTGAAGCACTCCTAAACTTAAATTTGAAGTAGTTATTTCAGAAACTAAACATGGTATTTTTAGATTTGCATTGTATTATTACATGCTCATTACGAAGAAAAATTGATTGATTGTGGTATTTAGAAATATATCTTTTTATTAATAAGGCCTGACTTAATTACTTCACCATAATACATTTAAAATATAAATTCTAAATAAATAATCATCATCATAATAAGGTCTTCAGTCCTGGAACTGGTTAGACGTGTAACTCTATTGTTTTATGCAGGGTGTCCCGGATAAGCATGTCCACCATGGGGAACTCGAAAACAGTAAGACTTACAATGTTGGTTAAATGAGGCGAAAGATGTATATTTGATTGAGGGACAATAATTGAAAAAGAAAATTCAGGTATCCTTTTGAATTTTTAAGATATGGCGGAAAATGTAGAACTCGTCAAATTCTACTTTTATTCATAACTTTATTATTTATGATTCTTTTTCAAATTTGTGAATGCATTTTCAGGCAACTTTTTATGGTGAATAAGAATATGTACTTCATTTGTTTATTCAGTGATTCGTTTATTAGCAAAAGCCCTTAACTGTTGTTTCTCTTATGGTCGCCATCTTTGATTTCTCAATATTTTGATGGCCGTTTTAATACTGATTTCAAATATGTATCACACTTACATGTTTTATCAATAATTGCCAAAATTATTACAAAAAAACGAAAGCACGTACTTAAAAAATGGTAACCATAAAAATGTATCCAGTAGGCTATGAATTTGTTTTAAAAAAATGTTACTTTGTCAAATTAGTAATAGTAAGCGACTGATTTTATAAATCAAGTACCAAGTAAATTTGTGCCACGTATTTGCAAGCTTTTTTACCTAATTAATTAAATTATTATGATAAATTTTACAAATGAAGAAAAATATGATATGGTGCAATGTTATAATTCATGTCATAGAAATAGTATTGATGCTAGAAGAATGTATTTAAATAGATACCTCGAACGAAGACAACCAAACAACAAAATTTTTGCAAGATTGAAAAAAAATTTACAAGAATATGGATCGTACAATACGCCAAAAAATACAAACCGCAATACAATATCAAATCAAGGAAGTGAAATGAATGTACTGCAATTAGCAACAGAATAGCCAGGTACCTCAGTTAGACAAATAGCAAGGAATTCAGACGTCTCTAAATCAGAAGTTCACCGCATCTTACAAAAAATAAATTTCATCCCTCCAAAATTCATATCAGTCAAGGACTTCCACCTGGAGAGTTTGATAGGCGTTCTGAATTTTGTGAATGGTATATGCGTCAGTGTAAAAATAATAATAACTTTCCATTTCAAATTATTTGGTCAGATGAATAGCATTTCACAAATAACGGACTATTTAACAAACATAATACCCATCACTGGGGTACTCAAAATCTCCATATAACTAAACAAACCCGACATTAATATCATTTTGGTTTTAATGTTTGGTGCGACATTCTAGGGCGCAATATCTTCGGGCCAATAATATATCAAGAATCATTGACTTTTCAAAATATTTAGAACTTCTTCAAATTCATTTAGAAGAATATTTAGATAACATGCCGATCAGTCAGATATTAATATGCTGGTTTCAACAAGATGGAGCATCAACTAATAACTCTCAAGTTGTCCGAAAATATTTACAGGAAAAATTTCCCAATAAATGGATAGGGACTCACAGTGTTATATCCTGGCCAGCAAGGTCACCCGATCTAACCCCCATGGATTTCTTTTTGTGGATTTTACATTGAAGATATTGTGTACCAAAACCAAACCACCTATGCAGATGTTGGTGATTTAGAAATAGGAGTAAGAAATGCATTCAGAACAATTTCTTCTACAATGTTAGATAAAGTATTGATGTCTACTGAACATAGAAGCTACAAGTGTTTAGAACAAAGGGGCTTTTTATTTGAACATTTGTTGTAGTACGTTCTATCTAATTAGAAAAATAAGTAAATGTGTTAAAGTAGGTTCCTGTTTATATTTTACTTTAATTTTGTTTAGCTTTAATTTAATACTAAGTAAAAAAAGTTGGTGTTCATGGTCCACTTTCCTAATTGTAGAATGTTAGTAAATTTTAAATTGTCAGCATTAAAAATTGCGACTGGCTTGACAGTTCACTTGACAATACTCCATGTATGTTTGTTGTGGTTTGTTTTGTATTCTTCTTTCTCTTCTTTGAGAATTAAACCACACATAGTTGTTAAAATTGGCTTTATCTACGTTTCATTCTATGACTTAGGATTGTCAAAATGATAACGATTGTAATAACTACAATTGATTTTATTCCCAAAAAAGAGAAAAAGTACACTTGACAATTACCAAACCACAAAGTTTGTTTGTTTTCAAATTCTATATAAGTATGCCTTTTTTTGTTAGGGTTGCCATTTTAAAGGACATGCACCTTTGTTTTGTGTAATACTTTTGGAAGTTGTTGATAAAACATATAAGTGTAATACATATTTGAAATCAGCATAAAAGCGGACATCGAAATATTGAGAAATTAAAGATGGCGACCATAACAAAAATAAAAGTTAATGGTGTCTACCAATAACGAATCACTGAATAAACAAATGAAATGTGTTCTGTTTATAGTGTATATAATTTACCGCTTAAGGTATGTTCCATTTATATTTTACATAATTTAGAGCTAAATTTATTTTCCCTTGAAATTTGTTGATTATTTGGGTCCGCTCAGTATATTAATTGTTATTGAAAAATATCGTGTATTACTTCAAGCATTTTGCCTGTACAAAGTGCTGCGATATTGATAAACTCTGCTCTTCGCCCGTGCAAAAACATTCTTATCACCTTGGAAAACACGCGAAGCATAGCAGTGTCAATTTTTTGTTGTAGAAGACCGTAAACTGACATATTCTACGTAGAACCACATAGAAAAGTCGACTTTTGTTTCTCGTAAAAGATGGACACATTCTACAGTTTGTTCTTATCATTATCTGTTCATGTCCACTTTTTTCTACCATCAGTAGCTATCGAAATTACCGCAAAAATTTACAAAATGCGTATTCCTATTCATCATAAAAAGTTGTCTGAAGAATGCTTTCACTGATTTGAAAAAGAATCATAAATTAAAAAATTTATGAATAAAAGAGAATTTGACGATTTCATTTTCCACCATATCTTAAAAATTAAAAGGGATTCCTGAATTTTCTTTTTCAATTATTGTCCCTCAATCAAATATATAATTTTCGTCTCATTTAACCAACATTGTAAGTCTTACGGTTTCCAAGTTCCCCATGATGGACATGCTTATCCGGGACACCCTGTATACCGAGCTAGCCTACACATATCCATGAAATTCCCACAGCCTACATCTTTCACGATCCGCATGCAATAGTCTAATCTAGGTTTATCTCTACATCTCTTTTTCCTATTTCTGCTTGTAATCCCGAATTAATTCTCAATGCCTTCGAACGTGTCATCTTTCTATTTCTCCTATTCCTTTTCTTCACAGATATCTTTCTTCCCCTACTATTTCTAAAACCTTTTTGTTATTAACTTTGTCCGTCCATGCTATAATCATCATACATCCGAAGCACAGCATTCCAAAAGGATTCTACCTTTTTCCTTCCGTTTTCCTGCTGTTCCCATTTCATAGCCGTACACTGTTGTGCTCCACACATAAGTAAATAAAAAATAAATTCAAGAACAAATGCATAGAAAGATAACCAACAATAAATTTTTAAGGACTTACAAGGAAATAAATTCGATTCGATGTAATGTATTTAAATGCACTGAATCTGAATGATCTCCATATAACCTCAATATTTACTAATTGCTGATTTTGGATGGTTAACGATACAAATTTCAAATTTAGACATTTTGTTACGCCTCTTTGGCTGCACAAAGCTATTGTTTGAATATTAGGAATAGAGAATTTTAATAATTTGAAAGGAAAGCTCTATTTTCCCATCATTATTATTGTTACTACGCAGAAAAAATTGTGGTTATAATTTCTCACAAATTAGAAGTAAAAGAACCCATAAAATAATAATGTGTTTTAACAAGCACGCATTTCCCCGCATATTAAACAAAGTGTGGTTATTGCATTTAGCCACTGAGAAGCATTTTTATGGTGGAGGCAATCATGAGTTCATGGGAAAGATGCATTTTAAACAAGACTTCGTAACTATCGTACCGTATAGACACGTTTTAGTGCATGCAGCAAAATATCTCGCCTTTCCTTATACTCTCCTTTCCAATACATTTCGTTAGGTTGTAGGTTCAACACACTTCACTGCAGGAATCTAAAAAACATAAGCAACATTCTCTTTATTTAGATCTCGGCATAAGGTTTTTTGGAGAAGCAAAGAACATACAGCCTATCTTAAACAGAGACAAATAATTAGAGATGTTGTTTTTAGTTTATTCATAATTTGCAATTTCCATTGTGTGTAAATTTGTGGAATTTTGAGTCATCTGCAGATCATGCAGGTACTAAATGAACGTTTACAGTCCACTGTTATAATTTTGAGAGATAAAGTTGATGTTTAGTATGTGATTGAAGTAAATACCACTCTGGAACTATTATATGGTTGGATAGACAAAAGTCATGGCAAGTTTAGTAGGATTAGCAAAACAAATCTAAGATGCAAGAACGCTCCACAAATTCATTTTTAACTTTTATCTTACATTTATTTTGTATATTAAATATTGTGGTATTTTTTTACATAGTGAAGGAGTTTCTTATTTGTATTAAACTACTACAGATCAATGCTCCAATATCTCAGCTAATTGGAGAGGGAGAAATTTTTTCAAGAAAAGTCATCCGACTATGTGCTACTTTCCAAGTACGCTCTCGGATATTAAATTTTTGTCAGATACTTTGCCCTTTAATCATTCCTTTTCACCTAACTCACCGTTGTATTTAAGTCAGTTACATGATCGAAAGCTTTTAAATTAAAAGTAACATAATCTATATAAAACTAATAAGGTTTAATACTTACGTAATGGGAAGCATCTGGTAAATGGATCTCCTGTAAATTTAAGTGGACAGGCACAAATAGGATTATGATTTTTTGTAGTACAGTGAGCTTGTAATCCACACGTGTTTGGACAAGGATCAGAACATTTCTGGTTGATGCAGGCTTTATCAGTTGGACATTCAGAACTAACAATACATTCTGGTCGGCATTGAGGAGGACGTCCGCTGTAATTTGGTAAACATGAACACACAGCACGATCGTTAGCATTTCTGCATTGGCTATTTGGACCGCAAGGAGATGGTAAACAAGGATCAACCTGTGGAGGTGCTATAAAAGTTTAAAATATGTATTAATGTATTTGATAACAATTTATAAATATTACGTGTTGGAGGAACTTCTCGACATTGGAAAAATGGATCGCCTGTAAAACCTGGTACACATGAACATGTAGGAACATGATTTTCCACTCGACACTCTGCAAATGATCCACAAGTACCTGGACATGGGTCTACACACTTGAAGGAAATGCACGATAAATGTGCGGCACAGTCAATATTTGTATCACATTCTCTTTTACATCCTGTTTCATGATCATATGGATTACCATAATATCCTTGTGAACAAATACATGAACCTGCATTGTTTCTTTCTCGACACTCTGTATTGGGACCACAGGGTGAAGGAGAGCAGGGTGATTGTGGTGTTCGTCGGTAACTACAAAGGCATATAATAAATCTATTTAAATTTTACTACATATCCTTACGTGGTGGAGCTATTTCACAAGACACAAAAGCATCTCCTACATATCCCGGAAGACAGGAACAAACAGGATTATGGTTTACAACAGTACATTTAGCATTAACACCACAAGAACCAGGACAAGGATCTACACACTTTTCATGTACGCATGCTTGATTGTTAGAACATTCGGTGTTAATAGTACATTCTGGTCTACAGTTGGGAGCACGTCCAATATAATTAATAAGACAAGAACATGCTGCTGTATTTCCAACAACTTTGCATTGAGAGTTTGGTCCACATGGTGAAGGATCACATGGGTTTACGGGTTTTGGAGGTGGAGTTGCTACTGTAAAAAATTTATAAATGCACAGCAAAAATAAGTTTAAAATATTACTTTCAATTTTTTGACAGGCGACAAATGGATCTCCAGTAAATCCAACTACACAACTACATATAGGATTATGATTTACAACTTGACATTTTGCATTAATTCCACATGTCCCTGGACAAGGATCGGCACATTTTTGTTCAACACATGCTCTATTCTGAGAACACTCAGAGCTAACCATACACTCTGGTTTACAAGCTGGAGGTGTTCCAATATACCCAACGTTGCATGAACATACTGCATGTTGGTTGATAACACGGCACTGACTGTATGGACCACATGGTGATGGCTCGCAAGGGTTAATTTGCACAACGGCTACAATAACGTGTCTAATTTTAAAATAATTAGAAATGTGTAACTTACTAGGTTCGATTAGTCTGCACGTTTTTGTTGGATCACCAGTATAACCAGAAATACAGGTACATGAAGGTGCATGATTGAAAACTAGACACTCAGCATTTAAACCACATGTTCCCGTACAGGGATCTGTACATTTATTATTGACACAAGCTTTTGTTCTATCACAGTCAGTATTCATAACACATTCAGGTCGACATCCAGTGTATGGATCACCAAAATATTCAGGTAAACATTGACAGGATCCTGCACCATTTTGTTCCTTACAAACTGCATTAGCACCACAGGGCGATGGTTGGCAAGGAGTTCGAGGCTTTTCTGTAGATTGAGCTATAAAACAATGTGAATTAATTTTGCAAAGAGCTTTACAATATATTCAAATTTTAAATCAGACATCATTATGAAAAAGTGAGAAATGCACGTGTTTAAGCATAATTTAAATTTACACATTTCAGCTTTCGAAGCTACATTCAGAAATTAGAATTTCTCAAAGCAGTTATTGCAAAACTGTTCTCAATGGAATAATTCTACTTTTGGCTTTGTTAATAAGTATGGCTACTCTGCTGTTTCTGTTATTACCTGATAAATAGAGTAAAATCATTAAACTAAATAAAATTGTATTTAAACTTTTGAAAGAAATTGAAAGGTAATCACTTATATACATATTTACAAGAAAATGAGTTTACTGAAGATGGCAACTAAATAATAGCTTTGTGGAGAGCATTCTACTATAAAGCAATTTAGCATTATTAAAATGCTATTTCGCCAAATGTAATATTGTATGCAATCAATGAACCATAGTTGTTGAGGTTTTGTAATGGCATCTATAAGAAACCGAGCAAACATTATTTAACATGACTTACCGTGGAATCCTGTCCTTAAAAAATTGCTACTCTTGGAACTACTTCAATAAGTGTAAAATTGCTTAAAGTTATTGTACAATGTTTTACACATATTCTGCTTTATTTGTATTTTTTTTTTATTACTTTAGCACATTATTAAACTGAAGGATATTTTTTATTTATGTCTATATATTGTGGAAGGCATCACCTAGACTTTCCAATTTGTATTTTGAATCGGTAGGTTTCTCACGACTGACAACAAAGCATGTTGTTTGTGTACGTTATTAATAAAGCGGCAGCACGCATTTATAAAATTTCTTTGGTTGATAATTACTGTAAATAGAGCGGCATAGGTTCTGCAAGTATACAATGAAAATAACTAATCAACTACAACCCCCACTAACATCTTACTGGAATAAAGTTGACAAATGCAAAAAAACGTTCTGCACAAAGTCATCTTATTTGAATAATTATATATGCAACTGTTCAGGCATCAATGTTTGCAAATTCAAAACCGAAACTATAATGAACAAGCACAGGTGAGTTCATTTTATTCTTACCTGCATACATTGTTATACGTACGTTGATTGTTATTTGTTTTAAAAGGTTCAGATCGTACTCGTGTAGTACATATTGATTGTTGCAATCATGAAAGAATTCCAGTCTAAATGCAGATTCATTAACGGTAAATAATGATTTTTACAAAGCATGTCAATAAAACTACTCAATATTGGAAACACTCTATAAGTTTTAACGGATGATTTAGAAATTATGAAGTTAGAGAAACAATTAATCAAGTGAAAATGTTAGTCAGTTTGATGAAATTCGTAATTATTGAGGATTATAAGCAGAAGCAAGATCTATATAAAAATATACATGCTCTAAGTCAGAAAATTAGTACAAAACTAGAATTCATTTCATTACCACATTTTGGTGGATCTCATGGTTCATTGCTAGAATTCAAGGATTTACTCGAATCGCTTGTCCACAATAAAAAACAGTCTAGACCATATACAAAAATTCAATGACTTGTGCAATGCTCTTGATAATGGACGCTGTTCAGCTTACAAATTATATTTGTTGCGTGGGATAATCTCAAAATAAGTTTGGATACGAAATGCTTATGTTCACAATAACATGAAATCTTTGTTTAATTTGGACGCAAATCAATAATCTTCACAAAAAATTCGTCAATTAATTGATGACAAATCAAAGCATCTTCATTCATTGCTGCAGTTAGAGCAATCCACAGATAAATGATACTTTGTTAATAATCATGATGACTTCCAAATTAGGCGCCATAATTGCATGTGAATGGGAAAGCTACAAAGCAGATAATAATATCCCAATATTACACGATTTAAATACTTTTCTGAAGTCTCAGCTGACTAGCTGGACTTTAAAAATGTATTGATTGAATAAATAAAAAGCCAAGACAATCAAAGCATTTGGTTATTACTATAACGCCTTGCTATGTAATCTGCAAAGGCAATCATACAATTTACAACTCTACTGATTTTGCAAAATTAAACGAAAATGTAAGAAATGATATGGCAAAGTCTTAAAGCTTTGTCTTGGCTGTTTAAAATCTGTTCACCACAATAAATAATATGCTGTGCAGACCTTTGCAAAAAATTTGGGTGTAGGCACTACACTCTTTTGCATATGCGGCGTGAAAAGACTAAACCAGTAAAAGATGAATTATTTAACGATGCAACAAATCCTTCATTGTATAGTTTCAATAACTTTCTATAACACTGGTGGATGTATACAATATTAATCGTAAATCTCACTCGATTAAAGCTGTGTTAAGTTGTGGCTAATGATCACTTATACCTGTGGAAATTTGCAATAATCTTGAATTAAACAAAATCAAAACCAAATTTGCAGTATGAGGATTAAATAACACAACTTCAAATTTAGTTTGGCCGATATTGAATCTCAGCGGAACGCATACACAGAAATTTTAAATTGTTTTTTATATCACAAATCACTAATCGCACTCCCACTATAAAAATAAACAAATACGATTTCAATATACCAAAGAATATTAGAATTGTTGAACCTTCAGTTTATAAATTTCAAGAGTTTGACATTTTTATCCGAGCTTATTATTTTTAGAATATTTATTTAATGTCTAGGACAAATAAAACTAGACAAAAGCTTGCTGCTTCTCCAAAAAACTACACTTGCCTGGCTCGTCTCTGATTCCTGTCATATGAAACAAACATAAGCCGTGAATTACAACTTAGTCAAAACCTGTGAGAATCCAATACAACATGTTATCTGATTTTTGGAAAATTGAGGAATATGCTTCTCTTTAGACCAAAATTTTATTTGGAGAAGTAGAATCTGAAAGGCACTTTCTAGAAAATAGAAAACGACAACCCGATGGTAGATTGGTAGCCAAATTACCCGGCTGGTCAAAAACTACATAATTCTTTAAACACAAAATTCAGTGTTTATCTCCTATGGTCAGATTCAATTACCATACTGAAGTAGATCAAAGTGCAACCAAATTCTTTAAAATTTTGTGTGAGTAATAAAAAACGGAAATACAAGAGCTTACACGGTCAATTTCTTAAGAAGAAGAATCAAACCGGCAAACATTATAGATTGTTCATTATAGTGGCATGACCCATATTGACTTACAAAATCTGTGACGTATTTCTCCAGTTCTGAACACAAAAGTATTGCCTAAATTGCCAAAAACTCACAAACCTACAAAAACATTCATTGTTTTCAAAGAGAAGCAGGTTGTTAACTTCTCAAAACTTCGCATTGCTAATAAAACTTTTTGCATTATACAATATTTTTTCGATACATCAAAAATGGCAAGTTGCCTAAAACTCAGTGGACATTCGATTTGCTAACTGCTTCACAATGTATACCTCCTGATAAAAACCTAACATTTTAAATTTAAACCCATGCCTAGACGAGGACGGTATTTTTCATCTAGGCCGCCATCTTAAATATTCACATCTTGCCCAAAGGTATAACTATACAAAGCAAACATAAAAAGTTGATGCATGCAGAGCCTCAGTATATGTTAGTTAATATATGAGAAGAATTTTGACCTATTAGCGTTAAGAATTTAGTCAAGCAAACAGTGCATCCCTGTACATATTTCAAATAAAAATCCAAAAACTAATTCAACTTAGAGCACCTGCAAGCATTCTCACTGTCCAATAGCACACAATGAGATTACACCGATCTGTTTCTAATATGAAACTGAAGGGGTTGCAATTGCAAGTTAGTGAAATGCTACATTAAAATTTTTTCATATGCCTTAGCACGAAGATGATTCATATCGAACTGGTGACAGAGTTAACTAAGGAATCTTTTTACTGGAATTATCAAACAATGGTACAAACTTTGTAGTGGCAAATTTTGAAATTCAAAACTTCTATACATTTCTTGTATCTATCGAATCAGAGTTAATAATAAATCTTTCTAACGATTGCTTTTCTTGTTCATTTTGTCCTTCTTATTTACCCAACTTCAAGGGTCAACGAAAGGGAAGGGTAAAAATTGTCACGTACCACCTCAAACTTGGCACAGCACATTTAACACTTAAGGAGTTCTATTCAGTATTGTGCTAGATCGTAGCAATAATCAATTTTCGTCCAAGGTATGATGTAATTTTATTAGTCTACAGCATTTTGCCACTGCTGACATTTAAAATTTTATTAGAATAGAAGATGTATATCATTGTTATTATTAGTTGCTACTCTGCTATGGAGCTACTTATAATTTCTGCACATTTCAAATTCCTAGTTTTAAGCTACAAAATAAAAATTTAGTTACGTGATTACTTTTAACATTAATTTTTGTGTTGAACCATTTGCATGAGTTTTAATGCATATGCTTTTAAAAATGTCACATATTTAAAAAAAGCCAAATTTGATGTTATAACCAAACCATATTTCAAATACCTACAATTTTTGGTATGGCTAGTCATATTTGTCAATTATTTTAATGGATTATTAACGAGAGCAAAATTTGGAAATTGACGGTCAATAAATTCGTCTAATTTCTTGAATAGCGAATTCATCAAGTCAAGAAACTATAGATTATACAGAAAAATAATTTTATAGCATGATTCAAAAGGTAAAATTTAATCAACTAATTAATTAAAATTTCTGATTAATAAATAAGTCAATAATTAATCGTCACTTCAAATAAGGATTACTACTGATTATTAATTTCAATATTTATTGACCCCTTGTATTTACTACAGGACAATATTTGACGTGGAACTGGCACCTGTAAGTTCTAAATTATTATGCGTTGAGGTTCCTTATCATAAGGATTTCTTTATCTATTAATTATTGCATACAATGTATATGTTTAAGATGCTTTGCAGTGTATATGTACGGAAATCTAAAAAGTGGTTAAATTATCAAAGTTACATAATAATAAAGAATCTCGGCACTGATTTACAATTTCACAAATATTTCGTATGCTTTAGGGTGTTACAAAATAAAAAAGAAACAATTTTGTTTCTATAATTTGTAGGATGCAGTAACCTACAAAATACTGATGAAATAAACATTACCATATATTATCCAGAATATAACACAATATTTATTGATTAATTATTTTTATTAAAAAATTAACTTGCACTAAATTCGAGGTCTAGATGATGGAATGTAACTTTTCCTATTAATCTGCACATGCTTCGCCTGACCTGCATGTGGTTAAACATGCCAAAGTGCTAGAAGCGCCAAAACTCCAAGAAAAAGATGGATAATATGCTTCCTCAATTATTAACAAAACAATCGTTCCTTACAATTAAAAAAAAGCGTACTTTTAATACTCTTCTAATGATACCTAATATTAATTTTGTTTTACAACACTCAATATTATTGACTTGAATGTAATCTGTGTTATTAACTATTATTAAATAAATGCTTATCTGACTCAATTTTTTTTAAATTTCTTTATAAAAATGAATGCATCGCGTTAAATTCGAATTTCTTTTTTCTAAATATCTTTATGAAAATTTTTGATGTTGCATTATATCTAGACTAGTATGTCATATAAGTTGTATTGTATTATATTATATTATATATAATCAAATTTGTACCGTTGACGTTTCTTACATCTTTGAGATTACTTTAGATTGTATCTCAAGCTGAATGCAGTAATTTAGTATAAGCGTTTGGTATACACATGCATTAAACACTCAAAATAATAAAAAGTAGTAAATAAATCAATTTATAACACAACGCTATATTCCTTACTAGGTGGAATTGGTGTACAAAGACTAAATGGATCTCCTGTATATCCGGAAATACACTGACATGTTGGTGAATGTTTTATAACAACACATGTTGTGAACGATCCACACGAACCCGGACAAGGATCTTTACACTTTTCATTTTGACAAGCTAAATTTCCAGGACATTCAGCATTTATTGTACATTCTGGTCGACAGTTAGGAGCACGCCCAACATAATTAGGTAAACAAGAGCATGCAGGTTGATTTCCAACTAATTTACATTGAGAGTTAGGCCCACATGGTGATGGTAGACATGGGTGTTCACTAGGTATAGGTTTAGCTAAAATACATAGAAAGAACATGCAAAGATATATACATGCAATAGAAAATAAAAAGCTTACGTTCCTCTTGAAGACATCGAATGAAGGGATCACCTGTAAAACCAGGCGAACAACTACATATAGGATTGTGATTTACAATGTTGCAACGTGCATTAAGTCCACAAGTTCCAGGGCAAGGATTCTTACATTTACTTTTAATACATGCTTTATCTTGAGGACAGTCTGCACTAATCATGCATTCAGGTCTGCATGCAGGTGGTGTTCCAATATAGTCTGCTTGGCAAGAACATACAGCAATTCCATTTGTAGCACGACATTGGCTGTATGGACCACATGGTGATGGTACACAAGGGTCCGATTTTGGTTTTTCAGTTGCAACTGTTAGAAAAGTATTAAAATACATAATAGAAGAAAGATAGGAACAGTTCTTACTAATTAGGTGACAGGATTGTAAAGGATTCCCACTATATCCCTGAAGACAATTACAAGAAGGTGCATGATTATTTACATGGCACTGAGCATTTAAACCACAAGTTCCAGGACATGGATCTTTACATTTATTATTAATACATGCTTTGTTAACAGCACAATCAGAGTTGGTAACACATTCAGGTCTACATCCAGTATAAGGATCACCAAAGTATTCTTGTAAACAGGTACATGAACCTACACCGTTACGTTCTTTGCAAATTGCATTAGCCCCACATGGTGACGGATTACATGGATTTAGAGGCTCCACAGTAGGTTGTTTAACTAAAATTGGCAAACGTATACAAAAATCCATTTGCTTATGCAATTCCTTGTATGATAATTTTTATATAACATTTGCAAAACATAAATTATTACACAACAGCTTTCTAGTTAACTAAATACTTTAAGAAATTGAAGAGTTCATAGTTGTAGTTTAATTGAACTAATATGAGTCATTTTTCTTTAATAATTAGACCACTTGCATATAGTATTGTACTGCTAGAACTGATCTGAAATTTTGCATATGGAGATAGTTAATCATGCTCTGCTAAACTATAATATACTAATGTCAAAACTTCCAGTTCAGTTGAAAGTCACCATCAACTTTTGGCTATAAATAGAACTTGCTGGAAATAATTTATTCTGAATTTCTGTTAAACAGAACAAACATATTTCCACTTAAAGTGGTTTTAAATACTTTTTTGTATTTTTAAAAGCTTTTTAAAAATCGGCATATTCGAAGGTAATACCACAAGAGCTTAGATTTAGCAGGATATTTTTATAGTTTGTACAAACACTTGGTTTCTATGAAAATTTGATGAAAAGATTTGCTTCAACAAAATCACGAGAGCAACGTTCGAGTGATTTTGTCGAAGCAAATCTTTGAATCAAATTGCCTAATAAAATCAAGTGTAAGTTTATAAACTAAAAAATCTTCCTGCTAAAAATCGAAGCTTGAGTGGTATTTTTTGAGAAAATTCCACGACAAAAGTTCGATGCAATTAGTAAAATTTAGTGAATTTTATTATTTAAGCATGTATTGTTCACAGCAGTATGAACTTAAAACAAATAAACAATATTCAAAATGAACAGTTATTGAAAATCTTCTGCTCGGGCTTGGCTGTTTCCATAGTTGTTATTATCTGTTTTGATACCGATTGTGTTGTAATTTGAAGTTTTGTTTACTGCCTCAAGTTTGCCATCATACTTGAATGATGGTCCTTGTCAAGTTGTAGATATGGTTTGAAGTGGAGGTAGTATGGCCCGTTATTTTAATCAGTTCTTGATCACATACTCCCGCTTTAGCTAAACTTGTTACCGCACTTGAACAATGAGAATGATTTCAAATTTTCTTCTCCTTGACGTTTAATCCTATCTTGCCTGCTGATATTTGAATCCATTTTTGTATTTCATTAATGCCTATAGGTGTATTTTTGTACCAACCTTTGGAATTAGTATGCATCCTGTAACAGTTTAAATTTTTCTGTTACCAATACTGTTGGTTAGGCAATGTATTCTACTTATTCTGATAGATAGACAAACATACATACAGAGTGGTAGAAAAGTCCCGGAACGGTCAAATATTTTGGGAAATACTCATCGCATCAAAAAAAAAAAATACGTGTTCAATATTTTTTTAAAAGCTATCCAATGACACCAAAATTGAATCCCCACCCCCACCCCCTGGGGGTAGGGAAGGGGCAACTTTAAAAGTTTAAGTAGAAACCCCCATTTGTTATTGCAGATTCGGATTCGCCACAAAATGTTAGTAATAATTTTTTTAGGTTTTTTGCAGATGGCGCTGCAATCGACAAAAATTAACTATTTCTAGAAGAATTGATGGATCAGAAAATAAAAGAAGTAAAATAATAAATGAAATAAATATTTATTTCATACATAACGAAATTACCGCCGAAGGTGTTCAAATTGACCACCTCTCTGCTCTTGGCTTTTAGGTCTTCCAGATCTTAGTTCATCCTTCACCGAACCAGTTTGCTCAAAACGATTCACTGTTCGACTCACAGTAGATTTAGAAATCGGTTGACGTTCCGCATTGACTTCATTGAATAAATCTGCGACTTGCTGCAATGATCTTTCTTTATCTCCATCCCCCGCATCATCAGGACATTTATTCTTTCTCTTTCAGACAGATACATCACGAAATAATATCAAAAGCTGGTAACGAAATGAATACTAAAAATGAATGTAATTCTGACATTTTTCGATTTCAAATGTTTTTGTACCCTGTTTTGGTTTTGTAAATTACAACGCCTTCTATCATCCAAAATGGCTTGTATCGTAGGTCAATTTGGGGTAATTTATCCTACGGAATCCGAATCTGCAATAACAAATGGGGGTTTCCACTTAAACTTTTAAAGTTGCCCCACCCCTACCCCCAGGGGGTGGGGTTCAATTTGGTGTCATTGGATAGCTTTTAAAAATATTGAACACGTATTTTTTCTTTTTTTGATGCGATGAGTATTTCCCAAAATATTTGACCGTTCCGGGACTTTTCTACCACTCTGTATATACAGAACTCATAGGAACGTGTTTGGTTGAAAACAACATTTTAGAAACCATCTGTGCTTAAGAGGGATATTATCTACTTGGCTATATACGCGAATTTTGTCTTCCTTTCTGATTTAAGCACTGCACGAAAATGGGTCTTGCTAATTGTGAACTTGAGATTAGTCTGAAAAGCTTCAAGTATTTAGGTGCTCCCAAGTTAGTTGGTTCACCTTGTAATATGTGCAAAGCCGAAAGTGGATAAATTTATTTCGCTTTTATTAATTTCAAATTGTTAAATCTAATGAGGGTTTTTCACTTCAGCGTTTATTTGCGGATTCACTAAAATGGCATTTAGTTACGGGTTCACGTGACACTAAATTATTGCGAGAAGTACGCAATACTAAATTTTTCCCAGAAAAACGTGGAAATAATTTTGATCCTGTCTTATTCCATCTGGAATTAGAAATACATATGTTTTTAATAGAAGTCGCACATTGTAAATTCTAACACCTGGGTTTGGAACAACCCCAAACATTATTCGTTGCCATTCTGAACACACCCTGCCGTGCCGCCATTATTTCTGAAGTTTATTGTTAACAACTGTCAGTACAACCAATCTACCATTTAATAAGTTATTTCACCTGGTGATGGAATCGTAAATTATGAAAAGCCGTTAATCGAGCACGTTATTTAATGGTGTTTTTGAAGCTTTTATCTGCACAGGTGTTGTCCTTGGTCGATCAATAATAGAGAGTTCTGGTTGAGGCCCATTAGGTAACATTGCTATTCAACTTATTTATCAGGTGACAACAATTATCTACCTACCACACACGCAAACAGGTATTACCAATTTTATTCTTCTTATAATAGAAATTTTAATTTTATGCGTAGTTAAAACTGAATGTAAAAATTTTAAAACAGCACATGAAATTTCATTAACCTAATTTGTTGCTGATTTATTACTAACCTAGGGACTTCAAGTTTGTACACGTCAAACAATTAAAACGAGCTCGATTTAAATACATGACGACTTCATTCCAAACTAAAATATTTAGCAATTTGTTTATGCCGCTTGTATTTCAGCAATTATTTTTTTAATTTTATTGTTCAATTGGCAACATTTCCCTCTGTAAATATTGTAAAAATAAAACACTTATTTTTGTATAAATTTGGTTGTAAATAACATTGGTTACAGAATTATTAATAATATATTTTTTTTATTCACTAAAATGGCGGCAATGTGTTATTGTTTATTGAACTTGGATTAAATCAAGTGTATGGTTTTACTAGTAGAAATAACAATTCAAAGAACCCACTGCAGGCCTTGAGATAGGAGTGCAGTTAATGTATATTTTAGCAAGAAAATTTGCACCTCATTAATTTTTTTTAGAAAGGTTACAATCCAAAATGGATTGGGCGTTAAGAATAATCTGTCTATTGTAATGTGCGTTGTTCTATGCATTTGTATTTTTTGAAACAATCTGACTGGGCATAAAGCTTCAATTTCTTCGTTTTTAATTAGCCATTAACTATCACAACATTTTCTATTAGCTTCTTGGCAAGTTTTATAAAATATGGGATTGTACTCAATGCGGCCAGTTAAGGTTTCATCGTTCGCTATCTCTTCTTTAAAATAGTATGTTCTGCAATTTGAGGCTTCTCCTCCTCACCAAGCTAATTCAAATGCAGCTATATGAAAAAATTTCTTCAAAAGTCCAATTGGCGTATCCTCATCCCATTAATTTGCCATTTGATAAATTTCTGATTTGGTTAAAGCAACTGAAATTTCTTTCCTTTTGTCTATATCAGATTGTAGCAACTTATGTTTAGCATCTCTTGCATCACGAGCTCTTTTAAAAATTAAGTCCGAGAAGGGATTGAAACTGATATTACATTTTTCAAAATACAAATTCTGTTCCACATCGTCTACACAACGTATTCTTTATAATCATCCCCATTAACCTTTTTTATGTTGAATGCCCAGTTCATGAGTATATCCGCCATTCTTCTTAATCTTCTTTGGGAATTAAACCACTCATATTTTTTAAAATGATCTTTATTTACGTTTCGATCCATGACCTAGGATCGTTGTCAAAATAATAAAAACTTCAAGTTTGAGGTTTATGACATAAATTGAAGGTTACTTTGATTTATTGATGTTTGAAATATTTGGTTTGAGTACACTAAGCAAAAATTTTTAAAGTTTAAAGAATGATTGCCTTCAATTTGTGTTGCGACCTGGGATCGACTTTCCTAAAGGTGCAATACGCTAACGTAAAATCAGCTGATTAATTTTTATTGGTGAATTTATATAAAATTCACCAATAAAAATTAATCAGCTAATTCACGTTAAGCATATTGGCTACCTTAGAAAGTCGATCCCAGGTCGCAACACAAATTGAAGGCAATCATTCTTTAAACTTTAAAAATTTTGCTTAGTGTACTCAAACCAAATATTTCAAACATCAATAAATCAAAGTAACCTTCAATTTATGTCATAAACGTCAAACGAAGTTTATTATTTTGACAACGATCCTAGGTCATGGATCAGCTATAAAAATAAAGATCATTTTAAAAAATATGAGTGGTTTAATTCCCAAAGAAGATTAAGAAGAATGCTAAACAAACCACAACAAACATACAGGGAGTATATATCTGCCACATTTTCCATGGCTGGGCTTCACTTAAATTGAAACATCGTTCCTTGCTAAAAACGCTAAATTGATTCCAAATAGAATTTCTGAATTTTCTGGTGTTCTGAGGCACTGAATTTTCTACTTCCAAAATTATATCTTCATTAGAACTACTTCCAAACCTTGCCATATCAATATATATTGTTTAACATAAGGGATGACAACTCAAATTAATTTTAGTAATGTCAAAATAGCGTCTATAGACAGCTACTTATATGGTGTTGCGATGGTGAAAATAAACAAAAATATATCCGAATTTTTTAGCCACTTATTAATTTCTCTTCCTTCCCATTTATCCGATAGCAAACGTCATCTTTGACAATTCTCATATGAGCGTTTTATACAGGAGTGGAATTGTCACAGTAAATTACTTCAACTGTGAAAATTAAAAGTTGGTTTTGCCATTGTAGATTCCAAAGGAATCTGTGCTATTATTAGGTATTATGGCGAATCCAATTGTTTGAACTTGACAGAAGATTATTTTGGTGTTCTTCATGTTGGAAGATTCGTCAAACTTAACCCGTTGTACACAGCAAAATTGTATTTAGCTTAGTCGGAACAGTTAGTGACCAGACAGTTGTTACGTATTGCTTGACAGGAACCTAAATATTTTATTCAGTAAGTATTGCGCCCATTTATTTGGATTAAATGACTGTTAATTGCTTGATTAATGCTGGTATGAATTATGTACGGTTCTTCCTACTTCCTATATTCACGTATTGGATTAAAAAATCTACATATTCGTGTATTTGTCCGAAAATTTACTTATTCTAGTAATTAGCCAAGTATTGCACTAAGGTATGGTAAAAAACTGCATGGAAAATTCTCATATCGCTTATGCAGGTAATTGAGAGCTACTTTTGGTATACCAGATTACATTGCATGACAAATTTTTGATTATTATTTGGTGACTTCAACATTCTTAGTTCAGGATATATGTTAAGTTTGTTTGTGCCTATTGCTCTATTTTATTTTGTTTAGTACATTCCATATTTTGTATGCAACCCAAATTTATTTAAGGCAATTAATAACTATGGAACCAATATCGATTTTTATATTTAATTCTGTTATTAAATTGGGCTTTGATAAATGGAAAGTTCCTAATAATTATTATTGCTCAGTAATAAAAAGTTATTTCTATACTCATTTGTGATCACTTCGTAGGTTTCCTTGACATCAACACAACTTACTCCAGTTTATTAATTAACGGCGACTTTTAATACCCATTTACGAACCTATTTTTGTAGTTACACCTTATATGATTGGTTAGAAAAGTATAGTTGTATTTAATCCTATACAATATTAGTAATATATTCACATATTGGTGTAATTAATTTGACATATTACATTATTTATTGAAGAGGTTGCTGGTATATGAACAAAATTTACTTAGATAAGATTAATGTGCTGTTGCGTCTTAATTTATGCTAACTATCAAGTGGAGGTAGCCATTGAAATTTGAATTAGGGCCGCTATACTTGCGGCCACGTCCCCAATGCTCCAGCCGGAGGTACTACATTGAGTGGAGGTATCCAGTCAAGATCTAGCAATCTTTCCAAGTTGTGGTGGGGATTCTACATTCTGTGGTATAATATCAATTTGGCGGCACTTGCATGCCGGAGCCTTCGTTATTTTTTGTGGTATACTTTTTAGAGGCATTAGTTAAATTTTTCTTCGTACGACTGAGTTTCTGGCTTGGTAAAATATATTACATTTTCCGCTGCGCTGCTAATTTTTGGTTTTGTATTTGTACCAATGTTCTTGTGAAGAAAAGAGGGTAATCAGTGTTAATTATCTAACTTTATTAAATAGCATTTTAATGAATTAAATAATAAAAGAGTAATTTTTAGTAATTGATCATTGATTATTAATTCTGGCAACGGTTTACCATCATTGCTGACATTTTATGATATAAAAGAATCGTTTGCATTTAATTGTATAATAAAGAAAAATTATGCAGTTAAGTCTAGATGCATTATCGATTACATAATACTAAGTTATTTACATGTTAATAGCATCAAAAGACATTTATAGTTTGGGTTGTAAACGCGGAAGATATTTATAGTTTATATGAAATTTTACGTTCAGGGTGAAATGTATTAATAAAGTACCAACATATTGTATTTGAAAAATACTTACTCACATATCTAGTCATTCTTACCCCTAAGTGTATGGCTTGAGCACCTAATAACAACAAATGTAAGACATTAACTGGGCAATAATGAACGCTTTGTGTAATAAAAAGCGCTCTTTTAAGTTGACTTTGGTGTAAAAAATACTTGTTTACCAAAATAGTGTTCTAGTGATTGCTTTCATATATACTGTTAAAAACTACAGCTTGATGCCTACAGAAACACTAGTGTATATAATCAGTAAAGCGTTTTTGCTATATGTAAAGATTTTTTGGACTTTTCGTAGAAGTAATATAAATTACTTTTCTGGCTGCAGTAGTTTATCCTCAAATCATATAATTCATAATTCAAAACTATTTTGAACTCAACTTTTGATATTGCACAATTTTTTAATGTCTGCTAAATGTTGCTACTGAAGCCGCTTAAAAATTATCATACAAGAAAATAAAAAGCTGCTTACTCGGTATTAAAATGCAGCCAGCAAATGGATCCCCAGTATACCCTACCCCACAAGAACAAACAGACCGGTGGCTAATTACAATACAGTCGGCATTTATTCCACATGATCCAGGACAAGGATCCAAACACCGTTCATTTTGACATGCTTTATTAGATGGACATTCGGCGTTTAGTGTACATTCTGGACGGCAGTTAGGAGCACGCCCAATATAATTGTTTAAACATGAACATGCAGGAGTATCGCCTACAACCCTACATTGAGAATTAGGTCCACAGGGTGAAGGCTTGCATGGGTTTTGCCTGGAAACTTCAGTTGGTTTTGCTAAAAGAATAAATAGAAGCATGCAAAAAGTATATATACAATAGGAAGCTTACGTTCTTCAATACAGCGTACAAAAGGATCACCTGTAAAACCAACAGAACAACTACATATAGAATTATGATTAACTACATGACACCGTGCATTAATGCCACATGTACCAGGACATGGATCTTTACATTTATTATTTATACATGCTTTATCTTGGAGACAATCAGCACTTATCATGCATTCAGGACGACATGCTGGTGGTGCTCCAATGTAGTTGTTTTGACAAGTACATACAGCGTGGCTGTTAATTGCACGGCATACGCTGTAAGGTCCACAAGGAGAAGGTGAACAAGGCTCTTCAACTATTGCTAAGAGAAAAGAAAATATATACATAGAACATGCACTACAAAAAAAAAATACATACTAGGAGAAGTAGGAGGTATATGGCATGCCACAGTAGGATTTCCTGTATAACTTTCTATACAAAAGCAGGCTGGAGCGTGGTTGTTCACTTTGCATTCTGCATTAATTCCGCAAGTACCTGGGCATGGGTCTTTACATTTATTGTTGATACAAGCTTTATTACGTGGGCAATCTGTGTTTAGTATACATTCAGGACGGCAGCTTGTGTATGGATCTCCAAAGTATTCGGGCAAACATACACAAGAACCGACACCATTACGTTCTTTACAGACTGCGTTAGCACCACATGGTGATGGATTACAAGGATTGCGTGGCTCTTCTGTTGGTCGTGTTACTACAAGTAGTTAAATAGTTAAGCAACTGTGATTACAGAGTGTCAGTTTTAGTAACTTACTTGGAAGCAGCGAGCATCCAGAAAATGGATCACCTGTATAACCGCTTTCACACTGACATATTGGTGAATGTTTTATAACAATACAAGTAGTGTGAATACCACACGATCCAGGGCATGGATTTTTACATCTTTCATTAATACATGCTACATTTCCTGGACATTCGAAGTTAATGGTACATTCAGGACGACAGTTTGGTGCACGGCCTATGTAATTCGGTAAGCAAGAGCAAGCTGGTTGATTGTTCACAACCCGACACTGAGAATTTGGACCACAAGGTGAAGGTGTACATGGATTTTGTCTAGGAATTTCAGTAGGTTTAGCTGAAATAGTAAAATAGCATGCAAATTCCAAATGCAAAAAGGTATAAGCTTACTCAGTTCTACTTACATCTTACAAATGGATCACCGGTATAACCAGAAGTACAGCTACATATAGGATTATGATTAATAATATTACAACGTGCATCTATTCCACAAGTGCCAGGACATGGATCCTGGCATTTGCTATTAATACATGCTTTATCTTGAGCACAGTCAGAACTAATCATGCATTCCGGTCGACATGCTGGTGGAGTTCCTATATAAGTAGGTTGACAAGAGCATACTGCATGTCCGTTTACGACATGACAGCTACTGTAGGGACCACAAGGTGAAGGTCTACATGGATCAGAAGGTTCAACTACAGCTACAGAAAAAGTAAAATATTGAAACAAGTTAGAGAAAATGTAGATTACTTCATGCAACATATTAGGTATTTATTTATTTATTTACATAGAATGAACAGACCCCTGCATTTGCCGATCGGAGAAAAAGCCAAAACCACAAACAGGCAAGTTCGTTAAAAAGCACCGTTTCAAAGGTAAATATTAAAGATTTTCCATTGATTCTCATTGCAACTTTATAGTTTGAAAATGTATTTCATAATTTACATAAATATTAGCCATAGAAATAGGCTTGTCAATGTTCTGAATGACTTTTTAAAAATGTCGAATTTAACTGACCTTTATGTTTTATTGGCTTTACTAGAGTATAAATTTATATCAAACTATAGTTAATAATCGGCAAGAGGATGTATAGTAACTGCCGATGAAAAGTAATTGTAAGTGTTTTTAAATTCGAAATATGTACATAAAAGTTTATTTTAAGTTAAGGCCAATGGAAAAAATATTTGTTATACGAAATTGAATGTACTACATGAAATAATCTACAAACAACAAGAAATAATATAGCAAGAGAAATGTAGGCTATGTCATATAAAACCAGTATCTCCAAAGCTGTGTCAATAATTTTTTAATTATTATATGGTGTTCACAAAACTCCCATTGATACAATACTGTTTATATCAAAGGTCAGTGTGTTATGTTTTAATGTGACACTGTAAAATCATTTGCCTGCAGGCGGAAAGGAGCTTGTAAGTGGTTTGCAGAAGTTGTAATGGAATGTCATGAGATATGGTTTGCACAATGGTGCCCACTAATCCAGAGTCATAGATAAGTTGGATGCTGCATTTAGGAAAGAAAGGATTAGTGGGATGAGGCTTCCACAAATCATAATTGTGGAATTTGAACATAATAGATTTTATACTCTAAAGATATCTGAAATTTTGAGGGTTGGGTTAAATGTTATGACAATCTAAGGTACATGGCAGAATTTGAAATTATGTTGTAAGTGTGGGTCTAAACATGAATGAGCTTTTACGGCCATCGTTGTTTAAAATATAGCTTTTTTTTCAGGATCACGATCTTTAGGCACACCCACAACACTGAAAGTGATGCAGGTCGTATTAATCAGATAATGTAATAATACAAGACGTTTCGAAAGTTATTTACTTTATTTTTTAAATTTAATAAATTCGAGTAAATAGATATTCTCCTCTTCCGGTAACAATTATACAACACAAGAATCGGCTTTTTTTAATGCAATCGTTGCCAATTAGCTAATAAACTACAAATTTCTGAGATTGACTTTTTAGGTATAAACATTGTTCAGATGCCTGGTTAACCATTCTCTTTATTATTTTTTATTTAACTATTGCTATCTGTCATAAGGTGGGAAAATTGTTTTTATTTTATGTATGTCGACAAATATTTTACTAGATACAGAAATTTTTACTTCGATTGTATTTCTAGTTGTATATTTGTCAAAAACTACAGTCAAAGTTACTGATACGTTTAGTTCTACTAGATGGAACTGTAGTAGTGTATTCAAAGCTTGAAAACATAGTATCAATGGGGTTGAAAAATCAAAGAGGTACTGGATTTATATAACCATAAAAGTAGAAAGTCTTACTAGGCTGTGGAAGATGACACGATCGTAATGGATTTCCTGTATAACCAGGTAAACAGTTACATGTTGGTGCATGGTTATTAACCCAACATTCAGCATTTAATCCACATGTTCCGGGACATGGATCATGGCATTTTTGATTAACGCATGCTTTATCTTTTGAACAATCAGTATTCATAACGCACTCAGGCCGACAACTCAAATAAGGATCTCCTTGATAATCTGGTAAACATGAACATGATCCTGCACCATTTCGTTCTTTACAAATGGCATTAGCTCCACATGGTGATGGGTTACAAGGATGTTTATGTTCCTCTACAGGTTGGATAACTGCAATAAATAGATTAAATTGAAACTGACACTATTGGGACAAGTATAACGCATACTTCTTGAGCAACCCGAGAAAGGATCTCCGGTATGATCTACTAAACAATAGCAAGCAGGCGTGTGATTTATAACCCTGCATTCGGCATTTGTTCCACATGATCCTGGGCATGGATCAATACATTTTTGATTCTGGCATGCCTTATTTAAAGAGCATTCCGAATTTACAGTACATTCCGGGCGACAATTAGGTGCTTGACCAAAATATGAGGGTAAACAAGAACATACAGGACGTTTGCCTATAATTTTACATTCGGAGAATGGTCCACATGGTGACGGGAAGCAAGGATTTTGTTCCACTTCCGGAATACGAGGTTCTACAAAGCAAAACATGCAAGCATATGTGCAAAATACAATAACCACTATAGCTTACTCTCTGTGCATCTTGTAAATGGATCGCCTATATAATCTACAGGACAACTGCAAACAGGGCCGTGATTGATTACCTTGCACAGTGCGTCATAACCACACGTTCCTGGACAAGGATCAACACATTTTTGTTTCATGCAAGCTTTGTTCAGTGGGCATTCTGAGTTTACAATACATTCAGGTCTACAAGTTGGTGGGACACCCACATAACCAACATCGCATGAACACACTGCCCTTTCAGCAACTACATTACATAAACTGTATGGTCCACAAGGTGTGGGCATGCAAGGATTTCCCTTAGGCACTATAGCTACATAAAAACATGCAATAAAATACATTAGACACAAACACATCATGCTTACTAGGCTCGATGATACGACATAAGCTCAAAGCATTCCCAGTAAACCCATCTTCACAGTAGCAACTAGGTCTATGATTTACAACTCTACAGTCTGCATTTAATCCGCAACTACCAGTGCAGGGATTAACACATTTCTTTGAAAGGCAAGCTTTATCAGAAGGACAATCACTGTTCATTAAACATTCTGGTCTGCATTCAATATAAGGGTCACCAAAATAGTGTTGCTGGCATGTGCACGAACCAGCACCATTGCGTTCTTTACATATTGCATTAGCCCCACACGGTGATGGGTTACAAGGGTTTCGTGGTAATTCTATTACTGTGAGAACATTAAAAATTGTACCAAATTAAACTATATAATAACAAATAATACCTTAATATTTAAAAGAACATTTTAAATATGTATTTTAAAAACTAAGCAGTCATTATCAATGTCGAAAAATATGGTTAAGGTATGTGGCTAATGTGTTTAATTCACAGATCATACAGCATATTGTAAGAAGATTGTTAATAGGTAGTTCTCCATCATGAAGGCCAATATTCCCTCTATTTAAATTACATGGCATAAGTGACAACTTATTCTTTAATGGAAGATATGAGTGTAAGAAGTACAATAGAAGTAATATTGGGTAGCATTCGTCTAAGTATGGTGAGAAGTCTATATTGATGACCGTCTAGGTGGATATCTAACATTACTTCTTTTGTACATCATTTGTACATCTTTTGTACATCATTCCTCCTGAACTCAGCACGTTGAAATTTTCGTTTATTTCGTTTATTCTGTGGGATTTAAATAGGATACAAAGTATCCCTGAAAGAACGTGTTATACTTACTAATATTTTCAAAATTGTTTCCACTCATTAGTAGTATTGTAAAAGTATATTTCTGGTGATAATGTCCACTTAATGGTTGAAATACATAGTAAATTGTTTTTTAATATTAGTGTGATTAAAGTTATTAATTGTTTTTGTGTTAACTTTACATATACTCAAAATTTAATTTTAGAAAGTAGGTACTTACCTTCGCGATAGTGACAACCAGAGAAAGGATCTCCTTCAAAATCATTTAAACATGCACAAACAGGACCGTGATTTACTGCACTGCATTCTGCATTTAAGCCGCATGCACCAACGCAAGGATCTTTACATTTGTTGTTAAAACAGGCTAGGTATTGTGGGCAGTCTTGGTGGATTACACATTCAGGTCGACAGTTAGGTGGTGCTCCAAGCATTCCAACGACGCATGAACATACTGGGCGAGCATCAACCGCACGACAATCTGAGTTTGGACCACAAGGTGATGGTATGCAAGGATTAACGTCAGGTGGATGTCTAGGTTCTGTAAACATTTGTAAAAATTTTAGTTTGATATGTACTTCTGCAATTTATAAATGTTAAAACAAAAAAAAATGTAAAATGTACAGTACAGCCTCTAAGTTTGGACACAAAACAAACCTTAGAGACAAAGAGTAAGTTATGACTCTAGCTGTGAAAGCATTTGAAAATAATGTTCATTCATTTTCTTACTTTAAAATATTTCCATCTCTTCTTTAATAATTGAATATCATGGTACCACTATTTTCGATTATTCTAAATCTATACTTTATTTGAGTTAGACAACCCACTTTACACAGCTCTCATTAACCCTATGAATTTTTGCATTCGCTTATCTAAACATATGCTTTATATTCGGATTGAAAATGTGGTTATGAAAACAATTCGAACTGGCCTTCTTTTGCGTATTCTTGCAAACACAACCTTTTTGCAACATGTTCTAGTTCTATTTGTAAAGCGAGCAGTTACACGAATATTCCTTTTTTCTATTGGATGTGTTTAAGTATTTGATAGGTATCAATTCGGAGGTGATTTACTAACCTTTTATCTGTTTTAGCTCGTTTTGGATTAGGTATCTTATTTTCATACACAATTTATGTGATTTCTACGTAATATCTTGAATTTCTGAGAGTTAATGACCACTTCTAAAAGTGTGGTTGCTTCATAATTAATTAGGAGAGTGCATGGTAGTGGAGTGTATTTAGAAATCTTACGTTTTACCAACACTCAGTGGATTTTCGAAGTTTCTACGATTCCCACTTGTACTTTTCGTTACTAACCTATTAACACCAACTACTTATTTACAGAAATATTCATTGTAAGGGTACATACAGTAGACCAAACATTATTTTCCATTTCATTATACCGTGCAACATTGTAATAACTTTCTTGTAGACACTAGTGAACCGGCAATGCGTATATCAAACACATCAATATAAAGATTCATCAAGATGTTATTACACTGATTTCCTTTTAGGTAAATATTTTATGCTTATTGTATCATACACATATAATTTTTAGTACCTTGTAGATTGCATTATCCTAGCGTTCTTTTTTGTTAGTAGCTGCTTTAAAATCTTTAATACAACTATCAGATATAGTATCATGCTTATAAAATATTCCACTCTTTTCTTAAATAATGTCTTGTCTACAGGCAATTCCATGTTTTTCGATATGGAACTAAAATCACACCCATGGTCGACAGACTGGTTTTATTAGCTCAGTCATTTTAAGTGTTCGTGTTCATGTTAATTCCAGTAACAGTTGAATCTGTGGTGCACTATTAGTGTTTTGCAGTAGTGTACCCACATTTGTATTTAAACTGGTACATATTGTAAACCTGTCTTGTACTATTGCTACTTCTACAATATCTTGATACTGAAAAACTTAGTCAGAATTTCGTAAATAAAGCAATCAGCAAAATATAGTTATCGTATTTCAGTGGGACAAATTGTTTTCTTGAGTATTCTTTGGTTCTCTATTTCCAATCTGGGATTGTTGCTAGTTACAGTATCCTCGCATGATGCCGCAGTGGTTCACTGTCAAATATGGTTGATTGTTTTTCTTAATTATTGAGCATTCTATTAGATTTTGTTTTTGCAAAAATTCACCAATAAATTCAAATTAATTTCCTTAATTATACGACTAACATACCCACATTCATTAAAAACCAAAAATATCACATTAATAGCTGCGTGATTATTTATTATAAAATTATTTCAAAGCATCGCAGAGAAATCTAAATAAAAATTTAAGTATGCAAAATTAATAACCAAGTTTTAGCAAGAAACGTCAAATCACTATAAATCTTGATAGTTCACTTTAGCTCTGATAGTTCAGAGGTTGGAGGAAAGGCAAATCGTATAACTTCTCCTAGGGACAGGAGGTGAGGGGTTACGAGGAGCGGAGTTCGACGGAGAATAAAGTTTTACATCTGGTAGAGTAGGTTTCGTGATGGGAAACAAAATATTTTAAGAGAAAATACTTTTCCTTTTTGGAAATTTTTGCTTCTGTGGTCACATTCCAGGCAACGTAAAAGAACACCATGATGTTTTCGAACGCGAAAACTGAATGCACAGTGCAAGAGAACCGGCGAGGTGCCAACGTGGACAAGGAAGACGGAGAAGGAAGATCGAAATGGTTTCCATAATTCACAACGAGACTTAATAAAATACTTAATACGCAAGGGGAGGCTTGAAAATCAACTTATAACCTGCATTTCATACCGTTTCAGAGTATAAGGTATTTTTTTTTTATAATTTTTGAATAAAGTTCCTGCAATTTGTTAGAGTTCTGTCAAATTTGGATTATGAACGCCACCTGTCGTGGCCGAAGAACTATTATCAAAACTTGAGAAGACAGAATAAATTTCAAAATCGAAAAATGAATCTCTACAGAATACCTAATATATTTTTAGTCTTAAAAATCAATTAGGAATCTTAAAAGATACTGATTTTTAATATAGAGTCTACTTTTAAACTAAAGCTATTAAATTTATTCGACGGAAACAAATGGACGTGATCAAATAATTACAATCAACCGTAAATTTTTTTAGAAATTATGAGCATCGTTTGAAAATGACATTTCTGTAGTTGTTTCAACCCAAAACTTGAAAACGCAAAAAAACTCTCTAACAATAGAGCTCCCTGGGCATGAGTTCCCCGGCTGAAAGAGATTTCCAGGTGAAAAAACTCCCTGGCAAAAGAGCTCTCGAGGCAAAAACAACTCAGTTTTGCAAGGACTGTAAACCACTTCTAATCACCACATTAAAAACCCGAAAATTGTAATAGCAAATTTAAGTAACACATACGTATTAATAGGTCCTTTTGATATGGAAAAGTGGTTACAAAGCACAATTAAAGGTTTAGTAGGCAAAGAAAAATTAGAATAAGTATTTAAAACCAAATTACGTTCAATTTATCAGTGGTATGTAGTTATATACGCAGCAGGAGTGTGGTTTTTTGATAAATCAGGAACCTTTTCTGAGCATTTAAGAAGTACAAAACCATCACGCTCCAAAAATGTGTTCAACTAATTTTTAAAGAGCAAAAGGTAGCCTCAAAAAGTCACTATGAGAGAGATGTGTAGATATGGTTTTAAAACCATAGCTATATTGATATTTCTAATAATGACTTAAGAAGAATGAAAGTGGAAAGAATACAATAGAAGCCAACAAAATTTAATTAACGAAGCAGTTCAAGTATTCGATTTAAAGCTGGAACCTTATACCAACAGCTCCGCTACCATATTAGTAAATTGATAGTGGTTTTTTAAGAACAATCAGTGAACAACTTTTACTCTGCGGTTTAGAAATGATGAATAGAATTATTAAAAATTACACACAACTGGATTTCTGTAAGATAACAGATAATAACAAAGTTGATTTATTCATGAAAATGAAAGCAACAGTTGACACGTACAAGGATGAAATCATAGCAAAACATGTTTACTGTTCAATTGATCATAAGATCTAATTACAGAACAATATCATATAGTACGTAACGTACTTTCAGATGATAATTTGGTGCGTTCGCTTAACATTAATTTGTTCTAAAATGCAAACGTTTCATTATTCACTATAATATTCAAACTAATTAAATTGCATAAACGTTAAGGATGAACAATTAATCTACCACTGCGACATTGAAACCCTATGTGTAAATCATTGAAGTGTAATTATTTCATCAAATGACAGAAATTTTTTACTGCAAAATTCTTACATTAAAGGTAAATGCATATATCATTTTTTAATTTGGTATAGATTATTAGTTTACTAAAGGTATCGGTTTTAATAATTTATAACTATATAATATTGTTGGTTGTTTGAATCATATTATGTTCTGTCTATTTACTTTATGTTTGTTTAAAAGAAAACCCGAGGGAAACAAACATTTTTTGTATTTCAAAATGTATAACCTCTTTTTATTTGTTGAGAGTAATCCTGGCATGTATGGAACCAACCTTATTCAACTTCAATTGTGTTTCATAAAAACAGTGTATTCACTCTCGATTCGTTTCTGTGAAGGCATTTTGTTATTCTACAGCTAATTAAAATCTACGTTCAAATAGACAAATAGAGTTTTCATTAATAATTTTTGTAGAAAAAGTCCCAATCCAAGTGTTTCTAGTTTAATTATTTCTGTTAAAAGCTGAGCTTTTATGCTACAAATGGTTTTGTGCTGAAGGTAAACCTACTTATATTTTGCCGTCTATTCTTTTTCCTTGGCTCTCTCAATGAACTTGAAAACTAACAACAACAAAAACAAAAAGTTAGAGTTCGACAGTGGAAGTAGATATACTTCGATTGATCTCAGATAATAGTATTAAAAATAATCAATGTTTTAACAAAAAAATCTCTATAAGCAAAGTAAATAGCTTACAAAACTAGTAATCAAATATTCGTATAAAGCATCAGTTTCGAATTACATACCTTCTTTGATGCATTGCACAAACGGATCACCGGTAAATTCAGGAGCACAGCTACAAACTGGATTGTTGTAAACCACCTGGCAACGAGCATTGAGGCCACACGAGCCAGGGCATGGATCTTGACATTTCTTATTGATACAGGCTTTATCATGCGAGCAGTCTGAGCTAACCAAGCATTCAGGTCTGCAGTTTGGTGGCGCTCCAAAATAATTACTTTGACATGAACATACAGCGAGATTATTGGAAACACGACATATGCTATTCAGACCACATGGTGAGGGTTCACATGGATTGACTGGTACTAAAGCTGTAAAAATATATAAGAGGTGGTTATAACTTTACAAAACACTTACGTATTACGGGTTTAGGTTTGCATGTCGTAAACGGATCTCCAATGTATTCATCTAAACAGAAGCACGAAGGCACATGGTTGACGACTGTGCATTCTGAGTTGAGGCCACAAAGTCCCTGACAAGGATCTCGGCAATGTTGATTTAAACAAGCTAAGTGACTAGGGCATTCTGAGTTTGTGGTACATTCTGGTCGACATCCGCCTGAATACGGATTTCCTATATATGGTGGTATACATGTGCATCTAACAATATCATCTGTCACACTACATTGGGCATTTCTTCCACATGGCGATGGATTACAAGGGTCTTCAGGTTGTTTGATTTCCTTATAGCAGCTTACAAATGCATCTCCAGTAAAGCCCCTTAGACAAGTACAGAATGGTATGTGATTAACAACATTGCATTTAGCATTTTGTCCACAACTTCCAGGACAAGGATCTATACACTTTTCTCTTACACAAGCCTTGTTTGATGGACATTCCTGATTTAAAACACATTCAGGTCGACAATATGGAGGAGTTCCTATATAATCAACATTGCAAGAACAAATTGCTCGGTTTTGCTTTACTTGACAGATTGAATTTGGGCCACAAGGTGTTGGTTGGCAAGGATTTTTGGTTTCCGGAGGTTCAGTGACTATTTCTTTGTAACAGGATGTAAAGGGATCTCCACGTAATTCTTGCGGGCAAGTACAGACTGGATTGTGATTAATGACAGCACATAGTGCATTTATTCCACAGCTACCTGGACATGGGTCCAAACACTTCTGGTTAACACAAGCGTGCATTTGAGAACATTCAGAACTAACAATACATTCTGGTTTACACATAGGTGCTGATCCTCTATAACCAGGCAAACATGAACACGTTGCGTATCCTTGTGGTGAAACTAGGCATCTGCTGTAAGGGCCACATGGTGAAGGGTCGCATGGATTTACATGTACCATAACTTCTGTAGCTGGTAAACATGAAACAAAAGGATCGCCAGTGAATTTAGCAGGACAGTAGCATACAGGAATATGATTGATTACATCGCATTTGGCATCGATTCCACACACGCCTGAACAAGAATTAATACATTTGTTGTTGATGCACGATTTTGTTACTGGGCAATCTGTATTTACAACACATTCAGGTCGACAAGCTAAGTAAGGATTTCCAAAGAATCCAGGTTTACAAATGCACGATAGTACATTATGTTGTTGGACACAATCGGCATTTGATCCACATTTAGTGTTTTGACACGTATCTGACTTGTCTTCTGGAACTAAAAATAAACAATTTAATATTTAAAAGATTGCATGTGTTTGGCCAATCTTTATATTTAGAAAAATGTAAGCAGTTAATTTCCAGCGTGACTCAAAAGTAGGTCTACAGACTGTAACAACCTTTGGTTTATAAATAGTTTAATTAATTAGATTACAAGTTATAGAAATTATAGCTTGATGAATTTATTCAGACGTTCTAAGCAATTTCTCTCGGATTTGGCAGTTATCATCCATAGGCGATATTTCTTATTAACATTTTGTCACCTCAAGTAATTGGCATCTTCAAAAAAAGAAATATTTCCTTTAGATGATAATCAACAAGATCAAGAAAGATTAATATTACAGCTTGCTTACAATTGTTTATTTGAAAGGTCATAATACTTTTTTCTGTGCTTTTGAAACATGCTATATAAATAAATTCATTATAATGGGTATTCACCTTCCACAATTAAGTACTGTACTACTGAACAGAGTTTATGAATCGTATTACAAGTGAAAAAATGGTAAAACAAGATAAACCACGTTAAACTGATGGGAAAGGTAGGGTTGCATAAGATACGCTTTTTATATTGAAAATTGTATCAATAAGTCTGGCATTAATCGAAAAATGTAAATGTCTGATGTAAATAGGTATTTTATAGAAATTGTGTAAAATAAAAATGTTCATAACTAACACCAAAACGTATACACTTCATAGTCCTTAGAATCAAGTGTCATGTATCTTATTTTTATTCGGTATTTACAGCTACTTTCAATGATAGACCAACTTATACAATGTGTTAGCATTAGTGGATAATAATTTTTTTGGTTTCTGTTTTTGTGGTCATCAACAAATAAAGCAATTTTTTGAGTTTATTAGGCACTGACCATAGAAAATATTTTTTTGGAGACATGAATGATCAGGTCTCTTTCATTCGAGGTGTAATTCTGTAACGCCTGATTCTGCTTTAGAGTATATATTTATAAACGTGTTCTGAATTCTCATTGAATACAATTAGAATACTACATTTTGATTTTAGAATTAATTATTGAGTTATTGAGTTTAATACAGTTTCTGAAAATGCTAACACTTGTGCCAATAAAAAGCCAAAAACTATCTCTTACGGACAACTTACACGGTTAAAGAAAATTACTATATTGTGGTTGAATTTTACAGATATAACTAGAAAATGTATCATTATATATCAGCCTGTTGTGACAACGATTTTGCTAACCTCGAATTATTATTTATTTTTCTTCTTGAAACAAATTATACAAATTCAGAAATAGGTTTCTATTAAGCTAAAACTGATATATAGGACATCTAATTGGTCAATTACGACTTGAGTTACAAATGAATTTGTATTTTAATTTTTTGCATTCGGTTATTATTGCAGTGTGCTTTAAACAATTTATACAGGATTGAAACCCTATGACAATTTTTTTTACGAAATGAGCAAACTAAATAGCAAAGATTATGAAAAAAAAATTAATCCTGAAAATCCTAAAATAGCTGACAATACAATATAAGTAATTCATGTACTGATACTACAATTTATACTTTCATTATCCGAGTTTGAATGAATAACCACCGACAACTACTACATTTAAACAAAGAAACATATCAATTGCTTAAGTTATTTGACCTAGTAACTTTATTACATCTAAGCCATGGTCTACTAATCCTAAATTTTGTTACGCCTCTCTAGCTTCACAAAATTTTATTCTAATAGGGAATATTAATCCGAATTTGTAAGTATTATTTCCCAGTATTAATTTAAGTAGTATAAATTAGGTTATTACGCATACAATAGCATTTAAAAGTTCAACACATGCTGTAGGGAAATAACCTACAGTTAATTGTATGTGATCCATCGTAGATACCTTTCCCACATTCGAAGAAAAGTGCGGTCAGTGCTTGATGCTCGATGACGGGTGGAGACAATGACAAGTTCAATGTGAAAGCGTGCATCTTAAAGGAATCTATCTTGAACTAGCGTACCGTATCCACATATTAAACGTTTAGTGCATGAAATATGCAGTGAAGTTTACCTTTGCATTCATGTACCGTTCCTTCAATTTTGTTCCAAAAACTTCTAGGTATTAACAGTCAACTTTACTACAAGCAATTTTTACAAGAAAACTAGCATCCGAACCGAATGATTACCCTGCTCTACATTTAAATGCCAGGGTAGATTTTCTGAAAAGCACAGAATAAAAGGCTTACCTTAAACTACAACTGTTAATTAAAGGTAAGGCTTTTCTTTGTTTAGTTTGAAATAATCTTTTACTGTATTAAAATTTGTGCAATATTGCACCCTCTGTTGATTCACGCTTGAAACTAAATGTTTATCTATAACTGTCATTTGACAGTAATAATTTTCCTTTTTTAATTGCACAGAACAACGTTTAACAATAGTTTTTAAAATACTTACTTGTTCCAGGCACAGCACAATGTTCAAAAGGATTTCCATATAGTCCATGAGGACAGGCACAAATTGGAGAATGCATGACAACTGTACAAACTGCATTTATTCCGCACGATCCCGGACATGGATCGACACAAGCTTGTCCTAAGCATGCTTTGTTAAAAGGACAGTCCGAATTAGTTAAACATTCTGGTCGACATAAAGGATTAAATGCAGCATTTGGACCTAAGCAAGGATTGCATATTGCAACTTCGTGACCATAAACATCACATTCAGTATTAATGCCACATGGAGATGGGTGGCAAGGTTTCGTAACATTTCTTGATGGAAAACCTAAAATTTAAAAATTAGAATATTCTGTAAATTTATGTGGCAGTTATGTTATACGTTCTGTATCCAATATAAGGAGGTTTTAGACAAATGATAAGGATGATGTAAAAAAGATTTGCTACTGAATAACAATTAAAACAAATTTTTTTCTTTTCAGTATATTCGCCATTAAGAGTAATAAACTTATATTCTCAACCTCTTTTAGAAGCCACATTGAAATATATTTTCTGTGCTTTACAATTATTTCAAAAAGTATTATCTGAATGTTTGCATAGTCAAATTACCATTCGTTAAAGGTTTTTTTCGTAATGCATGTGTAGATAATAGAATTCAAAAATTTACTGCATACATGCATGCCTACATTTGTGCACGTGTGTGACTGAGATGATATTTTAGTTCACAGTTAAGGAAGCAAGTCTCTATTTTGATTGACAATCTTTGAAACTAACCTGACTTCCACTTTTTTACTCTAAATTGGATATACTAGGTACAAAATGAAGTATCAAATAATACGATGGAAAATGTCACATTTAAAATTTTATAAAGTCTTGGAAAAAAATTCATTATTTACTATCGATAAATGTATAGTTAATAATTAAATAGCAAACCATTTCTAGAGTAACCATTCATTGTATTAAGCTACCTAATAAAAATGTTAATACTAATTAAACCTTAGCAGAACTTGCAATGTAAAAGATTAATATTTTCTGTAGCATTTTCTCGCAGCAGCAATATATAGATTATTTATGTTTTATAGCATCAGTGAATGAAGCTTTTGTGCGTATTTCTTCTAATAAAAAAAAATTAATATTTGTCAAATTTTACATAAAAACGAGGAAAAGATTGCTGAAAGCATAAGTGTAGAGCACAGCACTGAACTGCTGTGAAACGTGGATAGTAGGAGAAGTCGACAAGAAAATATAAAATCCCCTGAAATGTGGTGCTACAGACGTATGATGAAGATATCATGGACAGACAAAGATAAGAACAAGGAAGTTCTAGATATGGTAAGGGAATAAACAAATATGTGGAAAATAGTAAAAAAAATAGGAAAGATAGCATGATAGGACACCTATTAAGGCATGAGGAAATAGTGTGGAATATATTGGAAGCAGAGAAAGAAAAAAAGAGAGGTAGATGTAGACCTAGATTAGACTACTGCACACAGATACTGAAAGATGTGGACTGTGAGAAGTTCAACAAAATGTGTAGGTTAGTTCAAAATTAAAATCAATGGCAGTAAATGGCCGACCAGTTCTAGGATAGAAAACCTAATAATGAAAAAAAGCAATTGTACTTTGATTATTGTAAACAACTACAGCTGTTTGTTTTGCGATATTCTCAACAAATGTTGATTGTGCAAAAAAAGTAATTGGAAAACCATTGATTAAGCAAATGTCTAAGTGGTGAAGAATTTTGGTAGCCGTCAGGTTGCTTAACCTCCTTCATATACCACTGAATATTGATGAAATATGGTATATTTTTAGAAAACAATAGAAGGTGAAAAATGCAAAAGATATAAAATAAGATCTGTGCAAGGTCGTGCTATATTAAACGAGAAAAATCAGCTGCTATGTTCGAAGACAATAAACATAGAAACAAGGAAAATATTGCTTAAAGTCTATGTGTGAAGCACAGCATTGTACGGCTGTGAAAAGTGACAGCAGGGGAAGCAGACAAGAAAAAGATAAAAGCCTTTGGAATGCGGTGCTACAGATGTATGATAAAGATATCATGAACAGACAAAGTTAAGAACAAAGATGTTCTAGAAATAGTAGGGAAAGAAAGATATCTGTGGAAAATTAAAAAAATTAGAGGAGAGAATGACACATTGTAAGGCATGGACGAATAAATAGTGCAGGATATATTAAAAGCAGAGAAAGGAAAAAAAGAGACTGATGTAGACCTAGATTTGATTACTACACACAAATAGTGAAAGATGTAGGCAGTGAGAAATTTGTAAAAACGTAAAATGATGAAGTATTATATGTATATAAATTGTTGAAAAGTTTTCATTATAACTATTTACTTATTCAGTAAATATATTGCAGTATCATATACACAAAATATGCCTTCAACGTAAGAATGCACAGCCAGGTGTATTGATAATGGCAACAGATATAGAGTAGGGTAAATGGAGGAATCATTGTGCAATTTTAGCAGTCTGCATTTGGTCTTTACATTATCTAAATTTCTTGTTTTGCTTGAATTACGTGCACTTGTACTTGTTTATTTTCAAAATCAAACTTAAAAGCAATCTTTGATAACGCCCCAAAGAAAAAGTTTGGAGCTGTTAAGTATGATGATCGCACTGGCTAGGATACTATAAAATGTATACCAATGCACTTATTAGGGAAATGATTGTTTAAATACTCAGGTATAGCTCTAGAATTATGTACTGATGTAATATGCTGTAGAAGTCATCAATTTCGAATATTTGTGGGTGGTAACTTATCTAAAGCTTATAGGTCATCAGTTTAAAGCAACATTGATATTGTTCAGTGTGTTATAAAAAATGATTCTACAATTTTTTTCACTAAAAATATCCCTCCAGATATTTATTTATATTTATACAAATGGAGACAGGTTTTTTAAAATGAAATTTGCTACAGATTTCGCTACCTTAGTCGTGAGTTCTATTTTTCTAATTGAAGTTCAAAGATCGTCACTAACAGCCTGTAATACAAGATTTTCCCTATCTTCGACATTAAGTTTCTTAAGTATGTACATATTTCTTAAAAAAGCAATGTTCCTTAAGGTTCACCACTCACCTTTGGAAAATTACTGTATGAAGTTTTATTTCTAGTATCTATTCAACTACATTTGTTCCGCATCAATACTATTCCTTCGACACAAAATGTACCATACTACCATATCAAAACTTTTCTTTATTACCAAGCTGTTCCATTATTAAAACAAAAATGCTAAAACTAGTGAGGGTCTTCAATAATGAACTACAAGGGATTGTAAAAACAAAAGCATTTATCTTTCTAATGCCCAATTCTTATGTTCCCATCTGCTTTAGAAGTTACCTTAATATTAATTATTAATTTAATTCTATCAACAATTAATACGATACTTTTTTGATACTGAACAGCAAGTTGAAAAAATAGTCAGTGTTCAAAAGTACAGAACTTCTAAAAAGTGTTAACCATAAATATGACTACGACTGCCAAACTTATTTTATTCATTAAGCGTGATACAGGATTGAATTTAGAATGCAAGAGGTTTTTGAATTCCCTTAAAAAAATCCGAGGTCTATATTTAAAAAATTAAGCTGTTGATAGTCCCATGGATACGAAAGTCTCAGAAAAAAATTAATGCTGTCAGGTTATAGCAAATATGAAGGTGCTATGAAAAAGTGCATTTGTCTTTTCTCATTTAATTTATAACACTGGAAAAATATTTTCCAGAATCTAAAAATTTGATTTTTTCAAAGTAACTCAAAAAAGCAAAAAAAAATAAATAAATGTACATATGCAAGATCAAACGATAACTATTAAAATTGCACAATTTTTTCTCCATTTAATGTACTCAGTATCTGTTGCCATTAGCAAGATACCCTGCGCCTTCTGATCTAGGATACCTTGTATAATAGGGCCGGAAGGTTTAACCACCATCATAAATTTACAACTAAGTAAAAGTTATCATAGACTTACCTTTAGGAATACATTGAAAGAACGCATCTCCTGTGTAACCTTTTGCACAAATACAAGTCGCCGTATGGTCTTTAACTTCACAAACAGCATTTAAACCACATAAGGAACCAGATCCGCAGGGATTTTTACAGTGATTATCAAGGCATGCTTTATTGTTTGGACAGTCACTATTTAGTACACATTCAGGTCGACAACCAAACTGTGGATCACCATTAAAATCTGGCAAGCATGAACAAACAGGCCGGCCCCCCATAATTTGGCATATGGTATTAAGTCCGCATGGGCTTGGTACACAAGGATCTGGAGGCAGGTATGTACTAATCTTGAAACATTTCACAAGTGGGTTGCCACTTAATCCATGATTACAGGTGCAGACTGGATGATGTTTTTCCACTCTACAATTTGCGTTAATACCACAAGCGCCAGGACAGGGATCACGGCATCTGTGTCCCATACATGACTGAGAATCACCACAATCGTTGTCGATAATACATTCAAAACCATGACAGCCATTTGGACTTGTAGGATCACCACCCATTCCATCTGGGCATCTGCATACTGCATGATTGGCTTCTGTAACAATGCATTGGGCTCCTGGAGAACATGGGTTGGGGAAACAAGGCGTAACTGGCTCTGATCTGCAACCTGTATATGCGTCTCCAATAAAACCAGGCTTGCAGTAACACAGTTCCTGATTATTTGAAACATAGCAGTCTGCGTTAAGTCCACAAGGACCAGGTTGACATAACACAATATGTGGTAGTGGTTCTAAACAATGACGGTAGGGATTTCCTCTGGTTGCAAATGGGCAGAAGCAAACAGGTTGTTGATTTGGATCACATAAAGCTCCTTCACCACAAGGATTTGGTTCACATGGGTTTCTTTGCTCAATACAGCCTCGGATTGTGTTTGGACTTTCAATATAACCAGGTAAACATGTACATTTTGCAAAACCGTTACTTAAAATTGTACACTGTGTATTAGGTCCACATGGAGATTGATCACATGGGTTTAGTGGTAAAGTACAAGGTGTCTGAGGTGGAAAACCTTCATACTCTGGTAAACAGAAGCACACTGCTTTATTTCCAACAACGCGACAACCAGAATTAGGACCACATGGATTTGGTTGACATGAATCTCCATCAGGTACTAAAACACAAAGCATAATGAAAGAAAAAAAAACTTTTAAATATATTACTGCAAGATTTAAATGGATTTCCTGTTAGACCTTTAGGACAGAAACAAATCGGACTACCATTGTCTAGTTCACAAAGTGCATGTGTTCCACAAGGATTTGGTTGGCAAGGATTTGAAGGTGGATAGCAACCCGAAATTGGATTTCCAGTGTACCCAACTGGGCACTTACAGTTTGCCTTGTGGTTAATTACATCGCAAATGGCATATGGGCCGCATTGACAAGGCGAACTACATTTCCCCTTAATACATGCTTCAGTGGTAGAACACTCATTATCACTACGACATCCTTGAACTATTTAAAGATTACAAATAATTTTTGCTTTATTTTATATATACTACAAACCTCTTTCACAAAACGTATATGGATTTCCAACCGAACCAGGAAGACATTCACATGTAACAGCATGCTCCTTAGGTATACAATGTGCATTTTCTCCACATGAGTCTTCAAAGCATGGATTAATACATCGTCGATTAAGTCGGTCACATAATTTATCAGGTGGACAGTCCTCATTGTACTGGCATACATTTTTATTATCAAGTACTGGAAAAGCAAAGAAGTAAAAACAATTAAATTTTGTACAGAAAAGCTACCTTGTGCACATCCAACAAATCCATTACCTTGGAAGCCTTCAACACAACTACAGTCAGCTCCATGATTGGTGTTAATACAGACAGCATGTTTAGCACATGGATTATGGACATCACATGGCCTCTGGCAGGCACGATTAATACAGGCTTCAGTTATTGGACAATCATTGTTTGTTATACAAGTCACTATAGAAAACATGGCGCAAAAAAGAAATGTAAACAAAATATTGTACAAAAATAATTGTTATATACATTTGTACAGTGTTGATTAATCATTATTGCATTATTTTGTTGATTATTGATTAATCAAGTTAAGAATTGTGCTTTTTATTTAATACAGTGCTGTTTAGTATGTATGAAAATGAAAAAGGGATGAAATTTTATACGCTTCGTATTTCTAAAATAATATACAGAAGAGTTATGTACACACTGATTATTTTGGCCGGTGTAATTATTGCCAAAGTCAATTTTAAGCCGTGCTCGTTTTCGAAAACTTTCCATTATAATTCCAGCAGTGTTGTTTCCATTTGAGCATGTTGTTAAGCACATTATTATCTACTCTAAAATCCAAGTAATTTATCATAACAGAAAGTGAATTTTGTTGAATGATCCACTACCAGTTCCAAAACTTTGATACATATTTAATGCTTCGTTCAACAACTTTTATTGGAAGCAACAATATTTAAAAATATAATTTTTTATTCAGCTGTAATTTAACATCAGAAACAACATACACAAATATACCATTATCAAAATAACAGCTTCACAATTGCACCATCCTTGTCCATAAATTAAATTTATCTTCGTTTTTGTTTAAGAATTTGTTTAATTATATAATGTATACGACTCAAGTTTTTGTATTCAAAATTTCTGAATTTTTCCGTTGTCACATGATGCCCAAATGTGCTTCAGTCAAGTTTATTTGGCCGTGTGGTTGCAGAACAATAAATTTGTTGTCTATCTGCATGTATGTCAGATAAATCACATCAAAAATCGCTTATATATAGCTTTTTGAAGTTCAAATGTTTGAAGTCAAGTAACAATATTATAACTAGTAGGTGGAATCCAATAATTATGTGTGAGTGCCGATTAAACTTACTATTAAATGAAGTATTCTAATCAGCTCAAAGTCAAATATATAAGAATCTTGTTTTCCATGCTGGACTCTACTCTCAATGGTGCATCAACCTTTGAAATACCGGTGGATAAAAGTATATACTAATAATTAGACTATATGAAACTTTTTAGTTTTTTGTGTGTATTTAAGAGCGACTTAAATCAAAGGTTCGTAAACCTTATTAATTTTACGTTAACACATATAGTTGTGCACCACCACACAAATTATTAAAGTATACCAAATCATTTATGAACATATCATACTGTTTCCAATAAGTTGTTTCTAATGTTAAAATAAAGCTGCAATTTAAATATATCCCAGTAGAAATAGACAATCTATGTATGCTCTGGATCAATGCAAGGTGGCAGCCGGTTACATTGGAACTACCTATTTTTAAAAACTCCCTATTTGTAAATGAATTTGAATGTTTCTAAACAATAACCAGAATTCTCAAGATCTTAGATGCCATCTTGAGAAATGCTCCAACACATTCATAGTCTTCATACTAATTAACAGTGCTTCAAATGTGTTTAAACTCCTGTAAAACTATCGCACCACTTTTCAGTTTAGTGATTATTTCTTGATAAGTATAGCAAATCATAAAATGATTTCTTTGTAAGTATAATTTAGCTATTGCTTAGAAACAAAGTGGAAAAAGGATAATTTTTTATTGACGGCACTCTGTGTAATTATTTGCCAAAATTATTACATTTTAAAATCGCTGTTTGATTGTTTTACAGAGGATTATTAAGAATCGAGGATAATCTACGTTAATATTGTTTAAATTTAATAAAATTAATCTAACTGTCCGCTTAAGCTATGAAGACTTAGCGGGTCATCTTTGTTACAAGAGAAGGAACATGCACCATATAGTCAATCTGATATCCTTTATTCAAACGTCAACCACATAATCAATAGATTTAGACGAAAAGTGCTACATACTCTAGAAGACGCAAACAGGGGAGAAAAGAGCGTTGCACAGGTATGCAATTTTTGACAAATCTTAATAAACCTAAAACCTAAAAATATTCGTAACAATTAACTTAAAGAAGTTCGAAATGAAGGATTAAACTGTTAAAAAGATTAAATGAAGAAGAATTGACCAAAGAGAAACATGCAGTCGTCCTGATACTACAGTAATAAATGACAAACATTTATTAGAAATCGTGTTAATTTGATCATGAGCAGCTGCAAATTACAGATAAAACTGAAGAACACCTTTCTCTTTAGATAACTGTGAATAAAAAATTCGAAGGCTGCTTATTTGTAAAGTATCTTTAAGAGACGCATTTAGTGATTGATTAAAACTTTTATGAAACAGAATTTGTTTAGAAGTTTAAAGCAAATAGCTGTAATAAGTACACTTACTTGTATTAAGAACATATTACGCCACAGCGTTCGTAGAAAATTATTCTATTTTCCCATCTAGAACCAATGCTAAATTGCATAAATGAAACATATTATGTATGTTAAAACATTTGTGGACATTTTAAAAATGAGCCATTGCAACAAGCTGTTTCCTTGTAGTACAACACTTAGAATGATGTTATTCTGTTAACACAGTATCTGGTTTGACAAAATGGTTAACCAGCTAAAAGAACTGCCATGTCAAAACTTCAATTTTTGTTTTATATTGTTTTCAAATTAAAATTTACTTTTCCTTTTTTATGTAAAACGAGCACTTTTTTAATTAATAAACCTCATTTGGAAGGGTTGACAGTGCACTCCGTGTATGACAATGGATGTTAAATATCACTAATTTGGCAAAAATCTCAATGGCATTTCGTTTTCTGGCACGGTACCATAAGTAGGCCAACATAGAATAAACACATTTTTAGTTTCCATATGAAACCGAATTTTTAGTTATTCGTTTAATTTTGGGCTATTACTACAAATAAATTAAAATTTACTGATATTATTCTTTAATCATAAGAAGCGTACATTTTTTATTAATAAACAATTTTTTTCGTCGACCGTTTATTAATGTCAATATTAACGAATGATTTTGTTTTAAAAAGGATGCATTAATGGACGTCATTAATGCACTCTTTTTCATTAAGTGACTCTTTTTGTGACTTTGGGTTTTGATGTTTTAATAGACGTATAACCTCAACCCGACATGTCATACATATATTTCAGTGGTGACTAGTTTTCCTTTAGCAAAAGTGAAGTTTATGTAAAAGCGAAAATGTATGAAGTTGACATTATTGTATTCTGACAGTCTTTGTGGAAAAGTAGATTTTATTGTACTTGCGGTCGACAAAAAAATGTTGTAATCAACTCGTTTGTTAATAGGCGATTAATAATCTCAACTATTAAAGCAATCACTCGCTTTACCAACTAGTTAATTAAATAACTATTAATAATAGTTTCGATACAAAATATCACACAGAAAGCCAATTTAGTGGTGCAATAATTTTGAACAGAAGTTTCTACAAAGACAAAGTAATTGAAGCACGAATTACCTGACGGCCATTAGAATAATAAATTTTTATTTAGGAACTGCATTAAAAGTAAAAATTCTATAGGAATTTTACTCAATATAGAAAGTGAAAGTAACTGTACAAAAAGAACAATTCTTACAAAGGTTAATAATGTTATCTTACAATGCTGGGCTTTGAAGCATTTTATCGCAGGGTTGCCTTCATATCCAGTAGGGCATGTACAAATTGGTCTGTGCATTTTTGCTTGACATTTAGCGGTACTTGCACATGCATTGGCAAATTCACAAGGATCTTGACATACAGACATAAAACACGCTTCAGTTTCATAACAATCCATATCTGATTCACATGGCTGAGGTATTTTTGGTACACCAGGTTCTAGTGAATTTATTAAATACATTAGACTAATAAGTCATTGTTCATTTAGTATCATGCAGAAATGCAGAAACATGTGATAAATTGTAAAATTATATGTATTACAAATAAATAAATTTATATTACGTTAATCTTTTAAGTTTATTTGGTGCATTTTTATGATTAAATCTAGATTTGAAAATCTACTTCAAAAAGCAATAAAATTATTTTCTTTATATTAAATTAAAAGGCACAATAACAAAGTACAACAAATTATTTAGAAACCACAAATGGAAATATGTCTAAACGTGATGCAATTAGGTGTGCACAGCAGAAGTTGCAAGTCATGCAATACCCATGGAACTATGATTAGAATAGACCAGGGCATCCTATGATAAACAAAACTGTAGATTATGAAATAATGTAATGAACCACACGTAAGAGACTGCTGTGCAAGATGCCATAAACATAAGTATGAGATTATTAAGGTTAGCGGAGTTCAATAATATCACCCAGATGTGTTGAAATGCAGAATAAACATCTATAACGTTACTCATTAGTTATGATAAAGACTATATCGACGACAATTACATCAATAGCATGTGAAAGTGCTAACCGTGCAAAATCCCAATGAAAAAACGTGACAACACAACGAAATAATGTTACCAAAGATAGGAACCTTGAGAAGGGGAAAATTAAAAGTAAGTCCAGAAGAAAAGGAAGTCTGAAAGTAAGAAATGTTAAGTACGTAGATAATTAGGTTACTCGGTTGAGGGGTGGCATGACCATTAAACTTCGCTTGCGTACAAAGCAAGGAAGACTTCAATCATAAATATTGTAAAATTATGAGTGATTTTAACTAGAAACTATACATGTTTAATGTAGATAAATAATTTACAAATATTCTTTAGTTTCTATGCAAGAAATAGGAGGAAGTAACCATGGAGGTAAAGTATTAAAAAGACAGTTTGACGCTTTGGAATCTCTCATGGATAAAGTTCCATAAAAAATGATGGAAGTGCGAGGTAAATATTATTTGAAATTTATATATTAATTTGTTGTATTATGGTACTAACCAAACTGTATGAATTATTTAATATAAGTTTGCATATTATTTTACGGTGCTAGCAGCAAAATCAAGTGTATGTTGTTGGTATTGTTAATGATCGTGTTAGTGAAAAACTGAGACTGGACCATTTAATAAGTAATATTTTAATAGAAGTAGAAAATTTTAGGAGGTACAACCATAGTTCTTTCATTAAATTTAACATTTCAGGAATGTAACTGTATACTGGATCAGCTGTAAGTAGAGAGTTAGTCCTTTTGTAATTCAGGAAATTGATAATGAATTAATTCTGTTTTATTCTGATATAATTTAAGTATTCGTGAGGTATTAATTTATATTTACAGAAAAGGTGTAAACACTATATTTGTAAGAACAAATTCAAGACTTCAGGTAATTTTTATTCAAATTCAACATAGGTAAAAGGAAATATCTGTCTTTCGAGCTTGGCAGGGAGCGGACAACCTAAAAGAGAAGTTAAAAGGATAAATGAATAACAGATTTAGGGAACATGAAAGGTAAAGGAGACCTACTTGCAATAACCATCTTTTAGGTAGGAAGGAATACTGAAAGAAAGGTTTGCCAAGGTACTGGATTTGACATCCTATCGATTGTAACAAACAGAAAATAAAAGAACCTTTCAAAGTATAACACTAAATTCAAAGCATAGACTACCCTACAATCGTCAAAATTATGGACTAATAATAGTTGGTTAATAATGGATAAAATTGGCAAACATATCCAATACAGAGAAATAGTAAGAATTTGGATGTTAAGATCAATACATAAATCGCACATTTATCTTGGTTGAGTATTGTCAATTGCTAATGCATCAATGTAAAATCTAAAATAATCGAAGCTATTTATTTGTGGCATATAAACAACAACAAGTTACTTCCAACTCAAAAACTATTTACCATTCTTGTTACTGAATCGTAATTGAACACAATTGTAACAAAAACTGTACCATTTAAAATGTAATTACCAAAAAAAACAAATTGAAATTATTATGTATTTTAATAACATAATTGTACCTCGATGTTTTAAAGTAACACTTTTTCTGAGCGGATTTTATTTTATCACAAGTAGCAAAATTAATAAATCAATTTACTTATAATTCCATTCTTTATATATTTAAAGTAATTCAATATTAGATGTTACTATAAAACACATCGCTGCAACAATGTTATTCACCTGCATGTGCAAATTTGATGTTTTCTTATATAACACTAATGTAATTATTGTAAGTTTCTGCAAATCATTATGAACACAATAAATGAACTTAAAATAAGCGTGCACACCAATACTACATAAGCTATATAATTGTACATGCAGCACAGTCGCAGAAAGGCCTTTTCAACGTAAAATTTCACAATAGCATCAGTTTACCACATTCCTAGAATATGCAAGTATCAAACTCTAAATTACTTATGAATCGAGTATATACAAAATATGCTTGTAGAACAAAGTCGTTCAAAATTGTCTAGTGAAGAGGTTTCATATAAAACATTACCAGCTATTGCAATAAAATTTAGTGATGTTAGTAAAGCTGTGGAAGGTAGGAGGTTTGTAGTACCATCTTAAAGAATACATTGCAAAACAACTGAAAATGCTACTATAAGTTTATATTTGTGAAGAAATAGATTAGATATAAAAAATAATTAGTCAAACGATAAAAAAACTATTTCTATTCCTAAACTCTACCTATTAGGCATGTAAAGTTTCCATTGTGCCATAGCATCTAATTGCATTAGTTCACAGTGCGATAATCAGCAAAAGATCAGTGTGAGGTATTTTAAACTGATTATTATTCGGAGTTACGTTCTGCAAACTTTGAAAAAAGTTGCTATTCTATTTTGAAATGAATTTTGGGACAGCAGCAAGTTTTTATTAGTTTATTATCCAATTCTTATTTTTAAAATCGTCTATATTTTCTGTAATAGATTAGAAGAAAAGAAATTCTGTAGAACTTGTTCAAATTCCTAACCCGAACCACACACTGTATTGGAAAGATCTGAAGAGGTCAAAAATTTTTGTTAATATGAGCAGTAAGAATGACCTAAAAGTGAAACTTTCTAACATCCACAATATTGCAATTAATTAAATTTTGGATCTTTTGAAGAATGCAATTACATTAAAAAAATTTGAAATTTTTTCCAAAGCAATTTATAATACTATATTATTTAATGAGCGAGTTATGATCGCCATTAATTATTTGGAATGATTGTGACGTGAACCTACTATGGCGAGCGGCATAGTACGAATGAATAATGGACATAAATCGCTAGTAGAATACTATACTTTTCCAACGACTACACAAATCTTAATTATAAGACATTTATTTCCTATATGTTTAAACTAATATCACACAAACTGACCAAAAAATTTATTTGTCAAAGTGTAACAGCCTACTTCGCATAATACGAAAATTCTACGTTGTGGATTATGAAAAATGAAAATTTGTACGTCAGAAGTGTTGGCTTATGATCATAATCCATGACCTGGATGTTCCTGATTGGTTAAAGGTGTTGGATTATGAATGCACATACACATACAGAATAATAAGTACTATTACTGACCCATCTTTAATTCATAAGAAGTGCATTACTGGAAAGTCGCGGGAAAAGAAATTTATTTCAATTTAAATAAAATATTTATATTACGTTCACATAAAAATAAAATTTTATTCTCTCAAGCTTGCTTTACAATCTAAGTAAATTGAATATCAACCTCCACTTAAGTAACACTTTAGTCCTGATTTGGAAAATATAGACAATTGTGTCAGATTAAAATTAATCCCTTCAGATCAGTTTTAGTGAATGTTAATCAGTTTGATTTATAAGCATCGTTCTAAATGATAGCAGAATTGTGTAATCGTATACCTTATACGTTATACTTAAATTAGCATAACTTGTTTGGTTGTTTCCTATATCATTTGCTGTAGTTAATTAATTTTATCTTGAACTTTAATGGGAATCCTTCCCCTAATCAATTAAGTGTAGTAGGAATTTTAAAATGAAAATGACTTCAGTACCTATCTATTTTTTTTTAAATTTCAGTATTTTCATTTTCGTAATGTATTCTGAAAGCTTTTTGAGTGTAATAATTAGTGAACCCATTCTTAACAACCACTACAACCAAACTACGCTAGCAATAATGCAATGTTGTGATAATGAACCAACATCCTAGTGTTTGAAATTAATATCCTACTATTTACGGTTTATACAATTTAAAAAGCTGAAATTAAAGCTCATTAATTTGTTAAGAATTAAAATACTTTACCACATCAAAAGCGAAGCTACTATCCAGTTTGTATGACTATCCATATTATAATAGGCGATATTAATTAAATGGATTTGTGGGATTAGAAATATAAAATGCCAACAGCAACATTTTATAAAAGACAATTAACTTACCTTTAATACAGGCACCGGTAATGGGATCACAAGCAATTCCTGGCGGACAATGTTCACAACCAGTTATAATAGTTGGTTGTTCTGAAATTAAAAACGTTTAGTAGTTTTGTAATAGGTATGCCACTGAAACAATTTGAATACTTTTAAATAGAACACGTACGTTGAAGGTTTGTATAAATAAATTTTTCAAGTTACTCTTAAGTCTCGTCGCTAGGCAACAATGCATCATCTTATAAAATTACATTCTGTTACCAGTGCTACAGTGAAACAACAGCAGCTCTTATTTTAATTATGGTTTCACTAGGATTTACACGTGTAAATATACAAAATATTACAGAAGACTTATGTTAAAAAATATGTAAAAAAATATAAATTGATAGAACATCAAATTAACAATATTGACTACATTCTTAACCGAAAAAGGCAAACTGGAAAACATCATTCACCACAACCAATTTGTTATCACCCTGTTTAATTAAATATCCATTTGAAAATGGACTGTTTGGAGACCATTTAATTTAGGGGTAGGTTAAGTCATAGGGGTCGTAGAATAAACAAAAGAAACTCCCAAGTAACAAAAGCACATAATTACAGATATTAGAAGAGTAAATAGGTCATTATAAATATTATTAGTTGAGAGCACACTGTATATAGCAGTACAAGTGATTAAAACACATATCCAATAGTAGCTACGAGCAAAGATAAGAATTTAAAAATGTAACGAAACGCATTGAAATTAAATCAGTGAAAAACCTGCATGAATTGGCTAGATAAATATTCAAAAAGTGCGTTAATATATCATCTTAAATGCACGCAGAAATTATGCATTATTTTAAAAGCGTACGTGATCTAAAAGTATCACATTTGTTCAAAAATCCAATTTATTAGGAATTAACAAACACCAAATTTATTCCATTCAGATTAGAATAAGGTCAACAACAATAGTACGTGATTTGTTGGACAAAGATTTCTGGGATTTCTGAATTAAATGTGAGGTATTATAATGAATTACGTGACATTCGTGCAATTGAACTACACAATTGGTAAAGTTTCCCAAAATAACAAGAGATAAGACACTTGGCTCGCCCAGCACGTGAAGTCAACGAATCGAAAACAAAAGGGGCCGATCCTATAAATATCATGACAATTGAATATCGAGTTAGTATACTTTAGAAACTGGGCAGTCACTATACTTGAAAGTGCTAAATATTTACGTGAACAGTAAATTAAATTAAAGTGAAAATTAAAAGTGTATAATTGTGCAAGCGAGCCGTACTTCTAAAGACGTAAGTAGATCAGATTTAGTGAAATTATACCATTTCTAATAATAAATAAAACAGGGCTTTTAATTATCATCTTAATTACCATCTTAATTACAATCTTAAATTACAATCGATATAACGATCCTAATAAAGATCTTGTTACGATTCCTGTCAATTATGATCTTAAATACAATTTTAGATACGAGACTCTGGAGAATGCTGCCTGTTCAAGCAATTTGATAATCTCTGAAAATGGTAAATATTCTATTACGGAAATGAAAAACCTTTCATTGGAATAAACTCACCAATAACGATTTGGATACTAATTTGGTTGGATGTCGACTTCAATTCTTGGGAATGCATAGCACCTACTGAACCACTTCAGGTTAGATATTTTGATATGATTTATTTTTAAAAACTGTTTTTATCTCAATAATAATTCAAAGTGTAAGAGCCGACAAATTGGGGTTTCTTGTATAAATTTATGAAAAGTAATAGACATCTTGAAACGTTTCAAAAGGTCTCTAAATGTAATAAAAATCTCGTTTTGCTGGCTTAATTTTCTAAAAAACTGACAGATGTAAATCATTTAAAAAGGGACAAAATATTTAAAAAGGTTGTCAATATTTAATCATTATACTGTGTATTGTAGAATTGCTTTATTTATTTAAATCAGCTAGTTGAGGTAAAGAAAATTATAAATTAACATTTCTACAAATGCTTGAGTAATAAAAGAATAAATCACGACATAAATATATTTGCCCAAGCGTAGGGGCTAACAGGGGTTAACACAGCATAAATATGACAAGCCCAAATCGTGGGGCTTGATTATCATAGCAATATATAGCCGAGAAAAGAATGCCATCTAAATTCATATGGACTAAATCCCAACCTAAAGCAGTTTATTATAAAGAAACAAACGTTTACTAAAAGCATTTGGTATTGAAAATGCACTTTACGTAAGTGTAATTGAGGAACATTTTATGCACATCCTTTTTGTTTAACATTGAAAGTTATAAACAAGTATGAAGGAGCAAAACTTTTATTAAAAGGGCGTTTTATTTTGGAGAAATTGAGATTCAATTAGTATCTAAAGTTATTAATGGGATAAACACATTTAATTAAGCTACAAATCACGTTAATGTAGAAAAAGTCACACAAACGTTAAAGTAGGAACTTCAAATTGTTATTGTTTTGTAGAGATCACCAGAGTACTTGGTGAGGAAAATATCCTCAGGTGTTCAAAACAAATTTTAGTAAAATGTTATTGGGGAAGGATCACTTTAGGCTACGTGGTGAAGAGAATATCCTGAAAGGGGTTTCCTGAACAACTTTTAGTTTAATGATGACTACATAGTGGTTGAAATATGTATTTAGTATTTTAAAATATTTTGTGGTAAAGGGGTATTAATTAATAATTTGGTGCGTAATCAAAAGTCCAGCAGAAGTAGTTGCCATAATTGAACAAATGCCGCCGAAGGAGAGAACGCATGGTAAAAGAAATACACAAAGAGCAGAACAACACACGGTTTTCAACCTAGGAAAGGGGTAGTTGTTTTAAATAAAAAACCAAACTGAACAATTTGCGAGTCTGCTGATTATTAAACTAATCACCTATAATTAATCAATAACAAAGTCGTTCAACAGTGAAGAATACTGGTTTAACAAAATTAAAACTGGTCAGCACCATCAAACGATCGTCTAATTTTATTGTATTGTAGGGGTGGATCACCATTTTTGTTGTATAAAGCTGTTTACTTTAAATTACTGTATAATTTAGCTGAAATATAAGGAAATTAGTGATAAGTTTGTGAATTACATTCCATGGAATTCAGGGAACATATTTGTTAAATATAACAATTAAAATTTGAGTATTTGATATAATTTTTGTTTGGCTTTTCTTGGAATTTACACGTAGAACCACCCCAAAGTTCAATAAAAACAATAAAACAGTATTTTAAATAAAGTATTCAAGAATGACATGAAAGTAGAATTTCTGTTAACCATTAGTTTTAATTGTATCTTTGCACAGATATTATCATAATTAGAGTTCAAAGTAGAAAAAAAATATTCTTCAGCAGCTTAAGTTCCAGATATTCATTTGTGAGAATAACATATCTAAAGCGGAGAACAATATTAAGAAGAGGTATGACTTTATAATTATCAAGAAATATTATATAGGTAGATAGCGCGCTTGTACATATTAACATTGGAGAGGGTGCAAATTTAATGTGGCGAAGGTTAGAGAGACTAACATAATTAAGAAGTATTGTAGGGTTAAAGTGAGAGAAGAATATTCGTCGTAATACAATCACATCTGTCATTACAATAGGGCTGTTCTCAAAAAGTTCAATAACGCAATCTAGATTTCTACCCATTTCTCTTGAATAAAGAATTATTGTATATAAGTGTGAACCCCATTGTAACAGATTAGTATTAATTTGAATTCTTTCCTGGTAAACGTTTGACGTACATAAAGTAATGTAAATATAAATTTGCCTACATGATATAAATGTGTTAGATAAATAGATTATCAATAAGATTAGTGCTACAATACTGTTTAATTAATTGTATTTAAAAGATTAGATTAGAACCTACAAATAGTGATTAGCTAGTGTTAATGTAAACAAGATTCCGTAAAAACTTGTGATTGTGAAGAATATTTATTAATCTTGTATTTATGGAAATAAAGGCTAAATGATGATCAGAGAAATTATTACAATACTAAAAAGTTTTGAATGCTTTCACGGCATTAAGATGCGAATACTAAACAATAAAGTACAAATTGATTGTAGGACACAGGAACGAAATTCCCAAACCACGAATTGCCGACCAGTTCGAATGTTAAAAAGAATTCAAACATGACTGGTTATTTTCTTGAATTGCCGATTACTACTGAGGTCTTTAAAAAAAGTAAATTGTTTTGCTATTATTTGGTTTATGTATGTTCCCATAATTTTTATCGCATTATGAGCGATTTTGTTGGCCTTTAAACCTACATTAGATATAAGCACGTCCTTAGTAAACTGTCATTTATCAAACATACCTTTAAGATATGGTTGTGCACCTGTTTAGAAAACTTACAAATAATTTTTTAGATGTAACGAAACTAATATGGAAATGAATGCTTTTGAAAATTAATTAAAAAGACAATTAAAGGTACCTAAAGAAATGCATCAGGATAAAAACATTTTTGAATACTTACTTCCACTTATACAGTTACAACCATCACATATCAAGTGCGGTGCACCACAGTTGGCATTATTTTGACATTGACAAACTGCACAGAAATGTTAAAAAATATTTATTGAAATTGTATTTTACCTTTAACGCAAACAGGTTGATGTTCTTGAACCTGACAATCTTGATGTAATGTACATGGGTTTGCCACAGAACATGGATTCTGGCACCTAGCCGCAATGCAAGCTTGTTGTAAAGGACAATCCGCATGAGAATGGCAAGAAATATCTGTGAAATACATATCATGAGTAACAGACATATGATTAACAAAAGCTTTTCAAAATAGTACGTGTAAAAAAAGACAGTAAAGCATACAAAGCTGAAATACATAAGCTACAAACAACTATAATAATATACAATTTAATACAAACTACCATCACCAAATGTCACCAAATTCTATCCAATATACCCCAACTACCACCACAATCTATATACAAACAGTAACAAAAAAATCAGTTCTCGCAGAGAACTTGAGCTGTACTTAAGTTGATTCCAGCGTATAAACAATCATGCACAGTGGCTCTGGAGGTTCCTGTAGTTGGACCTTAGCAGCCTCACGTTGCTGCAAATCGTAAAGGCTGCGAAACACATGCTTACAATGTCCTTCACATCCAGAAATTTGCAAGAGTATATAAACCAAAATATATTACCTGGTATAATCTTACAACCAACTACATCCTTTGTTTGACCTATTGGGCACAGGCATACAGCTGTTTGGCCAATTACATCACAAGCTACGTTTGGTACACAGGGATTGTAATAAATACAAGGACTTATACATTTGTGTTGAATACATGTTGTGTTAGTTGGGCATTCATTCTGATTTTTACAAATGTTAGTAGGTGTCGTTTTTGTTGTATCGTTTAAATGTGGCCTATACTTTGTAGGTTCAGTAATAATTTCAACAGGGATTGTAAAACCAGTAACTACTACGTTTATGTCACCTGGAATCTTTGTTGTTTTTGTAGAAGTATTTTGTGTGATTGTCGATTGACTATATGTTTCATCAATTGTCATTTGAGTGGACGTGCTTGTTGCATTGATTGTAGTTTTGTCATATAACTGAGTGTGGGGTGTCATATATGTGGATGATTGCGTAGCATTCCAGAGAAATGCAGTTTCGGTACTACTTAATTGACTATCTTCACTAGGATACTTGTGTGTAATTTCCGGCAAAGATGTTAAATTCAGAACCCCTTCATGTCTGACAGTTGTATGAGTCTCAACAAACTCATTTAGGGTCGTTTCTAAACCTACCGATACTGATGTTTCAACCTTAGGTGCCCTTGTATAACTTGTGACGCTTTCAGTTGTTGAATACACACGTGATGTAATAGCACCGGTTTCTTGTGTAGCATTATAAGGTGCAAGAGTAGGAGTCGATTCATTTTCAAATAAAGTCGATTTATTTAAAAACTCATTTATAGTTGTAGTATATGCATAATTTGGAGTTACAGTTGTCAACTTGAAAGTAGTTTCATTGTGGACAAAATCTGTTGGTGACGTAGTTGATGATTCTTGCCCTATTGTTGTATACGAATATTCTTTTGTCATTCCACTTCCTTCATATTTCAAAGAGGTCTTACTCGAAACTGAAACAGATTGAGCTTCCGGTTCTATCGTTGTTTGCAGTGTTTCTGTTCCAAACGTATACACATGCCCATCGGTTGTAGTTCCGTATGTTTCTGGTAATGTCGTTTGAGGCACTATGACTTTTACTTCCTTTATGGTTGAACTTACCATATCTGGATATACTGCAGTTGTAATTTTATTTGCAACGGTTTGTGTACTTATTTCGGTTGCCAAAGGTAATGGCACCCCTTTTGTTGTAGAATCTGTATGAAGCCAATAAGGGGTGGTGACCTTTTCAAGTTCCATTGTTGTAGGACTTTCAGGTATTTTAACTTCTAGATCAACTTGTTTAGTTGTCTCTTCTGTACTGATCATGTATGTGGTAGTGGTCTTTGATGGTTCAGTTGTTATTATTTTAGACGAAGTTTCTGTAACAATTGATTCTGCTGTTGCCTCCGATGACGTAGGTGTGTTAGTAACAACGTAAGTTGTACTTTTCATTTCCTGCTTGGTGGTTTCTGTACTTGTTTCAGTAGTTAGTGGTATCAAGGTTTCTTTTACTGTTGATTCTGTATGAGGCCAAAATGTTACTTTTCCATGTTCAGTTGTTGTTGGTATTGTAATTTCTTGATTAATTTGTTTTGTTGACATCTCTGTAGGAGTCACAACCGTGGTAGTAGTCTTCAAAGGTTCATCTGTTTTTAGGGCCTCTTTGGTTGTTTGTAAAAGTCCTTGTGTTGTCCTTTTAGGTAAAGTTTGTGTAACAATAGGCACAGCTGTTGTCTCCGAGGGTATAGCTGTGCTAATAACTGTGACAGTTGCATTTTCCATTTCTTGTTTGATCAATTCTGTACTTGCTGTAGAAGTGAGAGACACCGAAACTTCTTTTACAGTTGATTCTGTATGAGGCCAATAAGGAACTGTGATTTTTTCATGTTCAGTTGTTGGTACTGTGACTTCTAGATCAACTTGTTTAGTTGGCATCTCTGTATTGGTTGTGTACATGATGGTAGTTTTTGATGGTTCCACAGTTTCTATGGTCTCTTTAGTTGTTTGTGAAATCCCTTGTGTTATCATTTTAGGTGAAGTTTGTGTAACAGTTGACTGTGTTGTTTTTTCAGATGGTGTAACTGTGAAAGTTGTATTTGTCATTTCCTGTTCGATTATTTCTGTACTTGTTTTGATAGTGAGAGGTACCGAAACCTCATTTACAGTTGATTCGGTATGAGGCCAATAAGGAACTGTGACTTTATCATGTTCAGTGGTAAATCCTTCTGGTATTGTAACCTCTAAGTCAACTTGTTTAGTTATCGCTTCTGTATTTTCCATGTTTGTAACAGTAACTGTTGATGATTTTACTGTTTTTAAAGTCTCTTGAGTTGTTTTCAAAGCTTCTTCTGCTATCATTGTAGGTGTGCTGTATGTATTAGTCGGCTCTGTAGTGATAGCTGTACTAACCGGAGAAGAGACATTTAGCTCTCCTTGTTGTGTTGTTGATTCAGACAGTGGGATTTCTTTCACAGGCATTTCAGTACTGACCAAATAAGGTGATGTTACTTTAGTTGTTGGTTTGGGGACAGTCACTTCAGCACTAGTTGATTCGAAAGTGCCAGTTAATCGTTTAGTTGTTTCGGGGATTAAAATAGAGTTCGTTGTTAGTTCAGGTACAACTGAACGAGTGATTTCAAATTGTCTAGTTGTTTCTTCAACTTCTTTACTTGTTGTTTCTGACATCAAGGCTTTCTCTGTTGTCACTTCTGTACTCACTGATAAAGATGAAGTAACTTTTTCATACTCAGTTGTATTTTGACTCTCTTCTTCTATAATCTTTGTTGTAAAATCAGTTTTAATGGAATACGTGCTAGTCGTTTCTGGTGTTCTTTGAGTTGACTCTCTAGTAAGTGAACTAGTCAGTATTTTTATTGTCGATTCTGTCATATGTACATAGGGCACTGTAGTTTCCTTGTGTTCCGCCATTTTCCGGCTTTCTTCTGTTAACTCCTTCATGGTTGACCCTGTACTAACCAAATCCGTTGCAGATGTTTTTAATTGGTCAGTCGAGGTTATTTCAGTCATCACTGTAGGTGTTGTGACATGTTTAGTAGTGGACTCACTAATGTATAAAGTAGGACTCGCTTCTGTTTCAGATGTTTTATAATGTGTAGATGAGCTAATGGTTTCTCTACTGGCTGGGTAGTTAGTGGTGTTTCCTTCTATTGGAGTTGTTTCTAAAAATTTTTTAGGTATTGTTATGGAAACCGATAAGCCCTCTGATGTTGACTGTGGCAGAATTTCTTCAGTTGTTCCTTTTACTGTAGTCTCTGAAGTACCAACAAACAGTGTTTTAGTTTTCAGCTGTTCGGTTGTTTTATGATCCTCTTCAGTTGTTAATGCAGGTACTGTAACATATTTAACAGTTGATTCGCTAACATATGGAACTGTCAATTCTGCTTCAATAGTTGTTGTTTCTGGACCGAAATTTGTTCCTGTTACAATTGGATTGGGTATAGTGGTTTTTTGTTGTTTAGTTGTTTCAAAAACATATTTAGATGTAGTAGTTCTTTGATGCTCATCAAGTATTTCTTTAGGTGTTGACTGCGTATTAACCATGCCAGTAGAAATACTCTCTAACTGGCTGGTTGTACTAATAGGAGTTTCAGTTGACATTTCAGTTACTGTTACGAGTTTAGTAGTTGTTCCATTAACATAAGAGGTTGTCAATACTGGGTTCTCTGTTTTAGAAGATACCTCTATATCAATTGTTTCTATAGTGGAAGTTACTTGTTGTTCGGTTATTTCTGAAACCTTTTCGGAAGATATTACAGCCACTGAGATTTGTGTTGTTGGTAGTTCAGTATGAACTTCATTAGATGCAGTGGTTTTATTATGTTCTTCAGTTGTTAACTCTGCACTAACTATGTTAGTAGTAGTAGTAGTAGCTCTAAACCCTGCGGTTGTTTTAAAAGTCTCTTCGGTTGTCAGTTCAGGTGTTACAATTTGCTCAGTGGTTGATCCGTTTGTTCTTACTTCAGTTGTTTTAGAATGCAAAATTTCGCTAACAGTTTCTTGTTGCTCAGTTGTTCCCAACATTTCTGTAGATGTTATAGGATGTGGAATTCCTGTCGTCGATTTGGTATCAACTACGTAAGGTACTGTTGCATTTTCTTGCTCAGAAGTACTTTCATATTTCACTGTTGTTTCCTTCATAGTAGGATGTGTGGTGACTAAATAAGTGGGAGTGGTCTCTATCTGTTCAGTTGTTTTCGCAGTTGTTTCAAATCCAATAGTTGGTTCCCCAGTGTGAGAAATTCTGGTGGTAGTTAGCTTCTCAGTGGTTTTTAAAAATTGTTTACTTGTTATTTCAGGTGTGGTAGTGTCTATAATAGTTGATGCATCATGAGATATATGAGTGGTTGTCTCAAATTCAGTTGTTTTGGATTGTGTAGGTGTATTAATTGTCTCTGTTATAACTGGCCAGGTGGAAGTAGTTTGCTGTTTAGTTGTTTCAAATATATTTTTGGAAGTAGTTGTAGGAACCGTCACTTTTTGTGTTGACGGTTTCATGCTAATGACATAAGGAGTAGTTTCTTGATATTCGTCAGTTGTTTCCCTAGTTGCTAAGTTTGTACTAACCAAATAAGTGGAAGTAGTTTGTAAATGTTCTATTTGTTGAGAAGGTTCCTCAGTTGTTAATTTAGGTTGGATGATATCCTTTGTACTTAACTCGCCCACACGAGAAGTAGCAATAGTTGTTTCTGCTTCAGGTGATTTCGAATTTGTAACTTCGAAAGTGGGAGAAGTTTTTTGCTCGGTTACTTCCAACGCTTCTTTGGATGTAGCTGTATTGGTTGAAATTTCCTTTACCGTTGACGAAGTACCAACGACAAACAAAGGAGTTGTTTCATGTTCATATGTTTTCGGGATCGTTTCTGCAGTTTTCATTGTGGATACTGTGTCTGTCAGAGGAAGGGATGTAGTTTGTGGCAATTCAGTAGTGAGGGAGTTTTTAGTTGTTTCGTCAGGTTTTACAGTTGGCTCACTAATATACACAGGAACAGTTGATTCCACTGTAGTTGTTTTGGAAAAAGTAGTTGTGAGAGTTTCAATAATAGGTGGATATATGGGAGTGGCTTTTTGTTCTTTAGTTGTTTCTAGAATCTCTTTAGATGGAGTAAAGGGAGAAAAAGTCAGCTCTATTGTTGATTTGGTACTAATTACATGTGATGCTGTAGTTGTTTCAAGTTCAGTGCTATGTTGTTTTTCTTCTACTTTGTTAGTTGTGTATTCTGTTTTTACTAAAGATGGAGCAGAAGTTTTAAATCTGGGTGTTGTTTTGACATCTTCTTCAGTTGCTATTTCAGGTAGTGTAACAATTTCGGCAGTTGATTCATTCTCATAAGTGGAAGCACTTATATCGATTTGCGTTGTTTTGAAATATGTAGGCATCCTAGTTGTTTTCAAAGAATGTGGGTAAATAGTAGTGGTTTCCTGTTGTTCAGTTGTCTCTAAGATTTCCTTAGATGTTTCAATACCAGAAACTTCCTTTACTGTTGGAGTAGTGAATACCACATTAGGTAATGTTTTTTCGTGTTTGGTTGTTGTTTGAATTTCCTTTGTCACACCTTCAGTTGTCAACTCTGTATGAACTAAGAAAGTACCTGCAGTTCTTAACTGTTCAGTTGTTGTATCGACTTTTTCAATTGTTGTGTATTTAATAGTTGATTCAGTAACGCCAGAAGTGGAAGTAGTACTTCCTGCTTTTGTGCTAATTGTCTCAGTAACGGGTGGGTAGATTATTGTAGTTTCTTGTTTTTCTGAACTTTCCATTGGTGTCGTAGTTGTTACAGCAACTGTCATTTCGTTTATAGTACTTTTAGTACCAACTCTGTAGGGTGTAGTACTCTCTTCATGCTCAGTTGTTTGAATTTCCTGTGTTACTTGTTTAGTTGATGATTCTGTATTGACAACGTAAGTGGCAGTTTTATGGGCTGATTCAGTGGACTTTTCAGGTGCCGTAGCTGTATGTAACTGTTGAGTTGATTTCCCTGATATTTCAGTGGTTCGTTCTTTTTCAGTAATTTCAGGCCTTATTTCTGTAGTAACAAAGTACGGAATAGTGGTTTCTTGGTGTTCAGTCGCTAGCTCAGTTATTTTAGACGTTTCGGTTGAAGGTGAATTTGTTCTAACTATATACTGTGTAGTAGTTTCTTGTTGTTCAGTTACTTTTTGGTTTGTTGTTTCTGTTTGCTTAACTGTCGCTTCTGTGGTAATGGTCTTTTCAGTTGTTTTCATACTCCCTTCATTTGTTATTTCAGATGCGGGGACGAATACTGTAGTAGTTTCAACACCAATCTGAGAGATTTCTGCAGTTGTTGGCTTTTCAGTTATTGTAGTTTTCATAGAAGTTGATTCTGTAGCAACAGGAGAAGGAGCATAAGTTTGCTGCATTTCGATTGTTTTAGAAACTGTAACTGTGCTACTCGTTTCTTTGGTAGGTGGGTAAGTGGTAGTTCTTAACGTTGTTTCTGTAATAGCAAAAGTTGTATTTGTGTCATGTTCATGTTGATTCTTCTCTGTGGTTGTTGACTCTATACCGTGTGGATAAGTGGTTCTATGCTGCTCAGTCGTGTTCAGGGTTCTTCCAACTATTGTAGATTTTGAACTTACATGAGAATTAGTGGTAGCAACATTTTCTTCAACCAGTTTTGTAGTAATAGGATAAATGGCAGTGGTTGTTTCGACCGTTGTGTTTGGTACTGCAGTTTCCACTTCTTTAACTGTAGGTTCTGTAACAAACACACTGGTAGTAATGCCTGTTTGTGGTTCAATTGTTTTTAAAGGCACTTTGAGTGTTATTTTGGGTTTAGTATTGTATTCAATGCTAGTTTGTGTAGTAAAAGTTGCTCCACTTTCACCTGTGAACACCGATGATTCTGTGTGAACGGACTGTGTTGTATCAAGATCATTTTTGGTAGATTCAAGCGTTGTTGCCTCTTTAGTCATTATTCCTGAGGTAGTGGTCTCCAAACTTTTAGTTGTTGTTGATATCACTTCTGGAAATGTAACTTTTACAGAAACATCTGCTAATGTTGAATATGCAACCGTACTACTTCTTTCTTGTTCACTGGCAAGTATTTCTGTTGTAACATTTTTAGTTATTGAATCTGTACTTATGGGGTAAACAACTGTGGTTTTTTCTTGTGTGGTGGTCTCAGGATAAATGTAAGTAACTATTTCAGGCTTCGTTGTTTTAGGTAAACCAACAGTGGCTACTTCTTTTTCAGTTGTCGAGTTCCAAGATGCTACAGTTACTGTAGTATGTGTAGTGGTTTCGGTACCAGCTTCCATACCTGTAGTTTTTTCATATATAGCTGTATTCACAATCAGTTCAGGAAGTGTTACAGTGGGTTCCGTACTAACTTTAAGCATTCCTGTAGTTTTAAAATTTTCCTGCAAAGTTTCTTTTAAAGTGGTGTTGTCAGCACTTGCTGTAGTAACTACATAAGCATCAGTAGAAGTAATTTCTGTAGTTTCTTTAATCGGGGTTGTAACTTTATTAGTTATTAACTCCATGTTGACTGTGGTCTTTGCTTGGTCTGTTATTGTTTTTGGCATTGAAATTCCTTGAGTTGTTTGAGTTGTTGTTGTGTGAGATGTTGTTGCAGTAGTTCCGGTCATATCTGTACCATCAAAATGTAGTCCTTTGGTGGCTCTTTCTGTTGCATATGTATATTCCTCTTTACCAGCAGTTGTTAATTGATCTCTATGTCCCTTGGTACTACTCGATGTGATAGTTGGAAATGTATCATATGCTGAGCTGGTGCTTTTTGTTTCATACATAAATGTAGTTGTTGGTGATGAACCTGGAGTTTTGCTTAAAATTGATTGTTCAACTGTCATTTCACTGACAGTCTCTGTAGTTGAGAGAGCAATTGTTGACAGTTTCGTCGAAGAAGTAAAAGTGTTCGACATGAGAGTCTCTGTAGGTGAATATTCTGTCTCTGCTGAAGTGGTAGTGGTATAACTTTCAGGTTTTATTGAAGATATTTTTGGTGTATAATCAGTGCTTGTTTTAATAAACTGGGTTGTAGCTGTTTCCCGTGTTGTATAATTTGAAGTTGTCATAACCGATTCCTCAGTTTCTGTTTCAGTGGCTTTAGTATAATTCTGGGTCGTCAAATTGATAATATGCCGATCTGTTGATGCCTCTGGTATATTTTTTGTAGTAGGCTTTTCAGTTATTTGAGTGGTTAATGAACTGGTATCAGAGTTTGTACAGTAATAGTAGGTGTTACTTGGGTGATTGGTTGCTTGTATGTTGTAACGTCTAGCTTGGTTGTAAAAGGTTTGTGTGTTACGGTATAATTTGGCTCAGTACTAGAGATTCCTTTACTTGATTGCCCATCATCTTCTTGAGTTGTTAATTGGCCTGCAGATGTTCCAACTCCACCAGTGGGATAGATTGGAAGTTCAGTAGTTATTTGTCCGCTTTCCAATTCTGTTGTACTATGAGTTGCAATTTCTCCAGTAGTTACGTGTTGTGTAGGTAATGTTCATTTCAGTATCTATATTTGTTAACATTTCAGTTTTACCACTCGCATATGCTTCAGTAGAATGCCAGTATTCAATTGTGGTGGGCACTTCTGTATATCCTGTTGATGCAAAAGATACACTGGAATGCTTAGAATAATCTGTAGGAGACACTTGATTAGTAGCTAAAGTCATCTGTGATTTTTCATCTAAAATATTAGTTGTTGTTTTTTGCCACTGACTTTCAGTTGTCGGTTCTCCAAAATATGTAGTAAGATATGACTGTGATTGAGTAGAAGACTGTATTTTAGTTGAAACTTCGGGAACTCCTTCAGAGGTGGTACTTATATCAGTACTATGGTTTTGAAATACCCAATGGCGTTGATGTTTTTACAGTAACCGTAGATTGTTCAGTCAAAACAGCATGTTGTGGATATAGAGTGGTACTCTCAGAAGGGTACTCTTTTGTATGGTCAGTTAACAATATAGTGCTAAGAGTTGTGGAAGCAGGTACTTGACTTATAGATTCTGTAAGTTCTTTAGTGGTTTCATGCTCGGTTGAAAAAGTCGAAGTTGGAGTAAGAGTGGTACCTTCAGAAGAGTACTTTCCAGTATGTTGGGTCAATATTTCTTCTCTCAAAGTTGTGGAAGCATGTGCTGATTTTTCTGTCGGATATACAGTGGTTTGACGAGGTAATTCAGATGTATTTGCAGTTGTTGCTTCAGAATGTGATACTGAAGCAGTTCCTGTTTCTGCATGTTTAGTTGTATGGTATTTAGGTGAATTCGTAGTACTTTGAGACTCAGATGTTTTTTTCTCACTTGAAGCTTCTAAAGTGGATATATATTGTTCAGTTGAAACAATACTATGGAGATTAGTTATACCTTCAGTAGGGTACTTCCCTGTTTGTTCTGTCAGTATATCTTCATTTCAAAGATGTAGAAGCGAACGTTGGTATGGTAATGGGATTTGTAGTTTCTGTAGGTTCTCCGGTGGTTGATCGTTCAGTTAGAACTGTTTGGTCTAGTTTTAAAGTGGTACTTTCAGACTTCCCGGTAGGCTCTGTCAATGTTACTTCACTCAAATTTGTAGAAGTAAATGTTAGTAGTTCATTAGAACTTGTAGGTTCTGTAGTGATTTGCTTGGGCAACTGAGATGAACTTGTCAATCTCACAGTTTCTACATACTTAGTTGCTATCGTATTTGTAGAAGTCTCAGACACACCTATATTTACAGCTGTTACGTTGACTATTTTGGTAGATAGAGTGTCATGGGTGTAGTAGTACTACCTTCAGTTGTAACTGGTGTTACTGTATTACTTAATGATACGTTAGCAGAAGTTTTAGATTCAATTGTAGACTGTGTCGAGGTTTGATTTAAAGTAAGTTCCGTATAAGGCTCTGTGATGTCTGTATACCTTTAGTACTACTTACAGATGTGGAAGTTAAACGTGGATGTTCTTTAGTAATAGTTGTCAATGCGTGAGTTGTAAGTTGTTCAGATGTAATCGGTGGTAGTTCTGTAACACTTGCAGTAGATGAATGGCTATGCGTTATAAAACCTTCAGTGTGGTCTGTTGATTCAGTTTTCAAATATTGCTTTGTTGTAGTGATGGGCGTAGTTTGAAGAGTTGTTTCTGACTGTAATAATGTAGTCGATGGTGTAGCTTGTGTTTTATCTGTGCTATCTTCATCAAGGGATGTAACAATGTGTGACCGTTGCGTTGTAACAGAAGGTTTTTCAGTCGTATTTAAATCTAAATGTCTGTCTCTAGTGGAGCTGGATTGTGAATATGTTTTCTGAGTGGTCATGGGTAAGGATGTGGAAATATTTTCAGGTATAATGGGAAAGCATTCGATCGAAGCATTGCCCTCGTATCCAGTAGGGCATGAACAAGTAACTGTGTGAGCTTGTGCATAACAAATTGCTGCTCTACCACATTTGCTAGAGCATAAATCAATGCAAACGCCCTTTATGCAGGTTTGTGCCTGTGTACAGTCTGTTTCAGTTGTGCAGATAATCTTGCTTGTATTATCAGCTGCGAATACATACAGAGAAAAATATAAATACAAAACTGATGCATTAGTACAATGTTAAACTAATTTTAAGGTTATTAGTTGTAATCATGTTAAAAAATTAAAAAGTAAAGAAAATATAAGAAAAAAAAGGAATTTATGTTTTTTTTTTGATCTTGCAGTTTATTTATAAGTTATGTCTGTAGCAGAAAAGTTTGTGTACTACAACCAAAAGCCTTTTAAAAATATTGCAGCGGGCACTTCTTGTACAATGTCTTGTAGAATGTTCTATTCGAACTAATTAAATTTGTATCTAAAAAACATTAAAAAGCAAACCCGTCGCAATTTTATTGTTCGCTTTCAAGTGATGTACACAAAGCAAAATTTACCTTTAAGACATCCATATTTTGCATCTGATATAAATCCTGGAGGGCAAAACTTGCAGATAGGTTTGTGATCTTCAACAAAACATGGCGTATCAGCAGGACAGTTTGCAGTAAGACATGGATCTTCACAACGAAAAGCACGGCATGCTTGTGCTCTAGGACATCCGCTATCTCTTAGACAAATAGATAGTGATGGACTGCAGTTTTTCATACAAATGCATACAGGGCGATGGTTTAAAACTTCACAAGCTTTTTCTGGTGGACATGGAGCTTTGGCAAGCCCTGTACATGGATTTTGACAACGTCCTTCTAAGCAGGCCATATTTGAAGCACATTCATTGTCCCGTGTACATTCTATTAAGGTAGGGGCACATGCAATTTCACCAAATTCGTTAACGACAAAACCATTTTTACAAACGCATGTGGCTCCATGATGTCTTACTTCACATTTCTTGTTCCCTTTACATTTAAAAGAAGGATTCTTACAGGGATTATAGCATTCTCCTGTTCTTGCATTGCATGCTAAATTAATAGGACAATCAGGGTCTGTGGTGCACGTTACATTAACATTAGGTCGTGGCGTTGAATCACAATTTGGAAGAGGATGACAAGCTGTATTCGCCATACCAACATGACACTGTGGACATGAACATCTAGGTCTATGAAGTACTGTTCGGCAGAGCGCATTTAACCCACATGCGCCTCTCAAACTACAAGGATCAATACACTGGAAGTTGATACATGCCTTTTCGTTTGGACATTCTGAATCACCGTTACATTCAGCATCTGTGGGGGACAACAGGGATGGATGGGCAGAAACAGAAAAGCCATTGTTAAGAACCGTGAAAGGAAATATCTCACAATACATATAAAACATGCTAATGTAATTAGAATAGTCAGAGAATTAGAGAAATTGAAGGAAGCTATTTTCAAGCTGCAATATTTACAAGCAACAATTACGTAAAACCCGACCAACACAAAATACTAGTCAGAAAGTTGCAAAAGGTTTATGATGTTTGTGAGGCTTGTGAGAATGCTCCTTTCACAGTTCCCAATCTGACTTATATTCTCTAATAAAGAGCAGTACAGTTACGTTTCTTTAAATGTAAGTGCACTGCCACTTTATATTTTAACAAAACTACAAATGTGTGCATTGTGGAATGTGTTTGTGAAACTTATAAAATGAAGGATGATAATGTGATGATGAAGGCAGATTGGAACCCTGAAGTGTACATTCCACATAATGTTTTGTGTCTAGTGTAAGAGTTGCAATATGTACAGATACTGATTATTTAAAACAGTGCAAAATCTATACAGTGTATAAGTTAATCACTAGACTCCGCTATAAAACACACTTTTACATGAAATTCAAGATGCGACCTTTGTTTTACAATAAAAATGTTTTGAGAGCATTGTTCAGTGCAGAAAATAAATTTATTAAAATCTGAAAGTATTGATTGACTCTTTTTTACAAGCAACATGCTGAAACTGGTCTGTACTTTAACGATCATAAAATTTGTGTTTCATACAACTATTGCTCTATGAGACAGGAAATTTCAAATAAAGAATTAACATTAAAACACACATAAGTTTTTAGTATCTCATCTTTAGAATTAATCTTGTACAGGATACAGTATCGACTATGGAATTAGACAATTCAAAAATTAATTTTTAATAACTGATTGAAAATCACTCAATAAAATAAGTAATTAATTTATTAGTATCTCATGCCATAATTGAATAGTCATTAAAGACCAATTATTAAACAACTTAATTGAAAATGATTAATGTTTGTTTGTCTTTGATATAAATAAACTCATCTATCCAGTTAATCTAAAGTAAATTTTGCCATTCAAAGACCTCTGAAGAAACCCTCAGATGGTCAGTGATGGAATGATGTGTTACATTTGTAAGCACAATTGTTCTATTGCCGATAGTGCACCGAATATGCTATCCAATTGGTTGTAAACTTGGATGTCTATTATATTCTTGTGAAGTTTGTTACGTGATAAGTGAATTAACCCATCACGTGCCTTTTTCAATTATTGGATAACCAGTTTCCATTTCTCATATTTAATAAATCTATAATATTTTGTATAAAAGTAAGATAATTCTCATTGTTTCTCAAATCCGGCCCCTTCTATTTTATGAATTATTAGTTACATTAAAGGATTAGAATGATTTTAATATGTATAAATACGTTAAGAAACCCACAGAATTTTGCTCTCAGGGAATGTACTGTGAATGCATTATTGAAGTGTCAAAATTGTTTATACCAACTGGTTGTAACACATCAGCCAATTTCAATAATCCAATCCCACAGAGTGACGAATAAGTGTTTAAACAACAGAGGTAATTTATATGACCTTAAATTGATCACTTCAGTACCAGCTGTGTTTTCGGAGGTGTAGTTATCAAGTGTTGTGATGTAATGCGCGTTAATCTCTCCCACCTCCCATACATTTTTCTTTAGTGTTATACCCTTACTACAGGTAAGCACCACGTCATAAATCTGATGAAAACCAATCCACCAGATCATGAAAAATCGACTCTGCTGCAAGAGGACAAACATTAGTGGTAATCCGTTACCACTTTCATATAGAAATCTGCATGCTCAAACTATAAAATTTACTAAGTAAGGGTTGGTAGCAATTGTAGTAATGGCGCTTTAACCCATAGGGCGTTCTCTATGATATAATGTTTTTGTTAATCATAAAATCTTAATAGTTGATTTCTTTCTTTCTTTGAATTAAGAATAAAAAAATTTACCAATTGCATTGATAACTACATATAATAAGCTATTACAAATTGTTTGTAGCGTTATTTATGTGTCTGTTAAATTTAGATGTTATCTTCATAAATACAGCAAAATAAATACTTGCTTTGTGTTGGGACTGGAATTACTATCTAAACTGAAAACATAAACCCTATTACCGAACCGCAAAATATCTTTCAATTTCGCAATTAAATAATTCTCTTAAGTATTGAAATGAAAGTGGAAGCTTTATTCGCATTTCTTAAATTTTTTAGAAGAATAAATTTCATAACAATTGTGTTTCTTATTGTAAAACTTGCATAGGCTATAATACTTTAAAATACATTGAATACGATTTCTATTAGTTTATTTTTGTAATAGTCCATGTAACGTATTGCATAATACTTTAAAATACTACAGAAAAGATAATTTTTTGTATCTAGAAAAATTCTCTGAAGTACTAATTAATATTTTAAACTTGATGAAATTAATGAATTAAAATTGTGTTTTTTATGAATAACTTAATATAATTTACGTCTATTTGAGCTTCCACATTTTCTACCTAATAATGCTTTTAAATTTCATATTTTACATATAACCTATAAATAATGTATTTTTGTAATTAGTCCTGAATAGATTAACATATTTTGAAATACTACGGTATAATCTTAACATTTTTTAGTAAATGACTTGTAATGATCTGTAATTTGCATTTTATATTAAAGCACTTTTCCAATTACAATTTTTATGTTTAATAATTACTTTTTCCTGTTTGAATGGTAAAATTTTTAAATTTAGATATTTTTGTAAAACTTTTCTTTTTGCATGTTTCGTTTACTTATTGGCTTAACCTATATTTTGATTATTTTTATTCGTCAAGTTACTAATAAAAACCTGTCAATTGACGTTTTAGATATATTTTCGAAAATTAAATTTAAAGTTTTTAAAATGAATTGCCTATACTTAAAAATGAATGAAGTTTGTTAGGAAACTAAAAAATTTCTGCTAAATTAACTCCAAAGTTCATCCTATGTGAAATGAGGCGGGTTGTCAATCTATTTATCTATAAACCTCAAGATCTTGATGGTAAACTATTATGGAAGTGGCATATAAAAAAACTAATAGCATGTGCCGATAATACTCCACAATAATTAATATTTTTTATCCAACTTTTAAATATATCTTGTATTATAAAATGTTTTATATCTCATAATGTTTGGTGTCGTTTCTGTTTCCTTGTTTTTCTCTGTATGTTATATTGAAAACATATTCTACCTTTAATAATTGAATGGGTGAAAAACTTAGGTCTCTTTCTTTAATTTCGTTATTCTTTTGATAAATTGCTCAAATTTTTTCATTTGTTTGATGCTGATTTTCCATCTGTACAAATATACTTTAATATTTTATTTTTCGCTCCTTAGATATTCAAAGTACCTTCACGAATTCCTCTAACACTTTATCGATTACTATTTTCTCTATACCTTCCCTATCCTTACAATTATGATTGATATATTTTTGGCATGAATAATTCAATAAATCTTTACGACTTATTGCTGATTTTCAAATGGGGTTGATAAACATAGTAGTCGAGAACCATGCCGATGTTAGAAAAAGTCAATATTCGCAGTTGTAAAAACAGGAACTTTCCATTTCTTGTGTATTCATTCTGGAGTTTTTACTTATTATCCTGTCTCTCCCCTCCCCCTATTCGTGACTTAGAAATTTCGTTGCATTTTTCTTTTTTGTCTAACACATAGGTGAGACGCTCTCTCTCCTTTTATACCTCTCTTGTTTATGGTGGCCAAAATTGACTGTACATTTTTCTCTTATCGATTTCTAAAACCTTTGTGTTGAATATACCTACTTTGGAGAATAGCAGGGTGTGGTTTTGTTTTTGTTTCTTTTACTAGCCAATGGGTTTTTCAGACTTCCTGTCTTTTTTAACTGGGGATATTTCTCACTTTCTCTTCTATAGGACGGTTGTCCAAAAACTTAACTTCTTTACATCCTGCTGTCTCTTTTTCCGTCTTGTTTGTCCTCGAACAGGTCTGTCTTGTGTCCTAAAGATTATAAAGTCTCACAGGAGTGGTGATCTGCCACTCCAGGTTGCTGACTCCGTTTTGGTGAGTTGAGTAGCGCTTTTCTATCCACTTTGTCTATCATCCTTTGCTCTATGCAAGTCCTTCTTCTCTCTTCGTCTTGGAGGGTACTATGGTTTCCAATTGATTTCAACATCCCTCTTTTAATATCATTTCCTATATCTATCTACCTTTTCTCTTCCGTTAGTTGCCGTATGGTCTAGGGATCTGGCAGGACCATGTTGTGCGGACTTCATTTTTAGCCACATGTCACCACTGTCCTTGCCTTAAGCAGTGGCAGTATTCTCGTGTCAATTAATATGCCGATGGCATATCTTATTGACTCCACACCTGAAACACAGGTGATTCTGTACCCATGGGAAGCTAGTCCTTTGTGCGTTATTTTGGCAACAATCTTAGGTCATAGACCAAAACGTAAATAAAAACGATTTTAACAACTATGAGTGGTTTAATTCCCAAAGAAGATTAAGAAAAAAGAAAACTTTATTTCTTTTTTTGTTGTTTTGTTACCAGTTAAGTAATATTTATAAATGTATAAATATGTTAAGATATCCTACATTTGATTTTCCAATGTTTCACCCGAAGGTACTACATTGACCAGAAAGCAAGTTTTTTTTACCTAGAAATTTTAAATTTTGCTGAAATTTTGCTATTCCAAGCAACGTAGGGACCTTTAACAAGTGTGACAACACTCACGCATGGGATCTACATTTTATCTCTTATCCGAATGAAGGTGTATTTTTATGAAAAATACTCGCTTAATATTTTTCAAGTGGTCTGTTTCAGGAATCAAACCCGAGACCTTGGCATTAGTAGTCATACACAAACCTACCCAGCCCAATGAGTTGCCAATACGTTGAGATATCCTCAGGTATTGTTATTGCTCTCAGGGAATGTACTGTAAACATCCATTATTAAAGTTATGAAGTTCTTTATTCCAATTGTTGTAGGATAAGCCAATTTGAATAAGCCAATTGCGCACAGTAACAATAAGTGTTGAAACAGAGGTAATTTACATGAACTTACGATCACTTCAGTATCAGAATTGACGAAAAGCAGCCGTGTTTTCAGAGGTGGCATTACCATGTGTTGTGATGTAGTGCTCGTTTTATCTCACCAACCTTTCTTACCTTTTTTCCTTAGAGCATTAACATTACTAGAGACATGCACCATGTCAAAAATTTGTTGAGAGTCGGACCATGAGCACTTGAGAAATCGACTCTGCTGCAGGAAGACATAATCATTACTGATAATCCGTAATCGCTCTCATACAGAAATTAGAATGCTCAAACTATCAAATTTACAAAGTGGTTTGAAGTAGCAAGCTTTCCTTTGTATATCTCCAAATTTTCGAGTATGTTGAGTAATTTGCCAACGTGACATTTAATCACACAGAAATATCACAAAAGCAACAACTCAACATACTAGAAAATATGCTGATGTAAGGAAAACTTCATAACAACATAACATACAAGTCAACAACTAATTGGAGAACATGTTTGGAATTCTCAACACATTATGAGCTAAAACGCTACACTACACGTACTGACAGTGGAACAAGTACACTCTTAAATACAGCAGCATCACATTTACATATCAATCCATTGACGACCACCTGAGGATAAGGACACCTTCTTAAAATGTGTCATAGCAGAATCTATTTTGGACATAATCTTCAATAAAGACATAAATTTATTTACAAGTTAATTAAATCAATAATAACAAAATATGTGTTAATTAAATAATTGACCAATTCTAAAACTAATGAACGTTTACAATTGTTTTTTTATTTTGTGCTGGCATGTATTTATGAAACCTGTTTTGCTAAACATTAAGAGTGTAAAACGTTCACCAGTATTATAGATTATAGTGTTTACTTTATTAGATTTACAAAACCTGGACAGTGGAATTAAAGTCAACAAGGTGGAGGATGTGATTAAAATGCTATAGGTAAATAGAAAAGGCGTGACTAATTTATGTAATTTGAAATGCCGTATGTGTATCAATTTACAGGAATATTGTTATGCTACAGTGTTTAAATTGGTTCAGATAACTTTAAAAATTTTGTACGTACTGTTCAGAGGAATAATGATATGATACTATATTAAAAAAAGATTTAGGTGAGATGGTAAGATAGTGTTTTTTCTTGATTGAACGTACAGATTTATTAAAAGAGGAACTCCATTTCACCAGGAGGCCGATTTAATTAGAATTCTCAAAAATAGTCATCGTCCAAACGATTTCCAATAGACTAGACAAATTGGCAACCATAATTTTAAGACAGTGTGGAAAACTTTCAAGGTAAATGATATTGGTAACAGGTCGAAAGTGCACCTATTCAATTTTTATATTTTTCGATTTTTTTCCCTTTTTCTTTATTGTTTCTAGACTTAATAAAACCATAAAGCAGATATTGAAATGTGGCAAGCACACACAGATACATACATTGTAATAAATTGTAAGCCATGAGAATGGTAAAATAAGCATCAAGTAAACGTGAAACACTGTAACGAGTAGACGTTGACTGTAATAAAATATAATTTATAGTGAGAGGACGATAGGTTTGTTGAATGCAGTGGAAATCGAATTAGTCAGTTATATAGAACTCGTAAAACCTAAAAACATTATAATATAGAGATACATTATAGGAAACATTAACCTAAAATGATCAATTAATCATGTAGAGGTACGACAAGGTGTGATCATGTTCGGAAAGGGGGCCAAGGAATCCTGTATGTAGTCATGGATAAGTTAAACACTGAAAGTAAAATTTAAGGGATGCTAGTAAGGATTTAAAATGTAGTGAGATGAGCAACGTTATGACCGTTTGTAGGGAGTTAAACTGAATTGGTTCATCACGCCATTAATTTGGAATTTTGAAGGCTAGGCTGTAGCTGTTGTTCAAAAAATGCAAAAAATCACAAAGTATAGTATTGGGAACATGGAAGTTGGTGCGATTAGGACATTTTTGAACTATTATAATAAGGAAGCTAAATATTACATGATTAACGTTTGTGGATTAAGGATTTATTAGATATTAAATATAAGAATATGGTTAAATATGGGTTAAATATTTTGGAAAATTCAATGATAGTACAAAGTTAGTACTTAACTATTTTCTTATTGTTTTATGAATAGCATTGCCAATAGTTTGGGATTTATAAATGTCTAATCATTGAATAGGAAAGCAGGAACAATTTGAAGCGGCGACTGGTTTTGTTGACGACTTAGATTTAAGTTTTTAAGATTTTCGTTAGGATTTCTTTTAACAACACTTGGCCAGATTTGACGTTAGGAATTTATTCTTAGAATAGGGTATTTATGTGTATGGAATTTATTTTTATGTTAGAGGTTAAGTTTATGTAGATTTTTATTTTAAATGATTTAGGAAATAGATATAAAGTCAGTGATTTGTAAAGAATATCCAACTATTCCAGTGATATTCTTATTTGGAAGGAGTATTTCATTTGGAAAAATTTCAATAATTATGACCAACTGTACGAGCGTGGGAGTTTTATGCGAAATAACAGTCTTCCATATAGAAATAACATCGAAGGTACGGCGGTGACAGACTGTTTGACACCCTCGATTTTGACAGACAAAACTTTCAGAGTAAATATTAGCATAATGTAAAATTTGGAATTAAAAACCTTGATAATTATTATTTTGTATATCTTTATTTTTCTTTATTTGCTTTTCTCATTTATCCATAGGAATCCACTCCCATATCACTGCAGTTAGCCGACGCACCCTTATATTGTTATGGGGTACCTGCCGTTTTGAGGAAAATCAAAATTTACTTCTTTTAACGTCTATTTCATCCGTAACAAACTGATACACAAAAACTAGAAGGAATTACTTCCTTGATTATATTCCACCAATTTTAAGCTTAAAATCAGATTATGTCATAATTTCATTGGGATTATTTATTATCGATATAAACGAAGTCGATATATGATTCACTAGTGTCAAACTATTAACCATTATAGTGATCTGGCTTAGTAATCTTGTAAAATTGTTTAAAATTTAATATAAAGTAAAAAGTGTTTTCATACACAAACATATTTAAAGGTCGCATCTTTGGTATATTGAATATGCTTTGAGTCAGAACTAACAAACACTTACCCCTATAGCATTCAACTTCAGGTCGTCCACTTGTCCCGGGCGGACATCTACAAACAAAGAATGCCTGTTCTCTAATACACTCTGCGTTCTTACCACATCCTTCTGTTCTGCAATCTACAACTCCGCGTTCTAAAGAACCTGTGGAATACAAGTTATGTTAGTATTTATAAACACAACATTAAATAAACATGCTCTTAATGTCAATACAAAGAACAAGTTTTGTTACATACACTCAATAGTTGGGTCTCCTGCTGGAAATTCTGAAGGACAATAACACTGTGGCATTTTACCTTCCACTTTACATAACGCGTTAACACCACAGAGTTTATCTTTACACAAGTTTGGTTGGTTGCAAATACATTCTTTATGTGGGTCTCCATTACAGCCAGATGCGCAAGAACATTCATAACCTCCTGGAATATCTCTACATCTGGCATCTTTTCCACAAGGGTTTCTAAGACATCCTTCTACTATAGCCTGTTTGCATTCTACTTGGCATTTCCGATGTGTCCGAAAGGACATGAACATTGAGCTCGTCTATTGACTACCTTACATTCATGTTACATTAAATAGAAACCAGATAGAAAGAATAGGAATGTAGTCTGCATATGAATAGTATTGTTAATTAAGCAGGACAATTCCATAATTTTTAGTTTTATAAAGGGTTATAAACTCACCACAAAATCAGAAAGTTATTTATGGTAAAATACATAGTTAAATTTAACTCAGGCCGATAAATTATTTCCAAAAACCTCAAAACAGATTTCAATATTACTTATCATGAAGTTGAATACAAAGATGTAAGCATAAGTAATTACCCAAGTTAGTGTGTAAACAGACAATTACAATAGTAAATTTTGATAGCCTGGTTGTAATTTTAAGAACGCTTTTAGAATAATTAAAAAGGAAAATTATGATGAAATTATTAATACGCATTTCCATACCATAATTAACATTACAGAGAAACACGTGCAGTTATAATACAAAGTAACCTTAATATAAAATAATTATACTATCATTACAATACAGATGCTTATTTAGAAAAACACAAATATCAGGTTACCAATAATCTCAATAAACAAATCACGCATAAATACAATGCAAAATGTTTTCGATGTTTCCATTTGCAGGATTGATTATTAACGTAATTTTCACATGATACCCTTGAGTTCAATAAGAAGGCTGTATCGTGACATAACTCCCCTAAATGCGCGAAGAGTGGGAAGAAAATGACAAAAGCTGGACGACCTTCAGAAAACAATTAATTAATTACTCACAAAACAGTAACGAGAAGACATGTGAAAGATTATTATAGATAAAGGAAGTCAAAGAACCACATTGGCTAGAAATTAGCAACCGAGCATTCAACGTGGAGATATTCAGGGATAATCAACAAGCGATGTCTAATTTGGACAGTTTAGCTCCATACGACCTTGGTAGGAAATTAAATAATCCTTTTTCAATATGGATTCCAGCTGGTGAAATGGATGTGCTTATTATAAGTAGCACTTAGTTGTAAGTTTAGTAAATATTATAAATTTCTTTTGTTTTGTGGTGGCAGTATTTAAGAAACCTGTTTAAGTTTACGTTTAAGTAGACATTAAGAGTATAAAATATCCATCAGTATTGTAGGTTATAGTGTTTATTTTTCAATGTGGATTCCCACTGGTAAAATGAATATCCTTATTTAAAGTGGCACTCAGTTCTAAGTTTAGTAGATATTTATAAATTAATTGTTTTTTATTTTGTCCTGGGCAATTACAAATTTAATAATTTAATGCCTCATTCACCCACAACAAGATCGTACAAATATGTTGCTATATACAACAGTATAGCATTCCATTCGAGAACAGACGCAGTGTAATGCTGCACAGAATCATGATGATAAACAGTTAAACAATGTTATGAAATGTTTACAAAAATATTCCTTAACATCCAATTTTAAGTGAAATTCTTAATCAGCAGTTGAACATAAAAATTATCATCCGCATGGTTTTCTAATTTGTTCAGATGATATGGGTATACATAAGGGAAGATACTTTTTCACTTCATATACTCACATTTCGTACAAAGTACGCAAAAGTTGCCTGTTTTCAATCTGACAGTATAATTTTCTCAGTATGCTGCCATACACAAGCATGAATCTGTAGAAAACAAAGCTACCAAGTCCTGGATGTAAGTAGTTATGAAATGTTACCAAAAATTAGTGGGGTTGTTTTACACATGAACCATGGAGTTCAAGATTGTAGAACTCTCCTGCGACAGAAAAAACATTAAAACTTATAATGCGATGCGCTACGTTAATATTAAATTCGATAGGAAAAAAAAAATTAATTTTGAAGAGACAAAACATATGGATGCGTTTTGTGTGAAAGATTTAGAAAATAATCATTCTTAATTAATCAGGATATTTCACTTATTGTTGCTATAAAAAAACAATTCAGATAGGAAAGTGCAAATTTAACTTTTAACTATATTGTATGGTAAAAAATAAAATGGAGTGATGACTTAATAAAACCATAAAGCAGATATTGAAATGTGACAAGCATGCACAGATACATACATTGTAATAAATTGTAAGTCATGAGAATGGGTAAAATAAGCATAAAGTAAACGTGAAACACTGTAACAAGTAGACGTTGACTGTAATAATATATGATTTATAGAGAGAGGACAATAGGTTTGTTGAATGCAGTGGAAGTCGAATTAGTTAGTTATATAGAACTCGGATACCTAAAAACATGAAAATATAGAGATACCTTATAGGAAACATTAACCTGAAATGATCAATTAATTATGTAGGGGTAGGAGACGATGTGATCATGGTCGGAGAGGGGGCGGGGAGATCCTGTATGAAGTCATGAATAAGTTAAGGATTTAAAAATGTAGTGAAATGAAGTTACGGAACACAGCTTAATGGGAGAAATACACAGCGTAAGATAAATTGTCTGATTTTACGCTTGCGGCTTGCAAGGTATTTTCGAAACACGTAGGAGAAATTAGCAATGTTATGAACGTCTGTAGGGAGTAAAACTGGATTTGTTCATCCCACCATTAATTTGGAGTTTTGGGTGTTAAGCTGTAGCTGTTGTTCAAAGAATGGAAGAAACCCCATAGTATTGATAACATGGAAGTTGGTGTAGTCAAGACATTTTTGAACTGTTATAATAAGGAAGTTAAATTTTAAGTAATATTATAGGTATAATTTATATGTTTGACATTTTTCGACATAGGACATTAAATGAACATTACATGATTAACGTTTGTGGATTAAGGATTTATTGGATATTAAATATAAGAATATGGTTATTAGAAAAATATTAAGAAATATGTAGAGGTTAAATATTTTGGAAAAGACAATGATAGTACAAAGTTAGTATTTAGCTATTTTCTTTTTGTTTTATGAATAGCATTGCCAATAATTTGGGATTTATAAATGTGTAATCATCAAATAGGAAAACTGGAAAAAATTTGAAGTGGTGAATGGTTTTGTTGACAGCTTAGATTTAAGTTTTTAAGATTTTCGTTAGGATTTCTTTTAACAACACTTGGCCAGATTTGACGTTAGGAATTTATTCTTAGAATAGAGTATTTAAGTGTATGGAATTTATTTCTATGTTAGAGGTTAAGTTTACGTAGATTTTTATTTTAATTGATTTAGGAAATAGATATAAAGTCAGTGATTTGTAAAGAATATCCAACTATCCCAGTGATAGTCTTATTTGGAAGGAGTATTTTATTGGAAAAATTTCTTTATTTATGACCAAGCATAGGGCACCCAAGCATGGGAGTTTTATGCAGAATAACAGTCTTCCAAATAGAAATTACATCCAAGGTATAGCAGTGACAGACTGTTTGACGTCCTCGATTTTGACAAAGACAACTTTCAGAGTAAGTATTAGCGTAATGTAAAATTTTGAATTAAAACCTTGTTAATTATTATTTTGTATATCTTTATTTTTCTTCATTTGCTTTTCTCATTTATCCATAGGAACCCACTCCCACATCACTGCAGTAAGCCGACGCACTCTTATATTGTTATAGGATCCCTGACCCTTTGAGGAAAATCAAAATTTAATTCTTTTAATTTCAATTTCACCCGTAATAAATTGATACACAAAAAACTAGAAGGAATTACTTCCTTGACTATATTCTACCAATTTTAAGCTTAAAATCAGTTTATGTCATAATTTCATTGGGATAATTTATTTATTTCCGATATAAACAAAGTCATGATTCACTATTGTAGCGATCTAGCTTGGTGATCTTGATAATTGTTTAAATTTTAATATAAAGTAAAAAGTGTTTTCATACACAAACATATTTAAAGGTCGCATCTTTGGTATATTGAATATGCTTTGAGTCAAAACTAACAAACACTTACCCCTATAGCATTCAACTTCAGGTCGCCCACTTGTCCCGGGCGGACATCTACAAACAAAGAATGCCTGTTCTCTAATGCATTCTGCGTTCTTACCACATCCTTCTGTTCTGCAATCTACAACTCCGCGTTCTAAAGAACCTGTAGAATACAAGTTATGTTAGTATTTATAAACACAACATTACAATAAACATGCTCTTAATGTCAATACAAAGAACAAGTTTTGTTACATACACTCAATAGTTGGGTCTCCTGCTGGAAATTCTGAAGGACAATAACACTGTGGCATTTTACCTTCCACTTTACATAATGCGTTAACACCACAGAGTTTATCTTTACACAAGTTTGGTTGGTTGCATATACATTCTTTATGTGGGTCTCCATTACAGCCAGATGCACAAGAACATTCATAACCTCCTGGAATATCTCTACATCTGGCATCTTTTCCACAAGGGTTTCTAAGACATCCTTCTACTATAGCTTGTTTACATTCTATTTCGGCATTTCCGATGTATCCGAAAGGACATGAACATTGAGCTCGTCTATTGACTACCTTACATTGGGCATTTACACCACATGCATTACGTTCCAAACAAGGATTTTTGCATACCCTGTCTGTACTACAAGCTTTATTTATTTCACAGTCTTCATTTTTAGAACATTCATACGGTGTGCATCCTGTACTAGGTTCCCCTCGATAACCGTCTGGACATAAACAGATGGTGCGATGATCGAAACCCTACACAATGCATTTTTACCACAAGCATTTGCTGTTTTGCAGGGATTCACACATTTTGCGTTTATACAAGACTCTGAAGTGGGGCAGTCATTGCTGGATCTGCAACCAGCTAAACAATATCCATTCTTACAAATTTGCCCTTGTGCACATAAATTGGTTTGTGAACATTTAGCAAGACATTTTTCATTTTTACATGTTTCACCACATGAACATTGGTTATCGTTCCGACAGGAGGTTACACAATATCCAGCATCGTCACATTCACATTTACCATCGCACTTAATTGCTGGTTTGGAACATGCAGTTAAAGGATTTCCTAAGAAATTCAGTGGACAACTACACTGTGCCACGTGATCGACTACACGGCACTCGGCACAAGTTCCACAAGATGTATGCCCATCGCAAGGATCTAAAAACACATTTGCAATTACTTTTAGTTGCAATAATAAAATACAAATAATTACTCTGACACTTGTTATTGATACATGCTTCATTTCCATGACAAGAAAGATCACTGCGACATCCTAAATCGCAGAGCCTATTTTCACATATTTGGTTAATTCCGCAAGACGCATCAGAATTGCAAAGTACTTTACATATACCTTTTACACATTTTTCATCAGACAAACAGTTACCATCCCTAAAAGTACAAAATGTTGTTTACGTTCAAATATTGAATAGGTAAAATAAATAATATATAGTTTAGGTATTTTAAGATAAGAAAACATGTTTTAATTTGACATCACAGCAAGTTTAATTCTATACAATTTATATTCATTTCCAGTTCACTGCTGTGGAAACAGAAGCTATAAAATGTACAGAAGTCAGTCCTTATACATATTCTGGATAATTATGGAAAATTTTGTTTATTTTACTTGCTTAAGAATCAAACGCATTAGTTTGGTACAAGCTTCCAGCCAAGATAATTCAAAACATAATTTAAATGTATTAAAGCCTCACCAGTTGGTTGGTCCGGTATTTACTAACATAAAATGTATGTTTATTAGAGAATTGACAAAAACAAGTATGATTTTCCACAAAGGAACCTTATACAAAAATTTCAGGTATTTGTATCCAGATGAATTTCTTGCGAACTACGGTATCTTCTATTTCGAAAAAATAATTCAATTCAAACAGTAATAATTTGGGAATTTACATTAAATATTTATTGATATATGAAAACAGTTAAGTAAGTACTGTAGGAATTTTTAGCTAGTTTAAATGATTGTGGTATGGCTTTAAATTACGACAAAAGATTTGTATTACTTCCAAGTTATGATGTGCTATTCGTTTGAGAGTTATAAAATTGCAGAAATTATTTATAATCCAATTAAAAAGTATTAAATATTTGATAGCGTAATTATAAAACTTTTGTGCAATCGATCAAAAGCAAGCAATTTTATTTTAGAGAAGCATCCGAGACATAAGACAAAATCAACTCGATTGATATTATTAATAATCCTGTTGTATGTTTGGAACACCACTTAAAAACTATTTTTTATATATTACGCTTGAAATCATCGTTGTATTGTGTTGACGAGACATTAGAATTTCACAAGATTAATACCTAAATAAAAATTCATTTCTTGTCTTAACCTTATTATTTAGCAAACGTAATTAATTATTTTTATCATTTTATTATTATAAATCTTGAGTGTTAGGTTATGGAAATTTAGTATCAAAAGAAATTCAATTTCCAAAGTAATGTTTGGAAATGTGGTACGTTTATTTTCGACAATAGATTCAAATACGTCCTTTTTGTGGTAATTCGTTTTTCATTCACCTAGCTTCTGTTTTTATTCAAAACCTCATCCTGTATTTTTACCTTGTTACAATAGTATGCGCAATCATAACATTTCTTTCAAATCTATTCATTCTAAAACAAAAATTTATTCGATAAATTAAATAGTCAATACCTTGTTTAAGGTATCCGTTAATTTGTTAAACATTCCGATAACGTATAATTGCTTTCTCTTGTGTTTCCCATTTAAAGACTTGTCGAAATCATAGATCCTACTATTATTTGATAGCGTGTTTTCCAGTTTGAACTCGTGTTATTTGAACCCATTTTTAATTTGATTCTGCAGCTAGTGCGTTGAAATATTTTCTACATAACTCGTCTCAGTACTTCAAAAGCGATGCACTTTTTTTGTTCGACAAGTAGGAGGTATCTTGCATGTATTGGTGAGTTTCCCGCGCTTACCCATTCTAATCAGATCCTCTTTTTAGCTCTTAGCTGGAGGACAAATGGGTTCTTTCTTTATGTAGGCCCAACTGTTCGTTGACATAGACCAACTGCTTTTGTCTGTAGACCGCTGCTGCAGTTACGGTGGCAAGACAAATGGATCCTAACTACCATGGCGTTGCTGTGCTGACTCACCCTCGATGGTTTGCAAGATAAGCATCTCGATGCATAGAGGTATGTGAGTCGTTTTCTTTTATGCACATCGAGGATTATTATTTATCAGCGGCTGATGTTGTGAAACCAGTTCACCATACATGTTTAAAAGCTAGCTTTGCTAGTGCTTCTGGTTATATTTCTTTAATTCTTACTACAACTTGGTCTACACTTAATACTTTAATTTAACACACTTGCTATTAAGAAAATCTAAGCATTACTTTTTTTCCAATAAGTTTACGTTAGCTACAAAATGCGCACTTTGTGTATCCTTTATAAAATTTGTCCTTTACAATATAACTTGAATTTAATACTTTTCTTTGTCCATGTGAATCAAGAAATTTTAATTAATTTTTATTGTTAATAGATAATCGTGGCAATGTGTTTTTCTTGTTGTTTTTTTTGGTATGTAGGCGAATCCCCCACTCTCCTCAGTTGGTAGTTAGCCTAGTATTTACTTTTCTTCTGGCTACGTCTAGGTACGTAGCAAATGCTTTTGTTATTTCTATTCAACATAAGTACTTTATATTTAAACCTTTTATATCACTTTATGACCTTTTTTTTTATATAAGTTAAAGATTTGTTGCGACAAACTTGGATCTCGAAATCTGTACTTCTATGAATTATAGCCTTTAAACTGCGATTGAACTAATTGAACAACTTCAAATTTAGCGCATGTGAATACTTAACTTGGGGACATGATTCAGAATGCTCCTTTAAGATTTTCTATTTTGAGATTTTACAAGAATTGACATTAGCGCATTCTTATTAGAGAAGAATGTTCCTTTTGTTGTTATGATAAAAACGATTATTAGTTACCACTATTGTTAATGTCATTCGTATCATTATCAGTACAATTATAATTATTTTAATTGGACACAGTACGGGGGAACGGATTATGAGTCTTATGCCCCCCACCGCTATATTATTCACACTCATTAAAACTACAGCAAGGACCTTTCTATAAAAATTGACTGCAATGAGAATTGAACTTTGTAGTAGGTCAGAAGTCGACCGCTAGAACACAAGTAGTGCTTGATTATTATTATTATTATTACTTTAATTTCATTTTTAGACACTGATATGGGATTTCTTGTACAAATTAAAGTTTTGTATGAACATTCATAAAGTGATTCCAGACTATTTTTGTTCATTATCACTTTGTAACTGTTACTTTTCAAAATTTATTTCATTAATTTAAAAAAACCTTAACAATATACAAAAAAAGTAGTGTGTGAAGCATAGAATAATTCAAATTAAAAATAAAGTACTTACATGCGACAAGCCTCCTGACAAAGACCAGCATTGCATGTGTGCCCCTGTAAGCATTCTGAATCTGAACTGCAGGCAGTAGCTTGACGCTTACAAGCTTCTGCTGGATTTCCCATTAATAATTCTGGGCATTTGCATATCTTTTCGTGATTAATAATAGTGCATTCGGCATTTGTTCCACATGCCAATGGTAATTCACATGGATTTGCACATTTATTGCTTACACATGTAGTATGAGATGGGCAGTCCTGGTTGCTGTGACACCCTATTGCACACACTAAATTCTCGCAGATCTCTCCAGTAACACAATCATCATCTCTTCTACATAAACTTTTGCAGATTCCAGCTTCACATCTTTCATTATTTAAACAACCAACATCAGAACTACAAACTGCTCTACAAGAATTTTCAATGCATGTAGTTCCAGTTGAACATTCTCTGTTTTCTGTGCAAGGTTGAGATGGTGAACGTACACATGCAATGTTGGCAGATGGATTTGGAACAAATCCTCTTCCACAAGAGCAAGTAGCTCTATGGTTTGAAACGGTACATAAGGCATTAGGTCCACATGGAATATCTGAGCAAGGGTTTATACAATGATTATTTCTGCAAGATTCAGCAGATCCACAATCTTCGTCGGTACGGCATCCTATTAAGCATTTGTTTGATAAGCATATATGACCTATGAAGCAGTCATTATCAACTCTGCAAGTAAGTACACAAACATCTTTTAAACATTTCTCATTTAAGGCACAATCATTATCTGCTGAACACTTCTGGGAGCATACTTTGTCTTCACATACTAAACCGTTTATACAATCTTGGTTTGTTGAACACGATATCGGAACTAAAAATAAAAATTTTAAACATTTGCACCTAAAAACTTTGGTATTGTAATTTGTTCTTTAAAGAGTATTCAATTCATGGGGTCTACCTGCATTTGCTGGTGACAAATACAGTTTCAGTTGCAACGCGTTGCATTAGGCTAACAATAAATTAGATGAGAAAGAAAAAAATTTAATTTTCAAGGAATCTAAAATATGGATGTACCTTGAATGATAAATTTCACGACCTTTAATCTTAATTAATCATCATATTTTAAATTTTGTTTCTATAAAAATAATTCGGACAATTTCATTTATGTACATGTAACGATGACAAATTAAAACCGCAAGTGCACACCAATTTCAATATAATAAAAACACTGCGTACACATTTCCCATGAACAAGATAATTTACAATAAACACATATCGTCCATCTCGACCACCTAGGATATTAAAATGTTACCATATTATAACATAATGCAGATTACATACAAATTATTAAGCAAGATTGAACATTGAATGCTAGCAATTAATTATTCGTAAACCAAGAATCCGAAAACATCAAAAATGTAGTGATAAGAAGTTGAAAAAGGTCGTCAGGGCAGTGTGGTTGGAAGTTGAAGGATGGAAAGAAACACAGTTTTAAGCTGAAAATAAAGATTTACCGTCGAAAAAACAGAATGCTTGTTTGAACTTACAATTACAGTATTGCCCGAAATAAACAGTACTGAAATTGTAATTGTTTTGTATATTTAAAAAATACATATTATTGACACTTTATTATATGTTCTAAATGTGCACCTTCTCGTTCGAGACAGACTTCATAACGATGTTCTAAGTTTCTGGTCATGTTATTGAATAAGGGTTGTCTCAGGGCTGCGAAGAAGACTCTAACGGCATCCTTTAATTCATCGATGGTTTGTGGTGCCCGTTTGAAAACGGCATTTTAGCCATGCCCCAAATGTATGCGTCTGGAGGTGTGAGGTCTGGAGAATGTGAAGGATAAGGGAAGTCAGTAAATCGTGATATGAATTTGCTTGGAAAATGTTCTTGAAGAAATTGACGAATTGCGGCAGCAGTATGGCAAGTTGCCCCGTCCTGCTGAAAAATTGGTTTCGAAATGCCAAGTTACGTGCACGACAGAATTGACGTAGATCAGGGATAAATCGTGTTAAAATTTGTCTGTACCTCTGTTGATTAAGTGTGACTTGCCTACCATTCTCTTCGATAAAGTACGGACCAATGATTCCGTGTCCGGAAACAGCACACCAGACACTCACTTTTTCACTATGTAAAGGAACCTCTTGAACCTCATCGGGTCTGGCAAAGCCCAGAAATCGATTTGTGCGACGATTCACATAGCCTGACAAGTGAAAATGTGCTTCGTCTGAAAACCAAACATTTTCAAAAATTCAGGATTTTCATACTGAAACGCGAGAATTCTGGCGCAATATTCCACTCTACTGCGATAATCCGAGGATGTAGTTGTTGATGTACCTGAATCACATACGAAAATGTACCCAGCTCCTTCAGGATTCTTTGAAAGGAAGTTCTTTTAAATCAAGTTGTAACGTTGTCCTTGCCTGGCTGACTTTCGGATTTTCTAAGATTTGCTCAAAAACACGTTCATGGTTATTGTTGTTGTTAACTGTCCTGGGACGCACCGAGTTTCCTTTTCGTTGGCACAATACACTACCTGTATTTCTAAACTTTTCAATAACCTTCAAAATTACAGCATTACTTGGAGAACGTTTATTAAACCTTTGTGTGAATTGATCAGACACGTATAGCAAACTTGCACCATTACGTCGGCCGATTCCGTATGAACGAAAATAATGCTCTACCAGAAACTTTCTCCTCTGTACTTAACACCATTTTTAACAATTAGGCCCTACTAATTACTTGTTTGAGGTTTACTTGACAGGTCTATACTAGCTAACTTGAGTGTGACAGCGCACGCATAAAAACACCGCCAACTTAGTTTCAGTACTGTTTATTTCGGGCAATACTGTACTAGAGCAAGATATTTTTCAATTCACGAATTCGTAAAATTATTGTCATTGCAACTGATTAAAAGGGGTTCACTCCTACATTAAATTGGAATTTGGTGGTGTATTGAAAGCTGTGTTAGAGGATAACCTAAATAACTGTCACAAGAAAGACTAATGTTGGAAATCCTGAACTGTGAGTAATATTGTAAGTTTATTTAAACTTCTTTACAATTTGTATGTGAATTTTAAATGTAAATTGGTTGGTATTCATGGAGTAAAAAATTTAGCCAAAAGCGAGTCGAGCTCGCACTATTAGGGTTTTGTACCAATACTACAGTGAGCAATCAATAAATCAAATTAAGCTTGTAACAAATACAATACGTCCACCCCTGCGCGTAGTGTACGTACAAGTCTGAGCGCACCTTATCAGTAGTGAGTCGTGAGAGTCCATCTATGGTTAAGAATGCGCCGTGAACTGTTGTAATGAATATCAGTAATTTTACCTAAATGTTAAGTTTTGTTTTACATTCCTGTATATTTGGTTTACGTTCATTAAAAGTTTAACACAAAATAACATCTGTTGATTAAATCGAGCAGAACCCCTTTCAAATTAAATAACATAACAACCACGTTATAAGCTGTTTTTATTTTTTATGTATATTTAAATCTTCTCCAAATATGATTGTGATAACTGAATAATGAATATATTGTCCCACATTGCACTGGCACATTAGTAAATATGTTGTCTATTACTGTGTTTAAAAATGTTTTCCCCAGCAACTATTACACTGTCAAAAAACTTGCAGCTTTCCGATAATCTATGACTTAATAGCTACTATCCCTATTAAAATCAAAATTTAAGCTTTGAAAATGTAGGAGAACGGGGGGGGGGGTCATTTTGGCACATTTTGAGCTATATTATGAAGACTACTGGACTGAAAAATATAAAAAATATTTTTAGAAGCCTTTTAGAATCCTCTTTCAAATGATACTTCACACGATATATTTATTAAAACTTTTTTGCTTTTGACCGAATTAATCCCCGCCATTTTAATCTAAATTTTTTTTTCTATTTTCTGACTGCCGATATATGTGCGCGCCATAAAGACCTACCATTGTGCCAAATTTCAAATTCATACGTTACATAGTTTTCGAGAAAAACCTCTGTAACAAATAGACGGACAGAAGAGTGATCTTATAAAGGTTCCGTCATACCTTATAAAGTATGGAACCCTAAAAAAGATGCAAACATGAAAGTGATTATTTGGTTGAATGATAAATTCATGACAGAATTAGTGTTGGTTAAAATTTAAGCATAATATTGTCGCACAAGGAAGCATGAAACATTTTAAAATATTAAAAAATATTTATGTATGGGAATTTAAATATAACTTTTATTGATAGAAGTTATTGCTAGTTAAAGAATAAACAATTAGCATTTTGGAATGGAAAATGAAATAGATAACAAAAAAAGCAGTGGAGATTTAAGTGTTTGCTATGTTTGTTATGAACGACATTTCCAAAGAGATTAGGATTTATAAATGTCAGGTAATTGAATATTGGAAGCAGGAAAAATGTGGAGCAGTAGCATTGTTGATAGATTAAATTTAGGGTCTTTTTAGGATTTCTTCAGCTATATCTAGCCAGAGTGAGGTTAAGAAATTTAGGTTCTTTTAAGGAAAATATTTATGTAATTTTACTTGAAATTATGTTAACAGAGCTAAGTTTAGGATAAATTTTATTTGAATTTATTTAAAAACTAGTACATATATACATTTGTAAAGGATATCCAGCTATCCCAGTGATGCAATCACATTTCGAGAGACCGTGATTTCGAGAATTCATCTAACATAACAAAATTATAGTAACATTTTTTATATTTTAGAGGAAGTAACGTATAACTTGAATAAAACTTAAGGTACCAAAGCAAAGGAGATTTATGTAAAATAACCGTCTTCCATGTAGAAATAATATTAAAAAAGATTGCTGTGACAGACAGTTTGGAACCCCTCAATTATGACAGAGAAAAAGCTTGTCAGGGTAAGTGATTAGTGTAACAGATTTTTTATATTTCAGTCTTTATTTATTATTTTTATTTATTTATTTTTCTTTTATAATTATTCCATAAAAATACACTTCTGCATCACTGCAGTTAGCCATCGCACCCTTCAGGGCAAATCAAAATTTATTAATTTAATGTTCATTTTACACGTAAAACAGTGTAAGTGGTTTAGAACGTTTGTCAAATTAGAGGTGTTTAAATTGATCATTTAGACTACCCAATAAACTGAGTTAGTAGGGAGAAGACACTTGTACTACTACATATCGATCCCACCTGTAAGCACAAGGTCAAGTCTTTACTTATTCATGATCAAGATTTTGACAGGGCAGCAAGAATTCTAACAATAACACTGCGATAGGAAGTTAATCTTGAAAACGTCAAAGCGACAGCCTAAACAGACATGTTATTTAGTAACCTCAACATGAAGACAAAGTGAATTTTTCAGAGACTGTCAAGAATAACTATAACAATGAGAATTTGTAAAGAATTAATTGCAATACCAAATACAGTTCAAATTTAACTTAACTTACCTCGTATGCATTCAAGGTCCTCATGTCCCGTAAATCCAGAAGGACAATTACACTGTTTAACATGGTTATAAACTTGACATTCTGCATTGGTACCACAAGATGACTTTATCTCACAGGGGTTAAAGCATTGTCCTTCGATACACTTCTCTGTTGTTTTACATTCATTATCAAACTGACATGGTGCTAAAATTCAAATATTACATTAACACTTAAGAACATATTATAACATACGTTGACATATTTCTTTATAACAATGTGTATTAGCTGGACAGTCAGTTGTAGAATGGCATGGTATTGGCTTATGACTACAACCTTTTTCCATATCTTTAGGATTTCCTTCATAACCACCCTTACAAGCACAGTGTCCTTTGTGGTCAACTGCTATACATTCAGAATTGGGCCCACATGGTGTAAATTCACAAACATCTCGACATTTTGATGCTTTGCATTCAGCAACATGTGGACAGTCTGCATCAATCTTACATTCAACTGCAGCACGGCATCCTTCATTGTAGGGATCACCCACCGAGCCTGGAGGACACTGGCATCTAAACGAGCCTTTTGAATTATGACAAGTAGCAGCCGGCCCACAAGGAGCATCAGCACAAAAATCTATTAAGTGGCATCCTTTATGTGGGTCACCAGTGTAACCAGGTTGACAGTAACACACCTGTCTATGTTGTTCAGCAGAACATAACGCATTACGACCACAAGGATTTTTCAACAAACATGCTATTTTACAGGTAAAATGATCACATAGTTTATCATTGCTGCACTGATCATCTGTTTCGCATTCAACTTGTTGGCAGCCTATTTTATCATCACTTGGATTTCCATAATAACCACGTTTACAGTTACAAACGGCTTTGTGATTTTGCGAGTGCAATCTGCATTTCGTCCACAAGTAAGTCCGTTACATACATTTGTGCATTCCGCTTGTCCAAGTGAATTCTTTGAGCACCTTTCAGTAGTTGAACAATCATCGTCAACAATACATTTAAATTCTTGTGTGCAAATGTTATTTTGGCAAAATTGAAATTCGGGACAAGTGGCATTTGTCTTGCATGTAGGTTGACACACACCATGGATGCACAGTTGATCATGAAGGCATTCTCGTGATGTAGCACAAATAGCTGAAAATAAAAATTTGAATCATTTATGATATATAACATATTCATGTGAGTCATTTATTTAGGTAACATTCTTTTGATTGTGTAATTAATTATTTTAATCAGTTGTCTCATAAAGAAATATATAAAGATAAGAATTCTAGTAAAACTAAACCTTTGTAGTAGTTTTAGCCAAAGTATATTTTAAATATTTAGATTAAGAAGTTTGGCACATAGCTAGGTGTTGTAAAAAGTTATTTTATTGGTTTTAACAAAATATTGATAAAGGAGAGGACACTTGTTAAAGCAGAAATTCTTACTACTGGCACTTTGTTGACGGCCGTTTAGACGACGTAGCAGGTCTTGGGATTATAAGAAATTAATACGTTGGTGATTAGAAGAATAATTTAATTTAATACGCATTTTGTTTAAAGTCTGCTTAATGTTATTTAAGTTGCCTGTATTGATATTTATATTGTAATTTAAAATAATGGTGTTAACCGTATAAAATAAATAAATAAATAAATAAAATTGCTAATGGTTACGAGGACTACAACTGTACTAGAAAATACAAATCTACAAGCACATTTTTATTTGCTTTAGATTACAATCCGACAAGGTTGCGACCATTTTGTTGTATCGAGCATTGCCTTATTGTTAAATATAAGATTAGACGTAAGTGCGATGTATGGCGTCATGGTAATTAGGCTAAGTTGATTCCAAAAACTAAAATCTTAAAATTAGAACATGGTAAGTTGCAATTATGTATTCTTATATTTGTGGAATTATATATTGTTGTATTGGTATTTGGTTTTGCTTCAAATTGTCATGCAAAACCCACCCCAAAAGCTCTATTAAGTTGTAAAGTCTTAATAAAAACAATACAACTTGTTACATCTTTTTGGGTTTCACAAGGTTTTACTCTAATATTAGGAATAAGGATTTTAATAAGAATTTGTTAATATTAATTGCCATTATTAATTTAAGCAGTATAAATTACGTTACTATGCATAAAATTGAGGTTTCCAAATCTCACTGGAGAGAAACAACCTAAGTTGTAAGTATTCCATCAAACATACATTTTTACATGCCTTGAAAAATGTGTAGTTATCGCCCTAGCCAATGAAACGCTGTACGGTATAACGACGAGTTATGAGAAAAGCGTGTTTTACACACTTCAACTACTCTTATCGTATCAATGTGAACAATTAGTATATGAAATTCAGTGAAGTTTACCTACAAATTCTTTACCTATCTCATATCTCTTATCTCATCTTTCCCTAATGTTGTAGGTTCAACATCCAACTTCACTGAAAGGAATTTCAAGAAAAACAAACATCCGGACTTCACAAAACCCATTGAACATTTAGACACGAACATTAGGTTATCCAAGAAGCAAAAAACACAAAGCCTACCTTAAACTACAAATTGCATTTCAATGTATTTAAATTTGTGCAATGTTGCACCATCTGTTGAATCAAGCTGGTACTAAATGTTTTGTCATTATTCCTATAATGATCTCTGCAATTAAATTAATTCTGATTGTCTAATATTATGTACAAGTAACTGTGTTTTGGTTTTCAAGATTATATTTTGATAAAAGTATACTAATATATATTAAACACATTTTTAAGTTTATCAACAAAATCAAATATTTTTTTTGTATAATTGTGATTTGTAGTGAGCCTGGTATTAAGGTTAACATTATAAAAAAGCATCAACAGATTTGAATAGAAAAGTATATATCAAAATGAATATTTAAAATGTTCAGCAATACGATCGTTTCAGGCATAACAGAATTTTTTATCACGTTCATTGGCAAATTAAGAAGCAATTGTAGAATTATTCAGTTAAGAATGAAGTTACATTCAAAATAGAAACCTTTTAACGTTAGAATTTAATTACAGTTAAGAGTACGATCGAAAGTTTGCAAACACCAATTCTAGACATTACACTGTACATACCAAATAAATTGAGTAGACACCATAATTCCGAAACAAGTTATTGCCAAAGTTATTGAACAATGGAAAAAACGTGTACTCATAAAATTTTTATAAAGTTCTCTGACATAATTTCATAATACACTGTACATCATATGAAATCATCTTGGAACTAATAATTAATCAAATATCACAATTTTTACAGAGCATACGTTTTTCAAAACCTAAACAATCTATCTAATCAAATTTTCAGTAATGATTTAAAATTTATTTTGATATCCTGTTGAGTGTTAAGTGAATTAACCGGTAAAATACCTTTTTCAATTATTGGATAACCAGTTCCCCTTTCTTATATTTAATAAGTCAATTATTTTTTTGTATAGAAGTAAAGTAATTCCTTGTGTCATGAATCCGGCTCTGTCTATTTTATAAATTGTTAGTTACATTGTAGGATTAGAATAATTTTACTAGGTACAAATACGTTAGGATACCCTCGGGAAATTTTTATCGCTCTCAAAAATACGCATTATTGAAGTGTTGAAGTTCTCTACTCTAATTGTTGTAAGACATCAGCAATTCGAATAAGCTCATCCACGGAGTGACGAATAAGTGTTGAAATGATGTAATTTACATGAAATTAAATTGATCACTTCAGTACTGGAGTTCGAAAAGGCAACTGCACTTTCTACATATGTTATAGGGTGAGTTATGATGTAGTGCTCGTTTATCTAACCCACCGCTCTTAACTTTTTCCTTAGGATATTACTGTAACTAATGGCAAGCCCCACATCATAAATCTGCTGAGAACTGGACGAGAACCTGAAAAATCAATCCTGCTGAAATAGGACATAATCAAAAGTGATGGGTTCGATGAAGTATCGTCGCTAAATTTCTGTAATCTGATAAATTATCATTTACCTATGTAACGTGGGCACATTACGCTAGCTATAAAATTTAATGGGTAAGGAAAGTTTAATAAAGTTAAATGGACAAATTAAATATACCTTGTGTAGTAGATTCATAAATAGCTAAGATGAATTAAGCATGATATTGTGATTCTTTTGTTTTTAGAAAAAATATATAATTTCAAAAAGGGCAGTTAGTATAATTAAAGCAATAAACTCAAACCATGGTAAACGGCATGTTAGGATGAAATTTGAGTTCATAAATTATTTTAAAACCACAAACAGGGAAAAAGATTTTAATATTAGGCATTTCTCACTTAAAATTAAGAAAGCTTTTTCATCATACATTAGAAATAATCCCTGTAAAATACAAATTAGGACAGAAGTTTGGGTTGCACATTATTTTAAACCACAGAAAGGGTAAGTCTAATATTTATTTCAATTAAGTTACACATCGGAATTATGTATGCCATTTTTATGATTATTTTAGAATTAAGTAAAAAAACAGTAACTTTATTAGTTATCTCAAATATAGTAGCGCTTTTTTTCACATTTAGTTAAATGAATTAATTTCAATATTGCATATTTTCGGTACGTAGTTGCAAACCATGTAACAAACCCAGACTCTGAGTAGAAGAAATTCACAGATATCTGATTACAGATGATTTAGTCATTGCACGCAATGTTACAATAAATATATTTTATAGTGCAATGACAGAAGGTGTTACATGCCGAAAATCGGCCTGTAAATACTTCTAATTTTAGTTTCTAATTTGCAAGTGATTTTGCGCCAATAATTTAAAAGACTTGTGCGTGTATTTCCGTCGCTTTTGATAGTCGCGTCGGCGCTCGAGATTGCGCAGACGCAGAAGGAAAAGGGAGTGGTGATTTCTGTCACGTCGAGACTAGTCAGCCAGACGTCGAACTGAGTGGTTATCTCTGTGTGTTTTTCTTCTCTTTCAGATTATGTAGGTGCCTTTGCCTTATCTCTGCCCTGTATCGTCCCTCACCATATTCCTGTGTTCCGCTACAGAAGAGAGAGAACAAATTTTAAATTTGGATTCAACAGGGGACAAAAGGACTATCCACGCCCACAATGCTCAACGACGCCCAGCTGCCACCAAAATAGCCATAATGCTGCAAGGAGTCGTACAGTTTAAGTGAGTACCTTTTGTTTACTCTTTTAATTAAAATAAACATTTTTTTGTATGTGATAATAATTTGTTCATAAGTATGATGTAACCGTTTATTGTGCAACATTTTGCGAATATCTTTTGTGTTACCAACTGTCGTAGTGGCTCTCATACATTACCCGCCAGGACCTTAAAAAGTATACCTTAGAGTTTAGACTAAAGCGTAACAAAGGAAACAAAAATTAACCTAAGTAAATCGCAGGAGACAACATTTACTTTTCCCCAGGTTTCATTCCATAAACTCAGTAAGAGGACTGCACCATGACGAAAGAATACCAGACTGAACATAAGATAGAGAGGAGAAAAAGAGTAGTTAGACGTTTGACAGAAGATGAGAACAAATTAGTCGCGAATCGAGAATCCAAAAATATTGTCATACAAAATAGTGAAAGGCGGGCAATACCGTGCAGTTGGGCGTATGCTTAAAAATTCGAATCCATTGATAAATATTAGTTAGATTTGGATAGTTTTAAGTTGACCCTTCAGGTTGCACCAGTAAGCATGGATGGCGGTCGCTATCCTGTATTTCGGCTCCCTACCGTTTTACTTTTGCTAGTGGTCTTGTTGATCAAACACACTCAATACTAGGGATACCATTATTTAAACCCCAGCTTTAGTTTTAGTTTATACATTTTATTCAAGATTAATTAATTTTGAAGTCAAATATATTTGAAGCATGTTTATATTCGTGTTTAAATTCAATGTAGTACCTTCGGGTGGAGCATTGGGGACCTGGTCGCAAGTTCAGCAACCCATACTTACATTATACTGTTGTTTGAAGGATGGATGAAAAATTGAAATATTTAAAAATTGGAAGATTGTCGTTTCTGGATATATTTAACCTTATAATAGGTGTACGAAACAGTGAGTAGAATGAAGTTTGAGGTTAAGAACCTTAAGTTTAACACCACATCAGCTATAGTGCAATTTAAAATATAGTCAACTACAGATCGTAAAATTATAATAAATGACAACAAAATGAAATACTGTTCGAATATTTAAGAGTAATTTAAGGTATATGCACCAAAAAAAACATCAACAGCAGACATAAATTTAGATCAAGAATTGAGATTATAAACTGTTATGAAAATATATGTGTCATTTTATAGCAGTGGCAATCTGAACGCTTCTGCGGAGTCGTACATACAGTTTTAGTATGCGATATAGTAAGAATTTGTTTCTGATTGTAGGAATTTTCTTCTAATCTACTCTTATAAACATGTACATTAAATTTTTTAATCAAATTTGGAACACTGAACAATATAGAAACTTACCGGTACATACTCCTCCCGTACATTTAGTTCCTCTGGGACACTGTGAATCACCTGCACAGTAAAGGATAGATGTACAACCTAGATGCGGGTCCCCTGTAAAACCAGCTTCACATGTACAAGAGGCAATTTGGTTTGTCGAAACACAGGAAGCATGTTGGCCACAAACGTTTGGTATAGTACAAGGATCCAAACACTGAAAATCGATACAAGCTTTGCCTGTGTCGCAATCGTTGCTGTCAGTGCATTCAGTGACCACACATTCAATAGCAGGATTTCCACGACTACGCCCAGAACATCTACATGTAGGTGCATGAACATCAGTTACACATTCAGCATTTTTACCACAAACATTTGGACTATCACAAGGATTTTTACAGTGGTTATCGATACAAGCCGCAGATGAAGGGCAGTCGCTGTCTGTTATGCAATCACCTGGTTTTCGACAACCTGTTTTAAATGGATCACCTATTAAGCCATCGGAACAAATGCATGTAAAACCTCCTGGTGTATTTTGACAACTAAAACATCATAATTTAGATATGAGATAATAATGTATTATTACAAACCTGGCCGACGTGTGACAAGGATTTGAAATTTGGCATTCGTCGATATCTTCGCATTTTTCATTAACACTAGTATACCCAGGTAAGCAAGTGCATATGCCAATGTGATTCTGAGCCAAACAAGTGCCTTTGCCACAATTAATTAATTCACAAGGATCTACAAAAAGTCATTAATACTACACAATAATCACCAAACAAAATACTTACGTAAACATTTATTGTTATTCGTATCACAATACTTATCATCAGCACAATCTAGGTTAGTAATACATTCAACTTTGAAACAGCCAATGTTTAAATCAGATGGATCACCTAAAAATCCAGCTGGACAAGAACATACTGCATTATGTTCAAACACATTACATGCAGCATTTGTTCCACATTTAACTCCCGCACATGGATCAGTACATCGTTTGTTTAGACAGAACAAGTGATCGCCACAATCTGCATTGTGTGTGCAATAGTTTGGCATAACACATCCTGGTTCAATAAAAGGATCTCCAATGGTACCTTCAGGACATGTACAACGATACGAGCCTGGTATATTCGTACATTTGGCACTAAAATGACAAGGGTGTTCTTCGCATTCATTTACATCTATGCAATCATTGTGACCTAGAATAAATCCAGTAGCACAGTGACAATTTTTGCCAATACATATCTTGTTTGTGCCACAATCTGCATCATTGGCACAACCTAATTTACAGATGCCTTTATTACAAACTTCACCAGGTAAGCAATTACTATCACCGTGACACACTTTCACACAAACGTTTTCAGAACATCTTTCACCAATGGCACATTCGTTGTTGTTTGTGCATGGTAAACTGCATTGGTTTGCAATGCACATATGAGCAGAAGGACATTGATTAGTAGCCAGGCAATAAATGGAGGTACGAACACATCCCTGTTCGGCAGTTGGGCTGCCTTGAAATCCAGATGGGCATTTACAGGTTATGGTGTGCTGTGAACATGAACAAATCGCATTGGGACCACATATCCCTTCTCGTCCACAAGGATTTTGACAATTACTGTTAATGCACGCTTGATTTGAAGGACAATCTTTATTGCTGCGGCACCCAATTATGCACACTCCATCAACACATGCCTGATCGTTTCTACACTGGCTGTGTCCGGTACAGCTCAACATACAGACTTTATTTAAACATCGTTCGCCACTAAGACAATCCTCATTACTTCTACACACGGATTTGCATTGACTGTTTACGCAGACGTCAAATCCACACTCATAGTCAGTTGTACATGTCAATAATTCTCGTATACAGCCATATTTTGCACCTTGTGGATTTGGTAAAAATCTTGCAGGGCAGGTACATACTGCTTCTCTATTCACGGCACTACAAATTGCATTAGGTCCACAATTTGTTTGATCACAGGGATTAATACAACGTCCTCCTTGACAAATTGACTGGCTTGGACAATCGATATTTCCATTTGGACATTTGCCTTCAGGTCTACAACCTGATGTAAGCGGATCACCTATGGTATTTGGTGGGCATTTGCATGTATGTCCTAATGGAGTTGCTTCACAAAGTGCTGTAGTATGACAAGGATTTGGTGTACAAAAATCTAGCGGTATACATTCAACTTCGGCTATTGGATTACCACGAAAACCTGGTGGACACTGACAAGTCGCCTTTTGATCTTCAACAATACATACAGAATTAGTACCGCAAGACTCTTCTTCACAAACATCCATGCAAGTATGGGACATTCTGTCACATAATTGTGTATCTGGACAATCAATATTATACACACAAGGTACACTTTCACAACCACCATGTAGATCATACGGATCACCTACATATGCTCCAGGAGGGCACTGGCAACGCGCTATGTGGTTATTGACGACACAAACAGCTTTAGGTCCACATTTGACGTTATCACAAGCTGGCTGACAAATTAACACGTTCATGGAAGTATGTTTTCTGCAGGTTTCGTGTTCAGTGCATTGTGAATCGGTACTACACTGGTTCTGTGACAGTGATTTGCACCCAGTTCGGTCATTAGGATTACCAGCAAAGCCTGGCAGACATTGGCAGAATCCTTTGTGTTCTAGAGCAACACAACCGGAGTTGACAGGGCATGTAAATTTTGTGCAAACTGAAGTACATTTTAACACACCTAATGCATCTAGTAAGCAATGTTCAACCTGTTGGCAATCTTTGTCTGTAGCACAATCTGGAATTGAAGGTTTTTCACAGTTAGAAGATACTGGATTCCAGATGTAGTCGGTCGTACATCGACATACAGGGTGTTTTAATTGATTCACATCACAGACTTCGTGCAACCCACAAGCCACAGTTTCACATGGATTGATACACTTGTATAAATTACAAACAGAATTAACAGGACAATCGTTATCATGCTCGCATTCATAGTTTGGCTTTCGTTCTTCAAGTTGACATCCAATTGTTAAATCTGTAGGACTTCCTTTATATTCAGGTGCACAGATACATGAAGATCTGTGATTTTCGCTAACACATAGAGCATTAGGACCACATTGGAGTTTAGTACAAGCATCAACACATTTACGAGTGCCTTTGCCGTATTGAAAGCATATTTCTGAATTGGAACAATCTGCATCATTATGGCATTGTCCTTTCACTCTGCATCCTGAGACAAGATTAGCTGGATTTCCGATATAACCCTGTGGACATACGCAACGCCCTGCATCACAAATAGCTTTTGGGCCACAACGCACATCTTCGCACACATTTTTGCATCGTTTATTTTCACAAAGATATCCCTGCGGACATAACACTTCACTGCTGCACATGCATGAACCTGCATCTTGACATACACCTCCACTAACTCGAGAACAGATTACAAAGGGATTTCCAGCATGGCCATCTTTGCAGCGGCAATCATAGCTTCCAGGAGTGTTAATGCAGATGGCACCTTGACCACATGCGTTACTGATACATTCATCAATATCTTGACATTGTACGTATGGATTCCCATTATAACCAACTGGGCAGTAACATTCAAAGGAGTTATGAATTTCTCTACACTTAGCCCCTGCGCCACAAACTGCAGTATCGCATGTTTTTCTATCAATGGTACAACCTTCATAAGGATTTCCACTAGTACCAGGATTGCATACGCACTGATTAGTTAAACCATATTCACAGTGTGAATTTTTACCACATGCTGGATTACAAGAAGGGCCGGTTATAGCTAAAAGAAAAAAATTCAATGAAAAATTTTTTGCTGAGTAAAAAGAAACTTACGTGGCATACAGATATAGTCAGGATTTCCAATAAAGAATTGATCGCAAACACATTTATTTGTATTTTTATCGCAATGAGCACCTACCCCACATACTATATCTTCACATCTTTGTTTACAGCGTCCAGAAATGCAAATGTTCGGTTCTAAACAAGGATTTAATGCAGAGCAAATATCCGTGGTACATTCTCCTCCAGGAAACGGGTTTCCATTTAAACCCTCAATACATTTGCATGTAGGTCCTGAGCTAGTTACAATACATCGAGCTCCTACTCCGCACATGTACGATTCACAAGCTGAAAAAATTATATTCAAATAAAACAAACTTCCAATAGTGACAATTCAGTAAAAACTGCATTAAACAAATTGCGCTAGAAAATTTGTCATGTCGTTTTTAAATCTGCATTATATTTGTAATTTTTAATACTAAATCAATATTTGAACTGTACTCTCCCATGTTTAATATAGTTCGGCATCAGACTCTGTATGCAACAAACATATTTTATAATACTAACTATTTACTACGACACTGTAAAAGATATTTGTTTAAGTCCCAGTTTTGCCACTTCCTATAACTTACTAAAATGTTTTAATGTTTTAAAGTGTGTGTGTGCTTGGTTTATATTGATAATATCCCAATCTTATTAAAGCTATAAATGGAGATTTATTTATTTTACGTTGGTCTGTTTCCACGGCTACAGCAAATCTTTCACCAACACCATAAATCAAGCATCATTATACACGTACACAGTGTGTATGGCTTAACCTATCATAAGAAAGATGGTAGAATGTCCACCTTGGATCTTTTCAATAGCATTGTATTCAACACAGCGCTGCCTAATCTAAGAGTAAGGTGCCTACCTATTTACATAAGAGAGGTACAGATGTCTCTTCAGAAAACTTGCCTCTTAAGACAAAAATGACTACTACACTTAAGTGACTACCTTTTTTTATTATGACAGCTAATACGACAAATAATTTTCTTGTTTTACCATAGATTATAATAAACACAGTTTTCCAACGAAGTATAACATTCAATAAATAAATATAATCTGTTTACACTTACGTGACACACATTCGCCATTGCTGTTTTCCATATAACCAACAGCACATCTGCACCAAGCTCCATGATTTTCAGGTTCACAATAAGCATGCGGTCCGCATAACAAAGCTGCACATGGACTAATACAGGTTCCATCAACACATGCTAATGAGCTAGCGCAATCATTGTTTGTAGTACATTCAGACTTAACTGAACTAGTAATGTTAAGTATACATCCAGATTTGTAAGGATCACCTATCATACCATTTGGACATATGCACTTGTAGCCACCCTTCTGATTGAGACAATGTGCACCATATGCACATGGATTATCTGAGCATTCGTCAACATCCGTACACCCTTGGAAAGGATCACCCTTAAATCCTGTTTCGCACATACAACGTGGTGGATCATTTGGTGTACATTTAGCATTTAAACCACAAGCAAAACGTTCACATGGATTTTTACATTTTCCATCAAGTGGGTCTGTGAAAAACGGTAAGGGACAAATGCATTCACCGGGTTGTAAGCATTTTTCGTTTGATAGACAGTCATTGTCTTTAGCACATCGCTTTTGAGCCGGCGAGCAGTGGTTGCTGTAAGGATCGCCGTCATAACCAGGCGGACATTGGCATTTATAACTTCCAGGAGTGTTTATACATTCTGCTCCGTAGCCACAGGCAAAGTTTTCTGAGCACTCGTCAACATCTTGGCACGATCCATCAGAATTGATTCTGAATCCCTTTGGACATGCACAGTAACTAACTCCTCCTGTTATTGTAATACATTCAGCACCTGTGGGACATGGTTCTCCTTTAGAACAACCAGCTAGTACGCAGTGTCCTCCAACTAATTTATAAGGAGGTTGACAACGGCACTCAGGAGTGTTGCATTCTAAAAATGAACATGTAAATAAACTATAAACAAAATAAACCTACCATTGCATTCTGAAAATGGATTTCCGTTAAAACCAGGCGGGCATTGACAATCATAACTGCCAGGCAAATTTTTACAAATAGCATTTAATCCACATGCAGGTTTATCCCTTAGTTCAAGACATTCATTGATGTCACGGCATTTACCGGTTTGCTGATCTCGTAAATAACCGGGAACGCATATACAAACACTTTCGCCAACAAAATCATCAGTTATGCACTGTTCTCCAGAGGGACATGGTTTACTTGTAGAACAACTGAATGGTTTATCACTAACTTTGGTACAACCTGATCTGTAAGCATCTCCTGTAGTACCACCCGGGCACTGACAAGAGAAACTACCCGGTTCATTTTTGCAAATAGCTCCAGATGGACAAGGACTTCCTGCGCATTCATCAATATCGGTGCAACCGGCAGATGATCCTGTGTAGCCTGCACTACAAATACATTTTGCTTCTTGATTTAATAGCATGCAGTGTTCATTTGGATTGCAGGATATTGATTCACATGGATCTAGTAGAGATAAAATTATTAATAAAATTAAAAAGCTATTTTTGTATAAGTGTAATTAGGTAAAATAATTATAAGCATCCCAAATGTCAAATGTTGTCCTCTCAGGTTCATGGGGTTATGCAACGTTTAATTTTAATTGATAACAGTATTTTAGGTAATAAGTCCTAAAAGTAGTTTTTACGGTAGATATGTAGATGAATTACGAGACGATAAGAAACGGCTCCAATAGCTTACGAACCACTACTGACACAATATGGACGTGTTATAATGTTTTATGTAACAATAAAAAACCTTAAAATATTTAATTTCTAGTATGTTACTATGAAACAAAAGCTGTCACTATTAGTAGGCAACAATTTTTAAGAGTAATCAGGTAAAAATTGTTTCGCTTGTTGCACCTTTTGGCTCTACAAAATTTTATTTTAATAATTAGATTTAGGGGATTTTTAAACCCAGAGTTGGAAAGCTTTTTTTCCATCCTTAAATTAAATATTTAAGTATGAAATTCATTAATGGAGTTACTTATAAACTCGAGGACAATCACCCCATAATTTATGGCATGTAAACCGCATATGCTTGCGTTTCCAGACCAAAAGAATGCAATGTGATTAAAACAGTCCACCTTCAGAAGCATAGAATGGAGATGATGGTACAGCTCATGAGAACAAGGCATCTTAAAGCGGGGGCCTTTACTATCGGCGATCGAAAAGATCGGACGTTGTGTGTGCGAATTCATTTAGCAAAGTGATCCCTTATTACCTTCCAGTCATGTAAAAAGAAAAAGCACGTTTTTCACAATAAGGATTTTGTAACTGCTCGGTTGGGTTCATATTATTATCACGAAAGAATCCATGCCAACCAACACTTGAAAATATAGTGACAAAGATCCAAAAACTGATTTCCAATTTTATTTAAAATGGCAACATTCAGAGAATTCTTGACTATCCAACACAGGTCTAACTAAGGGACCAGAAAGTATAATATATCAAATGCAGACTCTCGTAAATTTAACTAAGCCCAGCAAAATTGGTTGTCTACCTGAGCTCTTACAAACTTGAAATAATGAAAATGTAGCTACACCGTTTATTTAAATAAGTAGAAATTGAAATGATCTTTAAATCACGAAAGTAAGAAAATTTACAAGTACAAAATGAAACGCAACATTGTGCAACTATGTTTTTGTAAATACTCCCTGTATGTTTGTTGTGGTTTGTTTAGCATTCTTCTTAATCTTCTTTGGGAATGAAACCACTCATAGTTTTTAAAATCTATTTTATTTTATTTGAATAGATTTTAAAAACTATGAGTGGTTTCATTCCCAACGAAGATTAAGAAGGATGTTTTTGTATTTTATTGCAATTATGCAAGGACAATCAACAGGGCCGTATCAGTGTAATTTTATTTACGTTAAATTATTTGATTTTGAAAATAACGTTGAAATACAGACAAGGATAGTTAACACAGATATTAAGCACATGAGTGATAACAATTAGTTGAATTTGTTTTATACAAGGCTGAGAGTGTTATTATACTACCTCTGGACTACTATTAGGGAAGATAAGTATTGTTTTTTTATGCGCCTTAAGGTATGTTTCCTTATCCTAATTTGAGTTGTCACAAACTTTGTTTTTCTTCATGTTGGAGTTGCACGTTTCTTGTGAAATATTTTAAAAGTAACATTTCATTAAAATGAGCATGTCAAATTTCGATTACCTGTTATTAAACGTGGATACTTGTTATTTAAATTTGTTCGAATTTAATGCTCTAATGATTTAACATTTTTTTTTTAAAGAATTAATCAGCATAATAACTATATTAAGTTGTTGCTAAAAGAAAAACTTTCGTGAACGAAATGCACACATTATAACAAAGTGTTAATTTTTTTAAAGGGACTTTGATTTCATTATGAAAATCAACTAGTTAAAAGTAACAGTTAATTTGTTAGTAGTATGAAAAGATACAACTTCCGCAGCATAAAAATTTTTAGTTTTGTGATATACTTTACGTCTATAAGAATTTATGTTGAGAAGATATTAAAAAGATACAATTAATTTTATTTTGGTCTTTGAATTATTGAGGAATTTGCTACGTACCTAGACGTAGCCGAATGAAAAGTAAACACCAGACTAACTACCAACCGCGGAGAGTGGAGGGATTCGCCTACATACCAAAAAACAAAAAAAAGTACATCGCATACCATTATCTATTAACACAAAAATAAATAAAGGTTTCTGTACGAACAAACAAAAAGAAAATAAATTAAGCGTTACTATTTCAAAGCAAACAATTATATTGAACAAACAATTAAAAAATTTAGATACGAAGTGCGCATCTCGTATATACACAAAATAAAATTAATCAGTAGCAAATAAAAACTGTGAAACTTTTGTCAAACGTTTTTAAAATTTCACCTAATAATTTTTGTAAAAGAACTAATTAGTAAAGCGAATAAACGTGTGCGTTCATTTGACACACGTCTTTAAAAATAGTACATCGCACCTGTAGAATGATAGTATTGATTAGCAGCCACAAACAATAGTTCTACGACATCACATTTCTACACCAAACGTTGATACAGAATATGCATTGACACAAACAAAAAAAACGAGTTGCATACCTGTAGGCGTCCAGATACTTAGTTCGCCATCCGTCGGGGTGGGTCAACATAGAAACGCCATGGTAGTCAGCATACATTTACGCTGCTACCATAATTGCAGCAGCGGTCTACAGACAAAAGTAGTTGGTCTACAGACAAAAATAGTTGTTCTACATAAAGAAAGAACCCATTTGGCCTCTAGCTTAAAAAAAGGCAAGACACCTCCTAGCTGTTGAACAAGAAATACGTGCATTGCTTTTGAAATACAGTGACGAATAAAATGTAAAAAACACTTCAACGCACAAGCTGCAGAATCAAACTCAACAATCAATCCAACAACATGAATTCGAACTGCAAATCCTAGCTCATCGAAGCGTGGTAACTGAAAAACGCGGCTTATATCGGATAGTGGGCGACTATTATTTCAACAAATCGTTACCTTGGAACAATAGAGAAAACCATTATACGGCGGTCGTAAGGTATACCAAGATAGCAGGTACCTAAAAACAGGATATAACTATTTACTTGTAGCATAAACTTGTCGTTTCGAAATGAATGAGTTCAAAATGAAAATTTGTAGAAAGCGTATTTATTATTGTAAACAGGATGTTATTGAAGAATTTAGGAGATTACCGAATACCTAACACAAGGCATAGACTATTTAATTTATAGAATAAATTTTCGTTTTAAAAGCAAAAAGGGGTTTGAGTTGAAAAGTTTATTTGGGAGTGTGTTTATTATTAATTATGTCGAAGGATTTAACACATTTATGGTAAAACGAGCTTATGAAGTAACAAGTAAACTATATAGGGGGTTGTTGAAGAATTTAAGGATTGGAACAGAGTTTATTCAAACGAGTAATGAATAAACAAGGGAAAAAAATAGGGTAATCAACTTATGTGGAAAATAAACACAACAAATTCAGAGACACTTCGTTTTCACCTCTAAAATTTGATCTTTCTGTAATGTCAGATATAAAGGTACGAAATTAATTCCATGTGTATAAATTCATTATTTGTGCAATAATTGATTTATTTAATTAATGAGTATCAAGAGTTTCGTTCGTTGTTTGTCCCAGTTTCTTCTTGTTTTGCATTTGTTTAATTTGATGCGAGGGCAAGCACGTGTTTCACTTATTTTGGACATGTAAGAGTTTTGTATTGTAATGTGCAAGATTAATTTACTGATGTTAAAAAACTTTAAAGCAAATGACAAAAATCTTTAGATAGTAGAATTTAATAATTTCTGTTTAGTTTCCTCTTTCATTTGAAGGAACCCTAATCATGCTTCTTTACTTCTAATTCTGATTAGGTGGCACCCCTCCCTTGTTAAAACTGACTCTAGAGCTCTCTCTCCCCCCAGTGTTCATATCGCCGTGATCTTAACTCCAGCTAACTAATTACTCTTCCCGAGTTTTTCAATTTTCTTTGACCATTTACTTCATCTATTTCGACCAGGTTGAGTTTACAAAGAGAAGAATTTTTCTCTAACACCTTGATGGCATGTTTGAGACAGGACTTTCTCATTAAAATGTATTGTCAGGAACGCTCAGGTGAAAAGTCCCTCACATACTAATAATTACAAATTTCATGTAAGTCATGGTTAAAATGTTTTAAAATTTCGATACATTTTGAACACCTCATTTAAGTTTAGAAAGATTATGGTAAAAAATTAACAGTGCACGTGTCAAATAGTTAGATACACTCGATCTGTCGTATCAAGGCCATGATGTCGTTAAATAGTAATTCAGGCAACCAACCAAATTCGTAATGCTGATGCGTGTTGAAATTACATTTTAGAGCATTCTGGTTTTTGTTATTGGTATTGCAATACACTGTTGCCTAACCTATTTCATTCAGTATGAAGTTAACGTATATCTTATATACAAACACATTTTCAACATTTGGCAACATAGTCAATAGCTAATCATATAACATCATGGTCCTGGTTCGACGGATCAAGTATAACAAGTAGTCTGCAAAAACTCACAAACTAGACAACTTTTCGAGTTAAACCTACTTTGATATTGCAGCATATTCTTTTTCAAAATTGCACATCATCAATGTAACCATAACTAATGTTTTACTTACGTCTACAATCATTGCCGATGTTTGGTTCAGGACAGATACATCGTCGCTGTACATCACAAATTCCATTTCCAGGACAATCATTATCAGTTTTACATTTAACAATTTCATTGCACTTAGTATGAGGATCAGGATCAGCTATCGTTCCTTCAGGACATTCGCAAATGTAAGAACCTGGTAAATTTTTACAAGTGGCACCTAAACCACAAGCATTTGGTTTCAAACATTCGTCTACATCTATACACTGAGTAGCAGGATTGCCTGAATATCCAGTAGGGCATTGGCAAGTAAAACTTCCAGGTACATTTGTACAAAGGGCATTTACACCACAACGTCCATTTGGTCCATTAGTTTTATCACACTCATTAATATCTGAAACAAAATGTTTTTAAATATTAGATAAAAATGTTTGTCCCCCCCTCTCCTCCCAGTTATTTAATTAAATATTATATTTTTCAAACAATTTTATAAAATATTGTAATGCCCCCGACGAGAATACTCATTTGATAGGTTGTGAGATTTAGATACTGATATTCTAAAAATTTGGTTCGAATAGTCTTAAACTGCTCAATTTCAATCAGTTGTGCTCTTTTAATATTAAATCGCATACTTTCTGTTTACTTTTCTTAACAGATAAAAATTTATATTTGCGACTACAACAATTTATTTTGGACACTTTCCACAAAGCAATCTAAAAAATAAGACTTTTAGCACTGACAGTGTCTTCTAGGATATACTAGTTGTATTTGATACTAACATCATAATTTAATTGAAAACTTCTACTTGTATATTAGCATTTTATTCGTCAGAGATTAGAGTTCCGGTGATTATTTAGTTTTTATCAAAATTAAGGATTTCAAATCACAAAAATTAAAATTAATTGGAAATGTTTTCGACAAAAAAATTCAAGGATTTGACAAATATTGCACTTTCAAATAAATAGCAGATGACAGAAAAAGGAACGCTACAACCCGGTGTGATAAATGGAATTGGGTTAACTCTATTTAAAAATTCTAAATCTCAGTCAAAAGAATTGTGACGTTCCTTAAAAATATTTACAATCGTATTTCATTTTAATAGTTTCTGTATTAGTAAAATCCACTAATAGGATTAGGTGATTCGCTTTAAGAAATATAATTTTTAGGTTACTATAATTTTTATACAAGGTAAAATTATTTTGTATCATATATGATCCATATTCAAAAGTTGTCAAATTCATATGTCAGTTTTTAACTAGAGATGATGTCATCATTATAATTAGCACAGTCCGGTCCAATTCTTTTGATTAATATAGCATTATGCTGGTGCCAGATAATTGTCCGAATGCAAAAACAGGTCATATACCGTTTTGTACCGACTCAAATAAATGGAAAAGCTTTGTTTCTGATTCTAAGTTCACGATACATAAATTTAAGTAGATATATGAGAAAAACGACATGAGGTATGTTAATTTATACTTTTAATTCATCTGTTCAGTTTTCCAAGGATGTCTTGAATGATTTTAGGAACAGTATGTCCATTTTTCATAGAGCACTTCATTCATAACATTCAAAACTACAACATCCCGTTTTGATCAAAGAGTTTATTAAACAAGGTTGAAAAGTAGTTTAATTATGTTCAAATAATAGAGGATGTTTTAATTTTAGGGACACATTGGTTCGCAGATCGATAACCTTATGTTGGAAATAGCAATGCTGTGGAGGACGAAGTCGATAGTAGCATATTATGGTATCCACTGAAATGATAATAAATAACCCGCCAGGTACTAATGAATCTAAACTGATACTATACCAGAAAGAGGTTTGTAACTAAATAAACATTCGAAATTTAATATCATGAACTGACGGAACGTACCTATAGTACGTCTGTTTATTAAGATCGAGATTCTAGTTAAGTAGATTTGCAATAGATATATTTGATTTTTAATATTTGCTTAAAACTGTACTATGTACTTGTAAAACATGAATGTGCTATATAGTTAGAAACGAGTCATATAGTATAAAGACGTGTTTATATTTTGGTTTTTTGCCATTAATGTAACAGTATAGTTGCAGTTTTGCTGCTACCTAGGAGTGTGATTGAGCTTTCCGATCATTTAACATTTGTTTTTAGGAACCTTCTTTGCAGTTAGTTAGCAGTCTTAAATAGGGCTATGCGTTCTTAGGGTTCATGTTTGTTTTATGTTTAAGAAAATGATTTTTTAGGTATATTTTTAAGCCAGAATCACTCTCCTTATCTTAAATTTTGGCACTCTTGTTATTTTTTTTAGGACTTCTCCCTAGCAACCCTGCAAGTTTCAAGGTATTTCCCGATCAAACATATTTCATACTTGATAGCATTCTGGAACCCTTTTCTTGCACCACCCACCCCACTGAATTAGTCAGCAACCATTTTTGTCAGGACAGTTGAGATTTTCAGTATTTTACACAAACGGGATTTTTAAGCGAAATACTTCACAGAGTTTTCCATGAATTACCTGCTAGATATTCTGGAAGCCAAAAAATGTACGTAACAGAGTCCGTGGGAACTACTAGGATACTCCTCAAATTTATACAAATGTCAGATGACATACAAAAGGATATAATGTGTCATGTATTGCACGATTCTCTACTTTACAGAACTGATTTCTGGCAGCTATCTCTTTTGCACCGAACATAAACTTATTTCTAACTCATTGGCATCTACAAAAGATATAGCTTTGTTCAATTTTCCCCACTCTTGTCTAATTATCAAAATTGCAAGACATACTAACCTATACAACCGGCTGCTATGTCATTGGGATTGAATGTCCAACCATCTTCACAAATACAATAAGCTTCTTGTCCGTCTGGTTTACAGAAAGCATGGTCTCCACATTTTACATCTTCGCAAGGTGCTTTACATTGCACACGGGGTGGAGATCCAACATAACCATTTTCACATTCACAATGGTAACTGCCTTTTGTATTTGTACATAAAGCAAAGTTTCCACAGGGGTTAGCCTCGCATTCGTTAACATCGACACAGGTGGCGCCCTGCGGTAGAAATCCTTTTTGACAGAAACATTGGTTTTCAATACATTCTGCATTGTTGGTACAATCAAAGTTGCTTTTGCATAATATATTTACATCAACCTGAAAGTATTATAAAATATAAAGCTTATAAAAGAGTACTATACCTGTTCGCAGGCTACTTGAGGTGAGGAACTCGCTCGATAACCCTGGGGACATATACAATTGTAACCAGGACTGGCATTTTCACATACAGCATGAGGTCCGCATGGCTTTTCCAAAGTAATACATTCATTTATGTCAATACAGCCTTTAAATGGGTCCCCAGTATAATCTTCTTTACATGTACAAACAAAACTTCCAACTGTATCTTTACACACTGCATTTCCTCCACATGGATTTGTTTCACACTCGTTAATATCTATACAAATGTTTATACATTGCCAACAATTCAAACAATTCAACATTAACAAGTCTAAACCTACAGAAGATAAAAGACTGCAAGAAATGAAATAAGTATTTAGTCAGTTGAGATAATTGTAGAAAAAACGATATGAGCTCTGAAAGTGAAAATTTTTACATAGAACAAAACAAAAACAAAAAGACATACAAAAAGGTATTAAAAATAAATTGTGAAAGTGTTAGTTTAGAAGCTGAAGCATAAATAAAGCACTAACTTTCGCAATATGAGTCCCCTTGTCCTGCAAAACCTTCTGGGCAGATGCAGTTATAGGATCCGAGCGAGTTTATACATTTAGCGTTAATACCACAAGAGCTAGAGCGACCACATTCATTGATATCGAAGCAATCTTCAGAACTGGCTGATCCTGTATATCCCTCGGGGCATAAGCAATTGAAGCTGCCATTAGTATTGACGCATAATGCGTTTTTCGCACAAGGACTTGCGTCGCACTCGTTAATATCTAACAAATGCATTAGTGCATGGGTTATTGCAGTTGTGCAAGTAAATAAAATGTAATTTTCTTGTTGGAAGAAAAGTACACTTTTTTTCATATATGTACAGAAATTGTAAAAGCATGTGAAACGTTAAAATACCTGTACAAGCAATTGTAGCATCTCCGATGTGTCCAGGTGGGCATGTGCAGCTAAAGGTTCCCTCAAGATTTGTGCAACGAGCATTTTTTCCACACAGAGATAATGCACATTCATCGGTATCATGGCAACCAGAACCAAAAGCATCTCCTTCGTAGCCAGGGGGGCATGTACACTGTTTCCCGCCAGCGACATTTGTACAAAGAGCTCCGGGACCACAAGCATTTTCATCATTACACTCATCAATATCGGCACACTATAGCAAATGATTAGTTAGAGACAGTAAGCATAATAAAATAATTTACCCCATCGTAGGGATTTCCATAATAACCTTCAGGGCAAGTACATGTATAATTTCCAGGAGTGTTTATACAAAGTGCGTTATGTCCACAAGATGCAGGTGATGCGCATTCATCAATATCTACACAAAAGAAATAAATTGCTTTATAGTAGTTGCAATGGGTTACCTTGACATAGTTCTTCACCATCTCCATCAAATCCAGGTTTACATTTGCATAAGAAATGAGCAGGTAAATTACAACATTCGGCATTTTCTACACAACGGGCTTTGACTGCAGGATCATCACATTCATTTATATCTGAAAATATATATTTTACCAAATATATAAAACACACGTTTGACAACTATTATAATTGTGGGCGGCTGTAGGATCAGAGACCAATGTCAATTTGCATAAAATTGGTCTCTTAAAACAATTTTAAAAAATGAAGCATTGAATGGTAATTATTATGTTTTGAAAAAGCTAATAACAAGATCTGTAACAGTAAATTAATTCAATTTTAGATAATTTAAGTAATTTCTAAACTCATTTATTAGTTTCAGAGTAAGGTTTGTATGTTAAGGTCAATTTAATTTAACTTGAAGGGTTTATGGCAAACCTATGCATAAGTTTTGTTATTATACAAGGTAAACATTCAACATACTGAATTCAACTATGTTTAATGTGGTTTTTAAGAGAAACAATATTAAATTTAGATGACCTCGAAAGAAAACTGGTGTACATATTAATTATAAGAATGATTTAATTATGGAGTTGTTAATCAATGATAATCATGTGTTTAAGATTTGTTTGGAATAAGTGTGAAAATGAAATGTTTTGAACCTTCATTTTTAGTATATAAGGTATGTGTAGTGAGGAAGTTATTTCCAATCATCAATTTTGTATTTTAGATATTGTTGGTAAGAGAAAGTTGTTGTTGATGTATTATGTAATTATGCATTTGAAAGAAGATTGTTTGTAAGAGGATTATTTTTATATCATTATATTTATATGATCTCAGTAGTTTCATTCGTTCTGGGAGCTACCAATCCATTAATCCATAGAGTTAGTGGGCAGAGCAGGGAATTAGTCCTTTCACAGCAATAAAATTCGACGCCCAACTTGGGGCTCGATTAGTATCAATCATCCATAGCAATATATATATATATATATATATATATATATATATATATATTGATGAAATAAAGACGCCTTTTTAGTCCATGAGGGTTGAATACCAACTCTGATTCACCAAATATAAAAAAGCTAACTTTTATTAAATATGGTGATGTAAAAAAAATAGGCTCTATGCAAGCGAAATTAGGGAGGATTTTATGCATCTTTTCATTCATTCAGCATAGAATACTATTTGCATGTGTGAAGCAGCAAAACTTTCATTAAAGGGTGTTTTATTTTGGGAGAAATTGAGTAATATTTTATAACACCATTTCATTCACTAGCAATAAAAGTTATATTAAGGTAAACTAAAAATTGCATTTATTTGGGAAAATCCTGCAAACATTACTAATCGTGGAAATGTTGTATTGGGAATTTCAAATTCTCATTACATTTAATTGGTCACGTAGCAAAGCAAAATTTTGCCGTACAAACCACATGTGCAGGCAATAAACACAGTAACACCACAAAGCTGTTATTTACAGTTAGTGATTACAGAATTAATTTAATATAAACTTTATTGGAATTTTACCTATGAGAATGATGTCAAGCTAGCAATATTCGAACCTCTCAATGAATAGAATTTTCTGATTTGAAATGGAAATAGTTCATTGGTCATAGTTTGCATGCAATTCAAGTCCCACACATCAAAATTTCTTCATATAACTTCTCTGTTACCAGTGCTAATATTTATGAATAACAGTAGACTTACTACGAAAGAATGATTATTGATTTTTCAATGAGTGACAAAAGTGAAAATGTAAAAAGTGCTACATCTAAGTAATAATTAAAATTAAATGTTGACAGAGAACATTAAGTCGAGACTTAGACTATGCAAATTGGCTTCTAATCACCACCCAGAGTTTTAAGTACCTTCCAAAGCATTCTACGTACTGTACAAAGCTTTTGAAATACCGCTATAAATGTTACAAGTTTCGTTTAAACGGTTTTATTACACCAACAGAAAATTTTAAATTAAAATAATTCAATATCAATTTAAGGAATAATTTATAACTAAGAGCAATTTACATGATTTTTTTATCCAATTTTAATAAAAGTCGGAGATAAGAGCGCTTTTACTTTGAGAGATAATTATTAGTATATGACGTAGTGAAAATTGATATTTTGGTAAATTCTGAATATTTTAAGTGATTTGTTTTGCTCGGCTTACTTATTTTGCTCTACTATTGGTATTTCTTGTGAATATTTGTATTTCTATAATTTTTGCAAGACTTAATATACCAACTGAGTTGGAGAGAGTTTGTGATTTCTTTTATTTAGGTACAAGATTCTGCGACTTTTGAATAGAAGACTATAATGAGTTCAGAAGCAGAAAAATATTTTGGTAAAACTTTTAATATCGTAATATCGTTATTAAGACGTCGAAACCACACATAATACACACACACGTGCGCGGGAACAGACACACACACGAGTTCTGGGAATTTAGCTATAATTAAATTACACAGAATGTATAAGTATTAGTATTGGTGGTAGACGAGTCTTGACATGTTTATACATTACATGTGATTTTCCAATGCTCCACCCGAAGGTACTACATTGGCCAGGAGGCGAGTTTTTTTTACCTGGAAAATTTGGAATTTTGCTGAATCCTTGCTGTTCCAAGCAAGGTAGGGATCTTTAACGTGCGTGACAACACTCACACACGGGACCTCCATTTTACCTCTCATCCGAACGAGGGTGTATTTTTGTGAAAAATGCTCGCCTAACATTTTTCAAGCGGACCGTGTCGGGATACGAACCCGGGACCTTGGGCGTAGTAGTCACACACATACCACTACGCCACGGAGCCGCCGACATGTTTATACAGCTATCTAGCACAATATTCTCTAGTCTAGTTTACGTGTTTGGTTGATATAGATGCGTTTTGGCAGCCCTGTTTCTGCAAGCATGGAAGACGCGGTTAGATCTCAAAGAGCAATAATTTTCTTTTTGTGGAAAGAGGGTGCAAAATCTTCAGAAATTATTCAAAGTCTGCAAGGAGTGTTTGGTGAGTCTGAAGAATCAAAAAGTACTATTTATCGCTGGATCGCTCGTTTTAAAAGTAGTAGAACATCATTAGAAGACGATCCACGCAGTGGCCGGTCGAGCACTTCAGTAAATGAAAAAAACATTACTGCCGTGGAGAATCTACTGAAAGAGTTCAGGCAAATGATTATTCGTCAAATTAGTGTACACCTGGGAATCGGTACCCGGCAAGTTCCTGAGATCTTACATGATTGTTTTGGGCGTAAGCAAGGTTTCAGCCCGCTGGGTATCAAGCGTGTTGGGACCAGAAGAGAAACTTAATAGGTCAGACACTCGTCGTCAACTTCAAGAGTTGTTGGACTGTTACGGTGATGAATTTTGACATCGGATAACTACTGACGAAACGTGGATTCCCTACTTCAATCCTGAGACTAAAAGTCAATCCAAACAATGGCATAGACCCGAAGAAGGACCGCCTCTTAAGGTGCGTGCAGTTCCGTCTGTTGGAAAGGTAATGATTACTGTAACCTGGGATTGCAAAAAAAGTATTTTTATGGATTTTCTGCCAAAAGGTATTATAATTAATGCAGAATATTATTCGAATTTATTATCCAGACTACTACAACAGACACATCAAAAAACAGCCTAAAAAGTTACACAGGACAATGCAAGACCTCACACCACAAGATGAATGAAGGATGTTTTGAATGGTTTGCGTTGGGAATTGCTTCCGCATTCACCTTACTCACCAGATCTTGCACCCAGTGATTATCATCGTTTCAAGAACTGAAAAAACCTTTGCGTGATGTTCGGTTTGAGTGTTTAAATGATGTAAAATGTGTCATAAATAGATGGATTGAAAAGACGTCAAAAAAGTTCTTTGAGGATGGGTTAAAAAATTAGTTTATTGTTGTAATAAATGTATTCAGCTACATAAAGATTAGGTTGAAAAACGAGATTATAATATTGATTGAAATTGACAAAATAAAAGGACACAAATTTAATAAACAATTAGTCTTTCTTCAACCAAGGCACGCTTGTACCAGTTCAAAATAGAATATCACGCGAAGTGAAAATAGTAATTAAATAATTATAATTTTAGTGGAAGTCGTGATAGAAAAATTTTTAAATAACAATACTAGTGCAAGTATACGATAGAAGTTTGTCGTATACTTTGAAACATAAATTAAAATTTTTAATTAAACAATTTTAATATTTAATAACCTAGGGCTCTAAATGTTCAACTAAATCTAAATGTTCGACTAAATCTAAATACTCGAATAGACAATCAACTAAATAAACCACTACATAGTCATTTAAGTATTCGTCTAAATATTGGTCTACATTTGCATGAGCAGTAAACGGCGTATTATTCTAAACATTGAATGGGTGTTTGGCCAAGCTGTATTACAAAATAAACAAGAGAGCTTAAGTGAAAACAATTCAGGGGTACTGATCAACCACACGCAGCAGCAGTTCGAAGGATTGGAAACACGAACGGAAAATACAGGTGAGAAATAAAAACAATTTTTAATAGCATAAGGTATTAATTTCATTTTGAGCACTGACATTTTTCATATATTGAAATATTTATGTAAAGGGGCATCAAAAATCTTTTAAAAATTATGTAGAGCGAAAGGAAAAGGTAATGGAACGTTCAAAAAGATTTCCAGTAGTAAAGAGTGTCATTCTTGCAGGATTTAAATTGATTATAGGGAGTTACAATTTGGGGACAAACAAATTGATATTGTTACTTTGATTAAGGAGTTTATTTTGAATAGTGAATCACATTAGCCAGGTTATAAAGCTGTAGAGTGTATATATTCTTGGTCGTTATACAAATTTTGGTTAGTTTCGTTTATATCATTCAAGTAAGAAAGTGCTAGAGAAAGGGGGTAGAAACTTATTTGTTATTGTACCGTCGTGCACTCTGTGTGGATTGAGCTGAGCTAGTCGAGGCATATAAAAAGAATTGTATTTAAAATTTAAAGTTGAGATTATTTAGAGAGACACAGAGCGGTGGCGGGCAGCAAGAAAATGAGCGTTAATTACATCGGCGTGGGAAATTTGTAATTAATTAATATGGAAAAGTTTTGAAGGTTTGCTATAATACCAGAAAATAAAAATAAAGTAAAAGACAATAGTCAACCCCTTGATTGTACAAATAAAACAGGAAGATTTGCTGAAGTTTTTATTAATTAGAATATAACATTACAAACAATGGGGAAGTAAAAATGGTATAATGTGCAGGATCACACAACCAATAAAAGCGTTCGTCCACAAACATAATTTGCTCACATAAGTTTTAAACGGTTCCTTCAATCGGTGATACAATAAACAAGATCCATTTTTAATACAAGTTAGTTTTCTCCTTTTAAAGATAATAAAATTAACACTTCAAAAAAAACTATAGATGAAATAACATGCGTATGTCTTCCATATGCTGGAATCATTTGCTGTCATAACAATTTTCACATAATTTCACTTACATGAAATAAAGAACGTGTATTCGCATATTTATCTGTTAAAGGCAAATTAATAAAATTTAATATTTCAACATATCTTAGTTTGTCACAAAAACTGAATAAACTGTGATAGAGATGTAAGCTGGTTTCAATGCTGCGTCGAAAAAATTAATTAGTGCCATACCTAACCAAAACCCCACACAATTAAAAATATTTCACAATAAATTAATCAACAGCAATTGCCTAGAAATTTTTAGTTATCTGTGTAATTTTATTATATAATTCATAAGAACAATTATGAAACTTGTTGGAGCACCATGAACATTTCCTGAATGCATTTCTCTTCCGCAACATCAATATCTTTTTTTTGGTACCTTAAAGTTCGTCATAATTCGTTTCTATTACAAGATATGCACATCCTTGGCACATTCTTTGCAAGATCTTCATCTTCTATCTATCATATTGATTGTATAAATTATAGACAACCATAGTTCAATGTCCTCAAATAAAGAAGTTCACGCTGGTATGGATTACAAACAGTAAAAGTGATCATCAAAATTAATGGATTTTATGGTTGACCATCTCTATAAAGCTAATTTAGTTTGTTTCAATGCTTAATTTCTGGATTTCTTAACCAATCTAAGAATAAACATTTAAGAACTTTTTATTCTGATCAGATTATAAATATCTCTTGATTATCTACCGTAATAAAGTAGATTAAAACACCAGTGGACGGTTGTGAAACGGGAAAATACGGATCTAACGGTATTTTAAAAGTGATGATCCACAGAATTGCTTAAGTTATCTATTTTCAAAGCATGCTAATTTAACTTATGAATTAATTTAAAATTACCTTGACAATGGTATCCGTCTCCTTGATAACCAGGATAACAGGTGCATGAAAAACTTCCAAGGGTGTTTGTGCAGTGGGCGAAGACATCGCATGGCCTGTATTTACACTCGTTTTCATCTGAAAACAATAATAATTTGTACATGTTTGTTTATAAATACGGTTTGTACTATATCCTAGAACGTGCATCACTTCATTAAATATCTGCTGGTTTTAAAAACTGGAATAAAACTAGAACTAGTATATAAATTTATTAAACGAATTTTATTTCAAACATTTGAAAACCGATATTGTTGTTTAAAACAAACTTCATAACCTCAAACTTATTCGAAATAAATTGGACGTGGTTACTGTATTGCTAGATGACCGTAAAACCGTGGCTCTTTAATTATAAAAATAAAATAGTTAAAAGTAAAAATCCGAATATTCAAAAGTACACCTAACATTTTAAGCATTCAAATGTATAAAGTAAGTAACAAATTAAAAAAAATAATATTAACACTTTACTTTACTTTACTTCTTCGGATATACTTTATACCATTATGAAGAAAAATTCTTTCCATGTAGTGGCCAAACTATAAAGTTGGTGAGATTAGATGCCACTTACTCCAAGCGATTGTACTGCAAAGTACATTTAATAAAAAGCGCTGTTGTCTTTCAGTGTTGTAGCATCCTTGTGTATTAGATACATACTTTTACTCATAACTAAGTAAGTTTATGTTTTATTTATTACTTGTAATCATATTATGTATGGTATAATCGGGAGCGGTTAAGTTCGCGTATGATTTACCACGTTAGATTGTTTGAATTAATACACAGTAAACGTATTTCACGCATTTTAGATTAATTCATGTAGTTATTCAACAAGAGATGGTTATTTACCTCCTAATGCGTTTAACAAATCCTTTTAGTTTTGGAAAAAACCGTTTCTATTTACAATAAATTAATTGAAATTCGTACAAATAAACAATAACAAAGCAAAAATCATCTAAAATATGAAGTGATAGTGCGCAGAAAATTGTAGGTTATATAAATATTAGATATACTTAGACATATGTCTTTACCTTACTGTATGTTATATTCGGTAACGTACTTTTTTCTACTAATTTTGTTCTAGCCTGGAGTAGTTACATACATAGACAAAGGTCATTAATTTTATCTGAGAGGTCTCGTAATGTACTGCAATGAATCATACGCCAGATTAAACGGTCTTGACTATATATGTACAAATTTAATCATGCTATTTATAGTAAAGAAAAATAAAACATTGTGCACTTTGGAGTTCAGTTTGGAAATACTTTGCACCACATTCTGGTGCAAAGTATCCCCAGTCAATTTCTTAATATACATTTATTTTAAAATAAATTGAGTAGAACTTTAGTTAAGGAAGTAGCCTTATCAGTTTTTATTTACATAGAGGTAGCTTTTAATAAGGCGCAAACAGATACAACCTGCAGGTCGCTTTATACTAAAAGTACCGTTCATTTACATTTCCAATGCTCCACCCGAAGGTACTACATTGGCCAGGAGGCGAGTTTTTTGTTGCCTGGAAATTTAGAATTCTGCCGAAACCTTGCCGTTCCGGGCAAGGTAGGGATCTTTAACGTGCGTGACAACATTCACACACGGGACCTCCATTTAACCTCTCATCCGAACGAGGGCGTAATTTTTTGTGAAAAATGCCATTTTTCAAGCAGTCGGCCGTGTCGGGGTTTGAACCCAGGACCTTGGGATCCGTAGTCTTACGCTTACTACATTGATCCACGGCAACGCCATACTAAAAGTACCCCGAGGCAAGTGGTAAACTGGGTACCTACAACGCTAAAGCGCAGAAGGGCAGATGCAAACCTAGGCGACGTCCAGGTACAGGTGGAGGTTCGAAAAGGGTACTCATAGGAAAGCCGTCTGTCTCCTCACTTGTAGCGACTGGCGTTGAACGAACTTTTGGAATACCTAACCACGGAAGGATTTTTGCGCAGACCTACGCAGACGATGGACCTGTCCTGGTATCTGGCAGATTTGTAGGCATAGTTTGCAAAATGCAGATCGCACGCACCTCCTCAATAGACAGATGGCGCTAGGAAGCAGGTCTTTCGATAAATTGTTACATGCCAAAATTGGCAATGTACATTTTAGAGTTAGCTTTAATTTATAAATAAATTTCCGCGGATATTTTTAAATTAAGAAATATTAATTTCCGTCGTCCCCGAGTGGCACCTGCGCAGAGTGAATGTCGGAATACGCGCGGTGTTATAAGACGCCATTAAGCCACGAGACCTCAAGCCAAGAACATCTATCTGTGGTGTGTGTGTCTTTTCTCTTTTTAGGGATGTAGGTTCCTTACCTTACCTTATCGTTCCTCATACCTGTATCCTTATCGTTCCACCTACGAAGGAATAGAAGAGACAGGAAGAGCGGATTGGCAATTTGAAACTCAGCAATGGTGTAACCTACCCACAAAACATGATGGACCCTGAGATCTAGCTACGAAATACCATCCATGTGAGTACTCTGTTTTACTTATATTGTGAATGTAAATTGACTTTAAATGTGCATGAAAATTTGACTATTGCATCATATTTAAAACGTGGCGATACGTTTATAACAATTACGTCGTTTACAACAAAATTCAGAAAGGACAGAAATGATGCTCTTAATTATAAGAAAGAACATCAGAGGATTCAAGGCTCCACTCCTGTATCGCAAACCACTTATTTTAAAACGGATGTTAAGGACCTAGGTGTGATCCTTCATAATAGATTAAATTAGAGGAAACACGTGGAAAGGGCAATAGAGAAGGAAGTATCCATTTTCTGGCAGATTCGTTGTGTGGTCGGTAAGAGCTGGGGCATAACTCTCCAAGTTCTATACTGACTGTACACTACAGTCTAAATGCTTAGGGTTCAATATGGGTCATTGTATGGTGGCTTTGGGCCCAACTGATCAGTACATCCTTCCGGCTGTCCTGAATCTAGAGGCTAGCCTCTCTAGGTATCTCAAGAGCAATAAGGACAACACTTACCAAAGCTCTAGAAGTCTAACCAGGGTTTCCATTTCTCCCCATCTGGATTCAGAAGGAAGCTCTAATGACATCTCAGACTTCGAGATACGGACGGGTACAGGAGCAGGGGAGAAGTAGTAGGGCACGCTAAAATCGCTATTATAGCGAATAGGGATCTTCCCTTTTCCACTATTAAAGTGAAGGAAGCAGAAGATAGACTAAAGGGGCAATTCAGTCTCACAATCCCTTCGAAGAAAACTTAAAACAAAATGAGATTACGTTCCCCCAGGACACAGTGGTGTGTTAAACTGATGGGTCAAGAATAGAAAATGCAGGACTTGCAGGTGAAAGAGTTTTTTTGGTGAGTAGTGGGGCTTATTAAAGCTTTCCTTTAGGTAGACATATGACTATTTTCCAGGCGGAGGTACATGCAATATTAAAAGTGGTTGAAACCTTTGGGATAAGGAAGATAGAAGAGCAGAAAGTTATTATTTGCTCAGATAGTTTAGCAGCACTCCAAGCAATCTGCTCCGCTAAAACCAGATACCCACTGCTTAAGGAGTGCGAAGATGACTTACAGGAATTAGCCAGACAGAGAGAAGTTCCACTCTTTTGGGTTCTAGGACAGCACAGTGTGCAGGAAAACGAGGAAGCTGATAGGCTAGCTAAGCAGGGGGCAGGAATCTCTTATTTAGGGCCTGAACGGAGTCAAGGTTTAACGAAAAAACAGATGACATCAGAATTAAAACTTTGGATGTGGAAAAGGTGAATAAAAGAGCGGAAGATATCAGACGACTGCAGGCGGTCAAAAATAATAATAACCGGGCCGGATCAGTTAAGAACGGCATGACTGGCATAACTATTAATTAGAGATAGGAAGACACTCAACGTGCTGGTCAGAATCCTCACTGACCATTGCAGATTATGGAGACACCTGGCCCTGCTGGGTATTGAAGCAGAGTCTAGGTGTCCAACCTGTGAAAGGCAGAAGGAAACTATTTCCCACTAGATAGGGGAGTGCGAAGAGTATATCAGGATAAAATATAAGGTCTTGGGCTCATGCAGCTTGACGCGAAGGGAGTTAATCTCCATTTTCTGCCTAGACATGCTGACTTTCATTAGAGTAACTAAGCAGGTTGGTAACGGGAGTACAGAAAAGGGCTAAAATAGAGAATCCTGATAGTGAGAATTAGGAAGAGGGTGTCATAAGGGTTAGTAAAAAGAGCCAAATTATTTTCAACATAATGGGGCACTTGCACATAGTGCACAAATAATTTCGAATTATTTATTAGAAAGATTCGATAACGGAATTGGTACTAGAGGTCGCACTCCTTGGTCTACTAGATCTCCAGATCTAACTCCAATGGATTTCTTTTTATTGGGAACAATAAAAGACAGTGTATAAAGAAAAGCCTAACAATTTGTAAGACGTAAAAACAAAGTTATTGCAGCTATTGGGGGAATTCAGTACAACACTTTATTAAAGGCGCAGAGAGAACTATCAAAACGATCTCAAATATGTGCGTATCAAAATGGTGGCCATATGAAGCTTTTTTTTGTAATATTTAGTACTTTTCTTGTCCGCATCGTTGTTAATTTACCTAAATAAAAATGTTCTTAATAATTGACATCTATTTTCGATTCATTTCCGAGAGTAGAGAAACAAATTAGGGTGACAGTTGTTTCTGTTGTGGCACCATCAAAAAAATATTCTGCTGATTTCACGGTTATTTGATTTTTGTGCAAATATCTCCACAATTTTTTAGTTAAACCAATTAATATTTTTATATCATTGGAAAGGGGAGACAATTTGCCATTTGTTGATACCATGACTAACTAGTTTCCAATTAAAAAATGCAAGGTATGTCATATCTCGTAAACCGCACAAGGAAACAATTATTCCGCTAGAGCACCCTAAAGGAAAGAACAATTTCTACAAATTTTATTACAATCATTTTTTTTTCATCTACGATTTGAAAATTTGAAAAAAATAGAGTTTTTCTGATTTTTAAAATATCTAGAGAGCCATGAACTTTTCTGAAAAACGAAAGCATATCTGAATTAAGTATAAAATCTGCCCAATAGTTTACGTTTAACCTATTTTCTAACTATTATAATATCAAATTTACCCATAGAACAAGAAGACTTTGTCACTCTGTATAACGAAGAGCAGCGAGCAGAGAAACGAGAAGTAGAGGTAGAGGTAGACCTAGGTTAGACTATTGCACACAGATAGTGAAAGATGTACCTAGGTTGTGGAAATTTGAGGGAAATGTGTAGACTAGCTCAGAATAGAAATCAATGAAAGACGCGTCCAATCAGTTCCAAGACAGAAAAGTTAATGTGACAAAAGTAATTATAATTAAACCTAATGGTTATCGTAAACAACTATTGGAATTGGTTTTGCAATATTTTCAACAAATGTTGATTGTGCGAAAGAAGTAATCGGAAAACTATTGATTCAACAAGTGTCTTGAGTGGTAGGGAACCTTGGTAGCCGTCAGGTTGGTAAAACTATTTCGCGTACCATTGAACATAGGTGAAATAGGGTATATATTTAGAAATCAATACAAGAAAAAAGTTGCAAAAGATATAAAAAACAATATTAGCACAAGGTCGTGTTGTATGTAACAAAAATCATGGCAGTAGGAGAAGCGGATAGGAAAAGATATAAGCCTCTAAAATGCCATGCTGCAAACGTATGATGAAGATATCATGGACAGAAAAAGTAAATAATAAAGAGATACTAGAAGTGGTTAGGTTGAAAGAAGTATGTGGAAGACAGTAAAAATTGGGAGAGGTAAGATTATAAGATACGTTCTAAGACGAGGAAATAGTACGGCATATGTTAGAAGCAGAAAAAAACAAGGGACATAAAGGTAGACTATGATTAGATCATTGCACACAGATTGTGAAAGATATAGGCTGTGAGATTTCAGGGAAATGTGTAGGTTAGCTCAGAATAGAAAACAATAGAGGTACACGTTCGATCAGTTCTAGGACTGAAGACCTAATGATGATGTTTAAACCGAAGAGGCAACGAATACTGTTAAATTGAGTAGACATTTGGAACTTTTACGCAGGGACAAACGATTAATATGCTCAGATTCGCAAACGATGTAGCAATATTAGCTTCTAGCAAAGAAAAGTTAGAAGCAACTCTTAATGAAATGGATACAGTACTAACAGAGAGATATGGTATGACGATAAGCAAAAATAAAACAAAAGTACTAGTATGCAAAAGAAGGGAAAAGAAGTAAAGAATCAGAATAAAAGTAAGAAACGAGATTTTACAAGCGGTTAATGATTCCTGTTACCTAGAAAACCAAATAACGCAAGATGGGAAGAATGCAAAAGATATAAAACAAAGATTAGCATAAGGTTGTGCTGCATTTAACAAGAAAAAATAACTATTTTGTTCGAAGACAACAAGCACAGAAACAAGGAAAAAATTACCGAAAGCATATATGTGGACAGGAAAAAGGTAGAAGCCTTTGAAATGTGATGTGTGTATGAAAGTACAAAAATTCGAAAATATGAAAATATAAAGAGTGAAAACGAGAAAATATTAAAATATGAAAATGCCATTGTGGAAAAAATGATTATGCGAAAGTACGAAAACATAAAATTACAAAAATCCAGAATGTAAACGTACCAAATACAGAAATGCGAATATATTAATGTACGAAAACTCATTTTCCATTTTAATTAACAGAAAACAGGTAATCAAGAATAACGTGTCAGAATGCTTAAAGGCGAAATATTAAGAGTAAGGAATCTCAACTAAAAGGTATATAACTACGAAAGAAGGAAAGCACGAAAATACGAAAACATACAAATATGTAAAGTTACGGTAAGTATCAAAATACAAAATATTAAACTACAAAAGTGTGAAGATACAAAAGAGACAAGGTAAAAAGTATGAAAATACGAAAAGAAGAAAGTGCAAAAAACAAAATGCAATATACCACTATATGAAAATAAAACTTCTATTTCAATAAACAGAATACAAAAATTTTGTAAGCAAAATAGTACGAAAAAATAAAATTACAACTATAAGAAGGTATGTAAAGATGAAAAATGTAAAAGCACAAAAACCGAAAGTACGAAAACACTACCAAAGTCTAATGTACGAAAGTACGAAACTACAAAAGTACGGAATGAAACTACGAATATGAGAATGAATATACAATATATAAACTATAAATAACGAAAGTCTGAAAAACAACCTCTATTTAAATTGAAACAGGCATTGACCTTTATTGTCTTGAACTGAACCTTTAGAAAGACTTTCATCATCATTTCACATTTAATGCAATATTCTGCTACTCGCTTGGGTTACTTTCTTAATTAATCATGATTAGGGCTTCAATTTTGGAACTGATTAGATACGCACTTCCGTTGTTTCCTATTTTGAGCTAATCTACACGTTTCGCGAAATTTCCACAGCCCATATCTTTCACTATCTACGTGCAATAGTTTGCTCTAGGTCTACCTTTACCTATCTTTTTTCCTATCTCTTTTTGTAACATATCGCGCACTATTACTCAATTGCCTTAGAACGTGTCTTGCCCTTCTATTTCTCCTATTTTTTTAAATTTTCCACAGATATCTTTCTTTCCCTACTATTTCTAAAACCTCTTTGTTATTATCTTTGTCTGTCCATACTATCATCATACATCTGAAGCACCAATTCAAAAGGTTTTCACCTTTTTCCTGTCTGCTTCTCCTACTGTCCGTTCCTATTTCATAGCCACACCGTACTGTGCTCCATACATACGCTTTCAACAACTGTTTTCTTGTTTCAACGTTTATTGTCTTCGAACATAGCCGCTGTTTTTTCTTGTTAGATACAGTCGGTACCCCTTCTATTGTTTTCTAAATATTAAACTTTCCTTTCTTTTGCCTGAAATGTTGGGTGGAAAGCACCGTCCAATTCCCGTAGCAGAATGTAAAAGACAAAATGGATTTCTTCACAACTAACCAAGGGTCTGTTCCTGCAGTGGTATGAGATTACAGACGTGGATCTATATCAAAAATATAACTCTTGCAACTATAGAGCTTTATCAACAGGCGCCACGGCGTTTAAAATAAATTTTTAAGTGATAACGCAGAAAACCCTTTAACCCTTTTACTAAAACAATTATGTTGTATTTCTAATCAAACTTAATGAGTGTATTTTAGCAGGAACAATCCAATTTCAACCTGAAATACAAATACATGTTTTTGGATTTATAGATCACAAATTTAGTTAAATGAAAGCACTGCTTATGTCCCAATGAATTAATAAGCAAAACATCAGTACTATGCAAATAAAGATAGTATCATCTTAAATCAAACAATATTCTCTTGTTTAAATTTATATACATTAGATTAAATCAGAATAGAATAACATTAAATCCAGCTTAGACATGACAGCCAGAGATATCCTGGGGTATACACAAAAAGAAAATAAGAAACCATGGATAACAAAGGATATCCTGAATTTAATTAGAAGAAAGACGAAAATACAAAACAAACCAGATGAAGCTGGAAAACAGAGATACAAAGTCATAAAATGGGAAATTATTCGCAAATGCAGGAAAGCTAAAGAACAATGGATTGATGAAAAGTGCAAAGAGGTACAAACAAAGATGGAAATAGGAAAGACAGACGAAGCATACAAATTAATTAGAATGAATTTTAGAAATATAAATCCGTATAGCAAAAATATAAAAGACGCAAGAGGAAACATCATTATAGAAAATGTAGGGAAAGTGTTTGGATAGCAGGAATATATAAAGAATTTATATGCAGGAGAGGAACTAACAGCATTAGAACAGGAATCAGACACTAAAAATGATGACTTGGAATATCCTATACGAAATACAGATAAAGTGCAAGCAGAAACTCTAAAAGCCGCTAAACAAGCAGTAACAGAACGTCTCTTCCGACTTGTAAGTTATATGTATGAGACAAGCGAGATACCCAAAGATTTCAAACGTAACATCATAGTAACTATATACTAAAAAAGAGAGGCTCGGATAGATGTGAAAATTTTCGAACAATAAGTTTGACAGCACACGTGTCAAAAATATTAACTAGAATTATACAAAGATGAATGGAAAAACGAGCTGAAGAAATACTAGGAGAAGACCAATTGGGTTTAGGCAAAACGGGGAACACGGGAGGATATTTTAGTTCTGAAGGTGATAATGAAGAAAACAATAGAAAAGGAGGAAAGCGTGTATATAGGGTTTGTAGATCTGGAAAAAACATTCGACAATGTAAAATGGAAAAAAATGTTGGAAATACTCAAAAAGATTGGAATGAATCTTAAAGATAGACAAATAGTACATAGCTTATACAAAGAGCAAACAGCTGTAATAGAATTAGAGCAGGAACGTAGAGAAGTAAATATTAGTAAAGGGTTGAGACAGGGATGTACCTTATTTCCATTAATTTTTAACTTGTACATATAGAACAGACAATGAATACTGTCAAATGCAAGAAGACATCTGGAATTATTATGCAGGGACAAAAGATTGGTATGCTTAGATTTTCAGATGATATAGCGATATTAGCATCTAGCAAGGAAGAGTTAGAAGCTGCTTTTAATGAAATGAAAATAGTTCTAACAGAAAAATACGGTATGAAAATTAACAAAACTAAAACTAAAGTTCTAGTATGCAAAGGAGGGGAAAATAAACCAAAAACAAGAATACAAATAGATAACGAGTACTTACAAGAGGTTAAGGATTTCTTCTACCTAGGAAGTCAAGCAACGTAAGATGAGAACAGTACAAAAGATATAAGACAAAGATTAACACAAGATCGTGCTACATTTAACAAGAAAATGCAACTACTGTGTTCAAAAACAACGAACCAGGAAAAAATTGCTTAAAACATATGTGTGGAGCACAGCACTGTATCGCTGTGAAGCCTGGACAGTAGGAGAAGCGAAAAAGAAAAAGGTATAAACCTTTGAAATGTGGTGCTACAGCCGTATGATGAAGACATTATAGACAGACAAGGTTAAGGACAAAGAGGTACTAGAAATGGTAGGGGAAGAAAAAAAGATGTAGAAAACAGTAAAAAATAGTAGAGATAGGATGATAGGTCACATACTAAAATATGATGGAATAGTGCGGAGTATATTAGAAGCAGAAATAGAAAAAAGGAAAAAAGATGTAGACATTGGTTAGACTATTGCACACAGATAGTGAAAGATGTAGAATGTGGGAACTTCAAGGAAATGTATAGGCTAGCTCAGAATAGAAATCGATGGAAGTATGCATTCAACCAGTCCCAAGATAGAGAAACTATTGACGAAAAAAATAAATATACTTAAACATGATATTAGTCTTGGTCTTGCTATATTCTCAACTAATGTTAATTGTACGAAAGTATTTACTGGAAAACTATTATTCGGCAAATATCTAAGTGTTGGGAGACCCTTGGCAGCCACAGACTACATAATCCCCTTCATATACCACTGAATCTTGGTGAAATAGGGCATATAATTAGAAAACAATAGAAAGAGAACCGAGCTGTATATAGGCTGTTGTGGGAACTCAGGGAACTGTGTAGGTTAGCTTAGAACATAAATAAGTTAAGGCACGCATCTAAATAGTTTCAGGACGGAAAATCTAATGACGAAAAAATAAGTGCACCTAAATCTGATGATTATTATAAATAAAACTACAGGTGTGGGTTGTGAAATATTTCCAACTAATATTGATTATAGGAAATGATATATTGAAAAAACTATTAATTCGAGAAATGTTCAAGCGCTAGTGGAACTTGGCAGCCACAGGCTGCTTACCACCTTTCACATACCATGGAATATGGGGGAAATAGGGTATATAACTGTAAAACAATAGAATGTGACTGAACTGCATCTAACAAGAAAGAAAAGTGGATATGTTCAAAAACAACGATAGAGACAAGAAGAAAATTGTTCAAAACATATGTGTGAAGCTCAGCACAGTACGTTTATGAAATAGAGGCATTAGAAAAAACAGACAGAAAGAGATAGAAGTCTTCTGGAATGTTGTGATTTAGATGTATGAGGATGATAGCATGAACAGACAAGGTTAAGAACAAATAGGTTATAGGAATAGCAGAGGAAGAAAGATATATATATATATATATATATATATATATATATATATAGAAAATAAAAAAAAAATTGGACAAATAGAAGGGCAGGATACTTTCTAAGGTATTTTTGGGGAATAATATGGGATAGAGTACAAGCAGAGATAGGAAAAAAGAAGTAGAGGTAGACCGAGATCAGACTTTTTCACCCAGATTGTGATAGATGCAGACTGTGCAAATTTCAGGGAAATGTGTAGGTTAGTTCGGAATAGGAAACAAGGAGCGTACGCGTCTAACCAATTCTAGGATTGAAGATATAATAATGATAAAATTAATTGATCACTGTATATGTATAAATATTGTTCCTTTCACTTCAATTGATCAGCCAAGGAATTCTATTCTCTTTTAACAAAATAATGCAAATTAAATTCAGATCAAGTCATACTACTTTACTATCAGGAAACTGATAATGGCATATTAAACTTTCTACGAAATCAAGCAAATATATTTTTGCTTCATCGGTACATATTTATTTATCAATAACGCTAGTTTAAAATTATACTCAATATTCATAGGTCTAAACAATTAATTTTATACTAATCGAATGAATCAATATTATTTTAACAAAACCGTTCTTGAATCTAAAGAGCTTTAAAATTAATCCTAATAGTTAATTTTAAATTCTTTTCAGGGTACAATATGAACATCTTATTTAATAATTTTTATTGTTGCTCTCAAAGAAATTATTAAATAAAATATCTAAGGATGTTTGTACTTATCTTTCTAGCTGTTAAACACGCCAACAACAAGATGTCTTTCTGAACATCTGCTATCCGTAGGTCACCAAACTACATCATGGAGTCCAATATGAATTTCAAAGTTAATTATCAAAGATGTTTGAAACTTCTATATTATTCAGATCAATTAAAATAATAGATTTCTACAAACATTCTCTAAATCATCATCTGTTTCAATAAACGATCTCCATCTAAACTAAACCAAATAAGCGAAATTAAAAATCTTTAACGTGGAGAGCTTCTTTACTATATCTTGGACTTGCGTTTTATTTCAGGTCTTAATTTAAGCATCGTCGCTTACAAGACACGTGTTTGCCGTTTCCACTACATATGTCAATTCCCAATAAGCGTGCATGGCTAACACCTCAAACGCCCTTTCAACTAAACAATTGTACAACAATAGACAGACAACCAACTCATCGCAAGTTTGTTATGCGGGTTGTACATAACGAAATATCTATGTGCACTTTTCTTATATTAGGTAAGTAAATCTACAAAAATCGTAAGAGTGCTGTGCCCGAATTTTGAGCACTGTTCAATATTTACCCTATTTCACCGATATTAAGTGGCATGTGAAGGGTGTTAAGCAACCTGCAGCTACAAGGCTCCCCCATCACTTAACCGTTCGCCAAATTAATACTTTTCTAAAGAATTCTTTTGTATATCAACATTGAGAGTATTGCAAAACCACACCTGTAGTTATTTATATTAATGTGTTACATGCCAAATTGGTCACGTATTATGTTTTAGATTAAGAGATACTTCGTAAGTTAATTGCCGCGTATTTTTGAAATGATACGCTAACTGCCGCCGGTGGTGACGGTTGAGTCTGCGCAGAAGGGATGCGGGAGTGCGCGAGTCGAGGAAGCGGGACTAAGTAACTGGACATGGACAAAGCAACAAGTGTGTAAGTGCGGTGTAGTTTTTAGAGGTATGTAGTTTCCTTTTATCTTACCTTATCGTACCCAATACCTATTTCCCTCCAAATCTACAACAAGAAGCAATAAGATCCCCAACGGATAATAATTTGATGTTCAACCCGGCGAACTACAAAAACCATACAACGTGGTGGATCCTGAGATGAAATTCAGAGATATACATATCACGTAAGTAATTTGAACTATACCTAAAATATGCATGTAAATTGACATAGACATTGCGATTGCATCATCCGGTAAGAACGTGGTCTGTATAGGTTATATAACGGAGTTAGAGACGCGAGAAATTGTAACAAATGATCAGGTTCAAGTATAATATTTTTTTTTGTCATAAAGTTTCTCGTTTTAGAACTGGTTGGACACGTACCTCCACTGATCTATATTCTGAGCTAGTCTACACATTTCCCTGAAATTCCCACAGCTTACATCTTTGACTATCTGTGTGCAATAGTTTTAATCTAGGTCTACCTCTACCTCTTTTTTTCCTATCTCTGTTTTGTCCCGACTATTCCTTCATGCCTTAGTATGTGGCCTATCATACTATCTCTTCTGTTTTTTAATGTTTCCCACATTGCTTCTTCCTGTACCATTTGTAAAACCTTTTTGTTCTTAACTTTGTCCGTATATCTTCATCATACGTCTGAAGCACTGCATTTCAAAGGCTTCTACTTTTTTCCTGTCCGTTTCTCCTACCGTCCAAGTTTCACAGCTGTACGACTTTGCGCTAATCTTTGTTGTATATCTTTTGTACTCTTCCCATCTTGTATTATTTGACTTCTCAGGTAGCAGAAATCCTTAACCTTTTGTAAGTTCTCGTTATCTATTTGTATTCTTGTTTTTGATTTATTTCCTTCTGTTTTGCATACTAGTACTTTAGTTTTATTTTTGTTAATCTTCATACCGTATCTCTCTGTAAGAACCGTTTCCATTTCATTAAGAGCAGCTCTCCTAACACTTCTTTGCTAGATGCTAATACCGCTATATCATCTGCAAATCTGAACATTTCAATCTTTTGTCCCTTATCAATGAAAAATTGTATAAAAACTGCTTACTTACAACACTAATTGTAAAAATATTTTCTCTATAAAGATAGCAATTAACGTTCTTATAAGGGTCCGTCAAGGTTTCGTGTGTGGGTTTTGTCACGCACGTTAAAGATCCCTACCTTGCTTGGAACAATAAAAATTCGGCAAAATAAAAAATTTTCAGGTAAAAAACGCTCGCTTCCTGGCCAATGCAGTACCTTCGGGTGAAGCATTGGAAATGTAAATGCACGGACACAAACCGTACCTAGATTCGATTCGGTTCAAAAAATCGAACCGAACCGTACTAAAAAGTTTTCCAACCGATCCGAACCTACGACAAGGTTCAGTTTGCTTCGGTTCAAGTCCATCTCTAATCCGAATTGTTCCAAAACTAAGTAGGTCTAACCTTGCTGTTGCTCAATTGAAAAAACTAACACCTCAAAAATACGAACATCATCATCATTTTGTTTTCGACCTTACTTAAGGTCGGTTTGACGCAGTTCTAACTTCTTTTCTATTCTGTGCTAATCTAAAAAGTTCTACCTACCCTTCACAAACTAAACTTCTAATAATTTGACTAATATAGCTTGGTCTAGGACTTCTTATACTCTTCTATAGTTTTCAGGGCTTCCTGGTTCTACATAGATATTAGCAACCTGATGGTTGCTGAAGAACTCCAACATGTTTATATGATTCCCATTTATAAGGAAATGAAATATTACCTGGTTATCCCCTCCAAAAAAAAGAAAAGTGTTAAATTATATGTTATGGTAAGGCTTGAGCAACAAATCGCTGTCAACTTGCCAGGACCTTAACACGAACAGGGTGATTATTTTTAAATTGGCAAGCCTTAACACAATTGAAAGCTAACTGAATAACATTAATTCAAACACTAAGATACTGAGTAATTTATTATCACTGTCACTTTATATTACTAATCACATGGTTTGCTTACTGCGTACAAAACTTACGAGAGCTGCAAATAGAATATTGGCGTTTAATTGATATCATAACAATCTATATCATATAACAATTCTATTTACACATAGGTAGAAACTATTTGTGAAGATGAACAAATCTTGGTGCTAGCTTTTGGAACAAATCGGTGTACGGGGGGGAGCTATAGTCAAGTTGCCAATCCTGAATATAATTGCCCATATTTCTGAAACTGCTTTGGTGCTAGCTCTACACCTTTGGTGCTAGCTAGTGCTAGCTGTAAGCAAATTGGTGCTAGGTTTTGAGGCAAATCGGACAACTGGGTGAGGCTGGCACAATTTTGTAAAAAATCGCCGCTATCTTGTTCTTAAGGTGCTAGCTTTCTTACTTGGATTCTAGCTGGTGCTAGCTTTAAGTTACATGGTGCTATGTTTTGGAGCAAGTCAGAGCACGGTGGGAGGAATGGGGTTAGCGTCAAGTTGCCCCCCAAATATAATGGGCTTATTTTTGAAACAGCTTTGGTGCTAGCTCTACCACTTTGGTGCTAGTTATAAGCAAATTAGTGCTAGGTTTTGGAGCAAATCGGACAACTGGGGGAGTGGCAACATTTTTTTAAAAATCGCCGCTATCTTGTTTTTAAGGTTCTAGCTTTCTTACTTGGGTGCTAGCTGGTGCTAGCTTTAAGTTACATGGTGCTATGTTTTGGAGCAAGTCAGAGCACGGGGGGAGGAATGGGGTTAGCGTCAAGTTGCCCCCCAAATATAATGGGCTTATTTTTGAAACAGCTTTGGTGCTAGCTCTACCACTTTAGTGCTAGTTATAAGCAAATTAGTGCTAGATTTTGGAGCAAATCGGACAACTGGGGGGCTGGCAACATTTTTTTAAAAATCGCCGCCATCTTGTTTTTAAGGTGCTAGCTTTGTTACTTGGGTGCTAGCTGGTGCTAGATCCAAGTTACATGGTACTAGGTTTTGGAGCAAATCGGACAACTGGGGGGGTTGGCAAAATTTTTTAAAAAATCGCCGCCATCTTGTTTTTAAGGTGCTAGCTTTCCTACTTGGGTGCTAGCTCTAAGATACAGAGTGCTAGATTTTGGAGCAAATCGGACAACTGGGGGCAATTTTTTTAAAACATCGCCGCCATCTTGTTTTTAAGGTGCTAGCTGTCTTACTTGGGTGCTAGCTGGTGCTAGCTCTAAGCTACATGGTGTTAGGTTTTGGAGCAAATCGGTCAACTGGAGGAGGCCAACTTAACGGACCCTTCATATAAACGATTAGGATTTGAAAAGCGTTCAAATCAATTACAATATACCTTTAAATAATTTTCCTTTTACGTATATTGTCAATGTTGTGTTGACTTTTATATACAGATATGACCGGAATTGCACAAATCCCATCGAAAAGCTTAATAAAACGAAACAAAACATTAAATATGTTCTAGAATCGTGCACAACTTCGAAAACTCTAAGTATTAACTATTGGCAAATGACACCAAATTATATTTTTGAAAATTTCAATATTAACATTACGTAGTATGACCTACAAAATCTATTAGTTATAGAATATGCGTCTCATACGCTCCACCGCGTCAGCATCGCAGCAGAGATCACACGATATAACCACAAACGTGTACGTTACATTGATTTAATCACCCAACTTCATGTAGATAATCCAAGATACAATAAAATTAGTAGATAACTTACCAGGTACTTCACAACTGCATCCTCCATAACCGTCGTTACAGTGACATTGATTATCTAAACAGGCGCCATTCTGACACGGCGTGCCATCTTCCTTTTTACAGTCATCTGAAAATAAAAGAAAATTATTTAGAAAATACCTAAACAACACATTCTTGTTGGATATGTAATCTACGAATTCTTGGGGGCAGCACGATTTGATCTTGCTTAGGAGTATCTAATTTAAAATAAATTGCATGCAGAAACGTTAACTTCAAGAGATAGATTGGCATACGATCAAGTGAGCCTCGTAATTTTTGTTTAATCATGAGCAAACTAGATAGCGTGATTGATTTCCATTTGTGTTATATATTTTAAAAGTAGCCAATCACAGTGTTTATAATTTATGTAATGTTAATAAAGAAGTTGTATTAAAGCCTTAACGTAAACTGGTTTTGCATTAAAATCAATTTCTAGGAAATATATATATATATATATATATATATATATATATATATATATATATATTACTCATATTTAGACCAGGGTAGAAAATTAAATAATCACATCAAATAATTTTAATCACCGTGTAGAAGCTTTGGGAAAAGGTACGCGTTATTAAAAAACCGTGGAGAATAAAAATTCATTAGTTTCATTAAAAATAAGGGAGTTAAATTATGTACAAGACGCTTGTTATAAAAAAAAAGGAAGCAGTATTAAAAGCTCTACGTGTAATTTAATTATTCCTAGTAAAGAAACAAATAGAAATTACGTGCAAAATTTATATTAATTAACTCAATTTTAAGTAACCAGTATTAAACAAAATGTACAGATAATAATTAATATTTGATTAGGAGTCACTAAAAATTAAAGGGTATTATTTTAATTGGAGTTAATTGAACCATTAGTAACATATAATATCTATAAAAACTTGTAAAAACCCAATAAAATGCAAATCGTAGAAGTGTTATTTAAAATGTTACGTTTGAACACACCTGGGTATTTTTAAAAGGCAATTTCAGTTAAATTTGTTTAGATAAACATGTCGATTCTAGGGATATTGGAAACGGTCGGATGCTTTAGCACGAAATACAAAACAGGGTTTATTTAAAAAGCTCGTTCTGCGTAAATTTTGCAGATAATGAATGGTTACAGAGAATCTTGGAGAAACCGTCGTTTAATATTCACGGGAAGGCTAGATACGGGATTATTTAACCCAGATAAGAACACACGTGGACTGAAATAATCGATAATAAAGAATATCAATTTGCACCACTCGGAACAGGGTAGATAGAGACAGATAATATGCGCAAGACAGATACACATATAGTAAAAGGCGTGAGTGGAGCAACGTCACGGGGTTGCGATTGGTTGAAAGTAAAAGGCAAACTTGAGAGGTAAAAATAACATTTCTGTATAAAATTTAATTAGCTATTTCCAGACGTTGCGAGCCGTGTCGAAATTTCTGAGATTCTAACTGGTGCGATGAATTTCGTAAAAATCAGCATGCCGGGTGCGGAATGGGAACCTAGCATGCGAAATTCTGAAGAATGTGTCCGATTTTGGGGACAAGACCGACAGACAGGCTAACCTCTAATATATACCCATGGTTAATATGAACAAGCTTCTTAGATCTTACGACTTGATTCAATGCGTTAAACAGTGCTTTTTAGTTTTCCGAGTTTGATAGAATAATGTTAAAGTTTGCTCGTATATTTTGGTGATTTAAAACAGTTTGTTCTTTACGTGACTACAATGAATGTAATTTAGTGCATTCTTAGAAAAGAAGATACAAGGTAATAAAGTTTATGTATCACTGTACCTATTAGTAAATTGGATGTTTACAACGACAAATGAATACACAAAAGTAGGACAGCTTTGGCTAGTGTATATTTGTGAATAATAGTATGAATTTCTTTGCTATTTTTCGGGGTGTTAATAATTAAATTGATTCGTAAACGTGTCTGGATCCACAAAAATTATGCTTTCAGATATACACATTAATGAGTTCCGGAAAAGCACTGAAACTACTTTAGATGAATGGTGATGTAGAAAAGTTTTAAAGGCGACCAGAAATACGAGCACCTAAACATAACGCCAGTTGTATTGGTGTGATTAACAGAGGCATTCTTGGCCCACGAGGCATTAACCTATCAGGAAACTTAGCTTTGTTGTTCTATTTATTGATGTGTTGGTGTAGTAAGTTGAATAACATTTATAATTTGATTTAATTAAAATGGACTAGTAGTGAAATTGTACTAACTAGCTAAATTTAATATAATTTTTAAGTGTGAGATGTTTACTTGTTTAAGTGAAGGGTAACTTTAGTTGTTTAGTTCTGGATTATGATGAAAATTTGGGTATGTCTTTGAGCTCTAGTAGACGAACCTGGTTAATTAACGTAAATGGGTGGAAGATGCTCCCTTTGTACTCAGACTCAGGTCTGCATATATTGTTATATTAATTAGTAGGCATCCTACAAGGACTTTAATTCTGGATGCACATTAAAATGATAACAAATTTAATCTTGAAATTTTCTGATATTGAAATTTATGCTGAATTTTAATTTTGAAATTTTAATGTATTGTGAATATTGATGTAAATAGAGTTAACGTTGATGTTTGTGGTAGGAATGTGTTTGTTTTTTTTATGAATGAGGATGAAGGTTTAACTAGGTGAGCAGCCGAGGCGGAAAAGAGTAAAGAGGCGAGTAACAGAAGAAAATGACGGACTAGTTAAGTTAATAGGTTTTTGGTGGATTCACAGCATTCTTGACGCCCAATTCGTGAGGCTTGAATCTAATACATGGAAACATAGCACTCTATATATATATATATATTAACTTGGTTTTGTAACATCAAAATTGCATACAAAAACAATTTTAATTCTGTCACTTGGGTGCTAGCTGGTGCTAGTTCCAAGTTACATGGTACTAGGTTTTGGAGCAAATCGGACAACTGGGGGATTGGCAAAATTTTTAAAAATCGCCGCCATCTTGTTTTTAAGGTGCTAGCTTTCCTACTTGGGTGCTAGCTCTAAGCTACAGAGTGCTAGATTTTGGAGCAAATCGGACAACGGGGGGGGGGGCAATTTTTTTTAAAACATCGCCGCCATCTTGTTTTTAAGGTGCTAGCTGTCTTACTTGGGTGCTAGCTGGTGCTAGCTCTAAGCTACATGGTGTTAGGTTTTGGAGCAAATCGGTCAACTGGAGGAGGCCAACTTAACGGACCCTTCATATAAACGATTAGGATTTGAAAAGCGTTCAAATCAATTACAATATACCTTTAAATAATTTTCCTTTTACGTATATTGTCAATGTTGTGTTGACTTTTATATTACAGATATGACCGGAATTGCACAAATCCCATCGAAAAGCTTACTAAAACGAAACAAAACATTAAATATGTTCTAGAATCGTGCACAACTTCGAAAACTCTAAGTATTAACTATTGGCAAATGACACCAAATTATATTTTTGAAAATTTCAATATTAACATTACGTAGTATGACCTACAAAATCTATTAGTTATAGGATATGCGTCTCATACGCTCCACCGCGTCAGCATCGCAGCAGAGATCACACGATATAACCACAAACGTGTACGTTACATTGATTTAATCACCCAACTTCATGTAGATAATCCAAGATACAATAAAATTAGTAGATAACTTACCAGGTACTTCACAACTGCATCCTCCATAACCGTCGTTACAGTGACATTGATTATCTAAACAGGCGCCATTCTGACACGGCGTGCCATCTTCCTTTTTACAGTCATCTGAAAATAAAAGAAAATTATTTAGAAAATACCTAAACAACACATTCTTGTTGGATATGTAATCTAGGAATACTTGAGGGCAGCACGATTTGATCTTGCTTAGGAGTATCTAATTTAAAATAAATTGCATGTAGAAACGTTAACTTCAAGAGATAGATTGGCATACGATCAAGTGAGCCTCGTAATTTTTGTTTAATCATGAGCAAACTAGATAGCGTGATTGATTTCCATTTGTGTTATATATTTTAAAAGTATCCAATCACAGTGTTTATAATTCATGTAATATTAATAAGGAAGTTGTATTAAAGCCTTAACGTAAACTAGTTTTGCATTAAAATCAATTTCTAGGAAAATTATATATATATATATATATATATATATATATATATTATTGTCGTGGAATTATAGGTTAAATAGGTCTAGATAATAAAATTTTAACAACTGTGTATATAGGAAATAGGAACAATTTATCTACGCGCCAAATTAATCAGTTTAGATAGTGAAGACGGACGGTTATTAACATATTTTGTATTTCTAAATCAGAAGGTTAAAATTGCATAAAGAGTAGAAGCTTTAGGCATGAAAACTCATGGATACGCGTAAATTAGTTGTAATAGTTTGAATCAAGCGCATGGAATCAGAAACGGAGCTTTCAAGTATAGAAAATCAATAATTTAAACGCATATTTCCATTTAAATAAACGAAAACGTTTGTTTTAAAAATCCTAAGAAGTGGTTAAACTCGGAATTATTATTTTTAACGAACAAGTTGCTTCGAAGAAACACCAGTGAGTTAAATTTCAAGTTCATAGAACTTGAATGAACGTTGGCACAAAATTCTAGAAAATTAATTGTTTTCAACGGTCGGTCTGTCAAGCTGCTAAAAATAACAAGTTCTTTGAAGACTAGGTGAAATAAAAGATCTATAAGGTAAAATAGACAGAGAAAACGTATAAGAAAACGTTGGTTACAACTCACGTCTAAAATTCACGGGAGAACTGACGGCCAACAACAATATCGATTTTCTGTAGCTTGAGAGGGGTTCTAAAAGAGACGATAAATATGGGTTGAACGAAGAGAGGTAGCTAAAAGCGTTATAACGGGGGAAAGCTATATCATTGGTCTAAGGTTGGCAGTTTTGAGAAGCTCGCGTCCGTTGAGGTTATTAAACGAATTTTAGAATAACAGCACGGTAATCTCGGAATTTTTCAGACGTTACCATCAAAATTTGGAGAATTGGTTTTAAAAATAAGCTTTTCGATGAAAAGAGGTTCCGTGAGGGAAGTGAAAAGCATTTAAATACACTGGGAGATTTATTAAAGCTCTCTTGCTTTTAGATCTTATATCGCGCTTAGATCTCTAACGTAATTGCTAGTACGTGATCTTACGTTGTACTAATTATTGTTTATCCATCGAAGTATCATACAATATCCTATTTAAAGTGTGTAAAGCTGTTAGTAACGTACCGGAAACGTATTGAAAGTGATTTGCACGAATAGGTACCAGCGTTACAAAAGGTACTGTTACCACCAGATACAATCAAATGATAGGATGATACTTGGGTAAGCGAAACGTACAGCTTAACTAGTATGCATGAAGTGTAGTAGTATGGAATGTTAAGTTTGGACAAGACCATTAACCGGGTAGAATATTAAAGGTGGTTGCAGAGATTTGGATAGTGAGTGGGGATCAGTTGGATCCAGGCACAATCACGAGGTATATGGACACAACGACGTGGGTTTTTAGGACACATCTTCAGAGGCAACGAGGAACGAAGCTTACTCCAGGTAAAGAAAATTAATGTCTTCCTTTTGCTTAAACATTTGTGCTGATATTTTTGTGTTGGAGTGTTTTGACTTATTGGGGGTGTGTTTTATTACCATAAAAACTCATGTAAAGGGGTATATGTACAGGACAATTAAAATTGATTATTTAAAAATGTTTATTGATGATATAAAAATGTTGTTGTAAGAAGTAAACGGGTTTTCAGCTTTATTTTAATAAAAAATGCGAGGTTTAAAAGCATTTAGAGTAATTGGGTTATACTGAGCTCAAAATAGACCAGAATAAAAATCAATTTAGGGTTGCATGACGGGCCCATCTACTTGTCTAAAAGAAATTTGTTGAAATATATTAAAATCAAGAAGTTTTAAGAAATTTAAGGGTTGAGATGGTAACAGTTTTATCAAATTGTATGTACTAATGTAAATATTTTCTAGCTAATGAAAACCTGTTAATATCTGTAAATAAAAAGGTTGTATGTCTTGTTGCATTATTTGAGTGGTAATTTCATTTGACTGTGCTTGTGAGAAAGGAATGTACTTAGGATAGTAGGTATTCAAGAAGAAGCAGATTTCTGAGCTAGCCAGGATGTGCAGAAATAAGGCGTTCCAAAGGAATAGTAAGAATTTTTTATTTTTATTTTCAGAAATTTTTATGACGCCTAATTCGTGGAGAGAGAATTGGTTTAGACAAGAAAAATTTTTGTAAAATTTCACACCAATATATATATATATATATATATATATATATATATATATTGCTATGATAATAAGGTAACTTAGAAGTATATTGAGTCATATGGATCGTGCGCTACATGTAAATATCACTAAGGTTTAGATAACTAAACAATTTTATCATAAAATGGAAGTAACTCGATAATTATGCAAAAATCTAATATCGAGCACACTGTGCTTTCTTCAAAAATCAAATCGTATTTAGTAGGATAAATAACTTGTACGTTATATAATGCATTTTAAATTAAATATACAAACATAAAATTGAAAATAAATACGCAGGAATAACATTTTAAACGCAACGAGTTTTATTGAAATAAATACGCAATTAGTGAAAGTAAATAACTTGGCATACTAGCTATAAAAGAATCCCATTCAAAACATTAACGCATAAAATAAATAAACGCATTTAAGTACGTCATTATAGAAATTTGACTACGTGATCTGTACATCGTCAGTTCATATAAAATCCAACAGCTTTTGGAGTACTACACAACAAAACAGACATTTGGTTACATGATAAATTACACAGGAAAATTTGAATAAAAGTAAATGTAAACAAGCGAACGTGACTTGAATGAAGTTCAAACTTGGATATTCAGAGGAATACACTATGCAAATTAGATGACTACGTGAAAATATACATCACTTCAAGACGGGTTGTGATAGTAACTTTGTAGAAAATCCGAAGCCTGCAAGATAAAGGCAAAGTACAACGCCTCAATTAACAAAGTACGCTCGGAAAACCAATGGTATAGGTGAAGGGCGGAGCCGTTATATAGATCACGGACTTGGTAAACAAGCAGTCTTTCTTCGACCAAGGCACAAACTATAACAGTTCAAAGCAGAATATCATGCTGAGTGAAAATAGTAAAGTTAAATAATTATTTAGTGATAGAAAAATTTTAAAAATCGTGATAATTCTAGTGCCAATATATACGATAGAAGTTGCCGTTAACTTTGAAAAACGGCTCTAAGTAAATCTAAATAACCACTCTGGTGAACGTACTCTAACTAAATTCAAATAAATCATATACACTACTTTAAATAACTACGCTAAGAAACAAATTTAAGTAACTACTTATAAATATTTGTCTAAACATTGGTATCTGAGCATTGAAGAGAGAAATTAATCAACTAAGGGTTAGACTGAGCGAACTGTACTACGCAATAAACAAGAGCTTAAGTGGAAACAATCCAGGGGTGCTGGTCAATCACATGCAGAGGCAGTTCTAAGAATTGGAAACAAGTAAGAAAAACGCAGGTCAGAAATATGAATATTCTTTATTAGCATAAGGTTTTATTTCAATTTTTAACACTTACATTTTTCAAATATTGAAGTATTTAATTTGTGAAGTGTCATCAAAAAACTTTAAAAAATTTACGCAGAGAGAAAGAAGGTCGTTTGAACGTTCAAAAGTGCTTCTAGTAGTGTACAGTGTTATTTTTGCTGGCTTTAAGGGAGCCGTTTTTTAAAGTTAACGCAACTTCTATCGTATATATTGGCACTAGAATTATCACGATTTTTAAAATTTTTCTATCACTAAATAATTATTTAACTTTACTATTTTCACTCAGCATGATATTCTGCTTTGAACTGTTATAGTTTGTGCCTTGGTCGAAGAAAGACTGCTTGTTTACCAAGTCCGTGATCTATATAACGGCTCCGCCCTTCACCTATACCATTGGTTTTCCGAGCGTACTTTGTTAATTGAGGCGTTGTACTTTGCCTTTATCTTGCAGGCTTCGGATTTTCTACAAAGTTACTATCACAACCCGTCTTGAAGTGATGCATATTCTCACGTAGTCATCTAATTTGCATAGTGTATTCCTCTGAATATCCAACTTTGAACTTCATTCAAGTCACGTTCGCTTGTTTATATTTGCTTTTATTCAAATTTTCCCGTGTAATTTATCATGTAACCAAATGTCTGTTTTGTTGTTTAGTACTCCAAAATCTGTTGGATTTTATATGAACGCACGATGTACAGATCACGTAGTCAAATTTCTATAATGACGTACTTGAATGCGTTTATTTATTTTATGCGTTAATGTTTTGAATGGGATTCTTTTATAGCTAGTATGCCAAGTTATTTACTTTCACTAATTGCGTATTTATTTCAATAAAACTCGTTGCGTTTAAAATGTTATTCCTGCGTATTTATTTTCAATTTTATGTTTGTATATTTAATTTAAAATGCCTTATACAACGTACAAGTTATTTATTCTACTAAATATGATTTGATTTTTGAAGAAAGCACAGTGTCCTCGATATTAGATTTTTGCATAATTATCGAGTTACTTCCATTTTATGATGAAATTGTTTAGTTTTCTAAACCTTAGTGATATTTACATGTAGCGCACGATCCATACGACTCAATATACCCCTAGGTTACCTAATTATCATAGCAATATATATATATATATTGCTGTGAAATTTTACAAAAATTCTCCTTGTCTAAACCAATTCACTCTCCACGAATTAGGCGTCATAAAATCCGAAGCCTGCAAGATAAAGGCAAAGTACAACGCCTCAATTAACAAAGTACGCTCGGAAAACCAATGGTATAGGTGAAGGGCGGAGCCGTTATATAGATCACGGACTTGGTAAACAAGCAATCTTTCTTCGACCAAGGCACAAACTATAACAGTTCAAAGCAGAATATCATGCTGAGTGAAAATAGTAAAGTTAAATAATTATTTAGTGATAGAAAAATTTTAAAAATCGTGATAATTCTAGTGCCAATATATACGATAGAAGTTGCGTTAACTTTAAAAAACGGCTCCCTTAAAGCCAGCAAAAATAACACTGTACACTACTAGAAGCACTTTTGAACGTTCAAACGACCTTCTTTCTCTCTGCGTAAATTTTTAAAAGTTTTTTGATGACACTTCACAAATTAAATACTTCAATATTTGAAAAATGTAAGTGTTAAAAATTGAAATAAAACCTTATGCTAATAAAGAATATTCTTATTTCTGACCTGCGTTTTTCTTACTTGTTTCCAATTCTTAGAACTGCCTCTGCATGTGATTGACCAGCACCCCTGGATTGTTTCCACTTAAGCTCTTGTTTATTGCGTAGTACAGTTCGCTCAGTCTAACCCTTAGTTGATTAATTTCTCCCTTCAATGCTCAGATACCAATGTTTAGACAAATATTTATAAGTAGTTACTTAAATTTGTTTCTTAGCGTAGTTATTTAAAGTAGTGTATATGATTTATTTGAATTTAGTTAGAGTACGTTCACCAGAGTGGTTATTTAGATTTACTTAGAGCCGTTTTTCAAAGTTAACGCAACTTCTATCGTATATATTGGCACTAGAATTATCACGAATTTTAAAATTTTTCTATCACTAAATAATTATTTAATTTTACTATTTTCACTCCGCGCGATATTCTGCTTTGAACTGTTATAGCTTGTGCTTTGATCAAAGAAAGACTGCTTGTATACCAAGTCCGTGTTTCATATAAAGGCTCCGCCCTTCACCTGTACCATTAGTTTTCCTAGCGTACTTGGTTAATTGAGGCGTTGTACTTTGCCTCTATATTGCAGGCTTCGGATTTTCTACAAAGTTACTATCACAACCCGTGTCGAAGTAATGCATATTCTCACGTAGGCATCTAATTTGCATAGTGAATTCCTCTGAATATCCAACTTTAAACTTCATTCAAGTCACGTCCGCTTGTTTATATTTGCTTTTATTCAAATTTTATATGAATCTATGATGTATAATTCACATAGTCAAATTTCTATGATGACGTACTTGAATGCGTTTATTTATTTATGCGTTGTTTTGAATGTCCACGCATACGGCATGCTCAACAAGCGCACGGACAAAGAGAACATCCGACAAAAATCCGCGTACCAATGAGCAACACGTGCTTACGAGCTCCTCGCGTTTATTTAATTAGGTAAAGTTTTACTATTTTCACTCCGCGCGATATTCTGCTTTGAACTGTTATAGCTTGTGCTTTGATCAAAGAAAGACTGCTTGTATACCAAGTCCGTGTTTCATATAAAGGCTCCGCCCTTCACCTGTACCATTAGTTTTCCTAGCGTACTTGGTTAATTGAGGCGTTGTACTTTGCCTCTATATTGCAGGCTTCGGATTTTCTACAAAGTTACTATCACAACCCGTGTCGAAGTAATGCATATTCTCACGTAGGCATCTAATTTGCATAGTGAATTCCTCTGAATATCCAACTTTAAACTTCATTCAAGTCACGTCCGCTTGTTTATATTTGCTTTTATTCAAATTTTATATGAATCTATGATGTATAATTCACATAGTCAAATTTCTATGATGACGTACTTGAATGCGTTTATTTATTTATGCGTTGTTTTGAATGTCCACGCATACGGCATGCTCAACAAGCGCACGGACAAAGAGAACATCCGACAAAAATCCGCGTACCAATGAGCAACACGTGCTTACGAGCTCCTCGCGTTTATTTAATTAGGTAAAGTTTTAAGTTTCATTTCGTTGTAATTAATAGATTTCGGTTGTTAACACAAACAAAAATAGTTATAGCTATATATAAAGCGCGTAATGCGCAAACCCTAAGACTGAGTTAAATAAAAAAACCAGAGACCGTAGTTTTGAACTTTGTAGTGCTCTAAGTGTTTCCAGTGGGGTAAGACCTTATACTAGTTATACTATACAAAACGGCCACTAGAAATTTCTGAGGTAACCCCTATAATTGGTTAAGAACTCCTAAAAGTTATATCAACACCTGGCCAGTTTGGTCACATATTCTAAAACAACTTTTAGAAATTTACAACCGCTGCATATCGATTCCAGCAAACAAATAGTTGTTATCAATATGTGCTGATAACGTTTTAGAAATTTTTGACATAAGTATCATGACAGATAAGGGAAAACCCGACGAGTCACAGAAAACACCAACACCAACGTCTAGTATTTCTACGCCATTTGCTTTTCCGCCGCCATCAACATAGAAAACATTACCGCCATAAAAATGGATCTGACAATATGTTTTCAGGGACGGCAACAAAATCAACCGTAACAGTGCCCAGTATATCTTCCGGCACATGGAAGATATCGCTTTGATAACCTCCGCCGCCTCCCAAGACTGCGAAATCTACAATGCTAAACTCCATCAGCTAAAGAAAGACATGAAGACCGTCGCAGCGCAACAGGTATTACCGCAACAACCACCCACACACAAACCGCTCACTTATGCAAACACCTCTAACCTTTTCCCAATCTGTTCCATACCTTGACATTCATCTAGAAACCCGTTTGAAAATACATACCCACCTCCAAAAAATCTGTTCCAAAACCAAGATACTCCTGTATAACATCCAACAATCCTTACCAAAATCAATTCAATTAACCTTACTTACAAGAAGACATCCTAAATAATATCATTATTCCCATCGTCCGTTACGCTGTTGACTCTTGGTATCCCCTTACAACCACCCACTCCCGCAGAGTCCTAAATCCGACTACACGTTCCTACCTTTTATACGCCTCCGAGCATTCCGTACCACCTCCACTGCAGCTTTATACACACCATCCTAAAAATCCTCCCCTTAGAAATCCAGGTACACCACTTCGTTCAAACCCGCACCCTAAAATTCCTTCGTCCAATCCATCTCCATGACGAAACATTATCCCCAGGCACGTACCGTACAATTCCTACTTTCGATATCAAGACCTGGATTTAAAACTCCCTCCTTCATTCCTGGCAAGAATCATGGTCCCACTTGTTACGTTTTTTTTTGCGTGGCAGTGCGTAACAAAAAGAAAAACAAAGAAGTGACCGGGCTCAATCCGAGATTAGGGGGGGGGGTGTAGAAAGCACACCAACATACAATGTACGCGGCTGTAAGGAGTTAGTGATAATACCTGCAAGGAAAAAAAATAGTTAAGCAAACCTGAAATAAAGAAAAGAATAAGCATAGCAGCAATGATAAGTCTAAATCATTCAGTACTTTGTAGAATGTAAGAAAAAAAACTGTTTGGATAATCTATATAATATAATCACGATAAAAGCATTATAAAAATTTTTATTACAAAGTGAGGTAATATTGGAGAGTAGCAGAAACGTTTCCTCACACACCAATTAAACATAAATCAGACAAAATGTTAACAAAAGATAAATAGGTAAGACACAATAGATATGAGTAATTCAGTAGGATTAATTTCTTTTTTTTTCTTTCTTTTTTTTTCTTAATAGCATGCAAGTCTATTGTAAAAGGTATCAGAACGACAAAGATATGGTAAAGCAACGGATAGATATTTAAAGTAATAACAAGTAGGAAATAGTTCAACTTACAAAAGTCCTTCAGCAACGCATCCTTGCAACGGAAGTGTGAGATTCACGATGTCCTGCACTAACGAAGCACTTCACCCTCGACTGAGGGGGTGTTGATGGAATTTCTTACACTTTACACTAATCACACCTATGTATTTCACTGGGGTTAGCAGCAGACACCATCACGCGACGGAACTATGTAGCATTGATAAATTCTTGTTAACTCTATTTCCTGAGACAATAATTTCGAAATCTTTTGTAACACAAATCGGAAAAAAAATGGTAATAACAATTTAGAATCACGCTTTCAAGGCACGATGTAATGCATTAAACTAGCAGTAACGCGAAATGTTTTATTTGCTACCTATGGTAACAAAGACAAATCTAATGCTTTTGAATAACGAAAATTTGCGCAAACAACGATCTATTATAGATTCGTTGGGGTTAGAAAATTCAGAAACTACAGTATCAACTGTCTTTACAAGTGAATGAGATACCTGTTTATAAGAAGCAACCTTTTTCTACTAAACCTGCTACAACTGTATCATCATTTGTTTTTGAAGCACTCAAGCTTAAAACTGTACTCGGATAATCCAAAGTATGCACTACTCTGATAACAAAAGGACCACGAAAACTAGATCGCACACACAGTTCAAATAAAAAAAGGACAAATCAACTAAAAAAACACAGTTAGTAAAGCAACGCGTATCACTAAGTCAATGTTCCGTAAAACGCACGACAAGTTCTATCACTTTTATTTACAACAGAAAAGCAACCAAAAAACACAGTTAGTAAAGCAACGCGTATCACTAAAACACGTCCGTCAATCAAACACGTTACATCTAAAAGCATACTTCCTTCAAAAGTAATCAGAACTACACTGCTCTACAGTTAAAATACAACGTTTATTTCACAAGAAAAACAACTAAAATCGTGCTTGTTCATGAACAATTTGAAAATTGTTACCGCAGTAATTCTCACTATTGTCAACGCAAAGAAGCAGTATTTTTAACGTAATTAATATATAGGAACCAAGAACAAACTACAACTCCTCATCTGTTTATTCAACTCGTTCTATTACAAACGCTTATCGTCTCTTATCTAGACTTGTATATCCACATAAGGAACAAAATTTATATTTGCGGCAAGACAAGAACGATGCAATCTATAATTAATTACACGATGCATTCGCCTAAGGAGTTAATAAATATTAAATATAAAAATAGTAATTTGTAGAAATGTATCTATGAATTGAGGATAGCGTAAAATGTTAAATTACAAAAAATGCCCGTTACACACTCCAAAACCGCCAGATACACCACCAAATATTTCCTACTATTACCAACATCCCCACTCATATACAAAATTCCAGCCGTACAACTATTCAATTCCTGACTGGTCATGGCAAATTCCGCCCCAAACTACATTCCCTCCACTTAATTCCCTCTCCACTAAGTCCATGCAACGTTCTTGGTTCGCCATTCCTGAGCATTTTCTATACCATCGCTCTACCCTTACTCCAATCCGAAACAAATTCAAGCACACCATACAACTAGACCTATACTCCCCAGTTGATTTAAAATCCCTAGTTACACATTTTTTTCTCCCTCTACACGATTTCCTACAAGAAATTCTAGACAACAAACCACCTATACCGCCACCCTAACCCCTAACCTGCGATCTAAGCATCAAAGTGGAAACTGTATCGGAACTCAAATAATTCCATCCATCCTGCTTTGGATCAACTTCTTGACGTCAGCAGAAGTGTCATAAGCGAGTCTAAATAGAAGACCTCCAGAATCCAATTTCATTTAATTTATTTTTATTTATTTAATCATACATTGTACAAGCTAGGATAGGCCAATGGCCTGATTATGGCTTATAAATAAAGACCATTCTCACTCACTCACTCACCAGGCCATCCGTAAGCACCGACTGAACATCCTCCGGAGGGCTTTTCGCAATCATCACCGCTTCCAAAGCTTCTGTCTCCTCTACCACCATCCTCAGTACTGTGGTCCCTATAACCGGGCGGCTCCGTGGCGTAGTGGTATGTGTGTGACTACTACGCCCAAGGTCCCGGGTTCGAATACCGACACGATCCGCTTGAAACATATTAGGCGAGCATTTTTCACAAAAATACACCCTCGTTCGGATGAGAGGTAAAATGGAGGTCCCGTGTGTGAGTGTTATCATGCACGTTAAAGATCCCTAGCTTACTTGGAACAGCAAGGGTTCGGCAAAATTCCAAATTTTCCAGGTAAAAAAACTCGCTTCCTGGCCAATGTAGTACCTTCGGGTGGAGCATTGGAAAATCACATGTAAGTTCTCTGCAAACGGAGCCGTACCAGGGAATCGGCAACCTCCCCCATCCACAAGATACACGGCGAGAGCTTGCCTACAGGACCGAATGTACAATACAAATAAACCTCCGTATAAAAGGTGCTCCGAACGCTAGAACAAACCACTTCTGATCGTTCTCTTTTTAAGAAAGCTACCAAACTTCTCGAACGAAACGTAAGAATAGTGTATGACAAATATCACCAAGCTCCTAGTGCACAACCCAGGGTCTTTGCTATGAAGCCGAAAAACACGCTGCGTAACTTGACAAATTAAAGTGCTTCGAGTTCTATTGTTACAAACATTTGCAATTTGTTCGTAAATTTAACTTTTAAATAAATGTTATCTCTGCTGCTAAAAAGCGTTAACAAGGTAAACTCCGATGATCAGAAAGCTACACTAAAATACCCTAACTATGGTAAACTTTTGATTAGGCATGCAGAAGGGGGCGGGGAAAGCATTAGAATCACAACAATAGGTCACAATATTTCTGTCGCTGGTCCTGAATCAGGTAAACAGACGTTTGCGCAAACAAAGTTGCTAGATTCTCAACGTATGCCTATACTTCACACCGAGATCATGAAGAGGTACTACATATTACCATGATGTAAATGATTGGTGCCGCCTGCGGGGTTCTGCTATGACATGCTTCAATAGAGCTCTGTTGTCGGTCCCAAGCCCGGATAAAGGAGGAGTGTCTTTTATTGTTTTTCACTTTTTCTTCAACTAGTCTTGGGTAGAAACTTCTAAACTTTAATTTTTCCTATTAGGGGCCATCTCTTCTATGCTTATCTTTCGTCCTCGACTTGACTTTCTTCCGGAGCCGACGGTGTTTGGTTGCGAGGGTTAGGGCTTATTTCATTTCTTTTATTATTAATTAAAAAGGAAAATATTTGACGTAGAAATATGACAAAATTAGCATGAAAAATAGACAACGATTGATCGATTCTACAGTAGCCTACTGGCAATACCCTAACCCAATAGCTGATTGTTTCCGTCGGTGTGGTAGTGGGGTTGTTGTGAGCTTGCTCTTTTGAAAAGGCTACTGATGGTGACCAGGAGCCAGTCACTTTGGGCTTTGATCACGAAGTTACGCATTGGATGCAGGGGTCGGAACCTACATTGCCCCCGGTGAATCACAGTCTGTCCACGCATTCCAAGGCTGTTTAAATAATAGCTGTGCTTCAGAGTACTGGGGTAGGACATAGTATCCGAGAGTATACTCACTTCCAATCATATCGACCCGCCCCCTTGCGCACGAAGCGCTAGTGAATTAGACAGTATGTTGAATCAAAGAAACAAGTTAGCACGAAGTGAAAGGCAAGATGCGTGGGGGATACACCTAAGAGAAGCGACAGTGTACACAGGTCTTTACAACACAGTAGGACGAGCTCGCTTTCAAGTGTTAAAGGTGACGAAGAAATTCAAACTCTAGATATGTCAGAAGAAAATGGATTGGAACTAGACAGCGTAAACCCTGTTAAAAGAAGAAGACAAGTTAAACACCCCCCTAAGAAAGAAGAAGACGAATTAGACAAGATTATTAGCAAAATAGTGGTCAATCGAAAGTATTGGAAGATGCGTTCAAACTCCGCGGTAATACAAAATCGGCGTCGCCGTGGATCAATGTAGTAAGCGTAAGACTACGGATCCCAAGGTCCCGGGTTCAAATCCCGACACGGTCGACTGCTTGAAAAATGGCAGGTGAGCATTTTTTACAAAAATTACGCCTTCGTTCGGATGAGAGGTTAAATGGAGGTCCCGTGTGTGAGTGTTGTCACGCACGTTAAAGATCCCTACCTTGCCTGAAACAGCAAGGGTTCGGCAAAATTCTAAATTTCTAGGCAACAAAAAAAAAACTCGCCTCCTGGCCAATGTAGTACCTACTGGTGGAGCATTGGAAAAGTAAATGAACGGTAATACAAAATCAGAAAGAGAGCAGAGAACGAGATTAGAGGACTGGCAATCCACTAAACTGCTTAAATAAAAATCGACATAAAGTAGTCGATCCAGAAAGAGAAGCAACTGCTCTGAGTATACAACCTAACTACCTAAACGCAGGAAAATTTGGAGAAGTAGTTATTATAACTGCAAAAGTAGACGTTGCCACACAAACAATAGATAAGCTAGACGTTGTTAAGATGGTCGCATCTATTCAAAACGATTTCGAGCAGGGGAGACTTTTGATGATCTCCAACGACTAGTAAACAAAACTTGGTCTAAAGAAGTCTTTCAAAAGGTTGAAAAAGATAAGGGAGACGTTATGACGGCACCGTGGGAGCTGGCCTTAATAAATACTAAAACTTTCCCCTTAAAAATGGAAAAAAGTCTAGCTAGACGATTCAGGGAGAATTATGTTAGCCTAGATAAACTACAACACCAGAAAGAGAAACTAGGCGAGGTTGCATACCTCGTCAATTCAATAACTGTCCCGTCGGTAGAAAATAGACAAACAAGAAAGGATCGGTACGTTTATCAAATGATAATAGAGGAGGAACCACAGGAACTAGCTAGCTTTGAGGCAGTGTTCAATAGTGCAACGCGAATAAGAAGTCTTATACTTCGACATAACACTACGGAAGCCGCTATAGAGAAAATGGACGTATATGGATGCAACGTTTTAGAGAAAACTATTAAATATGTTTTTGCTACGACCAATATTCAGATACGGGTATATAAACAATCTGGAAAAAATATAAAAAAGAAGAAAGCGTATAGGAATCGACAATGTTAAAAACGATGGCCACCGAGCGCAAAGAAATAGATCAGAGAGAAAGTGACCAATATAAAACGCAATAATTGTCAGGACAAACAGTCAAACATATACAGACCTAGTAAACAGACTACGGAAGGAAGTCACCTTCGAAAGTACAGATGTGGAGATTACTAAGATGTGGAAAACACAAAAATGCGACTTACTACTTGAAGTAAAAAAAGGTAAAGCCGAAAAACTGAGGTCCATAATAACAAATAAAGTTCCTGGTGCCACGTAGTGGATAAAACCAGACAAAGACATATTAGAGAATTGGACCAGGATACTGCAAAGAAAGAGATTGTTGCATCACAAAGATATTCCATTGGTGAGGAATCAATAAGTTGCAGAGTTATCTCTATAGGACCGCCGCTCTCAGGAAATCAGAATGCCACAGTCATTATGAACAGTAGTGCTGCAACTACGCTACTTATACTCAGAGCATTGAAAGTTGGGTGGGTTTTATGTGCATTGAAAGAACGTACCAACGAAATTTTGTGCTTTAAATGCTGGGATACTGGCCACAAGCAAAGGGATTGTAAAAGTCCCAGGTGGAGAGACCTGTATCTAAAGTGTGTAGAAGGCGGACACATAATTAAAAATGCATAAATGAGGCTTTCTGCTCACTATGTAACAAAATGAAACACTAGGTAGATAGAGCTGGATGTGGCCGTAAGTTGAAGACAACAAGGCTATAAAATTGACGTTCATCCAAATAAATGTAGACAGAGGGCAACGAGCACATGACTTCCTTATATGCTACTGCCATTTGTAACATTATTTTGTAATGTTAACGAATAAACAAATCAATCAATTAATTAAAAATTCAGTAAATTGAATAAAGTATAGACAAAAATTTCCACCAATAAATTATTTCATATTTAGTCAGGCTCCCTTATAATAAAAGACCAGCTTTACAAATAGCTTCAGGCTACTAAATTCCAGCGGCTTTCATCATTTAAAGGTCTACCCTCGTAAATCAAATACAATAAACCTCTTAAAGTTTAGGTCGGTTACAGATTGACGAAAGTGATAAAATTAAAATGTAATAGTACCTTTTAGCGTAAATAAAGGAAACCAATTTCAGTTTGAAAAGCTTAACCTTCTTAATACTTGCGTTGATTGACAGCGGGTTATACAAAACGAAACATTATAAATAGCGAAAACTATTTCCAATTTGATTTGTTCAAATATTACAAGTAATTTTAAGTAGTCTGGAGACATCCATTGTATTTAAAATCCATTTCAGCTCAAGTAGGTTAGCCGGTCTTTGTTAATGGCAGACTACTGTCTCCATAGGTATGGTCCACATTTCAATAATTAGGTAAAATATAATTTAAACCCTTGGGAAAATAATTGCTTCCGTGACTCTCATTTGGTTTCTGAAATCTTGTTTTGTGGGAAGTTCTGTTCAGTCATTGGATAACAGAAAATTACGTACATAATGATTAGGGTAGGAATTAGTCTATATAACTTAAAGCTTTAGCCAAAAAAGGATTTTTTCCAATGGGACCGTCCGTGGTCAAGAAGTAGAAAGAAACGTAGTTCGCGGGTAGCGTTCCTCGGCATCACAGATAGAATATTCCACTTCGTATCACGATATTTAAAAATTGGAAAGAGGTGATTACTTTTCCAGTTTCGCGAGGGTTATGCCCATATGTTCGCGGATTTATAGTGATGCAAGATAAATATTAAAAAGCTACTAGGCGTGTGACGCACAAGTAAGTGATATTGTCAAGAAGATTCTGCCGGGTTTGTGTGCCAGTCAATTCTTTAAAAATTATAAACAGAAGCAACAAGCGAGATTCTCTTCCCAAATTTAAGAACTGTTCTACGTTGGAAAACAAACCCTCAAACAATGGACAATTTTTAGTAAGTAAGTTTTTATAGTTAAGTAGCATGACCGATTTTTAGTTAGTTTATTTGTTAGGACGTTTTGGCCATAAACCGTAGGATTAAATTAGTGTACGATTTATAATATAAGTTTCTTTCATATACAAGTGTTTGATAACTACTTATGTACTCAAAATTTTCATAAATTCCATAGTCACCTATTCACTTAAATTTCTAAATCAATGAATGTAAGAGGTTCACGTTTATTGCTCTGTGAATTAAATAGTTTTGTTTGCCGTTGATTAAGTCAATAGTCTTTTTTTAATTTTTTTTTCATGGAAGTTTTATAAGTAGTAAAAAGTGAGGAATTGATTAAAAGGAACAGTTGTCCTCCTTGGGATGACAAGTCTCCCAAGGTTTTGTACGAACATTTGGACATTCTCGACTTGTCTGGCGCCCTTGGCAATTGTCATTAAGCCACAATATTTTATGAAAGGTAAGTGCCAAATCTTTTGTAGTATATTATAAATTAATTTAACCCTTTTTTCAAAATTTTAACCCTCTATATGATCCACGACCTTCCGCTAGCTAGTGCCGGTGACCCCCCCTTTAATTTTTGTTTTACAGGCCGCCCCCATTTTATAATTTGACTGGAAAAGATACACTTAGTAGCTTTTCCGCCTGTAACATATTGAATGTGATGCCGATTTTTTAATTATTAACGCACCAAATATGACCATTGTTAACTCGCTGTACTGGTACACACTACTACGCTCAAGGTCCCGGGTTCGAATCCCGACACGGTTCGCTTGAAAAATGTTAGGCGAGCATTTTTCTTAAAAATACGCCCTCGTTCGAATGAGGGGTAAAATGGAGATCCCGTGTGTGAGTGTTGTCACGCACGTTAAAAATCCCTACCTTGCTTGGAACAGCAAGGGTTCGGCAAAATTCCAAATTTTCCCGGTAAAAAAACTCGCTTCCTGGCCAATGTAGTGCCTTCGGGTGGAGCATTGGGAAAAAAACCACATGTACTGGTACACAGACGACAAGAAAAACGCGCCATTAAAATAAGAAATAAGCAGGTTGCAGTTTATTGCTCGGGTAAAAGATCTGGCTTCGTAGGGATCGATGTAGGCGACATAATCATATATAGCTGTTACTTTCCGCCTTATGCGGAGTCGCAGATTTGAAATGGAACTAGCCGAATTAAATGACACCATTAGGACGAACAACGAAGAAGGACTAATTGTGGAAACTTTAATGCTAAAGCTCCGGAATGGGGAAGGCCAGTGGCCGATGCTAGAGGGAATATTTTAAATAACTATATTTCTATGCTAAATCTCGTGGTATTAAAAGTATGCCGATAAGCTACTGTTGTGAGAGAGGATTATATGTCAATAGTAGACATTACTTTTGATACCGGAAAAATAGCGGGCAACGTTAAAGATTGGGTAGTGCTTGATGAAGAGAGGAAGATTCTGCACAGATACATTCGTTTTGTGTTACAATCTAACGAATGGGCCTTAAACAGTATGCAGTTAGAAACATTCGAAACAGTGTGCTATGAAGAAACCACAGTGTTTAAAAATGCCAAAGATTTCATTAATTTATTGACAAAAGCTTGCAATACGTCAATCAAGAGGAAAACCGTAGGGCAAAAAGCTCTCCTGTTACTGGTGGACACAAGAAACAGCTGTGTGTAGGAAGCAATGTCTCAGAAAGAGGTGGTAATTTACTAGATCAAACAGACACGACATTCCCGAGAAAACAACAGAGCTGCTGCAACAAGTATACAAAAAAGCTAAAAGAGAGTTTAAGAAACGGATTGATTAGGAAAAAAAGCGTTGCTGGTCCAAACTATGCGAAAAAATCAAAAATGATGTATGGGGACGAACAGATAACATTTTAATGAAAAGACCGTGCGTCAATCCTCTTCACCAACCAGTACCTTTTTGAAGAGTGGAGGAGCTTGTAAAAGTACTCTTGGCCAACCAAGAACGAACAGAGAAAAGTACTCCTTTTACATACTGGGACTTGGAAATTTTCTAGGACCGGACAATATACCTGCAGAGATAATCAAAGTAGCGGTACTAGTAATGCCCGAAATGGTTCTGAGTCATGAACGTAACCATTAATACAGGAATATTTCCAGAAATATGCAAACGTGTAAGATTGATATTATTTAGAAAAAAAACAAGCCCATAGAGTCACTATCATGCTGAATGCAGCAGAAAAGCTAGAGCACCTAGTACACACGCGATTTCAAGTTGACTTGGACCGAGTAGGAGGAATCTCTGGGATACAGTTTGGTAACTGTAAAGGAACGTTCACAGTGGATGTATTTTCGACGTTAGTCAAAATAGCAAAGGATGCAGAAAAAGTTATTAACCGACGCAAGTCCGTTTGTTTGTTGATAACATTTAATGTTAAGAATGCGTTTAACTTGGCTATCAGAAATGATCATGACTAGACTAGAAATGCTCGATATTAGAAAAGACATAGTGCAGCTAATACGAAGTTACCTCCAAAATCGATGGGTTATTCTTGGAGAAAATGGTTGTTGACCAAAGAGAAGTATAACCGGTAGAGTGCCACAGGGCTAAGTTCCTGAACATACGCTGTGGAATATTTTATATAATGGTGTACTGAACTTGGATATACCAGAAAGAGTTACAACGGTGGCCTATGTTGACGATCTCGCTATGGTTGTAGTGGCAAGAAACGAAGAAGACATAATGTGGAACGCAAACCTCGCAATTGAAAAAAATTGCGCATGGATGGACGACAAAAGAGCTTGAGCTTGCAACAGAAAAGACAGAATCGGTGGTGTTGTCATGCAGAAGAAAAATGACAAATAACTGTAAGGGTAGGAGATACCTTGATCACGCCACAAAATTCTATCGAATATTTAGGGGTGTGGATTGATAGGAAACTGACGTTTGCTGATCACATATACAAGGTAAATTTTAAAGCTGCACAAATGGTGGGGGTCACTGTCCCGGCTAATGCTAAATGTAGGTGTCCCGATGTCAAGTAAAAAGGAACTCCTGTAGTAGCGCTCTACGCCGCACTTGTCTGGCAAGGTGCCATGAAAACACAGAAACTAAAGAAGTAACTTCAAATAATTTCTAGGAAAACGGTATTGAGAGTATCCAGCGGATATCGAACTATATCCGCTGATGCTATTTTGTTCATTTCAGCCGTACCACCAATTGATGTACTCGCTATCAAGAGAGAAAAGGCATGGATAAAACAAACAAAAAGTGATGCTAGAAAAAGATTTCTAAATAAGTGACAGGATATGGAAAACGTCCATGAACGGCCGATGGAGCCGAAAACTGATCGGGGATGTTAAAGAAATGCGAAGTAGACTACTGGCTTAAACAGGCGCTATCAGGACACGGCTGTTTTGGATCATACCTGTACAAATATAAAATTGTGGTAGACGAAGAATGTATATATTGCTACGAAGTGGACGATGCAGATTGTACAATTTTCATCAGCTGTGCAGGTGACAAGAACGAGTATACACGTGCTACCGAAAAAACAGCAAATGCAGGCAATCTAGTACAACAAATGCTCATGTCAGAAAACAGTGGGCAGCAGAAAAGCAGATGATTAGAAGGATTATAGAGACGTAGGCTATAGATAGTAGACTAACTGTATAATACAAGATGAACCAAAACAAACTATCCTCTGAAATAATGCTATAGCAGTTCCTGAAAATGGATGACTGGCGGGTGTGTGTGTGTGTGTGTGTTAGTGGGTGGAAATTTCAGGCTACAACGAGGAGTGGTGTCTTTGAAAGATGTTTGCTTTACCGAAAAACAAAATGACGGGTGACATTTGTAAACGTATTATAAACAATGATTGAAGCATATGCCTTATAATAAATAATCACATGCCTCTATTTATCCACGCATGGTGTCTAACTTGACAACGCGTTATAAATAGCAATATTTCATATTGCAACCATATTTAACAGTTGTATTATGATTATTTACAAATCCGTTTTTATTTATGACCGAATCGAATTCCAAAAAGAACAACGATCCATCACTTCGGTAAAAAGGTCTGTTACAACATCCAAGTAACGTTATTTAATATAACAAGCCACCTACGATCCTACCTTGACTTTTGCGCGCCCTAGGATATATTTATTTTTCTGATCATTTGCATATCTACATACACAAGATATCCTTGCAAACAAGCACGATATAGAAAACATTTGAAATAGTAGTACCACGCCATGCTACGCCACGCCATGCAACGCCACGCAAACATGATATTATAACTCGTATCTTCTATAGCTCAGTTATTTTAAAAGCAATGAATGATGCATGAAGTACAAGTTTCCACATATCACACTAGAATTACCAAAGGCTACTTTGATATTCCAAAGTCTCTTCAAGGAGAAGAGAATTATTGGCGAGGCGATCGATTGGTTGGTTAGTTCGGTTCGTTGGTTAGATGAACTATTGCAGCGAAACAAGATTACCTTCGTCGCGTCGCGTCGTCGTACGAATCAAATATGTACAACTATAAACGTAGAATGCGGTGCATACTTTTTATATGACATCGAAGTGAAACAAGCAAATAGCTGCACGAATACATTTTTCTGGAACTAGTTCAACTGGTGGTCGAATGAAGAATGTCATCTTTATCGGTAATGCGAGCTTTAAACTGAACGTGTCTGAATAAGTAATTCTAATCTTTGTTATTTGTATTTGTTACCGTTAAGTATTTAGATTCGCTTTTTCTTATTCGTTAGTTTTAAACTATACTTTGGCCAAGGTCTATGCTAGTTTGTACATTTAAATTTATTATCATCAATAGGTCTTCAGTTCTAGAACTGGTTGGGCGCATACCTTCATTGTTTCCTAGTCTGAACCCACCTACACATTTCCCTAAAATTTGCAGAGTCTGCATGTATCACTATCTGTGTTCGAAAGTCGGATCTCGGTCTACTTATACCTCTCTTTTCCTATCACTGCTTGTAATATATCCCGTACTATTTCCCAGAAATGCCTGAGAACGTATCCTGTCCTTCTATTTCTTCTATTTTTTTTCCTTTTTTAAAGATATCTTTAGTCCTCTACTATTTCTACAACCTATTTGTTATTAATTTTGTCTGTCCATGCTACCATCCGCATAAAGTTGAAGCACAACATTCCAGTAGGCTTCTATCTCTTTCTGTCTGCTTTTCCTACTTTCATAGACGTACTGTGCTGCGCTCCACACTATTCTTTGAACAGTTTTCTTCTTGTATCTATGTTCGTTGTCTTTGAACATAGCTGCTGTTCTTTCTTGTTTCATGCAGTTCGGTCACCTTCTATTGTTTTACAGTTATATACTTTATTTTCCCGATATTCAGTGGTATGTTAAGGGGGGGGGGGCTCTGTGGCGTAGCGGTATGTGTGTGACTACTACGCCCAAGGTCCCAGGTTCGAATCCTGACACGGTCCGCTTGAAAAATGTTAGGCGAGCATTTTTCACAAAAATATACCCTCGTTCGGATGAGAGGTAAAATGGAGGTCCCGTGTGTGTGTTGTCACGTACATTAAAGATCCCTACCTTGCTTGGAACAGCAAAGGTTCGGCAAAATTCCAAATTTTCCAGATAAAAAAACTCGCTTCCCGGCCAATGTAGTACCTTCGGATGCAGGATTGGAATATCACATGTAAGGTATGTGAAGGGTGTAAGCAGCCTTTGGCTGCCAAGTTCCTCCAGCACTTGAACCTTTGTCAAATTAATAGTTTTCCATTTTTATCCTTTCGCACAATCAACATTAGTTGAAAATATTTCATAACCAACACTTGTAGTTGTTTATAATAATCATCAGATTTAAGAGCACTTATTTTTTCGTTATTGGGTTTTACGTCTTGAAACTGGTTATTTATGTTCTGAGCTAGCCTACACAGTTCCCTGCAATTCTCACAACAGACTATAAACATTACATGTGATTTTTTCAATGCTCCACCCGAAGGTACTACATTGGCCAGGAAGCGAGTTTTTTTACCAGGAAAATTTTTGAATTTTGCTGAATCCTTGCTGTTCCAAGCAAGGTAGGGATCTTTAACGTGCGTGACAACACATACACACGGGACCTCCATTTTACCTCTCATGCGAACGAGGGTGTATTTTTGCGAAAAATGCTCGCCTAACATTTTTCAAGCGGACCGTGTCGGGATTCGAACCCGGGACCTAGGGCGTAGTAGTCACACACATACCACTACACCACGTAGCCGCCTAACAGACTATATACAGCTCGATTCCCTTCTATTGTTTTCTAATTATATGCCCTATTTCACCGAAATTCAGTGTTATGTGTAGGGACTTAAGCAGCCTGTGGCTTCCAAAGATTCCTCAACACTTAGACAATTGCCGTATTAATAGTTTTCCAGTAAATGCTTTTGCACAATTAACATTAGTTGAAAGTATTGCAAAACCAATATCTGTAGTTGTTTATAATAATTACTATGTTTAAGTACAGTTATTATTTTGGTCATTAGTTTTTACATCTTGCGACTGGTTGGAAGCGTACCTTCATTGATTTCTATTCTGAGCTAGCGTACACATTTCCTCGAAATTCTCACAGCCTACATCTTTCACTATCTGTATGCAATAGTCTAACCTAGGTCCCCCTGTACGTCTCTTTTTTTTCCTATCTCTGCTTCTAATATATTCCGCACTATTCCCTCATGTCTTAGTATGTGGCCTATCATCCTATCTCTTCTATTTTTACTGTTTTCCGCACATTTCTTTCTGCCCCTACCATTTTTATTACCTCTTCGTTCTTAACTTTGTCTGTCCATGATACCTTCATCCTACGTCTGTAGGACCACATTTCAAAGACTTCTACCTTTTTCTTGTCCGCTTCTCCTACTGTCTAAGCTTCACAGTCGTACAGTGCTGTGCTCCACACAAATGTTTTAAGCAATCTTTTCCTTGTTTCTATGTTTGTTGTCTTTGAACACAGTAGTTGCTTTTTCTTGTTAAATTTAGCATGACCTTGTGCTAATCTTTGTTTTATATCTTTTATGCTTTTCCCATCTTGCGTTATTTGGCTTCCTAGGTAGCAGAAATCCTTAACCTCTTGTAAGTTCGTGTTACATACTTGTATTCTTGTTTTTGATTTATTTTCCCCACCTTTGCAAACTAGAACTTTAGTTTTAGTTTTGTTAATTTTCATACCATATCTCTCCGTTAGAACTGTTTCCATTTCATTAAGAGCAGCTTTTAACTCTTCTTTGCTAGATGCTAATACCGATATATCATTTGCAAATCTAAGCATATCAATCTTTTGTCCCTGCATATTAATTCCAAATGTCTTCCTGCATTTGAAAGTATTCGTTGCCTCTGCTATGTACAAGATAAAAATTAATGAAGATAGGGCACATCCCTGTCTCACCCCTTTTCTAATACTTACTTCTCTACTTTCTGTGCTCTAATTCTATTACCGATGTTTGATCATTGTATAAACAATGCACTATCCATCTATCCCTAAAACTCATTCCAATCTTTTTGAGTATTTCGAACATTTTTTCCCATTTTACATTGTCGAATGCTTTTTCCAGATCTATAAACTCTATATATACGCTTTTCCCCTTCTCTATTGTTTTCTTCATTATCACCCTCAGAGTTAAAATAGCCTCCCGTGTTCCCCTGTTTCGTCTAAACCCAAATTGATTTCTCCCAGTATTTCTTCAGCTCGGTTTTCCATTCGTTTTTGTACAATTCTAGTTAATATTTTTGAAACGTGTGCTGTCAAACTTATTGTTCGAAAATTTTCACATCTATCCGTGCCTCTTTTTTTTTGTATAGTTACTATGATGATACATTAGAAATCTTTGGGTATCTCGCCTGTATCATAGATATAGCTTACAAGTCGGAAGAAACGTTCCGTTACTGCTTGTCCAGTGGCTTTTAGAGTTTCTGCCATTTTTCAGTCTCTTTAATGCTAATTCAAACTCATCTCTAAGCATAGGATATCCCAAGTCATCATTTTCAATGTCTGATTCCTGTTCTAATGCAGTTAGTTCTTCTCCTGCATATAAATTCCCTATATATTCTTGCCATCTATGCATTTTTTCTACATATTCTATAATGACGTTTCCTCCTGAGTCCCTTATATTTTTGTTATATGGTTTTATATCTCTAAAATTCGTTCTAATTAGTTTGTATGCGTTGTCTGTCTTTCCTATTTTCATCTTAGTTTGTACCTCTTTGCACTTTTCATCACTCCATTGTTCTTTAGTTTTCCTGCATTTGCGAATAATTTCCCATTTTATGACTTTATGGCTTTTTATGGCATTTTAATTAAGCATAAAGAAATTGCTTGTTCTTTTGCTTTTATTTATTTCCACAATCTTTTGTCGCTCAACAGAGAACGCCATAAATCATGTACTAAAAACTGTCAGTAACCTACAACATAAGTACGTATCACTAATCATGATTGACATCGCAGGTTTTCACAACATTTAGTGGTCCACATTATTTAATACTTATTAGAAACGGCTTGTGCTCCCTCTCGTCAGGACGACATTGGGCGCCAAATACCCATTGCGTCAAAGATAGATGACGTCGATACCACATGACATAGTTAAATCGTACCAAGACCACTTCGCCCTTGTAGACTTCGTTGAAACGACTTCGGGGAGTTGATCGGATCAAGATCACTCCACCCTAGTACACTTTGTCAAAACAATTTTGGAAAGTTGATCGCATCAAGGTCACTTCGCCATAGTAGACTTCGCGCTAGTAGACTTCGTTAAAACGATTTTGAAAAGTTGATCGGATTAAGACCATTTCGTCCTAGTAGACTTCGTTAGAACGATTTTGGAGAGTGGATCGGATTAAGATTATTTCGTTCAACTAGACTTCGTCAAAACGATTCTGAGGAGTTGATCGGATCAAAACCACTTCGACCTATTAGACTTCGCTAGAACGACTTAGAGGAATTGATCGAATTAAGACCACTTCGTCCTAATAGACTTCGTTGAAGCAATTTCACGGAGTTGGTGAGATCAAGACCAATTCATCCTACTAGACCTCGTTGAAACGACTTCGGGTAATTAATCGGATCAAGACCATAGTAAACTTTGTTGAAACAACTTTGGAAAGTTGATCGCATCAAGGCCACTTTATCCTAGTAGACCTCGTCGATAAAACTTCGGGAAGGTGTTCAATCGCTAAAATTCAAGGAAATTCGGAAAATCGAGGAAATTCTAGAAAATTCGAAAGATCTAGGAAATTCGAGAAAATTCGAGAAATCAAAAAAATTCGAGAAAATTCGTGGATATTAGAGAACATTCGATAACAATCTAGCATAACCGAGAACAATCAAAAACATTTGAAAACAATTGAATGAAAACAATTGAAAACAATCGAAAACAATCGAAAACAATCGAAAACAATCGCAAACAATCGCAAACAATCGAAAACAATCGAAAACAATCGAAAACAATCGAAAACAATCGAAAACAATCGAAAACAATCGAAAACAATCGAAAACAACGAAAACAATCGAAAACGATCGAAAACAATCGAAAACAATCGAAAACAATCGAAAACAATCGAAAACAATCGAAAACAATCGAAAACAATCGAAAACAATCGAAAACGTGGAGAATAGTCAAGATAACCGAGAAAATCCGAATAAAATCAAGAGAACCCGAATACAATCCACATAACCCGAGAACAATCTACAAAAGCCGAAGAAAATTTAGAAAAGCTTACAACAATCGAGGAAAACCCGAACACAATTGAGAAAACCCTAGGACAATCGAGAAAACCCGAAGACAATCGAGGAAACCCGAAAGACAATTCAGAAAATCAGAGAACAATTTACAAAAACCAGGAACAATTTACAAAACCGAGAACAATCTAAAAAGTCTGAGAACATTCGAGACAACTCGAAAACATTCAAGAGAATCCGAAAATAATCGACGTAACCCGAAAACAATCGAGGTAACCTGAAAACAATCGAAACAACCCGAAAACAATCAAACCAATCCGAAAACAATCGAGGCAACCCGAAAACACTTGATACAACCCAAAAGCAATCAAGAATAGCTGAGAGAAAACCCGAGAGAGAGTATAGAAAAAGGCATAAACAAAAGCATAAAAAAAAGCTTAGATTAAAAGACTTAGAATAAAGCCAAGAGTTAAGTCGATAGTAAAGCCGAGAGTAAAGCTGAAAGTAAAGCTGAGAGTAAAGCCAAGTGAAATAGCCCAGTGAAATGCCGTGAGAAATAGTCTTTGGCCTAGAGAATTGGTCTAACGAAACGGCCTAAAGAAACTGCCTAGAAAAACGCCTAGAAAAACAGTCTAGAAAAACGGCCTAGAGAAACGGCCGAGAGAAACGGTAAAGAAACGGCTGAGAGAAACGATCGAGAAAAATGGTTAAAAGAAACCGAAAAAGTCACGTTAAAGTGTAGAAACCCCAAGTAATCAAATTTTTTCCATTAACTTCTTACTATACATTTAAAATTATACTGCGCACGCTATACTTCTTGCGTTATACTTCTTACGTTTACTTCTTACGTAATTATTCTTACGTTATGGTTGTAGAATGCTTAAGCAAGTGCGTGTAACAACTTGGTCATGTTTCTGAACGTATGTCAGTTTGTAAAAGTGATTGAATTATAAAACAAACAGGAGTGCATTTGTTTAATTCGTGTGCAAGGAATATACATTTGAAATAAATCAAACTATTTGTTTATAATAATTTATTCTTAAGCTGTAAAAATAGAAAATAAGATAACTGTTTTAAATAGCCGTTGAAGAAAGCAACAGTTGAAATGTAAATAATACCCGTAACAGTATCCAACTTGAGTTTCAAAACTAGTTTAACTGTTCCTGTGTCTCTTACCCAAAGTTGTCATGATACCTAGCTTCTCTGTGCATAAAAGCTTTGTTAGCAGCAAAATCGAAACATATTTTTACTTGTTTTTGTGAAATTCTTAAAACGAAAACGGAAACCTTTTGCTTCGAATTCCGATTTCGACGCCGACCGTCCTATCCTCGTAGCACCGACCATCCCGTAGAAGATTTCTGATTAGGGACGCATTTGAACCTCTAAGCCTTGGATAGAAAGGCAAGCATGACGTTTTAATTTAGGAGGCCGTTTGAATTAGGGTGGCGTTTAGATACGCAAAAGTTAGTAACAACAACTATATCATACACTGCGAAGCTACTGCAGACACAGATACGTTATGGAACCAGGATTCGACTAGGTTCATCAAAGTAAAAGCTGTGAATTTGGGGGAAGCTTGGAAGTTGTCGTAGACAAGGAACGAAAAATAATAAGCATAGGCCAAGGTAGATGTATTTGGTATATTTAGGTCGAGAAGTGGATTAATGGGTATATTCCACAGTGTTAGGGAAAGACGGAAACCTTGGGGTAGGAATTTGCTGAATGAGTGGTAGTTGGTAAGTAGGGTTGCGATACCGGAAGATAGGAAAAGGTTGGAGTGGATATTGGAAAGTTGTAATCGGTTCAGTTGATTGCGCCAGCATAAGAGGTTAAAAGCGAAGGTGAATCTAGGAACAGGGCAATAACGTTTTTGGAAGGGAGATTGTACCGTATAGATAAGGGGGTTGATCGTTTGTTCAGTGCTCTGGTCTTTGCGGAAGCCGTGGCTGGTGTGAAGATATTAGAAAGTGGGTTTCAATATGATATTTAAGTTTATGTTGGATGATTGGTTCTAAGAATTTCCTAAGATATAGTAGGAGAGCCATAGGTCTGTAAGATTTAGGGTCGTTTAGTCGCTTGTAGGGCTTTAGAATAAGTGTCATTTTCAACTCAAATTCCTTTGGCCTTAAAAACGAAAATTAATTCAGTGAATTAAAATAACCCTTTCACGTGTCTATTTGTATAAATTCGATTCCTATTGTTACATCCTAGAGCCTAATGAATAATAAATACTCTTAAGAATTCATCAACGTAAAGTTTATGCTAAATTAAACAAGCGATAACTAGTTCTAGGTAACTGATAATTCATTCTTATGGGTTTTCCATTGAAAGCTTCGTCGAATTAAAGCCGCGTATTATCACAATAAACCGTGTTTTTCCAGTTTTATTTCCTTAACAACAATATTGCTTTGAACTCTGGTCATTAGTGAAACAAAATTAATATTCATTTGCTTTTCGATCTACACAACGAAAACACGTGTAGAATAGTTGGTTGTTTCTGTTTTTCTGTATGAAAAGTTCGCGCACGCCCTACAGCGTGGTGGGTATTTTTGGGTTTTATAAAATTGTACTTTTCGACGACAATAAATCCATTTTATTTATACTTACTATAGCTCTTTCCGGTGGCCTTTAAAGCCACAATTTATGGATGCCCCTTGTTGTGATGGGAAGATCACCCCAAAGCGGGATCACGCGCACCCCTGTTTCGCAAAGTTTTTACTGGCGGTAAGAGACAACACGACGGTGGTGACTCGAAGGTGAGTGTTTATACAGTAATTTTTTTATATGGGTGCCCGGTAGTTGTTGGAAACAACATATGCACACGGGTCTACGGATGCATCACCTTGTAAGTGTTAAAATGATTGGTTGTTTGTATGTGCGAGGATATTATATTGTTTACTGATTTCCTTATTAGAACAATTTTATGTATAAAATTCCGTACTTACAATGCTGATTTCGAGCAGTGATTTTTAGTGTGGTAATTTTGTTCCTTTTTCTTGTTTGAAGATTAATATAGGGGGTGACCTAAAAACTGCAGCTCGCCATGTTAAAAATGATTCTTATTTACTTCGTAAATATGTATATTGTGTATCTACGAATTGTTCATTTTTGTTACTAATGTGTTTTGTATATAATTTTGTTTGTAAATTCTTAGTTTGTAAATGTTTGAATGTGCGGGAGTGAGTATATGTTTATTTTAGGCCTCTCCTAATTTTTTTGTAGGTATAATACCCTGCCTACTCGCCAACTGAACACGCTCCATTTCTTCTTTTTCTTTCTCGTTTTTATTATCTTCTTTTTAGACTACGTCGCTGAATGTAGCAGGGTGGAAGTTGTATCTTCTAAAGAGGATCAGTAGTAATCGTGAATCAAGAAAGCTAGATCATTGCGTATGCAAAGATGGATATGTTGTAGATATCGAGATCAAGCAAAGAATTTAAACCTTACTTTCAAAGACTGGAGGAAAGGCGCGAAATTTGCGGTTTAGTAACAGTATTGTTGTTGGTTTTCGAAGTGGTTGATCGAGTGTCAGGTTGAATTTTATGATCTGGAAAATGTTAGATTGAAAGTTGGCTTATTTGAGCTGATTTAGTATGTTTTGCTTATTTTAAGATAGCATATATTTAATTAATTTAGACACCATCTATTCTTTTAATTTCGTGGTCACTTGATTTTTGTATAAAAATCAAATAAATGCAAATATCTCCCAACATTTTTTTAGTCAAATTTATCAATATTTTTATATCATTGGAAAGGGGAGAAAATTTGCCATTTCTTGATGTTATGGGCCAACTATGGTTTCTATTTGAAAAAATGCAAGATTCTATCATATCTCGTAAATCGTGCAAGCAAACAATTATTCCGCTAAAGCATTCTAAACGGATAATACTATCTATAAATATCATCATCATCATCATCATCATCATTAGGGCTTCAGTCTTGGAACTGGTTAGCCTCGTACTCTCATTATTCCTATTCTGAACTGACCTACACATTTTCCTGAAATTTGCACAGTCTGCATCTATCACTATCTGATCTAGGTCTACATCTATCTCTTTTTTCCTATTTCTGCTTGTAATATATCCTATACTATTCCCCAAAAATGCCTTAGAACGTATCCTGTCTTTCTATTTCTCCAATTTTGTTTTTTTTTATTTTCCACAGATATCTGTATTACTCTACTATTTCTACAACCTACTTGTTATTAATCTTGTCTGTCCATGTTATCATCCTTACACATCTGAAGCACAACATTCCAGAAGACTTTTATCTCTTTCTGTCTTCTTTTCCTACTGACCCTGTTTCATAGACGTACTGTGTTGTGCTCCACACATATGCCTTGAATAATTTTCTTCTTGTCCCTATGTTTGTTGTCTTTGAACATATCCGATATTCTTTCTTGTTAGATGCAGTTCGGCTACGTTTTATTATTTTACAGTTATATATCCTATTTCTCCGATTTTCGGTGGTATGTGAAGAGGACCCAAGGTCCCGGGTTCGTATCACGACACAGTCCGCTTGAAAAATGTTAGGCGAGCATTTTTCATAAAAATTCACCCTCGTTCAGATGAGAGGTAAAATGGAGGTCCCGTGTGTGAGCGTTGTCACGCACGTTAAAGATCCCTACCTTGCTTGGAACAGCAAGGGTTCGGCAAAATTTTAAATATTCCAGGTAAAAAAAATCGCTTCTTGGTCAATGTAGCACCTTCGGGTGGAGCATTGGAAAATCACATGTAAGGTATGTGAACGGGGGTAAGCAGTCTGTGGCTACCAATTTTCCCCAGCACTCGAACATTTGTCGAATTAAAAGTTTTTCCAATATATCCTTTCGAACAATCAACATTAGTTGAAAATATTTTAAAATCAACACCTGTAGTTGTTTATAATAATCATCAGATTTAAGTGATTTTCGTCACTAGATTTTCCGTCTTGAAACTAGTTGGATGCATACCTCCACTTATTTATGTTCTGAGCTAGCCTACACAGTTACCTGAAATTCCCACAACATTCTATATACAGTTCAGTTCCTCTTCTATTGTTTTCTAACTATTTGCCCTATTTCACCGAAATTTAGAGGTATGTGAAAAGGACGGATCCGTGGTGTAGTTGGTATGTATGTGACTACTACGCCCAAGGTCCCAAGTCCGAATCCCGACACGGTCCGCTTGAAAAATGTTAGGCGAGTATTTTTCACAAAAATACACCGTCGTTCGGACGAGAGGTAAAATGGAGGTCCCGTGTATGTGCTGCCACGCACGCTAAAGATCCCTACCTTGCTTGGAACAGCAAGGGTTCGGCAAAATTCCAAATTTTCCAGGTAAAAAGAAAATCGCTTCCTGGCCAATGGAGCATTGGAAAATCACATGTGAAGGTATGTGAAGGGGATTAAGCATCCTGTGGCTGCCAAGGGTCCCCCGACATTTAGACATTTAGCGAATTCATAGTTTTTAGTAAATACTTTCGTACCATAATATTAGTTGAGAATATTGCAAGACCAATATTTGTAGTTGTTAATAGTAATCATCATGTTTAGTGCATTTATTCTTTTTTTGTAATTAGTTTTACTATCTTGGGACTGGTTGGATGTGTAGCTCTATCAATTTCTATTCTGAGCTAGCCTACACATTTCCCTGAAATACCCACATCCTACATCTTTCACTATCTGTGTGCAATAGTCTGACCTAGGTCTACCTCTACTTCTCTTTTTTCCTATATCTGCTTCTAATATATTCCGCACTATTCTCTCATGTCTTATGACTTATCATCCTATCTCTCCTATATTTTACTGTTTTGCACATACTTCTTTCTTCTCCTACCATTTCTAATACCATTTTGTTGTTAACTTTGTCTGTCCATGATATCTTCATCATATGTCTGTAGCACCATATTTCAAAGGCTTCTACCTTTTTTTTGTCCACTTCCCCTACTGTTCAGACTTTACAGTCGTACAGTGCCGTGCTCCACACTTATGTTTTAAGCAATCTTTTCCTAGTTTCTATGTTTGTGGTCTTTGAGCACAGTAGTTGCTTTTTCTTGTTAAATGTAGCATGACCTTGTGCTAATCTATGTTTTATATCTTTTGTGCTTTTCCGATCTTGGGTTATTTGACTTCTTAGGTAGCAGAAATCCTTAACCTCTTGTAAGTTCTCGTTATCAATTTGTATTCTTGTTTTCGGTCTATTTTCCCCTCCTTTGCATACTAGAACTTTAGTTTTATTTTTGTTAATTTTCATACCATATCCCTCCGTTAGAACTGTTTTCATTTCATTAAGAACAGCTTCTAATTCTTCTTTGCTAGATGCTAATACCGCTATATCATCTGAAAATCTAACCATATCAATCTATTGTCCCTGCATAGTAATTCCAAATGTCTTCCTGCATTTGATAGTATTCACTGTCTCTTCAATGTACAAGTTAAAAATTAATGGGGATAAGGCACATCTCTGACTCATCCTTTTCCTAATATTTACTTTTCTACGTTCCAGCTTTAATTCTATTACCGCTGTTTGCTCTTTGTATAAGCTACGTACTATCCGTCTATCCCTAAGACTCATTCCAATCTTTTTGAGTATTTCTAACACTTTTTTTCATTTTACATTATCAAATGCTTTTTCCAGATCTACAAACCGTATATACACGCTTTCCACCTTTTGTATTGTTTTCTCTATTATCACTCTGAGCTAAAATAGCGTCCCGTGTTCCCCTGTTTTGCCTAAACCCAAATTGATCTTTTCCTAGTATTTTTCCAGCTCGTTTTTCATTCGTCTTTCTACAATTCTAGTTAATGTTTTTGACACATGTGCTGTCAGACTTATTATTTGAAAATTTTCACATCTGTCCGCGCCTCTCTTTTTTGGTATAGTGACTATGATGTTACGTATGAAAACTTTGGGTATCTCGCCTGTCTCATACATATAGCTTACAAGTTGGAAGAGACGTTCTGTTACTGTTTGCCCAGCGGCTTTTAAAGTGTCTGCTTGCACCTTATCTGTACCCGGCGCCTTACCATTTTTCAGACCTTTTAATGCTAATTTAAACTCATCTCGCAGTATAGGATATCCCAAGTCATCACTTTATGTCTGATTTCTGTTCTAATGCTGTTAGTTCCTCTCCTGCGTATAAATTCCTATATATTCATGCCATCTAACCACTTTCTCTTTATTTTCTATTATGACGTTTCCTCTCGCGTCCTTTATATTTTTGCTATATGGTTTTATATCCCTAAAATACATTCTAATTAGTTTGTATGCTTCGTCTGTCTTTCCTATTTCCATCTTAGTTTGTACCTCTTTGTACTTTTCATCAATCCATTGTTCTATAGCTTTCCGGCATTTGCGAATAATTTTCCATTTTATGGCTATGTATTTCTGTCTTCCCGTTTCGTCTGATCTATTCTTGTATTTTCGCCTTTCTTCTATTAAATTTAGGATATCTTTTGTTATCTAGGTTTCTTATTTTCTTTTTGTGTATATTCCAGAATAACTCTGGACGCCATGTCTAAGCAGAATTTAATGCTATTCCATTCTGTTTCTACTTCCTTAGTATCAGAAATTTTTCCGATATTTTTCACCAATTTATTTACCTATTTTTTCAAATCTTTCGTGGATATCTTTATCTTTTAGTTTCTCAAAGTCAAAGTTCTTTTTTCCATTCTTTTTTCAAATTTTTAAATTTAAGAGCGGCTTTCATAATTACGATGTTGTGGTGAGTCTCTATATCTGCTTCTGGGTAGCTTATATAGTCTTTTACTTGATTCCTAAACCGTTCTCTAATAACAATGTAATCTATTCGATATCTTTCTATATCCCTTGGCAACATTCACGTGAATCGTCTTCTAACATGATGTTAAAATAATGTGCATGTGATGGTTAAATTGTTTTTGTCGCAAAATTCTAGCAGACTGTTCCCCTTGTCGTTTCTCGTGCTTAAACCAAATAAACCGCTCCTTTCCAACCCTCACCTACCAATGCATTAAAATCCCCGTAATTAATAAATTTTAGTGTCCTTTTATGTATCTTAGTATGTCTTGTTACGTGCCGAAATAGGCACTAAACATTCTTAATTATGTTTTAATATGTGAGAATTTTGCGCCATAAATTTAAAAGGACGGGTGCGTATTTCCGTCACTTCAGATAGTGCGTTGCGCGAGATTCGCGCCGACGCGTGTGGACAAAGGAGGATAGTGGGGGATTTCCGAAAGACGCGTTAGAACTAGCCTCCGAGATGTGAAGTAGGTTGTCTTTTGTGTCTTACCGTATCTTTTTGTTATGTAGGTCCCTTTTTGCCTTCTTTTGATTATCGTTCTTCATACCCTTTCCCGTCGTTCCCTCTACATAGGAAGAAGACAAATCAAATTTGGTTTCAACCTGGCTTAAGAATTTCCACGCCCGATAGATTAGCAAAGCAGCGACGCCCGAAAGACTGGCGATGCCGCGACCATCATGCAGTAATCCTGAAGGAAGCCGCCGCCATGATGGAGTAATCCTGAAGGAAGCTTTACAGGTTCACGTGAGTGCCCCCTTTGGGGTTTTCTTTAAAATTTATTTCCTTAAAAATTTGTGTAATTATGTTGCATTAATTTGCATATTGTGTGACGTCATCTATAATTTGCGCGTCAATTTCACATTATGTAATATCGCTACCAACTGTCATCAGTGGCTCGCGTACCTCGTTTACGGGAGTATAATAGTCTTCGATATCTTTGTAGATTGCTTCTACCTCTTCCCTACTGTGGCTGGAAGTGGGCATGTATACTTGTATTATTATTGTATTTACCGGTTTAGATTGCTTATCTAACCATGAGTACTTTATCGCTCTTTTGTAAGTAGTTTTCTTCACAGTGCCCTATCTTTCTTCGCATAACTATCCCCATACCAGAATTTTTTTCCTTTGATTCTGTATGAATTACCCTAAAATCTATACTCCAGAAATCCCCGGCCTCTGGCCACCGAACTTCGCTGATCCCTACAATTGTTAGTGCTAACCTATCCATTTCAATTTTTAAGTCATCTAGCTTACCTACTTGCTTCATACTGCTAACATTCCACGCTCCGACTCGTAGTATGTTCCTGATTCTTTTTCTAAATTTTCCGATCACATTCTCCGAAGTAGTTCTCTCCCGGAGATGCGATCGGGAGACTATTTTACCTCGTTCGGATGAGAGTTAAAATGGAGGTCCCCGTGTGTGAGTGTTATCATGCACCTTGTTTGGAATAGTAAGAGTTCGGCAAAATTCCAAATTTTCCAGGTAAAAAAACTCGCTTCCTGGCCAATGTAGTACCTTCGGGTGGAGCATTGGAAAATCACATGTAAGGACTATTTTACCTCAGGAATCTTTTACCCCAGAGGATGCCATCATTTTAAATACAATTTAAGTACGCTTAGTACTTGGGAGGTAATGTGGTGGTTTCCCTAAGCCTTCCACATCGCGGTACTGAGTTTTATAATGCCATACGGACCCCTATGATCTCTGCCACTCTAAGTACCGAAAAAGTTGCTGCCCTCTTTCGGGGACCTGTCTTAGTCTGGTTCCTCACTAAAGACCCTAATGTGGTTGAACCTGTAGTTTGAATCTTTAGATCAGTGGAACGTGGAAGCCACTCCACCTGCTCTAGTAATCTCGAACTTCTTCAAGGTGCAGGTCCATTCGGAATGGCTACAAATCTCATTACAGTTATTTTTCTCCATCTCATCATCATTAGGTCTTCAGTTCTAGGACTGGTTAGAGGCGTACCGTCATTGTTTCCTATTCTGAACTAACCTACAGATTTCCTTGAAATTTGCACAGTCTGCATATATCACTACCAGATCTAGGTCTATATCTTACCTCCTTTTTCCTATCTCATATATCTCACACTCCATCTATGATAACAAAATAGCTACATTAATTTGAAAAAATGGAATTTTCTGTTTTTTAAAACTATCTAGAGAGCCATGAACTTTTGAAAAAAAAAGCATATTTAATTAAGTATAAAAAACTACCCAATAGTCTCCGTTCAACATATTTGGTAACTATTATAAAACAAAATTACCCATTGAACATACGTAGATTATCGTCACCTTGAACAATATCATATTGGAATAGCAACGTTATTACATCTAGACTACAAAGGCTTCTGAATTTTTAAGGCTGGCTTTGTGCTAAAACCCACTTCAGCTAACTGAAATTAATAAACTCATTTCTATTACTTAATGTTTGCTTAAGTAATGCGCTAGCGTTACACAATAAGGGAGCTGCTTTTGACTAAATAGGAGAAAAGGATATAAAACAAATATTAGACTATATCACTCCTATGATACGATTTTTTTCTTTCTTTGATTATACTTTATCACAACAGGATGCCTGGTATCGATTTCACTAATCGGATTTGATCTTATATTTTCCCTCTTATAATTGCACAGGTATAGCACCATCTTTTCTCTTTTATAGAGGAAAAGATGATGCAAATACAAAACAATAAATGATTAACTTTACTTACTTGTACACCTGAGTTCTTTTGTAAGTTCATCAGAGCCCAAGAAACAATTTGGCGTTCCATCGCAGAGTTTTGATAATTCAAAAAGTTGTAAAACATCAGTCGATTCATTAACTTGACATCCAAAATATCCGTCTTCTAAATTTAGAAAAAAGCGTTCTTTTTTAATACCGTATCCGATTCCTCCATACGATTGGGCAGTCTGAAACAAAGAAAAATGCATAAGTAACTTGTTTATAAGTGACGGTTTTTAATAGAGACTAGACCAAATTGTATGCAATTTTTTTACGTTATTATTAGTGAGAATTTTATTACCAACGATGACAATGGTAATTGAAAAGGTCATCAAGTTTTTATTGAGGGTTTAAGTTTAAATTGTAATAAGTATGCATGCACCTACCGTAAAATGGATGCGTTCAAAAACCTTGACTAATAATACAAATAGTTTTTTTTACATGGAAATGCCAAAATTAGAGTCTCCAAACAAATACTTAAATACTGAGTGAGTAAAACCTTGGCTTTTACCTTGATTATAGTAATGATTTATAAACAAGTTAATTGTATGGAATTATGAAGACAGGCCACCGTTATTACTAATGTAAATTCTTAGTTATGTGTATTTATTTTCAATTAGCGTATGGAAATATGATATTAGAATCAAATATAGTTACAAAAGCTGCTTATCATGGTGATTTATCGCCAGATTTTAACGCAAGTTTGCTAAAATTAATTTTGGAAAGCATCCGCATTCTTTTTATTATAAATTTGGTTTTTAAAAGCGGGTTAATACGGTCGAAAGCATTCTTTTTTTTAAATAAAGAATGTGAAATGCGAATCATATAAAGATATCTTTGAAGGTTAACATGTCATTTAATTCACATTCAAACGTAATACTTGTATCTAGTTCTAGTTGAACAGAATTTGCTTTGTAAGTCGTTTATAAAATTGTAGTCCATTTATATGTTGTCTACGAACTGCAGTGCGTTAAGGTAACCTCACGTCAAATTCATATAAATATGTGACAGGTGATTCTAAATTATGACTGTGCCATCTATGGGATTATAATATACCAATGTAAATGGTATTAAAGCGACCTTCATATATGTATTAAATTAGTTAGGATCCCTAATTTTAAATTAATTATTTTCATGACTGACTTTAATGAAGCGTATGATTTTATTTAAAGCGTGAATTTTCTTATATTGTGGTTAAACATTTTGAGGCGTGACTTTACTGTTATTGTGGTAAAAGTATTTATATTCGCTAGTGAGATTGTTCCTTGTTTGAAATAACTTTAGGGGAAGGTCATGTACCTTGAGCCGACTTGTGTTTCAAGCTATACAAATAAATATATTGGTATTTTAAGCGAACGTGCTGGTATCAATGTAAAAGATTGTGTGCGGCAATAACCAACATCATTGTGTCATTTAATGAACACTACATATGTTTTTCCCCTAAAATTCCGATTTTGCGATCTTAAAGTAAATAATCTATTTTCTAATAATTCTTCTTTATGTGGTGTAAACGTAGATTAATATGGAAACTATTTATTGCATAAAATACTATACTTATATCTATTATATTTAATATACTTTTCGCAAACTCTTTCAACGAAGATTAGGTTATGTAATTTAGTTTACTTTTATATGCACTCTCTTGTATCTCGAACCGGATTGACATGGCTCAAGGTACACTTATGATGGTTGATTATATTTTTTGCCCTCACTTAATTGGTTGCTTTTATTTTTAATTGAACGATCCGGTAATTCCCTTCTGAATGCGATCTACACCTTAAGGAAGTTCTATAATACTAGAACGGGCAGAAAGGCTTGCGTGTTTCAGTGAGTTAAAGAGCCGAACTACAGGTCCAACCAAATTAGTGAGGGGTCTTTAGTGAGGAACCAGATTGAGATAAACCCCTAAAAGAAAGCAGCAGTTCTTTCGGTACTTAGAGTGGCAGGGAGCACACCTCGACGGAAACTTATTCCCATCTTTTTTGTTGCGCTTCAGCTCTTGACCCACATTGGCACCCCTTAAAAGGTCAAACCACGTTTTTGGTTTGAAATTGAATAGTGAACTTAATGACGCCCCCCTTAGAACTGTGTTAATTGTTTCTATAGCTAGAGAAACCATTCCGAATGGATCTACACCTTGAAGAAGTTTTAGACTACTAGAACGGTGGAGTGGCTTGCGCGGTCCAGTGATCTAAAGAGTCAAACTACAGGTCCAACCAAAGTGGTAGGGTCTTTTAGTGAGGAACCAGACTAAGACAGGTACCAGAAAGAGAACAGCAGTTCTCTCGGTACTTAGTGTGGCAGAGACCGTGGGGGTTGGTGTGGCATTTTAAGACACATTACTATGATGAGAAAGGCAACGAAAAACCACCACATTACTTCCCAAGTACACAGCGTACTACAATTGTTATTCAAAATGATCGCATCGTCTGAAGTAAAAGCGAGCATTTTTCACAAAAATACGTGTTCAATAAAGGTTCGGCAAAATAAAAAATTTCCAGGTAAAAAACATGCCTCAGACCAATATAGTATCTTCAGGTGGAATATTGGAAAATCAAACGTAGTAACGTGAAACGGGATATTTTTGTCGGGAATCGGTATTTTTTGCAATTTTTTGTTCTGCCGTTACGTCGTGTGTTAGTTACATATCCCCCAAATTAATATTTAATGCTATAATTATAGGGTTAATTTAGGGTAGATTAAGTCATAAAGGTCGTAGAATAAACCAAAGAAATTTCCAAATAACAAGAGCACATAATTACAGATATTATAAGAGTAAATAAGTCACTATACATATTGTTAGTTGAGCGCACACTGTATATAACAGTACAAGAAATTAAACGCATATCTAAGAGTAATTACGAGCAAAGATAAGTTTTAAAAATGTAACCAAATGCATCAAAATTAAATCAACGGAAAACCTATATGAATTGGCTAGATAAATAGTCAACAAGTGCGTTAAATATTCATCATATACGTAGGCAAAAATTATGCATTATTTGAATAAATTGTACGTGACAAAGTATTACAATTGTTCAAAAATCCAAGTTAACTAAGAAATAAACAAACATCAAATTTATTTCTGTTTAGATTAAAATAAGCAAATAACAATGATACGTGATTTAATGAACGAAGATTCCTGAGATTTCTAAATTAAATGTAATGTTATATAAATGAATACGTGACAACTTGAGCTTTCTTTCAACTATTTGAACTACACAATTGGTAAAATTTCCGGAGTACACAAGAGATAAGACAAATGGTGTCACCCAACACGTGAAAACAACAAATAGCAAACAAAAAGGCAAGGCCTAAAAATACGATAAAAATTGAGCAACGAGTTAGTATACATTTGAACCTCGGCTGTCACTATACTCCAAAGTGCTAAATTATTCACGTAACCAGTTAAACGGAAAGTAAAGTGAAAAGCATTTTGTAAAAGTGTAAAAATTATGTAATTAAGCCAATCTATTATAGACGTAAGTAAACTAGATTTAGTAAAATTATACAATTTCTAAAATAAATAAAACAGGGCTTTGGAGACGACTCTGGAGATTACCTCCTGTTAAATTAATTTTGATAATCACTGACATGGTAAATGTTCTATTACTATTTTATTAATTACGTAGATGGAAAGCCTTTTATTGGATTAACTTATGGGATTTTAAATAACGATTTGGATAGTATTTTGGTTTTGATGTCGACTTCTAAATTCGACTCTAAACATTCAGACTGGATACGATAACTCTTGGGGATGCAGAGAAATTACTGAACCACTCCAGGTTAGATATTTCGATATTTTGATATAATTAATTTATGTAAACTGTTTAATTCAATAACGTAAGAGGCAACAAAACCGGAGTTTTTTTGATAAATTTATGAAAAGCAATAGGCATCTTAAAACGTTTCAAAAGTTTCTAAATATAACAAAAGGCTCGTATTGCTGGCTTCAGTTTCTTAAAACTAGCATATGTAAATATTCTGAAAAAGGGAAGATTTTAAAAAGGTTGTAAACATTTGATCATTCTATTGTGTATTGTGGAATTGCTTTATTTAATTGAATCAGCTAGTTGAGGCAAAGAGAATCTATAACTTAACATTTTACAAGTGCTTAATTAATAAAAAGGGGATAACACAGTGTTTTATGTACGCCCAAGCCGGGGGGCGAAAATAACACAGCATTTTATGGTGCCCATCGTAGGGGCAGGTGAAGTATCACAGCATTTTATTGCGACCAAAATCGTGGGGCGAAAATTAACACAGTAATATGTATAAGTTAAATAAAATTATTAAGTTTTAAGAATATTGTTACATTGTATAATTGAAAGACATAATAAAAGGTTAATGAAAGTTCACAAACCAGACATGAGAAGGAAATAGTTACATTGTTTTCCAAACGTTATATGACACTGCAGGTGCAGGTCACACTAGACAATAAGACAGCAACTATTAGAATTAAGATAATTAAAATGTAATACTTTGTATTATATCAAGAAATAGCAGATATGAGATCTGCATTTCCCACAAAGTGATGTAAGAGCAGGAATAGCATAAATACCCTCAAGAGCCCAAGACGGTCAGGCAGTCTCGAGCTTTACAACTTTAACATTATTGGTTATTCAAGCTACTCACCGTAATTTTAGTTAAATTAAATAGTGATTATCAACTTAGAATATTTTTGATTTCAATACGTTACTGAACATAATGTACCTGTTAATAAATTCATATTGTAATTTCTGTTTAAATAAAAATTGATAAAAGAGTTTTTTGGAAGAAGCCTTTTTAAAAAGACGCTCCAAGAGGCTGAAAACCTATCTCGTTGCGCGTAAAAAAGCCACGGTTTTTCCAAACAGGAGACGAATGTGCGGTGCGAGAGATTCGTCTAGATGTCCATCTAAACGAGCACAAGGAAGACGGAAGATCATAGTGGTTTTCAAAATTCGGTTAGGGGCTTTATAAGATGCGTATATGCATGGAGCGACTTGATAATTGATTTAGAAACTGAACTCAAAGCCGTTACCTCGTAGGAGATTTATTTTTCGAGGAAATGTGCGAGTACAATTTTAAGAAATTATTCAACTTCTGTCAAAATTGAGTTGCGAACGTGATGGGATAGGTCCGAAGCGTCATTGTCATAATCGAAGGGATCGCAATTGTTCTAGAAAGAAAAAAGGGGACTGTATTATAGGGGTGTGAGGTAGAGGTGTAAACATTGATAATAATATGCACGATAAAAAGTCACTCATCAAAAGTGTTGCACTGAAGCTCTATCTATTGTGCTGCATCACTGGAACATTATATGGAACTGTTTTTGAGTAGCATTAACCTGTGTTATGAATAGCACTAACCCGAAATCCACAAGGGTGAATAGAGGAGGAGTAAGAGGAAAATAAGTAGGATATGCAAAGATATTAATATACAATCTAATTATGAGAGTGATCGCGAACATCTGTCGAACTAATAAATACGCTGACCGTGCAATATGATCGGATAACTTTGTGGATATGCGCTCTGAACCGGGAGCAGTGCGAACAGTGGGATTTATTTGTAAAATTTGGATTTCAACGACCTCCTGTGAACAACAATTTTTTTCTAAAATCAAATATTACGGCACTTTGTTTTACTGTTACTTACATTGTTTTTAATTTTACTCATACTACGCATGTTAGATGTGCTTTTATTCTTATTTACACCCTTCTGTCGCGCATCATCGTTATTGATTGCAGCCCATCATGATCAACGCCGTGTTTTCCGATTTGTAGCTTCAGCGACGGACACAGTTAAAATTATTTGCCTTTCATACAAAACAGTTTATAAAACAATTCACAGTTCCAGTTTATACAGAAAATAATCAAAATTCTTACCTAATATTTACTCACAGATACACAAGTAGGCAGATAATCTACCCATCCTTTAGTCCCACACTTCTAAAGGTGTTTGGTCAAAATTCTTGGCAGATTGTTTATTTACTGATGATCAAAATATCTCAAACTTCGATCTCAAAACTTTCGGGTAATTATCCACTTTACGAAATAAAATTATTATAGGATTAAGAATTGTTTTCAGTAATACACGGAGAAATTAATCGCATTTGCTTTCATATTTACACACGGAAAATGTAATTATATAATTAATAAGAGCTTCATTCTTAATGGCAAAGAAGTACACTTGTATTATACAGAGTAGCGACAATAAATATTAAGAAATTTCAATTTTTCCGATTTCTTTCTATTTGGGTGGATTTTATTTATGGAATTTGGGTTTAAATCACCTCTCGTGACCTCTTTATCAATATATATATATATTTCCTGTCTAGGGCCTTATATTTTCCTTCTTTCAATTACTAGCTCAATCTGAAATTACCATTTGGGCTTTGCATAAAAGTCTAAGTTATTTCATCTTATTCACATCTATTTTTTAGTAGAATTCTAACAATTTTCTCTAGTTTCAGATTTATATGAACAATTCCATTTTATGGTATGCATGTGACGATACCCCAAGTCGTAAAAATATTGAAGATTAATTTTTTTTTTGCATGAATAATTTTGTTGATTAATGTATTTTTTGACTGTGTTTAAAAATTATGCATCGAGTGTGCAAAATAAATAGCATTGTCACATATTGTTATTTTTATTTATTACATAAGAATAGCACTAAAAAAATTTAAAAAAAACTAGGTTAGTAAGTCAAATTCGCTCAATAGGATGGATTTGAAAATTTTTAAAGGCAAAATTTGAAAATTTTTGAGCGACCAAAATTCGAATTTTTGAAACCAACCTAACGTAACAACGCTTCTTTATAGATATAAAGGTACCTTTCTGCTTACTAGATTTCTGCAGATGTATTATTTCTACAATATCTAGATAATACATCAACATTAAAAATCTTGCTAACGGTGTTTATTTATATTTCTGCAGAGTTGATATCTAAATTTAGCATTTGCTGATTACTTTAAAGTTTTTCAACCCGAGCTTGCCTTACTTGAAGTCCAAAACAACGAAGTTTTCTGCAACTAAGTGGTATTCAAAATTATGCAACTGTACTTACATCACCAGCACTTTGCTAACTTACTTTGAGTTCAAAGTAAAGCACTTTTTTAGTCGATTGACCTACATTGAAATCAAAGTCGCATAGTTTTACTACTGTGCTATAAATTTTTTCGCTTTGTATAAATGTTTGAAATATATGATTCGTTCTAAGAGTTTTCTTGACTGTTTGTTATGAAAAAAATTACATCAAAATGATGAGTTTTAAATACAACTAAACTGCTGTGCAAATTGTTAACAAACATAAGTTTAATTGGTTTTCGGGTTGAAAACCTACTAATACCTTCACACAGCTGTTGGGTGATAGTACTTAATCAAGTTTGTTATTTGTTATAAATTTGGCTAGACAGTTAATGATCATTATATAGTATTTGGAATGTTTTTCCATAAATCATTATCATCATTAGATCTTTAGTCCTGAAACTGGTAAGACGCGTACCCTCATTGTTTTCTATTCTGAACTAACCTACGCATTTCCCTGAAATTTGCACAGTCTGCATCTATCACTATCTGCGTGGGATAGTCTGATCTAGGTCCACCTTTACCTATTTTTCCTATTTCTGCTTGTAATAAATATTGCGTACTATTCCCCAATAATGTCTTAGAACGTATCCTACCCTTCTATCTCTCCTATTTTTTTTTGTTTTCTACAGATATCTTTTATCCTCTAATATTTCTACAACCTATTTGTTATTAACTTTGTCTGTACATGCTATCATCCTTATACATCTGAAACACAACATTCCCGAAGACTTCTGTCTCTTTCTGTCTGCTTCTCCTACTGCCCCTATTTCATAGACACACTGTGATCTGCTCCACACATATGCTCTCAACAATTTTCTTCTTGTTTATATATTTGTTGTCTTTGCACATAGCCATTGTTTTTTCTTGTTAGATGTAGTTTGGTCCCCTTCTATTGTTTTACAATTATATACCCTATTTCGGATATTCAGTGGTATGTGATATGGGATTAGCAGCCTGTGGCTACCAAGTTCTCCCAGTACTTGAACGTTTTCCGAATTAATAGTTTTTCCAATATATCCTTTCGCACAATCAACATTAGTTGAAAATATTTCATAGACAACACCTTGTTTATAATAATCATCAGTTTTAAGTGCACTTATTTTTTCGTCATTAGGTTTTCCGTCTTGAAACTGGTTGGACTCGTATCTCCACTTATTTATATCCTGAGCTAGCCTACACAGTTCCCTGAAATTCCTACAACAGCCTGTATATAGATCGGTTCCATACCGTCTCTCTTTGTTAGAACTTTTTCCATTTCATTAAGAGCAGCTTCTAGCTCTTCCTTGCTACATGCTAATACTGCTATATCATTTGCAAATCTAAGCATATCAATATTTTGTTCCTACATAGTAATTCCAAATGCATTCCTGCATTTGACAGTATTCATTGCCTCTTGGATGTACAAGTTAAAAATTAATGGGGATAGGGCATATCCCTGTCTCACCTCTTTCTTAATATTTACTTCTCTACGTTCCTGCGCAAATTTTATTACCGCTGTTTGCTGCTTGTATAAACTATGTATCCGTCTATCCCTAAAATTCATTTCAATCTTTTTGAGTATTTAGAACATTTTTTTCCATTTTACATTATCAAATGGTCTTTCCAGATCTACAAACCCTATGTACACGTATTCGCCCTTCTTTATTGTTTTCTCCATTATCACCCTCAGAGCTTAAATAGTCTACCGTGTACCACTGTTTCGCCTAAACCCAAATTGATCGCTTTCTAATATTTCTAGCTCGTTTTTCCATTCGTCTTTCTACTATTCTAGTTAGTATTTTTGACGCATGTGCTCTTAAACTTATTGTTCGATAATTTTCACATCTAGCCGTGCCTCTCTTTTTTGGTATAGTAATTATGATGTTAGGATTGAAATTTTTGGGTATTTCGTCTGTCTCATACATATAGCTTACAAGCTGGAAGAGACATTTTGTTACTGTCTGTCCAGCTGCTTTTAGAGTTTCTGCTTGTACGTTATCTGTACTCAGCGCCTTAACAAATTTCAGACCCTTTATTGCTAATTTAAACTCATCTCTAAGTATAGGATATCCCAAGTCATTCTTTTTAATGTCTGATTCCTATTCTAATGCTGTTGGTTCCTCTCCTGCATATTGATTCTCTATATATTCGTAACCACTTTTTCTACATTTTCTGTAATGACGTATCCTATCGCGTCCCTTATATTTTTGCTATACGGTTTTATATCAGTTTAATTAGTTTGTATGCTTCGTCTGTCTTTCCTATTTCCATCTTAGTTTGTACCTCTTTGCACTTTTCATCAATCCATTGTTCTTCAGCTTTCCTGCATTTGCGAATAATTTCCTATGGTTTTGTATCTCTGTTTTCCTGTTTCGTCTGATCTATTTTTGTATTTTCGTGTTTCTTCTATTAAATTCGTGATATCCTTTGTTATCCATGGTTTCTTACTTTCTTTTTTTGTATACCCCAGAATTTCTCTGGCCGCCATGCCTAAGCTGGATTTAATGTTATTCCATTCTGTTTCTACTTTCTTAGTATCAGAAATTTTCCCGGTATCTTTCAGCAATTTATTTGACTTTTTTTCACATCTTCCGTGGATATCTTCATCTTTTAGTTTCTCAAAGTCAAAGTCCGTTTTCTGTTCCATTTTTTCAAATTTTTAAATTTAAAAGTGGTCTTCATAATTATGATGTTGTGGTCAGTGTGTATATCTGGGTCTGGGAAGGTTTTAAAGTCTTTTACTTGATTTCTAAACCGTTGCCTAACAAGAATGTAATCTATTTGACATCTTCCTATATCCCCTGGCATGATGTTGAAATAATGTGTTTGTGATGGTTAAATTGTTTTTATCGCAAAATTCTACTAACCTATTTCCCCTGTCATTTCTCGTGCCTAAACCAAATAGACTTACTATCGCTCCTTCCATGCCCTCGCCTACCACTGCATTAAAATCCCCCGTAATTATTAAATTTTCATGTCCTTTTACGCATTTTAGCAGGTCTTCAATATCTTTGTAGATCGCTTCTACCTCTTTCTCACTGTAAGCAGGTATACTTGTATTATTACTGTATTTACTGGTTTAGATTTTAATCTAACCATGAATACTCTTTCGTTCTTTTGTAAGTAGTTTTCTACACAGTGCCCTATCTTCTTTTCGCATAACAATCCTTACACCAGAATTTCCTTCCTCTGATCCTGTATGAATTATCCTAAAGTCTTCACTCCAAAAATCCCTCGGCTCTGGCCATCGGATTTTGCTGGATCCTACTATATCTTGTACTAACCTATCCATTTTAATTTTTAAGTTCTCTAGTTTACCTACTTGCTTCATACTTCTGACATTCCACGCTCCGGCTCGCAGAATGTTCCCGATTCTTTTTCTAAATTTTCTCATCACATTCTCCGAAGTAGTCCCTTCCCGCAGATCCGAATGGGAGACTATTTTACCTCCGGAATTTTTTATCCCAGAGAATGTCATCATCTTAAATATAATTTAAGTACGCTGTGTACTTGGGAGGTAATGTGGTGGTTTCGCGTTGCCTTCCACATCGCAATAGTGTATCTTAGAATGCCATACCGATACCTATGGTCCCTGTCAATCTAAGTACAATCTAAGCCCTGTTTTGGATATCTGTCTTAGTCAGGTTCAACACTAACGACCCTACTACTTTGATTGAACCTGTAGTTTGGATCTTCAGGTCACTGGAACGTAGAAGCTATTCCATCCGTTCTAGTAATCTAGAACTTCTTCATGGTGGAGGTCCATTTAGAATGGGGTACATAGCTTATATAAAGAGTATACATCGGTAATAGAATTAGAGTACGAACATAGGGAAGTACATATTAGGAAACGGGTGAGACTGGGATGTGTGCTATTCCCATTAATTTTAATTTATACATCGAAGAGTCAAGGAATACTATCAAATGTAGGAAGACATTCAGAATTATTGTGCAGGGACAAACGATTGATATGCTTAGATTTGAAGATGATACAGGGATATTAGCATCTAGCAAGGACGAGTTAGAAGCAGCTCTTAATGAAATGGAAATAGTATTAAGCAAGAGATACGGTGTGAAATTTAGCAAAAATAAAACCAATGTACTAGTATGTAAAGAAGAGGGTAATAAGGCATAAAAGAGGTTGATGGTTTCTACCACTTAGGAAGCCAAATAGTGCAAGAGAGGGAAAATGCAAAAGATATAAAACATAGATTAGCACAGGGCCATGCTGTATTAAATAAAAAAAAGTAGCCATTTTGTTCACAAACAAAAACATAGAAACTAGGAACAAATGTTGAAAGCATGTGTGGAGCACAGCACTGTATGGCTCTGAAACTTGGACAGTAGGATAAGCGGACAAGAAAAAGGTAGAAGCCTTTGAAATGTGGTGCTACAGACATATGATATGATGGATAGACAAAGTTAAATACAAAGTAATTCTAGAAGTAGTACGGAGGAAAGAAATATGTGGCCAACTATAAAAAAATAGGAGAGATAGGATGATATGACATGTTCTAAGGCGCGAGGGAATAGTGCAGCTTATTTTGAAAGCTGAGAAAGGAAAGAAAAAAGTTAGAAGTAGACCTAGATTAGATTACTTGTACACGGAATAGGAAACAATGGACGTACGCGTTCAATCAGTTGCAGGACGTAATGATGACGATGACGTACTTAGATTCATCAAAATGCTTCGTTCTTCTTTACTTTTTTTTGCTACTTTTGGTTAAATCTTGTGTCGGTTTAGTTAACAGATGATTATTATGTAATCGCTCTAACTTTGTTAAAACAAGCTAAACTTTGTTTAGAACGTGTATCTCCTTTGAAACCCAGTCTATTTTCTATGTCAATTTAAAACATCAACTATTGCTAGATGTATACACTTTTGAAGAAATATTTGTTACCTTGCTACGCATGGCTTGTTACAAGAATAAATAATACGGATATTGCTTCGCTTTGTGCTTTGGTATCCGGTCAGTTCATAATTGTAGACAAGTATGTTATTTACTATTGGCTGACTGAATGGTTTGTCTTAAATTCCTCTTTTGAATTTCATACAAGAAAAAAGCGTCATGAAACCTTGAATATTTAAGATCAGTGATGACACCGCCTGTAACATAATGTAAATTTAACAAACGGTGTTAAATACTTAATTGAACAACAACCTTCTAATGTTTTTATATCTGGTAATTAAGGTTTTTTTTTGCAAAGTCACGAAGTAATATAAGCAGACATAATTAGATTCTTTAGTGGCGCTGTTATATGGGGTCAAACGTTTAGTATAATCGTTGAGATCATCTAGGATGTTTGTGCTAAGTTTCATATGTATAATTAAGTCGCACAAAAACAAATTCGCCTTCTCACGTGTCAATCTTGTTAATTAACAAATACATTGCAATTTTATTATTAGATAAACGTGTATGACGGAATGGAGTGGCCAAGCCAGTATTGTGTTTATTGTATTACCTTTGTCTTGTGAAATCAACCAATCAAAATGTCTAGGGTGTTACATACTACAACGGTTATCGAACGAACGCAGTTAAGTTGACGAGGTTCTATTTTTTTTTTCGAACTCCCACATGGTAATTAGACGGATAGTCATTAGCAAGATTTACCATATTCGGCAATAAATTATTCAGTGTTATTGCAATATAATATCAATCAATAATTCTATATATAGATATGTACTTATACAGTATTTTTCAAACTGCGAAGCGAGGCCCCTTAAGAGGGCGCAAGATAACAGAAGGGAGTTGTAAATGTGAGAAGAACGAATCAAAAATTGCAGAAAGTCTTTTTATTAAAAAAACGAAAAGACAAATACAATTCGAAAATATCAAATATATTACAAAATACAGAACAAAATCTCAACACAGTAGAAGGATGCAGGGTTGCTCGTAATGTATTGGAAATAGGTAACAAAAGCATAACTTAAGGTGTAAAAACTTCTTTACTGTTTTTCAAAATATTCTCCACGATTATTGATACACTTTTGCATATGTTCGAACATTTTTTCCATTCCGATTGAGATATCTCCAAAATATGCGTTTTGAACGCATCAACCGCATCTTCTGGTGTCGAAAATGGTTGTCCAGTGTCCACGCAGTTTGTTCTTCACGTGTGGAAACAACAAGAAATCATTAGGTGCCAAATCAGGACTATACGACGGTTGACCCATCAATTCGATGTTTTGAGTGCTCAAATAGTCACTTGTTTGAGCCGATGCGGTGAGAGCTCGCATTGTCATGATGAAGAATGGTTCGGCGTCGTCGATTTATTTTTCTTGTTTCTCCGAAAACTTGTGGCAAACAAATGGTTGTATACCAAGCAAAATTAACTGTTTCACGATCCTCTAAAGCAAAGGTCATGACATTCCGAAAAAACAGGCAACCATTTTCTTCGAAGCGCTTCAAGCACGGACAAGTTTTGTTGAATTTCGTTCATTTTAGAAGACTCATACAGTCGACCGCTGTTTACTTTCGAATTCATACGAATAAATCCAAGATTTGTCACCTGTGTAGATGTTATACACTGTGTTTGATGCACCGCAATCGTATATTTTAAGCATTTCTTTGTACCAATTGAAGCTTTTTTTGAGCGATTGTCAAATTATGTGGGATCCAACGCGCATATATCTTTTTCACAGCTAAATGGTAATGTAATATCAAATGTATAGTTGTCATACTAATGCCCAGGGATGTCTGAATCTCACGATAAGTCACATTACGATCTTGCATTATCAATTCGCGCACAGCATCGATGTTTTCTGGCACAACAATCGATTTTGGACGATCTTCTTTAAATTCATTCGCTAGCGATCTACGACCAGAATTGAATTCACCGTACCAACGATATACAGTGGTTTTAGTTGCAGCTTCTTCCCTAAAAGTCGAAATAAGTTGATTCAGACATATCGAGCACCCTTTGTAATATTGTAACGGTGATTAAGAAATATATGGAACATCTTGAAAGGACATTATTAAGTTTTAACTAAAGCGGTCATATCTGTCTAACGATTAGCGATAATAAATGATGATTGGCAAGTATCGCAATACAATATGGTTGTTTTCGAAGGGTTTTATGACACACATTCTAGATATCTCTCATTTTTGCTAGAATAAAAGATTATCGTGTATAACTTGATACGTTATGCAGCATACGGGTCAGATAGAAACTAACTATAAATACGGAGAGGGGGGGATTCCTACCAACACAAAAAAATACATCGCCATCGATTTTTTATTTACAATAAAAAAAATAAAAATTTCTATTTAAACAGCAAAAAAAAAATTAATGAAGTTACTATTTAAACAAACAATTTTACTCTAGGGGCAAATTCAATAAGCGTTTTACGAAATGCGCATTTTGTAGCTAACATGTAATAAATACAGTTAGAAATAAGATAGTACATGAGTGTAGAAAAGCTAGAAATAAATGGATGGAGGAGAATTGTAAGGGAATACACAATGATTTGAGAGTAGGTAAGACAGACAGGGCTTACAGGGCAGTTAAAAAGTTTTTTGGGGAAGATAGGAAAAAATATAACGGTATTAGAGACGAGAATAATGAGCTTCTAATAAATAAAGTTGAGGTAGCAGATAGATGGAAAAGATATTTAGAAGATTTATATAAGGGAGACGATATGGATGAGTTAGAGAACGACCAAGAAGAGGATGTAGAAATAGGGTTCTCAATATTAAGACAGGAATTTGATAGAGCTGTTCGGAATCTTAAACTAAATAAAGCGCCAGGGATAGACGATATTCCCGCAGAATTAATAAAATATGCAAGTTAGAAAACTTTAGACAGATTATATGAACTAGTAAAAGCAATATATGACACAGGTGAGGTTCCAACAGATTTCGAAAAAAATATTATTATCCCAATCACAAAAAAGTCAGGAGCTGATAGGTGTGAGAATTTTAGAACGGTTAGTTTAACTTCTCATGCTTCCAAAATACTAACAATAATAATTAAAAATAAAGTAGAAGCTTTGACTGAGAATTATTTAGGCGAAGACCAATATGGTTTTTGTAAAGAGAGACTAGAAAACCGATACTAATGATTAGGCTAATTATCGAAAAAAGGTTACAAAAAAATAAAAAGACTCACTTCGCGTTTGTAGATTTAGAAAAAGCATGTGATAGGGTTAATTGGATTGTTATGTTCAGAGTCTTGCAAAAAATAGGAATCTCTCATAGGGATAGAAAAATTATTTACAGTCTATATAAAAACCAAAGCGTAGTAATTAGATTTGATGAAATAGAAAAGGATGCTAAGATTAGAAATGGTGTTAGACAGGATTGTATACTGTCTCCCTTGATTTTTAATGTTTATATTGAGGAAGCTTTAAACTTAGCTAGAGAGAGAAAAGTGATAGGTATTAGTGTACAGGGACAGAAAATAGACATGTTACGTTTTGCAGATGATATAGCCATTATGACAGAGTCTAGAAAAGAGTTAGGAGAGTTTTTAAATATTTTAGATGAGATACTACGGAGTTACTATAGTATGAGAATTAACTCAGTAAAGACAAAGATAATGACAAGTGAGTTACAGCCTAGTTCTAAACCAAAATTAAAAATAGGTAATACCGAGTTAGAGGAGGTAGATGAATTTTGCTATTTAGGTAGTATAATTACAAAAGATGGACGTAGCAGAAGGGATATAGTAGCTAGAATAGCTCAAGCTAGAAAAATGTTTTTAAAAAGAAAACTTACTAATAGCTAACAGTATTAGTTTAGATAATAGAAATAGTTTCTTAAAGTCGTACATATGGAGCGTTCTACTATACGGTAGTGAGACTTGGACAATTAAAGAAGTAGATAAGAAAAAGATAGAAGCTTTTGAAACTTGGTGTTATAGGAGAATGTTAAAGATTAGTTGGACAGATAGAGTAACAAACGAGAAAGTTTATAGAAGGATAGGTGAGGAACCCTGTATGTGGAAACAATTGAAGGTCAGGAGAGATAGAATGATAGGGCAGCAGTTAAGACATGAGGGACTATTTAGTAAAGTCTTAGATTATAGACTACCAAATAAAAATAGAGTAGGAAGGCCTAGACAAAGTTATATTAGTCAAATTATTAGAGATTTAGGATGTGAAGGATATGTAGACCTTTTTAGACTAGCTCAGAATAGAAAAGAATTTAGAGCTGCGTCAAACCGACTTTAAGTAAGTTCGAAAACAAAACAAAAAAAATAAAAATCAATTAATTAAATGTCACCATGACATAACTCACAATTAGGTAGCGGTCTGGCATGTTGGAAGCGATTCGTTGCTTAAGCCTTACCATAACATATAATTTAACACTTTTCCTTTTTTGAAGCGGATAACCAGGTTATATTTCATTTCCTTATAAATGGTAATCATGTAAACATGTTAGAGTTCTGTAACAACCATCAGGTTGCTAATATTTATGTAGAGCCAGCTGGATAGGAAAAAGATAGAAGGATATAGGAAGACCTAGACCAAACTAAATTAGTCAAATTATTAGAAATTTAGGTTGTGAAGGGTATGTAGAGCTTTTTGGATTAGCACAGAATAGAAAAGAAGTTGGAGGTGCGTCAAACCGACCTTAAGTGGGGTCGAAAACAAAATGATGATGATGTGATAAACCTAACCAGTAAAAAATAATGCTGATACCTTCGCATAAGCAGATGAGTTATGTAAGAAAAAAAAGCATTAAATTTAGAAACCTTTCTAGTAAGGATTTTACCATAAGAAACATTACCGTATCTAATTTCAAAGTGGTTTTTAAAAAAAAGATTTTTGTTCGTCAGCACGATGCAAATTGGGTTTATCCCTTGGTATGTTAAATAGAGAAAATAAGTAACATACATGTGTCGGGATACATATCTTGCAACCCGTCGGAAGCGGATCAACACAGCATCACCGCGGTAGTTAGCAACAACCATGCTGCTACCCCAATTGCAACAGCGGTTATTCTACGTAGAAGAATAATCGGGCCTACATAACAAGCAATTTGGCCTCCAGCTAAGAGTGATACACCTAAGATCTACACTTCTTATAAAAAATAAACGTGCATCGCTCTTGAAGCAATGGAACGAGTAGTTTAGAAAAATACCTATGAAGACGAATGGCAGAATCAAATTCCAACATTGTTTTTAAATAACAAGAATTCGAGCTTCAATCCTCTTGTTATCAACATACCAAAAATGAGATTAGAAAACTCGAACTAAGCTTTATCAAATAATACAATACACTATTTCAACGAGTCTTTTGGTCGTATCAGTATAAGGATTAATTTTACGCTATAGTAATGTGTAGCCAGTTAACGGATACTCAAAACAAGGCACCAACTATAGAATTTATAACGTAAACTCGTCGTTTTAGAGTGGATAAATTGAAATTGAAAATTATTCGCAAGCGTATTTATTACAAACAGGTAAAATATATAGGATGTTATTGACGTATGGAAGAGTAGAAACGGAATTGATGTGGTTTTTAATTCATCGGCCGTAAATAAACGTAACAAACTGTGGACCCCGTTACTAGCGTTTAATTTAGTTTGAATTCCGTCCTAATAAACGTTCAATGTACATAAAATAGCGTAAAGATATATTCACGTAGGTGATATAAATAAGTTAGATAAATAAATTACCAAAAATATTAGTGCTGTAATAGTGTTTAATTCGTCGTATTTAGAAAATTAAATTAGTGTTTATAAATAGTGATTACGCTAGTGTAAATGTAAACAAGGTTTTATAAATATTTTTACCTGTTAAAAATAATTATTAGACTTGTACTTATTGGAAATAAAGCACAATTAGAGAAATCGTTACAATAGAATCTCAACAATAAAGTAAATAAAACCATTTCGTAGAAGACAGCTGTACATAAGCTGGTAATATGTTGTAAATTGTCTCATTTTCTTTTCTATATTAAGTTAGAATCTGTATTTTGCTTTTACTACAGTCACAACAAAAAATCGCCTTCGCAACAGTACATTGTTGGAAAAGGTAAAGGTATACGAAAAATTTTGTCTTCAATGCAAAAAGTTCAATATTCATGCCAGAAATAAAGATTTATTAGCAAACTTTTTTTTAATATGGTAACTAACCGTAATATATATACAGGGTGTCCCAAAATTGCTGGGAAATAAAGCTACCACGTATTGTAGACGACAAAATAAGTCGATTGGACCCAATTTATCAATATGCCAAAACGTACCGTTTGTCCGCGAAAAGAGTTCAAACACAAATTCAGTTGACCGTGAACACAAAGGCAACACTTTTTTTACAACAAGTGTTCAATGTGATCTCCACTTTCATTAATGCAGAGGCAATTCGACGTATAAAATTGACAAGCACCCATTGTCAAACATTGTTTTGTCGTAATGCGTTTACAGAATTTTGAATTCTGTTCCACAATTTTTTGGGTTTATTAATTTGAACCTTGTACGTTTGTGTTTTTAACGCTCCCTAGATAAAGAAGTTGCAAAGATTTAAGTCAGGAGAATGCGGAGACCAATAAATGGGTGTTATGTGGCATCTAATCCATCTACGAGTAAATTGTTCATTAAGATACTCTCTTTACGGCACGTACAAAATGAGGTGGTGCACCGTCGTGCATGAAGAACATGTTTCGACGAACATTAAGGGACAAGTCTTCTAGTAATTCTAGCAAACTTTCTTGAAGAAATCGAAGGTAACTAACGCCATCCGAACGATCAGGCAATCAGAATGGCCCAACCATAAAAACTCACACCCAGACATTAATTTTAAATTGTCGTTGATGTTTACTTTTAATAGCATGCGGATTTTCATCTGCATACACATGCTCTTTGTGCAGGTTTGTCATGCCACGACGTGTAAAACAAGACTCATCAGTAAACAAGATATTATTGTGGAATCCGTTGTCAACTACCCTGCGTTCCCAAACAATTTGTGAAAAATTTAAACGTGATCCGTGATCAAGTGGCAGTAATTCTTGCACTGGCTGACTATGGAATCGACGAAGTAATTGATCTCTAATGATCCGACTTACGATGCTTTTTGTAATCCCGGTCTCTTGATGCAATGTTCTAGTATTTGTCTCAGGATTGTCATCAATCATTTAAAGAATAGCATCTTCCGCAGTTGGTGTTCGGGTTTGTCGAGGTCTCCAGCGTTAGTTCTGACTGGTTTCAACGTTCCTGTTTATAGAAGACGTCTTTCGATTTGGACAAAGGTTTTGGTATTTGGAATTCTTCGGTTTGGATACTTTTCTTGATATACGCGGACACTTTCAGTTACCCTGACAGAATCCAAGAACTAATAGCATGTCCTCTTGCACATTAAAAGAGAACTCCATAACTTACTAGCTGTCAAAATTACACAACAGTAATAGCAATTAAAGCAATAACGGTGATTGCGTTAAAAAAACAGTACAAAAGCAAACTGAAGCGGACAAATTACTGTAATATTTTCTGCCAAAAGTGCCAAAAACTGAAGTGATACGATTGTGTTTTATGACATTTATGTTTATGAATATCGTTTAGCAGTGTTTGAGAAAACATTTTTTTACCTCAAAACTAAGCGAAATACGAAGTTTTCACAAGAGACAAGAATGAAGACGATTGGTAAGTCTTTCAGTTAAAAAAGTCATAGAACGGTATTACCACTCCTAAGAAAAGTATAACAAAAATTGCGAGAGGTGAAGGCGGTTTTAACCCTTCTACAATTTCTTTTGGATATTTTTCATTACTGTAAGTAGGGTAATCCTCTAAAATGCACTTTTGCCAAATTTCAATAAATTTGTTTCACACATTTCTGAACAGCGTATCAAAATGTGATTTCTCAAGTAAACTTTGAACTATTCTCACGGACACACGGTACATTTTGATATAGAGGTAGATTGGGTCCAATCGACTTATAATTGACGTCTACGATACGTGGCATCTCAGCAATTTTGGGACACCCTGTATATATACAAAGGCAAGACATCTGCAGTCCGCAACCTGAAAAATGTGTGTACAACAAAAGATTACTAAGATGTATCTGTAAATAAAGTTTTATGGAAGTAATAAAGGCATATTGCTCCTGTCATTTCTCGTGCCCAAAACAAATAAACCTACTATGGCTACTTTTTTACCCTCGCTTACCACAATTACAATCTTCCGCAATTATTTAATTTTCATGTCCTTTTACGAATCTTAGTATGTCTCCGATATCTTTATAGATCGCTTCTACCATTTCCTCACTGTAGCTAGAAGTGGGTATGTAAACTTGTATTGTTACTATATTTACAGTTTTAAATTCTAGCCTAGCCCGAGTATTCTTTCGTTTTTCTGTAAATAGTTTTCTACACAGTGTCATATCATTTTCTGCATAACTATCCTCACGCCTAAATTTTTTTCTTCCAATCCTGTATGGATCACCCCAGTTTCCGCCTCTGGCCACCGAACTTCGTCAATCCCTACTATATCTAATGCTAACTTATGCATTTTAATTTTCAAATTTTCTAGCCTACCTACTTGCTTCAAATTGTTAACATTTCACACCCCAACCCGCAAGATGATCCCAGCTTTTCTTTTCTTTTTATTGAGATTTCCGGTCACAACCTTTAAAGTAGTTCCCTCCTAGAAATGCAAATGGCAGAATATTTTCTGAAATTTTTTTACCCCAGAGGATGCAATCGTTTTCGAAAACGTTTTTAGTACGCTGTGTCTTTGGAGATTGTGGTTCCGTAGTTTGCTTGGTATCCCGGGTTTGAATCCCGACACGGTCTGCTTGAAAATTTTAGGCGAACATTTTCTACAAAAATACGCTCTCACTCGGATGAGGTACAATGTAGGTCCGGTGTGTGCGTGTTATCACGCACGTTTAAAATCCCTACCTTTTTTGGAACGGCAAGGGTTCGGCAAAATTCAAAATTTCCAGGTCAAGAAAACTCGCTTTCTGGCTAATGTATTACCTTCGGATAGAGCATTGGAAAATCAAATGTAGTGTATACTTGGGAGGTAATGTTGTGGTTTCCCGTTGTCTCTTACATCGCAATAGTGTGTATTAGAATGTCATACTTTCTTCTACGGTCTCTGCCTTACTTGTGATTTTCCAATGCTCCACCCGAAGGTACTACATTGGCCAGGAAGCGAGTTTTTTTACTTGAAAAATTTTGAATTATTCCGAACCGTTGCTGTTCCAAGCAAGGTAGGGATCTTTAACGTGCGTGGCAACATTCACACACGGGACCTCCATTTTACCTCTCGTCCGACGAGAGTATTTTTGTGAAAAATTCTCGCTTGACATTTTTCAAGCGGACCGTGTCGGGATTCGAACCTGGGACCTTGGGCGTAGTAGTCACACGCATACCAACTACGCCACGGAGTCGCACTACGGTCTCTGCCCTCTTCTGGGGATCTGTTCTAAACTAAATCCCTACTAGAGACCCCACTAATTTGGTTGGACCTATAGTTGGGCTCTTTATCTCACTGAAACATGCAAGCCGTTCTACCCGTTCTAGTAATCTAGAACTTTTTCAAAGTGTAAGTCCATTCAAGACGGGAAGTTCTTGATATATTTTTAAAATAAGTAGGTTTTCATTATTAATGTCCACTTGTAACTAAAAATTTTCGGGTTAATAAGGCATAGTTCAATGGAATTCTGTGAATTTTCATCTATGGTGGTGTAGAGCCTTCTGGTGGCTTGATTTCCATAATGGGCGTGCATGCAAAAACAATTTCTTAAGTGTACGGTCCAAACAATTACTACCATGAATTTTTTTTTTATTATCATTATTTTGTACTATTCCAAACGTTTCCATAGACACAACAGCTGTCGTTTACAACTATTTCGTTGCATGAAATTTTCCACCGGAAGTCACGTCCATTTGACATCGAGTGCTGCCGTTTTATCCTATTGCACTGTATAATCGTTGAAATATCGATTCTCCTGCTCACAAAATTGTTTAAACTATCATCTACGTATCGATAATGTTCCCGTTTTATTTATTAGAGTACGTATAGTATAAAATCGTAGAAACCTAACAATTTATGCAAATCTGAACCTATGAATCACTTCCCACACAAATTGCATACCGAACGAGTACTTAAACTGCAGCATTCAATTATCATCGTAACGTATTCTGAATTTAATTACCACACGGATGGCATAGCTGTATTTCATAGATAGAAGAGTACTTCTTTATTTGCTAACGTAGTTGCTTAGATTAGCATAAATTAACTACAAAGAAGAATACAAAGATATGCAAAATTGACTCAGTTACGCGCTTCGGCGTAATTGTACTTTTTTCTTTAACACTAGCATCAAATATTGCAATTGGGATGTTTTGCTTAACGCACATGTAAAGCCTCCTGTCAACTTCTTCCACTCGTTTAAACGACTTGGAGTTTTGCATTGGTGCTGATAGTGATAGAGGTGGTTATAGTGAGGGCCGTTGTGGTGGTTGTGAATGTAATGGTCGTGGTGATGGTCTTTCTTACGTGTGACTTTGACGCCAATAACCTTTTGAAATTTACGTTACCATGGAAACGTATCAGAAGAAAATTCACCAGCTACCTTACAATGGTGAGGGGTTAAAGGGGTAGACAAACTTTAACACTATCCCCTTTACCTACCCAGAAAGATCTCTCAACTGTTGATTTGATTACAAATCCTGGGCACGAAATCATCTGGAACTGGTCCTTTGATCTCAAAAAATGACGAGAACTCCAAAAGACAATGGGAGGATTGTTCCTTATTTCAACAGGCTAATGGTCTTAACATCTAAGCGGCTCCGCGGCGTAGTTGGTATATGTGTGACTACTACGCCTAAGGACCCGGGTTCGAATCCCGACACGGTCCGCTTGGAAAATGTTAGGCGAGCATTTTTCACAAAAATACACCCTCGTTTGGATGAGAGGTAAAATGGATGTCCCGTGTGTGGGTGTTGTCACGCACGTTAAAGATCCTTACCTTGCTTGGAACAGCAAGGGTTCGGCAAAATTACAAATTTTCCAGGTAAAATAAAAAACTCGCTTCCTGGCCAATTTAGTACCTTCGGGTGGAGCATTGGAAATCACATGTAAGGTCTTAACATCAAGTCTGGAAATGAAGTATAGCGATTCTCATCTACAAGTGTACTGCGCTCAAGTGAAGAACCGTTACCAAAAGCATACGAAAATTTGCAAGTGCTCGAAGCAGATAGTGCTCGCTTGGTAAGACTAGCCTACCTAAAAGCACCGGATGACTTCGTAGAACAGTAGGCAGTGCAGACCCTTGTTGACGGAGAGATCCAGTAAACACTACGGCTGGCTCGACTAAGGAGCCTAGATAATACGTAAACTTAAGATTTGGAATTTGAAGCGGCATAGCAAGGTTCGCATCGTAGTAGTGGCAAAGTAATATGCTCCGTTTCTACAGAGCAAAGCCAAGCAATCATAAAAGAGTTGCTCCAACGGGTACATCGTGATCATTAAGCAAAAAGGAAGGAACCCAGATGCTGGAATTGTGGTGAGTATAAACATATACAATTAAAATGTAAACAGTCCAAGAATGAAGCAAAGAAACCGGAATACTAAAGGGAGTCGACAAATTCTGTCCCGAAGACCATTATCCGCATTGCAAGATCTAAGCATGCAGACATGATTTACATATATAGACAGTTTAACGGCAAGACTAAAGTTCTTGGTTGATACCGAAGCCACTAAGACAATTGCTAATCCGGATGTAGTGGGCGACTGTGGTAAAGTGTCACCAGCGACGGTGCGTCTTCAGACCGTGGCTGGTGAAGAAATTCAAACAATGGAATGCTAGATGTAAAAATCGTAGTTAGGAGCAAAATATTTGACCATCAGCTTATAATAGCAAACATCACTGATGAAGTTATCTTTGGAGTGGATATCCTGAAGAAGTACGGATTCCATATAGATATGAAAAAGGATGTCTTTATAGTTGGAAACGAAGCAGTACCGTATTACGAAATAAACAATAGTCTGTGCTAGTTTATCTGAAGGACAACGTTAGTCTACCTGAAAAGTGTGGTAACAGGATGCGCAGATGGTACTTTCCAGCAGGGTTTTGTGCTGCCACTGAACCAATTACCGACAAATCCCTCGAAACGGGCGCGCATATGGGACGGCTCTGACCAAAGTGATGGATTGTGTATCTATTAGGATCTTAAAAGCCAATAGCTACGATATCGCGTTGAAAAAGAATACAGCGGTTGGGTGGTGTTCTTCGGTTGTTCATGTAGCGGGGTGTGATGGTGTTGAGAAAGAACCACCCATCAAAGAGTGTTCCGCAAAGTTGTTGGAGCAGTTGAGCATATACAGGGTGAGGCACGGCAACCCCCACATTTCAATGATTGGCTGTGGGTAATTGGCCATTCCACAGGGGTGTGGATGGTCTTGTTTGAAGGGGTGGATGATCTAGTTTTCAGTAGTAACCATGCCGTGGACTGGAGCGCAACGTGCGTTTGTTATCGAGAATTTTATATAAAATGGTGAATATGTTATTGCGACACAAAGGACATTCCGCACGCGGTACAATTTGTCATCGTCTGCTAGTGTTCCAGACCGGAAAACAATTTTGTGTTGGGTGAAGAAATTTAGGGAAGGTACATCTGTACTAAATGTGAAGAAGAAGGGCCCTGCTGTACCGTCAGAACAAATGAAAACATCGGTAGAGTTAGGACGTCGATTGAACAGTCTCCAACGCGTTCTGCGCGCCAAAATGCTGCTGTTCTTCAGATTTCGACGAGAAGGTAACAGTATGGTGTGCAGTATCGTCCGTAGGCATTATTTGGCCTTTTTTTTGAAGAGAATGGCATCACTGCTACTGTTAACTCAAACCGGTACTCTGACATGCTTGAAAATTTTGTCAGGCCTAAAATCGAAGAATTTGGTCACGAGTATGATCCACACAGCTTCTGGTTCCAGCAGGATGGTGTTACAGCACGCAATGCCCGTCGTTCACGCATTATTCTTCAGGAGATATTCTCTGGGAAGGTGATCTCCTTGCGCGAGACGGTTTAGTAGCCCCTGCGCTCTCCAGATTTAAGCCCATACAATTATTATCTGCACGGTTACTTCAAGACCGAGGTGTTTAAAGCTCATCCTAGAACCCTGGATGACCTGAAGACTGCAATTGAGGACGAAATCATGCAGATAACCCCCGCCACACTCGAGAAAGTCATGCAAAACGTCCACGAAAGGCAGAATATGTGTGTCGCCCACCAAGGCCATCATTTGAAGGATATTATTTTAAAAACATAGCTTAAAGAAACTACTTTATATATCCTTTCCAGGAAATAAAACTTTTTTGGAATATATTATTTAGTTTTGTTTTCCCAGCCTTTTGAAATGTGGGAGGTTTCCGTGCCCCACCCTGTATAACAACAACAAGCAGAACTTAAAAAGTTGAATCGACGGTAATGGGACGTGTTCGCGGTTGACAGCGGTCTATTAGGAAAAACCGTACATTTGATTTTCCCATGTTCTACCCGAAGGTACTACAATGGCTAGGAAACGAGTTTTTTATTTGAAACTTTTGAATTACGCCGAACCTTTACTATTCTAAGCAAGGTAGAAAACTTTAACGTGTGCGACAATACTCACACACGGGGTCTACATTCTACCTTTCATCCGAACAAAGGCATATTTTAATGAAAAATGCTCACCTAACATTTTTCAAGCAGCCCGTGTCGGGAATCGATCTCTGGATCTTGGGGTTACCACTTGGTCACAGAGTCACCCGATTAGGAAAGACCGCAGTATCCAAGCATAGAATTAATACAGGTTATGTCCGACCAATAAAAAAGAGCAGCCGAAAAAACTCGCACTGGCTAAATGTGAGGACGAGAAAATGACTGGAGATATGAAGGGGAAGGAGTGAGTGAGCACTTTGATAGCCCTTGGGCATCGTCGGTTGTTCTGGTAAAGAAAGACGGGTCGACGAGATTTTGCATGGATTACAGGCGATTGATCGAAGTGATTGACGACACCCTAGATATACTTTCAGTGTTGCGATGGTTCTCAAATTTGGATTTAAAGAGTGGCCACTGGCAGGTGGACATCGAACCTAAAGATCGAAAAAACATTACTTTCACTATTGGTACTAGTCTATGGCAATTTACAGCCATTCCATTTAAGTTTTGCAACTTTCAAACCACCCTCGAGCATTTAGCGAATATCATATTGTGTGGGCTATTGTAGAAGAAGTGTCCTCTACATTTGAATGACGTGATCGTGTTAGAAAATTCGTTTGGGAAATACTTGGGAAATTTGAAAAAAGCGTTTCGAAAACTCGGAGAAGCCAATCAGAAGCCGAGTAAAAACAAACGTCAACTTCTAGGCGGAGGTGAAATGCCTAGGGCACGTAGTGTCACGTAATGGAGTCAGGGTAGATTCAGAAAAAGTTAAAGTGGTACAAGAATGGCCGATGCCGTATGCCAAGCATGAGCTACGCAAGTTCCTGGGGTTGTGCACATATTATAAAAAACAAACGTTAACTTCTAGGCGAAGAAGTTAAATACGTAGGACACGTAGTGTCACGCAATGGAGTCAGGGTAGTTCAAAAAAAAAGTTAAAGTGGTACAAGAATGGCCGATGCCGTATGACAAACATGAGCTACGCAAATTTTTGGGGTGGTGCACTTATTACAGAAGATTCGTTTCCGGGTTTGTGAATATTGTAAACCCCTTGATCAAGTTGACTGAAGGAGGGCGCGATTACGTTTGGCATGAACATTACCAAAGTGCATTTCAATAACTAAGACATTTGTTGACAACAGGTGCGATGTTAAGTTATCTTCGGTTGGAAGGCAAATTCGTCTCAGATACGGACGCAAGCAATGCCGCAATCGGAAGTAAACTATGCCAGGTACAAGACGTGCAAAAGGGAGTCATTGGTTACTTTATCAGCGATTCAATCCCATAAGTACCTCTACGAGAGCAAATTTTACCCGAGAACCAACCGCGTCACCCTGAAATGGCTATTGCACTTTAGGTGGAAAAACATATTGCAGGAGTATGATTTCGAGACGGAACACCGTGCTGGTACAAGTGCGGATGCGGATGCGCTTTCAAGACGACCTTTCTCAAAGATTATAGCTATTGCTCGCGGTTAGAAATAAAGTGTGACCTACTTGTTCGAACACCCGTTATCAATGACGATTGGCAACCTCTACAGTTGCGAACCGAATAGAAGAATGACTAAGACCTAAGTGTTACTCTGAATTAGAAAGCAAAAGGATAAAGCCCATCTTGGCAGGATATTATTCTGTTGAGTAGCTACCTGAAGCAGTTCTAGACACAATGGGCCTTTTTGAATCAGAACAATGGGATCTTGGTGCGATGTTTGAAGAATGGAAATGGCTCACGTTGGAATGCTTTAGGTCATGATTTTTTAAAGCTGGATGTCGGAGGTTTTAGGACATTTAGAAAATGGAACTTCTGGAAGATATTTTGACGTTAAGAAAATTCTAGAGAGAGTTCGAGGTTGACGTTAAAGTGTGCTCACGCAAGAGTCAGCTTTGTACATAACTGGAAAACCATAAGCCTCTAATGAGACAATACAATAGATAGATAGATAGATAAATTAATTTATTGTTGCGGACTATACCGTCAGAGCTCATACTAGCCGTACATTATAGGTATTTACATATATTTAAGAACTTAGAATCAATAATTCAGAAACAACTGGGGTTCTTGAAGATTTGGTGAGAAAGATTTGTGTCCCTACATTTGTCGTCGACTGTGCACGTGGAGTGGGGCTGATTGTGTGCATAGTGTGAGTGTAAGTGTGATGTGATAGTGAATTGCAAGAGTGTATATTAAGCGTGTTAGTGCCACTGGTTGTGGGTGGTCAGTTTGGTTAAAAGGATTTCATTTAGGAAATGGTTGAATTCTTGAGGGTAGTTAGTGACTAGGAAGTTTATGTTAGGAAGTGGGGACAATGGGTCAAAGTTTGTAGAATGCTTGAGGTTGATTTGTAGTAGAGAGGTTAGGGAACAGGAGTATATCAGGTGTTGTGGGGTTTCTAGAGATTGATTGTTGCAAGGACAGTGAGGGGAAGGAGTTAAATGAAATTGATAAAGTTTATTACGGAAGTTACCATGGCCGGATAGAAATTGCATTGTAGGGGGAATGGAGAAAGGAATATGTAGAGGGATGTTTGTGATATCAGGGAAGATTTCAAATGTATATCTGCCGGTGGTGGAGTGGGACCAAAGTTCTTGCCAGGAATGGAGTAGGGAGTTATGTATTCGGGATTTTATGTCAGTTTTAGGGAGAGTACGAAATTCGTTATAATAAAGTGATAAAGGATGATTGGTAGGTTATGTTTGAGGTTTTGGATTTGGAGTGAGGAATTTAGTTGGATTTCGATCGGAGGGATTTGAAGCATGGTATACAAGGGCGCCGTAGAGGTGGTTCTCTACGCTCTTGAGGTGTAGAGTAGGAAAGATCTTATGATCGTGTTGAGCGTACGTCTGGAGGAGGGGAGTGTAAACGGGATCCAAGAATCTACTGCGTATTTGATGATCGGGATTATGATGTGGTTAATGATTAGTCTTCGTGTTGGATTGGTGAGGTGGACTGACTTTGGGAGTGCGTGAAGTAGGTTATGAAGTATGATTTGTGTTTTGGTTCGAAGTTTGGAGAGATGGGAGTTCATTTTTAGGCGTGTGTCAATGTGGAGTTCAAGGTAGAGAGCTGTTGTTGCGAGGGAATTGGTGTGTTAAGGATGTGAATCTTAGGATTTCGGTTTGGGCTGAGGTAGCCTTTGAGCAGGAGCATTTTTGTTTTAGACGGGGAGAATGGTTGTCTGTTTAAAGAGGACTAGAATTCAATTGAATCAATTAGAACGGCAGCGGTGGATTCTATAGAGGCACAAGAGTTGCCGTGAGTAAGAAAAGCTACGTCATCGGCGTAAGCGAAGGTGGAGGTGTTTGGGATGTTGAGGTCTAAGAGAGGATTGATTGCGAGGTTCCATAGGGTAGGTGATAAATGGGAACTTTGTGGACATCCTTGGGTGAGAGGTTTAGTAACCAAATGGAAATTGGAGGTTAGGATAGCTGTTCGTGATGAGAGGAAAGATTTTATTAAGAGGTAAAGGTTGGAAGGGATATTGGCTTGTTTAAGTTGATGAAGAAGATTAGGCCACCAAAGGAGATCGAAGGTTGAGTGGAAGTCGAGAAATAAGGAGACTACGTATGTATAAGGGGATGTTTGGACCGTTTGAATTAGGGAGCGGATAGTACGTTCAGCGATATTCCCCGAGCGAAAGCCGTGTTGGTTAAATGAGAGTAAGGAATGACGTTCTATGTGTGAGTTTAGTTTGTATAGGATGATCTGTTTAAGGAGATTGTCAAGTGTTGGAAGAAGTGCAATAGGTTTGTAGGATTTGGGGTTTTCGGGAGGCTTATAGGCTTATTGGGTTTGAGTATAAGGGAGATGGAAGCATATTTAAATGGGTCAGGGAAAATCCCAGAGGAGAGGCATTTTTGGAATAGTAAGTGTGTGGATTCTCTAATGAGAGGCCAGGATTTTTGTGGGATCAGCTTGGTGATGAGGTCTGAACCGGGGGCTTTATGGGAGTTTAGTTTGTTAACGAAGGAATCTAAGAGGGAAAGTTCAAGGTCTGTGCCTGGGTCCGTGTCTAGTTGGGTTGGGTTGGGTATGTCTTGTTGCGATTGGGTTGGTACGTCAAGAGGAGCCGAAGGTATTGCTATATCTAGGAGGGTAAAAATTGTTTGCTTAAATGTGGAAGGGATTGTAGTTAAAATGGCTGTGAGAATGTGTGTGGAAAGAGGTTTGATCAGTTTACGGCACGTACTCCAGGGATTTGTGTATTGATCGTGAATTATGTCAAAGTAATGCTGTTTTCTCGTGGTGTTAATGAGGATTTTATATTGTCGTCTGCCAGTGGTATATTTGTTAGATAATGTATTAATAGCAATGGGGTCTGCATTGGTACGTTTCGCTCTTTGGAGTCTGCGTCTAGTAGTTGCAAGTAAGCGTCTGGCATTAGTTGTTGTGTCCACCACGGTGTGGCTCGTGGGGTGTAATGTTTCCGAGGGATAGTTTTAGAGGCAGCTGTGAGGATATTGTTGGTTATTTCGTTAGCGAGGGAATGAGGTGTGAAGTTTGCATAGAACACTGATGGGAAAGCGGAGATGATTGGAGCTAGGGATTCTAGAAATAAGAGCCAATCTGCTTTTCGGGTGTTAAAGGATTGAATCTTGTTGTGTGTTCTGGGGGGAGATTGGGTAGGATATCAAATGTAATTGGATTATGATCACTGGATTGATGGTTGTGAGAAACTGTCCAGGAATTGGTGAGAGTAATGTCGATGTTGGATTTGCCGTATTGGGATTCCCGAGTAGGGATAAGGGATGGGGAGTTGTGGATTCTAAGATAGTGTTGGAGTGTAAAGTCCTCTAAAGTAGTGCTTTTTCGTCAGTGAAATCGTTAAACCATAGTGTGGATTTGAAATTGGCGTCAGTAGATATGATAATTGGTTTGTCTCCAAGCGTTGTAAATATGTGGTCTAGTTGGTGTAAATAGGTATTAATGTCTGTTCTGTATTGCAAGTAAGAAAAAATGAGAATACAATGTGTGAAGTTCTTTTGAGAGAGTGGCAATCGTCATTGTCGGTCCATTCCCTAAGACCGACTCCGGGAATAAGTATATCTTGGTAGCCATGGACTATTTTACGAAGTGGGCTGAAGCGTTTGCTATACCAAATAAAAAACTGCAACCGTTGATGACATGCTGGTAAGGGAACCGTTCTATCTTTTGGAGTTCCTATGGAATTGCACACCGATCAGTACAGAAATTTTGAGTCAGCGTTTGCCGATTGCTGGAGATGAGAAAGACCCAAACAACACCATTGTACCCGTAATCGTAGAGTGCACGAACCGTACATTGGAAAGTACCTTTTCAATGGTCTCCAAATATTAGAAACTAGGACCGGTGTTTACATCTGTTTTATTGGCCTATAGGTCTTAGGTTCACAAGAGCACTGGATAGACACCTGTTTGTGCCATGCTGGGATGTGAGATACGTCCGTCTGTCCTTTAACTTGGACGTAAGCCTGGAGATGACATTGTGGGCGAGAGCTAAGTCCAGACGTTCAAGCAAAAGGTGTATGACACCCACGGTAACGTTAGGAAATATATTTAGATCGTAGGCGATCAGATGAAGCCTAGATATAACATCATGGCGCAGGTTGCTAGGTTGTATTTATCTAATAAAAAACGTTTCAAAAGTCTTGTACTATAATTTCTTGAAATTCAAATTTTTAATACCATGATTAAGAAATAAGTAAACGAAACACCTCTCAATTAGTTGTTTAAACCATGTTATTACGTCACATAGGTACTGCAACCTCATACTTTGAAATAAAAATTGTAAACCGATTAAAAATTCCAAGTGTATTCTACACAATTTAATATAAAATAATCGGAATGTATTTAAAATGAAACCAATAAAATATGACAAATAAATTGAGGTCACTTGTTAATTTAAATAGACTTAAGCGTCGAAAGTAGACATTTATATGAAATTATGGGTAATTGACTGCTTAGTTGTTATCATGTACAGGTTTTACAATATAAAAATCTATGGATGATAGAGCCGATCAAATGGAATTCAAAGTAGTTTATATACAAGGAAACCGTTTTTTAATATGGCCGCAATAATTATTCTAAGAAATTACTTGATTCGCTTGGAAAAAACTGTCCTTAACTTGCCTTACATGTAGAAAATTGATGTAATTTGTATATACAAAGTATTGGAAGGTATTCGCCTTTTATATATGTATTTTATGAGAATTACGCAGAAGTGGTATTGTTGTTGATACATTGAAACGATGTAGCCAATCAAGTACGTGTGGGTGAAATAATTACTTACGTTACTAAGTTTTAGATTTCAGAACGATCCTTGTTAGTGACATACCTACAAGGCGCTTTTAACTAATAGTATATATTATATTGTAATTTTTTTTCAAACATTTCTACCGTTTTACTGTACTTAGTACCGGAAAACACCCAATTACGACAGGAAACTCTTGATTACAGAGTATACAATCTCATACCAACTGATTGAGGCTATACTCAATAGATGGCTCTTTGTACCATTACACTTTTATTTTTATATTACTTTGAATGCCTTTGGTCTATTTTTGAAAGTGTTAAGTTCATCTATGAAGAATTCCAAAACACCAGCACTACTCACAGGTTGTTTGTTCTTTATAAATTGTAAGCATCCTTTAATTTGTTTACATTTTATTTTAATAGTTTCTGTATTGATAAATCTCATCAATAGGGTTAGGGTGATTTCTTCTAAGAAATATAATTTTTAGTTTACATGCATTCTTGATCTAAGAAAGGATTACTTTTGTAATCTTACATTGTTCATACTCAAAAATTGTCAAATCCATTATTATAGTTTTAAGGTTAGAAGTTCCATAAATATTTTATGGGTTAGAGAGTTAAATTTTGTGGTGAAATAAAGTTTAGATGGTCGGAGGCTGTATTTGGTATTGTCAGGCAGCATAAGTGAAATTTAGGTAAACACACACGGGAGTAAAAAACTTTTATCACTGCTTGCTTTCCTGCTTGTAAGCTGCTTAGCTTCCTTACCCTGCACCCTTGTATAAAATTATAAGGTACATTATAACATGTTAGGGAGAGCTGGGGGTCTGGGGGTCATCCTTTATTGACCATCTGTTTATATTTTCATTAAATTACTTAGAATTTGGGCATTTGCAATATCTTAATTATATGGTGTTTGTTATAGTAATGAAATGAAACTGCTCAATCTATCATTTTAATTTAATACATATGACGCGTTTCGGTTTTCCATTTTCAAATATGTTTCACTACTACCGGAAGTTTTGAAGACGTATGATAAACGGCCACCAGTTATGCATTTAACTTTTAAAAGTTAATGTAATTTTGCACTAAAAACTATTTAGAATTTTGTGGGACTTATTAACGCTGGAAACTCAGGTAATGTAATTAATTTAATGTAAACTTATTGTAGTTATACAAAGTGCACAAAAAATTTCACTTAACGCTGACAACGCTTTCGTTACTGATACGATCAAAAAGTATATATAAATATAAATATATATATATATATATATATATATATATATATATATATATTGCTGTGAATAATTCCGCCCCACGGTTGGGCAGCCCATAAATGCTGTGATATTACCCTTATATTAAGCCCCACGACTCTTTGCCTCAACTAGCTGATTCAATTAAATAAAGCAATTCTACAATACACAGTATAATGATTAAATATTTACAACCTTTTTAAATATCTTCCCCCTTTTAGATTATTTATATCTCTCAGATTTTTAGAAATGAAGCCAGCAAAACGAGATTATTATTACATTTAGAGACCTTTTGAAACGTTTCAAGATGCCTATTGCCTTTCACAAATTTATCCAAGAAACCCCAGTTTGTCGGCTCTTACATTTTGAATTATTATTGAAATAAAACAGTTTATAGAAATAAATTATATCAAAATATCTAACCTGAAGTGGTTCAGTAGGTTCTCTGCATCCCCAAGAATTTTGGTGTCTAGTCTGAATGTTCTGAGTCGAATTTGAAGGTCGACATCCAATCAAATTACTATCCAAATTGTTGTTAGTGAGATTGTTCCAATAAAAGGTTTTTTATCTCCGTAATTAATGAATATTTACCATTTTCAGAGATTACCAAATTAATTTAACAGGCAGCATTCTCCACAGTCTTTTTACTCGTATCCAAGATTGTATTTAAGATCGTAATTAAGATCGTTATTAAGAGTTTTAACAGGAGTCGTAACAAAATCTTTATTAATTGACTACACGTGCTGGGCGATACTAAATGTCTTATCTCTTGTTATTTTGGGAGACTTTACCAAGGGTTTAATTTAATTGCATGAAGGATGCTCAATTTGTCACGTAATTCATTCTCATACCTCACATTTAATTCAGAAATCCCAGGAATCTTCTTTCATAAAATCACGTATTATTGTTGTTGGCTTTATTCTAATCTGAATGGAATAAATTTGGCGTTTGTTTATTTTCTAGTTAAATTGGTATTTGAACAAATGTAATACTTTTCTATCACGTACGCTTTTCAAATAATGCATAATTTCTGCCTGCGTTTATGAAGATATATTAACGCACTTTTTAAATATTTATCTAGCCAATTCATACAGGTTTTTCATTGATTTAATTTCAATGCGTTTCGTTACATTTTTAAATTTTTGTCTTTGCTCGTAGTTACTCTTGAATACGCGCTTAATCGCTTGTACTGCTATATACAGTGTGCTCTCTACTAATAATATTTATAATGACCTATTTACTCTTCTAAAATCTGTAATTCTGTGCTTTTGTTACTTGGAAGTTTCTTTTGTTTATTCTACGACCCCTATGACTTAACCTACCCCTAAATTAACCCTACAATTACAGCAATATATATATATATATATATATATATATATATTACTCATATTTAGACCAGGGTAGAAAATTATATAATCACATCAAATAATTTTAATCACTGTGTAGAAGCTTTTGGAAAAGGTACGCGTTATTAAATAACAGCGTGAAGCATAAAAATAAATTCGGTCGTTTCAGTAAAAATAAGAGATTTAAATCATGTACAAGACGCTTTATATCAAAAGAAACAGTATTAAAAAGCTCTGCGTGTAATTTAATTATTCCTAAGAAAGAAACAAATGGAAATTACGTGCAAAATTTATATTAATTAACCCTATTTTAAGTAACCGGTATTAAACAAAGTGTACACATAATAATTAACATTTAATTTGTATTCGCTAAAAATGAAAGGATAGAAGTCAATTTAGTTGGAGTTAATTAAACCATTATTAATAATAAGCATAAAAGTCTGTGAAAATCCAAGATTATAATACCAGAAAATAAAGCTCTGAGAATTAATATTATGTTTGAACACCTGCGTAGTTTAAATGTCATGTACGGCGAAAATTTTGTAGATAACAAATGGTTTCAAAGAATCTTGGAGAAACCATCGCATAATAGTTACGAGAAATGCTAAAGGTGGGATATTTCACACTCCACATGGACTAAAATAATCGATAATAAAGAATATCAATTTGCATCAATAAGAACAGGTTAGATAGAGACAGATAATATGCACAAGACCGAGACACATATAGTAAAAGGCGTGATTTAAGCAACGTCACGAGGGTCACAATTGGTTGAAAATAGGATGCAAATATCAGAGGTAGAAACAACGATTTCTGTATAAAAGTCAATTAGTTATTTCCAGACGTTGCTGCCGTGTTGAAATTTCTGAGATTTAACTGGGGCGAGTATAAAATTCGTAAAAACCGACGCGCGAGCTACGGAATGGGAACATAGCAAGCGAAATTCTTTAGAATTGTCCATTTTGGGGAACAGACCGACAGACAGGCTAACCGCTATATATACGGAGGTTAATATGAACAAGCTCTCTTAGATCTTCGACTTGATTGAACGCGTTAAACAGTGCTTTTTAGTTTTCCGGTTTTAATATTAAATAATTTAAACAGTTTGCTCGAATATTATGTGATTTAAAACAGCTTGTTCTTTACGTGCTACAATGAATGTACGTTAGTGCACTTAGAAAAGAAGATACAAGGTAATAAAATTTAGTATCACTGCACCAATTAGTAAAATTTACAACGACAAATGTATACACAAAAGTAGGCAGTTTTGGCGTATATTGGTGAAAGAAGTATGAATTTCTTTGCTATTTTCGGGCGTGTTAAGGATTAAATGGTTCATAAATGTGTCTGGATCCACAAACAAGTGTCAGATATACACAGATGAGTTCCGGAAAATCCCAGAAACAACTTTAAATAAATGGTGATGGAGAAAATTTGAAAAGCGTTGAGAATCAGAAGCTGTAAATATAATCCAGTTGGAATGGTGTGATTAACAAAAGGGACGATGTACCTTGAAGCTACGAGTGCAGTAACCTTCAGGTAATTTATACTATTTTGGTTGAACTTTGATATTTTTGTGTGTTGAATAACTTTATAATTGATTTACTTTAAATGGACATTAGTGAAATTGTACTAACCATAAAATTTTAATTTTAAGATGAAATTTGCTTGTTTAAGTAGAAAGGGGTATTTAGTATTGATGTTCGGGAATATGATGAAAATTTGGGTATGTCTTTGAGCTCAATTAGACGAACCTGGGTAATTAACGTAAAGGGTGGTAGATGCTCCTTTATACTCAGACTCGGTCTGCTTATATTGTTATATTAATTAGTAGGCATTCAACAAGGACTTTAATTCTGGATGCACATTAAAATGATAATAAAATTAATCTTGAAATTCTTTTTAAAACTGAATTTTATGCTGAAATTTAATTTGAAAATTTAATGTATTCTGAATATTGATGTAAATAGAGTTAACGTTGATGTTTGTGGTAGGAATGTGTTGTTTAATTTTATGAATGAGGAGGTTTATAAAATTAGGTGAGCAGCCGAGGCGAAAACAGGATCACAGCAGTTTATGACGCCCAATTGGTGGGACTAGAATTTTTTTGTTGAAAGGACCCAGTTCCCGCATTCACAGGAGTATATCACAGCAATATATATATTGCTATGATTATAAAGTTATTTAAGGTCATATAAGGTCATACGGAAGGAAAACCTCATGTAAATATTATAAAAACCGCAAAACCAAACATTTAAACCTAAAAATGTACATAATTCATTCAATATGCAAAAACAAATACAAATCACCCTGTATAAAATTAATAACAAGCTACAATTAATTAAAGGAAGCTCATTCCGTAATAACTTCACTACATCGTATTAAAATAAATAATTGGTGAAGCAATTCAATCATTTATAACATTTAAGGACATTCTTAAGCTTAAAACACATACAAATTCCACATTTTTGAAAAAAAAATAACCGTGAAATGAAATTTCTTTTGCCCTTCCATTTTTCCTATCTTTTTTTGTTTTCCACAGACATATTTATTCCCCTAATATTTCTAGAACCTCTTTGTTATTAACTTTGTCTATGTATGCTATCATCTTTATACATTTGAAGCACAACATTTCAAAAAGCTTCTACCGTTTTTCTGTCTGCTTTTCCTACTGATCCTATTTCATAGACGTACTGTGTTGTGCTCCACACATATGCTTTCGACAATTTTCTCCTTGTTTCTATGTTTGTTGTCTTGAAACATAGCCGTTGCTCTTTCTTGTTAAATGCAGTTTGGTTCCTCTTCTATTGTTTCCAAATAAATACCCTATTTCCCCGATATTGAGTGGTGTGTGAAGGGGGTTAAGCAACTTGCGGCTACCAAGATCCCCAACACTTGAACTTTTGCCGAATTAATAGTTTACCAGTAAATCCTTTCGCATAATTACCATTACTTTGTAGCAATTTTATTTTCCACCTAATATATATCCGTATAATCAATCCTTTTATTAAATATTAAATAATATAATACATTATAATGTTATCCAATCCACTTAATTTAATAACATCTATTGTCCAATAAAGAACTAGTATTTAGTTCATGTTAAAAGTTAAATTCTACGGTGAGGATATATAAGCTCTTGTTTGGTATCCTTCCTAAAGCCCCCTCTACTCAGGAACCGCAAGGTAACGCTGTTACCGGGCAGCGACAAGCTCGGCCCGCACTTCTAACACAGCTGGGGTTAAAGCAGGTCGAAAATTGTTCTTAGGAACGATGTCCGTCATTGATTTTTGTTGTTGGAAGCGTGCACGATGGAAGATTGCAAGTGTAAGCCATCTTCAAAAATTGTTTTGGATGGTCCATTTTTTTGTTGAAACCGGTCGTGGAGAACGATGAAGTTTTTTTAAAGGACCGTTAGGAACATGTAACTTTGGGAATAATTTAATTTAATATATATTGCAACGTAAATTATAAATAAGCAACTTTTCTGAATGGTATTCATGCGAAATTGAGGAAAACAATTCTATTCTTGTATAATATGGAATCACATATATAATTTATTCAAGTTAATTACAAACAACATTTGCTTTCTTGTGGTGTGAATTACTCCTGGAACATCTGTAAATTGAAACGCAGATAAATTTTACTTTAACCGACTTGTGTTAACTTTGAACAGGTCAAGGACAGACCTCAATTATATTTTTCGTTGTTATACGATATGAATCTGTAATTTGTTCCTACATAATTCTTTTATTAACTCAATGAAACATCAGAAGATGTCACTACTAATTAGATAAAGTAAATTCTTATAACTTTGAACCTTTAGAAATTAAATTTCTACATTTGATATTTTATGAACAATTATCTGTAATTATCTACTGTAAAATTAAGGTAGATCTACCATAATTAACTCTTTCTATAAATAAGCAATTTTATGCTTTGTCAATTTGTTATATAAACCTCACTAAATAGTAATTGGTACGGATATATTCAGTACCATTGTAATTAACTCTTTCTAATTTAATTTAACTTATAAAGGAAGACATATTTTTGTAGAAAATTACTTTATTGGATACCAAAAAGAATAGATTCTTATTTTCGGACTAAAGACTATCTTTTATTTAAGAGGAATGAAAGTCGATTCTGATTGTATTTAATTATTTTTGAGTTTGAATGCACAAACAGTGCTTTTCTTTGTTTAATTTGTTCACAGGTGCAATGGAGGATTGCTAAGGTCAAAGTCGAGCCATAAGGTAAGATACTTCAAAGATTAAGTGGTCTTTAAAAATTATATAGCGGTTATAGGAGAAAGGTTTCCGCATTAGCCTTGTACAAGGGACTTGTATTAGGTCTCCCCAGTATAAAAAAATACGGTGGCGCCTTATTCTTATTACTAGTGGTCGCAATTACACCCCGACCCACAGCTCATTCTCTACCCAGAGCATATAGTTCGACTAGCCGCTATACCTTCGAGATTTCCTCAACATAGAGCCACCTTCCATCCGAACTTGCCGTGGGCTCCTTTTTAATTATCGGAAATTCTCTTTAAACTAAGTTTAAATTATTCGAGAAGGTTATAACTTAAGAATATTGCAAAACAAATACCTATAGTTACTTATAATAATCATCAGGTTTAAATACAGTTACTTTTTTCATCGTTAGGTTTTCCATCTTGGAACTAGTTGGACGCGTAAAAACTTCTATAGATTTCTATTCTGCGCTAGCCTACACGTTTACCTGAAATCTGCACAGCCTACATCTTTCACTATCTGTGCGCAATAGCCTAGCCTAAGTCTAACGCTACCTCTCTTTTTTCCTATCTCTGCTATTCCTTCATGCTTTACTATGTGGCCTATCATCCCATCTCTCCTATTTTTTACTGTTTTTCACATATTTTTTTCTTCCCCTACCATTTTTAGTACCTCTTTGTTCTTAACTTTGTATGTTCATGATATATTTATCATACGTCTGTAGCACTACACTTCAAAGGCTTCTATCTTTTTCCTGTCCGCTCTCCTATTGTCCAGGTTTCACAGCCGCACAGTGCTGTGCTCCACACATATATTTTAAGCAATTTTTTCGTTGCTTAGATGTTTGTTGTTTTTGAACACAGTAGTTGCTTTTTCTTGTTAAATGTAGCACGATCTTGAGCGAATCTTTGTTTTATATCTTTTGCGCTCTTCCCTTCTTGGGTTATTTGGCTATCTAGGTAGTAGAAATCCTTAACCCATTGTAAGTTCTAGTTACCTATTTGTATTCTATTTTTAAATTAATTTTCTCTTTCTTTGCATACTGAGTACTTTAGTTATATTTTTGTTAATATTTATACCGTATCTCTGTTAGAACCGTTTCCATATCATTAAGAGCAGCATCTAACTCTTCCTTACTAGATGCTAATACAGCTAGCTATATCACCTGCAAATCTAAGCCTATCAATCTTTTGTTCCTGCACAATAATTCCAAATGTCCTCCTGCTTTTGATTGTATTCACTGCCTCTTTTAACAGGCCTCCCTTCATTTAATTATAAGTATTTTATGTTCAGTGAATGGTTGTGTTAGTCTTAAGAGTGCAAGGTTATAAGTGTTATCTGATGCGGCTAGAGGGAACGGGGTGCGCTAAGCGGATGTGTTCAACAAGTGAGTGTCGTCTAGAGTGTGGTGGAAGATAGGTGTACATACTGAAAGCTGCACGGTTTTGCGAGTATCGCGGTATTGAATTAAGTTGTTTATGTCGATGTATTTGGAGTGAGTTACCTTTTATTCTGTTTATTAATATTGACCTTGGGCCCATTTAGTTACGTTTTGTAAGAATAATTTAACTGTTTTTATACTGCGGGAGCGAACCCGCCACTTATTGAATTTATAATTAAATGGTTTCACGTGGATGGAACTTTTAATTTTTAATAAGGCACCCACAAACAAGAGTCTCTTGATGCAACGATAAGTTCCAAGTAACCAGGTAAGGAACGTCACACTCTTCGATATACAAGTTAAAAATTAATGAGGATAAAGCGCACCCCTGTCTCATTCGTTTTTTAATATTTACTTCTCTAAGTTCTTGCTCTAATTCTAGTACCGGTTTGCTCTTTGTACAGGTCAAGTACTATTCATCTATCCCCAAAATTCATTTCAATCTTTTTGAGTATTTAGAACATTTTTGTCCATTTTAGATTGTCGAATGCTTTTTCCAGATTTACAAATACTATACACAGGCTTTCCCCTTTTTCTATTGTTTTTTCCAGTATCACTCTGAGAGTTAATATAGCATCCCGTGTTCCCCCTGTTTCGCCTAAACCCAAACTGATCTTCTCCTGGTATTTGTTCAGTTTGTATTTCCATTCGTCTTTGTACAACTCTAGTTAATATTTTTGACACGTGTGCTATCAAAGTTATTGTTCAAAAGTTTTCACATCTATTAGAGCCTGTCCTCGTTGGTACGTCTGAAATCCTTGGGTATCTCGCCTGTCTCATACATATAGCTTATAAGTTTGAAGAGACAACTTGTACAGGGGCTTTAGAGTTTCTACTTGCACCTTATCTATACCTGGTGCCTTATCATTTTTCAGACTCTTTAATGCTAATTCAAACTTATCTCTAAGTATAGAATACCCCAAGTAATTCTTTTCAATGTCTTATTCCTGTTATATTGCTGTTAGGTCTTCTCCTACATATAAATTCCCTATATATTCTTGTCCTACCGAAGTTACTAGCCCTGAAAATGGATAGAGCTGAAGCGTTGTGCTTATACTCTGCCGTCAGCGGCAAGTGAGACGTCCGCCGGACCCCAAAGTCCGGTCGCGTCATTAATACCTGACGAGTAGGAGGGTCGCGACGGTGAGCGCAGAAAGATTGGGCGCGAGCCCGTCTGGAGCCGCCGTCGGTGCAGATCTTGGTGGTAGTAGCAAATACTCCAGCGAGGACCTGGGGGACTGACGTTTCCTCCCACGTCCCTTATATTTTTCTTAAATGGTTTTATATCCCTAAAATTCATTCTAATTAGTTTGTATGCTTTGTCTGTCTTCCTTATTTCCATGTTAGTTTGTACCTCTTTGCACTTTTCATCAATCTATTCTTCTATACCTTTCCTGCATTCGTGAATAATTTCCCATTTTATGGCTTTGTGTTTCTGCTTTCCTGTTTCGTTTGATCTATTTTTGTATTTTCGTCTTTCTTCTATTAAATTCAGGATATTCTTTGTTATCCATGGTTTCTTATTTTCTTTTTGTAAACACCCTGTAATAGCTCATCGCCATTTTTAAGCTGAATTTAATGTTAATCCATTCTCTTTCTGCTTCCTTAGTATAAGAAATTTTCCCAATATCTTTTAGCAATTCATTAGGCTTTTTTTCAAATGTTTAGTGGATATGTTTTTCAGTTCCTTTTCTTCAAATTTTTAAATTCAAGAGCAGCCTTCTTGATTACGATGTTGTGATCAGTGTGTCTATATCTGCTTCTTCAATCTTTTACTTGATTTCTAAACTGTTGTCTAATAAGGATGTAATCTATGTGATATCTTTCTATATCTCCTGGCATCTTCCACATGTATCGTCTTCTAGCATGATGTTGAAATAATGTGTTTGTGATGGTTAAATTGTTTCTGCCGCAAAAATTCTACCAGTCTATTTCTCCTGGCATTTCTTGTGCCTAAACCAAATGAACCTACTACCGCTCCTTCTCTACCCTCGCCTACCACTGCATTAAAATCCCCCGTAATTATACGTATCTGAGTATGTCTTCGATATCTTTTTAGATCGCTTCTACCTCTTCCTCACTGTAGCTAGAGGTGGGCATGTATACTTGTATTATTACTGTATTTGCCGATTTAGATCCTAATCTAACTACGAGTACTCTTTTGTTCTTTTGTAAGTAGTTTTCTACACAGTGCCCTATTTTTTGCATAATTATTGCTACACCAGAATTTTCTTCCTCTAATCGTGTATGAATTACCCCATAGTCTCTACTGCAAAAGTCCCCTGCTTCTGGCCACCAAACTTTGCAGATCCCTACTATGTCTAGTGCTATCCTATCCTTTTAAATTTTCAGGATATCTAGCTTACCTACTTGCTTCGTACTTCTGACATTCCACGCTCCTACTTGCAAAATATTCGCTGCTTTTCTTTTAAACTTTCCAATCACATCTTCCGAAGTAGTCCCCTACCGGAGATGCAAATGGGGGACTATTTTAACTTCGGAATCTGTTACCCCAGAGGATGCTACGAAGGACACTATGACACTATTTATCTATTGAGAATAGAAAGAATAAACAAATGAATTTGATGAAAAATGCTTTTATTGCTTTTCAAAATAGTCGCCTTTACAATCTATACACTTTTACATGCGATTAAACCACCCTTCAAAGCACTTTGTCCAGTCAGAAGATGGTAGCTCTAAAACATGCGTTTGTGGGCCTCAACCGCTTCTTCGGGCGATGAAAATCGTTGTCCACGCAGTTTATCTTTAATTACTGGAAACAAGAAGAAGTCATTCGATGCCAAGTCGGGGCTGTAAAGCGGATGACCCCTCAATTCGATCTTCTGTGTGTCCAAATACTCGTTTGTTGCATGTGATGTGTGAGTTCGCATTGTCGTGATGCAAAATGATTCGCTGTTTTAGGTTGGTTTCTTTCGATTTACCTAAAAACTTCAGGCAAACAAATGGTCGCATACCACGCTGAATTAAGGGTTTTTTGATTTTTGAGTGCTACAGTTGCCACAGAACCTGTTTTCGTGAAGAAAAATGTCACCATTTGCTTCTTAACGCTTCGAGAACGAACAACTGTTGTTGGATTTGCTTCACATTGAAACACCCAAACTGCCGACTGGTCTTTTCTTTCTGGCTCATACGCATAAATCCACGACTCGTCAGCTGTGACGATGTTGTATACAGCTTTGGATGCACCACAGTTGTATTTTGAAATCATTTTACGGCACCAATCGACACGATCATTTTTAGAGCATCGGCTGTCAACAAATGTGGAATCTAACGCGCACACAGTTTCCGAACACACAAATGTTCGTACAAAATCTTATGTATGCTCGTCATACTAATGCTTAAACATTTCTAGATTTCTTGATATGTCACATGGCGATCTTCTTCATTTAGTTTTCGCACAGCATCGATATTTTCCGGCACTACGACCGATTTTAGACGACCTTCTTTAATTTCGTCCGTGAGCGAACTACGTCCACGTTTGAATTCAGTGTACCAGCGATATATCGTGGCTGTGGATGGCGTTTCATCGCCAAAAGTTAAATTCAATTGATTGAACATTGTTCTTGAGTTAGACCACGTCGAAGGTCATAATAAATCATAGCTCGAAAATTTTCGCAGGTTAATTCCATATTTTGGCTGAGATGCAATTTTAAACACTGCAAAAAACACAAATAGTGCTTGCATGTCAAAACGTTCTGAGTACATATAACCTCAAAAATGTCAAACCTTACGATGGCAATTTCAGATTTTATCTGGTAATGCCAGTGTTGCCAGTTCTCACTACATAAATAGTGTCCCTCGTATCACTTTAAAACATTTTCAGTACTCGGGTACCTTGAAGGTAATGTGGAGGTGTCCTGTCGCCTTGCACATCGCAGTAGTGTGTCTTAGAATGCCATCATAGGTTAGATAAGTTACTATAGATAAGCCACTTCCATACTAAGGTTTGTTTTTTTATTGATGCGCCATCTGTTGGATTGTGTTACCCACTACCATGTATCATGACTAAGGTTTGCATCCATGCTAACAAAATGGTTTAAAACCTTACTAGGAAATATGACATGGATTCATGTAATATTGACTTTTGTAGAAGCTCAAACTAAAGAAAGAAAATCGTTATAATTGTTTGTATTTCTAATAGTGGTATCTATGCTTAAAAAGTTTAGAATAATTTTTTTAACATGGATACAACGATATAAAAATACAAGCAATTACAATGATTTCCTTTCTTCATTTTAAGCTACTTCAAAATTCAATACATATGGCTTAGTTTACCTCTGTAATTTATACATACTTAACATTAGTGATAAAACAAGACTACCTGTAGTTGTTTATTGTAAGATGGTAGTATAGCTACAGAGGCGTTTACAAAAAGTTTATTTATTCCCAAACAGAACAAACAATTTTAAAATACACATATAAATCTAACTTTTTAAATATCGTGATAGGCATTTGAGATGCCATACCCTAGGATTAACTACAGAATTCTAAATTGTTATTTAAATTATTTGGCTAAATGGAAATAATAGAAATCACTGATTTCATATTAAATCATGTAAAATAACTACCATTGGAACACTGCTGTAGTAAACATTGAACCGTTGTATATCTTTAGTAGGATTTGGAAAATGGTGTCTGATGACAGTTCTATTAACACAAGTAGGCACGCAACAAAGAACATATCCACCACCCATGACGAAGCTACAAAAACATCAAAATCAATACTATTAAAGATATAATTAAGAAAAAGTTTAAATTATCTAAGGTATAAGTTTAAACCAACAAGCCTTACTAAAAATTTGAAAACTGTTTTCACTGCAATTATAGGAATGGAAAAATATATTTAATTAATTTTAATAAAAATACATACCTTTTTACACACAAATACGGTTGAAATAATTACGAAAGCGTAAAAACAACAGATCAAATAGAGAAATTTTTAACAAATAAATATAAAACATATAGCATAGTTTTAGATACCTGTAGCCTGGCGTGGCGTCTAAATTTAGATCTAGAGTTTCTAAAATTACTTAGGGACCCTAGATTTAAAACAGCGCCATCTGAACGGATTGTGTTACCATTAAAATCGTAATAACAATGCTGTGCTTAAATTGACTACACCCTGAATGCCATACTGGCCACTATAGTCTCTGTCACATTAAGTACCGAGAGAGCTGCTGTCCTCTTTTGGGGACCTGTCTTAATCTGGTTCCTAACCAAAGACCATACTACTTTGGTTGGACGTATAGTTTGGTTCTTTGGATCACTAGAAAACAGTAGCCATTCTAATAATATAGAACTTCTCCGGAATAGACTTGAATGTTAGTTGTTAATTATTTTATTGTAAATATATTTAGTTCTTGTATGAACAAATTCATTTGTTGTAGTAGTAGTGGTGCGTCTGCTAAATACGAGTAGTACCCAGGTATCATTATGCATACACAAACGCGTGTGCGATGAATCTCATCTCAGAATTCTTATTTCAAGTGCTGATATTGTGTTGGCGAACATTCTCTTAATTTCTATAGAAAAGCATTTTACTCATTTGCAAAATTAAAAATCAACGAAAAGAGATTTATTTAACCTATAATTCTTATACCTACTTAATTGCGAAATCTGTTAGTGTGCAACTAGTACACGTAATATACAAAATTATGATTTTACTTTTTATTAATTTATGATATTTTTTAGAGATTATGCAATAGTAGAATGTTGTTTTTAATGTAAGGAACGGCAACGATGACAGAATAACCTGTAATAAAATCAGAGTGTAATTATCTATTTTAAAATAATAGATCAAAGACTGCTCGTCAGAAAAAACTGCAAGATAGACTTAATGTTATATCAGTAAGATTTTTGAAATTTAGACGCTGCAAAAATCTTTATTCTTAATTTGCAACAAGAATTTAATGGCGACATCTATTGAATCACTAGTAGTAATAAAGTTGAACCTGAAAGTATAGTCGAAATCAGGAAAGAATGAATGCATGTCATTAATATCTGATTCAATCCAAGATATCCTTCCGCATATACAATGGGCGTATTTAACATGTAAGAGAAAGAAAGAATACAAGTAACACGTGTTTTGAGCAAAGTAGCTTAGTAACGACTTACGCTGTGGAGTTTATGATACGTAAAGAATGGGAACAGTAAACTGTCGCATGTCCTAACTATATTACACTTATGTGTTCCCAGTGGGAATATTTCTTGAAATCTTTATTAAACAGTCAATTGATTAATCTTGATGCATACGAATACGGTTGATGACGTGCATTCATTCTTTCCTGATTTCGACTATATACACTTCTACAAAATAAAACAAAAATAAATAAAAGGACCGATAAAGATGACGCTAACGTCTACAATTAGTTTAAAAAGAATAAGAGACACCGTATTTTCTCGAATCTAATGCGCATCTTTTCTGTCCATTTTTAGTTTCAAAATTCAGGGTGCGCATTAGAATCGATGGCGCACTAAAATCGCATATTTTCGGCAGATTTGATTGAAACCATATTTAATGCGTACGTTAGAATAATTAACATACCTAGATGTTAGTATACCTAGTAAAACGATACTGTTTATTTATAATTATAATTAATTTATTTATTTATAGATAACAGGCAGACAGACAGACGGACAGACGGACAGACAGACAGACAGACAGACAGATAGACAGATAGACAGACAGACAGACAGACAAACAGATAGACAGACAGATATTTATTTTATGTAACAAACTACATTGGCTGTTTGTTGACATTAACTATAAATACTGTTGCGAGCTACTATTAGGCAACCCGTCAAACACACAAGCGCCGCAAACACTGTATATTCTCCGTAGATCGAGAAGCTTCTGGCAATTACTGGAGGATGAGTCATCCTTTTTAATTCACGGTATAAATAAGACCGATGATGAAGTACAGAGTTAGTCTATATCAGAATGCCGAAAATACATTATATCGTGTAAAGTTAAATAGTTGGGCTTTTAGAAGTCCAACAGTAAACATAAATGTTATATGATGTGACCGTGTCTAATGTACATGCAGCTTGTAGAATACATAAATAGACAAAAGTGTAATAAATAAATAGTTGTGTTAGTGTTGTTAATGGACATGGTTAAGAAGATATTAGTGCCTGTAAATTCATTAGTGTGATAGTGCTTCATTGTCAATTGGACTGAAAACATCTATAAATATGGCATATACTGTTAATTAGATTTGTGAACAGTGAGTAATAAAAACTCCTGTTATTACTTGTCTTAAATTAATAGAACGCGGTAGTAGTAGCCCGCTACAATACTGAGTATTGATACATGGTATTAGTAAAAATCAACAAATATGAATAATTGGCCCAACAGGATGTTTATATCCTGTTTGTAGTAGATTGGAAAAACTGCCTATTCACTATATTACTGATGAATCATACTGTTTATGGAATTTAAAAGGGAACAACTGACAACCTGCTACCTCAGTTCCAGTTTGTTACCAACCGCGAGTTCGATAACTTAACCTTTATAGTAGATGTACTGTAGAAGACGCGTAATTCGTATTCGTGTATCGTATTGTAAACGGTAGCCTGCTGTACTGCACTTACGACCTATACTAAGTATTGTTTTCATTCAATATGGAACGGAAACAGAAAAGAGTGTCGTATGAAGCCAGTTTCAAGAGAAATATAATTTTGCATGCTGAACGACATGGAAACCGGCAAACTGCAAGAGAGTTTAGTATAGCAAAGAGCAACATTAGGTTATGGCGGCAGCATAAAACAGCAATTCTTTCTTGCCGGGCATCAAGAAAAAAACTAACCCGGGCCTCAGCGAGAAAGATATCCCCAAGTTGACACCAAAGTGCTAGAATTTGTTATTGAGAGTAGAAGAAATGGACTATCCGTGACTAGTAAAACAATACAACGTAAAGCTTCTGAAGCGGCTGCCGACCTAAAAATACCGCGTAATGTGTTTAAGTGTAGTCGTGGTTGGGCGGAGCGTTTCATGAGAAGAACTGGACTGTCAATGAGGCGGCAAACGACTGTATGTCAGAAACTCCCTTCCAATTTCGAAGAAAAATTACTTAATTTTCAACGTCATGTAATTAAGCTTCGACAAAAGGTCAATTATCAACTAGCAAGGATCGGTAATGCGGATGAAACACCAATTTGGTTTGATATGACAAGCAATTACACAATTGAAGAGAGGCGCAAAAGAGGTACGAATAAGGACGAGTAGATGCGAAAAGCAGCAGATTACCGTAATGCTGGGCATTACGGCAGATGGCAACAAGCTCTTTCCATTTTTAATTTTTAAAGAAAACGTCACCAAAAAATAAAACAACTTGCCATCTCTACCCCAGTGATATAACTGTGCAATTCCAGGAGAAAGGGTGGATGACTGAGGACCTAATGCTGGAATGGCTTACGAATGTGTGGAGTCAGCGACCTGGCGCTCTTCTCAATACACCATCGATACTCTGCTTAGACTCCTTCCGAGGCCATATGACTAACCAAGTTAAAAGAAAAATGTCTGATATGAACACAACACTCGTTGTCATTCCAGAAGGTATGACGCCCATTTTACAACCAGTGGATGTCAGTGTAAATAAATCATTTAAAAATAAAGTTCGATAACAGTACGATAAGTGGTTATGTGATCCAAATCGTGAACTGACCCCGACTGGGAAAACCAAGCGTGCCTCGCCCGATACTGTCTCGCATTGGATTTCAGTAGCTTGGAAAAATATTCCGGACAATTTCATTGAAAAGTCCTTTAAGAAATGCTGCATCTCAAATGCATTAGATAAGACAGTACATGACGTTCTTTGGAATGAAGATGAGGAAGACAATGAAGGTAGGTATTAGCGATTCCGATAACGTTTCGTCAGATTCTTCCGATTCAGAAGATCAGTTACGTTGAAAATTGCTATGTACGCAAGTTAATTTGAAAACATTCTTTAAATATTGACTAGAACTTTATACCCAATCTCTGATTTTAAGACAGTCATTATCATTGGGTCTTCAGTCCTGAAACTGGTTAGACGCGTACCATCATTGTTTCCTATTCTGAACTAACCTACAGATTTCCCCGAAATTTGCACAGTCTGCATCTATCACTATCTGATCTAAGTCTACATCCACCTCTTTTTTTCTATCTCTGCTTGTCATATATCCCATACTATTCCTCAAAAATGCCTTAGAACGTATTCTGCCCTTCTATTTCTCATATTTTTTTCCCAAAGATATCCTTGTTCCCTTACTGTTTCTATAACCTATTTGTTATTACCTTTGTCTGTCCATCCTCAAACATCTGAAGCACGGCATTTCAAAGGCCGCTACTGTTCTTCTGTCTGCTTTTCAGACTGCTCGTATTTCGTAGGCATACTGTCTGTGCTGTGCTCCACACATACGCTTTCAACAACTTTTTGTTCTATGTTTGTTGTCTTTCATCATAGGCGCCGTTCTTTCTTGTTAGATGCAGTTCGGTCCCCTTCTATTGTTTTATAATTATATACCCTATTTCTCCGACATTCAGTGGTTGCGAAGGGGGGTAAGCAGCCTGTGGCTGTCAAGTTCCTCCAGCACTTGAACATTTACTGATTTAATAGTTTTTCCAATATATCTTTTCGCTGTCAACATTAGTTGCAGATATTTCACAACAAACAACTAGATTTATCTGCGCTTATTTTTTCGTCATTGGGTTTCCCGTCTCAAAACTGGTTGGACATGTACCTGCACTTATTTCTTTTCTAAACTAACCCACATAGTTCCCTGAAATTCACACACAGCAATACAGCTCGGTTCCCCTTATATTGTTTTCTAATATTATGCCCTATTTCACTGAGATTTATTGAAGAGGGTTAAGCAACCTGTCTCATACATATAGTTTACAAGTTGGAAGAGACGTTCTGTTACTGCTTGACCAGCGGCTTTTAGAGTCTCCGCTTGCACCTTATCTGTATCCGGCGCCTTACCATTTTTCAGACCCTTTAAAGCTATTTCAAATTCATCTCTAAGTATAGGATATCCCAAGTCATCATTTTCAATGTCTGATTTCTTTTCTAATGCAGTTAGTTCTTCTCCTGCATATAAATTCTCTATATATTCTTGCCATCTACCCACTTTCTCTACATTTTCTATAATGACATTTCCTCCAGCGTCCCTTATATTTTTGCTATACGTTTTTACATCCTTAAAATTGATTCTAATTAGTTTGTATGCTTCATCTGTCTTTCCTACTTCCATCTTAGTTTGTACCTCTTTGCACTTTTTATCAATCCATTGTTCTTTAGCTTTCCTGCATTTTCGAATAATTTCCCATTTTATGGCTTTTTATCTCTGTTTTCCTGTTTCGTCTGATTTATTTTTGTATTTTCGTCTTGCTTCTATTAAATTCAGGATATCCTTTGTTATCCAAGTTTTCTTATTTACTTTTTGTGTATACCCCAGAATATCTCTGGCCGCCATGTCGAGGCTGGATTTAATGTTATTCCATTCTGTTTCTACTTCCTTAGTATCAGATATTTTCCCGATATCTTTGTGCAATTCATTTGACCTTTTTTCGAATCTTTCTTGAATATCTTTCTCTTCTAGTTTCTGAGGTCCAAGTGCCTTTTTCCGTTTCTTTTTTTCAAATTTTTAAATTTAAGTGCGGCCTTCATAATTACGATGTTGTGGTCAGTGTCTGTATCTGCTTCCGAGTAGCTTCTACAGTTTTTTACTTGATTTCTAAACCGTTGTTTAGCAAGAATGTAATCTATTTGATATCTTCCTATATCTCCTGGCATCTTCCACGTATATCGTCTTCTAGCATGATGTTGAAATAATGTGTTTGTAATGATTAAATTGTTCTTGTCGCAAAATTCTACCAGCCTATTTCCTCTGTCGTTTCTAGTGCCTAAACCAAATAAACCTACTATCGCTCCTTCCCTACCCTCACCTACCACTGCATTAAAATCCCCGTAATTATTAAATTTTCATGTTCTTTACGTGTCTTACTATGTCTTCGATAGCTTTGTAGATCGCTTCTACCTCTTCGTCACTGTAGCTAGAGGTGGGCATGTATACTTGTATTATTACTGTGTTTACCGGTTTAGATTCTAATCTAACCATGAGTACTCTTTCGTTCTTTTGTAAGTAATTTTCTACACAGTATCCTATCTTTTTCCGCATAACTATCCCCATACCCAAATTTCCTTCCTCTGCTCCTGTATGAATTACCCTGAAGTCTCCACTCCAAAAATCCCCCGTCTCTGGCCACCGAACTTCGCTGATCCCTACTATGTCTAATGATAACCTATTCATTTCGATTTTCCACGCTTCGAATCGCAAAATGTTCCCGACTCTTATTCTTAACTTTTCGATCGCATCCTCCGAAGTAGTCCCCTCCCGGAGATCCGAATGGGGGACTATTTTAACTCCGGAATCTTTCACCCCAGAGAATGCCATCATTTTATTATAATGTAGGTACGCTGTGTACTTGGGAGGTAATGTGGTGGTTTCCCGTTGCCTTCCACATCGCGGTAGTGTGTCTTAGACTGCCATACCGACCCCTATGGTCTCTGCCAATCTAAGTACCGAAAGAGCCGCCGCCCTCTTTCGGGGACCTGTCTTAGTCTGGTTCCTCACTAACGACCCTACTACTTTGGTTGGATTTGTAGTTTGGCTCTTTAGCTTATTAGAACACGCAAGCCATTTCACCTGTTCTAGTAATTTAGAACTTCGGCAAGGTGCAGGTCCATTCGAAATGGTTTAAGACAGTATAGTAAACTTAATGATATGAATAAATATTGCATATATAGTTTAAATAAAGCAGATTTTTCAATTTGCTAGATTTTTATTTAGATACATGTACCTAGATTTCTATTACCTAATTATTGTTGTGATGTAGGTGATGCGCATTAGATTCGGGAAAATATTAAAATTGAAAATCTTGCACATCAAAAACGAGTTGCGCATTACATTCGATGGCGCATTAGATTCGAGAAAATACGGTACTATATTTGATACGTAATAAATAGGTTTTTTTCATATTATAGTAAGTTTTAGGTACTTACATGCAAATTCTTTTTCCATTAGAAAAAAGATCACGTAATCAACTACAATATACGAAGGTCTATTAAATGCCAGACGAATAAAGTACCGTTACATTAATCTCATTTATAGTTTACTAGTCTAAACGCAACAACAACGTACCAAATTACGAAATTTAAAACGGTATTGTATTATTTTCCCATGCTTACTTTTTATTTACAAAATAATACGTGTCAATCCTATAAGATTACGTAAAACACAAAACACAATTACAAAATAATGCGAAAAATAAGCATCAAATTATTTTTGGCGAACATCGTGGCCAGCCTCGCCTGTCTTGCTTTTTTGTGTCTACAGCACCGGCAAACAATAGATAAAGAATTTAAATTATTTCGTCTGGGTCGTGCTGAATATCAAGTTCGGCTTCTTGGAAGGGTCCGTAATTTAAATGAAATGCGCCAGGTTACGTCTAACATTTTTTCGACGTCTTTTGTTCTCTTCGCTATTAATGCAGCAACGAATTTTAGATAAATTAGTTTAGTAATTGTCGGTAAATGTTGCCACATGCGAATTGCGATGGACTAAGTGAGATTATGTTCACCTGATGATGCGATGGCTTTATCTTAATTTCAATCTTACGTCAAATTTAGTTTGTGTAGACAGATAAGGTGCGTAGATGGTCCAGCAGGCCGTCCACATTACGGTATATACAGTTTGTTGCTCTTTCGCTTCGAGCTTGTGAATGTTAATGCAAATACAAGTAGTAAAACATATCCAAAACATTTCGACCGTAAAAAGAAAGCGTACAAAATACTGATGCAGCTGTGAAAGAAATGTTAAAGTAAAATTTTCAATATTTGTAGTAATATCATTTAAAGTTTTTAGTTTGGATTTTGCCACAAACGAATGATTATGTAGTGTTTTTATTATATTAAGGATCTCATCATCATTAGGTTTTCAGTCCTAGAACTAGTTGAATGCGTACCTCTTTTGTTCCTATTCTGAGCTAACCTACATTTCCCTGCCATTTCTACGGCCTACGTCTTTCACCATATGTGTGGAATAGTCTATTACCTCTCATTTTCCTGTTTTGCTTCTAATATATTCCGCACTATTCCTACATGCCTTAGAACGTGTCCTATCACCCTATCTTTCAAATTTTTTACAGTTTGAAGTGATCCGTAGTGTTTCTAAGTCGATTTCTCATTGGTTGATAATTATTGCAAATATTATAGTGTACTTTTCAATATTTGAAGATATTTGTTAGAATAGCTCAGTAACCACTTGCAGGTTTCTGAACGCATTCCGTGAAATCAGAATTTATATTTTATGGAGCGCATGTGTATGGACGATCTAGCTAGTTGACAAGGGTAAAGAACTTTGTTTTAAAATTTCAAAATGGTAGGTCGAAGAATTTTTCTTGGCGGTTAATTAAAGGTAATGTTTTATAAATTTATACTGTAGTTGCTATTTAAGGTAATCTGATTACATCTTGTAATTCCAGCTCTGTTTTGAATATGATGTTGGTACTTATTGTAAAACCTATTTTTGTAAAAATGCGCGCCTAATGTTTTTCAAGCGCTTCGTATCAGAATCGAACCTAGGACCCTGTGATTAGTAGTTATACACGAGCCGAACCGCCCTACAAACAGTTCCACATAGTTTTCGGCCTTGTAATTGTCCAAGAAACTCCAAACAATAGCGACAAAGTTTTTCCAGGCGGCTTGCTCCTTACGAATGAGCAATTTGAAGAAGTCATGGCAGTCCAGAATCGTCTTTATTTGTGGTGCAATGAAGACACCGGCTCTAACCTTTGCCGCAAAAAGTCTAGAGAATAAATCTTGAAGCTATTTGAAGACTTGCTACTCCGTACCTAGCACTTTCAGAAATTGTTTAACGAATCCTAATTTCATGTGCAAGGATGACATCAGCACTTTCAGGGAGGTCTACCAGTGGCTCCTACCTGACGCTGTCCTTTTTTACAGAAAACTCTGTCCTCTGTGATCAGTCGCACTTGTTATACCGCGCATTGGCGTTTCTGCTATTCAATGATAGCACGTAAACTTAGTGAAACCACATTGCAGACCCATTAGGAATGTCACCATTTTAAAGTCGCCGATGACCTCTAAATTGTATTTATTATAAATTAAAACTTTCGGCAAGGTTTTGCTGTTGTAGTAATCCTCTTAGAAAAGTACCGAATAGCGCAAGGCAAAGGCGGATATTTACTTTCATTATGCAGCAGTACTGCTTTGAGGCTTTTTGAGAAGCTGTCAAAGAAGAGGCGACACTCATTCGGCGTACAGGCGATTCTTATTTCCTCAATCAGATCAGTCACATTGTGAGAAAGGCAAAGCCCATCTTGATAGGTGAAGAAGCTGGAAAAAGTTTGGTGACTTTTTTTTTTATTTACGAAAAAATGATGTCTTTTGTTGTGTTTAGATATTGTAAGATTTGGAATCAGAAAGAATGCACAACCACCGGTTTACAATTCTTCGGATCAGTTTTGTTGTATCTTCTGTGATTGCAGCTTAGATTGGTGATCGAAGAGAGCAATTCACGATCGGTTTGCTGGAGAAACAACTGTTTTTCCTACATAGATCAAAATATTACTTCTTTTGTTGTGTTTACAATTTGTGAGACTTGTAACTACAAAAGAAGCAATCAACGCTCGGTTTGCAATTTACTAGATCGGTAAGGCCTTTTGTTGTATTTGCTATAAGTACAGCTTGTCAAATTGTTAATCAACGAGCGGTTTGTTGAATGTAGACTTTACTGAAGTGGTAGAAAATGACTTTATCAGATCGGCGAAGAAATTAACCGGTTTGATGTGTCAGCAGTGAGCCAGTCACGATAGCAATCAAAGAGAACGTTTCAAAATCGTATTCTGTATTTGCAGCTCGTCAAATTGGTGAAGAAATAACCGGTTTGTTATGCCTGCTGCAAGCAAGGTTGGTGATGAAAAGGAGCTTTTATGTATTTACAGTTTGTCAAAAAGATAATCGGTTTGTTGTCTCTATGCAGGTCAGTTCTAAAACCGTTTTGCTGTATTTACAGTTCGTCAGATCGGTGCGGAAAAAATCTGTTTATTGTATATATAGCAAGTCAGATTGGTAATAAAAAAGAATGTTTTGTATTTTGTTACATACCAAAATTGGCAATGTAGCTTTTTAGATTTAGTTATAATTTATAAGTTAATTGCCGCGTATTTTTAAATAAATAACGCCAACTTCCGTCGTCGCTGACAGTCGCGCCTGCGCAGAGTGAATGCAGGGGTGCGCGCAAGTGCCGAAAGCAGGGATTAAGCCACGAGTCCTCGATCAAGCAACATCTATCTGTGTGGTGTGTCTTTTCTTTTAGGAATAGGTATGTAGGTTCCTTGTATCTTACCTTTTAGTGTACCTGGTACTTTTCTTACTTCCGACCCCCTACGAGTGCAGAAGTTACGTGTAGGACGGATGCAATTTGAATTCAACATGGCGTAACCGAACCCAACCTGTAAATCACCGTTGGACCCTGAGATGAAGTTCCGAGGTGTCACCACGTGAGTAATTTGTTTTATTTAAATTGTGCTTGCAAATTTGATTTAAAAGCAGTTGCATCACTCGAAAGCGTGGTCGGTATGTTACAAAATGGCAAGAATTATACCGGGTAAAACTATAACAATTTACGGTTTACTGTATTGGTGTATTTGTACAGACTAGTAGAAATCCTTTGCTAGTAGACACAACAATACAATTTTTTTTTGTTTGCAGCAAGTCAGGTTGGTGATAAAACAGAGAACATTCGCGATTATTTTTGCTATATCTACATATCGTCGGATTGTTGAAAAAACAACAGATTTGGTGTTTCTGCAGCAGGTCAGAGTAGTGATCAAAAAGAGGAAACCTTCCAAGTCGGTTTTGGTGTATTTATAGTTCGTTAAATTAGTGAGGGGGAATAACCGATTTGTTGTGTCTGTAACAGATTAAATTGGTTATCAAGCAGTACGTTGTTGTGTTGGCGATGAAAGACAATGTCCAAAGACCCTTTAGCTGTATTTGCAGCTAAGCAGCTCTATGATGTAATTGATATGCGTGTAACTACTATGTCAAAGATCCCTGATTCAAATCCTGACATAGTCCACTTGAAAAATGTTAAGCGAGCATTTTTCTCGAAAATACGCACTCGTTCGGATGAGAGGTAAAATGGTGTTCCCTACCTGGCTTGGAACAGCAAGAGTTCGGCAAAATAAAAATTTCCAGGTAAAAAAACTCGCTTCCTGGCCAATGTAGTGCCTTTGAGTGGAACATTGGAAAGTCAAATATCTCTGATCTGGGTTAAAAGCTAGGATTGGACTTGTTGAGTCCACGATCTCTGACCAAGTCGTTGATGTCTTTTTGGTTGAGGTAGAATGAGTTTCTCTCATCATTTACAAATATGAATTCGTTCTATGTAGTTCTTCGATGTTATCTTCATACCTTGACTTACTGTTGTCGACTAAAGATACCTGTTCTATCTTGGGAGGAGCAGGTAGGAGAAGCTGAAGGCTGTGTAATACTGGGGTAATGGGTGAAGGAAGATCTGGACACGTGATAGTAGATGCAATGTTTGGAAGGGTCCACAATGCAAAAGTAGCAGTTGTTTGAGTGGTCAGTGCGTATTACGAACTTCACGGATCTCTTTTCTTCCTCATACCATCCCATAAAAACAAACAGAAAATTTAATTCGTTTGAACGATTTAACATTTTATCGCTAGCTTCAGAAGTCTATTTAAAATTCGCAGCAAATGATTTAAAAATATAAATGCATACGCACTTGTAAAAGTTAAAATCCATTTGCGTTTTTTAATTACTTTATCAGCAGCCGATTTGATAAAAATTACTTAGAGAACCCTGTAAAATATTGACATAATTTTGAAGGTACTTAATTCTACCACTATATTTATATAGCTTAATTTTTAAAAATATTTTTGTTCAAATTTATTGGAGGAGATCCTCAAAATCAAATAAACAATGCCTTCTGTTCAGTTATAACTGCATCTCCTATGCCATTCCATAAAATACTTTATCTACTAACACAATGACGACAATCTTTGTTTTAATTACAATTATTGTAAAAGATTTTCACACGAGAGCGTATAATTTCTATGTCATACTTAGTGGTTTATCCATTGTTAACTTTAACACCGACACGCAGTGATTATTACTGCAGGAAAATCCTTACATTACAGTTAATTTGTGGAGATCACATTTTCCATGTCTATTACTTTGCATTGTACTAAAAGCAAAACGTATTTTACACCTGTAATTTAAGCCTTGCTTTTATTATGCCCGTGAATTGGAATGTTTTTAACGGCTGCGACTAGGAGCAAAGTGCGATTACATAATCAGACAAAGAGAATAAAATCCAGAACGAAGAAACACGACGTTTCTGAGAATGCACTCAAAAAAGTTCTGGACATAGCTTAAAATTACAAGACCAATAGTTGATTAAACTTTGTCAAAAACCTCAAGACGAGGCAAAAGATTACGAGCTAATTACTAACGAGTGGTTTCACACAATTTTTTATTTTTTCATTACTCATTAACCTGTTACAGATATTTTTTAAAGTATATGTTAAATTAGGTTGTTCAGAAACAATTTTCTACCTCAATACCTTTCCTTACTTTAATATTGTAACGAGACATCACTTAATCTACCCTTGACCAGATTATAACTGGCGCCTTCAGATGGATTACAAGAAGTTACATTTAAGAACTTTATTAAGCTAACAATAGGATCCTTCTAGATGTAATTTGCATAATTTTAGAATATTCGAGAATTACTTATTATGTATGTAAATTACCGTTTACGGCGACTTTAGTTCCAATTTAAGCTTTGATTATAATACTAGTTTTATTTAAGTCTTTATTTATAAAGTTGTGATATGAAATATATAGTGTTGTTAACATACTGTTAAAATAAATAGCTCAATTTGATATAAATTATTGTATTGGTCTTTATAAACTAACAATTAGTGCTTCAATAGTCAATTATGAGTGCATTGAATAGCAATTAAGAAAATAGCATTGTACTTTTAAAGAAGTTAGTATTTCTACTGTTAGCGATTAGCTGGAAATAAATTGTGAAAGCTATAGAATTTATTTCACTGTAACTACGAAAAGTTATAAAAGCGCGTGTAATCAGTTGATAATTGTTATATCAAAAGAGTTTTCGTTACAATATCTTGTGTCTATCTAGTCGTACTCTAATTTCAATTTTTTGATTAAGGTAAAAGCTTCTTAGCAGTTATTCTTTTTCCAATCTAACTCATTTTTCTTTTGCGTCTCTTTTGAATGTCGCAGACGATTTCGTCCAAAACGCTTTAGTTCTTTTGTAAGTAGTTTTCTTCTTGGCGATTATGGTTATTATTTCGGACAACTGTCCTGTTCATTTCCGGTTAGGAAATTCCGTTTGGCGCCGTAATTTCGCTTCACGTTATTTCGATACTAAACTCGCTCTGAAATTCCTTGGTCTTTTTCCCCTCAGTAGAGTTTTTTCACCTTGGACGTACGAAATTACCGATCCTTTAGGTGCTAAGAGCATATGGCATATCAAAGACCTCAAACCTGCCCATCCCGACAATTCTGCTGTCCCTGATCTCGCTCGGTTTTCCTGCTGGTGGCGCAAACGTCTTAAACTCCACCCATAGTCCTCGCGCTCCAGAATACTTATGCCGACTTTGCTCTTACTAGAATTTGATTTTGGACCTTATGATTTTTTCTGAATAATTTTCTTGCTCTTATCGGTTTTCTTTTTTTTCCTTCGCTCCAACTCTTGTGCCTTACCTCGTGCGAGTCTGGATTAGAACAGTCCTACTGTATGACCTGCATGTCGCAAGAGGCGAGTAAAGTGGTCCCACACCTACACATACATATTTTTGGCGGTTCCTTCTATTCTTTCAAATCGTGTATAGTTTCTTAGTGTTTTGGGTTTTAGTTTTAATTCTTCGTTCCTTTTGCTCCACCTTCCCTTTTCTGTTCTTAGCTGATTTTCTTACTGTCAGTCATCATACTGACTTGATTAAATATTTCGATGCACTTCTTGTGGCATGTACTTGCTGGCGACTTCGTGGCATAGTTGGTATGACGCCCAAGGTCCCGTGTTCAAATCCCGACACGGTCCGTTTGAAAAATGGTAGGCGAGCTTCGTTTGGATGAGAGGTAAAAGGAGGTCCCGTGTATGAGTGTTGTCACGCACGTTAAAGTTCTCTACCTTGCTTGGAACAGCAAGGGTTCGGCAAAACTAAAAATTTTTTAAATAAAAAAACTCGCTTCCTGGCCAATGTAGTACTTTCGGGTGGAGCATTTGAAAATCCGCATGTAGGGTTTGTACTTGCTAGGCGGCTCCGTGGTGTAGTTGGTATGCGTGTGACTACTATGCCTAAGGTCCCGTGTTCAAATTCCGACACGGCCCGCTTGAAAAATGTTAAGCGAGCATTTTTCACAAAAATACACCCTCGTTCGGATGAGAGGTAAAATGGAGATCACGTGTGTGAATGTTGTCACCTTGCTTGGAACAGCAAGGGTTCGGCAAAATTCGAAATTTTTTAGGTAAAAAAAAACTCGCTTCCTGGCCTATGTAGTACTTTCGGGCGGAGCATTGGAAAATCACATGTAGGTAGTACGTACTTGCTTGGCGGGATCCGTTGTATAGTTGGTGTGCGTGTGACTACCATGCCTAAGGTCTCGGATTCCAATCCCAACACGATTCGCTTGAAAAATGTTAAGTGAGCATTTTTCATAAAATAATGGAGGTCCCGTGTGTGAGTGTTGTCACGTACGTTAAGGATCCCTACCTTGCTTACAATAGCAAGGGCTCAGCAAAATTCAAAATTTCCAGGTAAAAAACTCGCTTCTTGGCCAATGTAGTACCTTTGGGTGGAGCATTGAAAAATCAAATGTAAGGGTATGTACTTGCTAGGCGGCTCTGTGGTGTAGTTGGTATTCGTGTGACCACTATGCCTAAGGTCCCGGGTTGAAATCCCGACATGGTCGGCTTGAAAAATGTTAGACGAGCATGTTTCATAAAAATACGCTCTTGTTCGGATGAAAGGTAAAATGGAGGTTTCGTGTGTGAGTGTTGTCACACACGTTAAAGATTTTTACCTTGCTTGGAACACCAAGCGTTCGGCAAAATTCGAAATTTTTCAGGTAAAAAAAAAACTCGCTTCCTGGCCAATGTAGTACCTTCGGGTTGAGCATTGGAAAATTGCATGTAGGGTATGTACTTGTTAGGCGGCTCCGTGGTGTAATTGGTATTCGTGTGACTGCTATGCCCAAGGTCCCGTGTTCAAATCCGGACACGGTCCGCTTGAAAAATGTTAGGCGAGCATTTTTCACAAAAATACGCCCTCGTTCTGATGATCGCTAAAATGGAGGTCCCGTATGTGAAAGTTATCACGCACGTTAAAGATCCCTACCTTGCGTGCCACAGCAAGGGTTCGGCAGAATTCGAAATTTTTCAGGTAAAAAAAAAACTCGCTTCCTGTTCAATGTAGTTTAGTTCCTTCGGGTGAAGCATTGGAAAATCACATGTAGGGAGTATGTACTTGCTTGGTGGCTTCGTGGTATAGTTGATATGCGTGTGACTACCATGCCTAGGGTTCCGGTTCCAATCTCAACACGATCCGCTTGAAAAATGTTTTTAGCATTTTTCACAAAATAATGGATATCTCGTGTGTGTGTTGTCACGCACGTTAAAGATACCTTGCTTGCAGTAGCAAGGGTTCAGCAAAATTCAAAATTTCCAGGTAAAAAAAAACTCGCTTCTTCCAATGTAGTAGCTTTAGGTGGAGTATTGGAAAATCAAATGTAAGGGTATGTACTTGTTAGGCGGCTGCGTGGTGTAGTTGGTATGCGTGTGACTACTATACTCAAAGTTCCGGGTTCAAATCCCGACACGGTCCGCTTGAAAAATGTTAGGCGAGTATGTTTCATAAAAATACGTCCTTGTTTGGATGAAAGGTAAAATGGAGGTCCCGTGTGTGATTGTTATCACGCACGTTAAACATCCCTACCTTGCTTGAAATTGCAAGGGTTTGGCAAAATTCGAAATTTTTCAGGTAAAAAAAAGCTCGCTTCTTGCCCAAGGTTGTAACTTCGGGTGGAGCATTGGAAAATCACATGTAGGGAATATGTACTTGCTTGGCAGCTCTGTGGTATAGTTGGTATGTGTGTGACTACTATGCCTAAGGTCTCGGGTTCAAATCCCAACACGATCCGCTTGAAAAATGTAAAGTGAGCATTTTTCACAAAAATACGTCCTCGTTTGGATGAAAGGTAAAATGGAGGGTCCGTGTGTGCGTTGTCACGCACGTTAAAGATCCCTATCTCGTTTGCAATAGCAAGGGTTCAGCAAAATTCAAAATTTTCAGGTAAAAAAAACTTGCTTTCTGGCTAATGTAGTACCTTCAGGTGGTGTAGGGGTGTGTACTTTCTAGGCGGCTCCGTGGTGTAGTTGGTATGCGTGTGACTACTATGCCCAAAGTCTCTGTTTCGCCTAAACCCAAATTGATCTTCTCCTAGTATTTCTTCAGCTCGTTTTCCATTCGTCTTTGCACAATTCTAGTTAATATTTTTGAAACGTGTGCTGTCAAGCTTATTGTTCGAAAATTTTCACATCTATCTGCACCTTTCTTTTTTGGTATAGTTACTATGATGTTACGTTTGAAATCTTTGAGTATCTCACCTGTCTCGTACATATAGCTTACAAGTTGGAAGAGACGTTCTGTTACTGCTTGTCCAGCTGCTTTTAGAGTTTCTGCTTGCACCTTATCTGTACCCGGTGCCTTACCATTTTTCAGACTCTTTAATGCTAATTCAAATTTATCATTTTCAATGTCTGATTTCTGTTTTAATATTTAGTAATATTAAAATACGCTTGAAACGGGCGGCACAATATTTTTTGAACACGTGCGGTCTAAGCTCACTGCGCGGCTTTACTTTTCCATTAGTTTGTAACTTTTAACGAGGCTTTTTCTGTTAGTTATCGGCCGAGGTCTAAAGATTGCAATACATTCCCAATAAACCGCTACAAAGCCTTTTATGGTACTTATTCATCACGTATACACGCAATAATAAATAAATAATCAACTACTTAAATAATTGTATATCATTTTCATTAATTGTATTTTATAACGCACATACACCGTAATATTGGTTATGATTTAACTTTCCGTATAATATCACGAGTATCAGTTATTTGTGGCTTTTCGATTAATGATTTCTAACGCTTCAAGCCAATAAACTCCTCAACTTCTTAAGAGTTATTGCTTTTCACGCATGTTGTCGAACGAATCGAGTAGAAAAATCCAAGAAGGCACTTAATAAACTAACAAAATCGTCACGATCAGTAACGGAACGGGAAACCAGTACGTTAAACGTGATTGAATGTTGTTACTGCGAGGTTTATTTTGTAGCCGCCATGCAAAAGTAGTTAGGTATAGAAATTACATTCTCAACGTGGTTTAATAACAAACTATTGAAAAAAGAAATAAATACCTAACAAGGAATTTTTTTTTAAACTTTCGAATCAGCAGAATTTTTAAAGTAGAACTAACTCGTTCGTTTACAGTTACGGAACGTACCTTTTTATTTTTAATATGCTAATAGTGAAACGAGTTGACCTCGGAATTCATTATCTTAAATTTATGGATCAAAGTAGTCAGATTTTAGTAGTGTATGATGCTTGAGATAAGTTGGCGCTTTTGTTTTATGGTTTCGGTGCCTGAAGTGTCACTTTTATTGCAACGTTATTCTGTGATTTATTTTGGTAATGTCACTAAACCCGGTACTAATGAGGAGGTCACAGTGCATATTTAAGCCGCAAATTGTAGACGTTGCAAATTTTTATTTTAAGATTATACTGCAATTAAAATTAAAACATAATGTTATACCATATATAGGAACTAAATAAAGTTACGCTAACTGCTGTAATACTGCTCGTTCAACATTTATATCGAGGAGTAAAGTATTACGCTTTAAGAACTTCATTATGTGCACAAAACTAAAATCGATTTGGAAAAATTCATTATACAGGGTAAAATACTAAGCCCCTACACTACATTTGATTTTCCAGTGCCTTACCCGTGGGTACTACATTGGTCAGGAAGCAAGTTTTTTGTTGCCTGGAAATTTAGAATTTTGCCGAACCCTTGGCGTTCCAGGCAAGGTAGGGATCTTTAACGTGCGTGACAACACTTACACACGGGACCTCCATTTAACTTCTCATCCGAACGAGGGCGTAATCTTTGTGAAAAATGCTCACCTGCCATTTTTCAAGCAGTCGGCCGTGTCGGGATTTGAACCCAGGACCTTGGGATCTGAAGTCTTACGCTTACTACATTGATTAGTCGGCAATCCTTTATGGTGGTACAGTCGAGGTTCTCATCACCAACCTGATCCTACAAAAGTCCTGGCCCCTCATTACAGAATTCACACACCTACTATTTCAAAAATGCCTCTCCTCTAGGATTTTCCCTGACCCATTTAAATATGCTCCCTTGTACTCAAACCCAATAAGCCTCCCGAGGACCCCAAATGCTACAGACCTATTGCAATCCTTCCAACACTTGGCAAACGTCTTGAACCGATCATCCTATATAAACTAAACTCACACATAGGACGTCATTCCTTACTCTCACCTAATCAACACGGCTTTCGCTCGGAGCATAGCGCTGAACGTACAATCCGCTCCCTAATTCAAACGGTTCAAACATCCCCTTATACATACGTAGTCTCCTTATTCCTCGACTTCCACTCAGCCTTCGATCTCCTTTGGTGGCCCAATCTTCTTAATCAAATTAAACAAGCCAATTTCCCTTCCAACCTTTACCTCTTAATAAAATCCTTCCTCTCATCACGAACAGCCATCCTAACCTCCAATTTCCACTTAGTTACTAAACCTCTCATCCAAGGATGTCCACAAGGTTCCCGTTTATCGCCTACCCTATGGAACCTAGCAATCGATCCTCTCTTAGACCTAAATATCCCAAACACCTCCACCTTCACTTACGCAGATGACGTAGCTTTCCTTATTCAGGGCAACTCTCGTGCCTCTATAGAATCCACCGCTGCCGTTCTAATTAATTCAATTGAATCTTGGTCCTCTTTAAACAGACAACCACTCTCTCCATCTAAAACAAAAATGCTCCTGCTCAAAGCTACCTCAGCCCAAACTGAAATCTAAAATACACACCCTTAACACACCAATTTCCCTCGCAACACCAACTACCTACCTTGGACTCCACATTGACACACGCCTAAAAATCAACTTCCATCTCTCCAAACTTCGAACCAAAAAACAAATCATACTCCATAATCCACTTCACGCACTCCCAAAGTCAGTCCACCTCACCGATCCAACACGAAGACTAATCATTAACCACATCATAATACCGATCATCAGATACGCAGTTGATTCTTGGGTCCCGCTTACACTCCCCTCCTCCAGACGTACACTCAACACGATTATAAGACCTTTCTTACTTTACACCTCAAGAGCGTACAGAACCACCTTCACAGCGTCCTTGTATACCCTGCTTAAAATCTCTCCGATCGAAATCCAACTAAACTCCTCACTCCAAATCCAAAACCTCAAACATAACCTACCAATCATCCTACATGACAGAACACTTCACTATGATGAATACCGTACTCTCCCTGACATAAAACTGACATAAAATCCCGAATACATAACTCCCTACTCCATTCCTGGCAAGATCATTGGTCTCACTCCTCCACCGGCAAATGTACATTTAATATCTTCCCTGATATCACAAACATCCCTCCACACATTTCTTTCTCTAATCCCCTACAATGCAATTTCTGTTCGGCCACGGTAACTTCCGTAATAAACTTTATCAGTTCCTTGCAAAAATCAATCTCTAGGAACCCCGTAACACCTGATATTCTCCTGTCCCCTAACCTCTCTACTACAAATCAACCTCAAGCAATCTACAAACTTTGACCCGTTCTCCTCACATCCTAACATAAACTTCCTAGTCACTAATTACCCTCAAGAATTCAACCATTTCCTAAATGAAATCCTTTTAACCAAACAAACCACCCATAACCAGCGGCACTAACACACTTAATACACTCTTGCAATTCACTACCACATCACACTTACACTCGCACTATGCACACAATCAGCCCCACTCCACGTGCACAGTCGACGACTAAGGTACGGGCACAAATTCCCCTCACCAAAACCTCAAGAACCGGAGTTGTCCCTGAATTATTGACTCTATGTTACTAAATATATGTAAATACCTATAATATACGGCTCTGGTCTAGGTATAGCCCACAATAAATTCATTTTATCTATCAATCGAGGTTCTCGGTACTTGCCCAAAATAGAATTTTTATTGGAGTACATCACTGAGTTCTTCAACTACAGCAATTTTTAGATTTGCTTCAGAAACAGGGCATCCATTGAGTTCTAATAAGTTAGATGTTTGTTTAGACTCTTCATTGTTGTTCTAGAATCTTCCTAAAGCTCCTTTTCACTATATTTAAAGTTAGCGGTGCCTTATGAGACTATAGCTATTCTATCGCGAACACTACAGACGTAGCTAGTTACCGACTGCAGCAGGTTTTAAACATGATTTTCTCAGTTGTACGTAATCATGTTACCTCAGGTGGTGTGGGGTCTGGGCTTGCAATCACCTTAGCATTGTCCAATGTTACAGGTGTTACGAATACGGCCACAAGTTCAAAAACTCTCGCGAGCGTTCTCAGTTCCGCGGAAGGTACGGAAATATGTCATGAGTTCAAGAATTCCCGGATGGTAGAGCCGTGTTGCGTAATCTGTATGTGAGCCAAAGCCGAAAGGGTAGTGGCGCACTGTTCAAGGTGCGCCCCTAAAGTGTCTGAGGTTTTTTCACTTGAAGAACGTTATCACCTGCAGCATCGATTACAACCAGTGAAGACAACGAATACATTCGGAAGCAGAATATGAAATTCGCCTAATTAAACCCCGGGAAGGATAAAGGAGCAACGAGTAATTTTTATAAGGCGCTCTTGGAAAACACAGTAAATGTAGGGATAATAAAAAAAACACATCAAAACGGTTTCAAAATTAATGGGTTTAGTATGGGCGTAACAGTATTTCAATCGGTAGAAAACCAACCGCTGAGCGGGATTATCGTTGCAAATGACAACTGCACCGGAATATTGATCGCAGATTTATTAGACCAGCACCTGGTAACCGTGGAAATCAAAAGTAAAAACGGAATCACATCCTACTACGCCATAAGCGTCTACTTTCCACCAGTGGACTCCAGACGAGAAAACCTTAAGGCAGGAAAGTTGCTACATAGGCATAAGCAGGTATTTAGAAAAATTGGTAGGCACAAGAAGATAATATTCGGCGGCAATTTCAAAGCGAAATCTCCAGGTTGGTGCAGCCCCGTTGAAGATGAACGAGGAGCGCAAACCGCTGACCTCTTATCAAATGGGACTTAGGGACTGTAAATAATAACGAATTCTCTAAATTTGAAGCGCACAAGGGAGGTAGTTATATAGATGTCACGGCGGCCTAGTACGATATAACAGACAAAACTTACAATTGGAAACAATTCCGACGAAGTAACCCTATTAGACCATAATTTTACAACGCTGCATCATCCCAGAATGAAGAATCAATGACATCCGCGCGCTTTTGTAATAAAAAACCAAGTAAGAATTGTTCAAAGAAAAATTTGGGGAACATCTTCCTGCGATGGGAAACAATATAGCGGTTTGCCAAGAGGCACTACTTGTAGTGACACTAGTACGAATCTAATCAATGCGGTGATGGACGACTGTAGGTACGCTATGCCGCTCCAAAAACTTTTAAAAGGAGCGTTCCTTGGCGGATACGCGGTTTAACCGACAAATGCGCACAAACGCGTAACTTGAGAAGACACTATCAACACGCAGCAGGAGACTTACCAGAACAGAAAAGAAACGACTATAACGAAAGCAATCGTGAATATAAGAGGCAATTTGAAGAAACGATGATAACTAAATGGAAAGATTTTTGGACACGCAACTCCGAGAAAGATTCATGGAGAACCGCGTATCGTGTAATAAGAGGAAAAATAAAAGAGAAGCACTCTTAAATATAAAAACAAAAGACGGAGAATATACGGACGGATTTCAAATGACCGCCGAACATTTGTTGAAAAGATTCTTATCCGCGGACCACCCGAACGAAGACACGGGGCTGAACGACTTCATACGACGAGAGATGATAGAAGCGCGTTGAGTGGGACGTCATAGAGAAATTTGCCCAGACGAAATCTTTTGGACCATTAGAAGGATGTACCTAAAAAAGGCACCAGGTCAGGATGGAATCACATCAGACGCCGTGCTAAACACATCAACCGGCACCACGAACGTTCGTCAAAATTTTAAATATATGCTTAAAGGTAGGAGTATTTCTACAATGTTGGAAAAAGCAGAATGTAATGTTTATACCGAAGCCAAAGAAATTGTACACTACGTGTTCCGACAGCTACAAAGCCATTAGCCTGCTACCGGTAGGCAAAATACTCGATCGTATAAGGACTAAACGTGTGAAATACAAAGTGAATGAAAGTGGACTTTAACAAAAACCAATATAGATTTGCGGAATGTATATCGACTATAGACGGACTAGAATTCATCGTGGAGTGAATCAAAAACTTGTGCGACGCTAAAGAACATTGTGTTGTAGTGGCGTTGGATATCTCAGGCGCTTTTGCAAGAGCCTGGTGGCCGACCATAATTTGGGAACTGGTACGCAGAGGCTGTCCCAGGAATTTGATGTCTTTAGTGAAGAATTATTTTAAAGATAGGACTGCTCAAGTAGAGATAGATACCGGACGAAATAGTATTGTGGCAAGTTCAACGAGGCGGCGGTTCGCAGGGATCGTGTTCAGGACCTACGTTTTGGAAATTGTTGTACGCGAGCATCTTCAGGATATGATACCCGAAGGATGCCAAATAGTGGGATTCGCATATGACACGCTTTTAATAGTAAAATCAGTATTTCTCATGAAGATACGCACAAGGTCGACGAGGCGCTGGAAAAGCTGAACGAATGGGCACAAGAAAATAAATTGAAATTTAATAGTACGATATTCGAAGCTCCGGATAGAAATTGAAGGCGACAAAATTCCTTGCAAAGAAACAATAACCTATTTAGGGGTAAAAATTGACAACCAATTAAATTCGAAGCAGCACGTTCAGAATATTAGCAATAAGGAAAGCGAGATTTCTAATAAAATTATGACCGCCGCGAGATTAATTTGGGGATTCAGGGGCGAAACAATGAAAACAGTCTATGAAGACTACCATGCTGTACACTACTTCGTTATTGACGGACGTAAGTAACGTCAGAGAGATGCGGAAGCTCGCCAGTGTTTAAAGAGTTGCCGCAGTGAAAGATGCAAGAGCGTTCCGGACTACGTCCACGGAGGCGGTGCTAATTATCAGCAACATTCTTCCCATCGCGTTATCTATCCGCGAAAAACGGGACAAACGGCTTATACACACGGGGAAAGCGCACGAAGTGGTTGAGCCATCGGGCCTTGAAAATCGCCTAATAGAGGCCAAAATCCCTATTTCGGTGCTGGGATATCCAGCAGAAATTAAATTAGTAGAGTTTTGAAAATTTCTGTAGGAAGATAAAAACGCAGCGAGCATTAAACGATACACAAGCGGGTCGTGAACGGACGTCAGCAATTTGGGGATGATATATGTTGGGAACAGAGACGACTCGGAGGTGCACCACTATCAGACGAGACTGGCAGACTAGAGTATATTTGAATGTCAGTTAATTGCGATAAGAGAAAAGATACGCTACATAATTCGTCAGAGAGGCGTTAGCGATAGTAAATCCCACTTACAGCGTTAACAAATCTGCAGGTTAAAGTACGGCAAATGATCCAAGACGCAAGGAGGTTTTCATAGGTTGAATTTGCGTGAATCAAAGTACACAACGGTAATACTTACAATGACCGCGCTGATCAATTGGCCAAAGAAACCGCGACAGGAAAATTCGAGATAACGTACTCAGCTATACCGAAAATTTTTGATCAAAAGAAAGCTACGAGACGGGTCTATTAGATTTTGGGACGAAAAATGGATGAACGTAACGGCAGGAAGGCTAATGAGATATTTTATACCAAACCTAACAGCAAGAGGGAAGATCGAAATAAAGTTAGACAAGAAAATGGTTCAATTTATAACTGGACATAGCGAATTCAAATCATACTTACGCAGGCTTACCTTATTGAGAACGACCAGTATGACTGCGGAAGATGCGAGGAAAGCGCGCTTCACGTATTATTAGAATTCGGACTGGAGGCAGCTAATAGAAGAATGATCGATCGGATTTTAATACTAAAAGGATTCAACTGGCTGAGAAGCCTGGAAGAAATTTAAAAACTGTGCGTGAGAAGGAGTTTTGAAAGGCGCTCAAGGAATTTGCGGAACAAGTCACGCGCTTAGTCGGATAGTTACGAATTAATTTTAAAGTTTAGGTTAAAATGAAAGGTGAAAATGAAAATGAAAGCTCTAGCTATGGAGCTAGAGCTAGAGCTAGAGCTAGAGCTAGAGCTAGAGCTAGAGCTAGAGCTAGAGCTAGAGCTAGAGCTAGAGCTAGAGCTAGAGCTAGAGCTAGAGCTAGAGCTAGAGCTAGAGCTAGAGCTAGAGCTAGAGCTAGAGCCAGAGCCAGAGCTAGAGCCAGAGCCAGAGCTAGAGCTAGAGCTAGAGCTAGAGCTAGAGCTAGAGCTAGAGCTAGAGCTAGAGCTAGAGCTAGAGCTAGAGCTAGAGCTAGAGCTAGAGCTAGAGGTAGAGCTAGAGGTAGAGCTAAAGCTAAAGCTAGAGCTTGAGTTAGAGCTAGAGCTAGAGCTAGAGCTAAAACTAGAGCTACAGCTAAAGCTAAAACTAAAGAAAATCGAAGGCGAAGTCGAAATCGAAGCCGAAGCCGAAGCCGAAGTCAAAGTCAAAGTCGAGGTCGAGGTCGACGTCGGGGTCGAGTTCGAGGTCGAGATCGAGGTCGAGGTCGAGGTCGAGGTCGAGGTCGAGGTTGATGTCGAGGTTGAACTCGAGGTCGAAGCCGAAGCCGAAGCCGAAACCGAAGTCGAAGTCGAAGTCGAAGTCGAAGTCGAAGTCGAAGTCGAAGTCGAAGTCGAAGTCGAAGTCGAAGTCGAAGTCGAAGTCGAAGTCGAAGTCGAAGTCGAAGTCGAAGTCGAAGTCGAAGTCGAAGTCGAAGTCGAAGTCGAAGTCGAAGTCGAAGTCGAAGTCGAAGTCGAAGTCGAAGTCGAAGTCGAAGTCGAAGTCGAAGTCGAAGTCGAAGTCGAAGTCGAAGTCGAAGTCGAAGTCGAAGTCGAAGTCGAAGTCGAAGTCGTAGTCGGAGTCACAGTCGGAGTCGGGTTCTGAGTCGGAGTCCGAGTCGTCCGAGTCCGAATCCGAGTCCGAGTTTAAGTCCGAATCCGCGTCCGAATTCGAATCCAAGAGTACATGTCCAATACCAAGTCAAAGCTAAAGTTGGAGTTTAAACGCGCTTTTGAGGTCAGAAGCGGAGGGAAAAGAAAATAGTGAAAATATATCGTGTCTAATAATAAAACTCGAAGGACACGTTATTACAAGTTAATTGTTTATTTCGGTGGTGCGGGTGTCTCTGAAAGTTTGTGCGAAGTGTTGCATTATATATCATTTTCCAATGCTCTGCACTGGAAGGTATTACATTGGCCAGGAAGCGAGTTTTTTTTTATCTGCAAAATTTCAAATTTTTGCCGAACACTTGCTGTTCCAAGCAAGGTAGGGATCTTTAACGTGCATGATAACACTCACACACGGGACCTCCATTTTACCTCTTGTCTGAACGAGAGTGTATTTTTGTGGAAAATGCTTGCCTAACATTTTTCAAGCGGACCGTGTCGGGTTCAAACCCGGGATCTTGGGCGTAGTAGTCACATACATACCACTACGCCACGGAGCCGCTTGCGAGGTGTTACCGCGGGTTATTGGGGCTGGGTGTGGGGATCTGGCCCGGTTTGCTTTGGTCCGGGGGTTGATGGTTTCCAGCATGTGGGGTGTCGGAGTTGTTGTTTTTTGGGTTGTTTTTGGAGGGGTGTCTTGGGTGTGGTGGGGTTTGCGTGGGGTTTGGTCTCTGGGGGTTTTGGCGGTAGTTTTGGTGTGCCAAGCGGGAGGCGCTGGTAGATGCCTTTTGTCTGCGTTTGGGGCCTGTGGCATTTCGTGCCTCAGTGTATCGGATTTTTGATTCGGCGTTCTTATTCTCTAGCATTTTTCTTAGGAGACGTTGTGCCTTGTGAGTGTCATTTCTGGGATGAACGGGTTTGTGTTTTTTGTAGACTGCTGGCATTTATCGTATTGAGTCGTTGCTGTAGTACATGTTGGTGTGCAGTGGAGCATTTGTGTTCGATTGTCTAGGGGGCGGTTACTCGGGGCGGCGACTGCATGGTGTTCTTTTGGGGGGAGTGTCGGGATGTGGCAGTTTTGGGCCGGGGATTTAGTGTGTCAAGTCGTGGAGCTGGTTTAGGGTTTTGGACGAGGGCGGGGGGCTGATGGTGACACTCTGCGGGATGCATCGGGACTGATGTCGGGTCTGGGTTTCTCATCTTAGAGGACCCTTGGATGCCGGGTTTTGTACGGGTCTTATTATAGTTGGGATGCCTGGTAGAGGAATGGCTTGGGGGATTGATAGCTTTGGCGCCCTGTGTCGTGTGGGGCTGTCGGCTTTTGAACTGGAGTAGATTGGGTTGGATCCTCGTGTTTTGGTATAGGGAATTTGTGATGGCATTTGGTGCGGGCCTTTTGGGGATAGCCTGCATAATATAAAATATAAAAAAATTGTAGTATAAAATGTAAACTAACTCTAACGAAAACAAAACGCATAAATAATGAAATAAGATAAAATAATGGATGATCAATTTCACTGAAAAACGATAAATCAAAGAAATAAATGCACATAAAAGGAAATTAATAATAGCATTGAGTAGATTCGGTACCAGATGTACAAGAAATATGTAAAACATTTCCTGATCAATATAAATATATAGAATTGAATTAGATTAAGTGAAGTTATTACGTTTATTGTCAGCATAAACTAATTATCCTATTTTTCTCCCTGGATAACACCCGCTCGAAGAAATTCCGTTTCTACTATAAAATAAAACCGTTAATTCATAATTAATAATAAATACGCGGTACAATAATTTTCAACCCAAGTCCCTTTGTGCGTTAGAAAGGAAAATTTATGCGGTAAATTTAAAATAACCCTGTCCGTTGCTAATTCATTATCCGGTTGTATAAATTCGATTTCTATTGTTACATCCTTCCGCTAATTAATAATTAATACCCTTTCTAAGAATTCCTTAACGTAAAGTTTACGCTATATTTAGGTAGTCAATAATGTGTTTTCCAGTGATCATCGAACCGACGGTGCGTATTATCCCAACAAACTCGGGTTTTCCAGTTTAATCGTTCGATAACAACAATAGAACTTTGAGCTCTGCTCCTTAGTTAAACGAAATTAATATTCACTTTATTCTTGAATAGCAAGACGAAAACATCTATTCTGGTTTTCTCCGCGTCGTTTTCGCTACGAAAATTTTGCGCACGCAATACGGCGTGGTAGGTATTTAGGGTTTTTAGAATATTGTACTTTTCGGACAAAATTAAATTAATTTTTACTTGTAATTGCTGTAACTCCTTCCGGTGGCCCTTAAAGCCACGATGAATAGTCGCTTTCGGTTGTGATGGGAGGACCACCCGAAGGCGGGATTATGCGTACCTTTCCTCTGCCCCGTTAGTAGAGACGGCAGCCACTCGAGGGTGAGTGTATTCTTCACTACTTACGTTGAGACCATATCGGTTTGGATTTTACTGTTTAAGCTCATGCATTTACAAATTTAATTCGTCTATATGAAAATTATTGAACTGTTTTGGGTATTTATTGCCATTATATTAAGGCATTAAAATTTGTTTTAAATAACTAAAAAAATGTACGACTTATAATGTGAAAATGGCTTAAAGACTTGTTGGCACATTTGAAAATGTTGTTACCATTAAATTTATAACCTTAGTTTTAGATTTACTATTCTGATTTAGAGCTGTTGGTTTTAGAGGGGTAATTTCGTTTCTCTTTTTTTGGTTGAAAATTAATCTAGGGTAGTAACTTAAAACCGACAGCTCACCATGTAAAAAAGATTTGTTTTTTTTGATATTTTTTTGTTAAGTTTAGGGTGTAAGGATTGATTGTTTGTTTCTTTTTGGTACTACGATACCTTGTATATATTGTGTTTAATTATAGGTTTCTTTTTTTGGTATGTTTTGTTTTGAGTATGAATGAGTGAGTGTATATTTTTTTCTATTTTTTTATGCTTTCCTTTACTTGCTTATATGTATAATATCCCGCCCACTCGCCGACTGAGCCCGGTCATACTGTTTCGTTTTGTTTTTTTTTAGGCTACGTCACTGGTACGTAGCAAAGTATGTTAGAATAGGATTTAAGTGGACCGTAAAGTCGGAACGATAATCAGAACTGGCCTTTAACGTTATGTTCATGACGCTCCGGTTCCGCGTTTTGATTTCAAACGTTATTGCCCTGAAGCTTTAAACATTTTCATATAATGCTAAACTCAAACTTACGGGACTCACTTTTAGTTAAATTTCACTCATTAGGCGATTATCTTTCAATAGTTGTCTAGATAGAAATGTGATCGCGTTTAAACCCAATGTAGTACCTTCGGGTGGAGTATTGGGGACGCGGCCGCAGGTGTAACGGCCCTTACCTGCATCATACACTATATATAGTTATGTAATATTCTAGGTCCAATACCAATAGTTGTTGTTCTAAAATATTGTATAAAAAATGCGTCAGTGTAAACATACCGCACGCCCACAAAGATCCTAGTAGTAGTAAAGGTCGTTATTCTATTGTGAATCAATATTTCAACGCCAATTGTTTATGCGGATATAAAAACATGCAAAACACGAATTATAATAATATCTATTTATAATAATTATAACCATCTTGTGTCATTACAACTCCTACTAATAATAGCTTGTGCAACTGTTTTAAGAGGACCTGATGACTTGATGAGGATCTTTGAATCATTTATCTTACATTAATGTACCTCGAGGTATGTTTCACTCATAAATTTCAAATTTCTAGTCACGCAAATTTCTACGTCGATCTAACGGTTTTTTATTTAAGTGCTTAACACTTTGGCGCTAATTTATGGAAAACAGGAATAGGCTAGCAATTAATAAATAGCAACAATTTTATGATTTGATGCAGCTTGCTGTGAAAGAAAAAGTGAATGCGTACGGAAGCGCGATCGTTGTGATCAATACTTATGTCGTTGACAAATAACTAGTGAAGCATTTGTTTTTAGAACATGGTCTTTAGGTAACTATTCACATGGTTAACTGGAATCCAACTGGGAGAAAAATTGACTGCGATCTTATATCCATAGAATTTGTACTCGGTAATGAAAAGTTCAGGATGTTTTCAGGCTCGATCACAGATGTGGGGTCCAGACGGAAAACCTTTTTAAGAAAGGTCAGAAATTGGTTAAATTATGTTCAGAAAAAAATGGCTCATGTCGAATTTTACGCATAAGCATGCGCAGTAGTATATTTGGCAAAGGAGCGAATCAACAGCCATCATTGCTTCGTAATATATGAGGGTTCGTCAGAAAGTTATGGGAATTTTGTTGTAACTCTTTATTACCACAATATTACACATTTACTTAATTGCTTTCAAAATAGGCTCCTTCAGAATACACACATTTGGTCCACCTCTTCTATCATTGCTGGAAACAACGATAAAAATCTGTTGTAGTATATTCTAAAGTTCAACAGTTGCGTTGGTTTTGATGTCTTCTACGGAGTTAAAGTGGTAAGGCGGCTCCGTGGTGTAGTTGGTATGCGTGTGACTCCTATGGCCAAGGTCCCGGGTTCGAATTCCGACACGGTTCGCTTGAAAAATGTTAGGCAAGCATTTTTCACAAAAATACGCCCTCGTTCGGATGAGAGGTAAAATAAAGGGCGCGTGTGTGAGTATTGTCATGCACGTTGAAGATCCTTACCTTTCTTGGAACAGCAAGGGTTCGGCAAAATTCCAAATTTTCCAGGTAAATAACTCGTTTCCTGACCAATGTAGTAGCTTCGGGTGGAGCATTGGAAAATCAAATGTAGGGTGTCAAGGTGGTTACCTTTTGAACTTGATTATGGTAGGTAAATAAAATTACCGGAATTTTGTTGTAGCTCTTGATTAGCACAATATAGATATATATTTACTTAATCGCATTTAATGTAGGCTTCTTCAGAACGCGCGCGCACATTTACATGCACACACACGCGCGCGCACACACACAACAATTGCTCCACCACTCCTGCCACTGCTGGCGAAAACAATGAAAATCCTGTGGCGATATCTTTGGTAGTTAGTCGCTGTGTTTATTTTACGGTGTCAAAACCGTTACTTCTGATGGCCACTTTGATCTTAGGAAAGAGTCAGAAATCAAATGGTGCTAAATCTGGTGAGTAGAGAGCCTGGTGGGTGAGTGGAACGTTATTTTTGCGCGAGCCATTTCTCAATCGATGTACCGGAGGAAGTATTGTCATGATGCAATGACCATCCTCTTTGGTACGACGTTTTCTTCGAATTTTCCTCATTAGCATTTTCAAAACCTATACGTAAAGAGAACCGTTAACTATTTGTCCATGTGGTACAAATTCATTGTACACCACATCTTCGTTGTCATAAAACACAATGAGCATCGTTTTCACTTTTGGATCACAGGAAATCTTTGCACTGACACATTTCGTCTTTAAATCATCTAACAGGAATGTCCCACTTCCTGTACCAACTCATCGTAGGTCATTTTTGGTTTGATCAGATTAACTGTTTTATTTGCTCGATAATTCTTTTGGTTATTACGTTTATTTTCGGCGGTATTTGGTTATTTCATTTACATCGATTCCGCTTTTACTCTTTCATACGTCGACAACATCCTGTTTACAATAAGTACGCTTCCTACTAATTGTCATTTTAAACTTAATTATTTCGAAACGTAAAGTTTATGCTAAAATTAAATAGTCAATACATTGTTTTAGATATCCGTTAACTTGTTATACATTACGACCGCGTATAATTGATTCTTATGTGATTTACATCTAAAGACTCGTTGAAATGAGATATTGAACTATCCGATAAGACCGTGTTTTCAAGTTTCCTAATCACGTTTCGATAACAACAATAGTACTTGGAGATGTGGTTATTTAGTTAAACAAATTGATCACTTTCTCTTCCTTATACTCGACGAAAACATTCGTTATATTTTTGTTGTTTCCGTTTTCTTCGTGAGAATTTGGCGCACGCAATACAGCGTGGTAAGTAATGATGGTTTTACAAACCTATACTTTTCTGCAATAATAAATTAATTCACCTATAGCCATTCTAGCTTCTTCCGGTGGATAGGACAACCTGCTACCTTGGACCTAATTGATGAAGCGTTTGCCGCCCCTTTTTATATGGCACAAACTGCGTGGTCCTAGGTCCTGCTGCCCCGCTGCGGCCCTAAGAAAGGTGTGATAGGTCTAACATATTCGACACGTGGGTGAGTGTCCACTATTTCTTTGTATGGGCACTATGAACTGGTTAAACCAGTATATTTTAGATTTGTTGGATGATTACACCTTGTGGTTTTAAAATAATTATCATCAGTACGTGGGATGGCACTGATTGTAGATATTGTAGTTATTGTAACGATTTTATATGTTTAATTTTAGATTTAAGATGACGACTTAGAGCTGTTATTTTTAGGGTTGTAAACTCTTTTTTTCCCTTTTTTTCGTAAGTATCTAAAAACGGCAGCTCGCCATGTTAAGAATTGATTTTTTTGGTTCTTCCGATAAATGCATATTATGATTATTAATTATTTTTGTTCGCATTTGTTTTTAGTACTACTGTTCTTGAATAACTTGTTTTTTTAATTACAGTTTTGTTTATATATTGTTGTTGAGTAATAAATGAGTGCGTGTATTTGTATTTCAGGCCTTCCGTTATTTTTCTATATATAATACCCCGTTCACTCACCGATTGAGCCCGGTCCTTCTTTCTTTTTTTTTCTTTTGGTTTGTTTTTAGACTACGTCGCTGTACGTAGCGCGGTTTTGGAGGTTGAAGATCTTCCACTACGGCTCTCGTCTTCCACCAATTCGTGTCCAACTCGAAATTTTGAAAACCACTCGTAAACGGGTGTTTTCTTCAAAGAATCGTCACCGTAGACTTTATAAGGCTAACAAAGTCTCTGAAGCTGATTCCCCAATCTGCAGATAAACTTGATGTTCGACCTTTGCTCGAACTTTGCCGTCGCGCCAACTGATCCCAACACATTCCTACTTTCAACTACACCGAACGCTGAACGATATCTGAAAATTTTGTGATACTAAGAAAGTAGAAACAACATAGAATGATATTAATTCCAACCTAGTCATTGGCGGCCAGAGATATTCTGGGGTATACACAAAAAGAAAATAAGAAACCATGGTGACAAAGGATATCCTGAATTTAATAGAAGAAAGACGAAAATACAGAAATAGACCGGACGAAACAGGAAAATAGAGATACAAAGTCATACAATAGGAAATTGTTTGCAAATGCAGGAAAGCTAAAAAACAATTGATTGATGAAAAATGCAAAGAGGTACATACTAAGATGGAAATAGTAAAGACAGACGAAGTATGCCAACTAATTAGAATAAATTTTAAGGATATAAAACCATACAAATATATAGAGAATTTATATGCAGGACAGGAACTAGCAGTATTAGAACAGGAATCAGACTTTAAAAAGGATGACTTGGGATACCCTATACGTATAGTACTTAGAGATGAGTTTGGATGAGCATTAAAGGGTCTGAAAAATGGTAAAGCATCGCCTATACATTAGGTGCAAGCAGAAACCCTGAAAGCTGCTAGACAAGCAGGAACAGAACGTTTTTTTCAATTTATAAACTATATGAAACAGGTAATATACCCATAGATTTTAAACCTAACATCATAGTCACTATACAAAAAAAGAGAGGCGGGAATAGATCTGAAAATTTTCGAGCAATAAGCTTGACAGCACACGTGTCAAAAATATTAACTAAAATTGTACAAAGACGGATGGAAAAACGGACTGAAGAAACACTAGGAGAAGATGACTTTGGGTTTAGGTGAAATAGGGGAAAACGGGAAGCTATTTTAGCTCTGAGGGTGATAATGAAGAAGGCAATGGAAAAAGGGGAATGCGTATATATATATATATATTATTCGACAGTGTAAAATAGAAAAAGTGTTCAAAATACTCAAAAACATTGGAATGAGTTTTAGGGATAGACGGATAGTACATAGCTTATACAAAGAGCAAACAGCTGTAATAGAATTAGAGCAGAAACGTAGAAAAAGAAATATCAAAAAAAAGGTGAGACAGGGATGTGTCCTGTCCCCATAATTTTTAACTTGTACATCGAAGAGGCAATGAATACTGTCAAATGCAGGAAGACATTTGGAATTATTATGCAGGGACAAAAAATTGATATGCTTAGATTTGCAGATGATATGGCGGAATTAGCATTTAGCAAGGAAGGGTTAGAAGTGGCTCTTAATGTTCTACTATGCGAAGAAGGGGAAAATGAATCGAATACAAGAAGCAAGATTTCTGCTACCTAGAAAACCAAATAACGTAAGATGGGAAAAGAACAAAAAATATAAAACAAAGATTAGCACAAGGTCGTGCTACATTTAACAAGAAAAAGCAACTACTGTGTTTTTACCTGGAAAATTTTGAATTTTGTCGAACCCTTGCTGTTCCAAGCAAGGTAGGGATCTTTAACGTGCGTGACAACACTCACACACGGGACCTCCATTTTACCTCTCATTCGAGCGAGGGCGTATTTTTGTGAAAAATGCTCACATAAAATTTTTCAAACGGACCGTGTCGGGATTTGAACCCGGGACCTTGGGCATAGTAGTCACACGCATACCAACTACGACACTGAGACGCCTGTGTTCAAAGGCAACAAACATATAAACAAGAAAAGATTGCTAAGAGCATATGTGTGTGGAGCACAGCACAGGACGGCTATGAATCTTGGACAGTAGGAAAAGCGGACAAAAATGAAAATGAAATGTGGTGCTACAGATGTATGATGAAGATATCGTGGACAGACAACGTTAAGGACAAAGAAGTCGTAGAAATAGTAAGTGAAGAAAGAAATGTGTGGAAAACAGTAAAGAATAGGAAAGATAGAATGGCAGGTCACATACTAAGGTACGAAGAAATAGTGTGGAATATATTAGAAACAGGGATAGGAAAAAATAGAGGTACGGGTAGACCTAGGTTAGACTATAATACATAGATAATCAGCGGTTTAGGCTGTGGGAATTTCAGGAAAATGTGTAGGCCAGCTCAGAATAAAAATCAAGAGATAGACGTCTAACCAGTTACAAAACGGAAAACATAATGACGAAATATATAATTGTACATAAACCTGATGATTATTATAAGCAAGTACAGCTGTTGGTTTCGCAATATTTTTAACCAATATTGATTGTGCGAAAAGATTTATTGGAAAACTATGAATTCGGCAAACGGTTACGTGATGGGGATCTTGATAGCCGCAGGTTGCTTAACCCTCTCTACATACCATTGACTATCGGTGAAATAGGTTACATATTTAGAAAACAAACCGAGCTGTATCCAAGAAGAAAGAGCAGCGACTATGATTGAAGACAACAAACATAAAACCAACGAAAACTAGTTGAAAGCATATATGTGGAGCACAGCACTGTATGGCTATGAAATAGGGACACTAGGAGAAGCAGGCTTGGAATGTTGTGCTTCAGATGTATGAGGATGATAGCATGGAGAGACAAATATAATAATAAATAGGTTCTAGAAATAGTAAGAGAGGAAAGATGTTTATGGAAAATAAAAAAAAATTAGAGAAATAGAAGGACAGGACACCTTCTAAGGCACTTGGGGAATATTGCGGAATATATTACACGCAGAGATAAGGAAAAAAGAGGTAGAGGTAGACTTAGATCAGGCTAGTGTACGCAGATAGTCAAAGATGTAGACTCTAGAAATTTCATGGAAATGTGTAGGTTAGCTCACAATAGGAAACAATGGAGATACGCGTCTAACCAGTTCCAGGACTTGAAGACATAACGATGTTGTTTTCCATCTGAACCTAAAATTTACTACGAATATGAAAGCTTATTTAACATTGAAAATAAATAATTCGGCGAATATGTTTTTCAATTTTTTAATTAAAAAAATTTTTGAAAGAGAAGGGTAAAATGTAGGTCCCGTTGTGAGTATTGTCACGCACGTTAAAGATACCCACATTACACGGCAAAATTGAAAAACTCGCTTCTTGGCCAGTATAGTACTTGTCTGTGGAACATTGGAAAATGTGGAGGGAGTACTTTACCGAGTTGTTTTGTGGATTACCGGCTAGATTTTTGTGACCAAAATTGTACGTAACACGGTAGAAAAATATTTTTCTTTAATTTTCATTTTCGTTTAAAAATAGTCCTCTAGCTTTATTTATAAATGGGAGTTACTGCTCTATATAGTTATTGAATAGTTTTACATTTTTATTTTATCTTTTCCTAATTTTTAAAAAATTAAATATATTTGTAAGCGGTTCAATTAAATTTTTTTTAATATTGAACAGGCGCCTGTTATAATTTTCATTCTTGGTACCTGAATTTTCTGTGATTGGCCCTGGACGTTTAGTTCAAAATTTCGAAACAAAAACATTGTACCACCGTTCGGTATTCAAAATAATAGTTAATAAACCTAAAACAAATGTAGCTACTTTCTATTATTTCAAACATTTTCAAGTACGTTACGACTACATCTATTGTCTACAAATTACACAATTAAATATTATGAACACAAACATCACACATCCTTTGAAAAATCGGCTTTACGAAGGTTGGAAATTATATCCTGCAACTATTAAGAATTCCGACAGCAATAAAATGATGGGTGAAGGATTCACAAGTAGTTAATTAAAAGTACGCCTACGTTTAATATAAATGGATGCTAAAAAGTGACAGCCGACATCAACAAGATGACAAGCTGCAAAAGAAGTAAATTGTTAAACAGACATCGCCTTGCAAAATAGTTGACTTTATTAAAAATATTAAGGTTGTTATCTACTAAACGTCATTTCAAATTGAAAGACAACACTAATGAAGCAAAAATTGAATAGATGAACTACCGTGACGAGTTGAGGAATAACCGGAGATACTTCCTTTGAGAATCATTGACGTTTCGAAAAGAACATCTTTATCGTCGGAGAAGAATAAATAGGTGATATAATAAAGATGTACACTTAGAAATGCGTAGTGGAAGACAAATCTACCTTAATGACCACCTGGGGCAGCATCAACAGCGAAAATTATTCATACGTAGTTTTGTTTCTTGTTAAAAGCTAACTCAATTAATAACCAGTCCACTTCTGTCGATTCAATTGTTATATACAGATTTACAATGTAAAATTGCTAATGCAGCTAATGACAACTTTGTTACGTTTATTTTGAACATCCCGTACATTTTTTTCTGTTAATAAGAAATACGCGGTCTAATAATTTTCAACTCAAATCCCATTGGCGTTAAAAAAGAAAATTAATTCCGTAAATTAAAATAACCCTTTCACGTGTTAATTCATTTATCTATTTGTATAAATTCGATTCCTATTGATACATCCTAGAGCCTAATTAACAATAAATACTGCTAAGAATTTCTCGACGTAAAGTTTATGCTAAAATTAAACAGGCGATAACTGGTTCTAGGTATCTGATAATTGATTCTTATGTGTTTTCCATTAAAAGCTACGTCGAATTAAAGCCCAGTGTTATCCCAATAAACCGTGTTTGTCCAGTATTACTTCCTTAACCACAATATTACTTTGAGCTCTGGTTATTAGTAAAACGAAATTAATATTCATTTGCTTTTCAATCTACACAGCAAAAACACCTGTAAAATGGTTGGTTGTTTCCGTTTTTCTGTGTGAAAAGTTTGCGCACGCCTTACAGCATGGTGAGTATTTATGGGTTTTATTCAATTGTACTCGTCGACGACAATAAATTAATTTTATTTATAATTACTATAGCTCCTTCCGGTGGACTTAAAGTCACAATAAATTGTCGCCCCCTGTTGTGATGGGAGGACCACTCTAAGGCGGGATCATGCGCACCTCTGTTTCGCACCGTTTTTTACAGACAGACAGGTAGGAACCAACTCGACGGTCGTGACTCGAGGGTAAATGTTTATACACTAATTTTCTTATATGGGTAACCGGTAGCTGTTGGAAACAACACTTGTACACGGGTCTACGGATGCATCACCTTGTTGGTGGTAAAATGACTGGTTGTTTGTATGTGCGAGGATATTATAATGTTTACTGATTTCTTTATTAAGATAATGTTATGTATAAAATTCCGTACTTACTATGCTGATTTCGAGCAGTAGTTTTTAGTGGGGTAATTTGGTTCGTTTTTCTTGTTTGAAGTTTAATATAGGAGGTGACCTAAAAATTGCAGCTCCCTTTTTTTTATTCGTAAACATGTATATTGTGTACCTACAAATTGTTCATTTTTGGTACTATTGTGTTTTGTAAATAATTTTGTTTTTTTTTAAATTAGAGGTTTTTAGTTTGTAAATGTTTGATTGTGCATGAGTATGTTTTTATTTCAGGGCTCCCTTAAATTTTTTTGTAGGTACAATGCCCCGTCCACTCGCCGATTGAGCACGGTCAACTTCTTCTTTTTCGTCGTTTTTATTTTCCTTTTTGTTAGACTACGACACTGAACGTAGCAACTTCTATCACAACTTTTTCTATTCACAACCTACGTATGAAAGTTAATGCTTAATAGAAAGCTTAACTCAATATTGGAACACTTAAGTAGTTCTTCAAACTGACCAATATATCGTCACAAAAATATAGCTAAAGTTCTGTTAATGCATTTGTTCGTTGCTATCCAACATACCTACATTGCAAATTTTCCAATCTATTCTCTAGTTATAGCTATAATCAGTACATCACTCTACATCTTACACAATATTTTTAGCTCACTACATATTTGCAGTAAGTCGCCCCACGTCCCTGGCCATCTTACAAAGCGGGTCACCCTTAGGACGCTTTCTAACTGTTGACCACTACAGATTTTGTACGATATCTCCACGTAAAAATATCCCCAGGTCACTCCACGTCTATTGCGATCTTTCAAGATAGATCTACGTCTGTAATAAAGTTCTTTAATCGTATTAGATCCACACTGGCATAGTCTGTATCTGTAGCCGTACCTATTACATCACACAAAATCTTGCAAAAGACGCCTAAATTATACCAGGTTTATACTAACATGATCTTAAACTGCAGCTTCACCTAGTACATCACTCCATATCTTGTACGACGTCTCCAGCTTGAACAATTGCACAGAAACTCCAAGTCTCCCACATCGATTGGCATCCATTAAAATGGATCTAGTCTATTAGAAAGTTTTTAGATCGTCTCCGGTTATACCGTTATACTGTAGCTATACCCAATACATAACTCCACACCTTACACCATATTTCTAGCTCACCCCACATTTGCAGAAATGCTTCCCAGATCGTTCCACGTCTCTAACGATTTTTAAATGTAGGTCACTCTGGTCTAAACTATCATGATTTCTAATTGTTGCTGTACTCTGTTATCACTACATATTCTATATGACATTTGCAGGTTGTGTCATTTCTGCAGAAAAATGTCCATGTTGTTTAGCGTCTATGGCGAACGTTGATGGTTCTAAGACTGTAATGAAGTTCTTATATCGTCTTAGATCTACTCTGGCATGGTCTGTATCTGTATCTGCACCTAGTACATCACACTATGTTCTGCGAAAGACGCCTAAATGCAACTAGGTTTATACTAACATGATCTCAAACTGCAGCCTTACCTAGTAGATCACCCCATATCTTGTACGACGTCCTCAGCTTGAACCATATCTACACAAAAGCTCGAAGTTTCCCCTCGTTAATTGGGATCCTGCAAAATGGGATTAGTCTATATAAAAAAGTTTCTAGATCACCTCAGATTACAATGATATACTTCCTAAATGTAACTATGCCCGGTAGATTACTCTACATCCTAAATGATATTTCTAGCTCACTCTAGATTTGCACAAACCCTCCAAGGTCGTTCTACATCTCTAGAGATTTGTAAATGTGGGTCATTATCTATAACAGGCTTCCTATCGCCTCAAATATACTCTAACATACTTTTTAATTGTTTTGGTACTCAGTTGATTACTACAAACTTTATACATTTCCAGGTCGTGCCATAGTTGCAGAAAAATTCCCAGCTCGCTTCACGTCTATTGCAATCTTTCAATATGGTTTGTAGTAAAGATCTTAAATCGTAATAGGTCTACACTGGTATAGATGTGGACTATTACATTACACAATATCTTGCATAAGACGCCTAAATTGCACCAGACATACCTGAAGCGTCACCTAGTAGATCGTTTCACATATTATACAACATCTTCAGCTTGTACCACATCGACAAAGAAACTTCAACTATTCCGACGTCGATTAGAATCCTTTAAAATGGGTTTAATCATAAGAAAGTTCCTAAATTGCTCTAAGTTACACTGATATGGTACCTATTTGTAGCTACAACGATTAGATTAGTTCACATCGTACACGATATTTCCAGCTCATTCCACATTTGCAAAACTTCTTGCAGGTAGCCCCACGTCCTTGACGATCTTCCAACGCGAGTTAAGGTTCGTGGCTGGGAGCGGTTCTTTTTAAAAAGACATTTCCATCTTCTTAACACATTTATTTATTTATACAGAAATTAATTGGAATTTTGACAATCTTGAAATATTATTCTAAGTCCGAAATTAATTAATTAATTGTACAAAAATGAATAATCTAACAAACTGCAAGGTAAAAGTTGAACGATAGATTAACTGTCGTCGACTGGGGCTCCCGGGCCTTTTATAAAATTCCTACCCCCTCACATGGCTGTGGAAACTTGCAGACCTAATGTCTGCTGACACTTAATTCTATTCATTAATACAATGTTGCGAGCTTACTTTCTAGGTAATCTCGGTACGTGACTGTCTGTGACCGCCTGTGACCTGACATCTGCAGTGTCACTTATCGTCTGTGCTACAAAATAGCGCTTCCGTTCCCATGAACATTAATAAACTGAATGAAATTGTCCTTGATTTACAATGTTGCACATCACTTAGCGCATTTCTTATATTTCTAATAATTTCCTAATTATTAGTTTCTTTACATATATATCAATTGGGGGATTACATAACTCGCGGGTCATTTTTAGGTCTACACTAAGATGGTTTGTAATTGGTGCTGCACTCAGTTGATTACTGCATATTTTATACGATATCTCCAGGTAGTGCCACATTTGCAGTGAAATCCCCACGATACTGCACGTCTATTGCGATCTTTCAAAATAGATCTAAGTTTGTAATAAAGTTACGATTTAGGGCTATACTGCTATGGTACGCATCTTTCACCCACCTATTACATCACACGATATTTTGTTCATGACGCCTAAATTGCACCAGATTTATACTAAAATGATCACTAACTGGAGCTTTACCTAGTAGATCATTTCATATTTTGTACATCTTCAACTTAAACTGCATCTGCAAAGAAACTCCAAGTCTCCCGACATCAATTGGGATCCTTTAAGATGGGTTTAATTATAAGAAAGTTTCTAGATCGCTTCAAGTACATTGGTATGGTTCCTAACTGTAGCTACACCCAGAAGCTTATTTCACATCCTACACAATATTTCCAGTTTACTCCACATTTGCAAAAACTCCTTCCAAGTTGCCCCACGTCCTTGACGATCTTCAAAGCGCATCATTATCAGGTCTATACTAACATGGGTTTTAACTGTTGCTGTACTCAGTTGATCACAACATTTTGTATACATCTCCAGGTAGTGCCTCATCTGCAGATAAATACCCAGGTTGTTTCACGTCTATTGCGATCTTTCACGATAAATTTAAGGCTGTAATAAAGTTCTTAGATCGAATTAGGTCTTCATTGGTAAGATCCGTATCTGTAGCTGTGCCCATTACGTTACACAATATTTTGACAAGATGCCTAAATCGCACAGCGTTTATACTAACATGATCTCTAACTGCAGCTTGACGTAGTATATCACTATATATCTTGTACGACGTCTCCAGCTTGAACCATATCTGCACAGAAGCTCCAAGTTTCTCCAGGTTGATTGGGATTCTGTCAGAAGGGTCTAGTCTAAACAAATATGTTTCTAGATTGCCTCAGATTACAATGATATTGTTCCTAAACGATATTTCCAACTCACTCCACATTTGTAGAAACACCTTTCAGGTCGGCCCATGTCTCTAGTAATTTTAAAACGTGAGTCAAATTCTATAGCAAGCTTTCTATCGTCCTATAATAAAGTTCTTCGATCGTATTAGATCTACGCTGCCAAAATCCTTACATGTAGCTACACCCTTTACATCACACGTCTAAATTACACTAGGTTTATACTAACATGATCTCTAATTGCGACTCTACCTAGTAGATTATTCCTTATCTTATACGATGTCTCCAGCTTAAACACATCGGTGCAGAAACTTCAAGTCTCCCTACGTCGATTGGCATCCTTTAAAACGGGTCTAATCTATAAGAAAGTTGCTAAATCGCCTCAAGTTTTACTGGTATGGTTCCTAACTGTAGCTGTACTCAGTAAATTACTCAACACTTTACGGGCTCTTTTCTGCTCATTCCAAATTTGTAGAAACATCTCCCAGGTTGTCCCATGTCTCTAGCGGTTTTTAACCATGGGTCACTTTCCATAGCAAGTTTCCTATCGCCCTAGGTCCAAACTAACAGGGTTCCTAATCGTTGTTGTATTCAGTTGATCACTACATATTTTATACGATTTTTCAAGGTCGTTTCACATTTACAAGAGGAATTTTCAGGTCGCTCCACGTTTATTGCGTTATTTTAATATGGGTCTAGGTCTGTAATAAAGTTCTTAGATCTTGTAAGGTCTACACTGGATTTGGTTCGTGTCTGTACCCGTACATATTATATTACACAATATCTTGACAAAAGACGCCTAATTATACTAGTTTTATATTAACATGATCTTAAACTGCAGCTTCACCTAGCAGATCACTTCATATCTCCAGCTAGAACCACAACTGCACAAAAACTCCAAGTGCCATACATCGATTGGGCTCTTTAAAATGTATCTAGTCTATAAGAAACTTTCTAGATCGCCCCCGGTTATATTGGTATGGTGCCTGACCGTAGCTACACCCAATAGATTACTCTATACCTTTCTAGATTATTCAACATTTGCAAAAATACCTCCCACGTCGTTACACTTCTCTATCGATTTTTGAACGTGTTTTACGGTCTGGTCTACTCTATGATAGTTTCTAATTGTTGCTGTACTTAGTTGATCACTACATATTTTATTTGATATTTGCAGGTCGTGCCACATCTGCAGAGTAATGTCCATGTTGTTCCGCGTCTATTGCGATCTTTTAGAATGGTTCTGGGACTGTATTGAAGTTTTTGGATTGTATTACGTCTACTTTGGCATGGTCCGTATTTGTAGCTGCACCCAGTACATCACACAATATTCTGCAAGATGCCTAAATTGCACTAGGTTTATCCTAACATGATCTCAAGCTGGGCAGTAGATTACTCCTTACCATGTACGTCTCCAGCTTGAAAACATCGGTGCAGAAACTCCAAAAGTATCTCCAAGTCAATTGACATCCTTTAGGATGGGTCTAATCTATAAAGAAGTTGTTAAATCGCCTCATGTTGTACTGGTATGACTCGTAACTGTAGCTACACTCAGTAGATTACTCAACACTTTACAGGATCTTTTCTGTTTACTCCACATTTGTAGAAACATCTCACAGGTTGTGCCACGTCTCTAGCGATTTTTGACCACGGGCCAAGTTTTCTAACATCCTAGGTCCAAACTCACATGGTTCCTAATTGTTGTTGTATTCAGTTGATCTTTTATTCGATATTTTCAGGTCATGCCACATCTGCAGAAAAATTTCCAGGTCGCTCCACGTTTATTGCGTTATTTTAAGATGGGTCCAAGTCTGTAATAACGTTCTTAAATCATCCTAGGTTTATATTGGCATGGTCCGTATCGATAGCTGTATCCAACATATCGTAAATACTCTGGACAAGACGCCTAAATTACACCAGGCTTACACTAACACGATCTCTAACTGCAGCTTCATCAAATACATTACTCCACATCTTTTACGACGTTTTTAGTTTGCCCTAAAGCCTCAAGTCTCGCCACTTCAAGTGTGATCTCTCAAGGTGGGTCTAAGTCTATAAGGAAGTTCCTAGTTCGCACCAGGTTACATTGGTATGGTTCCTAACTGTAGCTGCACCCAACAGATCGTTCCCTATTTTGAACAATGTCTCCATCACAGACATTCCAAGATCTCCTTCATCTATAATGATCTTTAAAGTCCAATCTTGAAGTTCAAAATTCTCTTTATCTTAGAGTCTGCTTCTGTTTTGTAAGTACGAAATAAAATACAATTGTTCTTGACATGATCGAGGTTAATCCTCAAGACTCCTTAGTGTTTCAATAACTAACAACTACCCTCTCCACTTCAACCTTCCTTATTTCTGAATTTTTTAATACAACCTTTCAAAAGCTCTAATTAAATGGCAAACATTTGCGTTCTACTAAAATTGCGCGAATTTGGGGTGCTACTTTAAAAACTCAATCCACTAAAGTTACTCGTTAATAAATAAATTTTACTAACAGCCTAAAAAGTAAACCTGGTGTCGAAAATTTCTAATTTTTGTACCTCTAACAGCGTAATGATAAAATATTTGCCGTCTTTAAGGGCACTAACGTAGACTTCTCTGGCTACTGGCATTAACTGCTCCTTGCAATTTATTGTAATCGTTTCAATAGAGAGTGCATACCGAACATTGGTTTGTACAGCTAGTTTATAGTAATTTTCCGGTCATTTAAAGACTTTCATCTACTCTTTTATTCTTCTACAGTTTCATTTCGCTGTTTCCGCGCCTTTACAGGCACTTCCTCTCCACTGGAGTTATCTTGTTACATTTCTGAAATATCCAACGATTACGAAATAATAAATCAAAGTTAGTGTGTGTTGTTTCAACATTTGCTTTCACGACAGTTTGTTTGGAACCGTAACTCATTCAATTTTTGAGAGCATTGAGACTCGAAAACTGGAGTAAATTTTTTGTAGAACTTTAGTGGACAAAAGGACTTGTAACGACTTTCATTTGGTATCACCCTACAATAAAAACTTCTAATAGGATGATCTCATGTATACTCCAACATTCTGAACACGTGTGCACGTTTCTTTTGCTTAAAAAATTACGGCCTGATGGTTAAAATATAGGAATTTCAATAATAATTAATTGAGAATAGTTGGACTATTGATTCTGATTTGGCATTTAATAGACAAAGCAACATGACTTGCATCCATAAATCAAATGTAACGGTAAATACTTTAATGAGGTTTGGTGGCGACGCTGGCCTTCGAAATTAACCATTTATACATTTGCCGCTTTAATAGCCGTCGATTGAAAGCCATTTTTCATTCTTTTCTAAAACTATTAAAACCTTAGATAGTCTGATGCTCCATCACTAATCCAACTTAGCAGATGGTCGTAAATAGTGATTAATGGCTACGTGCGAGTGAATAAATTAAAAGCCTTTGAATTTGTTTCTTATATATTAAGCGTAAACGTTACAGTTGTAACATTTTAATGATCATTGAGTACTTGACTCAAAAGAATATTTTTGTCATACTATCTTCCTAATTGTGTCTGCACACGAGTTTACGACTTTTTGTTCGGGTAATTTTCAATTCTTCTCAGCGTTTCTTAATAATCGTGCAGGTGCCACACTTTAGAAAACGCCATAAAAATTCACAGACGAAATTTGACGCTTTAAGGTTTGCCAGAGTGGTTATCGACCCTGCGAGTCCTGGAAAAAGTCTGAGCTGCTCGTGTAGCAAATTGGTGTGACTAAGTACAAAACTGACTCATAAATTTATACCATATACGTTTTACATAAAGAAACTTTGTAGTTCTATAGCTCTTGAGAATTGTTTGAAAATGTTAATTTTTTATAGGCCTCGTCTTGTGGTAATTATGATAATACGTAATTCGTTACCAAATATTTAAATTGTTATTTCTAATATGGAATGTGATTAATATATATTGAGAGAAAATATGGTTACACCTCTTCTGGAGGAATGCAATTTGTTTGTATTATGCCCACGTACTAATAATTAAAATACCAAGTAAGACTTTTCCTTGCACAATTGAAATTGATAGTTGAGTTATGTAAATTGTTGATTTGAGCTCATTATGTAATCATTCAATACTGTACAGATAATAAAATCAAACCAAAATATTGTAAAGAAAACTTTATTTCCAAACTAATCGTAAACTTATTCAGCAACTCGTAATTACAATGGAATTCTCCAATAGCTCTCACAATTATTCACTTTCCGAAATAATCTCTAACAATACAAGAACTATTTTCTTAACACTAAAACTAAAATGCTATTTTCTAAATTACTACCGAATCACAATAATGAATTTATATCAAAGCACTTACGATTATGCACCATTTCCTTTTACAATGAGATATAAAGGGTAAGTGTACTACACAGAATAAAGTAAATGTGTTCTGGTGGAGCTAGCATCGACCTTTAGTAGCAGTAGAGTTTGCAAAAGACTAATCCCAGAGGAGGAAGTTATTCACAGATAAAGTTATAAGGCTTTTGATATGATTGTTTTTATTTCCTTTCCTAACTTGCAATAAAAGGGTTAGAAATAAAACGCAAGTTGGTGCGAGGAAAGTACTAAACTGTGTATATTTGTAGTGATCTATAGTATTTCCTAAGTCGATTCTTATTGGTTGATAATTATTGCAAATATTATAGTGTACATTTCAATATTCGAAGGTATTTTTGAACAGCTTAGTAACCACTCCGTGATGTCAAAAATTATCGTTATAGTAGCGCGCGGAACAGAGACCAGCTCTATTGTTAACAGGTGTTTTGGAACTTGACTTCAGTACTTTAAAATGGAAGATCGAAAGGCTTTACGTGACGGTTTTTATTAAAAATAATGTTTTTGGTTATATTCTGTTTTTAAGTTATCTGATTGTATCAAAGCTTTAGTAATTATTTGATGTTATTTGTTTATGTTTTAAGATAGTAATTGAATTAATGATAAAGTTGTCATTCGTATTTTTGTTTATTATTTTTAATCAAGTTGATCTGTTTAATTTTTAAATGCACGTTTGTTTCGCTTGCAATCATAATGAATAATTCTTAACGTTTGGTGACGTGACCAGGATACACTGTTGATAGCGTTGTGGAAGGTTTGAAATTCTGTATTATTTTTATTATGTTGCTTGATAAAACATATTATTGCTATTTATTATTGTTCACCCAACCACTGCTGGTGCTGTGTTACTCCAACTCTAACAACTTTTAGTATAGCAAAATCTGGGTATGGAAATTCACAGAAAGACAGGACAAGGTCAATCAGGCTTTACTGGAAGCCATACTAGGAGGCTCAAAGGGACAACACCTTTACTGCAAGGAAGTTGATTAATAGGTACTGCTTCAGATGCTGGGACCGCCAATGTAGGTCCAATAGTCAAGGTCTGGTCAGTAAAGTAAGTCTTGCCGTATTATACAGCAACACCCTCAAGTTCTGTGCGTAATTATAACAAGTGTTTTTAGTATTGAACCAACGTTCTCGGCCATTGCTTAACAGAGAAACAAACCATTTTTTCGTAGCGCTCGATATAATCGGACTGATTTTCAATAATCACTTTTGGTCGCAGGATAAGCATTACTTTATGTCAAGTTGTTTTTCTTTAGAAATATACAGTATGTTTCACTTAATTACCTAGAATATATTAAAGTTTTTGGCGTGGATGTCTGTTTGATTCAGCATTTAGATTAAAGTGTAGGACAAGGATTGGGTACCATTGGTAGTTGTTTGAGGGGACCCTTAAATTTTTGTAATGATTCAAATTTTATTACTTTAGCCCACAACCATTAACGTCGCTGATCATACCGTGCATTTACATTTCCAATGCTCCACCCGAAGGTACTACATTGGCCAGGAGGCGAGTTTTTTGTTGCCTGGAAATTTAGAATTTTGCCGAACCCTTGCCGTTCCAGGCAAGGTAGGGATCTTTAACGTGCATGACAACACTCACACACGGAACCTCCATTTAACCTCTCATTCGAACGAGGGCGTAATTTTTGTGAAAAATGTTCACCTAACATTTTTTAAGCAGTCGGTCGTGTCGGGATTTGAACCCAAGATCTTGGGATCTGTAGTCTTACAAATTACATTGATCCATAGTGCACTGATGATTCCACAAGTTATGATCCCGTTTATAGACGCATTTGCATTATGACTATGTTGCAGATAATCGATTTAATGTGTACCCTTTGTTTGGTACTATCATAGCATATGTTCTACTTTAACATCATGTTTATTTATAAATGTTTCGTTAATGTATTTATAGTGGTGTTTACGCAAACGATAGAATGTAGGTTAGTTATTGTGAACTATACTGCGACACGGGCTGCAAACTGATAATGGTTTGTAGTGTAAGCGCGTACGTTTGAGCTTTTATTAAATTTACTAACATTTTATGTTCAAGGTCTTTATCTTCCCGGCGATTGAACTCTTTAAACTGTAGCCAGGTAGTAATGGCTTAGTCGTCCTTGGTACCCTCCAGAAAAATTACCTGGACTACACTAACATTTCTTCAGTTATTGTATGCAGTATGTCTGAGTAACAGTTGACATTCCGTAATATGCAAAGTGCTCAGGGTGCTTGTTTGACGCCCCATCCTTGGAGAGGTGTATTTATGCAGTTAGAAGCGCAGGGTTGTTGAGGTTTTATCTTCCGATACTCTTTCCTCAGCGCTAGCACAAGAAGTTCGGCACTGTTTGCTCTTGTAATTCATGTATAATTGATGGTAACCTAATTTTGAGGTTATCGAATAATAATTAAAAATAGGGATACTAACTATTGTAGTTTTATTTCAAACCTTCCCGCTTTAACGCCATCTCAGTGGGAGGTAATGTGGTGGTTTTCCGTTGCCTTTCACAACGCAGTAGTGTGTCTTAGAATGCAATACCGGCTCCCAAGGTCACTGCCACTCTTTTAGGAACCCGTCCTAGTCTGGTTCCTCACTAAAGACGACACCAATTTGGTTAAACCTATAGTTCGGCTCTGTAGCTCATTGAAACGCGCAAGCCATTCTACCCGTTCTAGTGTTTTAGAACTTCTTCAAGGTGCAGGTCCGTTCAGAATGGTCTCTAACAATACAAGCATTATTTCCTTAACACTAAAACTGAAATGTTATTTTCTAAATTACTACCGAATCACTATAATGAATTTATATCAAATCACTTACTACTATGCACCGTCTTCTTTTACAACGAGATATAAAGGGCAAATGTACTATAGAATATGAAGTAAATGTACTCAGGCGGAGCTAGCATCGCCCTTTAGTGGTAGTAGAGTTTGTAACAGACTAATATCAAGAAAGAAAGTTATTCACAGACACCTCTAAGGCCCTTAAAATGATTATTTTCATTTCCTCTCTCACTAGACGAGAAGTTTTATTTATACAATAACCAGTATTATGAGCTGCACCTTTCCATATTGCATTAGCAGAATTAGTTTTATAGCACAATTAATAAGTTGAAACCTATTTCTACATAGGTGTTCTTTCTTTTCGATTGGACATGTAATATAAAATAACAAAACACGCGTGTTCGTTCACATATGCACATCTCAGTATTAGTTAGAATAGTTGATAACATTATTTACAGAAGGCATTTTAGTATAGAATACCGCGATGCTCTTGGGAGCATTATAACGACCCTTGTGTACCGAGGCAAATCTCGTGCGATACTCGCATCATACTCAACAATACTACTCTTACTACTGAAAGTTCGTTGCTTACTCAAGCGTCGCAACCCTCCGTTGAACTAGTCCAATAGTGGGGGTGCACTAGTAAGACAGTTCATGCACTTGGAATTATTTAGTTTTAACTAAGATACATTTATAAATAGACAGGGACGGCTCAGAAATCCTAACAATCACCTTGCAATAAAAGTATTAGAAATCAAATGCAAGTAGGAGCAAGAAAAATACTGAATTTTATAAAATATATTGAAATTTTTGTTCTTAGCATATGAATAGTTATTTTTATAAAGTGTTAAAACGATCAATATTCACTCTGTGGAAATTATAAAGTCTTCATCATCATCATTAGGTCTTCAGTCCTGGAACTGGCTAGACGCGTACCATCATTGTTTCCTATTCTGAACTAACCTCCAGATTTCCCTGACATTTGCACATGCTGCATCTATCACTATCTGTGTGCTAAAGTCTGATCTTCGTCTACCTTTACCTTTTTTTCCCATCTCTGCTTGTAATATATCCCATACTATTCGCTAAACGTATCCTGGCCTTATATATTTCCTATGTTTTTTTGTTTCTCACGGATATCTTTATTCTTGACTATTTCTATAACCTATTTGTTATTAACTTTGTCTGTTTATCATATCATCTTCAAACATCTAAAGCACAACATTCCAGAAGGCTTCTATCTCTCTCTGTCTGCTTTTCCTACTGCCCCTATTTCATAGACGTACTGTGTTGTGCTTCATACATATGCTTTGTACAATTTTCTACTCGTTTCTATGTTTGTTGTCTTTGAACATAGCTGCTGTTCCTTCTTGTTTGATGCAGTTCGGTCACCTTTTATTGTTTTAAAATTATATACACTATTTCTCGGATATTCAGTGGTATGTGAAACGGGGCGGCTTCGTGGCGTAGTTGATATGTGTGTGATTACTATGCCCAAGGTCCCGGGTTCAAATCCCGACACGGTCCGCTTGCAAAATGTTAGGCGAGCATTTTTCACAAAAATAAGCCCTCGTTCAAATGAAAGGTAAAATGGACGTCCTGTGTGTGGGTGTTGTCACGCACGTTAAATATTCTTAGCTCGCTTGCAACAGCAAGGGTTCGGTAAAATTCAAAATTTACAGGTAACAAAAACTCGCTTCCTGTCCAATGCAGTAAATTCGGATGGAGCATTGGCAAAATCAAATGTAGGGGTTGGCTGCCAAGTTCCCCCAGCACTCGAACATTTGTCGAATTAATAGCTTTTCCAATATATCCTTTCGCACAATCAACATTAGTTGAAAATATTTCACAACCAACACCTGTGGTTGTTTATAATAATCACCTGCTTTAAAAGCACTTATTTTTTCGTCATTGGGTTTTCCGTCTTAAAACTGGTTCGATGCGTACATCCACTTATTTGTGTTCTGAGTTGGTTTTCACAGTTCCCTGAAATTTCCACAAAAGCCTATATACAGTTCGAATTCCCTTTTATTGTTTTCTAGTTATATGCCCTAGTTCACAGAGATGCAGTGGTATGTGAAGGGGGTTAAGTAGCCCGTAACTGCGAAAGATCGCTCAACACTTAGGCATTTGTCGTATTAATAGTTTTGCAGTAAATCCTTTCGCACAATTAACACTAGTTGAGAATATTGCAAGACCAATACCTGTAGTTGTGTATAATAATCATCATGTTTAATTACAGTTATTTTTTTCCTCATTAATTTTTCCATCTTGGGACTGGTTGGATTCATACCTCCATTAATTTCTATTCTGAGCTAGCCTACATATTTCCCTGAAATTTCCACATCCTACAACTTTCACTGTGTGCAATAGTCTAATCTAGGTCTACTTATACTTCCCTTTTTTCTTATCTCTGCTTCTGATATATTCCGCACTATTCCCTCATGTCTTAGTATGTCGCCTACATCCTATCTCTCTTTTATTTACTGTTTTCCACATATTTCTTTCTTCCCCTACCATTTCTGGCACCTCTTTGTTGTTAACTTTATCTGTCCATGATATCTTTATCATACGTCTGCAGTACCACATTTCAAAGGCTTCTACCTTTTTCTTTTCCGCTTCTCCTACTGTCCAGACGTCACAGTCATACAGTGTTGTGCTCCACACATATGTTTTAAGCAATCTTTCCTTTGTTACTATGCTTGTTGTCTTTGAACACAGTAGTTGCTTTTTTGCACGACTTTGGGCTAATCTTTGTTTTATATCTTTTGTGTTTTTCCATCTTGCGTTATTTGGCTTACTAGGTAGTAGAAATCCTTAACCTCTTGTTCTCGTTACCTATTTGTATCCTTGTTTTTTATTTATTTTCACCTCCTTTGCATACTAGAATTTTAGTTTCATTTTTGTTAACTTTCATACCGTATCTCTCTGTTAGAACTGTTTCCATTTTATTAGCTGCTGCTTCTGTCTTGCTTGCTAGATGCTAATACCGCTATATCATCTGCAAATCTAAGCATATCAATCTTTTGTACCTGCATAATAATTTCAAATGTCTTCCTGCATTTGACAGTATTCATTGACTCTTCAATTAATGGGGATAAGGCACATACCTGTCTCACCCCTTTCCTAATATTTACTTGTTTACGTTCATGCCCCTATTACCGCTGTGTGTAAGCTATGTACTATCCATCTATCACTAAAACACATTCCAATCTTTTTGAGTATTTCGAACATTTTTTTTTCATTTTACATTGTCGAATGCTTTTTCCATATCTACAAACCCTATATACACGCTTTCCCCTTTTTCTATTGTTTTCTTCATTATCCCTCTCAGAGCTAAAATAGCCTCCCGTGTTGCCTCGTTTCGCCTAAACCCAAATTGATCTTCTCCTAGTATTTCTTCAGCTCGTTTTTCTATTCGGCTTTGTACAATTCTAGTTCATATTTTTCAAACGTGTGCTGTTAAAGTTATTGTTCGAAAATTTTCACATCTATCAGCGCCTCTATTTTTTTTGGTATAGTTGCTATGATGTTACGTTTGAGATCTTTGGGTATCTCGCTTGTCTCATACATATAGCTTACAAGTTGGAAGAAACGTTTTTTACTGCTTGTCCAGCGTCTTATAGCGTTTCTACTTACACATTATCTGTACCAAGTGCCTTACCATTTTTCAGACCCTTTAATGCTAATTCAAACTCATCTCGAAGTATGGGATGTTCCAAGTCCTCATTTTCAATGTCTGATTCCTGTTCTAATGTTTAGTTAGTTCCTCTCCTGCATATAAATTCCTTATATATTCTTGCCACTTAACCAATTTCTCTACATTTCCTATAACGACGTTTCCTACCACGTCCCTTATATTTTTGTTACATGGTTTTATATCCCTAAAATTCATTCTAATTAGTTTGTATGCTTTGTATGTCTTTTCTATTTTCGTTTTGGTTTATACCTCTTTGCACTTTTCATCAATCCATTGTTCTTTAGCTTTCCTGCATTTGCGAATAATCTCCCATTTTATAGCTTTGTATCTCTGTTTTTCTGTTTCGTCTGATCTATTTCTGTATTTTCGTCTTTCTTCTATTAAATTCAAAATATCCTTTGTTATCCATGGTTCCTTATTTTCTTTTTGTGTTACCCCAGAATATCTCTAGCCGCCATGTCTAAGCAGGATTTAATGTTATTCCATTCTGTTTCTACTTTCTTAGTACCAGAAATTTTCCCGATATCTTTCAGCAATTCATTTGACTTTTTTTCATTTCTTTCGTGGATATATTTATCTTTCAGTTTGTGAAACTCAAAGTGCCTTTTTACGTTCATTTTTCTCAAATTTTTAAATTTAAGTGCGGTCATCATAATTACGCTGTTGTGGTCGGTATATATATCTGCTTCTGGGTAGCTTCTATAGTCTTTTACTTGAGTCCCTGACATACTTTGAATTATATACTTTTTGCGGTCTGCCGGATTTACCCGATCTTATAATTCTTGGGCGACCTGGTCGCTGGTTTTTGTCTTATTTAGTTCGGGCGATGAGTCATCCTCAGAGGAAACTTTTCATCTTCGCACACCTCATTTTCAATTTTATTTGATTGTTCTTCCGGTGCGGTAATTATCGCTAGGTCAAATAAGGTACTGTTTTTCTATGGTACTCATACCATTTTCCTCGATCTGTGGCTCGATGGTTTTCATGAATATTAGGTTACGCGCTTTAATTACCGTCTTTGTTCCAAGTTTGCATAATCGATGGGCTTTCGATTCTTTTGCGTAACCTATCAATAAGTACTCGTCACTTTTTGGCTAAAATTTTCCACGCCTTTGGCCTTTGTTTAGTACAATTATTTTACTATCAATAATCCTTAAGAATCCGACAGAAGGTTGTAGTACTACCTAAGCTTTTTCCGGAGTAATCTTATATAGGCATTTTACAGAACACTTATTTCGCAAACATACGGCTGTATTTATCATTTCGCACCATAACGAGGGCAACTAGCTTGAAGCATCATACACCTTGCCATTTCCACTAAAGTTCGGTTTACCCGTTTGACAACGCTCTTTTTTCGGGTGTGTATTCCACTCTTAATTGGTGAATCATTCCTTCTTCTTCAAAAATTCTCTGATAGCGCGTGGTATGTATTCTTTTGCGTTGTCGCTTCTAAGCTTCTTTAGACGTTTACCAGTTTGTTTCTCAAGTCAGTCAGTCTTCGAACTTAATAATTTTAATATTGTTGGTAGTTCAAGCTACTCATTGGTAATTATTGACTGTTAAAATATTAACTTTAATTATTTTTCCGTCAACTAAATTAAGTCACGTTAATGAACATAACGTACAAGTTGTTAAAAAAGAAATAAACCATTTTTGTAATTACTGCATTAAAATAAATTTGATAGAAGTGTTTTTGGAAATAAATGTTTTTTAAAAGAATCTCCCAAAAACCCAAAACCTATTTGGCGCTATAACCATAACGATTTTAAGAAATTGTCAGATATTTATCTCCCGCAAGATTTCTTAGTTGTTGTAACAATTGAGATGGCTTGTTATCTCCAATTTCCAATTCCGTTAGCAGTTTGTGAAGTCGTCGTTTCTCACTGTCAGCAAAATTACTAATGAGTCTAGTTTTGACAGTTTCATATTATTTTCGGGAGGATTTAATACTACATCTAACACCTGTGATAAAACTTCAGTTTCTATTGCGTTAACGACTGTATTGAATTTTGTAACATCCAGTATTATATCGTTAATTGCAAATTGCGTTTCCAATTGTAAAAACCAAATTTTTGGATCGGATTTCCAGAATGACGGAGCCCGTATAGCGATTCGATTTACTTGCGGTGGATTTGCGTTTGCGTTGTCTACCATGGTAATGAATGATTTAAAAATTAAGTTTTTTTTAAAAAAATAACTGTGTATTCAAACTCGGGATAACTAATATTGTATACTATACAGTGATACTAACATAAACTTGAATAAACATTCAACAAATAACTTTAATAGCTCTTTTTTCTAGCAAAAATACAAAAATCTTTTTATTCTATCTAACAAAAACGGAACTGTCATAATAATTAAAAACGTCTATTACGCCTACTTGAACTGATCCGTTACAAGTACATGCTATTATCATTTAGATATAGCAAATTACTCTTTCAATATAACTTATAACTATTTACTTATCAAAAGCGTTTGCTTCGAAAATATTATTATAGTATTGAAAATTTGGTATCTTGATACATTCCAAATTTGCCAATGTACATTGTTAAATATGTAAATAAATTTCCGCGAATATTTTTAAATAAACTGGTCAATTTCCGTCGTTTCCAAGTGGCGCGGAGTGAATGGCGTAAGTGCGTGCGGTATGATACGACGCGATTAGACTACGAGACCTAAAGCCGAGAACATCTACCTGTGTCGTGTGTCTGTTTTTTCCCTTTTTTAGGGTGTAGGTTCCCGTATCTTATCTTGCCTTATCGTTCTCTATACCTGGTTGTTCCTTCTCGTCCCACCTACGAACGAGTATAGAGGATGGACGAATAAATCTGGCTCAGCAAATGGTGTGATGTAACCCACAACGAGATGGTACTGGGATATAACTGTAAGGTGCGATTTAAGTGAGTACATTGCTTTTATTTATATTGTAAAAATAAATTTGATCATTGTATCACTTTTAAACGTGTTTTGTATTTGATGCATTTGCCGCGTAATCATGTTATCTTAAACGATTGCGCAATATTATGAAACGCAGGAAACGTAACAATCTATTTCATTAAAATATTTTGTCGTTAGAGATTGTCAGGCATTCCGAGAAGGTTGAATATGTACGCCTCATCAATAGCTTTGTTCACTAAAGCATTTGTTTTCCGCGATAAGTTACAATGTTTTAGCATGCTTACTATCAGGTCGAGGATTTGTTCAACATCCTGAATATATGCTTCGGACATAGTAAATTCTTATGACGATACTGAAAATAGGCAACTTATGAATCTGCAAAGCTGGTTGCAGACAATCTTAGTTATTACCCACCCGGCCAAGTGGTTAACGACGTCCATGTTTATCAAAGCAGTTCATTCCGTCCTCTTGTCAACAGATGATGTTTTGGAAAATATTGTTCACGTAAGTATTTTGGGCATTCTTTTAAAAACACGATTTTTGGGAAGTTTTATCCGAACATCTCTGCAAATTATCATTGTAATTATGGGTACCGGCGAATGCAGCTTGCTCGTTTTGAACGACGTACAATTTGTCGCATTTCAAGGACGTTAAGATTTTATATAAAAGCTAAAGCAATTACTGCTATGATGACCTCCGTGGATCTGGAATCAATGCCTCAAAAGGTACCAAATTTTGCAAATTGGACTTTAGATTTACTTATGGGTAAATACACGTATAAATGAACGATTTTGCGTTAGAAGGAAGGTGTTCTACCTACTATGTGAAAAAAAAACCCCGATAACTGGTTCCCCAGAATTACCTTCATCAGATTAGTTTAGTGCTTTTTCTGCAATAACCAATAAAGGTTTAAAGTAAATATTAATTAACGTCTACAAACACTATCTATTCCAATCCAACAAGGAGTGTTTTATTAATCTAACTTATAACTTCTGTTAAATCATCTTTGGTCGTTTTTTACATATTACTGCTCGGCAATATGAGTAAAGTCATCGCACATGACGTCATTCTAAAACCAAAAACATTATTATGTTTTTATTCCTTAAGATTAATTACGTGTCCAAAGTCACTTAAATCCCAATGTATTAGCTAACGTAATGAGAATTTATTTCTAAATTGATGTGGCATTTATCAAAGTTGGCTTGTATCTAAGACAAACTAAGCCTACTGCGTTGACATTTGAATGGTATAGACGCTTATATGCAGAAAGTGCAAGCGGCATTACGTACGTAATTGAATGTATCTTATTCATTGATACAATCAAGTGGTCGTTGCATAGACATTGGATTTAAATAGGTAAAAATGAAGACGTTCTAGGTTATAAATTTAAACGATTCTATTGTTTGAAAGACGTTCTGTAACGAGGATATAAGAGAAGTCGAGTGTTACACATCTATGTTCATTATGTGTGTTTGACGAGCTTCTAAAGTATTTGAATTTAGTGCATATGATGAGTTTCATTGTTACCACCAAAGTTGGCAGTTTTGCGTACTCAAAGTATGGATTCTTTATATCTTTTAACCTACTTGGAACTTTCGATTTTATTTATGTACAAAACTGAAATCAAATGGCTGCATTAATATGTAACAGCTCACAAAAATCCCCAACAACGCCAAAGACTTTCCAATATAAAAGTAACACTCGCAGGAATAGAACCTTGTAACGCTAGCGCATTAATTATGCACACATTAATATATAGGAGAATATTTATCAAGTTTGGGTAGTTTAGGAACCACAGCGATAAATACACGAACAATTTTTGGAAGCTGGGTGCTTTACAATTTATTAACAGGACTTTTACATTATATTATTAAAGTAAAATACCAGAATAAATAGTAAAGTACTTAGTACATTCTTTTACAATCTGGAATTAAAAACCGGGATTTCACTATAAAAATACTGAATGGTTTTCATAATATATTCATAATAATTCTAAAAAAGAATCGTTTTCATAGTTATATACTACTAATACAGAAACGTTTTGTTAAATTTAGTTATTAGTGAATAGTCTTGAGCCACAAAATATTGGTATTGTAATAATGTGTGCCGAGCCGTCCTGTTAATCACTCTTAAGTTGATATTTAATTTTCCTTATTATTTATATCTTAGTCATCTACGCCGATGACATAAATAAAAAAGACGTGAACTGTCAGATAGAAAAACGAAATGATAAGGTATGCACGAAAATTTCGACGTTAATTGCGGTGGTTTTCATGTATGAACCAAGTGCTGATAGTGGATTGCGAGACCTGAATGACAATGGTACATATAGTGTATGGCGATAATAGTCTGCCAGTTATTGGATTCAGGTAACAAGTTAAGTAAGTTATAGGAAGAAATTCCATAAATTACGTACATTTATTACGGCTGTGGTATACAAGCACGCAGTTGCATGCCGTAGTGTGTCTGCATCTATTATCACAATATAAACTAACTTGAAAGTGTTGGTGAAAAAAAGAGAATTCTTAATCTTAATAATTTTATCTCACGTAAAGTTACAGTATGTGAACATCGACAGCTGACAAAACCAACGGTCAAACCGGGTGATTGTGAATTTCTGGGTGGGTAAATTTAAGGCGCGTGCACTTGTTTGGATTTAGAAAATTTGTTAATTTTGTTTGATCACATAAAATACGTGAAGTTTTGTTTACATAAAAGTCACATTTTTAATTGAGTAGAATTAGGAAGTGAAGTAATTGTTGTTAGACCACGGAGATATTAAGTATTGTTATATGTTTAATTTCTTATAATAGTGTGACACCGTGGCATTATTTAGGGTAATGTTATATTATCGAGTGAATAAATGAATTTTAAATCAGCGTATTTCTTTCATAGCAGCTCAATTTAGAAGATATTTTTTCGAGTCGTCCCACCCTTCCTATAAGAGATATTAGTCGCCGGATTACCCGCAAATGTTCATTTGGCTGCTCAACAATGGGGCACGAAAAAATAGCAAACTTAATAGTTGTTGTGAAAGAATTATACGAGATAAAAAAGTGTTTAACGATTAAAAAAACATCATTAAACTCTTGAAAATAAGTAATGAATTGTAGTATGGCAGGGTGTAAAAGTAGGAGAAATAATAAGTGGTATGAAGAGGAGAGGGATGATTCTATTAGTGCCTTAACAAAATTAATGAAAGAAATTAGTGGGTGTTTACAAGAAAGTAACAGAGTTTAGTACGAGAATCTTGCCCTCTTAACGCAAAATGGTAATAATTTAATGAAAAATGTAAATGAAATGAAGGGATTTTTGGAATCTAGGGAGGAAGCAAATTTGCCTGTTTCATTAGAAACGCAAACAAAGGTTATGATTAATGAAGGGAAGTCAGTGTTATGTTAATTACCTTCAAGAAAATAAGGCTTTATTAAACATAGAACATTCAAAATTAAATAAAACTCATGACACTGAAAGTTGCCATAAAAATCTTAACATATTTGATTTTTTACAAATGTAGCGCAAGCATACTACATTATACAACATTCACCCCACCTAGGAAGTAGTCGTCTTGCCATATTGGGGGACGTCAAATCCTAACGAATTTGATTTTTTTTACAAATGTAGCGCAAGCATACTACATTATACTACAGTCAGTAGTGTCGAGTATTGTAGGAAATCCTCATTACCTATCAATATGGAAAAAATTAGGTGGTAATTCAGTACAAGGCGGCTCCGAGGCGTAGTTGGTATGTGTGTGACTACTACGCCCAAGGTCCCGGGTTCAAATTCCGACACGGTCCGCTTGAAAAATGTTAGGTGAGCATTTATCACGAAAATACAGCCTCGTTCGGATGAGAGGTAAAATGGAGGTTCCGTGTGTGTGTGTGTTGTCATGCACGGTAAAGATCCCTACCTTACTTCGAAAAGCTAGGGTTCGACAAAATTTCAAATTCTCCAGGTAACAAAAACTCGCTTCCTGGCCAATGTAGTACCTTCGGGTGGAGCATTGGAAAATCACATGTAAGGTAATTCGGTACAGTTTAGACCAGAGAGGGTATGAACCCTGTAATGTTTATTAATAAGTTGTCGTCATTGTTTAAGGAAGCAGATGTTCCCGAAAAAAAGCGACTCGCTTTAGTAATTAATGCTTTGAGGGGATCTGCAATAGATCGGGGAGAAATGAAACAAAGATGGTGTAAAGATTTTACTGATATTAAAGGTGTATTTCTAGAAAGGTATTGGGACAAACATAAGTAAAGGGAAACACTGAGAAAATTAGAGTATGGGGTGTTTGATAGTGGTTCCAGAGCGGACTATTTTTTGAAACAAGTGAGAAAGGCAAATTATCGCGATTATTATTTTGGTGAGGAGGAATTGGTTGAAATGTTAGTAGGCCATTTTGACGGAAATATTCGAAGAGACATTGTAGGTGCAGGTGTAAAAACAATTGACGAGGTTGATAATTTTTTTGCGAAAAGTGGATAGTGCAGATGGGGATAGTAGGAAACAAGGAGATAGGAGAAATAGGAAAGCTATTCCTAGAATTACAGGCAATAGGTAAAGGATGACGGAAGAGAGAACCGGTAATTTCATCCAGAATCGGTCTGGTTGGCATAATACAGAAGGTTAGGGAAGTACGAATTATAATAGTTATGGTTAGAATACAAGAAATGAAACAAGTATTCAGGAATGTGGAGATAAGGATGATGCGACAGGCAGTCTATCAGAAAGTGATCGCGAGCCACGGCTAATAGCTAATAAGGCGCAGCAATACACTGTTCAATGACAGTCGCTCAGATTTTGTAATTAAAAGTGAAATAAAATTGAATACGGAAATAGTATCGGTTATTACTGCAAAAGTTGAAGCCGTTTAGGTTGATATTTTAGTTGATAGCGGTGCTATGATGAGCTGTGTTAGTCCAGAATTTTTAAAACAAATTTTGGAACAAGAGAATAAGATTCCAAAGTTACCGGTCGCAAGAGTAACAGTGCATGGAGCACTTAAGGAGAAAGGACGGCAGATTAGGAAACAGGTTTTTCTTAATTTAGTTGTTGATAGGGTACAGTTTAATATAAGTTGAATAATTGTACCTAAGTTAGTTAGGGAAATCATTTTAGGGTGTGATTTTTTAAACCAATTTTCGGTAACTTTAAATTTTGAGGAAGGTTGAATAGAAGGAACTTTATTAACATTAAAAAGTTGTTTAAGTTTAAATGTTGTCCTAGCGAAATGAAAGCATATGAGAATTGTGAGGTAGGTGTGGAAAGGAACTCTATTGAGGCGGTTACGACATTAAAAGTTGATACTCATTATTCTGAGACTGCTATTAGTGAAGTAGTTCAAAAATCAGAAAGGTTAAAAGACGACGAGCGTAGTGAGTTAGCAGAATTATTAGGAAAACAATCCGATATTTTTTCAGAACGGCCAGGGTTGATGCATGTATATCAACATGAAATTTTATTGCGGGATGAAACACCCTTTTACCAGAGGAGTTATCCCATAGTCCACACGCATAAAATAGATGCTAGAAGGCAGATACGGGAAATGGAGTCCTGGGGGGACATCAGTAAGGCCCAAACCGAATATGTGAATCCATTTGTGGCTGTGGCTAAAAAGGATGGAAGTGTGCGAGTGTGTCTAGATGCTCGATTTTTAAATAAAAGAATGGCCAAAGATCATGTGGTCCCTCCCATTCCTAATGAGTTAGAATTTGTGTTTTCGCCGAATCTGTGTTTGTTTACCCTAGACTTATGGCAGGTGCCAATCAAATCAGAGCACCACAAATATACGATTTTTTCTTTCGAGGGGAATACGTACGTATTCAACGTATTACCATTTGGATTATCCACATCTGTTGGAAGTTTTATTCGAGGACTTCGTCTCATTCTTGGGGTGGAGGTGGGTGCATTTGTACTTACGTACGTTGATGATTTTTGGTGTTCTCGACAAATTTCAACAAACATTTTGGTCATCTGCGTATTGTTTTTGAAAAATTGAGGTTAGCGGGTTGAACCGTGAAATTACGCAAATGCCATCTTGCGTGAGAAAGTTTCATTTTTAGGTCACATTTTGATACCTAAGGGGGTTGGTATGGATCCTAATCGAGTTGCGGCGATTCAGATTTTTCGAACGCCCCGAAATATTAAGGAACTCAGGTCGTTTCTTGAATTAGTGAATTATGATAGAAGGTCCTGTGAGAATTTTGCTGAACTTACTATCCCTTTATTACAACTATTGCGGAAGGACTACTCATGGAAATAAGGACCAGTCGCAACTCAAGCGTTTAACCAAGTTAAAACAGCTTTTCTACTGGTCACGAAGCAATGCATCCTGATCCAAATAAACGTTTTTATATACGTACTGATAGTTCAGGGTATGGATTAGGAGAAAATCTTTACCAAATTGATGGTGATACAAGGGCAGTTATCGCATATTATAGTAAAACGTTGAAAAAGCCGGAATTGAATTATACGGTAACAGAAAAGGAAATGTTGGCGATTGTCGCTGTCCTCAAACAGTGGAGAACTTTAATATTGGATAGAGATTTGACGTTAGTAACTGACCATAAAACCTTATCTTTTATGCTCAATTGTAAATTGTTAAGTTCCCAATTAACGAGATGGATCTTGTTCATTCAGGAATATTCATTGGAAATAGAACACTGTAAGGGTGTCGAAAATGTGGTAGCGGATATCTTGTCACGATTTCCGGTAGGGACTCAGCAGGAAAGGGAGACTGCAGAAATATCCGATAGGTCGCACATAGGTATTTTCCCAATAAATCAGGGAGAGTGGACAAAGTTACTAAAAGAACGTTTTAAGAATATTCTGGGAGAACAGACTAGGGATGCATTGTGTCAGAAGATGAAAGCAGGATTAAGGATTGATCAGAAGACTGCAAAAAGGTTTAAGGAGTGGTTTGTTGTTTTTGAGGGATTGTTGTTTAAAAAGGGTGCTTTGGGCGATCTAAACTATAAGTTAGTGGTTCCAAAACTTATGATAGTTGTATTAGTTTTACAGGAGTACGAAGGGTATGGTCACTTAGGAGCCGAAAAATGTTTTCAGTATTTAGCTAAATACTATTACTTCCTAAAAATGCGGAGAACAATTAGGAAATTGGTTGTTAGTGGTGAGCTATGCTGTAGTGTGTCTGCATTTATTATTACAATATAAACTAATTTGAAAGTGTTGGTAAAAAAAAAAGGATTTCCTAATCCTAATAATTTTATCTCACGTAAAGTTACTGTATGTGGACATCGACAGCTGACAAAATCAACGGTAGAACCGGGTGATTGTGAATTTCTGGGTGGGTAAACTTAATGCGCGTGCACTTACCTTATTTGTTTGGAATTAGACAAATTGTTCCCTGAATGGCATGTTTAATTAGTAATAATAATAGGTCTTGTATCTATTCGAGGTTTTGTTTATTTTGTTTGATCACATGCAATACGTGAACTTTTGTTTACATAAAAATCACATCTTTAATTGAGTAGAATTAGGAAGTGAAGTAATTGTTGTTAGACCACGGAGATATTAAGTATAGTTATATGTTTAATTTCTTATAATAGTTTAATACCTTACATTTGATTTTTCCAATGCTCCACCCAAAGGTACTACATTGGCCAGGAAGCGAGTGTTTTTTACCTGGAAAATTTGAAATTTTACCGAACCCTTGCTGTTCCAAGCAAGGTAGGGATCTTTAACGTGCGTGACAACACTCACACACGGGACTTCCATTGTACCTCTCATTCGAAAGGGCGTATTTGTTTAAAAATGCTCGCCTAACATCTTTCAAGCGGACCGTGTCGGGATTTGAACCCAGGACCTTAATAGTTTGACACCGTGGCATTATTTAGGGTAATGTTATATTACCGAGTTAATAAATGGGTTTTAAATCGGTGAATTTCTTTTATAACAGCTCAATTTAGAGGATATTTCTTCGAGTCGTTCCACTCTCCCTATAAGAGATATTAGTCGTCGGATTGCCCGGAAATGTCCAAATGTAGACCTGAATTTTTCCAAACACTGTTTTGTAGTAAATTTTTTATTAATATAACAGTGAAATTGAAGAACAAAGCGTTTTATTTAACTAAATATACGGGGAAAAGGCAAATATGTAAAATTTAAAACTCAGTTTTCTTAAAATGTGTGTTCGGTGGATTAGAACCTTTTAATCACATACAAGCTTGTAACTATTTAGAACGCTGCTTTTTTAAATAGTGTAACTAATACAATAATCTGCTTCTTAAATATACGCTTTTGTTCCATATACCTATTCAATAAATATTAAATTCCAATAGAAACAATATATTACGAATTCATACATAGAGCTCCACCTATATTTAAATATTCAAAGTAAAATTAAAGATGTCTTCTGTTTGTATGTATCTTGAAACAATATCACTTTTTCTGCGCGTGCTTGGATAGCAACGTAGCCCCGTGGTCAAACTTCATTTGATATCGAGATGTAATCAACGAAGCAAGTGTTAACGTGGGCCAGTAGGTTTTGATAAAACATGCCGTCCCAGAAAGAAGTGAAGTGGTGTCAACGAATACCATGGCTTCATTTTTAGTTGTAGTATCGACCTGAGTAGAGTCAAGAATACATATCTACGGTAGGTGAATAATTCTCAAACTTACCTTTAAAATCATTTTCCCCATTTCTTTTCAGCGCAATTACGAAAGTACGAAAGTACGAAACTACGAAAGTATGAAAGTATATCGAAGTAAAGAAAGCAAGTATGAAGTTATATTGAAGTAAAGTAAAAACTATATGGATACTCAAACACGTAATAAGCTTTTTTGGATGTTGGTTGTGCTGAAAGTGCAGTTTTAAATGTTGCTATGCGAGAGGGTGGAAATTTTTACATATGTTTGGTTAGTATAGAGGTCAAGCTCGGGCACATGTATCAGCCGCGCGCACCTGCCATTGTAAGTACATAGATGCTTAAAGAATTTGGTTGCCTAGCAGATATTCAGCGGTGAGTCATCCTCAATTTTAGAGCTATAGTCATTTCATGGAACCATCATTTACAATGTACAAATAATTTTTGAAAATTCTATATATGTTTACTTAAATATGACACACGAAATTTATGTGAAATTTTTATGGTCATTTAAATTGATACACTTAAAACTTTGTTCAAAATTTAGTAGTCGAATAGTTCATAAATGTTCTTATTATTTCAAAGGCATTTCTATAAGATAATTTTGAAGTTACAAGGTTATACTAAAATGTTTGCATAACTAAACATGTGATATTTGTTTGTCACATTATAGTGTAAAACTTTTTTTGACAGTACACCTGAAGTACAGCTTAATTCAGACAATAAGTGTTTTTTGACCTTTGATTCCATCAAATATATCAGTTAAAAATATAGTTCTGTAATCTACAAAAAATCTGAGCATTTAACTTAATTCTTGTAAACTCGAATAGGATCCTATTCAAGTATCATAATTAAACTGTAATATAAAAATAAAAACCATATATTTCTTATAGAGAATTAACGTAAATTATTCAATTATAAATGTCCTATGAGTATTCAGAGATTAATACTAGATCTTAATAAAGTAATTGTTTCGAAAGTCTCCGTACAGATAACTTTGTACAAACGAAGTATATATATATTTTTTACAAATTAATAGAAAGAATAATAAGTTGTCTTAAAGCTTTCTTTCATTGAAGTCAACAGTAATTTGTCTATAGAAGCAAACAACCACATTTATAAAGTTTTTGTAGTGAAGAGAGAGATGTTATTGGTGTTGGTTTAGATTTTTTTTGAAGCATAATTTTTATTATTTGATCTTTCTTTAATTTAATTTTTTTTGTGATAAAGTGACTAGGCTCTAACGTAGCCCTAGTCTAAAAATATTTAGAAGTGATTAAATTTTCAGGTTGTACGAGAACGTCGTTCCCATTCCAGTTTTCAGAGTCAAAAGTAAGTATTATTTTTTTATATGTTGCTCGTCTTAAGCATTTTTTTCTTTTCGAAGATTTCCGTATCTGATCTTCGGATAGATTCTCATTATAACATTCATTAAGATGCGGTGGCGTCCAATGAAACTTCTTTTTTTATCGTATACCATCCTACGACCCTAGCTCATAGCTCTGCCCTAAGTTGAAGAAGCTTAGCTGGCTGGAAGATCTCTTTAAAGGGTCTTTTTCTCTCAAAGCCATTTAACATCCTCTTTACCCTGGGCTTAAACTTTAAACAGGAACCCCTCATAATCTATCAAGGCTCTGCCGCCTATAAGGTAGAGTAGACATACACTATTTACCTTTTGAGGAAAAGTGTGTAACAATAGGAAAATCACGAGACAAAGCGACCACGATAGTTTTAATATGGTTAGTACATTACCTTTTTTTTACAATTATTCATCTTTTATGCACATTATTCAATGCTTTATTGATTCTATCATATCACAACGAGTAAGAGACATGTATTTATTCGGTACTACCTAGTTGGGGAATTAACCCCATAGTATTTTATTCATAGATCTTGTCATTTATATTATTTTAAATTTGTAGACCAAAACTTAGAGACCAAAACTGACAATACAATCTACTACTAAGAAAACCTTTTCCTGTATCTAACAGCGAAGATATGGCTTATACGTAAACAATTTAAAAGCCAAGAGAAATGTAACAACTCGTGGACATTCTCTCGCTCAGCATTTAATTAAAATCCATGTTTGCGTTTGTCTTCCTGATGTAAAACATGACCACATTTTAATTATGCATTGCAGTAGAAATGCCCTGAAAACGCTTACCACCCGTATAACCTATAATTGAATAGAACGAAGAATTCTTCGTGTTGTTGCTATTATGAACGGTGTCTTAGAGCAGAAAGGTATTTGACCTATCGTGGTCATCATCATCATCATAGTTGTGTGATTGTGACGTTGCTCGCTAATCTTGTTTCAGTACCATCTTAGTTCTGCCATGCAATTAAATGTAATTTACGTTTATAAATGGTATATCATGAGTACGTTTAGTCATTAAGCTTTAAATTGTTGCGTTTTAGTTGTAGAAAAAAGAGTGCGAACTATTACTATTACATCCGGCGTCGAATATACGAGGGTACACTGAAAGAACACGAACAAAAACAAATAGCAAAATCGGGCAAAAATTCAATAAAAGTACAATTCTTAAGGTTCAAAATCATATAGTTATTTTTCAAAATAGTCGCCGTTAAGCCTAACACATTTCTCCGAACGTGTAACAAGTTTGTTCATCTTGTTGCTGAAGAATCCTTCTGACTTCTCTCGAATCCAGAACGCGATAGCTGCCTTCATTTCCTTCGTCCGAGGTTCAATGATTAAGGTTTCTCTTAAGTAGAGGAAAAATATAAAAATTGCAAGAGGGAATAAAGAGGGTGTGGGATCGGTTCAAATTTCAAGTTTTCCAGTGTCTCTTCGGTTGCGTGCAAGATATGTGGACGTCATGTTGCAAGATTATTGGTGCCGGGCTGCCCCTAACCTGACAAACTTGAAGTTGAAGATGTTTTAGAGTATCTGTGTACTTTGAAGAAGATAACGTTGTCCCTCGTTCCAGATAATCGGTTACATAAACGCGACGAGCATTCCAAAACACAGTCAAAAGAAGTTTTTTGCAAATGATTGTGTTTTGAACTTTTCGTCCAAGAAGATTTCGGATGTTGATATTCAGCGCTGTCTTTTCTCTTCTGGGTTGTAATAATGGACTTATGATTCGTCCCGCGTTTCAATATTCAATAAAAAGTTGTCTCCTTTATCACGGTACCGCTGCAAAAGTTGCTCGGAGCATTCCAATCGAACGCTGTTTGTTCTCGTACTGAGACGGCGTGTTACCGAGCGTGCACAGATTTGACGGTATCCCAATTGTCAATAATGAAGTTTTGGATATTCCAATATGGTTCACGATACGCTTTTGAGTGGCTCATCGGTCATTTTGACTCAAATCGTCGACTCGTTGGCGATGTTTATCATCTGTGGCGTTAACCGGACGTCCGCTGCGTATTTCATTAACAATTGTGATGTTTTCCAGGCTCGCAACCACGCAATTTTAATATCCATTGATATACAGTAGTTCTACGAACTACAACTCGAAGTAATCAACCTTCCTAATAACCCATCCACATACAACACCCATGCAGGAACAGGAACAAACATAGACGTTACACTGACAAATGGGCTGGCGTACAACTACATACAAAACTGGCAGGTATTAGAACACCAAACCGTTAGTGACCACAACCTAATCACGTTCGACATTGATATGGCAACCAGGCCATTTGACACACCACAAAACTTCACCAAAGTACAACGATACAAAATACGAAATGCAAATTGGAACAAACTGAGGGACACATTTGTACCCCCACAAGACATAAGATCAGATGAAAACGTCCACGAGTATACGAAACTACTCATCAACACAATTAGACGGACAATGGAGCAGGTGCTCCCAAAACAACAGAAAACACGACACACAAAGACAATTCAATGGACAAGACGCTTACAAAACCTAAAAAAGGAAACACAGCGAGCGAGAAAAAGCTACCAAAACTCCCTAACACCGGCCGAGAGAGCATACCACCTAACAAATTATCGACAATTAAAAGACATATACCAAAAAGAACTGACTGACATGAAGAGGAGGTCATGGAAATTATTCGTGGAAAGACACTTACAAACTGACGTCTGGAAAATACCCTATAAAATCACTCAGGGTAAAATCAAACCACCGATGACTTATTCGATTTTAATAAAACAAGACGGTACATACACAAAAGACTGGGGTGAAACTGCGACACTACTATTACAAACACTTTTGCCTGATGACAACGTCCAAGACGACACTAACAAACAATGACTCAGACAACAAGGAGTAATCGACAGAAACCATGTAGGTATCCGACCATGGAACAGACAAGATGACAATTTAGATCCTTTCACAGAAGACGAAGTGAGATACGCACTATGCCAATCGAAGAGCAGGAAAGTATCCGGGCCGGATGAAATTCTTGCGGAGATTGGCAATAGCGCTACAAGATAAATTAACACCGACGCTAACAGCACTGTACAATGAATGCATACGACAAGCTGTTTTTCCGAACATCTGGAAACAGGCGAATGTCGTGATTATCCCTAAAAAGAAAGGTAAAGACCCCAAATAACCAGGCTCTTACCGACCCATATGCCTTTTAAACACGCTAGAAAAAACGTATGAAAAACTATTATGTAAACGATTGCAGGACCACAGACAAACCACAGGAGTACATCCAAGACAATACGGCTCTACAAAAAACAAATCGACCGAGGACGCCATAAACCAAGCAATACAAACCATCGAGCAATCACACAAAAAATACGTCCTACTAATATTAGTGGACATAGAAGGTACATTTAATAACCTTTGGTGGCCTTCACTTTTTACAAGACTTACGACCATAAAATGTCTATCACAACTATACCATTCTTTCAGGAGTTACTGCAGGGACATGTATGTAACCCTACAAGGCACGGAGAGCATTACCAAACATATAAAGAAAGGTTGCCCGCAGGGGTCCATATGTGGGCCCCTATTTTGGGATATTGTAATGGATGAACTCCTGGAAACGCTGGACACCGTTGACGAAGTGTTGTCGACGATTCCATACGCCGACGACATTTTGTTGGTGGTTGAAGGCAATTTCAGAAGGGAAATCGAACGTAAAGCTAACATCGCTCTAACTGATACACAAAGCTGGTGCAAAACCAACAAAATGACCATAACACCACAAAAAACTACATACCTTGTGATGAAAGGAACCCTGGCAAGAGACCCCACCATCAAACTTGACGGTGTAAACATAAGTAGAACACAAAACACAAAATATCTGGGCTTAACATTAGACGAAATACAGAATTACTCTACACATATAAACACCGTATGTGCAAGTGCAACTTCTGCAATGCAGAACATCGCTACGCTGGCCCAAAGAACTTATAAGATACCACTTAATTGTGTAAGGCTATATCTCAATAGTGTGCTCGGTGCTATGGTATCATAAGCCGCGAGCGCGTGGGGCCATCGACTTAACACAATCAAACCTAGACAAAAAATTAACAGTACACAACGAAGTGTTTTACTGCGACTGACGGGGACTTATGGGACTACCGCACATGATGCACTTCATGTACTGGTGGGATCTATGCCCTTGGACCTAGTAGTGAAACAGCGAGCTGCAATGTACAATCTTACACACAACGACAACCAACAACTACAACGTATCTTAAACACAAACCAACTGCCCACGAAAAAGACGGAAATAAAGAACTGCATACTTGCAGAATGGCAGACAAGATGGGATCAAAGCACAACCGGTAGAAGGGTATACGCTTTGATCCCAAATATCAAAGACCGCCTAAAAGCCAAATACCTGGTGCACAAAACTACCCGGACAGAGACATAAAAGTACCACCTCTCCTCGGACCGAGGCTCTGCCCCGGAGACCGGAGACCGATCTCCTGGAACTCCAAGAGCTCTGTTCTTGACGACCAGAAGCAGCAAGATCAAAGCATCAACCCGACTTTGAAACAATCGAACCTCCTAATATGTAGAATTTGCATGCTTCTACATATTAGCAACCCTGTTTCTAACAAATAATAACTAACAATAGTAGTATAAGTTAATCTTAAGTAGTAGAATAGGTAATTTCTTTTCTTCTCCTCTTTTTTTACTAACGTTAAATTTTAAGAACCAAACTTACACATACCTGAGGCAAATAATACAGCAAACAAATCCTTTTCTCTGAAAGAACCTAAACACACACACACACACACATACACACTCTCTGAAAGAACCTAAACACACACACACACACACACACACACACACACATACACACACACACACATAAACATACAAAACACCTCTTATGCACTGTGCAAACACAAAACACCATTCACACACTTACACTGCCTTTTCAACATCTGGATTTCCGGCTGCCGATGGTCCGGACTGATAAGGCAAATCCGTTAAGCGTTCTTTCTTGACGACTAGGATATCCGGCTGTCGATGGTTCTGGTCATAGAGGGGAAACGTAACACGGACATCAACATCACAAACACAACACACATACACACAACCCTTACCAACACACACACACACACATAACACACGCCCTCAAGCCCGCGCATATACACACACACCCACACACACACCTTACAAACACAACCTATTCACACACTTACATTGCCTTTTTAACATCTGGATTTCCGGCTGCTGATGGTCCGGACTGATAAGGCAATATCCGTCGAGCGTTCCTCTTTGACGACTGGGATATCCGGCCTCCGATGGTCCAGGTCCTAAAGGGGGAACGTAACACGGATACCAACATCACACACAACCAACCTCTCTCTCTCTCACACACACACACACACACACACACACACACACACATCTTACAAACACAAATGACACCTACATTGCTTTTCCAACATCTGGATTTCCGGTTGCCGATGGTCCGGACTGACAAGGCAATGTCCGTTGTGCGTTCTTCCTTGACGACTGGAATATCCGGCTGCCGATGGTCCTGGTCTTAGAGGGGGAACGTAACACGGACCAACAACACACACATAACACACATACACACAACCACCCCACACACACATACATAACACATAATGGTTGCTTTCTGTGAGGAAGCCAGGTCTGCTTAAATTTCAGGTAGCAGACTACTGAAACGTTAGAACAAATAAATAAATAAATACAGTAGATCTATCAACAGTATCGTCACCACAAACAGCATTTGAATGGCGATAAATCTCAGTAGGGGTCACATTTTTAACAGTTAAAAATTCGATAACAGCGCGTTGTTCAACTCGCGGTGACATAGAACTAAAACATGTCTTCATATTTTCGCTACTCAAAACAAACTGGTAAACGTCCATGCTTATAGAGGGTGATTGTAACTTCCGAATGTCACCATGCGCGCTTCTGTAGGTTATGTTGCTCCTGTTCTACAAGCATGTGTGCATGACTTTTCAGCCTACCCTCGTATTAACAATTTCAAGATTTGATAGTAACTTAACTGTTAAATTAATCAAATGCCCGTCGTCAGGTTGCGCAATCTATTGAAAAAGAAAACTAAATGTAAAATAATCGTATAAAACTGCCGCGGAAAACGATTAGTGCGCGCTGACGCATGCGCATACTTATAATACACGCGCATGCGTAGATGAACAAACATGCGCAGAACTGTTTAAGAGCCCGACTACTGTAAATGCGTCTTGACCAATCTGATTCATCAAAATAGTACAAATTTAAGGCATAAAAATATGATGGTTACACTATGCGTGCTTTCTAAACATCATTTACCTCCTCTTACAGAGGTATAAGCTGTAGATGATTTTTATTCCCTAAAAATCCCTGTATTAAAGTAGTTTTTAACAAATGGCTGAAAACGAATTATTTGCTGCAAGGGCCAATAAGGAAGGGTAAAATGTATTTTCGAGACCTTTAAGGCCAGCGAATAAAACTTTGCTAATATTTTAGAACGTGAACACTTTAAATAGTTTTAACGTGTTGTGTTGCGCTAGCTATAAATTAAATAGGGAAAGAAAATTTACTGAATTTGAATGAATAAATTTTACATGAGTGCACTTTGTATGATAGATTTCACAAATTATTAATCTTTACTAAGCATTTGTTCCTATAAATTTCATTTAGCTACCAATCTTCAGCATTGCTTATTTTAAATTCATTGTAGGCGTATTTATCCAGGATGAGTACTTAAATTAAAACCGCAACTGAAAACATATCTTAATATAACAATAGGCCGCGTATACATCTCACACAAACAAAATAATTTACAATATACCGATATCATCCGTGCCAATCACTAAGGATATAAAAATAATACATATTGTAACAACAACACGAATTACATACATAGTTAACGTGATAATATTCTTTATGCAGCGTAGATTAAAATTGATACATGGTAGTACCTTACATGTGATTTTCCAATGCTCCACCCGAAGGTACTATATTGGCCAGGAGAGCGAGTTTTTTTAACCTGAAAAGTTTGGATTTTGCCGAACCCTTGATGTTCCAAGTAAGGTAGGGATCTTTAACGTACGTGACAACATTCACACACGGGATACATTGTAGTACCGGATTCTGACCACAATTAATAGGATTTTATAGTGAAAGAAATAAGAGTAGTTAGACCCGACGAAAAGGATGCATTAATTATTTGCGAGCGGTTAATTAGAAGGTACGCAATATTGAAAGTTAAAAAAACGCAGCTTTAAGTTCAAAATGTAGTGTGATTAGATTTCCCGCAGGGAAAAAACGCGGCATGCGATTTTTTTAACTCACTTTTGAACGGGCAAGGTATTTTTTAATTCACATGTTTATGGAATTATCTTCACTACGGGCAGTTAAAGTGGCTATGGATCTTAAAATTCACCCCTGTTTTAATTTGGAATTTTGTGTTATGTTGGATTAAAAAAGCCGTGTTAGTTGGAAGGAGGAAAAATTTATATGCTGAATGTTTCTGGACAACCTAAAAGTTTTAAAGATTGGAATTCAAACAGAGTAAAATTATAAGCTTCAATGTTATTTTTTAATAATGAGCATATGAATTTTAAATCTAAACGGGTTGGTAGTCATGTTAGTAGGAAATGAAGCAAACGCAAAGTTTTACTTATTTTGTGGTAACAATAAATTAATGACGGAATTAATGTATATTGATTTTAAAAGTAGGACTTTATTAGTGAAATTAATGTTGGTAAAAGAGTGGCAATTTAGTATTTTTTATAGGCAAATGAATGATTGAAAAAAAAAGTTCGTATTTAACTGTTTTCTATGATTGTTAACACAGGTAGCTCCAGAAATTGGGATCTATAGTGTCATGCAATTTAATATGGGAAACGGGAAAATTTGAAATGATAGTATTAATGATAGATTTAATTTAATGTTCTTTTTTTAAGATTTTTTTTACTAATACCTGGCTAGAACGAGGATAAGAAAGTAGGTTTTTAAAGTATATTTGTATTTATATTGCAATTATTTAACGTTAATAGAGGTTAAGTATAGGTTGAATTTCATTTACATTTATTTTAGAACTAGAATAAAAATTTGGTCATTGTAGTATGATATCCAGTCATCCCTAGTGAGAGAGTCGTATTTGTACGAGGCATTTTATTTTGAAAGTTTCTAATTTTTATCCTAGTTCATAAATAAATGCAAATGAAATTCAACCTATACTTAACCTCTATTAACGATAAATAATTGCAATATAAATACAAATATACTTAAAAAAAACCTACTTTCTTAACCTCGCTCTGGCCAGGTATAAGAATAAAAAAATCTTAAAAAAAGAACATTAAATTAAATCCATCTATAATACTATCATTTCAAATTTTCTCATTTTTCATATTTAATTGCATGCATGACACTATAAATCCCAATTTCTCTAGGTACCTGTAATAACAATCATAGAAAACAGTTAAATACGAACTTTTCCTTTCAATCATTTATTTGCCCATTAAAAATACTAAATTGTCAGTCTTTTACCAACATTAATTTCATTAATAAAGTCTTACTTTTAAAATCAATATACACTAATTCCGTCAGTAATTTATCGTTTGCACAAAATAAGTAAACTTCGCGTTCGCTTCATTTCTAACTAACATGACTACCAACCCGTTTAGATTTAAAATTCACATGCATATTATTAAAAAGTAACATAAAAGCTTATAATTTTACTTTTTGTTTGAATTCCAATCGTTAAAACTTGTAGGTTGTCCAGAGACATTCAGCATATAAATTTCTCCTTCTTCCAACTAATACGACTTTTTTAATCCGACATAACACAAATTTCTAAATTAATGCAAAGTGAACTCTTAGGTCCATAACCCCTTTAACCGGTCGTAGGGATGATAATTCCATAAACATGTGAATTAAAAAGTACCCTGCTCCTGCAAGCGTAAGTTAAAAAAAGTCGTATATCACGTTTTTCCCTGCAGGAAATCTAATTATGCTACATCTTGAACTTAAAACTGCGTTTTATAACCTTCAATATTGCGCATCTTCTAATTAACTGCTCGCGAATAAGTAATGCATTCTTTTCGTTGGGTATAACTACTCTTATTTCTTTCACTATAAAATCCTATTAATTGCGGTCAGCATCAGGTACTACAATGCATCAATTTTAATCTACGCTGAATAAAGATTATTGTCACGTCAACTATGTATGTAATTCGTGTTGTTGTTAAAAAGTGTATTATTTTTATGTGTTTGGTGGTCGAGATGGACGATATCTCTCTATTGTAAATTATTTTGTTTATATGAGAAATATACGCCGCCTATTATCATATTAAGATAAGTTTCTTTTGCGGTTTTAATTTAAGTCGTCCTGGATTACTAAGCCTACAATGAATTTAAAACAAACAATGATATACCTTTTGAAGTTGAAGTTTGGTAGCTAATAATATTTATAGAAACAAATGCTTAATTAAAATTAATAATTTGTGAAATCTATCATACAAAGTGCGCCCATGTTTAATTTATCCATTCAAATTCAGAAAATTTTTCTTCCCTATTTAATTTATAATTAGTGTAACATAACGCGTTACAATTATTTAAAATTATGGCGTTCTAAAACGTCGCAGGTATAAACGTTTTCTTGTTATTATTATGCGATTTTATTTTATTTCTTTTTATAATTTAATATTATTTTATAATTAATTAATATTATTGTTTTCTATTTTATTATATATTTTATTTTATAATCTATAAAATAAGCTAGTAGTAAATTAAATCAAAGAAGCTTAAGAGATAGGTGTTGCAATTCCAAAGAAAAATTTAAGTCGAGGTATACGGATAATTATATTAGCAGAAAGATAATGGTAAATAAAATGAAAAAATTTGAGATAGAAATATACTAAGTGAAAATCAACACTAACAAAACAAGGATGTAGTAAACAGGATGGCGGTAGAAAAATGATAGCATAAACTAGAGTCCAAACGATTGGACTTGGGAAACAGAATTACAATAGATAACGGAAGAAAAAAAGATGTAAAAAGCAGAATAGACCAAAAAGAAAAGCCCTTGAGGTTCAAGGAAAGAGAATCTTGGACTTATCTAGCTCTTAGAAAAAGCCTTTTAGAAGGCAGTATTTGCAGTTGAAACATGAACCTAAGCAAAGAAGATAGAGGTTAGACGTTTTCGAGATGCGGTGCTATTAGAAAATGCGTAAGATCAGCTAGATCGATGAAGTTAGTAGTGATAGGTTCCTAGAAATAGTTTAGCAACATAATAGTATTCAAATTGCAATCAAAAGATGTAAGAAGATGATGGCTGATACTTTGAGACATGAAGAAATGATTGAGATAGTAATAGGCAGAAAAAATTGGTGTTCAAGTATATCAAACAGATTAAGATAGATACTGGCCGAGATGGGTTACAGGATACTAAAGAAATGAGTTCGGTGTATGTAGGAAACTATAAATCTAGGCCAAAGCAACCTTTAGGTCGTGGTTAAGAGACATTAATTGATACCTAGAGAAGATCTACGATATATCCGCTGGGAGGCTTTAAGACAACAAATCTAGAAAGCGAAAAGGAAGTTAACTAAATACGCACGTTGTCTTCTTTGCCGGAGGTGTTAACATTCCTTGACTTGCATGCTGGTGCTGTATTTTAACCCTGATCTGTTACATAAAATAGTCGAATTATAGAAGGTTTTAGTTGGGGACTGCTATGACTCATTAATACATCAAAATACCGATAGAATAACTTCGTCTAATTTACAAGAAACGACCAGAAATCCTGTCGTGTTTACTTGTAAAAAACGTACACAACAAATCCCATCCTGTATTGTACATTTTTACAAAGAAATGATAAGTTCAAAGCACGCTTCGATGGTGGAGCTAATTATACATCAAGAAGGCAACCTTGCGCCTCGTAATTTTCCTTTTCTCCTACCCGTTGGCTACGAAGAGGACGACTATCTTATAACATTATTATTATAGCTGTACTAACGCAAATAAATACCTGCAGTATAAGTGCATGCACGCTAGATAGATAAAGCAGTTCTTCCTGTAACAAACTCGCTTTGCAATGCTCCAATGAGGCGTTCACTACACGAGGGCATAAAAATTTGTAAACGATAAAGACTAGATACACAACTCCCGGGAAGGTTTCGTTTAATGACCCGTGAACTATATATAGAGCTCCAGTAAATCTATGATCTCTCATTTAATTAATAACTGGTTGTGAGCTTGTTCGGTGATGCTACTATTAGGTGGAGTCGTTCGGATTGCAATTATTTGACGTTACAATTAGTAGCAGTAATTGCAAAAATCCAACAAGAGGCGGAGATACAAAATATTATCCTTGTAATTTATGTTTATTACCTGACGTTTCAATGTCCAGTAACGGAAGCGAGTACTCATAACTTATCTAATAATTTAATTTCTAGAAGCTAGTTTTTGTCGTAGCATGTAAGTACCCGAGCGATCCTTTAGACGAAAGGTCTTAATAAAAGCTGTTCGTTTGAGATGGACCGACTTTTTAATTAGGCAAAAATATTTTTTTTCTTAATTAATATGATTAATGTGGGTGTTAATAGTACTAGTGCAGGAAAAATTTAGTTATTCTAGAACATAAAAAAGAAATTCATAATAAAACCACTAAGTGGTGTTACACGATATCAAATTACACGTGCCGATTACAGACCAAAAATCCCGGAGATGCGAAGCCGCCACAAATGCGTCCTGCAGCATGCAGAAAGGATTAACAAAACCCCCTAACACAAATCCAACGTTCGCATTAGCCGAAGAACCAACTTAACACAAACCTAGCGTTCCCATTGACGGAAGAATAACCCTCACGTAAGACCAATGGGAAGCAAAAATCATATATAAACAGGTGGATTTCTAACAGGGATCAGTTCCAGTCCAACCACGAGAGAGTAAACATCGCGAAAGAACGACTAGAATCTACATACAGCGTGAAACCTCAGTTTTCTACGGAGACGCTCGAGTGAGCTAAACTTCTAGCTGCTGCAGAGGTGTACATCACGCGCCCCGGCACTTGGTGTACATCATCGTCATTAACCGCTCTTTTCAGAGCGAACCAATGCTAGCGAAGGATTTTCTGAAAACACGGGCATCCGTGACAATCACCGAGGATACATCCGACATGGATTTTGAGAACGTCTTTATACGCAGACGACGAGACGTTCGATCATCTTCGAAAACCGAAAACAAGGAGAAACAAAAATTCGATACACATAAAACAATAATGGAACCGAAGACATGCACTGCAACTACTACACCAGGCTCCGACACCATCACGACTCCGATCACCACAAACAAAGACAAACCATCGACTAGCAGAAGCTACGCCTACGCCGCCGCCACCATCTCTACCAAGGACACTTCAGATACCGAGAGACGATCACAGCCTCAGCCACGGACAAGCAGTCACCGCATGCCTCCTATTTTCATCGAGAAGTTCCCCAACTTCATTCAGCACACCAGGGAGATAAACCGTCATCTACAGAACAAAGTCGACCTCCGAGCATCTGGACAAGGAGCAAGAATAATACCCTTACATGTGATTTTCCAATGCTCTACCCGAAGGTACTACATTGGCCAGGAAACGATTTTTTTTACCTGGAAATTTTGGAATTTTACCGAACCCTTGCTGTTTGTTCCAAGCAAGCTAGAGATCTTTAACGTGCGTGACAACACTCGCACACGGGACCTCCATTTTACCTCTTATCCGAACCTCGTTCGTGTATTTTTGGAAAAATGCTCGCCTAACATTTTTCAAGCGGACCGTGTCGGAATTCGAACCCGGTACCTTGAACGTAGTAGTCACACACATACCACTACGCCACGGAGCCGCCTCAAGAATAATACTCACCGACAGTACGCAATTCAGATACCTGCAGGACTATTTAAAGAAAAACAACATCGAGTACTACACATACACCATTAGATCCGAACGTGAACTCAAAATAGTCATCAAGGGCTTAGCCGCCATCATCACGACAGACGACATTAAGACCAAACTCACCGACATGGGGTACAAAATTAACTACGTGACCAAGCTACAAAATAAAGAACGAAAATACTGCAACACCGTCTTCGTATCTTTGGAGAACAACCCGACATCGACTGAAATCTACAACCTGACTACGTTACACTACTGCAGCCACATTAAAGTTGCCGCATTCGAAAGCATGGTGGAGCTCCCACAATGCTTTTCGTGCCAACGATTTGGACATTCGAGCTTATATTGCAGATACAAACCCCGCTGTGTCAAAAGCGCCAAGCAGCAGAACGCCAGAAAAGCAAGGAGTTACCACCTATATGCGCCAACTGCAGTGACCTACATCCGACTAACTACAAAAATTGTTCTGCATACCACGAACAACTGCGCAAAAGATACACCCTCTCATCCATGTGATTTTCTAATGTTCTACCCGAAGGTACTGCATTTGTTAGGAAGTCAGTTTTCTTTTTACCTGAAAAATTATGAATTTTGCCGAATGCTTGCTGTTCCAAGCAAGGTAAGGATCTTTAACGTGCGTGACAACACTCACACACGGGACACCTCTTATCTGAGCGAAGGCGCATTTTTGTAAAAATGCTCCCTTAACATTTTTTAAGCGGACCGTGTCGGGATTCAAACCCGGGATCTTGGGCGTAGTAGTCACATGCATACCAACTACGCCACGGAGCCGCCTGAAAGACATACACCCTACATATGATTTTCCAATGCTATACCCGAAGGTACTACATTGGCCAGGAAGCGATTTTTTTTACCTAGAAAATTTGAAATTTTGCCAAACCCTTGCTCTTCCAAGCAAGGTAAGGATCTTTAACGTGCGTGACAACACTCACACACGAGACCTCCATTTTACCTCTCATTCGAACGAAAGTGTATTTTTGTGAAAAATGCTCGCCTAACATTTTTCAAGCAGGCCGTGTCGGGATTTGTATCCGGGACCTTGGGCGTAGTAGTCACACGCATACCAACTACACCACGGAGTCTCCTGCAAGAAATACACCACCGCTACTCAGCAAGGACGCAACCCACCAGCAGCACAAGAAACCGACGACAAAGAATTTACTACAAGCAGAAATGGAAACACGAGGCTCGACCGACCGCCCCAATAATTACTCGAAAGACCATCGACAAAGACGAAGCATGTACCACAAAAGACAAAGAACGATCAAGCTCCAAAAAAGAACCATGCAGAAAAGCTAAACAAAACAAAAGCAAGACCCGACGAGACAAGAAGAAAGCCATCACTAACCCAAAGCCATCAACCACCACCGACACAAAATTACCGGCGAATACAACAAGAATCAACAGAGACGAGTGGCGAAATAACAGAACGACTAAAACACCTTCCACACAACCACAAGGAGAGCCGTCCATCAGCGTCACCACGACGATGACACTACTTTTTAACAAAATACTGCAATGGGCGTAAAGACTCATAAGTGCCTACATGGCTGGAACATTCGAAACTGCTCTACTATGAACGGCAATATGCAACATACTGAAAACCTATAATGGACAATAGACTAACATCAATAAACTTCGTACTCCTCTCCTGGAACGCCAACGAGCTACAAAACAGGATAAACAAACTGAAACACTTTATGCAGCATCACAACGTGGACATCGCAATAATTGGAGAAACCAAATTACCTGCACACAAACAACTCAGCCTGGCAAATTACAACATTTAAGGAAAAAACGCGACCTAAAATCAGGGCAACCGGCTCACGGAGAGGTTGCCATACCGATACACAACCGACTACTTCACGAACAACTCCAACTACACTCGACTGCTTTGGACAGCGTGGGTGTCAAGTTCAAAGCCAAGGAGCAACTCATTCAAGCAACAGCTGTCTACAGAAGTCCAAACAGCACGGAAATACGCGCTGAAGACATCGATGATCTGCTACAGGAAGATATACCGACAATAATCTCTGGAAACCTAAATGCCAAACACGAAGCCTGGGGAGCAATAACTACCAATAAGAGCGGCCGTATGTTCTACACCTACTCTCTCGGCAAGGACTTTGACATCGCAACACCGAACGCACCAACAAGAATCCCACTGGACAAAACACAAAGAGCAGACATCCTCGACATCTCGATCATAAAGAACATACCGTACTCGCTGGACATACAGGTTCTTTAAGATCTTAGTTCGGATCATCTAGCAATTATCACCGAAATACAGATACAACTACAGACGACACACAGGCGTTCCAGGATAAGACATAATTGGCGAAAGTGCAACGAGGCTCTACAAAGAAAAATTACCTATGAGAATCCAAACATAAACAGCACACAAGATATTGACGAGTCACTATAGTATCTCACGAAGATCATTTAAGAATCAATGCAACAGTGTTCCATAAAGACTGCTACCCAAGACAAAAGACGTGACATCCCGCGATACATAAAAGAGACCATCAACGAGAAGAAAACCCACGTCAGAAGGTGGAAGAACACACGAGATCCACAAGTAAAAACGTTACTTAACCGAAAGCAACGCGCAATCAAGATTATATGAACAATATAACGAATCCTGGACCAACCACGTCACAAATAGAAAGAAACTTGTACAAACTAAACCATCGACTTATAATACGGAAGAACCCAGTCCCCGCACCGCTATAAGGAGAAAACGGAATGCTGTACAGCGTCGAAGAGCGGGCAGCCAAATTTGCCGAAGTTATCCAAAATACGTTTTCAGACAACATACAACATATTCACTAACTTCATAAACACAAGAGTAGATGAAATACTACGAGCACCAGCAGAGAACGACATCTTACACATCACTCTACAAGAAATAAAACAAGCTATCACCAGACTAAGTAACAGGAAAGCTCCAGGAAAAGATGGAATCACGCACATGGCGCTAAAACACATAACAAAAAAGACACTGGCGTTCATAACAAAAATCTTCAACAGCATGATCAACCATAAATACTTCCCAGACTTTGAAAAACGGCAATAGTGGTAATGATTCCGAAGCCAGGAACGAAGAGGATGGACGCCGAAAGTTACAGACCCATCTCCCTACTAAGCACGATATCCAAAATGAAATCACTGCTGAAAGACCGAGCAGAACAATATGGATTGAAGCAACAACATTCCACCACATTACAAGCCATCCAGGTAATAAACAACATAGCCACCAACTAAAACCAAAGACTAACTACAGTCGCCATCGCCCTCTATATCAAAAACGTCTTTGATAGGGTATGGATCCACAGACTGTTGCTTAAGCTTGCCACCATTTACAATCTTCCGACGCCTTACATCCAATTGTTACGAAGTTACCTGACCAACAAGAAGATAGAGGTGAAAGTAGAAGACATCATGTCACAAGAAACTCCTGTCACAGCCGGCGTCCAACAAGGAGGTTGTCTTTCACCAACACTTTCAATGCATACATCCAGGAGCTACCACGCCGCCAGAAATTCTTCTGCGCCATGTACGTCGACGACATCTTGCTTATGACAACCGGACAAAACGCTAAGGAAACAACAACAAGAATGCAAAAACAGCTCGACACACTACCGGATTAGTTCCAACAGTAAAAAATCAAATTAAATGTTCAGAAAACTGAAACCATTTTATTCTCCAGACGCAAGAAAAAGCAAAAACCATCGACGCTAAAAAACCAAGAGTTGGTTTGGAATCAATCAATAAATTACCTAGGAGTGCACATCGACAAGCAATTAACTTTCAACAATCACGTCACTGAAGCGACAAACAAAACTCAAAGAGCAAAAGCCTTCATTCACGGAATGCTCGTCCACAAAAATAGACTACCAATGGACATCAGACTCCAGACTTACAAGATAAACTTACGTACTGTCACACCTAAATGCGAGGGGTAAAGTATAAGGCCCCGCTGAAGGCGTACTAGGAGTAAATTGTAGCAACGCTGTGCTCGAACCGATGAAAGTGGCTCGAACTCGGAGAGATTAATTTGTTGCTTCCTGTTCCGCGGCTAGTCAAAGAGCACACAAGGGTCGTAGGAGTGCTACATAAGAGATAAGTAAATATGGGCGCCAGGGCTAGGTTCCGCCCAGGAAACAACTCAAGCAAAAGTCAACCACACCCAACCCGATTAGGAAGACTATGTAATCCAGGTTAAAATTCCCCGCAGTAATTATCTTAACAGCTCCTGATTTCCAATTAATAAAAGCTTTGTGTCGTACACACTTGCACAATCTCTTTAATAATTATAAATAAAGTAACCAGACAGATTCTAAGCAATATAAGATAATGTGAACCAGTGGCAATGTAATTATGACACTGAGTAACTCAAAACAAAAGCCCCTAGGCTCGTATTAAAATTTAAAATTGAGTGTTGTGAATATAAGTTACCAAATATTTATATCCCACAATGTGCGCAAATTGTGTTCACAATTAGGCTTAAAATAGCAATATTCTTTTATAATCTTTACATTTTTATCGATCGTTAATTGTCACATATAAATCCCTTCACCCTTAAATAATTATTCTCAATTATGAAAAATTTAAGACCAACCAATATTTTATTCTAGTTAGAAATAAATAACTTTACTACTCTGCACCACAAGTAAACTATTTTCTAGGGCTACTCACGACCACCCCTTGGACATGAACCTGTACCGATGAATTGGATTCCGGAACAGCTGATCCAATATCCAACGTCAGCAGTACCAACTAGCGATTAAGCCGCTTCTTCAACTCTACTACCAATTCCAGAACCAAACGCAGAAAGACATTTACAAAACTCACGAATGCGCTAACAACTAATAATTCAGAACAACCTAAAAACCCTGCAATAATACAATTAACCACCTGCTAATTATAACCCCTCTTTACCTTCGTTAAAAAGGGTTCTTATACAATACCAATAAATTCTTGCTCTATTGAAATATAGACAGAAGTGCTAATATCTAAAGCATTTAATATTAGTACCATAAGGACAAAGTTTATTACTTACAAAAGATGGACGTTCACGCCAAACTATCTTTCCGATAAGCGGTCCGAACAGATGTAGAATTTTAATTTGTACCAACAACTAGAAATATCCGTTCAGTAAATTTAGGTGTGCTTACCATTCATTTTTTTACAAATCCTTACAACGTAAGTTCGGGTAGTTTCAACTCTGAAAACCCTTTTAATTTAGTAAGCCACCAAGCGCAGGGTGTAGGCACTGTAAATGGATCGGCTGTTGGTGTGTTTTAGTTTTATCACATCTCTACAGATGGCTCTGTAGGTCTATTTTCATGGGCGACTTTATTATATTGCTTAATATTTGCAAGGTTTTGTTGATTGTTGCTAACCTAACTTTTTAGCGTTCTTTGAGTGGCATTTTTGCAGATTGCTCTTAAATAACATTTAACGTTTTACTCGTTATCAAATAAGATATTGGTGTTTAACTACTTTGGAAAAATCCGTGTATTTTTGTATCATTTTTTATATTATTATTTCTGCCACATATATTGTAGTAAGTATACAACTCTAAATCTATGTATCTGCAAATAGATCTAAAGCTCTGATTTTTTATTAAAAGGTTATATGTTGTAGCCATTTCTTTCAAAATGATTGTTCCATGCAGTGTGCCAGGTTGCGACAATAGAACGTCCACTAGGCATAGATTCCCAAATCCCAATAAAGACAAACTACGTTTTGCGGAATGGTTGCGTGTAGTATGCAACCCTAAGTTGCCGACATTGAACCCAGATCAAGTATTTAACAATTATCGTGTCTGCCATGAGCACTTTACAACTGACGACAAATCATCAAACATGTATTTGAAATGTACAGCTATACCATCAAGAAAGTTACCACATGTCGAAGGTATTGTATTTGTATGCATTTTCACATAATGTAACTTTTGTATTTTAGATAAACCGTTAGAGAATAATTTAACTACATCAGTTACGACTCCATTAAATGTGACTAGTCAGGCTACAACATCTGTTCTCGTTACAATGTGTATGTAGTACTTGTTTTTTTTTAAATTAATTAGTACATGGCATTATGTTTTAATATGATCCTGATTCCTGATGACACTAGATTATGTATTTTACAAAGAGGTAGCGTATCAACTAGGTGCTTGATTGGATCTATGCGGGCAGTCAATTTTGCATAAATTTTTCATGGTTTGAAACTATTTTATGGCCCCGTTAAAATGAAGTGAAATCATTGCTGAATATTTGTGGTATCTCTAATTGGTGCTACTATATGTGTTTACTAGAAAAAATTCATATTTACCATTATGCAGCTAAATATCAAATTTCTATTTGTTCATAAATTCACACATACGCAATTATAAAATCTTGTAAATCTATAATGCTAACCGAGAACAAGAATCATAAAATTGTACTAGTGTTAGTAGTTTACTGAAACAGCTTTGGCTATTTCATTAGGATCTTTTTTTGATAACTTACTGGTTCCGTTTCTAATTTATGTGGAAAATGTGTGGCAGTTTATGAGAAATTTCTACTTGTTTATTTTCAACTTCGTGAAATGTGATTAATCTGCAATACTGATATTTTTTAATTTATAGCTGATCACACATATGCGTATGTAGAGGAGACACCTTCAATTCCAACACGAGCTAAGAGTGGTACTTCTACTAGTGTTTGCTATAATTGTGTGAATATAATTATGTATTTTCAGGTGCTACTGACAGCCTTTTACGTTCTGTGAATGTTTCCCGAGCTATAACCTTAACGCCCAAGGCTAAAACTTTGTATAGGAGTGCTAAAAATTTGAAAAATTCAATAGCTGTTTATCGCAAGAGAAACATTTCTTTTAGAAAGCGGTTACAACTGGCAAAAAAACAGCGTCATTTTTTCGATTCTTCTAATAGCGTATTACATCCAGAGGCATTTAATTTTTGTATTCAGCAGTTAAGTCGCAAAGTGACAAAGTCTAGGAATACAAGATTTACATTAGAAGAGAAGGTGATGTCTTTAGCTCTATATAAAACATCTGGTCCTGGTTATCGCTTCTTAGCTAATTGGTTTAAACTCCCTTCTAAAAGAACTTTATCACGTTTATTGCATAAGATACCAGTTACTGATGGCATTAATTCGTTTGTGATAGAAAATTTGAAAAATTCAATACAGCACTTCAAACCAAGAGAAAAGTTGTGTATGGTTCTCTTTGATGAAATTTCTCTAATGCCGAATGTTTCATACCAAAAGCATAAAGATGAACTTATTGGAGTACAAGATGGTCAAATTGTAGATCATGCTCTGGTGTTTATGGCAAGAGGTGTTACTAGAAAATGGAAACAAACCATTTGCTATACCTTTTGTAAATCTACATCAACATCTCATGCTATTAAAGACTTACTTACATCAGTGATTAAGGAATTACACAATGCAGGTAAAAAGTTTGGTCAAGACTTATTCGTATATAATACACATCATTAATAAATATTGATAGGAACAAGGCCGTATCTGGATAAACATTTCGGTGGGGGTTTAAAAAATCAGACAAATTATTTAGCAACAAATTTTATTGAATTCTATTATTTCGGAGGGGGGTTGAACCCCCAAACCCCCGCGATACGGCGTTGGATAGAAACACTTAATTTTATTAAAATATCTCTTAGATCATATAAATTTCTTATCAAATAATCTTTTAGGATTGAAAGTACTGGCTACCATATGTGATCAATGCCCAACCAACAGATCAGCCATAGAGAGAATGGTGTTAGATGCACGAGCAATATATTTAAAAAAGAATTTGGTTCCAAAGCGTCGCATAATTATTAATGACTGTGAAATTATTCCCCTTTATGATGTCCCTCATTTAGTTAAAGGTCTTCGTAATAATTTGTTAACAAAAGACTTAATTTGGAAGTCGAATGATGGCATTTTAACAGCAAAATGGGAAGATATTGTGAACACTTATTTTATTGATGCATGTAGTGGTGATATACGTTGCCTGCCAAAAATAACTGACTGTCATGTGGTTAATGGAAAAATTAAAAAGATGAAGGTTTCACTTGCTACACAAGTATTTAGTCATTCAATGGCCGCAACGATGAATATCATGGCTCGAAATGGTAATTATTACTATAATTAATATATCAAAGCCCCAAAACACCGTGAACAGCATTTTAGTCTTTACTATTGTAATGATTTTTTTGTCTCGTGTATATATAAAACATATAATATAACAAAGTTTATACTTTCAAATTTTGCATTAGACAAAAATGTTCGGCACTTTATTTCTAAGTATGTAAAACATTATGTCTCTTTTAGTTTTGTTTGTGTTCATAAGGATTCAATAATCGATTTTATTATTAGTTTTGTAATTACTTTATGTATTTTTAATTTCTGTAAAGCAATTAATGCTATAATTACTGGTAAGGATAGCAGAATATCTAGCAGTAGTTGCAGTTTATATAAGCAAGCTGCAGATATTAATAGGAATAAAACTAAGTTTAAGAAGCAGGCAACTAAACAGCGCTATGTTTCAGACATAGGGTTCCAGTAGTATGTTTTGTAATGTCCAGTGCTATCGGTTTAGTATCACGCTCAGCATCCCAAGGCCTTTCTTCTTTGGGCCTTCTACGTTTTACATCTTTTTTCTATTCGCTGTAGTGCTCAAACTATACAGGCATAGTATTTCTAACATGCATAGATCTACTAACTGTAATATGCTACCAAAATATAGCAAATCTATACATGTTTAATACCAAAATTGTCAGTTTATTGGGAAGAGGTACACATTTTTCTAACGACATACATTATGATGTCATTTGCTTTACTGAAACTTGACTCGACAAAACATTTTATGACTCTGAGTTATTTGATAGTAATTTATACAATGTTGCACGTATAGATCGTGATCATGTTTATGAATACTGAAAAGGGAGGAGGTGTTCTACTTGCTGCTACTAAATGTATTTAATTAACTATTATAGACTGTCTAACAAATAAACCGCTATTTAATAATATTCTGAACAATGATATCTTATTAACTAAGCTAAAGATAGGATTGCAATTTTGTTTTATTGCATCATTGTTATATACAAGCATGTTTCACCTAGAGCTACTGTACAGGACTATTTAACATTATTTGATGCGCTTGAATCTATGGATTTTCTGCATACTACTTTTTCCTTAATTTTAGGTGATTTTAATATATCGGAATATAAAACCACAACTAGCTCAAACAAAATCCAGATGTTAATACATTTTCAAAACTTTTAAAGCTTGTTCAGTATAACACGGTACCGAATTGTGATGGCATGTTTCTGTATCTAGTTTTTTATATCTTTAAATTGTTATGTGAGTAAAGCTACTGAGATACTAATTCTACCAGAAGACAGTTATTATCCAGATTTAGTAATAGATATTGATACTAAAAATAACACTATATGCCTGGTTACTGATAATTCTTCTGACTGCAATTTTAAGAAACAAGTATAGGGATCTATATGAAGATTTGATGAAAATTGATTGGTCGTTACTATAAATGAATATACCAATATTCCTCAATTAGATCATCTGTAACTCTCCCACATTTGCTTTACCAAGGCATAGAACAAATTTACTGTGTTGATCTCCATTGTTTCAAGCGCAAAAATGTGAACGATCTACCTGAAACAGTATATACATTTTGCATTTCCTTAAAAGTTCTCTCTAATATGTATACTTCCACTTAAATGCTTGTAAACATGTAAATAATTGTTGGTATGTTAAATTTAATATATTAATCCTAAGTATTCTGTAATTAGTATTTTTATTACGAATATGGTAAATGCACTTCTTGTGCAAATTTAATGTAATTCAGAATATTACATTTCAGTCTATGAGAACAAATCAGAATGTTAAGATTAACGTATAAGAAAGAATATATCACTAATTGTGAAAACAATTAATCTGAAAAGAAAACGAACAAAAATATTTCAGTACTACAATTACAATTCATCTCGCCGTGCAGTATCATCATCTTCAGTCTCTTCTTCAACTGGCTCTTCTGCTGCACCATCCTCAACACCACCTGACTCTACAAACTTAGATAACCCTTCAAAAGTCCTAGGACCATTGTAATCAATAACTTTGTTGTCTTCTTTCTTGTATAGTTTAATTGTAGGGAAGCTTGTAATACGAGTATGTTAGAGTTCATTTGCTGTGGAATCAATTTTAGCAATAACAACATTAACATTACTTTCAAAATGCTCTGCAACTTTTTCATAAATAGGGACCAACTGTTTACAATGACCACACCTTGGAGCATAAAATTCTACAAGGACGTCCTTGGATTTATCTAATACAACTTCATCGAAATTGCGTGCAACAAGAAAACGCACGGGTTGTTTATTCCAATCTTCAGGAAGTTCTTGACTTAATAAATGTTGTTTAAGCTCACTTTTTAAGAACTTATCTACAAATGTAGTTATGCTTTCAGCATCAAGTTCGGACGATTCAGGTTTGAATTTTGACATTTCTTCCTCAAGTTTAATAATACGTGCAGTGGGAACCTCTTCTTTATTAATTCCAAAGAATTCTACAATTCGCTGGTGGTCTTCCTCCTCTACATCGATTGTAACAAACAAAATTTTAGATTTGTAAGGTTTGGCGACAGAACGAGCAGCAGATACAATAGCACTGGTTTTGTCATCACTTTTAGATACAAAGATGAGTAAATTGCTCTTAATTTCACCTCCAAAGATCTTAGGTGCCGTTTCATGATTGAATTTTACGAGGTTTGGTAGCGACTCTGATGTAAAAACTTTTGATGTTCTGTTCAGTATGTTCACCTTCAAAATGGATTTTCCTTCGTCGAACTGTTTAAATAAGACAATAGAACCACATGTAGCTTCATATTCCTTGTAAATTGCTTCGTCAGAAGTGATTCCGAACTGATAATCATCGACAGCATTAGCAACAGATAAATAAGCTTTAGCTTTATCTGAAGTTTGATCTGAGAAGAAACCAACAACTGCAACTTTATTTTCTTCAATAAATTGTTTAGCTTCTTCGACTGTCTTAAGCTCTTTAGCTGCAGGACCAGTTTTCTTTTCAAGCCAAGCTACTATTTGGGCAGCATCACGTCCTCCTGAATAATCAATAGGCTGTCCATTTCTAAAGAATTTAAGGGTAGGATAACCTTTGACATCATATTCCTTAGCAAGATCTTCCTCTTCGGTAGCATCAATTTTACCAAGCTTTATCTTTGATTCTTTGTCTGCTAATTCTTTTGCAGCTTTGCAATATTCTGGTGTAAGGGCTTTACAATGTCAACACCATGGTGCATCATCATAGCAAGCAGAATTTTTAAAAATTTGATCTATATCAACCAAAAATTCTTCACGAGTATGGTATTTTTTTTTGGTGCAAGTTATCTCGAATTGACTGTAAATCCATGGGTCGTTGGATAATATTTTGATAGTGTTCGACTAAATTCGCATTAACAGGAAATAAGAATTTTTGTACATCTGGCACATCATGAAGTTCATTTAAGATTTCTTCAAGAATACTAGATAGTATAACAATTGGATCGGTTGTTCGTCTATTGGCAGGTTTATTATGTTTTGTCAGATAATCGCAATGTAGTTCAGAATTAGGCCGATTCAGGTTTCTTGCATGCATTGTATCTCTAGGAACTTTCGAAACTAAGGTACTTCGTTTCATTTCTTCAGAATGCATTTCGTAGAATAGAACATATGCTTTTGCTTTTAAAAGTGTTTTAAAGGATATACTGCACACCTTGGAATCGTTATATTCATGTCATACAAATGAGTACGGGTGTCGACAGTATGCGATGTAATGGCCTTTCAAAGTAGTCCCACTGTGTTTTGATATTGCATACAGGTTATAATGACAATTTCAAGATTTGTTTCTGCAGCGTAGTGTCGCATATCTAGACCTTCTAATGGAAAATCTATAGGCGTAGTTAGCTTTCTTTGATATGTACCTGTAGGTGAAAACCGTTTTAAGTGTATCACCAATATTTTAGGAAACCTCTGTATGGACAGTGATTTGATGCATTTTCTCCTTTCTTTGATATTGTATATACATAAATTTTTTGAAAGTGGCGTGTTACTAGTTTCTATAACAACTAAAGGATTGTATTTCCTAAACATTACCAATTCTTCTGAAACTTTATACTCTCCCCTATAAATTTAACAATATCTTGGGAACTGTGCATTTTTTAATTGTTACTGTTAGGATTAGTACTTACTTCGAATAAGGTATTTTGTTGAGACACTCATAAATAAATGATATAGAATTGATGTACCTATAGGTATTAATTGTGTATAATCAAAAATAAATTTGGAATTACCTAATTTATATACATCTATTTATTTGTTAGAATCAAATTCCAATCTTATATTTTATTTATATTAATTGTAGATTATGTACCTATATAATGTATATGTAGTTTCTGATTTAACAAAAAATTGAATTCATCCAAGGTGAAAAATAATGCACATCGCCAATTACTGACTACATCAGCAGACTTTCAAAGAAAGTACTGCAGCCAATATTGATGAAGAAGTTGGCTGTCCGAGACGTGGTCCTCTAGCTTATAGAAAATAATTTTGCCTGGAATCAGGTAAGTGTTGTACAAGTACCCATATAGTAGACAAAAATGACCTAATTTGTTTATTGCTCTCTATATAAAACAAATTTATTTTTATCTATTATGCTTGTAGAACGCTTACCTGATACCAGACAGAATTATTTTTTATAATTGGAATTTTTAGTTTTATTTAAAATGTTCAGAGTCTGGTTCTCAACCTTTTGAACAGAGAAGTCGCAAACCTTGGTAACAGATTCTAACGTCGTTAGTTTTATCACATTTCAATAGGTGGCGCAAACTTACCAACAGTTGTTATGCAGGAGGTGGCATATCTATTCTAACTTTATTTAACCTATGCACCAAGCGTGTTTTACGTCGACCTAACGTTCTTCTGTTCGTAAATCAATAATTATGTCCGCGCAGCCTGCTATCATGTTAACAAACAAGTACTGATATCCCGACTCTTTATACAACACATTGATGCGATACTACGCCTTCAAACATTGAGAAATAGTTTAAACAAAGGTTAAATTTCCTTAAAATAACTTTCTTCCTTTTGACAATACAGTGCGTTCCTCAACGTTACACCAATCAAATAAAATAAATTTCTTTATTACTAAACATTTACAACTTTATATACAGAATTATATACAGGAATTGAAGTAATTTTGTAGCGGTCATAGAATGACTGTTACAGTACCATACTGAGTTACGCATCGGCGGTATGGTATATCTACATTTCAAAAACAAACAAAACCAAACGTGAAGCATTCCAAAACAAGACCGTTAGGACCATTACCGGAGCACCGTGGTTCGTTAGAAATGAAACCCTAAGACAGGACCTTAGACTACGAACGCTAGAAGACCACTTCAAGACGCTGGCGTCAAATATATACGAGAAAATCGACAACTCAGATATCGAACACATTCAACACATCGCAACCTCGACTAGACGTAAACCCACACAAACGCAAGAAAACATCCAAAAGCATATTAGATGGCTGAGCCGTAAACACATACGCCAAGCACACAAATCTTCCCGCAAGCAAGATTGGTGCGAAGAAACGATTTCACACCCTCTACGACCAGAGAATCAAAGACTTATAAAGCAGTAAAATCAGTTAGCAGTGAGACAGCCGGAATCAATTGATTAATGTTGTAGAACGAAGTTGAACTTGAGAGGTCCAGAATGGACTAAGCATAGAGCAGGGATCATTCCTTCGGAGCTCCTCATAGCCTAAGATAATCAACAGCAGTGCTCTCCAGTTTTCCTTATTGTTGAATCTTTCTTTATATTTAACTGCAGCTTTTGCAAGTCTTCCTCAATCCTACTAGCTTCTTTGCTAACACATCCAGTTTAAATGTACCTTTAAGTGAATTTCCCCCAAAGGTGTGTGTTTGTAAGACACCTACACCCGTCAATATAATTCTTAATAATCTCAAAGCAACCGATATAAGATAGCACATTGGGATTCCTGCTTCTATACTTGATTTCCAAAGCATTAAAAATTTCCTGTTTCAGCAGCGTTTCCAATTATTATTCTCTAAGTTGACTTGCAATCTTGAACTCCTTTCAATTACCAAGTGTTTGCAGGACACACACTAATCCACTACTAAATATTTACTTGAAACAACCAATGTTTACTATCTCATGCGGTTGGTTACCCATTGGGCGCGTCTCCAGGTGTCGGATAAGAGAAATCACAGGATATATGGCTAAGGGACTGTCTATGTACTCTGGGAAGAATCGTGATAAGCTAATCTCTTTCAGTGACCCAATGCCTAAGTGGTATAAGACCCACAGCATGGTAAAGAGCAAGAAATTGTGCTAGAGCGGGATAAAATTCGCCCCCTAGCCAAGTGAAAACTATCCCGCGGATCAAACCCCTCAGGCCAAGCTGTAGTTTCGTGGGTAATGGGCCTGCACTGACGTAAACGAAGCCGGTGGGGCAATTCTGCTACACCGACACACTGCGCCTTTCCTGTTTTTGTGGTCATGTCTCACGGGCAAGAGGGTGTGGGGGTCTTGGCTTAACCGCCCGGACCAAGACGAGACAACCTTGCTAAAAATCCTAAATCCTGTGGCTAAGGACCGAGCCCAAGGGATGCGTGTCTGGATCCGTCTTAAATCAGTCCAAAATTCGGGGAACAGGGCGGCATCCCATTTTATTCACGCCTTTCATGCCAACAGGGGGCACCTGGCATGGTGACCATTCACCCCCCCCCCTACTCGTGGGAACAATCATGAATAATATTGGTACTATAAGTAAAATAGAACCTGAAGAGGTGGAACCAGCAATGGGGTACCCCTCAGGTAACCAAAACATATCCATGGAGGTAGAGCAGACCCGGGATGCAAGTCCGCTTGCAAGACCGGTGTCTGATACACCAGACATGGAGAAAACAATAAAGAAACTTGCAGGCACTGGACTGCAAGCAAAGAAGCTTTCGGGTGCTCAGTGTAGGAAGGCAAGCCAAGAAAGTCGAAGCTGGGACTTGGACGCAGTCACACCCGTCCACAAAGAAGGTGTCGGTGCAGAAAGAAGAGCGGGGGCAGTAAAAGACCTCGTTCAGAGACTTCCACACCGACACCATCTAGAGACGTTAGGTAGAACAACACATTATAATGTGAATAAGGGCTGCTTCGTTTGCGGTCATTTCCCCGATGCTTCACCTAGACGGTACTATATCGGGTTTAGACGCAATCAATTTACTAACTCTAGAACTGATATCGCCCGATAAGTTTAATATAAATCAAGCTAGCTCCCATAAGTTTTGAGTTTAGAATCAAGAGAAATGCACGAAGCTACAGAGCAATAGCAAAACGCGAAATGAAACGTCATGAAAATGACGCGAGCGGCAGTTCTGGTTACCGTTGCGACCTTACGGTCGACTTATAACTCACCTGGTTGAGACATATAATTTAATTCCGTGGTCCTACGCCATTTAATTTGCAAAAAATAATTAATTACTAATCGCCTGCTCTAAGATATTTCACTTAGTCTAATCTAAATAATTTATATCTAAATACGTTATACGATCAGGAATTTTTCTCTCTTCTTCTTCTGCCGCGGGTACCTATACTACTCGTTACTATTTTGATTTTAATTTGTTTATCCATTTATTTGATTATTGCTTTGACATGTCTGATTTATAGCAATTGAGTGGGATCCGTTCTACCTATTTTTATATAATTTATTATTATTATTGCAGTCCGCTGCACTAAAATTGCCAAGTTAATCTCCGCGCCGAGTTTGCCATTACCGAGTATCGGTCCCGCCATTTCCTTAAATCTTATTATCTGCTTCAAGCTTAACCACCCTACCTGCGAATTCCTTAGAAACCACCCAGAACGCATTCTGGTCAGCCACTTCCTGGACCTCTTCCAGGTTCCTAGGCCACCTTAGGCCTTCGATCGCTAACTTTCTGTTAGTTAATCCCTTATTAGAAGCTACGATGGGGCAATCGAAGAGCACGTGTATAGCACTCTCCGATCCCCCGCCGCACTTACAACCGTCGTGATTACCGAGACCAAACCTTCTGAGATATGCCTTTAGCGCCCGTGACCCGTAACGAGTTGCACCATTTTATGATCGAAATTGATCCCGATTCTGTCCCTAGCCTTTATATTTGGAATGAACCTATGCGTCAATCTGCCTGTGGTAGCGTTATTCCACCTCTCCTCCCACTGACTAATCGATTTCTCCTGCAGCTTCCTCTTAATTAACGACCTTGGTATAAATGAATACGATGAACATAGCTGCCTCCTTAGCCAATTCGTCGGCCCTATCGTTCTCTTTACATCCCTGGTGCGACCTAACCCAGAAGAACTTCAAGTCTCGAAAACCCAGCGCCATGCGCGCTATCCTCCAGACATCCCCCTGAAGATCAGTCAAAGTAAGCATATTCGACAAGGCTACTAAAGCGGATTTGCTGTCGCTGATGATAGAGTACCCACTCGCGCCGAAGTGGTTGACAACATATTTTATAGCTTCCCTTGGAGCCACCATTTCGCATTGAAAGATAGTGCTCCAGTCCGCGAGTTTGGTTTGGAAATGAAACACTTCCCTTTCCTCCGTGTACACCGCGAACGCTGCGCCTGCCTGCCCGTCGTCCGTCCTTGAGCCGTCCGTATAGATTCTAATGCCTCTAGCGCTTTCATCCCCTTCGACAAACACAATCCCCTTGATGTCCGCCGGGTGCCCTAATTCCGAAATGATTATCTTCCTCTTGATTTCCCTGTCACTTAAGCCAAAGTTTTCGATTATATTCCGTCCACCCCTCGTATCGATGATTCTGCGATTTCTAATTTCCTTTATAACGAATTCGATAGGAAGAACCCTACTAATAACCAGCACCGCCTCCGTAGAGGCGGTCCTATATGCCCGTGCCGCCTTGACCGCCGTGTTTCTTTGCACGCTTGCCAACTGTCTACCTTAAGCCTTAGAGCCTTCCGCCCAGACCGATGCTGCGTACAACATTGCCGGCTCGATTGCTCCTATATAAACCGTCTTCAAAGATACGCCTCTAAATCCTCAATGGATTTTTACGGCCGCTATTATCCTATTGGATATTTCACTTCCCTTAGCCCTAATATACTGCACGTGCGCCTTCCAATTCAATTTATTGTCAATTTTGACCCCAAAGTAAGTGATGGCTTCCCTAAACGGAATCTTGTCGCCGCCTAGTTTTAACCTAGGAGGGCGTTGCCCCGACTTCGTGCCAAAATAAAGAGCCTCTGACTTCGAGGTGTTGAATTTTAATTTAACCTCCTGCGACCACTCTAACAACTTCTCCAGCACCTCGTTTGGTTTGGTACGCATTTCCATAACCAATCTTGACTTAACAATTAGTAAAGTGTCGTCTGCAAACCCTACAATCGTGCACCCTTTGGGCAACCTGACCCTAAAGATGCTTTCGTACAAAAGTTTCCAGAAGATTGGTCCCGAGCAAGACCCCTGTGGGCAATTGCTTTCCACTGTTGGCGATACAATTTCACCCGGAATTTCCACCTGCGCCGACCTTCCTGAAAAATAGCTTTTGATCAGCGACATTAAGTCGCCGGACAATCCCTGCGTTCCAACTCGCAAATGATGGCTGGCTACCAGGCGGCGTCAAACGCCCCCGAGATGTCCAGAGATACAACGACACAATGCTCCTTAGGCCTACTACAAATTCTAACGCATCGATCGTCGACTTTCCCTCTGCAAAACCAAACTGCCGCTTGCTAAAGCCCCCACTTTCCCTAACCGAATGCTCTATCCTTGTAATCATAACCCTATCCAAAGCTTTGCCGATTACCGGGAGCAGACTAATCAAGCGATAGCTGCCCTGATCTAACGCATCCGCCTTTTTAGACTTAGGAATAAACTTTACATTCTGGGTTTTCCAACAGCCTGGAAAAACACTTTTTTCCAAACAAAACCTAAACAATTCGGCAAAGACGTACGGGGTCGACAGACACGCCTCCAGAGCTGCGTCGGAGGCGATTCCGTCGGACACCGGCGCCCTCTTAGGGTTTATTCTCCTAAGAGCCCTAACGACCTCGTGCTTGCGAATTTCATTATCGCTGCATATTCCCATAGCCTCTGCAGCTCCTCGACGTATCATATCGTGTCGCACCTCGTTCTCCTCTGAGTTATCCGATGAAAGAACCTTTGTAACAAAGACAGCGCCAATTCTGGCGACCAAAGTTAGACCCGAAGGATGTCTATACCCTCTCATCAAAGGACCTGTACTCTATAATTTGGGATGCAGGTTTTGCAGATTGGGTATAATACTTAACCAGGGTCAGCACAATAAGCCTTTTAGGCTGCAGTGCGGCGGAGCCGTTTGGCAGACGTACCCGTCAGGGGGAGTGGTTTTAGAGGGTATCCCGCCAGGAGAGTCCCACACTTTGGCTATAAAAGCTTTCCACTCCACTGGGTTCGGATAACTATCAAAAAAAAAAGTTTACTATTGCTTCAAGCTTTCCAATTTCCCATATGCGCTGATCCGCAACAATGATTTTTTCCAATTAGTATATGTTTGTAAGGCACCTACTAACTACTTTTTTGGTGACCAAAATTTGGGCTCCAATATTAAGGGCTAAGCTTATTTGTTATTTTATGTAACACATTAAACTTCCTATTTGTGAAATATTTGATTTTGTAATCTAAATCTTAATTATATAGCAACCTTAAGCTTACTTAAAGTACGTTTGCAATAGTTTTGCGAATAGCATTGTATTAATAAAATATTCCTTGGAGTAATGAGGAGATCATGAAAATTGTAGAAAGTTGGACATTTCTATCGATGGGTGACGATTGAAATTCTAGAGGTCGTGAGAAAATTATAGCAATATCAAAATATAAATTCATAGAGAATTTAATGATAGGACAATGGCGGGATTTAAATAACTGGATAAGGTCGACACATTTTTCCTGAGATCTGTTGAAACGTTGGAAATCATTGGAAACAGTGTATCAATATTGAGAGGTTATAAGAAAAGTTTGTAATTAAAAATATAATCGTATTAGGAAAGAATTTGTAATAGTTGTAGAAACTTTTCTTTATGAAGAGCTACCGAACTTTGAAATCATTGCAAAAAATGCGTCACTATCAAAGGAATGAGTTAGAAAAAGAAAAATTTAAAATTAAGTCTAATTTCATGATAGGACACTTAGTTGTGAAATACCAAAAAGATAGAAATGTAAGTAGTGCTTTTGGAAATATTTTCAAAAATTCAGGAGATCGTTCAACATTAATAGCTTAAAAAAATATTAGAAATTTAATTTAATTTTATTAGAGGATGATAAGTGGTGGAAGAATTGTCAATTACCTTCAGTTGTTTTTAGTACCATTCTTTTGATTCAATAAATTTTATTACTTGAAAAATTGTGAAGGAGTGACATCATTTCAAGAGTTGACCAACAACAGGTATTAATGCCAAGTAATAAATAAATGAAATCCTGAACAGCTTGTTACATCATTTACCATTCTATACAATGTACTAATTTTATTGACGATGTATTATCTATTTACAGGAGTGTGATTAGCACACAAACAGTAGTGTTAATTTTCTATTTTTATAAATTACGGAAATCATAGAGTAATACTGCTTTAAGCAACAAAATAATTGAGGATGTTTATACGTATAGTACTAATGACTCAAATGAGCATGACATGTTAAAAAAGATTTATGTATTTTTCTCATGATATTAAATACCTTTTAAGAAATATTGTTCTATACAATATTGATGAAAAAAGATAAATGCCTACGCGTAGAGGTCATGGTTCATCATCTTCAGTAAATTAATACTTTGTGTGGGTTTTGAAAGGTCCTCCAAAAATAGTGTACTTGATTTCTATCTAACAAAATTAATCGCAGTTTCTTTAATATTAATGTTTATGTCAAGTTTAAACAGATATTTAACGTTAAAAAAACAATACTACCGTTTAATAAATTCAGTAGGTTGTGCAGCAGATTGAAGATTTAATGTTACTCAAAAAGTTGATCTATAGAAAAATAGATTTAAACTCTATCAGGTTTTTTAGCTTCCCCAAGATTATGAAAAAAGGCCACATAAACACCGAAATACAAGCAGTGCCACATCTTTCAAGGAATTATCATAAAATAACTAAATATGCAAGTAAAAGGTTTAAAAAAAAGTAAAATATTGCGAACATTATGATGAAAGCGTATATGATGTTAAATGAAAACGATGAAAAGCCTATCAAAAAAACAAAAAATTAAAAAAAAAACGCATAGATCTTTTAAAAAACAAGACAATGAATCAAACAAAAAATACACAACAGAATAAATTGACGAAAGAAACAATAACAAACCAAGAGATTAAAAGCATGAAAAAACTAATAATAATTAAACCAATAAAAAACAAAGTAAAGAAGAACTACGAAAATGATGAGAATGAATGAATGCACGAACGAAACAAAAAATCGGAAACGAACGAGATGATGGGAGAACATAATACTAAAAAAAAATAATGAGTCAAACGAAAAAGATAAGAAAAATTAAGAAAACAAAAACATACAAATGTAAGTGATAAAATCGATGTAAGGATTAAGATACAGAGAATCTAAAAGGCGAAAAGCCAAAGAAATTAGGAATAATTAAAACAGCAAATAAAGCACGAACTTACCAAGAAAACAAATGAGCAAAAAGAAAACCAAAAATTGAAAGTTTATCAAAGATGTTGAGAATATACATGATTTCATTGTCGAGTATTTCGATAATAACAAAAATATTAGTTAATGATTGGTTTCCTAGGAAATTATTATTTATATAAACAAATATAATCATATTCTAAAACCGATATTGAAATTACAGATTCATCAGGCACCGACATGCATTTTGCTTAAACGTCTAAAGAGAGTTTTGATTTCCATGCGTATTGTAGACCATTATTAACGAGCGCAAAATTTTATTTATATTTGTAACTACTAGGTATAGACCTATAAATAAAAACTACCGTTTTGCTACCAGTATAGATGTCAACGATATACCTCAAACTCCTAGTATACCTATACCTATACCTATACCTACAACCTATCAAGGATGATTTTCAACTCAAAAGCACTATTTCTTCAGGTACGTTATGTAAGTATTCAGTAGTTGTGGATTTGTGCAGCAGAACAGCTTGTTACGTTCAAAACCCTGCAAACAATTTTTCCTGCGTTTATTTTTGAAATTCCCTAAAATTTCTTGACAAGCCAATTTCCCGCCATTTGAATTAGTATTATTTAATAAAATTTCTCAATTAATTACTCTGTATAAAAGTTTGCTTTATAAAATCAAACAGCTGCCTAGGAAACATTACTTTACAAAGTAGTTGCAATATTTCCTAGCACCTGCAGTGATTACATTTTAATTAAAAGCTGCAGCTTTTTTCTAAATGATAAGACCACCGACCACCTGCCTACATCTGCTTACAATGAACTTGTTATCTGGTATTCTGCAGCTGTTAAGATGTTACAAAGTAACAAAATTGTTCTCCTTTGTTTAAAACCCTTTGATAATTGCGTTATCTGCTTGTTGGCCAGCTGTTACAGTTTGTATTTCGGCAGCTGTTGTATGGAAATTCTGCACACATAGTTCGTCGGCGATATCTTTGAAAATCAAATACCCTACCCCCATACATATTCTGGCTTTATAAAATAGGGACAGTGGTTTGAAAGGGACCAATTACCGAAAAGATACATGATGTAAGGTCGTGCTATTAGAAATGCTTTCTGTGCTTATATAAGTGAAGTTGGTGGTTCCAGCATGCAGTCAGCCCATAGAGAAATGCAGTCGCATTTTACCAGCGTTAAGATGAGACCAGCACGAAGCTGATTGTGCAAGGTTTTTTATTTGCATAATTTTTCACGCTGCTGTGAAGAAAAGACTTTTCATTTGCTGCTATTGCTTTTATTATCCCATAAATTGGCACCACCCCGTTATAAAACTTATATACACGATGCACGAATAACCATGTTATTATTCTTTAAATGAAAAACTTTATTACTCAAAAATTTTGTTAGAGTCTGTTTCACTGTTTATTTTGTATTTCTGTATAAACCTTAACTAAAAGAACTTATGCCTCAATTTAAAAGTATTTAGTGTATGATTAATTTAAGTTAGGGTGTCTAATTTTAGTGTTATATTATTTCTGAGGAGGTGCACTTCACAAAGCAGCATGTACATATAATTTAGGTATATTTCTTTTTCTAGATTTACTGTACAGTTTATGCTTAACTTTCTTTTATATGTATTTAAGGTGAACCATTAAGTACGTATTTAGATTATAAGATGTTTTATTTGCTTACCAATTTTTATATGTTATGACACAATCACGATTACGCAACTTATTTATTTTATTGCTTTGTAAATAATCTTCCAAGATTCGATGTTATGAATAGAGTATCTCAAAGGTTTCTAATGTGTTTTTGTTTTCACCCACGCACCTCTCCGACGTTTTTGAGCTAGCCCAAATTCTACCATTCTATCACCCGTTCTGTTGCGGTATTCGGCGTAAACATTTCTTTACTTACTTTTACTGTTTTCTTTTGTGTTTGCGCGGAATACCGTAACAAGCTAATGTTAGTACGAAACTCTCCAGTTAACAACAACGGTTAACAAAAGCAGAAACAATAGTTCATTCAGCTCTATTTGCATTTTTGAAGCAAAATTTAAATTCAGCAGCTTTAAAATTTGTTCTATCGCAAATTAGGCTTCAAAAACAGAAAATTCGTGCCAGACGATTTACTAATGACGAAAAAGGTATTAGCACTAACCATACTTAAAACTAGTGGCGTAAACTATCGATTGGGACCTCATCTGTGTCATATATTACTTTTACTAGTTCATATAATCTGTCTAAAGTTTTCTAACTTGCATATTTTATTAATTCTGCGGGTATATCGTCTATCCCCAGTGCTTTATTCAGTTTAAGATCCCTAACAGCTCTATCAAATTTTTCTCTTAATATTGAGAACGCTGTTTCCACATCCTTTTCTTGGTTGTTCTCTAACTCGTTCATATCGTCCCCCTTATATAAATCTTCTAAATATTTTTTTCATCTATCTGCTACCTCAATTTTATTTATTAGAAGCTCATTATTCTCGTCTCTAATACCATTATATTTTTTCCTATCTTCCCCAAAAAACTTTTTAACTGCCCTGTAAGCCCTGTCTGTCTTACCTACTCTCAAATCATCTTGTATTCCCTTACAATTCTCCTCCGTCCATTTATTTATAGCTATTTTACACTCATGTACTATCTTATTTCTAACTCTATTATATTTTTGCTTACTTTCACTATCCAATTCTCTGCAAGGTTTAAGCTTTCTTTTATTCTCTATTAAATGTAATATCTCATTTGTTACCCAGGGTTTTCTCGCTTCTACTTTTTTCTTACCTATAATCTGAGTTGCTGTTTCATGTACAGCACTTTTTATTTCTTTTTATCTATTTTCTACGTTCCCTCCTATAGCTATCTTTTTGATCTTATTATCTAATACTTGTTTATATTCCTCTTTTATTTCACTATCATTAAGCGTACCTAGATCACATATCTCTCTTTTAGGCTTTCTCAATTTTTTGAATTTTAGATTACACTTTATTTTAACTAAGTTATGATCGCTCTATGTTAGCCCTTCGATACCTACGACAGTTTTTAACTTGGTTTCTAAATCTTTGTTTAACTAAAATATAATCTATTTAGTATCTAGTTCTATCACCTGCCGCTTTCCAGGTATATCTTTTTTTAACATGTTTTTCGAATAGAGTGTTTACAGTTACTAATTTACGTACCTGGCAAAACTCAACTAATCTTTCTTCTCTATCATTTTGTCTACTATACCCAAATTTTCCTACTATTTTCTCTCACTACCTTCTCCCACTGACGCATTAAAATCGTCCATAACTATTAAATTGTCATCTTTCTTTACTTTTCTCATTATACTATTTATATCCTCGTATACCTTTTCTACTTCCTCATCCTCGTACTGAGTTGTTGGCATATAAACCTGTACTAAAACAGTGTCTGTGGGTTTTGTACTCAATCTAACTATAATTATTCTATCACTAAATTGTAAGTACTCTTTAACTTTATGCCCTAATCTTTTACCTAACACTATTCCTACCCCTGCCTGTCCATTAGTTGAAGAAGTTGCAATTATTCTATAATTATCTTTCCAAAAGTCATTACTATCTGGGCATCTCACCTCACTAATACCAAAAATGTCCAGCTTTCCTTTTCTCATTTTGACTAATAAATTCGTTAACTTATCTACTCTAAGTAATGACCTTACATTACAAGTCCCTATATATCTTTCCACAACACAGTTTTTAAAGATTTTAGCAAAAAGCCGTATCTGTCACGGCCAATTCCCAACAACCTTGTAAGTTATTGAAGATCGCCTGATACCAACCGACTTTCCTCCAATATCTTTTAGCTAGAAAGGCTGCTGCCCCTTGTTGCGCCTTTTAATCGCCATTTACGATAAGCAGGCTTACTATAGTAGTATTGTTTGTCCCCTACTATAGGCAGTCATAAAGCTATATTCCGTTAACAGAGCTACAGTAAAAATATTAGCAAAAAAGATTTTGTTTGAGTACATTCCTCAATTAAATTTAAACCCAAAATATTTCTGTCAGATAATGGTTTGCAATTTATAAGTGATAAATGGGCTAAATCGTTTGTAGAAAAGGGAATAAAGGTTAAATACTGTGCAGTGTTTCACCTGCAATCTAATGTTGTGGAAAGGATGAATCGGGAAATTGGACGAATCTTTTACACTTCTAATTTTGGGAGTAAAACTTTCACCAGAAATTGACCATGGAATAGATCCTAAACCGATAGAAAACTATTATAATAGAAATGCATAGTGAAGTTAGTGGTACCATACCTAGAAAATTTATAATATCACTAGTTACTAGTCCTCGATCTTTAACATAAAAAATATGCCCTTTAAAACACAACTCACAGCCACCATAAAATCCGAACCAATTAACAATACTGCAATTTTATATTTTAAATATTATATTATTTCTATACGAGAATACTCTCTGTTTGGATTTTATTTCTACCTATTCACTTGGCTTACTAGTAGCTTTATACAAAATTGTTTTCTGGTCTCTCAATAATTCAATTTTATTCTTGGTCATACGGGACTGATTTTTCATGTTTATTACCATTATTACAAAGTTCTTTATTCCATACTCAGTACTGTACTCCAATCTGATTGATTTAATTTTGTAATCTTGTTTTTTCCAATATAATCTTTAAACATTTTAAAATATTCTAATTCCATTTCGTGAAATACATAACACTATTTGGTATCATTACTAAGTTTAAGAAATACTTTCGAAAATTACCGTGACGTATACGCTAACTATATCCATACCTTCTATTAACCACCCCACTTTGAATATATTCCTCAAGCCTATAAGTTTTGTGCTTTGTTATGAAAACCCCCGGTGCTACTTGCAATAACAAGGAAAATTTGTTAATTTGACCTAATTCAGATTGACAGCTAAGATCTATGTTTTAAAATTTATGGGCACCTATAAATTTTAGTATAGCGGTTGCTACGCCTTTTGGTTGCATCAAGTTTCATTTTAATGTTAGGATTAGGGAATTTTTGAATCCAACATAGGAAAATTTTTCCATCTTAAATTTAATTAAGCTACCACGTGTAAAATTTATACAAATATAATATTTCACGAACCAAGGGACAATGACGCCCTAATTTATTGCAGGTATTCCACGTGTTTCTCAGGGAAAGGAATTTGGTATGGTTAGGTGGTGTTGTTTGAAGATGGGGATTCGTGGGAAGGCACCTTTTAAAACAATTGTCTTGGCTTGACATCATCAATCGGATGCGCGTTAATTCCTGTGATCCTTCGCATCTTTTTTTCCTTCCTTCATTACTTAAAAAAAATCGTGTTCCGCAAAAGTGGAGGTGCACTCACTTCGCCGCCAGAATTTGTTGAAACATAGAAGAAGCTATGTCTACGCGACCCTGATTTTCTGAAGACGAGGGAGCTTGTCTTTAGCTTCAGCGAATAAGCAGGTAAGTCCCTAATTTATTTTTACTTTATTAGCTTTACTTGTGACGGCAATAACTGCAACCAAATTTGGGAGCGTCATACATTACGCATAATGCCATGCAGTGATTAACGTCACTGCTAAAACTTAATAATATTTTCATATACCTGCAAAATTGCTATTGATTGTTAACGATTTCTTGGATCCTCTGCACCACCGTTGGTTAAATTTAACCAGGCGGCTCCGTGACGTAGTATGTGTGTGACTACTACGCCCAAGGTCCCGGGTTCGAATCTCGACACGGCCCGCTTGAAAACTGTTATGCGAGCATTTTTCACAAAAATACACCCTCGGTCGGATGAGAGGTAAAATGGAGGTCCCGTGTGCGAGTGTTGTCACGCACGTTAAAGATCCCTACCTTGCTTGGAACAGCAAGGGTTCGGCAAATTTCCAGGTAAAAAAACTCGCTTCCTGGGCAATGTAATACCTTCGGGTGGAGCATTGTAAAATCACATGTAAGGTTAAATTTAACTAAGTGCAAACTGTTTTATTGAACCATACCATGGTATAACTATGAAATGCGACATCAAAGCTTATGATAATTTAACCAAAGTGGTGCAAATTGCTCTACTAATATATCAGGTTTAAATTTGAATACTAGGTCGAATTTTTAAGTTTCCCATTTCTTAGTTTGGTTCTGGCACAGACGCAGTATGAGCTGCAATAAATTTTTGATCTCTCTATAACCTTTCCTATTTTATGTACTAGGTCAGTGGTAGTTCAACTAATCGATGTTCGTCGTTTTGATTCAAAAGTAATGCGATGGAACGTCAAAATTTTTCATAAATTATAAAACAACCTCGTTCGAGTTTTTATAAATCACACTTTATTTAAAATTCTCGTTCAAATTATATATTAAATTAAAGAAAAAACTCATGCATGTATGTATTACGCCATCGAATATTTATTTACAATATATATCCATAAAAATCCGCTTTAGTAATAATTATATTTTCCACATAATTTATATTTTTAGAACGTGATATATTAATTCATTATTTCCATAAGTGAGTGATTGTTTAAATTACCTTTTAATAATCTTTTACATTTTGACACTAATGGATCACTTTCATTTTTTCCATATATCAGGATTGTAGTAGAACAGATTGTTAATTTCATACAATTCCCAAAATAATAATAAAACCCAACCTACAATCAACGGAACTTATTAAAATTATGGTAGAAATAATTTAATCTTTATCACACAAAGTTGATCTATTACCCATTATACATAAAATGCTGATTAGAATATAATTTGTACTTTATCTCTAGTTTTAATGCTGCTCCAAAGGAACTCAGGTTGTTGACTATATCAAAATGCACGAGCTGAACAGGACAAACTAGAGAATCGCGAGAATTTCCTACTCATTCTTTGTGCTACTCAAAAATCAGCAACAGGCTCATTGGCCAAACAAAATTTGGACATTCTTTTACACTCGGAAATTGATGCGCACAATTTCATTGGTTAAAGACATCATCAACATTTTTCAACACAGGTAGCATAGGAAATGGAAGTGTATAAATACAATTACAAGTTCTCCGAAAGACATTCGTTAGTGCTCCCCATAGCCTAAAGAATCAACTAGCAGTGCTCACCATAGCCTGCTAATACTTCAACGAGCAGTGCTCTCCATAACCTGCTTATTCTCCGACAGTGACGCTGTCCGCCGCCGTATCTGGGGCACGCCATTATAATTCATCAATAAATAGTTAATAAACTACGTATGGGCGGTAAGCTACGTTCCATCCACCACCGAGAAGTCGTTTATTGTGATGACACCGATTGCGTCTGTCACCTCTACCTCCGTCCGGGACACCAAACTCGCAGAGTTCAACGGCGACGCATTCGACGAGGCCTAAGACACCATTACCACGACGCCTTCCGAAAGGTACCGAAGATCACCAAAACTTCCGAACCACTCCAAGCTGTACATACGTCCATACCATAATTCTTTACATTCTCACGTTATCTCACAATTAAAACACAAAGTTATCCCTAGAGTTCCGAAGACGTCTGGACCTCTTAAAACTGTAAATATTTTCTAACTATCGTTATTCAAGTTCTTACTCGGCCTCACAAGCAAATTCCGAAGCCTTCCGGAGTGTTCCGAAGACTACCGAAGACTTCTGAACCTCTTTAAACTGTATTCATTCAATAAGTGTTTAACTTTTACTTGGTTTCACGAACAACCACAAAGCTTTCCGAAGAGTTCCGAAGATTACTGTAGGCTTCCAAACCGCTTCAAACTGTACAAATCATTCATTTTTTTTACTATTTAACTTTCATTTGTATATATCTATGAACTTTATAATTATTTGACTTATACATATTAAAAAAAAAATAGTGCCAAGCTTACATATTTTCAGATGCCGCCCATACGAACGATAACAAGTGCCGTCCAACGTGATTGGACAGTTTTCACAGAAGATTGTGCAAACAGCGCGCTTGCAAGAACCATCAACATGCCCGAGACGAAGAGTCAAACGACATCAAACGTCCAGCCGGACACTAACCAGCCGCCTCCAACCTAGGAGGACACACAACCAACTTACATGTAATTTTCCAATGCTCCACCTAAAGGTACTACATTGGCCAAGAAGCGAGTTTTTTTTACCTCAAAAATTTTGGATTTTGTCGAATTGTTGATGTTCCAAGCAAGGTAGGGATCTTTAACGTGCGTGGCAACACTGACACACGGGACCTTCATTTGACCTCGCATCCGAACGAGGGTGTATTTTTGTGAAAAATGTTCGCCTAACTTTTCAAGCGGACTGTGTCGGGATACAAACCCGGGACCTTGGACATAGTAGTCACACGCATACCAATTACGCCACGGAGCCGCCCGAACACACAACCACCAACAGTTCTGGAACTGCAACAGCCCAGTGGCGCTCAACAAACACAACAAACCAGCAAAATGGTGACAATCAAGGCGCTAGTGAAGGACCTTTACAACGTCGCCACAACGACCTCCGAAGCAGAAAAACCTCCATTCTCTGGCACCCTTCTGGAGGATCCTGCAGAATTCCTTCAACAGATGGAAGCGATGGACAAGGATGTACCTACAACCACCGCTTAATTCCGAGGCCAAGCAGTTGCGTAGTGGGAAGCCTACGAGATGTTCCAACCCAGCTACAACAAATTCAAAAGGTTCTTTCTGGACAAGTACGACAGTCCAACTAGTATCATTACATGTGATTTTCCAATGCTCCACCCGAAGGTACTACATTGGCCAGGAAGCGAGTTTTTTTTTTTTACCTGGAAAATTTTGAATTTTGCCGAATCCTTGCTGTTCCAAGCAAGGTAGGGATCTTTAACGTGCGTGACAACACTCACACACGGGACCTCCATTTTACCTCTCATCCGAACGAGGGTGTATTTTTGCGAAAAATGCTCGCCTAACATTTTTCAAGCGGACCGTGTCGGGATTCGAACCCGGGACCTAGGGCGTAGTAGTCACACACATACCACTACGCCACGGAGCCGCCTGTCCAACTAGTTTCAACCAGTCGCCGCCTTCCTTGACACTAAGATGCGGCAAGCCCACCGCCCAAAGCTAGACATCAACTGGGACATGGAGCTGGTCACGGACCTCCTCCTACCGACATTGAGGAATTCAATTCAGTGTCACATGCCCGCAACAGTATGGGAAATGGTCTCCCGCTTCACAAAAATCGAAGAAAACGTGATTGAGGCAACAAAGAAAACGACCGGCCTTACACAAGCTGCCAGACGGCCACCCACAGCAGAATAACTACCAAGGTGCCACTTCTCTGCCCAAAGACACTGGCACCGAGATTGTCCAATCAGACACTACGAAAACAACACTCCGGCCGAGCTGCGCCAGTACACCGCCCGGCCGGGCAAAACGCACTCGCGCGACTAAACATTACCCACGATAACCCACTACCAAGGATCTCCTTCACCATACAGAAGATAACCTTTAACGCACTAATATACACAGGAGCATCGACGTGCATGGTTAGGGAAGATCGAAAACCCACAGGTTCACGAGTAGAACCCTATCATACCTCCGCCTATCTAGCCAAATCAGGGACAGAAATGGCAATCAAAGGCAAGTTCCGCAAGCCATTCACCCTAGGCAAGGTGACTGACCATGAAACTTTACTGGCAGTAGCTAATCTAGCAGAGGATGTCAACCTGGGGCAATCCTGGCTTCGAGACCAACGAGCAGTCATGCATTCGTACAGCTTGGAACACACAACCGCCAGACGCTTCACTGGAACCGAATGAAGGCACCCATCTCCGCCAAAAGACTACCACACAAACCGCAATCCACCTCGTCAACAATGACATTTTCGACAACCCAGACAGTCCACAGGCAAATTACGTAGCTCTGGTGAACCAGAGCGAACGGGTACAAACTACACAACGCGAAAGTGAAATCATTAGAGGAATGACCTGAGAATGGATTCTCCTAAAGCAACGAAGACCGTATCAACAGAAAGCACCCCTCCGACCACATCTACCCACCCGACCATGGGAGGTCATATCCGTCGACACCATGGGACCATACATTACTTCTTGTCAAAACAATCAGTTCTTACTGGTCGTAACAAATTTGTTTAGCAGATGGATCAAAACCTTTCCGACGCATGACACCAAGTCAGCAACCATCATTCCGCCCCTGCGCATAGTGTATGTTCTAGGCGGAACAAGACCGAGCGCGTCTTATCAGTAGTGAGTCGACAGAGTTCATCTATGTATGCCGGTCGGTTAAGAGCGCCGTGAACTATTATAATCCATATCACTGATTTTACTTAAATGTTTAGTTTTGTTTGTTTTACATTCATGTATATTTGGTTTACGTTCATTAAAAGTTTAACACAAAATAACATCTGTTGATTTAATCGAGCAGAACCCCATTTCAAATTAAATAACATAACAACCACGTTATAATGTTAATTTACTCACAAAACGTACGTAGGGTAATTGAGAAATTGGAGTTCAGATTTGGTAGATCACAAATACAAAAGGTTCAAAGGTGTCCTAAAATACAAGAGGAAAATTTGAAACAGTTAATTGTATTTTCGACGCAAGTAAGAAACCTCGCATCGTATCTACAAAGTGCTAAAGCCACTCCACATTTAATGAACCTCTCCCTTTGAAAGAACTAATAAGCAAATTGCCTATTTCGAGGAAGCTGCAATGGGCCGATCAGGTTACTAAGACAGGCTTCACTTCATATATTACAGAATTCTTGTTACGGCTAAGCCATAATGCTAGATTTGCCAGTTTGGTAGAACCTAGTATTAGTAATAATAATAGTAATAGTCATGTAGAGAACAAGTCAGCGGTATCTAAGAAATTTTCGCTGCATACAACCGGTAAATGTTAAAAACAATATTGTTTGCTCCTATTGTAAAGGCATCCACCAAATTCAAGCATGTGCAGATGTTTTGAATCTTCCTATAGATCAAAGGTGGGAATGGGTATAGAAGAGTAACATTTGCTTTTCTTGCTTACACGCCGGACATCGCATTGCCGTATGTCGGAAGCGGAAGGTGTGCTGCATTGAAAATTGTAAGTTGAGACATAACACTCTCCTACGTGAGAAGGTAACCGAACAAGATAAATGCACATCAGGCATATCTTTGGAGGCATTCGCAGTTTTAAGTTTGCGGTGGACAAGTCAACAAGTCTATTTTTGTGTGGTTGCAGTTACATTTTATGGGTCTAGTGACAAAAAAGTTGAAACTTTTGCAATGTTCGACGAAGGTTTAGCTATCACGGTGTTACGTTTATTTTCGACATAAATTAATTACCTGATTTTCTGCCTTGTTCATTCATGCAAATAGAGTCCGCTTAAATCTTTGGAACATCATCCTTTAATTTTACCTCTTTTTAACAGTACGCTTTCTAATAATTTTCAATTCAAATCTAGTTGCTTTGAAACGAAACATTTATTCGATACATTAAATAGTTATATCCTGTTTTTAGGTACCCGCTATCTTAGTACATCTTACGATCGCCGTATAATGGATTTTTTCTATTGTTCCAAGGTGACGACTTGTTGAAATAATGCTCGCGCACTATCCGATATAAACCGGGTTTTCCAGTTACCGCGCTTCGATAAGCTAGGATGTTTGCTTTGTGAGTTCGTGCTATTTTGAACTTATTTTAACATTTGATTCTGCAGCTTGTGCGTCGATGCACTTGTAAAAACTACTCGTTCTGTTACTCCAAGAGCAATGCACGTTTCTCCTCTATCAAATGTGTAGATTTGGTGTAGATCGCTCTTAGCTGGAGGCTAACTTGCTTGTTGCGTAGCCCGATTATTCCTTGATGTAGATCAACTGCTTTTGCATGTAGACCGCCGTTGCAATTACAGTAGTTGCTGACTACCCCGGCGATGCTGTGTCACTTCGTTTCGAGGGCTGATCAAATAAGTATCTCGACACATGTATGTGACTTTTCTAACATATCCGGGATAAACCCAGGTTGAAATTAGATACGTTAATGTTTGTTCTGGAAAAATCCTTACTAGAAAAGTTTCTAACTTTAATGCTTTTGCTTTTTCTACTTAACCCATCTACTTATACGAGAGTACCAGCAGTATTCTTTTCGGTACTGATTAGATTTATTGCATGTTAGTTACGAATTGCACACTTCGTGGAACAATTAGTAAATTTGTCCATAGAGTAAAATTGTTTTATTAAATACTAACCTTAGTTAATTTTGTTTTGCTGTTTCAATAGAAATTTCTGTATTTGTGATTTTTTTTATTGTAAATAGAAAATCGTTGACGATGTATTATTTTTGTGTTGCTAGGAACTCCTTCCCTCTCCGCATTCGTAGTTAGCCTGGTATATTTACGTTTTCTTCATGGTACGTAGCAACGGTAATGGAGGATAGCTTAGCGAAAGAGTTGCAGCTAACAGTAACATCGGAACAGGTTACCATGTATTGGTTGGACAACCGAACAGTCGCACAGGAGGCAGAAGTAAGAAGATTGGAATGAGTTTTAGGGATAGACGGATAGTACATAGCTTATACAAAGAGCAAACAGCTGTAATAGAATTAGAGCAGGACTGTAGAGAGGTAAATATAAGGTCTCCGTTCCAAAAATCCCCCGCCTCTGGCAACCGAACTTCGCTGACTTCTTCTATGTCTAGTGCTAACTTACCCATTCCATTTTCAAGTTCTCTAGCTTACCTGCTAGCTTCATATTTCTGACATTCCACATTCCGACTCGCAGTATGTTCACGACTCTTTTTCTATACTTTCCGATCACATACCCCGAAGAAGTCTCTTTCCGGAGATCCGAATAGGGGATTATTTTCACTCCGGAATTTTTTACCCCGGAGGATATTATCATCTAAAATATCAATATAAGTACGCTGTGTACTTGGGAGGTTATGTGGTGGTTTCTCGTTGCCTTCCACATCGCACTAGTGTGTTTTAGAATGGCATACCAACCCCTATGGTCTCTGCCACTCTAAGTACCGAAAAAGCTAATGTTCTCTTTCGGGGACCTGTCTTAATCTGGTAGATCGCGGAAGCCATTCCAATCGTTCTAGTAATCTAGAACTTCTTCAAGGTGCAGGTCCATTCAGATTGATATTTTCAGTTAGTGAGTATTTTTTTAAAAATTATCTAAAACGGTATCTGATTTATTTCTTTTTTCAAGGGAAAAATTGTAATTTTTTAAATTATTTTTATGTGTTTTTAAGTTTTTAAATCTAAGTGAAGCAAGGCTTCACCTGCGTCACCCGACAAATGGTCACTGTAGTAATTTAATAATCACTCTCATCATCATCATTAAGTCTTCAGTCCTAGAACTGGTTGGACGCGTACCCTCATTGTTTCCTAGTTTGAACCAACCTACATATTTCCCTGAAATTTGCATAGTCTGCATCTATTAGGTTCTCTAGCTTACTTACTACATCACTCAATAAGTCCGTAGGATGATACATAGATGGCGTTGCTATGTAATAATCCATATGATTTGTAGGAAGTACTAACCTTAAAAAGATATCTGTCAAAATTTCATGACAATCCGACGATTAGTTTACAAGTTACAGAAGTTCAGGTGACGATACTTTTGAGTTTTTCAAAAAAATGAATTCCAAGCAATTTCGCGTGTTGATTTATCATTGCTTTTTGATGGGTAAAAATACCGTCGCAGCCAAAGCATGGCTTGATAAGTGTTATCCGGGCTCTGCTCCATCGAGGCAAACGGTGGAGAAGTGGTTTGCTGATTTTAAACGTGGCCGTACAGACACTGACGATGCTGAACGCTCTGGAAGGCCAATTGAGGTGGTTACACCGGAAAACATCAAAAAAGTCCACCGAATCGTTTTGGAAAACAGAAAAGTGAAATTGCGTGAGATAGCTGACACCTTGAAGATATCAGAAGGCAGTGTGCACACTATTTTGCATGAACATTTGTTCATGAGAAAGCTGTTCTCAAAGTGGGTGCCGCGTTTGCTCACAGTGGACCAAAACAACAACGTGTCGATGATTCTGAGAGCTGTTTGGAGCTGTTCAACCGGAATAAAAGGACTTTTGCGTCGGTATGTGACAATGGATGAAACATGGATCCACCACCACACTCCAGAGTCTAATCGGCAGTCAGCTGAGTGGACTGCAGCCGGAGAACCACGTCCAAAGCGGCCAAAACCGCAAAAGTCGGCTGGTAAGGTTTTGGCGTCTGTATTTTGGGATGCGCACGGAATTTTGTACATCGACTATCTTGAGAAAGGAAGAAGAATCAACAGCGAATACTACATGGCATTATTAGTGCGTTTGAAGGAAGAAATTGCCAAAAAACGGCCACACATGAAAAAGAAAAAAATTCTCTTTCACCAAGACATTGCACCGTGTCACAAGTCGATCGCAACGATGGCCAAATTGCATCAATTGGGCTTCGAATTGCTTCCGCACCCACCGTATTCTCCAGATTTGGCCCCCAACGACTACTACCTGTTCGCAGACCTGAAAAAAATGCTCGCCGGAAAAAAATTTGGCTCGGATGAAGAGGTGATCGCTGAAACTGAAGCTTATTTTGAGGCCAAAGACAAATTGTTTTACAAAAAAGGTATCGAAATGCTAGAACGGCGTTGGACTGATTGTATCACTCTTGAAGGAATGTATGTTGATGAATAAAATCGAATTTCGCCAAAAAATGTGTTTTTCTTAGTTATCCTACGGACTTATTGAGTGATGTGTTACTTGTTTTATACTTCTGACATTCGATGCTCCGACTCGCAGAATGTTCACGGATCTTTTTCTATACTTTTAGATCACATCCCCCGAAGTAGTCCCCTCTTTGAGATCCGAATGGTGGACTATTTTAACTCCGAAATTTTTTGCCTTATTAAATATCAATTTTAGTACACTGTTTACTGGGGAGCTAGATGTGGCGGTTTCCTGTTGTCTTACACATTGCAGTAGTGTTGTTACAGGCGGAAAAGCTACTAAGTATGTATTTTCCAGTAAAATTATAAAATAGGGGCGGCCTGTAAAACAAAAATTAAAGGGGGGTCACCGGCACTAGCTAGCGGAAGGTCGTGGATCATATAGAGGGTTAAAATTTTGCAAAAAGGGTTAAATTAATTTATAATATACTACAAAACATTTGGCACTTACCTTTCATAAAATATTGTGGCTTAATGACAATTGCCAAGGGCGCCAGACAAGTCGAGAATGTCCAAATAATCGTACAAAACCTTGAGAGACTTGTCATCCCAAGGAGGACAATTGTTCCTTTTAATCAATTCCTCACCTTTTTACTACTTATAAAAAAAATAAGAAAAACTATTGACTTAATCAACGGCAAACAAATCTATTTAATTCACAGAGCAAGAAACGTGAACCTCTTACATTCATTGATTTTAAGTTAGAAATTTAAGTGAATAGGTGACTATGGAGTTTATAAAAATTTTGAGTACATAAGTAGTTATCAAACACTTGTATATGAAAGAAACTTATATTATAAATCGTACACTAATTTAATCCTACGGTTTATGGCCAAAACGTCCTAACAAATAAACTAACTAAAAATCGGTCATGCTACTTAACTATAAAAACTTACTAAAAATTGTCCATTGTTTGAGGGTTTGTCTTCCAACGTAAAACAGTTCTTAAATTGGGGGAGAGAATCTCGCTTGTTGCTTCTGTTTGTAATTTTTAAAGAATTGACTGGCACACGAACCCGGCAGGATCTTGACAATATCACTTACTTGTGCGTCACACTCCTACAAGCTTTTTAATAGTTACCTTGTATCACTATAAATCCGCGAACATATGGGCATAACCCTCACGAATTGGAAAAGTAATCACTCCTTTCCAATTTTTAATATCGTGATACTGAGTGAAATATTATATCTGTGATGCCGGAGAACGCTACCCGTGAACTACGTTTCTTCCTACTTCTTGACCACGGACAGCCCCATTGGAAAAAAACTTTCTTTTTTTTGGCTAAAACCTTAAGTTATATAGACTAATTCCTACCCTAATCATTATGTACGTCATTTTCTGTTATCCAATGACTGAACAGAACTTCCTACAAAACAAGATTTCAGAAACCAAATCCAACCCCTTTTTAGATGAGAGTCACGGAAGCAATTACTTTCCCAAGGGTTTAAATTATATTGTACCTTCTACGAATTTCTTAATTATTGAAATGTGGAACCTACCTATGGGGACAGTAGTCTGCGATTAACAAAGACCGGCTAACCTACTTTACCCGAAATGGATTTTAAATACAATGGATGTCTCCAGACTACTTAAAATTACTTGTAATATTTGAACAAATCAAATTAAAAATAGTTTTCGCTATTTATAATGTTTCGTTTTCTATAACCCGCTGTCAATCAACGAAAGTATTAAGAAGGTTAAGCTTTTCAAACTGAAAATTGCTTTCCTTTATTTACGCTAAAAGGTACTATTCCATTTTAATTTTATCAGATTCGTCAATCTGTAACCGACCTAAACTTTAAGAGGTTCATTGTATTTGATTTACAAGGGTAGACCTTTAAATCATGGCCTGCCGCTGGAATTTCTAATAGTTTAGTAACCTGGAGCTATCTGTAACCCTGGTCTTTTATTATAAGAGAGCCTAACTAAAATACGAAGTAATTTATTGTGGATTTTTTGTCTATACTTTATGCAAGTTACTGAATTTTAATTAATTGATCTGTTTATTCGTTAACATTACAAAATAATGTTACAGTGTGTCTTAGAATGCCATACCGACCCCTATGGTCTCTGCCACTCTAAGTACCGAAAAAGCTGCTGCCGTCTTTCGGGGACCTGTCTTAGTACGGTTTCTCACTAAGGACCCGCTAATTTGGTTAAACCTATAGTTCGGCTCTTTACCTCATTGAAACTCGCAAGCCATTCTACGTGTTCTAGTATTTTAGGACGTCGTCAAGGTGCAGGTCCGTTCAGAATGGATAATCACCCTGTAACACTATAAATCTTGTACAGTGGATACTAAACTTCACCGTAGATCGCTTATCTATATATCGTTTCAAAGCCGTAAATCTTTAACCTGCTAAAATAGACGTTGAAGATGCACAAATCAAATCACGCGAAACGCTGCGTGAAACCAATAATATTTGTTGTGCATAAATAAATTGCAACATCCTGCTTGACAATACCATTTAAAATCATGTATAAGTCGATGCACCAAAGATTAAAAAACAATGTGTACTACGAAACGTCAATGACTTGACGAACCTTGTTCATTTATATTATAAATAAATAAGACAATGAGCTGTCTAAACAAACGGAAATACGTGAGACACCCACAACACCGGATGCACACAAATTCGGAATCTATGAGCGTTGCAAAGAAACATAACATAACCTTAAAAATATATACTAGACACACATCTAACGAGCAGGCAGTACAATAATTAAGAGTTTTAATGAGCTAATTCAAAAACAACCGTTGGTTGTTATGACATATAATGTTTACATAAAAGTAAAAAAAATAGGAAGGCGGCTATTGTGAATTGTGCAATACCGTTATTTGTCTTAGAAATGCAAGGCGTACTCGGTTTAAAAGCTTTTAGCGATTTTAAAATATTGGACGAGGTCAGCTCCTTGTTAATGTAAGATAATTTAACAGGTTTTTATAAAATGTGTTGTGAAATTGATTAGGAGTTGCATAATGTGACTAATGCACAATCATCTTTGTAATTGCCCTTAGTTCTAAGTACTGCTTGTAATGAAATTTATAGTTTTTATCGACAGTTCCATTTAGTTAATGATAACGGCATTTCTAAGCAAAGGTTTATTTAGAAATGGAAGATTTTTTATGGCTGAATATGCTTGTTCTTTTCGAATAAGTATCTATTATTATAAGTATAATTGCCCCGGAGACCGGAGACCGATCTCCTAGAATTCCAAGAGCTCTGCTCTTGACGACCAGAAGCAACAAGATCAAAGCATCAACCCTACTTTGAAACAATCCAACCCCCTAATATGTAGAATTTGCATGCTCCTACATATTAGCAACCCGGTCTCTAACAAATCAAAACTAACAGTAGTAGTATAAGTTAATCTTAAGTAGTAGAATAGGGAATTTCTTTTCTTTTTTACTAACGTTAAATTTTAAGAACCAAACATACACATACCCGAGGCAAATAATACAGCAAACAAATCCTTACCTCTGAAAGAACCTAATTATTTATTTATGTAATAGTATAAGTTCAAACATATACAAAATTATACCAATTTAATCCAACCTTTTGGTAACTTGGGCAAACATAAACACAAATTAACATTTCAAACACACTTAACACACACACATAAACACACAAAACACCTCTTATGCACTGTACAAACACAAAACACCATTCACACACTTACATTGTCTTTTCAACATCTGGATTACCGGCTGCCGATGGTTCGGACTGATAAGGCAAATCCGTTGAGCGTTCTTCCTTGACGATTAGGATATCCGGCTGCCGATGGTTCTGGTTCTAGAGGAGGAACGAAACACGGACATCAACATCACAAACGCAACACACATACACACACAACCCTCACCAACACACACACACACACGCGCACACATAACACACGCCCTTAAGCCCGCGCACATACACACACACACTTTACAAACACAACCTATTCACACACATACATTGCCTTTTCAACATCTTGATTTCGGGCTACCGATGATCCGAACTGATAAGACAATATCAGTTGAGCGTTCCTCTTTGACGACTGGGATATCCGGCTTCCAAAGGTCCTGGTCCAAGGGGGGAACGTAACACGGATACCAACATCACAAATACAACACACATACACACGGCCTTCTCTCTCTCTTTCTCACACACACACACACATATACACACACACACACACCTTACAAACAAATGCCTTCGTTTACGGAGACAATATCAACGCTCTCAATGTAAAAGCAACTTCAATAATCTTCGGGAGGAATATAAAATTGCACGAAGAAACTTGACATTTGCCATTAAGTCGAGCAAACAACAATAATGGAATGATCTTTGTAAAGAAATTGATGATTATCCTTGGGGAAGGCCTTATAAAACAGTAATGGGAAAATTAAAAAGAAAACATTTTTCACAACCCACATGTCCAATCTTTCTTAAGAAAATAGTAAACACCTTATTCCCAAAGCAATGCGAAGAAAAATTCTTACCATTTAATTGGTGATAGTTCCTACCATTTAAAAGTCGATAAAACAGTTTACGAAGTCGGTAATACAGTTTAAGAGTTCATAAACACATCGCGCAAGCGCAATGAATAAAGCGGGCGACGCCTCTGGCGGATGACAGCACTAACCTTATTACAGTTTCCGCGCAGCCAACTGCCGATGACGTCACCAATGAATAAATTTATATTGCGTAATAATCGGAAAATTTATAAAAAGTTAAATAAACAGGTAACACATAAATTACTCACATGGATATGTCCCTGCGTTGAAGTTGGCTTCTATTCCAAGTCCATCAGGGCCTCCATCCCGGAGGGATTAAAGATGGTGACTCGTTAATCTCGGGTCGTGGAGTACGGTACGCCTCAGTGGCTGTAAAATTCTCCTACCTATGCAGGGATCGGATTAGGAACAAGGTATAAGGCAACAAACAAAGACAATTAGGCAAAGAAAATCTACATAGATAAGATAACGATACGTTACCAAAAAACGTCCACTTCACTCCAAGAACAAAGGCAAACAGCCCCGTTTTAAGAGCGTCACAGAAAACTTGTCCCCACTCTTTTGTCTTTTACACATCCGCCGAAGTTATTCGTCCAACCCTCTAGAGTCGCACGAACTGCGCAAATGCACTATGACGTAACGGAAGTACACGCCTAGTCTATTAAAATTCCACGCGCCGCGTCTTTTGAAATTATGGCGCGAAACCTCCGTACATCAAACTTAACCTAATGCATGTGTTTAAGGGCCACTTTGGCACGTAACAAAATATGGAAATGTAATAACCTGTGATGAAGAATATATACCACCAGTCACTGAAAGTGAAGTGCTAGATGCTTGTAATAAGATAGGAAACAATAAAGCACCGGGACTAGATTGCATCCCCAACACTGCTCTTAAAATAGCTATTAGAAACCGTCCGAATGTCTTTGCATCCGTATATAATTCTTGTTTAAATGACGGTGTGTTTCATCAACCATGGAAAGAACAGTTTCTAGTATTACTACCCAAAGATAATAAACCTCTTGACAAACCATCGTCATACCGTCCAATATGTATGCTGGACACAGCTGGAAAGATCTTGGAAAAGATTATAAAAAACAGATTAGAAATGGCTATAGAAGAGGCAGCCGTACTTTCAGAAAATCAATATGGTTTCCGAGAATCGCGTTCTACAATTGATGCAAGTAACTCGATTCTCAATATTATTCAGACTCAAATTTCAGGAAAAAAATGGAAAAAGGATCAAAAAAATACTGTGCAATAATAACAATGGATGTCAAAAATGCCTTTAACTCTATTAAGTGGAGTTCCATAGAGAAATCAATTGATATACCATCAGTACCTACATATATAAGAAGAATTATCGGGGACTATTTTAAGAATAGAATCCTCAGATACGACACTGACGAAGGTCCAAAACAATATATGATTTCAGGTGGAGTTCCACAAGGTTCAGTTTTAGGCCCACTACTTTGGAATTTAACATACGATGGAGTCCTAAAGCTGAAATTACCGGATGAAGCTAAAACTAGCATTTGCAGACGATTTGGTACTAGTGGTTACTGCAAAGCTAAAGAAAGAAATCGTACAAATTTGCAATGAATCTGTGGAAATAATTAGGCAATTTCTAAAAAGTTTAAACCTTGAACTAGCTGCAGAAAAAACTGAAGTCGTTCTAGTGTCTAGCAGAAAAATACGTGAAACAATAAACCTGCATATAGGTAATCACGAAATTACTTCTAGTCCTAGTGTGCATTACTTAGGTGTGAAAATCGACGACAAATTATCATTTAAAGAACATTTGTCCTACGTGAGCAAAAAAGCAGCAAACACAACAACAATACTCTCACGAATAATGCCTAATGTTGGTGGACCAAAAACTAGTAGAAGATTATTTTTGGCATCGGTTGTTACATCTATAATTTTATATGGAGCTCCTATTTGGGCTAATGCAGTAAAAATAGTATCAAACTGCCGTAAAATTTCTTCCGTGTATAGATTAAGCACTTTACGAGTAATATGCGCGTACCGCACAATTTCTTATGAAGCTGCATGCATTATCGCAGGTATGCCTCCCATTGAAATATTAACGCACTACCGTCGAAAGTGGTATTATAGAGATAAAACTCTAGAACAGAAAAAGAACGAAGAAAAGGCAGAAATGGCAACAACGTTAGGATACATCGCAGAAGAGCAGATGGACTTACCATTTGATACCACTTATAGAACCATGGCTTAATCGATGTCATGGAGAATTAGACTTTTATCTAACCCAACTTCTAAGTGGTCACGGGTGCTTTAGAGCATACTTCTATAGATTTAAATTAGATACAACTCCTAATTGTCCAATGTGCACTGACGTTCTTGAAGAAGCAGAACACGTATTTTTTCACCGCCCACGATTTAACGAACCACGTGAGAAACTAAATGCTCTTACAAAAATAAACCTAAGTCCAAATACTTTGGTACAGAGAATGGTAGAATCAAAAGAAGTATGGTCAGCAGTTACCATATTTGCTGCAATGGTAATTAAGGAACTGCGACAAATTGACAATACAAGGAGAGAAGCGTTAAATACATAATACAATACACGACCTTGCTATCAGAAGAAATTGATCTGACTTCGACTAGCTTCAAACGTAAAGCCCGATTTTGCATCCGAGGTTAAAAAAGGAAATTACATTAGACGGCTAGATCCAAATAATGGAACAACAAACTACTCATTCTATTTAATCGAATCTACAAAGAAGAGCGTATAAGCAACAACCACTTCTCATGAAGTTATGCTTAATTGCGGTTCCGCGGGAAGATATTGGCATTGAGAATGCAGTGCATGTATTTATTAGTAATGTAATTTATTTATGTTGAAATAAAAGTTTGCAACTGTAAAAAAACACCTTACAAACACAAATGCCTATTCACACACTTACATTGCCTTTGCAACATCTGAATTTCAGGCTGCCGATGGTCCGGACTGACAGGGCAATGTCCGTTGAGCGTTCTTCCTTGACGACTGGGATATCCAGCTGCCGATGGTCCTGGTCCTAAAGGGGGAATGTAACACAGACCAACACCACACACATAACACACACACAACCTTCACACACACACACACACAAACACACACATAACACATGCCCTCAAGCGCGCACACACACAAACACACATACACACGCCGTACTGACGGTTACTTTCTGTGGGGAAGTCAGGTCTGCTTAAATTTCAGGTGGCAGACTAATGAAACGTTGGAACAAATAAATAAAATAAATAAACTTTAATACATTTAACTCCTTTTGTGTTAATTTATTTTAAGTATGAGTTGTTGTTATAGTCGGGACTAAATAAACTTGGCTATGAGTCTTTCATGTTTGGAATATGAAAACACAATTTAACTTTTGTAGGAGTATACAACCAACCATATCCTAGAGTGACCATATTTTTAGAACTAGAATGCTGTACATTTTAACTTGGTGGTAGGAAGAGGGAGGGCAAACACACGATTTGCAAATGATCATGCATTTGTTAAATAACATAAACAATAATTCTAAAATTTAAATTCTAAGTAGGTATACAGAGTGTCCAGAAACTCATGGACAAAATTTCAGGGTGTAGTAGGGGAGGTCATTTCCTACCAAAATACCCCGGCATGTTAAGATACGATTGTTTACGGTATCAAAGCTATTTCACTTTTTATGTTTTTTTTAGAAAAAGTGTGCCTAGTCTGTTACATGCCAAAATTGGCAATGTACATTTTTACATTTAGATTTAATTTGTAAATAAATTCCCGCGGATATTTTTAAATAAACTTGTCAACTTCGGTCATTCCGGACAGTCGCTTTTGCGCGAAAGAATGCGCAGGTGCGAGTAGTGTCGAAAGCAGGCAATAAGCTACGAACATCTATCTGTGTTGTGTGTATGTCTTATCTTTTTTTAGGTATGTAGGTTTCTTTATCCTTACTTTCTGTGTACCTCTGCCTGGTGTTCCTTCATTCCTCTACGAGCATAGAAGAGACAGGAAGAACGGATTAGCAATTTGAACTCAGCAATGGTGTAACCTAACCCACAAAACATGATGAACCCTGAGATTTAGCTACGAAATACCATCCACGTGAGTACTTTGCTTTAGTTATATTGTGTATGTAAATTGACTTTAAATGTGCATAAAAATTTGACTATTGCATCATACTTAAAACGTGGTGATACGTTTATAGCAATTACGAATCAAAACTGGAAGACATTCATCGGTCCAACGTTTCCAAAATGTATTTGCTAAATATTGACAGTATCTCTCTCCATAAGGATCTATACTTATCTTTATCGAAATATACTCCAGGTATAGTTGGCGCTTTTAGACAACTCATTCTCAAAAAATGATTTAGTGTAAGACACTCGCTATCATTTGGATCAGTTGAAGCGTATGTTAGTGACTTGCTATTTATCATGTCCATGGCTTCATATAGTAAAGTACGTAAAACACTTTCTTTTGATGTTCGACTCTAAAGTTGGCTTGAGAGTACCATCTTAGCACTACCAATCAAACACTCATAACATCTTCCCATGTAAGGACTAGCTGGTGGGTTGAAATGCCTTTGACACACATATTGCGCTGTATTTTTCCTCGATTACATTGTTTCAATTCCGCACGAAGTTCTTTGTTTGCGCTAATGAAATTAGTTCCGTATCATTCCAAATATTACCCGGAGATCCTCTTATACATATAAATCGGCTTAGAGCATTTATAATTTCATTGGTGTCTACCCTTCTGTCAGTTCAAAATGCACCGCTGCAATCGTCATACACCCCAGCGCTTTAGAGTATTTGTTCCAAACTTCACATATAAGGGGTCCCAAAAATCAACTCTGAATTGAAGAAAGGGATATGACTGTCTCCAAGTCTGCAACCAGGTAGTTGTTCCATTTCGGAAGAGATTGGACAATGAGCTAAACACGGACGTACTGCTTTTCTACAATCAATCACCCATGCTACTTTTCTCACTCTTGAGATTAATCTTTGCTGACCTTGATAGGCAGATTTTACATGTAATCACTTTATCAGTAGTTTGGTGTAGGGATGGGAAGGTTCAAGAATAGGTGGACGTTTTACGACTGCTGTCACACCCGGAGCAAAATCGATGCGTCCCTTCACTACTATTATACCAACTTCATTGATGAACGGGGACAGAGAGCATAAACGACTTCCTCTTGGAAACAACTTTCCATTTTTTATAGCAGATAATTCGTGAAAATAAGAATCTGCTTGTGACTTTTTATTCACATCTTTTCTGCTTTTTTCATATCATCAACTATAATATTATATGGTTTGAGAGACTACTCGACGAATAAAATAGTTAACTGCTACTATGGCTCTAATTAATCTCATCCATTATGAAAAACGACTGAAATTGGGCATAGCGCTTTCTTGATTTATTTCAGTTGTACATAAGTATATAGTTTTAATTGCAGCTCTTTGATTTTCCCTTCACAGAAGCTCTCTCGCTCTTTTGGTTATTTAAATGGATTTAAAAAAAAATTCGCTCTGAGCCATCTACAGGATGCTGAAAATTTTTCATTTGTTTTCAATCGTGTAGCATCAACTGCAACATGTAGTTTGGAGGGAACCTAATTTCATTGATAAGAATTGGTTAGTTCTAAAATTTCTCCTATACGACTTTGAACAAAGGATATAAATCTTCCTGTCTCAGACCTAACCCAATATAAAACTGTTTTGGAATCACTCCAAAAAATTGTGATAAAATAAAACACTTTTTTAAAACAGTTGAGTAGGGAATTTCCTAGTCGTGCTCCCAATAAAGCTGCCTATAGCTGTGCCCTTGGTATTGTTAACCCTTTCAGAGGTGTCACTCGTGCGTTTCCCATTACAAATGTAATCTTTAGAGCATCGTTAGACTTCATGACAAAACATAGACAGCAGAATATTATTGCAATTTGTTGGTGATAGTTCTTGCAATTTAAAAGTCGATAAAACAGTTTACAAAGTCGGTAACACAGTTTAAGAGTTCATAAATACATCGCGCAAGCGCAATGAATAAAGCGGGCGACGCCTCTGGCGGATAGCAACGACAACCTTATTACAGATTCCGCGTTGCCAACTTCCAATGACGTCACCAATACCAAATTTATATTGCGCAATACTTCGGAAATTTACATAAAGATAAATCAACAGGTATTACATAATTTACTCACATGATAGGTCCAGATTTCCACGAAGTACGCCTATCGTCCTTCCGGATAGATAAAGATGGTATTTGCTCCGGGCTCCGGTGGAACATGGACATCCAACTTGTCTAGGGTCGCGGGATGCTCCAGGGTCGTATCAGATTCCTAAATGTAGTGGAACGACAGGAAAGGTTTAATCAGGCAAAGACAAACAAAGATAAGCAAGGCAAGGGAATCTACATAATAAGATAAAGATACGATACCAGGCACGACCACTCTTCTTGAAGATCAAAGGCAAACAGCCACGTTTAGAGCGTCACGGAAACACTTCTTCCACTTTGTCCCCACTCTTTTGTCTTTTTCACATCGGCGCGAAGTATTCGTCCAACCCTCTAGCGTCGCGCACTCTGCGCAAACTCACTGGGACGTATCGGAAGTACGCGCCTAATCTTTTAAAATTCCCGCGCACCGCGTCTTTTGAAATTATGGCGCAAAACCTCCATACATCAAAACTAACCTAAAAACAATGTTTAAGTGCCAATTGGATTGGTACGTAACAATATGCTTCGTTGCTAGCGTCCATAAAAATCTGTAGTTGTACTTCATCGATTGGAGATAAAGAATATTGTCTGTTTATTTATACTGCGTTAATTGTTTTCAACTCTTCCAACGAACGCATCCATAAGTCATTTAGTGAATGTGGAATTTCCTCATCCCATCCTATTCCGGCTTACCATATACTTTGGATTATAATGAGAGCACGAATCTTTATAGGAGCTAGAAACCCTAGTGGATCAAAAAAAACCACAAAGCGAGGTTTAGGCTTACGGAAGAGATTCAAGGTGGTATTCGATGTGCTATCGGAGTACTCCCTGGCACATTGTGTAGCGGTGGACCCTGATATATCACGAGGACTGGCTTTGGTGTTCTGAATTTACCTTTGATGACAATAACCAAAGGTTAGAAAGACATACGAAGCATATACTATTTGATGACTAGGCAACAGCCCTCTGCTAAATCGAATTACCAAGATCTTAAAAAGCGTTAGTAGGTTAGATAATCAAATTTGAAAAAAAAGTTAGCCATTGCCAAGATCGGTTGTGGGATCGATGAGTTGAACTGGAATGTGGTACGAAATATGCTAGAGGTACAGTTCCAGAATGTCTAAGTCCAGATTTTGGTATATGGCTACAGTCCAAATGGTACAGCGCGTGGTATAAAGGGTGTTGATTGCTACTTCAATCAACATGGTAGCTATAGAAATGGTCTGGGCTGTTCTTACTGTCATAGGACTTTATTTTCGCGTTTAAGCCTAATGTAGTACTTTCCGATGGGGCAGTGTGTACGTGGCCACAAGTGTAGTGGCCCTTAGTTACATTATACTTCCAACGTCCTGATCACAAAGCGTTCTGGGACAGAATACTTTTAAAAAGGTGGCAGTGTGTTGGTGTTTGGTCTACCTCTAACCAGAATAATTATATTGAAATATAAGCAAGGTGCTTGTACACAAAAGATGATTGATAGGCCACCGTGAGCGATGGACTTGATTGACAGGTATAAGAGTTTTGCATTTAAGACCTTTACGAAGATTACAATAGGGATATTCAAAATATTGTTTGCATATTCCTGTATGTTCTCGGACGATTGGATAAAATATAAATTGCTGTGATGAGCGTTAGTCAAGTCAGTTCTGATGGAAGCTTTGCTATAAATTTTGATGAGAGTTTTGATTATATTACTTTCTCTAATTTAAAACCTTAATAGTCGTGTTAAGAAATAAGTTAATGATAATGTGATATAAATTACTGTAATGATTATATAAATTAATAATCAGTGTTTAGATAATTAATTATAGTGCTTCGATTAGTAATTATGAAGGTTGCATCGTAGTGTTAAGAAGATAATACTTGTACTGTTAGCGATTACTTGCAAAGAAATTGTTGTGGGAGTTTTTAGAATTTCATTGTTAAAAAAGGCTTGTATAATCATTTTGAAAATAAAAAATAGGGATGGACACGAACCGAACAGGTTCGAGGTTCTTTTGAGATTTTTCGAACCGAACCGAACCGGACATTTTATTTTCGAACCGAACCTCGAACCGAACCGGCAAATTTTTCGAACCAAACCGAACCTAGCTCAAGGTTCGGTTCGGTTCGGTTTGAAAGGTTCGATTTTTTAAATAAAAATTTAGTTTAAAAATTTAATTTTCACTAAGAATATGTTAATCTTAATTTCTCCCAAATGCGCATTTTAAAAATCTCTAGTCGCAAGCATATAAGAAATAGAACGATTTTTTAATGTATATGGTCATCGAGTTTTAAGCCAATAGGTAAAAAATGTAATGGGTAATAAATTTTGTCATGGAGTCACGCTTGTAGATAAAAAAATTCTAGATTAGTTCGATTTGTTTAATGCTCTTTATTTCAAATTGTTGTTTGTTTATAACTAGTATTAGATACTAAAGAAACTCGAAATGATTTTGAAAACTTGGTTTTAAAAACAAGCTTATTTTATTTAATAAACAGAAGTCGTGTCGCAAAACTATCTTACACATATACAAGCCGACGTCACGGTCTAGAGACTACAAAAGTTTTCAGAATAAAGAAAACAATTTCATTCTTAATTAATATTGGGTTTGAAAGTAGCAACTACTAAATACAAAAACTACATTAAACATTTAAATTGTTGTAGTTGAACGCACTAGTTGTTTAAAATATCAAAATGTCGAACCGGTTCGGTTCGGTTCGAGGTTCGGTTCGTTTTTTTCGAACCGAACCGAACCGAACCGGAATATATATTTTCGAACCGAACCTCGAACCGAACCGGACTAAAAAGTTTTCGAACCGAACCGAACCTAAGGCAAGGTTCGGTTCGGTTCGGTTCGAATCCATCACTAATAAAAAACTTGTTATTGTAAATAAAGTTTTCGTTACAATAGTTAGTTCGGTCTATATGTATAAGACACTCCTGTATTCTAAAATAATTTGAAAATACACTTAGCAAGCCTTTCTAGTTCCCAGAGGTTGATTCCTTATTCCATTAAATAAGAAAGACCTTGCTTTGTCCGACTAAGCCGCACCCCTTATAAAACGAATCACACTGGAGTACAACTAGGATACGACAGTCCTTATTGAACATTATATAACCGTGTCAGCATAGTTATTCAGATTGTCGAAATGAATACAGATTATCAACATAAATACCAAGGTTTCGTGAATATAAATTATTTGAATCTGTGCTTGGTGCACCTCTTTTTTTTTAGTTAACGTTTAGATTTTGTTGGTTGAGTTTTTATAACTTTTTTTTGTGTAATTTGCTATGTAAAAAATAAAGAAGTCAATATTTTTAAGAAACGTCTACTTGATTTTGGGGTAAATTTACGAATTTTTTTCTTTTTCAAATTATTTTTAATAAAATCTTAACAGCAGGAGGTTTAACATGTTTTTTTTACAAGGAAGTTCCTAACATTTAAAGATCGCTAACATAGTTATGACACTTTTAAAATAAGGATACATAAAATGAATTTTAAAAGGCCAAGGTTGATAGACTAGTTTAACACTGGGTTAAAACCGTACAGAAATATTATTAAAATAGTCATTGTAACCTTACAAGAACCAGTTTATTTTAAAAATATTTTTGTAAGGTATAGATTTCACTTTCTTTTCTTGACGTTGTGCTTAGTTCCGTAATCATAATAACTTCTTTAGGTACATACAATTTGATCTGAATTATAGTTGCACCCAATATTATTAAAAGTAAGGTTAAATTTTAACAACGACCTACTTATGGCCGTTTTACCTTTCTAGTCACGCGTACCATAACCTATAAAATAAGCGACATGTTTTTTTACAATGATATAGACACTTACCGTTGTCGTATGTAGCCATAATAACCAAACCACCAGCGGAAGGATGATTTTCATTTTCGCTGTAAAAAAAAGAAAAAAAAATTATACAAAAACTTACGAAATAGAAAGTAGTTGCGTTTTTAGAGTCGAGTAATTAGTTTCAACGTCTAAATTATGTAAACGTGACTAAACCAATGCGATCTTCTATTATAATTAACGTTTTTTTGTGGATGCTTTTACATACGTGCCTTGCACTTGATGGAATCTATTTTTTAAGCTAATAAAAAGACCTATTTGCGTATTTGAGAATGTTTTAAAAGTTCACGACTTTCTAGTATTAAGAATAAATGGGTCAGTTATAAAAAGGAGAGAAACTTTTAATATATTTGCTAACAAATTTTTTAATCGTACACAAAGTGACCCACAGGTTAGAAAAAAAGGTAACATGGGCCATGAGGTTTTTCCAACCCTAAAGGACAATGGCGTCTAACTACAATAACGAGTTTAGTTTTTCTAAGTGTTATGGCTTTTGTGCAGCAATTTTGTAGTGCAAAATTTCCATAACAACGCAGTTTTACAAAATATTTACAGGTTCACTGTAAGTATTTTCAACATTACAGTTAATTTAATATAAATTGGAAGTATAGTAGAACCTTGAAATCTTACAACCAGTACGTGGTCTTCTTTAGGTTAAAAGCTCGACCAGGTGATCCAGTTCCCACGCGGTTGGTTATCCATTGGGTGCGTCTCCAGGTGACGGATAGGAGAAATCCCAGGATTGGCCAAGGGATTAGCTATCTACTCTGGGAAGGATCGTGATAAGCTTATCTCTTTCAATGACCCAATGTCTGAGTGGTATAAGACTCACAACATGGTGGAGAGCAAGAGACTGTACTGGAGCGGGATAAAGTGAAAACGATCCCGCGGACCAAACCCCTCAGCCCAAGCTGTAGTTTCGCGGCCAATGGGCCTGCACTGAAGTAAACGAAGCCGGTTGGGCAATTCTGCAACATCGATACACCGCGCCTTCTCTGCTGTCGTGGTCATCTCTCACCGGCAAGAGAATGTGGGGGGTTTTGGCTTAACCGCCCGGACCAAGAGGAGACAACCTCGTTAAAAATCCTAAATCTTGTGGTGTAGGATCGAGCCCAAGGGATGCGTGACTGGATAGTTAACCAGTCCCAATCGATCCAAAACTCGGGAAACGGTCCAAAACTCGAGAAACAGGGCGGCACTCCGTTTTATTCCATGCCAACTGGAACACCTGGCATAGTGACTATTTACATCCCCCTTATTCGTGGGAACAATCATGAATACAATTGGAACCATTAGTAAAACTGAACTTGAAGAGGTAGAACCAGCAATGGGGGACCCATCAGGCAACCAAAACTTATCCATGCAGGTGGAGCAGACCCGGGATGCAAGTCCGCTTGCAAGACCGTTGTCTGATACACCAGACATGAAGAAAACAATAAAGAATCAGGCACTGGACTGCAAGCAAAGAGGCTTTTGGGTGCTCAGCGTAGGAAGCTGAGGCAAGCTAAGAAAGTCGAAGCTGGGGCTTAGACGAAGTTAAAACCGTCCACAAAGAAGGTGTCGGGATAGAAGGAGAGCAGGGGGCAATAAAAGACCTGGTTCAGAGACTTCCACACCGACACCATCTAAACACCAACATCAAACTAAACGCCCCAAGAGCCATGAGCAGATTGGGTCATATAGTGCTGCTGCTAGGGGATTGCAAGTGGCGGTAATCGACAGACGTCACCCGGACTTAATCTTGACTGGGGGGCGTCCGAAACTTGCTTATGGATGCTGTATTCGACACTCCCTCAAAAAGCTCAAACCCACATTAGTTCAAGGGCGTTGGCTTTGCCGACGGTGTCCTTTGGCTGACCTGTGCTAACCTAGAAACTAAGGGTGGGTTAAACATAATGTAGAAACCAAGGGAGACCTTTGGGAGGGTGCGTGTCTAAAAGTAGTGGACGCAGCGGACCTTCCGAAGAGACCCAAGATTCTAGTACGGATACCCGACAGAGATATCGAGGAGAAAGTTGCCAGGACCCGACTGTATAGCAGAATCCCAGTCTGCAAACGAGTGGCTGGTTGAGTTTTGCAACGGAAAGAAATAAAAGGTATTCATGTGATGTGGGCTATAAATTGAAAGTGATAGTAAATGCAGAAAAATATGGAAATACAGCAGACGGGAATTTCAACCGTTCACCAACTAAAAAACCATTCCAGATTGGTGGGCCAGTAGAAAAGAACTGAAAAAAAAATGAAGAAGACTAAATGTACAAGTAAAGAACTGAATGCTAAATGGCCAAAACTAGAAGATGAAGTATTAAAACGGATTTAAGGACATCGTCAAAATGGTATTGGAATTAATACAAAAATGATTTAAATATTCGCTTGTAAGATAGCGCTACAAAGAAACTTAACAGACTTTAAGGGTGGAGTTGGTTGGTGCTACAGGTTTATGAAGCGTCATAGACTTAGCATGCGAACAAAAACCAAAATATCTCAGAAAATGCCACAAGAGTGTGAAGAGAAAATATTACCTTTTCATCGCTTTATTATTTTTTAATTATTTTATTATATTTATCATTTATCATTTATCGTTTATCGTTTATCGTTTATCGTTTATCGTATATCGTTTATCGTTTATCGTTTATCGTTTGTCGTTTGTCGCTTGTCGTTTGTCGTTTGTCGTTTGTCGTTTTTCGTTTGTCGTTTGTCGTTTGTCGTTTGTCGTTTATCGTTTGTCGTTTGTCGTTTGTCGTTTGTCGTTTGTCGTGTGTCGTTTATCGTTTGACGTTTGCCGTTTGCCGTTTGTCGTTAGTAGGTTGTCCTTTGTCGTTTGTCGTTTGTCGTTTGTTGTTTGTCGTTTGTCGTTTGTCGTTTGTCGTTTGTCGTTTGTCGTTTGTCGTTTGTCGTTTGTCGTTTGTCGTTTATCGTTTATCGTTTATCGTTTATCGTTTATCGTTTATCGTTTATCGTTTATCGTTTATCGTTTATCGTTTATCGTTTATCGTTTATCGTTTATCGTTTATCGTTTATCGTTTATCGTTTATCGTTTATCGTTTATCGTTTATCGTTTATCGTTTATCGTTTATCGTTTATCGTTCGTCGTTCGTCGTTTATCGTTTGTCGTTTGTCGTTTGTCGTTTGTCGTTTATCGTTTATCGTTTGTCGTTTGTCGTTTGTCGTTTGTCGCTTGTCGTTTGGCGTTTGTCGCTTGTCGTTTGTCGTTTGTCGTTTGTCGTTTGTCGTTTGTCGTTTGTCGTGTGTCGTTTATCGTTTAACGTTTGTCGTTTGTCGTTAGTAGGTTGTTCTTTGTCGTTTGTCGTTTGTCCTTTGTCGTTTGTCGTTTGTCGTTTATCGTTTATCGTTTATCGTTTATCGTTTATCGTTTATCGATTATCGTTTGTCGTTTGTCGTTTATTGTTTATCGTTTATCGTTTATCGTTTATAGTTTATCGTTTATCGTTTATAGTTTATCGTTTATCGTTTATCGTTTATCGTTTATCGTTTATCGTTTATCGTTTTCGTTTATCGTTTATCGTTTATCGTTTATCGTTTATCGTTTATCGTTTATCGTTTATCGTTTATCGTTTATCGTTTATCGTTTATCGTTTATCGTTTATCGTTTACCGTTTATAGTTTATCGTTCATCGATCATCGTTCAACGTTCATCGGTCATCGTTCATCGTTCATCGTTCATTGTTCATCGTTCATTGACATAGTTTGTCGTGTATCGTTTATCGTTCATCGTTTATCGTTTACATTTATCGTTTATCGTTCATCGTTCATCGTTCATCGTTCATCGTTCATCGTTGATCGTTTATCGTTTATCGTTTATCGTTTATCGTTTATCGTTTATCGTTTATCGTTTATCGTTTATCGTTTATCGTTTATCGTTTATCGTTTATCGTTTATCGTCTATCGTCTATCGTTTATCGTCTATCGTTTATCGTTTATCGTGTATCGGTTATCGCCTATCGTCTATCGTCTATGGTCTATCGTTTATCGTTTATCGTCTATCGTCTATCGTCTATCGTCTATCGTCTATCGTCTACCTCTATCGTTTATCGTTTATCGTTTATCGTTTATCGCTTATCGCTTATCGCTTATCGCTTATCGCTTATCGTTTATCGCTTATCGCTTAACGCTTATCGCTTATCGTTTATCGTTCAACGTTTATCGTTTATCGTTTATCGTTTATCGTTTATCGTTTATCGTTTATCGTTTATCGTTTATCGTTTATCGTTTATCGTTTATCGTTTATCGTTTATCGTTTATCGTTTATCGTTTATCGTTTATCGTTTATCGTTTATCGTTTATCGTTTATCGTTTATCGTTTATCGTTTATCGTTTATCGTTTATCGTTTATCGTTTATGGTTTATGGTTTATCGTTCATCGTCATCGTTCATCGTTCATCGTTCATCGTTTATCGTTCATCGTTCAGCGTTCATTGACATAGTTTATGGTTTATCGTTTATCGTTTATCGTTTATCGTTTATCGTCTATCGTCTATCGTTTATCGTCTATCGTCTATCGTCTATCGTCTATCGTTTATCGTTTATCGTGTATCGGTTATCGTCTATCGTCTATCGTCTATGGTCTATCGTTTATCGTCTATCGTTTATCGTTTATCGTCTATCGTTTATCGTTTGTCGTCTATCGTCTATCGTCTATCGTCTATCGTCTATTGTCTATCGTCTACCTCTATCGTTTATCGTTTATCGTTTATCGTTTATCGCTTATCGCTTTTCGTTTATCGTTTATCGTTTATCGTTTGTCGTTTGTCGTTTGTCGTTTATCGTTTATCGTTTATCGCTTATCGCTTATCGTTTATCGTTTATCGTTTATCGTTTATCGTTTATCGTTGATCGTTCATCGTTCATCGTTCATCGTTCATCGTTCATCGTTCATCGTTCATCGTTCATCGTTCATCGTTTATCGTTTATCATTTATCATTTATCATTACTATTATTTATTATTATTATTTATTATTTCAGCGTGGGACTAAGCCAAATAGTGAATATGGACGAAACCTCTGACGCCGAGTAACAGAACTGTTGTCGTGAAAGGAAAACTGTAACTATAACTACAAATAGACATGAAAAAATACATTACACTTTTGACCTTTCATGTTGTGCTGACGGACTAAGATTAATCCAATGATAAGCGCAAACAACGCCAAAGTCTGCTGAAATACCGCCAGGTGTTATTGTTCACGTACATGACAAGGGTTGGATGAACGAGGCGGATATGAAATTATGGATTAATAGAGTGTGGGAGAGAAAGAAAGGTGCTTGATTAAAGAAGAGTTCCCTTCTTGTATTAGATCAGTTTAGTAGTCATTTAAAATAATTCCGTGAAAAAGAAATTGCCGCAGGGAAAATCATAACATGCTGTTATTCTGGGAAGACTTACTTCACAATTGCAACCTCTGGATGTCTCGATAAATAAACCATCTAAAGCGTATATGAAAGAGGAATGGAACAAATGGATGATGAATGAAACCCAAAACGAATTCACGCCGATGGGAGTTGTAAAACGAACTACAATCAAACAAGTGTGTCAGTGGATAAAACAGACGTGGTCTACACTGAGAGAAGATATTATTGTTAAATCTTTCAAGAAGTGCGGCATAAGTAACGCTCTCGAACTTACATATGAAGAGGAAAACGACGACGATGAAGAGAACGAAGAAGAAGAAGAAAGTTCAGATGACGATTTTCAAGGATTTTAAAAGTCAGTTCAGCTTTATAAACTAAGAATTTTTTTAGTTTGACTTTGCAATCTTTTAATAAAAAATGGTAAAAATGTTATTTTTTAAAAAATTTCTTAAAAAATCTCTTAAAGTGCGTCTTATAGTCCGAAATACGGTAGATTGAACGGTGTTAGCTGTAGTATATGGTGGTTGCTAGCTTGTGCTAGGTGTAAAGTTTTAGCGCTAAGATATGTAGGCCATTGAAATATGGAAGGGTGAGGGTGTAGTTTGGTACCCAGTACTTTAAACTTCTACTGAGAGAGAATGCGCGAACAAGACTGAGAGTCATAATTCTGGAAGTCTCCAATAGTGATCTCTTTCAAGTCTCGTGAGATTTATAAATTAAATTACAGGAATTACAAAAACCATTTCAAAATAAATAATAATAATGTATGCAACTACGTTGCATATTTACGAGAAGCTTTGTCCACTTAAGTACAATACACAAGACAAGTACTCAGAATGGCTGTATTAGAAAAGCATTAACGTTCACCGAGAACATGTATCTGCTTTTAAATTCCTGCATAAAACATCGCAGTATTTTATTATCGTGTACCTTCGGCATACATTACTGAAGACTTGTAACGTTTTGCAGGGTTTTATGTGCTTTTCTGTGAGGGAGGTTGTAAGTCATATGCATGCAATAATACTATGTTTTCTCAGACAAACACAATGGAGTTTAAATTTATAGCTCATAACTCACAACTAAAAAACGATAAACAAAACAAAAAAGGTATCTTAATGATAGTCCAATGGTATCTGCTTATTCAGTTATTTGTTGGGAGTGAAAATAATTGCAAATCACAGCCGCAGAGTATCGTAATTATAGCGTTTTATGTAAGTGAGAAAAAATGTGTGTAATAGGCGCAGGAATAATTTGAATTATTTATGGTCGATGTTTTATGAAAACGTATAATTAACGTTGCTTTATAACAAACTGCAATATAGGAATAATAAAAAGTATTAAGTGCACATTAATTGACTGGAAAAGTTAAACACGTCGAGACAAATTTTGTAAGGGTTACTCCTATTTCAAAAAGTTAAGTAGGGGTAACATTTAACAATAAATAACCTTAAGCTTAGATAGGCTCAATCATAAACTGCAATAATTATAAAGCAGTTCACATGAAATTGTAGAAGTATGCAACCGACCATACTCCTACTTAACTGACCAATAAGCACGTAGCATACAAATAAATAGCGTGCACGCTTGAAGGGTAATAATGGAAAAGACAATAAAAAAAGGAGAAAGCTTGTAGATAGAGTTTGTTGATCTGGAAAACGCATTCGACAATGTAAAATGGAAAAAAATATTTGAAATACTCAAAAAGATTGGAATGAGCTATAGGGATAGACGGATAGTACATAGCTTATACAAAGAGCAAACAGCAGTAATAGAATTAAAGCAGGAACGTAGAGAAGTAAACATTAGGAAAGGGGTGAGACAGGGATGTGCCCTATCTCCATTGATTTTTAACTTGTACGTAGAAGAGGCAATGAATACTGTCAAATGCAGGAAGACATTTGGAATTACTATGCAAGGACAAAAAATTGATATGCTTAGATTTGCAGATGATATAGTGGTATGAGCATCTAGCAAGGAAAAGGATGGAAACAGTTCTGACGGAGGGATATGGTATGAAAATTAACAATAATAAAACTAAAGTTCTAGTATGCAAAGGAGGGAAAACTAGATCAAAAAATAAAATACAAATAGCATTTTACAATAGGTTAAGGATTTCTGCTATCTAAGAAGACAAATATTGCAAAAAAGGAAAAGTTCAAAAGATACAAAACAAAGATTAGCACCAGGTCGTGCCACATTTAACAAAAAAAAAACCAACTACTGTGTTCAAAGACAACAAACATAGAAACAAGAAAAAGATTGCTTAAAGCATATGTGTAGCACACAACACTGTACGTCTATGAAACATGGACAGTAGGAGAAGAAAACAAGCAAAAGATAGAAACCTTTGATATATGGTGCTACAGACGTATGGACAGACAAAGTTAAGAACAAAAAGCTTGTAGAAAGGTTAGGGGAAGAAAGTAATATGTGGAAAACGGTAATAAATAAAAGAGATAGGATGATAGGTCACATATTAAGACATGAGGAAATAGTGCGGAATATACGAGGGAAAGGTGAAAAGTTCTCAGCCTGACACAGAGATGGCGTTCCAATCAGCAAATATTTGTACTTCCCGCCTGCGTGCATATGAATTTTTTCAAGCAGACGTCTTATGCGTGTTTCCTTAAGATGGATAAACTTGAATATCGTGTGATCATAAAATTCTTCATTTTGGACGGATTAACCCCTCAGGAAATTCATTCGAAGTTGATAAAAGTTTACGGAGACTCTGTCCCTTCCCTGTCAACCGTTAAAAAGTGGGCAGCTGAATTTAAACGTGGTTGCACATCTCTCGAAGATGACCCCGTGAAGGACGACCAAAAACCAGAACCACACCGGAAACGATCGAACAAGTGCATGCTATCGTGTTGGACGATAGGCTAGTGAAAGTGAAGGAGATAGTTGAGGCTGTAGAAATATCGGACGAAAGGGTGCGAAACATCTTACACAAAGAGTTAAGGATGCGAAAGCTCTGCGCAAGATGGGTGCCACACTTGCTGAATGCCGATCAAAAGCAAATGCAAAAACGAGTTTCGCAGCAATGTTTGGCCCGGTTCAATAAGGATCCGACCGATTTTGTGCGGCGATTTGTCACTATGGATGAGGCATGGATCCACCATTACACGCCAGAAACGAAACAGCAGTCAAAACAGTGGCTGGAAGCCGGTTGTTCAGCGCCAAAGAAAGCGAAGTCGATCGCAGTCTACCGAAAGGTGATGGTCAGCGTGTTTTGGGATGTGAAAGGGATCCTGTTAATAGATTACCTTGAAAAAAGCAGAACAACTACAGGCCAATATTACTTTACCCTTCTTGACCAGCTGGATGCCAAAATTCGCGAGAAGAGGCCTGGCTTGAAGAAGAAAAAAATCATCTTTCACCAAGACAACGCACCTGCACACAAGGGTGCATTGTCAATGGGAAAATTGACGGATTTGGGGTACGACTTGCTCGGCCATACCCCCCTCCCCCCTATTCCTCTGATTTGACGCCCTCAGATTTCTATCTGTTCCCAAACTTAAAGAAATTTGTTTCTGGGAAGCGCTTCATGTCCACTGAAGAATTTGAGACGGTCGTAGACGAATATTTTCACAGCCTTCCAGACTTTTGCTTCCGGGAAGGAAAACTGATGTTGGAGAAACGCTGGACCAAGTGTGTTGAAGTTAAAGAGGATTATGTCAAAAAATAAAATCTTTTTTTTACTGAAAATTGCAGTCTTCTATTGTAGACCGAGAACTTTTCACATTACCTTCGTATTTATTAGAAGCAGTGACAGGAAAAAAGAGAGCTAGAACTTAGATTATTGCGTACAGGTTGTAAAGCTTTAGTTTTAGTCAAACATGGAATCTGCTTTATGCTATGTGGGTTGCCGGAATATAGCCGAAACAGTTTTTGACGACGTAATTGTCAGTCCGCGCAGCCGTGGGCGGGATGCTCAATGCGCCTGTTCAATGGGGAAAGTATTATTCTCGTCGTGGCATGTAGTCCGAAAAGACTTTTTTTTTTAAGGCGGTGAGGATTTTTCTAGCCATCATGGGTGGTAAGAAGTATCATTACTGGCAGAGACGTATTGCTTGGATAAATGTGTAAAAAGACAGCTAAATTGTCCAAGAACAAAAATGAAGTAAACTCTAGATTTATAAAGCGGTTCGTAAATTTTAGAACATGGCGTTTTAATCACTACTAACTTATGTTTAAATTTTTAGCAAGCATGTTTTAGATGGTGTAGTATAGGAAATTATAATGGGTACAAAGAAATCGATTTGAATTAAAGTCTAGTAAATAGAAGTGTGTTAACCTTTGGCGAAGAATTCTTGTTTGTTCGTATTAAAAACAACGATTTCACGAGGCTGCTAACAGACAGGTGTTTTGTAATTTTTTTGTTACATTAAATGTCTTCGAGCTAGGGTGAGTACTATTCCTTTAAGAAACAACAAGCATTAATTTGTACGAAAAGCAACTTTTGTTAGAAAATGTACCTTGCTAGACAAAAATAATTGGTTAAATGATGCAAAATTCAGCAAAATTTTTTAAATAGCGAATGTGAAAATTTTCCTGTTGAAATAAATCATATTTTATTTAGTATAGATAAAATGATCTGGCAAAATTTTTTTGTAGCCATTTTCTTGTATTGAATAGTCGTTAAGAACAACATTTTGATCTAACATCTGTCAAGATAAATGCCTCGTTTTACATGTGTGTTTAAAACAAGTTGCACTTATGTTCTTAAATAAGTTTTATAATGAAATAATTCTTGAATTTGAAGATAATTCACTAAAACATTAGAAAGATTAAAGTTTAAACTAAAAACAATTTATGCGACTCGAATCAAAGATCTTTGATTACAGCATCTAATTAATGTAGTCAGATATTGGATATTTTTTTATGACGGGCCTAGCCTGTTGGTAACTATACATTTTTTGCCAACTTATTATTTTCATCAGCATTCAGTTTCATGACTATTGTATTTATACCGTATAACATTTTTCTTAATTTTTTGTACATAAAAGAGAAACTAATTTCATTATATACCAGTCAAATTTCGTAATAGTTTTATTTATAAAAAAGCTAATAAGAGAAACTAGTGATCTATCCATTTCTGGTTGTGTTAATTAAGTACAAAGAAAAGAAATTATGTTACGGAAAATCTACATTCAGGCATATACAATTCCCTTAAGGCTTATCTGCGTCTATCCTTAGAAAAATTATTTTTTTGTTAATTTTATTGACTCAGTGGCGCCCTAGTTTATTCAAAGACAGGTTTAATCTTAGAAAATACCCCAACCATCTCATGCCTCCGCAGGAATAGACCCTGAGTTTAGACCGTGAGCTCCTTATTTTCTTTTTGCAACACAGTTTGGCCCAGTTACATTCTAAAAGCCACCCTCAAAAAAGCAAAATAGCCAAAATGAAAAAAATAGTTAACACGATAATCAAAGATGTAGGCTGTGGAAATTTCAGGAAAATGTATAGGTTAGCTCAAAATAGAAATCAATGGATCATTTTCGAAGAATAGTACGGGATGTATTACAAGAGAAGTTAGGAAAAAAGGGAGGTAGTGGTAGACCTAGATCAGACCATTGCACACAGACAGTGTGAATTTCAGGGAAATGTGTAGGTTAGCTCAAAATAGTCAGAAAATATACGCGTCTTAACAGTTCCAGGACTGAAGACCTAATAATCATTACCCTTAAAACACCCCTCAAACGATGATGAACTCGTTCGATGCCCTACAAAATACAAAATAGAACCGTCCGAATGTACAATACTGTAGGGCTGATCGCTATGGGCGTGACCGGAGCAATTACATTGAAACGCAGTTTTGTATACAAAAGATGATTGATAGCTCTCCGTGGCGTTACACCTTTCGGATGAATTTTTAGTGACTGGTACAAAGCTTTTACATTTAAGGGTTATCTAAAAATTACAATAAGAAATCTCAAGAACGCTGGGTTGTTGTAGATTAATCTAGAACAATTTGATGAGGTATATATTAGCGTTAAGGGGTTCAGAGGTTCAGTTCCGATAAAAGGTTTGATCACTATAGTTCTAGTATAAAGCTTTGGTGCGTATGTCATATAAATCACCGTCGATATAAATAACTGTTGTGATCATATAAATTGATTATAATAATTAGTGCTTTATGTATAAAGCAACTGTAGAGCTTTAAGATTAAACTAATTAAGAAGATAGAATCGTAGTATACGAAGATAAAATACTGGTACGGAAAGTGAATAAAGCGTTAGGAAAGCTTTTAGAAATTTTATTCTAATTACGAGTTGCTGGAAAGGCTTATATAATCAATGTTGAAAATAAACAACTGTTGTTTTACAAATAGAGTTTTCGTTGCATTCGTGACAGCGGGAATTTTAGTGAAAAAACCTTTGCATTACGACTGACCCGGCTAAAAACTTCACGTGATGCGTTTGATGAGTTTGAAGCAGATATTGCTCGCCTGGTGACACGAACCTATACAGCAGCACCAAAAGATTTTAGAGTTGGTGGCAGTGCAGACTTTCATTGATGGAATACGCGTCGAAGAAATCGAATAGCACTACGGCTGAACCGACCAAAGATGTTTATGCTCTACAGTTTGAAACGGCAAAGCCACGCCTTTAATCTGTGGCAAGGTATAACGCTCTGGAGATGAGCAGAATAAAGAGAACGTGAAAGAGGTGATTCACGAGTACTGCACGACGAGCAATCAGAGAAAAAGGTACCACGACGCCAGAGCCGCGGATTTTAACACAGGCTTAAAGAAAAACATGAGAAGATGAAATTAATAAATAGGGCGAAAGTCAACCTGTATAGATTCTGCTCAAAAAATGGTCGTCCGCGTCGCGCGGGTGAAATATGATCTTATTGATAGGAGTGCTGTGATCAACAATGATTGGCAGCCAGTAGAGTTGAGAACGGAACAGGAGAATGGCAAAAACCTAGGTGTCAATCTGGGTTAGAAAACCAGAAAATAACGTTCATCCTGACAGAACGTTAGCCTGTTTAGTAGCACCCTGAAGTCGTACTGGGCACAATGGGATTCTCTGAAAGTAGAGAATGGGTTATTGGTGTAATGCTTGAAGAATGGAGATATATCCTTCGGTACGCTTCAGATGCTAGTTCCTAAAAGCCGAGTGTAGAAGTTTTAGACACCTATATAATGGGACTTCGGGAAGGCGCTTCACTGTTATGAAGACTCTGGAGAAAGTTCGACCAAAATTTTACTAACACGCATGCTGTAAGAACGATGTAAAAGAGTGGTGCCGCAAGTGTCAGCTGTGTGTGCCATTAGAAAACCGTGAGGTTGCAATGAGACAAACAAACAGCTACGCTCGTGAGGACGAACGAAAATCTGAACCTCGATATGATTGGTTAATGTCTCTGTACAGGCACAGCGAAATTTGGAGTCACTGAAGAGACTCAAGGTCATCTATTTGATGTGCCATTGGAATACTACCTGAATGGTTGCGTAGCGGCGGACCTTGATGTGTTCCGAGGACTTGTTTGAGTGTTTACAAAAAAATTTAGTCGTCTGGATCAACTTCGCCGACTACAACCAGAGTTTGGAAAGCCGACACGCTTAAAGCACCGATATCGGGGCATCTAATACTTAATTACTAAGCAACAGTTTTCTGGTAAATCGGATCACCAGAGTCTGTCAAAGGCATTAGTGGACCTCAAGGGTCATATGATGGCATTTGAAGACAATAAATTGGCCATACCTAAGATCGATTGTGGTTTCAATACTTGGATTGGAGATACGAAATGTACGAGGGTGGTCCTATAAGTCTTAGCCTACAAAAGAAAAACGAAAACTTTAGAAAAGTGGTGATTTATTTCTCAACATAGTCTCCTTTTAGCTCGATAGACTTGACCCAGCAATGCTCCAACTTCTTTAACTCGTCTGAAAAATAAGTTTTCTCGGGGTCTGCAAAGTAAGCCTCCGTGGCGGCCATGACCTCCTCATTCGACTCAAATTTCTGCCCCGCAAGTGACTTTTTCAAGTTTGGAAACAAAGAGAAGTGCACGGGGCCAAATCTGGAGAGTACGGTGGAATGGGCAGCAGTTCGTAGCCAAATTCGACCAATTTGGCCGTGGCGACGGCGGTTGCGCTTGTTGTTCGGAGTGAGCAAACGCGGCACCCATCGCGCCGACAGCTTTCTCATGCCCAAAATTTTATGCAGGATATTACCCACGCGGTCTTTTGGGATGCACTGTCTCAGCTATCTCGCGCACCTTCAATCGACGGTCTGTCAATACGAGATCGTGGATTTTTGTCATGTTATTCTCCGTCATGTTATTCTCCGTGGTAAACGTTTTCGGTGCACCTGAGCGTGGCTAATCAAAAACCGACGTGCGATCACGTTGAAACTCGTTAAACCAATTTTTGATGATCGTTATCGAAAGAGAAAAGTCACCGTACACAGCGTGCAAGCGCTCTTTGATTTAGCTGCGCGATTTCCCTTCCAAAAACAAGACTCGAATCACCGACCGATATTAATCTTTTTCTATTTTTCTAAAATTCGCGGACACGTCCACTTCCATACGCGGTCAAAACAAAAGTCGAGTCCGATTCGGCTACAATTTTGACAGTAGCCGTCTACGAAAATGTACTACACGGTAGTAAATTTCCCTTGCGATAGTGGCGCCATCGGGCGGTGAGGCTAAGTACTTATCGAATAGCCCTCGTACTAGAGATACTGTTCTAGACAACTAGAGACCAGATTTTAAGATTAGTTTACAATCCACATGGTACGGTGTCTGCTATGAAAAGTGTTGACTTACTTTGGCCAACATGAGAACTGTAGAAATGGTTTCTACAGAGACTTCCAGCATCCGGGTCACGGAGTGTTCTCAGCCAGAACAACTTCAGGAAAGCGAGGGGGGTAGTGTAATATTAGAAACTTAAGTAGATTGTTAAGAGAATTTATACCGCTGGATAGGATTTAGTATAACTTTGGACTCATATTTTAAGAAATTGCTTAATTTTGTAGTGATATTTAACATATAGCTTTATAACTTGCAAACAGTAAATATTTTTAACCTAAAATTTAAAATACTAGTAGTTGTGTCAACAATGTTGTGAACCTGAATACACAGCTCTGGATACCAAAGGACCTCCTAAATTATGTTATATAAAAGTTACTGCTTTTATATGAATTTAGTAGGAAATATACTCTATTATTTAAATTTGCTGCCGTTTTCTGAAAGCCTTGGTTTATATGAATATTTGTTGTATATTTTATAAATGAAATTATTAAACATAAAAGAGAATATAGATTTATTAAAACGAGTAACTTAAATTAAATTTACCGTTTTATTTTGGACAAGTGTGTCCAAAAGTAGCAAAATTTAATAAAATTCTTTGATTTATATTGCTAAATGGGTGAGATATTAATAGTGGTCTATTGGTAATTAATTTTATAGTATTTCTTACAAGGTTTAGTCAGTAATACTACTTCGTTTTATATTAGTAAGAGACTAAAACGATAAGCTCATTTTGTGATCTTGTCACAATAATCACCAAACAGCTCGAATTATGTGGTTTGATAATAGATATATTTTGTTACAGGAAGTGATTTTATATGTTGTTTCTATTACAATAGCACGATAGTAAGAGCACGCGTCTTATATCCTTTCTCTGCACTAAATATATTGTTTTATTACAGGTGCCACACACTCCTTGTTGATAACCGAGTTTACACAGCAAATGCGATATTTTTCTTTGAGGGCTTCCAAGCTTTTCCTTAGAGTACATCTTGTTTGGTATGATCCTAGAACTTGGTGGCGTCCTTTTTAATGTCGATTTAATTTTAGTTTTTATAGAATGTAGTTTGAAGTATAGCTTTTGAAGGCCCACGAATATTTCTCATTGCCCTGTGCAGGTATAGAGACCCTTAGCTACGTTGGAAGACTGCCCTTCCATTAACCAATTGTCCTAAGAAAGGGATTTTGTAGTTAGTTAGTCACTCATTGCAAGACGAGATTACAAATTTTGTTTCAATGCAAATATTAATTTCCAAAGCAAAAAATGCGAGTGTCTGGTAATGCACCATATTTCTATTTAGCGACAAGTAATGAATTAACAAATGCAGCTACTTTGTAGCGTCCTCTAAAAAATGACTTGAATACAGGTCAGGGATCTTTGTTTTGTTTTACTACTATTTATTTATTTCTCTTTTTAATGCTCATTGCGATACTACTTTCTCGTAAAATTTATTATCAAACTACACAAAGGTATTCCATTAGCGCTATTAATAGGTTTCTTTTAGAAAGTTAGTCAACACGATATAAAAATGTGTAAACAAATGCAATATAAATTTTTTCATTGTAAATATCATTTAACCTCAATTGGTAACGAGGTGGTTCCATCTAGTCAAAACAACAAATTTGAACTTAGACATACGTCTGCCTTACAAAATAGTAGTACAGTCACATTAAACATTGAACGCTGCATCAAATCAAGTATTTTTGTTTTTTGATGTTGTTTGTAATGTAAGGGCCATGTTAAATTTAAGTTTTTGACCTCGCCAGACGACCGGGTAATTCTCAAAAATAAAAAAGCTCAAAAGTTTGACCTTTTTTCAATTTTGGTCGATTTTAACCTGCAAGAACTGGTTTCTTATCAAAGACCGTGATATTTATTTTTAAAGTAGGTTAAATTTGCAAGAATTGGATGCAAAAACGGTTTTTATAAAACTGACAGTTTCGGAGATACATTTTATCAAAATTTGGCCAATTTTACAAGTTACGCGATTTTTAGGAAAATTTCATCGTTTTCAGTACCGTTCAAGTTTCTGAAAGTTTAGCATTTGCTTGGAAACTCTCTCTGCCTCTCAGTTGGCTCTCTTAGGGTCTCCAAGTCTCCCAAGTGACCCTTTTCCACCACTTCAGCAAAAAGTGAGATTATTTGTATTTTTATTTACAAGTGTGGAAAGAAAAAATATATACAGAGTGAGTAGGCGGTTCAATTTTTGCGTTTCGGTTGACTCAAGACCGGCGAGCGTGGTACCAAATGGAGTTGCTATATAAAAATTTTAAAAGTCGCAAAAAAATTGAATTTTGCAAAATGTTAATCAATTTCTCTTTATTTTTCAGGTATTACTTCGAGGTTTACCGTGCGTGCCTCTCCTCCTCAATCTTTGAAGACCACACGCCCTAAACTCTTCCAGATTATGTTTCAAAATGTTTGTAAGGTCGACTATTACGTCAAGTGTGGCCAGTTATATCCATGTATATAAGAATGTCGGAACCCAGAGCTTCTACAAATTTGGGTTTTATTTGTAGCGGGAGATTAAATGAGGGTAAAGTGGTGATAGTAAAGACGACAGAGATATAAACCCTTTGGACGTCCAGTATTTCGTTGAAAAATCGAAAAAACGAGCGTTTGTTGAAACGTGTGAACGAGATTTTGTGCATACCGCTTACCAGAAAAGCTACAACAAACTCAAGGCGACAGCAGCAGCAGTTCGCCGTGGAGAAACAGATGTAAAAGCAAAAGATGCAAGACATACAAGATCGATGGATAAACAGTTTAATTTCAGAGAACACTGTTTTCTATGTGAAACAGAATTACAAAACAGTTCATCGAAGCCGAAAAGAGAAAAAAACGCAGCAAAAAGAAATAACGTTATTATTGTGAAAAAAGTTGATCTTGGAGGAAAAATGTTGAGAGCAGCAGAAAAACGCTATGATGAGTGGGCCTTAAAAATTAAAAAACGCGTTTTTGATGAATCTGACTTGGTAGCAGTAGACGCAATATATCACCTCGACTTGCTCCTAACACGATGAAAATGTTAAGAGGGGAAGTCACAAACACACCACGATTGAGAATGCTATGGAACAAATTTTTGCTTATCTTCAAGAGAACTCAGAAGAATGTCAGTTTCCTCTGAATGAACTAGTTAACCATATAGAAGAGGAAAACCCCGATAATCGAACAACAAAAAATCGTTTGTTTAAGAAGTATAGAAAGAATATTATAATTGCTAAAACTGCTTCTGAAAAACCGTTGTTTGTTTTAAAATACCGAACATAACATTCTGACATCGGCTTGCTACAATGATCAAAAGGCAGATCCTCTACAAAAGAGTTGGTGTGGTTAAAGTAGCTGCTGCGGTAATACGAGAAAATATTCGTGCACAACCCTTTGTTTCATTTACACCCTCAGATTACTTCTTCCACGATGTAAATACTATAATCCCAGAGTCTTTACGACTAATGCTAGAAACGGTAATTCTTAAAGACAAACTGTCTTGACTATATGCACATAGGAAGAAGTGGGTTGGTTTTGCACATGCAATAATGACAGCAGTGAGACCTCTGTGTTTATGTTTATCATAAATTTGGATCAAAACATCTGATTGATTTGATATCACCCCTTGAATTTGCAGCATTCCACCTTAAAACCTCAATTCTTGAAACCTCAGCCATCCTGCGATCAGACAAACTCAGCTTAGAACCATCATGCTTCCTGCAATTTGCATTCGACAATTTAATGTTAATACATTAGATAGGTTTGGAACCTTCCACGTAATGGAAGGCTTAATGGCTGTTATTCTATTTTATTCGGTATGTTTTCAAAGAAGGATACCCCATCTCAAAACAAATATCACGGCTTCTCAAATAGTAGAGAAACCCTTCTATTCAGTCATGGTAACAATCAGCGTTTAGCATCAATTGAGATAGAAAACGTGGACGTTATTCACCCCCCGTCTAAAGATATTTTGCCACTCCATTCAGATCTGATATGGCTGCTAGAGAAAACTCAGAAAAAGTTGCCTATCAGTGGATGAAACCATTGTACATCAAAGCCAAAGAGATCATTGAGAAATGCCCCGATAATGATTTATGCAACGTAATTATAAGGTTGAGTGGTTTCCACTTGCTTATGTCATTCATGGGCACAATTGGCGTGTTCGTGGGAGGAAATGAACTGAAGGAATTACTTTCAAATTTTTATGCAGAAAACAACATTGACAAGATGGTATCTCGCCACGCTTATGCTAGAGCAACGAGGGCTTACATTTTGGCCCAACTAGCCTTAGCACATGAAATTGTAAACACAATGCTGTTGATAGAAAACGATGAAAGAATAATTAAAGACTTATTAATAAATTTTGATAAATCAGTAATTCTGACTTCCAAAGACAACGAGCAGTTTTAAGCAGTTACTGCAAAATTCGCAAGTGCTCTTCAACAACTTCAAAGCAAAGGTCCTACTGCTCAATTGTTGGTTAAATATTTCCAAATGGCGACGCTGATAAAACAATTCGTCGCGGCAAAAAGATCGGAAAACTGTAATTTACATTTGACCACCATGCAGCAGATGCTACCACTTTTCCACGCTACAGGTCACTTGTATTACGCCTAGTGTACTCATTGAGGAAATGTTGAATTTAAAAGGGAGAATAAATCTTTATGAATATCAACGTTTTACAACAGAGGAATACTTTACAATCCGACGCTTTTACAAATCTGGTCTGATATGTATATAGAGCAGGTGCTCATGAAATCCACGAAGAGCTATGGAGGGCTCACCCGGGGTCGTGAAATTACTCCCAGCGTTCTGACTCGATGGACTTTGGGAATGGTTTATCTTCAAAACATCTGCAAAGAAGTAGTGGTTTACTGTGGTATCGATGCATCAACAAATAAGCAGCACGTGGACTTGCGCCAGTCTCGTGTCACCAGAGATATAGCGGATACTTAAACATCCAGCATTCCCTACAACTGAATTCATCATGTTCATAAGCAGTAGAATGGTTGAGGACACAAATGTTAACTGCCATATAGCCCTTCAGATTGTTCAAGAATCTTTGTTACGACTAGTTAGACAAAACTTCCAAGATGTCAAATTGAAACGAAACAATAAATTCGTAACCCTAGCACCTGCTGTACGAACAGCATTAGTTAGTGAGAGAAAGGTGACAGTTAACCCTATAACCCAGTTTTACAGGTTGTGCCTCCTGAAACAATCAGACTTCTAAGAGAACGAAAGAATACTCATGCTTAGATTAGAATCTATAGCAGTAAATACAGTAATAATAGACCCATCTCGCCTACAGCGGGAAGAGGTAAAAACGATCTACAAAGATATCAAAGACACTAAGATGCGTAAAAGTACATGGAAATTTAATAATTACGGGGGATTTTAATGCAGTGGTAGGCGAGGGTAGGGAAGAAGCGGTTTGGTTTAGACGCGAGAAAGGACAAGGAAAACAGACTGGTAGAATTTTGCGACAAAAATAATTTAACCATCACAAATACTTTAATCAATATCATGCCAAAAAACTATGCTAGGAGACAGAAAGATATCAAATCGATTACATTCTTGTTAGACAACGGTTTAGGAATCAAGTAAAAGACTGTAGAAGCTACCCAGAAGCAAATATAAATACTGACCACATCTGATCATAATTATGAAGGCCGAGGTTAAATTTAACAATTTTAGAACGAAACACAAAAAGGTTCTTTGACTTTGAGAAACTAAAAGATAAAAATATCCGTGAATGATTTAAAAAAAAGTCAAATGAATTGTTGAAAGATACCAGAAGTATTTCTGATACTAGTGAAGTAAAAACAGAATGGAATAATATTAAATTCAGCTTAGACATGGCGGCCAGAGATATTTTGGGGTATACACAAAAAGAAAATAAGAAACCATGAATAACAAAAGATATCGTGAATTTATTAGAAGAAAAACAAAAATATTAAAACAGATCAGACGAAGCACAAAAAAGAGATGCAGAGACACAAAATGGGAAATTATTCGAAAATGCAGGAAAGCTAAAGAACAATGGATTAATGAAAAGTGCAAAGAGGTACAAACCAAGATCAGACAAAACATGCAAAATAATTAGAATGAATTTTAGAGATATAAAACCGTATAACAAAAATATAATGTCCACGGAAGGAGACATCATTATGGAAAATGTAGAGAAAGTGGTTAGATGGCAAGAATATACAGGGAATTTATATGTAGGATAGAAACTAACAGCACTAGAACAGGAATCAGACATTGAAAAGAATAACATGGGATATCAAGTCTGAGATTAGTTTGAATTAGCATTAAAGGGTTTGAAAAATGGAAACCGGCTATAGATAAGGCGCAAGCAGAAACTTTAAAAGCCGCTGGACAAGTAGTAACAGAACGTCTCTTCCGACTTGTAAGCTATATGTATGAGACAGACGAGATACCCAAAGATTTCAAATGTAACACAATATTCACTATACCAAAAAAAAAGAAGGGTGCTGATAGATGTGAAAATTTTCGAACAATAAAAGTTGAACAGCACATGTGTTAAAAATATTAACCAGAACTGTACAAAGACGAATAAAGAAACGGGCTGAAGAAATATTAAGAGAAGATCAATTTGGGTTTAGACAAAACAAGGGAACGCGAGAGGCTATTTTAGCTATAAGAGTGATAATGTAGAAAACAACAGAAAAAAGAAATTATGTATGTAGGGTTTGTAGATCTGGGAAAAGCATTCAACAATGTAAAATGGAAAAAAATATTCGAAATAATCAAAAATATTGGGATAGATGAAACGTACGTAGCTTTTACAAAGTGCAAACGGCGGTAATAAAATTTAGAACAGGGACGAAAAGAGATGAGACGGAGACCTGAAGCAACTTTTAATGAAATGGAAACAGTACTAACAGGGATATACGGTGGAAAATTAAAACAAATAAAACTAAAGAACTAATATGTCAAGGAGGAAAAATAAATTAAAAACTAGAATCCAATATTATGTTCTACGACAACAAACATTAATAAGGAAAAGATTGCTGAAATCATATATATGGAGAATAGCACTGTACGGCTCTAAAACTTGGACAGTAGGAGAAGCAGACATGGAAAAGATAGAAGGCTTTGAAATGTGGTGCTACAGATGTGTGATGAAGATATCATGAACAGACACAGTTAAAAACAAAGATATCTTAGAAATAGTAGAGGAAGAAAGATATCCGTGGAAAACAGAAAAATAAGAGAAATAGAAAGACTGGACACGTTCTAAGGCATTTGGGGAATAGAGCGGGATATATTACAGGCAGAGATAAGAAAAAGAAGAGGTAGAGGTAGACCTAGATCAAACTATTGCACGTAGATAGTGAAGGAAGTAGGTTGTGGGAATTTCAGCTAAAAACAATGGAAGTACCCGTCTAACCAGTTCCAAGACTGAAGACCTAATGATAATAAAACAGTTATTAAGTTTACTTCTCTTTCGTAATGGTATAGTTTTCCGCATATTTTCCGTATATTAATGTTGTTTGTTTTATTATTTTATTACTCATTTCATTTTCAGGTACTAATTGTACTGGTAAAAACTGTGAGGGCATTCTACTCTTTGTGGAAGGTTCTAATAATTTATTAGTATACTCATTAGTTTGTGGTTCTTTTTCTATAGGCGGATTTTTACTTGTTCTGGTGTGTTGATGTTTCAGTAAATATGCTGCAATTTGTACTAAAGTATGATTCCTTTCCAAATACCGCTTCAAATTGCTAGTGGAAATTTTGTAATTGATCACTTGTTTACATATATCCAAGTTGCTTTTTGATCCGAACTCACTTTGCAGAAATTCCATAATATAGATTTTTAATTTTTTGTGAACACAGTTTCGAAATACTGTGAAGAAATGCGTAGAAACTATGGAGAAATCAATATATCCAATATAAACTACTACAACTAATACTGAACTAATTCACTAACAAGAACGACAAATGGCAAACGTATCGAATAATAAACGAGGCTTCCTACATATACTGTGCATGTGATTCCCACGTTCATTTCAGTTTATACAGGGAATCCCATTATGCAACAATGCTCATTCCGATAGGAAATAAAGTAATTAGCAACGGAAAAGAAGCGTTTCAGAACGAACTTATGTTTCAGTTATTCCAGGAGCTGTTTCAAAAAATCACGTTAATTTGTCACAGCTCTGTGTTTGGAGCTGTCATGTTCTGTCGTAGCTTCTATAAATCGCAGAGTTTACAAACCTCCACTACAGTAGACGTCCACAACGATCAAGAAAGAATATTCGTTATTTTAAAAGTAGTAAACGTAACAAAAAAGTTACACGCCTTCTCGTAAACCTGAACAAGTTATGAATACCTCTTCAATAACTCTTATAATCGGCTCAAAAATATTGAAGCCGCAATTTTATTTCGGAATTTGATCCATTGATTCCCAAGTCGATCAATGGATTTGTTACGTTTATTTTTGACGATAGATTCAAATACGTCCTTTTTTGTGGTAATTCGTTTTTCATTTACCTAGCTTCTGTTTCTATTCAAAACCTCATCCTGTATTTTTACCTCGTTACGATAGTACGCGCAATCATAACATTGCTTTCAAATTTATTCATTCTACAACGAAAATTTATTCAATAAATTAAATCATCAATACCTTGTTTTAGGTATCCGTTAATTTGTTAAACATTCCGATAACGTATAATTGTATTTTTCTACTATCAGGAGATTTTGAAAACAGCAAAGACATTTTTAAACAATACCATCTTCAAGGAAACAACATCTATCGCATAACAGAATATGAGAGAAAATAATATGTCTCAAAAAGTTGTCGCTGGCAAGTTGTAAAAGTTAATCATGAAGACATTGGACATTTTGCCTAACACAAGACAATTGCTGGAGTAAGGGCACGTTATTGATTCCCCAAACTGCGTGAATTTATAAAGAACTATATTAAGGCATATATACCTTGTTTGTACCATAAGCAACCCGGTGGCAAAAAACCGGTTACTTACATCTTATCCCTAAATATGCTCGACCATTCCATACTCCCCACGCCGATCATTTGGGATCTTTTGTCAAAAAAATCAACGAAATCAAATATTTACTAGTAATAATAGATGCGTTTACCAAATTTGTGTTTTTAAGAGCCGTTGCTAACACTTCATCCAAACTCTAGACGAAATGTTCAAAATTTTCGGAAACACCAAGAGACTAATTACAAAAACCGCAAAAGCATTTGTTTCTAAAAAAATTTTGCAGGATCTCAATGAAAGTGGTGAAGGGTGTTCACGACTGCGGTGGGTATGGCAAGAAGCATCGGACAAGTAGAGAGATTCAATAGTGTAATACCAGAAGCTTTGGCAACAATGGGGGAAACATAGGCACAAACATGTGGAATGTCGTACTGCCAAATATCCAACCAGGCATTAATAGTACTAAAAATCGAATAACGCAAACATGACCAAGTGAATTATTTTTCGGTTTTAAATTGAGAGTCAACGGTGATAAATATGTGGAAGTCAGAGGCTGATTCGAAAGATTAACGGCAATAAGAAAAGAAGTAGCTCAGAAACTTGAAAAAACAATAAAACAAAATAGAGTCACAAGCTTTCCAGCAAATAACAAGGAAGGTAAGCAGCTATTAAAAAAATACAGGGGACCTTTTAAGATAACGAAAGTGTTACTCGTGGACAGATATAGGATAAAGAAAGACGCCCATTCCACCAGAAGTAGACGTCCGTCCCTACGATGCAGTGGTAGGAGGATCACACATCAACCTGTTTAAACTTCAAAAGTTTTAAGGTGAACATTAATGCGTAACTGACATATTATTCATAATGTATTAGTATTAGAGTATTGAACTCTAGAGCACAAAGTGTACCTGACACAGTCATTGAATATTAGATTCAAACACCATGGGGAAAAAGAGAAACCAACACTTGATCACTTGAATACTTGATTCAAGTTTTACTGCTTACTAAAAGATTTAAATAGGTAGGATAACATGTTTGATGCATTTTCTCCTCATCTCTTTCTTGTGGTCAGAGTTTCAGAATCCATGGTGGATGGAGCACGATCGCATGGTCAAGATGGCCGAGAGCAGTTGTCAACGCAAGGTACAGAGCTGCGAGCTTTGAAATAAGTTAGCGCAAGCAGAAGAGATAAGGGGGTATCTAATCCTTAGTGTGATTACCCAAAAGTCCAAGGCAGACAGCTTTTAACGATTATTGAAGTTAAAAGGGTTGGTTGATGTTCGGTTTTAGATATAGAGTATACTATTTTTAACAGAAGTTTAATATTCTTGTATTTTGTGGTTGTTTAACTAATAATAAAAATTACAAATATTTCTTAATTATTTTTTCTACGTTTTGTGATATAATTAAGTATAATTGAATGCGGATTCTCGTCAGTTAACGAGACATGTGTGAAAAGCAGGAATTCGTATTTTGTGTCATGATCGAAGGCAAATTCGATTTATCGTAAACAAACATCAAAACTGCTAAAAATTAATTGGCCAAAATAACATACATTTTTTTAATGACATAGCAGTTAGTTGCCTTTACAACTCTCACATTGGTAAAATACTCCCTGAATGTTTGTTGTGGTTTGTTTTGTATTTTTCTTAATCTTTCTTAGGTATTAAACCACTCAGAGTTTTTAAAATTGTCTTTATTTACGTTTCGACCCATGACCTAGGGTCATTGTCAAAATAATTTTTTCGACAAAGATCTTAGGTCATGGATCGAAACGTAAATAAAGACAATTTTAAAAACTCCGAGTGGTTTAATATCCAAAAAAGATTAAGAAAAATCTCACATTGGTGATATTACAAGTTTAATTTGTGCAGTCTTAAAAATTGTCCAATTAGTTGACTCTTGCTTACTAATTTGTTTCAACAGGAAACATTACACAACCCATAAATAATGCCACAAACGCATTCCTACCTTAATTTATTTAAAAATATAGATTCGAAGTCCACGATCTCTTACTATTACATGCAAAACTGTATTCTATCATCCTTTTTGCATACATTAATGGAAGGTGAAGAGATTAAAAATTATATAATATCCTTCACTCTCACTTATAGTGTCCTGAATATCATTTATATAATGCAGTCATTAATTTTTTTGATAAAATTTACCAAGTACCTACTAAGTGTTTAATAGAGAAGAGGAAAATGGTCTCCCAGATAAATTTTGGATTTGCAAAAAATTAAAAAGTTACAGTTTATCGGGTTATATACCTATACCTATACCGATATAAACTATACAATAGATATAGAAAAGGGGTAAGCGATATCTTTCAACAAGTTGAACTGTAATAATATTTGTGTTCACTATGAAATATTTGCAGTTTTTTTGTCATCAGCCAGTTGCCTGGTTTAATTGAATTTTTGGAATCTTACTATTCTACACCGGTTGATTGATTTTTCAGCCACCAGCATTTATAATTTATATAAGATATTTAAGTCGTGTTCTACTTGCACAATTTTTCCAATCAAACTTTCGTTCCATCGTTAGTGATACCAGTCGTGGATGTCGTAGGTGATGACAAATCGATCAACCCACTCTTTTCACCAGATTTCTCCAAATAGATCATTTTTAACCAATTCGTTTTAGTATCTCGTCATTTTCATTTTGTTTACCAGATTCATGTTCAACATTTTCCTGTAGCACTATATTCCAAAAGCTTCAATCTTTTTCCTTTCTATTTTCTACAAAACCATACAATGCTCACCCCATACAAATTTTCTTAAAATTATTTGTTACATTTAGATTAATATTTAACGTGAGGCAACTCGAGAACTGGTTTACTTCCTGGCTAGGAAGAAGGGAGTAATAGCACTAATACAGGCACTGTATATTTTTAGAATAGAATAAGAGGCTTAAATGTTGCCGGGTTCAGTCTTTTATCAGGCAACGTAGAGGACATCCCCAGAACCGGCATTCTGGCATTCGAGGAATTCAATCTGGTAACTTTGTCCCAGATTGGAACCAGATATGTTACAGCAGGGATTTTGGTGTACAAGGCAAGCGGAGTTAAACAATCATTTTAAATAGCATTTACCTCCTTTATGATAATAGGAACATGCCTCCTATTGAAGAGTTTCTAAGTTTATTTACATATACAAGGGAAAGGAGTCTGGCAACGGTGATAGGGTGTGATTGCTACGCTCACCAAACTATGTGGAGCGGTTCTAACGTAAAAATACGTGGGAATGTCTATCTGGAATATCTGGTAACTACAGAACTCGAGATGATAAATAAGAAGACGTTAATCAATATAATCCAACAGAAAGTAATTGACACAACAATGGTCTCAAGTGGGTTATTATGGAGAAATCAGGATGGACGGTTGCGACAAACATCTCTTCAGTAGATCACAAAATGATAGTTTCTGATAAGTAGGAATCCGAGCAGTACGGATTGGAATGCTTTTCGAAACGCCCTAATGGAATGCTTGTGAAATCGCATGAAAACTAATCCTAACGATAGGGGATTTAGACAAGATAATAGAGAATATGAGTGGGATTACCGTCTCATCTTATAGGACGCATGCTCGCTCACTGAAGAGAGAATCCGCCGAGTTCTATAGTGAAGGAAGTCTCTCGACCTTCTCCGCAGTGAACTTAGGAAAACTCCGAACTAAGCCGTACAGAACAAAGCTTACCAGTGTTGCAATAGGTATAGTAAGGTGGTTAGAAAGAAATTCAAAAAAGAATCAAAGCATACCAAGGAGGTAAGCTGGCAAAAGTATTGCAAGAAGGTAAGCTCCATATCAGACACTGCTATACTGATGAAAATCTTTAGATACGAAAGTAAGCAACTGTAAAAGTCGGTAAAAGAAGGAGAATAGAGAGTGGACAAATACTGGGGTGGAAACACTACAGTTCTTCCTAAACATCCGCTTTTACAAAAGAAAAGAGATAAATGAGAAACAGCTGCCAGAAGCGGAGCCGGATTAGCAATTACCACAAAGAATATTTACTGGCGGCGAGGGAGTTTTAACACTTCAAATTACCAAGACCAGAAGGAATATTTCCAGCTTTGATTCAGAGGAGCCTCCATCTGATGCTACCACAAGTAGCAAGCATCTTTACAGTCAGCCTGCCATTGGGCTAGATTCCATCATTATGGAGATTAGCTGGGGCGGTGTTTGTTCCCAAGGTGACTGGGAACGATTACTCTCGACCAATTCTTTTAGAACAATAAGTTGAACATCCATTTTGTTGAAAACAATGGAAAGGTTAGTTTATTGATTTCTAGTGAAAAGGGTGTTAGTAAGACATACATTTCACCAAAATCAACACATTTTCTTGCATAATAGGTCGACAGAGTCGGCCCTTCATATGACGGTACGGTTAGTTGAAGATTTTTGGTGTAGGGGGTGTTTGTGAAACATACATTTTACCAAAATAAACACGCTTACCTGCATGGTAAATCAACCGGGTCGGTCATACATACGGTCATACATAAGGAGGAAACAGCTTTTCATGTTAAAGAAGTAGTGCTAGTAATTTTCATTGACATACAGGAAGTTTTCAATAAGCCACAAATGGATACTATCTGCAGAGCCCTTATACGAAAGGTACCCCGAGGATTGCGGTAAACTAGGTATGGTCAGCGGTAATTTACAGAAGAAAAAAGACAAACTACGTAACGCTCAAGTAAAGATCAAAGTTGCAGCAAGCTGCCCACGGGAAAGTTGCCTGGCACCCCACTTGTAGTGTCTGGAGGTGGACGAACTTTTGGAACGCCTAGCCACGGAATGCTTTCATGCGTAGGTCTACACAGGCCAGGTATCTATCAGGTTTGTGAACATAGTCTGCGAACAAATGCAGGTTGCATGCCCGTTAATAGAAAGGTGGTGCGAGGAGATAGGTTTCTTCAAAAAACCACAAAAGATAAGGACGACGATCTTCACTAAAAGAGGTTTAGGGTTCCACGCCTGTATGATGAACCATTTCTTCTTAAAACAGAGGTTAAGTACTTAGAAGTGATCTTTGACAATAGGTTAAATTGGAGGAAACACGGGGAAAAAACAATAGAGAGGACGATATCCACTCTCTGGCAGTTACACCGTGCGGTCGGCAAGAGCCGGGGTATAGCTCTCCAAGTTCTATACTGGCTATACACGGCAGTTATAAGGCATAGAGTCCAATAAAGCTTAATCGCACGGTGGCTTCGAACCCAACTTGTCAGTGTCTCTCTAAGACTATTCAGAATCCAAAGGCTAACCTGTTTAGGAATCTCAAGAGCAATGAGAATAGCACCTACCAAAGTTCTACTAACGCTCCCAACTTTCCCGATCTGACACCGTATGTCAGACTTCGTAATACGGACAGGTTACGAAACACGCGAAAGGTAGTAGAGCATGTGAATGTCGCTCCTATACTAGCAAAGCAGCTACCCATTTTTGCTATCAAAGCGAAGGAAGCAGAGGATGGATTAAGACTGCAGAGGAAATTTACTCTCACAGTATCTTTGAGGAAAAATGGGAACAAAATGAAATTACATTTTCCCTAGACTCGGTGCTGTTATATACTGAGGAGTCACGAATTGGGGATACAAGACTTGCTGGAGCAGGGATATATTTGAAGAGTATGGGGGCTCATTGGAACGTTCCTTTAGGTCAAATACAACTATTTTCCAGACAGAGGTATATGCAATATTAAAAGTGACTAAAAGCCAGAAGAAAGTTAGAAGAATGAAGGGTTATCATCTGCTTAGACAGTTAAGCAGCACTCCAAGCAATCTTTTCCCCAGGAACAGATGTCCACTGGTTCAAGAGTGCAGAAACGAATTAGAATAACTATCAAGTCAGAAAGAAGGTTAGCTCTTCTTGGTTCCAGGACACTATGGTGTGTAGGGATGTGACTTTCTAGTTGCCGCTTGAAGCGAGCGGACGTGTTTCTGCCGAGCTCCCGCTTCAGCAATAACAGTAAGTGTTTATCTAGGGTTTTATTATTTATTGTTGAATTATTTTATTTGAAGCTTTGCTTTTTATTGTGTTTTATTTTTATAATTGTGTGCCATCAAAATTTAAATACACGGCAGTAAAATAAAATTTTAAAACAGAATTTAAACTAAATAAAAACTAAATAAATCGCGTTTTCTTTGTAATTTAAACTAAATCCGCGTTTTAAAATAAAATAAATAAATTACGGGCCAATAAAACAAAAATCTACTAAACTAATACTCAAAATAACTTCGGAATAACTTAAAAAGGCATTTTTAATAATAAATTTAAATTAAAAACCGCGTAAATCGAGTAAAAAACCGGGTAAAACAACCAAAAAGTGTGTGGAATTTTTATAGTGCGCGTATAATAAAATAATAACCAAAAAACAAAAATCTAAGCCTTTTTAAATCAAATAAATATCTCAAAAACTGTAAATTTTAAAACAATTTTAATATAAATTTTTCGTAAATTAAGTACACGCGTACTTATAAGTTCTTTTAAAATCGATTTTGGTGTAATTAAGCGGTGTAACAGTTACGGGTTGTGCTAGTTACCAAGCGATAAAGTGAAAGGTCATTTCCGGTTACCACATTCCGATTGCGCTCGACCTTATTTTGTTAATTACACATTTAAAAATAAAGTGTTGTTATTTATAAAATATATATTTTAATATTTTGAAGTAATTAGTTTATTTAAATTTGATTTGGCGGTTTTAAAAAATTTAAAATAAATAAATAGTGTTCTTCGCAGTACATTTTGAAACGAATTGCGTTAGGGAATTTAATTGGTTCTAGTTGTTATTTTGACGCTTAGTGCTTGCTGTATTTTTGTTAAAAATTTAATATTTAATTGGGCGGTTCGAAGTTTAAATAAATACAAGGTTGCTTACGGTTCACCATTAAACAAAACATTTTTATTGGACCAACGTTTTGCGTTCTTCTAGCGTCGTCCTTTTAGCGTCGTAGCGGTCAAGTGGTTTTTGAGCTGCGTTTTAGGTGTCATTTTTTGTCGTTTGTTTTGTCAGCATGGTGGTCCACCGCGACGAGGAACCATTGCCCAGGAAGAAGAGGGAGATAGGTCGGAGTCTAATAGGTCGGAGGCTGAGGGCGCTGTTGGGGGGAAACAGCTAAAGGTAATTTTAAAAGACGTTAGGTTAGGGATTCAGGAGGAGGTATAGGAGGTAGAGGAGCCTGTGTCTGCGGCGGTCGTGTCGGGGGAGTCGGGGCCCCCTGGGGTGGCTGCGGCGTCTGAATCGCCCTCAACTTCGGGAGCCCAGCGAAAGATGTCGACTAGCAGCGACGTTAGCGTTGCAGCTAGCGACCTCGATGAGCTGGACCTCCTGAGATTGAGGGTGAGGAAGGCGCACTGGGCCATCTCCGGGAGGGTGCCGACGACCTCCGCCACTATCGTCGTGGAGGACAGAAAGAAGATTCGCTACGCCCTGGATGATTTCCTCGACGCGGCGAATCAACTTATAGGCATGGTTAGGGCGCTGCGGCTTGTGGCTAGTGATTCTGGGAGAGCTAATGTTGTCGGGGGAAGTCCAGCGGTGGTTGCTTGTGTTTCAGGGCAGCAGTGTTCTGGGAACCAGAACCTAAAAAGGCGGATGCGTCAGATCCGAGCAGCTATCGTCCAATTAGCTTGCTACCGGTGCTGGGGAAAGTTTTAGATCGCGTTATGACTACGCGTGTTGAACACCTAGTGCGAGACAGCGGCGGTTTTAATAACCGACAGTATGGTTTCGTGGAAGGCAAGTCGACTATCGACGCGTTAGAGTTCGTTGTCGGGGAAATTAAGCAGGCAAGAGATGCCAAAGAGTACTGTGTCGTTGTTGCTTTGGACATTTCAGGAGCATTTGATGCTGCCTGGTGGCCATTAATCGTTTGCGAGTTAGATCGTAGGGGTTGTCCGCGAAACTTGATGTCTTTGGTCAAGAGCTATTTCTCGGGGCGATTAGCACAGGTTGAAATTCCGGGTGAAGTTCTGTCGCGTGAGGTGGAAAGGGGATGCCCGCATGGGTCATGTTCTGGTCCCACATTTTGAAGTTGTTGTATGAGAGCATCTTTAGGGTCAAGTTGCCAGCAGGATGCTCAATCGTTGGGTTTGCAGATGACACACTTTTAATTGTAAGATCGAGATTGTTAATGGATATGCGCACAAAACCGAACGAGGCGCTTAATAAATTACACAAATGGTCGCAGGCGGTAAAATTAAAATTTAACACGGCGAAGTCAGAGACGCTTTATTTCGGCACGAAACCAGGACAGAGACCTCCTAGGTTAGAGCTAGGAGGAGAAAATCCGTTTAAAGATTGTATTACCTACCTCGGCGTCAAGATCGACAATAAATTAAATTGGAAAGCGCACGTACAATACGTAAAAAGTAAGGGCGGCGAAATATCAAATAAAATGATGGCGGCGGCTAAAATAAAGTGGGGTTTCAGGGCGAATCGCTGAGGACGGTTTATGCCGGAGCAATTGAGCCGGCAATACTGTACGCAGCTTCTGTATGGGCAGAAGGTTGTAAAGTCCGGGAGATGCGTCAATTGACGAGCGTACAACGCATAACCGCGGTAAAAGCGGCGAGGGCGTACAGGACCACCTCCACGGAGGCTGTCCTGGTGATCAGTAGGACTCTCCCTATCGAATATGTCGTTAGGGAGATTAGAGATAGACGATTAATAAATATAGGAAAAGGGCGCGAAATTATCGAAGATCTTAATCTTGGTAATAGAGAAATTACAAGAAAGATTGTTGTATCTGAGTTGGGGCACCCGGCTGATATTAGAGGGATCGAGTTTGTCGAAGGTGATGAGGACGCGATGGGTATCAGAATTTATACGGACGGTTCACGTATGGACGATGGGCAAGCAGGCGCGGCGTTTGTCGTGTATAAGCAGGAAAGGGAGGTGTTTCGGTTTCAAACCAAACTCGCGAACTGGTGCACTATCTTCCAGTGCGAATTGGTAGCCATACGAGAGGCTATCGATTACGTAATAAACCATACGGGCAGAGACGAGTATTATATAATCAGTGACAGTAAATCGGCGCTAACGGCTTTAACAAACATGAACACCTCGACAGATCTCCAAGCGGACGTCTGGAGGATAGCGCGTACGGCGCTAGAGTTTCGACGTTTAAAGTTCTGTTGGGTCAGGTCGCACAATGGTAACGTAGGAAACGATAGGGCTGACGAATTAGCTAAAGAGGCCGCGACGGTCGACTTTCGAATATCACATTCGTCGATACCGAGGACTTTAATCAAAAGAAAGCTGCGCGAAAAATCAATTCGACAATGGGAAGAGAGGTGGAACAACGCTGCCACGGGCAGGTTGACCCACAAATTCATACCGAGCATAGAAGCCAGAGGTAAGATCGAGGTTAAGCTCGATCACAAAATGGTGCAGTTGATAACAGGGCACGGCGCCCTGAAGGCGTATTTGCAAAGGTTCGGTCTAACCAACAGCGACCGCTGCGAATGCGGTGAGGGCGCGGAAAGCGCAGAGCACGTGCTCTTCGACTGCCCGCTTGAGGCGGGAAATCGAGGGTTGGCTGATAGCAAACTAGCTATCCTAGGTCTGGCATGGCCAAAGAGCCTAGAGGAAGTCGGGGAAGTGGTTAACCAGAAGGCGTTCTGGACAGCCTTAAAAGAATTCGCGGGAAGGATCACGAGATTAGACAATCAATGACGACCGCGTGTAAAAATTCGGTGGGGTTGGTGGGAGGATTGAAAAATTTTAGATTGACTTGGCGTGAGTAAGGATACGAGCATAACCAAAACCTGATATTAAATAAAAAAAAAAAAAAAAAAACAAAAAGATAATTATACCAAAATGTCCAATATGCACGAGAAACTCCCACTCCATTAATACAATCACTGCCTATCTTCATAATTATGTGCGGAAAATCGGGAATAAATAATACCAAATAAACAATAACAAATAAATCATAAACCCTCATTAAATTAAATCAATAAAGTAAACAAGGATAATAAAACAGAGCGCAACCGCGCATCCCCAGGACTTGAAAGTGAAGTGATAGTGATAGTGATTGTGATCCCCCCAAGAACATTTAGTGCATACCCACCAGGACTTTAGCAGTGCACCCCGTCCCACCTTTAGAAGTAAGTTACAGACGACCAGATCTTCGGATGCTGGAGAATTTTATTATCGAGGTAAGACTTAAATTGTGGCGGCTGTACTCGCACATGCATTGATTTACATTAATTAGTAGTTTTTGAAATAATTTAAGAAGCACGTTTGGTGTGTAAAGGCGCTAGCCGACATAATGCTTGTGCGAGTGCACCTGATAAATGGGTGATGCTTTCGCTGTTTTGTGCACTGCTATATGCTTAACGCTTATTAAACATTTATTTATATATTTACATAATTATATTTACTTATATTTTATATTTACACTTTATATTTATTTATATATAGCATGTATTATGTGGCTTATTTGTTTTGTTTGACGTTCTGTCGCCATTTTGGTTGCAGTATATATTGGGGAAGGACGAGCAGAATTGCGAAGATTGTAATCATAATGTAAATCAGTTAGGGAACGATAGGGAAAGCTAGGGATGGATTTAAATTAGTTAGCTAGATTTGGATAGTTTTAAGACGACCCTTCAGGTCGCACTGGTAAGCAGAGCCGGCGTCTGCTATCCGGTATTACGGATCCCTCCCCTTCTCATTTTTACTTGTTGATCCGGTACATTCGAAAGTCAGCGCTAGGGATACCATTATTACAACCCTGTTTTTAGTTTTTGTTTTGTTTTTGTTCCAGTTTTTGTCAGATTTTTAGGTTTGTTAGATTGTTAGAGTTTGTTAGGTTTGTTAGATTTTTAGGTTTGTTAGATTTTTATTTAGTTTTTATTTAGGGTGAATCAACTATGAAGTAAGAATTAATTAGGAGCACGACTATTTTCGCGTTTAAACCCAATGTAGTACCTCCGGGTGGAGCATTGGGGACGTGGCCGCAAGTATAGCGGCCCTAATTCAAATTATAATGTGTAGGGATGTGAAGAAACTGATAGGTTAGCTAACCAGAGGGTAGGAATCTCTTACTTAGGACATGAACCATACATAGGCTTAACGAGAAAATCGGTGGCGACCGCACTTAAACTTTGGGTGCGGAAGAGGTGGAAAAGTGAAGGGGACTATAGTCAGTTAAAGATAATGATAACTGGGCTGGATGAGTCAAGAACGACATGGCTATTAAATAAATATAAGAAAACAATCAACGTGTTGGTGGGAATCCTCACTGGCCCCGTTGCAGGCTACGAAAATACCTGGTCCTGCTGGGTATTAAAGCAGAGTAAAAGTCAGGCTTTCATTAGAAAAACTGGCAGGTTTGTAACGGGAGCGTAGAATGGGGCTGAAATAGAAGAACTTGATACTGAGTATTAGGGTGACTATAGGGGTTAGTAAAAAGAGCCAAGAGGCCTATTTGCTGAACTACTTTATTCTCCTTAATTTACTGCTACTGCAACTACTAATGTAAGCAAATTTTATTTGTGGCAGAATTCTTCTTTTGCAAGGACAATTCTACACTTCATACCACGTTTACTATACATTTTTTATTTATTTTCATGTTATAAATCATCCTAAAACTTTTATGTATATTAATTGGTCGGTTCATATTAGCATTATTATTACTTTTTCACCTTGCATGTTTACTTCAGTATTAAATCTTTGTATATTTTTTAAATTGCTTGCTCTGTGTAAGTTGACAAACAACAGAGATAAAAACAAGCTTATCTTTGGGGCTTCCCTGTTCTTTTACCGTACTACATATGATTTTCTCTAATGCTCCACCCGAATGTTCTGCATTGACCAGGAATCTAGTTTTTTTTTCTTGGAAATTTTGAATTTTGTCAAACCTTTGCTGTTCTAAGCAAGGTAGGAATCTTAACATGCGTGACAACACACACACACACGCACACGCGCACGCACGCGCACACGCACGCGTACGCGCAAGCGCACGCACACGCACAACGCACAACGCGCGACACACACACACACACACACACACACACACACACACACACACACACACACACACACACACACACACACACGGAACCTCCGAACAGGGGTGTATTTTTGTGAAAAATGCTCGCCTATCTGTTTTCAACCGAACCATGCCGGGATTGGAACGCGTGTCCTTGGGCATAGTAGTCACATGCATACCAACTACACCACGAAGCCGTCTGGTGTATACCTCAGCAGCAAAAAGTTGCAGGTCACTTATTGCTGTTATGGAACAACGCTATGGCGCTAAAAACACCTTTTCCTGATTATGTTGTTCTTAGCCTTCTCCCTAGCGTAATTGGACTGAGACTGATTTTTCAACAATTATAACTCTAGCTATATGCATAATTTGTAATACGGAATGAAACATAGAACAAAATTGGTTCTAAAATTTATTCTTGAAAGACTTCTTCCAACAGAAAGCGAGTTTTTTTATCTAAAAAATTTTGAATTTTGCCGACCTCTTGCTGTTCCAAACTAGGTAGTGATATTTAACGTGCGTGACAACACTCACGCACGGGACCTCCATTTAACCTCTCATCCGAACGAGGGTGTATGTTTGTGAAAAATGTTCGCCTAACATTTTTCAAGCGAACCGTGTCGGGATTCGAACCCGGGACCTTGGGTGTAGAAGTCACATACATATCATTACGCCACGGAGCCGCCTGTTACAAAGATACCCCAACACTTAAACATTCGCCGAATTAATAGGCTGTGACAGGTATGCCTCTGACTAGCAATTAGATATTTAGGTTAGGAAGGGGGAGACGGCAAGTTAGAAGGAAGTACGTTCGGGATTGAAGGACGAGGAGAGTGAATCGGGAGGCCGTTGAGCGAGGCATGTTGTGATTACTCGGCTCATTAAAGCACACATCATATTTTATAGAATTTGTCTTGATTATTCTTGCACTTTTAGTTGTATCTTGCAAACTACCGAAAAGCTTTATTATAATATCGTTGTTTATATTTATTGGTGCCGAACCATGATTGTGTATATCAACACCGGGCTTAACATCTTTTGATATACTGATCAATAATATCGAAAAGCGAAAATAACATTACGATAAGGTTTCCAATAAATTCTTTCGCACAATCAACATCAGTTGAGAATATTGCAAAAATAACACCTGTGCGATCATTTTTTCGTCATTAGGTCTTACGTTTTGGGACTGATTGGAAGCGTACCTCTATTGATTTCTTTCTTGAGCTGGCGTATATATTTTTCTGAAACTCCTATCTCCACTATTATTTAATTCCGCATTCTTCCCTTAGTATGTGGCCTATCAGCATATCTCTCATATTGTTTACTGTTTCCCACATATTTATATCTTCTTGTACCATTTCTAGAACCTTCTTATTCTTAACTTTGTCCATGACATCAGTACCATACGCCTGTAGCACCACATTTTAAAGGCTTCTTCTAATTTTTTCTGTCCACTTCTCTTACTGTCCAAGTTTCACAGCCCCACATTGCTGTGTTCCACACATGTGTTTTCAGCATTTTTTCTTATTTCTGTATTTGTTGTTTTTGAAAACAGTAGCTGCTTTTTTTTGTTAAATGCAGCACAGCCTTTTGCTAATCTTTGTTTTATATCTTTTGCACTTTTCTGATCTTGTGGTATTTGGCTTCCTAGGTATCAGAAATAGTCAACTTCTTGTAAGTTCTCGTTTTCTATTTATATTCTGGATTTTGACATATTTTCACCTCATTACATACTAGCACTTTTGTTTTATTTTTGTTAATTTTCATACCGTACCTCTCTAAGAACTGTTTCCATTTTATTAAGAGCTGCTTTTCTAACTCTTCATAGATAGATACTAATACCGCCATATAATTTGCGAATCTAAGCATATCAATCGTTTGTCGCTGCATAATAATTCCAGTTGTCTTTGTTCATGTGACAGTAATCATTGTGTCTCCGATGTACAAGTAAAAATTAACAAGGATGAGGCATATTCCTGTTTCATCCCTTTCCTAATATTTACTTCTCAACGTTACTGCTTTAATTTTATTACCGTTCATTGGTTCTTGTATGAGCTATGTAGTATTCTTCTACCCCTAAAACTCATTCAAATTTTTTTGAGTATTTTGAACATTTTTTCCATTTTACATTGTCGAATGCTTTTTCCAGATCTACAAACTCGTTTTTCTATTGTCTTTTTCACTATTACCTTCAGAGCTTCTCCTAGTATTTCCTCAGCTCGCTTTTCCATCGTCCTTGTACAATTCTAGTTAATATTTTTGACACGCGTGCTGTTAAACTTATTGTTTATAAATTTTCACATCTATCAGAGCCTCTCTTTTTTGGTATAGTTACGTTTAAAATCTTTGTGTGTCTCGCCTGTCTCCCCTTCGTTAAAATGTATTAACATAGGAGTAAGTACTCACAGATACGTTGTTGTCTGGGATCTGCAGGTAACAGTTGTGTTGGATCGACGTCGGTATACGGCGCTCGACGTGGCAGGTCGATCAAAATAAGTGCCATGTAATGTGCGGGTTCCCTTATCGATGATACGAGGCACACTGATGGCGGATTCTTCGTAAAAGACGTCGGGACTAGTATGGGGCGAGATATTCACATGTCCATGCAGCAGTGGGCGACGAAGACGACGATGTTACGGACGACTCGGACATCTGGTCTCGGTGAACCGCATTCACCAGCAGCTGCTGATACCATAATGTTTTACGAAGTAACTTCCTTTGGTGGAAGTCCAAACCCTGGTGGTAGGATTTGGTGCACCTTGCCGGCAGGGCGTGGAGTATCCACGTTAGTGCATGACGCACAGCCTTCTGGTTTAACCTCCACGCTTTGCTGTGCCGTGAACAAAGGTTAAACTCAAAAGATAAGAAACTATTGCTTGCCCCTGGCTATTGCCTGTCAATATATTTCCAACAACATACGACAACTTGTCGCCTCGATCAATATAATTCATGTTTGTATTGTAAGAATTGAAATTCCGGGCGATTTTAAGGTGTGTTGATTGGCGAGTCTATTATTAAGGGGCGTTCACGTGTGTGTTTCTATGACGCCTATGAAGTTTGTTAGGTGCAACTTCGCTTGCATACCCACACTATTCTAACCATGAGTACTCTTTCGCTCTTTTGTAAGTAGTTTTCTACACAATGACCCATTTGTGTTTTGACAAAACTATCCACACACCCGAATTTCGTTCCCCTGATCCTGTGTGAATTATCCTAAAGTCACCACTCCAAAAATCCCCCGCCTCTACTATGTCTAATCCTTACTTATCCATTCCAATTTTCAAGTTCTCTAGCTTACTTACTTGCTGCATACTTCTGATATTTCACTTTCTGGCTCGGACAATGTTTCAGGCTTTTCTTTTAAACATTCCGATCACATGATCTTTCGAAGTAGTATCCTCCCGCAGATCCGAATGGGGGACTATTTTAACTCCGAAATCTTTCACCCCAGAGAATGCCATCATGTTAAATAATAATTTAAGTGTGCCGTGTATTTGAGAGGGAATGTAGTGGTTTCTTGTTGCCTTTCATATTGCAGTAGTGTCTTACAATGCCATCCGACCCCTTTGGTCTCTATCATTCTAAGTACCGAAAAGAGCTGCTTTCTTCTTTCGGAGACTTGTCTTAGTTTGGTTGCTCACTAAGGACCCCACTAATTTGGTTAAACTTTTATTTCAGCTCCTTAGATCACTGAATCACACAAGCCATTCTATCCGTTCTAATAATCTAGAACTTCTTCAAGAAGTAGGTCATTCATTACGGTTGTATATTTTTAATAAAATTTTGTTTGATTTGAGTTTTTGTTTAATTTTCATATTTGTGGTCTAATATTGAAGGCGTAACCTTATTCTATCAATGCTTTTTAAGCTTTCCCATCGGTCGAGACGAGAATAGGATGGCAGTGGTATAGGTTTGAATTTTGATGTTGAGAAGGGAAAGGATAGCACGGTTTGGGTAGTCTATATATGGTTCTGTTAGCGCATTTTAGTATTAACACTATCCGAATAGATGGCACCTACCTAATTTTAACAGCAATTATTGATTGACATTTATCCGACATTAATTTGACGTTTAGGATTATTGTTTATCTAACCGTAGTGTTATTTGGAGATTGTTTAATTCGAATCGGCATATTCCTCCATTTCAAAAAATTTGTGAATTGTGATCTTGATAATCAACTTCTTGAATATATTGTAATTAAAAAATTATTATTAGGATTACTTAAAATTACATTAGAGTTGTTTTTGTAGGTACTTAGTTTCATCCTCAGTGACTGTTATATACTGAAATCGAATGGACAAATAATTTATTGTAAAACTGAAAAATTAACAGAAATGGCTATTTTGAACTTAAATCTTGGTGTTTGTTTATACATTACTCTTTTTAGGGGAGATTGATGTTTATTACTTTTTGTATCAGGTAGTAGAATAATGGATTACATTTTTTTTAGCTGAATCGTGGATTATGGTTATGTTCTCTACTATGTGAGAGGTTGTGGATATAAGAATGCCACTAGGCATATATTTTCAAATCCTGATAAGAATAAAGTACGTTTCGATGATTTTTTTTTAAATTCGTATATCAATGGCCTGTGTTTTGTTATATTTGTCAATCGTACCTGAAATCAGTCTTTCTTCTTCTGATAATATGCAACAAACTAATAATATACTTTGGTAAAAATGTTCTGTTTGTTTCATTTCTTAAAATACACATATGATCTACAACTTTATATTTTCAATTTTAATAATTTGACCTATATACATTGTTACGTTCATTTTCGGCAATGATTGGTTATTTTATTTACAATAATTTTCACTCAAATCTTTTGCTAATTAATTATCCGTTTATCTAAATTCCATGTCCACGGTTAAATAAAAGCGTCAATTCATAATTAAAAAGAAACACGTTGACTAACAATTTTCAACTAAAATCCACTTTGCTTCTAAAACGAAACTTTATTTCGTAAATTAAATATCCTGTATATTTTACTTGGTAAATACTTCCGCTCATTAAGAATAAATTCTACTTTCCAGAATTCCCTAACGTAAAGTTTACGCTAGACTCAGGAGTCGATAACGTGCTTCAAGTATCCAATAATTGCTTCTTATGTGTTTTGCGTCGGAAGAATTTGTCAAATTAAAGTTGCGTATTATCCCAATATAAACTGTGTTTTTCTAGGTTAATTTTGAATAGAAATATTACTTTGAACTCTGGTCACTGGCTGAACGAAATTGATTTTATTTGCTTTCCAATCTACACAACGGAGACACGTGTAGAAATGTTTGGTTGTTTCCGTTTTTCGTTATAAAAATTTTGTGCAGGCAATACGGCGTGGAAGGTATTTAGGGTTTTTAGAAAATTGTTTTTTTCGTCGAAATTAAATTAATTTTACTGGTAATTGCTCTAGCTTCTTCCGGTGGCCTTCAGGCCACTATGAATGGTCGTCCCTTGGTGTAATGGGAGGCCAAGTGCGTTCTTTCTGGGTGAAGGCCCACCTACTCGTTGCTGTGGACCAGGTAGTGACTCAACCCCGACGTCAGCAACTTCGAGGGTGAGTGTTTTCTTTCTTTATCATATACGATTGCGACCATATCGGTTGGGATTTTCGGTTTAAGCGCATGCATTCCTAAATTTAATCCTTTTAGACGACAATTAGTGAATTAGTTTGAGATTTATCGACACTATATGAATGCATTACTATTTGCCTTAAATAACTAAGAGTGTACAACTTATTAAAGTGAAAATGATTTGAAGACTTGCTGGCACGTTTGAAAATGTTGTTGCCATTAGATGTATATACTTAGTTTAAGATTTACCATGCTGATTTAGAGCTCTTGGTTTTAGAGGGGTAATTTCGCTTAATTTCTATTTTGTTGAAACTCAATCTAGGGAGTAACCTAAAACCGGCAGCTCACCATTTAAAAAAAAACATTTGTTTTTTTAGTTGATATTTTTTTAATTTTATTTATTGCGTGTACATATTGTGTTTAATTATACGTTTCTTTTGTTGATGTGTTGTGTTTTGAGTATGAATGAGTGTATGTAATTTTCTTTCTTTATTTCCGGTCTCCTTTAATTCTTGTTGTAGGTGTAATACCCCGCCCACTCGCTGATTGATCCCGGCTCATTTTTTTTTTGGTTTTTTTTCTAGGCTACGTTATTGCACTTAGCAGCATATATAAAGTATGTATGTAGTTCATTTTAGTGAAATATAGAAATATAAATTTTTACATCTACGTTTTCAAATGAATTTTGCAATGCTATCTTAGATGTGAACCATAGCGAGGTTTTAACCTTCTAAGTATAGCGTAGATGCAAACCAATTCTATAATTTCATACGAAGTATTAACACTATCCGTTCAGATGGCGGACAAAAACGCCAACAACCTATAAACAGGAAGTGGCACATCTAAACTAACTTATCTAACATATTGTTACGAACTACTATTAAGCAACCCGTCAAACACACAAGCTTCATAACCCAAGTACATTCTCCAGGAATCGAGAATGTTCGAGCACATACCAGAGTATGAATCATCTATTTAATTCAGGGTATAAAGTACAGTATATATAAGTATAAGTATGGGTATAAGTATACGTATAAGTATAAGTATGGGTATAAGTATACGTATAAGTCTAAGTATAAGTATAAGTATAAGTATAAGTATAAGTATAAGTATAAGTATAAGTATAAGTATAAGTATAAGTATAAGTATAAGTATAAGTATAAGTCTAAGTATAAGTATAAGTATAAGTCTAAGTATAAGTTTAAGTATAAGTATAAGTTTAAGTATAAGTATAAGTATAAGTATAAGTATAAGTGTAAGTATAAGTATAAGTATAAGTATAAGTATAAGTTTAAGTATAAGTATAAGTTTAAGTATAAGTATAAGTTTAAGTATAAGTATAAGTATAAGTATAAGTAAGAGTATAAGTATAAGTATAAGTATAAGTATAAGTATAAGTATAAGTTAAGTATAAGTTTAAGTATAAGTATAAGTATAAGTATAAGTATAAGTATAAGTATAAGTATAAGTATAAGTATAAGTATAAGTATAAGTATAAGTATAAGTATAAGTATAAGTATAAGTATAAGTATAAGTATAAGTATAAGTATAAGTATAAGTATAAGTATAAGTGTAAGTATAAGTATAAGTATAAGTTTAAGTATAAGTATAAGTATAAGTATAAGTATAAGTTTGAGTATAAGTATAAGAATAAGTATAAGTATAAGTATAAGTATTAGTGTAACTGTAAGTATAAGTATAAGTATAAGTACAGTATATATAAAGTACTGTATATAGTATGAAGTATAAAGTTAGTCTATATCCAAATGTCAAATATAAATCATCTCGTGTATATTTAGTTGGTCAGTACGTTTTGAAAGTCTTATAGTAAATATAAATTTGTGTTATGTGAACGTGTATATTGTACCGCCAGCTTGTAGAATACATAAATAGACAAAAGTGTGATAGTGCTTCATCGTTAATTGAACGGAAAAATATGTATAAATAAGGCATTAACTGTTAATTAGACTTGTGAATAGTGAGTAATAAAGACTTTTGTTACTATTTGTTTTAAATTAGTGAAACGCGTTAGTGGTAGCCTGCTACAATATGAAAGTTATCACGGTTACGTCACGTGATCCTAGAATGGATAACTTGTAGGGTACAAAGATGACCACAATGGACCTTACATTTTCTTATACAAAAATACATGTAAAAATGATACTTTTTGGCCCAGAACGAAGGTAGTCTATCTACTAATATAATATTTTAAAAGTCAGTTTAATAATTGTAGACAAGGGAGAGATAGTATCGTTCTATACTTGATAGTGCCTACTTGTTACCTTAATTACGACTAACAATAATCATTTGTTCCAAAATAAGGCAGACACGAATCTAAATGTAAAAAAATAAAAGTAAAGAATTCTATAGCAATGTAGACAACTGACGGGCATTTCTTATACATCTTAAAGGAGTTAAAATCCCAAATGGTGATAATTAGTCAACTTTAAAAATTCGTGGGAATGTTCAAGATATATTAACGTTACGGCACGTCACGTCGCGTCACGCAAATGATTTCTAGTTGTTTAAAGAAGAATCCATCATGGGAGGGTACAACGAATTCTGTACGTGCTAATTGGTAGCAAAACCATTTAAAACAGTTATATAAATATAAATTTTATGATGGTACTCGTTTGCCATACTTTGTAATAAAATTAGGAATAAATTAAGAAAGATTCTCGTTTCTTTAGCTAATAAATTTATAAATAAACTTGTTTGACTCGCATAACATAGCAGGATGCTGCAAATTTTATTTGCATTCTCATTAAATTAAATGTTTGTTGCGTACGAAAAAACTAACGGGATTTAATGGAAATTTAAGGTTAGGTGTATGATTTGTGTTCAAATGAATCGTTAAAAAGTTATTAGATATGCTGGGTGGGTGGGCATTAGGTTTGTTGGATTTACGATGAAACAGACAAGTGTCGGATTTGCGAGTCCCTTCCGACCAATATTTTAGGCCTGATTGGTACTCGTTAGCATAGCAACTTCAGGATTAGTTCTCTTAGTCAGTGTATTAGCCGTTTTAAGTGCGGACATAAATTAGGATTATCTTAAAATGTGCTTACAAAGAACATTAATAATTTATTTATAACGTTATTAGGAGCCACTAACATCTCATTTTTATCAATACTGCCATCATATGTTTAAGAAAAATTTTAATTTAAAGCCAAGACAAAATAACGGTTGTCTTTGTCACAGTTATCAGCGCAAATATTGTTAATAGAACAAATAGTTCCACTCCTACGTGATAAACGTTTGACTGTTATGTTATGTACCACTCCATAAACCAAACCCTCATAAAATTTTAAAGACCGTAAGAGTAAAATTTACTTACTTGACGCAACCCATAAAACATATCTTTCAATTCTAATTTTATACCTCTTATATACAGACAGGCATGCGTAGGAGCTCAGTTAACCATCCCTACCACAATCTCAGATTATGTTGATAATGCTAGCGCAGCTTAATTACATATTTATGTATAGCGCAACCCAGTACACCCCTTACAAATGCTAGTGTATCAAATTTATTGTATTTACGGGACTAAGCAAACTGGACATTATTCCTAAAAAACCTTAACAGACACCTGCCCAAAAATCCAAATTCACCTTAATTCAACCATAACCTAGAAATCCTCACACACATTAATTCAATCTATCTAACGTGCCGCAACTATGATGATCCCCAAAAGAAATCACGTGGCACGCATTTCGTTCCGATAGAATCCATCATTACAAGAAGAATGACCATAGATTAACAACCTGCGGCATAAGATACAAAAATTCCCATGCGGTTGGGTACCCGGTGGGCGGGTGGCGGATAGGAGAAATCCCAGGATAAATGGTCAAGGGATTGGCTATCTACTCTGGGAAGGATCGTGCTAAGCTTATCTCTTTCAATGACCCAGTGCCCGAGTGGTATAAGACCCACAATCACGGTGGAGAGCAAGAGACTGTGCTGGAGCGGGACAAAATCAGCCCCCTAGCCAAGTGAAAACGATCCCGCGGACCAAACCCCTCAGCCCAAGCTGTAGTTTCGTGGCTAATGGGCCTGCGCTGAGGTAAACGAAGCCGGTGGAGCAATTCTGCAACACCGACACACCGCGCCTTCGCTGCTGTTGTGGTCATGTCTCACGGGCAAGAAGGCGTGGGGGTCTTGACTTAACCGCCCAGAACCAAAAAAACACAACCTTATTAAAAAAGTTAAATCCTGTGGTGTAGGACCGAGCCCAAGGGATGCGTGACTGGATAGGTGACCAGTCCGAATCGGTTCAAAACTCGGGGAACAGGGCGACACCCCGTTTTATGCACGCCTTTCATGCCTACAAGAGGCACGTGGCATGTCGACCATTTACATCCCCCTTACTCGTGGGAACAATTATGAATGCAATTGGAACCATTAGCAAAACTGAACATGAAGAGGTGGAACCAGCAATGGAGAACCCTCAAGTAACCAAAACCTATCCATAAAGGTGGAGCAGACTCGGGTTGCAAGTCCGCTTGTAAGACCGGTGTCTGATACACGAGACATAGGGAAAACGACAAAGAAGCTTGCAGGCACTGAACTGCAAGCAAAAAAGCTTTCAGGTGATACGAATTTAAAAGTTGGCTGGCTCACGTTGTGACGCCAGAGTAACTATTTTTGCTAGGCCTTACGCTGGATGGGTGCCACTAAAACGACTTCTGTTTTACAAAAGACTGGAACGTCTTTTTGTTATATTAAGGCGCTAGAGAACAAAGTCTTCCGACAAAGCTAGGGGTCTATTCCTGGGTAAAGCAATGAGAAGTGGGGGGGGAGTCGAATTCTGTTTGCAAACCAAGGTTAAGCTAAATCAAACAGGCACCACCATGTCCTGAGATAATGACGATAATTGCAAAGAACAGTTCTAAGGGCGGACGTGGAAACCCAAAGAACAAATGATCGCGTTCGTTAACAAAAACCTGTCTTAACAAAATAAGACGCAGCTCTTGTAAGAAATTGCAATGGTTAAATAAATAAAAAAGTAGAACACCACTTGTGTCCTATAAACATATATAAAGAAATAATAAAAAGTATTTTCAATATAATATTGGCATCAAATTATTACTCAGATTAATTTTAGCTTCCTGTAATTAGATTTGATCGTACTTGACCAAAATAAAAGTCTTAGATTTTGTACTAAATGTTTACTAAAAAACTCTTTTAAAATACTGGAACTTGTAACAAACAATGGTCATAATCAACTACATCAAAATTAAAGTTTTAACTTTTCTTTTTTTTCTTCCATTAATCAAGCAACTTTACTTTAAACATGAACTTGTTATACAAATTAAAGTAATAATGATTGGTAAGCATAACACAGTGAATTAAATTCTAACCTGGGAAGATCTTTTCAGGTGGATAACAAATTACTTGAACCTAACATAATGAGAATTTGAGCTTTCAAATTTACGTTTAATAATCTATGTATAGATAAAGCTGGTCACAAAAATAGGCATGTTTGTTTAAATTGTATTACAGCTGCTCAAAGCATTTGCTTTCAAGACAACATCTGTGAACTGTACAAAATAGAAAAATATGACGTCGAAAACACATGTTGAATTTATCGACGGTTCATATGGAACAAAGCATGTTTTTTTAGAAAGCTAATTCAACAAAATTTCGTTTTACAGCTTGTAAAGCCAGCTCAACAATTAATTGAAGTTTATACAAATTACGTGTACTAAACATAAAAGCAAGTTAACGTGTTCTAAACTTTGAAACACATGCAAAAAAAAAGATCTTATTGCTAATTACGAACCAAAAACTGCATTAGCCGCATCACAACAAGCTGAAACGTAAAATTCGTTCTTCAAGCAAAGTTAACAGCGTTTTTAATTTGAAACGACTCCATCCAAATTAACTTCTATAATTCCTTACCAGACAAATTTCTTATTAGACAAAGTTTAAATCGGCTGTTCTTGTCGAATTATATTTGTTGCATTATATTTTATCGTTGTCGTGTTCTAAAGGTTGCTTTCGCATTCTAAAAGTTGCTGTCACATTCTAAGGGTCGCTTTCTACTTTGTCGTGCGTCATTAGAAGATACTCCACAATTGATAATTGATTCGAAGGTTGCCGGCCTCTAGCCAAAAATATCTCTTAACAAAGCTGTAGCCCGTGGCCGACTCTCTATCGAAACCAGAGCCGAACGGTCGCGTCAGAGGGGGGAACACGAAACAATCAAATAGATATGTACTTGGAAATAGCTTTATGCGACACAGATATCTTAATATGACTAGATCCTTAAGGAACAATACACGCTTAGCGTGCTTAGCGTGTAATTCAATGCAATTAAATTACGACTTGAAAAATAAAATGTTACACAGGTGCTCTGCGTAGAAAGCTGAGGCAAGCAAAGAAAGTCAAAGCTGGGAGTTGGACGGAGTCAAAACCGTTCACACAGAAGGTGTCGGTGCTAAAGCAGAGCGGGGGCAATAAAAGACCTCGTTCAGAGACTTCCACACCGACGCCATCTAAACCCCAGCAGCAAACTAAACTCCTCAAGAGCCATGAGCAGATTGTGTCATATAGTGCTGCTGCTAGGGGATTGCGAGTGGTGGTGGTAGATAGACGTCACATGGACTCAGTCTTAACTGAAGGGCAGTCGATGAACGTCCAGAACATGCTTCTGAATGCTATATTCGACACTGCCTCAGGAAGCTCTAACCCACCTTAGTTCAAGGGTGCTAGGTTTGCTGACGGTGTTCTTTGACTGACCTGTACTAGCCAAGAGACTAAGGGGTGGTTTAAACATAATGTAGAGACCAGGAGAGACCTTTGGGAGGGTGGGTGTCTAAAAGTAGTGGACGCAACGAACCTCCCGAAGAGACCCAAGGTTATAGTATAGATTCCCGACAGAGATCTCGAGGAGAAAGTTGCCAGAACCCGACTGCAGAAGCAGAATCTCAGTCTGCAAACGAGTGGTTGGCGTATGCTTTCCCGGAAAGCTGATAAGAAGGAACTATCATGGCCTTTCAGTCGATCCGGGATCCTATGAGGTACTTGAATAAGCCAAGTTCAAAGCCTATTACGGGCTGAGAACAGTCTTGTTCAAACCTATCAAGGGCAGTTCCCCTGATGATTAGGGAGTTCCAAGTGAACCTGCAGCACAGTAAGGCAGCATCAACAGCCCTATGTAAGCTGATGGGGGACTGTAACATAGCCCTTATCCAGGAACCTTGGGTTTGCAAGGGAAAGGTGCTAGCACTAGGTTCAATCGGTGGGGTACTTGCATATAGTAGATCCTTTGATAGACCCAGGACTTGTATACTAATAAACAACAACCTTAAGTGGTTGCAACTTACAGAATTCTGTCAACAAGACCTTGAGGCGGTCAAGGTGGCACTAGGCGGAGGTGGGCCGAAGGAGATTGATTACACTCGGGTCGGCTTATCTTCCGTTTGACTCCCCCGGTCTTCCGCCCTCAATGAAACTAGAGGCGCTGGTGGCTATGTGCGGAGCGAATAAATCTCACTTCGTCATTGGTAGCGACGTAAATGCTCACCACACAGTATGGAGCAGTACTGAGACCAATCCTAGAGGTGTAGCAATAATGCAATTCATAATGGCAAATCATTTAGACATCTTGAATAAAGGTATTACTCCAACCTTCGTAAATAGACATAGGATGGAAGTCATTGATATAATTTGTTCGCCATACATAAGCAACTTAGTTAAGAACTGGCATGTGTCTAATGAGAAGAGCTGTTAAGGCCACAGATACATCAGATTTTCCTTCACCGGGCTAAACCATGTGAAAGAATTTTATCACAACCCAAGAAAAACTGACTGGGGTAACTATAAGTTGGACCTGGATCGGTACCTGGCAAGCGAAGTTTTAACAGTGCAAAGCTGTCTGGATATTGAAGTGGCTTGGTATCTTTCACCCGGAGAAGGAAGATTGAGGGCAATACACCCCTCTTCCTTAACGGTAACGAAATCGGCCTGTCAGGCGAAGTAGTGTACTTGGGAGTCACTCTGGACTCCAAACTCACATGGAAGCTGCAGATCGATAAGACCGTACGCAAGGCGGAAACCTCTTTAGCAATAGTTAAACGCACTTGCGACAAATCTTGGGGGCTAAGACCAAACATGATACACTGGTTATACACTAGGGTGGTCAGACCAGCAATAACATATGCAGTCTTGGTATGGTAGCCCAAGGCTAAACAATCAAACATTATAATTTGAATAAGGGCCGCTATATGGCCACGTCCCCAATGCTCCACCCGGAGGTACTACATTGTAGAAACAATCAAACACCAAAATAAAGTTTGACAGTATCTAAAGACTGGCTGGTCTAAGTATTACAGGGGCGATGTGTTTCACGCCGACTGCCCCCCACTACACTTGGTAGGGGTGGGGAGGCAAGGCTTGGACTATACAAACTTAAGATCCTTTAGTCTAGGATTATTGAAGGTACGGAGCATACGAGATTGCTTGGGAGAAATTGAGGGCATATGTTTGAGATGCGTTCAGACCAAATGACTCCCCAGCATCCGCCGGATACACTCTTAAAGACTTTACCCAGGATGTGGAGTGGGAAAAAATGAATGGTAGATTACCTCCGGGCAGCATGGTCCGGTACACGGATGGCTCTAAGGGCGAGACCGGGTCCGGATCTGGACTCTTCAGGGAGAGACCGGAAATACATTTAAGCGTTCTCTTAGAGACAAACGCTACCGTTTTTCAAACGAAAATATACGCCATACTGCAAAGTGTGCGGGAAAGTATAAGAGATGCCTTTATTAAAAGACATATCTATGTTGTGTCTGACAGCCAGACGGCACTCAATGCTTTAACAAGTCAGAAAGTGTCATCTGGACTAGTGTGGGAATGTATCGAGGCACTTAATGGACTAGCACAACAGAACTGTGTTACATTGCAGTGGGTTCCAGGCCATCAAGGATTCAAGGGGAATGAAATTGCAGATAAACTTGCAAGACGGGGGCGCAGGGGCCATTCATCGGTCCCGAACCTGTCTTGAAAGTCACCAAATCTGCCATCCGAAGTTACACCAGCGAATGGATGTGCTGCGAATACCAAAGAGACTGGCAGGATAGACCAGGATTAACACATAGCAAGGCGCTAATAAAAGGGCCTAGCAAAAACAGAATCCAGGAACTGCTTCATTTAAGCAGGGAACAACTCAGAATCACTGTGATGATTTCCTTGACAGCAGTCTCCTCGATACTACAGCCTCAAACTTAAACCTCCGAAAGTCACCCGGTCCTGACCAAATTTCCAACATCGTCATCCAAAAATCATGGCCTGTTATCCAACCCTGTATACACACCTTATTTTGTATACGTCCACCCTTTGGAACTTTTCCAAACATACTAAAACCAGCAAGTATCACTCTAATTCTAAAATCTAATCAATCCCTTGAAAACTGTTCTTCCTATAGACTAATTGCCCTTCTCCCAACCATTGGAAATCTTCTTAAAAAACTCATACTCTATAAAATCAACACCCACATTGAAACCCACTCCATCATTTTTTTGAACCAAAACGGATTCCGTCTTAACCATAGCGCAGGACAAACCATTTATTCCCTTATCACCGAAGTAAAATTTTCCAACCACAAATACGTCCTAGCCATATTCTTTGATTTTCGCTCAGTTTTCAATCTCCTTTGATGGCCTAATATCCTCAACCAACTTATAACCTCAAAATTTCTTTCCAACATATTCCAAATCATTAAATCATATTTATTATACCGCACTGCTACACTAAACACCAACTACTTCTTTACTACTACTTCAATATCCCAAGGGAGTCTTCATGGATCCGTCTTATCACCCACCGTGTGGAACCTATCCATAAACCCCCTTCTAGATTTAAATGTATCAAACAGTGATACCCTCGCCAACGCCGATAATATCACTTTCCTCACTCAAACTTCCGATTAGAACTAGAAATCATACCTTACACCTTAATAAAACAAGTTGAATCCTGGTCCATCCTGAACAAACAACAGATCTCCTTAGTAGGTACTTTGACCGCGCCAAAGTCCAAAAAATCCATATCCTTAACATACCGATCACCTTTTCAAACTCTGTCCCCTACCTAGGAATTACTCTTAAAACACACCTTAAAATGAACAAGCACTTGCACAATATCCGCTTCAAAACCAAAGCAATTCTGTTTAATATACCTAAATCGGTCCAGTTAACCCAACCAAGTAGAAAACTGATCCCGAACAACTTCATCATCTCATAGTCTACCACGGCATAGACTCCTGGTTCTCTGTGACCACTCCTCAATCGCGCAGAATGTTTGACCTCACAATGCGTCCCTACCTATTATTCGTTTCCCAGTTTTTCCAACCATCTCCACTGCTGCCTTGTACACACCCCTATAAATCCCACCTATCAAAATCCAGTTACACACCGTTCTCCAAATCGCAACTATAAATTCCAAAGACCAATCCAATTTCACGACGAATAATTTTCCCCCGACATTTACCAAAATATGCCCACCACAGAAATCAGATCCCACATTTACAATTCTCTACTCCACTTCAAGGAATAATCTTAGGCCCAATCAAATACTGGCAGACACACCTTCCGCATCTCTTTTACAATCACAAAAATCATTCATACTTTCCCATCAGAACAACTTTACAATTCCTAACAGGTCATGGTAAATGCCGCCATAAGCTATACTTCTTCCACTTAATCTCGTCTCCGCTATGATTTTGCAATCAAAACGTCTCAGAAACACCTTCTTTACCACTGCCCACCTCTTTCGCACCTAAGAAACAACTTCAAGATCAATATAGACCTAGATCCCAACTCTCCACTACTAAGTCTAAAATTCTTAGCCACGCTTAATGTTTCTTCACAGCCATTTTCTACAAGACATCCTAGATAGTAAAAACCCTTTCTTTCTTTTTTAGCCCCTACCCTGCAGTATACAAAAAGACCAAGACACCGAAGTGAAAACTGATGAAGCCCAAGAACACCGTTCAAGATAACCATCCAAGCAGCCAATGCATCGGAGCAATGATACTTCCACCCACCCTGAACCAAATTAACTGACTAATAAACAGCCAGAACAGTCAAGCAAATCTGCAAATTGGATTACCTTTGTTTTATTTTTTTTTATTCAATTTGTTTAATTTCAAATAACTTAGCCATGTACGACTAGAATAGGCCTCAGGCACTCACGCACACGCACACGCACACACACAACACCGGACAAGGGGGGCTAAATTAAAGTTAACCTTCCGATGCAAGAGGAACTTGAACTTGATTATACTACTGGCACAGGTTATTTATAGGTAACGCTAGCAAGCACACTCCAAGAAATAGCAAGCGAAGGTATAGAAACTACATATTGATATTCTTGAAGGAAGGATTAAGCTAATGCTAGCCCTCTCATAGTAGTGGAACTATGTTTCACTGCTACCAAAGGTTTCTTAGAGGTAGTGTAACCTAGCGCACTCCAAAAAACAGCTAGCGTAGGCATAGAAATTACATAATGGCAGCTTTTCTTCTGGGAGGGTCAAGTCAACGCTCGCCCTTAGGGTGAAAAATTAAGTTATATAGCTGGCACGTATTATTTAGATCTAGCGCAACCTTTCACATAACCTAACAATATCTAACACACTTGAAGAAATAGGTAGCACAAACAAAAAAGCTATATTATGGTAGCTATTCTTCTGACCGATATGAATTAACGTTATATGCCCATGTTGAAGCAACTTGATTATACTACTAACGCAGACTACTTAAGGCTAATAGAAGCTATTGCAATCCAAGAAATAGCTAACACGCCCTGAGAAATACCTATCGCAGGCAATAACAATATTACGGGAGCCTTTTCTGATAGAACCAAATTAACGTTAGACTCCTCCATATTGAAGCAACTAAGTTGTACTGCTGACACAGACTACCTAGAACTATCACAACTAAGCGCACCTCAAGAAATAGTCAGTGCATTTTGAGAAATAGCTAGCGCAAGCTTGAATTAACACCACTCCACCCCATATTGAAACAACCCGGTTACACTATTGGCGCAGACTATTTAGGTCTTTCGCAATCTAACGCACCCCAAAAAATAGCTAACGCACTCTAAGAAAAAGCGAGAGCGGGCAACAAAGCTATGTTATGAGAACATGTTCTGGTAAGACTGAATTAACGTCAGGCTAAAATCATGTTGAAGCAACTAAGTTCTACTGCTGGCAGAGATGACCTGGGTGTATCTTAGCCTAGCGCATCAAGAAATAGCTAACGCACCTCCAGAAATAGCTAGCGCAGGCAGCAAAACTATATTATGGTTAGTCGATCTGAATTAAGATCACTGCCCCCTCCCTTGAGTTAAATCAACTTATACTTCTGGCGCAGATTATTTAGGACTGTCGCAACCTAGAGTACCATAAGTAGCTAGCGTACACCAAAAATAGGCAACAGGCATAAAACTATATTACGGTAGCTTTTATTGGTAGAACTGAATTAACGTTGGCAACATTAAAGCAACTGAGTTCTACTGCAGACACAAATTACCTAGAGGTATCGCAACCTAGCGTATTCCGAAAAATAGCTAGCGTACTCCAAAAATAGCTACGGCGAGGCAACAAAAGTATATTATGTGAGATTTTTCTGGTAGAACTAAATTGACGTTAAACTTCCCCCATGTTGAAGCAACTAAGTTATACTGCCGGCACACATTAATTAAGACTATCGCTAGCTAGCACACTACAAGAAATATCTAGCGTACCTTGAAAAATAGCTAACACAAAGAACAAAATTATATTATGGCACTTTCTCTAGTCGACCTAAATTAACGTTATAATGCCCCCCTACATATATAAAGTAACTAAGTTATACTACTTTATTTACGGTTATTGGAATCTAGTGCACCCCAAGATATAGCTAACACACCCCGAGAAATTGTTAGCGTGAGAAACAGAGTTTCATTACGGGAGATTTTTCTGGTAGGACAGAATTAACGTTACACTACCTTCATGTTGAAGCAACTAAGTACTATTGTTGCCTCAGATTAGCTATGGGTATCGCAACCTAGTGCGCTTCAAGGTATAGGCTAGAGCGCTGGCAACAAAACTATATTATAAAGACTTTCTTTTGTCAATGTGAATCTATTCTATACTGCCACCATGTTAAAGAAACTTCGTTGTACTACTGCCACTGCCACTTCGGTGTAAGACGTAGTGGTGTTTGTGCAAATGAATTGAGCTGTTGTGTAAAAGCTTAGTTAATCTAACCCTCAGATTGTGCTAATGATGCTAGCGCAGCTTAATTATAACCAGCGCACCCTTTACAAAAACTAGCGCATCAAAATTATTGCGAGACTAAATCGGATGGGCGGAAGGGTTAACTCAACATTAGCGCCTCATGTTAGAAGAACGTAATTGCACTGTTGGCGCAGGTTGCTTAGCGCTAGAGCTACCTAGCATACCTCAACATAAAAACTAGCGCAGGCATAGAAATTACATAATAGTAGCTCCTTTTTTGGAAGGATCAAACTAACGTGAGCCACAGCTGTGAGGAAATTAAGTCATACTTCTGGCACAAAATACTTACAATCAGCGCATTTTATCGCACCATAGGAAATAGCTAGCACAACCCGAAGAATAACCTGCTTAGGTAACAAACCTATTTTATACAAACTTTTTCCTGATTTGACAAAATTAACGTTAGACTCCTACCATGTTGAAGCAACCAAGTTATACTGCAGGCACAGATTAACTATGTGTATCGCAACCTAGCGAACTCCAACTAATAGCTAGCGCGCTCTGAGAAACAGCTAACGTAAGCGCTAAAACTATATTATAGTAGATTTTTCTTGGTAGGTCTGAATTAATGTTATACTCCCCTCCCCCCATGTTGAAACAATTCAGTTATACTGCTGCTGCAGATTACTTAGGGTTATCGCAACCTAGTGCACCTTAAGAACTAACTAACGCACTCCGAGAAATAGCTGGCGCGGGCAACTAAGCTATATTATTTTATGAATTCGAAGACAAAGAAAGAAGTAAACTGGTCCCACATTACAGTAAGCTATATTATGGGAGCTTCCTATGATATGACAGAATTAAAGTTAGACCGTTTCCATGTTAAAGCAACTAAGCTCTACTGCTGGTACAGATTACCTAAAAGTATCACAATCCAGCGCACCCCAAGAAATAGGATAGCGTAGGCAATAAAACTATATTATAAAAACTTTTTCTTGTCAATATGAATCAACTTTTTTACTGTCTTCCATGTTGAAGTAACTTAGTTATACTACTGGCGCAGATTACTTAGAACTAGTGCAACCTTGGACACTCCAAGTAAACGCCTGCGTATCCCAAAACTTAGTCGCTTCAACATGAGGGACTCTCGTGTTAATTCATTGCCACCAAGAAAAAGCTACCATAATATGGGTTTGATGTCTGCGCTAGCTATTTCTTGTAAGTGCTTGCTACTCTTAGGGGTGCTTTAAGTTGCGATACTTTTAGATAATCTGCACTAGTAGTATAACTGAGTTGCTTCAGCATGGGGAAGGGGTAGTATGACGTTATTCTTCTTAATCTTCTTAATCTACTTGTTAAAATCGTCTTTATTATTTACGGTTCAATCCATGACGTTTACGACATAAATGTCAAACTTGAAGTTTTTATTATTTTGAAAACAACCTTAGATCATGGATCGAAACGTAAATAAAGATGATTTTAACAACTATGAGTGTTTTAATTTTCAAAGAAGATTAAGAAAAATACAAAACAAATCACAACAAACATACTGGGACTATTTACAAGTATGACGTTAGTTCACATTGGTCAGGAAAAAGCTACCATAATATGGTTTTGTTGCTTGCGTTAGCTATTTCTCCGGGTGCGCTAGCTATTTCTAGACCCTTCTAGTCCTAAGTAATCTACGCTAATAGTATACTGAGTTGCTTCGGTAAGGAGGACAGTATATCGGTAATTCACACCAGCCAGGAAACATCTAACATAATATAGTCTTGTTGCGTGTGCTAGCTATTTCTCGTGTACGCTAGCTATTTTTTGGAGTACGCTAGGTTTCACTAAGCTGTAAACTCAAGTTGCGATGCCTGAATGAGAAATAACCCAAGGCAAAACGATGACGATTTACATCCCCCGCAGAGTCATACTGACTCTGCCATTGGCACTCACACAATCCAACATTGTGGTTGGCTTTACTTATATCGAAATATTCCCCATTAATAAAGACATATTTACACAGCTAGATTTTGTGCCTTCACATGTCATGAATAGAGCAGCTTCTGAAAATGCATTGCTGAATGTCATTGAAATTCTACCGGAGACTAGCAATATAGGAGCATTGTCATCTAGATCGCTGATACTAGATTGGCATTACAATCAATCGCACTACACTAGAGATATCAAGCACTCACATTCCACTAGAACTAGAGAGCAGCCACACCCTGCCTGCACTTCTAAGCTTTCACACCCTTCCAGTATCATCAATCACAGCACAGGCTATATTCACACGAGCTGATCTAGGATTACTTCAACGGCGGTGTTTTCGTCAGGGACCATTAGGCCGTTGCCGAAAACGGTTTCTAGAAAAGCAGTAGAAAGTTCGCAATTTATGCGGACGCTTTTAAAGAAAAGCTATTCAAAAGGAATATGCAGCTAAAAAGAACACGCAAGTTAAGAAACAGCTTACGCACTTTAAAGATAAACCAAAAACAGTTTATCAGGCCAAGAAAATCCAGCAACGTTAAAGAACTCAGGTGCAGAGTAACAGCGATGAAGAGGAGTGTTATTGCCTAGTTTGCTTGGAAACGTTTGGTAGTAGACGCTCTGGAGAGAAATGGGATCAGTGCATTGAATATCGCCATTGGGTCCAGGAATGATTTTTATATCTGTCACAATTGCTTGTCAGAATGAATGTTATTTAGTGCTGTTTTATGTAAGAATTTTGTTTGCAGTTTTTGCATTACCATAAATATTTTTTATTGTACATGATGTTTCTATTGTCCCAAGTTCCTTGTTTCATTTGTCCCTTGTATGGACGATTGAAACTGTTTGATAAGCTCAATTTTTTTTTAAATAGTTTACTTATGTATTATTGCAGGTTAATAGCGTTACATAATTAGAAACCCAATTATATATACACCCTATTATTCACCTCTTAATTTACAAATTCGCTATAACAGCGAAGAAAATAATTAAAGAAGCATAAATGTTTCAATTGCCCTCGGTCTACCCTACTAGAGATTATGCAAATAACGTTCTAGAAATTCCCATTGTAATTTAAATAACTCAAATGCAAAAGCTTTGTACAGCCAAGCAAAAGCATCTGAGAGATGAGATGACGCGGCGACCTATCGATCATCGTTTGTGTACAAACGCTAATTATGTATTCCCCAATTTATGTATGTATTATAAAATAGAATCTAGTAGGAAATTATTAGAAATCATTAAGAAATTATTAAGTCAAGTACAACAATGTAATCCAAGGATAGATATGAAAAGGTTATTAACAGTTCATGAGAACGGATGCAATACAACGTATTCCAGACGATAGTGATACTGCACGTGGTAGGTCTCAGACGGTTAAGATACCGTGATTACCTAGAAAGTAAGATTGTTACAATGTATTAATGAATAGAATTAAGAATAAACAGACATGAACTCGGCAAGTTCTCACAGACATGTGAGGGGCACAGACAACATAAATATCCCGGGAGCCTCCAAGACCAGTCAGTCAGTCATAAGTATTCAGCTTTAGCATTGCAGTTTGCTTAAGGCTACTCATAATAGTTTAATTAATTATTTTATTTCGAATTAAAGTTTTATAAACCAATATATCATAATTCAACTGTAATTTCTGTTTAAGTTAATAAATATTGTTACAAAGAGTTTGTTAAAAAGACAGCTCCCAAGGCCCGAAACGTAACTCGCTCTTCTTACTTTCTAATGTAATTGTTCTGGTCAAAAGCAGACCGATCGGTGCTACATTATGGACATATAACATGTTGTAACCTTGAATTTTCCGCTGTTTGAAATAGCTCTAAAAGTCCATACACAAACTATGTTATAGTAAAAATCACAAAAGAATGCATCTACGTCATCAACCGTATTATACATCAAGGTTGGTCAATTGAATCTCAACTAAGGTTAAGTTATGTTGTACTATTCAAAATGCGACAGCTTAAGCTTGTTCATCTTAACTTATCATAAATTCTGTAACGTATATCGTTAGTAGGCTCGAAACACGTGCTACTTAAATTATTTCTTTCTCTTACTTTTTAATTACGCATTACGCCAACTATATGCGAGGAAGGGTTTCTTGAATTGAATCATAAATTAATGACGCGAATGCATTCTTTCGTGATTACTACTATATCGTTAAGATTCTATCAAATTTCCTTCTAAGTATCTTTTACAGGTTTCTATAATTGTAGGTAAGTAGCGGCTTATACCATAGTTTAATTATGTAAAATTGTTACGTTCATTTTCGGCAATAGTGAGTTATTTTATTCACATAAATTCCTTTTCTAGTATTAAATTCTCCAACAATACATCGGGTATTGTACCTATTCAGATAAGCTCGCTTTACCATAATTTGCAACTCTAATCCTTTGTTAATTCATTATCCGTTCGAATAAATTCCATGTCTATTGTTAAATCCTTCCACACAATCAATAATAAAGACTCTTTCTAAGAATTTCTCAACGTAAATATAGTCGATTTGAAACTACAAGTTTATGCTACAATCAATTAGTCAAGATCCTATTAAGTATCCGTGAGCGCGTTATACCTTCCGATAACGTATAATTGCTTTCTAGTGGGTTTTGCATCTAAAGATTTGTCGAAATAATATATCCTACTACTCTCCGGTAAAACTGTGTTTTCCAGTTTCAATCGCGTTTCGATAACGCAGATGTTTGCTTTTCGAGTTTGTGTTATTTTGAACTTCTTTTATACTTTGATTCTGCAGCTTGTGCGTTGATGCACTTGTAAAAAAAATACTCGTTGTTACTCCAAGAGCGATGCACGTTTCTCCTTTATCAAATGTGTAGATTTGGTGTGTATCGGTAAGCGCTCCTGAGTTGTTAATATTAGTAAGATTTTCCTTTTCTTTTAGTTCTTAGCAGGAGTCTAAATTGCTTGTTATGTAGTCCGATTATTCCTTGATGTAGATCAACTGCTCTTGCATGTAGACCGCCGTCGCTGGTTGTTGCTGACTACCGCAGCGATGCTGTGTCAATTTGCTTCCGAGGGGGGCTGACAAGATAAATATCCCGACACATGTATGTAACTTGTTTTCCTTTTCTAACATACCCAGGGATAAACCCAATTTGAAATTAGATATGCTAATGTTTGTTCTGGTAAAATCCTTACTAGAAAAGTTTCGAACTTTAATGCTTTTGCTGTGTGTACTTAACCCATCTGCTTGTACGACAGTTTCAGCAGTATTCTTTTTTTTTACTGATTAAAGTTATAAGAAATGCTTCGTATGGTAAAATCCTCACTAGAAAGGTTTCTAAATTTAATGTTTTTTTTTAATTAACCGATACGCTTATACGAAAGTATCAGCGTTATTCTTTTGGTACTGAATAGATTTATTGCATGTTAGCTACGAATTGCGCACTTCGTGGAACAATTAGTGAATTTGTCCATAAAGTAAAATTGTTTTATTAAATAGTAACCTTAGTTATTTTTGTTTTGCTGTTTCGATAGAAATTTCTATATTTGTGTTTTTTTATTGTAAATAGAAAATCGTTGGCGATGTATTATTTTTGTGTTGCTAGGAACCCCTCCTCTCTCCGCATTGAAAGTTAGCCTAGTATATTTGTGTTTTCTACGGCTACATCATTGTACGTAGCAAAATATTATGCCTTTGATTAAAAAATTGAATAAGCGTTACGGTTACAAAATAGTAAAGCTTTTGTGTCAGGTATAACGTTAAAAATAAATCAAAAAACGCTTCTATTAAAGAGTTTAATTAATTTTACACGAGTACTGGTCGTTCATTGTATCAATCTGAATAAGAAGTAATTGAATTGCCTTTATTTATTACGGTAAATTAAATATACAATGCGCCGTTGATTATACTAAGAGCACAAAGCACTCAATTCTTAAATCAATTTTAGGTTATGCGACTGCTAATACTAATTAAATAAATCAAGTAACCCATGCGATACTAAAATAAACTAATTAAAGTTTTAGAAATTACAAACGGCTCTGGAGTGTAAAATAAAAACTAGTTTAAACAAATTAATTCCCTTCTCAACTGAAGGAGAGATGTTGCAACATTACAAAATTTGTCCTATATTTATTGTACCAAATTTATAAACGAAACATGATCAGAACCAGAAAAATCGTTCATCCTCGTACATGCACGTAGCAGGCCATGCACGTATAAATATGCACACACTGTGACGTAGCAAGGCGTGGCTGTAAGTTTGCCGTATATGTTAATGCTTATTTAAGTAACAAGCACTTAAATTATAATGAAATGATACGATGTTATTATACATTTTACGTTGGTGTTCGTGCACGGTTTGCAGGTTTACCGTTAAGGTATGTACTGCTGTCAGACTGGGTCTGTTACGTCCGGCTTTTTAGCGAAACTAATAATTGAATTATGCATAGGTATCAAAGACAGTCAAGTGTGTGTCTAAGCTTTTGTTACTACATTCAAGTGACTGGATTAAACTCCTAACCCGAATCGGTGTCTATTTGAATACAATGAATATGTGTACTAGTACTACCTTGGAAAATAAAAGTGTTACATTTTTTGTTTATTTAGTTAAGAAATCACATATTTAATTAAAGCAGTTGCTTCTTCACGTAGAGATAGCTCAGCTGGCAAATAAATTGATTTTTGGATGTTTGAAAGTTATGAAGTTTTTGTGAAACCGACTTCTGCAATCATGCTTTCACAGAAGGAAAAGCGGAGTGTCTAAAGCAAATCGTTTGGGAAATAATGCACGTTTTACTGCAAGTTAATGAACTCTGGAAATTACAACATTGGAACACCTCGAACCAGCATCACTTACAAATTCGTACTGCTCGTTTATCTATGTTCTACTCTTAGAAAGAACTATTTGTTTAGTTGTAACGAATATATTTTCTGTAGTACTATTTTTGGAAGAATCACATCTGTACAATTTTAGTCTGTGGTATTTTATTCTCGTATTTGATACTGTTATATCTGAAAGAAACAATTCCATAATGAAACAGGAAATCATGACCGTTTAAATAACTTAAATGCTTTACCCAGAGATATTTAATAATAATATACACTCAAGAAACATATTTAAAAGGGATCTAGTCGTTTGTGTTGCCTAACTTGCAGGCGGATTATAACCTTTTAGTCGTTAAAATTAGGATAGCGCTTGCGTGAATACGGTCACGAGGTGACGCGCTAAGCAGATGCACCGTCCCGTACTTGTACGGTACGAATAAGAAAGTCGGCCATTTGTATTTGAGAATGTAGTTCAGACTGCATCATCTACAGATGGGCTCCCAAATTTTACATAAGTGGGGCCTCAGAATAGGCGTGCCGAAGTAGAGACAGGAGGGCTGGTCGTCTTGGAACACGGAAGATTCATTCCTGTGACTCCCTTGATCACGCTTCTTCTTGAAATGGTTCGAGTCGGTGAGTTCGCATTATTCAAATAATTTATAAAATATCTTTATTTCCTTAGCGCACGATGAAGTAACATACATATAAGGTACACATGAAGTAATTAGAGATACAGATAAAGAGATTGGGTCAATGTTCGTTTGTTAAGAAATTACAGCTGTCGTTCGATGTTTTGTCGCAACAAAATAGTAAGCAGATTCCAGAAAACGTGCATCGCGGTTTGATAACTAGGGTACACAGCTTTATTAAAAACAGGTATCAAACCTTTCTTTTGTTATGTTTGTGAGACCTTGAGTGTGCTCATATAAATTGTAGTCGAAAATTGCTTAGTTATACTAAATTTTGTGCATAAAGAACAGCGTGGAAGATTATCGTTAAGAAATGCTATTAAAATAATTTAGCAAGATACGCGGAACATTCACATGTTAAAATGTTGAGATTCTAAAGTCCATTTTCTGCCTTTTAAAAAAAGTTCACTACAGATGTCAAATTTTAATTAGCTCATTATACTTGGATAAGTTGAAATGTTATTTATCCAAGTTAGCTGCACGTGATTCGAATTTTTTCTAAGAAATAAATTAAACTTAATGTGAAAAACATATGTAAACCAATAAACAGATCCGAGTATTTGGTATCAGAAATTTTGTTATAAAATATTATTAAAATTAAGGTCTTGTTATGTCAAGACAGATTTATAAAGAATTCAAATATATTATTTCATTTTTGTAATCATATTTAAAAAAAACGAAAAGAGAAAAACTATATTAAATTTCATTTTTGGACTCAAGTGTTTTATTCCATGCACAATTAATTTTACTAAATTTTTTTAAAGAAAATAAGTTTTTTGAATAATGAAATTAGACGAACGCTGAAGTAATTTAAAAACACAGATATGCTACAACTGATTTGTTCCAGGTATTCATTTTTGATTCAAATACCTTTGGTGTGGTAATTTTAACATTATCCACCTGTAATTATTAGTATGCTTTTTTATTAGAAAGCACAAACAGTGTCTTTTTAATAGAGAATTTGTTATGTACTTTTTTTTTCAGGATCATCGAGATCGAAGAGGTTGTAAGTATGCTCCAGAGGTTTCCAGATGTGTTAGTTCATTACGTTGTAAGTTTTTTATGGGGCTTATATCCCATGAGTTTCTGTATCTTCCCATAGGAGTATAGAGTTTCTAGTATTGCCCATATAGATACAGTGGCGCTCAATCCCCCTTTTTCTTTTTATATTAGCTTATTGTAGAGTTTAGACCATCCCCACGCCCTTTCTCATTGCTCACCCTTGGGGTAATTCCCAGACTTAGCCGCGAACCAATAAGGCTTCACTTGTATCCAGCGAGTGGAGGTCAACAAAAAAAAAGGGTTACATAGTATCTAGTTTTGTTTAAAGTACACAAACATTCTTGCCGTGTTTCGACTTATCACAAACATAATAGTCGCTCCAGCAGTCGCTTACTTAGCAGCAACAACTTTCTTTCTCACTGCGACACAGGAAATTTTTTATACTGAGTGCAATCCAATCTGAACGGACTTGCACATTGAAGAAGTTCTCAAATACTAGAACAGAGAAAATGGCTTCCGCGTTCCAGTAATCTAAAAAGCCAAGCTATAGGTTTAACCAAATTAGTGGGGTCGTTAGTGAGGAACCAGCCTAAGACAAGGTCACCGAAAGAGCTCTGCAGCTCTTCCCGTACTTAGAGTGACTGAGACCATAGGGGTCGGTGTGGCATTCTAAGACACACTACTGTGATGTGCAAGGCAACAGGATACCACCACATTACCTCCCAAGTACACGGAACTGAAAATGTTTTCAATATGATGACATCCTCTGAGGTAAAACACTTGTTACGTGCCGAAAATCGGCCGTAAACATTTCCAATTTTAGTTTTAATTTGCAAGTGAATGCGCGCCAATAATTTAAAATGACTTGTGCGTGGATTTCCACCCCTTTTGATAGTCGCGTCGGTGATCGAGATTGCGCAGACGCACAGTGAAAGAAAGTGCTGAATTTCCGATACGTCAGGACTAGTCAGCCAGACGTCGAGCCTAGTGGTTTATCTTTGTGTCGTTTCTTGTCTTCTCTTTTAGGCAATGTAGGTTTCCTTCCATTTCTACCTGATTATCGTCCCTTTACCTGTATTCCTGTGTTCCGCTACAGAAAAGAAGAAGACGAATTGAATTTGGATTCAACCAGGGACAACGGATTACCCACGTCCGAAATGCTCAACGACGCCAAGCTGCCGTTATAATAGCGTAATGCTGTAAGGAGTCCTACGGTTACGTGAGTACCTTTATTGTTTTTTTGAATGTGATGTAGTAATTTAAAACATTTATATGACGCAATACCTTATTTGCGCATTATTTTGCAAATATTTATTTGTGTTACCAACTGACGTAGTGGCTCTCATGCAATACCGCCGGGAGTATAATACATTCTGGAATTAAAATAGTCCCCCATTTGGATCTCCGGGAGGGGATTACTTCGGAGGATGTGATCCACAAATTTGAAGGAAGAACAGTACGAGTCGGAGCGTGGAATGTCAGAAGCATGAAGCAAGTAGGTAAGCTAGAGAATCTAAAAATTGAAATGAAATAGGTTAATATTAGACGAAATAGGGATTAGCAAAGTTCGGTGGCCAGAGACGGGTGGTTTTTGAAGCGGAGACTTTAGAGTAATTCACACAGGATCAGAGGAAAAAAATTCAAGTTGGGTATAATCGTGCAGAAAAAGATAGGATATTGTGTAGAAAACTACTTACAAAAAAGCGAAAGAGTACTCATGGTTAGATTAGAATCTAAATCGGTAAATACAGTAATAATACGAATATACATGCCCACCTCTTGCTACAGTGACGAAGGGATAGAAGATATCGAAGATATACTAAGATACATAAAAGGACACGAAAATTTAATATTACCGATGATTTTAATACAGTGGTAGGCGAGGGTAATGAAGGAGTAGTAGAGGATTTATTTTGTTTAGACACGAGAAATGACCGGGGAAATAGGCTAATGGAATTTTGCGACATGAACAATTTAACCATCACAACACATTATTTCAACATCATGCTAGAAGACGATATACGCGGAAGATGCCAGGAGACAGGAAGATATCAAATAGATTACACTTTTGTTCGATAACAGTTTAGAAATCAATTAAAAGACTGTAGAAGCTACCCAGAACCAGATATAGACACTGACTACAATAGCAATCGTAATAGCCCTGCTTAAACTTAAGAATTTGAAAAAAAAGGAATTGAAAAAGGCACTTGACTTTGAGAAACTAAAAGATAAAGGTAACCATAAAAGATTTGAAAAAAAATCAAACGAATTATGAAAGATATCAGAAAAATTTCGGATACTATGGACGTTTTGAATGGACCTGCACCTTGAAGTTCTAAATTACTAGAACGGGTAGAACAGCTTAAGAGTTCCAGTGATCTAAAGAGCTGAACTGTAGGATTAATCAAATTAGTGGGGTCTTTACTGAGGAACCAGACTAAGACAGGTGCCCGAAAGAGGGCAGAAGCTTTTTCGGTACTTAGAGTGGCAGAGACCATAGGAGTCGGTATGGCATTCTAAGACACACTATTGCGATGTGGAAGGCAACAACAAATCACCACGTACCTTACAAATACACAGCGTACTTAAATTACTACTTAAGATGATGGCATCCTCTGGAGTAAAAAATTTCGGAGTTAAAATAGTCCCCCATTCTGATCTCCGCGAAGGAACTACTTCGTAAGATGTGATTAGAAAGTTAAGAAAAAGTGACGGGAACATTCTGCGGGTCGAAGGGTGGAATGTCAGAAGTATGAAGCAAGTAGGTAAGTGAGAGAACTTGATAGTTAAAATGTATAGGTTAGCATTAGACATAGTAGGGATCAGCAAAGTTAGGCGGCCAGAGGCGGGAATTTTTGTAGTGGAGACTTTAGGGTAATTCATACAGAAACAGATGAAGGCAATTCGGGGGTGGAAATAGTTATGAGAAAAAAGATAGGACACTGTATAGAAAACTACCTACAAAAGAACGAAAAAGTACTCATGGATAGATTAAAATCTAAAGCGGCAAATACCGTGATAATTCAAGTATACATGCCCACCTCTAGCTACAGCGAGGAAGAGGTAAAACGGATATACAAAGATATCGAAGACATACTAGGATACGTAAAAGGCCATCAAAATTTAATAATTATTGGGGATTTTAATGCAGTGGTAGGTGAGAGTAGGGAAGGAGCGGTAGTATGTTTATTTGGTTTAGGCATTAGAAACAGCAGGGAAAATAGGCTGGTAGAATTTTGCGATAAAAACAATTTAACCATCACCAACACATTATTTCATCATCATGCTAGAAGACAATTAACGTGAAAGATGCCAGGGGATAAAGGAAGATATCAAATAGATTACATTCTTGTGAGACAACGGTTTAGGAATCAAGTAGAAGCAGATATAGACACTTACTATAATATAATAATTATGAAGGCCGGGCTTAAATATAAGAATTTCAAAAAAAAGGAATGAAAAATGGCACTGTGACTTTAAGAAACTAAAAGATAAAGGTACCCACAAAAGATTTGAGAAAAAGTCAAACGAATTACTGAAAGATATCAGGAAAATTTCGGATACTAAGGAAGTTCTGAAAGGACCTGACCTTGAAGTTCTAAATTAGTAGAACGGGTGGAATGGCTTCAGAGTTCCAGTGATCTATAGAGCCGAACTGTAGGTTTAACCAAATTAGTGGGGTCTTTAGTGAGGAACCAAACCAAGACAGGTCCCTGAAAGAGGGCAGCGGCTTTTTCAGTTCTTAGAGTGGCAGAGACCATAGGAGTCGGTATGACATTCTAAGACACACTACTGCGAAGTAGAAGGCAAAGAGAAACCACCACGTTACCTCACAAGTACATAGCTTAAATTGCTACTTAATATGGTGGCATCTTCTTAGGTAAAACATTCCGGAGTTAAAATAGTCCTCCTATTCAGATCTCCGCGAACGAAACTACTTCGAAAGATGTGATCAAAAGTTAAGAAAACGTGTCAGGAACATTCTGCGAGCCGAAGCATGAAAATTGAAATGGATAGGTTAGCATTAGACATAGTAGGGATCAGCGAAGTTAGATGGCCAGAGGTGGGAGATTTTTGGAACGGAGACTTTAGGGAACTCACACAGAATCAGATGAAGGAAATTCGGGTGTGGGGATAGTTATGAGAAAAAGATATGACACTGTGTAGAAAACTACATATAAAAGAACGAAAGGATAGATTAAAATCTAAAGCGGTAAATACAGTAATAATTCAAGTAAAACATGCCTACTTCTAGTTACAGCGCGGAAGAGGTAGAAGCGATATACAAAGATATCGAAAGACATACGTAAAAGGACATCAAAATTTAATAGCTACGGGGGATTTTAATGCAGTGAGCAGTGAGGTTAAGTAAAAAGCTGTAGTAGGTTTATGTGGTTTAGGCATTAGAAACTGCAGGAGAAATAAGGTAGTAGAGCATTGCGATAAAAACAATTTAACTATCACCAACACATTATTTCAACATCATGCTAGAAGACGATACACATGGAAGATGCCAGGAGATATAAGAAGATATCAAATAGATTACATTCTTGTTAGACAACGGTTTAGGAATCAAGTAGAAGACTGTAGAAGCAGATATAGACACTGACTACAACGCAGTAATTATGCAAGTCGAACTTAAATATAAGACGCATTTCACCGGCACCACATTTTTAAGTGTAGGATTGAAAATGGGTACGTTTGTTTGAGCTAAGTTTGTGCTAGTTTGTGCTGCAAACCCCATTGTTTGTGCTACTTCCGTTCTCGAGATATTTAAAAAAAAAATTTAGGGGTGCTGCTGAAACGTCCGCACCCCCACTCTTTTAGATGGGAATATACAGTGGTGCATTTGTTTGTGCTGTTTTGTGCTACAAACCCCAACGTTTGTGCTACTTTCGTTCTCGAGATATTCAAAAAACAAGTTGGAGGTGCTGCTGAAACGTTCGCACCCCCACTCTTTTAGAGGGGAATATAAAGTAGTGCATTCATTTGTGCTACGTTTGTGCTGTTTTGTACTACAAACCCCAACGTTTGTGCTACTTCCGTTCTCGAGATATTCAAAAAACAAGTTGGAGGTGCTGCTGAAACGTCCGCACCACTACTCTTTTAGAGGGGAATATAAAGTGGTGCATTCGTTTGTGCTGGTTTGTGCTGCAAACCCCATCGTATGTGCTACTTCTGTTCTGGAAATATTTGAAAAAAAGTTGGGGGTGCTACTGAAACTTTCGCACCCCCACCCTGGCGGAGGAGGACAGAATGCGGTGCATTTGTTTGTGCTGGTTTGTGTTGTAAATCCCATCGTTTGTGCTGCTTCGCTTTTCGCGATATTCATTAAACAATTTGGAGGTGCTGCAGAAAAAAAGTGAACGAGAGTGAAGTGTGTGGTTGAATATTCATCAAATTTGTTGAAAGCATTTGTAATCGCTTGTGCTCCATTTGTGCTACATGGTGCACTAATTTTTTTATTTCACCAGTCACCCCTCTGGTTAGAGTTGTCTTTTTTTATCTAGAAATATGCAAATATAACGGGAACAGTTTTTTTCCGAAACCAGTCGTGAGACTTATTAAGAAACAAAAATTTCGTACGGAATCTGAAAATCATATTTATATTTAACCAGCCCTCGATTCTGTGCCCCCTTCCCCCTTAATTCACTAGATGTAAAATATCCCAAGCTATACATTGAATTTTTGCCCCAAATCCAATAATTAATAATTTTTCCAACGAACGTCTATGGAATTTTGATGGACGTCCATAAATACGTACTTTAGCTAAAATACATAGTATGGACGTCCTATCGCAAACGTCTATTAGACGTCCGTTTTAGTTCCATTCAATGTACGAATATCCAATTGACGTTTGCCAAAGGACGTACATACCACTTTAACTGAAGGACGTCCTATGGACGTCCATCAAAAGTCCATGGATGTTCGTACATTAAATGGAACTAAAACGGACGTCCACGGGACGCCCATTTTTCTATATTAGATAAGAGTGATGGACTATGAAAAGAAATGCCAATTTCCCGTTGGCCATTTACTAAGTGAACGCCATGGCCAAAATGCAATTTTGTTATGGTTGTCCGAATGGGCAAAGAGTGGGATTGATTCGCCAAAAATCATAGTACTAGATTTCTCTCTTGCTTTAACAATGGCATGCGTACGTTCATTTACACAATATTCCAGTTTGCCAGAGAATTTAAAAACCTGCTCTTTTCTACTGACTGGAATTAATTCAGCAATCCATAATTGTTACATCAGGGATGATTTTGATCATCTGATGAAAAAGTTTTCAACTTGGAGAGAAATAAAATCAAGACCATGTACAGGAACACGGTTTTAGAATTTCTATTTGCATGTTTTGGCAATAATAATTTCTTCGGAAAATTACGAAGACGTCAAATGTAGCTCGAATATTTTTTTGATGTTGCTTTAAAAGAAACCGAAGGAATAAATGAAGATGGCCTACTAACATTGTGTGAAATGGCAAAACGACTCCTCAAAGCAAGAATAGCTCTGATGAAAAATCGACAAATTCTAGACTGAACCTAATGAGAAAGACATCGATAATGATTTGCTACTTTAAGGCGAAAGCAATGAGGTTGATGAAGGCGATGAAGAACTCAGTGGTAAGGAATTTTATTCACAAATTACAACCATTTACCAAAACTGTTTTAATAAAGCAAATAAAATAAAGAGTTATCATGACAATTTAGATTTTGAGCCAACACTAGCTGAACGATTATTTAAATTCGCCATATACCACCTTCCTTTCTGAACTACAATAATGAATCTGATTATCAAGTATGGTAAAGCAACTGAGAGCAGTGCCACGATTGAAAGTTTATTTAAAGAAGTCAAGAATCAAATTTTTTGTCATAAAAACCGCCCTGTTCGACTAGATGAATTCGTTAAAATTCACGTTCTTTATATCACAGAAAATAAAATTTTATTCAACAAATACAAAATTTCTAATAACTTCGCAAAAATTTTCTATAGAACGTATTTCTTCTGAACAAAGAATCCTGACAGCTACGTTTGCTATGCCTACTAGTGAGTCAATTGGTGAAGACAATTGCACTGCCATCCTCTCTTGTGCCGATCCTCCTGATGCTAACCTCGAAGAACCCGTGGAAAATTGGAGAGGTAAAGGAGTACAAAGTACTAAACGTAATAAAAATACTAAAACAAGTGTCTATCTCACAAAGGACCCTACTATTTTGCACTATAATGACCTAAGCAAGTCAAAAGCGTCAATAATAGGCATTCTGAAAAATGGCAATACTCTTTCGCTTAAACCGATCAAGATAGGCGGAAATTTTTACACCTTTATGAATACTTGCACGTTAGATAGTGTAGTGCATCTGATTTGTACTGCTTTTGCACACACCTCACTTTCATTTACTTCATTTCTACAGCACCCCAAATTGTTTTTTTGAATATCGTTAGAAAAGAAACAGCACAAACGATGGGATTTGCAGCACAAACCAGCACAAACGTAGCACAAACGAATGCACCATTTTATAAACCCATTTGAAAGAGTGGGGTGCGGACGTTTCAGCAGCACCCCTACTTGTTTTTTTTAATATTTTGAGAACGGACGTAGCACAAACGATGGGGTTTGCAGCACAAACCAGCACAAACGTAACACAAACCAAAGCACCCATTTTCGCTCCCCCACGTGAAAGTAGGGGTGCCGGTGAAATGCGGCGGCTCCGTGGCGTAGCGGTATGTGTGTGACTACTACGCCCAAGGTCCCGGGTTCAAATCCCGACACGGTCCGCTTGAAAAATGTTAGGCGAGCATTTTTCACAAAAATACACCCTCGTTCGGATGAGAGGTAAAATGGAGGTCCCGTGTGTGAGTGTTGTTACGCACGTTAAAGATCCCTACCTTGCTTGGAACAGCAAGGGTTCGGCAAAAATTCCAAATTTTCCAGGTTAAAAAAAAAAAAAAACTCGCTTCCTGGCCAATGTAGTACCTTCGGGTGGAGCATTGGAAAATCACATGTAATGCCGGTGAAATGCACCTCTAAATTTGAAAATTTCAAAAAAAAAGGGATTGGAAAGAGGCACTGTGACTTTAAGAAACTAAAAACAAAGGTACCCACAAAAGGTTTGAGAAAAAGTCAAACGAATTACTAAAAAACATCGGGAAAATTTCGGATCGAAGCAAGTAGAAACGGAATGGAATAACGTTAAATCCAGCTTAGATATGCTAGAGGTATTCTGAGGTATAAACAATAAAAAAACCCTGGGTAACAAAGGATATTTTAAATTTAATGGAAAAAAAGCAAAAATACAAAAACAGACCCGACGAAGCAGGAAAACAGAGATATTGTAGTGACCTGTAGTCTTTCTAAATCAATTTCTCATTGGTTGATAAATATTGCAAATATTATAGTGTACATTTCGATATTTGAAGGTATTTGGTAGAATAGCTCAGTAACCACTTGCAGGTATTTGAACGCACTCCGTGACGTCAGAATTGACATTATACGGGGCGCATGTGTAGGGACGATCGATCGAGTGGACAAGGTTAAAGTACTTTGTTTTTAGATTTCAAAATGGAAGGTTGAAAGATTTCACTTGGCGGTTTTTTATTAAAGGTAATGTTTTATGTGGATAATGTAGTTGCTATTACATCTTGTAATTCTAGCCTTGTTTTGAGTGTAATGTTGGTATTTATTGTAAAACCATTATTTATTTAATCATTGAAGGAAATATTTATGTGTTACCTGTTGCTTTTGGCTTAGAATTTGATGCCGGTTGCGTTATGTATAAAGAATCAATAGTAAATGTACCCTTACTGTGATTTTACGAGCAATTAGTACCAACATCATATTGAATCAAATTATTAGGCAAGTTTGAATATGAACAGTATTATATTTCTATGTTATATTTGTTTTGGTTTTAAGATAGTAATTGAATTAACCACAATGTTGTTGTGTATATTTTTGTTTGTAATTTGTAATGTCACGATGTGTTTAATTTTTAAAAGTACGTTTTAACCGATACAATCGTAATGAATAAATTTTACCATTTGCTTACTAGCGTTAATATATTTAACTAACATGCATTTAAATAAAAATTTAGGGCCTTAATCTGGGCTTGAATAATGCTTTAGAATTTTGGGGTATGTATTTGCTGTCAACATATTTTATAATGTTTGATATTTGTAATTCATTTGACGTTTTTATTATGTGTAATTGTTTTATTTTAGCATATTAATCACATTTACAACTCATATCTCGCTTTAAACGTAATTATATATTTGTTGTATGTTTATCCTATTATCTAGCAATGTTCCTATATAATTAACTAGTATCAAACGTTTGTGATAATTGTTGTGATGTAATTAAATTGAACCTCTGGTATGACCGACCATCTCGTGCGTTCGCATTTGCATTTATGACTATGTTGAGATGGTTTATTCAATAATAAGCGCCTTTTTAATCATGCGCAATCATACCATAAGTTCATTTCAGCGGTTCATGTCGTCTTGTCAATGTACTTGTAGTGTACCTTTTTGTAAATAGTAGGAAGTCGGCTAGCCTTTGTGAAATATTTTGGAACACGGGCTGGAAACTGTTAATGCATGTATGTGAGCGCGTGAGATCGAGCCTTGTTGAATATTATTAACATTTTATGTTCATGCGGGGAGGAACATTGGTAGTCAAGGCAGATTTTACCTTCCTGGTTGTTCCCCTTCTTTCAACTTTAGCTGGGTAGTATTGGTTATCCGACCTCAGTACCTGTCAGAAAAGACTAGCTGACCTACACTAACATTTCTTCAGTTGTCCTGTGTGCTATGTCTGGGTAACAGTTGACATCCCGTCAATTTCAGTGTTGGTGATCTGGGTACTTGTACGATACCAGTCTTTGTCCAGACGTGTCAAATGCAGTTGGAAGTGTAAGAGCAGTTTGGAGTTTTCTCTGCCGTGCTCTTTTTCCAATCGCCCAGGTTGAGTACGGCACTGTTTGCTTTGAATGTAATTTTTCTATGCCTTCATGCCAATGACCTATTTCGTGGTTATTGTTTTGATTAAAAGAAAAGTTAGGTAAAATCTGCAGTTTTATTTCAAACTTTCACGCCTTAATGCCATCTTTCTAGTGTGAATTTGGGTTACTTTATAACAACACAACGTAGGAGTCGTCGAGCCACTGCCACTAGATGTTAGATTACAGAGCGCGGTGTACCGTTTAGAGAGAGCGTTTGGGTCACCATTCAGGTCGGTTGCACTACAATACAAAGCCATGAAATGCAGAAAAGCTAAAAACAACGGATTGATGAAAAGTGTAAAGAGGTACAAACTAAGATGGCAATAGGAAAGATAGACGAAGCATACAAACTGATTAGAATTAATTTTACGGATGTAAAATCGTATAGTAAAAATATAAAGGGCGCGGGAGGAAAACTTATATGCAGAACGGGAACTAAAAGCACTAGAACAACAATCTCATATTCAAAAGGAGGGCTTGAGATATCTTATACCTAGAGATGAGTTTGAATTAGCATTAAAGAGTCTGAAAAATATTAAGGCACTTCGTATAGATAACGTGCGAGCAGAAACTCTAAAAGCCGCTGGACAAGCAGTAACAGAACATCTTTTCCAACTTGTAAGCTATATGTACGAAACAGGCGATATGCCCAAAGACTTCAAACGTAACACCATAGTCACTATACCAAAAAAGAAAGGTGGGGATAAAAGTGAAAACGTTCGAACAATAAGTTTTACAGCACACGTGTCAAAAATATGAACTAGAATTGTACAAAGACGGATAGATAAACGGGTTGAAGAAATACTAGCAGAAGATCAATTTGGGTTTAGTCGAAACAGGAGAACACGGGAGACCATTTAGGTTTAACGGTGTTAATGGAGAAATAATAGAATAAAGAGAAAACATATATAGGGTTTATAGATTTAGAAAAAGCATTCGACAATGTAAACTGGTAGAAAATATTCAAATACTCAAAAGGATTGAAATGAGTTATAGGGATAGACGAATAGTACATAGCTAATACGAAAACATGTAGAGAAGTAAATATTAGAAAAGGGAGAGAGAGGGATGCGCCCTATCCCCATTTAACTTATATATCGAAGAGGCAAATATTGTAAAATGCAGAAAGACGTTTGAAATTACTCTGCAGGGACAGACGATTAATATGCTTGCAGATGATATAGTGTTATTAGCATCTAGCAAGGAAGAGTTAGAAGCTGCTCTTAATGAAACAGTTGTAACAGAAAGCTATGGTATGAAAATTAACAAACATAAAAGTACTAGTATGTGAAGGAGGGGTAAATAATTCAAAAGCCAAAATTCAAATAGGAAACGAGAACTTACAAGAGGTTAAAGATATTTGCTGTCTAGGAAGTCAAATGATAAAAAAGATTAGCACAAGGCCGTGCTGCGCTTAACAAGAGAAAACAACTACTATGTTCAAAGACAACAAACACATGAGCAAGGAGCTCATTTTAAAGATGTTTTTACGCTCTACAATTTATCTAGAATAACTTTTTTGGATTTTTTCTCAAATTGTTTCAAGCAAAAGTTGCAGAGATTGAAAAAGCGAACAATTTTGCTGACCGACATTTTTTTGTTGCAACGAAGGCTACACTTTTATCCGGTTCTAATGGTTTTTCGTGCCTGAAGGACGGGTCGAGCACGCTCGATATCGGTATGCTAGACTCATAGTGAGCTGACGACGCAGCAAGTAAATATCCGTCTTTTTATTCATATTTGCCAGTTCTTTAGTGCACGTGAAAGCGAGTGGATGTGCAACGAACGGGAAGCGTCACGGACATATGGGTGACTTGGATTGTTTATGTGCAAAAAAATTTTGATAAATTATATTCAAGTAGTGAAAGCAAAACGTGTTAAAAGTTTATTGTACGCGAGTGAACGAAGAGGTGATGCAGAAAATGCTCGCCAGTTACAGACATTGACTGAAATCAGTGTACACAGAGCGTGTTATAAAACATATGCCAATAAACGATTAATTTCCTTAGCTGGTCGACGAAGTGGCGTATCTCCATCAGTATCAAATGAGAACCTCAGCCTCAGCCAGGTTCAGAATTTGATTTCAAGAATTACTATTTACTTTGGGGTGAAGATACTAAGGAATCGTCATCAAAAGTAGCTATCGATCGCCGAGTAAGAATTGGCTTCATAACACAATTATAAACGAAAAGTGATATTTTGAAGAAACTCCTTAATCGGATGCAGTCGTTAAGAACCGCGTCAAGAAGGTCGACCTGGCGACAAAGGAAGCTCGATATCCTATAAGATGTTACGCAAACGCAGAAAATCAGAAAGGAATACCTCGTGGGAACGGAATCGATGATTGTATGCAACAAATTTATTCCTATCTCGAAGAGAATAGTATCGAGTATCAGTTTTCACTTCAACCTATATTTGGAAAAGTGAAAGCAGATCACATTCCCCATCTTAAAACAATTAAACGTCATCTGCTAAAAAAATACGGCGATAACATTCTCTTGTTGATAGACAAAGACGTGATACGGTCATTTGTTTTCGAAATGTCCGTTACAAACTGCTCTCGGATAATTGGTATGAGAACAGAAAGTTGGACCCTCAAGAAAAATAGCGTCGAGTTGTGCGCGAAGCTGCAGCTGTTATCCGCAATGATATTCGTTCCGTAATTTTTGATATTGACAATTACCCACCACCGGACGAATTCGTGAAGAACGTGAAAACGTGAAAAACGAAAGTTTGAAAGTACGTTTGTCTGAAATTATTACAAAAGATAAGTGCGGTTCTCCTGAGTCATGGGAAAAAGTGTACTGCAATTGCTCATGCAATAATGACAGCTGTTGGGCCACGTACATTTCTGCCCCCACTCCAAATTGGAGTAGGAGTATTTCTATACAAGAAGTATGGATCTAAAAATCTGCCACTTTTTAAAGAAGAAGGAATGCGTAAACGGATCAAATCTGCTCTGTGCAGTGCATTTGCATAATTAGAAAATGTGACATTCGGATCAAACCACGCACACGTGATCGATGGAGCATTCCTCTCATATAAAGTTATCTGGGAAGAGTTACCAAGTTCCATCTCATTTGTGTGAAATATGTCACTTACGTATAAAACAATTTCGAAAAGAATGTGTGTATCGTATTCGACGGATACACGAATAACTTAACAATAGCAAGGACCAAGTCATCAGAGAGAATAAGACGTCAACGAAAGTATCAAAACCCCGACTTTAATTTTAATGAAGCAACAGTTCCAACTATTAGTCAAGACAAATTTTTAGCTAATGAGACTCATCATCACTAGGTCTTCAGTCCTGGAACTAGTTAGACTCGTACTCTCATTGTTACCTATTTTGAACTAACCTACACATTTCCTTGAAATTTGCACAGTCTGCATCTATTACTATCTGATCTAGATCTACATCTACCTCCTTTTTCGTATCTCTGCTTGTAATATATCCTATACTATTCGGCCTAATAAGACTAATAAACAAAATTTGATCAATCTACTTTATATGTACTTCAACAACGCTGGAATCGAAGTGCTACACACCGTTGAGGACCCGGATGTCATTATTGTCAATACCGCAATATAGAAATTAAAAAGTTATGATTCCGCCGAAATAGTTGGAGAAGATATAGATCTGTCTACTCGTTGTACTCACTGGACTTGCCACGAATCTGTCCAACATTTATTTCCGCAAGCCTGCTAAAGGAAAAACTCCACAAACGTTGTTTCCTCCAGAAAGTTTCAAACATGAAAATATCCTGTTCTTGCACGCATTTAGCGGATGTGACACTACATCTTGTTCTTCAATGTTGGCAAGACTAAATTCGTAAGCGTACTGACAAAAACTCTACAGACAAGGACAAAGCTCTTTAAAGTAGACAAGATCGACAGAGAAATCCTCGTTTCGGCCGGTAAAATGTTCCTCATCGCTTTGTATGGCGGTGACAAACACGAAAAATATTTAAATACGCTTAGATTTAAACGTTGTGCGAAATCAGCGTCAAAAACCAAACTAAATTTATTCGCGTTACCCCCTACAAAAAGTTCGGCACAGCAGTATATTCTTTGCACCTACCAGCAAGTGTAGACATGGTTGGGAAGATATAAGGATCCGGAAGAATGGGGCTGGCAAACAGCGTACATTGGTTTACAGCCAGTGACGACCAATGCCCCACCAGCGCCTATAGAGCTATAGAGCTCATTTCATATAAATGCAAGAGTAACTGCAGTGGCGAGTGTGGTTGCCGAAAACCAGATATTGCATGTTCTGGCATAATTTATCACTATTCCTGCAAAACATGCGACAACAGCATGACAAGTACTGAATTCTTGAAAGCGAACTAAAAGACCTTGATAAGAAGGACCACGACTTCGAGACAGAACCCCGGCTACAAAATGAACAAGTCGAAACGACGAAGATGATAAAAAAAAGACAACGACCAATAAAATTATGAGCATGCAACAAAGCGTGCTAAAATGGAATGATTTTATGACTATTAATATGCATGAATACAATAAATTTCAGTTTTCTATGACATTTTGCTTTCCAATAAAATATTTTCTTTTCTACACCTACATTTATTACATATTAATTTCATTTTTATAACAATTTCACTTCGAGAGTGAATTGAACGTATTATTCACTAAAAGGTAAAAATCATTTTCGCAACAAAATAATTATTTAGATCGGCAACAACTGATTTCGTGAGTTCCGATTCGACCTCCAAAATCTTATAGAAGCACTTTCAAGCAAACAAAAAATGCTTTTTACTCTAGCAAAAAAAGCATGTAGGAAATCGAGGTCGAAACTTCGAGCTAATCTTTTCTAGACCACCCCAACAAAATAAAAAAGCTCTGGTTTGATTCACTTTCCTATATCTCTCTTTTTTTTACATAGTGACTGGACTAAATGCTATTTACGTATTCTGGTGTGTTCTCCAAATAATTAGAACGATTGGATACAATATAAATTGCCGTGATGAGTGTTAGTTAGTTCAGTTACGACTAAAGCTTTGATGAAGATATATTCTAGTTTAAGGTTTTAGTTCAAATGTGATATAAGTCATTGTCGATATAAATTACTTTAATGTTGATATAAATTATTGTAGTGATAACATAAATTAGTAATTAGTGATGGATTGTTAATTATAGCTTTTCGAAAGCTAGCATGTGTATGGTTGGTGATTAGTTTGGAAATAAAGTGTTGTGAGGGCTTTTACAAGTTTTATTGTAGCTACGAGTTGTTGAACAAGTTTGTATAATCTGTTAGAAAATAAAGTATTGTTATTGCAAACAGAATTTTCGGTACAATACAAATAAATAAATTATGAAAATCCTTATGATGGACGTCTTTTGTAGACGTCCGACAAAATTTCTATGTACCAATCTTATCAAAGAGAAATCTCTTATTCGTATGACACGAATTTAAACACAATTATTTTGTAAAGGAACTATAACTAAATCCACGTTTCCCACATTGACAAAAGAACCCAAACCTGAGTTTAAATTTTAATAGCAAATTAGACGAATGAATGTATGTATTCTGGGTTGGTTTGGTTCAACAAAAAATGTATATTATCAAGACGTGCTTTATTGTAACATGAACAACGGATGCAATATACATAAAAAATGCCAAATTTTGGATGAAGAGCGCCGTTATGAATACTAATCGTATAAACCTACAAAAGGATTTCATATATGCTTACTACACGATTTATGCGAATCATACCAAGATGTTAACTTAGATTTAATTCTAAATATGATTACACAGCCACACAAAAAACTTTCTTTCTGATTTTGGAGTCTGGTCATGTTTACTATGTTTTTGGGGTCGCTGAAACATTCCGATCTTCATTTCAGCCCATCAGCTCACGTTTTTGATATAATCTCAAAAAAGGTAGCGAATTTCATGTGGCAAACATGCATGTGCTTCCAACTTGATATCTAGGGGTGTTTGGGGTCTTGATTACGAATCTGAAGTCCGATTTTCGAAATTCAAAATGGCGGATCAAATATGATGGACGAATTTGTTACGGTATTCCGTGTAGACAAGAAACATAACGAAAATAGTTTGCACCGAGTACCGTAACAAAAAAAAATGAAATAATTCCGTGCTAGCTAGAACGTCGTAGAGTGGGATTGGTCACAAACGAAAAAAAACACAGCTTCAAGAGAGAAAATTTATTTACAACATCTTTAATAAAAACGTTTTAGAAAGGAAAATCAACCCGCAGAGAAAAGAATATTTATTCAACATAACCTGGAGACTATACACGGCACAAAAATCTTCGCGAAAATAATTAATACTCGACTTACTGACCTCGAACTAATTTTTAACCACATAAAATTAAAAAAATATACGTATATGGGTTGCTTTTGGTCATTTGTTTAATACAATTTCTTAAATACTTTATATTTACATACAACAAAAATTAAAAAAGGATATATAACATATTGATGTGGTAAAGAGGCCATTAGAGTTCATTGAATACCCAAATTCAATGAAAAAAAACCCTCCAAAAAAGAAGAAATCAGAAAGAATTAGAATTTCCCAATATTTAACTTCTGTACCCTGTATAAAAATTACCATTAAAATACAAAGTCATTCATTTCATTCGTTTCAGTACAAAACAAAAAGAAACCCTTATTATGTAATTAAATTTCGCGTTTTGCATTCGTTCCAGCCGTGTTTATAAGTAATACCGATTGAGAGGTACCTTAAAAACGAGCTCCATTTTACGATATAAATACAAAGCCTTCATTTCATAGCCATTAAAATATAAAGCATATTTGTGTGTGTAGATTTCAAAATATTAATTCTTGTTAAAGATCCCTTAAAACGCGTTTAAAAATACTAGAAATAACTTAGATTTAAGCTATCTTAAAATATACATCCGTACCCTCTTAGAATACAAATCAATTCAAATCTTATTGCATTTGCAAAATATAAAGAAGCCCTTATTGATTATGTAAATAATTTTAGTGTGTAGATTTTAAAAATATTCATTCTTGTTAAAATTTTCCAGAACTTTCTTTATTAATAAATAAAGGCGTGACGTTACTAAGAAATGTAAACGTAAATTATTTTTTGTAAATAAATTAGAACCTCGTTTCAAAGTAATGCGCGATGATTAAAAACCCATAAAAGATAGATGAGCAAGGTTTATGGTTTTAATTGCTCTGTGTATTACAATAAAAGAGAATGAGACAGCACATTAACTTTGTACGCTAGAAAAGGATCGACGACGTTTTGAGAGAATCATAGCAGAAACTCTAAAAGCCGCTGGACAAGCAGTATCGGAACGTCTCTTCCAACTTGTAAGCTATATGTATGAGACAGGCGAGATACCCAAGGATTTCAAACGTAACATCATAGTAACTATACCAAAAAAGATAGGAGCGGATAGATGTGAAAACTTTCGAACAATAAGTTTGATAGCACACGTGTCAAAAATATTAACTAGAATTGTGCAAAGACGAATGGAAAAACGAGCTGAAGAAATACTAGGAGAAGACCAATTTGGGTTTAGGCAAAACAGAGGAACACGGGAGGCTATTTTAGCTATGAGAGTGATAATGGAGAAAACAATAGAAAAAGGGGAAAGCGTGAATATAGGATTTGTAGATCTGGAAAAAGCATTCGACAATGTAACATGGAAAAAATGTTCAAAATACACAACAATATCAGAATGGGCTATTGGAATAGACGAATAGTACATAGTTTGTACAAAGACCAAACAGCAGTAATAGAATTACAGTAGGAACGTAAAGAAGTAAACAATAGGAAAGGGGTGAGGCAGAGATGTGCCTAATCCCCATTAATTTTTAACTTGTACATAGAAGAGGCAATGAATGCTGTCAAATGCAGGAAGACATTGGGAATTAATATGCAGGGACAATGGATTGATATACTTAGATTTGCAGATGATCTAGCGGTATTACGATCTAGCAAGGAAGAGTTAGAAGGTGTTCTTAATCAAATGGAAACAGTTCTAACAGAGAGATACGGTATGAAAATTAACAAAAATAAAACCAAAGTACTAGTATGCAAAGGACGGGAAACTAAATCAGAAAATAAAATACAAATAGTAAACGAGAATTTACAATAGGTTAAAGATTTCTGCTACCTAGAAAGACAAATAATGCAAGAAGGGAAGAGCGCAAAAGTTATAAAACAAAGATTAGTACAAGGTCGTGTTACATTTAACAAGAAAAAGCAACTACTGTGTTCAAAGACAACAAATATAGAAACAAGAAAAAGATTGCTTAAACCATATATGTAGAACACAGCACTGTACGAATGTGAAACTTGGACAGTAGGAAAAGAAGACAAGAAAAAGATAGAAACCTTTCAAATATAGTGCTACAGACGAATGGGCAGACAAAGTTAGGAACAAAAAGATTCTACAAAGGGTAGGGGAAGAAAGTTATATGTTGAAAACGGTAAAAAATAGTAGATATAGGATGATAGGTCACATACTAAGGCATGAGGGAATAGTGCGGAATACATTACAAGCAGAGATAGGAAAAAAGAGAGCTAGAGCTTAGACTATTGCGCACAGAGAGTCAAAGACGTAAGCGGTAAAATGTGGTGCTAGAGACGTATGATGAAGATATCATGGACAGAAAGCTAAGTACAAAGAAGTACTAAAAATGGTAGAGGAAGAAAGACATATGTGGAAAGAGGTAAAAAATAGGAGAAATAGGATGATAGGCCACATACTATGGCATGAGGGAATATTGCGGAATATATTAGAAGCAGAAATAAGAAAAAAGAGAAGTAGAGGTAGACCTAGGTTAGACTAATATACACAGACAGTGAAAGATGTAGACTGTAGAAGTTTCAGGGAAATGTGTAGGCTAGCTCAAAATAGAAATCAATGGAGGTACGCATCCAACCAGTTCTAAGATGGATAAATTAATGACGAAAAAATAACTGTGCTTAAACATGATGATTATTATAAGCAACTACAAATATTGATTGGGCAATAACCTTGAATAATGTTAATTGTGTAAAAGAATTTACTGGAAGACTATTAATTCGGCAAATGCCTAAGTGTTGGGGGATCTTGGCAGCCACAGGCTGCTTAACTCCCTTTACATACCACTGCATCTCTGTGAAATAGGGCATATAATTAGAAAACAATAGAAGGGAAACCGAGCTGTATTTAGGCTATGTGGGAATTTCAGGAAACTGTGTAGGATAACTCAGAATATAAATAAGTGGAGGTATGTATCCAACCAGTTTTGAGACTGAAAACCTAATGACGTAAAAATAAGCGTAGATAAATCTGATAATTATCATAAACAAGGTGTTGCTTGGGAAATATCTACAACTATTATTGAGTGTGTAAAAAGATATATTGAAAAAAATATTAAATCGACAAATGTTCAAGTGCTGGGGAACTTGACAGCCACAGGTAGCTTATCCCTTTCACAACCTTACATGTGATTTTCCAATGCTCCACCGGAATGTACTACATTGACCAGAAAGCGAGTTTTTTTTTATCTGAAAAATTTGTAATTTTGCCGAACCTTTGCTGTTCCAAGCAAGGTTAGGGATTTTTAACGTGCGTGACAACACTCACACACAGGACCTCCATTTTACCTCTCATCCGAACGAGGGTGTATTTTTGTGAAAAATGCTCGCCTAACATTTTTCAAGCGGACCGTGTCGGGATTCGAACCCGGGGCCTTGGACGTAGTAGTCACACACATACCACTACGCCACGGACCCCCCCCCCCTTTCACAACCACTGAATGGCCGAGAAAGAGGGTATATAATTGTAAAACAATAGAAGGGGACCGAACTGCATCTAACAAGAAAGAACAGTGCCTATTATGAAAGACAATAAAATAGAACAAGAAGAAAATTGTTGAAAGCATATCTGTAGATCACAGCACAGTATGCCTATGAAATACGGGCAGTAGGAAAAGCAAACAGAAAAACGGTAGCAGCCTTTTGGAATGTTGTGCTTCAGGTGTATGAAGACGATAATATGAACAGATAAAGTTAATAACAAATAGGTTATAGAAATAGTAGAGGAATAAAGATATCTGTGGAAAAAAATAGGAGAAATAGAAGGGCAGAATGCGTTCTAAGGCATTTTTGGGGAATTGTATGGGATATATTACAAGCAGAGATAGGAAAAAAAAGGTAGAAGTAGACCTAGATCAGATAGTGATAGATGCAGACTGTGCAAATTTTAGGGAATTCTGTAGGTTAGTTCAAAATAGTAAACAATGAGGGTATGCGTCTAACCAGATCCAGGACTGAAGACCTAATGATGATCAGAACAAATTTATATTTAAAAGAATTGGTGATTTTACGTATGGGAAAAATAGTGTTTGGTCTCACTGTAATGAAAATAAGTGAACCACATCAACACCAATAAAATAGTTACAAAGTTTCAATTTAAAAATGACTTGTAGAGTACAAAAAGCAATTAAATAAAGTGTAGGTACTTATTCGTAAAAAGCCTCTATATTAGGATAAAAGAAATAAATCCAACTTTGCAAAAATTATTTTTCATTAGGAATAGTTTAATGTCATTAAAGCATTCTTTAGCTATTAATTTATTCAAACCATTGCTGTGTTATTCAGCGACACGAAAATCGCCCTTACCTGAGCAGCATGTCTTACAGAACCCTTAGTCGTTTTAATCAATAAAATAACTTCACATGTTTGAAAAATTTACGTAAAATTGAAGCAACGAAAACCCCTTCTTCAACTGCACTCACTGTGAGACAAAAATAAAAAACTCGCCTAACAACAAGTTGTATTAGGTAAACAGTCAACTGAAACGTAACGTGAATAATTTCACATTCAAGCATCCTGTGTGGCATTCGAAGCACTTTATCATTTCGGTCGATTCAAATCTACGTTTATTGTTAGAAATTAATCCTAAAATCTTCTTTAAATACCTTGCAACACTTTCTAGAACCACCTTTTATCGTAAACCATATGGAAATATACGGTTGAAACAAACAAACTTCCTAAAAGGTGTCACGATCGCTTTTTGAATACCTCCATACTTAATATATCCAGTCTGACTAACTTAAGAACGACCAGTTTCTGTGACGTCAAGATACTTTCTCTCCAACGTGGGTGCTGCTGCTGCTGCTGCTGCTGTTGCTAGCATTGATATCTCCATTGCAACATTACGTTATACGTTCTTACATTTATTTATTATAGCACATGCGAATAAGTTTGTATCTAAACCTCCTTTTAGTTGCACTGAACTCAATAAATCTTGGTGTCTAGATTGTTGCACCAATGAAGAACGAAGAAACATTTAAATTCCTATTGTTTTACAAGAGGAAACTGATGTTTTCTCCCTATGCTAATATTTAAAATGACCTAGAAATTATGTTAACGTGCTGGTTTACATCATTGTTATTTTTGGGAGTCATTCGGGTTGTCTTTGAATGAATTTTGGGAGCTACCAGCTACCTTAGAGTATGTAATTCTTGTACTAATTATAAATAAATGTAAAAGTAAACTAATAAATTGTGTTCTAAGGCATGATGTACTGATTTATACCCTGTAATTTGCATAAATTATTAAGGAGTATTAAAAATTGCAACATACAAAATGAAGTCGGCAATAAATTAAGCATTTTGTAACATTTTGAGCTAAGTATGCTGTAAATAGTTAAATACATGGGCACAGTAGACTGGGTAATTATGACTTCTTGAGTTTTTGTGACGTTTTAACAGAAAGAACGAAAATGCTATAAAAGAAAATAAAAATATCAATAGAAAAACGAATTTATAATAAAAAAAAATTAGTTTACCAAAATAAGCACGACATCAGGAAAAAAAGACATCAAGAATAGATCAAAATGAGCGTGCACAGTGGAAGTACAGTATTGCCCGAAATAAACAGTACTGAAATTGTAATTGTTTTGTATATTTAAAAAATACATATTATTGACACTTTATTATATGTTCTAAATGTGCACCTCCTCGTTCGAGACAGACTTCATAACGATGTTCTAAGTTTCTGGTCATGTTATTGAATAAGGGTTGTCTCAGGGCTGCGAAGAAGACTCTAACGGCATCCTTTAATTCATCGATGGTTTGTGGTGCCCGTTTGAAAACGGCATTTTTAGCCGTGCCCCAAATGTATGCGTCTGGAGGTGTGAGGTCTGGAGAATGTGAAGGATAAGGGAAGTCAGTAAATCGTGATATAAATTTGCTTGGAAAATGTTCTTGAAGAAATTGACGAATTGCGGCAGCAGTATGGCAAGTTGCCCCGTCCTGCTGAGAAAATTGGTTTCGAAATGCCAAGTTACGTGCACGACAGAATTGACGTAGATCAGGGATAAATCGTGTTAAAATTTGTCTGTACCTCTGTTGATTAAGTGTGACTTGCCTACCATTCTCTTCGATAAAGTACGGACCAATGATTCCGTGTCCGGAAACAGCACACCAGACACTCACTTTTTCACTATGTAAAGGAACCTCTTGAACCTCATCGGGTCTGGCAAAGCCCAGAAATCGATTTGTGCGACGATTCACATAGCCTGACAAGTGAAAATGTGCTTCGTCTGAAAACCAAACATTTTTCAAAAATTCAGGATTTTCATACTGTAACGCGAGAATTCTGGCGCAATATTCCACTCTACTGCGATAATCCCGAGGATGTAGTTGTTTATGTACCTGAATCACATACGAAAATGTACCCAGCTCCTTCAGGATTCTTTGAAAGGAAGTTCTTTTAAATCAAGTTGTAACGCTGTCCTTGCCTGGCTGACTTTCGAATTTTCTAAGATTTGCTCAAAAACACGTTCATGGTTATTGTTGTTGTTAACTGTCCTGGGACGCCCCGAGTTTCCTTTTCGTTGGCACAATACACTACCTGTATTTCTAAACTTTTCAATAACCTTCAAAATTACAGCATTACTTGGAGAACGTTTATTAAACCTTTGTGTGAATTGATCAGACACGTATAGCAAACTTGCACCATTATGTCGGCCGATTCCGTATGAACGAAAATAATGCTCTACCAGAAACACTTTCTCCTCTGTACTTAACACCATTTTTAACAATTTGGCCCTACTAATTACTTGTTTGAGGTTTACTTGACAGGTCTATACTAGCTAACTTGAGTGTGACAGCGCACGCATAAAAACACCGCCAACTTAGTTTCACTACTGTTTATTTCGGGCAATACTGTACTATAGAATGCCCTTGAACGGAGCTGAAACGAATGCTTTAGCAGTTAGTAAGGGGTATTATTCATTAGCTATTGACAAACTTTCAAACAGGCACACCTTTTTTTCTGTGTAAAATAAATCAAAATATAATGGACCAATATGTGTACGTACAATAGAGAAACCATGGAGTACACTTGAGCGGGGCAGTTATTACGTTAGTATACGTGGGGGCGCCCTCCTGGAATATCTGGCACCTACAGACCTGAGAATAAATGGGGGACACTACATTTTATTTTTCAATGCTTCACCACCCAAAGGTACTACAAAGGTCAGTTAGCGAGCTTTTTTACCTGCAAATTTTAAGTTTTGCCAAACCCTTGCCGTTCCAAGTAAGGTAGGGATCTTTAACGTGCATGTCAACACCCACACGGAACCTACATTTTACCTCTTATACGAACGAGGGTGTATTTTTGTTAAAATACTCATCTAACATTTTTCAAGCAGACCGTATCGGGATTCTAACCAAGGACCTTTGGCATGGTAGTCACACGCATAACAACTATGCTATGGAGCCGGCAAGCCGTCAATTCGAAGACACACCCAACGTTTATCAATAAAATCTGACAGAAAGTATACGACAAAACGATGATCTATCGAGTGGGAAATAACAAGATTGAGAATTACGATACACATCTCTACATCAGATCACAAAATGATTAGTTGAGAGGTGATTTTTGAAAAGCAAAAACCCGTCCAAAGCAGGAATTCGAGGATTGCGGATTGGATGCTTTCCTACAGGCCTTAAGGCAACGGATGGGCGATCTCGTGGAAACATACAACCAAATACTAACAATAGAGGATTTAGACAAGGTATTAGACACACGCACTGACTCAACAGACTACGCAATTATTACACAACCTCTACCTCGAACAGGCCACTTAAAACGGCAGGCAATTGCACACACCAAACTGAGACACCAAGGAACAACTGCTCTAGGATCCCGACGCCAGAGTCCGTCTTCTGGAAATTCCGAGAACAACTGCTCTCGAAGACCGAAGGAAGTACTCAAACCCGACCAAAACCTACCGACCCATGCATGCCTCTAGCAATAAGGACTAATATTAGTTTTGATTTAGGCTATTTTTAGGATAAGTAGTAGAATAGGATCTTTTTATGCTAACACCACTGTATGAAACCAACAACGAACGGTAATCGAAGCAACAAACTGTCAACTTGAAGTATATCTTTCCATCCGACTGTAACCTGTACTATTCCAACATTGTAAACAAAACAAATATTAAGGAATAATCTAACTTTTTGGGAACCTAACACACACAACTACACAAATACAAGCGCAAACACATACACAACACACTCAAAACAATTGTGCCCTTCAATGATCTGGATTTCCGGCTGCCGATGGTCCGGATCGAAGAGTACAAATTCTGCGGAGTATTTTCCCTCGAAGACTGGGATTTCCGGCTGCCGATGGTCCTGGATAGTAAGTGAGAGCACGACACAGAAACAACACCAACTCCACCACAATCAATAACCAACACAAAATAAAGCAAACACACAAACGCAAACCCAAACACACCCACACAACACATACAAACACAAATTGTGCCCCTCAATAAACCGGATTTCTGGCTGCCGATGGTTCGGATCGAATGGTATAAATTCTGCGGGGCGCTTTCCCTCAAAGACTGCCGATGGTCCTGGTCCGAGAACGAGAGCATAACGCAGAAACAACACCAACACCAACACAACCATTAATCAAAACAATAAAATACACACGCGTACACACACAAATATACATACACAAACATTGACACCCACTCACACACACACCAAAATACAAACCCGTACAGAAACGATAGTAATCACAACAAGTGCTGCCTCCACGCGGCAGGGAAGGGAACGAAAGCTGAGACACAGACAGAGCGGATAGGTGGCGGTTGGGAGGGCCTCAGAAACTCCTGGTTATCCGGAGGACCAAAAGGTTTTCGTTTCTCCTAGCCTGCAACCGCTTGAAAAATGTTAGGTTTATTTTATAAAATACGCTCTCATTTGGAAAGAAATAAAATGTTGTTACGCACGTTAAAGATCCGTCGTTGCTTGGAATAACAAAGGTTTAACAAAAACCTCGCTTCCTGGCGAGTTTAGTCCTTCACATTGAAAAATCAAATGTAGGGTAGTAATTGGCGACACATCGTGTTAAATCCATCTGATTCACGGTCTTAAGAGTACACCTCAAAGTAGCAGAATCACGATAATGTAAAGGACCATCATTCCTTCTCCATTCCTAGCAAACATCATGGTCTCACTCTGAAACCGGCAGGTATACCCACCAAATATTTTCCACTATTACCGACATCACCGTCCACATTCAAAATTCCAGCCCAACAACAATTCAATTCCTAACTGGTTATGGCGAATTCCGCTCCAAACTCTATTCCCTCCATTGAATCCCTTCTCCGTTATGTTTATGCAACTATCTAAATTCCCCTGAAACTCTTGAGCATCTATTGTATCAGTGTCCCGCCCTTACCCACATCCGAAACAACTTCTAAGCAATCTATACAACTCGACCTATATTCCCCACTACCCGATTTAAAATTCCTAGTGACATTCCCCTATCTCTACACGATTTTCTTCAAGAGATACGAAACTTCCGATACCCTCATCCTAACCCCTAACCTACTAGAAATTCCACACACACACGCGCGCGCACACACACACACACACACACACACACACACACACACACACACACACACACACACACACCTTCCCGCCCAGGATCGACATTTTGACGTTAACGGAAGATACAAGCAAGTCCCACCCTCAGAATTAAATTTATTTTTATTTTGTTTTTCTTTCATTTAATATCCTAGACTATAAAAGGCTAGAATGGGGTAGTGGCCTAAATATAGCCAAAAATAAATTAAATTCAAACATGCACACACACACGTACGTACGCACGCACGCACGCACGCGCACGCACACGCACCCACACCATGGTTGTACAAAGCTCCAGAGCAGTGACCAATAAATAATCTTGTTGGAGATGAAAACTACATTGTTTTGGAACGAAAAAAACCTTAGTCACGTCCCTCTTATCGATACATTCTGACGGTTGGAGAATAACGTATTTCTCGAAATATTCGCAAACGATAAAAATAACATCATGGTTGTTCCGGTTCATTTTTAGTACTAGAAGTTTGTCCAAAAGATGCCACGCAGAGCTTACTGTTGAGGAGGTCAACCGTGCTGAAAATTTTGTGCTCCAAATCATGCAAGTGGAATTGTTTTTTGGAGATAATGAGAGGAAATCAGACTGAACGCGTTTTATAATAAGCATGCTGTGTGCAATAGATATGGTAGCCTTTCTTGAGATGAACTGCGTTGTTACCTGCCAAACATCCCATTCTAGAATGATTAATTTTAGAGACAGTAAAAGGGGTTGACAGACATTTTCGTATAAATTCTTAGTCTTAAAAATATAATGAATATGTGGAAAAATATAAAAATTTTAAGGTTGTCCATTAGCGGGTTAAAACGACATGTCACAATTTGAAACAAACACTTTTTCTCACGCGTGTGTTAGCTTTCGGTGTGTAAATACTCATTTCCGTTATACAGTGAAAATGCAAAGTTGTTTCATCTCAAGGTAGAGTGTCCTGGAAGAGCACAAGCTAACACTTCCAAACGTTATCGTATACATTTTTTAGTGAATTTTAAGATTATATTTATTTACAAATTTACTCCGATGAACATAAATGATAAAAGTACATAACACTTAAACTGTCCTTGTAATTGTGTAAGTTCCTTTGTTTTCCAAACAATTTGAATATCTTTCATAACTTACTGTTCCATAAAAATGATTTTAAATTGCAAGGTTGGTACTCTTAATTAAGATTTCTTGTTAATGTCTTGGTGCTAGCAACGATTACGACCAGGTTATCGCAGTTTAACAAAATTTAGCAAAGCTTACTTAACAATAGAAAATTAAAGGTTTTGTTACAGAGAATGAGTGAGACCTTATTGTTGATGACTCGAGGTTTTTATACGTCCGACGCAAGTGAACTGTGTTAAGGTGAGATTTTGTTTAGATAATTGTGTTTCTTTTATATTCTGAACTAACGGTAATATTCACACTCAATTTTGTAATTAATTTAATTAGGTCTTAATTTATTTGTTTGATTACGACGTAAAATATATTTAACCAAGGCAATGGGAATTGAGCCAATACAATTGAAATCAATGTTTTCAATTTGCTTTTTTTTCATATTTTCTAAGAATGTTAATATTCTAACCCAACTTTTTCTAATGTCCTATATTTGGTTTAATATATACCTGATTACGCACAAGCACAAAGGAACCTTAGGGTACCGAGATGCGGCTAGAGATATCACTGATGATAATTATTACAATATTTATTAATGCTACATTTTTTTTAACACGAAGATTAACAAAGAGAAGTAGAGGTAGACCTAAGACTATTGCACACAGATGGTGAAAGATGTAGGCTGTGGGAATTTCAGGGAAATGTGAAGGTTTGATCAGAATAGTTCCAGGACTGAAAACCTAACGATGACGATTAAATAAGTTCAACAAGTACTTTATCTAATCAATCAATTTATTACACATTTTTCGTATTTATTTTAAGTATTAACACAATAATTTATATCACAATACTTGCAAATTCATACTTCGACTGAAACTGCCATGTTCTGCTAAACAATGCTGTTTTATATAAAAATTTGAAAACATTTTGCCAGAAGTTCAAAAAAAATTTATGGATTATTTCCCTTTTGTATACTTTACGCAAGATTTTTAAGTGCGTCCTTGTAGCTGTCGATCAATACATTTTTAGTTGAATAACGTGGTCCTTTACGATTTCAAACTCTTCGGCGCCTTTGCTACAATATCACTTTTGCTCTAGCTAAAGTTATCAATACATTTTGGAGTATGCCTTACTCACAATTAAGCGGTTATTGTATAAAGGGAACAAGATCATATTATACCGAAATGAAACTAAGATATACGTCTTGTTCTATAAGTGTCTGCTCAATTCTGTGTTCAATATAGCAAACTGTAACTAAAAATTGTAATGGCAAAAAAGGCACTAATTATTATTGATGTTTAAGTTCTAACATTTAAACATAATTACAAGTTTTTATTTGCCCTTTTACTTAAATGAATATATTGACAGTTCTAGGATGATTTTGTTCTGATTTTTATAACTTTGGCAACGAAGATGTATTCATAATCCAGTATGATGGCAATACATTCATAAGCCAACATGAATTTAATCTCCATATTTTAAATAATTGTCCAGTGTCAGCGGAAAGATGGCCATATGAGAAATCTTCCTCTCGTAACCGTTTGATTGGCAGTACCTCAAAATTGGGGTTGAGTGTCTAAAGGTAGCAAGTCCATATGGTTTCATTTATACAATCAATTTAATGATGGCGCTGTCTTCACAATATCAACTGTTGTTCAGTGTCAGGTGGTTTCAATATTAAAGTGAGTATGTGAGAAGTGTTTGTTAGAGGTATATATACTACTTTAATAGAATTATTTGCTTTAGGCACAAAAATTTCCAATAGTGAATATAACAATCTACACTGGCCTGGAAGTTTTGAATTTTGCCGAACCCTTGCTATTCCAAGCAAAGTAATGATTTTTAACGTGCGTGACAACACTCACACACGTGACTTACATTTTACCTCTCATCCGAACAAGGGCGTATTTTTTATGAAAAATGTTCGTCTAGCATTTTTCAAGATGTCCGTTTCGGGAATCGAACCCGGTACCTTGGGATTAGTAGTCATACGTGAACATACATAACCTACAAAGCCGGTTCTGTATGGTGAACCATTTGTTCTTAAAACAGAGGTTAAGTACCTAAGTGTGCTCATTGATAATAGAAGAAAACACGGGGAAAGGGCAACAAAGAAGGCGATAGCCATGTGGTCGAAAAAAACTGGATCGCAGCTCCTCAAATTCTATACTCGCTGTACACTGCAATTGTAAGGTCTAGGATCCAATATGAAGCAATTCTATTGTGGCCTCAGAACCAATTTGTCAGTATCTCCTTTAAGCTATACAGAATTCAAGGAATAGCCTATTTGGGAATCTCTGGAGCAATGAGGACAACGCCCAACAAAGCTCTAGAAGTTTTATTAAGGTTTCCAGCTCTCCCCATCTGGATACAAAAGAAATTTCTAGCGATGTATCTCAGGTTTCGAGATAAGAGCAGGCGATGAAGCAGAGGGGAAATAGTAGAGCATGATAAAGTTGCCATTATAGTAGAAAATAAATTTTCCATTTCTGCTAAAGTGAAAAAGGCCGAGATAGATTGGGACTACAGAGGCAGTTTGCTCTCACAACCCCTAGTTACGGAAAAAATGAGAGCAAAATGAAGTTGTATTCCCTCAGCGTTCAATGGTGTGTTATACTGACGGGTCGCGAAGAGGAGTACAAAACTTGCCCGGCAAGCGGTATATTTGGAGAAGGCGTCGCCGTGCATCAATGTAGTAAGCGTAAGACTACGGATCCCAAAGTCCCGGGTTCAAATCCCGACACGGCCGACTGCTTGAAAAATGGCAGGTGAGCATTTTTCACAAATATTACGCCCTCGTTCGGATGAGAGGTTAAATGAAGGTCCCGTGTGTGAGTGTTGTCACGCACGTTAAAGATCCCTACCTTGCCTGGAACGGCAAGGGTTCGGCAAAATTCTAAATTTCCAGGCAACAAAATGTTCGCCTTCTGGCCAATGTAGTACCTTCGGGTGGAGCATTGGAAATGTAAATGAACGGTATATTTGGAGAGTAAATGAACTCATTGGAGGTATCCCCTAGGCCGATATACAACTATTTTTCAGTCAGAAGTATTTGCTATATTATAAATGTTTGAAAGTCGAGAAATCAGAGAGCTAGCAAAGCTGAGGATCATTATTTGCACAAATAGTCAAGCGGCAGTCCAAGCAATCTACTCCCCCAAGACCAGATGCTCGATGGTTTAGGAGTGCAAAACGTGTTATGGAAATTAGCTAGTTAGAAAGAAGTTCAGCTCTTCTGGTTTCCAGGACACGACTGTGTGAAGTGAAACGAATAAGCGGATATATTAGCTGCGCAAAGGGCAAAAAGCTTTATTTAAGACCTAAAACATGCATAAGCTTAACGATGAAATCGGTGGCATTCCATCTAAAACTATAGAAGCGCAAGAGATGGAAAGAAAAGTCAAAAAGAGGAAGGGATTGTAGAGAGTCAAAGATAATGTTAGCAGGGTCGGATAAGTCAAGAACGGTATGGTAATTGCAGAATTTGGAAAGATCTGGCCCTTCTGGGCATTGGAGCAAAGTTTAGGTACCCAATCTATGAAAAACAGAAAGAAACTGTTGTCTACTATATAGGGAAAAGTGGGGAATATATGAGGTTAAAATATAGGATCCTGGACTCATGTAGCTTAGATCAGGAGAAGTTTTTCTTGTTTCCCTAACTAGACATGCTGGTTTTCATTAAATAAACTGGCAGATTTGCAAAAAGACGGCAAAATAAGGCTGAAATAGAGGAACGTGACAGTGAAGATTAGTGGGAGGGAAGTCATAAAGGATAGTCAAAAGGGCCATATGGTCTATCTGACAATAGGTAAGGTTAAGAGGCAGATCGTCGTAGTGTACACATGTTTTGAGACGCTAGTAAAAATATGTTTGCTTGCGTCATTTTACTAAGAGTGTGTATAGAAGGAGCGGTTTCTGTATATTTGGTGGTATCCAAAATTCGGCGGCTCCGTGGGGTAGTTGGTATGCGTGTGACTTCTATGCCCAAAGTCCCGGGTTCAAATCCCGATACGGTCCGCTTGAAAAATGTTAGGCAAGTATTTTTCATCAAAATACACCCTCGTTCGGTCCCGTGTGTAAGTGTTGTCACGCACGTTAAAGATCGCTACCTTGCTTGCAACAGCAAGGGTTCGGCAAAATTCCAAAATTTCCAGGTAAAGAACCCGCTTCTTGGCCAATGTAGTACCTTCTAGTGGAGCATTGGAAAAAAATAAAATGTAAGGTAACCAAAACTCGAGTTGTGCTTATACGTGTGTTGACCATTTCTTGGTTAGAGTTACTAGCGGGCGCAATGTGTACTATATTATACAATAACATTAAGAAAATTTAGACAGCATATTTGAATCGTTTTTCTGGAGCGACTCGGCTACAGTAGTGGCATGGGTGAAGCCAATAGATCAATGTACACTTTTGTTTGTAATAGAGTCGCAGAAATATGGACATTAACAAAGGGTAGTAATTGGCGAGACGGCTCCGTGGATCAGACAGGTTCGCGTATGACTATTGATCCCGAAGTCCCGAGTTTAATTCCTGATACGAACCGCTTGAAAAATGTTAGGCAGTCATTTTTTATAAAAATACGCTCTCATTTGGAAAAGAAATAAAATGTTGTTACGCACGTTAAAGATCCGTCGTTGCTTGGAATAACAAAGGTTTAACAAAAAACCTCGCTTCCTGGCGAGTTTAGTCCCTTCACATTGAAAAATCAAATGTAGGGTAGTAATTGGCGACACATCGTGGGAGTGTTAAATCCATCTGATTCACGGTCTTAAGAGTACACCTCAAAAAAGTAGCAGAATCACGATAATGTAAAGGACCATCATTCCTTCTCCATTCCTAGCAAACATCATGGTCTCACTCTGAAACCGGCAGGTATACCCACCAAATATTTTCCACTATTACCGACATCACCGTCCACATTCAAAATTCCAGCCCAACAACAATTCAATTCCTAACTGGTTATGGCGAATTCCGCTCCAAACTCTATTCCTCCATTGAATCCTTCTCCGTTATGTTTATGCAACTATCTAAATTCCCTGAAACTCTTGAGCATCTATTGTATCAGTGTCCCGCCCTTACCCACATCCGAAACAACTTCTAAGCAATCTATACAACTCGACCTATATTCCCCACTACCCGATTTAAAATTCCTAGTGACATTCCCCTATCTCTACACGATTTTCTTCAAGAGATACGAAACTTCCGATACCCTCATCCTAACCCCTAACCTACTAGAAATTCCACACACACACGCGCGCACACACACACACACACACACACACACACACACACACACACACACACACCTTCCCGCCCAGGATCGACATTTTGACGTTAACGGAAGATACAAGCAAGTCCCACCCTCAGAATTAAATTTATTTTTATTTTGTTTTTCTTTCATTTAATATCCTAGACTATAAAAGGCTAGAATGGGGTAGTGGCCTAAATATAGCCAAAAATAAATTAAATTCAAACATGCACACACACACGTACGTACGCACGCACGCACGCGCACGCACACGCACCCACACCATGGTTGTACAAAGCTCCAGAGCAGTGACCAATAAATAATCTTGTTGGAGATGAAAACTACATTGTTTTGGAACGAAAAACCTTAGTCACGTCCTCTTATCGATACATTCTGACGGTTGGAGAATAACGTATTTCTCGAAATATTCGCAAACGATAAAAATAACATCATGGTTGTTCCGGTTCATTTTTAGTACTAGAAGTTTGTCCAAAAGATGCCACGCAGAGCTTACTGTTGAGGAGGTCAACCGTGCTGAAAATTTTGTGCTCCAAATCATGCAAGTGGAATTGTTTTTGGAGATAATGAGAGGAAATCAGACTGAACGCGTTTTATAATAAGCATGCTGTGTGCAATAGATATGGTAGCCTTTCTTGAGATGAACTGCGTTGTTACCTGCCAAACATCCCATTCTAGAATGATTAATTTTAGAGACAGTAAAAGGGGTTGACAGACATTTTCGTATAAATTCTTAGTCTTAAAAATATAATGAATATGTGGAAAAATATAAAAATTTTAAGGTTGTCCATTAGCGGGTTAAAACGACATGTCACAATTTGAAACAAACACTTTTTCTCACGCGTGTGTTAGCTTTCGGTGTGTAAATACTCATTTCCGTTATACAGTGAAAATGCAAAGTTGTTTCATCTCAAGGTAGAGTGTCCTGAAGAGCACAAGCTAACACTTCCAAACGTTATCGTATACATTTTTAGTGAATTTTAAGATTATATTTATTTACAAATTTACTCCGATGAACATAAATGATAAAAGTACATAACACTTAAACTGTCCTTGTAATTGTGTAAGTTCCTTTGTTTTCCAAACAATTTGAATATCTTTCATAACTTACTGTTCCATAAAAATGATTTTAAATTGCAAGGTTGGTACTCTTAATTAAGATTTCTTGTTAATGTCTTGGTGCTAGCAACGATTACGACCAGGTTATCGCAGTTTAACAAAATTTAGCAAAGCTTACTTAACAATAGAAAATTAAAGGTTTTGTTACAGAGAATGAGTGAGACCTTATTGTTGATGACTCGAGGTTTTTAAACGTCCGACGCAAGTGAACTGTGTTAAGGTGAGATTTTGTTTAGATAATTGTGTTTCTTTTATATTCTGAACTAACGGTAATATTCACACTCAATTTTGTAATTAATTTAATTAGGTCTTAATTTATTTGTTTGATTACGACGTAAAATATATTTAACCAAGGCAATGGAATTGAGCCAATACAATTGAAATCAATGTTTTCAATTTGCTTTTTTTTCATATTTTCTAAGAATGTTAATATTCTAACCCAACTTTTTCTAATGTCCTATATTTGGTTTAATATATACCTGATTACGCACAAGCACAAAGGAACCTTAGGGTACCGAGATGCGGCTAGAGATATCACTGATGATAATTATTACAATATTTATTAATGCTACATTTTTTTAACACGAAGATTAACAAAGAGAAGTAGAGGTAGACCTAAGACTATTGCACACAGATGGTGAAAGATGTAGGCTGTGGGAATTTCAGGGAAATGTGAAGGTTTGATCAGAATAGTTCCAGGACTGAAAACCTAACGATGACGATTAAATAAGTTCAACAAGTACTTTATCTAATCAATCAATTTATTACACATTTTCGTATTTATTTTAAGTATTAACACAATAATTTATATCACAATACTTGCAAATTCATACTTCGACTGAAACTGCCATGTTCTGCTAAACAATGCTGTTTTATATAAAAATTTGAAAACATTTTGCCAGAAGTTCAAAAAAAATTTATGGATTATTTCCCTTTTGTATACTTTACGCAAGATTTTTAAGTGCGTCCTTGTAGCTGTCGATCAATACATTTTTAGTTGAATAACGTGGTCCTTTACGATTTCAAACTCTTCGGCGCCTTTGCTACAATATTACTTTTGCTCTAGCTAAAGTTATCAATACATTTTGGAGTATGCCTTACTCACAATTAAGCGGTTATTGTATAAAGGGAACAAGATCATATTATACCGAAATGAAACTAAGATATACGTCTTGTTCTATAAGTGTCTGCTCAATTCTGTGTTCAATATAGCAAACTGTAACTAAAAATTGTAATGGCAAAAAAGGCACTAATTATTATTGATGTTTAAGTTCTAACATTTAAACATAATTACAAGTTTTTATTTGCCCTTTTACTTAAATGAATATATTGACAGTTCTAGGATGATTTTGTTCTGATTTTTATAACTTTGGCAACGAAGATGTATTCATAATCCAGTATGATGGCAATACATTCATAAGCCAACATGAATTTAATCTCCATATTTTAAATAATTGTCCAGTGTCAGCGGAAAGATGGCCATATAGAGAAATCTTCCCTCTCGTAACCGTTTGATTGGCAGTACCTCAAAATTGGGGTTGAGTGTCTAAAGGTAGCAAGTCCATATGGTTTCATTTATACAATCAATTTAATGATGGCGCTGTCTTCACAATATCAACTGTTGTTCAGTGTCAGGTGGTTTCAATATTAAAGTGAGTATGTGAGAAGTGTTTGTTAGAGGTATATATACTACTTTAATAGAATTATTTGCTTTAGGCACAAAAATTTCCAATAGTGAATATAACAATCTAACGCTCAAACGTACTAAAAAGAACAGCATCACTTTGTTTTTGACCTTACTTAAGATCGGTTCGACGCAGCTCTAACTTCTTTTCTATTTTGTGCTAATTTTAAAGATTCTACATACCCTTCACAACCTAAATTTCTAACAATTGAACTAATATAGCTTGGTCTGGTTCTTACTATACTCTTCTATCTTTTTTTTATCTACCCAGCTATACATAGATATTAACAACCTGATGGTTGTTAAAGAACTCCAACACGTTTATATGATTCCCATTTATAAGGAAATGAAAAACTATCTGGTTATTCCCTCCAAAAAAAGAAAAGTGTTAAATTAAATGTTATGGTAAGGCTTAAGCAACGAAACGCTGCCAACATCCAAGCCACTAACTAATTGTGAGTTATGTCATAGTGACAATTTGTTAACTAATTTTTATTTATTTTTTTTTTGTTTCCGAACTTACCTAAAGTCGGTTTGACGCAGCTTTAATTTTTTTTTCTATTCTGAGCTAGTCTAAAAAGGTCTCATACCCTTCACAACCTAAATCTCTAATAATTTGACTAATATAGCTTTGTCTAGTTCTTCCTACCCTATTTTTATTTGGTAATCTATAATCTAAGACCTTACTAAATAGTTCCTCATGTATTAACTGGTGCCCTATCATTCTATCTCTCCTGACCTTTAATTATTTCCACATACAGGGTTCCTCACCTATCCTTCTATAAACTTCCTCATTTGTTACTCTGTCTGTCTAACTAATCTTTAATATTCTTCTATAACACCAAGTTTCAAAAGCTTCTATCTTTATTTTATCTACCTCTTTAATTGTCCAAGTCTCACTACCGTATAATAGAACGCTCCATACGTACAACTTTAAGAAACTTTTTCTATTAGCTAAACTAATACTACTAGCTAGTAAGTCTTTCTTTTTTAAAAACATTTTTCTAGTTTAAGCTATTCTAACTACTATATCCCTTCTGCTACGTCCGTCCTTTATAATTATACTACCTAAATAGCAAAATTCATCTACCTTCTCTAACTCGGTATTACCTATTTTTAATTTTAGTTTAGAACTAGGCTGTAAATCACTTGTCATTATCTTTGTCTTTCCTGAGCTAATTCTCATATTAGAGTTACTCTATAGTATCTCATCTAAAATATTTAAAAACTCTCCTAACTCTATTCTAGATGCTATCATGGCTACATCATCTGCAAAACGTCACATGTCTATTTTCTGTCCCTGTACACTAATACTTATGTTTTTTCTTCCTCTAGCTAAGTTTAAAGCTTCCTCGATATAAACATTAAAAATCAAGGGAGATGGTATACAGACATGTCAAACACCATTTCTAACCTTACTTAATTTTCTATTTTATCAAATATAATTACTACGCTTTGGTTTTTATATAGACTGTAAATAATTCTTCTATCCCTATGAGAGATTCCTATTTTTTGCAAAACCCTGAACATAACAATCCAATTAACCCTATCAAATACTTTTTCCAAATCTACAAACGCGAAACGAGCCTTTTTATTTTTTTGTAACCTTTTTTCGATAATTACCCTAATAATTAGTATCGGTTCTCTAGTCCCTCTGTCTTTACGAAAATCATATTGGTCTTCACCTAAATAATTCTCAGTCAAAAGCTTTTACTCTACTTTTAATTATTATTGCTAGTATTTTGGAAGCATAGGTAGTTAAACTAACCGTTCTAAAATTCGCACACCTATCAGCTCCTGAGTTTTTTGGGATTGGTATAATAATATTTCTTTCGAAATCTATTGGGACCTCACTTGTGTAATATATTACTTTACTAGTTCATATAATCTGCCTAAAGTTTTTTGACCTGCATATTTTATTAATTCTGCGGGTATATCGTCTATCCCCCTGCGCTTTATTTAGTTTAAGATCCCTAACAGCTCTATCAAATTCTTCTCTTAATACTGAGAACCCTATTTCTACATCTTCTTCTTGGTCGTTTTCTAACTCATCCATATCGTCTCCCTTATATAAATCTTCTAAATATCTTTTCCATCTATCTGCTACCTCAACTTTATTTATTAGAAGCTCATTATTCTCATCTTTAATACCATTATATTTTTTCTTATCTTGCCCAAAAAACTTTTTAACTGCCCTGTAAGCCCTGTCTGTCTTACCTACTCTCAAATCATCTTATTTTCTTTTACAATTCTCCTCCATCCCTTTATTTCTAGCTTTTCTACACTTATGTACTACCTTATTTTTAACTCTATTATATTTTTGTTTACTTTCACTATCCAATTCTCTAAAAGATTTAAGCTTTCTTCTATTTTCTATTAAATCTAATATGTCCTTTGCTACCCAGGGTTTTCTCGCTTCTATTTTTTTCTTATCTATAGTCTGTGTTGCTCTATCATGTACAGCCATTTTTATTTCTTTCCATCTAGTTTCTATGTCTCGCCCTTATAGCTATCTCTTTGATCTTATTATCTAATACTTGTTTATATTCCTCTTATACCTCACTATTCTTAAGCTTACCTAGATCCCATCCTTCTCTTTTTGCCTTTCTCAATTTTTTTAATTTTAGGTTACACCTCATTTTAACTAAGTTATGATCCTTATCTATGTCAGCTCCTTCAGCTGTCTTCACCGATGTAAGTTTAAGTGTATGTGTAAATTCCCAGAGGATGTTACGAAGATAATTCTAAAATCGCTGTATACGGGGAAACCGAGAAACGAGCAAGACACATTTTTAATGAGACTTCTGGTAAACAAGAAAGTTTGAAGACGTCGATCTAGAAATAAGGAACCTAAGCAAGAACGTACAAGCGTCTTGATTATCATATTCTGAATGGTACAAATCGAGTTCGGGTATGCAAGAAGGCTTTTCTAAGTTTGTACGCCTTGTCAAACAAAGCGTCTATCGATTAACTTTGTTGCTATTGTATGGTGACAGACCTGTAGATTCTTACAGCCTACATCATTCACTATCTGCGTGCAATAGTCTGATCTAGGTCTATATCTACCTCTCTTGTTTCTTATATCTGCTTGTAATTTGGCCCTTACTATTGCCGAAAAATGCCATACAACGTATCCCATCCTTCTATTTCTCCTACTTTTTTTTTGTTTTTCACAGATATCTTTATTCTCCTACTATTCGTATAACCTATTTGTCATTAACCTTGTCTGTCCATGCTATCATTATCATACATCTGAAGCATAACCTTCCAAAAGGCTTCTTCCTTTTCCTGTTTGCTTCTCCTACTGTCTCTATTTTATAGACGTACACTTTTGTTTTTGTTACTATGTTTGTTGTTTTTGAACATAGCCGCTGTTCTTTGTTAGATACAGTTCCTTTCTCTTGTTTTGTAAATACGATGGTAAGGTAAAAAGTTCTCGGCCTGACACAGAGATGGCGTTCTAATCAGCAAAAATTTGAGCTTCCCGCCTGCATGCACATGTCATTAGTTTGTATGACACGTTTCAACTTGCTATCTCAAGTAGTTTGTTTACACGAATTTTTTCAAGCAGACGTCTTATGCGTGTTTTCTTAAGATGGATAAATTTGAATATCGTGCGGTCTTCGTTTTGGACGGATTAACCCCTTGGGAAATTCATCCGAAGTTGACAAAAATTTACGGAAACTCTGCTCCTTCCCAGTCAACCGTTAAAAAGTGTGCAGCTGAATTTAAATGTGGTCGCACGTCTCTCGAAGATGACCCGCAACCGGAAACAATCGAAAAAGTGCATGATATCGTGTTGGACGATAGGCGAGTGAAAGTGAAGGAGATATCGGACGAAAAGGTGCTAAACATCTAACACAAAGAGTTAGGGATGCGAAAGCTCTGCGCAAGCAAGATGGGTGGCGCATTTGCTGAATGCCGATCAAAAGCAAGTGCGAAAACGAGTTTTGCAGTAATGTTTGACCCGGTTCAATCCGAGTGATTTTGTGCGGCGATTTGTCACTATGGATGAAACATGGGTCCACCATTACACGCCAGAAACGAAACAGCAGTTGAAGCAGTGGGTGGAAGCCGATTGTTCAGCGCTAAAGTTAGCGAATTCGATCGCATCTGCCGGAAAGGTGATGGCCAGCATGTTTTGGGATGCGAAAGATCTTGTTAATAGATTACCTTGAAAAGGGCAGAACAATTACAGATCAGCATTACTCCATCCTTCTTGACCAGTTGGATGCCAAAATTCGCGAGAAGAGGCCTGGCTTGGAGAAGAAAAAGAATCATCTTTAACCAAGACAACGTACCTGCACACAAGGGTGCGTTGGCGATAAGAAAATTGACGGATTTGGGGTACGCCTTGCTCGGCCATCCCCTTTATTCCCCTAATTTGGCGTTCTCAGACTTCTATATGTTCCCAAACTTGAAGAAATTTGTTTCTGGGAAGCGCTTCATGTCCAATAAAGAAGTTGAGAAAGCTATAGACAAATATTTTCACAGCCTTCCAGAGTCTCACTTCCGGAAAGGAATACTGATGTTGGAGAAACATTGGACCAAGTGTGTTGAAGTTAAGGGGGATTATTTCGAAAAATAAAATCATTTTTCTTTACTGAAAATTGCAGTCTTTTTATTGTAGGCCGAGAACTTTTCACCTTACCCTTGAACATACTCTATTTCACTAATATTCAGATATATCTGAAGAGGCTTAAACGGCCCGTGGATACCAAGATCCCCAAAACAAACATTTGCCGAATTAATAGTTTTCTAATAAATCCTTTCGCACAATCAGGATTAGTTGAAAATATTGCAAAATCAACACCTGTATTTGTTTCTAGTACTCATCAAGTTTAAATGCAATTAGTTTTCGGCACTAGGTTTCTCTCTTGGAACAAGTGGGACGCGTACTTTCACTTATTTCTATTCTGAGCTACCATAAGCAGTTCCCTGACATTCCTACAGCCTAGATACAGCTCGGTTTCCACTTCTATTGTTTTCTCAATATATGCTCTATTTCGCCGTTATCAGTGGTATGTGAAGGGGTTTAAGCAGCCTGCGGCTACCAAGATCCCCAATACGGACATTTGCAGAATTAATAGTTTTCCAGTAAATTCTTTCGCACAATAAACATTAGTTGAGAATATTACAAAACCAACATTTGTATTTGCTTATAAATTACCACCAGGATTAAGTACAATTATTTTTTTCGACATAACGTTTTCCGTCTTGGAACTTGGAACTTGGACACGTACCACCATTGATTTCTATTTTGAGCTAGCCTACACATTTCCTTGAAATTCCCACACCCTACATCTTTCATTATCCTCGTGCAATAGTCTAACCTAGGTCTACATCTACCTCCCTTTTTTCTTACCTCTGCTTCTAATATATTCCGCACTATTCCTTCATGCCTTAGTATGTGACCTCTCACCTACCTCTGCGATTTTTTACTGTTTTCCACATATTTTCTTCTTCCCCTAACTTTGTTTGTCCATGGTATCTTCATCATACGTATGTAGCACCATATTTTAAAGGCTTCTATCTTTTTTCTGCGCGCTTCTCCTACTGTCCACGTGTTGTGCTTCACACATATGTTTTAAACAATCTTTTCTTTATTTCTATGTTTGTTGTCTTTGAACACAGTAGTTGCTTTTTCTTGTTAAATATAGTACGATCTTGTGCTAATCTTTGTTTTATATCTTTTGCGCTCTTCCCATTTTGCGTTATTTGACTTCCTAGGTATCAAAAATCCTTAACATTTTGTAAGTTCTCGTTACCTATTTGTATTCTTGTTTTTTATTTATCTTCGCTTCTTTTGCATACTAGAATTTTCGTTTTATTTTTGCTAATTTTCATCTCTCTGTTAGAACAGTTTCCATTTCATTAAGAACAGTTTCTAACTCTTCCTTGCTAGATGCTAATACCGCTATATCATCTGCAAATCTAAGCATATCAATCTTTTGTCCGTGCATAGTAATTCCAAATGTCTTACTGCATTTGACAGTATTCATTGCCTCTTCAACAAGTTAAAAATTAATGGGACTAGGGCACATCCCTGTGTCACACCTTTCCTAATATTTACTTTTCTACCTTCCTGCTCTAATTCCATAACCGCTATTTGTTCTTTGTATAAGCTATGTATTGTCGGTCTATCTCAAAAATACATTCCAATCTTTTTGTGTATTTCGAACATTCTTTTCCATTTTATATTGTCCTCTTCCCCTTTTCTATTGTTTTCTCCATTATCACCTTCAAAGCTAAAATAGCCTCCCGTGTTCCGCTGTTTCGTCCAAACTCAAATTGATCTTCGCCCAGGACTTCTTCAGTTTTTCTATTCTCCTTTGTACAATTGTAGTTAATATTTTTGACACGTGTGCTGTCAAACTTATCATTTGACAATGTTTATATCTATCCGCACCTTTCTTTTTTGGTATAGTTACTATGATGTTACGTTCGAAATCTTTGCGTATTTCTTGCCTCATACATATAGCTTACAAGTTGGAAGAGACGTTCTGTTACTGCATGTCGAGCGGATTTTAGAGTTTCTGCTTGCACCTTATCTGTACCCGATGCCTTACCATTTTTCAGACCCTTTAATGCAAATTCAAATTCATTTCTAAGTATAGGTTATCCCAAGTCCTTACTTTCAATGTCTGATTTGTTCTATTGCTGTTAGTCCCTCTCCTGCATATAAATTCTCTATCAATTCTTAACATCTAACCACTTTCTCTACATTTTCTATAATGACATTTTTTCCCGCGCCGCTTACATTTTGCTATACGGTTTTATATCGCTAAAATTCATTCTAATTAGTTTGTATGCTTCGCCTGTCTTTCCTATTTCGACCTTACTTTGTACTTTTGCATTTTTCAACAATCCATTGTTCTTTAGCTTTCCTGCATTTGCGAATAATTTCGCATTTTACGGCTTTGTATTTGTTTTCCTGTTTCGTCTGTTCTATTTTTGTATTTTCGTCTTTCTTCTATTAAATTCAGGATATCCTTTGTCATCCATGGTTTCTTATTTTCTTGTTGTGTATCTCTGACCGCCATATCTAAGTTGGATTTAATGTTATTTTATTCGGTTTCTACTTCCTTAGTATAAGAAATTTTCCCGATATTTTTTAGCAATTCATTTAACATTTTTCAAATCTTTCGTGGATATCTTTATCTTTTAGTTTCTGAAAGTTAAAGTGTCTTTTTCCGTTCCTTTTTTTCGAATTTTTTAATTTAAGAATGACCTTTATAATTACGGTTGTGGTTAGTGTCTGTATCTGCTTCTGGGTACCTTTTATAGTCTTTTACGTAATTCCTAAACTGTTGTCTAACAAGAATGTAATCTATTTGATATTTTGCTAAATCTCTTGGCATCTTCCACGTGTTAAATTGTTTTTATCGTAAAATTCTACCATCCTAATTCCCATGTCGTTTCTCTTGCCTAAACCAAATAAATCTTCTACTGCTTCTTTCCTGGTTTCACATACCACTGCATTAAAATCCCCCGTAATTATTAAATGTTCATGTGCTTTTACGTATCTTAGTATGTCTACGATATTTTTGTAGATCGCTTCTATCTCGTCGCCCCTGTAGCTAGAGGTGGGGATCTGTACTTGTATTATTATTGTATTTACCGGTTTAGATTGTAATCTAACCATGAGTACTCTTTCCTTCTTTTGTAAGTAGTTTTCTATACAGTATCTTTTTTTGCATCCCTACCTTCGAATTTTCTTCCTCAGATCATGTATGAATTACTCTAAGCCTCCACTCCAGAAATCTCCCGCATCTGGCCACCGAACTTCGCTGATCCCTATTATGTTTAATGCTAACCTGTCCACTTCAATTTTTAAGTTCTCTAGTTTACCTACTTGCTTTATACTTCTAACATTCCATGCTAGGAATTGCAAAATGTTCTTGACACGTTTTTCTAAACTTTTCGATCACATCATCCTAAGTAATCTACTCCTGGAAACCCGAATGGGGGACTATTTTAACTTTAGGCGAGCATTTTTCACAAAAATACACCCTCGTTTGGATGAGAAATATAAATGGAGGTCCCGTGTGTGAGTGTTGTCACGCACGTTAAAGATCCCTACCTTGTTTGGAACAGAAAGGGTTCGGCAAAATTCTAAATTTTCCAGGTAAAAATACTCGCTTGCTGGCCAATGTAGTACCTTCGGATGGAGCATGGGAAAATCAAATGTAGGAACTATTTTAACTTTGAAATATTTTATCCCAGAGGATGCCATCATCTTAATCACAATTTAAGTGCGCCAGGTATTTGAGAAGGAACGTGGTGGTTTTCCGTTGCCTTTCACATCGCAGTAGTGTATCTAAGAATGCCATACCGACCACTATGGTCTCTGTCACTCTAAGTACCGAAAGAGAGGCTGCCTACTAATTTGGTTAAACCTTTGGTTTGGCTCCTTAGCTCATTGGAACACGCGAGCCGTTCCACCCGTTCGAGTAATTTAGAACTACTTTAAAGTGCAGGCACATTCGAAACGGGTACAGACTTACATATTTTTAAATAAAATTTTGAAAACAAAAATTATAGAATACATTTTGTTCTTCCTTTATAAAAGTAAATCTAGTGTAGTTGAAAATTTGACTGCGGAGTTGGTCAATCAAAAGTAACTTCTCCACCAAAAAAAAATTTCTGTTTGTCCCTGCATATATGCTTATACATACACGTTTGTTCTCTCAAAACTGTTAATCTTTAAAAAAACATAAGATTTTTGAACTCAGGAAACGTTTTCTCACAATCTCCCACATTCTTTCTGCAAATGCTAATAATGTAACAGGTTTTCTAGTGCAAACAAAAATCCAACATTCATTCGATAAGCTTCTCCAACCCCGCCAGCCCAGTCGCATATATCAAGCTACGAGTTGCACAAATATTTTCTTAGTTTATTTAACAGTTTGTTTATCCCAGTCGGCTTTGTCGGTTTAACTGTTAAGTAAAAGAACAATATTGACTTTCTACAAACCTTAGCATTAAACACGAACGTCCTCTAATTTGAATTCAACTTTGTTATATAAAGAACAAATAAAATGTGAAAGTATGGCATTAATTAGCATGAAATTCCGCTTATATGAAATAAGACATCATCAATTAAATGTGGGCAGCATCTCAGTTGGCCTTTTGTTAAGAAACAAACCTACATCGTTTACCATTTCGACAAGGTCTTATTTCACTTTTAAATGTTGAACGTTCGTTCTTGTTCGATTTCTTTTATGGAAGGAAGTTCAATTATAACGTACAGTTAATTCTGTGAAAATACCGCCATTATACTGTTACTGCTTTAACTCGTCGTTAACAGCATTCTTGCGATTTGCCCGAAACTGTACAAGTGTTAATGAAAGAGCAATTGAAAATCTTCATCAAAGACATCGATTGAATCTATTTAATAATTTTAGCGAGGTCAGCCACACTAAGAAACCGGACGACGCGTTTTCTAAAAGTTTGTTGCCAACAGGAGATTGCTAGAACTACCTACAGTTCGCAACACAACCCACTTGGATTTCATTTTATTGCTAATGTAATCAATGTTGAGCAAACTACAAACTTGGAATATTTATCGATACGCGTAGGAATACGGAAAATTCTGATTAATTATATGATTCAAGATTGCAGATTAATGTCAAAAGTCGGTCTTAATATTAGTCTGGTACGTATATGGATAGTTCTTATTCCCACAGATTGATTCATAGGTTGCTAACTATAATTAGAAATATAATTAAGAGAAGGCGTGCCAGGATGATAGGCCAGATTTTGATCCATAAAAAACAAAGTAGAAGGAAAGAAAAGGGTCAATATAAACCAAATTAGCAAAACCTGGATACAAATAATTATAGAGCGTTGCAGGAGTCAGCTAAGGATAGGAAACGGTGGAGAACTTTCTCAAACCAACCTTGAAGCTGTGACTAAGTGAACGATCCAAAAAGCTCTTAATATTTGTTTACCATAAAGCCAAGCCATATCGAAACCACTCTATGGTTTTAAGGTCTGACGACCCTAGAGCCATAGATTCTAATGACTCTATGGAGTTGTTGACCACAACAGAAGATATGGGTGTGCCAAAATGTTGTTTGCAAAACTATCCATCAAATACAAAATACGTGGATATCGAGTATTTATGTGTTTGTGTGATGAAATGTTTAAATTCATCGTCTTATGGTATTATTTGTTTTATTATCGCGGCAGTACCCGTGAATAGCAATGTAACGCCAAATCTGACAAGCATATGACCAGGTTCAATAGTAATTCCCTCGATTAATTGTCTGAGATGCATGAGGTTTAAAAAGCTGGATATTGTACTATAGACATGTGGTTCTACAATTTTGTCAAATATTTTGCAAGAAAGTAAATTTGCGAGTCTACTGTGCTTACTATTGGACAGAATGGGACGTCGAATTCATAGATTTTTCGGAATAACCCAATAGCGACTTTCTAATGCTCCACTTAACAACCATAAAAGATTTACTGGTACTAGTATGATAGAGCTCCTGGCTTTGCCATCGCCATCGTTTGAAGCCTTGACTCCTCCAGTTAACAAACCACCTGGCTCACGTATTACAACAAGAAATCAAACTAGGTATAAAACACTAACTCAACCTTAATGTCATTACTATTGGGTATTTCTTGTTTTCCTTTTAATATTATTTTTATATATTATAGTTTGAATCTGTTAAAACTAGCTAATTTCTCATATATTTTTAGTTCACTATTTGTGACTTATATAGTTTAATATGATTTATCTTAAGTTTGTGTGTTTGCGTGTACGAGTGGATGAATGGGCCGATGATTGGTTACTCCATTAATCTCTACTATACTTTACTTCTGCACAACGGCTGATAGTTTTGCTGACTTATGTTTAATTGAATGCGATGTTCTGGAAGACTGCGAGTCAAATGTTTTGGAATCTCTTCCTAGTGTTCCTACTGCTCAATCATTGTTGTCCTTCGAGTTCTCCCACCACCCGCCTGCTTTCAACTGTTGACATGTTAACGCAGAATCATTGCTTTCGCACCTTGACGATTTTCGTTACGCCTTTTCCTCTGTACGTGTTCATTGTATTGCGATATCGGAAACTTGATTAAAGCTTTCACTACCAGGCGTCTTTGTTCACCTGCAGGAGTACAAAAGCACTAGAAATGATCGTACAGGGAAGGGTGGTGGAGTTGCTATCTATGTCAGGTCTGACCTTAAATGCAAAATTGTTGCCCAATCCCCAAGTAGGTATAGGGCTAGACCATAATCCGTCAAATTACTCGTAAGGGTAGTGTATCGCCCACCTCATATTGGACACCTCACAGATATTGAGGAAGTTCTATTTGATTTATTGCCTTCTTATTCTGAAACAATACTTCTGGGTGATTGGAATGCTAATCTTCTGCATAATACGAATGATGTTCGACATTTAAAAACTGTATTTGAGTCATGTAATCTAAGCATTTTACCTTTTAATTCAACACACCACCTTGTATCCCTGTCTCGTGAATCGCACACCTCTATTGACTACATTTGTGTCTCTAATAAGAATAAGGTTTTGAATTTTGGTCAAATCTCTGTTGTTGAAATCTCAAAACATGATCTTTTATTTGTCTCTTATTCCATTAAATTTCCCAAATTTGTTTCTACTCCGATAAGATACCGTAACTTTAAAAACTCTTATGCGTCTTAGAGACGCTGCTCACCTTCACTTTAAGCGATCTAGAACTGAACAGAACTGGACTCGTTAAAAATTCTTTAGGAATCGAACTTTACAATCAATTAGGAATGTAAACATGCGTCATTTTTATACTATTTCATCAAAACCAAACTCATCCAGGATATGGAGAAAATTGAAATCCTTAGGCTTTGGCAAGGCAAATCATGCTATTCCTGTTAACTGTTGTTTAGATTCTTTAAATACATTTTTTGCTCAATGTCCACTATTAGATCCTGCATTTGTCCGTGAAGCTGTTACTAATATACCGGATTCTCCACTTCCACATGTTCCTAGATTTAATTTCCTTGAAGTCTCGCCTGATGTCGTTTTAGATTCTACTCTTCGCATAAAGTCTAATGCTTCTGGACCAGATTATATTTCACTTCGTATGTTGAACTACTTAACCTCTTCTTTTCTTGATAGCTTCACTTTCATTGTAAACACTTCTTTTCACACCAATACTTTTCCTAATCTCTGGAAGCAGGCTTTTGTTTATCGTTTACCCAAGAAACTGTGTCCGTCTACTCCTAGTGATTATCGCCCTATAAGCATCCTACTTACTCTGTCAAAGTCTCTTGAATATATTGCAGCACATCAGGTTACAGCTTACTTGCAAGAAAACTTTCTTTTTGACACTTATCAATCAGGATTTCGTACGGGCATAGTACCTGCTCAGCATTGCTTCGAGTGGTTGATGATATTAGACACGCTATGGACAATAAATATATTAACATTCTTATTTTAATTGATTTCAGCTTAGCTTTTAATAGTGCCATATTTGAATTTCTTTGGGCTAACTTATACAAACTTAGCAACTTATCTCATTCAACAGTTCAATGGTTTCTCTCTTACCTTAATGGCCGCAGGCAACAAGTTATCTCTATTGGTTATAAGTCTTTCTCCAATTGGGCAGAGCTAAAAGCAGGTATTCCACAGGGAAGTGTCTTAGATCCTCTCCTATTTAGTTTATATATCCAAGACATATCGCAGTTTCTTCTTCATTCTCGTTACCACTGTTATGCGGATGATGTTCAAGTATATTTACATTTTCAGCCAGATAGCATCACTTCTGTGTTCAATAAAATAAATGAAGATCTTTTGAACATTCTCAAGTGGAGTAGAAATAACGGACTTGCAATTAACCCATCCAAGTGTAAAGCTATCCTTGTCGGAACCCCAAAATTGCTTCGAAAAATTGATTTTATCATCACTCAGTTGCTGCGCCTGGGCATGAATGCTATAGAACCTTTAGACTGTGTTAAAGACCTCGGGTTTAATATCGACCAACAATTAAGTCTGACAAATCAAGTAACGCATACGTGTCGTATAGTATTTGGTGCGCTGCATTCGTTGAACCGTCTAAAAAGGTTTATGCCTGTTAAACTTAAGGTACAACTGGTACATAGCTTGATTATGCCTTATTTCGATTATTGTGATATTATTTACACAAGTGCTTCAACTGAACTTAGTGAAAGACTTCAGAGAGTATTCTTCTCAATCTTTTTTGGGGATTAAGCCACTCATAGTTTTTAAAATTATCTTTATTAACGTTTCGATCCATGACCTAGGATCGTTTTCAAAATAATAAAAACTTCAAGTGTGACATTTATGACATAAATTGAAGGTGACTTTGATTTATTGATGTTCGAAATATTTGGTTTGAGTACACTAAGTAAAAATTTTTTTAAATTTTAAATGAATGATTGCTTTTAATTTGTGTTACGGCCTGGCACCGACTTTTTTTAGGTAGCCAATACGCTTAACGTGAAATCAGCTGATTAATTTTTATTGGTGAATTTTATATAAATTCAATAACTTGGGAATTGGAAAACATTTTTTAACATGTTTCTATTTATACAATTGAGAGGATGGTTATTATGGAATTATATGATTGCATTATTAAAAGGCTTAAGTAGTCGTTTTTTTTATATTTATTTTGAAGGGGAAAATCATAATACAGAACTAATTAAAAACTTTGTACAGTCAATTAACGAAATAGAACCGACTATTAAATTCACATATGAATTAGAACAACATGGAAAACTTCCGTTTTTAGATATTCTAGTTAGCAAAAACGATACATTACATGTGATTTTCCAATGCTCCACCCGAAGGTACTACATTGGCCAGGAAGCGAGTTTTTGTTACCTGGAAAATTTTGAATTTTGCCGAACCCTTGCTGTTCCAAGCAAGGTAGGGATCTTTAACGTGCGTGACAACACTCACACACGGGACCTCCATTTTACCTCTCATCCGAACGAGGGTGTATTTTTGTGAAAAATGCTCGCCTAACATTTTTCAAGCGGACCGTGTCGGGATACGAACCCGGGACCTTGGGCGTAGTAGTCACACACATACCACTACGCCACGGAGCCGCCGCAAAAACGATACAACAATTAATACATCGGTATATAGAAAACCAACGCACACAAACAGATACTTAAACTTCGATTCAAACCACCCACAATGTGTCAAACGAGGAATTATCAAAACCATGTATGATAGAGCAAAATTAATATCATCAAACGAAGAAATTTTAAAGAAAGAGAAAGACCTAATTAGATGTACACTAATAGAAAACAAATATCCTAAAAGAATAATAGAGAAAGAAATGAATAAAAACCCTAAAAATAAAGAAAAAGAAAACAAAAACGATACACACCACAAAATGCTCTGAATACCATACATAAAAGGATTCTCCGAAAAAATTCAAAGAATAGGAAACAAATTTAGAATTAAAACAGTATTTAGAACCAACAATACACACAATTAACAAAAACAAAACCCAAAAACGCAATACAAAGTTCAAAAAATTGTATCTACAAAATACCGTGCGAATGTAAAAAGTTTTATATAGGAGAAAGTTCCAGACCATTTGAAGTTCGATTAAAAGAACATAAATCATATATAAAAAATAGAAAATTTGAAAAATCCATGATTTGCCAACATGCATGGGACTTCAGTCATAAAATAAAATGGGAGGACGCAAAAATTATCGACAAAGAAGAAAACCACCAAAAACGCAAAATCAAAGAAGCTGCTTATATAACCCTACATAAAAATAACTGCGTTGCAAACGAATCCGTAACTTTCAGTAAACAATGAATTCCATTACTAAAAGAAATAACAAAAGAAATAACAAATGAATATCAAATGCCCACAATATCTAGGTAGCATTGCAAGTTTTTCCTGGGTTTTCCTTGCGATATTAACATGAAATACAGCCTACATACATGATTTCTATTTATACATACAATAACTAATTATATAACAATAAGCATATTAACTAGAAAACCATTTTTTCGGCAAATATCTAAGTGTTGGGGGATCTTGGTAGCCACAGGTTGCTTAACCCCCTTCACTGAATCTCGGTGAAATAAGACATAAAATTAGAAAACAATAGAAGGGAAACGAGCTATATACATGCTGTGTGAGAATTTCAGAGAACTATGTAAACTAGCTCAGAATATAAATAAGTGCAGGTACGTGTCCAACCAGTTTTGAGATGAAGATCCAATGATGATGATAATGAAGCATATTAACAACCCCTGTAAAACAGCATTGGTATCTTACAAGTGTAAACCCGCAATAGGGTTACCTCACAACCATATACAATCTCCGTTAAACAATATTGGTAAATGACAAGTGTAAACCCGCCATAGGGTCGCCTCAGATCCATATACAACTTTCACAGAACAACATTGGTATCTGACAAGTGTAAACCCGCCATAAGGTCGCCTCAGAACCATGTTAATCTACCAAAGAGGTAGCCTAAATCATAATGATTTTCCCCTTCAAAATAAATATAAAAAAAACGACTACTTAAGCCTTTTAATAATGCAATCATATAATTCCATAATAACCATCCTCTCAATTGTCTAAATAGAAACATGATAAAAAATGTTTTCCAATTCCCAAGTTATTGAATTTATATAAAATTCACCAATAAAAATTAATCAGCTGATTTCACGTTAAGCGTATTGGCTACCTAAAAAAAGTCGGTGCCAGGCCGTAACACAAATTGAAGGCAATCATTCATTTAAAATTTAAAAAAATTTTTACTTAGTGTACTCAAACCAAATATTTCGAACATCAATAAATCAAAGTCACCTTCAATTTATGTCATAAATGTCAAACTTGAAGTTTTTATTATTTTGAAAACGATCCTAGGTCATGGATCGAAACGTTAATAAAGATAATTTTAAAAACTATGAGTGGCTTAATCCCCAAAAAAGATTGAGAAGAATACTAAACAAACCACAACAAACATACAGGGAGTATTTACTTCAGAGAGCACAAAATAGTTGTGTTCGTTTTATCCATAGTCTAAAGAAGCGGGATCATGTAACTGCATTCTACATAGACATGCGATGACTTAAGCTTGGTGATAGAAGAAAATTTCATATGACTGCTTTTCTCTATAAGCTCTTCTTTGCTAAAAGTCCTTGTTACTTATTTACTAAATACTCTCCTCTATCTAGCCGCAGTCATAATACGAGACATGATGATCTGCTGCCCATCCCTATACATCGTACACACATTTTTTACCAATCTTTCCAGATTGCTTGCACTCTCCTTTGGAACTCAATACCACTAAGCATTAGACATGCCCCCACAATTTTTACTTTTCGCAGACTCTTCCTTCAACATCTTTTATCGATCGATGCGTAGTAAAACGTACATTTTGCTACAGCCTTTACTCTATCATTGGCTCTACTCACAGTATGTCTGAATGTGTGATTGAGTGAGTGATTGAAATTTTTGTTTTTCCACATTACAAATTATTTTATTTTGTCTTGCTATATAATTTACTATGTGCTGTCACTCTCAAGTTAGGTGTTAGATGGAGCCTAGTGGCTTCAAACTCACTTGAGGATGTCAATGTACTTTGAACTTAATTTATTTTAAGTTATAGTCCTAATTCTTTCTCGAAGTTCTTAATATAATAAAGTTGAACATACATACATACACCCGAATGTACTACAGTGGAAAGGAAGCGAGTTCTTTTTTAACCGGGTAGTTTTGCATTTTGTTAAACCCTTGCTGCTACAAACAACGTAGGGATCTTTAACGTCTGTGGCAACACTCACACAACACATACATTTTACCTCTCATCTGAACCAAGGCGTATTTTTGTAAAAAATGTTCGCCTAAAATTTTTCAAGCGATCCGCGTCGGAAATCGAACCGGGACCTTCGGTTTAGAAGTTACATGCGAACCAACTTAGCTGAGCTCCTGTGTTCAAAAATCTTTTTAAGAGTCATTAGTTTTTTTAAAGATAAACAGTTTTGAGAGAATAAACGTGTCTGTATATTGTATGTATAAGCATATATGTAGGGCCGATCCAAAGAATTTTTTTTAGTGGGGGAGTTACTTTCGCTTGACCAACTCCGCAGTCAAATTTCCAACTACATTAGATTTACTTTTATAAAAAAAGAACAAAATTTATTCTATAATTTTTGTTTTTAAAGTTTTATTTTAAAAAATGCAATAAGCCATACCCATTTCAAATGAACCTGCACCTTGAAATAGTTCTAAATTACTAGAACGAGTGGAACGGCTTGAGTATTCCAATGAGCCAAAGAGCCAAACTAAAGGTTCAACCAAATTAGTAGGGTCCTTAGTGAGGAACCAGACTAAGACAGAAGGCAGCAGCTCTTTCCGCACTTAGACCATAGAGACTATAGGAGTCGGTATGGCATTCTAAGACACGCAACTGCAATTTGGAAAGTAATGGAAAACCACCACATTACTTCCCAAGTATGCAGTGTACTTAAATTGTAATTAAGATGATTGCATCCCCCGGGGTAAAAGATTCCGGAGTTAAAATAGGCCCCCATTTGGATCTCAGGGAAAGGACTACTTAGGACAATGTGATCGAAAAGTTTAGAAAAAGAATCGGAGCGTGGAGTGTTAGAAGTATGAAGCAAGTATGTAAGCTAGAGAACTTAAAAATCAAAATGAATTGGTTAGCATTAGATATAGTAGGAATCAGCGAAGTTCGGCGGTCAGAGGCGGGGGATTTTTGAAGTGGAGACTTTAGGGTGCTTCATACAGGAGCAGAGAAAAGAATTTCGGAAAAGGGGGAATGCAAAAAAATGACACTGAATAAAAAACTACTTACAAAAGAACGATAGAGTACTCAGTCTTAGATTAAAATCTAAACCAATAAATACAGTACTAATACAAGTATACATGCCCACCTCCAACCACAGTGAGGAAAAGGTAGGAGCGATCTACAAAGATACCGAAGACATACTAAGATACGTAAAAGGACATGAACATTAAATAGTTACGGGGGATTTTAATGCAGTGGTAGGTGAGGGTAGAGAAGAAACGGTACTAGGTTTATTTGGTTTATGCACTAGAAACGACAGGGAAAATAGGCTGGTACAATTTCGCGAGAAAAACGATTTAACATTTTGAAGATGACAGGAGAAATAGGTAGATATCAAATAGATTACATTCTTGTTAGACAACGATTTAGGAATCAAGTAAGACTAAAAGATACCCAGAAGCAGATGCAGACGCTGACGACGCCCGTAATTATGAAGGCCATTTTTAAATTTAAAAATTTGAAAAAAGGGAACAGAAAGAAGTACTTTGACTTTGAAAAACCAAAAGATAAAGATATTCACAAAAGATTTAAAAAAAAGTTAAATGAATTGTTGAAAAATATCAGGAAAATTTCTTATACTAAGGAAGTAGAAACAGAATGGAATAACATCTACGACTAGTTAGTTAGCACGAAATTTTTCTGTTCATTTTTTTATTGTGGTAATCGGTGCGGACTACCTACATTACTTTCTTTCTTGTCTCGTGTGTTCTGAAAGTTGGAAGAGACATTCTGTTAGTGCTTGTCCACTGGTTTTTAGTTTTTTTTGTTTGAAATTTATCTGTATTCTGCGCCTTATTGTTTTTCAGGTTCTTTAATACTGGTTCAAACTCGCTTCTAAGTATAGGATATCCCAAGCCATCTCCTTTAATGTCTGCTTTCTGTTCTAGCGCATCTGGTTCCGGTACTGCATATAAATTCCTTAAATGTTCTTGCCATATACCCACTTTCTCTACATTTTCTATACTGACATTTCCTCTCGCGTCCCTTATATTTTTATTATACGGCAATATATCCCTAGAATTCATTCTAATTAGTTTGCATGCTTCGTCTGTCTTTTCATTTTTCATCTTAGTTTATACTTTTTTGCAGTTTCTTTCAATCCATTATTTTTTAGCTAATTTGCTAATTTTCTAATTTATGACTTTGTATCTCTGTTACCTGCTTCGTTTGGTCTGTTTTTGGATTTTGACTTTCTTCTATTAAATATAGAATGTCAGGCATGGTTTACTATTTTCTTTTTGTTTATATCCTAGAATATCTCTGGCTGTAATGTCTAAGATGGATTTAATGTTATTCCATTCTACTTCTCTTAGTGTCAGAAATTTTCCTGATGTATTTAAACAATTCGTTTTACATTTTCTCAAATCGTTTGTGTGTATTTTTATCTTTTAGTTTCTGTAGGTCAAAGTGCCTTTCTTTTCCTTTCTTTTTCAAATTTTTTTGTTTAAGCGTATATTATAATAATTAGTATGTTGCGGGCAGTGTCCATATCTGCTACTGCTTCTACAGTCTTTCACTTGATTCCTAAACCGTTGTCTAACAAAAATGTAATCTATTTGATATCTCGCTATGTTTCCTGGCATCCCCCACGTACACACGTTTTGAAATAATGTGTGCGTGATGGTTAAATTGTTTTTGTCGCAAAATTCTACCAGCCCATTTTCTATGTCGTTTCTTATGCCTAAACCAAATAAACCCACTAATCGCTTATTCTTTACTCCCTCATCTGGCACTGTATTAAAAATTTCCTTAGTTATTAAATTTTCATGTCCTTATGCGAACTTTTACGTGCCTTCTGTATCTTTGTAGATCTTAAGCCCAAAGTTCCAATTTTCAAATCAAGACACGGTCTCTTGAAAAATGTTACTCGAGCATTTTTCCCAAAAATACGCCTTTGTTTGGATGAGAGGTAAAATGTAGATCCTGTGTGTGGGGGTTATCACGCACGTTAAAAATTCCTACTTTGCTTGGAACAGAAGGGTTCGGCAAAATTGAAAATTTTCTGGTAAAAAACTCGCTCCCGGCCAATGTAATACCTTCTGGTGAAGCATTGGCAAATTAAATGTAATGTATTTTTATAGAGTGCTTTTATCTCTTCGTCACTGTAGGTAGAGGTAGGCATGTAAACGTTTATTATTATTGAATTTACCGGTTTAAATTCTAATCTAACCCGAATACATTCTTTTGTAAGCCGATTTCTACACAATGCCCTATCTTTTTCCGCATAACTATACCCACACCCGAATTTCTTTATTCCGATCCTGTATCCACCGACTCTTGACACCGAACTTTGCTAATCCCTACTATGTCTAATGTTACCGTATCCATTTCAATTTTCAATTCTCTAACCTTACCGACTTACTACATGTTTCTAACATTCCACGCCTCGGCTCGCAAAATATTCTCGGTTCTTCGTTTAAATTTGCCGATCAGACCTTCCGAAGTAATCCCGTGCCGGAGATCCGAATGGGACTATTTTAACTCCGGAATCTTTTAACCCAGAGGATGCCATCATATCGAAAACGTTTTCGTTCTCTGTGTACTTAGGAGGTAATGTGGTGATTTCCCGTTGCCTTCCATATCGCAGTAGTGTGTCTTAGAACGTCATAACGACCCCTTTGGTCTCTGTCACTCTAAGTACCGAAAGAGCTGCTGCCCTCTTCCGGAGATCTGTCTTAGTCTGGTTCCTCACTAAAGACTCCCCTAATTTGGTTAAACCTATAGTTCGGCTCTTTAGGTCATTGAAACACACAAGCCATTCTACCTGTTCTAGTATTCTAGAACTTCTTCAAAGTGCAGGTCCGTTTTAGAATGATAAAATTCAGTTTCTAATGTCATTACAAAAAAGTTGTCATCGAAATGCATAGTATTTTAAATTTTCACTGACGCATAACAACTACAACCTACCTAAAGCCATAGCAAATTAATTGTTAACCTATTCATACCTCAAACATTAATTCAACTATCAAAAGTTAATTTGAAAAATATAAAAAATTCTTTTTATTTTCCTTGGAAGTTAATCATATTATTTTCTTATATACTAAGCGAAAGTTACATAATTAAAACAAAAAATTATTTCCTCCAGCTAATTGCTTCAGCCGCTCCGTACAAGTACATTGTACTCTTCGGTAAACCAACAAAAAGATGCAAAAACCATTAGACCGCCGCATTAATATTAAAAATACATTAGTACATCAAAAATAACAGTAATTTAATATTTTTGGGAATTTATACGAGACAATGTAATTGATGCTTGAGGTCAATGAAAAACGTTGCGTATACAAGGTCTACTAAAAGACGGTAGGCTACATTTAAGAATTATTCTTCTGCAATATTTTAATTAAAATTTTAATTATGTTAGAATTTGAATTCTTAGAAATTTAATACTTATAAATTTGATTTCCTTTATGGAGAGTGACAGTCAGCACGGAACACACTAAAGCAGCAGAAATGGTTCAAATAAGGAATCAAATGGACGAATTTTCACCTCGCAATAGTCTGATCTTGGTCTAAAACAACAACGCTCTCGTTGAACTTTCGGGAAAGTTGGCCCCGTGACCTGTACGTCCTTATTTTATCAAGGATCGGCTGCCTTCGCCGTATCCTCGCGAATGCCCAGCTCATATCCGCACTATTAGCACTTCAGACATGAAACCTTGAAACTAAGTGATGTGCGACTTGGACTTGGAAAATCAGCACAAAATGGGTCCCCGAAGGGAATGGCTATTGGTCCGACGTGGTGAGCGTCGGTTACTGGGAAAAACCGTGTGGAGGTTGCCACCGGGCGCCTCAAGTCCCCGCCCGCCGCCGTAGCAGCCCCAATGGGCGCCTTACGACTCGCATCTTCAACATTTCCAGTTAAACTGGCTAAAAACTTTATTCTAATATCACAGAGAGATATCACAGCCCGTGGTACCCGCCAATAGCGGTTAGGGTATCCACTGGAAAGAAATTGCAAATTTAAAATGGATAACGTGATGTCAAAAAGGGGCAATGACGCTCCAGGACGTCACGTCGGGATAACACCACGCCCAAAAGCGACAGTGGTGCTTCCACATATAAATAAATAAAACCCTAACCTAATAATAAATAACACGACGTCACACTTAAAATACATAAATATTGGAGAGCTAGTGTCTGAAGTTTTTAGGGTCAGGTCGGTAGCCGATATTCACGACCTGGACCCCTTCGCGTGAGAAAAGCGTCGTACTCCATGAACTCGTGATATAGTTCTATGAAGCTACGATGCGCTATTAACGACGTGGTCAATAGCGTCTTTCGGTCTGTGATGCTCAGCTGAGCTAGGGCTTTGACTGTCTCCTTCGACATCGCTCCTCTCGTTCCTACCACAATTGGTAGGACTTCTCCCGTGGCTACTCCTAGGTCCAACAGGAGGGGCGGTACCAGTTGGCTATATTTGTCTCTTTTCGATTGGCGTCCCTGAGCTAGGTAATTATTCTCCTCACGGCGGACTGTTACGTCGACCACAAAGACCCCTCTCTAGTCCTGTATCACCAGATCGGGTTTAAGATTCCCGCCCAAGGGTAGCCGTAACGTAGATTTCCTCGTTACGGAAATCGCTGGCTGCTGTTTTTGCACTTCACCAACAACGAGGTCGCAAATCTCATTGCGGCGGCGGATCCTCTTGCTTTTAGTGTGTGTGCATTCTTCCAGGATGTGTTCCAGTGTTCCCTGCTGGGTGCCACAACTGTGATAGTTGAGGTCCGCCTGGGGGACCGCCCTATTCATGGCGACCCTTTCTGCACATGAATTGGTTCTCATTCTTAGCACCGTTATTTGAGTCAAAAGTACTACCTTACATGTGATTTTCCAATGGTCTACCCGAAGGTACTACATTTCTTTATCTGGAAAATTTGGAATTTTGGCAAACCCTTGCTGTTCCAAGCAAGGTAGGGATCTTTAACGTGCGTGACAACACTCACACCTGGATCTCCATTTTACCTCTCATCCGAACGAGGGCGTATTTTTGTGAAAAATGCTCGCCTAACATTTTCAAGCGGACCGTTTCGGGATTCAAACCCAGGACCTTAGGCGTAGTAGTCACATGCATACCAACTACGCCACGGAGACGCCCATAGTTACTACCGTGCATTTATATTTCCGATGTTCCACCCGAAAGTACTACATAGGCCAGGAGCCGAGTTTTTTGTTGCCTGGAAATTTTGAATTTTGCCGAACTCTTGCCGTTCCAGACAAAGTAGGGATCTTTAACGTGCGTGACAACACTCACACACGGGACCTCCATTTAACCTCTCATCTGAACGAGAGCGTATTTTTTGTGGAAAATGCTCACCTACCATTTTTCAAGCAGTCGGCCGTGTCGGGATTTGGACCCAGGACCTTGGGATCCGTAGTCTTACGCTTACTACATTGGTCCACGGCGACGCCCCATAGTTACCTACCTCCGACCTGGCGCCTGCTGCGGGAGTCAGGAGCTCCGTCTCACTTCACGCTCAACAAAAACCGGCCCGTTGCCTCCTGGTTGGGCTAGGTTAGTGGGAAAGTATCGCTACCCCCCCACCTTCCATCTTAGGGGTTCATGCACGCACGAAATCGAACATGAACCCCACTGTCCTTACTAAACGATGCCTGCCCCTAAGAAGCCGACACCAAGATGGGGTACCAGAAGCCAACCTGGTAGGGCTCCCCATCCCCTTAGCACTTATGTTAGCAAGGTTCCCCTCGCAGCGTTTGATGAGTAACCGCTGTAGTATCTTTCGATATCTACTACTACGCATCATGTTACTAATGGGAAACGCCTGTTAGCCTAGATAAACTGGTATTGGGTAGTTTACCCACTAGTTATAAGGGTGTGTGCCGCGTGGTTTCCGTGGAACTTCCTTACGAAGGTTCCGCGTCGCCCGCAGAGCTATGACCAAGGATAGGACTGCTTTGGATATGTAAACCCACTATGTTACCGTCCTGTAGTGACAGCCGAAAGTACCTCGGATACTAGTGACTCACTAAGTGAGCTCCGACATCACAAGCGGTTTTTCTCAGGCTCCGACACCTCAAACGGCTACCTCCCTCGTACTCCTCGGATACTAGTGACCCTGCCGTAAAGCAGGGCTCCGACACGTCATTGGAGACGGGGCCATAGTAGATGACATGCACACACCCGTTTTTCTATCTTTGCTTGTAATATATCTCGTACTACTCCCAAAAAATGTCTTAGAATGTAACCTGCCCTTCTATTTCTCCTTTTTTTTCCAGAGATATTTTTATTCCTCTACTATTTCTATAACCTCCTTGTTATTAACTTTGTCTGTCCATGCTATCATCCTCATATATCCGAAGCACAACATTCCAAAAGGCTTCTACCGTTTTTCTGTCTGCTTCTCCTACTGCCCCTATTTCATAGACACTGTACTGTGCTCCACACATATGTTTTCAACAAGTTTCTCCTTGTTTCTATGTTTGTTTTCTTCGAAGATAGCAGCTGCTCTTTCTTGTTAAATGCAGTTCGGTTTCTTTTCTATTGTTTATAAATATATACCCCATTTCCCCGATATTCAGTAGGTTTCTGTACATGATATTTATTTTATAACAACGAATGAATGTGTTGTGACTTTCCTATACAAACATTTTGTTTTGACGGGAAACTGCATTGAAGACTGAATTAATCGCAGAATATTATAATTAAAGAGGGTTGAGCATGGGGTAAATATTCGGAGATGGTAAGTATGACAACTTCAACTTGAACCACTATGTAAAATCCTCTTGGGCGAATTGGTCTTAAGGTTTTTTTTCCTTTAGGACCCATCCCCACTCTTCGACTTTTTAGTTAGCACTGCATTCTTCCCTTCCTTTTTTGATACGATAATCGGAGACGTCTACTTACATTGCTTTCATTGGTCCTTTTCTTATCTACACGGAATGCGGTAACACATTTTTCTGATTTTGAGTTTTGGAGTCCTCTTGTTATTCCTTTTGGGTGTGGTCCCTAGAAACCCCCGTATATCGAGATTAAGTGGCGCTCAAGATAATTTTCAGCTGATAGTATTCCGGTACCCTCTTCAAACACTTACACCACCCTTCCTACTGCGTTAGTCGATAACCAATTTTGTTACTATAGTCGAGATTTTCGTTACTTTATCGCAATACAGAGTTTTAGTGAGGTACTTTCTTGCGTTTTTCTGTAAATTACAGGCTAGATTTTCGAGGCCAAACCTGAACGTAACAATGTCTTTAAAAAAAAGCACATGCGAAACTTCCAACTTTCTAACGTATAGGTAGATCTATTTAAGCTAGTCTTTCCGTTTTGCATCTACTCTAATAATCCAATATTAAAAAGGTCGCGTAAGATAGTAAAAAGTAATGTGATGTTATTGGAAATGGGACAGGGATGAGGTCTAGGGTTTGACCTACATACAACAGTCTATCCATCTTAAACAGTGAACTTCCTTAAATTTTGAATTAGTATCTTGGAATAAGACAAAGTATTTTTTATTAAAAGAGAATTAATAAAAAGTAAAAGTAATTCCTTAGATGCAGTGTACAATAAACAGGTTTAAATTCTAATGACACATGTTAAATACAAAACAAGTAGTAGTTCCACACAAAATTGTAGGTTGTATACGTCATCATAACAAGTAGTTATTTAATTAGATATCCAAAGGCCGAAAGTACTTTACATAACGTTAAATAAATGATTCGATAAATAATTTTTGAGGCCTTGAATTAAGTATCCGTTGTTTGTTCCGCCCAAATTCTAACTGTCCTTAGATCAATGTGGCTTTGTTTAAAGTGTATTTTTAAATAAAAAGTACTGATCATTCTTTAATTAGAATTTTATTTTAGTATTGGTGGAATTTTTTTATGTTTCCACAACCGTTATGTTGTTAGTAAATCAGTTCAAAGGTTGATGAGATGTGTAAACTATTATTTTTAGGTACTGTTATTAGTCTACATAATGAGTGACTATTACATTTTATATTTTAAGTATTTGGAGAGCATGTTGCTAAACCCGAACATTCAGATAAATACTTTTAAAATTTTCATTATACAAGTGACAAACACATATCAAAAATAGTACTTGCACATGACTTATTAGTTAAGATATTGAAAATATTGGAGCTATCATCACTTCCTATATAACAAACGCTGAATCTCAAATTTAAATCTAAAAATCTACTTCCTCGACTAATTCAGTTAGTAGAACATAAAAAGAATATCTGCTCAAATAGATTATATACTAACTTTCTGTAAAAAATTTTAAAGTACAAATATTTGCAAATAATAGTATAGAGAGAAATAAAAATTTGTAAAGTATAAATAATATAAAATACAAAAAAGATATCATAGTTACAACTCAATCCAGAATATACTTATGTTCAACTTCCAGCGACAGGACACAATCGTACTTACTCTTTTAAAAATATACCTCAAAATAAGTGTAAGTAACCCTTTGTTATAGAAATAGATTTTCTAAGTGAGATTTTAAAATCAATTAATTAAGCTACTATTTTTCACAATAAAACTATTAAATACAAAAAGCTGATTTAAATATTTCCTTTTACAACAAAGAACACAAATCTTAAAAACTAATCTGACCTTTAATTTCAGGTGTTTTAAATTAATATCTGACACGCCAGTGTTGTTTGAACCCAAACTTTTTTCACAAATAAACATGGCCCCGAAGAAGAACATTTTCGAAAAACATCAAATTAGGGCTAATTAATCAAGGACGCGACTACAACACTGCAGTGTTGAAAATCAAGAACTACTAATCTAACGCAAAAATATTTTGCAAACATAGATAATTTTTAGTATACGCTCGTATTTATGTAAGGTTTTACCAAAAACTAAATATACCTCGAAAAAGCAGCTTTTTGAAGAAACTGCATACTAGCGTTTATTAAGCAAGGATGCGGCTACAAGACTGCAGTATGAAAGTCAAGAATTTCTCACCAAACTCAAACATTTTTCCTTTACAGTTAGAGAATTTTCAGTATACACTGTAGTAGGGTTCTACCAAAAAATGAATATAGTCCCAAAGCGCAACTTTTCGAAACACGGCATATTGAGGCTTATTAAATAAGGATGCTACAAGACAGCAGTGTCAAAAAGTCGAACACTCCTCACCTGCCTCATAAATATTCTTTTAAAGTTAGACAATTTTAGCATACGCTCGTATTAGGTAGGGGTTTGCCATATGGTGACTGTAACCCGAAAAGACAACTTTTTGAAAAATTGCAAATTAAGGCTTATCAGACAAGGATGCCGATGTAGGACTGCAGAGTTGAAAATCCGGAACTACTCACCTTAAAAAAATTTCTTTCAAAACTAGAGAATATTTAGTATACGTTCGAATTAGGTAGGATTTTACCAAAAAGTGAATAAAGCCCGAAAAAAGTAACTGTTAGAAAAAGGCAAATTAGGGCTTATTAAGCAAGGATTGACTACAAGATTGCAGTGTCAAAACTCGGGGACGCCTTACCTAACTCAAAAATATTTTTTCAAAGTTAGATAATTTTTAGTATACGCTTGTATTGGGTAGGGATTTACCAAATGCTGAATGTAAGCCAAAAAGGCAACTTTTTAAAAACTGCAAATTAACGCTTTTGAGGCAGCCGCTATAGGACTGTAAAGTCAAAAGTCGGGGACGCCTCACCTAACTCAAAAATTTTTCTTTCAAAGCCAGAGAACTTAGATATGTTCGTATTAGATAAGGTTTTACCAAAACTGAATACAGCCCAAAAAGAGAACATTTCTTTCAAACATAGAAAATTTTTAGTATACACTCGTGTTAGGTAGGGTTTTGACAAATGGTGAGTGTAGCCCGAAAAGGCAACTTTTTGAAAAACTGTAAATTAAGGCTTATTAGGCAAGGAGTAAAGCCAAAAATCGGGACTCCTCACTTATTTTAAAAATATTATTTTAAAGTTCAATAATTTTTAGTATACGCTCGTATTAGGTAGGGTTTTGCCAAAACTGAATATAGCCCGAAGAATGCACTTTTATGTCAAAGATTAGTAATTTTTAATGTACACTCGTGTTAGGTAGGGTTTTGCCAAATGGTGAATATAGCCCGAAAAGGCAACTTTTAAACAGCTGCAAATTAAAGCTTATTATGCAAGGACGCCGTTGTGCCAAAAATCGGGGACTCCTCACCTAATTCAAAAATTTTTCTTCTAAAACTAGAGCGTTTTTAGTATATATTTAAATAAGAATAGTTTTACTAAAAAGTGAATAAAACCCGAAAAAGCAACTTTTCGGAAAACAGCTAATAGGAGCTTATTTAGCAAGGGTGTGACTACAAGACTGCAGTGTTAGAAATCGAGGCCCCCTTAACCTAACTCAAAAATATTTTTTTAAACTTATATAATTTTTAGTATACGCTCGTATTAGGTAGGGTTTTGCCAAAAAGTAGATAAAGCCCGAAAAAAGCAACTTTTCGAAAAACGACAAATTATGACTTATTGAGCAAGGATGTGATTACAAAATTGCAATGTTAAAAGAGCGCAACTCATCACCTAACTCAAAAATATTTTTTCAAAGATAATTTTAAGTATACGCTTGTATTAGGTAGGGATTTATCAAATGGTGAATGTAGTCCAAAAAGGCAACTTTTTAAAACTGCAAATTAAGGCATATTAGGCAAGCTGCCGCTACAGAACTATAAAGTCAAAAGTTGGGGATTTCTCACTTAACCCAAAAATTTTTCTTTCAAAAGCATTTTTGGTATGTTCGTATTAGGTAGGGTTCTACAAAAACTGAATATAGCCCAAAAAAAGCACCATTCCTTCAAAGAAAAAATTTTTTTAGTATATGCTCGCGTTAGGTAGGGTTTTGCCAAATGGTGAGTGTAGCCCGAAAAGGTAACTTTTTGAAAAACTGTAAATTAAAGCTTATTAGGCAAGGATGCCGCTATAGGACTGTTGTGTCAAAAATCGGGAACACCTCACTTAATTCAAAAATTTTTGTTTTAAAACTAGATAGTATACGTTCGAATTAGGTAGGGTTTTACCAAAAAGTGAATAAAGCCCGAAAAAAGCAACTTTTTGAAAAACGGTAAATTAGGACTTATTGAGCAAGGATATGACTACAAGTTTGCAGTGTCAAAAGACTGGAACTCATCACCTAACTCAAAAATATTTTATTTTTAGTATACGCTTGTATTAGGTAGGGATTTGCCAAATGGTGAATGTAGTCTAAAATGGCAACTTTTTAAAAACTGCAAATTAAGGCACATTAGGCAAGCTGCCGCTATACGAGTTAGAGTCAAAAGTCAAGAACCCCCCCTAACTCAAAAATTTTTCATTCAAAGCTAGAGCATTTTTGATATGAACGTATTAGGCAGTGTTCCACTAAAACTGAATATAACCCAAAAAAGCACTTTTGTTTCAGAGATAGAAAATGTTTAGTATATGCTCGTGTTAGGTAGGATTTAGCCATATGGTAAATGTAACCTAAAAGAGCAACTTTTTGAAAAACTGCAAATTAGTGCCTAATAGTCAAGGATGCCGATATAGAACTGTAGAGTCAAAAATCGGAGACTCCTCACCTAATTCAAAATTTTTTCTTCTAAAACTAGAGAATTTTTAGTAAACGTCGAATAAGGATGATTTTACCAAAAAGCGAATAAAGCCCGAAAAAAGCAACTTTTCGGAAAAAAGGCAAATTAGAACTTATTAAGCAAGGATGTGACTACGAGCCAAATGGAAACAATTTAAAAATTATTGGTATTTAATTTAGGTGTTCATTTTGTCATACAGTAAAACAGATTAAGCTGTGAAGTGTATATGATTTTTTCTTTCTCATTATACAAATATTAGTCGATTTCGTTTTTATTATTCAAAGCAGGAAAAGTATTAGAGAAAAGGGGGTAAATTATTTGATTATCGCAACCTTGTGCACTCTGTGTAAATTAAACTGAGCTAACCCAGGCATATTTAAATTTTAGGATATTAAAAGACACAGAGCGGTCGTGATCAGCAGGAGACTGAAAGTATAATTACATCGGCGTGCAGCGTTATCATATTAATATATATATATATATATATATATATATATATATATATATATATATATTACTATGGATTTCTCGGCTAAAATCGAATTACATACGTCAGACAATTATTTATTTGTAGGTACCTTGTGTATAAAAATTAATTTCTAATTTAAAACGTTTTTCAATACGATAGAATAGAGATGGTACTATGTAAAATAATATAGGTTTAATTTTTGTGCTTCATTTCAGAATTAGGACAATGATTAATTACTAATAGGAACGCTGGCAACATAAACAAGTATATTGAAGCTTAGAAATAATGTACAAATATGTTAGTATAAAAACGTTTCATGTCAGGCGTAGTGTAAAAATCGATAATTTAAGAAAAGAAGGTGAATTTCTTGAGGGTATAAAATAGTGTAGAGTAATATATGCTTAAGCATTTATGTAAGTTTCCAAGGTTTAAAAATCTAAAACAAGTTATAACAGTTATAGATTCTAAAGAAGGGACGTGCAGAAAACAAAACGGTTCCAGTAAAGGTTTTAAACGTTAAGAATATATTAATTAAAGACTTTTACGTAAAAATCGTTAACATGAACAACAGATCTGTAGTAGGGGACGGGCGGTTACATGTAGAAACAGATCGATAAAATCAAGCGAAAGACTATATTTGGCATGCGTTAGAAACAGAGGGAAGATATCACATGGTCAGTTGTAGTGACTTTCAAACGACGGTAAGACGAGGACATTTTTAAAGGTAATAAGCGAGACAGGGATGCAACGTGTTTGCAAAAGATATCTATTTTCAAGGTATAAGGAAAAGTAGGGTGAAAAGACTATGAACAAGGTGGTTGTAAAAAAGAAATATAAAACATGATTTAGACAAGGAATAAAGGAAAGTTAGGTAGGGTGTAAAATGAAGGGTAGAACATATTGTGATACGAATGGAAGTGAGATAATGGTATACACGCGCATATGAAAGACATGTTTTGATTTTGATAGCATTGGACAGGGGCTTCAGAGAAGAGTAGAACGGTTAGAAAATTTAATGAGCTTTTTGGCATAAAATACTTGTTTGTACAACAAAATTCTGAGTTTTAAAAGACGGTGGGCAAGGGGGCGGTCGAATTTACAGGGAATCTTCGAAGGTTAACGACGAGAATAGCAGAATCGAACCACGGTTGTGTTATTGTGTACGGTACTTTTGAGAATTGTGTGAGCCGTTGCATAGGTTTTACCGGGAAAAGCTTGTTTGTTGAGAGTGGTGTGAAAATTTTTGAAGAAGGTTTGTTAGGGAATACGTGCAAGTTGGTAGAAAGTGTGATTATATAAACGACCTGCAGGCGGAATACTCTCTCTTTTGTTTTCTGTGATAATCTTTATTCTGACTTCAAACTACTGCAGTTCGCGACTAGTGAGTCCGAGATTTGAAATTACAAGTTATTAAAAGCACAAGTTGGTGCAATATTAAAATCGGCGTGAATTGTATAAAATTGATTTTGTAGCATGAACAGGATGAACAGTAAGTAGCGACTTCTATATAGTTTGGTTGATGGTGCTTGTTGGACACTGGCCGGAAGAGGTAGATGTTCATGGATCAGTAGCAGCAGTACAGAGGGTTTGGAGGTACTGTAATTTGGATGCCAAGCGATTTGGAGGAGTAATTGCTGTTCCTGATGGCATGCACCAACGTGGAGTGATTCTGGTACAAGCAGTCGATAAAGGAGAGCATCTTCAGAGATGGCTTCATGGTAGAGTTATGGGCGAGAAACAGTCCAGGTAAATGATTTTTTTTTTAAAAACTGTTGTTTGTGGTGCTTATTTGATGTTTAAGCTATTAGTGTTATTTGGGTGTATTTTGATGACTTTATGGACATAAAATTAAACTATTTACCTTCGAGAAGGAAGTATTTAAAATATGGTTATGTAAATAGATGTATATAAAATGATTGTGTATATTTTTGCATATGTACAAGTTAAACGGGTCCTTTTTTAAAAATTTTTAGTGCTGAAATTTTGCACTCTGTACATGAGTTTATACTATGGGCTCATATTAGACCAGGAATGTAAAGTAAGGTTCAGGGATAGGCCCATCTACTTTACAATGAGCATTGATAAATATAGACAAATCAGGAAATTATTGTAGCACTAAGATTGCGCTATTTAACATTGAGGAGGATCATTAAATCTTTGATGTAGCGATTAAGTATGTAAAGACAAAGATTTTTGTGGTTTTAAGTTATTTTGTCACAATAAAATAGGATGTACTTTTGTTAGTTGGATTGTGTTTCATTGAATAGAAGGGTAGTAATGAATTTTAGAGCATATGAGCAGCCGTGGTGAGTATCCCTGAAGAAGCAGTGCAAAGAGCTGGCAGTGTAGCGTCATTTATAGAGAACATTTTCAGAGGGTATAAAACTAGAACACATCGTGACAAACAAATTCGAACTCAAATTTATTTTAGGTAATGGTTATCGAATTTTTACAGGGGTTTGAGCAGTGGTTAATTTAAAGAGTGGGGCTTCGTTGTCAGGATTCTTCAGCAGTAATGGCGTTCAACGGTGATGCTCGAGTTCAAAGCAGGATTTTTCAGCAATATATATTTTAGGTAGTTTTTTACACAAACTAAGTTGATAAATACTATCGTGTTACCGTATCGTATTACTTTTATGTAAAGCCCGAATGATCATTTCAAATCGAGTTACTAATTGAAAGAAGGAAATATATAAGATCTTGGACAGGTCTTGGATAGGTCTTGGACAAAGATAGTTACAAAGTATTAAAAGAGTTAGGTTAGGATAGAAAACAGTCGGAAAGTGTGCCAAACCAACCTTGAGGTTGTAATTAAATGAACGAGCGAGGGAGATACTAACGAACATCTTATATATTAATTGTATGTTAACAACTAATTGGTTTGCAGATTAGATATTTTTCTTAAGAGTTCTTTCTTGTAATTAGCTACATCCAAAGTCAACATGGGGTTTTACATCATATTGCCTTCCTCAGACACTATAGCTTGCTTGACATTTAAATAAATCCAATTTGTCAGACGATTTTATAAAAAGGTTCACTGCTTTTACACCTTAGAGTTGTATAATATTTAAATACTGTATAAACAATACTTTTTAGAAACGTCTCAGTCGAAGCCAATGCATTTCATTGTAATAAAAAAAGCTGTAGAAATGTTAAGTAATTGTGTAAATTTAAAAAAGGAGTTTTACATTAATTAGAAATTTATATGGAAATGCTTGGAATTTTTCTACCAATTTAACTACTTTACCGTTCTTAATTGAATACGATGAATCTAAGATTTGCTTTGTGTACACACTGTGAAGGTGTACGTACATGCATGTATTAAATTTGAACAATGACGAAGCTTTTCTTTCATTTTCAACCAGGAATTCCAGTTGATTGTCTGTTTCTGAATTCATAATCACGATCCCTGGACTAGTTCTCTAAAGCGTAACGGTCTATACCTCTAATTATATTTAGATAGGGGTAGTTGAATGCCTAGAAGCAACAGGTGTTTTGTCTAGCCCTACCGTTTGAACAAGAGCATCCGGTTTGTGCATTCCAACATGTCTTTTTTGTAAGCTACGATGATGTCATGGTATTAAAATAAGTATTTGATTTTTATGGGTTTTATGTCGCCACTCACCGGTTACCATAAAGCTAGGTATAATGCAATGAAACCTTGCAAGTTTATAAATAAATCATTTCGAAATGTCGTATTTTAATGGTTTACCTATAATCGTTTAATAATAACCGAGTCCTTAAATGGAAAAAACTACTGAAGGATGAGTCCAATGCGGTGGCTTGATGCATCTGTATTTACATACTTAATACATGGATATAAATAAATATGAATACAAATATTGCGGAAATATTTTTAGATAACATTTAAAGAAAGAATAAGAGGAACATCAAAAAACAGTTATAAAATCTTTATTATTTCGTGAAAAACAACTCTTTTAGGGTATGAATAGTGCAATGTATTACGAGGGTAAGGTGGAAACTTCTCGGCCTGACACAGAGATGGCGTTCCAATCAGCAAAAATTTGAGCTTCCCGCCTGCGTGCACATGTCATTAGTTCGTATGACAATTTTCAACTTGCTATCTCAAGTAGTTTGTTTACACGAATTTTTTCAAGCAGACGTCTTATGCGTGTTTCCTTAAGATGGATTAACTTGGATATCGTGCGGTCATAAAATTCTTCGTTTTGGACGGATTAACCCCTCAGGAAATTCGTCCGAAGTTGACAAAAGTTTACGGAGACTCTGCCACTTCCCTGTCAAAGTGGGCAGCTGAATTTAAACGTGGCCGCACATCTCTCGAAGATAACGCACGTGAAGGACGAGCAAAAACCGCAACCACACCGGAAACGATCGAAAAAGTGCATGATATCGTGTTGGACGATAGGCGAGTGAAAATGAAAGAGATAGCCGAGGCTGTAGGGATATCGGATGAAAGGGTGCGAAACATCTTACACAAAGAGTTAGGGATGCGAAAGCTCCGCGCAAAATGGGTGCTGCATTTGCTGAATGCCGATCAAAAGCAAATGCGAAAACGAGACTCGCAGCAATGTTTGGCCCGGTTCAATAAGGATCCGAGAGATTGTGTGCGGCGATTTGTCATTATGGATAAGACATGGGGTTCACCATTACACGCCAGAAACGAAACAGCAGTCGAAGCAGTGAGTGGAAGCCGGTTGTTCAGCGCCAAAGAAAGCGAAGTCGATCGCATCTGTCGGAAAGGTGATGGCCAGCGTGTTTTGGGATGCGAAAAGAACCCTGTTAATAGATTACCTTGAAAAAGGCAGAACAATTACAGGTCAATATTACTCCACCCTTCTTGACCAGCTGGATGCCAAAATTCGCGAGAAGAGACCTGGCTTGAAGAAGAAAAATCATCTTTTACCAAGATAACGCACCTGCACACAAGGCTGCGTTTGCGATGGAAAAATTGACGGATTTGAGGTACGACTTGCTCGGCCATCCTCCCTGTTCTCCTGATTTGGCGCCCTCAGACTTCTATGTGTTCCCAAACTTGAAGAAATTTGTTTCTGGGAAGCGCTTCATATCCAATGAAGAAGTTGAGAAGGCCGTAGACGAATATTTTCACGGCCTTCCAGAATCTCACTTCCGGGAAGGAATATTGATCTTGGAAAAACGATGGACCAAGTGTGTTGAAGTTAAAAGGGATTATGTCGAAAAATAAAATCTTTTTTTACTGAAAATTGCAGTCTTTCATTATAGGCCGGGAACTTTCCACCTTATCCTCGTAGAGTGTTAATTGTTAGTATGCGGAATCTCGATGTCTATTGTTATCATAGCACTAGTCAATTGATTTTATGTTTTAAAATAAAAAAAATGTCAACTCAACCTGTATCTTCTGACCTATTAAGTTAGGATTAATAATATTTAACAAGTTTATGTGGTTTGTTATTTACCAATATTGCTACTATACACGGGGTACCGTTGTACACCATAAATAGGATTGCCAGATTCTCTGGCGTTTGTCGTAAACGCAATTTAACAAACATACTTCTGAGCCAATAAACAGATTTTTGGTTGTTGGAAAACTTTATCTCGTTATCCATTTATTGTCGTATGTCAACGAATGATTTCCCGACTAAAATAACAAGTCGCATTACCGACTCTCTAACGGCTATCACATATTGATTGCTGTGGTTAGTAAAAAACTGAGTTTGGGTATTTTGGGCACTTTTGGAATCGATCCTTCGTCATCTAATCATTTTGGAGAAAAAACCGTGTCTTTATCTGATCCCTAAAACCCTCACAATATTACCTTTCCGATCTCAAAACCCACAAATATCAGACTTCAACTGGTTTCAGTCCAAACAAAGGTACGTTACCGGGATTCTAAAGACTTTTAGAATCGATACATCGTCATTTGATCTTTTTGGAAAAAAGGTATCATAATGAGATCCCTAATTCTCTCCAGAAACTTATTTTCCCATACCCAAAACCTTCAAATAAAGAATTCTATTTTTCAGATCAGACATTATTTGGTTTCAGTTCAATTTTGATTACTTTTAAAATCGATACTTCGACATCTGATAATTTTGGGGAAAAACCCGTCAGTATCTGATCCCTAAAACCCCCAGAAAATTACTTTCCCCACTCAAAAGTCTCAAATATAGAATTCGACATTTTCAGATCAGATTTCATCTAGTTCCGATACTAACAAAAATGCAATACCCATCCAAGATTTAACATCACACAAAATTCCACTTGGTCCATTAAATGGTTTCAAAAAACAGATCGAACATTATTGTGTAAAAATTGCTGCAGAAAACGAGCATCCCAAAGATATGGTATGTAAAAACTCATATCTTGTCTTTTTGTAGTATTAGTATTGTTACGAATAAACAAAAAATGTATTGGACATGGTGTAAATTATCAAATTCCAATTAGATTAATAGATATACGAGGTGGTTATCTTTACGACGTCCACCATTTAAATTTCCTTTAATGCCTTCCAATATTTCGAAAAGAAACTCAAAATAGCTTGCGTCGTTTCTGAATTATTGCTGAAATACTACAAAATATCGATTTCTTTTTCAGTGTATAACATCTTTGTTTATCAATAAATTGTTATAAAATTTAACATCATGATCATCATTAGGTTTTCAGTTTTGAAACTGGTTGGACGTGTACCTCCATTAATTTCTATTCTGAGCTACCTTATACATTTCCCTGAAATCCTCAAGCTTACATATTTCACTATCTGTGTGAACTGGATTAATCTAGGTGTACATCTACTTTTCTTTTTTCTTTTCCCTGGTTCTATATCTTCATGCCTTTAAACGTGTCATATCATAATGACAATTAGTTAGTTATCTTTTTGTCTGCGTAATATTTGATACCTCTTACGGATTATTCATCATTAGGTCTTCAGTTCGCAAACTAGAAAGACCCGTATCTCTACTGTTTCCTATTTTGAACTAACCGACACATTACCTGTGTGCAAGAATCTGATCTAGGTCTTCCTCCACCTTTGCCTCTTTTCCTTTCTCTGCTTCTAATATATCCTATGTTACTGCTATCTTCCTATCTTTCCTATTTTTTTACTGCTTTCCACATATTTATGTTTTCTCATGTTTTTTTTAGTACCTCTTTGTCACTAACGTTCACTGTACACATACGTCTGCTGCACCACATTTCAAAGGCTTCTATCAATTTCCTGTTAGTTTCTCCTACTGTCCATGTTTCACAGCTGTACAATGCTGTGCGCCACACATATGCTTCCGGCAGTCTATTCCTTGTTTTAAATGTTTGTTGTCTTCGAACATATTAGTTGCTTTTTCTTGTTAAGTGTAGAATGGCCTTGCGTTTATTTTTGCTATATATTTCTTGCAGTTTCCTATATTGCATTTTTTCTAGATAGCATAATTCCTTAACCTCTTGTAAGTTTTGGTTTTCTATTTGTATTCTGGTTTTTGATTTATTCTCCTTCTTCATATACTAGTACTCTTGTTTTATTTTTGTTAATTTCCATGCTGTATTTTTCTGTTAGAACTGTTTCATTTAATTAATAGCTGTTTCTAACTCTTCCTTGCAAGATTCTAACACCACCATATCATCTGCAAACTTCAGCATACCAATTGTTCAACCCTACATGATAATTCCAAATGTTTTTATGCATTTGACAATATTTATTGCTTCTTCGATATACAGGTTTAAAAATCAATGAGGATAGCGCACAAGCTTGTCTCAACCCTTTCTAAATAGGAACTATGCGCCTTGGTCACGTGCACGTTTTAATTAATATGAAGTCGGGATTATGGTGTGCGTAATCGTGCAAAAATAAAATGTACTACATACAGAGCGCTAAACAGAGCGTTAAACTGTTTAACCACTTGTCAACTACAAAAGATACTTAATCACTGAAGATGTTTTAAAATAATAAATCGAAAGCGCTGTGTATGTAGAACATATTATTTTTGCACAATTACGCACACCTTTCTAAATATTTACCTCTCTATGTTTTCGCTCTAATTCTATTACCGCCGTTTGCTCTTTGTAAAAGCTATGTACTTATTCGTTTATCCCTATAACATCCTATCTTTTTTAGTATTTCACATTTTATATTATCGAATGTTTTTTCCAAATCTACAAAACCTATATACACTATTTCTCCTTTTTCTGTTATTTTCCCTATTATCACCCTTAAAGCTAAAATGGCCTCCCGCGTTCTCCTTCAATGAAACCCAAATTGATCTTCTATTATGTTTTCAACCTGCTTTTCCATCTGTCTTTATACAACTCTAGTTAATATTTTTTACACGTGAGCTTGCAAACTTATTGTTTAAAAATTTTCACATCTATTCGCATCTCTCTTTTTTGGCATAGTGAGAATAGTGCTTCATTTTGATCGGCTTTGCAACTTGAAAAGATTCTAGAATACTGGAACGGGTTGAATAGCTTGCGTGTTTCAGTGAGTTAAAAAGCCAATCTATAAGATTAACCAAATTAGTGTAGTCTTTAGTGAGGAACCAGACAGAGGTAGGTCCCCGAAAGAAGGTAGGAGCTTGGTCGGTACTTAAAGTGACAGAGATCTAGGGAGTCGGTTCGGTATTGTAAGACACTGCTGCTTTTTGGAAGGCAACGGAAAACTACCACATTACCTCCCAAGTACACAGGGTATTTAAATTGCTTTTAATGATGGCATCCTCTGAGGTAAAAATTTTCGGAGTAAAAATGATGAACTATTCGAATCACCAAAAGGCGACTACTTAGGAAAATGTGATCAACAAGTTCAAAAGAAGAACCAGGAACATTTTGCGAGTCGGAGAGTGAAATGTCAGAAGCATGTAATTAAAAAATGGATAGATTAGCATTAGACATAGTAGGTATTAGTGAAGTTCGGTGGCCATAGGTGGGAGATTTTTGGAGTAGAGACTTTCGGGTAATTCATACATGATCAGAAAAAGGACATTCAGATGTGGGGATCGTTATAGGGAAACGTATTGGCTACTGTGTAGAAAACTACTTACAACAGAACGAAAGAGTACTCATATTTAGATTAGAATCGAAACCTGTAAAATATGGCAATAAAACAAGTTTACGTGGTAAGCTCTAGCTATAGTGAGGGAGAGATATAAGTGATCTATAACGATATCGAAGACATACTAAGATTCGTAAACGGACATGAAAATTTAATAATTACCAGAGATTTTAATACAGTGATACGTGAGGATAGGGAAGAAGCGATAATAGGTATACCTATTTAGACTTTAGAAACGAAAGGAGAAATGGACTGGTAGAATTTTGCGACAAAAACAATTTAACCATCAAAAACACATTATTTCAACATGATGCTAGAAGGGAATACACGTGGAAGATGCCATGAGAAACGTGGAAAATGCCATTGGAAGATATCAAAAATATTACATCCATGTTACACAACAGCTTAAAAATCAAGTAAAAAAAACTGTAGAAGCTACCCGGAAGCATATATAAACACTGACCACAAGATGATAATTATGCAAACCGCGCCTAAATTTAAAAATTTAAAAATGAACAGAAAAAAGCACTTCGACTTTGAAAAACTAACAGATAAAGATATCCACAAAAAATTTGAGAAAAATTAAACAATTTGCTGTATAAGGCACCTGGAGAACTTCTGACACTAAGGAAGAAGAAGCAGAACGAAATAACATTAAATCCAGCTTAGACATTGCGACCAGAGTGTTACGTTTTGTTTCATTAATTGAGGTTATTTATGTATTGTTTTTACTATGGTATTTAACTTCAAATGCGTGGTTTAAGGGAAACAAGAGATATTCTAGAGTATAAACAAAAAAGAAAATAAGAAACCATGAGTGACAAAGCATAATCTGAATTTAATAGAAGAAAGGCGAAAATATAAAAACAAACTAGAGAAGCAAGAAAACAGAGATACAAAGCCATAAAATGGGAAATTATTCGCAAATATAGGAAAGCTAAAGAACGCTAGATTGATAAAAGTACAAAGAGGTACAAACTAAGATGGAAATTGAAAAGACAGACGAAACATACAACCTAATTAGAATAAATTTCAGGAATATAAAACCGTATAATAGAGATATAAGGGACACGCGAAGAGACATCATTACAGAAAATGTAGGGAATAGATGACACAAATATATAGTGAATTATTTGCAGGCCAAGAACTAGAAGCACTAGAACGGGAATCAGCCATTATAAATGGTAACTTGAGATATCCTATACTTAGAACTGTGTTTGTATTAGCATTAAAGAGTCTGAAAAATAATAAGGCACCGGGTATAGATAAGATGCAAGCAGCAAATCTAAAAGCCGCTGGACTAGCAGTAACAGAACTTCTCATTCAAGTTGTAAAGTACATCTATAAGACAGACGACATACCCAAAGATTTCAAACGTATCACCATAGTCACTATACGAAAATACAGAGGTGTGAATAGATGTGAAAATTTTCTAACAATAAGTTTGACAGCATACGTGTCAAAAATATTAAGCAGAATTGTACAAAGACGAATAGAAAAACGGTCTGAAGAAATACTAGGAGAAAATCAATTTGGGTTTAAGCAAAGTAAAGCAAAGCTTTAAGGGCAATAGCGGAGAAAACAGAAAAAAGAAAAATAGGGTATACAGGGTTTGTAGATTTGGAAAACCATTCCATAATGTAAAATAGGAAAAAATGTTTAAAGTACTGAAAAAGATAAAAAAGAGTTATAGGAATAAACGGATAGTACATAGTATATATAAATAGTCAACAGCTGTAATAGAATTAGAACAGGAACGTAGGGAAGTAAATATTAGGAAAGGGGTGAGACAGGGATGTGCCCTATCCTTGTTAATTTTTAATTTGTACATCGAGGAGGCCATCAATACCGTTAAATAGAGAGAGAGAGACTGAAAGAGAGAGAGACATAGAGAGAGAGAGAAAAAGAAAGAAAAAGAGAGAGAGAAAGAGAGAGAGATTTGATATTATGATGTAGGGGTAGATGATTGATATGCTTAAATTTTCAGATGATACAGCGATATTAGCATTTAACAAAGAATAGTTAGAAGCAGCTCTTAATAAAATGGAAACAGTGCTAACAGAGAGTTATCATATGAAAATTAAGAAAGATAAAACTAAAGGACTAGTATGTAAAGAAGAGGTAAATATGTCAAAAGCCAGAATAAAAATAGGAGACAAGAACTTAGAAAAGGTTATGGATTTCTGCTACCTAGTTGAAACTCCAAGTTATCCTTTTCCACATCTGTTCCCTGTACTAGTACCTCTATTCATGTCATGTATATAAATTCCACATATATTCATGCCATCTACCTACTTTCTCTACATTTTTTCAATAATGTCTTTCCCTGCACTTCTTATATTTTTGCTATATAGTTGTATATCCCTGAAATTTGTTCTAATTAGTTTTTATGCTTTGTCTTTATTTTCCTATTTCCAGATTGGTTTGTACCTTTTTGCATTTTTCTTCAATCCATTATTCGATATCTTTCATGCATTTGCAAATAATTTCCCATTTTATGGCTTTGTACCCTGATTCGTCTGATTCATCTTTGCATTTTCACCCTTCTTCTATTAAATTCAAAATTTCCTTTCACTCATAGTTTCTTATTTTCTTTTTTATGTCGCAGAATACCGCTGGCCGTAAGGCCAAAAGTGGATTTAATGTTATTCTATTCTGCTTTTTAGTATAAAAAATTTTCCCGATATTTTGCAAAAATTCGTTTGAATTTTTCTGAAATATTTTGTGGATATCTTTAATTTTTAGTTTCCTAAGGTAAAAGTGCATTTTCTGGTTCCTTTTTTTTCAATTTTTTATATTTAAGTGCGATTTACATAAATATTGTGTTGTGATCAGTGTCTACAACTGCTTTAACACGATTCACTAACAATTGTTTAAAAAGATTGTAATCTATTTGATATCTCTCTACGTCTTATGGCATCTTTCACGCGTATCGTCCTCCAGTATGATGTTGAAATAATGTGTTTGTGATGGTTAAATTGCTTTTGTTGAAAAATTCTACCAACCTATTTCTTCTGTCGTTTTTCGTGCCTAAACCAAATAAACCTGTTGCCGTCCTTTCCTCATCCTTGCCCACTACTGTAATTATTAAATTTTTATGCTTTTTTACGAATCTTTTCGATAACTTTTTAGATTGCTCCTACATTTTCACAACTGTAGCTAGACGTAGGCATTTAAAGTTGTGTTATTATTGTATTTTCCGGTTTATATTCTAATCTACCCATAAGTATTCTTTTGTTTTTTGTAAACAGTTCTGTACGCAATGGCCTACCTTTTCTCGCTTAACCATCCCCATACTCGAATTTTCTTCATCCCATCTTATATGAATTACCCTCACTCTTAAAATCCCGGTCTCTGGCCACCAAATTTTTTTAATCCCTATTATGTCTAATGCTAACCTATCCATTTCAGTTTTTAAATTCTCTAGGTTACGTATTTGCTTCATGCTTCTGACATTCCACGTTCTGACTAACAAAATGTTCTCGGCTCTTTCCTTTATCTTACCGAACACATCCTTCGACGTAGTCCTTTTCTGGAGATCCAAGTGTGGGATTATTTTAACTCCAAAATCTTTTATCCGAAACGATGTCATCATTTTAAAAAATATTTTTAGTACGCCGTGTACTCGGGAAATCATCTGGTGATATTTGTTGCTTTCTACGTCGCAGTAGCGTGTCTTAGACTGGCATACTGACCCTTATGGTCCCTGCATCTCTAAGTACCAAGAGCTGCTGCCCTCTTTCGGGAACCTATCTTAGTCTGGTTCCTCACTAAAGACCCCATTAATTTAATTAAACCTACAGTTCGACTCTTAAGTTCACTGAATTACGCAAGCCATTCTATCCGTCCTGGAATTCTAGAACGGCATCAAGGTACAGGTCAGTTTAGAACGGATAAAATTATACACACTTGCATTATTTGACATGGTTTTTCTAGAGGAAGTGTCTAAAACTTTTCATGTCATATACGTGTCTGAGTTGCCATTGATCACTCTTGATGTTTTATGACCACCATATTGAATTCTATCAATACTAGAAAACGTTAAAGAATCTGATTTCTATAATGTATTACACATCAACAATGCAAAACTATTTAATATTAAAAATTAATGTCAGCAATAATTTAGGAATAGCGCAAAATATCTTAGATTTCATTTTGGGATATCGGAAGACGAAAGTATGAAACATTTCGCACATTTAACTAACTCTATACTTGCTACCGTTTAGGATATTCCAATGATGGACGTCGTAAAAGTGATCACCCAGTATTACATTAAGTCTTTCTCGTATAATACCCATCTTGTACGTTGCCATCTTATTCTTAGGGTGCACAAGTGACATCACATTTTGTTGTCATTTTCCTAATATTAGTATTTTTAGTTTTGGTATCGATTTATTTTGTTTCTTATAATTATTATTTGTGTCATCCTCCACCCAATTACCTTAATGTTTTTACATAATCCGTAGTATAAAGGTTGACAAAAACTGACAAACTGAGAGTGTTAAGGACGATTTAGCTACTTTTGAACACGATATAATCAATGCTTAATGATTGTTTTGAATTTGACATTGTTGGTTTTTTTATGAGTATTAGTTGTTTAAAAATATTAAAAGCAAAAAATAGTAAAACGTTTTCTTTTACAAATTTTTAGTATATTATATAAAAACTGTGACGTTTATTTTCGGCGGTATTTGGTTATTTCATATACATCGATTCCGTTTCTACTCTTTCATACGTCGACAACATCCTGTTTACAATAAGTACGCTTCCTACTAATTTTCATTTTAAACTTATTTATTTCGAAAGTAAAGTTTCTAAAATTAAATACTCAATACCTTGCTTTAGGTATCCGTTAATTTGTTATACATTACAACCGCGTATAATTTAGCCTTATGTGATTTCCTTCTAAAGACTCGTTGAAATGAGGTATTGAACTATCGGATAAAACCGTATTTTCAAATTTTTTAATCTCGTTTAATAACATCAATATTACTTCGAACTCTAGTTATTAATTAAACGAATTATTATTCACTTTCTTTTCTGAATTTTCAAAAAGCACTCGTCGTGATTGTTAGATTCTTCGTTCGCGGTTTTATGGAATTTCGTGCACGCAGTACTGCGTGGAAAGTAATTGTGGTTTTTCAAACATGTACGTTTCGGCGGCACTAAATTAATTTACTCGTAATTATTCTTGCTTCCTCCGGTGGGCCTAACGATCAGTTCGAACCATCGTTCCTGTTGGCATGAGAAAATACGCACATGGCGTGATTCCGTACACAGCTGGTCCACTCCGTTCTTAGAGATGGAAGGCTGCCTACAACTTGGACATGTGTGTCTTTAGCTCCGATTTTTTTTTGTTTCTTTGTTGGCACTGCTCCCGGGAAAGGGTCACATCCACATGTTTATCGGGTTCGACTCGAAGCCCACACTTGGTAGTTGTGAACATGAGCATCGTTAGGTGAGATGGTACTTATCATTAATATAGTATGTACTGTGACCATCCCACGGCCGTAATGGTATACTTACGGTGGTAATGTCTACAAGGCGAGGGTTTCAATTTTTTTGTACTTAGAAATTTTTGATAAATTTTCAATTTAATACCCAAACTACTTAATGTCTACAAGGGGAAGGTTTCTTTTTTGTATTTTTTGGGATTGTAAAATTTTGTTAATTAAGGCAGTGTAGTGCTAATGATATGTAAATGCTTAATTGTTGTATTTAAGATAATGATTTAGCGCTGTTGTTTTTAAGGTGGTAATTTCTTGTTCTTTTTTTAGTATTTAATGTGGGGGGACCTAAAAACGGCAGCTCGCTATTTTAAGTATTGATGCTTTTATGTTACGTTCATTTTTGGCACTACTGTTCTGGTGTAATATATATTTTTTTGGTAATTAGAGGTTGTATGATTATTTTTATGAACGTGTAAATTTTTTTTATTTCAGGCCTTTCTTTAATTTTTGTATGTATTATACTCCGTCCATTCACCGAATGAGCCTGGTCAATTTCTTTTTTTTCTTCTTTGGCTTTTAAGCTACGTAAATGTACGTAGGATAAGTTTTGACGCCCTGGCGTGGGACTCCGATTTTGTTTCGTGTAACTTTGGCCCTGATTTTGTCTTGGGTAATATATGCTCTGACTTGGTTTCGCTTAATTTCTGCCCCAATTTTTGTTTTGTTTCGGGCCTGATTTTTGTGTATTAATGTGTATTAATTTTTTTCTTTATTTCTTGTGTGGTTCGATCTTCTTAAATTTTAGTTTTGTTTTCGTCCGTGATCGCTAAATATTCTTGGTTGGATCTCAGATTATTGGATTAGTTTTCGCTAATAATCCTAGTCTATTAAAAACGCTAGCGCCCAAAATTTTCTTCCTTCCCTCTCGGTACATTTTGTTCTACCCGTCAAGTCTAGAGTTGTTTTTTTTCCTCCGATTTTTTTTTTATTCTACAGCCCTATTCTAATTTCTATTTTGTTGTTTCACTCACTCCTATTGGTATTTCTGAAGTTTATCCGTCGGATATGTTTTAGATTGCTTTGTATTCGCAATAATTTTCTTTTGGCTTCTATCAAGTTACGGTTAGCCCTTACTTAGTTACTTTTCCCCAATTTCTTTTTATACTTATTCAAAATGATTGATCATAGGTTGGTGGTGTTTAATATGATCTGTAGGAGACGGCAGAGGTCATACGAAAGCATTACTAACTATTTCGCGTGTATGACGGGTCTGTTTGGGAACTATGTTTCTTTTAGTGAAGATGATGAATTGCCCGTTTTGCTTCGTAACCTTGACCCATTTTATAGAACCAATTTGCCTACCGTCCACTTCTTGCAAGAATTAAAGAATGAATGTTTGAAGTTAGAACTGGCAAAAATTCTGGCCGATAATTTCATATCACCCAGTCACGACCAACATACTGTTACTGTTGAGCCAGAATTAGCCCCCGCTGCAGTGCCAAAGTCAGTCGCTACTTCTTTTTCGGCTTCCTACCAAGGCCTTCCTGTGTAGAAGTGAAATTTGAAATTATCTGGTGACCCAAACACTCTTACCGTACATGATTTTTTAGGACGGGTCAAAAACTCCGACTAACCCGACAGTGTCAGAATTGCAGTTATTTGAGTCTGCAGTGGACTTGTTCGAGGTTAAAGCGTTGCTTTAGTATTGTGGTAATCGGCATAGGTTTTCTGACTAGAAGTCGTTGTCTAATTTACTGATTCAACATTTTGAACCTCCGGATTTTGCTTATAAGTCTACTACCATTGAGAAAACTACTTTCACTTCACCTGACCGAGTTGTTAAGGTTTCTCCTACACCTACGGGGAGATCCGATACTTCTTCCGTACGTTCGACTGTTCTTTTTCCTAGTGCTTCTACTCGTCAGGTCGTATGCTTTAATTGCGGCAAACTTGGTCATGTTTCGACACGCCGTACTCGTCCCAAAGTACTCCATTGCTATGGTTACTGGAATAAGTGAGTTTTTCGCCACAACTGTCCCAACTGTCATCCTACTACTAATAGGTCTTCAAATCATACTTCCAATTCTGTCCTCACCTCTCGATGTCTAATTTCTTATGTTGCTAACTCTACGTTCTCTTCTGTCCCTCATCCAGGTCATCCTTCTACTACTATCAAAACATACCTTACTTCGGCAAATACAGCTTCGAACAAAATTTCTTCCGTCTTTAGTTCTATATCCTATTCTACCCCTTCTTCTGCTCGTCCTACACATTCACTCTCACCCCAGACTGTGCCTCCACCATCATTGCAACCCATAGTTCGAATTAACGACTTACAGCTGGCTTTTCAAAAGTTTGTTCCTCTTCTTAAACAATTCTACCCACGAAATTCCTCTTATGTCTACAAGCACAAATGTCGCTAAAGTGACAATAAATTCTAATTTAGTCAGAGAGGGTCCTGTTGAAGTTCATGAACCTGTATCTTTAATGTGTGTTGCTGTTGCTGTCAAAATTTTACGTGTTCCTACTCCCTTAAATGGTTCTACTCTAGAAATTTTTGTCGTACCTACAATAACAGCTGTAGCTAAAGTGACGATAACTTCTAATTTAGTCAGCGAAAGTCCTGTTAAAGTTAGGGATCCCGTAGCTATAATGCCTGTTGCCGGTTTCGTCAAAGTTTTATCTGACTCTGTTTCTGTATCTACTATGGTCAAGGATTTCGTTCCCATTGTGGCTGAAGTTTTGTCTGTTCCTACTCCGTTGCTTAACAGTGATGAAGTCTTACTTGATTCTACTTCTTTATCGGACGTTGATGAAACGTTACCTACTCTTACTCATGTTTCTCATGCTGACAAAATGCTACTTGCTTCTGTTCTTTAAGCTAAGGTTGGTAAAATCTTAACTGATGTCCTGTTATCTAATATTGGCGAAGGTCAACCTGATTTTGCTACCTTATCTATTGTGGATGAAGTTGTTCCTGATGCTGTTTGTTCTTGTGAGGTTGATGAAATTCTGTCTGGTGCTGCTCCTTTTTTTCATGTTGATAAACTTCATTCGACTTCTTTATCTAAAATTGGCGAAGTTCTACTTGATACTGTTTGTTCTTGTAACGTTGATGAATTTCTAACTGATTCTGTTCCTTTATGAAATATGGTTGAAGTGTTATCGGATTCAGCTCTTTTTCCTAGGATTGATATTCCTACAGTCAATGTTGTTGTCTTTCCTAATTGTGCTACTTTTAGTCCTTTATCTAACGTCGTTGAAATTTTATCTACTTCTGTCTCTATAGCTAACATAACTGAAGTGTGTTCTGTTTGTGTTTCTTTTTGTAAGATTCATTCTCTTACCACCAATAATTTTTCTTTTTATACCGTTGATATTCTGACAACCTATAATGTTTTCTTTTTTGCCGTTGAAAACTGCCCAACAGAGGCAGACTTTATTCTATGCTCCTTCTGAACCTGAAGATGTATGTCGGCGAAGTCCTAATGTCCTTGATCTCGTTTCATTTTCTTTCTGGCGGCGTAAACGTATTAAGCTCAATACCTAGTTCTCGCTCTCAGAGTTTTATGCCGACTTTGCTTTTCTTAGGACTTAATTTTTGGACTTTACGATCCCTTTATTTATTTTCCGGTTTTGCTGGGGTTTCTTTCTTTTTCTTACACCCGTGTGGGTCCGAGAATATAATAGTCTCATGGTACGACCTACCTGTCGAAAGAGGCGACTAAAGTCGGTCTAACACATGACACACACACGCACGTACATACACGTACGCCCAACATACACACACGCACTTTTACACATACACATTCACATACTCATACAGCAACACACACACGCGCGCGCACACGCACACACATACTCATACATAACTATGCTGAGATTTGGTTTGATTTTCTTGTTGTACTGTTTTTTTTGTTTGGTTTTGGAAACGGGATATGTTTCTTCTTGCAGTTTTGATGCTTATATAATATGGGTTTTGTTTGCTTTAGTTTACTTCCGTGTTACTTTAGTACCACTTTCCTTTCCCTATCCTTTTGCTGGTCTTCTTTGCTGTCGATCCCTATACCGATTGTGTCTCGTTCACCCGCTCCTGTGGTAGGTGCGTTCTGCTCCATTTTTTTCTTTCTTTGGAAACCACGACTTAGTCGACTTTAGGTTTAGTTAGCTATTTGTTTCTTTGGTTCTTCGGTTGTTGAGACTCTTGGTCACCACAGTTTGTAGTCATCGTTTCTTTTACCAGCACTCTTCCTCTCTTCTCTCGTCTCTTTTGTTTTTCTTTCGCATACTATAGACTTGACCCTTGGGTCCTGTTTTAGCTTGTACTGTTGGTTTTCTTCCTCGTTCTTTTTCTTACTTTGGCTTTTTTGCGAAAAACCAATTTATTCTCTTGAGGTTGAAGACAACTGTTTCTTCTGAGAAATATCCGTCCTCTGACGACTTTTCTTCAGTGTCAATGCCGTTCCATCTTAGTCCTCGTGGATGGCTTGTTACCCGTCTTCCCTTCAAAATTTTTTTGTTCGACTAGTACTTTGGTTCTTCGAGCTGGGTGAGAGTTCTTTTTTTGTGTGCCTCTTGCTTTTTTTTTGGTTTCTTTTGTTTTCGTAACGAATTTTTTTTTAGTTTTTAAGCGAATTTTTTGTTTGTTTTTTTTTGTTTTGTTTGATACTGTCCACTCCCGTACTTTTGCTTTTCTACCTCGACTTTTTAATTTTTCTGGCGGAGGATTTGTTACGTTCATTTTCGGCGGTATTTGGTTATTTCATTTACATCGATTTCGTTTCTACTCTTTCATACGTCGACAACATCCTGTTTACAATAAGTACGCTTCCTACTAATTTTCACTTTAAACTTATTTATTTCGAAAGTAAAGTTTCTAAAATTAAATAGTCAATACCTTGTTTTAGGTATCCGTTAACTTGTTATACATTACAACCGCGTATAATTTAGCCTTATGCGATTTCCTTCTAAAGACTCGTTGAAATGAGGTATTGAACTATCCGATTAACCGCGTTTTCAAGTTTTCTAATCTCGTTTGATAACACCAATATTACTCTAAACTCTAGTTATTAGTTAAACGAATTAATATTTACTTTCTTTTCTGAATTTTCAAAAAGCACTCGTAATTGTTAGATTTTTCGTTCCCGTTTTTATGGAATTTCGTGCACGCAGTACTGCGTGGTTAGTAATTGTGGTTTTACAAACATGTACGTTTCGGTGACACTAAATTAATTTGCCCGTAATTATTCTAGCTTCCTCTGGTGAGCCTAACGATCAATTCTAACCATCGCTCCGGTTGGCACGAGAGAACACGCACATGGCGTGATTCCGCACACAGCTGGTCCACTCCGTCCTTAGAGACGAAAGCCAGACTACAACTTGGACGTAGGTAAATCCTTAACCCCGATTTTTTTTTGTTTCTTTGTTGGCACTGCTCCTGGAAAAGAGTCGCATCCACATGTTCATCGAGTTCGACTGGAAGCCCACACTTGGTAGTTGTGAACATGAGCATCGTTAGGTGAGATGGTACTTATCGTTAATATTGTATGCGCGGTGACCATCCCACATCCCTAATGATATACTTACGGTGGTAATGTCTACAAGTGGAAGGTTTCAATTTTTTCTGTGCTTACATATTTTTGATATTAATTTTCAATTTAACACCTAAACTGCTTAATGTGTACAAGAGTAAGGTTTCTTTTTTGTATTTTTTGGGGTCGTAAAATATTGTTAATTAAGGCAGTGCAGTGCTAATGATTTGTATATGCTTGATTGTTGTATTTAAGATAATGATTTAGAGCTGTTGTTTTTAGGGTCATAATTTCTTGTTCTTTTTTAGTAATTAATATGGGGGATCTAAAAACGGCAGCTCGCCATTTTAAGTATTGATTCCTTTATGTTACGTTCATTTTTGGCACAACTGTTGTGGTGTAATATATATATATATATATATATATATATATATATATATATATATATAACATTGTAATTTCTTGGACGTTGGTCAATGTATACCTATAGTTATTTCAAAAAGTAGGTAGAATAACTATAACACTTTGTAATTGCGTTTATTATTTTTATTTTTAAAACGCGTTTCGGTCATCAGGACCATTATCAATTATGTTCTACAAAACATTACCTAAAGAATATGAAAAATATTTTTAATAATTACGTACCTAAAACTGAATTGTAGATTGTGTATCTAAGCTAAAGTAAAACATTTAAACATTTGTCACGGATATAAAATTCGCTAAAAATTGTCACTTCATAAAAATAAAATGATGTTTTACATTTAAAAATACAAGAACGAAGAACACTTAAAGTATACGAATGTAATAACATTAATTATTTAGCATAAACTGTTAAATAATATAAATTGTAATGTGTGGTGATAAGTAAACTTGTTTAATAGTGGTGGTATATATATGAAATATGTGCAATAGGATATTTATAACAAAGTGCAATTAGGCTATTAAATTTTGGTAGAAATGTGTGAAATTGTCTTGATCGTTTTTTGAATTTATTGCTTGTGAATTTCTTTGGATTTGTATGGTTTCTAAAAATCCTCTTTTACTATCTTTTATTTCAGTACCTAAAATTTCTACATTATTAAAATCAAATTTGTGTAAATGTTCTAAGGCATGGGTTGCTAGAGCGGTGCATTTTTTGTTGTTAGTTTTTATTGAATATTTATGTTCGTATATTCGTTTATGGAGGTATTGTTTGGAATTTCCGATATACACGCCGGGACAATCGTTGCAATTTATTTTGTATATGGTGTGTGTTTTGTATTTTTGCTTTATTTCTGGTCTTAATTTTGTAAAAAAGGTTTTTGTAAAATTGTTAGGTTTGTGTACCACTTAAATATTATGACTCTGTAAACATTTTTTTAGTTTTTCGGATAGTCCCGGGGTGTAGTCGATACTAATCCTGTTGTCTATTACGTTTGATTTTTTATTATCATAGTTGTTAAATATCTTGTGTATTTTTGTTTTTATAACTGGCTCGTAGAACCTTTTTGGGTAGTCGTTATTCTTTAAAATATTTTTAACTTCTTTAAGATTTTTTGGCTTATGTTTATTATGATAAAAAATGCATTGCTCGGTCGACAAGGTTGTTAATCATATTTTTCTTATATATCATAGGGGTGTTAGATTTGTAATTAAGATATCTACCACTCCAGGTTGTTTTGTTGAACCAGTTGGTAGTGGTTTCTCCTTTATCATTGTAAGTAATTAGTAAATCAAGAAAGGATATGGTGTTGTTAAGTTCTTTCTCTATTGTGAATTGTAAACGGGGGTGGTAGGAATTAAATTTGTTTAGCGTTTCGTCGATTTTGTTATCTGGAAGGCACATTATACAGTCATCAACATACCTTTTAAAAAATACGGGTTTGTAGCTAAGCTGTTTTATAATTTCTTCTTCTAGATCCTCCAGTACTAGGTTAGCTATGGTAGAAGATATTGGAAAGCCCATTGCTATGCCAAAAATTTGACTGTATATTTTGTTTTCGAACTTAAAATAAGTAGCATTTATACACATTTTGGTAGCTTGTAAGAATTTATTAAAAGGTAAATTAGTGAAATGTGGTTCAACAAAACAACCTGGAGTGGTAGATATCTTAATTACAAATCTAACACCCCTATGATATATAAGAAAAATATGATTAACAACCTTGTCGACCGAGCAATGCATTTTTCACATAATAAACATAAGCCAAAAAATCTTAAAAAAGTTAAAAATATTTTAAAGAATAACGACTACCCAAAAAGCTTCTACGAGCCAGTTATAAAACCAAAAATACACAAGATATTTAACAACTATGATAATAAAAAATCAAACGTAATAGACAACAGGATTAGTATCGACTACACACCGGGACTATCCGAAAAACAAAAAAATGTTTACAGAGTCATAATATTTAAGTGGTAGACAAACCTAACAATTTTACAAAAACCTTTTTTACAAAATTAAGACCAGAAATAGAGCAAAAATACAAAACACACACCATATACAAAATAAATTGCAGCGATTGTCCCGGCGTGTATATCGGAAATTCCAAACAATACCTCCATAAACGAATATACGAACATAAATATTCAATAAAAACTAACAACAAAAAATGCACCGCTCTAGCAACCCATGCCTTAGAACATTTACACAAATTTGATTTTAATAATGTAGAAATTTTAGGTACTGAAATGAAAGATAGTAAAAGAGGATTTTAGAAACTATACAACCAAAGAAATTCACAAGCAATAAATTCAAAAAACGATCAAGACAATTTCACACATTTCTACCAAAATTTAATAGCCTAATTGCACTTCGTTATAAATATCCTATTGCACATATTTCATATATATACCACCACTATTAAACAAGTTTACTTATCACCACACATTACAATTTATATTATTTAACAGTTTATACTAAATAATTAATGTTATTACATTCGTATACTTTAAGTGTTCTTCGTTCTTGTATTTTTAAATGTAAAACATCATTTTATTTTTATGAAGTGACAATTTTTAGCGAATTTTATATCCCTGACAAATGTTTAAATGTTTTACTTTAGCTTAGATACACAATCTACAATTCAGTTTTAGGTACGTAATTATTAAAAATATTTTTCATATTCTTTAGGTAATGTTTTGTAGAACATAATTGATAATGGTCCTGATGACCGAAACACGTTTTAAAAATAAAAATAATAAACGCAATTACAAATTGTTATAGTTATTCTACCTACTTTTTGAAATAACTATAGGTATACATTGACCAACGTCCAAGAAATTACAATGTTATATCTAATACAGATGGTCAAGAAATTAAAATAATGTTTATATATATATATATATATATATATATATATATATATATATATATTGGTAATTAGAGGTCGTATGATTATTTTTATGTGTGTAATTCTTTTTTTATTTCAGGTCTTTCTTTAATTTTTGTATGTATTATACCCCGCCCACTCACCGAATAAGCCCGGTCAATTTCTTTTTTTTTCTTCTTTGGCTTTTAGGCTACGTAGCAAAACGTATAGTATAAATTAAAATATTATTATTTTTAATCATACTAATTTAATATTATTATAATTTGTTATTAAAACCTGATGATGAGGTAAGTAGTGATGGAATTATTATATCTTAGTCACAGCCTTAGTTTTTCATTGATTTTTCTCTGTTTATTTGTATTAACGTTAAGTTTTAATTTTTAATCGTAAATGGTAATTGCCAAATTTTTTTGATACAAGCTAATGAAATGACATTTTCTTTTTATTTTTTTACAAGATTCACTACAATTTCTTATCAACTTTCGATTTTAAAAAATTTATTATCATATTAATTAAATTTTTTTATTTTTCCTAATTTATTACATTTTTTATTTCTATTTTTGAGGATACTTTATTAAATTTTTACGAGTATAATGATGTAAATTTGTTTGCCATATAGGTTTGGTGGAGGTTCTTTTTTATTAATGGGTAAATGAATTGTCAAATTTGGTTAAAATAATTTTTTAAAAAACAATTTTTTTTACAAAATGTAAGCATTATTTTCTTAAGTGAATACGATTATTTTGAACAAAAGCGAAAAGTTCTTATTTTGTCAATTTTTGATTCCCTACTTACTATTTGTTCTATTTGTTTTGTTTAAAAAGAAAAAATTGGTTTTGTTAGAGGTTTTGAAAATGTCGAAACAAGTTGTTTTTAATCAATGCAGTTTAACAAAGAGCTGCTGAATGAATTACAAAAGTTTTTTAAACCCCTAGACCATGAAAAAGCGGAAATTTTTTAAAGGAAGGCTCATTAGTTACTACATTCCAACAACTTTCTTGCTTGCACTTCTAAATTGCCCAAGTCTAAACGCTTTCTCAAGGAAACGCGCCTACGTTCAGCAGCCAACTAAGTATTTTATAAAATCAATTCTAGAAAGCAAAAATCAAGTTATTCAACTTATTTATAGTTTTTACATCACCGATATTAATACCAATATTACGTATAAGCATCCATTCCACGGATTTCTCGATTCGAGACAAGTTGGAAAATACATTTTTGAATGGCAAATTGACATGGAAGAATCTGCATAAAACTGCATTCATTTCATTGTATGGAAATCCGATGCTGGGTTTAATCTCCATAACGAATTGCACAAGAAATTATTTTAAATTAACGTAGCAGAAATAAAACGCTGTAAGCGTCGGTGTTAGTTTGAATATTGGCTGATAATTAGTGTGGAGAAAGCTGCGTTAATGTTGAATGAACTAACAAACAGAAGGACGCAGACGTCTTCACAAGTTAAAAACAAATATTTTAACAAAGCATAAAAACGGAATTGAGGTTGCATTTTAATTAGTTTAATTTAGCGCTCAAGGTTTATTTAACTGCCTACTTCATAATTAAATACAAGGAATTACTATTAGCGTCAAGTCAAACAGAACCATATGGTCTTAAAAGTCGCGGTGGCGACGACGACGCGCGGCGCCGTTCAACTCAACTTTTTTCACCGTTTTACCATTTTTGTCTTTAAAAAACTTACGGCTCTATAAATCTATTCTATTTAAGAATTACAAAAGAGAGCGTAATTTAGGTCGAGTGACCGGTTTAGTTTCACCGTAGCAATACTGTTACGTATGTTAAGTACCAGCAATTAAGCACTAAATATCCAGCGTCGAAAAAATCACTTTCCGCACTTTTCTACTTTACTTTCGTTACGCCACTTGCACTAACGACTTTTTTTTAACAAAAATTTCTGATAAGACTATTTAAACAAAAAAATTTTGTTAGTTTTATAATTAAGAAAGACTCACCAGTCGCCATGGCTCAGTTCGCCAAGGCTCTTAGATATCACACCCCCTATATTTCTCCACTTTGACGCACGTTGCACTTTCTTGCTACTCGCGGAAAGTCTACGAACAGACTGAATTTTCTTAAGAAGTTGGAGAGTGTTGCAAGGCAACCGGCCGTGAAGAAAGCGTTTGGATTGGTTCTTGAGTGCGTGAGCACGAACCCGTGAAGTCAGTCACTTTGTTGCTGGCGGTCGACGAGCTCTAAGAAATACAGCAAGCTGTACTGGCTGTACCGAACGAACAAACGGTGCAGAAGGTGATTTTCGTCTCTGCAGAATGCGTAATTCTCTTTAAGGAATAACTGCTGTGGCCCACGCTTACATTAGATCAGTTTTCTTGCGGTTTGCGTTGGATATTTATAGTATTAAAAGCGTTTATGATGAGAGATGTTAACTATGCGTTAGGCGAGAAACCCTTCATGTATGATTGAAATTACGTATAAAATTTTATTACTGTAAAATCATGGATGGATGGATGGTTGGAACGACTGAAGTTCATGCCATTAACACAAAATTATTTTTTTTAGGTGCTACTTCTGAATTTTTGTCTGTGTATTTTATTAATTATACGCTTAAAGTTAAAAACTAAAGTGCTTTATAATCTTGGACAATTATTTTCAAAAATCCCATTCTTAAATAGGCACATACAGATAATAGACATGACTAAAACAACCATCGTTTTGAGTTAAATGCTATAAAAAAAAAACCAAATACACCAAACAGATTAAAAGCAGTTATCTTAACTTAACTAAAGTTTGCCTTTAAAAAATTCCGCGATTAAACGTTCCTAAAGTTCATCCATCACCAGGCACCACAAGTACAAAACCAAAAGAAACAAAATCGAGCATCTAAAAGTCAAAAACACCAAAAAACTAATAATCCCAAACAAAAAACAAAAAATTTAAAAGCCCGAGGCCTATAAATCTAAAACCAAAACCACTAAAAATCCAAAATCCATAAAACAACATACAAAATCTTAAAAACCCAAAATCCTAAAAATACAAATTAAAAAAACATAACTCCAATAAAACCAAAATCCTAAAATCCAAAAATCCAACACTCAAAATTTAAATATGAAATTTGAAGATCCAAAAAACCAATAATAAAAAAATCCAAATATCAAAAATCCAAAACCTAAACCCAAAATATTTAAGATCTGAAAACACGAAAATCTAAATTTCAAAACGAATAACAGAAAATTGAAAAACAAAAATCCAAATATTCAATATTCAAAAATCCAAAGTCCTAGACATCGACTGCTAGAACGTCAAATATCCATAACTTAAAAATCCAAAAATCATAATCTATAAAATTCATAAAACCCTTCTATGTATCCAAAACACTCAAAATTCCAAAAATTCAAAATCCAAACAACAATAGTCTAATAAACCGAAACCTCAAAAACTTAAAACCCAATATTTCAAATAAAAGTTAAAAGAAAATATAGATACACTAAAATGTCAAACACTAATAACCAAATATCTAACATTTTAAAAGTAAAACCACATTCCATAAATATTATATATATATATATATATGATATATATATATATTATAGTAAAGATGTAGATACTGGGATAAGTCAATAAACAGTTTAGCAAATTCAAAATTTAATTCTTCTAGCTAACGTTTTGCAATTTTTTGTAAGAACATTGAAATTAGAAAGTTGTAATATAAAACAACATTATAATAGTAAATTCTTATAGAAAGATAAATTGTGAATACATAATTTGAAAAATTAGAACATTGTCAAGTTGTAAATGGAAACATATTATACTATCAAACAAGTTATTATAAAATTATAGTAGAAACAGGATCAGATCTCAGTAACAAGTTGAGCATTACAGAAATGTTGGAAGATTAATATGGTTGAAGTAGATGATTTGGTTCCAAAGTTTATGTGATTAATCGTAAAAAGCTCTTAATGAAGCGCATTAACTCTAAAGTGATTTAAATGTGATAGATTGAATAAAATCTGTGTGCTAACTTTTACGTTGTGTTCAAACCCTGACTTGCTTGTTTATAACAATAGAACTGCATTAGTAAATCATTGGATTTGTAATTGATTTTTGTCAAACTATTTAATTTCATCATATGCCGGATAATTTTGGTTGTATAAACATGTTTAGCCTAATGCGATTTGTTAGAATTTATCCTGCAGTTCAGGTAGTGATAACAGACGATTTCAACCAATGCGGAAGTTTGCCAATGTAGGATGCCTGACAGCTACAGACGATATATATATATATATATATATATATATATATATATATATATATTGCCGTGGAACCGTATCTAATTTAGCACTCTCTCAAAACATTCGAAAATTTTATTAAATTTTCAAATTCGCAAATAGAAAAATTTCCAAAAATTTAAATAAGTCAAAAAGTCAAAAAGAAAATGTTTTCCTCTCTTCCTCGGTTGAACGGCCTTCTTCAACTGCTTCCGGCTAGCTCATTTGAACCTCCTCTTAGGTATCTAGATTCACTCGCATATTCTCAATCGTACACACTCACTAGCAATAAACCACAAAATACAACCAACATGCAATCTTTTATTTATTACTATTTACAAATGAAATGCAATATAGTCCATATTCCATTGATCACGTTACACTTCAGAAAACCTTATTTTACAATGTCCAGTATTTTATTTTAAAATCATCAAACACATAAATTGTACCCGGAGTAAATGGGCCTTGAATAATACCTTCTCTAAAATTCCTTCTTTATAATTTATTTTGTTTTTTAATCTAAGTAAACTTTGGGGTAGGGTGAGCTCATAATAACCCAGCTAGTTGTGCATAATGTATGCCCTTCTACTTTGCATACTTTTAAAACAAATAACAAAACAAAGCCATGTACTCTTCACAAAAATTTCACGTCCTGATGGAACGTTAAAACGCTTTATAGACACCTTCAAATTTCTAGTTAAATACCATAATAAAGTTATTTACACGTATTATGTTCAATACGTAAATAATCCACACTACCTTGAAATTTCACTCTCATACGTTCACCCAATATTCACAGTTTATAAGAATCACAATGTCAAATCGTTACCTGGAAATTTATAGGAGATCTCTGCTCTGAGACGATGCCATGTATTTCTTCTATCTGTTCTGCAGGTCGTTTCTAGCTGTTACTAAACGAACTCCATTTAAATTGAACTGCCAACGCTGCCTCCACGATGTAACCAAATTCCAAATTCCATTTAAAAATACGTCCTCCTTAATTAGTTGCTTCAAACCACGTTACTTAATGTCCCGACACGAGTTGATTAAAATTATAGGTGATACCTCTATTAAAATGTAATTTCGGCACACTAACCGCGTATTTAATTAAGAGATTACCACCATGTAATAAACTTAACTGATTTTGTAATACTTACAACTCGTGATACTTTTATACGTCGTTTGAAGCGATCGAAAACTTAAGGGCTCTCACCACGTTCTCCAAAAACATTTATACACTTCGAATGTAACCTCTCCATACCTGCCTAACGCGAAACCACCTGTTAACAACACACATTCTTGCAATTTTGCACTCCACCAATATTTAATGCCGCGAAATCCAGCACGTCGTTATAATTAATTTTTAGAAAACTACGCTACACTATCCTCGTGTTTGTTTCAAATCAACTAACCATATCGACCAATGGTAGACCTAGTGACGCTTCACAAATCCCTCCTATACTATTATTGTTTCTTGCTTATGCGTTTTCTCCGTCCCTTTCTAACCTGGTCTGAGTGGTACAAAATCGATATTCTTGACTATTTGCTATCTAAACACACGTGGACTTGCTACGTGATTTTAAATAACCCCTGATTAGTATTTCATGCTAAAACATCCAACCGTTTCCAATATACGTAGAATCTTCATGTTTATCTACACGAATTTGTTAGAACTTGACATTTAAAATTCTGCAGGTGTTCGATCGTAACGAACGTTTTAAATACAATTCTCCGAGCTTCGTTTCATGGTATTTCAACCCTCCTGATATATTTGTTTGTTGGCAACACGTCTCGCCTTGGTATTATTGGGTTTTTACAGGCTTTTATGCATATTATATCTCAATAATCGTTCAATTAAATCCAATTAAATTAATAAATGAATGGCATTGGCTTCTACCATTTAATTCTTTGCAAAGCTATTAAATTTTAATTATTATTTGTACAATTTGATTAATACCCGTTACTTAAAAAAATAAATTAATTAATATAAATTTCGCACGTAATTTCTGTTTGTTCCTTTATACAGGGTGTTTTGAAATTGCTTTGTTTATTTTTATTTTTAACCCTTTAAAACCACTATAATATATATATATATATATATATATATATTGCCGTGGAATGTGCCTTTCGGTCACAGGAACTGGTGTAAAATAAAAATATAATTTTATTTTTCTTTATCCTCGTGACTATCAGCTATAAATTAAACCTCTCAATTTTCTAAACCTTAATCTGATATCACAAGGTCGAGAATTTCTTCTTTTCTTTAAGCCCAAGGTAATGTCGGATGGAGAATGGCTTGAGACAAAGAAAACTCTTAAGACATAAACGGCTAGTCGAGTGTTAGCTCTGGGTAGATCATGAGCTTGGGTCATGGGTGAATAAAAGACCAAAAATATATTTAATGAGCGCCACCGTATTTTTTAATACAATAACCAACAAAATTTAACTGTGCTTGTATAAGGGGAATGCGGAAACCTTATCTTAACACCACTAACATAGCCATAAAACCTGAATTTCACTCTTTAGGACACACTTACCATGACCTCAACCACCAGATGTCATACTGATGTCTCAGCTTTACCTGTGAACAAACAAAAGCACAATATGGACACTATTTGTGTCCTCAAAAACATTTGCCAAAAATAGAATAAGAGTATTTAGGCATTTAAAATATACTGCGGGAATTTATTTTCACTACACACTCTTTCTATTCCGGGAGACTTGCAAATTTTTAAATGTTAAATAATAAAACATCTTTCAAAAACAAAAGGATTCTATTTGGATAAATTTCTGATTATGTACATATGACTGCAATATTAAAGTTTGTCTCTTTATCGAATTTTTTCATAATAACGCTAATGAAGTTTTACATTCAAAATTAAGATCTATGAGTAAATCATTTCTATAAGATTTAATTAGATAGACATATAATTTATCAATTGTTCATAACACATAAGTTTCTTTTAATCAGCAAAGTACTTCCTTGATTATTACAACAACAATTAATTATCAAAGTGCAGACTTGGTAAAATGTAATTATTCTAATTTAATTGTAATCTACAATAAATACGCGAATTTCATATGTCAATGAAAGTGCTTTTACATGACCTGAAAGTCTTCAAGCATAATGTAAATTAAATCAAGACAGCATATGGCGTCTAGATACGAAAATGGAAGCTACATATTTTTTGTCTGACGTAGGTTGTCATTCAGAACTTTATAAAATACACTGTTTGCGTACATGTGCAAACAATCTGACAAGCAAGCTACATATTTGTTAATTTACTGATTTCTCAAAAAAAAATACTTTTTATTTTCGTTACTCAAGCAATTAAGGTTGGATAATTCATAATAATTTACTATAATTTCAAAGTTATCAAAAGTTAAAACACTCACGTGCATCAAAATGTACAACAAGTGCTGGACCTGACCTCAGCTGTCGGAGATTTCATCATAATATCCTTGTGTGATATTAGTCATCGGTAAGGTTGGAATATCGGGAACACATGTGGAATCGGCGTTTACTTTACTGCATGTTATATTGAATAGAACGAAACTATAAATTCTTGCTTTAAATTACTGCTTTTAAAATTTGTTTTAATTTATTATCGGAAATGTTATTCAAGATATGTCCTCAAGATATTGCATGTCTAAAATGATGTCCAAAGGGGTTCCATATTCTCAGGCCTGTCGGGATCAACTAAACTGTTCGGAGCGAGGCTTATCGAAAATCATGCTCACGCAACCGCTGTTAGGCTCGACCTCCAGACACCAAGAATTTTCAAAGCTCTACTTTTTCCTAACTTTGTTAGAAGCCATGTGTTTCGACAGGGCCATTTCGACTTCACCTGGTCTGCAAAAGCGACTTGCACTTTCGAACGTTGAGAATGAAGTGCCGACTGACAACTTGACAGCGCTTGGTAACGAACTTTAGAGTATATACATACAAGAATCTATGCGTTATTATGAATATTATATATTAATTTTTATTGGATGATAATTCTCAAATTAAATATTTTAAATTATAGCTGTTTTATTTTTATTTTATTGAACTAAATTTAACTAGAAAAAAAATACGTTACACTAGTACTTTCAAAAAAACATTCGAACCCCACCGTTGGGCCGTCATAAATTGCCGTGGAACTCTTTAATTTAGCTCCGTACTTCACCAGTTTTAAAACTAATAACTTTCAAAAATATAAAATTTTTACAAAAATTTCTTACCCGGATTCTGCTTCATCAAATTAATTTCTTCAGCAGTTTCCTTGGCTAGCTCAGCAGTGCCTCCTCTCGGATACCTAAATTTACTATCATTCTCTTTAACGTTCACACACCATTCAATAAAATCACCATATAATACAACAATCATACAATATTTATTTACCACTATTTACAAATAATAATTCATGGTTATGTACAATTCGGTGCTGTAGTTACACCTCATTAAATACTATCTTTGTAAAGTCCTTGTTTTTAAAACTGAAATTTCAAACACATTTAATGCAACAGGAGTAAATGGGCCCCAAATAATACCTTATCTTTATATATTACCGCACACTGGAGTATGATGAGCTCAAGATAACACAGTTCATTAATGTATGCTTTCCACTTTGCATCCTATGACTACAAACTTAATAAAACCCATGTACTCTTAACAATTAAATTTAAATACATCAAGAAATTTAATAAGCTTTATGTACACCTTTTGTTTTGTATTCCAAAATACCATAATAATAGTCAGTTATACATATCTTTTTCAATACGTCAAATTATCAAAAATAACCATCAAAGTTCACTCACACATCACAAATAATTTCAACAGTTTATATACAAAAAACAGCAAATTCAAATGCGTTACCTGGAAAAAGCGTCAAAAGTCTCAAAAGTCCATCTCCGTTGAAGAAGCTCCATATCCCAGAACCACTCGGCTTCGAGATTATGCACGCTGCTGCACCAGCTATTTATAGATGACAACTCAGTTTAAGCTGAGCTGCGTGCTACCAATTAACACCAATTCCAACATCCAAATCCATGTATATTACACTTGTTTATTATTGCATTATTAATTTACAAGCTTGGTAAAGTATTTGTGGACCTCAGTTAAATTTAAATTACACTCTATTATACTCGCAGTACTAACTATAAGGCCACAAATAATCTAATACTATTTCACTGAATGATACAAATTTTTAAATACTCACAAGCTTTGTCAGTTGATTATAATACATTGTTAAGCGATGCAAAATTAAAGAGGTCCCTCCTAATTCTCCCAGAGTATTTATATCATAAAACTAGGCCCCCTTGGCCACACTCTACGCGAACTACTTAATCGAAATTAATATTTCTCCAAATTTTGTCTAACCGTTTTAAACTTCTCGAAATACTCCCACGTCAACACGCTATATCATACAAAACTATAGCATCCACCAGTCGCGTGTTACTCTGTTCTAAAACTAACTATTTCAACCAATCATACATTTCAGTGAGGTCTTAAAACTACGCCTGTAATATTTCTATTCCTGTCTTACGCATATTTGATGTCGCGTTCTAACCTTGCTTGCGTTGTGGAAAATCGATATAGCTGCCCGCGTCGTCATGGACTACACGTGGATCGAATACGTGCCTACTCAAGTGAACGCTTTTATGCCCGTCTCATTCTGAAGGATATTATTGATTATTCATCCCTTCTGCTCTTTAAGCAACTTTTGTTAGCGTTTATGCGAAACCACCGACGGCTTGAACAATATTTCCTTGAAGCTCTCTTCGTTATCTACACAAATAAGCGGAAGATGACTTTCCAACATGCAGGTGTGCTCAATAGTAACATATAATATGCATAAAAGCTTGTAAAAACCCAATAATATTCAAATCGTAGAAGTGTTAGTTAGAAGTAGGACGATTGAACACCTGCGTATTTTTAAAAGTCTCGTTCTGCGTAAATTTTGCAGATAACAAATGGTTACAGAGAATGTTGGAGAAACCGTCGCTTAATATTTACGAGAAATGCTAATAAGGTGGGTTATTCCACAGTCCATGTGGACGGAAAATAACCGATACTAAAGAATATCGATTCGTACCACTCAGAACAGGGTAGATAGAGACAGATAATATGCGCAAGACAGAGACACATATAATTAAAGGCGTGGGTTAAGCAACGTCACTGGGTTGCGATTGGTTGAAAATAAGAGGCAAACATGAGAGGTAAAAATAACATTTCTATATAAAAATTAATTAGTTATTCTCAGACGCTGCGAGCCGTGTGGAAATTTCTGAGATTTAACTGGTGCGAGTGCAAATTTAATAAGAACCGCGTGCCGGGCGGTGGAGATGGGAACATAGTATGCGAAATTCTAGAAACTGTCCGTTTTGGGGACAAAAGCGACGTACAGGCTAGCGGTTATATATACCCGTGTTAATATGAGTTTCTCTCTCTTAATTTTTCGATTTTGATTGAATAATTTAAACAGTTTGCTCGTATATTTTGGTGATTATTTAATACTTTAAAACAGTTTGTTCTTTACGTGCTACAATGAAAGTAATTTAGTGCACTTAGAAAAGAAAATGCAAGGTAATAAAGTCTAGGTATAATTGCGAGTACTGTACCAATTATTCAAATTTGCAACGACAAATGAATAAACAAAAGTAGGCAGTTCTGGCGTATAGCGTGAAAGAAGTATGAATTTCTTTGCTATTTTCGGGGGTGTTAATAATTAAATGATTCATAAACGTGACTGGATCCACAAAACAAGATACAGATATACACAGATGAGTTCCGAAAAAGCACTGAAACAACTTTAGATGTATGGTGGTGTAGAAAATTTTAAAGGCGACCAGTAATCCGAGGACCTAAACATAACCCAGTTGGAATGGTGTGATTAACAAAGGACGATGTACATTGGAGCCACGAGTGCATTAACCTTCAGGTAACTTATGCTTTGTTGTTCGATTTTTGATGTTTTGGTGTGTGTTGAATAACTTTATAATTGATTTACGTTAAATGGACAATAGTGAATTGTTACTAACAACAAATTTTTAATTTTAAGGTGAAATTTTCTTGTTTAAGTAGAAAGTAGTATTTAGTATTGATGTTCTGGATTATGATGAAAATTTGGGTATGTCTTTGAGCTCAATTAGACGAACCTGGTTAATTAACGTAAAGGGGTGGAGATGCTCCTTTGTACTCAGACTCAGGTCTGCATATATTGTTTTATTAATTAGTAGGCATCCTACAAGGACTTTAATTCTGGATGCACATTAAAATGATAACAAATTTAATCTTGAAATTTTCTGATACTGAAATTTATGCTGAATTTTAATTTTGAAATTTTAATGTATTGTGAATATTGATGTAAATAGAGTTAACGTTGGTGTTTGTGATAGGAATGTGTTTGTTTTTATATGATTGAGGATGAAGGTTTTAACTAGGTGAGCAGCCGAGGCGGAAAAGAGTAAAGAGGCGATTAACAGAAGAAAGTCATCGGACCAGGTAATTTAATAGCTTTTGTACATTTCACAGCATTCTTGACGCCCAATCTGTGGGGCTCGAATGTTTTTTGAAAGGGCCAGTTCCTGTAGATAAGAGAGGATTCACAGCAATATATATATATATATATATATATATATATATATATATATATATTGATAGTACGCCGGTGCGATAAATGTCCAGCTGAGCGCCACCGCTCTGTGTTTTCTCTAATCTTCTAAATTTATTATGCCACGGCTAGCCCAGTTTAATTTACACAGAGTGCACAACGTTACGATCATCAATTTAATTTACCCTTTTATGGTTACCTGTTTGAATTGATAAAACGAAGTCAATCGATAGTCTTATAATGAAAGGAAATAATATTTACACTTCACAATTTTTGTAATCCTCTAAATACACCCTTCAAATCAATTAATATTATATGGATTATTTATCTCAAAATTTATATTCTTTTAATTTAATTTAAAGTCACCAAAAACGACACCTTTTACAAAAAAATCTGGAACGTTCTAGACCCTTTTATAATTTTTACGTAAGTTTTAACGTATTCAATGTTCTTGTTGACTCCTTACAAACTTGTGAGAAAATTAATATATTCTGTGTCAAAATTTAAACTTGAAAATATTCCTTAAAACTAGGAAGGCCTGACCTGTGATCTTCTGATGAGTTGTTTCGTGTTGTGGATTAACACCCTCTCATTATCTCCAATCGAAAACCAATGCTCTGCTTTGTACTCCTTATGTTTGAACCAATAATTCAGTACGGTTACCTCTTGTTTCCAAAATTCACCTCGTGCTTAATTCTATATTTCTCTGGATACGCATTGGACCTCTTCACTTAAATATCACTTGGAATTCGTAGGTTTCTTAGTATTATGAATTTATAATTATTCCACTTATTGCCGTGAAATAAAATTAGATTAGAAGTAGACTAGAAGTGTATTAGAAGTCTATTAAAAGCGGATTAGAATTGAACTAGAGTGTACCAGAAGCCGATTAGCAGTGGATTAAAAGCCCTATACTATTATAAATATTTAATTTAAATTAATTAACCAATTTCTACTCACGTTTTCTGCAAAAACGGCAAAAACTTTATATATTCTTAACGCAATTCTTACACAGCACTGTTTTTTACTATAATATAAATTTTATTTATCAGACGCGTAAATATTTTATTAAGAGTATTGTGGATTCGATGTGCTTCAAATTGAGACTGACTGTTTTTTATCACCTCTAGGCGTTATATAGCTTTTGCCCTCTTCATTTGGGTTGGTTTTCCAAACAGCTTTACAAATTGTTGCGACCAACCATATTTGTCCTGGACATTCCTAGTATATTTTCAAGCTGATTTCTGATGAAACTATTTTGTAGTTTTGTATCATGCTGTTATTTACTATTTTTATCGTTGCTGGACTTTTGGCTTATGTCTGTTGTTTTGTGTAGATAAAGCTTTTGGAGAATTGTACAAAAATAAATGATGTAACACGAATGCTGTTTTCGTTTATGTATTAATTTAAACTCATCTTTGAAAGTGCGTTTTCTTATCAAAGCGCTTATTGTTTCAGCATAATTGCATAAAGATTTACTAGATTTTATCTTATCTTCTGCGTATTTATTTTATAACTTGTTGAACATTCCTCAACGTGGTTTAATTACATGTATGATTATTTCTCTGCTGAATACGCGTTCTATTATTGGAAGATATGCTTGCTAGCATTGATTAAAGTTAATTGCGGTCCATATACAGGGTGTTAAATGCTTGCTATTTATATAATGTGCGAATTATTTATTTTCCTGCTAAATAAATGCAGTTTTCTAATTCCCCTTGCTATTTACAGTTACTACGCGACCCTTACTATTCAATACACTCCTAAACAACCCCTTATCATAGCAATATATATATATATATATATATATATATAAATATCTAAGAAACCCAATAGTCCAAGAATGAAAGAACCTAGAAATCTAGAAATCCGGAACACCAATAATCAGATAGCTAAAAGTACATTAAATCGAATATCCAAAAATACAAAAATTCATAAACTAAAAAATAAGGAAAAGCTGTAAAACCACAAATTAAAGACCCCCAAAACCAAAAATCCAAAACTTAAAGCTCAAAACTCTAAAATCAAAAATCCAAGAATCCAATACCCAAAAGTCCATAAATTCAAAAATTCAAATTTAGCTTCACTTTGAGTAGGCCTCTCCAGCCTACACCTGAATTTGGGCGTCACGTAGATTTGCATCTACCCTTCTGTGTCTTAGTGCTGACCGTACCCAGTTTACCAACTCTCTCGGGATACCTCTGGTATAAAGGGCCCTGCAGATTGTATCCATTCGCGCCTTATTGAAAGCTCCTTCTATATCGATAAAAGCTGCTAAGGCTACTTCTTTAACATAAAGTTTTTAACCTTAATATACCACCGTGTGTATGGCTGACTCTGTCGACCCACGTCGCAGATAAATGTGTTGATTTTAGAGAAATTGAGAGAAAATGTCTTATCAACACCTCTTCCACTAGAAATCTATCAACTAAACTTTCCATTGTCTTCAATAAAAAGGATGTCAAACATATTGCTCTGAGAAAAATTGGCCTGAGTGCAATCGCTCCCGCCCACCTTGGGAATGAACACCATCCTGGCCAATCTCCATAAACATGGAACATAGCTTAATGCCATGCTGGTCTTAAAGATCCTTGCTATTTGTGGTAGCATCAGATCTAGCCCTCCCCCTGGATCAAAGCTGGAAATATTCCATCTGGACCTGGCGATTTGAAGGGATAAAACTACCTCACCGGCCATGAAATGGCTCCCTTTGTAAATATTCTTTATGCCAGTTGTCAATTCGGCTCCGTCGATAACAGCGGGCCGCCCTAGTCCTTATTTATCTCATTTCCATTGGGAAAGTCGGTACTTAGGAGGAGCCGTAGGGTTTTAGCCCAAGTATTTTTCAACTCCCCATTCTCCTTTTTTAACCACCCTAACAGTTGCCTAATTTTACGGCTGAAAATTTTCATCAGTCTGGCAGTTTCAGACATGAAACTTGACTCCTTGCAATACCTTGGCTAGCTTGTTCTTTTGGTATGCATTACTTCTTTTTTGAATTCCCGTCTAAATACTTTATACCTATTCCAATCGTTCTAAACTTTGATCTTGACGCGTCAGTTTAGGATTTTCCTAAGTTCACTGCAGCGAAGGTCGAGAGATTTCTTCTACCACGAAATTCGGCCGCTTCCTTCCTCTCAGAGCGGGTATGCGGGCTTATAAGATTAGACGATTATTCTGCTTATACCCTATACTATCTTATCTAATCTATCGTTAGGATTGGTTGTATGTTTACCATGGGATTTCCCTAATGGCCTCTCGGAAAATGCCCCAATTCTACCCCTTAGATTTCTGCGTTGGATAAGTGTTCGCTTATTAGAAACCATCCCCCACTTTATTATTTTGTGATCTGATGTAGAAATGTCGATTGAAATTTTCCATCTTGACATTCTTCCCAATGTCCCTCTAGAGACCACTATTATGTCAATTGCCATTTGTCAGATACTACTGACAAACGTTGGCTCTGTATTCCTATTTATTATCTCAAAGCCTGTAGTTGTCAGATATTTCAAAAAGGCTTCTCCACGTATGTTAATGTTAGAACTTCTCACGTAGTGTATTGAACGTTGCAATTGCACCCCATCATTACTGCCAAACACGCTACGTATAACTAAGGATTGTTTAACTCCACTTACCTTGCACTCCAAAATCCCTGCTGTAGCGTCTCTGGTTCTTCTTTGAGGCAAAGTTAGCAGATGCAATTCCTTGGACAAAAAATGCAGGTTCTGGGTTTGTCCCTACATTGCCTGATAGAAGATTGAATCCTACAACGTATAGGACTCTTACTCTGTTTCTAAAGATGTGCGATTTCTGTATTAATGCTATCAATGCTTTCTCACAAGCCAAGAAGCAAATCAGTTTTCCAGTTACCTCCCAACGGTGTTGGAGATTGATCTGGCTTACATCTACCTGCACCATTGGTATCGCTGAAGTTCTTGTTTTTGTTTTTCCTAAACTTCCATGGTTTGCTTGGACTTCACAGCAGATTGGGGCCTTTAATTACTGCTGCGTTCCAATCCGGCACTCTGCGTACAGGAAGAGTAACCAGTTCGAAATACAGCACCCATCCGGAGCTTTCCAAGTGCTTTTGTTGCTCACCATAAAGGTCAGGCGCAACGCACCCAGTCTTCTTGCGAATTTGACATGTTTTGACTTGGTTATGTCTAGAGCTTTGTTTTGGAACCTTAACACATACCTTAACCACCTCTCTTGCCAAGACGCCTCGGCCGAAGGTAGTAGACTCAAGGTTGCATCTTCAAGTACTATGAACTGATGTTCCAGAAACCAAAAGATAGAGGTTTCATCCTGGGCAGTCTTTAAGAACCACCATGGCTCTACCGCACCCCAGTTTCCAAAACTTAACTCTGTCGACCGTTAGATTCCTGCTTTACTTCGATAATCATAGTGACCAGATGGACTTGTAGATGTATAACTTTTTTAGGCGACCTCCCTTTTTGGTTTAGATGATAGAAAAACAACCTCAAACCCTTTTTTTGGTTCGAGTAGCTTCTGTTGATGCTTGATGCGGTGCCGCACCTATATCTTTCACAAGAGCAGATAAGCAGCAGCTCCACAGGAAATCGGACGATCCTCTTTCTCTTCTCGTCCATATTTAGAGAAATGTCTTTATCTGCTCTCGGACACTTCACTTGGTTAGAGACTAAGGTCCTAGTCAAACCTCCTTTACTGCTCCCTTTGTTCTTGCTTCCCGTAGCTGACGTAGACACCGCCATGGACGTACTTTTGCAGAAGTTTTCCTGACTACCACTTCCCGGTGCCGGCTGCCCATTCATTGGAACTGTCTGATTTTTGTAGACCCGCTATGTTCTACTTTAGATATGCTTGTTGCTTTAGTACTGGAAGCATTAGAGTTGGCATCAGTCACTTTGGAAAGGATAGTATCCTGACTTTGTTCGTGCGGTCTCTCCCTTGCTTCTTTTTTCTTATGTCGTCTTGACCTTACGGCTTTAAGGTTTTCTTTCTGTTGTTGCCTTCTCTTTTCTCTTTTTGCTGTCTTTCGGTGAATCCACAGTAGACAGAAATGATGCTTTTTACTAAAAGAAAGAATATCACAGAATTCAGGGCTCCACTTCTGTATGGTAGACCACTTGTTATTAAAACAGGGGTTAAGTACCTATGTGTGATCCTTGATAATGGGTTAAATTGAAAAAATATGTGGAAAAGGCAATAGAGAAAGCAAAAATCACTATAGCAGTTTCGATGTGTGGTTGGCAAGAGTAATTCCTCAAGTTCTTTACTGGCTGTATGAGGATGTCGTAAGGTGTAGGATCCAATATGGATCAATCAGTGTGTTCCTCAGGCTGTCCAGAACCCAAAGGCTAGCTAACCTGTTTGTGAATTTCAGGAGCAATGAGGGTAACACCTACCAAAACTCTAGAAGTTTTACTAGGTTTTTAGCCCTACCCATCTGTATTCAGAAGGAAGCTCTAGCAACGTCTATCAAACTTCGAAATACGGACGGGTGGTGGATGGAGGAAGGAAGAGGTAGTAAGGCATGCTAAAGTCTCTGCTATGGCAGAGTATAGATTAAAATTACAGAGGGAATTTCCTCTCACAATCTATTCGAGTGAAATAGGAACAAAATAAGGTTACATTTTTCCAGGACTCAGGGATGTGTTATACTAACGGGTCACGAATAGAGAATACAGGACCTGCCGCAGCAAGAGTATACCTGGAGAGTAAGGGTTCATTAGATGATTTCCCTATATCGATTTACAACTACTTTCCAGGTAGAGGTATTTGCAATATTAAAAGTAACTGAAAGCCAGAAAATAAGAGAGATATAAGAGCGGGGGTATTATCTGGTCAGATAGTCAAATAGCGTTTCAAGTAATCTGCTCCCAGGACCAGACACCCACTGATTCAGGAGTGTGGAAACGAATTGATAGAATTAGCCAGACGGAAAGGAGTTCACTTCTACTGGGTTCCAAGTCATCACGGTGTGTAGAGAAATAAGGAAACTGATAGATTGGGTAAGCATCGGTCAGGAATCCCATATTTAGGGTCTGAAGTGTGCGTATGCCTAATGAGGAAATCATTGGCGTTCGAACTAAAACTTTGGGCGCGGAAGAGATGAAAAAGGAGTGGAAAAGAGACAGTCAAAGATAATGATAGCCAGTTCGGACGAGTCAAGAACGGAATCGTTATTAAATAATGATGTGAAAATACTCAACGTGTTGGTGGGAAACATCACTGGCCGTTGCAGGTTATGGAGACACCTAGCCCTGCTGGATATCGACGCAGAGTCTAGGTGACCAACCCGTGAAAGGCGGAAGGAATCTGTCACTCACTACTATTTGAGGTTAAGACACAAAGTCGTGAGCTCATGCACATTGACGCAGGAAGAGTAGATCTCCATTTTCCCTGGCCAGACATGCTGGTTTTCATTAGAGAAGCTGTCAGGTTTGCAACGGGAGAGTAGAATAGAGCTGAAATCGAGGAACCTGATAGTGAGGATTAGGAGGGCGGTCATAGAAGTTAGTAAAAAGAGCCAAATGGGTTATTTGTTGGACTACTAAGTTCCTCCCTAATTTAGCACTACTACCACCACTGTTCTAAAAGAAAAATTATTGACATTTAATACTTTGTATTATTTATCTCAAACGTTTAATTTTTTTGTGGTATGTTTATATCTTCAAGAAGTGTATTTTAATCTAAGGTTTTATATGAATATTACGCTTTAAAGAAAAAAATATTTGCATAAAAGTATTGTAGTTGTGTAACTGACGCTTTTATTTCGCATCCTTGCAAGCGTATTGTTTCATAGTAAGAAACTTCTTGCGGTTATTAAAGCAGCGATGCATTGTTCTACAGAATTGCGTGCTTATAAAATTACGACTATTAACAACATTTTCAATAAATTAACTCGATTTTTCGTACTAATAATAATACCATAAGGTGCTCATTACAAATTCGTTTTAATGCTGGATTTCTTCGAAACGCGATTTTTTCGAGATTGGATTAGTTATTTACTTGTTGATGCCGGTCTGTTATTAGAAGGATGCTTATTCTAATACGTTTTAATATTACTACACCACTTCAAGCAATTTGGTTCAGCGGTATTGTTTTTTTTCTCTAATAGTAGCTTTTACTTAATATACTGTGCATTACACTGTATTTCGAATGACTCTTAGCCCGTAACTTTTTCGTTACCTAACGATCGCGTCTTGTACCGCTTAGTCATAAACTTTCAAGAATCTACGAAGTATGGCTATGAAATAGAGACTGATGCTGTAAATCCTTCTATTTTAAAATTATATACATTTAATTATTGGCCCTTTCAATATACACCCCTTGACATTCCGCTATCCCTATACCTATACGTTTGATTTTCCAATGCACTTCCCAAAGGTATTACATTGGCCATGAAGCGAGTTTTCTTAGCTGGAAGTTTTGAATTTTGCCAAACCCTTGCTGTTCTAAGCAACATAGGGCTCTTTAACGTGCGTGACAACGCTAACACGAAACTTATTTTTTACCTCTTAACGAGAGCATATTTTTGTGAAAAATGCTCACCTAACATTTTTCAAGCGGTCATATAGGGATTCGAACCCGAAACTTTGGGCCTAGTAGTCACACGCATACCAACTAAGCCACGGAGCCGCCGTCTGCATACACGCTACATTGATTTTTCCAATGCTTCACCCGAAGGTACTACATTGGCCAGGAAGCAATTTTTTTTACCTGGAACTTTTGAATTTTGCCGAACCCTTGTTGCTCCAAGCAAGGTGCGTAATAAAACACACACACACACACACAACAGGCCTAAATTTTACAAACGGACTATACTATCCACAAAGAGTAACGTTTTGCCGTGAAATGCTACGCAGACACCGCCACGATCAACAATTCTTTGAAAAAATTTTATGGAGTGATGAATCGTCTTTCCATAAGGTTGGAATATTTAATATTCACAATCTGCACGAAAACTGTACGACATGACCGATTTCAACAACGTGTTAGCATTAATTTGTGGCGTGGGATAGTCGCAAGCACATTAATCTGGCCATTTGAATTACCACCCAAGCTCAATGCACAACGGTACCTTCACTTTCTACGACACGAATTAAGCGATTTTCTAGAAGATATCCCTCTAGAAACTAGGCGTATAATGTGGTTTTAACACGATGGGCGTCGCCGTGGATCAATGTAGTAAGCGTAAGGCTACGGATCCCAAGGTCCCGGGTTCAAATCCCGACACGGCCGACTGCTTGAAAAATGACAGGTGAGCATTTTTCACAAAAATTACGCCCTCGTTCAGGTGAGAGGTTAAATGGAGGTCCCGTGTGTGAGTGTTGTCACGCACGTTAAAGATCCCTACCTTGCCTGGAACGGCAAGGGTTCGGCAAAATTCTAAATTTCCAGGCAACAAAAAACTCGCCTCCTGGCCAATGTAGTACCTACAGGTGGAGCATTGGAAATGTAAATGAACGGTTTCAACACGATGGCGGCTCCGTGGCGCAGTTGGTATGCGTGTGACTACTACGCCCAAGGTCTCGGGTGCGAATCCCGACACGGTCCGCTGGAAAAATGTTAGACGAGCATTTTTCACAAAAATACGCCCTCGTTCGGGTGAGAGGTAAAATGGAGGTCCCGTGTGTGAGTGTTGTCACAAACGTTAATGCTCCCTACCTTTCTTGGAACAGCAAGGGTTTGGCAAAATTCAAAATTTTTCAGGTAAGAAAAACTCTCTTCCTGGCCAATGTAGTACCTTCGAGCGGAGCATTGGAAAATCATATGTAGGGTTTCAACACGATGGCGGTCCAGCACACAATGCTTGTAATGTTAAGGAACACTTAAATCTTGTATATCCCAATTGTTGGGAAGCACGAAGAAGTACTATCTATTGGCCACCGCGTTCGCCCGACCTCAACCACCCGAATTACTTGTTGAAGGGTTATATGAAAGAAAATACCACAAACAAGCAGGACCTTCGTAGAAAAATACGCGAAGCCGTTGGAAGGCTGAGAGAAGACGGTCGAGTCTTCAGGTTTTTAAAACAAATTTTTTTTTAAGACGGTGTCGTTTATGTATAAGAACTAGTAGCAGGACATTTGAACATTTGTTGTAAGCAAATTTTAAATACATTTAATTATTTTGAGTTCATATTTTACAAAAATTATAAGTTGGCTATTACTTACGAATTCTTTAATAAAAGTACTGTTCTTGGAATTGTACCTACAAATTATTCAAAAATTTTTTATGCATTTAATCTTAAACCTACCAGTTATACTTTTAAACAAAGTGCATCATATATTAATGAAGTTTTTTGGATAGGTGTGCACTTTTCGATAGTAGTACCTTTTTTGAGTAATTTTAGTTTGAAAAGCACGCACTATTTTTCATAGAACAAAAATTATGGAAAAATTATGATATTCTCTTGCGATAATAAGTAAATGTTTGAGGAGGTTCTCATTTATTAAACACGCAATATTCACGCATTCAACAGAAAACGAACTACCTTAAAAAGGTCACTATTTCTTTTATTGCAAATTAATATTCGAGGTTCTGCACGATTTTGACACAAAACGCAAAAGTTGTTATAACTCTGAAACCATCAACAATTGGATAACAACATATAGAATTATTTGAATAGGTATTAATCTCAGGTATCAAACCCTTTATATATATTGCTGTGATAAGGGGTTGTTTAAGGGTGTATTGAGTAGTAAAGGTCGCGTAGTAACTGTAAATAGCAATGGGATTCAGAAAACTGCATTTATTTAGCAGGAAAATAAATAATTCGCACATTATGTAAATAGCATGCATTTAACACCATGTATATGGACCGTAATTAACCTTAATCAATGCCAGTAAGCATATCTTCCAATAATAGAACGCGTATTCAGCAGAGGAATAATTATACATGTAATTAAAATACATCAAGAGGCATTCAATGCTATAAAATAAATACGCATAAGATAAGATAAAACCTAGTCAATTTTCATGCAATTACGCTTGTAAGAAAGAAGGAACAATAAGCGCTTTGATAAGAAACGTACTTTCAAAGATGAGTTTTAAATAGATACATAAACGAAAACAGCAATCGTGTTACATCATTTATTTTGTACAATTCTCCAAAAGCTTTATCTACACAAAACAACAGACATAAGCTAAAGTAAACTCCAACAACGATAACAATAACAAGGCGATCAAAGATCGGAAAACAATAGTAAATAACAGCATGGTACGGAACTTCAAAATAGTTTCGTCAGTAATCATCTTGAAAAATACTAGGAATGTCCAAAACAAATATGGTTGGTTGCAACACTTTGTAAGGCTGTTTGGAAAACCAATCCAAATCTAGAGAGCAAAAGCTATACAGGGTGCCCCCACAATCTATCTCCGTATATGGGTAACTTTTTTATTATAGAAGATACAATGTTGGTTAAATTAGCAAAGTTGAAGAGAAATTTACGAGTAGTATGATGCTTTTTTGAAAACTCACCTAGATGCTCAACTTTTTTAGATATTTGAAAAAAACTGAAATTTGCCATTTTCTTCAAACGCTAATAACTTTTTAACGGTTTAACCTATAGAGAAAATAAAAACTGCTTGTAAGGTAACTTTTTACGTAGAATTCAATAGCGTATATGACAATTTTAATTGGAAATGGGTTTTCAAGCTACAAACATAACCTCACTTTTTAAATGGAAACCATAGTTCAATATAACCCAAATGGAAAGGTTTTCTTTTCTGATTACCCTGATGTAAGGGTTGATGTACTTATTTTCAGTAGTTTCTTCATAATAAAGAAAAACGATTTCTTTATTTGCGGACATCAAGAAGTCCATGGATACATATTTTAAATAAACAAAAACAACTGGCATTTGTCAGATATTATTAGTTAAAGTGTTTATTTGCTCTGGGTTGCAAATTTTGTGTAGAAGACTTTAAATTTATTTGATTATAATAGAGAATGTATACAAACGACGAAAAAATGACATGCTCTTTTGTTACTATGCCTGTAACAGAAATTGTGATGCTGCTGGTGATATGTATTATGAAAGATATTTGGAAAGAAGGCAGCCAGATAAACGATTGTTTTCTAAATTAGAAAACAATTTAAAAGGTTTGGTGCTTTTACAAAACCCAGTACTGATAAAAGAAAATTCAAAACTGATGATGAAGAACGTGTGTTAGCCTACATAAATTTTAAGCCAACAGCGTCCACCCGAGAAACTGCAATTGAGTGCGCTACTTCTACAGAAAAAGCTCGCCTAATTTTAAAACAAAACCGCTACAAACCATACAAAACCCATGTTAGCAATACACTGTATCATGGGGATTGTGAGAGAAGACAACAGTTTTGTAGGTGGTTTCTTAATGAAACAAATAATAATCCTGGTTTTAGTCACACTATTATATTTACCGACGAAGCAAAATTTACTAACAAAGGCATGTTTAACAGAAAAAATACAGTCTACTGGAGTCAGGAAAATCCCCATTTAACAGAAGAAAGGCGGGATCAACATCAATTTTCGATAAATGTGTGGTGTGCCATTTTTGGTAATAAAATACTTGGGCCTTTCTTCTATAATTATAATTTAAATGGTGTACACTATTTGAATTTTCTACAAAACGAATTGCAAGAAATGCTCGAAATTTGCCACTTCATTTACTGCAAAACTTAAAATATTTTCAGCATGACGGTGCACCTGCTCACAATGCTCAAGCCGTTTCTGAATATCTTGATAATAGTTTTCCAAATTGGATTGGCAATGCAGGTCCTGTTCCATGGCCGGCAAAGTCACCAGAACTATCGCCACTGGATTTTTTTCTTTGGGGTACTGTAAAGGATGTAGTGTATGCTAAAAAATCCAATAACATTGAGCAACTCAAAGATAGTATTACAGCAGCTATTACAAGTATAAAACCACAAACGTTAAATAAGGTGCACCAAAACCTAATTAAAAGGTGCGAAATGTGTTTGCAAGCTAATGGAGGTCATTTTGAGCATATGTTAATGTAGGAGTGGGCATATTCGCATTAATTAATTTTTGTATCCTTTGATTAAGTTATTTGTATTGTATGGATAGTTTATTTTTAAGTATTTTATTTTTCTTAGTTTATAATAAATTTAGTTACAATAAACTTGTGTTTCCATTATTGATTTTACACATTTTGTTTGTTTGTAATATGTATCCATGGACTCCTTGATGTCCGCAAATAAATAAATCGTTTTTCTTTATTATGAAGAAACTACTGAAAATAAGTACATCAACCCTTACATCAGGGTAATCAGAAAAGAAAACCTTTCCATTTGGGTTATATTGAACTATGGTTTCCATTTAAAAAAGTGAGGTTATGTTTGTAGCTTGAAAACCCATTTCCAATTAAAATTGTCATATACGCTATTGAATTCTACGTAAAAGTTACCTTACAAGCAGTTTTATTTTCTATAGGTTAAACCGTTAAAAGTTATTAGCGTTTGAAGAAAATGGCAAATTTCAGTTTTTTTCAAATATCTAAAAAAGTTGAGCATCTAGGTGAGTTTTCAAAAAAGCATCATACTACTCGTAAATTTCTCTTCAACTTTGCTAATTTAACCAATATTGTATCTTCTATAATAAAAAAGTTACCCATATACGGAGATAGATTGTGGGCACCCTGTATAATGCCCAGAGTTGATAAAGGTCAGTCTCAATTTGAAGCACGTCGAACCTGCAATACTCTGACTCGAATATCTACGCGAGTTATGTATCCCCCAATTACCTATATATATTGATGTATTGAATCTAATATGAATTATTAGAAATTATTAAGTAAAAGTATAAGTTCAATGCAACATTGTAACACAAGGATAACCCAGAGAGGTTATCGACAGTTCATGTGAACGGACATGCAACTTTGCATCCGTGAGGGCAGTGATACTGCAGGTGGCAGGTCACAGGCGGTCAACAGACCGCAATTACTTAGAATTAAGTTGTTACATTGTATTAAAGTGTACAATTAAAGAGAAACGCAGACATGAGATCTGCAAGTTCTCACAGCCGTGTGAGGGGCAGGTTATTATAAAAGGCCCGGGAGCTCAATGCCCGGCAGTCAGTCTTCGAACTCCATACTTCGTTGTTCAAGCTACTCACTAGTCAATAATTAATTTTAGTATTATGTACAAGTTCATCTGTTTCAAAGTAAAATAAATGTGTTAAAGTCAAAAGCTTTTTTAAAAAACCAGCTCCAAAGGCCCGAACTTTAACTGGCGCAGTCGTAACGGATGTCAAAAGGGCACTGAAAATCCAAAAATCGGAAGATTGGTGACCAAGAATTTTTATTCGAAATTTTGGCAGAACCCAAACCAAGTTGGAGGAAGAACAAGCATAGTCTGAATCCAGCAACAAACCAAGTTGGACAAGGAACAAGAATCGTCTAAGGCCAACAAAACAAACCAAGGTGGACAAGATACAGAATCGATCGAACCCACCAAAGAAACAGATGAAACTAATGTAAGTTCATTTCCATAATTTTATTTCAAACCAAAAACTATCATTGATATATGCTAGTATTATAACTATTGAGTACCATTTATATTTACTGTTTATGAATTGTATTTTTATGAATATTTTTTGAAAATAGTTCAAAGTGAATTAATTTCAAAACGAGACTGTAAAACATTTTATGAGACCAATGTAAAAGAGATAAAAATTTTTTCTTTAAAAAGCAAATGAAACTTGAAGTTTAAAAGAAATTTTCTTTTAAAACAAATGAGAATTAATATTAAAAGATCCTTACCATAATAAATAGAACGAACTCAAAATAATCCGATAAAATAGAAACACAGAACGCAATTTAATTTCAAAGCTAATTCGAACAAGCAGTACAGAACGTTTAATTAAACCATTGACCTCTATAATACTGAATAAATCACAACAAGAACTCTGCATTAACTAAAAATACGGTAACTTAAAACCACCTAAGATAAATACGCGAAGAAGGCATTCCTTATTATACAATTAAAACTCAGAGAAAATCGCTTTCAGAATCCTTGCACAGTACTAAAGAAATAGCTTTCAGGAACTTTCAGTACTAAAGCAATTTGCATCATACACGGATAATAAAAGCAACGCAGTTTCTACATTAATACCCACAAGTAAACAACCCATAAAAGCAGCATTATAAGTAATTAAATACATCACGGAATTATAGAAGCGCACGAAAATTACACCACAACACTCTATAAATAATTTGCAGTACAAAATCAGCATTATAAAGTGCAGTAAAACGGTCATCATAAGAATCTTTAATTAAAACGCTAAAACGTTATCATACGCTCATAATTGTAAACCTGAAAACGCACATAACGAAGAGATTCAATTACCAACAAGCATTATAATACCAAGAGATCTAAAATAAAACAGACGTAACACTATGCGAAAGCATTAGCAAGTAAATTATCTAATTCCTATAAACTGAAAATAACACCTGTAAGTGCAATTAACTCAACGTACGTAACAAAGTAACGAAGATTACATTCTTAAGTATTCAATTTCAACCATGAAGCACAGGAGTAATCAACCTTAAGTTATAAGTAGAACACAAGACAGACGAACTGTACGTTTACGCAACTCAGTAAAACCCACGGAAAGAGTATTAATTAACAGAATTTAACCAAAACAAAGCTAAACGAGAATAAATCTATCCATTTAAGATTCCTTAAGAAACAGGAACTCAAGACGAACTAAAAGCTGCATAAAAACAATTAATCCAAGACTACGGTAAATAAATTCAACATTATTGAATACAAATCTCGTGAATACATCACCGCATTGTGTAATTAAATATAAATAAACAACGACTACGATTTTAAAAATAACTCGACGCAATATAAACTTCAAATTAATAAATCTAATACTACAAGTACGAAATTAATCTCAAATTCTTACCAAAATTTTATCCACCCAATCCAAACTGAAAATTAACAAATTCAAATCAAAAATTACGCCGAAAAATAACAAAATAAACATCAACCTGTACCAAATCTTTATGTACCTAATCTAATTGAAAAATTAACAAACCAAAACCAAAGTTAACGTTTCAAATAGCTAAATCAACATCAATTTTTACAAAACTCTAAGTTATCCAATCTAAAAAGGAAAATTTAAAAAAACCAAAGCAAAAATAACGTCATAAAAAAGAAAATCTTCCCAATTTTTACAAAATTCAAAATTACTTAATCCAAAAAAAAAATTAATACATCCAAAGCATAATAAACGCTACAAATAACAGAACCAACCCCAATTTCTACAAAATTTGAAATTTCACAACCCAAACGGAAAATTAATAAATCCGAAGCAAAAGTAACAATACAAATAGCAAAATAAAGCTTAAATCAAAAAAAAAAAAAAAAAAAATTTTTTTTTGAAATTTCCAAAAAATCGAAAACAACCCTTAACCAACATGAGTAACACAGACTTACGTCTCTATTTAGAGACAATTCAGACGTTCGATGGCACGCAGGCCCATCTCTAAAATTTCATTGGAGCATGTGAAATGTTCTTAAAAACCTTTTACAAACCCGGAGATGACGCAAGAAATTCATTGCTTATACGCTTAGTAATAGGTAAACTAGCCGGAAGGGCACTAACATTAATCGCCAGTAGGGACGACTTATCGGAATGGGACCAGTTTAAACAGCTACTAATTGCATATTTTGGAGACCAACGTAATATAAAATGCCTGGTACGAGACCTAATAAACCTTAGAATGGAACACAATCAATCCCCCTACCAATTCGGAATGAAATGCCAAGACGTGAGAAGTTTAATTTTAACAAAATTAAAAATCGAAGAACCCGATCAAAACGTTAGACATTTAAAACAAAATGTATGACGAAATGGCACTAGACACATATATAAACGCTTTACCAAAACGACTATCGGATAAAATCAGATTCCAACGACCCCAAAATCTAGAAGAAGCTATGAGCCTAGTAATAGAAGAAGAAAATGTAATGTATTACCGCAACAGACTATACAACCCCAACGCGAATAAAAGCTATTCACCAACAAAACTATACAAGCTACAAGACAAACGATCCTCAACAAAAATTCACACCCTTTAACTCACAAACAAATCAACCGCGAAGTAACAACCCAAGTTTTAACAATACCAATTTTAATAATCAATATAAACATTTTTCAAGACCAACATTCAACCCAACTTTTACGAAACCCGCATTCCAACCGAGATTCAATCAAAACCTAAACCAACAAAGACCAGCATTCAACGCAAACCCCAATAGAAATACACCAATGACTAATACTCATAACAACCCTAACAATTACTACAAACCAACACCAATGGACACCTCATCTGGTAACACCAGACAAAACACAAAAATAACACATATCCGACCAAACCCTCATCAGAAACGTAATTTTACATCAGAAGAATTATTCCATCAAGAAATAGAAAAATTTGACACTGACCAGAATAATTACATTGAGACACCTACAAACAATGAAACAAACCATGCAGAAACTTATGAACGTGACGAACAACACGAAACTTACGAGGAGTACGACGACGAAAACTCAAACTCAAATTTTCAAATGGACCCATTCATAACAACCAAACTTAATAAACTTAAATAACATAAATCACTTAGTATTACCATACATAGAAATACCCCACGCCAAATTCAAGCTATTAATTGACACCGGATCATCAAAACATTAATTAGCCCCAGAACCGTACAAAAACACTATTTAGATTATGTAGAAAGAGAACCATTTAAAATTAAAACAGCCCATCAAACAACACTACACCAATTCGTAGCCAATATACCCTTACCGAGAACATTTAATGTTAAAATGAAACATAAATTTTGTGTATTCGAATTTAACGACAAATATGACGGATTAATCGGAATGGACCTTCTAAGAAAATTAGGAGCCAACATTGACATTAAAAATCGCTTATTAAGGACAAAATACGGAAAATCCCAATTAAATTTCAAAACACACAAGTTGAACAAAAATACACTATAGAACCCCGAACGGAAAGAAAAATAAAAATCCCAGTAAAATCTAACAAAAATTTAGGAATAATAAATCATATGACATTTCAACAAGGAGTAGAAACCCCAACCGCTTTAGTACATATAAAAGACAACTTTGCAACCACAACAATATTAAATTCAAACGACTACCCCGTAGAATTATCATTGACAGACCCAATTAACGTAGAAGAACTAAATTTTAACGAAATGGAAATAGACGAAAATTTAGAAAACGAATACACCCCAATGGAACATGACGAAATGTTAAGAGAAAATTTAACTAACATCCGCTTTAATACCGATATCAATCAAGAAGAAGAAAGAGCAATTAAAAACTTATGTTTTGAATACCGAGACATATTCCATTGTGAAGGAATACCATTAACATTCACCAACACAGTAAAACATAATATCGAGTTAACAGACAATAAACCAATTTTTACAAAAGCATACAGACTACCTCATGCAAGCCAAGAAGAAGCTGACAGACAAGTAGCAGACTTATTAGACCAAGACATAATCCAGCACTCCAATTCACCATGGAGCAGCCCCGTGTTAATAGTACCCAAGAAATTAGACGCAACCGGAAAGAGAAAGTACAGAATGGTAATAGATTATAGAAAGTTAAATGAAAAAACGGTAGATGACAAATATCCACTACCAAATATTACCGAAATTCTAGACAAATTAGGCAAATGCCAATATTTTACAACATTAGACCTAGCATCAGGATACCATCAGGTAGAGATGGAAGAAAAGACATATCAAAACAGCCTTCAGCACACCTAGAGGACATTACGAATACAAACGAATGCCATTTGGACTAAAGAACGCACCCGCTACTTTCCAGAGAGTCATGAACAATATACTACGAGGAATACACAATGAAAAATGCCTTGTATACCTTGACGACATCATAGTTTATTCCACATCATTGGTAGAACACATAGAAAGATTGAAGGAAGTATTCGAAAGACTTAGACAAGCACATTTTAAAGTACAATTAGACAAAAGTGAATTCTTACAAAAAGAAGTATCATTTTTAGGACATGTAATAACACCCCAAGGAGTAATGCCAAATCCAGACAAAACCAATGCAGTTCTAAATTACCCATTACCAAAAACAAACAAAGAAATTAAAGGATTTCTAGGACTTAGTGGTTACTACCGCAAATTCATTAAAGGTTACGCTCAGATAACCAAACCCCTGACAAATTGTTTAAAAAGGAAACAAAATTGAACACACCCAGAATTTATTAAAGCTGTAGACAAAATTAAAACATATTAACGAATCACCCTGTATTAGAATACCCAGACTTTACAAAACCATTTATACTGACGACAGACGCATCGAATGTAGCATTAGGCGCAGTATTGAGCCAAGGAAAAGTAGGTAGCGATAAACCCATCAGCTACGCATCCAGAACCCTAAATGAAACCGAACAAAATATAGCACTATAGAAAAGAATTATTAGCCATAATTTGGGCAACAAAATATTTTAGACCTTATTTATACGGAAGAAAATTTTACATATACACTGACCATAGACCACTAGTATGGTTATGCAAACTGAAAGAACCGAATTCAAAATTACAAAGATGGAGAATCAGACTCGAAGAGTACGATTACGAAATTATATATAAAAAGGGAATTTATAACAACAACGCAGACGCTTTAAGTAGAATTCAACTCAATGCATTAGAAACTGAATCCATTATAGGAAACGTAGACGAAACAGAAATAAGGGAAGATCCAGACGAGATCGACACAATACATTCGACACAAAACGAAGAACCAAAAACGCGATTAAAATTTTAAACGAAGCAATCGATATGAAACCCAACCAGTTTATAATAACCGAAGTTTTAAATAACCCCAACCCAGTAAAATATACAAAAGTAGACAATAAAAAGATATACCAAATTCAAATAACTAAAGATGACAATGAGGAACAAATAATTAAAATTTTAAAAGAATACACCCCTGAGAAAAACGATTTTATTTTATTTCAATACCGAACATTTATACCAAAGATTTTCAGAATTATACATTAAATTATTCAATAACTCTGGACCTGAACTCATCAGATGTACTAGAAAACTAATAACACTAGACGACCCTGACGAAATAAACGATGTAATTAGAAATCAACACGAAGGAAAAACCAACCATCGTGGAATTAACGAAACAATAAAACAACTTGTAAGACTATTATTTTAAAGACATGAAGGACTTGACCACAGATTTCATTAACCAATGCGAACTATGTGACAGAGCGAAATATGATAGAAACCCCAAAGATACCCTTAATGTTAACCAAAACACCCGACAAACCATTTCAAAACTACATGCCGATACTCTAGTAGTAGAAGCGCAAAACTATCTAACAATTATAGACGCATTCACAAAAATAGGCCAAGCAATACCAATCACATCCAAAATAGCATCGACGTGACCCAAGGATTTTTACAATATTTCACATTTTACGGAACACCCGAATCAATCACTTTAGACAATGGTAGCGAATTTAAAAAGAGACAATACAAAACACTTTAGAACTTCACAAAATAAAAATTCATTTCATAACGGAAAACCACCCCGAATCAAACGGACTAATCGAACGATTACATTTAACCCTGCTAGAACAAATTCGATTACTAAGAATAAATTATAAAAAGGAACATATAACCAATTTAATGTCATACGCACTAATCGCCTATAATAACACAATTCACTCATCAACAAATTTTACACCCTTAGAATTAACCTTAGGACATTCAGATTCACGAAATCCCTATGACATACACTACAATAAAGAAGTATATCAACAATATGCGAAAGATCACAAACAAAAACTAAAAATAACTTACGACAAGGTAAAAGATAAATTAGAAAACGATAAAGAACGTATCACCACAACCCGAAATAAAAATACCGCCTCAAATAAATTTTCAATAGGACAAACCGTATATGAGAAAACTTTCAAAGCAAGCGACATAAAACAGCACCCAGAAATTTAGGACCATTCAAAATTAAGAAAATATCAGATAAAAATATAGCAGTAGTAGACAACGGTAAAATAACGAAATACATTCATTTAAAAAACTTAAGACACCCTGTAATTTCAGATAGACAATCATCACCCTTACCGTCAACCTCCACCCAGGTAGAACGGACAACCAAGTAATAATAGAAGACATAAAAAACAATCCCGGTATACTACCAATTAAATTAGGCAGTATACAAAATACAATATTTACTCAAATAATATCCAACCTTACTTTAATGCAACAAATTTTAGCAACATTAAGAATAACGAAATAATATTTTTAATAGAAATCTAGATAGTAGAAAGTAACAATTATCATTATTATCATTTATTTGCTTTTCCAACAAAGGTTACTAGCACATACCAAGTAATCATACCCAAAACCAAATTCCTATCCCTAAATGAACTGAGATATGGTTATACAAACGAAAATGTACTGAAGTAACACCAAATCAATATTTATGTCAATCGATGACGACAACAACCATTCAAGAAGACAGCCCTTGTGAAGTACAACTATTAAAATTCTCAAATCATTACGAAAACTGTGAAACCAAACAAGTGCAAATAACTAATATGAAAATTCAAAAAGTTACAGATAACAAATGGATAGCCATTTTCCCAACAGAAGTAGTAGCAACCATCCACTGCAACCAAGATGAAAATAACCAAGCATTAATCGGAAGCAAACTAATTACCCTCAAAGAAGATTGTTATGTGAAATTGAAAGATGACGTAATCAGAGTTTATCAAGATCCCATAGCAACAAAGAAACTTGCAAACCTACCGGAACTACAATTCAAAATACAACAAGAAGACGAAGAAATAAACAAGAAACCTATGAAGCTAGAGCATCTAGACTTAGACGATCTCAACCACGCCGTGAAATTAGTGGAAAGTTATAAAGAACAATTAAGTGAACTCAAAACGCCAAAGTTACATTATAATAATATAAGTGTTTTGACAATTGTATTGATCATTTTAATAATTTTTGTAATCATGTATGTATTATACAAAATGTACCTTAGATATAAGAATGAAGGAAACAGTTCTAGATTTAAGGAAACAAAGAGAAAAAAGGAAACAATAAGCATACCATTAGAAACAATGAATTTTAAATAATGTATTTTATGTATTTAAAAATTAAGAAAACCTTAATTTTTCATTTACGGATGGAGGAGTTATGTATCCCCAATTACCTATATATATTGATGTATTGAATCTAATATGAATTATTAGAAATTATTAAGTAAAAGTATAAGTTCAATGCAACATTGTAACACAAGGATAACCCAGAGAGGTTATCGACAGTTCATGTGAACGGACATGCAACTTTGCATCCGTGAGGGCAGTGATACTGCAGGTGGCAGGTCACAGGCGGTCAACAGACCGCAATTACTTAGAATTAAGTTGTTACATTGTATTAAAGTGTACAATTAAAGAGAAACGCAGACATGAGATCTGCAAGTTCTCACAGCCGTGTGAGGGGCAGGTTATTATAAAAGGCCCGGGAGCTCAATGCCCGGCAGTCAGTCTTCGAACTCCATACTTCGTTGTTCAAGCTACTCACTAGTCAATAATTAATTTTAGTATTATGTACAAGTTCATCTGTTTCAAAGTAAAATAAATGTGTTAAAGTCAAAAGCTTTTTTAAAAAACCAGCTCCAAAGGCCCGAACTTTAACTGGCGCAGTCGTAACGGATGTCAAAAGGGCACTGAAAATCCAAAAATCGGAAGATTGGTGACCAAGAATTTTATTCGAAATTTTGGCAGAACCCAAACCAAGTTGGAGGAAGAACAAGCATAGTCTGAATCCAGCAACAAACCAAGTTGGACAAGGAACAAGAATCGTCTAAGGCCAACAAAACAAACCAAGGTGGACAAGATACAGAATCGATCGAACCCACCAAAGAAACAGATGAAACTAATGTAAGTTCATTTCCATAATTTTATTTCAAACCAAAACTATCATTGATATATGCTAGTATTATAACTATTGAGTACCATTTATATTTACTGTTTATGAATTGTATTTTATGAATATTTTTGAAAATAGTTCAAAGTGAATTAATTTCAAAACGAGACTGTAAAACATTTTATGAGACCAATGTAAAGAGATAAAATTTTTCTTTAAAAAGCAAATGAAACTTGAAGTTTAAAAGAAATTTTCTTTTAAAACAAATGAGAATTAATATTAAAAGATCCTTACCATAATAAATAGAACGAACTCAAAATAATCCGATAAAATAGAAACACAGAACGCAATTTAATTTCAAAGCTAATTCGAACAAGCAGTACAGAACGTTTAATTAAACCATTGACCTCTATAATACTGAATAAATCACAACAAGAACTCTGCATTAACTAAAAATACGGTAACTTAAAACCACCTAAGATAAATACGCGAAGAAGGCATTCCTTATTATACAATTAAAACTCAGAGAAAATCGCTTTCAGAATCCTTGCACAGTACTAAAGAAATAGCTTTCAGGAACTTTCAGTACTAAAGCAATTTGCATCATACACGGGATAATAAAAGCAACGCAGTTTCTACATTAATACCCACAAGTAAACAACCCATAAAAGCAGCATTATAAGTAATTAAATACATCACGGAATTATAGAAGCGCACGAAAATTACACCACAACACTCTATAAATAATTTGCAGTACAAAATCAGCATTATAAAGTGCAGTAAAACGGTCATCATAAGAATCTTTAATTAAAACGCTAAAACGTTATCATACGCTCATAATTGTAAACCTGAAAACGCACATAACGAAGAGATTCAATTACCAACAAGCATTATAATACCAAGAGATCTAAAAATAAAACAGACGTAACACTATGCGAAAGCATTAGCAAGTAAATTATCTAATTCCTATAAACTGAAAATAACACCTGTAAGTGCAATTAACTCAACGTACGTAACAAAGTAACGAAGATTACATTCTTAAGTATTCAATTTCAACCATGAAGCACAGGAGTAATCAACCTTAAGTTATAAGTAGAACACAAGACAGACGAACTGTACGTTTACGCAACTCAGTAAAACCCACGGAAAGAGTATTAATTAACAGAATTTAACCAAAACAAAGCTAAACGAGAATAAATCTATCCATTTAAGATTCCTTAAGAAACAGGAACTCAAGACGAACTAAAAGCTGCATAAAAACAATTAATCCAAGACTACGGTAAATAAATTCAACATTATTGAATACAAATCTCGTGAATACATCACCGCATTGTGTAATTAAATATAAATAAACAACGACTACGATTTTAAAAATAACTCGACGCAATATAAACTTCAAATTAATAAATCTAATACTACAAGTACGAAATTAATCTCAAATTCTTACCAAAATTTTATCCACCCAATCCAAACTGAAAATTAACAAATTCAAATCAAAAATTACGCCGAAAAATAACAAAATAAACATCAACCTGTACCAAATCTTTATGTACCTAATCTAATTGAAAAATTAACAAACCAAAACCAAAGTTAACGTTTCAAATAGCTAAATCAACATCAATTTTTACAAAACTCTAAGTTATCCAATCTAAAAAGGAAAATTTAAAAAAACCAAAGCAAAAATAACGTTATAAAAAAGAAAATCTTCCCCAATTTTTACAAAATTCAAAATTACTTAATCCAAAAGAAAAATTAATACATCCAAAGCATAATAAACGCTACAAATAACAGAACCAACCCCAATTTCTACAAAATTTGAAATTTCACAACCCAAACGGAAAATTAATAAATCCGAAGCAAAAGTAACAATACAAATAGCAAAATAAAGCTTAAATCAAAAAAAAAAAAAAAAAAAATTTTTTTTTGAAATTTCCAAAAAATCGAAAACAACCCTTAACCAACATGAGTAACACAGACTTACGTCTCTATTTAGAGACAATTCAGACGTTCGATGGCACGCAGGCCCATCTCTAAAATTTCATTGGAGCATGTGAAATGTTCCTAAAAACCTTTTACAAACCCGGAGATGACGCAAGAAATTCATTGCTTATACGCTTAGTAATAGGTAAACTAGCCGGAAGGGCACTAACATTAATCGCCAGTAGGGACGACTTATCGGAATGGGACCAGTTTAAACAGCTACTAATTGCATATTTTGAGACCAACGTAATATAAAATGCCTGGTACGAGACCTAATAAACCTTAGAATGGAACACAATCAATCCCCTACCAATTCGGAATGAAATGCCAAGACGTGAGAAGTTTAATTTTAACAAAATTAAAAATCGAAGAACCCGATCAAAACGTTAGACATTTAAAAACAAAATGTATGACGAAATGGCACTAGACACATATATAAACGCTTTACCAAAACGACTATCGGATAAAATCAGATTCCAACGACCCCAAAATCTAGAAGAAGCTATGAGCCTAGTAATAGAAGAAGAAAATGTAATGTATTACCGCAACAGACTATACAACCCCAACGCGAATAAAAGCTATTCACCAACAAAAACTATACAAGCTACAAGACAAACGATCCCTCAACAAAAATTCACACCCTTTAACTCACAAACAAATCAACCGCGAAGTAACAACCCAAGTTTTAACAATACCAATTTTAATAATCAATATAAACATTTTCAAGACCAACATTCAACCCAACTTTTACGAAACCCGCATTCCAACCGAGATTCAATCAAAACCTAAACCAACAAAGACCAGCATTCAACGCAAACCCCAATAGAAATACACCAATGACTAATACTCATAACAACCCTAACAATTACTACAAACCAACACCAATGGACACCTCATCTGGTAACACCAGACAAAACACAAAAATAACACATATCCGACCAAACCCTCATCAGAAACGTAATTTTACATCAGAAGAATTATTCCATCAAGAAATAGAAAAATTTGACACTGACCAGAATAATTACATTGAGACACCTACAAACAATGAAACAAACCATGCAGAAACTTATGAACGTGACGAACAACACGAAACTTACGAGGAGTACGACGACGAAAACTCAAACTCAAATTTTCAAATGGACCCATTCATAGACAACCAAACTTAATAAACTTAAATAACATAAATCACTTAGTATTACCATACATAGAAATACCCCACGCCAAATTCAAGCTATTAATTGACACCGGATCATCAAAAACATTAATTAGCCCCAGAACCGTACAAAAACACTATTTAGATTATGTAGAAAGAGAACCATTTAAAATTAAAACAGCCCATCAAACAACACTACACCAATTCGTAGCCAATATACCCTTACCGAGAACATTTAATGTTAAAATGAAACATAAATTTTGTGTATTCGAATTTAACGACAAATATGACGGATTAATCGGAATGGACCTTCTAAGAAAATTAGGAGCCAACATTGACATTAAAAATCGCTTATTAAGGACAAAATACGGAAAAATCCCAATTAAATTTCAAAACACACAAGTTGAACAAAAATACACTATAGAACCCCGAACGGAAAGAAAAATAAAAATCCCAGTAAAATCTAACAAAATTTAGGAATAATAAATCATATGACATTTCAACAAGGAGTAGAAACCCCAACCGCTTTAGTACATATAAAAGACAACTTTGCAACCACAACAATATTAAATTCAAACGACTACCCCGTAGAATTATCATTGACAGACCCAATTAACGTAGAAGAACTAAATTTTAACGAAATGGAAATAGACGAAAATTTAGAAAACGAATACACCCCAATGGAACATGACGAAATGTTAAGAGAAAATTTAACTAACATCCGCTTTAATACCGATATCAATCAAGAAGAAGAAAGAGCAATTAAAAACTTATGTTTTGAATACCGAGACATATTCCATTGTGAAGGAATACCATTAACATTCACCAACACAGTAAAACATAATATCGAGTTAACAGACAATAAACCAATTTTACAAAAGCATACAGACTACCTCATGCAAGCCAAGAAGAAGCTGACAGACAAGTAGCAGACTTATTAGACCAAGACATAATCCAGCACTCCAATTCACCATGGAGCAGCCCCGTGTTAATAGTACCCAAGAAATTAGACGCAACCGGAAAGAGAAAGTACAGAATGGTAATAGATTATAGAAAGTTAAATGAAAAACGGTAGATGACAAATATCCACTACCAAATATTACCGAAATTCTAGACAAATTAGGCAAATGCCAATATTTTACAACATTAGACCTAGCATCAGGATACCATCAGGTAGAGATGGAAGAAAAGACATATCAAAACAGCCTTCAGCACACCTAGAGGACATTACGAATACAAACGAATGCCATTTGGACTAAAGAACGCACCCGCTACTTTCCAGAGAGTCATGAACAATATACTACGAGGAATACACAATGAAAATGCCTTGTATACCTTGACGACATCATAGTTTATTCCACATCATTGGTAGAACACATAGAAAGATTGAAGGAAGTATTCGAAAGACTTAGACAAGCACATTTTAAAGTACAATTAGACAAAAGTGAATTCTTACAAAAAGAAGTATCATTTTAGGACATGTAATAACACCCCAAGGAGTAATGCCAAATCCAGACAAAACCAATGCAGTTCTAAATTACCCATTACCAAAAACAAACAAAGAAATTAAAGGATTTCTAGGACTTAGTGGTTACTACCGCAAATTCATTAAAGGTTACGCTCAGATAACCAAACCCCTGACAAATTGTTTAAAAAAGGGAAACAAAATTGAACACACCCCAGAATTTATTAAAGCTGTAGACAAAATTAAAAACATATTAACGAATCACCCTGTATTAGAATACCCAGACTTTACAAAACCATTTATACTGACGACAGACGCATCGAATGTAGCATTAGGCGCAGTATTGAGCCAAGGAAAAGTAGGTAGCGATAAACCCATCAGCTACGCATCCAGAACCCTAAATGAAACCGAACAAAAATATAGCACTATAGAAAAAGAATTATTAGCCATAATTTGGGCAACAAAATATTTTAGACCTTATTTATACGGAAGAAAATTTTACATATACACTGACCATAGACCACTAGTATGGTTATGCAAACTGAAAGAACCGAATTCAAAATTACAAAGATGGAGAATCAGACTCGAAGAGTACGATTACGAAATTATATATAAAAGGAATTTATAACAACAACGCAGACGCTTTAAGTAGAATTCAACTCAATGCATTAGAAACTGAATCCATTATAGGAAACGTAGACGAAACAGAAATAAGGGAAGATCCAGACGAGATCGACACAATACATTCGACACAAAACGAAGAACCAAAAACGCGATTAAAATTTTAAACGAAGCAATCGATATGAAACCCAACCAGTTTATAATAACCGAAGTTTTAAATAACCCCAACCCAGTAAAATATACAAAAGTAGACTAACAAAATATACCAAATTCAAATAACTAAAGATGACAATGAGGAACAAATAATTAAAATTTTAAAAGAATACACCCCTGAGAAAAAACGATTTTATTTTTATTTCAATACCGAACATTTATACCAAAGATTTTCAGAATTATACATTAAATTATTCAATAACTCTGGACCTGAACTCATCAGATGTACTAGAAAACTAATAACACTAGACGACCCTGACGAAATAAACGATGTAATTAGAAATCAACACGAAGGAAAAACCAACCATCGTGGAATTAACGAAACAATAAAACAACTTGTAAGACGCTATTATTTTAAAGACATGAAGGACTTGACCACAGATTTCATTAACCAATGCGAACTATGTGACAGAGCGAAATATGATAGAAAACCCCCAAAGATACCCTTAATGTTAACCAAAACACCCGACAAACCATTTCAAAAACTACATGCCGATACTCTAGTAGTAGAAGCGCAAAACTATCTAACAATTATAGACGCATTCACAAAAATAGGCCAAGCAATACCAATCACATCCAAAAATAGCATCGACGTGACCCAAGGATTTTTACAATATTTCACATTTTACGGAACACCCGAATCAATCACTTTAGACAATGGTAGCGAATTTAAAAACGAGACAATACAAAACACTTTAGAACTTCACAAAATAAAAATTCATTTCATAACGGAAAACCACCCCGAATCAAACGGACTAATCGAACGATTACATTTAACCCTGCTAGAACAAATTCGATTACTAAGAATAAATTATAAAAAGGAACATATAACCAATTTAATGTCATACGCACTAATCGCCTATAATAACACAATTCACTCATCAACAAATTTTACACCCTTAGAATTAACCTTAGGACATTCAGATTCACGAAATCCCTATGACATACACTACAATAAAGAAGTATATCAACAATATGCGAAAGATCACAAACAAAAACTAAAAATAACTTACGACAAGGTAAAAGATAAATTAGAAAACGATAAAGAACGTATCACCACAACCCGAAATAAAAATACCGCCTCAAATAAATTTTCAATAGGACAAACCGTATATGAGAAAAACTTTCAAAGCAAGCGACATAAAACAGCACCCAGAAATTTAGGACCATTCAAAATTAAGAAAATATCAGATAAAAATATAGCAGTAGTAGACAACGGTAAAATAACGAAATACATTCATTTAAAAAACTTAAGACACCCTGTAATTTCAGATAGACAATCATCACCCTTACCGTCAACCTCCACCCAGGTAGAACGGACAACCAAGTAATAATAGAAGACATAAAAAACAATCCCGGTATACTACCAATTAAATTAGGCAGTATACAAAATACAATATTTACTCAAATAATATCCAACCTTACTTTAATGCAACAAATTTTAGCAACATTAAGAATAACGAAATAATATTTTAATAGAAATCTAGATAGTAGAAAGTAACAATTATCATTATTATCATTTATTTGCTTTTCCAACAAAGGTTACTAGCACATACCAAGTAATCATACCCAAAACCAAATTCCTATCCCTAAATGAACTGAGATATGGTTATACAAACGAAAATGTACTGAAGTAACACCAAATCAATATTTATGTCAATCGATGACGACAACAACCATTCAAGAAGACAGCCCTTGTGAAGTACAACTATTAAAATTCTCAAATCATTACGAAAACTGTGAAACCAAACAAGTGCAAATAACTAATATGAAAATTCAAAAGTTACAGATAACAAATGGATAGCCATTTTCCCAACAGAAGTAGTAGCAACCATCCACTGCAACCAAGATGAAAATAACCAAGCATTAATCGGAAGCAAACTAATTACCCTCAAAGAAGATTGTTATGTGAAATTGAAAGATGACGTAATCAGAGTTTATCAAGATCCCATAGCAACAAAGAAACTTGCAAACCTACCGGAACTACAATTCAAAATACAACAAGAAGACGAAGAAATAAACAAGAAACCTATGAAGCTAGAGCATCTAGACTTAGACGATCTCAACCACGCCGTGAAATTAGTGGAAAGTTATAAAGAACAATTAAGTGAACTCAAAACGCCAAAGTTACATTATAATAATATAAGTGTTTTGACAATTGTATTGATCATTTTAATAATTTTGTAATCATGTATGTATTATACAAAATGTACCTTAGATATAAGAATGAAGGAAACAGTTCTAGATTTAAGGAAACAAAGAGAAAAAAGGAAACAATAAGCATACCATTAGAAACAATGAATTTTAAATAATGTATTTTATGTATTTAAAAATTAAGAAAAACCTTAATTTTTCATTTACGGAGGGAGGAGTTATGTATCCCCCAATTACCTATATATATTGATGTATTGAATCTAATATGAATTATTAGAAATTATTAAGTAAAGTATAAGTTCAATGCAACATTGTAACACAAGGATAACCCAGAGAGGTTATCGACAGTTCATGTGAACGGACATGCAACTTTGCATCCGTGAGGGCAGTGATACTGCAGGTGGCAGGTCACAGGCGGTCAACAGACCGCAATTACTTAGAATTAAGTTGTTACATTGTATTAAAGTGTACAATTAAAGAGAAACGCAGACATGAGATCTGCAAGTTCTCACAGCCGTGTGAGGGGCAGGTTATTATAAAAGGCCCGGGAGCTCAATGCCCGGCAGTCAGTCTTCGAACTCCATACTTCGTTGTTCTTGCTACTCACTAGTCAATAATTAATTTTAGTATTATGTACAAGTTCATCTGTTTCAAAGTAAAATAAATGTGTTAAAGTCAAAAGCTTTTTTAAAAAACCAGCTCCAAAGGCCCGAACTTTAACTCGCGTCAAATAAATAAGTTTTAAATTATATTATTGTGAAAAGTAGTGTTGTGTAATAACAACAGTTGATTACGAATTGCGTTAAAAAGATATAAAAAAGTTTTTACCGTTTTGCAGAAAACGTGAGTAGAAATTGGTTAATTAATTTAAATTAAATGTTTATAATAATGTAGGACTGCTAAGTCTGGTATTCAGAAATTCTAATTCAAGACTATAAATGGAATAATTCTAATTTACGAATCTAAGAAAACTACAAATCCTAAGTCTAGTATTCAATAATTCTAATTCACGACTATAAGAAATCCAAGTGGTATTTAAGTGAAGAGGTCCAAGGCGTATCCAGAAAAATATAAAATAAAGCACGAGGTGAAGTTTTGGAAACAAAGGGTAACCATACTGAATTATTGGTTCAAACGTACGTGAAGAAGTACAAAGCAGAGCATTAGTTTTCGATTGAAGATAAGAAGGGAAGTTGATCCACAACACGCAACAACTCATCAGAATATCACAGGTCAGGGCTAACTAGTTTTAAAGAATCTTTTCAAATTTAAATTTTAACACTGAATATATTAATTTTTTTACAAATTTGTAAGGAGTCAACAAGAATATTGAATACATTGAAATTTACGTGATAATCATAAAAGGGTGTTGAACGCTCCAGATTTTTTTGGTAAAAGGTGTCGTTTTTGGTGACTTTAAAATTAAATTGAAAAAATATAAATTTTTGGGATAAATGATTCAAATAATATTAATTGATTGAAGGGTTTATTTAAAGGATTACAAAAATTGTGAAGTGTAAATATTATTTCCTTTCATTATACGAATATTTATTGACTTCGTTTTATCAGTTCAAACAGGTAAGACTTAAAGGGGCAAATTAAATTGATCACCGTAACTCTGTGCACTCTGTGTATATTAAACTGGGCCAGCCGTGGCATAAATAAAATTAGAAGATTAGAAAAAACAGAGCGGTGGCGTTCAGCTGGACGTTTATTACATCGGCGTGTGGCGTTGTTATATCAATATATATATATATATATATATATATATATATATATATTATGCTATAATGATAGGGTAGTTTAGGGGTAGGTTAAGTCATGAGGGTCGTAGAATAAATAAAAACAACTTCCACATTAAGAAAGGCACACAATTTCAGAAATTATAGGAGTACATTGGTTACCCTACATATTGTTAATTGAGAGCACACTGTATATAAAATACATGGGATTAAATGCATGCGAACGTAAACAGGTCTAAGAGTAATTTACCAGTAAAGATAAGATTTTAAAACGCAACAAATTGCATTTTAATTAAATCAGCGGGAAACCTAGATAAATTGGCATTGCAAAGATATAACAATTGCGTCAAAAATATCATCGTACACGCATTCTAAATAATTCATTATTAGAAAATCGTTACGTGAGTGGAAGAAATCACATTTGTTCAAAAATCCAATATTCTGTAGAAATAAACAAGCACCAGGCGGTTCAATTTAGATGATAAAATGTAACAAACATTCAAATACGTGAGTTAATAAAAAGCAAAAGTTGAAAGTTCTTAAATAATACCACGATATGCGGGAGGGATACGTGACAGTCAAGGCATGCATTGAAAGATTTGAACTAATAATTGGTAAAAATCCTGAAGTATGCAAGATAAAGGTAGAAGTATCGTTCCAGAACGTAAACACGCCAATGAAATCAATAGGAGGTAGGGCTTATATATACGATAATGGAGAAGCAACAAGTTAGTCTATATTCAAACTGAGCTACGACTATGTTCAAAAGTGTTAAGAATTTACGTAACCAGTGAATTTAAAATCAAAGTAAATAAGAATTAAAAAGTGCGAGAATTTTTGCAACGAAAATAAGCCGATCTATAAATAGACGTAAGTAAAACGACTTAATTAAATCCTTTTTTAATATTAATGAAACAGGGCTTTTAATTTCAATTTAGATTTTAGTATCGACTTTTAATTTCAAGCTAATTTTGGCTTTTAATATCGACTTTTTAATTTCTACTTTTAATTGGAGACATATTTTGATTGAGATGGCTCTAATTTGGGATATTTAAGATGACTTTAATTTGGGACTCCGAAATTTGAACATACTCTTTTGGAGATAGTTTAAAAATGAAAGTATTCTAATTTGGACATATTCTGACTTGGTACGATTTTAATTGGAAACAATTTATGGGGCAGGCACATTAATAAGGAAAGAGGACACAGAAAGGGGATGCAGATCATGAACTAGGATAGAACTACAGAACCCATTCCAGGTTAGCAATCTTAATACACTTTATTATTAAAACTGTTTTTGATTTAATATTTGTTACATTGTGTATTTGTAAGAGTCAACAAAAAGGGTCACTTAACAATTTATGACAAGGCAATAGGCATCTTGGAACGTTCGAAGGTCCCTGAATAAGTAAAAGGTATTTTTGCTGCATAAATCTGGTATATGTAGATTTTTCGTAAAAAGGGAAAATTTTGAGAGTTGTAAATATTATCAATAATTATAGTGTATATTATAAAATTGCTTTATTTGATTCAATAAGATCTATTCGGGGTAAAAGCCAAAATTAACATTTCACAACATAAGGGCTTAAAATAAAGGAATCAGACCGCTAATATCACAGCAAATTTAATGACACACCATTCATAGGGCAAATTTGATGACGACTCAACGCTGGGACTAAAAACATAGAATTTTATGACGCCCATCGTAAGGGCTCGTTAATCCTAAAATCGGGTACCACAGAATTATATGGTACCCCCAATCGTGGGGCAAATAACACGGCAATTTTATGGTACGCCCAAACGCGGGGGCGAATAACACATCAAATTTTATGGTACGCCCAACTGCGGGGCGAATAACACAGCAATATATATATTACTCCAATAAATTATTTATTAGATAAGGATTTTTACCGCCATCTTGTACATAGTTTTTTTATTTAGCATTAATGCATTCTTATGGTTACTTAGTTGCATTTATTTGATTTAATTAAATAGTATTGGCTATAAATCACAAACTAGTCGATTTAGGTATAGGAACAGTACACATAGAAAAATAGTAAATTTCAGCAGTTATCTGAATTGCAAATAATATACAGGGTATTTTATTTAAAAATCCAAACATTTAATAATTTATTTAATTAAGTTAGGAACAATTGCGTCTGCATCACCCTGCATATTTACTGAAGGATTTGATTACAGGATGTGGTGCTTTGGGCCTTAACTAACCCCAACCTAAGCTAAAGTTTCTTAGAGTTTAGGAGCATAGGTTTATCAACATTTAATTGAAGTCACATTTGCTTAATAAAAAACGAAAAATAATGAAAATCTCGAAAACTATGACAGATAAGTGTATGACAGTATTAAGAAAAATTAATCAAAAATAAACATGGAATCAAAAACTGGCATTAGGTATAGGATATTTCATTTAAAATAACAAAGTTACTACTACATTTTATTAGAATTGGCAACACTGCATAGTTGAAAATATTTTAAATCGAGAGAGCATATTCGCTTACATAAGTGACCTAAAATTGAAAGCGCTATGTTAAGTAGTTCTCCGTAAACGTCTAATAGTCTATCCACCGTAAATCACCCTGTATATATATATATATATATATATATATATATATATATTACTGTGAAATTGAGAGGATAGAATGGTATTAGTAATTATTTGAAAAGTTTATTTCGTTATTCTAGCGTATAAAACAACAGGTGTAACGTGTTGCGGTGTAATTTTCAAAAGTTCAAAAGTGAGATTTAGAAGTGGACTGTATATATTTTTAATTTGATAGGTGTGAACAAGCACAAAATAATTAAATGTCTTTTAAACAAATCGCTCAATCAAAGCATTTACTATAGCACTTACCTGTGGTTGTCTACGATGTGGTTCCAATGCGAAAAAACTATGTAGCATCTAATTAACTCCACGTAGAATGTGTGAACACTATGCGGCGTAGTCGAAACAGCATGTGAAAAAACTATATGCGGGTAATTAACAGCGGTTCCAACACACATTACATAACAAACTGTTTTTCACTACAAAACGAGAACTATTGTTCATGCAGGACGTGCACGATCGATGCGGTCGATGCGGTCGATTCAAAAAGCCAAACGAAACTTGTAGGAACGTGAATGTTCCAATCGATACCCAGTTGTTGAAAGATGCGCGCTAGCAACCGCGCTCCGACACTCACGGCACTGGCTGTGTGCTATGGTAAACTCAAGGATTTTCCACTCTAACTAAATTTTGAATACGCGCAACGGATTTAAGAATAAGCAACAAACTCAATGCGATAAAATTTTGCTATAATTATTTTACATAAAGACGGAACAACAGGGTACGCTTTGAAAAAGCTTTTTTAAATAGGTACTTTAGAAGTTAGTAATCCGACGGGAATACGTAGGAAGCTAAAAGTTTATTTTCATGATCTTGCAGGTGTAAATATTTGTAGAGATAGTGTATATAATGTAAGAGTTCGAATTTGTGTAGGAGAGAAGCGAGCATCTAATTTCCGTAACAATACACACACACACACACACACACACACACACAATATATATATATATATATATATTACTGTGATGGGTAAGTCTAACCATGAGGTCAAGCATGTAGTTATGTAAGCACCCTGTATATAGAAAACAAGAATTTATTTATTACTTTTCGAATTAATTAAATTGGAATAACCGGACAGTATAATATGTAGGTTCAAACTAATAATTTATTTATTACGCTTAAAGTTAATTAGATTGGGATAAAGAGGCATATTTTGATGATGGTTTAAATCAATAATTTTTATACGTTAATTTAATGCAAGGTTGAAAATTGCGGACGAAAATTTGCAGTATTAAAGCTCTGCAGGGTACAAATCAATAATTTAGTAACGTACATTTATTAAATTCGTAGAATGCTACAATGTTAGAAACACCAAAACAACTTGAAAACAGCCAAGGAGTTCAGAGAATAAAAGCTTAGGGGAGATAAGCAATTCTGGTAAAGACTAGAATACGTTATGAAAACATTTCAAAGTATTGTCCAATGTAAAGATACAAGGTTAAGAAACGGATGACTAGTCTGCAAACAAATCAATAAAATTAAGAGACAGAGAATCGTTATAAAGTAACAGAGGAAGATGGAAGATATAGCAGGTTACTAAATGACAAACAGTTTTAAGCGCGTGACAGAAGAGTGTATTTTGAACAATAAATAAGCGGGACGAAGATGCAACATGTTTGGGTACGTTATTAATTTATCAAGGCGCACATGTAGGAAGGGAGCACTAACCGTAGACGACATGGCAATAGTGGGACTATAAGAAGGACGAAAAATATGCGGTAGATAAAGATAGCAGTAGGGTGGAAATAACGTCAACTTTGTAAGTAGGAAAACAAGACAAAGACAAGAAAAGGTGGGTAGTAGAGCGGGAGTGCAATGAGAATATAGACGATTACATAAGAGTCGTATTTTGGATTTGTTAGAGGGAATAGTAGAGGGACGGTTTTCACATAAAATACGGACGGTTGGTTAATTTAATTGGTTTTTCGGAGTAAAGTGTCATTGGAGTGGTGAAATACTTTGTTTTGAAAGTTTGTTATGTGTTTTGTACGAACGAATTTTGTGGAATCGTGTGGCGGTTGCAAGAGTTCGAAGAAGGCAGAGTGAAAATACGTGACAAAAGGGGGGTTTTGTGCCGGAGGTGGTAAGGCTCTCTTATTTTTTCTTATTTTTCTGATTCGCTTTGCTTACATTGAGTATCATGGAGAAGACATCCTATCTTAAAAACCGGATGATAGTGCAGTCCGCCGAATATATTTTTAAGTGTTATAAAAGCACAAGTAGGTGCAATTAAAGTAAACGGGCTGAACATTTTTATAAATAATTATGGCGAGTAATGCTGAATGTTACTGCGGTAAGCAATTGAAGTACATCTTGAATGAGAGTGCTGGTTGGACATTAAGTGGAGTTTGGACTCTGGATGGATAGCTGTATGGAAAGCATGCACATATCGTTGGGAAAGTGGATAAACGAGTTGAGATGGATTGGTTGTTCTAGTTAAAAAGAAGACATTGGGTGTAGTCCAGGAACGTGAGCTTGGTGGACGTCATCTACTAAAGTGGTGATTCCGGAGAACACTCCAGATAACGAATTCTTTTTATTGCACTGTTGTGCTGGTATTAAATTATAAAAAATATAAGTGATTTCAGTTATATGGTAAAAAATTTATAAACCGAAAATTAATTAGATTAACATATGGAAAAGACACTTTTCTATTTTAAATCTGAGCGTGTAAATACATGAATAATATTTTTATTTGATGTAAGGAGTAAACGGGTCTCTAGCGTAATTTAATAATGCAATATTTTATACATGCAGAATAAAAGGGGTTTATACTGAGCTCATCATAGACCTGGGAAAAGTAAATTTAGGGTTTTGTAATTATTGAGATTGTGTGAATCATAATTTATGTCATATGAATAAAGGGACGTATGTTTGTCGAAAGATTTTATTTTGAATTTTTTTATTTTTCTTTAATATAAAGGTGTTGAGAGACTGAGTAGCCGTGGAAAAGTTGCTAGGGTAACCATAAATTGTTTTATTTAGGTAAAGATTGGAGGAGTTTGGTTTTGAGTTCAGCTAGGGTACGTAGAAATTCATAAGAGGGGCACTTCCAAAGGTAAGTAGTCGATTCCAGGGATCCACAGCAAATAATTATGGTCACTCAACATTGGGACACGATTATTAGGGCTTCTTTCCAGGCACCTTAGACAGAGAGGAACCACAGTAATTAAATATGGTAATTTTGAAGTTTCTGCAGACGTTGTCTGCTTCGTCAATTTTCCAGGTATTATTCCGCATAGATGACTGGTTCTGAAGTGAACCGCTGTCAATTTGACGATGTTTCGCCAAAATCACATCTCCCATCTTCAAGCTTTATACGTTGAGCAGTGAATGAGGAAGTGTTTCTCCTGCTATTTATACTACTTAGAATACATGCTCCGTTGCACTTGCTTGATTTCTGGTGCGGCTCCGTGTCATTGGTCCTGGTGCGTGTTGATTAGTGCTACGTGACTGATTTAACAGAATGCTTCTTTCTGATTATTTAACGATGTGTATACTAGTAATTGCTGGTTTCCATGCCTGCGGCAGTCTTTGTCAATTATCCCTTGTGTTGAGACTATGTGGAAGAAAACAACTCCATGGTTTCCTAGAACGGTATACATCCAAAAATAACGTTTATCATGGAAGTAGAAGAGAATAACCCATTACCGTTTCTGGATGTACTAGTGAAGAAAAGGATAACGACCAACTTAGCCACACGGTTTACAGGAAGCCAATTCACACGGAGAGGTACTTAAACGCCAAGTCACATTATCAACCGATACAGCTTTACTCTGTTGTGAAAACCTTAGTTACACGATCCCAAAGACTAGCTGATGACACAAATAAACAAGAGGAGAGACAAAAGTTACGAGAAGCACTCCAGAAAAATGGAAACTTACACCAAACCATTCAGAAGTCACAATCAGCCAGAAAACCCAACCCAGAGCCGAAGTCACCACTAACTAAAGCATACTTACAATTCATTAAAGGGACAACAGACAGAATCAACAGAGTTCTACGAAAATACAAAATAGCTACTACATTCAACACTGTTGTGCTTCATAATATTGTGTGGTTAACATTGAAACGTCTCTAATTCATGCCCTTCTGTTGGGTCTATATAATTACTGGTAGTTATTAACGTTGGAATCATGCCCCACAAATTGGGTGTCATAATACTGTGATGTTTAACGTTGATTCTTGCCCCGGCTGCTCCCAATAAATCCTATTTGCTCAAAATTCCTAAATTAATATTGACATCTACCTGTTACATCCAAAAACTTCCTCTCAATATCCCCATGCTGAAACCTAAATAGAAATTCACACCAATTACACACTCAAAAATAACTCAATTAAACAAATATATCACACTCTATTTACATTAGATCCATAATACATTTTAAAACACCATTCCTTTGTGTACATTCATAAAGGTCAATAATTTTATAACAATAATCATGCAAATTGATAACCTTTTAAACCCATATATTTTTTTAATTAAAGTAAGAGAGCGTTTCTCATACCTTACGTTACCCTCTGTCTTAGCATGAGCTCATAGTAAAACTCTACAACTGTGCATATAAATTTCCTGCACTACCAAATATCAATAAGCCCTCTATACCTCTTTACAACATTTGGTTATCTGTAAATTCATTAATTAGTTTCAAAAATCAATTTCCTTTTAAAGTCCCATAAATATCTGTTCATAAAATATAAAAAAACCATCGGAGCACAAATTCAAATAATCACAAATACCCTAAAAATATTCACCACTCAATGTTCTATTCTATCGTCTACCTGGTTTCTATCTTCTAAATGTGCTCCGCCACCTATCTCCTTGAAGATGCTGCCGTCTAGTAGGTTTCCAGTCCATCAGCTAACTCCCCGATTGAATTACCATATCTGCCATGTATGCCGCTGTTTACAATTTCCAATCCAAAAATTCCAATCTCCACAATTAACTTTTATTATTCAAACATCGCTTTTTTTCATCATTCAAACAATTTCAAATTCTTATACTTTCGTGCATTCCAATACCAAAATAATAAGCTTTGTATTTACATAGCACTTTAACTTTTTAACAAGATTTTCTATTACTTCTACATACATTTGTATTAAATTGCACTAGTTCACTTGAAAGTAACTATTATCACAAATGATGGATGAAATCAAAGAGAGCTCGGCCCCTTTCTAGCAGTGATTAAATAAGTAAAATTTACTCCCCCCCCCTATTTCAAATTGGCACGTACGCTTGTGTACCCGTTCCTATAATTCTTGAAAATTCTTTTCCAACCGTCCGGTGTTCCATCGAAAAATCCCTAACAAACCTCGCTTTCTCGTGAATTTTCATAACAAACACAACAATACTCGGCAAACCGCTTCAAAACTGTCAACCGCCGTTCTAATTTAGCCTCTACTTTTCCATTTCCCTACGCCTCCAACTTGAACAAACATCGCTTGTATCTATATCTTTATCTCATACATATTCCTCCACCAGCTGGATCTCGACCCTTCTTGTACAAATTACACCAATCACCTTACTTGGCTTCATTCTCCCACCTTTTAACAGACGCGTGCTTGCTTCTAAATATTCTTGAAATTATTGATTTTATTCAAGTCTCCCTACTTTACTGTATCCGAATTAAGTTTATGCATCTCTCTTGTACTCAATACATTTTTATTCTATGTTGGTCTTTTCTTGGTTCTCTCCTATACTACCTTCAAGATTGAAATCAATATTTTAACCAACAAACCGCGTTTACATTTATTCCAACGGCTGTTCTTTTCCAATAACCCATTAAAGTTTGATTGTTGCTACGCTACCGAGAAATATTATCTCCCCTCGTTGTTTGGTCTGTTTTAAACGTGTTGGATTTTACGTTTGAAAATAGAAATGTTATTTTAACACCTTCTCCACGCTTTTAGATTGTCATATAATACTTTACTACAAATTTAATTACGTTAGAATAATTTTACCCCAATTATTATTTATTATGCCCTATATTTGCACAAGTACTATCTTACATTATCCCTAGCTAAATTAAATTGACCCTACATTATTATATACAACTTAAGCAAAAAAATAATTGTTAGAAATATTCTAACTCTCTAACTGAATAAATTTATTTTATCTTATCCAATAGCTCTCAACCTATGAGTTAACTTGTGCCCTTTATATTTCAATGACCCCTTAATTATAGGATACTATATATATATATATATATATATATATATATATATATTATTACATATAGCAGGACAAAGGAACGCTTCTTCATTCACTGCCCAACCTACAGAGCCTGCATATGGAAGATGTGGTTTTGTCGAAACATGGCTATGATAATAAGATTATTTAGAGGGAGGAATACCTTATGTACATATCATAAATATCACGAAAACCAAACATTTAAATCATAAAATGTACATAATTTATTCATTATGCAAAAAGCAAATACAAATCTCCTTGTATAGAATCAATAACAATCTACAGTTAATCAAAAAAAGCTCATTCAGTAATTATTTCACCACATTCATGAAAGCAATCCAATCATTTTAATACATTTAAGACATTTTTAAGCTTAAAATCAAATTACAAATTTAACATATTTGAAGAAAAATAACCGCGAAATAATATTTCTTTCAATTTAAACGCAGTTGTGTAAAGAAGTCAATAAACGCGTATAATTTATACCAGTTTGTATATGAAAACATTTAAAAAACAAGCATATTAGATAAAGTATGGATATTAGAGGCGACGGATTACGTGCAATTTACAACGTACACAAAAGTTCAGTAATACTTGCGATTTGAAACGGATATAAAATGTCATACTTAACAAAACAAGCATATGTAATTAAAGTACGGAAATTAAAACTCCGATATACCTGGAGTTTGAAACCTGCACGAAATACCGCTTGTTAATAAGTCCCTTTACAAAGTTGCGAGATACGTGACATTTAGAACGTACATATTAGACCCACTAAAATCCAACATCTTGCAGATATCCAAAGAAACGTCTTATCCACGGACAAACGAATGATAGAGAGCTGTCAACCAATAAGAACGCGTGAAACATTCGAGAAGGAATTTGTTTATAAAACTAACCGAAGCAAATAAAGCACATTCATTTCATAATCGATACACCGACTGCAATAGTTGAAAAAAGATTATTACGTAAATTAAATTAATTAAAAATTATAAGTTGAAGAGATTGAAATATAATATAAATTAATAATTTCAAATGATAAACAGTAAAGTGCGCGTTGAAATAAGTGTGTATAAAATTCTGCCGTTGATATAAACGTACGTCTAGAATTAATTAATAAATAAAATCTTTGCAATTTAGGGCATTGGATCACGACATTAATAATAAACTAGATCACTGGATTAATATACTAGATCATGACGTTATTAAACTAAATTATGACGTTAACGACAAACTATCGGGTTAATACACTGGATCACGACATTAATCATAAATTAGACCAAGACGTTAATATTTTAGATTACTGGGTTAATACACTAGAGCACAACGTTAATATTCCAAGTAAAACTCTAAGGTTAATACTTCAATTCATTGAGCAGACGACTCCGAATTACTGGTAAATATTTCAAAGTACTGGATCAACACGCTAAGCTGCTGGTTAACGACTTCAAGCTACTGAACAAGCGACCGATTTGGGGCAGGAAGCTTCAGCGCGAAAAACAGGAGGATTATAAGGTCAGGACTGTCTTTTCAATTTATAGTATGTTACATTTATAATTTTAAATAATTTGTGTATTTGGAGGCGAGCTCTAAAAAAGTTGTATGTAATTAATATTTTGTGTAAAAGGTCAACAAAAATTTTGTTGGTACGTAAAAGTATGCTTAAGAAAGGGGATATTTCTTTGAACGTTCAACGAAACTATTCGTGGTAAAATACAATTTTTTGCTGGCTTTAATTTCCAAAAAAAAAGGTGTGAAAAGCTAGAATCTTAGGAAAAAGCTAATTCGATAGAAATATTTATTTAAATTTGATTTAAAAGTTCTATAAAAAGCAAATAATATTAAAAAGGGTGCAGATTTGTAAATTGTAATTATATTTATTTCATTATACAAATTTTGGAGAATTTAGTTTGTCTTGTGCGGATATTGAGTGTTGAAGAGGAGTGAGTAAATATTCTGTTATAATATTGTCGTTCATTCTGTGTATGGTATCACTGAGCTAGACGAGACATAAATAAAATTGTGTTAATTTCAAATTATTTTAAAGACACAGAGAAGTGGCAATCAGCAGGCACTTGATTGTTGTACATCTGGCGAAGAGCGATATTGTAGCAATATATATATATATATATGATATATATATATATATATATCTATATATATATATTATATATATATATATATATATATGTATATATATATATATATATCTTAGGTAGTTAATTACACAAGACCTTATATTTTCCATCTTTCAATTACTAGCTCGATTTGAAATGATCATTTGGGCTTTACATAAAAGTCTAAGTTATTATTTCATCTTATTCACTATTATATATATATATATATATATATATATATATATATATATATGATAATGGGGTCATTAAGGTCAAACTAAAATTTTCCAATATTTAATCTTACTATGTATAAACATAAGGTATGCCCTTAGCAAGATAAATGTATTCCCATGTAGCTTTCGCTTTGACTACTGTGTAACTACGTGTTATAGAAGACGTCCCTGATCACGCTTTATAATTTAATAAATCAATTTGTTTCTATAAAACTCCTTCTAATACAATTGAAACAAGTACTAGTTCAACACTCTGTAGAATGTTATTAGTTTATTTAGTTTAAGTCAAAGTATCTCAACTTATCTTTATTGTTTGATATAAAGCCACAAATGTACTCATTATCTACAATCTTTGCTTTCTGAAAGAATATGTTTGTTTTATTTGTAAGTAATAATGCAAGTTTGAATAGCATAAATTTTTTACAGGTGTGATTAACCAAAGCAATTGTATTCGAGTTTGCCGGTTTTCTTTATCTATTTATGCATTAAAAAGACTTTATAAGTATTCTTTTGGCATGTGATATCCTAATAGTTGAATTGATTATGATATCGTTTCCAGAAACTGACTTCACTTTGATCCTTCTCTCCCTCCTAGCATATACTGTATGCGTGGCACATTCTGTTACTCCAAGGGCGACGCACGTCTGCTACAAAAAGCTTATATCTTGTGTGCATCGCTTTTTTTTACATAAACCCAAATGCTCTTACACATCGGCCACTGTTGCAAATATGGTAACAGCTTTAATAACCCGGACTATCGTGACGACAACCCCTAAGTGAGCGAGGTCACGCCGTTTTGCGAGTTTATTTATGTAGATGCAAGATAAAGCGAGCTAAGTATCACTGCACATGGAGGTATGTTGCGATCTTTTCTTTTGTATCATATTTCTTTACATTTAATGTTTATGCGTAACGAAATCCGTTTCGAAATTACCTTCCCTTCTTAAAATGATTAGTAGAATTTGTTCTACATTTCATATTTTTAACACTTGTTATACAATATTGTAAGCATTATTTTTTGAATTATATGTAACGTACAAAACGCGCACTTCGTACCTCTAGTATTAAAATTGTCCATAGGTTATAATTTTTTTTCGTTGTCGGTTTAAATTTAAATTTTTATTATTACTGTAAATAAAAACTCGATGGCGATGCCCTTTCTTTGTCTATGTGAACCACCTCACTCTTCGCATTTTTAGCTAGCCCGGTATCTCTAAATCCACACGTCCATTTATACGTAATCGTGATTCGTGCAGATCCTTGCTTTGCTTTCCTTTCTGTTTCTATTTGACCCGTGATTTTACCGTTGCAAATGAAGTAGCCCAACTTTTATAAATTAATGTTTATTATATTAAATTTAACACTAAATCTTTAAATATAATTTTTTTCTTTGCGGTATTAAAAGTTTAGTGTTGACCAAAATATATAAATTTGTCGCAAAGAACTTGCTAGCATTTAGGTAGTACTTTTCATTGATTTGTTTCTTGTTTAAAAATCACGTAAAAATATTAAAATTAATATAGAAATAAATTCAATTTTGCATACTGAACAACAATTTTGATTTTAATTCCGCCAGTCCAAATAAAATTATATCTCTCCATTGACGACACCACGATTAATTCCGTTCTTATACTAAGACCAAGTTTCTTCATCCCACCATTGTGTTTTAATAATAGGTGCATGCCTATATATTTCAAGACCTCCCACAGCACCTTGTCATTGAGTTTATTTGCCCTTATTAACCTTTAATACTCTGCAATAATTTTAACTAGAACATGTGGTTCAACTAAGGAAGGTGAAAGTCGAGGTTTGTGCAAGTTTGTTGCTGAAAGGGTAAAGGATCACTTTTATTGATTAATGGAAGTAATAATTCACCAATTTTGCATGGAAATTTATTAAACTCTAACAGGATCAAATACTAACTACAAAAATCTAAAGGTCTTATGACTAATATCGCTGCTTCAAAGTTCACAGACTGTCCAGATTTGGTGAGATATTGTTACGGATAAAAAGACGTTATGTTACGAATTTCGATTTGCCCTGAAGGAGCCGGAACCCCGTAACAATTTTAGGGGAGCACCGGCTAACTACTGTGATGCGGAAGTAGGTTTCTATAGAAAGAATTATAAAAATAATATACCGATTTTACGGACTATAGGACGCACCGGACGATAAAATGCCCCTCAAATTTATAAAATGATTTTTACAAAAATATATTTTAATGTTATTTTCGGATCATAATTTTTATTTATTGTTAACATAACGCGTACTAGCAATATTCGGTTTATCTTCACTATCGGCACTATCACTCGTCTCGTTAACGTCACCGTTCGTGTTACTTTCGTCTGAACTATTGTGGTAACTCCTTTCAAAAACTGCGTCATCTTCAGTAGCATCTATAGCATTACTTATTCCGCATTTTTAAATGACTTCATAATCGTCTCTTCGTTCACAGCTCCCATGAATTTTTGACCCAGGTACAAACTTCTGAAATTGTTGGTCGTTTTATACGTCCGTTCATTTACATTTCCAATGCTCCACCCGAAGGTACTACATTGGCCAGGAGGCGAGTTTTTTGTTGCCTGGAAATTTAGAATTTTGTCGAACCCTTGCCGTTCCAGGCAAGGTAGAGATCTTTAACGTGCGTGACAACATTCACACACGGGACCTCCATTTAACCTCTCATCCGAACGAGGGCGTAATTTTGTGAAAAATGCTCACCTGCCATTTTTCAAGCAGTCGGCCGTGTCGGGATTTGAACCCAGGACCTTGGGATCCGTAGTCTTACGCTTACTACATTGATCCACGGCGACGCCTCGTTTTATACGTCCTGTTGCGGTGAGATCATAATTTGGTTTTGCTATCCATTTAGTCCACTCTTCTCGCATAAAATTTTTAAATGGTTTATTGATAGTGACATCTAAGGGTTGTAATTGACTTGTGAGGCCTCCAGGAATGACTGTTATTTCTGCTATTTTTCGCACTATAAGACGTAAGCACTTCAAATTTAGAGACGATTTATTGAAAAAATATTTTAATGCCACCTTCGGACCATAAAACGTATCCAAAATTTGAGTCTATTTTTCTATGTAACATGGTGCGTTCTAAAGTCTAAAAAATGCGTTAAATAAACATGTGAAATGGTCGAAATTAGGGACAAAACTTCCCCTATAGTAGAGGACAAAAAATACTACTATAGTAAGCCTGCTTATCGTAAAAGGCGATTAAAAGGCGCAGCAAAGGGCAGCAGCCTTGCTGGCTAAAAGATATTGGAGGAGTGTCGGTTGGTCTCAGGCGATCCTCAATAACTTACAAAGTTGTTGGGGGTTGGACGTGACAGATGAGGCTTTTTGCTAAAATCTTTAAAAACTGCGTTGTGAAAAGATATGGGAACCTACCATGATATTTCCCAGGTATGCGTGGTTTAAAGGAGGAACTATGTATGATGGAGAGCTCACAAGTAAAATTCTTGTCCGGAGGTAAAATACCCCCTCATTCGGATCCCCGGGAGGGGGTACTTGGGGCTCGTCATCGTAAAAATTTGAAACAACGGCAACGGTTCGATTTAGTGATAGGCATTTGGAATGTAAAGTCATTACTTACAGTAGATAAGTTAACCAATTTATTAGTCGAAATGAGAAAGGAAAAGCTGGACATTTTTGGTATTAGTGAGGTGAGATGGCCAGATAGTAATGACTTCTGGAAAGATAATTATAGAATAATTACAACTTCTTCAACTAATGGACAGGCAGGGGTAGGACTAGTGTTAGGTAAAAGATTAGGACGTAAAGTTAAAGAGTACTTACCATTTAGTGATAGAATAATTATGGTTAGATTGAGTACGAAACCCACAGACATTGTTTTAGTACAGGTTTACATGTCAACAACTCAGTACGAGGATGGGGAAGTCGAAAAAGTATACGAGGATATAAATAGTATAGTAAGAAAAGTAAAAGGAGATGAGAATTTAATAGTTATGGGCAATTTTAATGTATCAGTGGGAGAAGGTAGTGAGGGAAAAATGGAAGGAAAAATTGGGTATGGTAGACGAAATGATAGAGGAGAAAGATTAGTTGAGTTTTGCCAGGAACATAGATTAGTAAATGGAAACACCCTAGTCGAACAATATGTTAGAAGAAGATATACCTGGAAAGCGCCAGATGATAGGGCTAGATACCAAATAGATTATATTTTAGTTAAACAAAAATTTATAAATCAAGTTAAAAATTATCGTAGTTATCCAGGGGCCGACATAGATAGCGATCATAACTTAGTTAAAATGAAGTGTAATCTAAAATTCAAAAAATTGAGAAAGGCTAAAAGAGAGGGATGAGATCTAGGTAAACTTAATGATAGTGAGGTAAAAAAGGAATATAAGCAAGTATTAGATAATAAGATCAAAGGGATAGCTATAGGAGAGAACGTCGAAAATATATGGAAAGAAATAAAAAGGGCTGTATATAATATAGCAACACAGACTATAGCTAAGAAAAAAGTAGAAGGGAGAAAACCTTGGGTAACAAAGAGATATTAGATTTAACAGAGAATAGAAGAAAGCTTAAACCTTTCAGAGAAGTACGATAATACATGAGTGTAGAAAAGCTAGAAAAAAATGGATGGAGGAGAATTGTAAGAGTATACAAGATGATTGAAGAGTAGGTAGGACAGACAGGGCAGTTAAAAAGTTTTTCGGGGAAGATAGGAAAAAATATAATGGTATTAAAGATGAGAGTAATGAGCTTCTAATAAATAAAGTTGAGGTAGCAGATAGATGGAAAAGATATTTAGAAGATTTAAATAAAGGAGACGATATGGATGAGTGAAAAAACGACCAAGAAGAGGATGTAGAAATAGGGTTCTCAATATTAGAAAAGGAATTTGATAGAGCTGTTAGGGATCTTAAACTAAATAAAGCGCCGGGGTGCACCCTTCCTTCTTACAGGTAGGAATGGGTGTACAACAGAGTCTAAACAAAACTGTGGCGGGACTAGCGTCGACCGTTTGTGGCTGCGGTATATTGCAAAAGACTATATCTCAGGGGATTAGAAAACAAAGTTAAATTTTACCCAGACAAGTTATAGTGAAGCAAATTAGAACATGACAAAAGAAAATACCTTAATGCAACTTATATATTGACGTTTAGTTAATAACATTAAGAAAAGAAACTTAAATATATACCGTTATTTTCTTACAACCAAATTTTTGTGTGCTAAAACCATTAGATGTAGTATATTTATCTACACTTTTATAATTTTAGAATTATCTTAAACTCTACCAGATAAGATATTAAAAAATCACAATTATTATTGAACTTAGACACAATTTCAAGTTAACGTTCTAAGTAAAAAGAAATCATAAATACGTTTTGTTGTATTTAACTTAGTTAAGAGAGTTTGAATAAACCTTTAAATTAAACACAACCTCAATATCCACAAAAAAAAAGGTTTCATGAAAGCTTTTATGTTTACAACTTGTAACGTTATACCAGGAAAGCAAAGGTAAATATTAAATTAGTTAAGATATAGGTAAGTAAAAGTATGGCTATATTTTACATGCATTATTTTTCTAGATATTTGAGATTTAAAATGTAATACATGCACATTGTTCCATCACAAAAGTAAATAAGATTAACCCATACCTGTATTCATGATACATGAAAGGAACGTATATTTAAGCTTTCAGCTCCGGCTTGTACAGAACTATCGAGGTTTCTTTTTACTGCTTGTTAAGACGAACACCATTCATATTTAGTTTGGTGTTAACCTTAAACTTCAAATTTGTAAGAGTCAAACCTTGTATGTTCCACAGCCATATGTTTCATCAACGGACATTTAATTTATTTTAAAAGGTATATAAAACGGGAACTTGAAATTCTTGTACGATAATAGATAATAACAGTAAGGTGGTAAATTTAATGTATTAGGCTTAGATAGCCTAGCATGCATAGGTAAATACTCTATTAAAGAATATTTTATCAGAATATAAACCAGCAGAGAATATATCACCGAAGGATATGTTGCCGGAGGATATGCCACCTGAGGACATGCCACCAGAGGACCCTAGAAAATAAACGTGTTACACAAACGAAATATTGTAATACGCCACGAGGAACAGTCTAAAAATTTATCGGTTATCAGCTTACCATTGATGTTAATTTTAAACGGGTTATTCAGGTAGACTTCTTCCATAAGCACTTTGCTAATATTCTAAAATGATATTTATGTATGTTCAGCAGAATTAAAGAAAAAAGACACCTGTTACATACCAGGTACGACATCATGGCCTTAGAAAGGACATCCTTAGTAAACGGCATGTGCTCATAAGACAAACGAAAATTTATTCTGGTTTAAAATGACCACACATTTTGAGAGAGGTACAAACAAGAAAACCATCTTAAATGACAGATTCATATATACACCAGTTGTGTATTTATGTACATTATTTAGAGGTTTACCAGTTAGAAAATTACGTATGATCATTAATTATTTATATTATTTATACTAAAGGGAACATTAATTATAATTAAAGATCAACGTATTTAGTTTATTATTTTAGAATACTAAAGGGAAATGTTACACAAATCAAAGCTAACTTGTGATTGTTAACGGTATTAATATAACATTAAGACAAGTAATACTTTTTTATAGCAGAGTCTAGAAAAGAGTTAGGAGAGTTTTTAAATATTTTAAATGAGATACCACAAAGTAACTGTAGTATGAGAATTAACTCGGGAAAGACAAAGATAATGACAAGTGAGTTACAGCCTAGTTCTAAACCAATATTAACAATAGGTAATACCGAGTTAGAGGTGGTAGATGAATTCTGCTATTTAGGTAGTACATTACAAAGGACGGACGTAGCAGAAAGGATATAGTAGCTAGAATAGCTCAAGCTAAAAAATGTTTATAAAAAAGAAAGACTTACTAATAGCTAATAGAATTAGACTTGGACAATTAAAGAGGTAGATAAGAAGAAGATAGAAGCTTTTGAAACTTGATCTAAGATCTTACTAAATAGTCCCTCATGTCTTAACTGGTGCCCTATTATTCTATCTGTCCTGACCTTTAGTTGCTTCTACATAGAGGGTTCCTCACTTATCCTTCTATAAACTTTCTCATTTGTTACTCTATCTGTCCAACTAACCTTTAACATTCTCCTATAAGGTTAGTTGGACAGATAGAGTAACAAATGAGAAAGTTTATAGAAGGATAAGTGAGGAACCCTCTATGTGGAAGCAATTAAAGGTCAGGACAGATAGAATAATAGGGCACCAGTTAAGACATGAGGGACTATTTAGTAAGATCTTAGATTATAGACTACCAAATAAAAATAGAGTAGGAAGCTCTAAACAAAGCTATATTAGTCAAATTATTAAAGATTTAGGTTGTGAAGGGTATGTAGATCTTTTTAGACTAGCTCACAATAGAAAAGAATTTATAGCTGCGTCAAACCGACCTTAAGTAAGTTCGAAAACAAAACAAAAAAATAAATAAAAATCAGTTAACTAAATGTCACCACAACATAACTCACAATTAGTTAGTGGTCTGACATGTTGGTAGCGATTCGTTGCTTAAGCCCTACCATAACATAATTTAACACTTCTCCTTTTTGTAAGGGTTGCTAATATCTAGGTAGAGCCAGGTAGATAAGAAAAAGGTAGTAGAGTACAGGAATACCTAGACTAAGTTATATTAGTCAAATTATTAAAGATATACGTTGTAAAAGGTATGTATAACTTTTTAGATTAGCGCTGAATAGAAAAGAAGTTAGAGCTGCGTCAAACCGACCTTAAATAAGGCCGAAGACAAAATGAACAGAGTGAAATGAAGGACAAAACTATTGGGGGGGGGGGATGCAGGGGAAAGCTCTCCACCATAATTGGGCAGTAGGCAATTTTATATTTAGTTGGAAAATTTCAAAGTCAAAGTTTTGCAACTGTAAGCAAGCGAACTTTTATATTTTATAATTCAAGTGTATTTGCATTTTCTTTTATTCTTACGAGATAGTAGTAAATGAGTTAAATAAATGCAACAAGCCTAAAAATTTAAAAGTAAATGACTCAATGATATGGTGGCTATAACAAGCATAAGACCATACACACTTAGAAAATATCTTTGAAAAATATAAAATTGACAAAACATTACTCTAGTTATTGATTTCCAAATAAAAGTGGTTTCCGAGCAAGGATTCTAAAGTAAGAGAAGATGCGTAACCATAACTGAAATTTTAGTCAGACGTTCTTAAGTAAAAAAAGCATTCCTATCAAATCAAGTACTGAATTTAGCTATTTAATAGCCTCTACTTTAGTAGCTCATATTAAAATTGAATCTCTATTAGTGACAGCTTATGCAATTTTTGTAGCAGTACTAACAGCAGGGCATATACACAACATTATTTATTTATTCATTTATACTTTACATTTCCATCATAAACATTAAGTTTTCGTCCTGGAACTAGTTAGACGCTTACCTCGATTGATTTCTATTCTGAGCTAACCTACACATTTCCCTGAAACTCTCACAGTTCGTATCTTTCACTATCTGCGTGCAATAATTTGATGTAGGTCTACATCTACATCTCCTTTTTTCTTCATTTGCTTGTAATATAACCCGCATTATTGCCCAAAAATGCCCTAGAACGTATATTGCTTTTCTATTTCTCCTATTTATCTAACCTCTTTGTTATTAAGTTTATCTGTCTATGCTATTATCATTACGCATCTGAAGCATAACATTCCAAAATGCTTCCTCCTTTTGCTACCTGCTTCTCCTATTGTTCCAATTTCATAGGGGTACAGTGCCGTGCTCCACACTTATGCTTCTAACACTTTTGCCATTGTTTCTGTGTTTGTTGTCTTCGACTATAACCGCTGCTCTTTCTTGTTAGATACAGTTCAGTTCCCCTTCTATTGTTTTGTAAATATATACCCTATTTCACCGATATTCAGTAGTATGTGAAGGTTGTTAAGCAGCATGTGGCTATCAAGATTTCCAAACACTTGAACATTTGCCAAATTAACAGTAATAAATCTTTTCGCACAATCAAGATTAGTTGAAAACATTGCAAAACCAACACCTGTAGTTATCTATAATAATCATCAGGTTTCATCATTTTGTTTTCGACTTACTTAAGGTCGATTTGACGCAGCTCTAACTTTTTTTCTATTCAGTGCTAATCTAAAAAATTCTACATACCCTTCACAACCTACATTTCTAATAATTTTAGTAATATAGCTTGGACTAGGTCTTCCTATACTGTTCTATCTTTTTCTTATCTACACGGCTCTACATAGATATTAGCAACTTGATGGTTGTTAAAGAACTCCAACATATTTACATGATTCCTATTTATAAGGAAATGAAATAATAAAAAGTGTTAAATTATATGTCATGGTAAGGCTGAAGCAGCGAATCGCTGCCAACATGCCAGGGGATCAATTCTTGAGCGTTCGTTAACGTCAAGGTTACACGCTTACTAGCGAACGCAACCAAATATTATTCTTGGTCAGTCGTTGATAAGCGCACTCGCTATTTTCTATTCGCTACATAGCGAGCGGGCTTTATAAGCTGTTACAGATGGTAACTTATAAAATTAATGTTGTGTAATGTAATCATTGTCACTGTTTGACATTTGAAAAATATGGACAATTTGTTTAATACAAACGTAATGTTAATAGAACATCTAGAATTGGCAGAAAGAAATGTAGATACCTATAGAATTCCGCGAAATCCTAGAAATCCATTCTTAAGTATGAGTAATGATGCATTCCTTGAGACATTTCGGCTACCAAAAGAGTTAGTTACTTACTAATCTGATGTTTTGGAGACGTATATGACCCGCTAATTAATTCCGGCTTCTTTGATAAATATTCTACCATCATTTTCCTTTGACTTTCTAAAATTTTTTGGCCACGGATCGCCTTTCTCTGCATTATTGTTTTAAAATTAAAAAGAATAAAAACGTAAACTTAATGTCAACTCGCTATTAACGTCAAATGTTGTATGTGAAACGTCCAAAATTATAAAGAATGTTCCTCATCTGCGGTGTTGCAATATTTCTTAATCGCTTACTTTAAGGCGTTGCGAATGCTGCAACGAATACCCGTCAAGAATATGTTCCTAATAAAATCGTCGCTCAACAGCATTCGCTACGTAGCGAATACGCATCTTAACGAAGGATGTCAAGAATTGGCCTGCAGACCACTAACTACTGATGAGTTATGTCATGGTGACATTCAGTTAACTGATTTTTATTTATTTATTTTTTTTGTTTCGTTTTGAACTTACGTAAGGTCGGTTTGATGCAGCTCTAAATTCTTTTCTCTTCTGAGCTAGTCTAAAAAGGTCTACATACCCTTCACAACCTAAATCTCTAATAATTTGACTAATATAGTTTTGTCTAGGTCTTCCTACTCTATTTTTATTTGGTAGTCTATATTCTAAGACCTTACTAAATAGGCCCTCATGTCTTAACTGGTGCCCTATCATTCTATCTCTTCTGATCTTCAATTGTTTCCACATACAGAGTTCCTTACCTATCCTTCTAACAAATTCCTCATTTGTTACTCTACCTGTCCAACTAATCTTTAACATTCTCCTATACCACCAAGTTTCAAAAGCTTCTGTCTTTTTCTTATCTACCTCTATAATTGTCCAAGTCTCACTACCGTATAATAGAACGCTCCATACGTACGACTTTAAACAAAATTTCTATTATCTAAACTAACACTGATAGCTATTAGTAAGTCTTTCTTTTATAAAAACATTTTTCTAGCTTGAGCTATTTTAGCTACTACATTCCATCTGCTACGTCCATCCTTTGTAATTATACTACCTAAATAACAAACTTTATCTACCTCCTCTAACTCGGTATTACCTATTTTTAATTTTAGTTTATAACTAGGCTGCAACTTACTTGTCATTATCTTCGTCTTCTTGAGTTAATTTTCTTACTATAGTTACTCTGTATTATCTCATCTAAAATATTTTAAAACTCCCCTAACTCTTTTCTAGGCTCTGCTGTAATGGCTATATCATCTGCAAAACGTAACATGTCTATTTTTTGTCCCTGTACACTAATACATACCTTTTTTTTCTCTCTAGCTAAGTTTAAATCTTCCTCAATATAAACATTAAAAATTAAAAGGGATAGTATACAGACCTGTCTAACACCATTTCTAATTTTAGCTTCCTTTTCTATTTCATCAAATCTAATTACTACGCTTTGGTGTTTATATAGACTGTAAATAATTTTTCTATCCCTATGAAAGATTCCTATTTTTCGAAAAACCCTGAACATAACAATCCAATTAACCCTATCAAATGCTTATTCTAAATGAGTTTTTAAAATTTTTTGTAACCTTGATACGTTCAAAACCCTGCAAACAATTTTTTCTGCTTTTATTTTTATAACCTTTTAAAATTTCTCAACAAGCTCGATTTTCCGCCATTTGAATTAGTGTTATTTAATAAAATTTCTCAAGTAATTACTCTATACAAAAGTTTGCTTTATAAAATCAAACAGCTGCTTAGGAAACTTTACGTTGCAAAGTAGTTGCAATATTTCCTAGCATCTGTAGTGACTACATTTTAATTTAAAGTTGCATGTAAATGCACAGCTTTCTTCTAAAAGTTAAGACCACTCATCACTTGCCTACATCTGCTTACAATGGACTTGTTATCTGGTATTCTTAAGCTGTTAAGATGTTACAAAGTAATAAAATTGTTATCCTTTGTCTAAAATTTTTTTGATAATTGCGTTATCTGCTTGTTGGCAAGCTGTTACAGTTTGTATTTCGGCAGCTGTTGTCTGGGAATTCTGCAAACTTGATTCTTCGGCTATATCTTTGAAAGCCAAATACCCTACCCCCATGCATGATTCTGTCCTTATAAAATAGAGACCGTGCTTTGAAAGAGACCATTAAGGATTAAAGACAACATCTTTTTACCGAAGATACATGTTGTAAAGTCGCGTTACTAAAGTGCTTTTTTAGTATAAGTGACGCTGGTGGTTCCAGCATGCAGCTAATAAAGAAATGCAGTCGCATTTTTCCATCTACAACATGATACAAAGCCAACTAGTTCAAGGTACAATTTTCTATTTTCGCAATTCTTTTTGATGCTGCTGTGGAGTATAGACATTTAATTTGCTGCTACTCATGAATATCCATTAAATTACTAACACCACGTTACCAACACATCAAAACGCACGAGCGACGATGTAATAATCGTTGTTTGAATAAAAATTTTAATTATTCAAAGTTTGTGTTAGAGTCCGTTTTACTGTTTCTTTTGTCTTTCTGAATAAACATTAACTAAAAGAACTTACGCATCACTAGATAAGTACTTAATATTTGACTAATTTAAGCTAAAGTGTCTAATTTTAATGTTATGCTTTTTTTTGAGGAGGTGCACTTCACAAAGCAGCATGTATATATAATTTAGGTATATTTCTTTTTCTAGATTTATTGTACAGTTTATGCTTTATTTTCTTTTATATGTATTTAAGGTGAACCATTGTAAGTATTTAGACTATAAAATGTTATATATTTTGCTTACCCATTTTTATATGCTTATGTTATGACCCTTTGTTTACTAGCATATAACAAACGATTATGCAACTTATTTGTTTTATTGTTTTATTGTTTTATAAATAGTCTTTCAAGATTTGATGTTAACAATATAGTTTTACAGAGGTTTCCAATGTGTTCTTTCTATTTCACCCACGCCCCTCTCCGACGTTTTTGAGCTAGCCCAAATTCTACCATTCTATCCCCGTTCTGTCGCGGTATTCGGAGTAAACGATTTCTATACTTTTACTGTTTTCTTTCGTGTTTGCGCGGAATACCGTAACATATATTTTTTTATTTCAATTACATAAACCCCTACTAGTTCACGTGTGTGTACAGAAAAATTCTAGACGAAAGGTTACGTACGTAACAATCTTTTTTCGATAATTACCCTAATTATTAGTATCGGTTCTCTAGTCCCTCCGTCTTTACGAAAACCATATTGATCTTCGCCTAAATAATTCTCAGTCAAAGCTTCTACTATATTTTTAATTATTATTGTTAGCATTTTGGAAGCGAGGGAAGTTAAACTAACCGTTCTAAAATTCTCACACCTATCAGTTCTTGACTTTTTTGAGATTGGCATAATAATATTTTTTGCGAAACTTATTGGAACCTCACCTGTGTCATATATTACTTTTATTAGTTCATATAATCTGTCTAAAGTGTTCTAACTTGTATATTTTATTAATTCTGCGAGTATATCGTTTATCCCCGGCGCTTTATTTAGGTTAAGATCCCTAACAGCTCTATCAAATTTTTCTGTTAATATTGAGAACCCCATTTCTACATCCTCTTTGTGGTCGTTCTCTAACTCATCCATATTGTCTCCCTTATATAAATCTTCTAAATATCTTTTCCATCTATCTGCTAACTCAACTTTATTTATTAGAAGCTCATTATTCTCGTATTTAATACCATTATATTTTCTCCTATCCTTCCCGAAAAACTTTTTAAGTACCCTGTAAGCCCTGTCTGTCTTACTTGCTCTCAAATCATCTTGTATTCCCTTACAATTCTCTTCCATCCATTTATTTCTAGCTTTTCTACATTCATGGACTATCTTATTTCTAACTGTATTATATTTTTGCTTACTTTCACTATCCAGTTTTCTGAAAGATGTAAGCTTTCTTCTGTTCTTTATTAAATCTTATATCTCCTCTATTACCCAGGGTTTTATCGCTTCTACCTTTTTCTTACCTATAGTCCGTGTTACTGTATTATGTTCAGCCCTTTTTATTTCTTTTTATCTATTTTCTACGTTCTCTCCTATAGCTGTCTCTTTGATATTATTATCTAATACTTGTTTATATTCCTCTTTTAGCTTACTATCATTAAGCTTTCCTAGATCCTATCCTTCTCTTTTAGTCTTTTTCAATTTTTTGAATTTTAGATTACACTTTATTTTAACTAAGTTATGATCGCTATCTATGGCAGCCCCTGGATAACTACCACAATTTTTAACTTGATTTCTAAATCTTTGTTTAACTAAAATATAATCTATTTGGTATCTAGCCCTATCACATGGCGCTTTCCAAGTATATTTTTTTCTAACTTGTTGTTCGAATAGGGTGTTTTACAGTTACTAATTTGTGTTCCTGGCAAAAACTCAACTAATCTTTTTCCTCTATCATTTCGTCTACTATACCCAAATTTTCTTACCATTTTTCCATCACTCCCTTCTCCCACTGACTCATTAAAATCGCCCATAACTATTAAATTCTCATCGCCCTTTACTTTTCTCGCTATACTATTTATATGTATAACTTTTCTACTTCTTCATCTTCGTAAACCTGTACTAAAACAGTGTCTGTGGGTTTTGTACTCAATCTAACCATATTTATTCTATCACTAAATTGTAAGTACTTTACGTCCTATTCTTTAACCTATCACTATTCTTACCCATATGTGTCTATTAGTTAAAGAAGTTGTAATTATTCTATAAATATCTTTCCAAAAGTCATTACTATCTGGCCATCTCACCTGACTAATACCTAAAATGTCCAATTTTCCTTTTCTCATTTCGACTAATAAATTCGTTAACTTATCTACTCTAAGTAATGACCTTACATTCCAGGTCCATATCACTAAATCGAACCGTTGCCGTTGTTTTAAATTCTTACGAGTCCCAACTACCCCCTCCCGGAGATCCGAATGAGCGGGTAGTTTACCTCCAGACAAGAATTTTACTTGTGAGCTCCCCATCATACATTGTCTTGATCTACTTTCTGTAAATCAAATGGTTAAAAAAGGGTTAGTTATAACTTTCTCCAAGAGTGGATCAGGTATGTATTTAGAAAACAATTGTTATATTAAATGTAAAAAAAAATTGCTCATGCATCTTGTCATGGTGGACTTTCTCAACTGAATGTTAATATTTCAAATGACAAAAGTATATCAGCGCAAATAGTTCAACAAGATGATAAAAAGTTAAGGGCAAATTTTACTAAGGAGATGACCAGTCAAGACCTGTGGCATCGTCGTTTAGCTCAGTTAAACATGAAGTACATGAATTTCCTTAAGAATAAGATGTCAGTTAGTATAAATTACAGTGGATAAATTTCTCGCTGTGTTTCTTATATTAAAGAGGAAGCAAACTAGAAAACCATTCCAAAAAAAAAGAGAAAAGAACTCGTGCTACCGAAATTTTAGAATTGGTGCATTCTGATTTATACGACCCAATGGGCGCTACTTCACATGGAGGTGCACGATATATTCTGAATTTAACTGATGATTACTCGAGAAAAACGTTCGTTTATTTTATAAGTAGCAAACATAAAGTTAATTCAAAAGTTAAAGAATGGAAATTACTAGTTAAAAATCAGAGTGGTAAACATTTAAAAATACTGAGGTCAGACAAAGTTAGTGAACTTCTTGAATATTTCACTGATTGTGGTTTTAAGCACCAAACCAGTGCTCCGCATTCTCCGGAACAGAACGGAATTGCTGAAAGAGTTAATCGAACAGTTATAGAAAGAACAAGAGCTCTTTTAGATGATTCAGGTCTAGATAAGTCATACTGGGCTGAGGCGGCAAATACAGTAGTATATTTGAAAAATAGATCTCCTACAGTTGCAGTTCGTGACATGACCCCAGAAGAAAAGTGGTCTAACAAGAAGATAAATTTAAGTCATTTCAGAGTATTTGTCTGTAGGGCATTTGCTCACATTCCAAAAGCTAACAGAAAGAAACTAGATCGTAAAAATAAGGAGTTGATTTTTGTAGGTTGCTCTACAGACTCAAGAGCCTATAGGCTAGTACTTCCAAAATTTCCTTCAAATATAATTATTTCACAAGATGTTGATTTTATAGAAGGGAAAGCAGTGGAAGGAAGGATAAACAGACATGTGAATTGGTTTATGTTTCACTGCATATTCTTGATGGAAACGTCACAGATGAAAATTTAAACACGAATGAAAATGTAATCACAGAAGAAAATTTTAATGTTGCAGTGGATAGTGATCAACAACCAATATACGATTATAACAATGATGATACGGAAAATATTAGATGTTACCCAAACAGAAACAGCAAGCCAAAAGACTTCGAAGTCTACAGTGTGGTTTGTGATGGCAATGAGCTAAAACAGTTTCTGAAGCATTAAGTAGTAAAGACAAATTATTATAGGAAAACGCTATAAAAGAAGAATATCTCTCGTTCAAAGCAAATAATGCTTAGACACTTGTTGATCTGCCTAAAGGCGCAAACTCAATAAGAAAGAAATGGATAATTAAGGGCGCGATCGGATGTATGGTTGGCTGCCTAAAATCCATCAAAAAACAGGTTATTCTGTTTGGTAAATAACTTTTGTTGGATTGAAAATATGCAAAATGTAACTCTACCATTAGACTCACAAAACTTTGTACTTTCTAACGAAGGTTTGCTTTTTTTTCTAAAGTGCAGTAATAAGCAAGAAATAGCTGTTAAAAGTAATGGTAAAAATTCACTTACTTTATTTTAGTTACTACATCTAACATAATCAATTTGTATATAAAAAAAAGCATTCGTTGGATAGCAGAATACATATATAATCGTTCTGTTAAAAAAAAATCAAAAATATTGATCATGATAGCCGTAGTGTACTGAATGGATTTTATTGAATTACAACATTAATTGTACGCCATTTTAATAGAAGTTGTTCACGACTTCCTCCGAAAATGGCACTGTTAATGATGTGTAGAATAAGGTTTAAAACCAGAATATTTCAAATTGAATTATTTTGGACTTTGTTTTTGTCGCATTGAAATGAAGTAAACTAATACTATATGGTGAATTACCTTTTGATAAGTGTAATATAATAATGATTGGATTAATTGCGAATATTTATGAAGCCAAAAATGACATAACCTCAACATCCATGGTTGTTTGTAAACTTTTATGTTTATGTTTACAAGCGATAAGTAAATTATTACAGCAGTGTTGCGTTGTGAAGCTTATACTATTTATAATAGTTTTAAAAAAAAAGGGTAGTGTGCCGTATCCCAAAACGTAACTTGATACTCTACAATATTCAATATAAGCAAAATATTGCATCATGTTAGCAAGAGTAATGTTTATTAAAATATCTTAGTGGAACCATTGCAGGGAAATAGGATACATTTTGTTACAAATTAGGTTGCGAGTTTGGTATTCAGCAAAATGATTACCAATTTGAACGATCTGGGGGAAAGACATTGTCAAAAAACGATGATTATTCCTACATCATTTTACACTTCACTTTGGGGATGTTCATTGTTTTATGTATCTTCACCAGGGTCTGCAATGGTAATTATATTTTCAATTTGAAAAGTGTCAAAATCAGCTTTAAATATATAGGCAACTTATTAGTGTTCCCATTCCTTACCCCCACGTAGCAGACTTCCGTAATTTTTTGGTCATACATAGTTCACATGTAACGTAAAATAGATGTGATAATAACATTTTCTCAAATTGTGCTGCCGGCAAAAAATGATTATAATAAACAATAAACTTCAAAACTCCCACTAATTATGAAATATATTTTAGGCTAAATTAAAAATAAAAATGGAATAGTTTATTTAGGATTAAACAATTTACGAAACTAGACCTAACACAATAGTTAAATAATGACAAAACTAGCTTCCGACAACAGGTTAGTATAGACTGACAAGCATATAGTTGTTTAAGTGCTAGATACGACCTTTTTATTAACCTTGCAACATGTGACTTAAAGCGAAGATCATCGTCAAGTATTAAACAGAAATTTCTTGAAGAACTAACTAATGGAAGAGGTATTGTTAATTATGACTTTTATCTTATCCTTAACACAATCTCTAATTTTCTTTGTGATCCGAAACAACATCAGCATCAATAGTACCTGCATGAACAAATAATTCATCACTTGATAAATATATGGAATCAATAAAGAGTACTGCTGTTATTTACTATGCGCGTAGGTTCGTTTATTACTTGGATGAATCCATAAGAATCAATGCAGTGTGTGATAATATTACTTAAATTGAAAAGATTCACATTGACATCACCTAAACATATTATATTATCCATCATTGATGCTAAATAAGATAATATATTATCTAGTTCATCAACACAACTAAGCGGATTAGAGTTTGGGGATCTGTATACTGTGCCTACAGTAAAAGTTTTGCGATTTAATTTAAACATTATCCAAAATATATTCAAGTATACGAGTCAATTGCAAACCAAACAAAATAACCTGACATTTAAGTTCCTTCCTTACGTACACACCAACCCCACCCCCTGGACCTTTCCTTGTGGTAGCCAACACACTTGGCCGATTTAAAGTGTCACGTTGGTGGTATTGATGTAATGATTCTGTAAACAAGTCGATATAAATTTATTGCACAAATAATAATGACAATAAAACTTAAATCTAAATTTCTTGTATAAAAACTCTAGCAGGTCATGAATGGTTAAACATCAATCGCTAAACATTAATAATTTGTTAACATAAATATTGCACAATAAATAATGCAATTTGGTGACCGTTACCATACACTTGTGTATTGTGTTTGTGTTGGTCTCGTGCTAACAAAACCAACTAAAATTACCGCGTAGGTAATACTGGTTATTCTGATCAGTATCACAGCCACTGCTATCACTATTTGTATCACTCACTTTGATAATTAAAGGTTCGACAACATCAAACTGCTGTACTATAGCCCACCATTCCATCATACATTTTTCTGCATGTGTGATACATTTTTGCCAATATGACCCATCTATTCTTTGCAAAGATTCTTGCCATATCAAGTTGACATTTGTGTCATTATAAAGTTGGCTAAGCCGTCCAACATTTTTATTGTAATATTTTTTACAGTTCGCCCATACCAACTCTATAGGATACTCGCAGTGATACGGAGGTAACCGCAAAACTTTGTGTCCGTACATTTCTGCTAGGGTATCTATTTCATAAATTTTTGATTGTGGATGTTTTTTAATTAATGATAATAGTTCCCTTTTTAACGTCTGACTGCCGCAACTAACATTGTGTTTAAACAAGTAATCAATGATATTTAGCATTGTCTAGAATAATTACACTGGGTTTGCTTAAATTAGGAATTAAACGTTCTTCAAACCATTTTGTAAATAATGTTGCATTCATGTCTCCATGATAGTCAGCACTTGGAGATTTTGTAGAATGCAAAAGTGCTGCATTGGGGATGAATCCAGTTTTGTTGCCTACATGTACGACTATGAACCTGTAATAAAAAATATCTCTATTAAATGTAATTTTAACTTTAAAAAACTAACCGTTTTCCTTCTCCAGGAGGTTTTCTCTTTACACTGAGCTTTGAACCATCATGCCAACTCTTCTTAACAGAACCTCGACTAAAAATCCACGTCTCATCCAAGAAAACAGGATCATAAAGTTACAATTGTTTGTACATTCCATATGCTCTTAAAAACTTCACTCGTGTAGCAGCAATATGTTCCTGTTCAAGCACAGCCCTTCTACCATCGTCCAATTTAAAAGAAAAACCAATTGTTGATAGAAGTCTCGTCAGATTAGACTGGCTGAAGTTAAAAATTTGAGCGGTTACAATTTCTTGTCGTAAAGATTTAACAGTTACATGGAGCCCTAAAAGCATAATACTAAAAAACACTAAATAAAATTGTTATGAAAACTATATTACATTTGAAATACATTTCGTAAATTTTTCGTTTAACTGCATCTATTACAAAACCATCTACATCAGACGATTTAGACTTGTTGAATTTTCGGTGCTTGTTCGGTGACTCAGGAACTTTATTTTCTTTTCGGGCTTCTAAAACTCTCTTTTTTTAATGGAACGAAGAGAACTTAGTCCTATCTCACAAGCCTCAGATGTTCGCTAACAATAAGCAACAGTTAAAACACAACATATCACTTGAAAATTTGATTATACCTGCAATACTGACTCAAATGGGGCCAAGGTTCCATGATTATCACGTTCTCTTTCAAAAAATGTTAGAACATTCATCACCAACAACTGAGCTTGAAAGTTCAAATGTTTGTTAGGAAGCGTGTTCATTTTGATAAGTGTTGACCAAACACTATTCAATGTGTAGAAGGTTCTTAGTTTAAAAAAAACTGTTTGTTGTATATCAGAATTATCTTTAAAAGAAAAGTCGAAAATCGCAAGTGAAATAACAAAGCACAAATTCTAACCTAACCTTAAAAATGTTTGACAATTAATTACAAACAGAAATATTTTATGGACATACCTTCAGAGTGGTTGCATTGAATTATACAGCCGACGAATATTTTTCTAGCTATCCTTTTTAGATGGGGAAGAGCTAGGTAATAGAGTAGCATAACAATATTGTGGCTGTGTTTTATTCATATGCGCAACGATGAGTCATGCTTGACTTTATTTGATTTCAACTATATCTAACGCTTTGCTTGCTGTTCAACAACTTCGAAATTGCTGAAGGTCATTTACGATGAATAGTTACAGAAATGGAGAAAAACCAGCATCGTACCGTATCCTAGCAACCGTTATTTGCCTAACTTGGAAACGAACCACTACACTACTAAAGTTAAAATAAAGTAGTTCCCTCTATCATGCGAAAGTTATACCACAAAGGCGGCTATTTTTAAATTAGTTCGTGTTATGAAAATAGAGGGATGCTATCGCGCCCTTAAATTAAAAAGGAACGGCAGTGGAGAAATATATCAACATAAAGCTCGACTGGTAGCAAAAAGATTCACTCAGAGGTATAGTATTGACTACGCTGAGACGTTTTCACCAGTTGTCAGGTATTTGACTATGAGGATGTCATTGGCTATTGCTGTAGAGCTAGATCTATATGTCGATCTTTTGGATGTGTCAACTGCTTTTCTCAATGATGATCTAAAAGAAACAATTTATATGGAGCAACCAGACAATTTTGTTGTTTCAGGAAAAGAAGATAAAGTTTGTTTGCTAAAACGCTCAATTTATGAGTTAAAACAGTCATCTCAAGCATGGAACGAAAAACTAAACAATGTTCTCGTTTCAATGAACTTCAAAAGGTTAAATTCTGAACCGTGTGTATATCGCAGAAACGAAAATGGGAATTTATCGATAATTGCAATCTACATTGACGATTTTTGCTGTTTTGTAATAATCAAGAAGAAAAACATTTAACAGAAACTGATGAATTTATATAAAATGAAGGATTTAGATCCGGTGAAACATATACTTGGTATGCGTGTGCGAAGAAAAAAGAATGTTATTGTTACGAGCTACTATTAGGCAACCCGTCAAACACACAAGCGCCGTAATCACTGTATATTCTCCAGGGACCGAGATCTTCTAGCAATTACTGGAGGATAAATCATCCTTTTAATTCAGGGTATAAATAAGACCGATGATGAAGTACGAGTTAGTCTATATCAGAATGTCAAATATAAATTATATCGTGTAAAGTTAAATAGTTAAGCTTTTGGAAGTCCAAGAGTACACATAAATTTATATTATGTGAACGTGTCTAATATGCATGCAGCTTGTAGAATACATAAATAGACAAAAGTGTAATAAATAAATAGTATTAGTGTTGTTAATAGACTTATGGATAAGAATTTAGTTTAAAAAGATATTAGTGCTTGTAAATTCATTAGTGTAATAGTGCTTCATTGTTAATTGGATTGAAAACATCTATAAATAAGGCATATACAGTTAATTAGACTTGTGAACAGTGAGTAATATAGACCTTTGTTATTACTTGTTTTAAATTAGTGAAACGCGGTAGTAGTAGCCCGCTACACTGATGTCGGGCCTGTGTGAGGTATATAGTGATTAATTTAAAAGGAAAAACACACAAGTCTAAAGACATTTGAGTAGTTTGTATATGCCGGTTACAAGAAGCAAAAGTAAAATGTACGCAGAAACTTTAATGAATTTCCTTAAGGATTTTAAATCCGAAATGGAAGCGAGGTCAGTATAACTGGAACCAACCCTTACAGAGTTTAAATACGGTATGGAAGTGACACTTAATGAAAACGTAGTGAGGTCAGTTAAACTGGATGCAACCCTTAAAGAAAAGTTAAGTGAAAATGCTGAGAAAACAGAAGAAAAGTTAAGTGAAGATGCTAAGAAAATGGAAAAAAGGTTTAGTGAAAATGCTGTGAAAATGGAAGAGTTGAATTAAAGTACAGCCACGTTAGAACAAAGATTAATGGAAAGTTCCATTGCATTGAAAAAAGATGTCACTGAACAAGTAAAGATAGTTGAGCAACAGCTCGACAGTAAATTGGTAAAAATGGAAGAAGATGTGATGAGGCTGCAAGAACAAATGATTTCACTAACAACGCGGCCACTTGAATTAGCAAACCAAGTAGTAAATCAGAACATTCCAGAAATAAGAAGCATGGAAGGAAGCAGGTCACTACCGTCAAAATTTGAAGTGAAACCACCCACATTTGATGGTATAACACCTTGGTCCACATATTTGAAACAATTTGAAGCTGCGGCAATAGCCAACGGTTGGTGTAACAAAGAGAAAGCTATCTCCTTAATAGTGGCCCCCCTACGGGGGGAAGCTCTTAACATCTTGCAAACGATTCCTGATCACCAGCAGAATGATTACTTACGGCTTCTTAACATCGAAGCTTGAAATGAGATATTGAGATGCTCACCTTCAACAGGTTTTCTATGCACAAGTTAAGAACCGATTGCAAAAGACAAATGAAGGCCTGCAAGAACTCGAAGCTGACATTGCCAGATTAGTTAGATTGGCATACCCAACGGCACCAAATAGCTTCCTCGAACAACTGGCTGTTCAAACATTTGTGGATGGCGTTAAAGATGGCGAAATACAGCAAGCGCTAAGATTAGAACGGCCAAAAGTGTTGGATGACGCACTAGCTCATGCGCTTGAATTGAAACAGCTAAGCAGACATCAAACAGGATGAGTCACAAAGTTTGGTCTGCCTTAGAGAAACCTGGTCAATCGCAGAACAACATAGATGAAATAATCAACCGTGTGTTTGAAAAGCAAAAGACGGAAAGGCTAGAAAGACGACGATCGCAGAGATGGCGTCTGCGATGCTGGAACTGCGGTGAAGTTGGTCATGTACAGAGACGCTGTACTCAACCAAAGAAACAACCGGTTGAGCTAAAGCAGGTTAATGTAAGGGGACGAACGTCGACAGCACAACGTAGTATCCCAGAGATTATTATCCGAGCTGCATCGTCGTTGGGAGGTCTGGACAGCATTTATATCGATGGTAGAATTAATGGTAGGATTGTCCGATTACTCGTGGATACAGGAGCAACAAGGACTATTGTGAGATCAGATTTGGTTGGTCGTGGAAAAGTGCTATCTGTATCGGTATGTCTTCGAACGGCAAGTGGTAAGAAAATTTCTACTCACGGAGAGATTGCCGTAACGTTGGGAATTGGGGATAAACTAATTAATCATCGGGTGTTGGTAGCTGAAATTACAGAAAAAGTGGTCTTGGAAATAGATCTCATGAAAGAATATCGGTTTCATGTAAACATGAAAGAAAATGTGCTTCGGATAGATGATGATGAGATTCCATTTCAAGGGACGAGTAATCAGACAATGAAAGTTCGAATGATTTTTGATATGAAAATACCCGAGAAGGCGGAAATGATAGTAATGGGATGCCCGGATGGTATGCTCCGGGAAGGACAAGTATGCATGATGGAAGCAACTGAATCGGGAATCTGTCAGGAGAGATTACTGATTAAAAGAACGCTGGTAAAGTTTCGAGACATGATACCAGTAAGGGTGCTGAACATTAATCCGCATACGGTGACCTTGAAGAAAGACATGATTGTGGGAAGTTGCATTCCAGTATGCCATATTAAACGTTGTGTGGACGACACGAAAGATAAACCAGCCAACGGTGGCTCACAGAAATTGCTGGATATGTTGATACCTTCGTATCAAGGATTAAACGGCGACCAACTGAGCAAGGTAAAAGAACTGGTCGGACGATATCGAGGTGTGTTTGTACTAGATGATAGTAAGAAAAGAAGGACGAATATTGTGCAACATAAGATCAATACTGAAGATGCGCAACCGATAAGACAACACCCCAGGCAGCTTTTTTTAACAAAACGTAAGGAAGCCGAGCAAATTATTACCGATATGGAAGAACAGGGAGTGATTGAACCTCAAATAGTTTATGGACATCCCCGGTAGTGCTTGTCAAGAAAAAGGACGGATGGACAAGGTTTTGTGTAGACTACCGGCGGCTTAACAGTGTAACAAAGAGAGTCAGCTATCCTTTGCCCAGAATTGATGACACTTTGGATACTCTATCAGGATCTAAATGGTTTTTGACCTTGGACTTGAAAAGCGGATACTGGCAGAAAGGCTTGGAGCCAAATGATAAAGAAAAAACTGCGTTTACAATTGGAACTGGATTATGGCAGTTCAAGGTTATGCCATTTGGATTATGCAATGCCCCTGCGACTTTTGAACGTTTGATGGAGTCGATACTGCGTGGACTGTCTTGGAAAACATATCAGGTGTACATAGACGACGTGATAGTGTTAGGCCGGTCTTTCGAAGAACATCTTAAAAACCTAGAAGATATATTCCAAAGATTACGCGGGACAAACCTTACATTGAGCCCCAAGAATTGTCACCTATTTGGAAAAGAGGTGAAATACCTATGACATGTCGTTTCGGAAACCGAAATAAGAGCTGATCCTGAAAAAATAAAAACGGCACAAGAGTGGCCTACACCAGCAGATATACACCAACTACGCAGTTTTCTAGGATTGTGCACATATTACCGACGTTTTATATTTGGGTTTGCGAACATTGCCAAACCGTAAACGAATTTACTGAAGATGGACAAGAATATGATTGGAATGACGACTGACACAGTGCATTTGAACAACTGAAACGGCTATTACTTACAGAACCAATTTTGAGTTATCCACGGATGGAAGAGAAATTTGTGTTGAATACCGATGCCAGTAACACAGCGTTCTTCCTGAAGGGCAGGACGGACAAGAAAAAGTTATTGGATATTTCAGCAAGGTGTAGTCGCGGCCAGAAAGGAACTATTGTGTGACAAGAAGGGCAAGTTGCAAGGTGGATAGAGCGGCTGCAGGAATATGATTTTGACACAGAACATTATGTAGGAACTAACCATCGGAATGCAGACGCTCTATCAAGGAGACCTTGTCCGGTAGACTGCAATCATTGCTCCAAGATGAAAAAAAAAATAGTGTCATCCATAGAATGACGGTAACCGATGATACTTGGTAACCCGAAAAATACGAGAAAACCAGGAAAATGGCGTCGAATTAGGACGTATTATTGAGTAGAAAAGTAGGGGACAACGACCAGCTTGGGAAGAAGTTAGTATTTCAAGTAGGAGCCTGAAGGCATACTGGGCACAGTGGGACTCCTTGGTGATTGAAAATGAAACGACGCCTGGAATGTGAAGGTGGCACTGAGAGACTCCAAGTGATAGTACCGAGAAGCAGAGTGCCGGAAGTGTTGCAGCACTTGCACGATGGTATTTCCGGAGGGCACTTTGGCGTGAAAAGAACTCTCGAAAAAGTGAGAAAAAGATTCTATTGGGTGAACTGCAAAGAAGATGTGAAGGAGTGGTGCCGGAAATGTGCGTTGTGTGCCTCTGGGAATGGCCCGATTATAAAACTAGTATGACGTAAGAAATCCTTTTGAGACGGTGGTCATTGATATAGCTGGTCCGTTTCCTGAATCGGAGAAAGGAAATAAATATATCTTGGTTGCAATGGATTATTTTACCAAATGGCCGGAGGCATATGCTATACCTAACCAAGAAGCCGGGACGGTTGTAGATGTACTAGTGAGAGAGTTGTTTTGTCGCTTTTGTTGTTCCGTTGGAATTACACTCCGATCAAGGTCGGAACTTCGAATCAGCGTTGTTTCAAAACGTTTGCAAGTATCTTGGAATCAGGAAGACTAGAATCATGCCACTTCATCCCCCAATCCGATGGAATGGTTAAAAGAATGAACAGGACGTTAGGAAAATACCTAGTCAAAGTTGTCTCTGAACATCAACGAGACTGGGATCAATATCTACATTTGTTCCTACTGGCGTACCGATCTTTAAACATGATAGCACAGGCTATTCTCTCGCTTGCGTGATGTTAGGATGTGAATTGCGACTACCATGTGATCTTCAGTTTGGATTTAAACCTGGAGAAGAGATCGCAGGTAAAGAATACGTTAGTAAGCTTTGTGAAAGATCAAATAGCAAATTCACGAAAACGTCCGAAAGAATATCCAGGTAGCAAGCGATTGAATGAAATCACAATATGACACGAGAGCTCAAGAAGGTGGTTATTAACCTGGAGATTTAGTGTGGTTGTATATTCCACAAAGAAAGCGTGGGTTGTCGCCAAAATTACAAAGACAATGGGAAGGCCCGTACGAAGTGTTAACAAGAATTAATGATGTAGTGTACCGGATCAGAAGATCTCCCCGTAGTAAACCGAAAGTGGTACACTTTGACCAATTAACATCTTATACTGACAACAACCAGGGGGACTTGAGTAATGAGAATGATGTGCGAATAGTTATTAATCATGAGCCAAATGTAGATTTTGAAAGTTTTATGTCAACGTATGGTGGTTCCGCTAAGGCCAGATTTGACGTTGTTGTTGAAAACAGCAAGATCTGTTTAAAGCACCAGAAGAGTATTTTCTTTCACATTGCGTAGCTCAGGACCTCCAAATGTCAAGAGGGATAGCTATTGTTTTCAAGAAAAAGTTTGGATGTAGGATGTAGGATGTAAGAAAACCTTTGGTTCTTCAGGATAAATATCGTTATGTTTACTATCTGGTCACTAAAAATTCTTCATGACAGAGACCTAGTTATGGACATTTATGGGAGTCTTTGCTAAATCTTAAGGCTCAGATGATGGAAAATGGAATAACAAAACTAGCGGTGCCCAAGCTATGCTGTGGACTGGATCGCTTAGATTGGAGGATAGTCCGAAATATGCTAAAAGTAGTTTTCCAGGTAACCAACGTCTAAGTCCTTGTTTGTTGTTATCAACCGGTTGCCTACCAAGACCAAGAAAAGAGTATTGACTGTTATTTCCAACGACGTGGTGGATGCACCAGAGGAGATAGCTGCTGATACCGTCATCAGTCATCGAATTGGCGTCAAAATGTATTTACAGTTACGAGACGTAACGGTTTTAAAGAGGGGACAGTGCTACGAGCTACTATTACGCAACTCGTCAAACACACAAGCGCCGTAAACACTGTATATTCTCCAGGGACCGAGAATTTTCCAGCAATTACTGGAGGATGAATCATCCTTTTAATTCAGGGTATAAATAAGACTAATGATGAAGTACAGAGTTGGTCTATATCAGAATGTCAAATATAAATTATATCGTGTAAAGTTAAATAGTTGAGCTTTGGAAGTTCAAGAGTAATCATAAATGTTATATTATGTGAACGTGTCTAATGTACATGCAGCTTATAGAATACATAAATAGATAAAATTGTAATAAATAAATAGTTGTGTTAGTGTTGTTAATAGACCTATGGTTAAGAATTCAGTTTAAGAAGATATTAGTGCTTGTAAATAGCATTAGTGTAATAGTGCTTCATTATTAATTGGACTGAAAACATCTATAAATAAGGCATATACTGTTAATTAGACTTGTGAACAGTGAGTAATAAAGACCTTTGTTATTACTTGTTTTAAATTAGTGAAACGCGTTAGTAGTAGCCCGCTACATTATGTATCTGGATAAGTCAACCTACAGTATGGGTACCTTAGAAAAATTTAATATGGTCGATTGCAAACCTGTAATCACTCCATTTGATTTGAATTCAAAATTGTTAAAGGGAAATTTGGATGAAAATTGTACTTATCCTTACCAAGCACTAAAAGGTTGCATCATGTATTCAGCTGTAACATACAGACCGGATATTGCACATGCAGCAAGTGTACTCAGTCAATTTAATAACTACTATAATGGTACACACTGGACAGCGGTTAAGCGTGTACTTAGGTACTTAAAGGAACAGCTGAATTTATTTGAAATTACCGATAAAAATTAATCAGCTGCTTTCACGTTAAGCGTATTGGCCACCTAAAAAGTCGGTCCCAGACCGCAACACAAATTGAAGGCAATCATTCTGTTAAACTTTAAAATTTTCACCTAATGTACTCAAACAAAATATATCGAACATCAATAAATCAAAGTCACCTTCAATTTATGTCATAAATGTCAAACCTGAAGTTTTTATTATTTTGACAACGATCCTAGGTCATGGATCGAAACGTAAATAAAGATGATTTTAAAAACTATGAGTTGTTTACTTCCCAAAGAAGATTAAGAAAAAAACAGCTGATTACTGCCTGGAGTTTAGGAATACCGGAGAAAACCTAACTGGATTCGTGGACGCAAACTGGACCGGTGATGAGGATGATAGAAGATCCTATAGCGGTCATGTTTTTAAACGTGCGGGATGCCCTGAAAGTTGGAAAAGTAAAAAACAGCGCACCATAACACTATCCAAGTACATGGCAATTAGCGGTGGAACTAAAGAAGCAAAGTTTTTAAAAGTTTGTTAAGTGAGTTACTAGGCAGTTTATGTGCTATTACATTGTTCAATTACAATCAGTCAGCACAGAAGATATCTGAAAATCAAATTTTAAATAATCGGACAAAACAGATTGATATTCGGTATCATTTCATTAGACAACCTATTGAAGCTGGTATCATATGTTTAAAATACCGGTCAACGCAGCACATGATTGCTGATGCTCTTACCAAGCCTCTTCCTGGTCGAAAATATAAACATTTGTTACCTATGATGGGCCTAACTTAAGAAAACATTAAGGGAGGGTGTTAGGCAAACTAGTTAATGTTTTTGTTTATTCTTTAAAAATGTCATAATAAAATAAAGGCCATCTTTATAACAGTCCCTAAAAACTAAAGTATTTTTTTTAACTCAAGGACTAATCGAATATATTTAAAGTATATCAACCACAAGACAGAAAAGAGGACTTATTAACGGATTAGGTAATATTATAAAAGTTATCGCCGGTAATTTAGATGATAACCAAGATGCTGAACGATACGACAATGCAATACAATAATTGATTGACAACCAGAATGACATAAAAACTATTGCTAAAAACCAAATTTCTTTAACTCAATCAATTATAGTAAAATTTAATGATACCCTCCGAAATTTAGTAAAGAATCAGGAGAGTATGCCAAGTAGAATATTATTATCTTTTGAAAGTAGCATGCAAATCACACTATTAGGGATGCGAAATTTAATAAATTTTAACACAATATTTAACCAAATGAGAGCCACGCTCATTGTAATTCAACAGATTTTAGCTATACTTGAAAATGCTGTAACATTTGCTAAATCAAATACCGTACATGCTAATATTACCAAACGGCTCGATTTATTAAACGAACTATTAGGAATCTTTTGAATACTTGTATTTGAAAAAATAGTCGTAGTAAAAGGTTACGTAAAGAATCATGAAATTACATTTTTAATAGAAATTTCAACTGTAAAAATTAAGGCTTATAATTATTAATCCTCGTTAAAGGTTGATACTAACAGGGTAAGTCTACAAATTGTACCAAAATGTCGTAAGAGAAATGCGATAGATGGCTCATAATGGTTGTAGTGTAATGTGGACGTGATGATGCGGGTGGTGTGTGGTGCCTCTGCGCTTCAACTGGCTTAGTCACCCTACTTTAACACATTTGTTTAGAGAAATGCCCCTTTTGCTCATTCCTGACAACTCCCCTGCATTGAAATTCTTTAAATATCCTTTTTGTATAAAGATTCTACAGTGAACGATTCATCTATACTTGTTGCGATACAAAGTAAAAACTGTAAAGCGACCAAATAATGAAAAATCCAGAATTCCTAGTGACTCTAAATTGCACTCGTGCCAGCAATTTCATTAAGAACGAAGCTTGCATCAATAGCGAATAACAACTATAAAAGGAAATGAGTTTGTAACGAGGTTTGAGAGAATCTAGTTTAGGTTGTTATTCGTAATTGAAAACACAAAACGAAAAATTGTCATTACCATCTCTTTCATAATTAAAATTGGCTCGTTAGAAATTAATTGAAAATCAAGAGACAAAGTTCTTTTTAGTTTTGAATCTTTTATAGTTTCAATTTTACTTCATAAATAAAACATGATGCCTTGAAATGGAGGATTTTTAGGACTGCGGGTCTGAAAGACATGCCACAAGATTATGTCGTCGAGTATTTGAATCGTTTCGTATTCATAGTTTTGTCAAACTGCCATATAAATTTGTTCGGATTTGTGAGATAGCAACATTGCCTTGGCAATTTTTATACGTAATAGGATTTACTCTGTCGGTATGTGAGTATAAATATTCAATTTTGCATCGAATGATCATTTATTGTACACAATGTGTCATCGATGCGTCTCTACTTACCGTACAGATCAATATTTATACTAGTTTCCGATTAAACCATCTTAACGTAACGTATGACTGATTTTACCGCCGGTATTTGGACTGAAGCGTCGTAGCTCGCTAGAATGTTTTTCTTGAAGTTCATCTACAGTTAAGGTAAACATCTTTAGTGATATTAAAGCTTGAGTCGCTTTAATCTTGTTGGGTTTCCGATAGAAATCAATACTGAAGTTTTAGTTGTATATTTGTTTTCTTAGTCTACATATGTAAACGGTTACGTTTTCACTATGCCGAACTTGTCATTTTCCAAAACGGATATACCCACTAAACTAAACGTATCACTATCAAAACAGAATACATAACTTCTAATTGGATACTAAATTCATATACACTTAGACCACATATACTTATTTTCAAATTTAATATATTTTTTTACATAAAATAATTGAAAACTTATTCCACAAACCTGTACATTGCACCCTTCCTTTTAACAGATAGGAATGGGTGTACAACAGAGTCTAAACAAAACTATGACTGTACCATCATCCATGTTTTTGGCTGCGGTAGATTGCAAAAGACTATATCTCAGAGGTTTTTACTCTTAGATATTTTGAGAACAAAGTTAAATTTTACCCAGGCAAGTCATAGGGATGTAATTTAGAACATGACAAAAGAAAACCCCTTAATACAACTTATATATTGACGTTTAGTTAATAACATTAGGAAAACAAAATATATACCCTTATTTTTTTACTACCAAATTGTCATGCGACAAAATCTTTAGTGAAAATTGTTATTGGATAACTGTAGTTGATTGTTAATCAAAATGTATTAATTGTTTTACAATATTCTCCAATAGTAAGTTATTTTTAGTTATGTAAATTAAAAACATTCATAAAATTTGAAGAAAATCAAAAATATCTCAGAAAGAAATGGATTTAGGTATAGGGATTGCTTAACAAAAATGAAAGGACACTTAATGAACTATCCATTGTAGCAATAAAATTGGTAGGGTGCCATTTAAAAAAAAATAAAAAAATTGCATTTTGTGAAACCTGACACACCCTGTATACTGGGAAGAAATTTCAAAAAAGTGATATTTACAAATATACTATGGTATATGGTAAAATTTTCTGCATTTTGAAAATTAACGTAAGTTGTGTATTAGTGCAGTGGCAATGTATCTAATCGGGGTCATTTTTTCTAAAAACAGTTGAATATCTCAAAAACCAAAAGGATAGACAGATACAATTTAATATCAAATTAAAGCTCTTTTTATGGGCTTTTCAAAAATGTAATAATATATAGGGTGTTCCTTTTAAAAAAATATAAGTTTAATATGCACTGGAATTATGAAACACCCTGTATGCTTCAAAATATTTTTAAAATGTGCACTTTGGGCATGCCTAATATGCCTCCAAATTTGGTTTACGTAGCTTTTATAATAACGGAGTTATCGACCGTTGCCACACTCAAAACTCACCCTGTATATATATATATATATATATATATATATATATATATATTGTAGTGATTTTAAAGGGTTAAATTTAGGTATGAACAAGGCAATTTCAAACACCCTGTATAGAGAAACAACCAAATTTTTGCGTGAGAAATTTACTTCATTTAGTTAATTTAAAGTAATAAGTATTACCATAATTTTACAAGTAGGGATTAAAATTTAATAGGTTCGTGAAGAAAATAAATTGTATAAGCCAATAGAAATTATTATTTAATTTAATTGAGTTTAATTGAAAGGGTTATAACGTCTAATACGCATAAGAGCATGAAAAATCGATAATTCCAAGGCGAAACGCTTTACTAACAAACAAACACATCGAATATAGGAAATACCTTGAAATTCAAACTCCTAGAAATGTTATTTTAAAACGTTCGTTAATTAGGCACAGGTGCATGTTTTGAAAGGTCAACTTCTCCTTATTTGTGTAGATAAAAGACAAGATTCGAGGTATATTGTGCAAACGGTTGGATGTTTCGCATAAATGCTAACCAAAAGTTTCCTTAAAGCGCAGAAAGGATGGACAATCAATGATATGCTTCGGAATGAGACAGGCATAATAGCATTTCACTTCAAAACGCACGTATTCAGTCCACGTGGGTTAGATAGCACGCAGACAGTAATATCGATTTTCTACCACTCAATTAAGGTTAGAAGGAAACACCTAATATGCATAAGAAAGGAATAGAGTTAATATAAGCGGGGTTTTAAGACGTCACTGAAAGTATCATTGGTCTAAATAGTTAGTTGTACAACAGACGAACACGGGAAAAATGAATGCGGGTTTTTCGGAAAATATCGTATCAACGAGCTAAATTTCCAAGATTTTGAAAACGGTCATACCAAAATTTGAAGAACGAGTTATATTTTGTGTTAGGAGGGTCTGGGAGGTTACATTTAGAATCGTATTAATATGAGAGAAGAGTTATTAAGCCTCTCTTTTAACTTCGCTATTTAACTTTGCTCTTTTGACTTCGTTAATTTGCATCGCTTACTACGTACAGAAATCTACTAACGAGCTTGTGAGTATTTAAAATTTATAAATTGAATAGTACCGTGTTGGCCTCATAGTTTGAAATGCGGAAAGTGCCGAGTTTAATTTTAACTGAGGTGCAACAGATATTTACACAAGCTCGTGAAGTAAAGTAAAGTAACGTAAATTAAATTATGCAATAATAAAAAAGTGTAATATACTTGGATTTGGATTTGGATGGATCTTGAATGAATAGCATGCAGCACAATTTAGATGGTGTTCATCTATAAATAGCTGGAGGCGGCAAGCAGAGCAGAACCACAAAACCGAGGGTGCAGGAACTTAACGTCATCGTCAACGGAGTAGGGATCTTCAAGAAATTCCAGGTAACGCATTAGAATTTGCTGTTTTTTTTATAAACTATGGAAATTATTGTGATGTGTGAGAGTGAACTTTGATGGTATTTTGCTTTATTTTGCGTATTGAAAAGAATACGTATAACTAACTTTGATTATGGTTTTGAATATAAATCTAAAGGTGTATATACAGCTTATTAACATTCCTCATGAATTAAAAATTTTATTGTTAAAAGTAAGTACATGGGTTTTTTGTTTTTGTAGTAAGAGTATGCCAAGTAAAAAGCATACATTAATAAAATAAACTGGGTTATCATGAGCTCACCATACTCCAGAGAGTACTAATTAGAAATAATTATAAAAAAAAAAGAAAAATAAGGTATTATTCAGGGCCCATTTACTCCTGTTACATTCAATGTGTTTGATATTTCAATTTAAAATTCTGGACTTTATAAAGATAGAATTTATTGAGGTGTAACTTGAGCACCGAAATGTAAATAATCTTGAATTATTATTTGTAAAAAGTGGTAAATGAATATTGTATGATTGTTGTATTATTTTGTGGTTTTATTGCGAGTGTGCGTGAACGATAAAGAGTATGATAATAAATCTCGGTATCCAACTGAGCTAGCCAGGGAGCTGTTGAAGTAATTAAGTTGATGGAAGCAGAATCTGGGTAAAAAAATTTTTTTTAAAGAAATTTTCCTTTTTGTGAAATTTGCGATTTTGGTAAAATAATAAAATTCTCGAATGTTTTTTATTTTACTCTGGCGGGGTCGTTATAGGCTTACACGGCAATATATATATATATATATATATATATATATATATATATATTGCAATGAACTCGGGACAACCTCTGGATTACTCGCTTCGCCTCCTAAAAATCATTCAAGCCCCACGAATTGGGCGTCATAAAATTGCCGTGGAAGTCAGTAAAATTCGTGCCCCTCCTTGGGCCAACAAAATTTTTTTAAAACTCCTTACTCTTTTATTAAGGACGCTTTTGAATTTCTTCTGCTTACCTGGCTAGCTCAGCAATCGGCCTCTTCTTGAATACCTAATTTTACATTCATACCTGTTTCCCACTCACACACCATTAAATAAAATTACCAAAGTGATACGACAATCATACAACCTTTTATTTACACCTATTAACTGATAAAATATATTTACACATGTTTCCAAACAGTTTGATACAATAATTATCAGCTCAATATATTGTATATTTCAAAGTCCTTGATTTTATAATATCCCTATAGTAGGGGATAAAGAATACTACTATAGTAAGCCTGCTTATCGTAGAAGGTGATTAAAAGGGGCAGCAGCCTTGCTGGCTAAAAGATATTGAAGGAGGGTCGGTTGGTCTCGGGCGATCCTGAATAATTTACAAGCTGGTTGGGGGTTGGCCGTGACGGATACGGCTTTTTGCTAAAATCTTTAAAAACTGCGTTGTGGAAAGATATGGGAGCCTACCACAATATTTCCCAGGTGTGCGTGGCCTAAAACACGAAATACATATGATGGAGAGCTCACAAGTAAAATTCTTGTCCGGAGGTAAAATACTCCCTCATTCGGATCTCTGGGAGGGGGTACTTGGGGCTCGTCATCGTAAGAATATAAAACAACAGTTCGATTTAGTGATAGAGACTTGGAATGTAAGGTCATTACTTAGAGTAGATAAGTTAACGAATTTATTAGTCGAAATGAGAAAGGAAAAGCTGGACATTTTAGGTATTAGTGAGATGGCCAGATAGTAATGACTTTTGAAAAGATAATTATAGAATAATTATAACTTCTTCAACTAATGGACAGGCAGGGGTAGGAATAGTGTTAGGTAAAAGATTAGGGCATAAAGTTAAAGAGTACTTACAATTTAGTGATAGAAGAAATATGGTTAGATTGAGTACAAAACCCACAGACACTGTTTTAGTACAGGTTTACATGCCAACAACTCAGTACGAGGATGAGGAAGTAGAAAAGGTATACGAGGATATAAATAGTATAGTGAGAAAAGTAAAAGGAGATGAGAATTTAATAGTTATGGGCGATTTTAATGCGTCAATGGGAGAAGGTAGTGAGGGAAAAATGGTAGGAAAATTTGGGTATTGCAGACGAAATGATAGAGGAGAAAGATTAGTTGAGTTTTGCCAGGAACATAGATAAGTAACTGTAAACACCCTATTCGAACAACATGTTAGGAGAAGATATACCTGGAAAGCCCCAGGTGATAGGGCTAGATACCAAATAGATTTTATTTTAGTTAAACAAAGATTTAGAAACCAAGTTAAAAACTGTCGTAGTTATCCAGGGGCTGACATAGATAGCGATCATAACTTAGTTAAAATGAAGTGTAAACTAAAATTCAAAAAGTTGAGAAAGGCTAAAAGAGAGGGATGGGATCTAGGTAAGCTTAATGATAGTAAGGTAAAAGAGGAATATAAACAAGTATTAGATAATAAAAGCAAAGAGATAGCTGTAGGAGGGAATGTAGAAAATAGATGGAAAGAAATAAAACTGACTGTACATGATACAGCAACACAGACTATAGGTAAGAAAAAAATAGAAGCGAGAAAATCGTGGGTAACAAAGGAGATATTAGATTTAATAGAGAATAGAAGAAAGCTTAAACCTTTCAGAGAAAGTAAGCAAAAATATAATAAAGTTAGAAATAAGATGAGTGTAGAAAAGCTAGAAATAAATGGATGGAGGAGAATTGTAAGGGAATACAAGATGATTTGAGAGTAGGTAAGACAGACAGGGCTTACAGGGCAGTTAAAAAGTTTTTTGGGGAAGATAGGAAAAAATGTAATGGTATTAGAGACGAGAATAATGAGCTTCTAATAAATAAAGTTGCGGTAGCAGATAGATGGAAAAGATATTTAGAAGATTTATATAAGGGAGACGATATGGATGAGTTAGAGTACGACCAAAAAGAGGATGTAGAAATAGGGTTCTCAATATTAAGAGAGGAAGTAGATAGAACTGTTCGGAATCTTAAATTAAATAAAGCGCCAGGGATAGACGATATTCCCGCAAAATTAATAAAATATGCAAGTCAGAAAACTTTAGACAGATTATATGAACTAGTAAATGTAATATATGACACAGGTGAGGTTCCAATAGAATTTGAAAAAAATATTATTATTCCAATCCCAAAAGAGTCAGGAGCTGATAGGTGTGAGAATTTTAGAACGGTTACTTTAACTTCTCATGCTTCCAAAATACTAACAATAATAATTAAAAATAGAGTAGAAGCTTTGACTGAGAATTATTTAGGCGAAGACCAATATGGTTTTCGTAAAGACAGAGGGACTAGAGAACCGATACTAATGATTAGGGTAATTATCGAAAAAAGGTTTGTAGATTTAGAAAAAGCATTTGATAGGGATTGTTATGTTCAGGGTTTTGCGAAAAATAGGAATCTCTCATAGGGATAGAAAAATTATAAAATATAAAATATAAAAACAAAAACGTAGTAATTAGATTTGATGAAATAGAAAAGGAAGCTAAGATTAGAAATGGTGTTAGACAGGGTTGTATACTGTCTCCCTTGATTTTTAATGTTTATATTGAGGAAGCTTTAAACTTAGCTAGAGAGAGAAAAGAGATAGGTATTAGTGTACAGGGACAGAAAATAGACATGTTACGTTTTGCAGATGATATAGCCATTATGACAGAGTCTAGAAAAGAGTTAGGAGAGTTTTTAAATATTTTAGATGAGATACTACAGAGTAACTATAGTATGAGAATTAATTCAGTAAAGACAAAGATAATGACAAGGGAGTTACAGCCTAGTTCTAAACCAAAATTAAAAATAGGTAATACCGAGTTAGAGGAGGTAGATGAATTTTGCTATTTAGGTAGTATAATTACAAAGGATGGACGTAGCAGAAGGGATATAGTAGCTAGAATAGCTCAAGCTAGAAAAATGTTTTTAAAAAAGAAAGACTTACTAATAGCTAATAGTATTAGTTTAGATAATAGAAAAAGTTTCTTAAAGTCGTATGTATGGAGCGTTCTACTATACGGTAGTGAGACTTGGACAATTAAAGAAGTAGATAAGAAAAAGATAGAAGCTTTTGAAACTTGGTGTTATAGGAGAATGTTAAAGATTAGTTGGACAGATAGAGTAACAAACGAGGAAGTTTATAGAAGGATAGGTGAGGATCCCTGTATGTGGAAACAATTGAAGGTCAGGAGAGATAGAATGATAGGGCACCAGTTAAGACATGAGGGACTATTTAGTAAAGTTTTAGATTATAGACTACCAAATATAAATAGAGTAGGAAGGCCTAGACAAAGCTATATTAGTCAAATTATTAGAAATTTAGGTTGTGAAGGGTATGTAAACCTTTTTTAGATTAGCACAGAATAGAAAAGAAGTTAGAGCTGCGCCAAACCGACCTTAAGTAAGGTCGAAAACAAAATGATGATGATAATTATTATCATTTATTTGCTTTCTCCATGAAAGTTAATAATCAATATCAAGTTATTAATCCCTAAAAACAAGTTCCTTTCCCTAAGTGAACTTAAGTACGGATTTACAAATAAAAAAATGCAAAGAAGTAGCATCCAATAAAACAAATAATTTTTGTAATTAATGGTAAAATTAAATTTGATAGTTGTATTTTTGGAAATAAACTCTAAAAAAAGAAGCTTCCAAGGACTCAAAATCTATCTGGCGTAGTCACATGTCTTGGCGCGGCCCTGACTGAAATGTTGCTATTTCATCATTTGCGAGAAAAATGATGGATTATATTAAAATCAGAAAAGCTTTTCTGGCATAATGGTCTGAAAAATATACGAAAAATCTGAATTTTTAAATTTATACGTCAATTAATAGACTTTGAGAAGTTATTTGAAATGAATAAATGATACTGCAAGTGAGCCATGTTTTGTCATTTCTGCGAAGTACTAAATTAACTTATGGGGGAATTTTTTATTTAGTTGTAGTTACTTTAAACAAACAAATGATTCCAGCACCCATTCTGTCCACTTACGCCATTCATTGCTGCAGTCAAAAACTTGTTTTGTGAACAACAAATCGATTATCTTATTCGGTCGGTTGGATGAGGTTTAACTTTACTGCAGTTCCTCCTTTTTATGCGGTAATTGTTATTAAAAATTTAATTATCATCCTTTGTAAGTGTAATGTTGCCGGCTGTGCGCATATAAAAAGACGACTGAGACAATCGTTCGAAGTACAAGTCGATGCTATTAAAAAATAGACATGCGAAGGTGGACGTAAAAATTATAATTGCATCGAAACGTTCGATTGTCACTTAAGACTTGCATAAGTGCTAATTTAATTTATCTAAGAAAAAAATATATAATGTACATATGAGAAAAACGAATAGAGTAAATAGTAATTACTTAAAATTTTAAGGTTGCTTGTACCTTGAAAGTTTCTTAAATTTATTAAACTAATGGGTTGAATACCAATAATTTATTTGATTTATAATTGAAGAGTTTATTTATGCAAGAAATGTCAAATAAATAGAGAACGTATAATACCAGTAAATGAGTACGTAAGGAATATAAAAAATATTCAAGGTAGTTCGTAGTGGTCATCTATTTGAAATAATCTAAGCTTTTGAGGACAACTGACCAGTTTGCTAAAAATATAGCTGACTATACGTAAAACTGATGACTATTTTGTACAAAAAGTTCTAAATATCAACCACATAGTTATGGTTTTTTACATTTTAAAGTTAAACAAACTAATTTAAAATAAAAGATGGTTCAAATTATATATAAATAAAGCAAACTATGACACAATCATTTAGGGATATAAGACTATATCGTTTGATAAATGTCTTGCATTTGTGGAAATATAAATGACAGGGTCAGTTTTTAGTGTGGCAACGGTCGATAACCTGTTAGTACAAAAACTGTCATCATAATCATCACCATTAGGTCTTCAGTCCTGGAACTGGTTTGTTTCCTATTCTAAACTAATATACACATTTCCCTGAAATTCCCACAACCTACATCTTTCGCTACCTGCGTGGAATAGTCTGATGTAGGTCTACATCTACCTCTCTTTTTTCCCCATCTCTGCTAGTAATATATCCCGCACTGTCCTCCAAATGCCTTAGATCGTGTCCTTCTATTTCTCCTATTTTTTTTGCTTTCCGCAGATATCTTTCTTCCGCTACTATTTCTAACACCTCTTTGTTATTAACTTTATCTGTCTATGACATCATCATCATACATCTGAAGCGCAACATTACATAAGGTTTCTACCTTTTTCCGGTCTGCAAAGTTATATTTTTAACGGAATACCCTTATATTATTATATTTTTGAAAACCCATAGAAAGAGTTTTAATTTGATACTAATTAATATGGGTCTATTGTTTTTAGTTGTCGAGTTATTCAATTGTCTTTAAAACGCCAAATTTCAAAATTTACAGACGACCTTGAAATCTAAGCATGGAAGATGGTACAATGCTTTAGTGAGCGTTTAAGGAGATCTTCACAATAAAATGCAGGAAAAGTGTACCGACTGTAAAACGATGGTTGATTTTTCTAATTCCACATTCAAGCAAGTTTCAAAACGCATCTAATGTAATAAACAAATCGGCAAATGTTAACATTTAAGTGGTATAGTCTGATAGCTTTGGAACCCCTATAAAGAATTATAGTTTTATAGTTGACCATAAAAATCACTTGTAGAGCTGTGTGACACTGTCCTACACGTAAGCATTTTATCTAATGCGTGCGATTTTAATATTAATGTACGTATGAGATTGTTGTCGCGTAATTAAACGATGAAACCCCCATCTACTCTTTATAGATGTTAATAAGTGTCGCGCCAGACAATAGGAGTTGTTATTCTGTCTTTAGTTAATACGCCCTCTTTTCTGAATTCAAACCAGATGCTTCAGACAATCTTGGTTTTTAATCTACAATTTCTTTACTAGCCATGCGAGTTGTGTTACATTCCAAATTTGGAAATGTACATTTCTAAGTATGTGAGTAAGTTCCCGCCAATATTTTAAAATAGACTTGTTAATTTCCGCCATTTCGGACAGTTTCGTTCGCGCAAAAAAATGCACAAGCGCGGAGTGAATGGCACAAGTGCGCGGTGTGCGACATGACATTATTAGCCACGAGACGTCAAGCGGGTAACGTCTACCTGTGTCGTGTTTTTTGTCTTTTTTCTTTTTAGGATGTAGGTTCCGGTATCTTATCTTACCTTCTACCGTACCTCTACCTGTATCCTTTTGCCCTGCCTACGAACGACGAAAGAGGAGAGACGTTAAATTTGGATTCAACAAAGACGTGACGTAACCCACATTCAAACAACAACGAGGAGATGCCCTGAGATTTAACTGCAAGGCGCGTTTTAAGCGAGTACATTGCTGTATTTAAATTATGAATTAAGAATTGTATCATTGTAAACGTGTTTGGTATTTGATACAAATTGCCCCGTAATTATGCTATAATATACAATTGCGCAATATTGTGAAACGCGGATCATATCAATGGTGCCAAGCGTATCAGTTGTCATATATATCTACCACGTTTCACTTTGTCAGGGGGTTAAACTGGTCGTGGCTAATCCTTTCTTTGAGCCGTAGTATACAAGTCACCGACCTTCTATATACTGTTCATTCAGATTCTGTCATTAATTCGACTTTAGAAATACATTCAAGTATCCCAAGCTCTAGAAGCTGTTACATCCTTTTTCTTCGGGATACTTGTCCAATTTAGTAGATACTGAACAGTAATTCTTCTCAAAGTGATCGCTGACAATTTTTCACGATATTCTGTGAGTAGCAACTTTTCCTTTTTCTATTTTTGTGCATTTTTGTGTAGGAATATTTCGAAGCTCTATCAAATGACGTTATTTCCAGGCTCTTCTCCAAAAGCCAAACTTATTAAAATTACTTCCCTCTAACTACTAGATTAATTTTTCTAGGACCATAAAGGCTGTCAAACTACAGGTCCAACCAAAGTAGTAGAGTCGTTAGTGCGGAACCAGAATAAGACAGGTCCTCGAAAGAGGGCAGCGGCTTTTTCGGTACTTATATTGGCAGAGACTATAGGGGTCGGTAGGCAGTCTGGGACACGCTACGGCGATGTGGAAGGCAACGCGAAACCAACACATTACCTCCCAAGTACACAACGTATTTAAATTATAATAAAATGAAGGCATTCTCTGGAGTAAAAGATTCTGGAGTTAAAATAGTCCCCCATTCGGATCTCCGGGAGGGGACTACTTCGGAGAATGCGATCGGAAAGTTGAGAATAAACGTCTGGAACATTTTGCGAGTCGGAGCGTGGTATGTTAGAAGTATGAAGCAAGTAGGTAAGCTAGAGAACTTAAAAATAGGAATGAATAGGTTATCACTAGACATAATAGGGATCAGCGAAATTCGGTGGCAAGAGGCGGGGGATTTTTGGAGTGGAGACTTTAGGGTGATTCATACAGGAGCAGAGGAAGCAAATTTGGGTGTGGAGATAGTTATGCGGAGAAAGATAACATACTGTGTAGAAAACTACTTACAAAAGAACGAAAAAGACTCATGGTTAGATTAGAATCTAAACCGGTAAACACATCAATAATACAAGTATACATACTCACCTCTAGCTACAGTGACGAAGAGGTAGAAGCGATCTACAAAGATATCGAAGACATATTAAAATACGTAAAAGGACATAAAAACTTAATAACTACGGGGGATTTTAATGCAGTAGTAGGTAAAGGTATGGAAGGAGCGGTAGTAGGTTTGGGTACGAGAAACGACACGGAAAATAGGCTGGTAGAATTTTGCGACAAGAACAATTCAATCATCACAAACACACTATTTCAATATCATGTTAGAAGACGATGTACATGGGAGATGCCAGGAGATATAGGAAGATATCAAATAGATTACATTCTTGTTAGACAACGGTTTAGAAATCAAGTAAAAGACTGTAGAAGCTACCCAGAAGCAGATATAAATACAGACCACACCGTCGTAAATATGAAGGCCGCACTTAAATTTAAAAATTGGAAAAAAAGAAACGGAAAGGCACTTGGACATAGAGAAACTAAAAGATAAAGATATTCAAGAAAGATTCGAAAAAAAGTCAAATGAATTGCTCAAAGATCTCGGGAAAATATCTGATACTAAGGAAGTAGAAACAGAGGGGAATAACATTAAATCCAGCCTAGACCTGGCGGCCAGAGATGTTCTGGGGTATACACAAAAAGAAAATAAGAAACCATGGATAACAAAGGTTATCCTAAATATAATAGAAGAAAAACGAAAATACAAAAATAAACCAGAGGAAACAGGAAAACAGAAATACAAAGCCATAAAATGGGAAATTATTCGCAAACTCAGGAAATCTAAAGAACAATGGATTGATGAAAAGTGCAAAGAGGTTCAAACTAAGATAGAAGTAAGATAGATAGATTAAGCATACAAACTAATTAGAATCAATTTTAAGGATATAAAACCTTATAGCAAAAAAATAACAAACGCGGTAGGAAATGTCTTTACAGAAAATGTAGAAAAAGTGGGTAGGTGGCAAGAATATATAGGGAATTTATATGTAGGAGATGAACTAACTGCATTAGAACACGAATCAGACATTGAAATGATGACTTGAGACATTTAGCATTGAAGGGTCTGAAAAATAGTAAGGCGCCGGGTATAGATAAGGTGCAAGCAGAAACTCTAAAAGCTGCTGAACAAGCAGTAACAGAACGTCTCTTCCAACTTGTAAGCTATATGTATGAGACAGGCGAGATACCCAAAGATTTCAAACGTAACATTATAGTAACTATACCAAAAAAGAAGGGCGCGGATAGATGTGAAAATTTTCGAACAATAAATTTGAGAGCACACGTGTCAAAAATATTAACCAGAATTGTACAAAGATGAATGGAAAAACGAGCTGATGAAATACACGGAGAAGATCAATTTGAGTTTAGACGAAACAGGGAAACACGGGGGGCTATTTAGCTTTGAGAATGAAAATTTAGAAAGCAATAGAAAAAGGGGAAAGTGTGTATAAAGGGTTTGTAAATCTGGAAAAAGCATTCGACAATGGAAAATGAAAAAAAAAGTTCGAAATACTTAAAAAGATTGGAATGACTTATAAGGATAGACGAATAGTACATGGCTTATACAAAGAGCACAACAGTAATAGAAATAAAGCAGGAACGTAAAGAAGTATACATTAGGAAAGGGGAAAGACAAAGATGTTCCCTATCTGCCTTAATTTTTAACTTGTACATTGAAGAGGCAATAAATACTGTCAAATGCAGGAAGACATTTGAAATTAATATGCAGGGACAAAAAATTGATATGCTTGGATTTGCAGATGATATAGCGGTATTAGCATATAGCATGGAAGAGTTAGAAGCTGCTCCTAATGAAATGGAAACGGTTCTAACAGAGGGATATGGTATGGAAATTAATAAAAATAAAACTAAGGTACTAGTATGCAAAGGAGGGTAAAATAAATCAAAAACAAGAATACAAATAGATAACACGAACTTACAAGAGGTTAAGAATTTTTGCTTCCTAGGAAGTCAAATAACGCAAGATGGGAAAAGCATAAAAGATATAAAACAAAGATTAGCACAAGGTCGTGTTACATTTGACAAGAAAAAGCAACTACTGTGTTCAAAGACCACAAACATAGAAACAAGGAAAAAATTGCTTAAAACATATGTGTGGAGCACAGCACTGTACGATTCTGAAGCCTGGACAGTAGAAGAAGCGGACAAGAAAAAAGTAAAAGCCTTTGTAATGTGGTGCTACAGACGAATGACGAAGATATCATGAATAGACAAAGTTAAGAACAAAAAGGTACTAAAAATAGCAAAGGAAGTCAGAAATATCTGGAAAGCGGTAAAAATAGAAGAGATAGGATGATAGGACATATACTACGGCATGAGGAAATAGTGCGGAATATATTAGAAGCAGGGATAGGAGAAACAGAAGTAGAGGTAGATCTCGATTAGACTATTGCACACAGATAGTGAGAGATGTAGGCTGTAGGAATTTCAAGAAAATGTGTAGGCTAGCTCAAAATAGAAATCAATGGAAGTACGCATCTAACCAGGCCCAAGATGGATAAACTAATGACGAAAAAAATAACTGTACTTAAACATGATGATTATTATAAGAAACTACAGCTATTGGTTTGCAATATCCTCGAATAATGTTAATTGTGCGGAAAGATTTACTGGAAAACTTAATTCGGCAAATGAATAAGTGTTGGGGGATCTTGGCAGCCACAGGCTGCTTAAACCGCTTCACATACCACTGAATTTCTGTGAAATAGAGCATATAATTAGAAAACAATAGAAAAGGAACAAGCTGTAAATAGGCTGTGTAAGAATTTCCTAGAACTGTGTAGACTAGCTCAGAATATAAATAAGTGGAGGTACGTGTCCAACCAGTTTTGAGACGGAAAACCTAATGACGAAAAAATAAGCGCAGATAAATCTGATTATTATTATACACAACTATAAGGGTTGGTTGTGAAATATCTGCAACTAATGTTGACCGTGCGAAAAGATATATTGCAAGAAATATTAAATCGGCAAATGCTGGGGGAACTTCGCAGCCACAGGCTATTTACTCCCCTTCACAACCACTGAATATCGGAAAAATAGAGTATGCAATTGTAAAACAATAGAAGGGGGACCGAACTGCATCTAACAAGAAAGAACAGCGCCTATGATCAAAGACAACAAACAGAAAAAAAGAAAATGGTGAAGCATATGTGTGGAGCACAGCACAGGTTAATTCAGCGCCGCGGCGCTGACCTAACCTATCAATTTTTCTTCTATCTAACCTAAGTCCACACAAGTCCAACTAACCTAACCTAACTCCAGGCAACACCGACTAACCTAACTCCAAACAACGTAAACTAACATAAAACCTCTCCTCCACCCTACTTTGTCCTTCTCTCTTCCCTCGCATCCGTATGACATACATCCGACGTACATCCAAACTATATCCGACATACATTGACATATGTCTAGTATACAACTTACATATATTCGACATATATCCGACATATGTTCAACATATGTCCAACATGTATCCAACATATGTCAGCCATGTCCACCATATATCTAACATATGTCCAACATTCGGAATAAATCCAACCGAGGTCGGGGGCAATTTCACCCTATGAGGCAATTTTACCCTATGAGGCAATTTCACACTATGAGGCAATTTCACCCTATAAGGCAACTTCACTCTAACCTAACATCCTACATATATCCTGATATATGTCGATTTGCACCCCTGTGCAGTCCGACCTAGGTCGGATTAAATCCTACCTAGGAGGGATAACAAAATTGTTCCTAAACTAGAGAATGTAGGCGATATGACGGAAAAGGATGTTTATTCAAAAAAGAAATTTGTGATGCATGTAAGAGCTATCTACGAAGAAAGTTCGACCAATTTGTTTCCGCTGGGCGTGGTGTTATAGCTAGGCTTCCGTTTTCTGTGGAAAGTACTAACAAGATGGGCTAGGGAGTAAAAGAAATCATCGGAAAAGAAGATCTCGAAAGCATTAATAAAAAATTCCAAAATCCTACATGTGTTCCGTACAAAGTGGTACTAGCAGATGTTAAGTTGAAAACTTCCTTAGAAGAACTACCAGATATATTAGACGGACTCAAAAAAGATTATTAGTATCTTTTTGACATAGATGTAACCCAAGATTTTGCTGGCATATTTAGCATGATGGAAATGTGTAATTGTTTAACTACAAACCATAACTTTTGCTATAAGGGCGAATACGAAGAAGACTGCAATATTATAGTCGACAACGATAAAACTGTGGGAATCGATTGTTTAATATGACTAACAACCAATGCAAGAATTAAGAGATACAACAAATTTGTGTGTCAGATAACAAGTCCTGGTGTTAATAAACAACTTGGAAATCATATACTACATTTTTTCCGTTGCCCAGATGCACGTTTAAGGGAAACAGTCGCGTCTACTTTGGCTAAAGAACGTGGTATTATGCGATTGGAGGCGACAATATACAACTGTACAATTGGAAACTGTCAGTGCGGAACGGGTGTATAATCCCTTAAAAAGACTGTTTAACCTTATTAGAAGATAGTAAGTTATACTTCCTAAAGGCGTCAATGTCTCGGTACCACTTGCCAAAATGTGGAATAAGCTATCAGACAAGCTACAAAATAGCTGCTGTTTCGTGTATAATAACCTACTACAGTACGTGTATTGTGGAGATGGCAATACAAAGAAATTGACGGGCTTGCAAATTAAGTTGTCCGAAAAACCAGAGGAAAGAGAAAAATTGATAAAGTATGCGCTTTCGGCTTTTAGTTTTAACTATTTACCTATAAATTATTCGGAGATAGTAGAGGAAGAAGACAGCCAAGATAAAATAAAAATCTTACACAAGTGCTACATTAAAGCAGGTACTGCATATTTTACACAATCTGCAACACCATATTTTACAATTCCAAAAGAAATAATCATTTCGGTATTGGAGTTGATAAATACGCCTAACATTCGTGCAGAGGTTGTACGACAAACGCGTAAATATTTGTAGCAAACTCGATCCGTTTACGCTAAAGAAAATTTCCCCATTATGCACGCCATACGCTGTAAGTGGGAGAAAAAGACTGCTACAATTAGAGGAAATGGATGCAAAAAGGCAAAAGTTGGACTACATGGAAAACACTGCGACAATACGCGAACAATGCAAAGATGTGTTAGACAAAGAACATCTTATTAGAGAAAATGAGAAAGAATTAAAAGATTATTTTATCTGCCGATGGATTGACTTAAATACATCCAGGTTCTAGAAGCTGTATGCATTTGTAATTAGTAAGAAAAACTTTTTTAGTTATGTAGGCGTCTTTGCGGAAAGGATGGTACTAAATCCGTATACTTTTTAAAGGTTATTCAAAACGTATTTATCAAAATGGCAGATAACATAGACGAACTAAGGAATGCAGGTTTCGTAACCTTGGCGTATACCACACGTAAGGAGGTTTCGCTAAACATTGTATATTTGTCTACTAAAGAACATTTCGGATCATTTAAAACCGAGGATTCTACAACTTATAACGAGCATATATTCCCAAAAGTGGTGAACATGCAACTACGCAACAGTGAGTGGGAGAATAAGGATTCCCTCCAATACCAACAAGAATAAGTCGATCAATCTAACAAGATACGTATGCAGGATATAGTAGGGGAGCCACAATTAAAAGATTGTCGCAAGCTGCAAGAATTACACTAAGGAATAGATCCGGTTGTCAGTGGAATCAAAGACTTTATATATAGAGGCAAACTTCGGTACATTTTACAATTCGGAAACCTAGACGGTTTCTATGTATCAAACTATTAACTAGAAAAGGAGATAGAGGACTTGGGTCAATTTAAATTTTAAGCTGCGAATAAAATTAGATAAAATTAAAACCACTCCTTACAAACATAAAGAAAAAACTGTTTTCTGTGTATAACTTTGTATTAAAATTAAGTTTAAATAGCTCCATGCTTGGCATTAAATATTTTTAAATTTTGTTGTGTATAATGTCAGAGTAAAGATTATAGAATAGTATTACACTGTTTTTAATTATAAAAGGTTGTAACGTCACCACGAAATAGCAGTCACACAAAGGGGTGCGCATGGGTAGTGGTGCGCATGAGTAGGTGTGCGCATGGGGTAGGTATGTGTCTGGGCATACACGAGAGAGGCGGAAGTTAACAGTCACCAAGCATCTAATTCTTTATTTGGGTGGTATCGAGTATTTGTCGGCGTATGTATCCCGAGTAAAAACACGATTTGTACACGCAGCTAATTAATAAAATTAGCTTATCGAGCGAAGATGATAAGCGTTACGTCATCCCCGGAAGCATATCAACCTATGCATGGAGGCATAAAGATATAAGATAAGTTTATGTTTATAGTAGCATGTAAGTTAGTTATAAGACATACCCACCATCGCCATCCTTAATAATCTCTTCGCTCCTGGCGACATGTGTTTACCTCCACGCGGTGTTGCTGGACGATAAAACATATTGTTAGATTAACGACAATATGTCTTATTGACCGAAAACACGTTTCCTCCCTTTTTAAACAACACATTAATGTTTTTTTTTTATTACAGGTTACTTTCAGCTGCTTGGATTCGGCTACACAAAGAAAATAAAATAATGTTATACTTTGCAAAGTAAAAATTGTATTCTATTAGTTTATTAAACTGTAAATTGGATAAAATAAATTATTAAACTTTTGTGTACTTAATTTCTTTGTGTTAATACCTGTAAGTGTTTGGTTAAAGGATTCTAGATGTTATAAAGGAGAGGTGATTAGAAATCGTTGCTGGTAAAAAAATCTTAAAATGCGGGTAGCTCTCTGGGGAATGATGCAATCTGAAAAATTTCTAGAAATTTGGATAGCTGAGAAAAATCTGATATTAATTGATACCAAACAAGGTACATTTATCTCGTGGGAGGAAATGAGGAGAAAGATTTACCTCACAGAGGGTATGTGTGTAAAACGGTAAGGGGTGGTCCTATTTTAAATCTGTTTGGAGATTTGGATTTTGCGTAAAACAGCAAAATGAATCCGTATCTCGAACCCCCTAAAATGTATATAGGGGGTGATTAAAAAACCAGTTGGTAAAAAAATTCTTAAAATGAGGGTAGCTCCCTGGGAGATGATGCAATCTGAAAAATTCCTAGAAATTCGGATAGCTGAGAAAAATCTGATATTAATTGATACCAAACAAGGTACATTTATCTTGTGGGTGAAAATGTGGAGAAAGATTTATCTCGCAGAGGGTATGTATGTAAAACGGTAAGGGGTGTTTGGATTTTAAATCTGTATGCATATTCGAATTTTGCGTAAAATTCTAGACTAATTTGATGTATCGCATAACTAAAAAATTTATAAGGACGGTCAGAAGTCGCTGCAGGTAGAAATCTTAAAATGAGGGTAGCTCCCTGGGGGATGATGCTATCTAAAAAATCCCTAGAAATTCGGATAGCTCAGAAAAATTTAATATTAATTGACACCAAACAAGATAGATTTATCTCGAAAGATGAAATGGCTAGCCGAAGAAATCTATTTGGTCCAGAATGTGTGAGGAAATGTGAATGCTGAAGGAAATGTGGTTCCAGGATTCTGGATTTTACCCTACTGTGGGTATTGGGCTGAAAAGCGGCCTCAATTGATCCTCAATTCCTCTTTATAGCGATTTGAATGCTTGGTACAAAAATTACCAGAACGGACCTTAGATTTTTCCATAAGAAAATACATGGGAAAATGGGTGGTTTTGTTTGAGAAGTAACCTACCTAATCTACTAAGGGTATTTAGATAAATTAGCCGATTTCTCTCTTGGTATTGTTTTTTAGTTCCGCGAGTTACATATCCCCAAATTAGAATATATATGTAATTAAATGAAACTATTAAAAACTTAAGTTAGATGCAACAATGTAATTGAAGGACATAAATAAAAGGGTAATAAAAGTTCACAAGCCAGACAATGAGAACGGATGTGAATACATCGTAATCCAGACGCAACGTAATACTGCAGATGCAGGTCACAATAGGTTATAAGACATCAATTATTAGAATTAAGATTGTTACTTTGCACTGTATAAATGAATAAACAAAATAACAGACATGAGTTCTGCAGTTCCCACAAGCACTGGGACGGGCAGGAAATGCATAAATACCCACGAGAGTCCAAGATGGCCAGTCACTCTACAGCTTCTCAACTTTAACATTGCTGTCAGTTCAACTACTCACCATAGTTTTAGTTTATTTAATTAAAGTGAATTTCAACTTAGAATTATTTCGATCTTCAAACGTTAATGAATATAACATACTTGTAGATCAAAAATTAATTGTAATTTCAGTATAAAATAAACTGATAAAAGAAGTTTTTTGGAAAAACTTGTTACGTGCCATTGCCACTTAAACATTGTTTTAGGTTAGTTTTTGGTGTACGGAAGTTTCGCGGCATATTTTCAAATACGCGGTCGCGGGAATTTTAAATAGACAAGGCGGTACTTCCGTACGTCAGAGTAGTGCATTCGCGCAGTGTGCTTATCCCTAGAGGGGTAGAGCAATACTAGACAAAGGGTGGGGAGAAGTGTTTCCGTGACGCTCTAAATCGCGGCCTTTTGCCGGTGAACTTTCAAGGTGTGTGGTCGTCGGTCAGGTATCGTAGTGTGCCTTATCTCTAGTATGTAGATTTCCCTTCTGTTTTATCTTGTTGTCGTTCCCTATAAAACCTGATCCTGCCGTTCCCTACATATTAGGTAGATAAATTTGCAGCCACCTCGAGGCAAACCGGAATCCACGACCCCGAGACAAATTGGATGTCCAAGCTCAGCCGACAGCCCCGGAGCAGAGGCCTACCGTAGCGCGACTTCCTGCCGGATGCCGGATTCCTTATGTAAGTAATAACGTAATACCTTTTGTTTTTAATTCTGTATTATTTATTGCCTAAATTTTGTGTACATTTTCCGGTTATGGCGCAATATAAATTATTGGTGACGTCATGGTAGATGATGGCGCCAAATCTGTAAAAGGTTCGCGCTTTCCTCCGCCAGGGCGTTGCATTGCTTTTTATCCATTGCGCTTGCGCGATGTATCTTATGAACTTTGGTAACTGTTTTACCGACCATATAAACTTTCACCAATAAAAGTGTAATAAACTTTTTAAAAAGCCGCTCCAAGAAACCCAAAACTTATTTCGCGCAGTAGAGAATGGAGATTCGGGATCAAAGAAATAAACATCCGCAAGACAAGGCGGGTGCAGTGTAGGCAGGCAGGTTACACTAACTTATGGATTATGTTTATTTCACTAATAAAATACTCAAATTAGTACAATTATATAAAGTGGGTAAAACTTACATTTTGTGTCCCCTTCTCTCTTACAAATAAATTGCAAACTATATTAATACTACTATTACGTTTGACAATCTATCGTTATCGCTATGGTATCCGAATATGACCACACAAGGGTAGTAATTTAATGCATGCCAACTCGATTTAATTTAACGTATTTATAAGTTGATACAAAGGCGTAGAAGGGCCACAAAAAAATCACTCTACTTAATTTAGTTAAATTTCGACTTCGATCTCGAAATTTATTAAATTTCGACTTCGATCTCGAAATACCAACAGGAATAAACTTTTGACTGTAAGTTAAAAATCCAGGAAAATTTCGAAATAGAAGTCGAAATTTAAGTAAATTTCAACATCGAAGTCGAAATTTAATAAATTTTGAGATCGAGGTCGAAATTTAAGTAAATTTCGACATTGAAATCAAAATTTAATAAATTTCGAAATCGAAGTCAAAATTTAAGTAAATTTCGTGATGGAAGTTAAAATTTAATAAATTTCAATATCGAAGTCGAAATTTAAATAAAATAAGTGAGCGATTTTTTGTGTCTCTTCTACGCCTTCGTAAGTTGATCAGTAACAATGACACTTTATGTAAACAAAAGCGTTTGTACAACAAAACTGAATATTTAAAACTAGAATAAACTCGAGTGCATTCCAATAATGGTGCGTTAATTTTCTTCAGGAGTTTATGTATTAAACTAATACAATTTTCATTAAATGTATGAATTTTTTTAATTAAATTATGAAAGTAAGACACCGCATCGCGGTCGAGATGTTATTTGTCATCTCTTGGATATGGCCGCTTACGTAAACTGTACCCTTGCACACATGCTTAGGGGTGCCCTGCAGAAAGAATACGTAGAGCAACTAATAGGTAAAATTTGGTAAGAATAAAATACTTAATAAATTCTATTTAAAACATTTTTCACTATAACCACAATTGAAAACCTAAAATGGTAATGTCTATGTCGCAAGATGTATTTAAATCACGCAAAATTTGACATCTTAAATAGAAACCAGTAATTTACAACTTTTAATTAAGGATTAAATACGTTTTGGATTTTAAAATTGAAAAAAACGCCTTTAGACACCTCCAACCACAACCTCCATAATTTGCGATCAAAACAACAAATGGTTCATCGACTCAGAGTTATAAAACAAAAGTGTAAATCGAGAAGACTTTTCCATACTGAGAATAAAACCATAAGAAATCCGGAGATTCACCTTATTGTAGGTGTGGATTTTGGAGCGAACGGGTATTCGCAGTAAAACCAAAATTGTGTTGGAGTTGGGTTTTGAAATGGAAAGGCTTTAGAGATAAAGTGTATTGGGTTTATTGAACTTTTTATATGTTTCTTGGAAGTAGGTATGCGAGATCAAACGACCACGTACCTCGATTTATCTTACTTAGACAAAAGACTACAAACAGCGCAACTTGTCAATGCGTTGTAATACAAACAAATTTATTGTGCGACAGATTAGCAAACGTTGAATGTAGGTATGTGCATACGATTTAATATCTTGATCAAGGGTAAGGGAGTCTGTCGGTCTGTCTGTCTGCATTAATAATCATTGCAATGTTTAGTCTATTGTTTGCTGTTTTATTATACCGTGCTATGAAGGAAACACGGCGGAATACGAAGTTATAACCCAAGAACGACCATGTAAAAAACGTAATATCCAACGAACACAGTTTTGAAATATAGAGCAAAAATTTTTAACAAAATAACAATTCCACGCCTTCGGAGACTATGGAAGGGACAGAAACGAACAACGAAACGAAAAGATTCTTTTGATTGTTAGTACACCTAATGATACTGATGAGGGCCAGTCAAGAAGAAGCACTGATGAAGATAACACAATGGTATCGACGCACGACTCCTGTGAAGCAGGAAACCAACCGTAACTGTAAAGAAATGGAACTGTAGAAGAAGATAGAGGAAATCTTTCAAAGATTCGAAAACGTATTGCGTAAATACTAATTTGACATTCTCTTTTATTTGAATGAACAGAATTAAATTCAGTTAATTGCACAATATGTGGCAGAAGGTAAAAACGCTATGTTGGTACCATCAAGGTATGTAGAAATATTTTGCAATTAAACTATAAAATACAAAAATTACAGTGGTCTTCCATACCAATTTCGCTCTTTATACTGTTAAAAAAACTGAGTTTATTAATAAAACGAAAAATTATTTTATCTAACATCGAAATCATGCTGTTTTACTAAAGTCTATTTTAAGAATAATTGTGCACAAACGGAAAAATAAAACGATAGGTGAAGGATGGTGCGGGAGAGGGTAGGAGAAAGTGAGTGAGAGGGAAATGAGGGGAGGGAAAGGGTGAGAAGGAAAGGGTGATGGTTCTAAGATTTACGAGCAACTTATATTTATATCTCATTGGATGTTTAAATCCATCCTGAACCGACCTGCAGCTTGAAGAAGTTCTAAAATACTAGAATGGGTAGAATCTGTCCATGCTATCATCTTTATACATTTGAAGCACAACATTCCAGAAGGCATCTTTCTTTCTGTCTGCTTTTCCTACTCTACATATGATTTTCCAATGCTCCGCCTGAAGGTACTATATTGGCCAGGAAGCGAGTTTTTTTAACCTGGAAAATTTGGAATTTTGCCGAACCCTTGCCGTTCCAAGCAATGTAGGGATCTTTAACGTGCGTGACAACACTCACACACGGGACTTTCATTTTACCTCTCATCCGAACGAGGGTGTACTTTTGTGAAAAATGCTCGCCTAACATTTTCCAAGCGGACCATGTCGGGATTCGAACCCGGGACCTTGGGCGTAGTAGTCATACACTGTTACGTGCCAAAGTGGCCCTGAAACATATGTATTAGGTTAAGTTGATTTATGGAAGTTTCGCGCCATAATTTCAAAAGACGCGGTGCGCGGGAATTTTAAAAAGACTAGGCGTGTACTTCCGTACGTCATAGTAGTGCATTTGCGCAAATCGTGCAATGCTAGAGGATTGGACGAATAACTTCGCGGACGGGAAAAAGACAAAAAGAGTGGGGGAGTTTCCGGTTCTCTCTATAACGTGGCTTTTTGCCTTGTGCTTCGGAGTGAAGTGGACGTTTTTTTTTGGTAACGTATCGTTAGGTTTACCTATGTAGTTCTTTGCTTGATTATCTTTTGTTGTCTACCCTTACCTAGTTTTCCTAATCCGATCCTTACATAGGTAGGTGATAATCTGAGAGCCACCTAGGCGTACCGATCTCCACGACTCTGGATGAAGACCTCATGACTGCCGTAGCTGGCCGGAGCTGATCCGAACGCTTTGTAGAGCGTCGGCGTATCATCTCTAATCCCTCCGGGAGGAGCCCTGATGGACTTAGTTAGAGGCCTCCCCTAGCGCAACTTCGCGAGAATCTGGACCTATTATGTGAGTACTTCATAGTTTATATTGTTCGCTTTTATCTTTGTTTTAAAATTAATATGTAAAATTCCGAAGTATTGCGCAATATTGGGGACGTCATTGGTAGATGACCGCGCCCAAATCTGTATAAGATTAGCGCTGCCAACCACCGATGGTGTCTAGTAAACCTCGCTTCCGGTGTTGTATTTATCGAACTTTTTAAATGTAACTACCGTTTAAATGTAAGAACACATACCAACTACACCACGCAGCCGCCCTGCTTTTCCTACTGCCCCTATTTCATAGACGTACTGTGATGTGCTCCACACATATGCTTTGAATAATTTCTTATTGTCTCTATGTTTGCTGTCTTTGAGCATATTTGCTGTTCTTTCTTTGTTAGATGTCGTTCGGAGGCTTTCTATTGTTTTACAGTTATATACCCTATTTCGTCGATATTCAGTGGTATGTGAAGGAGGGTAAGCAGCTTGTGGCTGCCAAGTTTCCCCAGCACTTGAACATTTGCCGAATTAATAGCTTTTTCAATATATCATTTCGCACAATTAACATTAGTTGAAAATATTTCACAATACACACCTGTAATTGTTTATAATAATCATCAGATTTAAGTGACTTATTTTGTCGTCATTAGATTTTTCGTCTTGAAACTAGTTCGACGCGTACCTCTACCTACTTATGTTCTAAGCTAACCTACACAGTTCCCTGAAATTCCCACAACAGCCTATATACAGCTCGGTTCCCCTTCAACTGTTTTCTAATTGTATGCCCTATTCCACCGATATTCAGTGGTATGCAAAGAGAGTTAAGCAGCCTGTGGCTGCCAAGGATTCCCCAACATTTAGACATTTGTCCAATTAATAGTTTTCCAGTGAATACTTTCGTAAAATTAACATTAATTGAGAATACTGCAAGGCCCATACCTGTAGTTGTTTATAATAATCAACATGTTTAAGTACAATAATTTTTTTCGTCATTAGTTTTCTATTTTTGGGACTAGTTGGATGCGTACTTTCATCGATTTCTATTCTGAGCTACACTTCGCATTTCCCTGAAATTCCCACAGCCTACATATTTCACTATCTGTGTGCAATAGTCTAACCTAGGTCTTCCTCTACTTCTCTTTTTTCCTATCTCTGCCTTTGATATATTCCGCACTATTCCTTCATGTCTTAGTATGTGACCTATAATCCTATTTCTCCTATTTTTTACTGTTTTCCACATATTTTTTTCTTCCCCTACCATTTCTAGTACCTCTTTGTTCTTAACTTTGTCTGTCCATGATATCTTCATCATTCGTCTGTAGCACCACATTTCAAAGGCTTCTACCAATTTCTTGTCCGCTTCTCTTACTGTCCAGGCTTTACAGTCGTACAGTGCAGTGCTCTACACATATGTTAAAGCAATCTTTTTCTTGTTTCTATGTTTGATTTCTTTGAACACAGTAGTTGCTCTTTCTTGTTAAATGTAGCACTACCTTGTGCTAATTAACCTTTGTTTGATACCGTTTGTGCTTTTCTCATCTTGCGTTATTCGGCTTCCTAGGAAGCAGAAATCTTTAACCTCTTGTAAGTTCTCGTTACCTATTTGTATTCTTGTTTATGATTTATTTTCCCCTCCTTTGCATAGTAGAACTTTAGTTTTATTTTTATTAATTTTCACATCGTGTCTCTCTGTTAGAACTATTTTATTAAGAGCAGCTTCTTACTCTTCCTTGCTAGACGCTAATACCGCTATATCATCTGCAAATCTAAGCATATCAATCTTTTGTCTCTGCATAGTAATTCCAAATGTTTTCCTGCATTTGACAGTATTCATTGCCTCTTCTATGTACAAGTTTTCCTTATATTTACTTCTCTACGTTCCTGCTTTAATTCTATTACCGCTCTTTGCTCTTTTTATAAGCTATGTACTATCCGTCTATCCCTAAAACTCATTCCAGTCTTTTTGAGTATTTCGAACATTTTTTTCCATTTTACATTGTCGAATGCTATTTCGAGATCTACAAACTCTATATACAAGCATTCCCCCTTTTTTATTCTTTTCTTCATGATCACCATCAGAGCTAAAATGGCCTCTCGTGTCCCCCTGTTTCGCCTAAACCCAATTTGATCTTCTCCTAGTATTGCTTCACCTCGTTTTTCCATTCGCCTTTATACATTCTAGTTAATATTTTTGACACGTATGCTCTCAGACTTATTGTTCGAAAATTTTCACATCTATCCGCACCTCTCCTTTTTGGTATAGTTACTATGATGTTACGTTTGAAATCTTTGGGTATCTCGTCTGTCTCATACATATTGCTTACAAGTTGGAAGATACGTTCTGTTACTGCTTGTCCAGCGACTTTTAGAGTTTATGTTTGCATCTTATCTGTGTCCGGCGCATTACCATTTTTCAAACCCTTTAATGTTAATTCAAACTCATCTCGCAATATAGGATATCCCAAGTAATCATTTTCAATGTCTGATTTTTGTTTTAGTGCTGTTAGTTCCTCTCCTGCATATAAATTTTCTATATATTCCTGCTATCTAACCACTTTCTCTACATTTTATATAATGACGTTTCCTCTCGCGTCCCGTATATTTTTGCTATAGCGTTTTATATCCCTAAAAAAGATTGTAATTAGTTTGTATCCTTCGTCTGTCTTTTCTATTACCATCTTATTTTGTACCTCTTTGCACTTTTCATCAATCCATTGTTCTTTAGCTTTCCTGCAGTTGCGAATAATTAACCATTTTATGGCTTTGTGTCTCTATATTCCTGTTTCGTCTGAGCTATTTTTGAATTTTCGTCTTTCTTCTATTAAATTCAGGATATCTTGTGTTATCCATTGTTTCTTACTTTCTTTTTGTGTATACCTCTGGCCGCCATGTTTAAGCTGGATTTAATGTTATTCCATTATGTTTCTACTTCCTTAGTGTCAGAAATTTTCCAGATATCTTTCAGCAATTCAATTGACTTTTTTTCAAATCTTCCGTGGATACCTTTATTTTTTAGTTTCTCAAAGTTAAAGTGCCTTTTTCATTCCTTTTTCCAAATTTTTAAATTTAAGGCAGGCCTTCATAAATACGATGTTGTGGTCAGTGTCTATATCTGCTTCTGTAAAACTTCTACAGTCTTTTACTTGATTCCTGAACCGTTGTCTAATAAGAATGTAATCTATTTGATATCTTTCTATATCCCCTAGCATCTTCAACGTGTATCGTCTTCTAGCATGATTTTAAAGTAATGTGTTTGTGATGGTTAAATTATTTTTTGTCGCAAAATTCTACCAACCTATTTCACATGTCGTTTCTCGTGAGTAAACCAAATAAACCTACTACCGCTAGTAGATGGTTATTGGTTGTTTTGGAACCTCATTTCCACCAGCATCCTCATTTCCACACACATCTGGACCAAATACTTTTCTTCGACTACCCAATTGCATCTTTCGAGATAAACCTATCTTGTTTGGTATCAATTAACAATAGAATTTTCTCAACTACCCGAATTTCGAGGAATTTTTGAGATAGCATCACCCCCCAGAGAGCTATCATAATTTTAAGATTTTTTACCAGCAGTAGAGATTTCTAACCGTCCTTATAAATTTTTTAGCCATGCGGCACATCAAATTAGTCTAAAATTTACGCAGAATTCGAATCTGCAAACAAATTTAAAATAAGACTACTCCTTACAAAGTTACACTTTAAAGCTCCCAAATCTCTTTAAAATTTTTGTTCGTTTATGACATATGCTTTAACCAAACATCTCTAAAAATCAAAAACCGTGGAGATTTTAGAAATGAATCCTTTATGGTCCATAAGTATTTAATATTTAAAACCATTTTTTAAACGGTGATGCACTGTTTTTTAGAATATTAAAAACCCTAACTTTTTAAATTTTAAACAGTTATCAATGTCTGGTTTAACATTTTTTTAATTTCTAAACACGTCATAACATAATTATGTAGTCAATGCTAAATAGGTACTTGTAAAATACAAGTCGTTCTGAATTAATTCCTTAACAATTATGGGCTACCTAAATTACATATGAAAGCTGTATATAATTTCTTTTCTTGGACTTTCTATTAATTATTGTTTAAATACAGTGCATTAAAATTGATGTATAATTACTGGGGATTCGCACAAGGTACTTTCTAGCAACCATCCTCGACTACGTATTTAGGGAAATACAAATTTTAAATAAACACTTTAAACCTTTACTAAGAGAATACCAACTTGTTGTCTACAGAATACTTACTAATAAAGCAATTTAATTTTAAATAACTTCTGTCATATTTTCGGAAATGGTAGGCTTGAATATTTTCTTTGGAAACAATCGAAGATTGCCGTAGATACTCGAAGAGTGCACAAACGCGGTCACTAAACCAATTAGCATTAATACCAAATATTCCGTACTTTCGTAGGTTGCTCATTTCCTAGAACCAAATCTCCCGCAATGTACAATGTCCTTAAAACTATCTCCATTAATATTCTTAACTACACTTCGTGAGACCCCTTTAATCTTTTTAATCGTGTCTTTCTCGCTTACAATACAGTATGACTTAGCCTTACTACCAACAAATTTTTAATACTAGACCCACATTAAAGTTGTCTTTGAATTTCCCTACAATTTTTTTGTTGACATGCAGTATATTGTGTTTATTATCTGCGGGGTACACCACTTTAAACCTAAAAATAAAAACAAGATAGTTTAATACGCCTATTAATAATTTTTGCTAATGTTGGCGATACAAATATGTAAAAACAAACTTTATCAAGAAAATATAATGTTTTTAATAGAATACATACATGTATTGATAACATCTATAAACCGCTGTGATAACCAGAGTCTGGCGAATCTGGGATAGCCAAATCTCTAAACATTTGCGCAAGCGATTGCCTTGTAGTTGCATCTTTTAAGTACTGAATGAGGAAACATTTAATAAGTTCCAACACTGTCAAGTAATTTAAATTGCTGCAATCATTAGACAAAGAAATACTGGCACGGCTCTCTTCTTCTAATAACGTTTGAACCCTTTCTTCCTCCGTCGTATTTCCACATACATTTTTTATATCACCAACAAATTTTTCGTAAAATTCTGGAAAGTTTCTACACCTTAACTCAGCCATTTTAAAACAGATTAATTCTCGCCAATTTAATAGCTTGATGCACTCGTACGCAGGTAGCATAGTAACATTCCGATCTTTCGTAATCTCCATCTCTCTTTTTCAAAATTGTTCAACAGCCATATACTTCTATTAAAGGCTGTGCTCAGCTGCAATTTGAAATCTTGATCCAATTGTATGTCAATAACGTCGTTTTCAGTAGTCAAACCATTTAATCTGACTTATTTTGCGTCTTGATCAAATTGGTGAATTTGAAATTCCACTTGAAAAGTACACAATTTCTTCCAATCGGAGTATGAGAATGTTATCGTAAAATCTGTACACATACCACTACCGCAAATAACTTGGATGACAGGTTGAAGACCACCATATAAATCAAAACCAACTTCTATTATATGGTGGTGAGAATTTGGAGGAAATTCGCCTAACCTATAGGTTGTCTTACCAACTAGTTGGTTTATATTTAATTGTGGTACTCGCACATTACTTGTAACGTTAACACAAGAATAATCCATCTTAAACTTATAATTTTAATCAAACTCGACGATACTTTGACGACTAATGCTCTGGAACATGCTTCCATCGCCTTTTATGCCGATGGTCGAGCGTGCGCAGCTCCTTATTATGTTAATTGGCGTTATATGCAAGTCTTGACTGGAAAAGTGACGCCTATAATTGTTTTATAGTGGGTTTTATCTGTATGTATTTAACCACCAACGCCATTTTTAGAATTATTATACAAAATTACTCTTAGCAGTATTTTTAATATAACTCCGTCGTGTAACCTATCAAATTAGGAAAGAATTTTCCTGGGAAATCGAAATTAATTATCACGTCTTTTAAAATTAGCTCCAACAAGGACCCACATAGTGTTTTAATATTCAAAAACCTAGCAGCAAAACACCTCCACATTTTTATTAAGATTTAACTCGATAATACAGCAATTTTAAAAAAAAAAATTATACAATATTTAGAGTTATTACTATTTCTATGCACCCGTCTGCGCGGACAAGTCCATTTAATTTGAGAGGGGCCCGCATTTACTTTAAATAAAAAATATTCTACACCATACGTTTCACCAACATGGAATTTCAAGAATGTAAGTGACGCGCGTAATTAAATGCGATCTTGAACCAAGTAACTAGTTTACTAGAAATGCACCATATGTTCTGTTTGAGGAAATTCTTACATTTAAAATCGATAATTACATTTAAAAGTTCGATAAATACAACACCGGAAGCGGGGTTTACTAGACACCACCGGTAGTTGGTAGCGCTAATCTTATACAGATTTTGGGCGCGCTCATCTACCAATAACGTCACCATTGCACAATTTATATTGCTCAATAATCGGGAATTTATATAAATTTAAACAATAAATGATAATAAATAATACAGCGAACAAATTAACAAAGAGAATACTCACATAAGGAATCCGGCGTTCGACGGAATTGGGTTATAGTTGGCTTCTCCAAAGTCCATCAGGCTACGGAGGCCCTGTTGAGGTAGTTAAAGATGATACGCCCGACGCTCTTCCAAAGCGTTCGGACCTGCACTCAGGGCTCCGCTCCGGGGTGATTAAAGATGGTGCTTGCTCCGGTGCTGTCTGAGGAGCATGGTCTTCCGGCTCGTTCTCGGGTCGTGCAGTACGGTTTGTCCTAGGTGGCTGCAAATTTCTCCTACCTATGCAGGGAATGGGCAGGAATACCAGGTATAAGGCACAAAGACAATTAGGCAAAGGAAATTTACATAGATAAGATAAGCACGATACGATACCTCAAAGCGTCCACTCCACTCGAAGGTTCGGGCGAAAAAGCCACGTTCAAGCGTCTAACGGAAACTTCTCACCACTTTTTCCCCTACTCCACTCGCGCCGCGCGATCTGGCGCAACGCACCGTGACGTAACGGAAATACGCGCCCCGAGTCTTTTGAAATTGTGGCGCCAAACTTCCGCACATCAAAATTAAACTAATACATGTTTAAGGGTTAATTTGATTGGCACGTAACAAAATCCAATACAAACTGGGCAATAATCAAATAATAGATGTCTGTCGAATTCCGGGGCTATGTTTAAATTTTAAACCATAGATTTTAGAGAAATTTCTGTCACTATAATCCTGCATATTACAGCTTATTCTCTTATACGTTTCTAAATTGTTGTACTTCAACTACAGATATAGATCAAATTATGTTAAACTCGATCGGTTTTATATTCACTGGCTACAATATTAATACTTTAGTTTACCTCGGATATTAAACCGTAAAGCATTGTAACTTGAAAATGATTTCTAGAAAAACGCATACCAAGGAATGTTTGTAAGAAGCTCTTAATGAGGTTAAACAAGGTGTTGCAACAATGTACTCTGCTAGTAAGAAGTTTAGGATTCCAAAGTCGACATTGCACGACCATCTCATACGATCGCAGAGTAAAAGAGATAAAAGTGTAGACAGTTACATCTCTGATATACAAACAACTAATTTACAAAACTGCGGAAATGTGCACAGGAAGTACTCTAAGATGTAAAGCAACACCTACCTACTCAGATGGTAAAGATGATAAAGAAGTTTGGAAAAGAAGTTTTAAGATGCAAAAACAAAAGTTTAATATTGAGGAAACGAACTCTGCAAAAAATAATGGAAATGCTCGCCATAAACCATCAGAGCAAATAATAAAATGAATCAAGTACTATGGATTACACCCCAAAATCTGACGATGAGGATTCAACACAGGAAAGCTGTAGTCGGGGTACGAAAATACCGATGTATATAAAAAGGGGTGTTGTATTAAAAAATACACATCGTACTAAGCACAGTTCAGTTGATGCATATATTCACTTTAATGTACATGGATTGATTGAAAGACTGCAGTTGCTAGTTACTGTTGATTATCACAACCATCGAAATATGCATAACCTAAATGAAATTATCTCTTATAATATCTAAACTTCGGCAAAAAGGAATTATAGAATAGACGACAACAAAGTTAGATAGGGGTAAATATTTAAACATATTTCTCAAAATTGTAAAATTGGAATAGTTTGCATTTGCATTTTGATAAGTAAACATCGTAATAAATATGACCGGAGAAAGAATTGTATCTTTAGAGGCTATGAAAATTTTAGAACAAGTTGTCGAGGAGATGAAAAAAAGTTTATCAAACAATTCAACTAGCAAACATTTTAATGGTATGTCTAATGAATCTCTGGCAAATACTAAAATAGTGCAAGATAAACCTGCACATGATAATGTTGATGTGAAAGATCAGAACATAGACTTCAAGTCAGACGTTTCTTACAGAAAAAGAAAGAGACAACTTAAATCGTATACTAAAGAGGATTTAAATAAAGTCCTTGACGAATTAAACAAAGGATGGATTACTGGTTCAGAAGCATCCGAAATCTACAATGTTCCAAAAGCTACAATCTATACGAAACTAAGATCAAACGAAAATCGTGTACAAAATTTGGATATGTATACTACACATTTGCCAATTAAAAGGAGGAAAAACTGACTTTTGTGTGTGTATTAGTTTTAATGAATAAAAATATATTTCTATGTGTAGTGTACTTGTTAAGTATTTGAATTGAAATATAAATATCGTTTCAAACGTTTTGGTTTTATTTATATATAATGGTATTATTAGGAAGGAATAAAAATACAATACGCCCGTTACTCGGAAGCAGTAGAGGAATCTTGGTTTATGTAATATCATCGAAGTTGAACAAAAAAAATTTTAAACTAAAAGGTATGTTTCAAACACGCAGTTGTACTCATTTCTATTAAAATTAAATGTAGCGCTTTTTGTTATAATTCTTTTCATAAGAACTTAGATACCCATTTCAGTTGCGGGGCATTTGAAAAATTAAACAATACCAATGTAAACTTTATATTTTATAACATAAACAAGCTAATATATACAAAAATAATTTCTAAATTCACATCATTCATTTCTTATGATAACAGTTGAGGTGGTAAAATTTTTACTTTAAAACTTACAATTTAGTATATATTCCATGTGAATATCTGTCAACAGTTTTATAAATCCCATCTCCTCGATTATTTCAATAAAATCATCCAAATCCTCTGGCAATACTAACACAGCAGTACAGTGCTGTATTGCTTCCTCGTATGACTGACACATAAGACATTTTTCTCTTTCTATCGAAAAACGTTGCCCACATTCTGCTTTTTTTACTCGTAGAGAATCGCGAAATCTTCGAATAACCTCACCAAAGTCTTTATACATATTTGTTATATCGTCTCTTTAGACTGTACAATTAACAAATAATAACTTCTACGCGAACAGTCCTTTTATATATAAGCTACTCCTATTCGGATATGTACCGATTGTACCCGATTTGTGTACACGCACGAAGCAACAGGTAGGGAATGTATTCTATGAATTAATCAATTACACTCCTTAAAAAAATGCTAAGGACTTTAAAAATAATTATAACTCTTGTTACACCTCTAGCCTCCGGATAAACGTTATTATTTTAGGTTGTATTACTGTTTTCTGAATCAATTTCTTACAGACTTTTCCCAAACTATGCGTATCAATTGGCGGTTATACTTTACTCCATAAACCGACTTGTATATATTTTCGTATTTGTCTCTACCTAACACGTCCGTATAATAAAGATGTACAGGCTCATCGTCAACTGGTAACTTAATCTTTTTTTAAAAAGCCCGCCTCTGTTTTCAACTTTAATCTCCTTTATAGCTTTTGACATGCTTTCCGCTATTCCTTGTGACTAGGAATCGGTGATTTGCAAGGGATCGATCAATTGTTTATGCACCTCTTTGAATTTTTGCAGAGATGTAGTGTCTCCTTTTTTTGTATCCCGCAAACTTCTTTCGTACGGAATCCTGCGTAAAATGAAGCTTACGTTTATTTACAATAAAATCTTTAACGTTCGTCATCATGAAACTTCGGATTGGGGCAAACCATTGAACACCTTCTTCTATATTTATATACTCCTCGAAATTTTTACTATATTGCCCCCTTATCCAAATCAAAATCTTTTACAATAGTAATAAAACTATGTTTCGAGTCACCCCACTCCAACACTGCAAGCACATTTGTTTAAATTTTGGATATGACATGTCACCACTTATATGATCAAGAAAGATATGACGAAAGTTTGTGTGACCCTGTTTCCATAATGCGATTACATTGGCCTCATCTCAGAGTCTATGTTTGAAGGTCCTAGCGTAAGTTTGACATAAGTAAAAGGAATCAATGATCTTATGTCGGAGACACTTTCACCTTATGGGGCAATTTCACCCTATGGGGTAATTTCACCCTATGGGGCAGTTTTACCCTATGGGACAATTTCACCCTATGGGGCAATTTCACCCTATGGGGCAATTTAACTCTATGGGGCAATTTCACCTTATTCTGATGGAGATAAATTCAAGGAACTTTGCCATTAATGCACCCCACAACCAGACCTAGATCCGATTATGCAAATAAAGAAATAGTTTAATATTATTGCAATATCACAAAAGTTATACGCAACAACCAATTTTAAATAAATTGTCTTTGAAACTTAAAATGGATGTTATGACTTAAGTTTTATCATTACAGTGGTACTATATCTGGTTGAACCGAGAAACAGTGCAATTAAGTTGATGAATCGATGTGAATTTGTGTAGCTCCGACTCCCAGCAGGTATAAAATTTACAATTTTATGTTAAAATTTTTCTAAGTCCGAACAACTAAAATTTTGTCAAGTCCCAAAATATTCAAAATGGACATATCTCAGATGTATGTTGGATATAGTTTGGATATATGTCGTACGGATGCGAAAGGAGGGAGAAGGACACAGTAGGGTGGAGGGTTTAGGCTAGTTTACGTTGTTTAGAGTTAGATTAGTCGGTGCTGTCTGAAGTTAGGTTAGGGTAGTTGGACTTGTCAGGAGTTAGGTTAGCTGGTGTTGTCTTGTGTTAGGTAAGGTTAGTTGGTTGTGTGGACTTAGGTTAGATAAAGGAAAATTGATAGGTTGGGTCGGCGCCGCGGCCCGAACCTATCAATTTTCCTTTATCTAACCTAAGTCCACAAATCAACAACAACACCAGACAACACCTACTGACAAGTTTTATATCATTCAAAAGTTATTCCCTGAATAAAATATTAACATTTATTTTTCTTTAACCAAAATTATGTTTCCAGAAAGCCAGCAAAAATATCTCTGTAAATGCTCTGAAGTATCTTTGAACGTTCAAATGATGCTTTTCTATTTTTCAAAAATCTCAAATGACGTTTTTGTTGACCCTTACAGATATTTCATATATAGAAATTATTTAAAATTGAAACAGTCTTTTACTAATACGACTGCATGTCGGTGTTCCGCACCCCTTGATTGTTACAGCTTGCCTTGCTTCACTTGTTGGCCAGAATGATTTATTAATGGTTGCTTGAATTTTTCTCCTTGGATTTCTGGATTAACTTTGAGTATCTTGTAGCCCAATTTGGGTATCTTCATGTTTTATAATATTTTTGAAGTATATTTGGATATTTAATTAAGACGATTATTTGGACGTATATTTAAATGTTTAATTGAATGTTTAGATGTGTTATTAGATGTGCTATTAGATATATTATTAAATGTATTATTGGCGGTGTTTTTTAAAGCCCTAAATTATAAAATATTAGAATAAAATTCAACTACCAGTTTACCTTACGTTTTAAGCGTAAAACGGCTACTATTTGTTGCATAAATTGACACTTTTACTTTCCACAATTTTTAACAATTTATTCACTTTCACTAAGTTTCATTTGTACGTAATCTTTCTCTTTAAATTGACATATTTCGTGCCTTGTTTAAGAGATACTGAATGTTTTCGAGTTTGCTATGGTATTTATAAGCTCTACCTATCACCGTTTTTAATTGGCGTGCCTGTTGATTAAGGCTTGTACTTAGCGTGCCTATCTCTGTAGAACTCGGTATTTCTCAAAATTTCCTGGTTTTAATTGTTGTTCCTTCATTCAATCTCGCACGTAGACGTTCAATATTTCGTCGTATATCTTAGAATTTCTAAATATTCATTGCATTTTTGTCACGTCTTTCATGTTTGTCGATTATAGTTCAAACTTTTATCATATCGCGGACCACCTGTTATTTATTGTCTGTTACTTCAAATATGTTGGATTTTTATGCAAATATGATATTCCACTCACGTACTCATCTTTCTAATAGTGATGTATTTGAATGCGTTTGCTTATTTATGCGTTGACATTTTCAATAAAAATTTTAAATAGCTAGAATGCTAGGTTGTTTAACTTTACCGATTACATGTTTATTTTGATGAAACTTGATGTTTTTAAAACCTTATTTTTGTTCGTTCCTTTCACTTAACGCGTATTATAAGACGTAGACATTTATTATTTTAGCTAAATATTATCTAATTATTGCAAATTGAGCTTCTTTCTTATGATTTAAATTGGTTATAATTTATATACAGTGTGCTCGCTATTGACCTTTTGTAAAATATTCAATTTACTTCTATTTAATAATGGAATTATTTGGTTTTCTTAAGGTTAATTATGTTTATATTTATCTTACGATCCCTGTGACTTAATCTACCCTTAAACTACCCTCTTATCATAGCATTTTATATATATATATATATATATATATATATATATTGCCGTGGTTCTCGGGTAAAAGCCTCACTAACAAAAATATTTTCGAAAATTTTATTAAATTTTCAAAACTCGAAAATTGCACATAATAGAAATTTTTTCAAAAATTAATTTCTTACCCAGATTCCTCTCTTCCTCGGTTGAATTGCTTTCTTCAACTGCTTCCGGCTAACTCAGTTGGACCTCCTCTTGGATACCTAGATTCACTATTATGCTTTGCATCGTTCACGCACACTCTCAATAAAACCACAAAATACACCAATCATACAATCTTTTATTTATCACTATTTACAAATAAAATTCAATATTATCCACATTTTCAGTGATCAAGTTACACCTCCATAAATTCTATTTTGTAATGTGCTGTATTTTAATTTAAATTATCAAACACATAGAATATACCCGGAGTAAATGGGCCCTGAATAATATCTTATTTCTCATTCTTTCTTTATAATTTATTTTAAATCTACGTAAGCTCTGGAGTATGTTGAGCTCATGATAACCCAGTTAATTATGAATAATGTATGCCCTTATACTTCGCATACTCTTACAACAAACAAAAGAACAAACCCATGTACTCTTTACAAAATTTAACTTCCTAATGGAACGTTAATAAGCTTTATATACACCTTCAAATTTCTATTTAAATACCATAATAAAGTTAGTTATACGTATTATTTTCAATACGCAAATAATGCACAATACCTTCAAAAATTCACTCTCATACGTCACCCAATATTCATAGTTTCATAGTTTATAACAACACAATTTCAAAGCGTTACCTGGAATTTCTAGAAGATCTCTGCTCCGTTGACGATGCCGTGTATTTGCTTCTTTCAGCTCTGCAGGCCGTTTCTAGCTATTAATAGAAGAACCCCATTTAAGTTGAGCTGCTTGCACTGCCTCCTCGGTGTATCCAATTTCCAAATCCAAATTAATTATACTTCTTTCATAATTATTTAATTTGATCCACGTTACTTAACGTCACTACACGAGCTTGTTAAAAAAAATGTATGTGATACCTCAATAAAAAAATGTAAACTCGGCACACACCGCGTAGAAATTATAAGGCTAACACCATGCTATATAATTAAAAATAATTTTCTATACTTACAAGCTCGTGATAATTTTCGTACGTAGTCTGAAGCGATCAAATTACTAAGGGCTTTTATTATATTTTGAAAAGGTATTTATACAATTTCCGATGCCACCTCTGGCCTAGGCGGCTCCGTGGCGTAGTGGTATGTGTGTGACTACTACGCCCAAGGTCCCGGGTTCGAATCCCGACACGGTCCGCTTGAAAAATGTTAGGCGAGCATTTTTCACAAAAATACACCCTCGTTCGGATGAGAGGTAAAATGGAGGTCCCGTGTGTGAGTGTTGTCATGCACGTTAAAGATCCCTACCTTGCTTGGAACAGCAAGGGTTCGGCAAAATTCAAAATTTTCCAGGTAACAAAAACTCGCTTCCTGGCCAGTGTAGTACCTTCGGGTGGAGCATTGGAAAATCACATGTAATGCCACCTCTGGCCGCATTTCACGCGAAGTTCTTCATTTACAATAACACGTTTTTAAAATTTTGGTTTAACCGATTTGTAAATCCTCGAATTCAGCGCGTCGTTACGATCTTTTCTGAAAATTAATATGCAATATTCCCGTGTCTTGTCTGATGTGCGACTAACGATATCTACCAATAGAGTATGCATTGACGTTTTACAAATCCCGCCTATACTAACGCTGTCCCTTGCTTATGCATATTTTACGTCTCTTTCTGACCTTGTTTGAGTGGTAGAAATCGATATTCCAGACCGCGTTCCGCAACTCCATGTGGAACCCAAAATACGTGCTTTAAATAACCGCTTATTAGCGTTTAATGGGAAAACATCCGACCGTTTACCCGCTATTCTTTGAAACTTGTTTATTATCTACAAAAATACACGGAACTTGACATTTAAAAACCTGCAGGTGTTTAATTTTAACGAACGTTTTAAATAACATTTCTACGAGTTGGATTTTCAGCGTATTTCAACCCCACCGATATATTTGTTTGTTAGCAACGCGTTTCACCTGGATATTATTGATTTTTACACGCTTTATGCATATTATACGCAAATAACCGTTCACTTAAACTCATTTAAATTAATAATTAATTGCATGGGCTTCTAACATTTACGAACCTAACTAAATTTTATTCATTATTTGTAAAATTTTGTTAATACCTGTTACTTAAAAATGAACTAACTGGAATAATTTCGCACGTAAATTCTGGTTGTTTCCTTTATACAGGGTGTTTTGAAATTACTTTGTTTATACGTAGATTTAGCCCTTTAAAACCACTACAATATATATATATATATATATATATATATATATAAAAGGGATGTGCTGATATATTAAAACATCCATTATGCACAATGTTCAACTTATCATTAAAAATAAAAGTTATCCCGATTTATAGAAGCTTGCCAAGGTAACACCAGTCCATAAAACAGGAGCGTCAAACATTATTGGTAATTATAGACCCATCTCAATTTTATCTTGTCCCGCAAAAATATTTGAACACATTATACACAAACGTATCCGTAAACATGTAATGGCTTCGATTCAATTAAATCCACATGGTTTTATGTCAAAACAATCCACTAATACAAACCTAGTTGTTTTTACAGAATTTGTAGCTGAAGTCCTAGACAAAAAACATCAGGTCGGCGTCATATATACGGATTTCGCAAAAGCATCTGATAAAGTCGATCATGATGTTCTTCTACTGAAATTAGTATCCTTCGGTTTTTCAATACCAACAATTGAATTCTCGAATCATATGTTACTTATAAGAAGGTGGTTTCTAAATGCTTTGTTCCTACGTCAGGTGTGCCACAGGGTAGCAACCTAGGTTCGCTTCTATTTCCCATGTCAATGATCTTCCAAATTCCAATTCAGCCAGTCAATATCTATTGTTTGCAGATGATTTACAGATCTATAAAGACATTTAGAATACAACGGATTGTAAATTACTGCAAGCTGATCTAGATCGTATATATCAGTGGTGTAATGAAAATAAGTTTTATTTTAATATCAGTAAATGCGAAAAAATGACTTACACCGTCACTAAGTCTAAAATAGAATTCAATTATTCAATTTCACAGACTAAACTTAAGGAGGTAAGCAACAAAAAGGACTTAGGAGTTCACTTCACAACAAATCTAAATATTGAAATGCACATTAAATCTACTGTATCGGTCGTAAGTAAAATATTAGACTATATCATCAGAAATTCTCAGTTCTTCAGTAGAGTCTATATACGCCCTATTAAACGGGAAAATAACTATCTTTGTTTTCTATTTAAAAAATTGAGGTTATGTATATATCTATGAAACTAAAACAAAATAAAACTTTTTAACCTCTCATTCTCATTCAGTATAAAAATATCTACAAGTTTTTTATTTACAGTATTTCTCTAATGTCAATAATAAAGTTTACACAGGGATTTGAAAACAATGCAATATTTAGTTTTTCAAAATATTTAGATATCCGTGGATTTTTCTAAAACAGAAAAATTCATGTGAGATCAATAGACAAAATGCATTACTTTTTCCATTTGAGTGTCTCTATCTCTAACAGTATCTCTAACAATATCGCTAACGGCATCGAAACCGATTCTGTTGAACGCGCGGGAACTAACCAGTTCTTGTGTATTTATAGAATTGAGTGGGTTTTATAGACATGCGGTAACAATTAGTTGTTCCCGCGTTTTTATGAGATCTAGCAACGAAGCGTTGCACTTACTTTAGTGCATTAAAAAAAGAATTGCTCCGTGTTTAGTTCTGCAAACGTGCGTAAGCTTTTATTAGCTTTTGTAGCTTGGTAGAGCTGAATACTGGAAAATTCCGCTACTAAAGAGACACCTTGGGCTGTGAACGGGTTGGTGAGTCTGCCAACCTGATGATAATCGTCCCGGATCAACGTAGTGAAACTTGAAAGTGCTTCTTGCTAACGCGTGAGTGCAGTACCCTTACGGGCACCCCCACTTTTGCAATAGGCCGTCTTCATCTCCGCCACAATCCAACCCGCGGGCATTGGGTTGAATTGCTTCGCTTAAGACACCTTAAGCGCTAAACGGGCTAGTGAGTCTGCTACTCTGAGAGTAATTCAACCGATCGTGCGTGTTTGGAGGGGACACTTCGTTACATTGCGCGGGCGTAGTGCTTGCACAGCAACCCGCGCCATTTAACGGAACGATGGAGAACGAAGACGTAGCGATGGTACCTGACGCCGAAGCGAAGGACCCGCAAAAGCGGCGTCATTGACGGCCAAGTTCACGGAGGCGAAGCAAATCTTCAAGCTCTAGCATGTGCTGCACCTACGTATACAGGTAGAGATACCGCACCGGCGTTCCGAAGTAGGACAATCAGCGATTCGGACACACGCATATGAACTGCGGGAGCGCGCAATAAGGTTCACTCATCGTACTCCTTGCTGGAATCGACTTCCAGAAGCTGACTGCGATTGCCAAAGCTGCTGCCTATAATCGCCGAAACCAAAAACTTCGGCGATTAAGTCATGTGTTTCATTGCCTGCGGTAAGGATCTCAGCGAACGCTTCCATTTTCATGGATAGACGTCGCGGAAATCCAGGAACTCTGCACATAGCAATCTGGAACGCGCAAGGGCTGATGGGAAAGCGATTTGAGTTGCTGGAGTTTGCGTTGAGGCACGACCTAGACGTTGTCCTGATGAACAAAACGTTCCTCAGCGCACGAGACGAGCCTAGGCTTCCCAACTACAGGCTGTTTCACAACAATCGAGATGGCGTCGGAGGAGGCACAGCGGCGTACGTCAAGGCAAGATTGGAGCACTACGTGGTGGACCTGCTATACCTAGAACAACTTGAAACGACTGCAGTATGCATAGTACTAGAATTTTGGCCCTCTACGCCTGATGTCGGTTTATAACCGGCCAGGTGGCAAACCGTTTAGCACGCAGGACCTGGATGAGTTGTTGCATGCGAGAGAACCTGTGCTTTTAGCAGGGGCTTCAACTTCAAACATCCGTCTTGGAACAGTCGGGTAGCGAATCTCAATAGACGCATACTCCCACAGTTTGCTAACGGACGTGAGGTCGAGGTCTTAGGACCGGCAGAACCCACTCACTACGGCAATAGAAGCAGGCCAGATGTACTAGATGTTGCGATACTTCATCAAGTTACGTTAAATACGGAGATTCAAGCCATCAGCGTCTAACGACATCTCGACCAATGGCGCGCTAGAGACGTAAGTGGACCGCCTCGTGGAGTGCATACAGACCTCGGTCAGTAGAGCCACTTCCATGAGGCCGGTAGCGGATAAGAGGGGCATCCTCTCTGCACATCCGTGACATCATCCGGGAGAAGAACCGTGCTAGGAGTCAGTGGCAAAGAATCTGGGATCCTGCGGAACGACTCAGGTATAATCGATTGATCGCCGAAATGCGATTAGCGATTCGGCGGTACCGAAACAAGGCTTGGGAAGCCAGACTGGAGGAACTCCAAACCAAAAACACTTCTCTGTGGACGATGTCGAAAGTACTGAGGAATAACACGTCCTCAATGCCTCCTATTCATAGCGAAACAGGCTTAGCCTATTCAGTTTCTGAAAAGGCATAAGTCTACGCAGACAGCATGGAACGTCAGTTCGAGCCGAACTATGCCCACGCAGACCTTTGACATATCGAACAGGTTTGCCGCGACGTCCGACAGAGGCTAAGAAACGACGACCTTCAGGAAATCGACCCCACCACAGTTGACGAAGTCAAGGAGCTTATCAAGGCCTTAAGGATGAGAATGGCTCCTGGACCGGACGGAATCTCTAAACGGGATCTGAATGCGCTGCCTGAAAACGCCCTTCGGATGTTAACCGGAATTATCAATGTCATGTTGAAGCTCCGCCACTTCACATCCACGTGGTAGACAGCGGACGCCGTAGTGTTCCGGAAAGCAGGCGAATCTGCGACATTCCCACAGAACTACCGACTACATAGATTGCTGTCAGTGGTTGGGAAGATAGTAGAAGCTGTTTTCCTAAGGAGACTCCAGGCAGCGCTGCAGGAACATCACGTGATCCAGGACAAACAGTTTGGGTTTTGTAGGGGACATTCCACCGTTCACCAAATACTGCGAGTGGTGGTGCACATCGCGAAAGGCTTTAACTGGCGACAGTCAACAGGCGCAGTGTTGCTGGACGTGTCTAAACGTTTCGACAAGGTATAGAATTATGGCCTACTCTACAAGATGCTAGAGAGGGGTTACCACGCGTTCTCGTCCAACTGACAAAATCCTATCTTCACGATAGATGGTTTTGCATCAGACTGGACGGAGTGCGATGGAAGAAGCGGAAAATCAGGGGTGGAGTCCCCAAGGTTCTCTCCTCCCGCCGGCACACTTCGGCACCTTCGTGAGCGACCTACTGACAACGGTAAACAGCAGGATGACACTATACGCCGACGACACAGTCATTCTAACCAAGGCCCGTGCTCCGCACCTCATCATGCAGAGATTACAAACGGCGTGGACGTTCTCGAGAAGGGGCTAAGACTCTGGCGAGTCGAGGTCGATCCAGAAAAGAGCACGAACCAATACCTTGGGGTTCAGACGTCAAGTACCTAGGGGTGATCCATGATTCGAAGCTCACTTAGAAAGCTCACTTCGAGTATGCGTCAAACAAGATTAAGAGAGTTATGGCTCTGCTATACCCCTTGACCAATCGCCGAAGTAGGCTAAACGCTTCAAACAAGCTTAGACTCTACAAGGCGATAACCAGATCGGCGTTTGCATACGCATCAGCGGTGTGGGGCAACGCAGCGGAAACGCACATGTGTAAACTCCAAGTGATCCCGAACAAGGCCCTAATGGGAGTCTTCGGAGCTCCCTGGTTCATTCGAAACTCTCAGCTTCACAGAGAGGCAAACCTGTAGATCGTCAAGGAATGGTTCCGGTTAAACGCAGAGAGGTTTTACGGATCTCTAGAAGATCACGAAAACCAGCTTATACTAGCCCTGGGAACCTATGAAGATGTCCTATGGTAACGACATAGACACCCCAAGGCGATGCTCCGGCAATGATCTTTGCTGCGATTCCATCAGACGTCCGAAAGGAATAAACTGCGCATAACGCCATGTTTTTTTAAATTTGCGACGGCGGTAAAGGACCTTGACGCCCAAGGTCCCGGGTTCGAATCCCGACACGATCCGCTTGAAAAATGTTAGGCGAGCACTTTTCACAAAAATAGACCCTCGTTCGGATGAGAGGTAAAATGGAGGTCCCGTGTGTGTGTTGTCACGCACGTTAAAGATCCCTACCTTGCTTTGAACAGCTAGGATTCGGCAAAAATCTAAATTTTCCTGGTAAAAAAAACTTGCTTCCTGGCCAATATAGTACCTTCGGGTGGAGCATTGGAAAATCACATGTAAGGTGAAGGACCTAGTCCAGGTACGCTAGTCACGGGATCCCTATAAGGTCTATTACAAGAGATCTCGAGTCCGACACCAGAGTGGATTTTTAGTGGGTATGTCCTTGCCTCGGCAAGGAAGAGTCCCACACAGCGGAAATAAAACCTTTTACCACTATAAAAAAAATAGTAAAACTCTGACAGCTAATAAATTACGACAGTAACTATAACACAAAACCTATAAGAAAATGACCACGTCACTATTAATTATTCGTATTTATCACGGATCATTAGTATAATTGGTCGCTTGATTGTCATTTTCAAATAAACATTGTTTATTTATTCGAGAAAATTCAGTATGCGCTGACGGAATTTATCAAAAACCTTTGACAATACTAAATCATGGTGCAACTGAGAGTTACTGGTAATAGTTTCAATTTAATGGAGTACGCAAATGACCCTAACAAACACTCTGCCCTCATAAAGCAGAAGCTCTAACAGCAACATTACTTTCTGTATCTGATATTGAACCACAAGTACATGCCATTGTTACCGTCTAGAACGTGATCGTGAACAATGAATATTTATTATTTTATTCGGTCAGTTAAGCGATGTTTAACTTTACTGCACTTCCTCCTATTTTTATGTCGTAATTGTCATTTATTTCAATTCAATTATTGTCTTTGAAGAAGATAGAATTTCGTGTTCTGTAGGTACGTATAAAAAGAACCAACTGAGAACATTGATTGGCGAACAAAGAAACATTATTTGAAAATAGACAGCTGCGAAGGTGGAGGTGAAATTATAATTACGTGAAGTTTCATTGTCGTCTAAGGATTACATAAGTGGATGATCATGTAATGTATTTAAAACCTCTTTAAATTAACCTATGACAAAATGAAGGAAATGTAAATAATTTCTTAAAACTCTGTAATTACTCAGTCTTGATACGACCGAGAACCTTGGAATTTACCGAAATTTGTTGATCTAATGAGTTAATAGTCGAAAAATTATTGCTTATATAATTAGATATTGTGCAATGTAGATAACATAAAACTGTTTGAAAATACTAAAAAATTTCCGAAACGAACTTTGAAGACCTTCTAAAATACAGGTGTCGTCATAATTTGTGCTAAATTTATCGGCCTAGACGTGCTTAAGAAGTAGGCTCTTGTACACGGTTATCCACGAGGGTTGGATATAGGAACAAAGTATTGGGTACACAAAAGAGTCTTTATTTTAGGAATCCTTTGGGTCGAGGTGTCCAAGGTTAAAACAGGCAAACAACAATAGTCAAAGTTAAAACAGGACAAGTAATTACATTCCGTGTGATATTTAGGACGAAATACCCAAATTGTCTACGCTAGGTAACGTTAAATCAAAAACCGTCCAAACATGTTAAAGTTTGAATTTAGTTTTGCTTTTATTTTGGATACCCATAGGTATGATGCTTTTTGGAATGTTGTGCTTCAGATGTATGAGGATGATAGCATGGACAGACAAAGTTAATAACAAATAGGTTTTAGAAATAGTAGCGGAACAAGAACGTAGAAAAAATAGGAGAAATAGAAGGGCAGGATACGTTTTAGGCATTTTTGGGGCATGGTGTAGGATATATTGCAAGCAGAGATAGGAAAAAGATGGTAGAGGTAGACCGAGATCAGACTATTGCACGCAGATAGTGAAAGATGCAGACTGTGGAAATTTCAAGGAAATGTGTAGGTTAGCAAAGAATAGGAAACAGTGAGGGTACGCGTCTAACCAGTTCCAGGACTGAAGACTTAATGATGATGAGGTATGATAACATCATGATAATCTTATGCTAACATCATCCAATTTTTTTAAATAGTTACCTAAATCTTTTATGTCACATTTAAATAGATAGCGAGTTACATATCCCCCATATTAATATGTATAAAAAATTAAACGCATTATTATGTCTTAATAATAGTATGTTACAATGTATTAATTAAAGGTTATAATATTAAAGGTTAATCAAGATTCATATCAAACATGAGAACGGATGCAACTACTATGTATTTCAGACGCAACCTGAAACTGCAGGTGCAGACACAATAAACTGCAATAAAGCAGCCTTAATTAAAATTATTTAGAATAAGACAATGTATGTTTATCAAAAAGTAGCATACGTGAGATCTGCACTTTCCCACGAGATGATGTGAGAACAGGGATTCCATAAATACTGTGAAAAGCCCCTGATAATCAGTCAGTCTTAAAACTTCATAACTTTAAGATTGTTGGTAGTTGAAGCTACTCATTAGTAATTATTAAAATATTAATTTTGATTGTTTTTGTCAACTAAATTAAGTCACGTTAATGAACAAAATCGACCGAATCCAATACAGAAGGAAGACTAATAAAATTGGCAATCAAATTATAGTTCATCTTCCTTACCATTCTTTTCAATTGCATATTGATTTTAGCAAGTAAGATTTGAAACGAAAGAATTTATGTACAATTTATTATCACAATTTATTACTAAAACAATTTATTCGGCAAGAGTCTGAATTTGATCATAACAAAAGTTTATAATTATACTCATTTTATGTACGATTTATTATTGCCACAATTATTAACGACACAATTTTTTAGCTAAAATCTGAAATTAATGTAATTATAGCAGAGGTTGATAATTACATGCAATACAAGTAACAGTAAGTGATTCTTTAAATAACTTTAGTGCAAACTTGACTGAAGTGACAGAGAATAAGTAATTTATAAACATGAACACTGAAAACTTAAGGTTATATTTAGACTCAATACCAACGTCCGATGGAAATCAAGTTTTACTAGGGATTTTCATTACCGCGCGCGAGACATTTCTAAAATCATTCTACAAACAAGGGGACATTGATCGGAACAATGGCTAGTAAGATGGATCCTGAGTAAACTAACGGGCAAAGCCTTGACCTTAATTGCAAGTAGGAATGACCTGACGGTTTGGGAGAACTACAAAAATATATTGAACGCGTATTTCGGAGACCAACGTAATATAAAATGCCTTATCAAAGACTTAATGAACCTAAGAATGGAAAATAATCAATCATCATATTAATTCGGTATGCGATGTCAAAACGCAAGAAGTTTAATTTTAACCAAACTGAAATTAGAAGAACCAGCTCCAAACATACGTGTAAATAAAACTAAAATGTACGACGAAATGGGTTTGGACATATACAAACGTGTTACCCGAGCGAATATCGGATAAAATACGATTTACAAATTTCCAAAATTTAGAAGAAGCAATGAATTTAATTGTAGAAGAGGAAAATGTGATGTATTATAGAAATAAGATTTACAATCTTAATGCAAACAAAAATTACCTACCAATAAAAACTATACAAGCAGCTAGACAAATATCGACATAACCCAAATTTATACCATTCAACACACCAATAAATCATTTGAAAATTAATAATCCAAACTTTAATAATACAAATTTCAACAATCAATTTCGACAATTTCCCAAATCAACATTTAATTCGACTTTCACAAAACCCACATTTACACCAAATTTAATCAAAACGCGAATCGAACATGACAAATATTTGGCGTAAGTTCTAACAGAAATGTACCAGTGAGAAATAATAACAACAACCCCAATAATTATTACAAACGAACCCCATGGACACTTCGTCTGGTAACAAGAGACAGAACACTAAAATATCTCAAATCAGACCTGACTATACACAAAAACAAAACTTCACTTCGAGGAACTATTTCACCAAGAAGTAGAAGATTTTAATAATCAAGACACAGATAATTATGTGAATCTAAGTAGAGACGATGAAGCAAATTGAGAACTTCAAACGGAACCACACTTACGAAAATTACAAAAGATCAATGAAGAAAATGAATGCACAAATTTTCAATTGGACAGAACCAAATACGATCAGACGTAATAAACTTAAACGACATTATTCAACATTTTCTACCCTATATAGAAATACCACATGCCTAGATTAAATTAGTAATGGACACAGGATCTCCAAAAACTTTAATTAGCCCCAAAACAGTACAGAAACATTATTTAGATTTAGTAGAAAGAGAACCTTTTAAAATCGAAACAGCACACAAAACGACACTACACCAATTTAATGCGAATATACTGTTGCGATCCACTATTAGGCAACCCGTCAAACATACAAACGCCCGGGGCACAGCGTATTCTTCAGCATTCGAGAATCCTTCTACAAAGTTCTAGATAATGAGTCATATCTTAATGCAGGGTATATATAAGGCCGCTTATGAATGTAAGAGTTAGTCTATTCTTGAATGTCTAATATAAATTATATCGTTGTAAAGTAAACGTAGTTGAGTTTTTAGAATATATACATAAATGATATGCTGTGTCTAATGTGCATGCAGCTTGCAGTATACATAAATAAATAGAAGTGTATAAACAAATAGTTGTGTTAGTGTTGTTAATGGACCTAGGGTAAAGAAGTTAGTTTAAGAAGATATTAGTGCTTGTAAATTCATTAGTGTAATAGTGCTTCATTGTTAAGTGGACTGAAAACATCTATAAATAAGGCATATACTGTTAATTAGACTTGTGAACAGTGAGTAATAAAGACCATTATTATTACTTGTTTTAAATTAAAGAAACGCGGTAGTAGTAGCGCGTTACAATACCCTTACTAAAAACTTGTAATGTAAAAATGAAACATAAATTCTGCATATTTGAATTTAACGATAAATACGACGGATTAATTAGCATGGATCTTTTAAGAAAACTAGGAGCGAATATTGATATAAAAAATTGACTACTAAGAACAGAACACGGACAGATTCCAATTAAATTCCAAAACAGTAACATTCAGACCGAACAAAACTGCACCATCGAACCTAGGACGGAAAAACAAGTAAACGTCTTAGTAAATTCGAAAAGCGGCATAGGAATAATAAATCACGCGTCATTTCAACAAGGAGTAGAAACACCAACCGCGTTACTACATACAAAACACAACTACGCCACTATGACAATTTTCAACTCAAACAACTACCCCATAGAAGTATCTTTAACGACGCCGATAAAAGTGGAAGAAGGAAATTTTAGTGAAATGGAAATCGAAGAATACTCTGAAAGTAATTCCAATCCCACAGAACACGATAAAATGTTAAAGGAAAATTTAACTAACATTTGTTTCAATTCCAATATTAACACAGAAGAAAAGAGAGCAATAAAAGACTTATGTTTCGAATACCGAGATATATTCCGTTGTGAAGGAATATTTTTAACTTTCACCAACACCGTCAAACATAGTATTGAACTAACAGATGATAAACCGATTTTTACCAAAGCATATAGACTACCTCAAGTAAGTCAAGATGAAGCAGATAGACAGGTAACAGACTTATTAAACCAAGACATTATTCAACACTCGAATTCACCCTGGAGCAGCCCCGTACTAATTGTTCCGAAAAAATTAGATGCCTCAGGCAAACGCAAATACCGAATGATTATCGATTATAGCAAACTCAACGAGAAGACTGTAGACGATAAGTACCCACTACCAAATATTACAGGAATATTGGATAAGTTAGGAAAATGTCAATACTTTTCGACATTAGAGCTCGCCTCAGGATAGCACCAAGTGGAGATGGACGAGAAAGATACAACCAAAACAACTTTCAGTACACCCAGAGGACATTATGAATACAAACGCAAGCCGTTTGGCTTAAAGAACCCACCCGCCACTTTTCAAAGGGTTATGGATAATAGTATTTTGAAAGAAATACACAATTAAAAGTGCCTTGTGTATCTGGACGACATAATTGTATATTCAACATCACTCAACGAACACATGAAGAGATTAAGAGAAGTTTTTGAACGTTTAAGAAAAGCTCACTTTAAAATACAACTAGATAAGAGCGAATTCTTGCAAAAAGAAGTAGAATTTTTAGGACACATAATAACGCTACAAGGTGTTATGCCAAACTCAAATAAAACAACTGCCGTATTAAACTACCCTTTACCAAAAACAAATAAAGAAATAAAGGATTTTTAGGACTCGGTAGATATTACAAAAAATTCATTAAAGGTTACGCACAAATAACCAAACCATTAACAAATTGTTTAAAGAAAGGTAACAAAATCGAACACACACCAGAATTTATTAAAGCAGTAGAGAAAATTAAGTGTATTCTTACGAATCACCCTTTGTTAGAGTACCCTGACTTTTCAAAACCGTTTATATTAACAACAGACGCACCCAATGTTATTTTAGGCGCAGTATTGAGTCAACGCAGAGTAGGTAGCGATAAACCAATCAGCTACGCATCACGAACATTAAACGAAACTGAACAAAAATACAGTGCTATTGAAAAATAACTATTAGCCATAATTTGGGCAACAAAATATTTTAGGCCACATCTTTATGGAAGGAAATTTTATATATACACAGACCATCGACCATTAGTATGGTTATGTAAACTCAAAGAACCAAACTCGAAATTCCAGAGATGGAGGATGATTAAAGGAATACGATTACGAGTCATATACAAAAAAGGAATGTATAACAATAATGCGGACACATTGAGCAGAATACAACTCAACGCCATAGAGACAGAGTCTGTTGAAGGAAACGTAGACGAAACCGAGATGAGAAAAGAAATATAAACTATACATTGAACTCAAAATGGCGAATCAGAACTGTAATTAAAATTCTAAACGAAGCAATAGATACGAAACGAAATCAATTTATAATTACCAAAGTCTTAACCAACCCCGACCCAGTAAAATATACAAAAATAGATAATAAGAAAGTACATCAAATTCAAATAACGAAAGATGATACCGAGGAGCAAATAATTAAAATTTTAAAAGAGTATACCCCATAGAAAAACCGTTTTTCCTTTTATTTCACAACGGAACATTTGTACCAAAAATTTTCAGAATTGTATATTCGATTATTTACTAACTCAGGACCCGAGATTATGATGTGTACACGAAAATTAATAGCCTTAGATGACCCAGATGAAATAAACGATGTAATTCGCAACCAACACGAAGTAAAACCAATCATCGTGGAATAAATGAAACCTTAAAACAACTCGTAGGAATATATAATTTTAAAAACACGAAGAAACTAACCACGGATTTTATTAATCAATGTGAACTATGTGACAGGGCAAAATACGGCAAACCACCACTAACAGTGCCTTTAATGATAACTAAAACACCCGACAAACCTTTTAAACAATTACATGCAGACACTTTGGTAATAAAAGCTCAGAACTTTTTATTAATCGTAGATGCATTCACAAAAGTAAGACAAGCGATACCCATTACTTCAAAAAACAGTATCGGCGTAACTCAAGCATTTTTACAATACTTTACATTTTATGGTACACCTGAATCAATAACTTTAGATAATGGAAGTGAATTCAGAAACGAGACTATACAAAATACCCAAAATACCCTAATACCCTAGAACTTATTACAGAAAATTACCCGGAATCAAATGGATTAATTGAAGGATTACACTTAGCATTATTCGAACAAAGCAGACTGTTAAGACTAACATATAAGCAAAAACCAATCACCAATTAAATGTCATATGCCCTAATTGCTTATAACAACACAATTCATTCCTCAACTAACTTTACACCCCTCGAATAAACATTAGGCCATTCATATTCTCGTAACCCTTACGATATACACTACAATAAGGAAGTATTCAACGGTACGCCAAAGACCACAAATAAAAATTAAAAATCACTTATAATAACGTCAAAAATAAATTATAAAGCGATAAGGAACGTATTACACAAAACCCCATGGAAAACACCAATATAAATAGATTCTCAATAGGAGAGATCGTGTATGAAAGAATTTTTAAAAGTAAATAACACAAAACGGCCCCCAGAAATGTAGGTCCGTTTAAAATCAAAAAGATTTGAGACAAAGATGTAGCAGTAGTAAATAACGGAAAACCCATAAGATATATCCATTTAAAGAACTTAGGACACCTTGTAATTTCAGATGGACAGCCATGACCCTAGCCCTCAACCTCCAGCCAGGTAGAACGAGCGACAACGAAATATTAGTAGAAGAGATAAGAAGAACCCCGGTATACTACCAGTAAGATTGGGAAGTATGCAAAACACGGTAGACTATTGGATTTTTGCACAGAAGTTTGATTTAACTGAATCAAGACGAGAATTTTATATAATTAGAGACAATTATGACAGACTAAAAGAATCAATAAACACAACCAAATTCGGAAAAGATTAAGCGATAGAAATGCTTAATTACAAAGGTATAATGGAAAATATCCTAAAGAACACAAACGACAGATTCAATCGACTAATACCAACAGACCAAACCACAAGACAGAAACGAGGAATTATTAACGGATTAGGTAATATTATAAAAGCTATCACAGGTAACCTAGACATTCAAGATGCTGAACGATACAACAATGCAATACAAAAATTGATTGACAATCAGAATGACATAAAAATTGTTAGAAACCGAATTTTCTTACCTCAATCAGCCATAGTAAAATTTAACGATACACTACAAAAATTAGTAAAAAAACCAGAACAGTATAACAAATAAAATACTAACTCTTGAAAGTATCATGCAAACTACAATGATAGGAATGCCAGATTTAATGAGATTCAACACGATATTTAATCAAATGATATCAACAAATTTTAGCTACATTAGAAGATGCTGTAACATTTGCTAAATTAAATAGTTTACATGCTAGTATTATCGAACCAATTGATTTACTAAACGCATTATTAGGAATCAGATCACTTATAACCCATAGTAGACTACCTTTTGAAGTAACAGTAACTAACATACTTGTATTTGAAAAAATAGCCATTGTAAAAGGTTATGTAAAGAATCGTGAAATTACGTTTCTAATAGAAATTCCCATTGTAGAGGTTAACAATTACAATTATTATCATTTATTTGCCTATGAAAGTTAATAGTCAATATCAAGTTATTATCCCCAAACCAAATTCGTTTCCCTAAGTGAACTTAGATATGGATTCACAAATGAAAAATGTAAAGAAGTGGCACCCGGCCAATACTTATGTCAATCGATAACGACAACAGCTATTTGAACAGATAGCCCCTGTGAAGTACTGTCATTAATACAATAATTTGCATTTTTACATTTGTATACTTTAATTCCAACAACAGTTTATTTTAGTTAATCTTCTTTGTTCATTACTTTGTAATAAATTAGTTTATTAACGCGGAAACCTCAGCACCCTATTCGGTGCATTTTACTGACTCTTTTCCATTGTTACTTTGTAACTGCCACACTCATGAGGAAACCTCAATCTCCTGTTTTGCACACATTTACTTTATCAAGTATCCGTTGATCCAAGAAAACCTTGGATAACGTTACGGTTTAGCGTTTCACGCGATCCACCGCATCACAAGGACTTCCTGAGTTTCAGTTCTGAGATTCCATCTTTACCCTCGAATGTCCGCCCAGACGACTATATATTGGAGAGCCAACCTTCAGGCCAGGGAGTAGTAGTCCGAAGTATCTAGTAGTAGAGACCAGTCAGTAAGAGACCACTCCTGTTCAAGCTCGAATTCGTGAATCTCAATATTCCAAAACTACAGTAAGCAGTACGCCCTATCTTATCACTACGCACCTCCAACAAATCATGCAAGTCCAATTTAGCTTACTAACCTAGTTTAATGATATGCTATTAATGTAATTCTGCTGCTAACTTTAATGTCTTAGAATAAAGTGACTATGTACTAAATATCTTATAATTAGCGCCGATTCAGTAGTGTGTCTACGAACCCGTATGGGTAGCATTATTGCTCGATCCCCAGGTTCTATGGAACCTGAGTTAAATACCGCCTAACGCTCTACCTCAACTACGCCCCAACATTCGTAATCAAGGGTATTAAAGTGTATTTAACAGTACAATTACTACGATTCTCTAATCACTATGAGAATTGTGTGCCAAAACCAGTACAAATTACGGACATAAAAATTCAAAAAGTTACGGACAATAAATGGATTGCGATATTTCCTCAAGAAGTGATAGCAACCGCCAATTGCAATTAGGACGAAAACAGTTGAGCTCTAATTGGAAGCAAAGTGATCACCATAAAGGAAGATTGCTATTTAAAATTAAAAAGTGAAATTACTCGAGTATATCAAAACCCAGCAGTGACGAAGGAGTTTGCAAATCTACCCGAACTACAATTCAAACTTTAAACTGAAGACAGTGGAATTATCCAGAAGCCGATGAAACTAGAACACCTAGATCTCGAGGACCTCAACCACTTAGTGAAATTAATGGACAATTATAAAGAACATTTAAACGAATTAAAAGTGCCAAAGTTACATTACGACAATATTAGTGCTTGGAGAATTTTATTGATCATTGTACTATTTTTATTAGCTGTATATTAATTGTATAAAATGTATATTAGATATAAGATCAAAGAAACAGAAGTGAACAAAGAAACCACAAATGAAACTTTAGGGACAATGAGTTTTAAAAAATAAGTACCACCCTTAGTTTTCATTTAAGTCGGGAGGAGTTACATATTCTCCATATTAATATGTATATAAAATTAAACATCTTAATACTAGTAGGTTACAATGTATTAATTGAAGGTTATAATATTAAAGGTTAATCAAAGTTCATATCAGACTTGAGAACGGAAGCAACTACTTTGTATTCCAGACGCAACCTGATACTGTAGATGCAGACACAATGAACTGCAATAAAGCAAGCGAAGTTCCAAAAACAGCAATATGTAACATTTTCATCGTAAAGTTAATACTTTTTGAGATACAAGGCGTTGAAATTCCAAAAACAAGAGACTGTTTCAGGAAACGACGTTTAATTGTTAACAACTGTAAGTAGTAATAATTTGCATAAAACTGAAAATAAAAACAAGAAATGAAAATAAAAAACCGATTAAATAAAGTTTTCAAATTGAGACACATACCCCATCCTCCCAATTTCTCGACAGTAAACCAACTTTTGTTTGCATTCTCACAATACTTTTTCAAGGGTAACAAGTCAAATAACTTTAATTTCATCGCAAATTTTATTTTTTAACTCTTCAATATCATTAATTGGCGCATATTTTTGATCTTAGATAATTCCACGAAAAGAAATCCAGTTGAGTAAGGTCTGGTGATTTAGCTGGCCATTTGATGAATCCTCTTCTCCCGATCGATTGATTTTGGATTACTTCGTTCAAATAATAACACACGTTGGCATCATGGAATAGGAGGATTGTTGATACCATAAATCTTCATTTGGGATGTTCGGATTATTACCATTTGGGAACAACTGGATTAAATCTGGTACTATTTGCTGCTTTAAGAATTTCAAATATTTTGCACTAGTTAGATGTATGTCTATGAAATATGAGCCAATAATTCCGTTGCCAACAATTCCCGCCTGTACGTTACCCTTTTTAGGGTATCGAGTATGGGATTCCAGCATCCAGTGGGAATTAGTAGAAGCTCAATCGATAGTTTTGTCTATTCACGGTGCAGTTAAGACAAAAAGCTTCATCCGAAAAAATAAATTGGAACGAAAAACGGATTTCGATTACATCGGTCCATCATTTCTTCGCAAAATTGTAACCTTCGGTCAGAGTCATCTTCGTTTAGTTCTTGAACTAAGTTGACTTTCTATGGGTACCATTTATGTTTTTTCATATTATTTATTACCAAACTTTGACTGATATCATGTTTGGCAGAAATAGTTCTAGTACTGACATGTGAATTGTCTTGCGCTACGATTAGCGTGTCTAATTGTACAGTTTGTCCCAAATTGGATGTATTAAATGGGTAGCTTATTTGTTATTAAAGATACAATAAAACTGTGTGCGCAGTCATGGGCCAACTTTTTGAGATCAATTCAATGGTAAAATCACAAATGAGCGATCTTCTTTTGTTTTCGGGTTACACCCAAAAATTGATATTTTTAACAATTCTATTAATTCGTATAACTCGTTTGTTTGTAAAAACGTGCAAAAATACTGTAGAAGTCTTTTATACAGTTTTTTACGTAGAACACAGTGGCGTACGCAAATATTTATAAAACTTTTGAGGTTATAATATAAATATGTATTTTTTTTTAAATGGAAACCACAATTGGTTGCCGCTTTATTTAAAAGCTCTTTTCGACAGCTTTTCAAAAATATATAGTTTAATATAATTATCTTTTCAAATGGCCGATTTATTCCATGTTTTTGATATAATAAAATAATTTATTATATTGTTAATAAATAGTTGGTCGCGAAACAAAAGGTAAACTAAAAAAAAACGACAATTGTTTGTATAAGTAAGGTCAACGAACTTCAATCATATCTATTGCACATGCAATAAATTGTATTGTTAGTTTGTAAGTAAGGCATCCATCTGTTACTAAATGGCAAAATTTGAAAATTATCAAAAATACGATATGCTAGTTGCATCTATTGAGTCTGTGAGAATTCCTCTATCAGCAAAAACTTTATATTTTAACAGGTAATTGCGTAACTAATAGCAAGTAATATTACTATGTCGTTTGTAAATAATACAGGTATTCTGAAAGACAACCAAATATTAACATGTTTAAAAGGTTAGATATAGTAGAAACCACAAAAAGAAGCCCTCTACGTCATTGGTGTCTAATTCAATCCGAGCATACGTTTAAGATTATTTAAAAGCTTAACTAATATATATGATAAAGATAGTAATACGATTTGTACCTGTTTTAAATAAAGACACACGTAAACACGTTCAAATGGGAAAACGACAGAGAAGAGTATGTGCCGTATGTTTTGAACTTTATACTTAACTGGCTAACCTTTGGTAAAATTAGGCCTTTTCTTTAAAATAGGATCTCTTTCTTAGTTTTTTTGTAAATGGAATATACTTTTTTAAAGTTTTAAAGGCTGATGGAAACTTCCGAATCGGAATATTTATTGGGTATTTATGAACTAGATGCTACATCGACTTAAAAATTTCAACTTAATTCATACGAATACAAATGATGATGCAGACAACTTCTTTCATGGTTTCGACTATAGTAATTTACAACAGTTTGGCCGTTTTGACAAACCTAGAACGAAACAGTATGCAGTTTTTAATCAAGAGCAAACTACTCTTGCAACCATAGCATGTGTGGAAACGAACCCAAGAACATCATGTAGAAAAATTGAAAAGGAAATGGATGTTTCTAAATCAGTATCGTCAAGAATATTGAAGAGTAATAAATATCGACCCTATAAAATTTAAATTATACATAGTTTGTTTCCGGACGATTTTCAAAAAGAAGGCGATTTTGTCAATGGTATCTTCGTAAATGTGCTGCTACTAACAATTTTGGAAATAACATTATATGGTCTGATGAAACACATGTGAGTAGTGCTGGTATCTTCAACAGAGACAACAATCGACAGTGGTCTAATGAAAATACCTATCAAACATATACAAGGTGTCAACAAGGCCGTTTTAGTTTGAATATTTGTTGCTACATTGTTGGTGACAAATTTCAATACCATATTTTTGAAAACAATCTTTCAACTGGTCGCTATATAGAAATTTTGGATACCAACTATCACGAATTACTGGAGGACATGCCTCTCGAAAAAAGACAAAAAGCGTGGTTTCAACAAGATGGTGCACCCCTGCACAACGCTAAAATTACTTGTTATTATTTAAATAGAGAATATTCCAATAAAGGGATGGGTACGTTTGGACCTGTTCAGTGGCCGCCTAGATCTCCTGACTTGTCGATATTGGACTATTTCTTGTGGAATTATTTGAAAGAGGAAATCTATAAAACCCAGCACCATAACTTTGAAAAGTTGCGGAATTCAATTGATGCAGCATTTCGTAAAGTTAAGGCGGTTCATTTATAAAAATTCTATTAAATCTTTAATAAAACTATGCGAACTTTGTTTAAGAGAGAATGGAAGCGAGTTTGAACAATATCTCTGAATTGTCAGTAAATAAAACTATTGTAGTATTCTCATTTGTGTTCTAGTGCTTTATATATTGCTGTGATTCTCGTTACTACGGTGAAATCTCCTCTAATATTCGATTTCTTACCTGAATATCGCCTCTTGAATCCTTCCGCCTCGGCTGCTCACCTAGTTAAAACTTTCATCCTCATTCATAAAAGAAAACACATTCCTACCACAAACATCAACGTTAACTCTATTTACATCAATATTCAGAATACAATAAAATTTCAAAATTAAATTTCAGCATAAATTTCAACATCATAAAATTTCAAGTTTAAATTTTGTCATCATTTTAATTTGCATCCGGAATTAGAGTCCTTGTAGGATGCATACTAATTAAGTTAACAATATTTGCAGACCTGAGTGTGAATAAAAGGGAGCATCTCCCACCCCTTTACGTTAATTTAACAGGTTAGTCTAATTGAGCTCAAAGACAGACCCAAATTTTCATCATAATCAAAAACATAAATCTGATAAATACTTCTTTCTACTTATTCAAGAAAATTTTACCTTAAAATTCAAAATTTGTTGTCTATACAAATTTACTACTGTCCATCTTTATCAAACAAATTATAAAGATATTCAACACACACCAAAACATCTAAGATCGAACAACAATGCATAAGTTACCTGAAGGTTAATGCACTCGTGGCCCCAATGTACATCGTCCTTGCTAATCCCACCATTCCAGCTGGGTTATGTTTACGTCCTCGGATTTCTAGCCGCCTTTAAAATTTTTCTACACCACCATTCGTCTAAAAGGTTTCAGGGCTTCTCAGGAATTCATCTATGTATATCTAAATCTTGTTTTGTGGATCCAATCACGTTTACGAATAACATTTGACTACTAACCCTCCCGAAAAATAGCACTGAAATTCATAACTCTTTCACGCTATACCCAAAACTGCATACTTCTATTTATTTATTTATCGTTATTAATTTGGATAATTGGTACAGTAATACCCGCAAATATAACTAGACTTTATTACCTTTATTTAACTTCTCTAAGTGCACTAATGCATAATAACTGTTATAGTAGCACGTAATCATCATCTAGTCTGCTGGACGTATCGAATAAAATCAAAAAATAAAGAGCAAAACTGTTTGAAGTATCGCATAAAATCAAAAATAAAAGAGAGCTAAACTCCTAACAGCACGGGTTTATATAATGGCTCGCTTGCAAGTCGAATTTATCCCGCGACGGACGATTTTAAGAAATTCGCATTCTATTTTCCCTTCCGATGGCTCGGCACAATGATTCTACTGAAATTTGCACTCGTCTCGCAACACGTCCGAGAACAACTAATTAATTTTACATAGAAATTGTTATGTTTCCACCTCTCCTGTTTGCATCTTATTTCAACCTTAACCGCCAATCTAGTCTGTTCGTTCTATCTACAACCTGTGCTCTTGTTTTACATATTTCCCCTCAATGCATTCCCTCTCGCTTGTCTTTATACCACAAACTCGCTTTCTTACTTGCACTTATATAGCTTAAAGCTTATCAACTATCATATACATCGTTATTTCTGCAGGTGTTCTGAGTTCTAATATGCTGAAGGCTTTTGCGTGACTTCCCCACGTCGTTATAATTTCTCGACAGCTTTAGTACTTGGAACGATTAAATTAACTACAAGTTGAACATTTTAACTCTGCTTCTTTTTATAGAAAGCGTCTAGTGAATAATCTAAACCCCTTATTTTTTTAACGAAACGAATAAATTTTTATGCTCCATGGTTTTAATAATGCTTATTATCTAATGAAATTCTACATTACTTCCTTCTACACGTTGATTATGATTATATACAAAACCTACATTCTAATTAAATGATTTAAATCTTCACAGTAGGCCTTTAATTAACCGTACTATTTTCCACTGCTTTAATATACACGGTGTTTAACATTATCTAAACAATATAAACCCTATGTTTAGAAGTAAATGACATTTTTATCCAATATACCTTTAAATGAAGCGTATTATTACCCAAAGCGTCCTTATACACGGTGATTAAAATTATTTGATGTCGTTAATTAATTTTCTACCCTGGTCTAAATTTGAGTTTTTTCCCCTTATTTGAATACAAATAATCCCACTTATTTGAATTCAAATATGCAACATCTAAACTGCAAAAAAAAATTACACAAAAATTGACTATCTCACTCTACACTTATCTTTCTAACTTACCTAACTTATATCCAATCCTAAAAATATTTACCCCTATCCTATATCCCTATCCTATTCCTAACTCTCACCTAATTTTATAAACTGAAATTATCCCTAACTTCATCCTACTTACCCATCTAATTCTATATACATCCTATATACCTATCCTATTCCTAAATTTTAACCAATCTTCATTATACTCACACCTACCTAATCCTATATACCTATCCTATTCTTATTCTATTCTTAACTCTACACTAATCTTATAAGAAATATCTACACTTAACCTATCTTATTTTCTTCCTACATTTAATTTTCCTTCTCATCCTATATACCTAATTCTAACTATCTCCCATATGTATCCTATACCTACCTTTATTTTCGATAAACACTTACTTCTACTCTTCTATATACACCTATTTCTATTCCTATATTTTGTTTATTTAATCTTCATTTCTTATTTAAATCTGACTCTTTTCTTGATCCTCCAAGTCTTTCTTCTCATCATTCATCATTTTGTTTTCGACATTACTTAAGGTCGGTTTGACGCAGCTCTAACTTCTTTTCTATTCTGTGCTAATCTAAAAGCTCTACACATCCTTCACAACCTAAATTTCTAATAATTTGACTAATATAGTTTGGTCTAGGTCTTCCTATATCCTTCTATCTTTTTCCTATTCAGCTGGCTCTACATAGATATTAGCAACCTGATGGTTGTTAAAGAACTCTAACATGTTTACACGATTACCATTTAAAAGGAAATGAAATATAACCTGGTTATCCGCTTCAAAAAGGAAAAGTGTTAATTTATATGTTATGGTAAGGCTTAAGCAACGAATCGCTGCCAACATGCCAGACCGCTACCTAATTGTGAGTTATGTCCTGGTGACATTTAGTTAACTGATTTTTTTTTTGTTTTGTTTTCGAACTTACTTAAAGTCGGTTTGACGCAGCTCAAAATTCTTTTCTATTCTGAGCTAGTCTAAAAAGGTCCACATACCCTTCACAACCTAAATCTCTAATAATTTGACTAATATAGCTTTGTCTAGGTCTTCCTACTCTATTTTTATTTGGTAGTCTATAATCTAAGACTTTACTAAATAGTCCCTCATGTCTTAGCTGGTGCCCTATCATTCTATCTCTCCTGACCTTCAATTGTTTCCACATACACGGATCCTCACCTATCCTTCTATAAACTTCCTCGTTTCTTACTCTATCTGTCCAACTAATCTTTAACATTCTCCTATAACACCAAGTTTCAAAAGCTTCTATCTTTTTCTTATCTACTTCTTTAATTGTCCAAGTCTCACTACCGTATAGTAGAACGCTCCATACGTACGACTTTAAGAAACTTTTCTATTATCTAAACTAATACTATTAGTTATTAGTAAGTTTTTCTTTTTTAAAAACATTTTTCTAGCTTGAGCTATTCTAGCTACTATATCCCTTCTGCCACGTCCATCCTTTGTAATTATACTACCTAAATAGCAAAATTCATCTACCTCCTCTAACTCGGTATTAGATATTTTTAATTTTGGTTTAGAACTAGGCTGTAACTCACTTGTCATTATCTTTGTCTTTACTGAGTTAATTCTCATACTATAGTTACTCCGTAGTATCTCATCTAAAATATTTAAAAACTCTCCTAACTCTTTTCTAGACTCTGGTATGATGGCTATATCATCTGCAAAACGTAACATGTCTATTTTCTGTCCCTGTACACTAATACCTATCTCTTTTCTCTCTCTAGCTAAGTTTAAAGCTTCCTCAATATAAACATTAAAAATCAAGGGAGACAGTATACAACCCTGTCTAACACCATTTCTAATCTTAGCTTCCTTTTCTATTCCATCAAATCTAATTACTACGCTTTGGTTTTATATAGACTGTAAATAATTTTTCTATCCCTATGAGAGATTCCTATTTTTGCAAAACCCTGAACATAACAATCCAATTAACCCTATCAAATGCTTTTTCTAAATCTACAAACGCGAAATGAGTCTTTTATTTTTTGTAACCTTTTTCGATAATTAGCCTAATCATTAGTATCGGTTCTCTAGTCCTCTCTTTTACGAAAACCATATTGGTCTTTGCCTAAATAATTCTCAGTCAAAGCTTCTACTCTATTTTTAATTATTATTGTTAGTATTTTGGAAGCATGAGAAGTTAAACTAACCGTTCTAAAATTCTCACACCTATCAGCTCCTGACTTTTTTGCGATTGGGATAATAATATTTTTTTCGAAATCTATTGGGATCTCACCTGTGTCATATATTACTTTTACTAGTTCATATAATCTGTCTAAAGTTTTCTGACTTGCATATTTTATTAATTCTGCGGGAATATCGTCTATCCCTGGCAATTTATTTAGTTTAAGATTCCAAACAGCTCTATCAAATTCCTCTCTTAATATTGAGAACCCTATTTCTACATCCTCTTCTTGGTCGTTCTCTAACTCATCCATATCGTCTCCCTTATATAAATCTTCTAAATATCTTTTCCATCTATCTGCTATCTCAACTTTATTTATTAGAAGCTCATTATTCTCGTCTCTAACAGCATTACATTTTTTCCTATCTTCCCCAAAAAACTTTTTAACTGCCCTGTAAGCCCTGTCTGTCTTACCTACTCTCAAATCGTCTTGTATTCCCTTACAATTCTCCTCCATCCATTTATTTCTAGCTTTTCTACACTCCTGTACTATCGTATTTCTAACTTTATAATATTTTTGCTTACTTTCACTATCCACTTCTCTGAAAGGTTTAAGCTTTCTTCTATTCTCTATTAAATCTAATATCTCCTTTGTTACCCACGGTTTTCTCGCTTCTATTTTTTTCTTACCTATAGTCTGTGTTGCTGTATCATGTACAGTCAGTTTTATTTCTTTCCATCTATTTTCTACGTTCCCTCCTACAGCTATCTCTTTGCTCTTAATATCTAATACTTGTTTATATTCCTCTTTTACCCTACTATCATTAAGCTTACCTAGATCCCATTCCTCTCTTTTAACCTTTCTCAATTTTTTGAATTTTAGTTTACACTTCATTTTAACTAAATTATGATCGCTATCTATGTCAGCCCCTGGATAACTACGACAGTTTTTAACTTGGTTTCTAAATCTTTGTTTAACTAAAATATAATCTATTTGGTATCTAGCCCTATCACCTGGCACTTTCCAGGTATATCTTCTGCTAACATGTTGTTCGAATAGGCTGTTTACAGTTACTAATCTATGTTCCTGGCAAAACTCAACTAATCTTTCTCCTCTATCATTTCGTCTGCCATACCTAAATTTTCCTACCATTTTTCCCTCACTACCTTCTCCCACTGACGCATTAAAATCGCCCATAACTATTAAATTCTCATCTCCTTTTACTTTTCTCATTATACTATTTATATCCTCGTATACCTTTTCTACTTCCTCATCCTCGTACTGAGTTGTTGGCATGTAAACCTGAACTAAAACAGTGTCTGTGGGTTTTGTACTCAATCTAACCATAATTATTCTATCACTAAATTGTAAGTACTCTTTAACTTTATGCCCTAATCTTTTACCTAACACTATTCCTACGCCTGCCTGTCCATTAGTTGAAGAAGTTGTAATTATTCTATAATTATCTTTCGAAAAGTCATTCCTATTTGGCCATCTCACCTCACTAATACCTAAAATGTCCAGCTTTTCCTTTCTCATTTCGACTAATAAATTCGTTAACTTATCTACTCTAAGTAATGACCTTACATTCCAAGTCCCTATCACTAAATCCAACTGTTGTTTTATATTCTTACGATGACGAGCCCCAAGTACCCCCTCCCGGAGATCCGAATGAGGAAGTATTTTACAAGAATTTTACTTGTGAGCTCTCCATCATATGTATTTCGTGTTTTAGGCCACGCACACCTGGGAAATATTGTGGCAGGCTCCCATATCTTTCCACAACGCAGTTTCTAAAGATTTTAGCAAAAAGCCGTATCCGTCACGGTCAACCCCCAACAAGCTTGTAAATTATTGAGGATCGCCCGAGACCAACTGACCCTCCTCCAATATCTTTTAGCCAGCAAGGCTGCTGCCCCTTGCTGCGCCTTTTAATCGCCTTTTACGATAAGCAGGCTTACTATAGTAGTATTCTTTATCCCCTACTATAGAGAGCTTACGTTAATAAATTTCAAATTCTAATTATTGTAAACTCTTAGCTGCCATCTTATCCTAAAATGTGGATTTTATGAAATTAAAAGCTAAATGTAATTTTGGGCATTGATGAGTTTGATATTTAATATTGTAATTAGTTTATATGGACGAAAACCTCTGTATAACACTATAAATAACTTAAGATGAAAGATCATGAACAATAATCATTTAAAATCCAAACAGTAATTTGTGCTCAGAGGTTACTATCAAACTCCACTCATTAAGGAATACCCTTTGTGGTGTTAGCGAATCCTCTCATTTTAATCTAGCACATACCTAACACTGACTTGTATTGAAAAAACAAGACAGCTGACTTGATTGTGCATTCTTCTCACCATCCTAATACTCTTCATCCCTATTTCTCCTCCTTCTATATCTATACTTATCATCCCTGTTATCTCACATAAAATAAACTCATCCCTATTATCCTGACTCTTAAATATTGCTTCTTCTTCAGTCCCTACACTTGTCTGTTTCTCATTTATTATTGTTTCTTTTTCTGCAGACAAACCAAACGATACTACCTTAAAATTATAGATTTTTCCCTCTACGGAAAATCCTGTGTACCTTCTAGAATCTTTGTGTAATGGAATCAGCCAGAATGAATTCCTTAAATCTAATTTACTAAAAACAAACTTGCCACTCAACCTCGTCAAAAGTGTGTCCATGGATGGTGGACAATGGAATTGCGGTTTGGTCCGTTAGTGAATTTTTCGTGCATCTAAACATAAACGAATACTATCATCCTTTTTCTTAACTACCACCAACGGATTTATGAAATGAGTGTTTGAGACCTCTATTAAGCCATCTTCCAACATTTTATTTAATTCTGCCTTCACCTGCTCCCGATATGCTGCTGGAATAGGATAAACCTTGGCGTTGAACGGTTCTGAATTATCCACTTCCAACACGTGCTCATAGCCTAACGCTGTGCTCGCTTCTACCCCCACTAATTCTGCATGTTTTTGTAATAAAGCTTGAACCCCTACTATCCTATCCTCTGGACATCTTATTGTGTTGATGTGTTTAACTCCATCATCCTCTACCTCTACTACATTAATACTCAACCCCGTGTCATCCTCTGTGACTTCATAACTGCCCTTCCATGGCACTACCCTATCCTTAATCCTTACTATCTTCCTTTCCATATCTATCAAAACCCCTAACTGCATCATACAGTCAACACCTAAAATGCTCTGAAACTTCAGTCCAGGTACAATTACAAACTCCTGTTCACAGTTTAAACATCCTATATTTATCCTAAGCACCACAACTCTATTTACTACAGCAAACTTCTTTTTATTTGGAGCTACTAAATGGCTACGCTTTATAGGCATAATTCTATCACAAACCTTATCCCTAATTTTGCTGACGAATTCCTCCGATATTAAACTCGCCTCTGCCCCTGTATCAAGTAATACTTCTACATTATTCTCAAAAATTCCTATATTAATAATTGGCAAACATAATTTTTCCTCAGTTTCTGGCTCTATTTCCGCCTCAATTTTGAAAAAATTACGTGGATGTTCATACACATTTACACAAAAATCTAGTGGTCTGTCGCGTTCTAAAAATCCTGTCTCGTCCTGTTTTCCGTACTTGGTCCTGGTTGTCCTTCTACAACCTGTGCGTACGTCCTCCTCGTATTAATATCCGTGTCCCTGTCTCTATTCGGCGTGCTCGTCACCGTCCTGTTTACTTCCGGTAAACTGTTCTGTCTCGTGTAACTAGGTCTTGGCGACGGTCCCCTAGTCGCACTATTGCTTTTGTATTCCTGTCCTCGTCGTTCAGGCGGCTCCGTGGCGTAGTGGTATGTGTGTGACTACTACGCCCAAGGTCCCGGGTTCGAATCCCGACACGGTCCGCTTGAAAAATGTTAGGCGAGCATTTTTCACAAAAATACACCCTCGTTCGGATGAGAGGTAAAATGGAGGTCCCGTGTGTGAGTGTTGTTACGCACGTTAAAAATCCCTACCTTGCTTGGAACAACAAGGGTTCGGCAAAATTCCAAATTTTCCAGGTAAAAAAAAAAACTCGCTTCCTGGCCAATGTAGTACCTTCGGGTGGAGCATTGGAAAATCAAATGTAATGTCCTCGTCGTTCCCAATTCGGTCGAAAATTTCTATGGTAGTCAGGTCGTCTCGGAAAATTTTGTGTCCTGTTGTCAAACCTAACCGTGTTAATGTTTCGTTCACGTACCTTTCTTGTCCGTCCTACACATACATCGTCATATCTTTGTAAATATTCCAAAAATGTCTCACGTTCTGTAATGTTTTGTAAGGCCACGTGTTGTCTGATTTTGAGTTCAAAATGTCGTGATAAGTATTTGACTATTTGTCTGTCCGTCAATGGTGGATTAAGTTGTTTGGCTACACGGTATTTGCGGATGGCATATTGTTCCCTAGAACCTGCAGACTCTCCCTTAAATTTTCCTGTAATCAAGTCGTCCCTAATCTGATCCTGTTTGTGCTCACTCCAGTAATGCTGTATAAATTTGTTTTCAAAGTCCTGATATGTGTCTATGACCGGTCCAACTAAAATATACCATGCTTCCGCATTGTCTTTCAATAAAGCCTTTATCGTATTTAGTTTAGTCTGTTCGTTGAATAAATTTCCCACTAGATTTCTTACGCTATTAATAAAAATTTGTGGATTTACCCTGTTATCGCCATAAAATTTCATATGTTGGTCCAATGATACGCCACCTGTATAAAATCTGGGACCATCCCCCGTTAAACTTGCCATGTTGTATTTAATACTACCAACTTCGTGTTCTACCCTCCTAAACTGATCCCTACATGAGACCGTTACTTCAGTCATTTTTATATTTATCTCTTCTTCACAAAAAATACGTACTTCGGACCTTAAATGTCCCATTTCCTGTCGAAGACCTGTAATGTTTTTCCCATTTCTTTCACACACCTACAAAAAATATTCACACTCAGCTCTTAATTTCAGGGTCGTCAGTTTCCTGAAACAGTTACACACTATCTGAAATTCGAGCCCTCACGTTCGGGTCGCCAAGATTTGCTGCGATTCTCGTTACTACGGTGAAATCTCCTCTGATATTCGATTTCTTACCTGAATATCGCCTGTTGAATCCTTCCGCCTCGGCTGCTCACCTAGTTAAAACTTTCATCCTCATTCATAAAAGAAAACACATTCCTACCACAAACATCAACGTTAACTCTATTTACATCAATATTCACAATACATTAAAATTTCAAAATTAAATTTCAGCATAAATTTCAGCATTATAAAATTTCAAGTTCATATTTGTCATCATTTTAATTTGCATCCGGAATTAGAGTCCTTGTAGGATGCATACTAATTAAGTTAACAATATTTGCAGACTTGAGTCTGAATAAAAGGGAGCATCTTCCACCCCTTTACGTTAATTTGACAAGTTAGTCTAATTGAGCTCAAAGACAGACCCAAATTTTCATCATAATCAAAAACATAAACCTGAAAAATACTCCTTTCTACTTATACAAGAAAATTTTACCTTAAAATTCAAAATTTGTTGTTTATACAAATTTACTACTGTCCATCTTTATCAAACAAATTATAAAGATATTCAACACACACCAAAACATCAAAGATCGAACAACAATGCATAAGTTACCTGAAGGTTAATGCACTCGTGGCCTCAATGTACATCGTCCTTGCTAATCCCACCATTCCAGCTGGGTTATGTTTACGTCCTCGGATTTCTAGCTGCCTTTAAAATTTTTCTACACCACCATTCGTCTAAAAGGTTTCAGGGCTTCTCAGGAATTCATCTATGTATATCTAAATCTTGTTTTGTGGATCCAATCACGTTTAGGAATAACATTTGATTACTAACACTCCCGAAAAATAGCACTGAAATACATAATTCTTTCACGCTATACCCAAAACTGCATACTTCTATTTATTTATTTATCGTTATTAATTTGTATAATTGGTACAGTAATACCCGCAAATTTAACTAGACTTTATTACCTTTATTTATCTTCTCTAAGTGCACTAATGCATAATAACTGTTATAGTAGCACGTAATCACCATCTATTCTGCTGGACGTATCGAATAAAATCAAAAAATAAAGAGCAAAACTGTTTGAAGTATCGCATAAAATCAAAAATAAAAGAGAGCTAAACTCCTATCAGCACGGGTTTATATAATGGCTCGCTTGCAAGTCGAATTTGTTCCGCGAGGGACGATTTTAAGAAATTCGCATTCTATTTTTCCTTCCGATGGCTCGGCACAATGATTCTACTGAAATTTGCACTCGTCTCGCAACACGTCCGAGAACAACTAATTAATTTTACATAGAAATTGTTATGTTTTCACCTCTCCAGTTTGCATCTTATTTCAACCTTAACCGCCAATATAGTCTGTTCGTTCTATCTACAACCTGTGCTCTTGTTTTACATATTTCCCCTCATTTAACTACCAATGCATTCCCTCTCGCTTGTTTTTATACCACAAACTCGTTACTTGTACTCATATAGCTTAAAACTTATCAACTATCATATACATCGTTATTTCTGCAGGCGTTCTGAGTTCTAATACGCTGAAGGCTTTTGCGTGACTTCCCCACGTCGTTATAATTTCTCGATAGCTTTAGTACTTGGAACGATTAAATTAACTACAAGTTGAACACTTTAACGCTGCTTCTTTTTATAGAAAGCGTCCAGTGAATAATCTAAACCCCTTACTTTTTTAACAAAACGAATAAATTTTTATGCTCAATGGTTTTAATAATGCTTATTATCTAATGAAATTCTACATTACTTCCTTCTACACGTTGATTATGATTATATACAAATCCTACATTCTAATTTAATGATTTAAATCTACACAGTAGTCCTTTAATTAAGCGTTCTATTTTCCACTACTTTAATATACACGGTGTTTAACATTATCTAAACAATATAAATCCTATGTTTAGAAGTAAATGACGAATTTATCCAATATACCTTTAAATGAAGCGTATTATTACCCAAAGCGTCCTTATACACGGTGATTAAAATTATTTGATGTCGTTAATTAATTTTCTACCCTGGTCTAAATTTGAGTAATATATATTATGTGTGACGGTGTGTGGGTGTGTACGCATGCGTATGTACATGCGTGGGCACGTAATTGTGTGTGTGTGTGTGAGAGAGAGAGTATGAGGTGTGTGAGTGTGTATTAGGGTATCCATATATAGATAATTGACTATTTATATGTGGATAGGGAAATATAATTTTCAATTTAAGATGTAGTTATATTAATTTTTGTAATACACGTAGTTATGATATTGTATTCTTTTAACTTTCAAACTTTGTTGTTTAGAAATGTGATGTGGTACAATAATAAACGCTTGTTTTGTGTTTACCTATTCTTTTGCGACCAACTATTTATTACCAATATAATAAATTATTTTATTATACCAGAAACATGGAATAAATCGGCTATTTGAAAAGATAATTATATTAAACTATAGTAGGAGACATCGAATACTACTATAGTAAGCCTGCTTATCGTAAAAGGCAATTAAAAGGCGCAACAAAGGGCAGCAGCCTTGCTGGCTAAAAATATTGGAGGAGAGTTGGTTGGTCTCGGGCGATCCTCAATAATTTACAAGATTTTTGCGGGTTGACCGTGACAGATACGGCTTTATGCTATAATCTATAAAACGGCGTTGTGGAAAGATATGGGAACCTACCACAATATTTCCAGCTATGCGTGGCCTAAAACACAAACTACGTATGATGGAGAGCTCACAAGTAAAATTCTTGTCCGGAGGTAAAATACCTCCTCATTCGAATTTCTGGGCGGAGGTACTTGGAGTTCATCATCGTAAGAATTTAAAACAACGGTTCGATTTAGTGATAGGGACTTAGAATGTTAAGTCAATACTTAGAGTATATAAATTAACACATTTATTAGTCGAAATGGGAAAAGAAAAACTGGACATTTTAGGTATTAGTGAGGTGAGATGGCCAAATACTAATGACTTTTGGAAAGAGAATTATAAGATAATTACAACTTCTTCAACTAATGAACAGGCAGGGGTAGGAATAGTGTTAGGTAAAAGATTAGGACGTAAAGTTAAAGAGTACTTACAATTTAGTAATAGAATAATTATGGTTAGAATGAGTACGAAACCCACAGACACTGTTTAGTACAGGTTTACATGCCAACAACTCAGTACGAGGATGAGGAAGTAGAAAATGTTTACGAGGATATTAATAGTATAGTGAGAAAAGTAAAGGTAGATGAGAATTTAATAGTTATGGACGATTTCAATGCGTCAGAGGGAGAAGGTAATGAGGGAAAAATGGTAGGAAAATTTAGGTACGGTAAACGAAACGATAGAGGAGAACGATTAGTTAAGTTTTGCCAGGAACATAGATTAGTAACTGCAAACACCCAATTCGAACATGTTAGAAGAAGATATACATGAAAAGCACCTGGTGATAGGGCTAGATACCAAATAGATTATATTTTAGATTTAGAAACCAACTTAAAAACTGTCGTAGTTATCCAGGGGCTGACATAGATAGCGATCATAGCTTAGTTAAAATGAAGTGTAAGCTAAAATTCAAAAAATTGAAAAAGGATAACAGAGAGGGATGGGATCTAGGTAAGCTTAATGATAGTGAGATAAAAGAAGAATATAAACAAGTATTAGATAATAAAATCAAAGAGATAGCTGTAGGAGGGAACGTAGAAAATAAATGGAAAGAAATATAAAAAAGCTGTACATGATACAGCAACACACACTATAGGTAAGAAAAAATAGAAGCAAGAAAACCCAGGGTACCAAAAGAGATATTAGATTTAATAGAGAATATAAGAAAGCTTAAACCTTTCAGAGAATTGGATAGTGAAAGTAAGCAAAAATATAATAGAGTTAGGAATAAGATGAGTGTAGAAAAGCTAGAGATAAATGGATGGAGGGGAATTGTAAAGGAATACAAGATGATTTGAGAGTAGGTAAAACGGATATGGCTTACAGGGCAGTTAAAAAGTTTTTCGGGGCAGATAGGAAAAATATAATGGTATTAAAGATGAGAATAATGAACTTCTAATAAATAAAGTTGAGGTAGCAGATAGATGGAAAAGATATTTAGAAGATTTATATAAGGGAGACGATACGGATGAGTTAGAGAACGACCAAGAAGAGGATGTAGAAATAGGGTTCTCAATATTAAGAGAGGAATTTGATAGCGCTGTTCGGAATCTTTAATTAAATAAAGCGCCAGGGATAGACGATATTCCCGCAGAATTAATAAAATATGCAAGTCAGAAAACTTTAGACAGATTATATGAACTAGTAAAAGTAATATATGGTCTTAGATTATAGACCACAAAATAAAAATAGAGTAGTAAGACCTAGAAAAGCTCAGAATAAAAAAGAATTTAGAGCTGCGTCAAACCAACCTTAAGTAAGTTCGAAAACAAAACAAAAAAAAACCAGTTAAGTAAATGTCCCCATGACATAACTCGCCATTAATTAGCGATCAGACATGTTGGCAGCGATTCGTTGCTTAAGTCTTACCATAACATATAATTTAACACTTTTCCTTTTTCGGAGGAAATAAACAGGTAGTATTTCATTTCCTTATAAATGGAAATTATGTAAACATGTTGGAGTTCTTTAGCAACCATCAGGTACCTAATATCTATGTAGAGCCAGGTAGATAGAAAAAAGATAGAAGAGTATAGGAAAACCTAGAACAAGCTGTATTAGTCAAATTATTAGAAATTTAAGTTGTGAGGAGTATGAAGAACTTTTTAGATTAGCACAGAATAGAAAAGAAGTTAGAACTGCGTCAAACCGACCTTAAGTTAGGTCGAAAACAAAATGATGATGATGAGAGAGGGATATGCGCTATCGTCATTTCCTTTTGACTTATATATCAAAGAGGCAATGAATACTGTCAAATGCAGAAAAACTTTTGGAATTATTATGCAAGAACAAACGATTGATATTCTCATATCTGCAGACAATATCGGGGTAGTAACATCTAGCAAGGAAGGGTTAGAAGCTCTTCTAAGAAAGAGATACGTAAGAAAATTAACAGAAATGAAACTAAGGTACTAATATGTAATGGAAGGGGAAATAAGTCAAAAGTCAGAATACAAATAGGAAACGAGAACTTACAAAAAATTTACAATTTTTGCTACCTGGGAAACCGAATAACGGAAGATGGAAAATGTGCAAAATTGTAAAACAAGATTAGCACAAGCCCGTGCTGCATTTGACAAAAAAACTACTATATTCAAAGACAACAAACATAGAAACAAGGAAAGATTGCTGAAGGCATACCGTACAGCACATCATTGTACGGCTGAAACGTAGATAGTGGGACAAGCGAACAGGAAAAAGATAGAAATCCTTGAAATTAGGTGCTACAGACGTGTAATGAAGACATCATGGACAGATAAAGTTAAGAATAAAAAGTACTAGAAATGGTTTGGAAAGAAAGAAATTTGTGGAAATTACTAAAAAATAGGGGATAGAATGATAGGATATATACTATGGCTTGAGAGAATAACGCGGAATATATTAGAAGCAGAGAAAGGAAAAAAGAGAGGTAGATGTAGATCTAGGTTAGATTTTTGCACACATACATAGTCAAAGATGTAGACTGTGGGAATTTCAGGGAAATGTGTAGGCTAACTCAGAATAGAATTTAATGGAGATACACGTCCAACCAGTTCCAAAACGTAAAACCTTATAACGAAAAAAATAATTGTACTTAAACCTGATGATTATTATAAGTAACTACAGGTGTTGGTTTTGCAATGTTAATTGTGTAAAAAGATTCAGCTATTAATTTGACAAATGTCTGTGTTGGAGGATTTTCGTAGCTACAGGCTGCTGCAGCCTCTTCACATACCGCCGAATACTAGTCAGAAATGTAAGCTATGGGAATTTGATGGAAATTGTATGCTAGGTCAGAATAGGACTCAATGGAGGTATGCGTTCAACGATTTGCAGGACTGAAAACTTAATAATAATGATAAATCTTCTGTGAAGTTTCGGAATGATGGCAATTAAGTTTAGAATAGCAATTTCACACCGAAGAAATTTTACTTCTTCCACAAATGTAGCATAACTGAAGAATTGGCATAACTAAGCAGTGATTGAAACATTGAAATCACCAAGAAGAATTAGTTTAGCGAAGTAGGTAAAAGTTATTACTCTTTATTTTATAAAAATAAACCTATTCTTGAGCTAGAACCCTTCCTTTACTAGTTAGATAAACATTTTATACGAATCAAACTTAAAAAGTAGATCATGAATGTATTCAGACAGTGATTAAGCACCGTAAAAAGGTGAAAGTTATTTGCGAATTTTAACTAGGCAATAAAACAATTACAAATAGTAATGTTATAAGTGAAGGTCCTAGCTGGCTTTTTGTGCATAAAATTCCGTTAAAATAACCCGCCAACTTGTCTTCTTCCAAGGCGATTGACACCTACTTACCAACATAAAGATACAATATCAACCACTGCATAACAGTATGTGAAAAAAAAAGTGTGCAACCCACTTGTCTGACTAATTTATTACACCTAATCCTGGTGTACGTATTAAATATAGCGAATCCATATAAGTATCAACTGCAAAAAAAGAACCATGACGCGAACGATTGTAGGTGTGGAAACATAAGTACGTACTTGCCAAATTCGAAGCGTGATCGGTCGTCATCCTATTATTTTATTGATGTTACTTTCGCTTGTTAAATTGACGCTTAATTTATCGCTGTCCACCCTTTTATGTTATACGTTTTGAACTTTGAAAAGAAAATTTTAAATGGGTTTTAATATATGCAGGATATAAAAATTGTCTTGAAGTTACAGACGTTAACAAAAATAAAACGAATAAAGATGATTTTTGTTAAATTCCCACAACTCTAAAAGATACAAGTTCGAATCCTGTCTGGGACCATATATTATCCATTTTTCAATTACTAGCTCGATTTGAAAATGATTGTTTATGCCTGGCATAAAAGTTTAAGTTATTATTGCATTTTTGGACTAAAATTATAATATAATAATCAATTAACCCTGTGTAGCCATTCAATATATGCTTTTAATAGTTAGTTTATAGTCATGATTTTGAGTGTCACTACATGTCTATATCTGACTTAAATCAAAAACTTGGCGCTTGTTAGATATGAATAACAAAAATCCGTTATAAAAATTAGGTTGATCTATGGTTGCATATATGATTTAGATTTGTTATTTCTCAATTGTCATTACCAGTTGCGGAGTGTAATTGATAAACGCATAGGTTGCGAAAACTAAAGGTACATGTTCAAATCCTGTCCGGGACCTTATATTTTCGTATCTTTCAATTGCTAGTTCAATGATCATTTGAGGTTTGCCTAAAAAATCTTATTATCTAATACCCTAAAGTGCACATTTTAAAAATATTTTGAAGCATACAGGGTGTTTCATAATTCCAGGGCATATTAAACATATTTTTTTTTAATGAAACACCTTATATATTATTACATTTTTGAAAAGCCCATAAAAAGAGCTTTAATTTGATATAAAATTGTATCTGTCTATTCCTTTTAGTTTTTGAGATATTCAACTGGTTTTAGAAAAAATGACCCTGATTAGATACATTGCCACTGCACTAATACACAACTTATGTTAATTTTCAAGATGCAGAAAATTTTACTATATACCATAGTATATTTGTAATTATCACTTTTTTAAAATTTCTTCAGAGTATACAGGGTGTGTTAGGTTTCACAAAATGCAATTTTTAAAAATTTTTTAAATGGCACCCTACCAATTTTATCGCTAGAATGGATAGTTGATTAAGTGTCCTTTCATTTTTGTTAAGCATTCCCTATACCTAAATCCATTACTTTCTGAGATATTTTTGATTTTCTTCAAATTTTAAGAATGTTTTTAATTTACATAACTAAAAATAACTTACTATTGGAGAATATTGTAAAACAATTAATACATTTTTCTTAACAATTAACTACACTTATCCAATAACAATTTTCACTAAAGATATAACTACCTACAATAATCAGCTATCAACGGAATTCTGCCAGATCAACAATATGCATTTTATAGAAAATGTTCAAGCAGGAAATCAGGCAGGCTTTGAAAAAATAACTATCACATGTAAAGTGCCATTTAGGTTTATTAATTGTAGTGTGTTGTCATTTAACAGGATATTTCTCTTGGTATATTCTTGATGCAAGTAGAAAATTTTTTAAACTTGCTCCCAATACCCAAATCATATTTATTTGTTCTTCCACTGTAAAATTCATTTTGAAAACTCCTTCAAAGATTACATTTAAAACAGAACTGATAATGTGTTAAATGACAACACACTACAATTAATAAACCTAAATGACACTTTACATGTAATAGTTATTTTTTCAAAGCCTGCCTGATTTCCTGCTTGAACATTTTCTATAAAATGCATATTGTTGATCTGGCAGAATTCCGTTGATAGCTGATTATTGTAGGTAGTTATATCTTTAGTGAAAATTGTTATTGGATAAGTGTAGTTAATTGTTAAGAAAAATGTATTAATTGTTTTACAATATTCTCCAATAGTAAGTTATTTTTAGTTATGTAAATTAAAAACATTCTTAAAATTTGAAGAAAATCAAAAATATCTCAGAAAGTAATGGATTTAGGTATAGGGAATGCTTAACAAAAATGAAAGGACACTTAATCAACTATCCATTCTAGCGATAAAATTGGTAGGGTGCCATTTAAAAAAATTTTAAAAATTGCATTTTGTGAAACCTAACACACCCTGTATACTCTGAAGAAATTTCAAAAAAGTGATAATTACAAATATACTATGGTATATAGTAAAATTTTCTGCATCTTGAAAATTAACATAAGTTGTGTATTAGTGCAGTGGCAATGTATCTAATCACGGTCATTTTTTCTAAAAACAGTTGAATATCTCAAAAACTAAAAGGAATAGACAGATACAATTTCATATCAAATTAAAGCTCTTTTTATTGGCTTTTCAAAAATGTAATAATATATAGGGTGTTCCATTTAAAAAAATATAAGTTTAATATGCCCTGGAATTATGAAACACCCTGTATGCTTCCAAATATTTTTAAAATGTGCACTTTAGGCATGCCTAATATGCCTCTAAATTTGGTTTACGTAGCTTTTATAATAACGGAGTTATTGACCGTTGCCACACTAAAAACTCACCCTGTATATACAGGGAGAATATTATAAAACAATTAATACATTTTGATTAACAATCAACTACACTTATCCAATAACAATTTTCACTAAAGATATAACAACCTACAATAATACGCTATCAACAGAATTCTGCCAGATCAACAATATGCATTTTATAGAAAATGTTCAAACAGGAAATCAGGCAGGCTTTGAAAAAAATAACTATTACATGTAAAGTGTCATTTAGGTTTATTAATTGTAGTATATATTGGTATATTCTTGATGCAAGTAGGAAGTTTTTTAAACTTGCTCTCAATACCCAAATCATATTTATTTGTTCTTCCACTGTAAAATTCATTTTGAAAACTCCTTCAAAGATTACATTTAAAACAGAACTGATAATGTGTTAAATAACAACACACTACAATTAATAAACCTAAATGACATTTTGATTGGAACTGTTATTTTTTCAAAGGCTGACTGATTTCCTGTTTGAACATTTTCTATAAAATGCATATTGTTGATCTGGCAGAATTCTGTTGATAGCGTATTATTGTAGGTTATTATATCTTTAGTGAAAATTGTTATTGGATAAGTGTAGTTGATTGTTAATCAAAATGTATTAATTGTTTTATAATATTCTCCAATAATAAGTTATTTTTTGTTATGTAAATTAAAAACATTCATAAAATTTGAAGAAAATCAAAAATATCTCAGAAAGTAATGGATTTAGGTATAGGGAATGCTTAACAAAAATGAAAGGACACTTAATGAACTATCCATTCTAGCAATAAAATTGGTAGGGTGCCATTTAAAAAAATATTAAAAATTGCATTTTGCGAAACCAGACACACCCTGTATACTGGGAAGAAATTTCAAAAAAGTGATATTTATAAATATACTATGGTATATGGTAAAATTTTCTGCATCTTGAAAATTAACATAAGTTGTGTATTAGTGCAGTGGCAATGTATCCAATTGGGGTCATTTTTTCTAAAAACAGTTGAACATCTCAAAAACTAAAAGTAATAGATAGATACAATTTTATATCAAATTAAAGCTCTTTTTATGGGCTTTTCAAAAATGTAATAATATATAGGGTGTTCCATTTAAAAAAATATAAGTTTAATAAGCCCTGGAATTATGATACACCCTGTATGCTTCCAAATATTTTTAAAATGTGCACTTTAGGCATGCCTAATATGCCTCCAAATTTAGTTTACGTAGCTTTTATAATAACGGAGTTATCGACCGTTGCCACACTAAAAACTCACCCTGTATATACAGGGTGAATGGTATCGTTCGTGCAAAAATGAACTGGGAGATAGTACACTTAATTTGCAACAAAAATTGTTAATATAACCCCTGTCCTATCTCGATTGGTTTAGGAGATATGTCTTTTTTAGTATGTTTCTTAATAACGCGACTTCTTGCAGTAAAAGTTAAATTTCTCGGCTTCTGTTGCAAATAACTAGATAAACAAGCCGATTTTCATAAACTACATTAAATTTCCCATAAAAACAACTATTTCAATTTTTTTAATTTTAAAAGAAACATTTATTATAAAGCATTAAAAGGTAAAAAATTAAAAAAAAATTTTTTTTAACAAAGTTTAAAGTAATATTACAGCGATATTATTTTGTGTACAAATGAGCAAATGTCACAAAAACAACCTCACTTCATAAGGTTTTCAGCAGTGCGAAACACTTTCTATTTGCTTTTTAATTTATCAAGTATGGAAATATGGAAACAAATATTTGTTTCCAATTCGCATTAAAATTCGCCCACTGTCTTGATTATCTAATGATCCCACAACGTTTTCCCGGTATTACGGAGGCAATAATTTGATAAATTAAATTTTATTTGTATTGTTCAAAGTGCTGACCAGCGCACCTGATACAGGTTCTTGCTCTTTTCCGCATACCTACCACGGTCACGCTCATAGATAGCTTCTCTCGTAAGAGTTGACATCCATTTTCGAGCCTCTGTCTCAAAATATCCAAACTGACTACCTCCGTGCTGTATACATATTCTTTTAAAAAGCCTCATACAAAGTAATCCATGGGATTCAAGTCAGGCGATCTTGCTGGCCACGGAATCGGTCCTCCTCTACCAATCCACCTTGCGTACTGTTCGTTTAAAAACTGGCGGACACCACGTGTGTAATGAGGAGGAGCCCCGTCATGTTGAAAAATGATATCTCTACGAATTTCTAAGAGGACATCTTCCAACAATAGGGGTAGTTGATTTTGAAGAAAGTCCAAATACACTTCTCCATTGATATTTTTTTCGAAAATATAGAGACCAATAAGGGTGTTTCCTATCACCGCCGCCCACACATTTAGGCTGAATCTGCGTTGGAAAGATTTCTGTCTTATTGGATGAGGGTTTTCATCGGCATAATAGTGGTAATTGTGGAGATTTAGAACGCCAGCGTGCGTAAAGAGGGACAAATCAGACCACAGTATTTTGCGAAAGAAATGGCGCTCCTCAATATCCCGTGCTAATAACCAACGGCAGAACATCAGCCTTCGTTGGAAATCTTGGCCTCCGCCTTCCAGAGCTTGAACAGGTGTAAAGTGAAAAGGACGAATATTATTCTTGTGCAGAACTTCTACTACTTTCCATTGCGAAACTACAACCTCTTTTGCAATTTGACGTGTAGAAGTTGTAGGGTCCAAGACAAACTCGTCAATTTCTACGTCCAGATCTTGCCCCCTTTCATTAGGTACTTGAAATGCTCCTCCATCAAGGAGCCATTGGTGCGTTCTTGTAAACACGTTGCGACTGGGAATCGGACGATTTGGGAACCGACGTTGATATTCCTCCCGTGCTCTTGTAGCATTACTATTACAAAAACCATAAATGAAATGCATATCTGAATATTCTCTATTGCTATAACGAGCAGGCATCTTAGATAGTAATTGAGTACGTATCAAAAATTTATACGAATACAACTGTCTAATCAGTGACAATGCTTCACACTGTCAATGTGACAACTACATGCTATGAACGTATCTGTGCTTTTAAAATTACTGTACACTTTTGTTTTCAATTCGCACTGCCTCGATTATCTTATAATCGAACAAGGTTTTTCTGGCATTACGAAGGCAATAATTTAATAAATTAAAAATCAAATAGAAAGTGTTTCGGACAGCTGGAAACCTTATCAAGTGAGGTTGTTTTTGTGACATTTGTTCATTTGTAGATAAAATAATTTTGCTGTAATATTACTTTAAACTTTGTTATAAAAATTTCCTTTGTAATTTTTTACCTTTTAATGCTTTATAATAAATGTTTCTTTTAAAATTAAAAAAATCGAAATAGTTGTTTTTTATAGAAAATTTAATGTAGTTTATGAAAATCGGATTGTTTATCTAGTTATTTGCAGCAGAAGCCGAGAAATTTAACTTTTACTCCAAGAAGTCGCGTTATTAAGAAACAGACTAAAAAAACCATATCTCCTAAACCAATCGAGATAGGATAGGGGTCATATTAACAATTTTTGTTGTAAATTAAGTGTACTATCTCCCAGTTCATTTTTGCACGAACGATACCATTCACCCTGTATATATATATATATATATATATATATATATGAATTGTTTTTATTGCGGGTTTTAGGTCTGCTGGTAAGTAGGTATATAAACTCTTTCTTTAACTGCCTAAATTTTCGGATTTATTTTGAATCCTTGATCACAGGCTTTCTATAATTACATAAAAATGAATGGGCTAAACTACACATAGAATCTGTATAAACTTACAAAATTGAGATTAATAAAATGATTGCATCTAAATCAAAATGTAGTCGTAAAAGTAGTTTGCATTTGGCTAAGGTGTAAAATTAAAAATTTGTGTATTCTATTAAAGCATTTAAAATGTCTTTTTTGAAGTTTTTATAAAAACAGTATGACACAATTTGTTTATTTATCTGCATGAGCAAGTGTATGAATGCATGGAAGCGTATGTGTGTGAACGATTTGGCATGAATATGGAGGTAGTGTCTAAATTTTATTTGTATGTATACCCATAAAACGCATATTTATACACAACAAAATTTTACGTGTATACACATATATACATATATAAATACACATAAACATATACAAATACATACATACAATCGCACATAAATATACAAAAAAAAATATACGTATACACATTCACACATAAATATACATCTATATATCTATACATACATACATAAATACATATATACATACACATACATATACATACATATATATATACATATACATACATATATACACATTTATATACATATACACATATACCTACATATACACACATATATACACATACATACACAGACACATTCATACATACATTCATATAATATAACACGTACATATACACATATACAATATCACATATACATACATCACACACATATACATATACACAATCACATATATATACACACATATATACATATATAATACATTACATACATACAATATTACATATATACATATATAACACACACATCACATATACATACTATAACACACACACACACACATATGAACAATACATATACACATATAATGTATATACATACACATACGACAATATAAAACAATTTATTAATATATAATTTAAGTTTTAAGGTTAAGAGGTAAGTATAAATTGAACTCAACCCACTAATGTCTGTTTTTTACCTACTTAACTTTAAAACTTAAATTATATATTAGACAAATTGTTTTATATTGTGCATATGTGTATGTATATACATTATATGTGTGTATATGTGTTCTATTCGTTACACCTAGCCTAATAAATTAATAATAAAACAAATAAATTTTAAAGTATTTAATTCGTAAATATTCAGCCAATAAAAATTAAAGTATAATGTTCATAATAACACATGGATTCTAGAAGATATATATTCTAAAGCTTGTTACCAAGCGCTGTCAAGTTGATAACCGGCACTTTGGTCTCCAACGTCCTAGAGTGAAGCCGCTTTTGTAGACGAGAGATAAAGTCAAGATGATGACCCGTCAGAAACACGAGGCATCTAATCGAGTGAAGAAGAAAACTTGAGCTGAGAAAATGGATTGATAATATACATCATTTTAATACAGTTGGTATAGAATAATAAAATATATTAGACTAACACTTACTCACTTTAGTGCAATATCATATGGACAGGTTTACAGCAACGGTTTTCAATGTAAATTATAATAATTTTCCGTCA